>CM061549.1:251357873-256157873 GCA_030864215.1 Capsicum pubescens
TATTACTAATAACATGAGTTACTTATAACTAATATAACTGATACTGAGTGATTGTATCTGACAGTCTAGGTTCTGATAGAACTAGCTGAGTTCCATACTGTGTTGAGCTGACTGTATCTGAAGTCCTAAAATCTGAAGGACTATCTGAGTTCTTTTACTGAAACTGAGACTGTGGGAAGTATTCATCTAACCGACATGCCCCAAATAATGCATTAGAGCTGAGTTGGGGTCCAATCTATAACCCTAATTAGAAGGGTGTCAATACTGCTCCACTAGCAAAAATAAGTTGTGGGTGACCCTCATCTGGCAGTTTCCCCAAAAGAAAATGGTGGGACCCTCATCTGACTGTGTTTATCCACCTCATCAACCCTCATCTGTCAGTGTTGATGTCTCAACCTATGCTGGCTACATAGTTCTGGAATGCAAGTATTGCTTCTAAGGATCACACCCTCAACTGTCAGTGTGTGTCCTCATCCTTGGTTTCACTCGGTGCTAAATCCTACTCCCATCTGAATAGACACTGAACATAATTAACTAAAGTGAACTGGACTGAGTTTATTGAGTTCCGTTGACTGACGATATACTACTGAGATTACTGAATTTCTGAGCTTTCTGAGATTACTGGGATCACTGAATTTACTGAGTTTTCCCGAGTCACATGACTGACTGAATTCTACTGAACATGGCTTGACTGGGGATAGGCACACAACTAAATTATCGGGTACAAGTAACTATAGAACTCGATAGAAGAAAACTGACAAGGAATGACATTCTTGAATACATTACCAACATCAACAATCCATAAGACAATAAGTTGGGGATTTTATGAAGTACATAGTTATCATAATCTTGTACATGGTAGGAATGCATATACTCAATGTCAAAATTTCATACTCTAACATCATGAGTGTTCCAACAAACATATACATTGCACATCAATAGCATGGGGTCATTTGAACATAAGGATAAAATATGAATCCATCATATAAATCACAATTGAGCTATATTACATAATTTCTAGTCTCTTATGCATTTTATCAAACACTTAGGTTGCATGACTTAAGGCATGGCATAATCCTCAAACTAACATATCATAAACAACTAAAATTCATGTTTTTCAACTCACATGCTAACATATTTTCATAAAAACACATAAAGATTCCAACTTGGGAATCATACCTCAACAACCACATGAACATAATCAACCCATAGCATGAATATCATAATCCATAGTTTAAAACTTGATTCTTAGGTTTCATGGACGAAAGAAATCCATGAATGAACACTATGCATACCATAGTTCTTGATTCCGCGAAGATTTACGGTGGAATTTTCTTGAATTTAAATCCCCAATTGAGAATCCTAACTTGTTCTTGAGAGAATTTTGAGAGAAGTGACTATATTTTGGTTGATTTGGGGATAAATCCCGTGTTATAGTCTTATATAGAGGTGGAAAATACCCATTCTTCCCTTAAAATAACTCAAAAACAGGGTGTTTACGTCACATGGGCCATAAGATATGTGGCGCACAACTTATCGCGTAAGCTAGGTTGTGTGTTGCACAACTTATGGCATAAGTTAGGTTGTGCGTCGTACAACTTATGGCATAAGTTAGGTTGTGCGTCACACAACTTATGGCATAACCATTCCAGTAGCCTTAGGCGATTTATTAGGTGACACACTCTACTTTGCAAAGCCATAACTTCTTGCTCGGGTGTCGGATTTTGATAAAATTGGTATCATTGAAAAGATAATTCAATCCTCTACAATTTGGTGGGTCTAAATCTTCCAAAATACCATATATACATCAAATTATGCTCTCTCATAGATGACTCTTGCAAAATCCAACACTAAAACTTGATGGATTCAAAATCTCTTAGCTTGCCTTACTCTAAGTGACTCTTATGAACACGCTTAACACATCATAAGTTGTCTTCTCACTAGGATACTCATTGTAAGTCATGTACTCAAATATGAATCACAGGATAGGAGGTTTCATACGTAGGAACAATGGTTCATTTTCTAGCTTAGAAATATACGGGGTATTACAATAAGTTTATATTAATTTTTCTTTAACGTAAGATAGTTAAACTAGTCCAATTTATAAATATAATTTAGCCCATTAAATAGGTCCAAAACTGAAAAATCAAAATTATTAAACTGTAATAGAACCAAACCAAAATTTACATAAATTGAACCGAACCAAAATAATTCGATTTGTTTTTTTGGTACACCTAATTTCATAGCCCAAAACAAAAAAAACGAAATAAAAAAAACAAATCCGAATCGAAATACCGAACGCCCACCACTAAAAAGAATTGATGAAATTTTTTTTTTGAATTTTTCAGGTTTAAATTTCCTCTGCAAAAATGAAACCTGTGATTACCAAGAAAAATCTTTTGTATTTTCATACGGAGAAATTCATGACTCAACTAAGCTATTACCAAATGAATTCTTCTTTTTTCGAAAGATATTTACACAATCTTTTTGAATAAAACCTAAAATTATCAAAGAATTGTTTATTTTTTTTTTGTATTTTTCAAATGAAGCAACATGTGCATTCAACTAATCTAAAATGAAGAGGAAGTCATCTTTTTTTCCTTTTTCTTTTATCACTATTTTCAAAAAAATACTAACAAAAAATCCTTTTGAATTTTCAACTTTGAATTTGATCCCAGAATGAAACCTAAGACTATTAAGGAACATATTTTTATACTTTTATTTTCAAGGCAAATATGAAACACCTACTCTAAATGCAGAAAGAAGAAAATATTTTTGAATGTTTTAAATAAGATCACCGAACCCTAGAAAGACTGCCTACGTATCTCACTTTTGAGAAAGGAGAATCAGGTGTGCTTAGTTCGTCCAAATTGGATAATAAAGCATTAAATAACAAACTGAGCCCTGGCTTGAGAGATACAAACAAAGACAAATGATGAAAAACTTCAATAATTTTTTTTTGAGTTTTTAATTTGACACTTCACATAAAACTGACACCAACAACTATGAAAGAAATATCTTTTTGGTATTGTCGTTATATAAAATATACAAAACTTCTACCATTTTGAATTTGCTTTTATAAAAAACTCCTATTAAAAAATATCTCTCTTTTTTTAAATTTTTTGAATTATGAATGTTTGCTAAAGGAAACAAAGGAAAAATCTTTTTGATATTTTTTTTTTGAGAAAATGACATGCCAAAGGTAAATTTTTTTTTGAATTTTTGATTGTAGAAAAAAAAATCCATAAAAACTCCTAAACAACATGACTCTTTTCTTTTTTTCAAACTTTTCCTTGTCTAAACAGATGTTTTCCCCCAAATCAATCCGTTAAATGACCCTGTTATCCTCAAGGATGCAATAATTTGCATGTCAGGATGTTTCAGGGGTGAGTCTCCTACAAAGGACCAAGTGGGTCCCGCTAGGTCTCAATATGATGAAGATAAGTATGACCTAAAGGTTGACCTAGGCTGGGGTCCACTAACAAGGTTGTTCGGGGGAGCATATGGTCGATAGTGGCTATGATTGCTTTCTAACTATTCATACATCCGACGGCTCACCCTCCTAAAATAAAGGTGACTCAACTAGAACTCGTGAACATGACGTGTATTCTGAGACTTGTTGTGAAAGAACTGACTTGGGGTAATGCATATGATGTCAGATATAAAGTGGTAACACATAAGAGAAAATTATAAACACGTAGCACATACACATCCAAGAATGATAAAACAATAACACAAACAAAATTTTTATACACCTAAAGTGTCAAACTAAGCCGATACAACTCAAAAAAATAAGCTCAAATTCTGAAAAATCCCCAGTAGAGTCACCAGAGCTGTCACACCCCCTTTTTTACCAAAAAGAAGAATTTTATTTTTAAAAGAGTTATATTATTAAAGTAAAAAAAAAATGAAAATTTATTTCAAAAAAGACTTTTTACAATCAAATTCAAAGTCGTCACTTGACATAAATCTGGTGTGCCAAGTCACCTATGAATTTTTTTAAAAAAAATTATTTTTGACTCTTTAAAACTGATCCACGAATAGAGATTCTGATTAAGGAATTCTATTGACTGAGAGGAAGGTGTTAGAAACTCCTCAGTCCCGTGTTTCAACTACGGTTGCTTCATGGAGTATATCGGCTAGTTCGACACTATGGAATGTATAAACCAACAAAACACATAAACAAGAAAACAAGCAACCAAAACAATCAAAAGTCTAAAAATATAATGTCCAGTCCAATTTATTACAAACCAAAAATAATAATGCTAAAATAAAAATCTAAACTATTCTAATTGCCCTAGCTATTCTTTACCCGATGCCTCGGGCCTTGATCACGAGTCTCTTTTACGTACATGATACTTTGGGGCATTCTCTGGTGGATGAATACAAGTTTTCTATGAGCATTCCCTGGCCAAATGATTACAATTGATTCAAATGCGATAAAATAAAATCATTCAACAATCCACAATCCCTAAATTTGCCTACCTAATTTATCATTTTCTTACCAATTTCAATCTATCATGATACTATCGCGTTTAACATCAAAATTAATCAAGTTAATTCATTTTCACTTTTATCAAGGTCAATTCCAGCCCCAAACAATCGATTTTAATTCTTAAATGAAATATCATCTCATCACACAATCCATAACCAAGGAAAAAACCAACGAATCAACACCAAGTAACAATTCACCACCAACAAGGATCAATCAACACACAATGTTCAATTCAATGCACCAAATATAATAAACAATGAAATAAAAAGAGGGAAAGCATAGAGTGGGACTTCAATTGAAGCTTTTATTGCGGTAAATTATGTGATTAAAAGACAAGATCGCACCCAAAAACCATGAATCAAGCCTCAATATGAACCCCAAATCGACAAAATCCGAATCACTGAAGAAACATTAAAACAAAACCCAAATCCAGATTTAAAAATATGGTTTCAATGGTGGAACTCGAATTCCCCTATTTTGCCTTAAACCCGGTGACTCTCTCCGATTTTATGATGTTTTATAGTGACAGATGTTGTCCAGAGCTGTTGTGTGTCCGGTGGATTATTTTTTGGTGGATTTTGATAGGAACAGGTTTATTTTGGGATGGGTTCGATCGGTGAATTAATGGTATTTTATTTTCATGAATGGGATTATTTGGTTACTAATTTTAGGGAAGTTTGGGGCGAAATCGGAGTTGACGATTTAGGAAAGCATTTTCTGGAAGAAATTCACCGAAATTGACACGAATCGACAGTGGAAGGTGTCGTTTTCGGTGAAACTTCGCTGGAAAATCTCAAACTCTTTTCCTTTACATGTTTTCTCTCTTCCTACTCTATATTCTCTCTATTCTCTCCGATTATCTATTGGTTTTCATTATTCTCTCCTTTTTTCTCTCTCATTTCACAATCCCGATCTCTTCACTGCTTGTTTTTCTCGCCCAATTCCCTCTGTTTCCTCCCTAAATTCACTCCATAGTTTTCTATGTGTGTATACATCTCAATAATGAATGAATATTCTCTCCCTGGAGAAGTCTCTGTATATGCATATATATTGTGAGTATTGGTCTGTATTCCACTGGGTGTGTATTCTGTTCAAGAGGAAAGCCGAAAAAATATGAAAAAGGGGGTAGGGGTAGGAGGGACATATGGGTAGAGGTGGTGGGGTAAGGCGGGTGAGGCGGTGAGATGTCCAAATTAGTTAGGGTAGGTTGTTATTTTTTTATTGAAAATTTTCTATTTTGTTTTTAGTTGAGGAATCATCACACGGGGGGGGGGGGGGGGGTAAGGTACATGGTATGGTAAGGGTAAATGAGTGAAATTTGACATTTGGAGGGACAAAATTATGTTTCTATATACATGCCCTACAAAACAAGTTCCTTCAATCTCTGCGTTTAGAAAGTTCCTATAAAACATCAAAAAATTATCCATTCTTCAAAAAGGTGATCAACATCAAACTTCTGACCCTCTTTAGCTAGCTTGTGTGCTACTCTTTTGAGGAGTCTAGGCCTTCATCAGAAGGTTCCTCATACTATGGAAAATATCCTTGCAAGATAAAACCATGTTTTTAGTCACTAGGCCGTGATTAAGCAAATTTATCACCTCAATTTAATTTGTAGCAATCTCTAAGGGTGTAAATTACAGTTTGTTAGCCAACAGAAGACCAAAAAATAGAGCAATCAATTTATCTTTCAAAAGGGATGAGACGTTAATCCTAGCACTAAATTCCATACCCATTGTCCATCGCTGTTTCAAATTACTCCACTCGCTTCTCCAAATTTAGAAATATTGTTAGGACCCATCTATGTTAAGTTTTAGGCCCCTCTTAGGAGAAATCCAAGACTTCTTCTCATTTTTTTTTAAAAATATAATTGTTATTATTTTGGTGTATGAATTCTATTACACACTCAAAGAGAGTGTAAATAAGAATATCGATCTTAGTTTTTCTATGGTAGTTGTGATTTCGTGTAAGCCAGATATTCCATAGAGAAAAAAAAAGGCTTTTTTCCAATGAAGGAGTCTATTAATCTTAGACGTACTAATATTTCTATAGATCAACCAATTTTTTAAAGTTGTGACCTGAATTTTGTTGATTCGACCCAGAAAATTTTGCGATCCAACTCATGTTGGTGATTTTCAATAGGGTCTGTGGTGATAGCATAGGGATCAGATCTACAGGCCCGATATGAACCTTTATGTTTTTAGGCCTAGGACTTATTTGTATGCACATATTATATAAGTGTATTTAGTGGGTTGTTTTTGGTATTCAGAAAATTCAGCCTTCTCCACATTGTATTCTCTGTCCATTATAGTGAAATCTCCTCTGCCTGTGGTTTTTCCCGCAAGGGTTTCCATGAAAATCTGTGTGTTGTTCTTGTTTTGTTTTACTTATGGTTTGCTTATTTTTTCTGAATCATAACAAACTGGTATCAAATCCTATTTGATTGTTTTCTCGGGGATGGCAACCATGAAGTACGATATTCCGTTGTTAGATCGAAACACCAAATTTTTGTTATGGTAGGTTAAGATACGGGTTGTTCTCGCGTAGATGGATTTAAATAATGCTTTATTAGGGTTTGATAAGATGCCCTCATCGTGGACGGACGAGGACAAACAATGTAAGGATCGAAAGGCTCTATCTAAGATTCACCTTCATTTATCCAATCAGATTCTATAGGATGTTTTGAAGGATACCATTGTCGTTGCGTTGTGGTTGAAATTGGAATCGTTGTGTATGAAGAAGATCCTGACAAGTAAGTTGCATCTCAAATAGTGACTTTATTCCCATCGTATGTTTAAGGGTACGTCTTTGGAAGATCACCTATCTGTCTTTAAAGAAATCATCTCTAATCTAGAGACTCTAGAGGTTAAGTATGATGAGGAACATTTAGAGTTGATTCTGTTGTGTTCGGTGCCTGCATCATACACGACCTTTAGGGATACGATTTTATATAGTCGTGATACCCTGACCATATATGAAGTTTATGATGCATTATTCTCTAAGGAGAAAATGAAGCATCTTGTGAATAGGTTGGAGACTCAAGGAGATGGTCTCCTTGTTCGAGGAAGAAATCATGAGAGAAACTCTGGGGGTGATGATAGAAATAGATCAAAATCCAAAAACAGAAACAAAACCTGTAACTACTGCAAGAAAAAGGGCCACATCAAATTCGAGTATTGGAAGTTATAGAATAGAGAGAGAAGAGAAGCTCCAAAACAAAATAGAAACCAACCAAAGAAGTCCGATGAAGTTAGTTTTGTTGCAGATGGTGGTAATGATGGAGAACTCTTGGTTGTTTCTGATGGTAACTCCAAACCCTGTAAGGATTGGATTTTTGATTCAGCTTGCACGTTTAATATGTGTCGCAATCGGGATTGGTTTACAACATATAAAGTAGTCTCTAAAGGTGTTGTGTTTATGGGAAATAACTTACCTTGCAAGATATCTGGTATTGGAATAATCAGAATTAAGATGTTTGATGGGGTTAAGAGGACACTTGGTGATGTGCGGTATGTCCCAGACCTGAAGAGAAATCTTATTTCCTTGAGTACCCTTGATTCAAATGGATATAGGTACACTGGTGAAGGTGGAGTATTGAAGGTAGCTAAAGGTGCTCTTGTTCTAATGAAGGGACGGAGAAAGTCTGCAAATTTATATGTCTTGCAGGGCTCTACAGTTATAGGTGATGCAACAGTTTCTACCTCCTCTCTATCAGAAAGTGACATTGCTAAACTTTGGCATATGTTCCTGGGGCATATAAGTGAAAATGGGATGGCTGAACTAAGCAGGAGAGGGCTTCTTGATGGGCAGAGTATTACCAAATTGGAGTTCTGTGAGCATTGCATTTTTGGGTAGCATAAGAGATCACTAAAGGCATCCACTCAACTAAAGGTACACTTGATTACATTCATTCTGATCTCTGGGGTCCTTCTAGAGTACCTTCTAGAGGAGGTGCAAATTATTTGTTGACTATTATTGATGACTATTTCAAAAAAGTTTGGGTGTTCTTCCCGAAGCAAAAGAATGATGTGTTGCCTACTTTCAAGGAGTTGAAGACTATGATTAAAAAGTAAACAGGGAAGAAGGTAAAATGCCTTCAGACTGACAATGGTTTAGAGTTCTGTTCTAATGAATTTAATGCTCTGTATAAGTCAGAAGAAATTATGAGGAACTTGACAGTTCGTCATACTCCATAGCAGAGTGGTGTGGCTGAACAAATGAATAGGACTATAATGGAGAAGGTGCGTTATATTCTCTCTAATATTGGTTTACCTAAGTCTTTTTGGGCTGAAGTTGCTTCCACAACTTATCTTCTTATTAAACGCTCTCCCTCAGTCGCGATTGATAAAAAGACTCAACAAGAGGTATGGTCAGGTACTCCTGCTAGTTATTCTGATTTGAGGATATTTAGATGTCCTGCGTATTCTTATGTTGATAATGGAATGTTGGAGCCTATATCTGTCAAGTGTTTATTTTTGGGTTATAAGCCTGGTGTTAAAGGTTATAAGCTTTGGTGTCCAGAAAGCAGAAAGGTTATAATTAGCAGGGATGTTGTGTTTGATTAAACTGTCATGCTTTGGGCTTTCTCCGAATCTAGTGCTTCGCCCTCAGATGAGCTTAGTGACATGAATCAGCAAAAGTCAAGCACCCATGTTGAATTGCAGATTGGAGCAGAGTCTACACCAGTGCCTACCTCTCAGTCTAGCCCGAAGATACAGAGTGATACTATTTCTTCTTCACCACCAATGGCACCATAATATTCTATTACTAAATACAAGCCTAGAAGAGATATTAGACCTCCTAAGAAGTATGCTGAAGCTGATTTGGTTGCTTATGCATTGAGTGTAGCAGAAGGTATTGATTTTGGTGAAGATCCTTCTTCTTACTCAGAGGCAGTTAGTTGTGATGATTCCGGCCGATGGATGATTGTTATGCATGAGGAGATAAAATCACTTCATAAGAATGGCACATGGGATATGGTGAGATTGCCTTAAGATAAGAAAGCAATCTGTTGTAAGTACGTATTCAAAAAGAAAGATGGAACATCGAGATTTGAAGATGCTAGGTACAAAGCAAGACTAGTTGCTAAAGGTTACAGTCAGGTTCCAGGTATTGACTTCACAGATGTGTTTTATCCAGTTGTAAAGCATATTTTGATTCGAGCATTGCTTAGTATTGTGGCCATGCATAATCTTGAGCTTGAGCAGTTGGATGTCAAAACTGCATTCTTACATGGAGAACTTGAGGAGAACATCTATATGTAGTAACCAAAGGGCTTTGTAGTCTCAGGAAAGAAGGACTATGTATGCTTGCTGAAAAAGTCTCTTTATGGCTTAAAGCAGTCGTCCAGGCAGTTAAGAGGTTTGACTCTTTTATGACCTCTCATATATTTCAGAGGAGCAGCTATGATAGTTGTGTCTACTTCAAGGAAGTAAGTTATGGTTCATTCGTGTATCTTTTCTTGTATGTTGATGATATGTTGATTACAGCAAAGGATATGAGAGAAATGATAAAATTCAAAGCCCAACTCAATAAGGAGTTTGATATGAAGGATCTAGGAGCAGCAAAGAAGATTCTTGGCATGGAGATTCTGAGGGATAGAAAGAATTGTAAGTTATACTTGAGTCAGAAAAGATATATTGAAAAAGTGCTTCATAGGTTCAATATGAAAAATGCTAAGCCTATTAGTACTCCATGGCAGCTAAATTCAAACTCTTGGCCACATTATCTCCAAAGACAGATGATGAGCGTGACTATATGTCTCGAGTTCCATACTCTAGTGTCGTCGGGTCTCTTATGTATGTGATGGTGTGTTCCCAACCAGATTTATATTATGATGTCAGTGCAGTTAGCAGATACATGGAAAATCCTGGCAAATAACATTAGAAAGCAGTTCAGTGGATTTTCAGATACTTACATGGATCTGCTGATATTGTTTGCAGTTTGGGTGAAACAGAGATGGAGCAATCAGGTATGTTGATTCTGATTTTGCAGGAGATCATGATAAAAAGAGATCCCTTACAGGCTATGTTTTCACCATTGGTAGTTGTGCTATTAGTTGGAAAGCTACCTTATAGACTATGGTTGCTTTGTTAACTACTGAGGCAGAGTATATGGCTATTATAGAGGTTTTCAAGGAAGATATTTGGTTGAGGGGTTTATTTGGTGAACTTAGCAAAGACTTACAGATTACTACGATCTTTTGCGACAGTCAGAGTGCTATCTTCCTTACGAAAGATCAGATGTTTCACGAGAGGATAAAGTACATCGATGTTCGGTATCATTTTATGTATGAAATTATTGTTCGTGGTGCTATTTTGGTGAGCAAAATTAATACTTATGATAATCCTGCTGATATGATGACTAAGACACTACCAAGTGCCAAGTTTGAGCATTTCTTGGACTTGGTTAGTGTTAGCTATTAAGATGTGCCCTTAGGGGCTTTTATGGAAGAGGTGGAGAGTTTGTCTTGAAATAGATTTGATTTCTAAATTAGAATTTATGTCAAGGTAGAGATTGTTAGAGTTGTGACCCAAATTTTGTTGATCTGGCCTAGAAAGTTTCGCGGTGTAACCCATGTTGGTGATTTTCAATAGGTTTGTGGTGGTAGCATAGGGATCGGGCCAACAGGCTCGATATGGACCTTGGGACTTATTTGTATGCACATATTATATAAGTGAATTTAGTGAGTTGTTTTGGGTATTCAGAAAATTCAGCCTTCTCCACATTGTACTCTCTCTCTATTATAGTGAAATCTCCTCTGCCTCTGCCCGTGGATTTTCCCGCAAAGGTTTTCATGTAAATTTGTGTGTTGATCTTATTTTCTTTTACTTGTGGTTTGCTTATTCTGTCTGAATCATAACACAATTTTCATTGGAAATTTAAGTTATATGCTGGATCGGGAGAGTCATATTTGACTTTTTCTAAAATATGTGGATATGTTTAGATTTAAGAAAAATATGGATAACAATTTTAGGTTAATTACATATGAACAATTTGGTTCAATCAATGCCAATCGAGCTAAGGTAATAGCAAGTAGAACCCTATCATGATGACACAACTAAATGAAAAACTTTATATTTGTTAAGGCATTGAAGCTTCCAGATCCACCAAGAGAAATTTTTCCTAGTAGAGCTAATGTTTAAGTAAGGTTCCATAAGATGAATGTAAGCACTCTTCATAGAGATCAACGTATGAGGTGTGAGAGCCCATAGAATTATTAGTTTGAGGAATGGGTATAGATTTTATCTTAAGTTCAAGGTTTAGAGGAAGCTTATAAGAGAGCCTATTTAAATTCAATGACTCATTAACAATGATATCATGAACTCTCATTTTTGGGTCATAGATATTGAGGGGTCCATAATTAAAGAGAAGAAGGGCTCACTATTGGGGATCCATTTATTAATCCATAACTGATTTTTCCCGCCCCTAGCTTCCACTGGATACACTCTTTGCATAGACCCCAACCTTCCATAGTATTCTTCTAGGTAGAGCTAGTAGAGATAATATAATTGTTAGTCACGGATACACTTGTCCCATTAGTGTACTTATTAGATAAGACTAGCCAAGAGGGAATTTTGGTATTGATTGAGTTTCCAGGCAATCTTAGATATGAGACCTTTGAATTTTGGCTGCATTTTTGAATATTTAATCCCCCTTCCACTTAAGGAGATTGATCTTTTGTTTCATGTATATAGTGCTTGAAATAAATTTTCATTGAATTTGATCTATTAATTTATTAATGTGGCTTAGGTGTTTGATATAATGCATAATATGAGTAGGGGTACTATTAAGAGAAGATTTTTACGAAGTTGTTCTCCCCTCGATATTAAGAAACTTGATTTTCACCCAATTAATTTGAATTTGAGACTATCCAGTATGAACTGATAATCATTGTTGGTAGGATCTTTAACGGGAAAGCATAGATACTTACCGAAAGTTTAACTAATCTTAATATTGAAAAGTGTAGAGGTTATTAGTTGAATAGATTCAGAGCAATTCCGAGAGAAAAAGATTTTTGATTTGCTATGATTGATATTTTGTCCTGACAAAGAGCAAAAATTGCAAAGGGTTGACTGAATATTTCTATAACTAGTGAGGTCTTCATTAGACATAAGGATAAAACCATCTGCAAAGAAGAAATGAGAAATAGAAAGCCCATGCCGGGAGATTTTAATAAGTTTCCAAGTTTCAGAGGTTACAGTATCATTAATATTATGAGAAAGAAGTTTGATACAAAGAACAAAAAGATAGGATGACATGGGATCTCCTTGGTGTATACCCCTAAAGGGATTAAAAAAATGATTCTAATCCCAATGAGTATGGAAATGGAACTAGTGCAACTGCAAGACATAATAAGGTTGACAATGTTTGGAGAGAAATTAAAATAGTTGAGGGTATTACTAATAAAGGACCATTCTAATTTGTCGAAAGTTTTTTCAAGATCAATTTTCATTAGAAAGTTTCTTTTTGTCCCTTTCATTCTCCTAAAATGATTAATGATTTCTTGAATAATAATAATGTTGCCAATAGCTTGTCTATTTTTTAATAAACTAGTTTGGTAAGGACCTATAATGTTAAGACCGGTTCTGTAGTTACTAAAAATGTGATAAAGACATGTGTTTCTCATTAGTCATAAGTGTTTGGATCAATTCTTTAGTATGAGAGTTCATTTTATGCACTAAGGTCATACAATACTCCTAGCACAAAATTAAGTTAAAGTATCTTTACAGATTTAGTTTTGGATTAAGTTTAAACTAGGGTCAAATTCAAATGAGAATTTCTCCTAGAATATAAAGAGTTAAGGGATCCAATACCCACCAAATCAAATATCTCTGATTTTTCTTCTAACATAACTCACCGTTTATTAATCCGCTTCTTGAGTAAGAAGTTATGATTGTTTTACTGAACACTATCTGTGTTGAAAAACTGAGGGTGTTGTAGTAGGTCAGGTTTCTATAGAGACATTTACATCAATTTATGATTCATTTTTGACGGTTTTCAGTCCCCAAACTCCAAAATTTCATTCCTAATCTCTAGAGGGGCAATTTTCTCTTGGTATGGATGGAAATTCTTCATGAGGTAAGTTTCTTCCGTCTTCTTCTTCATTATTCAATCCTTAAACATCCTTGAATCATTAGAGAAATATTTAATGGTGAAATTCTTAAAAATTGAACCCTAAGTTCATGATATTTAAAAAAACTCCGTGTTGGATTAATATCATCTAGAATCACTTCTGAATTGTTAATTAATAATTTCTAGTGTGAATTAGTGATTCTAAGATATGAAAATTGATAGTTGGGGATCTTGAATTTAATAAAGGTAAAACCTTTAGCCTAAAAACTCCATTAATGAAGTTGGGTTGAGCTTGAAGGAACTATTTTAATGACTAATTAACCCTTGGGTAATGTTGTAGACCATAAATAACGGTAGAATTAGTGGATTTGAAGTCCCAAGGCATTTATTTTAAGAATAGCTTATTAATTACACATATAGTTGTTATTATTAGACGATTTAGCCTTCGAAAATATGAATAAGAAGGAAGATCATCCGTGACATAACTTACTTGTTGCAACAGCTTGACATCTAGGTAGATTATGATTTTTTAGTAGTAGACTGTGGATAGTAATCACATTTATAATGTAGATTTGATTGGAGAAAACATGCTTAGGCCTGCGGGCACGAAGTTTCGGGATATAAAATATGGATTTAATGTAATAAAGGCTTAATTGTATATTATTATGTTGTGTATGAATCCTTTATGGGTGTTGTATGTTTGTATGACTCAATGATAGATTTTAACGTGAATTATGTGCATATAAATGATGATAAGGACATCGCATGAGCTTATAATCTAGGGAAACCATAAAAAGGGTGAACTTGATATTATTTAGGTTGAATATGGAATAATCTTGCTTAAAGTTAGGGACGAGAACTAATTATAGCATGAGGAGGTTGTGACATAACTTAAGAGCCTAAACTCAAGTTGGGCTAAGGGTTAGGAAGTAAAAGGTATAAAGGTGTATCACTAAAACTAGATTGTAAGTCAAATATAATTGAATGATTGGCTAAGGAAGTAGGTCTTGAACCTAGTAATTCCTTGAATATAAAGGTTGCTAGATAATATTGAAACGGTACGAATAAAAAGGTATTAGACTAATGAATGAATTGCTAGATTTTAGACTCTATTTGGTTGAACGTGCGTTCCTAGAATAACTACTTGAATTTAATGAATATGGTTTGATGATTCTTATTTGAATAAGTTGGGGTGTGGTCTTCGTGTATGCTATAATTTATGAAACCAATTAGTCATATCTACTTGTGATTTAGTGTGTTAAAGTATGATTATTGTTTATATGAATTAATTAACTCGAGTTGATCAAGTATATATTTGGTGGATGTCTATTATTACAATGAATACTTAAGGAATGTAATTGTTAAATTATATCCAAAGTGTTAATCACATATAATGAGGTTATATTAAAGTCTTGTTGACTATACAACTATGATTGCTTATTTGTATTGTGGTTGTACGTGTTGTGATATCAGTTATTATTATGGAATGTACCGTTATTTGTACATCTTCACGGGATTGGTTGATATGATTCATTGGTTGGCTCGAGTACCACTCCAGTATAGTACATGGATAAGAGTTTGTCTCCTGCAGGTCATGACTAGTGGACAACCATAAAACCCTTAGCATGTATGTACAAGATATGTATGAGTGTGACGGTTCCTTAAGTGGATTGGGTATATGATTATTGTTATTATTTGCTTATATTAATTTTATGAGTAGGTCAAGTTATATTGTGGTTGTTGTTGTAGTTTCTTGAGTGAATTAGATTATGATGTTGCTTGGTATATTTGATATTCTTGTGTGATCTGATTACTTGTCATATATTTAGATTCTAGTCTTACATGTCTTATATGTTGCTTGTTGCTAATGTCATATATTAATGAAAAGATAAGTTTAGAGCTTACCAAAAACGATGAAGAAAACCTTAAAATTTGTCCTTTCCGAAGCTTTCAAGTCTAAAATGGAGGAAAATCATGAAAATAAAGTTTATATATTATTTTGTAAACAGTACCTCGCGATCGTAGATCAAACCTTGCGATCGTGAGGTTCAACGCTAACTTGGAAAATAAGTTAGCCTTTGTTTCAGGCCAAACCTTCATATCTGCAAGGGATGGTGACCAGGACTCATCGCGCTCGCGACGGTCTAATCGCATTTACAATTAGGAAAGAAACCCGACCCAAACTGATAACCCTTTATGATTATGGTCACTACCCTCACGGTCGCAATGAAGAAAAATTTACTTTTATGCTTTCATGGCCAATGAGTCTATCACGATCCAAAAATAAAGGTTATGATGGCACTTGTCGCGGCGTACCTTGACAAGTAAGCCTATCACCCAAAACGATACAAAAAGGGAAAAAAAGATAGAAATATCCCAAGGTAAGACTTCTAGAATAAAGTCGAACCATATAAGTAATCATAACAATGCGGAAAGAATTTATCCAAAATACCAATCATGCCTAAAACCAGGTGTCAATAGTGTAAGAACTACTAATATAATTCAGGAGTCAAATACATTAGAAAAATAACCACAAAGGAATAATATCTATCTCTGAATACTAATAAAGATATAACTACTATAGAAAGATAGAGGTGAACTCCGGACGCATGAATGTCCAACCTCTACCTTGGAAGTTCCAACAATCGCCCGAGTCAAGCAAGCTGAGGTGCACTCGGTCTAGGACCTGCACCGAAAGGGCGCAGTAGGCATGAGTACGGTCCACTTGTACTCAGTAGGTATCATAGGCCGACCAAGCAAAGTAGTAAATAAAGCGTACAAAATATTCACTAAGGGCATGTCACCTGCAATCAAAAAATGTCTTATAACGGTAGCCCACACCACTTGCACTAACAGTTCTGTAATATCCATAGATAATACAACAACACACACTATAGGGATATAAATATACACATACATGTAGAACCAAAGAGGGACATGTATAATCAAGATCATCAAGTACAATTAAAGGAAGATACAACAATTAGACATTAACAAGTCAAGATATAGAACAAATCGGTAGATGACAAGTCAATATGGCAATTCAAACACAACATAAACACAATGAAGCAGGTATAATGTATATGATGATGATGATAATGATAGTGCATGGTATTGGCACGCATCCTCAAGATCACTAATATCCGCAACTCTTCTTTGGCATGATCCTTTGGAAATGGTACATAAAATCCAATATCTGATACCAATATCCAGTATTCCAGTGTTTCCAGTATTTTCAAAACACATAAATAACATAAGACATAAATCAAGTACACATACATGACAACAAGTATATATAAAGCAGTAAAACGAACAAGTGAAATGATGTGTATGATGACATGAGAATGACGATGCAATGTTCACAACCATTCAAAATGAGCATTTCCACAACCAATCCACGTGATATATTTTCACACCCAATCCACATGATGTATTTCCACAACCAACCACAATGTTACTATTCCACAGCCACATGAGCCAATATCCACTCATTACTTTCGTTTCATTCATGAATTTCCACATGTCTCATATACCAATAAGTATGGATATATCATAATATACCAATGAAACCCACATAAGGCATTTCAACTACACAATACAATTATTCACATGTATTCAAGGCTATCAACACCACATAGGACCCCACACGGTCATACATATCACATCATATCTCAATTTCAACAATTACATCACATATAGGTCCCCACACGGGCACAAAACATAGATAGCCATTTTTTATAATTAGTTCTCACCCTTAACATATATTTTGTACCATCATTTACTACCCAACCCAGTCTGAAAGAGTTAAGCCATAACCTACCTCGAATGTTGAAATCATCCACTACCCTTTGAACCCACGACCGTACTTTCCACGAACTATCCCAAACTCCACTAAAAACATCAAATATGAAATCTACGCGTTAAAATAAAACCAACAACACCATATTGACTACTTTTGGTTAAGAGTTAAAACGGACCCTCGAAACGGGTTTCCGAAAAAGAAGGGCAAAATTAAAACTTTACTTCAAAAATATGTTTCTCATATTTTCAGAAATCTACAGCTGAAAATCCAAGTCAAATCAAGTAAAAAACGAGGTTCAAATAGAAGAAAAAATATTTTTGAGGTTTACCAGGTAAAATCTTTAAAATCCGAGTTAAAATAAAAAATCAAGGTTGTTTTGAAGGTTAGATTGATGAAAAACTAGTAATTATAAGATAAAACATTATTCAAGTGAAAAGGAGTGAAATTGAGATTTAAAATCAAACACTAAGATTTTTGAGATTTTAAGAAATTTATCAAGGAATTACTAAGAAAATGTGAATTTTTACCTTAAATCCGTAACAAAATCAATAAATATATGTTAATCTAGCACCCTAAGCTCCTAGAAGCTTCACTTTTAAGCTCTCACACTATTTTAGGGTTTAATTCTCAAGAGACAAGATGAAAAATGGGCAAAATAGGTCCCAAAACTGGTATAATAGTGCAGATTTTTCTGCACAACTTTTGCACAAAAAGATATTTTTTAGTCTAATCCAGACTTCGACGGGGTGTTCGAAATTCGTTCGAAGTCTGATACATGCAAATGAACTATGCAACCATATTAAATTTGACGTTCCGAATACGATGGGGATATCAAATTTTCAAAATAAATATCATTTTCACAAAGTTGACCCTTGAAATCCAAAATTATAATTTTTTAAATTAAGGATCGAAATGAGATTTAAAAGCCGTAAAATCACACCAGATATGCTAACACCCTAAAATCAACATTTCGGATCTGATGGCAAAGTCGTATTTTTCATCTGAGATCATTTCGATCAAATGTAGGTCCCACACCCATATTTCTAATTTTTCAACTTTCCGATCAATAGGTTGAAATGAGCTCGGGTGCACCGGGACCCGAACCAAAGGTCTACCTAGCGTAAAATTGATATTCTGGAACTGTTGGCATAGTCTGTTCGGTTATTCATTGCACGGATCAAAAGATATCCACATAAGTCCAAAATAAGGCTCTCGAAGCCATCAAAAACCACAATATCACATAAATGATACCAAAATGCATCAAAAATCATGTCAATCACTCTCGCACTCCAGAAATACGATAATGCAACTACGGGCAGGGGTAAAATAGTCAAATCACACTAAATCACAAATTTCACATATTTCATCAAATTTTTAGGTCATTACAGAGTCGCATTCATGAAGAAGTATCATGCACCAGAAAATTGTGCATTAGCTAAAAACTACAACCTCTAAGTCTCCGAACGGACCCTCGAGACTCGTTCGGGATCTGGAATAACTAAATTATATTTGTTGTTGGGCTATTTTCGATGTTTCGGACACAATGACAACGCTGAATTTTTAAAAAAAGATCTTTTATAATATTTTATCCCCCGAAACTTCTATATTCAACTATTTTTCGAAATTAGGATCAAAATATAAAATAAAAGCTCTGGGTCAAAACTACTTGTAACACTAACGCAAAATCAATATTTTGAATCTAATGAAGCTGTCCAAATTTCTATTCAGCATTCGAAATTTAAAATATTGACCGAAGTCAAACTAATGACTTTTAAAACCTCAAATAGTCTCAAATTCACCCAAATCTATTTCGAATGCATCGGAGACCGTGTCAACCAGTTTTACATCTTATAAATAGCATGTAACAACTACAGAGAAGGAAAAAATGATCAAAACATATAAAAAAAAAATTACAAGGTTTTTACAATTTTTCTCTTTGAGGAATTTGACTATAAAGTAATCATAGCCCACAGATCTATAGTATTATATGTTTAGTTAGTTTTCACACAATAATTACTTTTTATTTGAGGTATTCATGGATAATTTTATTCCCAGTCAATTTAATTTTAAGGGAGTAAACCTATGATTTATGAATTCTATTCTTTTCCTCGTCTATTAAGTGGACTGAGTTTTTTATCGGTAATGATAGAATAGTATCTATACAATCAATGCACGTCATGTAAAGGGGCCTATCTGGGGGATTAGGAAAAGGGTGTGTGTGTGCAGCTTTAAATGGACTGATCTGGAAAAAAGGGACTGTTTAGGAAAGAATTTGGGCAAAGGATTGATGTTTGTTGTTGATTAAATCTGCCTTATTTTTATTGATATTCATAGAATGGAGTCGATCTTATAGAAGTAGTCTTTACTCATGATTAATATGTCATGCTACCAAGCATACGCTTAATAATATTTAAGTCAATAATGTCTTTACTTGTTATATATTAATCGTAAACCCATGTAACAACATTACTTGCTCAAATTTTATATAACATTATATTGTTTGCTTGCTTGCTTATTTTAATTTGTAAAGTGACTTAACAAGTTTACATACCTTTTATTCTTTTTCAGAAACCACAAATCCTTCAGATTGTTTCATATAAGTTTCTTCCTTCAAATCTCCATTTCATAAGGTTGTTTTTATAATATCCATTTGATGAACCTAAAGATTGTACATGACAGACAAAACTATTAGCACATGAATGGATGTGATTCTCGTTATTGACATGTATGTGTTAAAATAATCAAGGAATTTTCATTATCTAAATTCTTTGTCAACAAGTCTTGTGTTATATTTGTCAATAGTGTCATC
Organism: Capsicum pubescens; assembly: GCA_030864215.1. Classification (NCBI taxonomy): domain Eukaryota; kingdom Viridiplantae; phylum Streptophyta; class Magnoliopsida; order Solanales; family Solanaceae; genus Capsicum; species Capsicum pubescens. Next base: position 251,378,052 of record CM061549.1, read on the forward strand.
AACTTTCATCATTATTTTTAAAATTTATCTGTAAGGATTTGTATCCTGGAGAAAGATCAACTAATTTCCAAATATGATTATTTAATATGAATTCTATTTCACTAATTACTAATTTATTTTTAATACTGTGCTTTCAAGGAATATATTGTATCCTTAAATATTTAAGACTCATTTTTCACTATGAATGTCAAAAGTTCGGGACTAAAGAAAATAAATGTCGTTTGATGTTTGCTATATTTTAGATTCTCCTAGTTAGGAGTATTTTTGTCTTGTATCTTCCTGAGATCTAGATCTTTTATTAAATGGCTCACATTTTTTTTATACGGATAAATATTTTCAAAAAAACTCAGCATCATCTTATTCAATTATATTTTAACAAAATTTTTAGAATTTTTCTAATTTGTGAATCATAAAATGATATGCTTTCTTAAGAAAAGCTAATCAATAGTTTTCATTCCTATTTTAACCCTTTAGGATTTAAGAACTTGCTCCTAGCTAAACATTTCACACTTTGAAATGTTTTAAATTGGACTTTCTTCTTTTTCATTTTTCATATGGAATGAATTTTTTTTTATGAGAAATTCTATTAAGTTATATTAAGTATTTTGTTAGTTGTATGAATAGTTGTCCCCACAAGTTCTAGAGTAAAACAAAACTTATCAGTAAAGTATTCATCATGTTCTTTTCACTTTCTATTCTTTCTTTCTATCATATCATTAGATTGTGTCAAATACAAGGTCGTTGTTTGATGAATAATGTCATATTTTAAAAATATTTCTTCACAATGAGATTCATATTTACCATCCCTATCACTTCTTATCATTTGAATATTTTTATTAGATTATGTTTCACTTCACTTTTGTATTGCTTGAATTCATACTTTGATTCATCTTTATTAAAAAGTAAGTAAACATATCAATGTCACACTATATCATTAGTAACATTTATGAACTACTTCTTTCCATCCCGAGATGTTATTCACTTCATGTTGTAAATATTTGTATGAATTAAGTCTAAAGAATTTGAATTTTTTTTTAACTGACTTATAAGAATATTTAACATACTTTGATTCAATACATATTTGACATTTTAGACTGTCGCAATACAAAACTTAGGCAATTCTTTCATATTAATGATCATTTACACAAGATTTTGTAATTTACATGACCATAAAAGTGCAAGCACCCTTAGTAAAGTAACCTTTTTCTGCTTATATTTCGTTCTTATTAACCACAATGTTGTCTGAAACAAAAGCATATTTTAAGTCATTTTTAACTAGAAGCAGTACAAGGACCAACTTTTTTTTACATTTCAAGAACATGAAGGGCATTATCACAATCTTACAAGATGTCCATTTCAAAGATATCTTACCCATTTCTTCAATTTTGGAGTAGCAAATAAAAATAGTCTCGTCGAGTCCAGCAAAGAAAACAAAAATTTATTCTAAACCCACAATTTGCTCATGTGTCCTTAAAAAAATTAATCTTCTCATTGTTATCCAAGGTATACATATTAGTTTCTCCTTGTATAGATGGGATTGATATAAAAGTGACACTTCAATTTATAAAACTTTGTCGAATTCAAATGACAAAGCAAATTACACATTGGATACTTACATTTTGTTGGAACCTTGAAGTTTTGATGAATGACAATATGAATGAAACAAGTTGAATTTGATTCAAACACTTGATGATAAGGAAAATAAAGTTGAGTTGAAAAAGGAGTCCTATGTAAAGAAGGAGTTTCACTTCTAAGCATATCCTTAAGAGTCCAATGTGTGGAAGGAGAAAGATTCTAAAAATTGAAGAATTCAAAAGAGTTGGAGTTTTACTACAACACTAAGGAGACAAGAGTTGTAATTGAAGAAGGAGTCTCACTTGAAGTAGAACTCTATGCAATGAGAGTTCTAATTAAAGTAGGAGTTTGAAATAAAGAATGACTCTTTGGAGAGTTGTGCTTAAATAGAAGATGCAGCAGCCAGAATAATTCATGCACTTAAAAAAGTAGAAAAGATCAATCGACAGATTAACTTCACGAAGTGCTACTCAATCACTGAAGAAACACGTTGAAGAACCTGGTCCTCAGTACAGAATCCAGCTAAGAGTTTTAGCATTGATTTTTAGAGTTGTTCATTGTGTTTGAGATATTCATGTAATATTAGTTTCAATGTGTTATAAACTGAATTAGGAGCTAGTCTTCGAGTTGAGGAAAACTTAGAGACTTTGGGAACACATACCTTGGGAGGTGTGTGTGTAGTTAGGAATTGGAGTTTATAATTCCTAGTTGTTGATTTATAGGGATTAGAGTTTATAATTCCTAGTTGTTGAGTTATAGGAATTAGAGTTTATAATTCCTATTTGTTGGTTACAAGAGTTTTGTAATCAGTCGTTGTTGAGGCTCAGAATTTTTTATTGAAGTTGGGGTTAAATCCTGTAGAGGTGCAGGTCGTGAATTTTTACACCTTTTAAGCCGGGTGTTTTCCACGTAAAAATTATTGTGTTCTTTACTTTCTATTTACTGCTTCCTTGAAACACGTCAGGCAACACGTTCCATCGATAAGCAAAAGTTAGGTGAAAATAAGAAAATCAGTAGGGCACGAATTCTTAACAAGTGGTATCAGAGCGAGGTTGTCTTAAAAAGGGCTAGCACCTAAGACAAAGATCAATATGATGAATTTCGCACCACCTACTGGTCACAGTAAAGGTCAATCCACTATTAGACCTCCACTCTTTGATGGTTCTCACTTTATTTGGTGGAAAGCCAGGATGGAAACATTCATTCAAAGGGAAGACTATGAGTTATGGGATAGGATCACTGATGGTCCTACTATTCCAATAAAGTTAGAAGATGGGAAACAGGTCAAGAAAGTAAGAAGTGAATTCACTCCTCATGACTTATTGGCATTAAAGAAAAATGCTAAGGCCAAAAACATTTTGGTCTGTGGATTAGGACCTGATGAATGCAACAGGGTATCAACATGCACCACTGCTAAGAAAATTTGGGATGCTCTAGTAAATGCTCATGAAGGCACATCTCAAGTAAGAAAATTCAGAATTTCTCTTCTCTTCACTGAGTATGAGGCATTTAAGATGAAGGAGAATCAAACCTTACATAAGATGATGACAAGGCTTACTGCCTTAACAAATGAGCTGACCTCCTTAGGAAAAGCTATATCTGAAGAAGAACAAGTTGAGAAAGTATTGAGGGTATTACCAAAATCAAAGTGGAATGTTAAGGTGACTGCGATTAGGGAAACAAATAAGGATCTTGCAGGCATGACCCTGGATGAATTAGTGAGGAATTTATGAACTTATGAAATGGAAATTGATGGAACTAAAGTGATAGAAGCCCCATAGGATACCTTATCTCTGAAGGCATCTTACAGTGATGAAGAAATTGAACTTGATAAAGAATAAGTTGCCTTTATAGCTAAGAACTTCAGTAAATTCTTCAAAAAGAAGAAGGGAATAGGTAGTAAAAAATGGTTAAATGACAATCTAAATAGATGCTACAAGTATGGTAAGACTGATCATCATATCAAGGATTGTCCTGTCTGGGAAATAGAATGGAGAAAGGAAAGGGCTAAAAAGGAATTGAAAGACAAAATCAAAAAGAGGAAAGAATATGCAATGGTAGAAGCTTGGGGATTTGAATCAGATGATGATGAAGTTGATAAAGCAGCACTCATGGCTCTTGGAGACTCAGACTTGGTGGAAGAAGATGATGTTTCTGAGGTAAGTATACTTGAACTTAAAGAAAAGTTGCATTTGTTTTCTAAAACAAAACTTATTTCATTGATGAGTGCACTAATTGATGACTTCCAAGAATCAACTTCTGATAGGGATGAGTTGTTCAACAGTCTTGCAAGCATCAAATTTGATTTTATTGATTTAGAAGATTGCAAGAACATTGTTAAACAGGAAAACTGCACTCTCAAGAAACAGGTTGAGCAACTTGATTCTTCAAACAATGATCTTAAGTTTGAAGTTCTAAAATTGACACTCTCTGAAAAGGGAAAAAAGGCCATGAGTAAAGATCAAGAAAATGCTGAACTTGAGCTAGTTAGATACAAACAAGAATGTCATGATCTAGCTGAAAAAATGAATAAGTTGAGTCAAGAAGTTTCTAAACTAAAACTTGATCTTGAAAGGGTAAATAGGTGGGCAAACTCCTCAAGAATTGTTCACAAATTGGGGGAAAGAAATTACAGTGAAAAGGCAGGATTAGGATTCCACAAAAATTTTGATGTTCCTAAAGATTTATGTTATATTTGTGGTAACCTTGGATATCCAACCACTGAATGTTCAGTTGCTGCCAAAAGCAGATCTAGCAGTCTAAATCTGGCAAATAAACTATCTCAGACCAAGAAAAGGATAAGTAAACCTGGTCAGAGAAACAGGTCACGTAACTTGTTGCCTGCATGGACTAGAAGAAATTTGATTCATCCATTTACTCATAAGAAAGGACCCAAGCTTGTCTGGGTGCCTAAATTTAACCCTTAATTTATTTTGCAGGTGAGAGTGAAAGGAGGCAAGCAAAATTTGTACATGGATAAGGCTTGCTTAAGGCATAAGACTAGAAGAAAATAAAGTTTCTTTCACTCACCACATTTAAAAGGGGAATGGATCATTTGAAAGATGGCTAGATTTGTAGCGCTCGTGTAAGGGGGAAGCAAGGGAGGTTTTAAAAAAAATGAAAAAAAAGGATGACTGTGAAACTGATGTGCATGCACAGGAACATGTTGTACCACCTGGTTCAACTGTTGTACAGACTGAGGGCATATTGACAGGGGGAGAAACAAATCAAGAAATTGATGCATCAATAACACCAACACAAGCTGATGATAATTTTGTTGGTAAGTCATAAGAATTGGTGTTGTCATAAGAATCTTGAGATATCTCATGAGAATCAATGGCTTGAGACTATGGTATTCAAATGAAAGTAATTTCACTCTTGAGGGCTATAAAAATGTTGACTATGTAGGTTGCTTAATTGACGGAAGAAGCACCAAAGGCACTAAGTAGAGAGCATTTTCAAAGGAATAAGTTAGAATTGGGGATAATTAAAATTGCATGAACTCCCCTCAATGATTGACTAGAATAATTATTTTTCTTTTTAATCTTATTAGCTAAAAAGTTATTCTATTCAGTCTTGCACATTTAGTTGTGTGTCCCAATTCCAGATTTTTGACTTTTTTTAACCTAATTTTGTATTAGATTGTGCAGAAAAATAGGTACAAGCAAGCAATTGTGACCACAAAGTTCTTCTTATCAGGTATGTTCTACACTGACATAAGCATAGGCTGTCTAAGTTGAAAAAGTTGAGCACACCAGTTCAATTTCACACACTTCATGCTCCCATTGTCTAATAAAGCTAATGAATTATTGACCAAACTTTCTTTGATTCTCTCCAAATGGGTGTGCACAAGTGTGTTAATCCTATACCAAAAATTCCTTCTTCTTTCTCAACCAAAATATCAATTGTGTACCATGGATTTGCCAAGCTTGATCATCAATCACATGCAGCATATGTTTCTGAAGAATGAAAAGGGCCATGTTTTCCCTTTTAGTTCCTAATTAGTAATTTTTTGGGGGCTTCTTAGTCCTAAATCAGGTTTGACTTATAAAAAAAAATGATGTTCTTGAACAGATGAATCATGTTGCGCTACCCGTTTCAATAAGGAGGGATAAGACTCATTTGAAAAAAATCTGAACTAGAAGCTGCATAAGACGGTCATGAAGTTGAATAAGAGGTTTTTAAGGCTAGGATCATGACTTTGAAGCTTGACCTTGATTGATAGAGGGATGAAAATGTTGAAGTCATTTATCAATTGACACAGTTAATATCACCTGTTTCACCTTCCTCATTAGTTCCTCACTATTTGTATCCTTAGTCATGTCCCACTTTTATACCGTATTTTTTTAATGCTCAATTATTTTGCTTTGTTCAGTGCTAGCTTAGGTTTAATGAGGAACATGCTCTGACAGTTAAATAGAATGGTTATCTTTGCTAAATTGGCTCATATTTTTACTCTCTTTAATACATTACTATGTTGGCTAAAGTCTTTGTCTGATTATTTTGGTGATTGCCCCAGTGGCCATGAATAGCATAACAAATCACTTTGGATAGTATATTATTGCATTAAAATAGTTTTCGATGATGCCAAAAGGGGGAAGATAAGAGGGTTATGCAGCGTTTATAACCCATTGACTAACTTGTTTCATTCTAGTGTTTTAAACTTTAGTGCCAACAGGTGAAGATGTTTGAATGCACAAAGACAAAAGGTTTGTCATCATCAAAAAGGGGAAATTTATTCGAACCTTGAAGTTTTGATAAATGACAATATGAATGAAATAAGTTGAATTTGATTCAAACACTTGATGATAAGGGAAAGCAAGTTGATTTGAAAAAGGAGTCCTATGTGAAGAAAGAGTTTCACTTCTAAGCATATCCTTAAGAGTCCAATGTATGGAAGGAGAATGATTCTGAAAATTGAAGAATTCAAAAGAGTTGGAGTTTTACTATAACACTAAGGAGACAAGAGTTGTAATTGAAGAAGGAGTCTCACTTGAAGTAGAACTCTATGCAATGAGAGTTCTAATTAAAGTAGGAGTTTGAAATAAAGAATGACTCTTTGAAGAGTTGTGCTTAAATAGAAGATGCAGCAGCCAGAATAATTCACACACTTAAAAAAGCAGAAAAGCTCAATCGACAGATTAACTTCACGAAGTGCTACTCAATCACTGAAGAAACACGTTGAAGAACCTGGTCTTCAGTACAGAATCCAGCAAAGAGTTTTAGCGTTAATTTTTAGAGTTGTTCATTGTGTTTGAGCTATTCATGTAATATTAGTTTCAGTGTGTTATAAACTGAATTAGGAGCTAGTCTTCGAGTTGGGGAAAACTCAGAGACTTTGGGAACACATACCTTGGGAGGTGTGTGTGTAGTTAGGAATTAGAGTTTATAATTCCTAGTTGTTGAGTTATAGAGATTAGCATTTATAATTCCTAGTTGTTGAGTTATAGGAATTCGAGTTTATAATTCCTATTTGTTGGTTACAAGAGTTTTATAATCAATCGTTGTTGAGGCTCAGAGTTTTTTAGTGAAGTTGGGGTTAAATCGTGTAGAGGTGTGCAGGTCGTGATTTTTTACACCTTTTGAGCCGGGTGTTTTCCACGTAAAAATCATTGTGTTCTTTACTTTCTGTTTACTGCTTCCTTGAAACACGTCAGTGGAACACGTCAGACAACACGTTTCATCGATAAGCAAAAGTTAGGCGAAAATAAGAAAATCAGTAGAGCACGAATTCTTAACACATTCTCGTTTGAAAAAAGATGCAGAATGCAAAAGAGGGGGGAGAGTTTTAGATAATTTTTGGCGTATTAAGATTTAAGAGTACAGATGGGCGAAAGGAAAGACTTTCTTCTCAACTTTCTAAGGGTTGTTTGGTAGAGTGGATTGGAAAGTTAATGCATGTATTAGTTTAATGAGTATTACTAATTCCTTATTTGGTATATTTTTTTATCTTATGCTCTATTGTGTATTGAGGTGTGTGTTACTAATACATCAAAATCCATAGTATTAGCAATACAATGGATCCAATATATGCATTAACGTGATTAAAGACACTACTATTCCTAAAAAAAAAATTTACATCCTTTCCAATATATATATAGTGGGTATTGTGTGTAAAATTTTCTTTTTTCTAGAAATTATGTAATTCATGTTATTTTTAATACATCAAATCAACACTTCATAAAAAAAATATAAGTATAACTAATACAAATATTACTAATACAAATATTAACAATACGCATAATTTTTATATACTCTACCAAACTACCCCGGGAATTAGAAGAAGTGAGTCTATATATAGCACTATAATCTACCTCTTCCTATCCAATGAGGTATAAAGTTCTTATTTCATTTCCCTCCATTCCCTTTTCCGTCATTAATGTTTTTTAACTTCAAAAAATCCAACAGCACCTTCACATATATCAGCCATGGCATCTCAAGACCAACACCCTTAAATTAAACCTATCAACAATCTAGCGTGCGACTCTGACACCATTGAGATGCGATTTCTATTAACTTTCATTGAAGAGGTGGAGGACGAGGAACCAACGACGTTGGTGAGGAAGGGTTTAATCTCCACGATGAGTCCTCATCCTTTTGAAAGGGAGTAAATCTGGATCATTTCACATTGTTCAGGGCCAAATTAGCCCTTTTCTCTTCTAAAAAGTACTCATGTAATGGAAAGTTTCTGCTGTTACTGATAAGGGTATATTTCGATCAACATTAAAATGACGAGGGTATATTTGACCCTACATATTAATGGAAGACAGATTTAGCCCATTTTACAAAGTTCAGGGATAAATTTAAACTTTTTTCCTTCATTACATATAAACTGAATCAAAGATATATAAGTATACCAAATTATATAGTACTATTTGTTAGATGTAAGCCTAAAATCAAAGGTATTGATATGGAGCCTTAGAGTAACTGGTAAAGTTGTTGTCACATGATCAGAGATCACAGGTTCAAGTCTTGGAAACAATCTCTTGCAGAAATGTGTGCTGAAGCTGTGTACAATAAATCTTTGCAGTCGGGCCCTTCCTCGACCCTGCGCATATAGTACTCCCTCTGTTTAAAAAAGAATAACGTATTTTGACTTGACACAAAGTTTAAAAAAATAAAGAAGACTTTTGAATCTTGTGACCTTAAATTAAAGTTGTGTTAAATGTATCAAAATGTCTTTTAATCTTGTGGTCCTAAACATGCCACGTGGAAAATTGAAATTAAAGTATTGCCAAAAAAGAAAATATCATTCTTTTTTAAATGGACTAAAAAGAAATGTAGTCATTCTTTTTGAAACGGAGAAAGTAATAAATAGTATACTTGACAAAAGCTCGAAAATAATACTGCTTCGCGCACCGGGCTGCCCCTTCTTTTAAAATCAAAGGTATACTGATATACTAAGCATATATATACTGTACTTGACAAAAGCTCGAAAATAATAACTCAAAGTTAAGTTTAAAACAACCCTACACTTGTTCAACAGACTTGGATTTAATTAATGTAGTGGAGAAACATACATAACAGAAGTGTAAAATTGGAGAACTCTATATAAGTATCTCACAAAATGTTACCTATGGACATATATCAAAGCTGAAAATATCATCAAATGACTAACAACAAGATTGATCACTGAGCTGCATATTACTCATTACAAACAAAGCCAAAATTGCTTATTAAATACCAGAAAGGGATGATGTTATGGTTTTTTTAGTCTTTATGGTTGGTGGTGAAGGGTGGAAAAAAGGATCATCTGTCCAATTCTTTTCACCCCAATGCTTCAGCATACCCTTCCAATTGCATAACCTGTCTGTGCATCTCTTGAGTCGTCGATCATTAATCTTGATTTTCCAATGGCCATCAGGATAGTTTGCTTTCTTTGCTTCCCTTCTGTCCCATTCCAATTGTGCCTTTTGCTTTGATCTTAGCAGGCAAAAGTCTTGCAGCTGCTCAGACATTGCGTCGTGCACTTTCCACCACTTGTGGTGTGCAACATCACTCGCGAATTCTTGTAAGATGTCTACGTTCCAATTGCAATCATAGTCCCGGAAACACAACCATGGCTTGTATCCTAGGTAGTGAAGGACATAAAGAATCGGAGGATCAGCCCCGAAAAGATGTGTTTTCTTTGCTTTCACCACTTCATCATCACCAATCCAGAAGTTCTTCAAGAAGTTCATATGCTTTGGTATCCGATGCCACCAAGTGAATATTTCGTTTAGGTAGCCTTGATCACCTCCATTATAGGACTCAATCTCATTTATGTGATCCATCAGGAGCTGGAACGTGCAATTTGATGGCTCGATCACCATGACACCGGAATTAAAGAGCGTGCCATTGTTTCCCGTAGCTGAAATCTGTGGCATCCTAAATAAGATGTCTATGTTCCTAAGTATAAGCAAATCGGCATCAATGAAAATGATCTTGTCATAATCAGTCAGCTGCCATAGCCTGAATTTGCTGTAGTTCCATTCATTGTAGGCATCTTTCTCTGCTTTAGGATTTCTTATTCTCTGTATTGTCCTAACTTGCCAGCCTGCTGCCTCAAGTCCACTCCTATGATACTCACCAATCGAATCATCAACGAGAATCACGAGGTCCCTCGTGGACCCTACCATTCTAATGCTTTGTGCTGCTGCTATGGCTCCACATACATATACATGAGCAGAATGCAAGATTGTTGCATATGCCTCACGTCTTTTGTTCCCCGTATGTACTTCCTCTGTTACCATAACAATAGAAACTATCAATATTTGATATCTTTGCAAAAGCATTCACATCGAAAGAAGGAAAAAACAATAAAGTATATGTTACCTGTTGTACCAAAGGGTAGTGCAAGTTCACATGATCCAACAGGAAGTTGAACTTTTTCTCTTAGAACACTCAAATCGGGCTTGTACAACCACGCATTACCTTTTCTAGCAATGAGCTCTTTGCACCTATAAAGATTCGGTATAGGGAAGCATTTGGTTATGAAAAGCAAATGCACAGGATGTTTACCCTTAGCAGAGGAAGCTAAACCAGCTGCAGCAAGTTGCAAGTGCAATCGCGCAACATCTCTAGACCAATTCCCTTCATTTCTACAAGGTAACTTGACAGCTATGAGATCGATTCGTGTCCTAGGAACTTCAAGTTTTGGCAAAGTAGGACAACTTTGAACTTCATCTTCTTGTTCTTCATCAATCCACTCAGGATACAAGGTGTCCCAAGTCACATTTTTTCCGGCGTAGTCCAGGTACAGGACTGTTTGATTTGCATTAGGAACAACTTGTGTCCATTTATTGATTTCATCGTTGTTGAAATTTAGAAGGCCAATGTTCTCAACAACTTTGTTTTGGTCAGGCAATTGATCCAAAACTTGAGATACTTCCTCCCAACTGATGTCTATATCTGATATGTATCTAGGATCTGAAGCACCCCATATCCACCTGTTCACAAAATGTTGCCTGCATAACATAATTTCTTTCCATTAATAAACAACTAATTAGCTATGAGGCCCTCTATTTTGAATTTCCAGCCAATACTTTATAAGAACCCTTTGAATGATTCATTCACTTTTAGTTTCTATCCATCCATTTCACACACATACCTAAAAGAATTTAATGGTGGAATTTTACTAAACGTGCAATGACTAGGGGCTGTTCAAAATCGAACCGTACCCGTTAACCTAACCGCAAAATTAGTTTATTGGCTAATTGGTAATGGGTTATCGGATTAATGGTTGGAGAACGGATCAAAATTTTATAATTCATGGCTTATTGGTGAGGAGACGGATTACTCAATTTTTTTATCGGGTAAATCGTTAACCCATTAAGAATTATTATAATTATATTTTTACCCTTAGATATATAAGTATCTTTTATCAATCCAACATATAAAACTCCATTTATTATTCTATTCACTTCTTAGTTTAGAAAATAACATGCCACTTCTTGTGACATCTAACCATAAAGTTCAGTCAGACTCTCTAAAATGTAAGAAAAATCTGAAATTAATTCTTAAATCAAAACATAAATTATTCTTGACAACACAAAGGACTGCAATAAAAATGAAACAACCCAAATGTGTCCTTCACAAAGTGATATAAAACATAAAAATTCAAATAATATTAAAGTTTTAATTTTTTTCTGTCAATCCAATAATTAAAAATGTTTCTACATACATTTTAGGTCTAGAAGAAAAAACTTATTTGATTCAATGTTTTAACCTATTAAATAACTACACAAACAAAACTCAAGAAGCCTAAAAAATTGATAAATAGATCAATCATAGTATACAAATAACTTAGTCGGTGAAGAAACGGAGGAACTACCAATAATCGCTCGATATTTCATTCTCTCTTAAATTTATCCGTTACACCATCCGATAACCGTCCGTTAATTGCTAATCCAATACCGAACCAACCGTTATCTTATTGGGTGGCTAGTGGATTAGTATATTTAAAAACCGATAACCAATAAGTCGAACCGCTAAGCATAATTATCCAACCGACCCAACCGATAAACAGCCCTAGCAATAACATCGACATAGTTATTGTTGTTTATAAAAGGGACTAAGCGACTAAGCAAATATAGTCGGTGAACATGACTTGAGCCGCTTATATATTGAATTTTGTGTTGTACCTATGGGTGTCAAGTGGGCCGGGTCGACCCAGCCCGACCCAACCCTCGTAACTAACCCAGCCCGGTAAGCCCTAGGGCTTTAGGATTCTGGGTCCCGGGCCGGTTATTTTTTTAAAATGGGTCCGGCTAACCCGACCCGGACCAAGCCCGGCCCAGGCCCGCCGATTAACCGGCCCGAATACCTTATTTAAAAAAAAAAAATGAGATTTTGGGCCAAACTAGCCGTTGGCCCAATGGCTATATAGCCGTTTTTGGGTTCAAACGGCTAGTTTGGGCCCATTTATTAAAAAGAAAAAAAAAACTTTAAAAAATATTTTTTAATCCCAAAATAAATTCTATAAATACCCTACAACTTCAAATCATTTTTCACACAATCTTTCACTCTCAAATCTCATTCTCTCTCAAATCTCAATTCTCAATTCTCAAATATTCAATATATTTAATTTCTTAAAGTGTTCACTTTAATTTTTTAATTTTTCGTTTACAAAGTACGAGCGGAAGTTTCTAAAGTCGCAATCTTCGGATACTTCCAAAATTTGGTATTGTCGTTTCATCTCTTACGTTTAATTTTTATTTATTGTAATAATTATTTAATATTTAATTTTATTATATTTGTGTATTTTGAATATTTTTAGTTTAATTTAATTTTTATTATGGATAAATTAAGAAACCTCGCTACTAAAGGTGTTAAAATTTTTTGTCCCGGAAGCGGTAGTGGTAGTAAAAAGCGAATTACTAGAGGTAGAGGTAGTTCAAGTAGTAGATATACCCGTGTGCCTTCGCCTCCGGTACCGCTTGGTACACCTTTTGAGGAAGAAATAGGTGTAGGTGCTCACGATATGGATTATGTAGAAGCTCAGGAAAATTACGGTATAGAAAAGTAGATGCGGTTAATTTAGACGAAGATAATGAAAATATTGTTGAGACACCCGCAGTAGGAGATGCTAATGTTAGATCTGAATCGGTTAATCTCCCTCCCCGTCCTCCCAGTGCCCCAAAACCTCGTAAAAGAACTAGTATTGCATGACAATTTTTTGAACGTATATCAAATATTGAGGTGCAATGCAATATTTGTCAACAAATATATAAGCATAGAAGTGGAGGCAAGTAAGGGAATACGGGTACGCTAATGAGACATATAGCTGAAGATCACAAAAAAAGTTAAATATTGCACAAGGTGGTGGGGATGTTGGTGGGCCAACGCAAACTAGAATGGACCCAGCAACCGGTCACGTAGCGAAGAAGTATAATAAATTGAGGGACCGGGAAGAAATAGCTAAAATGGTAGTTGTGGGTTGTTTGCCTTTTAATTTTCCTTCTTCTGATGCCTTTATTCGTTATATACAATCAATTTATAATCCTATTTTTAACGGTATTCCTAGAACTACTTGTCGGTCTGATATTTTTAGACTTCATTCACAATATTGTTTTTATTTATCAACATTGTTAAAAAATATTCAATGTAGATTGTCCCTAACTTCTGATCTTGGTCGTGCTGTAAATAAAAATGATTATTTAATCGTTACTTGTCATTGGATGGATAGTAATTTCGTGATGCAAAAACGTATTCTTGCTTTTTTATATGATGAAGATCGTAAACATACTGGACAATTTATTGTTGATTCTATTGTTAAAATTGCCGGATATTATGGTATCGAAAATAAAATTTTATGTATTGCTTTTGATAATGCTTCTAACAATAAGACTGCTATAAAAAAATTAAAATCTACGCTATCTCTGCCCTTGCCTGAAATTTTTCATATTAAGTGTGCATGTCATATATATAATTTAATTGTAAAAGATGGTCTTGAGTTTTTTGAGTTTTATATTGAAAAAATTCGTCTTGCCGTTGGTTTTATTCAAGGAAATAATCGTAGATCGAGAATTAGAGAATTTAAAGTTAAATGTCAAGAAAATGGACTTACACCGATTTTGATGCCTGAGGAAATTGATACTAGATGGAATTCTACGTATGAATTTTTAAAAACTTGTTATAAAAATAGAATTCCTATTACACTAGCTTTTAACCAACATTGCGGTTCATTTGTTGATTCCGCTGATTGCATGCTACATAATTCTGATTGGGCTGTAATTAATGATCTTGTTAAGTTTTTAGAAAAAATTTATGTAGCTACGGTTGAATTTTTCGGTGCTTATTATCCTACTGTTTGTAATATTTTGGCATATATAGCCAATATTTCTGGTTTGCTCAAAGAATATAAAAATAAAGAAGGTTATAAAGAAGCTGTTGGCGCCATATTTACGAAATTTAAAAAATATTTTTTTCCGATTCCCCTTATTTACTTGGTTGGTGCTATGCTAAATCCGTGCATGAAATATAATAATATGTGTCACTTTAGTACTCTTATTTATACTAACTTAGAAATAAATACTAACCATGATTCTGAACAAGTACAACCTGATTTGTGGACGGCTACGGCTGATGCAAAGGATTACATAGAAAAATTATATAATCACTATGCTGATTTATTTGATTTAGCCGTACCTACAAATATCACAAAAACTATCGCTCCTCATCCTCCCGAGGAGCCATCATCTTCTAAAAGGCCGGCACATAGTATTTTTTTTATTCGTTTTATGATTTAAATTATTGGAACAGTGTTGATGAGAGAACTTACACATCAACTTATCGGGAAGAGCTGAAATATTATCTTTGGACGGTACCAGAGGATCGCAGACGACGGATCAACACGTTGGATTGGTGGAGGAGTAATGAAACACAATATTCTGTGCTTTCAAGATTAGCTAGAGATATCTTGAATGTTCCAATGTCAACCGTTGCATCACAGAGCGCCTTTAGTCAGGAACGACAACAACTTGGAGATAACCGACACTCATTGGGAAGCAATGCAATGAATGTACTAGTTTGCCTCAGAGATTGGATTAGAGCGGAAAGAAGAAACCAAGGAATGGAACCGGAGCCGAGCGACGAGCTGAAACTTGAAGAAATTATGACTTCACGGGAGAACTCAGCAGAATCAAGTCCAATGCATGGTTTTGCCCCCGTTGACTTCGACTATCCTATGCAAGTTCCCGTTAATATTAACATGAATGAGTTGGAAAAAATGATGCAAAATTTATAGATTTTTCATTCATGTAAATTATAAATTTTGGATCATTTTGTAATCAATAAAATTTCCCAAATTCATTCACTCCTTAGTCATTGCTTTTTATATTTTTTCATTTAACGATTTAAAATTTTAAATTGAATTTTTAGTTTTCTACTTTAAATTAAAAACGTTTTCTACTATAAATTAAAAACTTACTTCTAATATATTATTAATTTACTACCAAATATTATTAATTTATTATATTAAGTAGCATATGTTTTGTATATTTGTGCATATATCTTCTATAGAAGTGTATATTTAACGTATACATGTGTATATGTTTTATAAATTAGTATATAAGTATATCTATATATATATTGTAATGTATATATAATGTAGTATATTATATAAGTAGTAGTATATATACATTGAATGGTGCGTATACATGTGTATATATCTTCTATAGAAGTGTATATTTAACATATATATGTGTATATGTTTTATAAATTGGATATCTTCTATAGAAGTGTATATATGTGTATATATCTTCTATAGACATATATATTTAACATATACAAGTGTATATGTTTTACAAATTAATATATAATTATATATATATACATATTGTAGTATATATATATGTATATTGTAGTACATATATATTGAATGGTGTGTATATATGTGTATATATCTTCTACAGATGTATATATTTAATGTTTACAAGTGTATATGTTTTACAAATTAGTATATAACTATATATATATATACATATTGTAGTATATATATATGTATATTGTAGTATATATTTTATTTAAAGTAGTACATATATATTGAATGCCGTGTATATATCTTCTCTAGACGTATATATTTAACATATACAAGTGTATATGTTTTACAAATTAGTATATAACTATATATATATACATATTGTAGTATATATATATGTATATTGTAGTATATATTTTATTTAACGTATGGCATATATATTGAATGGTGCGTATATATGTGTATATATCTTATATAGATGTATATATTTAACGTATACAAGTGTATATGTTTTATAAATTAGTATAATATAACTATCTATGTATTGTAATCCATGTATATTGTAGTATATATTTTATTTAACGTATGACATATATATTGAATGGTGCGTATATATGTGTATATATCTTATATAGATGTATATATTTAACGTATACAAGTGTATATGTTTTATAAATTAGTATAATATAACCATCTATACATTGTAATACATATATATGTATATTGTAGTGTATATTTTATTTAAAGTAGTACATACATATTGAATGGTGCGTATATATGTGTATATATCTTCTATAGACGTATATATTCAACGTATACAAGTGTATATGTTTTATAAATTAGTATATAACTATATATATATATACATACATAGTATATACATATATATTGTAGTATATATTTTATTTAAAGTAGTACCTATATATTGATTTAAAATGATTTAAAATAAATTTCTAGTTTAAATTAAAAACTTACTTTTAATATATTATTAATTAACTATCATATATATATATATATATATATATATATATATATATATATATATATTGTTGTATATACTTTATTTAAAGTAGTACATATATATTGAATGGTTCGTATATATGTGTTTATATCTTCTATAGACTTATATCTTTAACGTATACAAGTGTATATGTTTTATAAATTAGTATATAAGTATATATATATATATATATTGTAGTATATACTTTATTTAAAGTAGTACATATTATTGAATGGTGCGTATATATGTGTATATATCTTCTATAGACGTATATCTTTAACGTATACAAGTGTATATGTTCTATAAATTAGTATGTAACTATATATATATATACATATTGTTGTATATATATATGTATATTGTAGTATATATTTTATTTAAAGCAGTACATATATATTGAATGGTGCGTATATATGTGTATATATCTTCTAAAGTAGTATATATTTAACGTATACAAATCTATATGCTTTATAAATTAGTATGTAAGTATATATATATATATATATATATATATATATATATATATATTGTAGTATATACTTTATTTAAAGTAGTACATATATATTGAATGGTGCGTATATATGTGTATATATCTTCTATAGATGTATATCTTTAACGTATACAAGTGTATATGTTTTATAAATTAGTATGTAACTATATATATATACATATTGTTGTATAAATATATATGTACATTGTAGTATATATTTTATTTAAAGTAGTACATATATATTGAATGGTGCATATATATGTGTATATATCTTCTAAAGTAGTATATATTTAACGTATACATGTGTATATGTTTTATAAATTAGTATATAACTATGTATATATAACTATGTATATATATATATATATATATATTGTAGTATATGTTTTATTTAAAGTAGACAAGTAGTACATAAATATTGAATGGTGCGTATATATGTGTATATATCTTCTATAAACGTATATATTTAACATATAAATGTGTATATGTTTTATAATTAGTATATAAATATAAATATAAATATATATATATATATATATATATATATATATATATATTATACTATTATAGTATATGTTTTATTTAAAGTAGTACGTATAGTCATATACTCATATATAATTATATATTGAATGATGCGTATATATGTGTAATTGTTTATATATTTTTTTAAAAATATATATTGTATATTGGAGTGTATATAGTTTATATAATTGTAGTGTATATAGTGTATATTGGATTTTTTATTTTTTTTTAAAATGGGTTTGATCGATTTTTAACCGGGTTTGACCGGGTTGGGTTAAGTGGGCCGGGTTAGGGCGGGTTTTAATTTTTTTTACTGTTGGGCCCGGCCCGGCCCGTCTAGCGCCAAAACCAGCCCTCAACTCGGTTAAAATAGAAGGGTCGGTTCTGGGTTGGCCCGGCCCGGCCCGGCCCGTTTGACACCCATAGTTGTACCTAAATTACTTCGTGTATTGGTGGAGACAGACAGTAGTGTAGTCCCTATTGAAGACCTAATAAAACATGTTGTGGAGAGGCACATTAGATAATCTCTTTAACTCTAAGGCACCCTCCCCATTTGACTATCATTTGTGGGAGGATCAATGAGAGAGATGTAGTGAAATGTTCTACACTTATGGAACATGCTTCCACGTTAATGAACAAGACGACTTAATATATACACGTCTTAATCTTGCTTTTTTATGGTGTGCTTAATTTATGCAATGCTATTGGACTAATACAAATTAACTATGTAACATTTAACATATAGACATTGGCAATGTAAATATTGTTTTCACTACATGTGTAATTAAAACTGTAGCGGGCTACCATATTTATTTTATAGGTAACTAGTTCCACATCAAGATTATTTTACACTGTTAATGTATAGAATTCAAACTCATATATATAGAAGAATAGAAGAAGTAGAGCATACCTTGAAACAGTGTCACCATTGTTATGTTGACAAATAGAAGGGGAAGAGAGAATGATGTAAAAAGTGCCAATCACAATGAGAAATAGGACAAGCTTTAGAGGATGAAGCTTGCAATTTGTACTCTTCTCTTGAAAAGGGTTTTGGAGGGGCTTTATGCTTCCCACATCCTTCACTTTTATCTTTTGTAACCTTCTTTTGCATGCATCTTCTCTGTAAAATGACGTACAAAAAATAGGTTTACGTATTGAATTAAGAAAAATTATTAGTAAGTAATTTGTGTTAATTAGAATGATGATATCCTTGACACCTCTTTACATTGGCGGTGTGAATAAGGTTGACGCAGAGTCTAAACAAGGAATTTGAATTTATGAATTCTGAACTTCTAGAAAATCTATTTTCTTCTTGCCAATGACGATTTCATTTTCTGGACTCAAACCCTAAACCTCTAATTGAAGATGAAAGAGTACCTACTCCGATCACAACCTTTAGTATATACGTAGTTGCAGTTTATTTATTTAAGATATATGATACTGCTTAGCTACTTCAACAACTAACTAATCTGCCCTTCTACAAATGAGATTAAAAGGTTGAACAAATCTTAGAAATATTATAATTTTTGAAACCTAGGTTGAACAGTTGCAATTCTTTACCTACCACATGTTGGACCATAATAAACTAGTTAATTTAATAAATCTATAATTAAAAGGTTGCTTTGTCTAATTAAAGTAAGATTTTAAAACTAAGATATACAAC
This sequence comes from Capsicum pubescens, assembly GCA_030864215.1. NCBI lineage: Eukaryota > Viridiplantae > Streptophyta > Magnoliopsida > Solanales > Solanaceae > Capsicum > Capsicum pubescens. The sequence goes on from CM061549.1 coordinate 251,397,541, forward strand.
TACTCTACCATCCCCAAAACCAATAAATTTCCCTCTCATATATAGTTCTTATTAACCTTGACTTTGTGCTAAAATATTTTAGAGAACAGCTACTTTCAATTTTGCAGTTGGAAAGTATTACATATAGGTTATTAATTTAGTTGAAAAATGAAGATCAGAATAACAGAACTAATTAGTTTAACTTATAAGTATGATACCTTTTCTAGTAAAACTTGGTTTCTAAGTTTTGGGGTTCTTTACTCGAAAGGAACCAAAAAATAAGCCTAATCTTTGTAAGTATATTTTAGTGTTAACTATAAATACGAAGCATCTAATTTCACTTTATACGAAAACGTAATTTCTAAGCTCAACCAAAATTGTTTTCCTTTTGAAAATGACATGGACCTACAATTTTCAATTTTAGCTCATGGTTGAGCGGCTCTGCAATAAAATAAGTAGAGGATTGAAACTAGTTTAGTTTCTTCTGTATCACTGACATATACAGTAGTACTTACTTTTTATGAAATTAACAGTATTATTTTACGCTACCCTTTTTAATTTTAGTTGTCCCCTGTATCAAATATATACTTTTATTTTCACTTATCACTTTTTGTTTATTAAAAGAAAAAATAACTCACATTGATCTTCTAGCCTCCATGAGACCTCCAGCCTATTGAAAAGATGAAAATTAACCAGGTAAAATCTGCCAAAACATATGAAGAAAATACATACACATTAATCCAACAAGGTCAATAAGAAATATTGCTACAGGGAAATAGTAATTTGCATCATTGCCTAAATGCCTATGAAAAAGATAAGTCAAAAAAGAAGATGGATTTGCAAAGTACACAAACTAAAAGGAAACCAATGATTACTTCATAATTCATATATAAATGCTCTGTGCACGCCTATCCAATAGAAAAAAAACATATCATTCCATATTCATTATGTTCAAAATAAATAAAATCTTCTTATGTATACATTTTAATTTTTGTTATAAAATTAAAATTACGGCTCAGACCCCTAAATTTGTTTATTTTTATATTACATAGTTCTAACAGTAAACAGTTGATTTAGTTGAACCCACAGACATGTCCTTGATCCACCACCACTTTCGTATACTAGAAAAAACGATGAAATTACATTAATATATTGGTTTCAAAAGAAGATGACAAAACACACACACATTTTTTTTTTGTTTTCAAACAACAAGAAGAATAAGATACCTAAAGTAATTTCGCGAGTGGTTCGATGGAGGGCGGTGTATATGCCGCCTTATTCCTATCTTATGAATATAGAAAGGTTGTCTCGAATGGACCTCGACTCAAATAATGAATGTAAAAAACAGTATAAAAAGGAGATACAGTAGTGAACAAGCAAGATGAACAAGAATCATGGCACAAACATTCAAAGTTACCTTTGCAAATACTAGGCAATGAGAAATTAATTACCACATTGAAAATAGATATTCTTGTTTTCTTCTTCTTCTTCTTTGTTCTTTTATCTTTGGTGAATAGAAGAATTAGGTATTGAAGGTTATAAGTTTTGTATGAGAAAAGAAGAGGAAGAAAGAAAGGACACTCAAAAAATAAGAAACAACTTTTTCTCTTAATGAATTCTCCAAGTTTTTTCTAGATATATATATTTTCTTGAAGCTAGAATAAAATATTATGCTCTTTGAGGTGTCCAACTATTTTTTTGGTGACTTTACCAAAAAAAATATTAAGAAAATAAAAACAAATAATATGTCTTTTCAAGTCAATTGCAAGAACCAGTTTTTTCACCAACTTCTTTGCTTTCGAATTGTCTCTTCTTACAAATAATAAATAAGGAATTCTGGAATAACATTTTTGTTAATGCTTCACTTTTCCTAATTTCACTTTTTAGATTCTTTATTATTACAATATATAAGTGTTCATTCCATAAAAGAAATTATATTGTCTTGGAAAATTTATTTAATCCTTTTCCACATCTTTGGACCCTTTTACTTTCTTGGAATATAATTTTAAAAGGATAATGTTTGGTAGCAAGGAAATTATTTTTGGAAAATAAGTCATTTTCCAACAATCAAACATTAAAAATTATTTTTTATTAAAAGAGTCATTTTTTACTTATAATTTTCTCCGATACTCATCTGAAATATTTTATAAATTTTAGAGTATTTTAATAGAAAGACGAAGTTTCTTCAGAAAAATATTTTGCCTCATAACAAATTCATATTTAAGTCATATACACTTATTAAAGAAATATTACTATATCATTAGTGCATAAAAGTTAATCTATTCTTAAATATATTTCTTGCATTCAGTAATATAATCATTATTTCTATATGTCTATGTTCACTTATCAACTGTTAGACTTGAAAAGCCTATGAAAAATCACCTCAACTATAAGAACTGTATATTTTTATAAAGTTTAAATCTAGAGAAAAAGAAATTACTAAATGATATTGTAGCCCCTTTGTAAAGAAATAGGAAGTGGTTAAATTTCAACCAATAGTAAATTTAAAAAATAATTTTTGGAAGGAAGAATATATTAAGGTTGTCTAAGTACATGTGTAGAAGGTAGCATAAGTATATTTACTTAAAAGGGAATAGTACTAGTAGCTGGATTAGGTCAATGAAAACAATGTGTTTTGTTAATGATGTGGAATTGGTGATTAGGAAGTCATATCTAATTAATTAATGACTTATACCAAAAATTAATCATTTCAATTAGGTGAATTTTGGAATATATCACAATAATAAGTCTGTAGAAGCTGGTAAGTTTAATGCCTTTTGTAGATCTCAATTTGGTTTCTATTTGAAGCCATAATTGCAACTAGTGATTAATTTGATCAGAGCTTTAGTAAGAGTAGGTTTTGCCTGATTTTTTTGAATTTTGTTATTATTGGTCCATATTAATCATATAGTGAATCATTTGGTTGCAGGTTAATGTCTACTCAATAAAATTGGTCAAAAGGTGATGAATCATTTTGTGACATTTTCTTTCCTTTCCTTTTTAGTGAAACGTTACATAGAAAAAATTCTCTTCCTTTTATTGCTTTTTGCCATGATATTTTTTTTTTTTTTTTTGTGTGTGTGGGGGGGGGCGGCGGGCGGGGGGGGGGGGGGATGAGTCGTGAATGCATCTGCTTATATTACTGTCTTGACAAGTTCACTGAATAATTTCTAATGACAAAAAGAATAGTAGTAATGTATTAATTAAGATTCCCCCACATTTATTTCATTTCTATTTAATTGCATCATGAAAAGGGCAAAAGTTACACCCCTTAATTGGATGTCTATTAAAGTATTTCCTAAAGTTGCTAAAATGGAGCTATCTTAATATGTTATACAATCTCGAACAATTTATCATTTAATTAAGACTTTAAGTGATATGTACTGTATGATATTTTTACATCAAAAGGCCAAGTTAACATACATATAATAACATGTATTTCTTCGTAGCAATTGTTCGATATATACGAAAAAAGTAGAGTAAATTACGTGCTGCAACTAATTATATAACATTAATTTTTTTTTTAAATATTGTCAGTGCATATAATTCAATATTTTTTGATTAATTGGGAATTATGATGATGATTATTAACCACAGAGATAAAATATATATTGAGTTGGAAAGCAAATATATATTGAGTTGGAAAGCTTTATCGATGAGCAAAGAAACAGCTAGTGAAAATGAGATATGTGCTAAAGTAAGGAGAAGAAGCAATCTACTTGGCACATTGGTAACTACAAATGTCTTTGTTTGATACATACAAATAATATTGGTGAGTGAAACCTTGCACCTATCGCTACGTATTGCTGCACTCACCCTACCATGCATGTACATTTGTGTATTTAACATATATATACTTAACTAACTTCTATGAATATACAATTCAAGTACACAGTAGTTAGTATGTAATGTTCAAGGTTGTGGTTAAGTCATTAATGAAGTGAGAGAAGAATAAAGACAAATTCAAGATTTGAACTTTATGGATTTTGAATTTTAGAAGAGTGATCAGTGTGATCTCAAGTGCTAGTCATGTTTTAAATTCAATTTTTAACACATATATAGAGTTTCGACCAAAGCTATGGGTTCTAAAGCTTACGTCGCTTGCCTTGAGAAGAATTATGAGGTCTCGGGTTCAAGTTCAACCAGATGAAAACATTACTTGGAGATTTCTTTGTATCTGTTTAAATTGGACCTAGTTAGTATGACAAGTTGAACCTCAAGAATAGTTTAAAACTATACCATCAACATGTATAACTTAAATTCTAAATATTTAAAGCTCTTTAACTTTTTCACACAAAAATATCAATTGCTTAAAATAGAGTCCAGAGCTAAAAGGGACATTTTTTCAAGTCTAGGAATTAAAATGGACTATCCTTATTTTTTTATTTACCAAAACGGATAGTTTGCCCAAAACAACTAACACCGTCTTGGATGCTAGGGGAGGAAAAAAATGTTAAGAAGGTTTACCCAAAAATGGGCAAACTACATTTTTATAAATCTTTTTTTAATAGTTTGCCCATTTGTTGGAAAACTATTTTTATTTGGGCAAACTATGATTCTTTTACTGAGAGATTCGACTGATAACTGATTAAACATCACACTGTTAATATTCTTGAATATTTTATCACTTCAATTTTTGAGAAATGGTACAACTTTTTCACTTATAAAATATGTGTTGTTGTTCACTCAATTTTATCTCATTCATCACGAGCAACATCATTTGAACACTTTCTTTTTTCACAAATAGTTGTTCATTTAAATTTCTTATAAGGAAAAAAATAATGAGTGACACCGTTAGGTTAGTTTATTTTGGGGTGTAGAAATTTTATACAAAGGTGGTTCGGTTAAATATAGTCTTCCTGCAAAAACGGTTCAAGTGGTTTCAATGACACTCAAATATGATCGTCTTGTACGTCTTTTTCGGAGTAAAATGAAGGTACATGATTCTAAATTTTCTATTCTTATCACTGGTCGATATTCCATATGAATTATGGGTAATAGTCGTATAATTTTTTAGGAGACTCGAATTTGGAATGATAACTCTTTATCAGCCTTTCTTTGTAGTCCTGATATTTTTCGCAATCAAATACGTTTAGCAACACTTGATATGTATGTTAAAACTCAAGGAGCTATTCAGGATGAAGAATCATCTAATAATGAATTTTATATTTGAAATAGACATGTTTTACTAGTTTCAGTGTTGGTTGACCCAGCAATTCAATTCAACAACAAACACTAGTAGGGTTTGATAGCCAAAATGACGGTTTGCCTTCACTAAATCAACACACTGTACATTAGAGCTCTCAAAATTGTGAATTTGGAGAACCAAGCAATCAAGAACTCACTAATTTATACTGTCACACTCCAATTGAGTCAATGAATAGATAAAGACAGTATATATTTTTTTTTTCTATTCTTTAAGGATCGTTATAACATATTTGAATAATAAAAATGATAATTCAATTATTTTTTAGATGTAACGTCTTCCCAAACAATCCTACATTGATTCAGTTCAGAGAAATTGTGAACAACAATGAGCTAGCTAATGACATAGTTGATCATGAGTGGGATAGGTAATGACGGTGTCACTCATTCTTTTTTTTTCCTTATAAGAAATTTAAATGAACAATATTTGTGAAAAATAAAGCATTCCGTGAATAATGAATATTGCTCAAGATGAATGAGATAAAATGGAGTGAACAACAACACATATTTTATAAGTAAAAAAGTTGTATCATTTCTCAAAATTTGAAGTGACAAAACATTCAGGAATATTAACAGTTTGATGTTTAATCAATTATTAGTCGAATCTCTCAGTGGAAGAATCATAGTTTGCCCAAATAAAAGTAGTTTACCAACAAATGTGCAAAGTATTAGAAAAAGATTTATGAAAATGTGGTTTGCCCATTTTTGGGCAAATCCTATTAACATTTTTTTCCTCCCAAAACGTTGACAGACGGTATTAGTTGTAGTTTGCATATTTTTGGACAAATCCTATTAACATTTTTTTCATCCCCAAACGTTTACAGACGGCGTTCATTGTAGTTTGCCCATTTTTGAATAAACTGTTCGTTCTGGTATATAAAAAAAGGACTATCCGTTTTGACTCCTAGGCTTGATAAAGTGTCCCTTTTAACTCCGGACTCCTTAAAATATGTAAGCTATGTATATGCAAAAAATATTACTCTCTTCATTTAAAAAAGAATGACCTGTTTTTTTTTTCATATATTTCAAAAGAACGATCCCTTTTCTTTTATGGTAACACTTTAATTTGGGATTCTTTGTTAAATGGCATTTTCAAGTTGTCTTTTTAATTAAATAGACTACAATTTTTTTTTATTTTTTTTTTGGGAAATGACCTATTTTTGTGTTGAGATTTACCTTTCTTCTATTTTATGATTTTCATAAATGATCGAATATTTTTATTTTCTCTTTTTTAGTATAAGAATATTTTACATTATTTACTTCCTTTAAAGTCTAGGGTTTATTAATTGCAAAATATTTAGTCTAATAGCTATAAGAAAAATATCATATTTTTCTTATTTATTTTATTAGTTTCTTATCTATAAAGATGTATTCTTCTATTTGAATCAATGAAAATAATCAATATCAAGAGTTATCATTCGGTCTCTGTTTAATTTTCTTTTTGTCTCTTTCATTCCATAATAGTGGTATCAAGAGTCTTCATCGATCCTCATGGATCTGTAAATTTATTGAAGAAAAAAAACTTTCAACCTCTTTAATCCATACCTATTTTCAACCTACTTTTATTTTTACCATAGGACTATTTTTAACCCTTACATTTATTTTTAACATAGGGCTATTTTTAATTTATTTTTAACTCATATTATTTTAAATCTTATTTTTCAAACCTTGACAAGCAACACTCTCTCTTTCAATGCCCCACAAACCTTCACTGGTGAAAATTATCAAATTTGGGCAGTTAAGATGCAATTTTTTCTTGAAGCTTATGATTTGTGGGAAGTTGTAAAGGAAGACAAACATATACAATCACTTTCTGCAAATCCTTCTACTGCCGAATTCAAACTTCACTCAGAAGAAAAATCGTAAAAATATAAAGAAAAAATTGTAATTCAAAATTCAGTTGCTGATTCAATTTTTTCTAAAATCATTGCATGTGAAACAACAAAAGAAGTTTGGAAAAATCTTGAAAAGGAGTACCAAGGAACTGAACGAGGCAGACAAAATCAAATTCTAAATTTGAAAAGAGATTTTGAATCTCTTAGGATGCAAGAAGGTGAGACAATTACTAAGTATTATGACAAAATTTCTTTGATTGTCAATGGAATCAGGTTGCTCGGCGAAGATTTTAAAGATAATAGAATAGTTGAAAAAATTTTGGTGACTATTTCTGAGAGATTTGAGTCTAAAATCTCTGCTTTGAAAGAGTCTAAAGATCTATCTGCCATCTCTCTTACTGAACTGATAAGCTCTCTTCAAGCACCAGAGCAAGGAAAAGCTTACAGGGAAGAAAAAGTTGTTGAAGGTATTTTGTATGTGAACCATCAAAAAAGAAAAGTTGATTATCCACCTTGCAAATATTGCAAAAAGAAAACTTACTTAGAATAGTTTTGCTGGGGGAGATCCAATGTATTATGTGGAAGTTGCAAACAAAAAATGCATGTCACAAAAGTATGCAACTTCAAATAAACTCAAGATAATTCAAAAGCACTACTTGTGGAAGAACATGAACACGAGGAAGATCAATTTTTTTAGATTATTGCAACAAAATAAGAAAAATGCATTTTTCAAGAATAATTAAGTGTTCAAACTCAAGTTGGATACACCAACTTGAGTTTGATGGGGAATATTGAGATTTACCTTCCTTCTATTTTATGATTTTCATTAATGATATAATATTTTTATCTTCTATTTTTTAGTTAAGAATATTTTACATTATTTACTTTCTTTTAAGTCTAGAGTTTATTAATTGCAGAATATTTAGTCTAATAACTATAAGAAAAATATATTTTCCTTATTTATTTTATTTAGTTTCTTATAAATAAAGATCTACTCTTCTATTTGAATAAATGAAAAGAATCAATATCTGTAACGCCTCGAGAGTACACCCTGGACGTCACAAGGTGCTTACGACCTCGAAGGACCACAAGCTAACCCATGACTGGTACCTGCTGTGAGTACTGAATAATAATCAGGAAATGTATGCGGAAGTAAAGCTGAAAACATCATAAGGTTCATAAAACTGAAATCAATACTGAGTACATCTGTGGAATAACTACTAACTAAAAGTGTCTGAAAGCCTCTAAACATATGAAATAAAAGAGTTGATGGGACAGTCCTCAACTAACTCCCAATTGTTGTCTGAAAATAACTGAAATACTGTAAGAAATACAATGACTAAATAAATATCACGTCCTCAATGGATGAGGACTCACTACTGTAAATAAGACTGATAGATTGATCTGACTATGTACGGTCAGAAACTCGGGCGTCCGAACTTATGATATGAAACATCATAACGCAAAGAAGAGTATGCATCAATACTTTGATTATGCTGGTACACTGGGTGAGGTGAGGCTAATATGCATGGGTTCATGTGCATGTATAATAATAGCTCAATACCATGAAGCAAATAGATGAGAGTATATGCAAGACTAGGACTACTGAGAGTACTGAACACGCAATACCAAGCATATAACATCTGTCTGAATTAGACTGAAACTGAAGTACTGAGTTTCTGATAACTGAAAGTTTAGACTGAAATTGGAGTACTGAATTTTTGATAATTGGATAACTGATAACTGTAAGTCATGATCGTGTAGAACTGAACTGAGTTCTATACTGAATACTGAAACAGAGACTGTGGGAGCTATCATCTAACCTACATGTCCCAATATGAATTGATTGGATTCTAACCTGTAATCCTAGTTGAAAGGGTGTTAGTACCTACCACGGGTACTAACACTGGCTATAAGTCACCTTAACTGGCAGGAAACTCATACGAGATATTTCCACCCTTATCTGGCAGGAAGATATCTCAACCTACACTGGCTACGTAGTTCTATAACTTAGGGATTGCTACTAAGGGTCACACCCTAAACTGGCAGGAATGCCCCCATCCCTGGGTTCGCTCGGTGCTGAATCATACTCTCAACTGAAAGACACTTATACTGAGTTAAACTAAGCTTAACTGAACCAATAACTGAATATGATATTGATCACTTGACTGGGCTAAGTTGGATTGAACTCGCACTGACTATGTTAACTGACCGAGTATTACTGCTAATGATACGACTGGGGCCCTTCTGAAACTACTGAAAACTAAGTAAAAAGATAAATTTTGGGTATCACAACCCCCAATACTTGATATCATTGACAATAGGACCATACCAGAACTTTAAACGCATAACAATAGAATTCAATGACATTTTGTGCAATACCCCAAAAATCCAAACCAATGGTAGCGTCTTGTTTCAAGATTATGCATAGTACCTTATAGATACTTGGTAGTGTTATGAGTTAGTTTGGTGTATATTAAGGCCTCAAATAACTCCCAGATGTTAGACAAATCAAAATAATCCTTACCGATTGAATTTTTGTTAAGAATATTGCTTTGGTCAACTTCAAATGAGTATATGTTTTGCTCTACAGAGAATTTTATATCTCAAGACCCACCAAATTTTAGAAAATTGAATTATCTTTCCAATGATTCAATTTTTTTCCAAATCCGATACTCAGGTGAGGAGTTATGGCATTTTTAGTGCAAAATAATAGCCCAACGCAATAAGGCCGCGTCGCTCCAAGGGGCATTTTCGCATTTGTCATTTTTCAGTGAGGCACCAGGATTAGCACCGCGTTGCACTAATATGCTATTTTGCGTTTGTCCATTTTTAGTGGATCATCTCAATAATGTTTCTCGCACTAAGGGCCAAATTCACATTCAGTGGGGTACCTTGATGGCGCCGCATCACGTCAAGATTCTAGTTCGGGATGGTCCCTTTTCCAGTGGACCAATGCGATTGCACCGGGTGTTAAAATTGAAATTTCCAGTCCGTGACTTAATTTTTCAAGGACCATTTAGTCAATTCCCAAAGCCCCAAATTCGTCCAAAACACATAATTAAAGCCCTAAAGAGGCAATATATGCCCCATTAATCACAAATCCTCTTCAAGTAACTATTCTCCTGTAGAGAACAAAAGCCTTAGCCTTCAAAATTCAAGATAAAATCTCAAGAATTCACCATCAATCCTCACGAATTCATTAACCCAGGTATGTTAAGTGTTAATCCCTGGGTTCCTTTTACCCATGGAGTCCAAGTATCCAATTTTAAATTCAAGGATGTGATTATTACAAGTTATTGTGATTTTGAATTGTGACTTTAACCATGAATCTCCATGAATCTTGATTTTATACCATGTTCACATGAAATTGTTGTTGTTATCAAACCCCACATGTTTTAATATTGTTATTTCTTGAATTAAATCATGATTAAGTGTTCTTGATTTTGAAATCATGCTATTACTCTAAGTTTTTATACTATTCCCATGCTTATCTTAAACTATGCATTACAAGTGTTTGATGAAATGCCTACAAGATGGAATTTTGAATAAAAGCTTTCATATTTTGTCCCCAAAGTTTTAGTACTATTTTGCTAATAATGCTAACGAGTCCTGGGGGTTATGAATACCCGAAACCATAGCTGTTTACATAGTATCAATATCTTCAGAATAGTTCCAGAATATGTTATGAGCATTATCAGTCCAGTCAGTCATCAAAATCAGTTAAACTTAGTACAATTCAGTATTCCAAATCAGTTCAGTTGGGAGTAGGATTTAGCACCGAGCGAGTATAGGGATGGCGACTTCCCCGTCAGATAGGCAGAGTCGTTAGTAGCAGTCCCTGTACTCCAGAACTACATAGCCAGTGTAGTAAATGAGGTGTCACCCTTCAGTTTACGCTTGACTAGCTCACAGGGGTCACCCATCAGTTTAAGCTTGACAACCTTAGTCCTTCGGGATAGCAATTAGTGGATCCATACAGCCAGTGTTTGAATCCGTAGCACAATACTGACACCCTTTCATTAGGGTTATAGATTGGACCCCGATTAGCTCAGATTGGGGCATGTCGGTTAGATGATAGATACCACTTTCTCAGTTCAGTCATCAGTTCAGTGATTCAATTTCATATTTGCTTGACCATAGCATACAGATATCAATTAATCAGTTATCAGTATTCAGTATTTCAGATTTCAAATTTATATTCAGAATATTTTTATGCTTGGTCAATCATCTTCATCACTTATAGTTTTCATGCATTTCATTTAGTATGCCATGCTATGTATATATTCAGACAATTATTACTCATGAATATAAAACTATGTATATCAGCCTACCTCATTTAGCATACCACTACATTCAAAGTACTGATTGCATACTCTTTTTTTGTGCTATGATGTATCATATCATAGGTTCGGATACTCAGTTCCCGAATTGCGCATAGACTTTCCTGATTATCAGCCGTAGTAGTGGTGAGTCCTCGTATTTCAAAGACAGACTATGTTTATTTTCATACTTTCACTTTAGTAGTTAGATTGAGTTAGTTGGGGCCTATCTCATTAACTCTTATTCAGTCAGTCAGTAAAGGCTTTTGCAGACTAGTACAGATAGCTAGCCAGTTTTCTGATTTCAGTTATCGTTGTCAGACATTTTTCTCAGTATTATCAGTTCTGTATTACAGACTTTATTAGATACATGACTTAAAATCTTATGGCATTTTACATTTAATTTTGCATATAATATTTTTCTATTAGTTTTATTTAGTGCTCACAGCAGGTACAACTCATGGGTTAACTTGTGGTCCATCGGGACTGTAAGCACTGTGTGGTGCCCAGGGTGTACTCTCGGGGCGTTAAAAACTTGGTATTAGAGCCTAATATTTTAAAGTGTCCTAGGAAGTCTGAAAGCCGCATCGAGTAGAGTCTTGTGCATGGGTGTGATGCGCGCCACACTTATGGACAAGCGGCTACAAATGTTTAGGAAAAGTTTCCCTTCTTTCAGTGCTCATATCATGCGAATGAGCATAATCTTAAGTTAAACTCTCTATCTAATTTAACTTTTTCTTCCGTTGACAGAACACGCCTCTCAAAAAGATAAATGAAAGAAGGAAAAAAAACCAGCCAACACCTCCGCTCGTTCAGGAAGATCCCCTGAACGAGCATGTTTCTCATGCAGAGTTTAGAGCTTCATTCACTACTCTAGTTCACTCGGTAGCAGCTCAGAATATTTGAACAACTTTTATTTCATCCAACCCAGTGGCCAATACTGCCACAGCTAAGATTTCGATTTTTACCCAAATGAACCCACTTTTATTTTTGGGATCCAAATCTGAAGAGGACCCACATGAATTCTTAGACATGGTGCAGAAAGTAACGGATATTATGGGTGTGACTTCTAGTGAGAGTGCTAAATTGGATGCTTACCAGCTTCAGGATGTATCCCATACCTGGTTTAAGCAGTGGAAGGTAGATAGAAGCGCAGATGTAGGGCCTATAGAATGGGAGAAATTTTCTCTAACCTTTTTAGATAGATTCTTTCCATTGGAGTTGAGAGAGTCCAAAGTGTTAAAGTTTATCAACTTGAGGAAGGGCAACATGAGTGTGAAAAAGTATTCCCTCAAGTTTACTTAGTTGGCTAGGTATGCTTCTCATATGGTAGCTGATAGAAAATCTAAGATGAGCAAGTTTGTGTCTGGTGTATCTGACAGTGTGGTCAAGGAGTGTAGGACTGCAATGCTGATTAAGGAGATGGACTTGTCTAGATCCATTCTCAACAGCTTGAGGAGCATAAGACTAAGGAGAAAGAGAGGGAGAGCAATGGGGCTAGAACAGGTAGTTTAATTTCAATCAGCCAAGGTCAGAAGGTGGTAATCGTCCTCAGTTTTGTCAAAAATCTTCAGTCCCAGCTCCATCTTCAGCTAGTACCCCAGTACCCAAATTCAAAAATGATAATCAAGATAAGGCTCTAGGCTCTAAGTCCTAAGGCAGTGTTAACAGTGGTCGTACAAATCCTCTTCGCAAGAAATGTGGTAGAAACCATCAGGGCGAGTGTAGAGCCGACAGTGATGTATGATTTGGGTGTGACAAACCAGTCCATCGGATTCGGGAGTGTCGGGTAGTTTTAAAAAAGGTAGGGATTTGTGCCGACAGGGACAGTCCCATTAGTCATCAGTTCCAGCCGGCTGCCCGAATCAGTAAGGTGTCGCTTCCAGTGCTACCAGTGGTCAGCATCTAAACAGATTGTATGCCCTTCAATCTTGACAGGATCAGGAAAATTCTCCTTATGTGGTTACTGGTACGTTGCAAGTCTTTCATTTACATGTTTATGCTTTATTAGACCTTGGAGTTTCTCTTTCTTTTAGCCCCTTATATAGCCATCAATTCCAGAGTTAGTCTTAAAATCTTAGAAGAGACTTTTTCAGTGTCTACCTCAGTGGGTGTCTCTATTATAGCCATATGGGTATACAGGAACTACTCGATTACAATGCCTTAGAAAATCACTTCAGTTGATCTTGTGGAGTTAAAGATGACAAATTTTGACGTCATTCTCGGCATGAATTGGCTTCACACATGCTATGCTTTAGGTGATTATAGAAACAGAGTTGTTCATTTTCAATTTTTGAATAAACCAGTCCTTGAATAGAGGGGTAGTATTATAGCGCTTAGGGGTCAACTTATTTCATATATTAGAGTAAGAAAAATGATATCGAAGGGGTGTATTTACCATCTTTTCTGAGTCAAAGACTCTAATTCTGAGACTCCTAACCTTGAGTCAGTTTCAGTGGTGAGGGAATTTCTAGATGTGTTCCTTGAAGATCTTCCCGGAGTTCCTCCCGAGAGGGAAATCGACTTCGGAATAGACCTTTTTCCAGATACTCATCCTATCTCTATTTTCCCATACAGAATGGCTCCAACCAAACTCAAAGTGTTGAAAGAACAGCTGAAAGATCTCCTAGATAAGGGATTCATTAGGCCTAGTATTTCCCCATGGGGAAAACCCATCCTATTCATGCGTAAGAAAGACGATTCTCTTAGAATATGTATTGACTACCGTCAGATGAACAAAGTCACATTAAAAAATAAGTACCCACTTCCCAGAATCGATGCCTTGTTCAACCAACTTTAGGGTACCAGTTATTTTTCTAAGATAGACCTCAAATACGGCTATCATCAGCTCAGAGTCAGAGAATGTGACATTCCGAAATTAGCTTTCAGAACTCAATATGGTCACTTCAAGTTTCTAGTCATGTCCTTTGGTCTCACCAATTCCCCAACAACCTTTAAGGACTTGATGAACCGATTGTTCAAGCAGAACTTGGACACGTTTGTTATAGTCTTCATTGATGACATCTTTGTCTACTCTTGTAATGAAAATGATCATACAAACCACCTCAGAATAGTATTGCAGACTCTTAGAGCCCATCAGTTGTTCGCTAAATTCAGTAAGTGCAAATTCTAGCTAAGATCAGTAGGTTTTCTTGGCCATATTATTTCCAGTGATGACATTAGAGTTTATCCTCAAAAGACCAAAGCGGTGAGAAACTAGCCCAGACCCATTTCTCCACCAGATATTAGGAGTATCTTGGGTTTGGCTAGCTATTACCGGCGGTTTGTTTAAGGATTTTCATCTATTATGTCCCTCGTGTCTAGATTGACTCAGAAGAAAGTTAAGTTTCAGTGGTTAGATTCTTACGAGAAGAGTTTTCAGGAGTTGAAGACTCGACTCACTACAACCTAGTTTGATGTTGCTAGATGGTTCAAATGGGGTTTTTGTGTACTGTGATGCTTCCAGAGTCGGTTTGAGTGTGTTTGATGCAGAAGGGTAAAGTTGTGGCCTATGCCTCTAGACAACTTAAGACCCATGAAAATAATTACCCTACCCATGATCTTTAGTTAGCTGTTGTTGTGCTTGCCTTAAAGATTTAGAGGTACTATTTGTATGGGGTGCATGTTGATATGTTCACAGATCACAAAACCTTGCAGTATGTGTTTTCACAGAAGGATTTGAATCTGTGCCAGATGAGATGGTTTGAATTGTTGAAAGATTATGATATGAGTGTTTTGTATCACCCAGGTAAGGCCAATGTAGAGACAGATGCCCTAAGTAGATTTTCTATGGGTTGTGTTACTCATGTTGAGGGTGGTAAGAATGAGTTAGTTAGAGAAGTTCATCAGCTTGCCAGGTTAGGTATTCGTTTGGTTGGTTCAATTGAGGGTAGCGTATGGGTTCAAAATGGTTCAGAATCATCTTTGGTTGCCGAAGTAAAATAAAAGCAGGATAGGGATCCCAGTTTAGTTAAATTGAAGGAGTTAGTTGGAGATAAAAAAGTAGAGTTTTCTCCTATAGGAGAGATGGCGTGTTGCGTTGCCAGGGAAGATTGTGTGTGCTGTATGTTGATGAGTTGAGATAGCGAAGTTTTGTAGAAGCGCATGGTGTGTATTACTTGATTTATACAGGGGCCACAAAGATGTACCGTGATCAGCGAGAAATCTATTGGTGGAGAAGGATGAAGAGAGATATTGCAGAGTTTGTAGCTAATTGCTCCACGTGTCAGCAGGTTAAGATTAAACATCAGAAGCCTAATAGGTCCATGCAGGAGTTCAGTATTCCCAATTGGAAGTGAGAGGAAGTGAACATGGATTTTGGGATAGGTTTGCCTCGTACTCGTCAGCAACATGATTCTATTTGGGTCATTGTGGACAGAATGATCAAATTAGCCCATTTCTTTCCAGTCCATACTTTCTATTCAGTCGAGGACTATGTCAATCTCTATCTCAGAGAGTTAGTTAGGTTGCACAGTGTTTCATTGTCTATCATTTCATATAGAGGTACTCAGTTTACCTCTTATTTTTGGAAAGCTTTTCAGAAGGGTCTTGATACTTAAGTTTACCTCAGTACAGCCTTCCACCCTCAGAAAGATGGTTAGGAAAAAAGGACCATTCAGACCCTTGAGGATATGTAAAGAGCGTGTGTAGTTAACTTTAAGGGTAGTTGGGATGAACACTTTCCTTTGATTGAATTCACGCATAATAACAACTATCATACTAGTATTCAGATGGCTCTATTTGAGGCTCTATATGGTAGGAGATATAGATATCTGATTGATTGGTTTAAAGTAGGCGAGGCCATGGTGGTAGGGCCAGACTTGATGTTTTATGCCTTAGAGAAAGTTCAATTGATCAGGGAGAGGCTTAAAGCAGCCCAGAGCCGACAAAAATCGTATGCAGATATAAGGAAGAAAGATCTTGAGTTTGAGATTGGTGATTTAATATATCTGAAGATCTCTCTCATTAAGAGAGTGAAGAGGTTTGGTAAGAAGGGGAAGCTTAGTCCCGGATATGTTGGCACTTTCAGGATTTTGAGTCGTTTTGAAAAAGTGGCTTATGAGTTTGAGTTGCCTGTAGACTTAGCATCATTGCACCCAGTATTCCATATCATGTCGTTGAAGAAGTGTATTGGTGACCCAGCTATAGTTGTTCCCTTAGAAAGCATAGATGTTAATAACTGCCTTTCTTATGAAGAAATTCCAGTCGAGATCCATGATCGACAAATTCGTAGACTAAGGAACAAAGAAGTTTCCCTAGTCAAAGTTCTTTGGAAGAATCAGTCCATTGATAGAGCCACTTAGGAAGTAGAAGCAGATATGTGGACCAAGTACCCTCATATTTTCTCTGTAAACTCAGATTCAGCTTAAGGTAACAACCTTCTCAGAATTTCTATTTTCCATGCTCAGTTTCAGCTGCATATCATCTTCATGTCAGTCATGCATTCACAGAAAAAGTTTTGTCATGAATTGTGTTTCAGAGTCATTCATGTAATCATGTTTATTAAACATGTAATCTCAGTTTCTCAGTGCTTTCAGTATAACCAGTCTCATTCGAGGACGAATGTTCCCAAGGGGGAGATATTATAATACCCCAAAAAAACCAAACCAATGTTAGCGTCTTGTTTCAAGCTTATGCGTAGTACCTTATAGCTCCTTGGTAGTGTTATGAGTTAGTTTGATGTATATTATGGCCTCAAATAACTCCCATCTATTAAATGAATCAAAATAATCCTTTCTGATTGATTTTTTGTTAAGAATTTTGTTTTAGTCAACTTCAAATGAGCATATCTTTTTCTCTATTGAGAATTTTCTAGTTCAAGACCCACCAAGTTGTAGGAACTTGAATTATCTTTCCAATGATACTAATTTTACCCAAATTTCGATCCTTGGGTGAGGAGTTATGACACTTTTAGGTCAAAACAGCAGCCCAAAGCGATAAGGCCGCGGTGCGCCAATGGGTATTTTTGCCTTTATTATTTTCCAGTGAGGTAAAGCGATTAGAACCGCGTCGCACTGATGTGCTATTTTGCGTTCATCCTTTTCCAGTGGATAATCGCGATAGCACCGTATCACACCAAGGGCCAAATTCGCGTTCAGTGGGGTACCGCAATTGCGCCACATCGCGCGAAGATTCTAGTTTGAGATTGTCCCTTTTTCAGTGGCCCAACGCGATTGGGCTGCGTTGCGTCTTATGTCAAAATTGAGATTTCCAATCTGCGACTTAATTTTCCAAGGACCGTTTGGTTAATTCCCAAAGCCCAAATTCGTCCAAAACACATAATTAAAACCCTAAAGAGGCAATATATGTCCCATTATTCATAAATTCTTTTCAAGCAACTAATCTCCTTTCAAGAACAAAAGTCCTAGCCTTCAAAATTCAAGATCAAATCTCAAGAATTCACCATCAATCTTCACGAATTCATTAACCCATGTATGTTAAGTGTTCATCCATGGGTTCCTTTCACCCATGGAGTCCAAATATCCAATTTTAAATTCAAGGATGTGATTATTACAAGTTATTGTGATTTTGAATTGTGACTTTAACCATGAATCTCGGTGGATCTTTATTTTATACCATGTTCACATGAAATGGTTGTTGTTATCAAACCCCACATATTTTAATGTTGTTATTCACTAAATTAAATCATGATTAAGTGTTCTTGATGTTGAAATTATGCTATTACTCATAGTTTTTCTATTATTCCTATACTTAGCTTAAACTATGCATTGCAAGTGTTTGATGAAATGCCTACAAGAGGGAATTTTGAATAAATGCTTTCATATTTTCTCCCCAAAGTTTTAGTGCTATTTTTCTAATAATATTGTCGAGTCATGGGGGTTATGAATACTCAAAACCATAGCTGTTTACTTAGTCTCAGTATCTTCAGAATAATTCCAGAATATGTTATGAGCATTATCAGTTCAATCAGTCATCAAAATCAGTTAAACTTAGAACAATTTAGTATTCCGAGTTAGTTCAGTTGGGAGTAGGATTTAGCACCAAGCGAGTGTAGGGATGACGGTTTCCCCATCAGATAGGCAGAGTCGTTAGTAGCAGTCTCTGTACTCCGGAACTATATAGCCAGTTTAGGATATGAGGAGTCACTCGTCAGTTTAGGTTTGACTACCTTGTAGGGGTCACCCATCAGTTTAGGCTTGACAATATTAGTCCTTCGGAATAGCATATTAGTGGATCCACACAGCCAGTGTTGTACCCGTGGAACGGTACTAACACCCTTCCAACTGGGGTTATAGGTTGGACCTCGATTAGATCATATTGGGGCATGTCGGTTAGATGATAGCTCCCACAGTCTCAGTCCAATCATCAGTTCAATGATTCAGTTTCAAATTTTCTTAACCATAGAATACATATATCATTTAATCAGTTATCAATATTCAGTATTTCAGCTTTCATATTTATATTCAGAACATGTTTTATGCTTGGTCATGCATCTTCAACATTTACAGTTTTCATGCATTTCATTCAGTATATCATGCTATGTATATATTCAGATAGTAATTACTCATGCACATAAAACCATGTATATCAGGATACCTTATTTAGCATACCATTACATTCAAAGTACTGATCCCATATTCTTTTCTTGTGCTATGATGTATCATATCATAGGTTCGGACGATCAGTTCCTGGATCGCGCATAGATTTTCCAGATTATCAGACGCAGCAGTGGTGAGTCCTCATATTTCAAGGACAGACTATGTTTATTTTCATCCTTTCAGTTCTGTAGTTAGATTGAGTTAGTTGGGGCCTGTCCTATTAACTCTTATTCAGTCAGTCAGTAAAGGCTTTTGTAGACTAGTACAGACAGCTAGCCAATATTTTTATTTTAGTTATCGTTTTCAGACGTTTTTATCAGTATTATTTGTTTTGCCTTACACACTGTATCAGATGCATTACTTAAAACCTTATAGCATTCTACAGTTAATTCCGCATATGATATTTTTCTATCAGTTTTATTCAGTGCTCACAGCAGGTACCTGCTCATGGGTTATCTTGTGGTCCCTTGGGACTGTAAGTATCATGTGGAACCCAGGGTGTACTCTCGGGGAATTACAAATTTGGTATCATAGCCTAAGGTTTTAAAGTATCCTAGAAAGTTTGAAAGTCGCATCAAGTAGAGGATTGTACATGGGTGTGAAGCGTGCTACACTTATGGTCAAGAGGCTACAAAATATTTAGGAAAAGTTTCCATTCTTTCAGTGTTCATATCGTGTGAATGAGCAAAACCTCAAGTTAAGATATCTACCTAATTCAACTTTTCCTTCCATTTACAGAACATGCCTCCCAGAAAGACAAACGAAAGAAGGAACGTAAACCAGCCAGCACCTCTGCCATTTATAGAACATGCCTCTCTAATCTAGCTCACTCTGTAGCAGCTCAAAATGTTTGACCAGCTGTTGTTTTGTCCAACCCAGTGGTCAATACTTCCGTAGCTAGGATACGATATTTTACCTAAATGAACACTCCTATATTTTCGGGATCCAAATCTGAAGATGACCCACAGGAATTTTTAGTCATGGGGCAGAAGGTAATATATATTATGGGGGTAAATTCTAGTAAGAGTGTTGAATTGGTTGCTCACCATCTACAAGATGTATCCCATACCTAGTTTAAGCAGTAAAAGGTAGATAGAGGTGCAGATGTAGGGCCTATAGAATGAGAGAAGTTTGCTACAACCTTTTTAGATAGATTATTTCCGTTGGAGTTGAGAGAGGCCAAAGTGATAAAGTTTATCAATGTGAGGCAGGGTAATATGAGTGTGAAAGAGTATTCCCTTAAGTTTACTCAGTTGGCTAGGTATGCTCCTCATATGGTAGCTGATAGCAGATCTAAGATGAGCAAGTTTGTGTCTGGTGTATCTGACAGTGTGGTCAAGGAGTGTAGGACTACTATTCTAATTAAGAAGATGGACTTGTCTAGGTTGATGGTCTATGCCCAATAGATTGAGGAGTAGAAGACTAAGGAGAAAGAGAGGGAGAGAAAGAGATCTAAAACAGGTAGTTTTAATTTTAATCAGCCAAGGTCAAAATGTGGTAATCGTCCTCAGTTTCATCTGAAATCTTCAGTCCCAAATCTATCTTTATCTAGTGCCCCAGTACCCAAATTTAGAAATGATAATTAGGATAGGGCGCCAGGCTTTAAGTCTCAAGGCAGTGTTAACACTGGTCGTACAAATCCACTTTGCCAGAAATATGGTAGAAACTATTAGGGTGAGTGTAGAGCTGGCAGTGATATATTCTTTGGGTGTGGTTAGCCAGGCCATCAGATTTAAGAGTGTCAGGTAGTTGCTCAGAATGGTATGGATTTGCGCCAATAGGGCCAGTCCCATCAGTCATCAGTTCCAGCCGACTGCCCGACTCAGCAGGGTGCCGCTTCTAGTGCTCAGCCTTCAAACAGATTGTATGCTCTCCATTCCTGATAGAACTAGGAAAATTCTCCTGATGTGTTTACTGGTACGTTGCAAGTCTTTCATTTACATATTTATGCTTTATTAGACCTTGCAGTTTCTCTTTCTTTTGTAACCTCTTATATAGCCATTAATTTCAGAGTGAGTCCCAAAATCTTAGTAGATCCTTTTTTAGTGTCTACCACAATGGGTGTCTCTATTGTAGCCCGACGGGTATACAAAAACTGCCCGGTTACAGTGTCTTAGAAAGTCGCTTCAGTTGATCTTGTAGAGTTAGAGATGATAAATTTTGATGTAATTGTTGACATGAATTGGCTCCACTCATGCTATGTTTCAATTGATTATAGAAACAAAGTTTTTCATTTTTAGTTTCCGAATAAACCAGTCCTTGAATGGAGGGGTAGTACTATAGCGCTTAGGGGTCAGCTTGTTTCGTACAATAGAGAGAGAAAGAAGATATCCAAAGGGTGTATTTACCGTCTTGTCAGAGTCAAACACTCTAATTCTGAGACTTCTAACCTTGTGTCAGTTTCAGTGGTGAGGGAACTTCCAAATGTATTCCCTGAAGATCTTTCCGGAGTTCCCCCCGAAAGGGAAATCAACTTCGGAATAGATCTTCTTCCAGATACTTAGCCTATCTCTATTTTTCATACAGAATGGCTCCAGCGAAACTCAAAGTGTTTAAACAATAGTTGAAAGATCTCCTAGAAAAGGGATTCCTCAGTCCCAGTATTTCCACATGGGGCACACCCATCCTATTCGTGCGTAAGAAAGAAGATTTTCTTAGAATGAGTATTGAACACCATTAGTTGAACAAAGTCACAATAAAAAATAAGTACCCACTTCCCAGAATCGATGACTTGTTTGACCAAATTCAGGGTGCTAGTTATTTTTCTAAGATAGACCTCCGATCTGGCTATCTTCAACTCAAAGTCAGAGAATGTGACATTCTAAAAATAACTTTTAGAACTTGATATGGCCAATTTGAGTTTCTAGTCATGTCCTTTGATCTCACCAATGCCCCAACAACCTTTATGGACTTGATGAACCGAGTGTTCAAGAAGTCCTTGGACGTGTTCGTTATAGTCTTCATTGATACATCCTTGTCTACTCCCGTAATAAAAATGATCACGCAAACCACCTCAAAATAGTATTGCAAACTCTTAGAGCCCATCAGTTGTTCGCTAAATTTAGTAAGTGCGAATTTCTGCTAAGATCAATACCTTTCCTTGGCCATATTGTTTCAGGTGATTGTTAAAAGATCAAAGCGTTGAGAAACTGGCCCAGACCCATTACTCTTCCAGATATCAGGAGTTTTTTGGGTTTGGCAGGCTATTATTGGCGGTTTGTTGATGGATTTTCATCTATTGAGTCCCCCATGTCCAAATTAACTTATAAGAAATTTAAGTTTCAGTGGTCAAATTCTTGCGAGAAGAGTTTTTCAGAAGTTGAAGACAACTCACTACAGCCCCAGTTTTGACATTACCAAATGGTTTAGATGGGTTTGTTGTGTACTAATACTTCCAGAGTTGGTTTGGGGTGTGTTTTGATGCAGATGGGTAAGGTTGTGGCCTATGCCTCTAGAAACTTAAGCCCAATAAAAAGAATTACCCTACCCATGATCTTGAGTTAGCAACTGTTGTGTTTGCCTTGAAAATTTAGAGGCACTATTTGTGTGGGGTACATTTTGATGTACTCACAGATCACAAAAGGTTTTAATATGTGTTTTAGCAGAAAGATTTGAATTAGTGCCAGAGAAGATGGTTAGAATTGTTGAAAAATTATGATATGAGTTTTTTGTA
Organism: Capsicum pubescens; assembly: GCA_030864215.1. Lineage (NCBI taxonomy): Eukaryota > Viridiplantae > Streptophyta > Magnoliopsida > Solanales > Solanaceae > Capsicum > Capsicum pubescens. The sequence goes on from CM061549.1 coordinate 251,420,114, forward strand.
TCACCCGGGTAAGGCCAATGTAGTGGCAGATGCCCTTAGTAGATTGTCTATGGGTAGTGTTGCTCATGTTGAGGGTGGTAAGAAGGAGTTAGTTAGAGAAGTTCATCAGCTTGCCAGGTTAGGTGTTCATTTGTTAGGTTCAACTGAGGGTAGCATATGGCTTCAGAATGGTTTGGAATCTTCTTTGGTTGCCGAAGTAAAATAAAAGTAGGACAAGGATCCCAGTTTAGTTAGATTGAAGGAGTCAGTCAGAGATAAAAAAGTAGAGGTTTTCTCCCAAAGGGGAGATGGTGTGTTGCATTTCCAGAGTAGATTGTGTGTGCCGTGTGTTGATGAGTTGAGACAATGAATTCTTGCAAAAGCATATGGTGCGCGTTACTCGATTCATCCAGAGGCCACGAAGATGTACCGTAATCTGTGGGAAATCTATTGGTGGAGAGGGATAAAAAGGGATATTCAGAGTTTGTGGCTAAGTGCTCCACATGTTAGCAAGTTAAGATTGAACAGCAGAAGCTTAGTGGGTCCATGCAGGAATTTAGTATTCCCACTTAGAAGTGGGAGGAAGTGAACAAGGATTTTGTGACAGGTTTGCCTCGTACTCGTCAGTAGCATAATTCTATTTGGGTCATTGTGAATAGGATGACCAAATCAACCCATTTCTTGCCAGTCCATACTTCTTATTCAGCTGAGGACTATGCCAAGCTCTATCTCAGAGAGTTGATTAGGATGCATGGTGTTCTATTATCTATCATTTTAGATAGAGGTACTCAATTTACCTCTCACTTTTGGAGAGCTTTTCAGAAGGGTATTGGTACTGAAGTTCACCTCAGTACAACTTTCCATCCTCAGAAGATGGTCAGGCAGAGAGGACCATTCAGATCCTTGAGGATATATTGAGAGCGTGTGTAGTTGACTTTAAGGTAGTTAGGATGACCACTTTCCTTTGATTGAATTCACATATAATAATAACTATCATTCCATTATTCAGATGGATCCATTTGAGGATCTCTATGGTAGGATATTTAGATCTACGATTGGATAGTTTGAAGTAGGCGAGGCCATGGTGGTAGGGATTGACTTTTCGTTTGATGCCTTAGAGAAAGTTCAGTTGATTAGGGAGAGGCTTAAAGAAAACCAGAGCCAACAAAAATCGTATGCAGATGTGAGGAGGAAAGATCTTGTGTTTATGATATATGATTTTGTGTATCTGAAGATCTCACCCTTAAAGGGAGTGAAGAGGTTGGGTAAGAAGGGGAAGCTTAGTCCCCGATATGTTGGCCCTTTCAGGATTTTGAGTCATTTCGGAAAAGTGGCATATGAGCTTGAGTTTCCTGATGACTTAGCATCAGTGCACCCAGTATTCCATATCTCATTGTTGAAGAAGTGTATTAGTGACCCGGCTGTAATTGTTCCCTTAGAAAGCGTAGATGTTCAGAACAACCTTTCTTACGAAAAAAATCCAATCGATATCCTTGAACGATAAATTTGTAGACTAAGCAACAAAGAAGTTCCCCTAGTCAAGGTTCTTTGAAGGAATCATTCTGTTGAGGAAGCCAATTGGGAAGTAGAAGTAGATATGTAAACCAAGTACCATTGTCTTTTCTCTGCAAACTCTGATTCAGCTTAAGGTAATAATCTTTTCAGAATTTCTCTTCTCCATGCTCAATTTCAGTTGCATATAATCTTCATGTCAATCATGCATTCACAGAACCAGTTCAGTCATGAATCATGTTTCAGACTCAATCATGTAATTGTGTATATTCAGCCTGTAATCTCAGTTCCTCAGTGCTTTCAGTCTAACCTGTCTCATTTGAGGACGAATGTTCCTAAGAGGGAGATATTGTAATACCTTGAAAATCCTAACCAATGTTAGCTCTTGTTTCAAGTTCATGCATAATACCTTATATATCTTTTTTAGTGTTATGAGTTAGTTTAATGTATATTAAGGGCTCAAATAACACCCAGTTGTTAGACGAATCAAAATAATCCTTACCGATTGAATTTTTGTTGAGAATGTTGCTTTAATCAACTTCAAATGAGCATATCATTTGATCTATAGAGAATTTTCCATCTCAAAACCCATCAAATTTTGGAAAATTGAATTATCTTTCCAACGATACCAATTTCTCCCAAATTGGATACTCAGGTGAGGAGTTATTGCACTTTTACTGCAAATAGTAGCCCAATGCGATAACACCGCGTCACGCCAAGGGCCATTTTTGCATTTTTCATTTTCCAGTGAGGCACCGCGATTAGCACTGCATCGCGCTGATATGATATTTTGCGTTCGTCCTTTTTCAGTAGATCATCGCGATAGCGCAGCGTCGAGCCAAGGGCCAAAGTCGCATTCAGTGGGTACCGTGATAGCGTCGCGTCGTGCTAAGATTCCAGTTCGGGATGGTCCCTTTTTCTGTGTCCCAACGCGATTGCACCGCGTTATACCTTGTGAAAAAATCAAGATTTCCAATCTGCGACTTAATTTTCCAAGGACCGTTTGGTTAATTCCCAAAGCCCAAATTCATCCAAAACACATAATTAAAACCCTAAAGAAGCAATATATGCCCCATTACTCTCAAATCCTTTTCCAGCAATTAATCTCCTTTCAAGAACAAAAAATCTTAGCCTTCAAAATTCAAGATCAAATCTCAAGAATTCACCATCAATCCTCACAAATTCATTAACCCAGGTATGTTAAGTGTTCATCCATGGGTTCCTTTCACCCATGGAGCCCAAGTATTCAATTTTAAATTCAAGGATATGATTATTACAAGTTATTGTGATTTTTAATTGTGATTTCAATATCATGCTCATTACATATTACAACCACAATCCATAATATCATAACTTGGGGAATTTCATGAAGTACATGGGTATTCTACATCTTGTACATGAGTGGATTTTTCAAGTAAGCATAGCATAATTCCATAAGATTGGTTCATGAGTAATCCAACAGTGTTCACAAGACACATTATCAACATGGATGACATTGAATCATAGAGGCCTATCATGAATCCTTCACTTAGTCATAATTTAGCTATAATGCATGATTTCTAGTCTCTTAGGTATTTTATCAAACACCTTACATGTACAACTTAGGAATAGGTGTAAATCATACAATTACTCATCATAAATAATCAAACTTACATGTTTTCAACTCATATGATGTCATAGATTCATAATAACACATAAAGATTCTATCTTGGCATCATTCAACACATAAACATGATCAACAATCCATTCATAACATAAAAACCATAATATATAGTTTTAGAAAAGGGTTCCTGAACTACATGGACGAAAGGAGTCCATGAATGAACACACGCATACCTTAGAAAGGAAACCTTGATGATTTGCTGGAGAGTTCTTGGATTGGGAAAACTTAATTCTTGATTATCTTGGAAAAAGGCTTGAATCTTGCTTTTGAGAGATGAGTTTGATGGAAACCCTCATCTTGTAGTTGAGAGTATAAGAGAGGGTTAACTGAAGAAAAATGGAAAAAATTATGCCTCTTTAGGGTTATAAGTCGTGGAAGGTGAAGGAAAAGACCAAAATACCCTTATGAAATAATTTTCCAGTTGCTGAAAATCATAGCTGATGACCTTCGTGATAGGGCATCACAAATGTGATAAGCTATCACGAATGTCGTCAGTTAGGGGCTGGTTTCTGCCTAAGGCTGACGACCTTCGTGATAGGGCATCAAAAATATGATAGGCTATCACGAATTTCATCACTTAGGAGCTGGTTTATTCCTAAGGCTGACGACCTTCGTGATACGGCGTCACAAATGTGATAGGCTGTCACGAATGTCGTCACACTATTTCCAGCCTGACATGTTGGAGTAAAATAGGCATAACTCTTTTCTCCGATACCGGATTTAGGCAAAATTGGTATCGTTGGAAATCTAATTCAAAGATATTTCATTTGATATATAGTAAGACACCCAGTTCGTTATATACAACGAGTTATGGTCAATTGAAGTTGACCCAAGTTTTGACGCTCACTAAAACTTGAACGATAGGAAAGATTTCAACTTGTACTTGAGTTACGGGACATCTATGATCTAAATTTATTCTCAAATAGATTCCCACACTACATAATTTATTAACACACTAAATTTATATAGGATTTGAGGCTTTTGAAACATCCACGCATAGGAATGACAGATTTTCATTCTAGTCCAAAATGTGGGGTATTACACTTAACTCGTACTTTTATGTGACAAAATATACCTCCTTATCGAGCCAACACACGCAAAAATAGTGACCAACCACCCCTGCAATCTGACCCTTTGAATGAGAATATGTCACATGCTGAGTTTAGGGCTTCTTTTAAAGTGTTGGCACATGTTGTGATCACCAATATTCAGGGGAACCAGCAGGTAGCGATTCTACTTCAAGAGAATGGAAATTTAGTTGCAACCCTGATTAAGGACTTTATGAGAATGAATCTACTTTAGTTTCATTGGTCAAAGGTGGATGAGGACCAATAGCTCTTTCTTGATGAGGTGAGAAAGATAACTCAGGTTATGTATGTTATTGAAGAGGAGAGTGTAGAGTTGGCATATAATACCTCGTATATTCTCTAGTCTCTGGACTATATACTACTCAGCCCATGAGTCGTAAGCCAGTATACGAGTTTTAAATTGGACTCATACCCAAATCAATGTAGCATGGTGAACATTCTGTAACAAGTATGACTTGACCCCTATGAGTCATCAAGAAGGGTACGAGTCGTTCAAATACAGTCCTAAGGACATCAGTTTTGACCCCTTGAGGTTCTATCCAGGATACAGGGGGGTAACTAGTCGTATAAAAAGGTACGACTCGTATGGAGAAAATTCATATCAATAACAGTGTTGGTTCCCCAAGTTGTCCGTTTATCATACGAATGATTTTATCAAATTGCATAGGAATCTTAATATTTGTAAGTATTACTCATATCCAGACTAGTATATGTTATTTGGAATCTTTCAAGATTACGAGTCAGCAGTCTAGTCGTACCTTAACATACAAGTCGTAAGGTCGACTTGTACCAACTGGGAACACAATTTTCTGCATGTTTTTCCAGCGGAATTTATGTATTTCTCCACTCCCTTAAAAGCCAAACCCATGTTGTTTTGGTTTCACAAGAGGTGGTATAAAAGGGACAATATCCCCAATTCAAAACATAAAACATTAATTCATTAGAAATAAATCAAAAGGGTAGTTTCTTCCTCTCCCTCAAGCAATTAGGGTTTTCCCAAGAACAAGAACAACTTCAAGAAATTTCCCTAAGCCTTATACTTCAGGTATGTGGGGTATTTATCAATAGGTCCCTTTCACACATTGAGCCCAAAAATCCTAATTTTGATTAAAAGCATGATTTTATTCCTACTTTAAGAAATCCTCCATGAAACTCAAGAAATAATCCATGAACTTCCTATTAGATCAAATACATGACATGTATACATGTGTTTCCATATGATTAAAGTTATCTCATGTTTTGAAATTTCAATCCCTATGTCATGATCAATTGATTTCATGTTAAACTCTTAAGTTATGACTTAAATCACGTAAAGATGTTGTTTTCTCATGACTAAAGCATTCCCATGTTTAAGTTCGTGCTTCTCACTTATTTGGTGGAATGTTTATGTTTTGGATCTTTGAACCATTATTCCATACTATAATTTAAGTCTTTGTTATTGTGTTTTATGGTCATTCAGTGCTAGAGGGTTATAAACACCCGATACCTATATGTTTTACATGATTTCAGATTTTCAAGTAATAATTTAGTTAAACCATGAATATTATTATTTACTCAGTTGATATAATCATGATAAGTACTTTCAAAAATAAAGATCAGTTAAACTTAGTTCAGTTCAGTGCCAATTTCAGTTCAATTGGGAGTAACATTTAGCATCGAGCGAACCCAGGGATGGGAGCTCACATTCCAGTAGATGGTGTGACCTTTATTAGCAGTCCTTGAGTTCTAGAACTACGTAGTCAGCTGATAACGCTCAATCTACAGCTCTCGTTTGAGTGTAAAGCGGTCGTTAGAAAATATAGAACCCAACCTGGGTTGGGTGTCGATCCCACAGGGAATAGCTTGGCCAACAAGTAAGTAAAATTACTAAACTTTTGGTGCAAGTCTCGTAAGAAGGGGGGATTCTTGTTTTGCAAGTAATGTAAACAAAAGCTGAAAATAATAAAGTAAAAAGAGGACTAAAAGTGCATGAAATATATAATTTACAGGAAAAAGGACTAAAAGTGCATGAAATATATAATTTGTTCTCAAAACTAGGCTAAAATATGGGCAAAATATATTGATATAGGCGTGTAAATTCACCTATCATCAACACCCCACACTTGAAGCTTTGTTCGTCCTCGAACGAAATACCATGTCCTTCTAAACATCAACTTAGGGTTTCACAACAACAACACAAAACATTTGTCCAGAAAGGCACAACAATTATCAACAAAGAGTAGCTTTTCGATTATAGGTAGAAACAATTTAACCTCTAGCATAGACTCGTGATGGTGATCAACTCGCATGCAAACGTTAAGGTACAAAGAATCATATATAACTACCCAAAACTCATCAACCATGTGTGTCTCACACTATAGTACCCATAATCACTCACTAGTATAGCATATTTTTCAAACATGGGTATCAAAATATCCTTGCTCTCGCTCTCACAAAGAATTCATATGAAGCAACTGATGACCATAGGCTTGCCCTTAATGTAATACTCTACTAAATGTCAGAATGCTAAGATTAGGATCAAGTAGGTCTTTTGATGGTTGTAATGTAGGCTAAGGGACGGGTAGGACTATTTTAGCCAGGAATAGTGACTAAGTTCCTAAGCGCTTTAATACATCACTTTGTATCATTAACACTTTTCTTTCAAACAACCTTTCTACTTTCTTTTATTCTACCACTCTTTTTCTCCTCTTTTGTTTTTTCAATTTCAAACATAACTAACTTTTCAGTTTCCCTTTCCTTTTTCTTTTGATAACATACCTCTTATGATAACACTTTCTTTTTCATAACTCATTCAAGCACCAATGCATTCTAAAGCATCATACTCACCCAATTTCCTCTTATTTTGTCACATGACTTTTTCACTTTAAAGCTCTTAGGAATTTGGATCAAATTATGGTCTTGAAAAAAATGGATTAGGCTTACATATAAGGTTGTCAAAGAAATAGGCTAAAGGCTCAAAAGGGTTTAACTAGGATGATGTCCATGGGTAGGTAAAACTGAAGGTAAACAAATATGGGTTGCCAAAGAAATGCCTAAATCATATCCTAAACTTACACTCCTTATTTTCGCTTTGCATACATACCAGGCAAGTTCTAGCATCAGCCACAATCATAGAATATACGATTATCTCACACACACAAGGCACATGGTCGACTTGCTTGGAAGTAATATAGACTCTCGACCCAACAAGTGAAGGAATTGAACCACACAATATCACATAATGAGTCACAACTAGAGCCTAAACGTCTCAATAGTCACAATTGTAGCACATACTCTTGTTATAATCTCATGCTGCCTATCAAAATAATTTCATGCGAATCTAGAAAAAAAACAACAAAAACAAAAAACTAAAACACGAAAAAAAACAACTAAAAAACAACAAAATAAACAAACATAGATGCGATAGAGAAGTATAGCATACGATACCGCCACCCCACACTTAAACGGGACACTGCCCTCAGTGGAAAATAAATACGAGAAACCTGGTTAGTCGGACTCTTCCTCATTGTCGGGGGTCATACCCCCTTCGTCGGAATCATCATAAGAGTTGTCGTCAGAGTTCTTCTCCTCGTCAGAGTCTGGCAAGCGTCGATCGTCATCAGTCGGCACATCATCATCTAGAGGTTCCTCAAAGTATACGCCCACTCCACACATCTCCCATGCATGCATGTTCATGGGATAGTCGTGGTCCAGCTGTTGGAGCTCTGCAGCAGTTGGAACACGTCCACCACTCATCATAGTAAATCGTGTCATTCCATAAAGATGACGGAAGAAACTCTCATCACAAGCATGTCTTTCCGCAGTAGTAAGGTTGACACCATGAGTTGTTTCAGCATCTTTGACCTTAGTAAGGTCAACCTTCTTTGGGTTATGTGGGAGTTTGTGGTCAGCTGGTTCCTCTTCGATATCCTCCTTCCGTAAGATTGCTGTCAACAGATTTCCAAACGTGAAGTGGGACCTTTTGTGGAGTCTGGCCTTCCTCATGGTAGAGCGAATGATTGCCCCAAAGTTGATAGGGACATTCGTCATCAAAGCATAGACCAAACACACTCTATCTCTTGATATCTTGGTGTATTGAGTCCCAGGAATAAGGCATGAGTTGACAATACACATCCAGATTCTTGCTTCCCTATTCAGTGAAGCATAGGGGAAGGTGTTGTGTCGTCCTGTGTCTTTATGTCTGCCCCACCTTGCCATCGATCTACTTCCACAAAGTGTGTGTCTAATTGCTCTATAAGGAGGCCTGCTGTACAGCTCTTTGAATGGTGCTGGGTCGACCGAAGGTAAGCCAAGAAAAGAGTTGATCCAGTCCGCGTTGAGCTGTAACACTTGGCCCCGAATTTTGACTTCGTTGCCTGTTGTTTTCGGCGACCAGTTGGCGTAAAACTCTCTTGTCAAATCAAGATTACATTCTCCCATATCGCGGAAGATGAAATCCAGCTTCAATGCCATGATTTTCGCCAACATACGCGGCTCCTTCTTCGCTAAGGTGTCCTTGTTGATCAGGTCGACGTGAACATATCTTCTTTCTTTGTTGTTCCTGTACCATTCTTTGGCTTCCTCCTCAAGAACCCATTTTATTCCAAACATTTTGCGGGGTAGTTGTGCTGAGGATGATTCTCCTTGGTCTTTTCGACTTCTCTTCTTGCCCTTTTGGGAAGTGGTCGCCTTCTCCTTGCCTTGCCTCGCTTTAGGTGCCATTGTACCTGAGACTAGAAATAGTGTTAGTTGTAGCACAGTCTCACTTGATACAATCTATAAGCAATATTCATAGCCATAGCAATTCCGCAAATATCATAACAATGCTATTGAAACCAAATTCAAGTTGGAAACAAGTCAAGATTTTCCTACGTATATGTTCACTCACATGATTTTGCAACAACAATCCAAACACATGAACATCACCAACAATCTTATATAATTTAGCAATTAATAATAGCCATAGCAACGTAGTACTTACGAGAAATAAATGAAGAATAAGAGAGTACTTACTTGCTTGAAACTTGTGGAGATGGTTTTGTGAATTGGAAGAGCAAAAGAAGAAAATTTTGAGAAGATTTGGAAGAGTATGCGGCGCCTTTTAGGGTATTTTCTATTGTGGTTGTGTTATAAAACTAAGTCCCCTTTATATAGGAAGAGTATGGGTCGGGTTATGACCCATTTACTATCGGTTTTGGAGACAAAAATCCTACATATGCGGCGCATAATACTCGGCATATCAATGACATATGCGGCGCATTGTCTATGGCATAATGGGACATATGTGCCGCATAGTCTATGGAATTTGTAGACATATGCGCTGCATAGTCTATGGCATATGAGATACTAAGACCAAATGCCATAGCATAGGCGGCGCATAGTGTATAGCACACTAGATTCCGAGACCTTAGGCTATAGGATAGGTTGTGCATCGTTCGTGGCCTAGTTTTACCAAGGCCTAGCCTTCCTCGAAGCCTATTTTGGCGTGAGAAAGGCTCAATCCATAGCCTTATGCATCACCCTTCCTAACTTACCAACTTTACCATACAATGCGTCCAAATCGTCAATTGAAATCAATCTCCTCGTTGACTACTTCTTGCACCTATATTCGCTTAAACAAATGAAAACGATTAGTACGATGGGTTGCCTCCCACCAAGCGCCTTAGTTTTGGTCGTGGCACGACTCTTATTTTTGGATTTTTCATTTATCAAAATCAAAACAAGTACTAGAAGAAACGATAAAATGATAAAACGATAAAACGATAAAACGATGGGTTGCCTCCCATCTAGCGCCTTATTTATTATCGTGGCTCGACGTAGTAATCTCGAGTACTTAGACTTCGTCGAGATAAGTGATGGACATGTCATTCATCGAGTCAAGAGGACCGATATAAGGCTTAACACGTTGGCCATTCACTTTGAAGACAACACCCTTATTGCCTTCCAATTCGACTACTCCAGACGAGTAGACTTGGATAACTTTAAATGGATCAGACCACTTAGATTTTAACTTACCTGGGAAGAGCTTAAATCTGGAGTTGAAGAGTAGTACCATATCACCCTTTTGGAAGTTTCGTCGAACAATCCGCTGATCATGATACTTCTTCATCCGCTCCTTGTATAAATCCGATCTTTCATATGCATGGAGACGGAACTCATCTAATTCGTTCAGCTGCTCCAACCTCAGATTCTTCACATCATCCCAATTCAGATTCAAGTGCTTCAATGCCCACAATGCCTTGTATTCAAGCTCGATGGGTAGATGACAAGCCTTCACATAAACTAGTTGATAAGGAGACATACCAATGGGTGTCTTGAATGCAGTCCTATATGCCCATAGTGCATCATCTAGCTTTCGAGACCAATCCTTCCTATTTGCATTAACCGTCTTTGCAAGGATTTGCTTAATCTCGCGATTGGAAACCTCCACTTGTCCACTAGTTTGGGGATGATAAGACGTAGCTACCTTGTGTTGCTTGACACCATACTTGGCCAATATAGATTTGAATAGCTTGTTGCAAAAGTGAGATCCTCCATCACTTATGATAGTACGAGGTACTCCAAAGCGAGAGAAGATATTCTTCTTTAAGAACGCTACAACACGCTTTCCTTCATTGTCGGCCAATGCTACAGCTTCAACCCATTTCGAAACATAATCCACAGCAACCAAGATGTACTTTATTCCAAACGAATTCACGAATGGACCCATGAAATCAATACCCCACACATCAAAGAGTTCTACCTCCAGAATTTTGGACATGGGCATTTCATGGTGTTTTGAAATAGCACCTTGACGTTGGCATTGGTCACACCTTCTCACATAGTCGTATGCATCTTTGAATATCGAAGGCCAATAATAACCACTTTGCAATACTTTTCTTGCCGTTCGATTGCCTACATGATGTCCTCCAACTTGCGAAGTGTGGCATGCTTCCAATATAGTAGGCACTTCTTCATGGGATATACATCGTCGAATGATCCCATCCGCGCATCTTCGAAACAAATAAGGTTCATCCCAATAGTAGTGCTGAACGTCATGCATAAACTTCCTCCTTTGGTGATAAGATAAATTGGCAGGTAGCACATTACTCACTACGAAATTTGCAAAGTCGGCATACCATGGTAATTTCTCCATTTTTGTCGCTAATATCTCCTCGTCAGGGAATGCATCATCAATCTGAATTTCAGGTTGCGCCACATGTTCATTCTCAAGTCTAGATTGGTGATCAGCCACTTGGTTCTCGCAACCTCTTCTATCTTTGACTTCGAAATCAAACTCTTGTAGCATCAATACCCATCGAATCAACCTTGGTTTTGCATCCTTCTTCATCATTAGATACCTAAGAGCTGCATGGTCTGTATGGACGATCACCTTAGTACCCAATAGATAGGCACGAAACTTCTCAAACGCATACACAACCGCTAGGAGCTCTTGTTCAGTAACAGTGTAGTTCCTTTGGGCTTCATTTAGGACCTTACTCGCATAGTAGATAGGATGAAATAATTTCTCCTTTCTTTGTCCAAGAACAGCACCAACGGCTACACCACTAGCATCGCACATGACCTCAAACGGGAGCGTCCAATCTGGTGCTACCATGATAGGGGCTTCAATGAGTTTTCCTTTAAGGCATTCGAATGCCTTTAAGCAATCATCATTAAAGTCAAACTTCACATCTTTCTCCAATAGTTTGCACAATGGACTAGAAATTTTGGAAAAGTCTTTGATGAATCTACGATAGAAACCAGCATGGCCAAGAAAACTACGAACTCCCTTCACCGAAATTGGAGGCGGTAGCTTCTCAATTACCTCTATTTTTTCTCGATCAACCTCTATTCCTCTTTCAGAGATCTTGTGCCTAAGAATGATTCCTTCTTTTACCATGAAGTGGCACTTCTCCCAATTCAGCACAAGGTTGAACTCTACACATCTTTGCAATGCCATGCTCATGTTTGCCAAACATGCTTCAAAAGACTCACCGACAACTGAAAAGTCGTCCATAAATACCTCCAAAGTGTCTTCAACCATATCAGAGAAAATAGACATCATACAACGTTGAAAGGTGGTTGGTGCATTACACAACCCGAATGGCATGCGTTTGAAGGCAAACGTACCATATGGGCATGTAAACGTTGTCTTCTCTTGGTCTTCGGGAGCAATACAAATCTGATTATAACCTGAATAACCATCCAAGAAGCAAAACCATCCTTTCCCTGCTAATCGATCTAGCATTTGGTCCATAAATTGCATGGGGAAGTGATCCTTGAGTGTCCAAGAATTCAGCTTGCGGTAGTCCATGCATACTCTCCATCCAGTAACGGGCCTGAGTGGAATAAGCTCATTCTTTGCATTCGCGACCACCGTCATTCCTCCTTTCTTAGGAACACATTGTACAGGACTTACCCATGTACTATCAGAGATAGGATATACAACTCCTGCATCTAACCACTTGATAATCTCCTTCTTCACCACTTTTTGCATAGGTGGGTTTAAACGTCTTTGATGTTCAATGGTAGGTGTGCACTTTTCTTGAAGCTGAATTTTATGTGTGCAAATCCCAGGTGGAATACTAATAATATCCGCAATGGTCCATCCAATGGCTCTAATATACTTGTGTAAGATCGCAATAAGAGCTGCAACTTGTTGCTCACCCAAATCGGCTGCCACTATGACTGGAAGTGTGTTTCCGCTTCCTAAGAATGCGTACTTCAAATGACTTGGCAGCTCCTTCAATTCTACTGTGGGTGGTTCTTTAATAGATGGCTTGGCTGGTGGTGTGGGTCAATTCTTGAGATCAAGATCCAGCTTCTTGGAAGTATAGCGATATGTCCCTAATCCCGATAGAGCACAAATAGCTTCTTCAGAAATTTCAGCATCCTCATTCTCTCCTTTCATGAGCAAAACCTCCAAAGGATCATCAAGAATTTGCTCTTCTTCAAGTCGTTCTTTCTCATCATCAAAGACAACATCAGCCACAGAAAATACACTCAGATCTTTGGGTTGCTTCATTGATTTGCAAACATCAAATCGAACCACTTCGTCATTTATTCGGAATGAAAGTTCATTAGCTCTCAAATCAATGAGCACACTTCCTGTAGCAAGGAAAGGGCGTCCCAAGATTATGAGAACCTCTGAATCTGCTTCACAATCCAAGATGACAAAGTCTGCTGGAAAGATAAATGAAGAAACCTTTACCAAGACATCGCATAGAATACCAACCGGTCGTTTTACCGACCTATCCGCCATAACAAGCCTCATATTAGTTGGTGTAGGATCTCCTAACCCCAACTTCTTGTAGATCGATAATGGCATCAAGTTGATGCTGGCTCCTAGGTCACATAATGCTTTGGCAAAGTTCAAAGATCCGACGGTGCAAGGAATAGTTAAAGCTCCGGGGTCGGCCTTTTTCTGAACTATCGATCGGGTAGCAATTGCACTACAATGATGCACATCATCCTTCAGCTCATAACTTGCTTCCTTCTTCTTAGTCAAAAGATCTTTTATAAACTTTACATACCCAGGCATTTGTTCAAGTGCCTCTACCAATGGAACATTAATGGTCAGCTGCTTCAACATAGTCATAAATTTGCTGAACTTAGTGTCATCCGCTACCTTCTTCAATCTTTGGGGAAAAGGTGGTGGTGGGTATGGAAGTGTTCTCTCCATAGCTTTCTTCTCCTGTTGCTTCTGTTTTTCCATTTTTTCAGGCTGCACGTCACTGGGCGTGACATCCTTGACGTCAGGACTGGTTGTTGCGGCATCTTCTCCTTTTACGTTATCATCCATGTCCGCAACTTCATCAACCACTTGCTTGCCTTTTTCTGAAGGTTCCAGCACCTTACCACTTCTGGTAGTGATGGCCATGCATGACCCATCATTCCTTGGGTTTTGCACAGTATCGCTAGGTAAAGTGCCAACTTTTCTTTGATTGAGTGTTGCTGAAAGTTGGCTCAGTTGCTGCTCAATTTGCTTGATTGAAGTGGAATGAGAATCAACTAGTTGTTTCATGGAGGACAAATCATTAATTACCTCAGTAACTCCCGCGCTCGTTGCTTCCACTCCTTTCAATAATTTAGCCATCATGTCTTCCATACTTCTAGAATTAGATGTGGTGGTATCACGTCTACCAGGGGGAACGTACAAACCACTCTTTTCATTGTTTTTATTCCAACTATTTTGGTCTTTGCTTCCAGATTTATCATAATAGTTCCGACCTTGGTTTCCTTGGGTATTCCCACGGAAACCCCCCTGATTGTTCAAGTAGTTGGCCTCCTCTTCCGAATCAGATTCGTCTCTTCCTTTTAGCACCACAACTTTCACTTTTTCAGTCTTCCCTGATAATAAATGCTTTGTCAGAAGATCCACTTGCGTTTTCATGTGCGCTAAATCTTGATCACGTTCTTCTTGTCTTCTTCTTTGGTCTGCAGTCATGCCTATAGATAAAGTGGGGCTTGCTACCTCAGAATCCCTGGTATGCCAAGCTCTACTTTGTTTCGTCATGCGATCTAGCATATTACTTGCTTGACCAAAGGTGAGGTCCATAAAAGATCCTCCAGCTGCGTTATCCACCACTGGCTTAGTTATTGAATTCAAGGCTCTATATAATATCTCCATGAGGTGAACATTAGTCATGTGATGGTTTGGGCATCTCGCTATCTTTGTCTTGAACCTCTCCCATGTTTCATGAAGAGCTTCAGTGGGAAGCTGACGAAAGTTGCTGATTTCATCTCTCAATGTTGCCCTTTTGGAAGGCGGAAAGAATCTTTCTAGGAAAGCGTCTCTCAATTGCCTCCAATTTGTAATTGAATCAGGAGTCAGCCCATTCAACCATAGTGTTGCCTCCCCAGACAGAGACAATGGAAATAGATGTAATCGAATTGCATTCTGACCAACACCAGGATTGTCAAAAGACTTGCATGTAGAAATAAAGTTGATGAGATGAATATTCGGATCATCGCCTGCTAGTCCACCAAACAATCCCTTGAGTTGCAATAACTGAATCATGGTGCTTGTGATGTTGAACTTGGCTCCGGGCACTAATGGTGGTGGAATTATAGCTCCAGTGGCTCCGGCACCATCAAGATCATCATCATCATCGTCGAAGGCTGGCTATATAGGTTGGTGATCATGTCTATACCGAGCTTGTCGACCTCTTCTGTTGGCAGGTGTTACGATTTCAGCATCACGCCTAGGGTTTAGTAACTCGCCATCACCTAAATCCTCATCGTCAGGATTTGGTGCTCGTGCAGGGTTATCAATGTTTTGCTGTTGAACCTGGGCTGCGGCAAGGGCAACCAATCTTGCTTGTTCCTGTTGAGCAGCCATCTTTGCGATTTCAGCTTGTGCTTCCATTCTACCAATGCGTTGTGGTTCAGGATTGATTGGTAATAACGGTTGACCAGAACTTCGAGTATGGGGCATGCACTAAAATAAAAACCTACAGTAGACAAAAACAAAAACTAAAAGTAAAAGTACGAGAATCTTTGACCAAAGGGTCTAGTAATTTTCACGAACTTAATTGACACTTGTATTCCCCCGCAGCGGTGCCAATTTTTGATAACGCTCAATCTACAGCTCTCGTTTGAGTGTAAAGCGGTCGTTAGCAAATATAGAACCCAACCTGGGTTGGGTGTCGATCCCACAGGGAATAACTTGGCCAACAAGTAAGTAAAATTACTAAACTTTTGGTGCAAGTCTCGTAAGAAGGGGGGATTCTTGTTTTGCAAGTAATGTAAACAAAAGCTGAAAATAATAAAGTAAAAAGAGAGAGATTGTTACGTTGGTTGTAAACAATGAGAATTGAAGCGTTGGGGTTATGTCCACCTTCTGAGGTATACGTCTCTATTGGCTATGAGTGTGTAGAATTCTGACATGCAATTGCTTATAGAGGATTGTAGTCGATGGTAAATCCAAGCGTCTCTCGACCTAAACAAGGACTATTTCACTTTAACTCTCTCGAGCTTAAAGCGTATCTAACGGTACGAATTCTCCAAGAGGTTAGTCCAGTTACGGCACCAGCTTTTTAATAGGAAAGGGTGTCCTACTACCTTGACATTATCTCTTTTCCAGACAAATAACTTTTCTCTCGAACAAGTTAAATGTTAGATTGGCGTATTCTTGCGTTTGCAACCGCAAAGAATGTAGATTAAGATGAAGAGAATAATGATATAAGCAATATACATGCCTCGAACTCACAAACTCACATCAATAGATAGTAACTCATTCGGCTTCCATAACCCCAACAGAGAAGTTTAGTTACCCATGAATGCGAAGGAAATCACGATTGACATTGTTATTATATCACGATATTGAGTAATGGCGTGTAGATCAAGTGATAGGTGTGAGGCGTGATTCCTTAGCAAGTAACGATTCTCTTGTTGTGGAGTTTAAGAATAGAAGAGTAGATTAGAAGTGTTTGTAGTGGAAGATGAGAGGGATGGAAGAAAATTAATTGTTGAATGATGAATGTAAGATTTGTTGTTAAGAAGATGTTTTAAAATCTCTAGCATGATAGGGTATTTATAATACCCATATCCTAATCCTACTAAGCTAATGAAATAAATAACCAAATCCTACTAGACTAATGAAATCCTTAACCCAAATGTACTAGGTTAAGGTAACATTATCATAATCCACATAAAATAATGAAATACATAACCTAATTGTACTAGGTTAATGTATCATTGTCAAAATCCAGCTTTGTGTCTGTAAGTCCCCAAAGTCTTCAGAATTGCATTTTTAGCCCGGGACAGATTTTCCATGCAGCAGTTTTGGTCCTTAGGCGTGTAAACTCCCTTCCCTTCCTTTGTGAGGTTTCTTTTGCGTCAAGTAAGCCATAAAATGTTGAATTCTACATCATTTATACCTGAAACTTTACTAATCATGTTCGTTAGCTCATTTACAGGAAAAAGGACTAAAAGTGCATGAAATATATAATTTGTTCTCAAAACTAGGCTAAAATATGGGCAAAATATATTGATATAGGCGTGTAAATTCTCCTATCATCATCAGCATAGGCTTGAGATGTGTTCCTGGTAGTTGAGAGTTGACACATATCTTATGAGAGCACCTTCCAGTAGAGGGTGACTTCTTAGTTCTTCAGGACACCAGTTTAGAGGATCCACACGGCCAGTGTTAGTACTCGTGGCACGGTACTGACACCCTTCCAACTGGGGTTACATGTTGGACCCTGATTAGCTCAGATTGGGGCATGTCGGTTACATGATACCTCCCATAGTCTCAATACAGTATTCAGTGTATTTTTAGTTCAAGTTTGCTTGACCAAGTGTACAGATCCTCAGTAATTCAATTATACAGATTTTAGTCTTTTAGTTTATAGATGATTTCAGAAATATGTTTATACTTGGTCTTGCATTCTCAGATATCATAATTTTCATGCATTCATGCTAAATTATTTTATGTTGTTCAGTTATTCCTTATCTCATATACAAAGTACCCCATGCATTTCAGCCAATCCTTATCTCATATACCAGTACATTCAAAGTACTAATTGCATACTCTTCTTTGCGCTATGATGTCTTATATCATAGGTTCGGACGCTTAGTTTCCTGACTGTACATAAACATCATAGCATTATCTCTTATTTAGTTATTTCAGTATTTCCTTATGTTTTGTCATTCAGAGTTAGTTGGGTGCCTGTCCCATCAACTCCTCAGTCAATTTTGAGGCTTTTAGATTCTCAGATAATCAGTTAAACAATCAGTTAAATCTTTCAGTAGTATCAGTTGTTCATTTAGAAAGTTTGAATTCTAATGTTTTTATCAGACATATTGTTATTTCATATTTCAGTATCCAGTTTTACATTTTATTTCCTATTTATCTTCCATATACGGATTGTACTACTATTTTATTCAGTGCTCACAGCAGTTACCAGCTCATGCATTGGCTTGTGGTCACTTGTGGCAGTAAACACCATTGTCGTGACTAGGGGATAGTCTCAGGTCATGAAAAAAATTAGTATTAGAGCCAAGTTTAAAGTGTCCTAGGGAGTTTAAAATCTGCGTCGAGTAAATTCTTGTACATGGGTGTGAAGCGCACCACACTTATGGATGGGAGGCTACGAGACATTTTAGGAAAAGTTTCCCTTCATTTAGTATTCATGTTGTGCGAAAGAGGATGATATCTATTTAAACACTCTTTCTAATTCATACTTTATTCCATTTATAGACAATGCCTCCTAGAAAAAACAACGGAAGGAGGAATGGGAATCAGCCCACACCACCGCCTATTCAGGTAGATCCCCTAAATAAACATGTTTCTCATACCGAGTTTGGGGCCACTTTCATGACCCAGGCACATTCAGTAGCTATTCAGGACAACTAGCAGGCAGTTACCCTAGCTAATCCAGTGGCAAATACAACTGCATTTAGGATTCAAGATTTCATCTGAATGAATTTCCTTTTATTTTCTGGATCCAAGTCTGAGAAGGATCCGCAGGAGTTTCTTGATATGGTTCAGAAAGTGACAGGTATTATAGGTGTCACTTTGAGTGAGAGTAAAGAGTTGGCTACATATCAGTTACAGGGTGTATCTCACACCTGGTATAAGCAGTGGAAAGAGGATATAAGTGTTGAGGCTAGGCCTGCAGAGTGGGATAATTTTGCCATGGTTTTCTTAGACAGGTTATTTCCATTAGAGTTGAGGAAAGCTAAGGTATAGAAGTTCATTAATTTTAATAAAGGTAGTATGAGTGTGAAGGAGTACTCACTTAAGTTCACTCAGTTGGCGAGGTATACTCCTACTATGGCGGCAGAAAATAGGTCTAGAATTTGTAAGTTTGTTTCTGCTGTATCTGATAGTGTGGTCAAGGAGTAGCGGACTGCCATGTTGATTAAGGATATGGACTTATCTATACTTATGGTTCATTCTTAGAAGATTGAGGAGGAGAAACGTAAGGATAAAAAGAGAGAGAATAAGAGGGCCAGAATTGGTAGTTTTAACTTTTCTCAACCAAGGTCAGAGGGTGGTAACCATCCTCAGTCCCATCAGAAATATTCATCCCCAACTCAATCTTTAGCTAGTGATCCAATGCCTAAGTTCAAGCAATATGGTCGGGATAGGGCACCAGGCTCTAAGTCCCAAGGTAGTATGAATAATGTTCATACTAATCCTCTTTGCGAGAAATATGGAAGACATTATCAGGGTGTGTGTAGACCTGGCAATGATGTATGCTTTTGATGTGTCAAGCCAGGCCATAGATTTAGAGATTACCCAATGGTTGGTCAGTTCAACCGTCCTCCAGTTTCAGCCAGTCGCCCGACTTAGCAGGGTGCTGCTTCCAATACAACCAATGGACAGTGTCAAAATAGGTTGTATGCCTTTTAGATCCGGCATAATTAGGAAAGTTCTCCTGATGTAGTTATGGGTATGTTATAAGTATTTCATCTTCATGTTTATGCTTTATTAGACCCCAGATCTTCACTTTCTTTTGTGACTCCTTATATAGCTGTCAACTTTAGTATCAGTCTTCATATATTAGCAGAGCCTTTCTCAATATCTACCCTAGTGGGCAAATCTATTATAGCCAGACGGGTATACAGAAATTGACCGGTCACAGTATCTCAAAAAGTTACCTCAGTTGATTTTGTAAAGTTAGAGATGACTGATTTTGATGTCATTCTCGACATAGATTGGCTCCACTTATGTTATGCCTTAGTTGATTACAGAAATAGAGTCATTCAGTTTTAGTTTCCCAATGAACCAGTTATTAAATGAAGGGCTAGTACTTCAGTGCTTAGGGGTTAGATTATTTCTTATCTTAAAGTAAGAAAAATAATATCTAAGGGGTGCATGTACCATCTTATTCAAGTCAAGGACTCTAGTTCTTAGACTCCAAGTTTTGAGTCAGTTTCAGTAAGAAGGGAATTTCAAGATATGTTCCCTGAAGAACTTCCCGAAGTTTCTCCCGAAAGGGAAATTGACTTTAGAATAGATCTTCTTCTAGATACCCAGCCTATCTCTATTCTACCCTACAGAATGGCTCCAACTGATCTTAAGGAGTTGAAGGAACAGTTGAAAGATATCTTAGATAAGGGATTCATAAGGTGTAGTATTTATCCTTGGGGCGCTCCAGTCTTATTCGTGCATAAGAAAGACGGTTCTCTCAGAATATGCATCGATTACCGTTAGTTGAACAAAGTCACAATCAAGAATAAGTATCCACTCCCCAAGATTGATGACTTGTTCAACCAACTTCAGGGTGCCAATTATTTCTCTAAGATAGACCTCAGATCTGGCTATTATAAACTTAGAGTCAGAGAATGTGACATTCTGAAGACAGCTTTCATAACTTGGTATGGTCACTTCGAATTCCTAGTTATGTCTTTTGGACTAAAAAATTCTCCTGTAGCCTTCAAGGACTTGATGAACAGGATGTTCAAGCAGTACTTGTACACATTCGTCATAGTTTTCATTGATGATATCATTGTCTATTCCCGTAGTAAGAATGATCATGTAGACCATCTGAGAATTGTGTTGCAAACCTTTAGAGCTCATCAGTTGTTCACTAAATTTAGTAAGTGTGAATTTTGGCTAAGATCAGTAGCTTTCCTTAGCCATATTATTTTTAGTGATGGCATTAGAGTTGACCCTCAGAAGACCAAAACAGTAAGAAACTAGCCCAAACCCATCTCTCCATCAGATATCAGGAGTTTTTGAGGTTTAGTTGGCTATTACAGATGGTTTCTTGAGGTGTTTTCTTATATTGCATCACTCATGTCTTGATTGACTCAGAAAAAATTCAAATTTCAGTAGTCAGATTCGTGCGAGAAGAGTTTTTAGGAGTTAAAGGCTCGACTCACCTCAGCTCCAATCTTGACATTGCCAAATAGTTCAGATAGGTTTGTAGTTTATTGTGATGCTTCCAGAGTTGGTCTTTGTTGTGTTTTAATGCAGAGAGGTAAGGTCATAGCCTATGCCTCTAGACAGCTTAAACCCCATGTGAAGAATTATCCAACCCGTGATCTTGAGTTGGCAGCTATTATTTTTTCCTTAAAAATTTGGAGACACTATCTTTATAGGGTTCATGTTGATGTGTTCACTAATCACAAGAGTTTACAGTATGTGTTCTTACAGAAAGATCTGAATCTTCATCATAGAAGGTAGCTTGAGGTGTTAAAAAATTATGATATGAGTGTGTTGTATCACCTGGGCAAGGACAATGTAGTGGCAGATACCCTTAGTAGATTTTCTATAGGTAGTGTTGCCCATATCAAAAGTGATAAGAAGGAGTAAGTCCGTGAGGTTCATCAATTTTTCTAGATTAGGTGTTCGATTGCATGATTTAGCGGAAGGTAGTATATGGGTTCAAAATGGTTTGGAATCTTCATTGGTTACCGAAGTGAAAGAAAAGCAAGATAGAGATCCTAGTTTTGTTAAGTTAAAGAAGGCATTTAGAGAGTAGAAGGTGGAGGTTTTCTCCCAATAGGGGAGATGGTGTGCTTCGTTGTTAGGGAAGGTTAATTTTTTGTGTGTTGATGGATTGAGACAATGAATACTTGCAGAAATGCATAGTGCACAGTATTCTATTCACTTAGGAGACACTAAGATGTACCATGATCTACGCGAAATCTATTGGTGGAATGGTATGAAGAGGGATATTGCAGAGTTCATGGCTAAGTGTTCAAATTATCAGCAGGTCAAAGTAGAGCACCAATGGCCTAGTGGTACATTACAGGAGTTTAGGATCCCCACGTGGAAGTGGGAAGTGGTGAACATGGATTTTGTGATAGGATTACCTCGTATGCATCGTCAACATTATTCGATATGGGTCATTGTGGATAGGATAACCAAATCAACCTATTTGTTGTCAGTTCATACTTCGTATTCAACTGAGGATTATGCTAGGCTTTATCTTAAGGAGTTGGTTAAGTTGCATGGGATTCCATTGTCTATCATTTTATATACAGGAACCCAGTTTACCTCTCACTTTTGGAATGTTTTTCAAAAGGATCTTGGTACCCAAGTTCATCTCAGTATAAATTTTCACTCTCAGACAGAGGGTCAGGCGGAGAGGACCGTTCAGACCCTAGAAGATTTGTTGAGGGCATGTGTTATTGACTTTATAGGTATATGGTATGAACACTTATCTTTGATTGAGTTTGCCTATAATAATAGTTATCACTCCAGTATTCAGATGGCTCTGTTTGAGGCTCTCTGTGGAAGGAGATATAAATCTCCTATTGGTTGATTTGAAGCAGGTAAAGATGCTTTGATAGGGCCAGATTCAGTGTTTGAGGCGATGGAGAAAGTTTAGTTGATTTGGGAGAGGCTGAAAATATCCCAAAGCCATCAAAAATCTTATACAGATGTGAGAAGAAGAGATCTTGAGTTTGAGGTTGGTGATTTGGTCTATTTGAAGATTTCACCCATGAAGAGAGTAAAGAGATTTGGTAAGAAGGGTAAACTCAGTCCTTGCTATTTTAGCCCTTACAGAATCTTGAATCATTTTGGAAAGGTAGCCTATGATCTTGAGTTACTTGCAAATTTAGAATCAGTGCATCCAATGTTCCATGTCTTTTTATTAAAGAAATATATTGGTGATTCAACGATTGTTGTTTTTCTAGAAAGTATGAACGTGTAGGATAGCCTTTCCTTCGAAGAAGTCCCAGTTAAGACTCTTGATCATCAAATTCGTAGACTAAGGAACAAAGAAGTTCCCTTAGTTAAAGTTCTATGGTGAAATCAGTCTATTGAGGGAGCTACTTGGGAAGCAGAAGCAAATATATGAGCCAAGTACCCTCATCTTTTCTCCACAAATTCAGACTCAACTTGAGGTAACGATCTTTCTTAGATTGACTCTTTTCCCTTCTCTGTTTCAGCTAAATAACCATTCTTATGTCATTTCATCCATTCAATAAATCAGTTTAGTTCATGTATTATGCATTAGACTTAGTTATTTAATCATGTTCCATGTCATGCGTGTTCAATACATAATCTCAGCTGCAGTAGCATTCTCAGTCTAACCAGTCTCATTTGAGGATGAATGTTCCCAAGGAGGAGATATTGTAATACCTTGTATCTTCTCTAGTCTCTAGACTACATATGACTCAACCCACTAGTTGTAATCCATCATACGAGTTTAATTTGGACAAGTACCCAAATAAGTGTAGCATGGCGAATATTCTATAACAAGTATGACTTGACCTTTATGAGTCATCAAAAGGGGTATAAATCATATAAATATAGTCATAAGGACATCAGTGTTGACCCCTTGAGGTTTTGTCCTGGATATGAGGGAGCATCTAGTCATATACAAAGGTACGACTCGTATGGAGAGAAGTCGTATCAATAATAGTGTTGGTTCCCCAAGTTGTCCATTCATCCTATGAGTGACTTTACCAAATCGTATAGACATCTTATAAGTTATAAGTATGTCTCGTATCCAGACCAATACATGTTCTTTGGAATCTTCCAAGCTTACGAGTCAGCAGTTCAATCATACCCTAACATACGAGTCATAAGTTCGACTCGTGCCGACTGGGAACATAATTTTCTACATGTTTTTCTAGGGGATTTTATGTCATTCACCACTCCCTTAAAAGCCAAACCCAAGTCATTTTTGCTTCACAAGGGGTGGTATAAAAGGGCCCAAATCCCC
The DNA here is from genome assembly GCA_030864215.1 of Capsicum pubescens. Classification (NCBI taxonomy): domain Eukaryota; kingdom Viridiplantae; phylum Streptophyta; class Magnoliopsida; order Solanales; family Solanaceae; genus Capsicum; species Capsicum pubescens. The sequence continues at coordinate 251,443,951 of CM061549.1, forward strand.
AACTCACAACATAAAACATCAATTCATCATAAATAAATCAAAAGGGCGGTTTTTTCCTCTCCCCAAGCAATTAGGGTTTGCTCAAGAAAAAGAACATCTTCAATAAAATTCCCCAAGGATTCTTTTTCAGGTATGTGGGGTATCCATCAATGGGTTCCTTTCACCCATTAAGCCCAAAAAAGCATGATTTTGTTCCTACTTTAAGAAATCCTCCATGAAACTCATGAAATAATCCATGAACTTTCTATTAGTTCAAATAAGAGCCATGTATACATAATTTTCCATGTGATTAAAGTTATCTCATGTTTTGGAATTTCAATTCCTATGTCATGATCAATTGATTTCATGTTAAACTCTTAAGTTTTGTCTTAAATCACGTAAAAATATTGTTTTCTTATGATTAACGCATTCCCATGTTCAAGTTCGTGCTTCTCACTTATTTGGTGGAATGTTTATGTTTTGGGTATTTGAACCATGATTCCATACTACAATTTAAGGCTTTGTTATTGTATTTTATGGCCATTCAGTGCTGGCGGGTTATGAACACTCGATACCTATGTGCTTTACATGATTTAAGATTTTTAAGTAATGATTTAGTTAAACCATGAATATTATTATTTACTCAATTGATCTAATCATGATGAGCACTATCAAAAATAATGTTCAGTTAAACTTAGTTCAGTTTAGTACCAATGTCAGTTTAGTTGGGAGTAGGATTTGGCACCGAGCGAACCCAGGGATGGGGGCTCACCTGCCAGTAGAGGGTGTCACCTTTAGTAGCAGTCCTTAAGTTCCAAAACTACGTAGCCAGCATAGGTTTTAGATATCTTTCTGGCATTTGAGGGTTGACACATATCTCATGAGAGCACCTGCCAGTAGAAGGTGACTCCTTATTCCTCCGAGACACCAGTTTAGTGGATTCATCCAACCAGTGTTAGTATCCATGGCACGGTACTGACACCCTTCCAACTGGGGTTTCAGGTTGGATACCAATTAGTTTATATTGGGGTATGTCAGTTATATGATACCTCCCGCAATCTCAGTATAGTATTCAGTGTATTTTCAGTTTAGGTTTGCTTGACCAAGTGTACAGATCCTCAGTTATTCAGTTATACAAATTTCAATCTTTCGGTTTATAAATGATTACAAAAATATATTTATACTTCGTCTTGCATTCTCAGATATCATAGTTTTTATGCATCTATGCTCAGTATTTCATGCTGTTTAGTTAGTCATTATCTCATATGCACAGTACCCCATGCATTTCAGCCAGTCTTTATCTCATAATCTAGTATATTCAAAGTACTGATCGCATACTCTTCTTTGTGCTATGATGTCTTATATCATAGGTTTGAATGCTCAATTTTCCAACCGTACTTAGATAGCCCAGCGTTACAGCAGAAGAAGAAGTGGTGAGTCCTCATCCCTCAAGGACATATTATCTCTCATTTAGTTATTTTAGTATTTCATTATGTTCTATCAATTGGAGTTAGTTAGGGTCCTGTCCCATCAACTCCTCAGTCAGTTTAGAGGCTTTTAGTTGCACAGACAAGCAGTTAGATAGTCAATTAGTTCTTTCAGTATTATCAATTGTTCAGTCAGATAGTTTAATTTCCAGTGTTTTTATCAGACATCTTATTTTGTATTTCACTATCCAGTTTTACAGTTTTTTTCTAGTTTCTCTTCCGTATATGGATGGTATTACTATTTAATTTAGTTCTCACAGTAGGTACCAACTCATGGGTTAGCTCGTGGTTACTTGTGGCTATAAGCACTATTGTCGCGACTAGGTGTTAGTATCAAGTTGTGACATGGAATCGTATAGGTTGAAGGATGTTGCTTATAATTGGGTCACTATATGAAAGGATGGTAGGGGAGAGAATACAATACTTTTTTAGATAGGTTCTTTCCATGTTAGATGTGGGAGGCTAAAGTGGTGGAATTCATAAACCTAAGGTAGGGCTTTAAGATAGTAAAGGAGTACTATATTAAGTTCACTCAGTTGTCTAAGTATGCTGCCGAGTTTTTAGCTGATTTTAGAGCTTATATGAGCAAGTTTATCACTGGAATATCTAATTTAATGGTCAAAAAGTGTAGGACTTCTATGCTGATAAGATATATAGATACTTCTAAGTTGATGACTCATGCTCAACAAATTGAGGCAGAAAGGTTGAAGGAAGGAGAGAAGAGGAATAAGAGAGTTAGAAATGGACAGTGGAAGTTTAGTCAGCCACGGTCAAGAGGGGGAAACTATTTATATTTTTAGGGTCATTCATCAGTGCCTGCGCCATCTTCAACTAGCACCCCCCCCCCCCCGCACCCAGAACTATGTAGGAGTAATAGGGAAGGACTTCAAATTCCAGATCTCCAAACTGTGTAGTTGGGAGGCCCAATTTCCCAACATGTGTAGAGTGTTGCATAACCCATTCTGGTGAATGTTTGATGGGAAAAAAGGTTTGTTATGGTTGTGGTAAGATGGACCACAGGATCAAGGAGTGCCTGTATGATAGGAAGGGAAGCAGAGATACTCATCCCCGAACCCATGCTACAAGTGCAGCACCTCATCCAGGCTGCCCAGTTCCTCTGCCGAGCGTGTCTTCCAGTACCGGTAATGGTCAACGCCAGAATTGGTTTTATGCATTAACATCCCATTAGGAGAAGGAGATTTCACCAGATGTTATCACTGGTATGCTTTGTGCCTTTCATCTTGAGGTTTATATGTTATTAGACCCGCGATTGAATTTATCTTATGTAACTTCTTTGGTTGCTGTAAATTTTGGGGTAGTTCCTAAAAATCTCTCTAAGACCTTCTTAGTTCCCACCCCAGTGGGTGACTCAGTTGTTACCAGACGAGTCTATAGGGAGTGTCTTATTACCGTCCTCCATAAGATCACACTAGCAGACTTATTTTTTTTTGGAAATCTATCATTTTCAAAAAAAATTCATTGTCTTTAGTATGATCTGGCTTCACACCTCTCACCTATCAGAACATTAACCCAATCGTCGAAAGCTAAAATAGGTTTGGGGAATGGAAGAACAAGAACATCTTCTTTACCACCAAAAATGGTAACATAAGACCCCTCTTCACTTATGTTTTTCATCTGCTCGTGAATACCGTCCAGTCAAGTCTTTGTTATTTTATTCTGAAATATGGGTGCTAACTAGATTCCCCATGTTATATGCAAGGTCAATAACATTCTCCAGAGAGTGAGTTTCTGATCATAATGACCATCATAGCTAGAAAGCCTCTAACAATTATAGTTCTATTGTGGAGGGTATGGTCGTGTGGTGCTAGTAAAAGAACAATGCGTGTTTTATAAGGCCTAATAGAGTTAGAGATGGTAGATTTCAATGTTATTCTGTGCATGGATTGGCTCCATTCATGCTATGCATCAATAAATTATCACACCCACATAGTGAAGTTTCAATTTCTTAATGAAGCAGTTTTTAAGTGGGAGAGAAGTTCTGTATCTCCTAAAGGTCATTTCATATCTTACCTTAAGGCCGGAAATTTAATATCAAAAGGGTGTATTTACCATCTAGTTCGAGTCAAATATATAAAGTTTGAAGTCTTGACAGTTCAGTTAGTTCGGGTAGTAAATGAATTTCCGGAGGTTTTTCCCAAAGATCTTCTAGGGGTACCTCCAGATAGAGAAATAGAGTTCGGTATTGATCTTTTTACTGATACTCAACCCATCTCTATTCCTCCATACCATATGGCTTTAACTGAACTTAAAATATTAAAAGAGCGACTTAAATATCTTTTAGATAAGGCTTTTATCAGACCCAGTGTTTCTCCGTGGGGTGCTTCTATCCTTTTCATGCATGAGAAAGATGGAACTCTCAGAATATATATAGATTATAGATAGTTGAACAAGGTCACCATCAAGAATAAGTATCATATTCATAGAATCAATAATTTATTTAATCAGCTTCAGGGTTCTCGGTGGTTCTCTAAAATTGACCTTAGATCGGGATATCATCAGTTAAATTTAAGAAGAAAGACATTTCAAAGATAGTTTTCCAAATGAGGTACGGTCATTTTGAGTTTATGGTTATGTCGTTTGGACTGACAAATTCTCCTGCAGTCTTTATGGATTTGATGAACAGGGTCTTCAAGCAGTATTTGGATATATTTGTCATTGTCTTTATAGAAGACATACTGGTGTATTCCAGAAGTGAGGAAGAGCATGCAAAACATTTGAGAATAGTGTTACTGACCCTTAAGGACCGTAAGTTGTATGCAAAGTTTGGTAAATGTGAGTTGTTTTTGGAATTTGTTACCTTCTTGGGGCATGTTATTTTAGGGGCTGGTATTCATGTAGATTCTCAAAATATTGATGTAGTAAAGCATTGGCCTATACCCATCACTCCATCTAATATTAAGAGCTTATTAGGTTTAGCTGGGTACTACAGAAGATTTTTTGAAGGGTTCTCCTCTACAGTTGCGCCAGTGTCTACGCTGACCCAAAAGAGATTAAAGTTTGTACGGTCAGATAAGTGTGAAAAGAGTTTCCAAAAATTGAAATATAGATTGACTTCGTCTCTAGTGTTAGCTTTTCCAGAAGGGTTGGAAGGACTTGTGGTATATTTTGATGCTTCTAGAGTTGTGTTACGTTGTGTGTTATAGACTATGTTTCTAGGCAACTTAAGGATCACGGAAAAAATTACCCAACTCACAACTTGGAGTTAGCTACCATAGTGTTTCATTTGAAAATTTGGAGGCACTACCTCTATGGTGTGCATGTTAATGTTTTCACTGACTACAAGAGCATTCAGTACATATTTACTCAGCGAGAGTTGAATCTCCGTCAGAGAAGGTGGTTGGAGTTATTAAAAGATTATGACATGAGTGTTCTCTATCATACGAGTAAGGACAATATGGTGGCTGACACACTGAGTAGGTTGTCCATGGGTAGTGTGGCCCGTGTGAAGGGGAAAGGATGAGAATTAGCCAAAGAGGTGCATAGATTAGCCCATTTAGGTGTTCATTTGCTCGACACTTATGGTGGGGGAGTAGTAGTTCAAAATGGTTTAGAATCATCGTTGGTAGTGGAAGTGAAAGAGAAGTAGTGGATGATCCCATCCTTTATCAGACATTAGAAGCAATCCAGCAACAGAAGGTTAAGGTTTTTTTCCATGGAGGAGATGGTGTACTTAGCTAACGAGGTAGACTTTGTGTTCTGAATGTAGACGGATTATGGGAAAGGAGATTAGCTGAGGCTCATGGTTCTAGGTATTCAATTCATTCGAGTGCTAGTAAGATGTATTTAGACCTATGGGAAATTTATTAGTGGGCTGGTATTAAGAGGGACATAGTAGAGTTTGTGGAAAAATGTCAAGATTGTGAGCAAGTAAAAGTTGAACACCAGAGACTGAGAGGTATGATGCAAGAGATTAGTATCCCTACTTGGAAGTGGGAAGTAGTGAATGTGGACTTCATCAATGGGTTACCTCGTATTAGACGTCATCATGATTCAATTCCATTGATTGAATTTGCTTATAATAACAATTATTATGCTACCATTCATATGGATTTATTTGAAGCACTATATGAGCGTAGGTTTAGATCACCTATAGGCTAGTTTGAGGTTGGAGAAGTGGCGTTGCTTGGGATGAATTTTATTCTTGAGACTATGACTAAGGTTTACTTTATTCGTGAAAAATTGAACACTGCACAGGGTCATCAGAAGTTGTATATTGATGTGAGAAGAAGGGAACTTGAGTTTGAAATAGGCGATTGGGTATTTCTGAAGGTGTCGCCTATGAAAGGGATAATGAGATTTAGAAAGAAAGGGAAGTTGAGTCCACAATTTGCTCGTACTTATGAGATAGTAAAGCGTGTTGGAGAGGTTGCCTACAAATTGAATCTTACATGTTTCATGTTTCGATGCTCAAGAAGTGCATTGGAAACCCGTCCTTAGTAGTTCTCCTAGAGAGTATTGTGATCAAGGATAACTTGTTGTATGAGAAGATTCCTATTGAGATACTTGATAGGCAACTCTGAAGGCTAAGAAATAAGGAATTGGCATCTGTGAAAGTTCTCTGGAGAAACTAGTCGGTTGAAGGGGCCACTTGGGAAGTAGAGGTATACATGATGGAAAAGTATCCTCATCTCTTTTCTTCCAACTCAGTTTCTACCGAAGGTAAATAGTTATTTTCAGCTAAGACTCTCTTTCTTTAAATCTGTTTAAGTATTCTTGAGTCGCATAATATATGGTGTATGGTTAGATCCTTATGATAGATATAAGCTTATTTATAAGTTGATTGTTGGTTTGATTGATCATTTTCTCAGTCCTAGGTGATGCCACATTCAAGGACGAATGTTTTCAAAGGGAGATAATGTAATACCCCATGTATGGAGGTTTTTGTACATCATAGAACTTCCCTTCTAAGTCGTACTCTATCATACGAGTGGTATGTTGTATTCGTATATAAGATAGTGTGGTAGAGTAAACTTTCTATTGTGGATACGAATTAACCCTCTTGAAGTCATCAAGTAGGGTAAGATTCGTATGATGTTAGGTTATAAGTTCTTCAGTGAGGTCTTCCTAAGATTCTGTCCAAGGTACACGTATAGGGTCAAGGGTCTACAAAGAGGATACGAGTGTATGAGGGACTCGTATGTTGAATAGTATGTGTGTCCCTTTGAGTTTCTTATGCTTATGGATGGAGGATCTAGGTCATACCCTATCATAAGAGTCGTATGGAAGAACTGTATAGACTGACGAGATTTTTCTGTAAAGTTTAGCTAAGGGTTCTTTTGTCTTTTCCTCCCTTATAACTTCCCATCCATGACTTATAACCCTCAAAGAGGCGTTATTTCCCCACTCATTACAATAAAATTACAATGCTTACATCCTCTCATCTCCAAGAATGATCAAAAATAAGGTTTTTTTTCAATTTCATCCTTCAAGTCACAAGATTCAAGTTTCTTTCACAATCCAAGAACTTTAAGGTATGGGGGGTTTATGAATAAGGTTATTCTTTTATCCCTATGCCCAAAATACATGGTTTTTAAGGTTGAATTTCTTTATTTTAAATTAGGGTTCATACCTAAATAGCCATATTCTTGAATTATGATATTTCCATGAGGTTAAAGGTTTTAAGTGCATCAAGGTTTACTTACATCCATGTTTTGATTTATAAGATTCATATTATGATTTGAATTTCCTTATTCTGACTGGAATTGCTGAAGAATTTTAAGATGATTATTGAGTATAAAGTTTTATTATGAATTTTTATTGAATTTAAGCATGTATTATAAGTCTTAAGTACAAGTATTGAGTTTACAAGAAGATTATGCTCTTAAGCTCCATTGATAAGTTTGTACTATGATTTAAAGAAGAGATTGATCTTTTCATATTAAGATAAGATATGGACTCCACATTTGTTCATCTTGATTATGATTTAAAGTAAAGAAAAGCATAACTGGTTTTCACTCTAGAAACCCTTATGCTAATTTAAGGTGGATTTATGAAAGCATGAGCATATAAGTTTTCTGGGAGTAGTATTTAACAACGAGAAGGAAATGCGGATGAGCGTATCTATAATTTCTAGAAACTACGAGCCACCGTAGGTTAATCTTTTTTTCAGTATGGATGAAGTAAAGTGATCACTTAATATTAAGGTTCTATTTTGATGGCAAGGGTAGAGAAACTCACCCCCAACGTGGGTAAGACGTTGGACTCCATGATAACTCACATGGTTTATGTCGGTTAAAAGAATCTCCCATAAGCAAGACTAAAAGCAAAGATTTTAAGAAACTAAGCATTATGGCTCACTGAGTTATTTGTATGCTTCATTATTTAAGATTTATGATCTTGTCGTCCTAAGTTTTACTCAACTTCAAAGTGAGTCATTTACATTTAGCTTGCATCATTTGAAAGTTTGTAAACTTATTCAGTTATTTTTTTTGTCACACCCCTATATTCTACCGCCCCAACCCGCTAGGGAGTTGGTTTTAGAGAAAATGTATTTTTCCAATTAAAGTGACATTTGGAATGAGAATTATTTTATTTACAAAGTCGCCACTTGGAATTGAGTTTGGGTGTTACAATTCACCTTAGTGAATCCCCATTTCAAAAGAAAATGACTCTTTATTATTGGTCTGCGAACTAGAAATTCGGATAAGGAATTCTATTAACCGAGGGGAAGGTGTGAGGCACCCTTCGAGTCCCGTGGTTCTAGCACGGTTGCTTTAGTGACTTATGCCTGGCTTAAATTAATCTTTTAAATTTATAATATTTGTTAGCCTAAAAGTTACTTACTTTCCGCCTTTAATTTATTTTAAATTATTTAATTATATTAATGTGTGTCTTGTCGGTAGCAGTACTTTTCAATCTTGCCACGAGTTTGGATATATTTCTCGCGCCTTTGAGGCCTTTATGGATTGCCCCATTTTTCAAGTCTAGATAAGCACCTAACATGTTCAGAAACTACCCAACCCAATTAGATCGGCTTCTTATGGTATGATAAATTTTATTAGAACGAATGGTCGGTTGCAGGGCTTTCCAACTTCACCGTTAACTTTCTCTTGTATATTAAACTTTTAATTTCTTTTGATCAAGAGCCCAACTTTATTCTTTTATGAATTAACTCCCTTTCAATTAGTTTCCCCCTCTTTTCTTTTCATTTCTCAATATCAATAGGTCTTCACTAAATTCCCAATCAATCCCGCTCATCCCCACACAATTAATCCGAGCTTTAAACCAATTGAGGTCGTAAAATATTTTATGACTTAAAAACAAGCGTCATTAGCTCATATCGCACATTGTTTTGAGCCACATTGTGAAGAATAAACTTAAAAAAAAAAAGATATTTAACGACATGCATGTTTTTCAAATATATATAAAACTATAAGAAACGTACTACTTTGACTTCAATTAATTCCTATGAAATTATTATAGCACTACAGTGATGAAAAAAAAAATTGTTTGAACTAAACCCACCATTATAATTCTCAATTCTCCAATTCCAAATAATATACAATATTATAATATTAGTTATATTTAAACTTTCACATTTTAGTAAACTATAAACTAGAGACCGTGACCTTTATATAGTGTCCTATAATCTATCTTAAATTAATTTTTTAAACTAAACAAGTGATTTAAAGTGAAGAATATTCAATAGGAACACCATTAAGTTCTACCACTATTTGACTGAAATAAACTAAACTAAAAATGAAGAGATAATGAAGCAAATACAGTCATGATGTTAAGGATACTACATTCACATTAATGTAGATGATTAAAATAGATGACAAATTTATATTATCAAAATAAAATGACAAGATAACAAATGACCTTTAATTTTTCAATCTATACTCACAATGTTCACAACACTGAAGTGGACAAGCGTTAAACGGAACCTCAAGAACGCCAATGACGTCCACGACGGCTTGGGACAGTAAAATGGAGTGAAAATATATATAGATGGATATTAGAGTTTATGTGTTTGTATGGGTGATTCATGGTAGAAGTTTAGGCAGAAAAAAAATGGTTTTTCAAAATTTACAAAATATATATTTGTTCACTGCTTTCTTTGCTCTTTGATTTTGCTCATGGCTTTTCTTTCTTTTCATTCTCGGACTCTTCTCCCCTTTTCTTCCGTAATTGTGTGTGTTCTTATTTTGTATTGTCTTGTGTGCATGTTCATGTATATATAATGTGATTGTGTAGTTGGGAGTGTATTAATGTACGTGTGTTAATGTGTGTGTTGTGTAGTGGAGGTAATAGAGAAGTTTAGGGGAGTGTTTTAAGGGGAAAAGGGAGACGTGAGGAGGAAGGGTTGGTGAGGGAAGTAGGAATTGGATAGTTTTAGGTCTTTTTTTTTAATTATTATTATTATTATTGTTATTATTTTTTAATAAATAATAAAATAAAAGCTTATTTAAAATGTGCCTCTATTTTGTAGTTTTCAAACTTTTAAATAAACTTGGAAAAATAGGATGAAATCGAAATATCTACTTTAGACCTAAAAATAAAATATGTGTGTTAAACATTAATATGGCATAAAACATTCGATTTGGTAAAAAATTAGGTGTTTACAGAATGCCCCGCCTTGCTTGGAAATATGGTGAGTTTTAAAGCAAAGAAGTAAACATGACTAATTTTTTGCCCAACCATTTATTCAAAAATAATATGTAAATAAGTAGGAAAGAGGTATGATCGAGCCCTGGCTTTGGGCATCCTACATATCTCGAGTTATAAGAGAATCAGGTCGCGTGTAGTTCAAATAGGTGTAGGAATGAAAGGATGACTTAGAGAGTCGAGTGAGGTCCCATCGAGGTTCCGGTCCGTGGCTCCTTTTATTACATCAGAGAAAAGGAAAAAATGAAACTACAAAGGAAAAATACAAGATCCTATCCATTCTATCTGCCTTGATTCTCTTGCTTTAGATCTTCAGTTATCACTTCACCTTCTTCTGGTGGGTACCTTAATCTCAAAATTTGATCTTGAAGTTAGGTTTGAGACTTGAACTTAAACTTGAATTGGGTGTTGATACTCCTCTAAAGGATAGTTCGTAGAATATTCCTGGATGCTTGTTCTCTTGGTAAGAAGCTAAGAAGATGACTCTTGAGATGTTGGACTGCTACAGATGCAAAGTTGACTCTAACTATCTTCAAACTGATCATTCTTTTATATTCTGATTGGAGATGGAATCCATTCACGGCATCAAATCTGTGCTTTGTAGAAAAACCTGCAAGCTATCAAAGAAAACAAAATAAAATGAACAAAATTTTCTTCCCCAGTTTGTACTAGAAAATTTTTGTGAGTTATTAGAAAAACTATAAACTAATTTAAAAATAAATAAATAAATAAATGAGAATAATTGATATCTAATCTAGGTACATAATAAAATAAGATTCTTGTACTCAATAATGCGACCAAGGGATATTATACCTTGTGAACGCATGAAAAAGAATGAGGATATTTGCTTCTTAAAATGCTACTAGGGAATGTCGTATCCTATGAAGACTTATTGAAGAAAATGGGAGATTTTAATTTCTAAAATGTCTACTAGGGGATGTTGTACCCTATGAAGACTTGATGGAGAAAAAAAGAAAAGTTTGTTACATAAAATGTCAACTAGGGAATGTCGTACCCTATGAAGACTAAGAAAAAAAATAGGAAATTGTATTTCCTAAAATGTCAACTAGGAATGTCGTGCCCTATGAAGACTTAAAGTAGAAAAATAGGAAATTTTGTTTCCTAAAATGTCAAGTAGGGAATGTCGTACCCTATGAAGACATAAAGAAGAAAATAGGAAATTTTATTTCCTAAGATGTCAACTAGGGAATGTCGTACCCTATGAAGACATGAAGAAGAAAATAGGAAATTTTGTTTCCTAAGATGTCAACTAGGGGATATCGTACCCTATGAAAACATAAAGAAGAAAATTAGGAAATTTAGTTTCTTAAAATGGAAACTAGGGAATATCATACCCTATGAAGTCTTGAAGGAGAAAATAGGAAATTTTGTTTCCTAAGATGTGAACTAAGGAATGCCGTACCCTATGAAGACGAAGAAAAAAATTAGAAAATGGTGTTTCCTAAGATGTTAACTAAGAAATGTCGTACCCTATGAAGACTTAAAGTAGAAAAATAGGAAATTTTGTTTCCTAAGATGTCAACTAAGGAATGTCATACCCTATGAAGACGAAGAAGAAAATTAGGAAATGGTGTTTCCTAATATGTCAACTAGGGAATGTCGTACCCTATGAAGACTTAAAGTAGAAAAATAGAAAATTTTGTTTCCTAAGATGTCAACTAGGGAATGTCGTACCCTATGAATAGTTAAATTAGAAAAAATAAAAAAAATTATTTTTTAAGATGTCAACTAGGGAATGTCATATCCTATGAAGACGAATAAGAAAATTAGGAAATTGTGTTTTCTAAGATGTCAACTAATGAATGATGTACCCTTTGAAGACTTAAAGTAGAAAATAGGAAATTTTATTTTCTAAGATGTCAACTAGGGAATGTCGTACCATATGAAGACGAAAAAGAAAATTAAAAAATTGTGTTTCTAAGATGTCAACTAGAAAATATCGTCCCTTATGAAGACTTAAATTACAAAAAATAAGAAATTTTGTTTCCTAAGATGTCAACTAGGGAATGTCGTACCCTATGAAGACGTAGAAGAAAATTAGAAAATTGTGTTTCCTAAGATGTCAACTAGAAAATGTCGTACCCTATGAAAACTCAAAGTAGAAAAATAGGAAATTTTGTTTGCTAAGATGTCAACTAGGGAATGTCATACCCTATGAAGATATGAAGAAGAAAATAGAAAATTTTATTTCCTAAGATGTCAACTAGGGAATGTCGTACCCTATGAAGACGAAGAAGAAAATTAAAAAATTTTATCTCCTAAGATGTCAACTAGGGAATGTCATATCCTATAAAGACTTAAAGTAGAAAAATAGGAAATTTTGTTTCCTAAGATGTCAACTAGGGAATGCCGTACCCTATGAAGACATAAAGAAGAAATATAGGAAATTTTATTTCCTCGAATGTAAACTAGGAAATGTCGTACGCCATGAAGACTAAGAAGAAAATTGGAAAATTGTGCTTCCTAAGATGTCAATTAGGGAATGTCGTACCCTATGAAGACTTAAACTAGAAAAATAGGAAATTTTGTTTTCTAAGATGTACCCTAGGGAATGTCGTACCCTATGAAGATATAAAGAAGAAAATAAGAATTTTTTTTCCTAAGATGTCAACTAGGGAATGTAGTACCTTATGAAGATGAAGAAGATAATTAGGAAATTGTGTTTGCTAAGATGTCAACTAGAGAATGTCGTACGCTACGAAAACATAAAGAAGAAAATAGGACATTTTGTTTCCTAAGATGTCAACTAGGGAATGCCGTACCCTATGAAGACGGACTAGAAAATTATGAAATTTTGTTTTCTAAGATGTCAACTAGGGAATGTGGTATCCTATGAAGACTTAAAGTAGAAAAATGGGAAAAAACTTTCCCTAAGATGTCAACTAGGGAATGACGTACCCTATGAAGACGAACAAGAAAATTAGGAAATTGTGTTTCCTAAGATGTCAACTAGGAAATGTCGTACCCTATGAAGACATAAATTTAGAAAAAATAGTAAATTTTGTTTCTAAGATATCAACTAGGGAATGTCGTACCCTATGAAGACGAAGAAGAAAATAAGAAAATTACGTTCCTAAGATGTCAACTAGGGAATGTCGTACCCTATGAAGACTTAAAGTAGAAAATATGAAATTTTGTTTCCTAAGGTGTCAACTAGGAAATTTTGTACCCTATGAAGACATAAAGAAGAAAATAGAAAATTTTGTTTCTTCAGATGTCAATAAAGACATAAAGAAGAAAATAGAAAATTTTGTTTCTTAAGATGTCAACTAGGGAATGTCGTACCCTATGAAGATGAAGAAAAAAATTAGAATTTTTTTTTCCTATGATGTCAACTAGGGAATGTCGTACCCTATGAAAACTTAAAGTAGAAAAATAAAAAATTTTGTTTCCTAAGATGTCAATTAGGGAATGTCGTACCCTATGAAAACATAAAGAAGAAAATAGGAAATTTTGTTTCCAAAGATGTCAACTAGGGAATGTCGTACCCCATGAAGAAGAAAAGATAATTGGGAAATTGTGTTTCCTAAGATGTCAATTAGGGAGTGTCGTACCCTATCAAAACTTAAAGTAGAAAAATAGGAAATTTTGTTTCCTAAGATGTCAACTAGGGAATGTCATACCCTATAAAGACATAAAGAAAAGAATAGGAAAAAAATTTCCTAAGATGTCAACTAGGGAATGTCGTACCCAATGAAGACATAAAGAAGAAAATAAGAAATTTTGTTTCCTAAGATGTCAACTAGGGAATGTCATACCCTATGAAGACGAAGAAGAAAATTAGAAAATTGTGTTTCCTAAGATTTCAACTAGGGAATGTCGTACCCTATGAAGACTTAAGGATGAAAATAAGAAATTTTGTCTCCAAAAATGGAAACTAGGGAATGCCGTACCCTATCAAGACTTAAAGGGGAAAATAGAAAAATTGTCATCTAAAGTGACAATCAGGGGATGCTTTACCCTGATCAGTCAAGTGATGATATATATTTTTTTATTCTTTTTTTCTTATTTTTTTTAATGTCACACCCCCGTTTTTAACCAAAAAAAAATAATTTTAGGTTTTGAAAGGGTTCTTATTATTGAAGTGACAAAAATGATTGAAAATTTATTTCGAAAAAGGATTATTTACACTTTTTATTCAGAGTCGCCACTTGACATAATCCGGTGTGTCAAGTATCCTTTGAAAGATCCTTTTCAAAATAATTTGACTCGTTAAACTGGTTTACGAACAGAGATTCCGACTAAGGAATTTTATTGACTGAGGGAAAGGTGTTAGGCACCCCTCGATCCCGTGGTTCGACGATGGTCGCTTGGTAGGGAGTATCGGCTAATTTGAAACTACGAATGTACAAACTACACAAAAATACGTAAAATAATCAAACAAACAAACAAAATAAAACAAGTCAAAAATATAGTGTACGGTCCAATTATACATTTCCGAATAATTAAAAATGCGAAAATGTAAAATTATTCTATTCTAAACTATCCCTAAACTACTCCTGAACTAGACTCGACCTGAAACCTCGGGCCTTGGTAACGAACATCCTCCGGGTACATAATACTTTGGGGCATTACCCGACAAGTGAACACAAATACCTCGGGGCATTCTCCGGCCAAATGAATACATCTGAATTAAATAAGATAACTAGAAAAACATTCAAAACACACATTTAGAAATTCAAAGCATTCAATCAACACATCAAGCCTAAATTTTGCCTACCTGAACCTATATTGCCTATCCATTTCAACATATCATAAATCTATCACATTCATCCTCATTCCGAATTAAACAACGATAAACAGGTTCTCTCTTTTTCAACCAACAATTAACACATACTTCGATTATCAAATCAATTTCTAACTTGGAATCCAATATCAACAACATAGATATAACAATAATTAAAGCATTGTAATTATTCGAATTTCACATTAGTGATATCAAACATCCACCAAATCATCCAATCTCAAACATAGTCAATTTAGCAAATTACGATAAAGAAGAGAGAATAGGTAAAATAAACGAACCTTCCAATAATCAATTTTGATTGATAATATGTAATACCCCAATTTTCTGAACCAGAATTCTACACGGTGCTTATGACCCCGAAGGACCATAAGCTAACCCATACTGATATATGTACCTGTACACTGCATAGTATATATGTAATAATGCGGAAAACATGAACATGTAGGCCAAAAGGTTCAACTGAATAAAGAATCTATAAAATAGTAACATCTGTGTGGGTGAAAGATACCCAAAACAACTAAAAACTAAATCTAAATCTGAACTAAATCTGAAAGCCTCAAAATACTGTCTGAATAAGGAGTTGAAGGAACATGTCTCCAACTAACTCCGTCTAGCAAAATTGAGCTGAAATAATAAATGAAATAAAATAATATCATATCATCCTCGAATGAAGAGGACTTACTGCAACTCTATTTACTGGAATGCAGCTGCTACTGCTGGTCTAGAACTCGTGTCTCTGAACCTATGGTGTAACATGAAAATAAAGCACCATAGTGCAAATGCGTCAGTACAACTGGAGTACTGAGTATACGAGTGAGGTAGGCTAACACAAAGGGTTTACATGCATGAATAATGCTAATTGACTGACTAATATGAACGTAAGAGTACAAACATACCTACATAGTAACTGAGATCGTGAGTATGTGATAGCTAAATCTATACGCTAATACATGGTTTACTGATAACAGACATGGCTGAAACTGTAGTTCTTATAGCATGGGCGACTGTGTCTGCCAGTCTTAAATCTGATGGAACTTTATGAGTCCCGGGCTATAACTGAATTTGACTGTATCTAACAGTCCTGGTATACTGATATCTGAAGAATTGTCTGAGTTCTTTTAGTGATACTGATTCTGAAACTGTGAGAGGTAGTTGTTTAACCGACATTCCTTATGTGTTCCATTATGGCTAAGCTGGCGTCCAATCTCTACCCCGACTGGAAGGGTGTCAATACCGTGCCATTGGTAAGGACAGTTATGAGTGACCCTTAGCTGGCAGGTACTCGAAACGAGAGCGGTGAGAACCCTGAACTGACAGGTTAATCCACCTCATCAACCCTAATCTAACAGGTTAAGATGCCTCAACCTATGTTGGCTACATAGTTCTGGAACGCAAGGATGACTGTTAAGAATCACACCCTAAACTGGTTGGTGAGTTCCCATCCTTGGGTTCTCTCGGTGCTAAATTTTACTCCCATCTGAAGATATTGAACATGATTCAACTGACTGTACATGGACTGATTAACTAGCTTCCATTGACTGACGAAATAGTACTACTATCTGAGAATTAACTAAGATCATGAGATTTCTGAGGTTTCTTGAGTCATATAACTTCCTGAGTTCTATAGATTATAGCTTGACTGATATTATCGTGACAACATGAAATGGCTCTAGGCACATAGCTATATTTTTCGGGTACGAATACCTCCAGGACTCGATAGAAGAAAACTGACACACATGACATGACTTAATCACAAGATTGGAGTCCACAATTCATAATATCATAGGTAGGGGGTCTTATACTTCAGTAGTTATTCAACATCTTAAACATTGTAGGGATTTCATGGATATATTTCGTATACATATTATACATATCCATTATCATACATGCTTCATACCACAACAATAGAAACACATCAATAGCATGGATTTCATATTTAAGTATATAGCTAACATAGACTTGTCATTTGGATATCATGGAACCATGTAAACATAAATTCCTAGAATCCCAAGTATTTTATCAAACACCTAGAATGCATTCTTTAAGGCATAGGTGTGTTTCATAACTTGCACCATATTACACCACCTAAAATTCATAGTTTTCAACTAACAACCATATATATTCCATGAAAACACCTTTAGATATCATCTTAAAACATAAACAACAATCATCAACATGTACATGCTCATATCACCACAAAAAGTTCACAAAATAGTATTTAAAACATGGTTCTTGAGCTCTATGAATGGATTGGATCCATAAATGAACACTACGCATACCTTAGATTAATAATCCGTTAAGATAGTAGTGAAATAGGCTTGGAATTTGAAACCCCCAATTGAACCCTGGACTTGTTCTTGGTTGTTCTTGAGTGAATTTTGATAAAAAGTAATGTAAAGAACTAATTTGGGGCCTCAATCCCATGTTTGGGACTTATATAGGGGGGAAAGATGACCCAAATACCCCTCTAGATGCATCATTTAATTTCTGTGAAAATTACCCAATTTGGGCCCCCGACACGATGCAGAGATATCGAATTTCCACCCGTTTGTGACCTGAAAACTCACTGCGATGCACTGGAATTGCGGGGAGACACTGGAAATTGACGAACGTCATTTTGTCTTACGGCGTGATGCGCCAGTGACTGAACTGACGTTTCTGAAACATTAAATCGCCATAACTTCTTCACCGGGTGTCCGTTTTAGGCGAATTTGGTATCGACGTAAATCTTATTCAATTCTCTACAATTTGGAGGGTATAAATCTGTTAAAATACCACCTATAAATAAAGTTATGCTTGTTCAAATATGAGGTATGTGAAATCACACACAAAAACTTGGTGGATTCAAAATTTCTTAGATTGGCTTACTCTAAGTGACTCTTATGAACATGCTTAACACATCATAATCTATATTATCACTAGGATACTCATCCTAATTCATGTACTCAAATATGAATCATAGGATAGGAGGTTTCATGTGTAGGAACAACGGTTTATTTTCTAGCTTAGAAATATATGGGGTATTACAATATCTCCCCCTTGGAAACATTCATCCTCGAATGAGACTAACTAAAATGAGGAGAGACGATAAACTGGAGCACCTACAAGACATACACTATTGGAACATGATCTCATGACGTACATGGCTGATAAGCTAAATATATCATGCTGGACATACATATCTGATGCATGAGTAACTGATTCATAAATGCATAATTGAGACTTTTGATTAGTGAGTTCTCCCAATGAGAATGCATATTTGATGCATGATTATACACTGGACTGATACATGAATGCATGACTAAATATGCAACGGTAATAGATACCAATTTTATGATGGGAACATGAACATAAAACTGAGTACGCTTAAGGAGAACTGTTACCTGAACTTGATCTGAATTGGCGGAGAAGAGGTGAGGATACTTGGTACGCATATCTACTTCTTCTTCCCAAGTATCTCCCTCATAAGACTGATTTTTCCAAAGAACCTTGACTAGAGAGACTTTTTTATTCCTTAATCTATGAATCTGATAGTCTAAGATTTTGACTGGCATCTCTTCATAAGAGAGATTGTTCAGAACGTCAATGTTCTGAATAGGGACTACAACTGCTGGGTCACCTATGCATTTCTTGAGCAAAGATACATAGAAGACTGGATGAACTAAGGCTAGATCTGAAGGCAATTTGAGCTCATAAGCTACCTTGCCAAAGCGACTGAGAATCCTGAAGCGACCGACATTTCGGGGACTGAGTTTCCCTTTCTTGCCGAACCTCTTCTCTCCCTTCATGAGAGAGATATTGAGGTAGACATAGTCATTGACCTCAAACTCGATATCCTTTCTACAAACATCTGCATAAGACTTTTTTTGGCTCTGAGAAGCCCGGAGTCTCTCTCGGATCAACTGAACTTTCTCTAAGGCGTCGAATACTAAGTCAGGACCTATAACTGAGGCCTCACGAACTTTGAACCAACCGATTGGAGATCTATATCTCCTACCATAGAGAGCTTTGAATGGAGCCATCTGAATATTGGAATGATAGCTATTATTGTATGCAAACTCAATCATAGGCAAGTAGTCATCCCAACTTTCCTTGAAATCAATTGCACACTCCCTTAACATATCTTCGAGAGTTTGAATGGTCCTTTTTTCTTGACCATCTGTCTGAGGATGAAACGTTGTACTGATATAAACATGGGTACCAAGACCCTTTTGGAATGCTTTCCAGAAGTAAGAGGTAAACTGGGTACCTATGTCTAAAATAATAGATAGTGGAATACCGTGTAATCTAACCAACTCCCTGATATATAGTTTTGCATAATCCTCGGCTGAATAAAAAGTACGAACAAGAATAAAATAAGATGACTTGGTCATTCTGTCTACAATGACCCAAACTGAATCATGCTGATGACGAGTTCTAGGCAAACCCATCACGAAGTCCATGTTCACTTCTACCCACTTCCAAGTAGGAATAGTGAACTCCTACATAGAACCACTAGGTTTCTGATGCTCTATCTTAACCTACTAACATGTAGAGCACTTAGACACAAACTCTGCAACATCTCTCTTCATCCCACTCTACCAATAGATCTCCCGCAAGTCACGGTACATCTTAGTGGCTCTTGGATGAATAGAGTATCGCGTACCATACGCTTCTGCAAGAATTTGCTGCCTCAATCCATCTACACCTGGAATGCACAAACGACCCTGACAACGAAGAACACCATCTCCTCCTTGGGAGAAAACCTCAACTTTCTGATTCAGAACTGAATCTTTCAACTTGACAAGGCTAGGATCCCTGTCTTGCTTTTCTTTCACCTCGGAAACTAGAGATGACTCTGAACTACTCTGAACACATACACCACCCTCGAAAGAGTCGACTAAGAGAATGCCTAGTCTGGCTAGCTAATGGATTTCCTGAGCTATTTTCTTCTTGCTATCCTCAACGTGAGAAAAACTACCCATAGAGAGTCTACTGAGAGCGTCGTCCACAACATTGGCCTTGCCCGGATGATAAAGAACACTCATGTCATAATATTTCAAAAGCTCTAACCACCTTCTCTGATGAAGATTAAGATCTTTCTGAGAAAAGACATACTGGAGACTCTTATGATCTGTAAAGACATCTATATGAACTCCGTAAAGATAATGCCTCCAAATCTTCAAGGCAAATACTACGGCTGCTAACTCAAGATCATGAGTAGGACAATTCTTCTGATGGGGCTTTAGCTGTCTGGAGATGTAGGATATGACCTGACCATGCTACATGAGGACACAACCTAAACCCACTCTGGATGTATCACAATAGCCTACGAAACCGTCTGAGTTACCTGGAAGAGCTAGAACTAGAGCTGAGGTGAGTCGAGTCTTCAACTCTTGAAAACTCTTCTTGCATGAATCTGACCATTGAAACGTAAACTTCTTCTGAGCCAATCTGGGCATAGGATATGTAATAGAATAAAATCCCTCGACAAACCATCTGTAATAGCTGGCCAAACCTAAGAAACTCCAGATATTTGATGGAGATATAGGGCGAGGCCAGTTTCTCACCGCTTTGGTCTTCTGAGGATCTATTCTAATGCCATCAACGGAAATAATATGTCCGAGGAATGCTACTAATCTTAGACAAAATTCGCACTTACTAAACTTCGCGAATAACTGATGATACCTGAGAGTCTGAAGACAATTCTGAGATGGTCTAAATGATCATGCTTAGTGAGAAAATAGACCAGAATATTATCTATGAAGACTATGATGAACATGTCCAATTACTGCTTGAACACACGGTTCATCAAGTCCATGAAAGAGGTTGGGGCATTGGTAAGACTAAAGGAAATAACTAGAAATTTGAAGTGACCATACCGAGTACGGAAAGCTGTGTTTGGGATGTCACATTCTCTAACTCTAAGCTGATGATAGCCTGATCTGAGGTCTATCTTGGAGAAATATCTAGCATCCTGAAGTTTGTCAAACAAGTCATCTATTCTGGGAAGAGGATACTTGTTCTTGACCGTAACTTTGTTGAGCTGACGGTAATCAATACACATCTTGAGAGAACCATTTTTCTTGCGCATGAATAAGACTGGTGTACCCCATGGGAATACACTGGGCCTGATGAATCCCTTATCTAAGAGATCCTTAAACTAATCTTTCAGTTCCTTAAGTTCTGCTGGTGCCATTCTGTATGGCGGAATAGAAATAGGCTGAATATTTGGGAGAAGGTCTATGCTGAAGTCTATTTTCCTTTCGGGAGGAATATCTGGAAGATCTTTAGGAAAGACATCTAAATTCATTAACCACTAGGACTGATTCGAGACTAGGAGATTCGGAACTGGAATCCTTAACATGCACGAGATGATACCTACACCCCTTAGAAATCATTTTCCTTGCTCGAAGGTAGGAAACAAGCTGACCCTTGAATACTGAGGTACTACCCTTTCACTCTAGGATGGGCTCATTCGGGAACTGAAACTGAAACCGAACTATCTTATTTCTGTAGTCGACTATTGCATAGAAGGAATGAATCCATTCAATGCCGAGAATGATATCATAGTCAGTCATATCTAACTCGACTAAATCTACTGACGTGGATTTCTAAAATATCATAATCGGGCAGTTCCTGTATACCTGCCGAGCTAAGATGGTTTTACCCACTGGGGTAGAGACTGAAAAGGGCTCTGCTAAAATTTTGGGACTGATTCCAAAATCGCCTGCTATGCATGGAGTAACAAAAGAAAAGGATGCACCTGGGTATAGAAAAGCATAAACATGAACATGGAAAATCTGTAACGTACCAGTAACGATATTAGGAGAATTTTCCTGATCCTGTCGGGTCTGAAGAGCATAGAGTCTGTTTGGACGTTGCCCACTAGTAGCACTGGAAGTGGTACCCTACTGGTTTGGGCGACTGGACTGAGCTGTGGAATGGTTTTGCTAACCCTGAGGACCTGACTAAGGACACTCTCTAATCCTGTGGCCTGGATTTCCACAACCAAAACAGACATCACTACCGGCTCTGCAAATACCCTTGTAGTTCTTACCACAAGTTTGACATAGGGTATTTGTTCGGGCATTGCTAACACTGCCCTGAGTTTTAGAGCCTGGTGCTCTATCTCTATTGTCGTCTTTGAATTTCAGTACTGGGGAACTGACGGAGGAAGGAGCTGGAACACTGGCGGAAGAATGAGTTGTAGATGATGACTTGGGATGAAACTGTGAATGGTTTCCTCCCTCTGATTTGGGTTAAGAAAAACTGAAACTGCCTGACCTTGCTCTCTTGTTCTGTCTCTCCCTAGTCCTAACCTTCTGCTCCTCTATTTGCTGAGCATGGGTCATGATCTTGGCTAAAGTCATATCACTGTTCAGCATCGCATAGCTACACTCATTTACCACACTATCATTCACCCCTGACATGAACTTTCTCATATTAGCCCTATTGTCTACAACCACATGAGGGGCATATCTGGCTAGCTGAGTAAATCTAATAGAATACTCTCTAACCATCATATTTCCCTGTCTGAGGTTGATGAACTCAAGAACTTTGGCCTCTCTCAGCTCTTGGGGAAAGAATTTTTCTAAGAAAGCCGTGACAAATTCCTCTCACTCAATAGGACCTGCATCATCTACCCTCTCAGACTTCCACTGTTTGTACCAAGTATGACCGACATCCTATAATTGGTATATGGATAACTCAGTATTCTGAATAGAAATAACTCCCATGATATCAATGACCTTCTGGACTTGGTCAATGAATTCTTGAGGGTCTTCATCAGAATTAGACCCAAATAAAGATGGAGGGTTCATTCGGGTGAAGTCCCGAATCCTAGCTGCTGTGGAATTAGCCGGAATAACTGGTGGCCATTTATTTTGGGCAGCCACAGACTGAGCAAGTATAGTAAATACGGTCCTTCCGCATGAGAAACATGATTGCCCAAAGTATCTTCGGGCTGAAGAGCTAGCTGGTTTCTTATCTTTGGGGCCATATTCTGAAATAAGAGAAGAACGGATTAGACTAAGAGACTGACTTGTGATTATACTCACTGGCACGACATGATTACTGAAAGAAGGAAAACTATTCTTAAAAATCTCATAGCCTCTTGTACATAAATGTGGCGTGTAACACACCCTTGCACAAGACTCTACTAGATGCGGCTTTCAAACTTCCTAGGACTCTATTGAACCTTAGGCTTCAAACACCTAGCATGTATTTTTTAAGTCATAGGTGTGTTTCATAACTTGCACCATATTACACCACCTAAGGTTCATAGTTTTCAACTAAAAACCATATATATTCCATGAAAACACCTTTAGATATCATCTTAAAACTTAAACAACAATCATCAACATGTACATGATCATATCACCACAAAAAGTTCACAAAATAGTTTTTAAAACATGGTTCTTGAGCTCTATGAACGGATTGGATCCATATATGAACACTACGCATACCTTAGATTAATAATCTGTTAAGATAGTAGTAAAATAAGCTTGGAATTTGAAACCTCCAATTGGACCCTAGACTTGTTATTGGTTGTTCTTGGGTGAATTTTGATAAAATGTAATGTAAAAAGATGATTTGGGGACTCAATACCATGTTTGGGACTTATATAGGGGGGGAAGATGACCCAAATACCCTTCTAGATGCGTTATTTAATTTCTATGAAAATGACCCAATATGGAGCCCCAGCGTGACATGGAGACATCGCTTTTCCACCCGTTTGTGACCTGGAAACTCACCAAGACACACTGGAATCGCGGAGAGACACTGAAAATTGATGAACGTCATTTTGGATTACGACGCGACGCGCCACTGACTGAAATGACGCTGCTGAAACTTTAAATCACCATAACTTTTTCACCGGGTGTCCGTTTTAAGCGAATTTGGTATCAACGGAAAGATTATTCAATTATATACAATTTAAAGGGTATAAATCTTCCAAAATACCACCTATAAACTAGCTTATTCTATTTCAAAGATGAGCTATGTGAAATCATACAAAAAAACTTGGTGGATTCAAAAGTTCTTAGCTTGGCTTACTCTAAATGACTCTAATGAATATGATTAACACATCATAAGCTATATTATCACTAGGATACTCATCCTAATTCATGTAATCAAATATGAATCATAGGATAGAAGGTTTCATATGTAAGAACAATGGTTTATTTTCAAGCTTATAAATATATGGGGTATTACATAATAATATTAAAGAAGCCTCAGATTTAAAATCTTCGATAGAAAACCTCAACAGAAACACAATCCAACTTGGTTTCACAAAAATTGAAGCTCTAAAATGGTTGCGATAAATAGATTGAGACAAAACGGAATCCCAAGACTCAAAACAGTAGCGAAACTGATGAACCCAAAACCTCGAAATCTTACAACGACCTAAAGAACAGTCCAAATCTACTCTCCGGGGAGATGCGAAGGCAAAAATCATGGGAAAAATGTCAGACTTCCAGTGTCTATGTCGTTTTCCATCCAAATCTAATCGAAAATTGGAGGAAAATGACGAGGTCTCAGGATTTTGAGACTGACTCAAGCAGAAAATGACCTGTACACTTCAGGCGAAAGGTTCACCAGAAAAACTCGAGAAGAAAGGATAAATCTCATGCAGGATTCACTATTTATTATCGGAAATCGTAAGCTTCCCCCCATTTTTTTTTTATTTCGCCCTCCTTATGTGCGTGTGCATACAATTTTTGTATGGTATATGGATGTACGGTGGTGAATTAAAGAGAAAAAGATGATTCAGTCTCTTTTTTCCATATGGTATATGATGTGTGTATATTGCTTAGTAGTTCTATAAGTGAATGGTGCAGAGAAGAAACTGTGTTGTGTGCGTATTCAGTGAAGTGTGTGTGTGTAGTTAAAGAAAAAATGGACAGCCTGGAGGTGTATGTGGCATGTTTTATGTGTGTATGCTTTTAAAGAATGGAAGAAGATGAGTATTGGTGTGTGTTCCAGTGAGGAAGAAAAGGGAAAGAATGGAGTGTGTAATTTTCAGTGAAGAGAATCCTTTGTTTTTTTCTCTTTTCTTTCCATGGAGTATTGTGTATATTGTATTGTTTTTGTGTTAACCCCAATGGAGTGTGCAAGTGGGTTTGTTTGTTTAGTGGGTAGGATTAGGTAAGGGTAGGGGATAGGTAGGGAGAGACAAATTAGTAGAAATTAATTTTTTAGGGCGGTCAAAATTACGTGTCTACATCATTCCCCCTTTGAATGTAAACACAAAGTGTTTACAGACAAAGAAGTAGACAACGAGATAGAATTTTGTCCCGAGCATTATTCAAAAGAAAGAAACAAAAGGGAGGAAGAAAATCAATTCTTGATTTTTGGCATTCTACCAGTCTCAAGTTATGTGATAGTCAAGTCACACGTAGTTCCAGGGTTGAAATGGAGGTGGACTATACCGAGTTGGAGAGTTGAGTGAGGTCCCGTTGAGTTTCCGATCCGTGGCTCTATCATTACATCAAAATGAAATTACAAGTTAAAAAGATAAATGAAATTACAAAAGATCTATCTATACAACATCTCTCGATTCTTGTCTTAAGTTTTCGATGCTTTCAAAAGTGACAAAAGATCTGATCATCTTTCGGTTGAACTTGAAAATAGATTCTTTCTACATACAAAATTTGGTGTTGGAGATGAACTCCAAGTTGGCCATATTCTGCAGGTAGTATCTCTGAACTTGAACCTGGATTTGAAATTCTTCACCCTTTTCTTCAGGCGGGTTCCTGACTTATAATTTTTGACATTGTTGCTTGGATTTCCATTTATTCACCTTGTTGTTTGACTTTTAGTTTCATCACCCTATTCTTCAGGCGGGCTCCTGACTTGCTATTTCATCACTTTTTAGTTTCATCACCTTGTTCTTCAGGCGGGCTCCTGACTTACTATTTCATCACCCTATTCTCTAGGCGGGCTCCTGAAGCCACATTAAAACTTGAAAGAAAAATCATCCCAAACACATGTTATGACAAAGAAAGATTTCCTTTTTCTGAAATTAATGTTCCAATTTCCAGGATGGTCCTGAACATAACGTAAATTCCCATTTTTCAGTAGGGTCCTGAACTTAAATTAAATTCTCATTTTCTAGGAGGGTCTGAACATAAGGTAAGTTCCCATTGTCCAGGAGGGTCCTGAACATAAGGTAAATTCCATATTCCAGGAGGGTCCTGAACATAAAGTAAATTTCCATTTTTCAGGAGGGTCCTGAACATAAAGTAAATTCTCATTTTCCAGGAGGGTCCTGAACATAAGGTAAATTCCCATTTTCCAGGAGGGTCCTGAACATAACGTAAATTCCCATTTTTTAAGAGGGTCCTGAACATAAAGTAAATTCCCATTTTTCAGGAGGGTCCTGAACATAAAGTAAATTCTCAATTTCCAGGAGGGTCCTGAACATAAAGTAAATTCCCATTTTTCAGGAGGGTCCTGAACATAAAGTAAATTCCCATTTTCCAAGAGGGTCCTGAACATAAGTAAATTCTTATTTTTCAGGAGGGTCCTGAACAGAAAGTAAAGTCCCATTTTCTAGGAAGGTCCTGAACATTAAAGTAAATTCTCATGGATGTGTTTTTCCAATGGTAGCTGAATTAAGTGAAGCGAATTTGCCTCTGTTTCAACAAAAAAAATTTGTCAGTTAAAAACTTAGTGGTGGCTTGTAGTACTTAGCTTCCCAGGAATCTGCTGACACTTGCCCCTGTCTTACCGCATCATTGACCCAAACCAGATTAGGGGAAAATACTTTGAATCAAACACCGAGTTTCTCTTTTAGCATGCCTCTGAGATGCACCTTTTGAAAGCTGAATATTTCCACGCATCCAAGAACCTATCGGTTGATGAATTTTCTTTGTTTTATCTTGAATTATGATCATGTTTCTTTCATGTACTGGTCCTTGGCTTTTCCTTATACAATTGGGAAGACTGGTAGCAAGTTTTGAAATTCTTTCTCGCTTGTTTTGACACAGAATAGACTAAAAATGTAAAGAAACGATGGTGATTTTTATTTTGATAAATACATAAAAGGACAAAAATATAAATGTGTAAATGAAATAAAGGGCAATGTCCCTCTTTTTAACAAAGAAGAAAAATCATCTGAATATGGAAACCAACTCCAATGATTATGCCATGCATTTTGGATTAGGCTGCCTGATCATTCTGCCCAAACTTCCCATTTGTTGTTGAGTTCGTGCCTTTACCGCTGAGCCGCTTCTTCAAACCCATTGGACTCATACATCTCATTCAATTGACGACATCTTGAGAGATTTTTGGCAACAAACCTCTCTCATTTTCACATTTTCTCTCAAACTTGCCATCGTCTTACGATGCCCTTGAGGGTTTTCACCAACAAGACTCTCATTTTTATTTCTCTATACTCACCATCGCCTTATGGTGTCCGCAAGAGTTTTCACCAATAAGACTCTCTTATTTTTATTTTTTTATTTATTATTTATTATTATTATTATTACTTTTTATCTCTTATGCTGAGGAAGGCAAGTAGTACCCAAAATGCATTATCATATTCATTGCATGCTTAGCCTTGACATTCTCAAAGATTGATCTGAAGGTCTTTCTTTGGTTTTAACTTGGCTTTTAGACAAGGTTAGAAAGAAAAGGATGGCAGGAGGCCCAAACGACATTTGATGTGAACTAGGACTTATAACTTTTGGAATCGACCCAGTTTTGTTGATTGGGTGTCTCTAAAATCTTTATTTGGTTGGACCGATCCCTGAATAGGGCAGCCTACGTATCTCACTCCCGAGAGAAGAGAATCAGGTCGCACGTAGTTCCATCATCTTGTTCTTCTTTTTTGTTCTTTGTTCTATTTTTTTATTTGATTTTTCTTGACATTTATTTTTACTCTGTTTTGATTCCAAAAGAGGTATATGAAAGAAAATAGAACTAAGCTCAAACAGGGTAAGCAAAGGATGACACAATGTTTGGATAGCAGAATAAAATGCCTTCATCATATCAATCTTTCAAAAAGTAAGTACTAAACATGCAATAGAACCAACAAGGGATAAAATATCATACATAATATCTTTTGATGGCATCAGGATTAATAGCCATTTCTGCCATTTTTCCTTCCATAACTGTCAAATATAAGGCTCCATTGGGCAACACTTTCTTCACAATAAAGAGAACTTGCCAATTTGGGGAGAACTTGCCTTTAGCTTCAACATGATGAGGGAGGATATGCTTCAATACCAATTGACAAACTTCAAAATGCCTGGGATGTACCTTTTTGTTATATGCTCAAGCCATTCTCTTCTGATACAATTGGCCATGACTTGTCGACGTCAGTTTTTTTCATCGATCAAGCTCAACTGTTCAAATCAGGTTTTGACCCACTCAGCATCATCAATCTCTGCTTCCATAATGACTCTAAGAGAGGGAATTTCCACTTCTGTGGGAATGACTACTTCTGTCCCATAGACCAATAAATATGGAGTTGCCCCTGTCGAAGTGCGAACAGTAGTACGATAACCTAGAAATACAAACGGCAACTTCTCATGCCATTGTCTAGACCCTTGTATTATTTTTCGCAGTATCTTCTGGATATTCTTATTAGTGGCTTCCATAGCGCCATTTGCTTTTGGACGATATGGAGTGGAATTTCGATGTGTGATCTTAAACTGTTGGCACACTTCTTGGATCAAATGACTAGTGATATTGGCAGCATTATCTGTAATGATCATCTTGGGAATTCCAAATCTACAAATGATCGCATGAACAAAATCTACCATCGCCTTCTTTGTTACTGACTTGAAAGTTACTGGTTCTACCCACTTTGTGAAGTAATCAATGGCCACCAAAATAAATATATGCCTATTTGACACTTTCGGCTCAATCAGTCTAATAATGTCCATTCCCCAAGCTACAAAAGGTCACAGAGCAGACATTGCGTGCAACTCAGCAGGAGGAGAATGTATCAAATCACTGTGTACCTAACATTGATGACATTTCCGAAAAAAATAAATAGAATCTCTTTCCATAGTAAGCCAATAATAACCCAGTCGAAGTATCTTCTTTGAAAAGACATAACCGTTCATGTAAGGCCCGCATACTGCGGAATAAACTTCCACCATGATTGTTGAGGCTTATTTCGCATCTACACACCTCAAAAGTCCCAAATCTGGGGTTCTCTTGTATAAGATTCCCCCACTTAAGAAAAATCCACTAGCCACACGCCTAATAGTCCTCTTTTGATCACTGGTGGTATGTGTTGGGTATTTTCCTTACTGAATGTATCGCTTGATATCAAAGAACCAAGGTTCGCAAACGAGCTCTTCTTCAACCGTATTATAGTAAGCATGTTGATCACGACTCTGTATATGCACTGGGTCGATATAGGCTTTACCAGGATGTTGGAGCATTGAAGACAAAGTGGCTAAGGCATCAGCAATCTCATTACAAATTCTTAGAATGTGCCTAAATTTTACTGACATAAACCATTGACATAGCTCTTGCAAGCATTGTCGATACGGTATGAGCTTTAAATCTCACGTCTCCCACTTGCCTTGAATCTGATGGACGAGCAAATCTGAATCCCTCAACACTAATAGTTCTTGGACTCCCATATCAAAAGCTAACCTCAGCCCTAGAATGCAAGCTTCATATTCTGTCATGTTGTTAGTATAGTAAAATCGAAGTTGCGCTGTTACCGGGAAATGTTGCCCCAATTCAGAGATAAGAACTACACTTATTTTGACTCCCTTTATGTTAACGGCTCTATCAAAGAATAGATTCCAACCTGGATTAGCATCTATAATAACTTCATCAACACACAACGCCTCTTCATCAGGAAAATATGTCTTTAATGGCTCATACTCTTTATCAATGGGATTCTCAGCAAGATTATCTGCCAAGGCTTGGACTTTTATGGCGGTTCAACCCGCTTTTGTCTTTAATGGCTCATACTCTTTATCGGTAAGCAATGTCTTCCACTTCGCCAATCAACCCATTGGCATAGGCTTCTGAAATATATACTTCAACGGATCCATGTGGGAGATGAGATAAGTAGTGTAGGAGAAAATATAATACTTCAACTTCTGTGCTACCCAAGTTAGGGCATAACACGTCATTTCAAGAAGAGTGTACCTGGCCTCACATGCTGTGAACTTCTTGCTAAGATAATAAATAGCCTACTCCTTTTTTCATGTGACATCATGTTGACCCAATACATAACTGAATGAATTATCTACAACCGATAAGTACAAAATTAAAGGCCTTCCAAGCTTGGGTGAAACTAACAACGGTGGCTTTGAAAGATATCTTTTGATTTTATCAAATGCTTCCTGGCATTCTTCAGTCCATTCAACTGCGGTACTCTTCTTCAGCATCTTGAAAATAAGCTCACAAGTGGTTGTGAGTTGAGCAACGAACCTACTGATGTAGTTCAATATACCAAGTAAAATCATCACCTCCATTCTATTCTTGGGCAGCGACAGATCCTAAATGGCTTTGACCTTCGAAGGATTCAATTCAATACCCGACGGCTGACTACAAATCCCAACAGCTTTTCGGATGGAACTCCAAATACATATTTGTCGGGTTGAGCTTGAGATTATACCTGTGAAGCCTTTCAAAGAACTTTCTTAAATCTTTAACATGGTCAACCTGACTCTTTGATTTAATAATCACATCATCTACATAGATTTCAATGTCCTTATGTATCATATCATGAAACATAATGGTCATGGCTCTCATGTATGTTGCTCTAGCATACATCAAATCGAATGGCATTACCCGATAACAATAAGTCCCCCAAGGTGTGATAAAAGACGTATTCTCCACATCGTCATCATCCATAATGATTTTATGGTATCCGACATAACAATCCACAAGTGAGGCAACCTCATGTTTGGCGCAGTTGACCAGTAAAATATGGATGTTGGGCAGCGGAAAATCATCTTTTGGACTTTCTCTATTCACATCACGATAATCAACACAAACTCAAATTTTGCCATTTTTCTTTGGGACAGAAACAACATTGGATAACCACGTAGGATAACGAGCCACTTGAATGACTTTGGCCTCAAGTTGTTTCATGATTTCCTCTTTGATTTTGATACGTACATCAGTTTTAAACTTCCTAAACTTCTGTTTGACAGGGGGGAATGCAGGATCAGTTGGTAATTTATAGGCCACTAATTCAGTGCTTAAACCAGGCATATCATCATAAGACCATGCAAAAACTTCTTTATAATCAATTAATGCTTAAATCATTCCGTCTTTTACGCATGTACACTTATTTTATTTTTCTTAACATCTTCTTGATTCCCCAGATTAATTGGCTCAGTTTCTTTCAGATAAAGATTAGACTTATCTTTAAATTGTTCCAACTCTTTGCTTATCTCTTCTAGTGCCTCTTCTTTATCATATTCCCCCTCTTGCTTCATTATATCTTGATTAGTTTGGATTTTAAGATCAGGCTGAAAATTCTGCATGCATGTCATGTTATTAGAATCAGCATAAAGAGAATTGTACAAAGAAAAGGACAAAAACAAAATATATTAGACAAAAAACAAAAGAGACATTGCATTCCATTAAAAGGGAAAGATAGAAGGGTTTAAACACAAATGGAAACAGAATATAAACAAGCTAAATTTTGAGTTACAACCCTGAAATAACTCAAAAAATAGAAAGAAAAACAAAATGAACTACCAAAACTCCCTCCTAACGGGGAGAGGGGTGACTTCCCAACTGTTGAGCTGGACCTCCGGACCTATGAAATACACGTCTTCCTTACTGATACCTTCTCCTGCTTCAATTATGTCGACTTCAACCAACAGGTTCTGAAAGGAATCAACCAATTCAGCTTCGAACCCTACAGGCTTCGTAACACCGCTCTTGATAAATGACTCATTGAGTAGCGGCACAGGGAGAGGGAGTGACCATGTTTCCTTTTTCCTTTCCTTGGCCTTCTTTAGATCTTTATCCATAGGTTTGAATCCTAGACCAAAGTCCCCATGTTCTCACTCGGACATATAGGATGAACTATACCGTGCAGAGACACTCCTAAACCCTTTCCTGGCACGAATCTATATTTTAATAGCTCATTTACCATCATGACAGAAGTGGAAGACAATTATGGTCCCGACTTAACCTGCCCTTCAAGGATACGATCCACCGACATTGTATCAAAAGACTGATAGACAAATGTCTCCTCTACATTATTTATTTCAATAAAACGCATGGGAGAACCTTTGTAGGAAGACAAATCCCCTTCACCATGAGTAACCACTTTTTACTTGTCATGCTCAAACTTGATCATTTGGTGCAATGTAGATGCAACCTCCCCGTCCTTGTGGACCCATGGGCTTTCCAATAACAGATTGTAAGAGGAGTAGATGTTCAACACTTGGAACTCTATGGTGAATTCAACATGCCCTATAATCAACATTAGTTCTATTTTGCTAACGGAGTCTATTTTTGCTCCATCAAAAGCCCTGACACATACATTGTTAGGCCTGCTCCTCTCAACATCGATGTTCAACTTTTGTAGGATGGATATAGGGCATATATTTGCGCCGGAACCTACATTAATCATGACATAAGTGACGTAGAAATATTCATACTTAACGGTAATGTAAAGACCCCAATTATGCCCCGTACCTTCAACATGCAATTCATCATCAGAAAAGTTGATCCGATTCACCTCAAAGATTTTCCCGACCATTTTCTCGAGATGATTTACCATAATCTCCCTAGGAATATGTGCTTCGTTTAATACCTTCAATATAATATCACGATGTTCCAAAATGCAACAAAAAATGAGAGGGAAATTTGAGCAGGGGTCTTCTTCAGTTAATCTATTATCGAATACTCCAGCAATTTCATCTTTTTCAAAAATTCTTCAGCTTCTTGTTCGGTGATAGGATTTTTGAGAGACGAAGGCCCACTCACCACTGGCTTGGGCTTCCTCAAACCTTCAGGCACGAAGCATTTTCCTGACCGAGTCAGACCCTCTACCTCATCTACTTCTTCCTCGACTTTCCTTCCCTGATAAGTCATCACAATCCGCTTATAGTTCTAGGAAACCTTTTTCATATCAACTATTGAAAGTTGGGTCACCGATTTGATGATAATAGGTGTCGCAAGTACTCCTTTCACTATTAAAATAGTCTTACCCAGAGCTCCTACCACCGTCAACTTAGGTTTGTCTTGACTTAGACCAACAGTTGGTCCAACTCTTTTCACCGTGATCACGGGTTTCTTCGTGCTTCCTTGAACTTTATATTCTTCCATTTCTTCCTGGATCAATGACATTGCTTTCAACGAATCTGCCATATTCACCGATTTATCCTCATTATTCTGTATTCTGACAATAGGCTTATAACACATCAATGACTCTTTGCCATCATATATCAACTCCAACATATTAGTTTCAGCATGGGTTGCCAATGGATTTTGGTTGATGTTTGGAATCTCTGGGGCCTGTACTAAAATCTAATTTGCATCGATTAGGTTCTGAACGTCTCTCTTCAAATGCCAGCATTTCTCGATATCGTGCCCCGGTATGTCAGAACAATATGCACATCTTAATGAATAATCAAGATTTCTCAGAGGTGGATTCGAAAGCCTTCTTTGAATTGGGATCAAGACCTTCAACTTCCTCAACCTATCAAACAAACTGGCATACGAATCTCCGAGAGGTATGAATTGTTTATTTGCTGCCTTCTCTTTCTTATACTCGGTCCTAGGTTGAAAACCAGGTTTGAAAGGGTTTTGGTAATTTGGTGGAGCTGAAGGATGATTTTGAGGATCTTGCGTACGCCATAGTGGGTAAGAAGGGGTTTGGGCATATGGTTGCGCGCTATATACTGGGTACGGGGGTGGTGGAATAGAATATAGTGGGTTTTGCGGAGGTTAGTAATAGTGGGGAGGAATATATGGAGCTTGGGCATAGGCTTGGGCTTAGGATTGGGATTGGGGATAGGGCCGAGGCTGTCTTTTGGGATAGGAATGGGGTCCAGCTACAATGATCGCCATGTCTTCTTTCTTTTTTTTTACCTCCGAATGCTCCAGAACCCTCTTGAATCGCTTGGGTGGTGGATTTCAATGCGGCAAAACTCACTAGTCATCCCGTTTTGATTCCATCCTCTATTATCTCTCCCATTTTGAGGACTTCAATAAACAACTTTCCCATCCCCAGAAGTAAATATTGAAAATAGGTCTCATCCTGTGCCTGAATGAAGACCTCTACCAACTTACTCTCCTTTATTAGAGGCTTTACCATTGCGTCCTGTTCACGCCACCTTATCGCGTATTCCCTAAAGCCTTCAGTACTTTGCTTCTTCATGTTAACCAGGGATTTCTCATCAGGAACCAGATCGACGTTATATTGAAAATATTGCACAAACTCATTATCTAGGTCATCCTAGCAGTTCTATTGGTCAATATCCTGATCGAAAAAACATTCTGAAGCCAGACCGAAAAGACTCTCGCCAAATAAAGCCATGAGCAACTCTTCTCTTCCCCCTGCAGCCCTCAATTGGTTGCAATAATGTCTCAAATGCGCCATGGGATCACCGTGCCCAGCATACTTCTCATATTTGGGCATTTTAAAACCGAGGGAAAGGTTAACGTCCGGGAACATACAAAGATCTTTTTAGGAAACACTCTTATAACCTCCAATTCCCTGCAAATTCCTCATAGCCTGTTATAAATTCTTCAATTTTTGGGCCATGACTTCTTGTTCCTCTGTTGCAATAGGCTTCTCCATGCCAAATGGAAATGCAGGTGGTTGAGTGTACCCATACGGTTCATTCATCTTCAAAGTAGGCTCTGGGGAATAATGTTGAGTATCCAAAACCTTCAATACTGGCACACTGGCAGACTGAGGGAGTACTATTGTTAGATGCACTGTATAGATGGGAGCTTCCGGTGGTGGTGGAGCCATGAACACAGGTGTTGCTGGTGGTGCCGGCTGAGTAGCAGGCCTTGGTTGGGGAGCTTCCAGGGGCACACTAGAAATACCAGGATAATATTGACGCGGAGTGAATCTTGGTACATGCTCAGGTGAATCAATGGGAGCAGAGAATTTCACCTGAGAGAGCGGTGGACAGTTAGAGATATTCCCAAAATCCTCAGGGATTGGAGGAGGAGACAGTCCACTAAACCATGCTCGGTGTCGATCAATCAATTATTGTCTAAGTCTCAATACTTCATCATTGTGTTCTAAAATTTCTTCCCTGGGATCCTGATCTGGGTCAACGAGTGAATTTTCCATCTCCCTACTAGCCATGGCAAGCTTCGCTTTTGATCTAATGAAGTACGGGTTGATCTAGAAGAGGTTGCAAGATATTGCATCTAGTGAAGTATGCGATATCCAGACAAGATTACCTTTTGATTGATCCATCGATAGGTCCAAAGGATATTGACATGAGTTCTTTCTTTGAGAAATTCGACCCAAGCTTTGACTCCCACAGGTAAAGAAAATTTATCAAAATACATTCTCTCCTCCATGGCGTACACTCGATCATCCAGAAAACGATCGACCATATCTACTCAAACTAACAAAGGTGCATGCAAATTCTCCATCATCCACAACTGTAATATCAAATTACTCTCCTAAAAAAAATAGATCCCTCTTTTCACCTCAGTCAAGGCCTTATATATTTCTATTAAGATCATTGGTACAATGGTAACTTGATTTTTTTTTCTAGACTAAATCCATCACCAGTGATTGTAAACGAGTATTGATACGACTCTCATCTAACAGGAACACTAAGATACCCAATAGAACCAAACAGTAAACTTCAAGACGACGTTGTTCCCACTTCTCCTTAGTAGTACAAAATTCATCCCAAAAGTAGTCAAAACTTTCTAAAGAACCAAATCTAGCAAAAAAATAGTCGAAGAAAATCCATGATTATTTTAGACACCCCAGATAGTTGTTATCTTTCAACCCACAGAGTCGAAGAAATCTCTTGCCCGTATGATTTCGGGCTAAAATCATCCATTAACCCATATAAGATAATCGAAACAAATGAGATATTTCTGCCAGGGTAGGGTTCAATTCACAACTTCCGAACCTAAACACCAAATTTTTTAGATCCCAAAAAGTCAACATAGCCTCTATTAGATCTGAACGGGGCGTGAGATCCAGGAGTACCACAAGATTGCCTAAACCTTTCCCCACTTCGTGCTTTTCAGAGTAGTTGAATGTGCACCACCACTTGATCAAATTTTTGGGTACCTTGACAACCATAAGGACTCTAGACTTTGTGGACAGATCCATTCTACAAAAACACATAGGACACCAACTTAAACATTTAATAAGACCAAAAGATTCCTAACCCTTGGGACTTTGACGCGAACAATGTCGAAGGGACAAACCACTTTATGAATCCAATTCACCGAACAATACCATTGAATGAAATCAGCCTATTTGGCTAGGACCGGCTAACAACACTAGACTACGAAGAAAAAAAGACCCTAGGCTAAGATCAAGACAAAGACAAAATGAAAAGATTACCGGACCCACCGAGGGTTGCCGACGTATTCTACCCCGCGGGAGGGAATCAGGTATGCGTAGTTCATCCAGATTGGACAATTAAGGATCAGATAACAAACTAAAACTTAATTTGGGTGACACGATTACAGACAGACGATGAAAGCAAAATCTTTTTGCGTTTTTAATTTGACACTTCATACAAAAATGACACCAACTATGAAAGAAAAAATCTTATAGATATTTTCAATATGAAATATACAAACTTCTACCATTTTTTTTCTTTTTTAATACCCCTTTTTATAAAAAAACTCCTATGAAAAAAATCTTTTTGAAATTTTCGAATTAGGAATGCTTGCTAAAAACAAAGGAAAATCTCTTTGATATTTTTTATTTTTCGAGAAATGAGTGCTTCAAGGTAAAAAAAAAAATCCTTTTGGAATTTTTTGTAAATTGTGAAAAACAAAAGTCATAGAGAACTCTAAAAGAAACTACGAAACACTCTTTTTGACTCATTTTTTCTTTCTCTCTTACTTTTTCTTTTTTTTAACACTGTCTTGTCAACACACTTTACTTCTAACATATGTTTTTCCCCAAATCAGTCCATCAAATGACCTCATCACCATAAAAAAATACAACATTTAGCATGTAAGAATGCTTTAGAGGCGAGTCTCCTACAAAGGACCAAGTGGGCCCCACTACATCTCAACATGATGCACACAAGTATGACCTAGAGGCTGACCTACGTTGGGGTTTACTAACAAGGTTGTTCGGGTGAGTATATGGTCGATAGTGGATGCTTTTCTTTCCACCCACTCCATACATCCGACGGTTCCCTCTCCTAAAATAAGGGTAACTCAACTAGAGTTTGTGTGCACGACGTGCACTCCAGGACTTGTTGCAGAAAGAATGACTTGGGTTATGCACATGATTCCAGATATAAAAGCGGTAACACATAAATAAAGACGGTAAACACGTAGCACGTAGACACTCAACAATGACAAAATAAACCTAAATGATAACACAAACAATGTTTATACACCCATAATGTCAAACTAAGCCGATACAACTCCCAAAAAAATTTCAAATTCTGAAAACTCCCCAGTGGAGTCGCCAGAGCTGTCACACACCTTTTTTTAACCAAAAAGAATTAATTTTAGGTTTCGAAAGGGTTCTTATTATTAAAGTGACAAAATGATTGAAAATTTGTTTCGAAAAAGGATTATTTACACTTCTTATTCAAAGTTGACACTTGACATAATCCGGTGTGTCAAGTCACCTTTGAAAGATCTTTTTCAAAATAATTTGACTCTTTAAACTGGTTTGCAAACAGAGATTCCGACTAAGGAATTCTATTGACCGAGGGAATGGTGTTAGGCACCCCTTAATGTCTTGGTTCGACCATGGTCGCTTGGTAGGGAGTATCGTCTAATTTGACACTACGAATGTACAAACCACACAAAAACACATAAAACAATCAAACAAACAAACAAAACAAGTAAAAAATATAGTGTACAGTCCAATTATACAGTCCCGAATAATGAAAAATGCGAAAATATAAACCTTTCTATTCTAAACTATCCCTAAACTACTCCTGAACAAAACTCCACCTGAAGCCTCGGGCCTTGGTCACGAACGTCCTTCGGGTACAAAATACTTTGGGACATTCCCTGACAAATGAACACAAATACTTCAGGGCATTCCCCGGCTAAATGAATACATCTGAATTAAATAAGATAACTAGAAAAACATTCAAAACACACATTTAGACATTCAAAGCATTCAATCAACACATCACGCCTAAATTTTGCCTACCCGAACCTATTTGCCTATCCATTTTAACATATCATAAATCTATCACATTCATCCTCATTCTGAATTAAACAACGATAAACCAAAGTTGATCTATAGTCCCTCTTTTATCAATTTTCAATTCCTCCCCAGGTTCTCTTTTCAACCCACAATTAACACATGCTTCAATTATCAAATCAATTTCCAACTTGGAATCCAATATCAACAACATAGATATAACGACAATTAAAGCATGGTAATTATCCAAATTTCACATTAGTGATATCAAACATCCACCAAATTATCCAATCTCAACCATAGTCAATTTACCAAATTACGATAAAGAAAAGATAATGGGTTAAAGAAACGAACCTTCTGATAATCAATTTCGGCTGATAATAATATTAAAGAAGTCCCAAATTTAAAATCCTCGATAGAAAACCTCAACAGCAACACAATCCAACTCGGTATCACAAAAATTGAAGCTCTAAACTGGTTGCGATAAATAGATTGAGAAAAAACGGATTCCCAAGACTCAAAACAGTAGTGAAACTGATGAACCCAAAACCTCGAAATCTAACAACGACCTAAAAAACAACCCAAATCTACTCTTCGGTGAGCTGCGAAGGCAAAACTGATGGGAAAAATATCGAACTTCCAGTGATTGTGTCATTTTCTGTCCAAATCTAATTGGAAGTTGAAGGAAAACGATGAGGTCTCAGGATTTTGAGACCGAATCGAGAAGAAAATGACCTTTACACTTCAGGCAAAAGGTTCACCAAAAAAACTCAAGAAGAAACGATAAATCTCGTGCAGGCTTCACTGTTTATCACTGGAAATCGTCAGCTCCCCCCATTTTTTTTGATTTTGCCCTCCTTCTATGCGTGTGCGTATGATTTTTGTATGGTATGTGGGTGTACGATGGTGAATCAAAGAGAAGAAGATGATTCAGTCTTCTTTTTTCGTCTGGTATGTGATGTGCATGTATTTCTCAGTAGTTCTGTGCATGAATGGTGCAGATAAGAAACTCTGTTCTGTACGTATTCAGTGAAGCGTGTGTGTAGTCAAAGAAAAAAAATGGACAAGATGGAGGTGTATGTGGCGTGTTTTGTGTGTGTATGTTTTTAAGGAATGAAAGAAGATGAGTAATGGTGTGTGTTCCAGTGAGGAAGAAAGGGAAAAGAATGGAGTGTGTAATTTTCAGTGGAGAGAATCCTTTGTTTTTTTCTCTCTCCTTTCCATGGAGTATTATGTATATTGTATTGTTTTTGTGTTGAGCCCAATGGAGTGTGCACGTGGGTTTGTTTGTTTAGTAGGTAGGATTAGGTGAGGGTAGGGGTAGGTAGGGGGTAGGGAAGATAGGGGTAGGGGGTAGGTAGGGGGTAGGGCAGATAGGGGTAGGGGATAGGTAGGGAGAGATAAATTAGTAGAAATTAATTTATTGGGGTGGACAAAATTACGTGTCTACATTGAAAATGAAAAAAAATATGACCCAGTTTAGATGTGAGGGACTTTGAAATTCTTTTTGACTCTTTTTTTACCAAAAAAAAATACCCCAATATTGCACCTTTCAGGAATGTGAAAAAAAATATTTATTCAACGAGACCGAGCCTTATTATAAGACAGACTACGTATCTTGTATAGCAAGAATCAGGTCTAACGTAGTTCACAAATTTTTTTGTTTTTATTTTGTTCTTTTTTGAAAGTATGTGCTTTGTAAAGATCAGAAGAATGAGAAAAATAAAAACAATTTATTTCTTGTCTTCGACTAATACCAACAATTAGTATTATGCTTAGGAGTCACCTCAAATTTCTTTCAAATAAGAACCGAAGTCAACTAAAAGTAATCACTATAGTTTCAAATGGTACCTAGGATATAATTAAGTTTTATACAAGATGTATATGTCTTGCTGCAAATCAAGCATTTAAATTACTCTTATCCTCATGTTTTTAGTGTTCTTGTCACAAATAAAGTCCTAATTCACTCACCATAAAAGAGTATAAATTTTAGGACGTTCAAGAAGCACTCACACTCAGAAAGATATTCAATGCATGCAATGAGATACCATAAGCTTGGCCATCATGTAAGTATCCACTAAGGTGAGAACACTTAGAGTAGGATCTTGTAGAAATTGTTATCGACTTGTAATGTAGGCTTGGGGACAGGTAGGATGATATTTGGAATGTAAGTGACTAATTCCTCAATGAGTATTGCACTGTTTCTGTGCTATTGATATTTGTTGCGGTTTGACGCTCGATTTTCTTTGTTGTGCTTCTTTCCTCATTATTTTGTATTTTCTTCGACTTTTTTTGAATCTAGTGCAGGAGCTTTTCCCCTTTTCTTTTCGATAAATGTATTTTCTTCTTCTTCTTATTTTTTTTATGAAGATTCTCCATCATTATTGGAGTTTTTTTAATGGAGTTTTTGTTCCTTCTTCTTTGAAGTCGTCTTTTATTTTTGTTTTCCTGGGGCTATACGTTCTTTGCCTTTGACGCCTTTGATCTTGAATATTCATTCGCAACTTGTACGTATTTAGTGCACTCAAGGAGGTGGGTCAAAAGAGGGATAGTGCATTTAAGCACTCAAAAGGTATAGGCTCAAATGTGGTTATCCAAGGAAAAGGTTTTAGGCTCAAAGGGGGAAATGCTAGAGATTAATGTCATTTGGTGGGTTGTGGAATGCACAATTGAATCAAAGAAGACCTACAATCCTTTCCCAAATCAAGTGTATCTCAGAATTTCACCTCAACAGACATTCATGCCAAGTTCTAGATCAACAGACTGATGCCTTTAAATTTTCAATCTAAAGCTCACCACACAATACACATGAAATAGTGAGGTAAGATTTATTTTAAACTTGACTTAGAACAAGAAAATTTTACAAGAGCAACTTTAGTATAATTAGAGGTACCAAAAGAATCTATGGTTCACAACCAAGTTGGTCCACTCTATCATGTCTTAGAATTTAACTTTTTTTTTTAATTCATATTTTTAAGTATGTTGGTACCAATTATTAAGTCAAGATTTTTTTATTTTAAATGAGAACGAACCCAAAAGAAGAGTTGGCTATGTATCTTGTTGAAACAAGAATCAGGTCAAACGTAGTTCAGGAAGCTTAAAATATGAAGCGAGAATTTTTTTTTTCTTTTTGAATTTTGAATAGGGAGGAAAAGATTTTCTGTCTCTTTTATTTATTTATTTTGAAATTTAATAAGGACATTTTTTTGTAATTTTGTATAAGGATTCCTTTTTTAAGAAGACTAACGTCCTTTATTTTATTTTTTTAAAATCAATAAGAATTTTTTTTTTCAAATTTAATGAGTATCACTGAACCCAAGAAGGGTTGCCTACATATCTTATTAAGATGAGAATCAGGTGTGTGTAGTTCGTGAAACTGGAGACATGAAGAAATCTACTTTTTATTTGAATAATGAAAAGAAAATAATTTTTTTTAATTTATTAATAATGATTTTTTTTAATTTTTGAAAACGAATTGATTGTTTTTTTATAAGGATCAAAACTCATTTTTTTTCTTTAAGAAATTGTAACCTTCGTTTTTAAGGGTCACCAAACCCGTGGAAGGCTGCCTACGAATCTCACTGAGATGAGAATCAGGTGTGCGTAGTTCGCCCAACTGGAGACATGAAGAAATCCACTTTTTATTTAACTAATGAAAAAAATGAATTTTTGAATTTATTAGTAATGATTTTTTTTTATTTTTAAAAATGAATTGATTGATTTTTTTATATGGATCAAAACTCTTCTTTTTTTTTCTTTAAGAAAATA
Source organism: Capsicum pubescens (assembly GCA_030864215.1). NCBI lineage: Eukaryota > Viridiplantae > Streptophyta > Magnoliopsida > Solanales > Solanaceae > Capsicum > Capsicum pubescens. Next base: position 251,485,853 of record CM061549.1, read on the forward strand.
CAACCTTCGTTATTAAGGATCGCTGAACCCGTGGAGGGATGCCTACGTATCTCATTAAGATGAGAATCAGGTGTGCGTAGTTCGTCCAACTGGAGACATTAAGAAACCCACTTTTTATTTGTCAAATGAAAAAAAATGATTTTTTGAATCTATTAGTAGTGATTTTTTTATTTATTTTTGAAAATGAATTGATTGAATTTTTTTATAAGGATCAAAACTCTTTTTTTTTTCTTTAAGAAAATACAACCTTCGTTTTTAAGGATCACCGGACCCGTGGAGGGCTGCCTACGTATCTCATAGAGATGAGAATTAGGTGTGCGTAGTTCGTCCAACTGGAGACATGAAGAAACCCACTTTTTATTTGACTAATAAAAAAATGATTTTTTGAATTTAATAGTAATGATTTTTTTTTCATTTTTGAAAACGAATTGACTGAATTTTTTTTATAAGGATCAAAACTCTTTTTTTCTTTAAGAAAATACAACCTTCGTTTTTAAGGATCACCGAACCCGACGAGGGCTGCCTACGTATCTGACTGAGATGAGAATCAGGTGTGCGTAGTTCGTCCAAACTGGGGAAAACTTGATAATTTAGAAAACTATATTCTTATTTTATTTGTGAAAACAAACCGTGCACTTCATTTGGGTTTCGATAAAGAATAGGTTGTAAAAAGAAATTTTCATCCTCTTATTTACGTTAATGGATCCTAAAGCCGGCCAACATTCTAAATAGCCAAACAGTTAATGCAACTAGTGGCACAGAAAATGAATAGTCTTAAAATAAGGTACTTTTTGACATTCAAATCTTTATCGAGCCTCCACTAAGTCAAAATGCATGTGATGCAAATAAAGAAAATCCTGTTAAGGATAATCATTGTCTGAGGTGTGTTCTGCTAGGTTTAACATTCTGATGGAATAAGTTTCTAGACTGGATATAAAATGAGCGTACAACTCAAGCCGAGCAGGGACAACTTACCGGTAGTAGTGCTTTCCGGCCTCACCGTTAGTCCTTTCCATCCTAAATCATGTGTGACTATAGAATCCTTCCAAGGAGCATCGTCGCATCTTTGGTATCTCAAGGATCAGGAGCGTATACCATAGCACCGAATATAAAGTATCTCAGAAGACTCAGATGAGTGCGTGAGAGAAAAAATTTATATTGCAATTCAAATAATATCAAAGCGGTAAACAAGTAGAAAAATAGCACATTTCAGCCAACAAATATAATATTCGAAAATAAATAAAGTCAAGCAAATCAATATACAAGCTCGAATTCTAGTTATTCCCCAGTGGAATCGCCATCTGTCACACCCCTATTTTTTACCGCCCCAACCCGCTAGGGAGTTGATTTTAGAGAAAATGGATTTTTTAAATTAAAGTGACGTTTGGAATAGGGATTATTTTATTTATAGAGCCGCCATTTGGAATTGAGTTTGGGTGTTCCAAGTCACCTTATTGAATCCCCATTCAAAAGAAAATGACTCTTTATTATTGGTCTGCGAACTAGAAATCCGAAAAAGGAATTCTATTGACCGAGGGAAAGGTGTGAGGTATCCCTCGAGTCCCGTGGTTCTAGAATGGTTGCTTTAATGACTTAAGTCTGGCTTACATAAATATTTTGGATTTATAATATTTGTTAGCCTAAAAATTACTTACTTTCCGATTTTAATCTATTTAGATTATCTAATTATATTAATGCGTGGCTTATCGGTAGCAGTACTCTCCGATCATGCCACGAGTTTGGATATATTTCTTGCGCTTTTGAGGCCTTTATGGATTGTCCCATTTTCCAAGTCTAGATAAGCACCTAACATGTTTAGAATCTACCCAACCCAATTAGATCGACTTCTTATGGTATGATAAATTTTATTATAACGAATGGTCGGTAGCAGGGCTTTTCAACTTCATCGCTAACTTTCTCTTGTATATTAACTTTTAGTTTCTTTTGATCCAGAGTAAAACTTTATTCTTTTATGAATTAACTCCCTTACAATTGATTTTTCCCCTCTTTTCTTTTCTTTTCATTTCTCAATATCAATAGGCCTTCAATAAATTCTCAATCAATCCCACTCATCCTCACACAATTAATTCAGGCTTTAAACCAATTGAGGCCGTAAAATATTTTATGACTTAAAAAACTAGCGTCATTATCTCATGTCGCACATTGTTTCGAGTCAGATTGTGACAAATAAACTTAAAAAAAAAATATTTAACGACATGCGTGTTTTCCAGATATATATAAAACAATAAGCAATGTACTACTTTGACTTCAATTAATTCCTATGAAATTATTATAGCATTACAGTGATAAAAAAAAAAGAAATTTTGTTTGAACTGAACCCACCATTATAATTCTTAATTCTCCAATTCCAAATAATATACAGTATTATAATATTAGTTATATCTAAACTTCCACATTTTAGTAAACTATAAACTAGAGACTGTGACCTTTATATAGTGTCTTATCATCTATCTTAATTAATTTTTTAAACTAAACAAGTGATTTAAAGTGACGAATATTCAATAGGAACACCATTAAGTTCTACCACTATTTGAATGAAATAAACTAAACTAAAAATGAAGAGATAATGAAGCAAATACAGTCATGATGTTAAGGATACTACGTTCACATTAATGTAGATGATTAAAATAGATGACCAATTTATATTATCAAAATGAAAAAACAAGATAACAAATGACCTTCAATTTGTCAATCTATACTCAGAATGTTCACAACACTGAAGTGGACAAGCCTCGAACGGAACCTCAAGAATGCCAATGACGGCCGCGACAGCTCGGGACAGTAAAATGGAGTGAAAATATATAGATGGATGTTAGAGTTAAGTGTTTGTATGGGTGATTCATCGTAGAAGTTTAGGCAGAAAAACAAATGTTTTTTCAAAATTTACAAAGTATATATTTGTTCACTGCTTTCTTTTCTCTTTGGTTTTGCTCATGGATTTTCTTTCTTTTCATTCTCCGACTCTTCTCCCCTTTTCTTCTCTAATTATGTGTGTTCTTATTTTGTCTTGTGTTGTGCGCATGTTCATGTATATATAATGTGATTGTGTAGTTGGGAGTGTCTTAATGTACGTGTGTTAATGTGTGTGTTGTGTAGTGGAGGTAATGGGGAAGTTTAGGGGAGTGTTTTAAGGGGAAAAGGGAAACGTGAGGAAGGGTTGGTGAGGGAAGTACGAATTGGGTAGTTTTAGGTCTCCTTTTTTTAATTATTATTATTATTATTATTTTTAATAAATAAGTTATAAAATAAAAGCTTATTTAAAGTGTGCCTCTATTTTGTAGTTTTCAAACTTTTAAATAAACTTGGTAAAATAGGATGAAATCGAAATATCTAATTTAGACATAAAAATAAAATATGTGTGTTAAACATTAATATGGCATAAAACATTTGATTTGGTCAAAAATTAGGTGTTTACAGTTTTATTTATGTATTCAACCCCCACATGCTTAGTACATTCCAGAAGTACTGATCCACATATATGTCTGTGTGCAGCATTGTTTCATAATGTAGGTTCTAGTGCCCGTTTCCAGCAGCACGAGTGATTTTTGCATCATTATCTGCATCTCGACGTTTGGTGAGTCCTCATAGTCAGATGACCCAGTCTTTTAGATTAGTGTTTCCTTGGTGGAAGTCATTTAGACCTTGATTTTAGTTTTATTTTTGGGTCTGTTGGGGTTTGTCCCAGTGGCTCTAGTTATTAGTAGAGGCTTGTCTGACAGTGAATGTTTAAGTTTATGTTCGAGAAGTTTATGCATTGATATCCAGATTAAAGATTCACCTTAAGTTACGAGATAGTGTATCTTTAGTTTTCTTCATATGATAGCCACCATTATTACGCGATTCTTGAATTGAAAAGATATCATGGTTAGCTTGGGGCTATTCGTAGACCTGAGCACCATGTAATATCCAGGGGTGCTCTCAGGATGTTGCAACTTTGGAATGTACTGAGTATATTGGGACATGCACTAAGTCATGGAAATATTTAAAACATGCTTTACAATTGAGGACATAAGTTATTTGCTGAAACATACATGTAAAACATGGCTATACGTGAAAACTCTAAGTCATAGTGAAGTTTATAAATCATGAGCTGAAGACGATTTTATAAGCAGGGAATCGGTAGAAACAAAAATGTTGTATGTAAATTTCATGCAAAACTGGACAAGCTATAAAGTTGTACTAAGGATCATTTATGAATACCGAGCATGTAAAATAAATTCAAGACCAAGCAAAGCATGCATTGACATGATCTAAATACTGAATAATCTATAAAACTATTTGACTGAATAACTGGTAATTTGATTACTTGGTCAAGCAAAACTGAACTGATGTAAACTGAGTACTGACTGAAACTGTGGGAGCTATCATATAACCAGCATGCCCCAATCTGAGCAAATCAGGGTCAAACCTCTAACTCCAGTTGGAAGGGTATCAGTACCTTTCCATAGGTACTAACATATGGCTGACGATATTGATCCATAAGGCTAATGTCTCGAAGGACTAGGGAGTCAGTCCTAAATTGGCGGGTGACTCCTAAGAGAATGTCAGTCCTAAACTGGCAGGTAACATCTCATAATCCTATGCTGTCTATGTAGTTTCAGAACATAGGGACAAAATCTCATAATCTTAAAAGGTGGGTGAGCCCCCATCCCTGGGTTTACTCGATGCAAAATCCTACTCTCAACTGAGTGGCACCAGTATTATTATGGGTCTAACATGATGTGGTACTGTACTGATGAGTGCTTAGCATGAACATAATATTTTGAATGTAGTAATAAAATCATGGTCTGACTGACTTGTAACTTTAGAATAAAGACATGTATAAACGATAGGTATAGGTTGTTCATAACCCTCCAGCATGAAATGATTACCAAAATATGATAACAATATTTAAAACAGTGATATAAAGTCATAGTTCAAAGTCCCAAAACATAAGACATTTCAATGAATGAGGGAGAAACGTGAATTTGATCGTGGGAATGTGTTAACTTAAGAGGACAATATATTTACATGGTTTAATTCATAACTTTATGATTTAGCATGAAATCAATTGAGCATGACATGGGTAATTGAAATTTAAAACATGAAGTAACCTAATTTACATGGGAAGACATGTTGACATGGCTTGAATTCAAATTTTTAAGAAGACATGGATTAAATTCATGATTTACATGGATAATTTCTCAAAAGAAGGTTAACATCCATACTTGAACAAAACAGGAATTTTTGGGACTCAATGGGTGGAAGGAACCCATTGATGAATACCCAACATACCTGAATGTTGAAGCCTTGGATAAATTTCTTGGTATGGACTTGAATTTGATGAACCTTAGTTGATATTGGGGAGAAAAAAATCGCCCCTTTTTCTTTGTGATGGATGATTTTTTAGTTATGATAGGTTAGGATAGTATTTATGCTTGATAACTATTGTTTGGAGGGTGAAACGAGGTAGTTTTGGGGTTAAAAGAGTGGGAAAAGATTAAAAAAAAACCTTAAAAATCATCTGGAAAACATCTGGAAGTCGTCATGATGAGTTTGGCCATGACTCGTAAGGTCTGGATATGAGTCGTGGATTGAGTCATCATCAGGAACCCATATTATGACAACTACTACTGTGGCAATAACTCCTCCTGAAAACTCGTAGGGTCTGCTTTCGAGTCGTCATCATGAGTCATAACTACTGACAACTTTGACAGTGCTACAGTAATTTGGCCATAACTTTTCACCCCGATATCATATTAAGGCAAAGTTGGTATCATTAGAAAGCTAATTCAATTATACATATGTTGAGCTCAAAAATTCTTAGTACGGTAAAAGTTATGCTCATTTGAATATGACTATAGTTATATACATCCCAAGAATATAATCGCTAAGGGATGTTTTGACATATCTATAAGTTAGGAGCTATTTGGGGTCTTAATATATGTCTAAGTCACTTGTACAACTATCAAAACATGAGTCTTGATTCTTGGATCCTTTACTGGTCAAGCTACGAGACTTGATAACAACTCGTAATGTCTGGATACAAGTTGTATGTTGGACTCGTAACCACTGGGATGAATTTTTGGATTACATACGGTTGTGACAATGAATCCTTCTATACGACTCGTAGCCACTGATTACGAGTTGTAGTGAGTAGTCATAGTCACTAGAATTGAGTAGAGAGATTTAATATAGTGTCTACAAATCACTCGTGATGACTCATCACGAGTAGTTATGATTCGTTATCTTGAGTCGTAGCCATGGCAGTTCATCAGGACCTAAGGGAAATCTTCCATAACTTTTTGCCATGACCTTGGATTAAGACAAGGCTTGAGGCATTGGAAAGGTAACTTCGTGGCCTATATTTTAAGAGATATAGATCTTGAAATTTTTGGGTATTACAATATCTCCCCCTTGGGATCATTCATCCTCAAATGAAACTGTTTGAGCTGAGATATTAGGAAAGTTGAGATCGTGCACTAAATACCCATGATCTAAATCGTGATTAAATAACAAAATTTGAAACATGATGTATGGGCTGAACTAAATTAATAATTTTCATGGACGTGAAGGAATTACCTTATGGTCTAGCCATATCCATGAAGCTTCGAATAGTAAGACTAGATGGAAGACGAAAAACTATATGAGTTTATCTGTCTGATTGTTAAACTGAATTATTGGCCATACAGACTATCTCATACTGAAAGCTTATAACTCAACTAAAGTATCCTAGTCACAAATGGATATTTAGAGTTGTAAGGTGATATCTAGTGACATGAAATTTCTAAGAGTCATTGGAAAAGGGAATATTTGTTACCTTCAACACTCCTTGTTCGAAGTCCTAATAACATTAGGGAGCAAAGAATTTTGGGCATGATTTGAGTGAGATAACTGAATGAGGAATCACAGCATGGATATAACTCTAAAACATGAAATATAGGCATATAAAACATAAACTAGGATAGAATTACCATACCTTAGGCAATGAAACTGCTGACTTGAAAACTTAACCACACTTCTGAAATACTCCCAAAACTACACTTTTTCCTCTTAAATACTTCATTTGACACCACTTGTAATCTTCACATGGTTATTGATAACTCTTTCTACCAAAGTCTGGGTTGAACTAAATTCTCTTACCATGTTCAAGCCTATCCTAAATCCACTAGGTACTACATATAACACCATAGTACTAGTCTAAATCATGGATTCAATATCCTATGCATTTTTAGAGCTCTCATCTAAGAATATTACTCCTTACCACTTCAACGACTAACTTCAACCTCTCACTAGGATTCACTAACGTACAATACATTCATCCACTTCTATACCAACCTGACATTAAACCCTATCATTACATTATAAATGCATAAAAACTTCTAGGAAACCAACCCACTTAGGAATTTTTCCCATATTCTCTAATACCTTTATCAAGGGCAACTTCCTTGCACTATCCCCAAAAAGACACATAAAATTCTCAACTAACCTTGATATATCTCAAAAGCTTTTCCTAAATATTCATTCACACTTATAGCCTTAGATAAAATAAGTATAAAATATTTTTTCCTTAAGGAACATTTATCCTCTCCCATCTAAATGAATTGTTCATCACCATCATCAATTCATAGGAAGAGGATACTAAAAGGTTAGAACATAAGAACCTGAAGCATGAAAGAATACTTACATAACTTTGACACTTAAATGAGGCCTTAAGAATAGAGTATAAATGGCATAGATTCATTAAATATATCTAAATTGAGGACATACATGACATAATTTGAATTTCACTGGTTATTAAAGGTGTAGCATGAGTTATAGGAACTAAGCATACTGTAAAACATGAGTACATCAGTCATGAGCTACATGAATTGAGTTTTATTTTGGGGGTAGAAGGGTTAATAAATTCATGAAATATGATTTTTACTGCTGAGTGAACTAGAACTCCTTATACTAGGAACTGGGAGCGCACATAATTCTTTACATAAAGTGCATGAATATGAGCTATGATCATAGAGCTAACTTGTAAGGCTTGGGTAGGTGTGGTAATAACTGAAGTATAAAAATTTACACTGAGATAAGAGTAGGTTGGTTATCTTCCTTCCTAGTGTTATCCTACACCACACCAACATTACTACTAGAATCTGAGAGCCCGATTTGGTTTCTTGTTCTATCATCTCCCCCTTAGCTTTAATCCATCATTATAAGTCTGTGAACCTCTTTAATAAAATATAAACTAAACTACAACCACTTTAATCTAGATTCAAAGATATACTAATACACATAAATAATAAACTCACCCAGAAAAACTACATTTGAAAGTGTAAAACCTGTTGCTAGTACTTTCTTATGAGATACAACTCTTAACTTTCTATAGAACCACTAGTCATCATATAATAACTTAAACACTTACTAACTTAGAATCTTCATGAGTATCACCATACCCTGAGTTCACACCATCTAGAATTTCAACTCTCTTTTCTATTAGCTCAATCGTCCAAGTTTTAAACTTAGATTCTAATACTTAACATGGATATTCCCAAATTTTTAACAAACTATACTAACTTTATTATTGAACACTCCCTTGATATATACTACCCTTATCTTTCTTTAACTTCATCAACCATCATCACATATTTACACCCTTCTCGACAACATACTTGCCCCACTAAATACACAATTTTCCTCTTTTCCTTCATAGCCTACTAATATAATATCTCTAAACTTAAATTTTTCCCTAAACCATGAGAATTACCATTACACCAACATACCCAACATCATCAGCCTATAACCCATAACTTAGATGGAAAAAACATCATTTACTACATGACCTCATTCACACTTAACAACTCAAGGGTACAATCTAAGCACACACACTGTTAAAACTTAGAAATAATACAATCCCATATCACCTTGGGTACACCTCTAGATCATACACACATCATCATACTTAATTTTAAATCAATAAACTTAAATACTTGCATATACTATTTCAAGCCTACTGGTTCACTTTTATGACAACTATCCCTATGGATACAAAATCTACTAAATCCAGATAAACACTATCCCTCTTTACTATCGTTAAACTTCTACGTTCATGCTTCTAACTCTAGATCATATGCTGCCATAGGATTCTGAGAAGGGATCTGAGGGCATATATAACTTTAGCTTAGTGCACAATTTTTATGAACATAAATGAAATCCTTCAAACTTGAGAACATAAAAGCACTGATGGGATCCTTTTTGAGCCCACATGCAATCCTATAACTGACTTTGGGGACTATCTGAGAAATCTCTATCAGTAGGAATTTAAGCTTGAATATTTCTATTCCCTAAAAAATAAGGCAGAGTTGACATGAATGGAGCATGACAAGAATTTGTATAAGTTTCTTAGAGAACCTTTCTACAGCACGATCTGAGATATGAAAGAAGGAAACTATTTCTTAGATGCCTTGTAGCCTCTCAAAGAAAAGTACAGACGTCTCTTTACCATTCCACAAGACTATACTAGATAAAACTTCATAGACACCCTAGGACACTTGAACCTTATGCTCTGATACCAAGTTTATCACGACTCGAGGTTGCCCTATAGTTGTAACACGGTGCTTAAAACCACAAGTGATCCCAAGCTAACCCATGTACTGACATAGTGCTTGAGCAACTAGTTTATAATGTAAATAAAAGCTAAATTTGTTGAGAGGATGCATAGTCATAAAAAATTCTGAATAAATAAGATACTGTAATAGCTTACATCATAATAAATCTGAAGAAAGAACTTGAATTACATGAATGACTCTGACTGACCATCTATGAAGCCTCTACTATTTTGACTATAAATAGATGGGACATGCCTCGAACTACCACTAATCAATACATATGGATAATCAAAATACAACACAAAAACTGTAATGGACTAGAGTACCCAAAATAAGAGAACTCATCATCTGCTGGTTGAAAGTTGAAAATTGTTTGACCCTGGTATGTGTTAATATTGGGTACCTACATTATGAAGGAATGCAACCACAAATGCATATATATGGTTAGTACTTTAAAATGTACTGAGTATATGGATACATGTACTAAATCATGGAAATATTTAAAACATGCTTTAAAACTGAGGACATAAGTTATTTGCTGAAACATACATTTAAAACATGGCTATTTGTGAAAATTGTAAGTCATAGTGAAGTTTTATAAATCATGATCTAAAGATGATTTTGTAAGTTAGGAAGCGGTAGAAATATGGTTGTATGTAAATCTTATGTAAAGCTGGACATGTTGTAAAGCTGTACTGAGGATCATGTATGAATACTGAGATGAAAACATGAGCATATAAAATAAATGCAAGACCAAACAAAGTATGCACTGACATGATCTAACTACTGAATAATCTATAAAACTATCTGACTGAATAACTGGTAATCTGATTACTTGGTCAAGCAAAATTGAACTAATGTAAACTGAGTACTGACTGAAACTATAAGAGCTATCATGTAACCGACATGCCCCAATCTGAGAAAATTGGGGTCCAACCTGTAACTCTAATTGGAAAGTTGTCGTACCTTGCCACAGGTACTAACACATAGCTGATGATGTGGGTCCATAAGGTTGATGTCCCAAAGGACTAAGGAGATAGTCCTAAACTGGTGGGTGACATCTCATAATCCTACGTTGTCTATGTAGTTCTGGAACTTAGGGACTGCTACTAAGGACTCAATCCTAAATGGAGGGTGATCCCCCATCCCTAGGTTCACTCGGTGCTAAATTCTACTCTCAACTGAATGAAGCTGGTATTATTATAGGTCTAACATGATGTGGTACTGTACTGATGAGTTCTCAACATGAACATAATATTCTAAATGTAGTAATAAAATTATGGTTTGATTGACTTGTAACTTTAGAATAAAGACATGTATAAACAAATAAGTATCGGGTGATCATAACCCTCCAGCATAAAATGATTACCAAAATATGATAACAATTTTTAAAACAGTGATATAAAGTCATAGTTCAAAGACCCAAAACATAATACATTTTAATGAATGAGTGAGAAACATGAATTTGATCATGGGAATTGCTAAACTTAAGAGGACAACATATTTACATGGTTTAATTCATAACTTGATGATTTAGCATGAAATCAATTGAACATGACATGGGTAATTGAAATTTAAAACATGAAAAAATCTAATTTACATGGGAAGACATGTTAATATGGCTTGAATTATAATTTCTAAGAAGATATGGATAAAATTCATGATTTACATGGATGATTTTCCAAAAGAAAGTTAACATCTATACTTGAACAAAAAGGGAATTTTTAGGACTCAATGGGTGGAAGAAACACATTGATGAATACCCCACATATCTGAATGTTGAATCCTAGGATAAATTTCTTGGTATGTAACTTGAATTTGATGAACCCTAGTTGATTTTGGGGAAAAACAATTCACCCATTTTTGCTTTGTGATGGATGATTTCTGAGTTATGATAGGTTAGGGTAGTATTTATGCTTGATACTTGTTGTTTGGAGGGTGAAATAACATACTTTTGGGGTTAAAAGAGTGGAAAAAATCCAAAAATAAAATCTTAGAAATCGTCTGGACAACTTTTAGAAGCTGTCAGGACGAGTTTGGCCACGACTCGTAAGGTCTGGGTACGATTCATGGCTTTAGTCTCCATCAAAAATCTATATTTTGGCCCCTACTGCCATGGTGACTCCTCCTCCTAACAACTCGTAGGGTCTACTTACGGGTCGTCATCATGAGTCGTAACCACTGGCAACCATAACTTCTCACCCTGATATCAGATTTAAGAAAAATTAATATCGTTGGAAATATAATTCAATTATCTATATTTGGTGGGTCTTGAGATTAGAAATTCTTAGTAGAACAAAAGTTATTCTTATTTGAATATGACTGTAATACCCCATAATTTTTCCCAGCTTGAAATTATCTCAAGAATGTTAGAAACTTTCTTTGAAATATGAATCCATTTTTGTACACGTGAAATTTTTTTAAGATTATCTTTTTTTTTCACGTGGAAAATTGAATTAGCTTTTCGATGTTACCAATTTTGTCCAAATACGGTATCGGAGTAAAAAATTATGGACATTTTACTCAGAGCTGTCAGAATCACCCAGGTGCGACGGCCAGGTTGACGGACCGTCGATCTAGCGACAGACCGTCACCTTTATCGTCGCAGCCAAGGTAGTACGGCAACCTTCTGGATAAGGTGCGATGGACAGGTTGACGGATCGTCGAACTTGCGACGGACCTCACCCAAGCCGTCTCTACTTAGGCAGTGAGTCCCTATCCTGGTCCACCTACGATGGTCGAAATGACGGACCGTCGATCCAACGATGGGCCATCGCACGAGCTGTCGCATATCCCGTTCAGTTATTTTTAAGTCATTTTTAAGGGGGTTTTTTTTTCTTTTACCAGCCGTTTATATACCTAGTAATATTCGACCAAGGCTCCAAAATTCATTATTGTTCCACAACATTAAAATTAGGGTTTTCTCCCTAAGAGCAATCCTTAAGTAACAAAATCCAAATCTTCTTCCAGAACTAAGAGATTCAAATTCTTCAACATCAAGAACTTCAAGAAAATCACTACCAGGTATGCATAGTGTTCATTCATGGACTCCTTTCGTCCATGAAGCCCAAGAATCTCTTTTTAAAGTTCAAGTGTATGAATTTCTTTATGAATTTTATGTTGGGTTTGCTTTTGTTCATGTTGATAATGACCAATTGAATTCTAATCCATGTTGGGTGATCAATTTTATGTGGAATTGATTAGTATAGGTGTAGATTCATATGAACCTATGATTAAATCCTTGGATGATGAAATTAGAGTTGAATCATGATGTTTATTTGTTGTGTAATGTTGTCTACATATACTATGCTTACCATATTTTTGATTAAATGCCTATGCGAAGGAAAAGTGCCCAACTAGTATGATATTATGCAATCCTCATGTATGTACAAGTTTATGCATATCACATGTTTGATGAAATTCCTTAATAAATGAATTATGGATTGTGATGTTGGTCATGTATTCAAGAAAGTCATGCTTTGTCAGTTTCTTTCCATCGAGTCCTGGGGGTACTTGTACCCGACAATTAGCTGTGTGCCTCGAGCCCATGTCATGTTCTAAAGATACTCTCAGTCAAGCTATGTTCAGTAGACTTCAATCAGTTTCATGACTTAGGAAAACTCAGTAATCTCAGTCAGTTATCAAATCTCAGTAATATTTTGTTAGTCAGCGGAATTCAGTTAGCTGAGTCCAATCAGTTTAGTTAATCATGTTCAATGTCTATCCAGATGGGAGTAGAAATTAGCATCGAGCGAATCCAAGGATAGGAACTCACCTGTTATATGAGGGTGTGATTCTTAGAAGTAATTCTTGCGTTCTAGAACTATGTAGCCAGCGTAGGTTGAGACATCATAGCCTATTATATGAGGGCAGATAAGGTGGCTTAACCTATTATACGAGGATTCCCACCGTTCTCACTAGAGTTACCTATTATATGAGGGTTACTCACAGATTGTCCTTACCAGTGGCGTGGTATTGACACCCTTCCAATTGGGGTTACAGATTGGACCCCAACTCAGCCATAATAACGTATTAGGAGCATGTCGGTTAGATGACTACTTCCCATAGTTTCAGTATAGAATCAGGACTGTCAGATACAGTCATTCAGTCTCAGTAATAGAACTTAGATAGTTCTACAGTATTTAGGACTGTCAGATACAGTCAACTCAGAATAGTACGGAACTCAGCTAGTTTCATCAGAACCTAGACTATCAGATACAGTCGCTCAATATTAGTTATTTTAGTTATACAATTATCAGTATCTCATGTTATCAGAACTCAGGCTCAGTAATCATGTTATCATGACCCTAGTTATAGTTATTATGTAGTCATGCATGTATTCTCACGTTCATATTATTCAGTCAGTTAGTATAGATCATGCATGTAAACCTTTTGCATTCAGCCTACCTCACATGCATACCAGTATATTCAAAGTACTGACGCATTTTCACTATAGTGTCTTATACCATAGGTCAGAAGCACGAGCTCTAGAGCATCAGTAGCATTCCAGTCTCCGCAGTCAGAGTTAGCAGTAAGTCCTCATCCTTCGAGGACATGAACATTACTTTATTATCTCATTAATTAATTTATTAGTTGGAGTTAGTTGGGGACATGACCCATCAATTCCTTATTCAGACAATCATGTTTTTAGAGGTTTTTCAGACTACAGTATGTGCAGATAGTTTATTTCAGTTAGTTTTGGGTATTTCATACCCCACCTAGATATTATATTTTATCATATATTATGTCTCAATTTTGAACCTTATGGCCTTTCAGTTCATGTTTCCGCATTATACAGCATATTATGCAGTATATAGGTACAGATATCAGTCATGGGTTAGCTTGTGGTCCTCCGAGGTCATGAGCATCGTGTAGCATTTCGGGTACTAGATTCAAGGCGTTACAATGACTATAGTTATATATATCCCAAGAATTTAATCGATAAGGGATGTTTTGACATGTTTATAAGTTAGGAGTTATTTGGAGTCTTAATATATGACTAGGTCACTTGTAAAACTACCAAAACATAGACTTGATTCTTGTATGCTTTACTTGTCAAGCTATGAGTCTTCATAATGACTCATAATGTCAGGATACAAGTCAAATGTTGGACTCGTAACCATTGGACTAAATTTTTGGATTGCATACTGTTGTGATTATGAATCCTTCCATAAGACTCATATCCACTGATTATGAGTCGTAGTGAGTAGTCGTCGTCACTGGAATTGAGTAGTGGGATTCACTTGAGTAGATACGACTCACTTGTGATGACTCATCACGAGTGGTTACGACTCGTTACCTTGAGTCGTAGCCATGGCAGTTTATCAGGCCCTTAAGGGAAATCTTCCATAATTTTTTGCCATGACCTCGGATTAAGACGAGGCTTGAAGCGTTGGAAAGCTAACTTCATAGCCTATGTTTTAAGATATCTAGAGCTTGAAAATTTTAGGGTATTATAGTAAAATTCATCGTGTTGGTCTAGATTGTCTTTCTTGACGGCCACTTTAAACATGACCTCTCTATCCAAAATATTATCCAACTCTAATTGATAGAAGATACACCAGCATTCTAAAATAAATAGTGGTATAAGAAGAGGTAAAACAAATAGATTCAAATATGATTGTATAATTGTTTTTACTTTAAGTAATCCTTTCATTAATTCAGTGGCAGTCTTTCATATGAGTTTCATCGCATATTGATCCCAAAGTAATAAAGTAATAAAGTCAATCTCTGCCAAATCTGTTATTTTTGAAAATAATTTATACCTGCAAGGCATGTTTGACATTTTTTTTTGTAATTACAATTTAATTTATCATGATTTTTCTAAATCTGTGCATCGCAGAACTCCCAATGCTTTCACACGTTTTGTAGTAAAATTTACTGTCAAGTTCATCAATTTTCTTACTACAATTTTTGCATCTCAGGTATGATCATTTTTTGTTATCAAGATCTATATGTAATATGGTTGCAACAACATAGAAGCTCCCTTCCTATATTTATTAAAGTAGCATAGTAAAAAAAAATATTCACTTGTCACACTATAATTTTATATTTAAATAAATAAAAAGTGTTATTCACATTCATGTACTCGATAAACTACTTGATAGTTTTAACTTCAACCACTCCAAAAGTCAATTCATTTAAAATAGAATAGTTATATTAAGGAAATAGTTGACTAATCCTCTCAGATTTATCTCCATGCACATCTTTCATTCTACATGTATTGAAGTTTGTTAAAATATCTATCATATAATAAATTTTCTAGGTTACTAAAAAAAAATGAAGGATGTAGGAGTATATATAAACCTGAAAACAAAATTAGCAACTCCAGGTAGTTCAGGATTAATTCATAGTTTTAAAGCAGTCAGACAAAAGTTTAAATTAGAACAATCGAGCAAGTTAATGTCGTGATGACTACATGCGAATCTTTGAAATTGAATGCCCTTATTATTATTGGAGGCATTTATTATGCAATGTTTTGTTTCATTATGGATATGCACACACAGATATATACATCCAAACATATGCATTGTATTTTGAAGGGGCAACATCAAACACTAATACTGCTCAACTGGCAGAAATATTTCTCAAAGCAAAATGCCAAACAAAAATATGCATGGTTTGAGGTAGTTCTCTTTATCTAATTTAGAGTTATGGTTCTCATTTTTCATGAATAGAAGTGACAAACGTACTTTTTGCACTAAATATTTTTGTAGAATTTCACTTTAAGCTAGATGTTCTATTTCATTTCATTCTCTTAATAGGCATTCAATTCATACTTTATGATTGTCCTTTTCTATAGGTGGTTGGAGTTCCTACTACATAAATGAATATCAAAAGAATTAATTTGTTGAATCAAACGTTTATTTTGACACAATATGTAAGGTATTAGTCAAATTATATGAATTATATGAAAGAAAACATTCGGTAAGAATTATTTTTCTAGAATATGTACAGTTAACATTAAATATTTTTTCTTTGAGAGGCATTTTCATTAAAACTTGTGATCACGTTTTTCACTTCTACTTTGCAGTTGTTTGAGGCTCAACTTGAAAATTCTAATGTCCTCCTCCGCTACTCATTAACTTTTGTTCAAGGAGATAGAAATGTATTCTGGTATGAGTTCTATTCTTATTTGAGAATTTCATCAATTTCTAATGTTACATTTCATTTGTGACTTTCATGGAATCAGAAATTCGTAAAACGATCTCTATGAAAGCTTTTTATTCTAGTGCTGAAAATTTATGTTCTAATAGTGAAACTCCATATATCTTAGTTATAGCAAAGTTCAGATGTAATAAGAGTTCACGATATAGGGTCTATCCTTTATGCACCAATCTGAAAGAAATATTGCTTTATATATGTGTGTGTGTGTGCATTTAGTTTCATGAATACATCATTCTACTTAATACGGACAACAACTATCTATGTAGTCTAGTCTTGTGGTAGGCTAATTAAGTGGCAGAAAATGATGATAGATAGGTTGTGGAGTTGATGCTAAGTGAGAAGCGACTTTATCTTTGAAGAGATTTCATCAATATTGAGAAAGAGTAATGTAATTAGACCAAAATACAGTGAAAGTTTAAAGCAAATACCTATAAAAGATATGAAAAAAATGGAGGGAGTATGCTTTATCCTCGAAAGTTTTGATGCAATCACACATGTTAGAACTATTCTATTTTTGCT
Source organism: Capsicum pubescens (assembly GCA_030864215.1). NCBI lineage: Eukaryota > Viridiplantae > Streptophyta > Magnoliopsida > Solanales > Solanaceae > Capsicum > Capsicum pubescens. The sequence goes on from CM061549.1 coordinate 251,503,135, forward strand.
ATTCTTTTGTTTCACGGGAGAAATAATGTAGGCTAACAAATAATTAATCGTTACAAATTAGAAGTTAATTAATCACTATGTGTTTGAAGGTGTAAACTACAATTAAAGTTTAAAGTCAATGATTTTAAGGTTCTTTTTCTCATTTTGCAGAATGATGTGGCAACACTAGTTTCTTGCAGGCAAATGCTTTAGTTACTGAATTATTTTTTCAAAATATCTTCTTGTGGCATAAAAAGAACCTTAGAGATCACCAATGGCTTCTTGCCACCTATAAAAATCAAGGTAGAATTTGATTTCATATGAAGTCGATATTTATACATTTTTTCAAGCTTATCATTGGTTGATTTGTCCCCATTAAAGTGGTTATGACATGCTGAATCGGATAAAAGATCAAATTAGAACAATCGAGCAAGTTAATGTTGCGATGACAACATACAAATTTTTAAAATTAAATGCTCTTATCATTATTGGAGGTATTTATTATACAATGTTTTGATTCATTATAGATATACTCACACAGAGATATACACCCTAAAATATGCATTGATATTTTGAAGGGGTAACATCAAACACTAATGTTGCTCAACTGGAAGAAATATTTGTTGAAGCAAAATGTCAAATAAAAGTATGCATGAATTGACACAGTTTTCTTTATCTAATTTATTGTTATGCTTTTGACTTTTCATGAATAAAAGTGAAGAACCTACTTTTTCTTCAAATATTTTTGTTGTATTCCACTTTAAGTTAGGCGTTCTATTCCATGTTATCCTTTCAATATGCAAGGCTCATACTTTCTGATTGTCCTTTTCTTCAGGTGGTTGAAGTTTCTGTTACGTTAAATGAAGGTCTAAGAATTATTTTGTTGAATCAAATGTCAATTTTGACATAATAGGCTAGGTATTAGTCAAATTGTATCAATTATATGAAAGAAAGAATTCATATAAAAACTATTTTTCTAGAATATGTACAGTTAACATCTAACTCCTTTTTCTTTGAGAGGCATTTTCATTTAGACTTGTGGTCACGCTTCTCGCTTCTACTTTGTAGTTGTTTGAGGTTCAACCTGAAAAAACTTTGATGTCCACTTCTGCTACTCATCAGCTCTTGTTCAAGGAGCTAAAAATATATTCTGGTATGAGTTATATTCTATTTTAAGATCTCATTGATTGATAATGTTACTTTTCATTTGCGGCTTCTATGAAATCAGAAATCTATAAAACGACCTCTATGTGAACTTTCTATTTTAGTGCTGAAAATCTATATGCTTAATCGTACAGCTCCATATATCTTAGTTATAGAAAGATTCAAATGTGATAGGAATTCACTGTATATGGTCTATCCTTTTATGCACCAATCTGAACGGAATGTTTCTTTATACACTCCTCTATTAAGGCATTCATACACACACACACGCATATACACGCACGCGCTCACACATATATAATTTCATGAGTACACCAGTTTATTTGATATGGCCAACAAATATATGATACAGTTTGGTCCTATGGTAGTCTAGTTAAGTGTAAACTTCAATGAAAGTCCAAAGTTAATGATTTTAGGGTTCTTTTTCTCATTTTGCAGAATGAAGTAACAACACTACTTTTTTGCAGGCAAAATGTTCATCGATTTATTGAGAGTTGCTTTAGTTATTGTAGTGCCAAAACACTTATGAATTAGTTATTGTAACAAAAGATCATCAACAACTAACAACTTAAAATATAATAAGAGAATCATAAAATTATTAATAAATTATTGAAAATTTATCAAAACATTTCGTCCATAATAAAAATCAATGTTGAAAATAGAAAAGGTGACATTCCACTGCTTGTATCTTATTCAAGTCTCCCAAATAATCTGAATCATGTTTTTTTTTTATGACTTTTTTTCTTTTACTATTGAAAAGTTGTACACTGGGATCTTCATCAACGTCTATCACAAACGACTCATTCTTGAATCTACTTCTCTTTGCAGGGGTATTTGAAGCAGAGTTCACTTCACTCTCAGCAATAGATTTACGATATCAGTCAAAAAAAGAATGTTAAAATCAAATATCTTTATAAACTTTAACAAATGATCTATATATCTACATAAAAATGTTTGTCGTAATCACCATTAAATCATTATCTCTAGGTACGAGTTTTCATAATTAAACTCTGAATACTATGGAAGAAAATAATAATATCAATAACAATCTATATTCTAAGTTAATTTATTTTAACACAAATCAACAAATTTAATTTGTTTGAAAGTAATGTCAACATATAGTGCATGTTTTTTCAATCGAAGAGGAACGATATTGCTTGATGAGATCCTTATCCTCACTAAATTTAAGAACAATGTAAACTTCATCATCTTGATCTATATTGTCTTTCTTGATGGCTACTTTAAAATGATTTCTCTATTCAAAATTCAACTCCCATGAATATAAAGATACACCAACAATCTAAAATAAATAGTGGTATAGAAGAGGTAAAACAAATAGATTCAAATATGATTTTATTATTTTTGTTATCTTAAGTAATCCTTTCACTAATTCAGTGAAAATCTTTTTTATGAGTTTCATCGCATGTTGATTTCAAAGCAACAAAATAATAAAATTAGTCTCTGCAAAATCGATTACTTTCAGGAATAATTTATACCTACAAGGTGTGTTTGAGATTTTTTTTAAATAATTATAATTATAATTTAATTTAACCATAATTTTTTTACAATCTGTGAACCGCAAAACTCTCAAGGCTTTCACACGTTTTGCAGAAAAATTTACTATCAAGTTCATCAATCTTACTACTGCAATTCTTGCAGCTCAGGTATGATCATTTTTTTTTATCATAATCTATATGTAATATGATTGTAGCAACATAGAAGCTCCTTTTCTATATTTATTAAAGTAGCATAGTTAAAAACATATTCACTTGTCACACTATAATTTAATATTGAAATAAATAAAATAGTGTTACTCACATCTATGCACTCAATTAACTGCTTGATAGTTTTAACTTCAATCGCTCCAGAAGCCAACTCATTCAAAATAGAATAGCTATTTTAAAAGGACAGATGACTAATCCGCTTAGATTTATCTCCACAAACATTTATCATTTTACATGTATTAAAGTTTGTTAAAAAATTTATCATTTACACAAATTCTCTAGGTTGCTAAAAAATATAAATGGAGGATGTAGGAAAATATATTAACCTGAAAATAAAATTAGCAACTTCAGGCAGTTCAGGATTAATCCATAGTTTTGAAGCAGTCCAAAGATTACGTACAAAGAATTTTTCTATATTTATGTATATATATATGTAATCAAATTCGGATAGATATAGATTTTAAATAAAAAAGTTTAATGTACATCATTAGTTGGAACCTTTAAATTTATGAGTCTGTATGCGTTGCATAACCACAATGACAGGCTTATCAGTAGATTCATTCAAGTGTGGACGAATTTATTTAATGAATTTTGCCCTGAATGTAGCTTCAATCATTTTATTCCTTCATAAAAATGCATAATTTAATCATATAAAAAATTGGGATAACTTGAAAAATATCAATGATTATAATCATTTATGCAGTCTTACTCATAATCCTAGAGATCCACATTCATAAAAGCACTGGACTTATCACCTTGTTTGTATTCTTGAACAGGTCCATAAACAATAATTTCTCCTATGATATCTATCAAAATTGAAAAAATAAATACTTAGTATAACATACAATTGGTGAAATCTTTTGATTAAAAAATTTGTGTAAAGAATAATTATCGAAAAATTTAGTCTCATCAATATCAACTTGATTTATCAAATGCTCAAATAGATGAAATCTAAATAAAGTTCGATCAAAGCATGGATCAACAGTGTTTTGTATGCTTGTCCTATAAGTGAACATAAATTTCATTTTGTGATCGTTGGTCTTGACTTTTGACTTGTTTGATACTACAATGAAGTTTCTCATAGAATAGAATTTCAACTCTTTTATTTCTGATTTGAATTTAGAAATAACGGATCTTCAACAGATACGTGAATATGATCACCCTATAAATAAATAATTCATAATTGAGATTATTAAAAGCAGTGAAATAAAAATAGGGAACTAGAAAAGAGACAATAAAGTATGTCTAACTTGTAATCCGACAAAAGCATTTCTAAAGATAATATCTTGTTGGAATTTTTATGTTCTAAAATCTACCACAAACGCACTATATGAACCTTCAAATTTTCTTGCATCTTAGTAATGTTCGGTATCTCACGTATAGAGTCGATTTTAGCAGTTATTTTTTTTATAGATATTGAATAATATATTTTTTTCCTCATGATGAATTTGAAATACATTGATATGTATTTATAGTAATGTTGTAGTTTTTAAATTACAGAGAGATAATGATAAAGAGTTGGGATGACATTATTTTAAATTCAAATTAAGTCATGATAATCACTAAGAGTTGAGATAAAATTAAAACTCTAAAATTATAGAAGTAGTAATAATCAGTAAAAATTCAAAATTGTTATTTGATTAAAATATCTTTTAGTTGCTGAAAGTTAGGATTATTTGAGTTAAAGAGATATCACAATTATTTTACTTGCTGAAAGTTGGGATCAAGTTATAATCAAGATTTAAAAAAAAAATATATCAAAATCATTTTACTTGCAGAAAGTTGGGATCACATTATAACCAAGTTTTTTTAAAAAATATATAGAGTACTAACCCACGCTTCTTTTCGGGTCAGCAGATTTTTTTTTTTGTGTTGAAAAGTTGCATAAATTAATTTTTAGAGTTTATTTAGGACTCTTAAATATAGTTCCTACGTTTAAGTTAATGAATTTTTTTTCTTCCAGCATTATAATTATTTTCAAATATTTATTATTTTTAAATTCAAAATTTTTATTACAACACTATTAAGTATTGTCCTAAAAAATGCCACGTGACTTTTTAATATCTTGACACTTGAGAGAGAGAGAGATGGATGGATGGATGGATTAATTTTTTTATATGTTTGTCGAGTATGTTTTTTTAACCTTAAATAGATTTTTTTTAAAAAAAAATTAACAATATTTTTTCTATATGAATTCAATATGTTTGTTGCTTTTCTGGTTGTGGTGAAATCATAATCAGTTTGTTTGAAGAAAAGTAATTTTAACGATATAAAATTGATAACTATGAATTATGATACTCTAATTTACGTAATACCATTTTGTCTACACATTTCATGCACCCATGTGCTTATTTTTGAATCAAGATCTCATCTCATTTAACTTCGATGTTGAATTACGATTTAATGATGGTATCATTTTAATTTCATATTCAAAAAAAGATAAATCTTGTTGCTCTTCAAGATTTGTATATTAAAAAAGAAAAAAAAATCATGCATGAAAGAATGAAAATCACGTGGATTGTGTATAAAATCTATTTTCTATAATAGAATAAGTATGAAAGAAATTAGAGAGATAAGAGAGAGATTGAAAGAGAGAATTCTGAATTTGTATAACAAATTAGGAGAAAATAAACTAAAGAAGATGAAAAGTATAAACAAAAGGGATAATTGCACAAAAGAACAACTAGCAAATATATTTTACATTTAAGTAATCAAAAATATACTTTACACTTTATAGCCCAAAATCTAATTTGGTCATTCACCGTAAAGCAATTTTTGTTTCTACTTATATGCGGAACAATACTTCTCATATTAAATTCTCAGCTTCTTCTTTACGATTTTCACTTTAATTCTTTCTCAATTTTCTCCCAAAAAAACTTCAAACAAATTGGTGAAAAATTCAACATTAGCTTCAAATTTTTTTTCTATAATTTGAGGTTTCAATATTTTCGGAAATAAGCTTTGTTTCGAGTGGGTATAGTTGTAAAAGATCAATTATGCATTGAGGAGCCCAAATCTAAAATTTTGGATGATTTGGTGTAGTTTTGAGGTGTTTTTGAATGAATTTGATACTTGAATTCGATGAAAAAGACGACATCTATTTTTTGGTGCAATATTGTATATATTTGTATACTATATTTTATATTATTGTATATATTAATATACTATATTATATATTAGTGTATATTTTTGTATATTGTATTGTGTATTGTTTTATATACGATACAGTCTTTCTGTTTCGATAATTTTTTTGTTCCTCTTCATTTTATAATCACTTATACGATGCTCATGCATTGTTTGACATTATATATACGTATGTATATATTTGTGTAATTATTATCAACAGTAACTAATTAGATTCAACTTTCGAGTTGCATGCAACGAATTCAGGAAGCATACCATTCTTCTTCAACACCTTTTATTTGCAAATAAAGTAGCTGAATACATTTATCTATGGGCGAGGGAGATAAAAAGTTAAAGAATAACTTTCTTCTTCTAGAATTTCCATCTATAAGAATCTGAGTGAATGATGAAAAGAAATTACATAGAAGGTGGTATCAACTTTTATGTTGTGTTTTTATGAGTGATGAGAAAAAAAAGTTCAATTAGGATGGTTTTACAGTTATTTGACTTTAATAATCGGAGATTGTACGCTGCCATAATCTAGTATTTTCTCATTTGAGGAAGTAGTAGTTCAACATTAGGTAACAAGCAACAACCAGCTGAAATTGATTTAAATTCAGAAGACATCGACTGTGACCAAAGGGAATGAAAACTACCTAACCAGTAAAATTTGAGATAACAGAAACTGATATACCTAAAGTGGTTGAAGCAGAACTAAATTTGCTATTAAAAGAGAATGAACTGAAAAAATAGAGAGAGAGATTAAAGCATTGGTGACCATTCCAGAATGCTAAAATTTAGTGGGTTGGTGATCATGAAAATCAGAAATACTTTTTACTTTATATAATTTTTTTAAAGTTAGAGTTGCAATTGTGTTTGATAATAGTTTTTGCAATTAATATTTTAAATTTAAATTTTTATTTTTTAAGAAAATAAGAATAATGATTTAAAGCTGAAATGTAATTTAAATGGGGTTACTTATGAAAATAAATAATATAGGATTTTTTTTTTAAAAAAAAAAAGCTACAAAAGTGAAAGCAAGGTTTTGGTTTTTCAAATTTCAAATATAACGTCAAGTCAAGTTGTATTGAAATTTTAGCGGTCAAATGAAATTTTAAATAAAGTGAAAAAAATCGAAAAAAAAATGAAAATTTTCCTTGACCAAACAGGTCCTTAAAAACCTCCCGCACAAGCTTATATCCATGATATGCATGTATTGACTTGGTAAATATATCGGGTGCGAATAAACTTTTACAATAAATATATTGATATTGAATACTATATTGTACACACTTGAATACACTCGAAAGAAAGAAAAAAGTCATTTTATATTATTTCTCTTATTCTTATCTTTATACTGTGATTCTGAGCTTGGTTTTACAACTCCTATATATTCACAAAATTAGTTTCATTATAAGCAGATTAATCTAAGGAATTCTTTCTGATTTCGTGTTATTCTTTATTTTATTTTATTTTGCTCATGTCGTGTATGAAAGGTCTTAAAGAACTTTTAATTTGCATTCACTTTTCATTTTACGTTCAAAAAAAGATCAGTGTAGCACTTTGAGAAAGAGTTTAAAGTTCCATCAACAGATGGAGTAAAAGATATTTATATAGTGAAGTCATTTAAAAAATAATTTTCCAATTATAATTGATTATAGCGTAAAATAAGTGATAAATAATATATTATAACAAATTAAATTAGTATACTATTATAAAAACATTAGAAAGTGTGGAAGAATTTTACTCTTCAACGGAAGAATGCTTCACGTACAAATATGTGACACATTGTTATTTTTTTTCTTCGAGGGAAAAAAGATTTTTCTTTTTATTTTCTTAAACAAAATAAAAATAACAAAGCTGTTCTTCGTTATAAACTGGGAAAGTTTTGCCCTTGAGATAGAAAATAAAGCATTTTCCTTTACATTTTAATTTCCATCCGAACCATATATAGTTGTGGAGATAGTTTAATTTAACCTTGTTGGAAATTTATAACAACAATATATACAGTGTAATCTCATAAATTTGGGTTCCGAAAGAGTGATGTGATAGTTTTCTGGAGCTTTCCTCTATGGTCATATCGAAAGGATGTGAATAAGAGTTAAGAGTTCCAACCTAGCAGTAAGCAATCCTCAAAAGCAACTATGTCGCCTTACGCTTACCTTGTGAAGGAAGAGAAGTTATTTTCGATAAACCTTCTGCTTAAGTAAAACATATCAGATATCAAATATGTTAACAAATGCAATACAAAACTTAGGTAAATAGCTAATTAAATTAGGATCGTTTTAGAATTTTTACATTTACAGCTGGCTGAATTTACTACTTATATTATTTTAAGCAGTATACATAGATTATACATGGTTATACACATATTATATATAATTTACATATCTATCAGCTAATTTTAGTTTAATAGGTTGACTGAGAGACTATTTAGATTAATTTTTCACCATAGTTTCATTTTTATTCAATATATTTTCATTTCAAAAACCATTTTTTCTTGTGGTGATGGTAACAAATGATAATATTGCACCCTTTTTCAAAGGATGTAAGAGTGAGGCCCAATAAACTTTGAATTGACTCATGAATAATCTAGGACTAGCTACCCTTTTTGACCTTTTCAGCTGAACTTTAGTACAAAGAATTGGAAAATATGCTGAGTAAGAGACAAAGATGTGCAGCTCAGAAATGATCCTGTGTGAATCTAAATTAATCGATCGACTTTTAATGAAGATATTGAATATAGAATGAAGAAAAAAAATGCACACCAAGTAAATTGACCAATTCTTACGCTTACCTTTTCCATGATAAATGTAAATGCAAGGAAGTATACTTCTACATCACTCATTTTTTTTAAAAAAAATTCCAATTCAATAACCTGAGTATTAATATAAATGGTCATAATATTAATGGAAAAATGAGTTCCACTGGATCTGACAATAGAAACTTCACATGGGAAAAAATTACTTAATGATATTGCAAGAATATTATTCCTACCGTATTAACCGGTTCACTTTACACACGCATGCACTCCAATCAGGAAGAGAGAAATTTCACTAACTTGTTTTTTGTCAGGTGTCTCATACCTATTTTGAGATCAATTTATTTGAATTCCCATTGAAAAATTTCACTTTGAGAGATAAAACTCTCATTCACTCAGTATAAGAAAAATTCATTCTCAAAGTTCGAACCTAATATTTAATTAAAAAATCATTAACGTAAAAGTACAAACTTACATTCGTAATCTTTAAGATGATACTTATTTTAAGATGTGGGAGAGTATACACTAAAAAAACAAAGGTCACTAGAATAAAAGGCGCACTAGAGGTTGTTGAAATGAGAAAAAAACCTTATCCTACGAATTAAACTGCGACACCAAATGGACACCACTCACAGGGAACATCAAAGTGGGCATGAAACTGACTTGTATACGTATTAAAATAAGTCAATTCCTTATATGACACTCAACTTAGTCAAATGTCCTACTAAAGTTATTTATCTTTTTTTTTTTATTTTAAAAATATAATTCAAATTTGTGCATTTTTCTTACAAACTATAATTATTAAAAGTGACTTAAAATATAACCAAATAATCCATCGAGTTTGAAATTTATATTTAAATAATCTTTATTTTTTTACATGAAATATTAATAGGTCTCCAATTATTTTTACTTTTATACTTCTTAAATTAGTTTTTAATATATTTTATCAATAAGTGTGTAATATAATTTAAAAAGACTCAAATCATAATATTAAATACGAATTAAAAAGACAAAGAATGTTAAATTAGGGTTTAAAATTGATAGTTATATTTTAAATGAAATAAATAAGTACATTTATTGTCCAAATTGAAAAATGTATTCATTTTTTACCGTCAAGTTGACGAGGCGATATGCTTTTCTCTGAAGTAATATCACAAGATTGATAAAAATAATATTGGAACCTTAGCTTAAAATATTTTTAAGTTACAAAATGGTTATATAAAATCACCTAATTTTATTTGATAGTGAATGATTGATGTTATTATCATGGTATCCGGTAATATGCATTATTTTTTAAAATAATTTTTTTTTTAAATATTGATATATGGTTCATCTACTACCTAGAGACCCTAGTTTTTTTTTTTGGTTTGATTTGCAGGAATTTATCGTCTTCTTTATGAATTATAATTTTTTCGACAATAATTTGGAGTAGAAGAAACTAACAACTAACTTGAACTATTTTATCAAATATAAAGATTAATCCTAAAATGAATAAATACAGAATATTATTTTATTATTGAACTCCTAAGTTTCCAAATAAATACAGTACATATAAGCTTATTTCTAACAATTTTAATTGTAATTTTGGTAGACGTCGTTAGATTTAGTATCGCAGTTAGAAGTTGAAAGAAGATTGTACTCACAAAGTTTTATAGTTGAATGGTTATTGATATTTTGTATTGTTAACTAATAAGGATCATTTAAATTTAAAGTTCAAACTTAAGTGACTCTTTTGATAATTTTTCTCTCATCTTTTGAGTCACTTTTAGCAATTATTGATTTTTAAGAAAAATGCATAAAGTCCGATGATATTATTGAAATAAAAATAAATAAATAACTTTATTGATATATTTCCCTAAGTTAAGTGACAATATGAGGAATTTTTTTGTAATATATCATGCCTCGTGCCAACTTGATTTTTTTTGGTTATAAGATCTTCTCTTCTTCTTTTTTTTTTGGGTTCGGGGGTTTTGTGTGTGGGTGGGTGGTGGGTGGGCGGGGTGGGGTGGGGGTGGGGATTCGAGGTGCTAACTAAATTGGTATTTTCAGGAGTATAAAATTCATCATTTGGTTCATAATGGTAATTATCTGAAGTTCCATTGAGAAAATATTAAGTTGATGATCACAAGGAACAAAAAGTTCATTTGAAAATAAAGTGTGTTACGTAAATTCAGAAGTGGTGGAGCAGTGAATTTGGTAGTTTAATTGAACTTTTTGAACCATAGAAGTCAATGACTATGGGCTCTAGCTCTCTATTGCCCTCACATAACTTGCAACTCTTCAACAACTTAGAAAAATGCAACTCTTCTGTTATTAAGTATGACACATGTCTAGTAGTACAAGTAATTCAAAAACCAGACATGGTGTAACAACTTGTCACCAATAACCCATGGTAGCTCATCAAACACAAAAGTATGTCATTGAAAACTGGATCAACAACGTAACTCCCTTATGTCAATAACTATCACAAGAACGACATTTTTATACTTTCTCTTTGCCAACCAAACGAGGTGGGACCAAGAGCACACAAGCTGACACACATCATCAACAATAATAATAATAAACTTAGTGTAATTTTACAAGTGTAGGTCGCCGATAAGGGTAGAAGATTAGTAGATAGTCGAGTGATTTTAATTTATTATTGTAGTCTTTAGTTTGTGGTAATTTAGAGCACCGATTCCGTTGTAGTATTAGCCTACTTGTGTAGTCTTTGGCTTTTAGTATTGTTATCATCTGTTGGTTACTATGTTTAGGTGATCACATCTTGTTGTTTATTTACAGTTTCGCCCTGCTTTCCTATTAGTTGTCATGTTTTTCTTCACTAACTTTCTTTTCTTCCTTTTCATTACTACTTTGATTTGCGCTTCATTATAGACGAGGGTCTTTCAGAAATCACCACTCTACCTCCAAATGGTAAAGGTAAGGACTGAGTATGCTCTATCTTTCTCAGACCCCACATTGTGTGATTTCACTGGGTATGTTGTTGTTAATTCCTTGAGTGGAGGGTAAAGAGAGTAATGTGTATGCAGAAATATGAAGCTTTTGGCAAGATATTTCACATTAAGAAGCTCTAAAATTTTCTGGCAATTTGATACAAGACAAGAGGTTGATGTTTAGTAATCACAATAGAGGATATTGAGTTTGACTTACTAGATACACATTTAACAACATTACAAGTTAATCAAGAAGACATAGAAATCCATTGATCACCCTGAATGAAATTTTGTAGAGAGTATGAGTTAACATGTTCAGCAGGGATTTGGCTACTCCATGGCACTCGTCCTGCAGTATTAGCTCCAGGACCAGTATTTCTGTATTCTCCATAGTAAAGAGTCTTCAACGCGAAATCACCGCTCCAAGGCAACCATCCATTAGGTGAAATAAGAGCCTCTAAAGTACAATCTAAAAAGACGGTTCGAGAATACTCCTTCCATGGCCTTCCCAGAAAGTTTTTGTGCACCTTGGGGTTCTTATAGTACAAGGTCATGTATTCATCAGTTCCATTGATCAAACAATTTTGGAAGACGAAGCCAGTCGATTGTGCAGGGTCTATCTTGCCATGAGCTGTCACAGCATTCGTCTCTCCCTTTTCAGGATGGAGTTGTCGAGGTGCGACAAGGATGTCACATTCTTGGAAGAAAGAAGCTGAGTTCCCAAAAATGAAGTCTACATTGCCTTGGATACGGCAGGACTTGTAGTATTGGCGCAAAGCATGGGCGTACAGGGTGTCTTGATTGCCAATGAATTCACAGTTCTCTGCAACTGAAAGATCACTATCAGATCGGAATGCTACAGCTTGGTGGGCATCTGGACCTGCCGTGTTTTGGAAGGTGATACCACTGGCCATGAATCCATCACCAACAACTCCTGTTTTAGATACATTAACATTAGAATAACTCAAAACTACAAAAGTTCATCAATTAAGTATGTCTTCAGCCATTCCTTCAGCCCATTAGCAAGCAGCTTGAACAATAACATAAGAGTCCTAAGCCCAAGGCTTATAAAAAATGCAAAGAGATTTTGCACTTCAGGCAGACCCCTATGATCCAGAGACGGATCAAAGCGGTTTCAATAGGCTCAATTGGAACCATTGTTTTCGGCTCCATCCATAGATACATGTGCCAAAAAGTTTATGCTTGTATGTATAGATTAGACTCAATCCAAACCCACACTGAACTAAATCTTTCCCCTTTCCACACTAGCCACATAAAGTAAATGCAAATTGAAAAATATCACAAAAAATCAAGCCCATTGTTTGGCTAGTATTTCACAAATCCATTTCAAAACAGGTGAGCTTTGAATGCAAACACAACAAAACAATAACAGGGGGCAGACAAGTTAGGCCTTAGAATTGACAACGTTAACACAACAATGGTACAAGAGAAAGTTGATAAAGCAATAGGATCCCACTGTCCCTAACTATTTCATTGGAGTTTGATTCTAAACCATAAAAACACATGGGAGGAAAATTGATCATCCTTAAAACACCACCACCAATAGGAGTCTGGGAAGCGTAGTGTGTACCTTATCCCTACCTAGCCAAGGTAGAGAGGCTATATCCTAAAGACTCTTAAGGCTCGGTTATCATAGCAGGTTATAAAAAGAAATATACGACATCTACAACAAATAATATGCCAACTAAAAGGAAACATAGGAATAATAAGATAGTAGTGGAGTAATAAACTAATTTAGCCGAATAACACAAGTATTAAATTAACTTCAGCAGTACGCTATGATACCAATAAATCACTTACCAACAGTTGCAGTTTCATAAGTGGTAACACCTATAAGCCCAACATTCAACGAACCCGTAATGACAGTTTTACCCATTCCATCACCCAAAAATACCACATTCTTCTTCTCCAACGGGACCCGAACTTTCTCCTCATACAACCCGGATTTGATCAATATCACAAACTTCCTCGTTTCCTGGTTCTCCGGTGCAGCATTCACCGCTTCCTGCACCGTCTTATACTCACATCCTCCTTTTTTACACACCGTTACATCCGGTTTCAACCCGGATGGCACCCCACCTGTGACCCGACCCGACTCACCCGAACCCGAACCTTCCCAGAATCCGTCTCGTTCTGTTTTCGGTGCAGTCCATGACCCAGTATTCTCCCCGTTAACATCGTAGTTCACCAGCATCCCCAATGCATTGCTGCTATACCCGATTAATGAGTTCAAAAACGCCATCGTTTTGGATACCTGTAACAATGGCGAAGCTAGAATTTTCATTAACAGGTTCAAAATGCGAAGAAGTAAACACCCAAACAAATCAAAAGGTCTTCAACATGTACTATAATATACCTTAAAAAAAGTAATTTCAATCATATATATATATAAACTTTATAATTTTCCAGCTAACCTGTGAGGTACCGTTAACGTACTTCAAAGCGGACCAGCAATCATACTGATACACCATAACTGCACTCATCCATGCACGAGCGTCCTTGATTTTGCCACGTGTCAATGCTTGACCCGTTAACCCGACCCGATACTCCGCATACCCGAGCACCTCCATACACACCTTACCCGCATCGGTACGGTTTGAATTCCCTACGGACGCGTCTATGATCGACTGCACCATCACCTTCGCCTTTGCATTATTCTCCGAAGAGAGATTAACGGCGGATTGGATAATTAACGGCGCCGTTAACTCCGACGGTAAGTTACCAGAATCCGTTAATAGGGATTCACATGTTGGTGGGTCCCGCGAGGCCTTGCAAGCCTCACGGATCTTAACGGAAAATGAATTTCCCGTTGATGAATCCGACGTATGACGGCGTGCGGCGGAGGAAATTGAGAAGAAAAGAATTAAGGAGAGGATTGTCAAGGTGAAAAAGGAAGCCATTGAAATGAAAAGAAATTTCGATTTTCTAAAGATTATGGGTTTGGGGGGTTTTCTTATGTGCATGGTGAGTACCTTTTTATACAAATGGTGGGATGTAAATAATGTGAAAATGCTGTCCAATTTGAAGAAGATATTCAATTAAGTGTGTCGGAAATGATATCTCTATTTTAGGAAATAGAGATGAGATCTAAGTACGCTATATTATGAGGTAAGATCTATGTATGCTACGCCTTATCTACGTACGCTATATTATGAGGTAAGATCTACGTATGGTACGCTGTATTATATTGTTAAAGAATGATGTTGATAGGGTTGTAGATGGTGTAAAAATGCAGTCCAATAAGAGGAAGATATTTCAATTAGCTTGTGTCGAAAATAATTTATTTTTATTTTTATAAGGTAAAGATAAAATTTACTCACGTTGTATATTGTATAAAATGTTGTTAAAAATGATCTCGTGAGAAAGAGGTCAAGGATTTGGTGACCCAGGGGGTTGGTTCACGGGAGTGGAATCGTGAATAGTGATAGCAATGGGAAGAAGAAAAGGGGTAGTGGGAACAGGGAAAACCAATTTTGATTAGATAGTGGCGGTGTCAGTTGATTGAACGGAGATACAGCCAAAAAAAATAAAAAATTAATGAGTTTTAATTTAATTTTTTGGATTAATTGGAGAAGAGGGTTTTTGATTTGCTCTTAAATTAGGGAGCTAAGCCAGTGGGTAATACAATAGGTGAAAACTTGAAAATGATGTGATATGAAAACTCAACTTTGGGCGAGGACAAGAAAACATGAGGGGTGTTGTTTAGTTTTTATCATCATTCATACAATCCTTTTTGAAAAGGCTAGAGTATGAAGCCATTTAAAATTGACATGAAATTTCAGTTAGACACATTAATTAAAACTTAAATAATATTTTATTACATTATATTAAGACTTTTTCGCATACTAGACAAGTTACGTGAATTTACCTATAAAAGCCGCGTGAAAATGCCAATCTTTTGATCTGATGTGGCTTCTAATGACTACTCTCGTTCTTTGCCTTCTATTTATATCGTCTTCTTCAATTCAACACACAATTCATTTATGAAGCTGTCTGATATTGTAGCTGTAGTAAGGATTAAGGAACCATCATTGGAAACTTTTTTTGGACTCAACTAAATCCAGGTTGTAGTTTTTATGGGTAAATGTCATTCATGGTCATTTAACTTTGTATCTATTACGCAAAAGTTATTTTTTTCATTCATTTCATCCATGGTCACTTAACTTTGTATCTATTACGCAAAAGTCAATTTTCTTTCATTCATTTATCCATGATCATTTAACTTTACTCTGACCATCACAAAAGTCACTATGACCAGATTTTACAATAATTCCATCGAAAAAATAATGTAGCAACCTTAATTAGTTCTTAATTTTAATTTAAGTGAATATATAATATATTACTCATATCTTGACCTTTTTTATATGTGCACAACCCAATTTTCCTTATGGATTATTTAATGAAAAAATATTAATTTCTTAATAGATTAGATTACCTAACGAAGATTATTTTTTTGGTTGATATTTTTATGAAACATTTCATAATATTGCATTCATCTGTCAAAAAGGTGCATCGGAAAAGAGTGATAAACAAGATAAATTCTTCAAAACACATAAAATAGAAATACATGTATTATTTATTTTAAAAAAAAAATATTTTAATTCTTTGAAGATAAATCAACGTGTTAAAGATACTTTTAAAATAAAATCTTTTTAATTATGTCATTGAATAAGTATTGTCAAAATTTGTACAAATAATGTTATATTAATTAACGTACATTTTTGTTGATAAAAGTTATAAAATATAAGTATTTTAATAGATAAAGAAATTATAGGATATCTAATTTTTATATTTATCAATTAAATTAATTAAACAATATGTAATTTATCAGAAATTGAATATTATAATAAAAACTTTTAAGAGAATTAATCAATTAGTCAAATAATTAAAAATATAAAGACAAACTCAATAAATAGAGTAGTTGATCATGTTATTATGATATACCGAATGCAAAGACTCAAGTGACAAGAAAAAAATGTATGAAAAAATAATAATTTTGTCAACTATATGCCATAATATATTAGTGGAAAAATAATAATTTACCAACACATGTCTCAACTTTAGAGGATTTTAAGAATATATAAGTATAATTTTATTTCATAAAAAACATCAGTCAATTTTTTTTTTAATGAAAATAGTCTTCATTAGATAATCTAATGTATTAAGAAATTGGTATTCTTTCATTAAATAATCCATAGGAAAAATTGGATTGTGCATATAGAAAAAGGATCAAGATATGTTTAATATATTATATATTCACTTAAATTAAAATTAAGAACTAATTAAGGTTGCCACATCATTTTTCCGATAAAATTATTGTAAAATCTTGTCATAATGACTTTTGTGATGATCGGAGTAAAGTTAAATGACCATGGATAAAATAAATGAAATAAAATAGATACAAAATTAAGTGACTATGAATGAAATAAAAAAAAATAACTTTTAAATAATAAATATAAAATTAAGTAATCATTGAACTTTAGCCTAGTTTTTATCTTGTAAAGTTTCAAAGGTAACCTTTTTTTTTGTTTTTTTTTAGTTATTATTAATTTGTTAGTGGATGATAAATGCTGGCTTGTTCTTATTGCTTTTGTAAAAAAATGGTGATTAGTTTTGTGATGGTACGTGGAATTTGTTAAAGAAAGTCTCAGATTTTTGAAGAGAGAGAAAATCAAGTAAGAAAAAAGGGTTTGAGTTTTGTGCATTATATTATTAGAGGTTAAAAAAAAGGGTAACTTTGATTTATTATTAGAAGTTAATTAATTTTTTTTCAACTCCTATATAAAAAATTAGATAACATGTAATAGAAGGTTAAGTTTATTTATAGTGTAGAATATTTTACGCACTTAAAATGCACAAAATTTAGTGGGCGTTTGACCATAAAAATTAAGAACCTGTTTGACCATGAAAATTTTTCCCTTTTTTTCAAAAAAAAATCCGAAGTTGAAAATTGTGGTGTTTGGCCATGAAAATTCAGAAAATAATTCCGAAATTAAATTTCAAAAAGTGAAAACAACTTTTTGTTGTTTTCCCCTTTTTTTCACTTATACTTCCAACTTTTATTATTATTACATATAACTCAATTTTTAAATTTTTACACAAACCCCTCTTATTAACTACAATCAACCACCAAGAAAAAAATTATTATTTATTTTCTATGGTACAACAACATTTTAATTGTTACATATATTCTAGTCTTTTTTTGTTCTTTTAACCAAAATTTACTAACGTGAAGTAAAAAATAATAAATGACAATCTATGGCGGAAATATATCAACTTTGTTTTGAATGAACTATATTAGAGAAATATAAGTCCTAGTACATTATGTTATTTAAAAGTGAGAAATTTAATATTTTTTTCTTGCCATTCTAATTTTCTGTATACGTCATATAATGGCTATTATGCTTTTAATAAATTATTAAAAAGTGGTCAGTAAAGTCGCATATCAAACATAATATAACGATTCATATTTACGATACAATAATATTCAAGAAAAATCATTATCATCAATAAAGAAAAAGCAAAAAAATTAGCACTAATCTATTCAGAAATAATTCATCCGTAAAATTTTTTAAAAAGACTAAATTCAATAAAATAATTAATTCAACTGAAAATAATTAAGAATTTTCATCAGCAAATTTAAGAATATATAAAATATATTTATATCTATCAATCATATTTATCAAAATATTTTTTTTTCTATTCAATCAATTATGGTTAGATAAACTTATTTAGCTTGTGCTTGTTTTTATTCAAATTTTAGAAGAATAACAATCATAATAATTAGTTTGTTGTTAATTATTTTATCAATTGAAGACATATAAATTATTTTCTGAACATTTGGTTGTATGTTAGTAGGTAAATTAGTAGTTGGGTGATTTTGATAATTTTTAAAAGTTGAGG
This sequence comes from Capsicum pubescens, assembly GCA_030864215.1. Taxonomy (NCBI): domain Eukaryota; kingdom Viridiplantae; phylum Streptophyta; class Magnoliopsida; order Solanales; family Solanaceae; genus Capsicum; species Capsicum pubescens. The sequence continues at coordinate 251,521,743 of CM061549.1, forward strand.
GCATAAAATCATATTTAAAAAAGATTTTTCAAAAGTCTAAAAAAAAAATTCAAAAAGACATGGTCAACCACAACTCCAACTCCAACTTCATCTTCAACTCCAACTTCAACTCCGGAAAAAAGTAATTTTCATGGTCAAACGGCTACTAAATTTTTTGAAGTTGGAGTAAAAGTTGGAATTGAAGTTGGAGTTGGAGTTGAAGTTGTGTTTGTCCATGAATATATAATTGATGTTGTGTTTGAATTTTTGCGAGAGAATGAAGATGGAAAAAAAATGAAAATAACTTTTTCTTGTTTTCCACTTTTTCAAATACAACTCCAAGTGGCCGTTTGACCATGAAAATTATTATTTTTTTTTGAAAAATTATTCATTTTAGTGAAAAATGTGAATACAATATGTGTTTAGCCATGAGAATTTCAAATATATTTTGAAATCATATTTGAAAAAGTGAAAACAACTCCAATTTATATTCGTGGTCAAACGCAACTCCAACTTCAACTTCCAACTCCGAAAAATTATGATTTTCATAGCCAAACATAGCCCAAGTTGTGTTTGGAATTTTCATGGCCAAACATCAATTTGAAGTTGAATTTAATATATTGAATTATTTTTTCGAAAAAGTGAAAAAAAAAAATCATGGCCAAACGGAAAACTCCTAGAAAAATATGTTACCGGGTTGGTGATGTTTGGATTATGAAAATTCAAGCCAAATTGTGAAGGGCAGCATTAGGAGCTGTGTTCCTTTAGTGATTATGGGCTCTTGTGCTAAAATTTTGCTGCTATAATTTTTTGGCTAAAGCTAACTGTTACCAATATTTCATCAGTTTATAAAGTTATTTATACTTCTCACAAACTATGATGATGATTCTACAAGTTGGGTGGTTACTTGAGATTGATCTTCGCTTGTCATGTCCTCGAGATCCAAGTAACTCTATCGAAAGGATACTTCCTCGAGTATTCTTAACTGACGGTATGTGTCCATTATACGCAACGTGACGGAGGCAAGCCTCTTTTCACCCAATACAACAATCCCTAGTGATTTTTCTTGTTCAAATCTAGCAAATTTATTAGGTATACCGTACGTTTGCCAATGATGTGATCCTCGAATAATTCATATCACTTAAGCTTTTATTGGAATTGTCTTTGAAGGCTTCATATAAAAGTTCTTTTATCACATTTTCTATTTCTAAATACATGTGTAGATAAAATTTATACTCCCCTCATTCCTTTTTTATTGTCATATTTTATTTTTTAGAGTCAATTTGATTAAATTTTAAAGCTAATTAATTATATTAGATTAATTCGATATTTTAAAATTAAAATTTAAATATTCAAAAACTATATAAAAAATGTATAAATTACAATTTATCTTATATCGATATGATGAAAACTACATTTTCACTTTAAAATATTGATTAAAATCTATAATTTTTTATTCTTGAAAAGAAAATTATGAAAACTAAAGAAAAGGGATGAATTATATGCTGAAAATTATGTCTCTGAAAGCGTCTTTCGCTTTCTTATTTGAAGAGGAAAAATATATTATATGTACATATTTGACTCAGTATGAATACTTTATTTTCAAACACCTATCTCGTTAATTTATTTTTCTTTTTAGTATACCCCGTCTGTCAAGGAATTGTAATTGCTGGTAACAGTATCACTTGTAGCTTGTAGGCTAAACAAGTCCATTAATAGTGACTTTTCATCGAGTTACGAACTTATAATATTTGATATTTTTATAATTTAAATGGAACAAGGAAATTTTTTTGAATTATGGTCAAGTACAGTTCATGCACATAACTAATTCAGAGAAGGTGAATTAATTTGACTTGTAGATCTCGAACATGTTAGAAACGTAGAAGGTGAAGGTAGAGTAAGGTAGCAAGAAAGTGGTTGACTTAGGTTGGTTAAGTAAAACTATTGATGATGATTCATTTATATTTACGATAAATTTTACAAAATCACAATTTAAAATATCTAAATTGCTAAAAATCTCTTGACTTAATAAAATTATAAATATTTCTTATTTATATTCTCTCTTTAAATTTCCAAATATATAAATTCTACCTTAAAAATTAGAATATATTTATGTCTCCCCTAGAAATTTGTCTTAATATCTTCTTTTCACCAATTTAATATTATTAATGTCTAATCTCCTACTTCTTCAAAGTATTTTTCAGAAAAATTTGGCCTCCCTATCTTCCGTTGGAGTATCCACCGGAGAAACAAAAAACGACGGCGCCGTAAGGTATCTCCGATCACAGTCAATTCTTAACCCAGCAAACAAAAATTTAATAGATGGTCGAGGATGAAACTCCTTCAACTCCGTTAACCCATTTCGTCGAAGAAAAGAAAATCTGACACTTCTAGACGAAAAGGTATTGTTTCGAAAAGAAAAGTTGTTAAAGCTATAACGAGAGACATCTTACCAAAAGTTTAGCAATTTCTGTATCTAAACATTTTAATTCGAGATACATTTTTTATTAGATGAAAATACATAATTTAGCTAGTTCTATATACATGTTCCAGGTGTATATCCTTATATTTATACGTCTGATATTTTTTTTTTATATGTATTTCTTTTATATACATGTATATAGTTTAGAAGGTTTTTGTATATATCTCTTTTAAAATATGTATCTCTGCACCTGATATATTTTTTGTATTGTCTGTCTCTTATACCTTTGTATTTCAAATCTCATTTTTTCTATGATATATCATGTCTTACCATGATACGTTTTTATCAATATTTGTATCTCTTTTTTCAGGGTTTGAAATTCATTGCAAGAAATTGAAAAAGAAAAATAACATCAAGAAAAAAAGAGAAAAACTAAAGAAGAATAAATTTGGAAGTTGAATATGGAGAAGAATCTTTCAAAAAAAAATGCATTATTAACTAAATGCCCCTTTTTGAGAATATTTATATGTTAATTAGAAGATCTGTAGAGTAAATTACTCCTTAAATGAGCTAATTATCGTTAATTTTTATAATTACAGTGAATTAGTTATTTCTTAAGATGTAAAATCAATCATTTATCTCTTTTAATATTGTGTATCTGAAAAAACTAAAAATTAAAATTTTACAAAATTTTGAAAAAAATTGGGATAAGGTGTAACTATGGGTAAACTAATCGGAGTTTATGTAAAACTCCCTTATATTTATGCAGTATACTAGTTATTCGTGGCCCGTGCTAAGTCCGAGTTCAAACTCTAAATATAAAACTAATAATGTTTTATTTTAAAAAAATTTAATTTGTATTATATCCTTCTACTGCATAATTAATAAGATCCATGATGACACGACAAAATGAATTGTTCAAAATTTTCATTATTACTAAATTTGCCGAAAAATTATAAAGAGTAATTTAATTGGCTTTCTTATTCATAGTTATAGTATTTTTAGTTTTGACATACTCTTTAGAAAATCATTTTCCTCCATAAAATAAAAAAGTAATCTTTATTACGTTACCTTAATTAAATAGTATCAATTTAATATAACTTTTTGATTATGCAAAAATTCAGTTGTTTTAATTTGATTATAAAAAAATTATTAAGACCATCATCATTAGATGAAAGATATTCAATACAAATTTAGTATAAACGTCAAAAATAAAATAAAATATAAATCATAAAATGTAAAGAGCTAAAGAATTCATAAAAAATTGCTACTTCTTCATCTCAATTTAAATGTCTTACTTCTTTTTTGGTATGTCCCAAAAAGAGAGATTTTTTGTATATTTAGTAAGTTTTTTCAATTTTAACATTTTACATGGCACGCCGAATACCAGAAGATTTAAAAACTACATACTCCATCAATTTCATATTAGTTGTCGTATTACCAAAAATAATAGTCCAAATTATTTGTCAATTCGCAAAATAAAAGAGAATTAGTTAAAATTTTCTATTTTACCCTTACAATTGACATTCTTTTTGAATTGTATGGAAGTTTATAATTTTTTTAATTTTTTTTTTGTAAAACTACTCTTCTTATTTATGACTATGTACGGACAAGGAGTGCGTCTTTTATTTAAAATCACAAAATTCAAAAACTTTAATTGAAATGGAAGGAGTACAATGTCAAAACGCAAAATACACCAATTACAAAGATTCATGTAAAAATAAACGTAAAAAAAAGAAGAAAAGAACTGAGTGCCAAAACAAATATTGAAAAGACAAAAGAAAGAAATGATTATAAAAGAAAAAAAGAAAGACAAAAGAAAGAGCCACATGGAGCCACATGAAAGGATAAAAAAAAAATTGTGAGGACTGTCAAAACTTGATATCTCCCTTATATATAAGTACTAGATAGGTATGCCCGTGCGTTGCACGGGCCCAATGCGTATAATACTATAAAATGAAGATATAATAGAACGGAACTATCCCGTTTGATTGGATCAATTGATGAAAATGATCCCAAATGTATGTTTTATACAATCACGAAAATAATATATTACTGGATGCTCACATTCACATATGATAGTGATTTTTGTCTATTTATATTGATACAAATAATATTTATAAGTTGTTCAATTGGAGATGCATTTTTATTGCTGTGATCAATCTCTCGGGCATTCACGACCAAACATTTGTTAAATTTGATTTAAAGGTTAAATTATTTCAAAAGTTCAAAATGTGATGGTAAAATAAATCTTTATTAAATGAATACAAACACAATAGTTATTAGAATAAGAGTTGCAATAACGTAAGCTATTATGGTATTGGAATGAAAATCCATTTGTAAATTGAACGAATTACATTGTAGGTAGCATTAGTAACACTGTATGTATCTCTTTGTTTTTAAAATTTCGGATAAACATTTACATACGTATTGACAAAGTAGCTGCATTGTTGTGAAATACTAAAAGCATGGACACCCATAAATGTTAACAAACTCAAACCCCATATGATAAAACTAAATGTAAAGGCCACAAATGACAACCTGAGAAAATCATCGCATAAACAAATCAAGAATATTAAACATTGCATATGTTGGGAAGCCTTGCCCCTTAGCCAAATTTGCCATGTTCTACACTTATAGTAATATTTTCAGCAGCCACACTTAGAATCAGACAACACAGTATAACAATAACAACAACAATCACAAGACAATAGTAATTGCAACAACAAAGATGGCGACTTACGTGTACGTGGTATTATATCGGTCAAACCAGATTTCAAGTAAGATTCGATAACTTGCTTAGCAGACCTAGTTCCTTACTCTTTGATTGTTGTGTCTTCAGCTATTTTTCTGTTTTTCTAATGCTGGTAGACCTCAGATGGAATTTTTCATGTCTTATGCAACTGTTTGTTTAATAAGAACCAAAAATCCAATTCAATACTCTTATTTCAAGACAAACAGTAATCTGAGGTTTTTGTCATAGATTTCATTGAGAATCATGTATTGCCACATTAGTTGTGGGTGAGAATTTAATAATGATGAAAACTGTGAACTTTAATCTCTATTTGTAAATAGATCAAACCTAAACCTCATCCAGCTGAATCTTACTGAAGTCCTATCCTAAAGATGCTAAAAATTGTTATGCTCAATCAAAAATTAGAGAAATAACTAAAAAATTTGACACTAAACGAATCCTTTCATTTTAAAATCTAATTAAAGGAAAAACCTGATAGAACGCCAAATTGATATAACGATAAAGCAAATTATATACATGTTAATTGAGTTGAATAGATCCACAACAATTTCTTTATGTCAAGATGTGTTTTCTTTCTCAATAATTTCTAAAGTCTTGGCGAAAAAGCAAATCAATAATTCTATTTCAACATGGCATTGATGATATTTTCGTTTTTAACAATTTTTACCTTCAAAGCAACATCCAATATACCTCTCAGGAAAATTCTAAAATGTTGTGCTCTTTAAGACTTCTATAAAAAGGAAGAGTTTTACCTCATATGATCAGATGCACAGTATTTGTAGGCTTTCAGTTGGTCAATGTATCCTAATTATTGCAAGAGAATCAATGAATGAAACAACCATTTATTTCTACACTGCCAAATGACCTGGACTATGTTTCATGGAATATGTCTGTATGTATTGTTGACTTGCTAGAGTTTATGAAGACAAAAAAAGACAATTTAGTTAATTTGGAACAAAGTGATTTGCTCAGTTTTTGGTCTAACAAGGCCATGTCAAATGTTTTCGAACCGGAAGTTTATGTTGACTAAATACCTTGTATTCAAAATTGGATAAAACAAACTTGGACTAAAATGGCTTTGAATGTTTCCTAGACTGTGTTTCATACCAAAAGCCTTATCACTCTGCCAATCATTCTGTAGGACAATTTAATGAAATAAAATTCAGGTACTTAAAGAATCTATGTCGATAAGTTTTGATTCAATGATTTTTGGATTAACTATATGTGTTTATTTATTTAATTCTACAAATCTTATTATATCTCAACACCTGCAAGAGTAATCATATCTATGTCCTAAGATTTAGGTGATGATGAATCTTTCAGATCCAGATATCCAGATAAAACACCTATATGACCAAACTGCTAATTTTTTCTTTAAAACTTCTCTTTTCAGGATAACTTAGTTGAAAATTTAAACTATATTCAAGAACTTGCAAACAACAGATACAAAATGAAATGACAGAAATCATCAAAACTCGCAGAAAGTAGAGTCTGTACCTTTAACCCATCAATAAGATGCCCAGGCATGCTTCCAATATATGTTCTCCTATGCCCTCTAATATTGGCCTCATCTTTGATACCACCAAGGGAGATGCGTATAACTTTCTGCCCAGAGCAACAACAATAGAAAAAACCAAAGATGTCTTCCCAACACCTGGTGGACCCACAAAGCACAACACAGGACCTCTTGCATCTGGTTTGAGCTGCATTTAATGTTCAATTTACATCAGATTATTTTAAAATCAAGGCATATTTTACATATAAAAGTATCAGATAAGAATCAACCTTCCGAAAAGATAAAAACCAACCTGAGGCAATGTTACAAGTGGACCAGCACAAACATGCCATAACTCAAAATTTATTAGCTTCCTTGCTCCTATATTGCATCAAGATTAATTTTTTATTACAAGAGAACCAAAAAAATACACAATGGTTGTCTGATTCTTAAAAAAAGTGCAGTTAGTTCATAAATGTGAAAGATAGATAGATGGTCAATTTCAAGATTTAATTTTTTATTTTTTTGCCTAGTCTGATCTGAGCGCATATGATGCTCCTACGAGGCCTTCATTTAGCGGCAGAGCCATGAATTTCACTAAGGAACTTCAAAATACGAAGAAGTAAACACATGGAGAAGCTATGTGAGGTTCAACATCTATTATAAACATATACATAAAACATATTTTTAACAAAAGAGATAAACTCTATAACCACCAAACACTCTTGAGTTTGTGCTTTAGGTGAACCTTTTAAATAAATACATTTATGATGGATCATATTCAGATCAGTGATATTATAGGTGCAAGGTTCTTACAAAACAAAATGACAAACTAAAAGAGTAAGAAATTCACAATGATGGATCTTAGCTAACAATCCAGAGCCGTCCATTTACAATAAATCCTAGAGTTAATATCATGTGCTCTAGATAATCAATCAGTTTACGGCTCAGTTCCTCTAAGTAAATAGGTGAAACAAGAATGGAAGATACAAACTTTTTTCCTCACGTTATACTCCATAGAATTGCCTCTAAAGCCAATCATAAAAAATATTCATGAATTAGATGATTACTCCAAGAGAATAATGTTTTACCTTTATACATCTATAGCAGATGATAGTAGCTCGAGGTCTAGATGTTCTATTTTTTTTTAATTTCAAGATGTAGCATTAATGGTACTGGTAACTACAATTTTATCCATAATAGTCAATATATTTATCTTATGAGTTCCCATAAGCAGTATAGATATGTCCTGCAATTAATTTTTAGATTACTACAAATCACAAGATAACTCTCAACCAAGAACAAATTTAGAAGAAGCAAAAAAACGACAGTTTTATCCGCTTGAAATATCATGACGTCAACACTTCATATATCCCAGATACATAAGTTGAATATGTTGTGAAGCCTTAAGTTAAAAAATCTAAACACAGCTTTTTCATGAATTTTTTTAACACTTATCATATTTATAACTTTTGAACATCAATCATATTTTATTGCACATATGATGTTTCTAGTGAACGCACCCAAAATTAGAGGCAGTTGATTTTACTCTTCACAAGGTACAAAAATAATGTAAAAGAACTCTACTAATCTCACGTCTATAAAAAAACAGATCGTGTCAAGAAGCTAGTAATCTTCGTAAATGTGTTCGCCAGAAAAAAGATCAATTTCTAACCCTTTTTTATCATTAAAGTAACCAAGTATGCACGACATCAAATGACTGCAAAACTAATACCAACTAATCAGTCCATGCGTTAAATTAAATTAAATGAATCAACAAAATGATTAGACCATCTGTTACAAACGAACTCCTACAGTAGTTAACAACTAAATTTATCAGATAAATAAAAAAATAACAAAAAAAACATGAAAAGAAATTTGTCAACATTTAAGTGAAAAATTATAATTAAGTTTTGATTTTAATTACCTTTGTTTCATGAGATTCCAAATTGATTGCAAAAGGGACTTAAATTAAGCTGCAAATTTGTTAACCCAAAAAGGGCGAGCTGGAATATGTAAAAAAAATATTGATAATTATAGAAAAGTTGTACTATATGTTTACAGAAAGAATGAGAAAGAGAAATTTAGTGGTAATCTTCTTATTTTTATTGGAATCATTGATTTTAGTTGTTGTTGCATTTTTAATAATTCAACTGTTCAGTTGGTGCACGGCAAATTACACAAGCAAATGGTTTTCTAACTTGTAGTCTGGTATGAACATCTTTGGTAGAGACTCATTCTGAAGAAAAAAATTGAGATTTTTTTTACAAATGCAATTCAGATTGAACTTGTAAAGTTATACCTCAATCGATGCTCTCTCATAAATCTCCTGAGAATGGCTCAAGCGAGCAATGTCATTCTAGTCCTGATTTCTCAGCATAAGTCCCATACACACCTCCAACACTGCAAACCTGTACATTTCACAACTTAAAAGAGCATATGTTAGCAGGAAACTACAAAATATGGCATCAAATATTCAATATTTTATCACAATTAGAAGAGAAAATACCAGAGAGAATAAAAGAAAAGAATCAGTCAAAAGTAATTATCAACTAAAAATTTATAATCAGTCACTCAATATTATGTCCCATCGACTAAACTATGGCTAGTTGTTTTCAACATAATTTAATTCATGGAAAATAAACTTCAACCATAAATAAAAATATGAAGAAACAACAATTTATTGATAAACGATGTGGTTACAAATCTGTTCCTCCCTTTATTTTTTTTCGATTTTCTTCGTAATTCGAGGGCCATTAGTGGCGTATTTCTCAAACTTTGAAAGATCTTTTTATGAATATCCCATGATTTTGTGGGATATTAAAAATCCCGATCTTCTTACGAATACCCATTAGTTTATGGGATATTCAAGATGTCCATTTCAGGGAATATGTTACCCTTTAAATAGACGAGATTTAGGGTAAAGTAGCCTCCTAGAACTCTAATAGAATTTGGATTCTTCTTGAAGAGTCCCACAAATTGTAGATGTCTACAAATTCCCCCTACTTCAAGGCTTATCGAAGTGTAGATTTGATGACGAGTCTTGAAGTACCAATAGAGCTTCTATCTTTATGCGGCGGCTACAAATTTACAGATCTAATTTATGAGCTCAAAGAAGAGATGAAGGATAGATTTGGTCCCACTGGACGTGCCAATTTATTTTTAACATAATTTAATTCATGAAAAATTATGAAAAAACAAAAATTTTATTGATCAAGAATATGGGTACAAATCTGTTCCTCCCTTGATTTTCTCCTTAATTTGAGGGCCGTCAGTAGCGTATTTCTCGAATGTGGAAAGATTTGAATATGAATTTCTCCGTAATTTGAGGGCCGTTAGTGAAGTATTTCTCGAATGTAAGAAGATTTAAATATAAATTTCTCTATAATTCAAGAGCCATTAGTGGTGTATTTCTCGAACGTCAGAAGATTTAGATATGAATTTCTCTGTAATTCGAGGGCCGTTAGTGGAATATTTATCTAACGTAGGAACATTTGGATTTGATCTCCATGAAAGGAGGGTTTGTCTTCTTGATCCATTTGATTATCAAAAAAAGAGGGTTTTGATCTTTATAAATATTTCATTAATTTATTGAGACTTTTCAGATGCCTCTTTAAAGGGATAGTTGCCCTTTAAATAGGCGAGATTTAGGGTAAAGTAGCCTCCTAGAACTCTAACAAAATTTGGATTCTTCTTGAAGAGTCCCACAAATTTTAGATGTCTACACTAGTATCCCAAAGGTATAACGAAGGCCCAAGGGAACTCTTAGACTTTACTCATACATTCCTAGGTAGTTAAATAAGAAATTTAAGAAAGACAAGGAGGATGAATGCATGGCTAGCGGTGTTGGCCGAGTCACTGAGTTTGTTTTCCTTTAGGTGATGCTACAAGAAGTTCTGGGGAGATTTCTTCCAAGTTGGGTAATTTAGATCTGAAGAAAACTGAAAAGAAATACGGGCAAAAAAAAGATTTACACACTTACAGTGAAAAAGTGATGGAGTGTAATTTATCATCAATCATGAACTTATGGAGCGATTAGACAGTACCACAACATATCAACGTTGAAGTACACTTGTGAAATAGAACTGAAAAGAAATCTGAGCAAAAAAAAAACTAAAATTAGGATGAATATTGCTACAAAGACTGACCCAAAATTGCATATCAAGATGAGAAGATGAAGTTAAAGAGAAGGCCTTGAATATTTGTAGAAAAAAAAATTCTGAACACTTTGAGAAGGAGCGGATGTTTCTCCATTGCTGTAACAAAGAGATGAAGGGACGGACTCTTCGAGAAATGTTGAGAAGAAGCTGGAAAAAATATCTCCTTTGTTCTTTGAATGAAATGACGGATTTTCCCTTGGACTAAATGGCGAATTCGCCCTTGGTTGTCCTTTGGATCATGCTTCAATATAGTAAAAATAATAATATCAATATTTTAAAAGATATTTTTTTGACTCACCTCGGAGCGAGACATTTGAGAAACGTCTTCGAGGTGCATATGAAGCTCTTATTTAGCTACCATGCTTTCAGAGTTGATTCATATATGTCGATAATCAATGATTAAAATTAAAAATGTTCTATGCAAATCATGTATATTAATCTAGCATGTGACTTATCAGAAATCATATGATTAATCTAAATATATACAATTTGAGAACAAAGCAATTCAAATATGTACAATTCTTTAACTAACACATGACTCATCAGAAATCATATGATCAATCTAAATATGTACAATTTGAGAACGATGCAATTCAACTTCTAATTAAAGTATCACATATTGTGTAATTGAGATTTATTTGAACAATTCTTTTAAAAATTGACAGTCGGCTCATTCGATATCCTCAATTGCAATTTGTTTTAAATTTCAATTGTCTGTTTAGATCATTAATTCTTTCAATAATATTTTTTTTTTACTTTTTAACCTTGGCGCTACATGTCCTTTCATAAATTTTCAAACTCAAAATTCTTTTATATTCTTCTATATTTGAAAGTAGTTTTATTCTTTTTGCGTTCAGGGATGAAATCAAATCGTTTACCTATTAAGTGTTCAAGTCTATTTAATTATCAAGCTTACAATTAATTATCTTTCGATCAGGTACACCTGGTTGTAAACTTAAACTTTTCTTTGGTTTTTTTTGAAGGTGTACAAATTGATAGATTATATTCTTTTTTTTTTTTAAAAAAAAAAAAGAAAATTCAGATATAAGTACCTTAGAACCCTTATAACTAACTTCTTATTCTAACTTTCAATATTTTACATTTTATAGACAACAGTTAGTGGGTATATGTATCATGAGAGGAGTTATACCAAAAAAAAAACTAACATACCCATAATTTCCTCCAACTTTTCCATATAAATCTCTTCCATAATAGAGCATTAAAATCATTTATGTGACAGTGTATCTTACAAATTGAGAAAAAATTTCTTCTAAATCAATTGAGAAAAGGAGGAGAAGATATTCACCAACAATTGATAACATAAATTTTTCTATGATTCAATTCTATTAAAAAAATGGAAACTTTCTCTTGATATTCTGTACAATATATGTAAATCGAATTGAGATTTACTAGTATTAATTTGTGTATGCTTTTTGTATTTGAATATATAATCTAATTTTCATGAACTAATACGAATATGAATTTGTTTGAATTCATGAATTATCGTAAGTTTGTTTACTATGTATACAATAAAATTAATTTGTAATTTTTTTCATAAATTGTTAAGTGTTTGGATCCTTCTTCCTAATAAATTAGTTATGAATATATTTTTTGATTGTGTATGATTTGTAACAGATTATAGACTATATGCAAATAGTGCAAATATCCATTATTTTGAAATATTTAGGTGTTTGAAATGATGATAATGGGTATGACTGTTACCAGTTGGACTCAATTGCGGTGGAAGAAACTGAAAAGTATGATGAATAGATTCAATCGATTTTTAACCAACTTTTTATAGACTTGAATTTCAAAATGGTAAAAATAGAGTATAAAGTTGACTTTAGCAGTAAAAGAATGAAAATACACAACGACATGGGGGTGATGGTATACGTAATGGTAAGAAACGAAGAAAAGGACTTTGAAAACTATCCATTATACATTGGTGTATTTTATAAAGCCATTGAAAATGCTAAATCAAACTCGAACTTTAAAGGCGAGAGTTTTGAGGTCGTACTGAGGTTGGATGGTGATGCAATGGATGTTGATGATACAAAAGCCACAATTGACTCATCTCATATTAAACCGACGGAGGTTGTGGATATAAATAGGAAAGTTCACACAATTATATCTGATCCAAAGCATAACAAAGTGTTTGTCGAATAACGTATAAGAACAAAGCTACTTCAAAATCAGTGATGACGAAGTATTCAATCAAAAATAGGTTTCAGTTCAATGTGATAAAGTCAAATACAATCGGAAGTGTATGTATATATATATATATAAATATATATATATATATATATATATATATATATATATATATCCTGATTGCATTATCTGCTAATATGTATATTCAAAATTTTATTTTGTATAATTGCATAGCTAACATAGTTGTATAAGTAAAGTTGTATGTAGATATACTGTTGAAGTTTTCATATAAGTTATTGTATATTGTTGTGATCATTCAGGTTGCATTCTCTCTTAATGTGCATATCCAAAATATGTTTGTATAATTTTATATCTAACGTAGTTTTATAAATAAAGTTGTATAATTACATATTAAAAAATAGTTGTGATACTTTTATTGCTTTTGTATAAATTAATTCAATGTAATTACTTCATACGAATATACATTAGTGTGTAAATCAAAGACATGTAGTTGATTTCTAATAGCTTTCAATATTAACAAGATTGAATTTTTTAAGATTAGAAAGTTCCGACAGGAGCATACTTGTTCTTTAAAGGATCGGGTGTAGGAGCAGAAACATGTTTGTAGTACATTGATTGTGAAATACCCTAGATTTTGACCCTTAGAAAATTTTCTAGATTTTTGGGTTCTGGACAACTTACGACTGGGGGGTACCAGTCGTATCATGGGGTACGAGTAGTATGCCTTGGTCGTATGCTAACTAGTGATGGTTGGATTGGTTTCTGGAATGAGTACGACTTGGGTTGGTACGTGTCGTAAGCTTGGATACGGGTCGTTTGGTTTGGTTTTTCCTTCACTTAATTTGAGACTTAGTAAAATAACTTAGATATGAGTACAAGTGGATCACCCCGGGTCGTGAGCTAGGGTACGAGTCATATTCTCAACTCGTATGATGGGAAGTGTTCAAACCTCTTGTGATTCTATTTTGCCAGGGGTACGGGTCAAGGGTATTAATCATATGCTTGGGTACGACTTGGTTTAAGTAAGTCATATGGTGGATAGTATTGTGTCCAAGGAGGATGCCTAGGGTACGAGTGATGGGTAACACTCGTATTGGAGGGTACGACCGGTATGGTATAGTCGTACCCTATGACAGGATTTTTATGTAGTTTAAGTGAGGTTAATCTGGATATTTCCCATCTTAATCTATTAAGGCCCCACAACTTCTAAACCACTTGGGAGGTTATTTACCCTATTTTTCTATCATTAAACACTTAGAAAATTCTCTTGAACACTCTACAATTCTCTCTAAGGAAAGGAAGGCTAGGCTTTCATCTAAATGAGCAATTTGGGGCTTGTGTTGGTGATTTCTTTCCATCATCTTCTAATTTAAGGAAAGTTACTCCTCCTTCATTGTTAGTTCCAACTAAAGGCATGATTTATACAATGTTTTCATGGAATAATTATTATATGGTTTTGATGTTTTCAAATATGTGTTGGGATTTTGGTACTAAATGTTTGGTTATAGTTTTCCCTTGCTTTAAATTATGGTTTTACATGATTTAATAGTGATTTGGACAATTGGTTGCATGAGAATGGTTAGTTGGTAATTGAAATTGGCTTTGGAAACACTATGCCCCAATATGTTTGATAAAATGCCTATGAAAATACTTTTACTATATTATTGAACTTTTAATGGAACTATTGCATGGTACGGTTTAGTAATGGAACCCTAAATGATATAAATGGTTTGGAATGGTTAAATGATAAGGTTTAGTGGTCATGGTAATGGTTATTTAAACTTTCTTGTAGGGTACAAGGGAATCCCCCAAGTAAACATATATATGAACAACTTGTAGGGTACATGGGATTATCCCAAACAAATATTATAGTAGAACACTTGCGGGGTACATAGGATTCCTCCAATTTAATTTGATAATGTAATCTATGGGTACATGGGAATTCCTTTACATAAAAAGGTTGGCTAAGGACATTGCTTGTATTCTATAGTCGATATGACGATACCACTACTTATAGCCTTGGTTAATAATAATGGCCTAATGGTTTGGTTTGATGAAAATAGTTTTAATTGGGAAATAATGCGGGGTGTGATCGTTAACCTTGGAGGTGCAAGTCCAATGGATGGGCACTAGAAACTTATATTTGTCGATATGAGGGGTTTGTCATAGTGACCATATATGATACTATGAGGTACATAAAAATCCTCTAAGAACACTATACATATGTATCATGGAGAGAGAAGAGTACTTGAGAATCCCTTACTCTTATGGTATCTTTGGTTTATGCGGCTACATGCATCGGGGCCCTTTCAGGCAGTTACACTGGATCCATATAGCCCGTGGGTGGTTCTAGGATGATTAAGCTACACATACCCAGGTTAATGTTTTTAATTGCATGCTAAACCTGGTTCCCTTTCCTGGCATGGTTATATATATATATATGGTTTTTTGTATGTGGTTGGTTTACTTGGCTTTACTGGATGCCATTATTTTATCCTTATCCTGAGTACTTGTTAGCATTCACCTGCTAACCCGTCCTCGGGCGACTGTATCCCCATGCGATGTAGGAACTGGCCTTTCTACTCCTCCTACTTAGTGATTGAATTCTGGGATCATCTCAGTTGGATTGAAGTGGTGAGCTTCCATACTCCGAAAGGCTCCATTTCATATCATGGATATCTTTTCGTATTTTGGTTATTTTCTAGATATTGGTTTTGGCTATGGTTGGGGCATGTCCTAACAGATATTTTTTTTTGTTAGAGGCTTGTGTGAATATTATGGGTTGGTATGAGCGAGATCGGTAGTGGTGTCAGCCTTAGTATTGGCATTGGCATTGGGGCTGATATTGGTTGACTAAATTTCTCACCGTTCCATCCTTTTCTATCATTTTGTGGATAGGAACTTGGCTATTGTTTGGTTGTTGGTTTATGGTTTGGTTCGGTTATCGATTGGGTTTGGGGACATTGGACTCGGTTGGGTTGGTCTCAGTTATAGACCTATCCCAGAGTCTGTAATTATAAAAATAGGCTATCTTGTTATATGCTCAAAATTTAGCCAACTCAGGGCAGGCGACTGGAGGTTGGTTTGGGTAATAGGGGTGGTCTTCGGTCTGAGTTGGACTTGGGATGCCCATTATGATAAGGCCTCGGGTCGTGTCGTGTCAAGTAAGTATCAGAGATTTAGGTTCATGGTCAATTGGGAGTCCACAAGAAATGTCGAGTAGAGTCTCTTTTAAGTGTGTGTAGTGCGCCACACTCATAAGGAGAGGCTATAATACATTTAGGAATGTTTCACTTTCTTGGTTTTCCATTTTAAGATGCAAGGTCTAAGAGCCTTTCTAATTTCTATTTATTTTCTTTTTTGATCATGCCTCGACGATCTGAGATGTAAGGTAACTCTTTTGTCCCAACTGGGGATAATATTGATGGGACACGTACTACTCAGGGGATCCATACTCGGTCTAGGGGTCCAGTCCCTGAAATTTCTAGAGTTCCACCGGTTGCTACTAGTCCTCCTCAAGGTGAGGTGACTAATGTAGAATTTCACCAATTGATTCATGTTATTTCTCAGTTGGTTGCTACTCAGGCCGAGCGGGGTGCATCTTGTTGGTCATAAAGGTTGGCCAGTTTATGAAAATGAATCCTCCTACTTTTATTGGTGTGAAGGTGGAGAGGTATCCTCAGGGTTTCTTGGATAAAATGGAGAATTTTTTAGGGTAATGCAGGCCACGAATGTGGAAGGGGTGAATTTTGCTGCTTATTAGCTAAGGGATGTGGCGTACCAATGGTACAAGGAATGGGATCAGGTAAAGGGTGATAATGCTGAGGATTCAACTTTGTGGGAGACTTTCTCCAATGCTTTTATGGACCGCTTCTTTCCTCAGGAGTTGAGGGAAGTGAAGGCGGAGGAATTTGTTAATATGAAACAAGGAAAGATGTTTGTCAAGGAGTATGCCTTGAATTTTCATCAGTTGTCTAGGTATGCTCCAAAATTAGTGTCTGATATAAGGCCAGGATGAGAAAGTTCACTTCGGTCTATCTCGGGACTTTATCCTTTAAAGCAAGACTATATTGATGATAAATGATATGGATATTTCTAGATTGGTTGTTCATATAACACATGTGGAGAAAGAAAAGAGAAAGTAGGCTGAATTTAGGGAATGACAGGGTAAGAAGTCCAGGTCATCTGAACAGGGCGGTGCTTAATAGCAAGGTAGTTGAGATGGTGGTAACTAGCCAAAGAAAAAGTGAGGAGTTCTGGTTCTTTCTCCATAGCTAATGCTCCTTACCTGAAGTAGTCGGGTGATAGGCATCAGAAAGGTAGTGATAATTTTTGGGCACAGGGTGCTCTATTTCATAAAAGTGGGGCTCAGTCATCCTCATCATGCCCAACTTGTCGATTTTGTGGTAGGTTGCATAGGGGTTTTTATGATGAGGGAAGGGACAGATGTTTCAAATGTGGTCAGCCAGGCCATATACTCAGGAATAGTCTGATCGATAAGGGTGCTTTGGGAGCGATCAAAGCTCCGGACACTTCTTCTTCTTCTTTTCTTGTAATGAAGGGTGCTTGTAAGACCCCGTAAAGTTCCCTCGTATTCGAAGCCTTTAGAGCATGTCAAGTGAAGCCTTATTCCATCTCTAAAAGATTTAATAATGAATTCCAAAGTGATTGGTGTTTAAAATATATGGAATTTTCCTAAATTTAACTTTTTATCATGTGGAAAATTGAATTAGCTTTCCAACGATACTAATTTCATCCAAATCTGGTATCGGGGTGAGAAGTTATGGCCGTTTTACTAAAAGCTGTCGGAACCGCCCAGGTACGACGGGCAGGTTGACGGACCATCGAGCTTACAACGGACCATCGCAACCAAGGCAGTGACCCTTCTTCTGGCCAAAGTGAGACAGCCAGGATGACGAACCGTCAAGCTAGCGACGGACCGTCGCAACGAGGCAGCGTGGCCTTTTTCTGAACAACGTCCAACCGATGATCCGACGGGCTGTCAGACTAGAGACGGGCCGTCACTCTGACCATCGTAGATCCCGTTTAGTTAAAAGGACTTTTGATCTTTTGCCACCCTTTTAACACTTAGATATATTCAAAACGAAGCAAATAACTTCATATTCATCAGAAACATCAAGTCCTAGGGTTTTCTCCCTCAAGAGCAAACTCAATTCCTTCTCCAAGAACTTCAAGATTCCACCATAAATTCTGCAAATTGAGTTGAGATTCAAAGTTCCCTAGTCAAAATCTTCTAGAACCCTCACTCAAGAGTATGAAAAAGAGTCTTAAACAAGCTTGTTCACCTACAAGTCATAATCTAAGGTATGTGTGGTTTGAACAAGGGTAATCCTTTCACCCTTGCGCCCAAAAGCTTATTTAAAATTACAAATTTCTGCAATTTATGAGTTTTTTCTATGAAATTCAGTTAGAGTTTACATCCACTATCATTCATTTCAAGAATTTTGATATTTCCCATGTATTGAGAGTTGAATTACATAATTTTAATTGTATTTTCATGCATATTGATGAAATTTACAGATTTTAAAATACCTTATGAGTAATTGCATTACCAAGTATGAATTTTGAGATATCTGATTTGAGATTACTGTTTAGGTCAATAGGCCCCATTTAAAGATTGTTGTTCAAAGATTGTTTGGGTCATAAGTACCCCATAACTAAGTTATTTTCAGATTTTAGTTTCAGATTTGACCTTTTGGGTCTAAGCTAAGATAGGAGTCCAAACTAGTTATGCTTTAAAGACAAGAGAAGTATATATGGTCATTATTATGGACCCTTGAATTATTTTAAGTTGGATTTCCTAAAAGTTCTGAGCTTAAGTATGGGAGTAGTATTTAGCACCGAGTTTGGTATGATTCCAAGGTCTCATACCCTAGAACTACATTCCCCCATAGGTTTTTGATTTACCCTAAGTGGGTTAAGATAAGTGATCACTAAAGTTAAGGTTCTACTCCGATGGCAAGGATAGAGCAACTCTCCCCAAGCTGGGCAAGACGTTGGACTCCATGTGGCTCTTATGGTTTATGTCAGTTATGAGAAACTCCCAAAGTAGTCCCTTACTCTAATTAAGATAAAATTTTCCTGAGTCCCAAAGTTTTATAAGTTCAAAGTTTTAAAGAAGTCCTTTATTCTCCATGAGATCAAAGTTCAAGTTTTGAGGACTAATGTTTTAAGATTTCTCTTGCTTACCTGTTTTGAGAACAAGATGGAGAATATGGGTTTTAGAACTAATATAATGACTCACGAGATTTATGATTTATGCCTTATTATACATGATTTATGACATTCAGTCTTCAGTTTTATTCAAGCTATGTGAGTCATTTATAGCTACGTGCATGATTTCTATTAAGATTGACAACATTGTTTACTTAAATGCATACACCCCCCTATATACTCAGTACATCCTCAAAGTACTGATCCACATATATGTCTATGTGCTATATTGTATTATAATGTACGTTTAGGTGCTCAGTCTCAGCAGTAATCGTGATTTCCGAGTGCCTTTATCTATATTCCACATTTGGTGAGTCCTCATGGTTTGAGGACCTATAATTGAAATTTTCCCATTTTCATAGTGTTTTGAGTCTTACTTTCAGATCATTACGAGTTATTTGAGGGTCTGTCCCAATGGCTCTCAAGTTTGAGTAGTAGAGGCTTTGTCAGACTAGACTGTCAGCTGAAGTTGTGTTCCAGATTATTAGCAAATTTTCTATTCAGACATTATTTCCAAGTATTTCGGATTATAGTTGACCTAATAAAGTATCATTGTTTAGCTTATTTACCCTAAAGCAAGTGTTAGAAGTAGTAATAGGCTCAAAGGGTTAGCTTAGGGCTACTTGTAGCCTTAAGCACTGTGTGACATCTCGGGATGAGATTTTGGGGCATTACAAACTTGGTATCAGAGCCTAAGGTTTAAGGAGTCCTAGGGAGTCTGACAAGCCTCGTTAAGTAGAATCTTGATCATCGTTGTGTAGTACACCACATCTATGAGCAAGAGGCTACAAGACGCTTTTGGAAAAAGTCATCTCTTTCATTTAAAATCTATTGTGATTCCAGTTTTCTCTCTCAGCTTTTAATTCATGCTCTGTTATTTCAGAAAATGCCTCCCCAAAGAGCGAATGCCCGTAGAAATAATAACAAGCAACCTCATCCTGTTGATCCCTTGAATGGGACTGTGTCTTATGTTGAGTCTTGGGTGGCCTTTCAGGCGTTAGCCCAAGCAGTCACCGCAAATGTCTAGGCCAATAATAAGGCCGCAGTTCCGCATCAGAAGGGAGATGACTTATCTGCTGCTAGGATTCATTATTTCATACAAATGAATCCGCTAGAGTTCTATGGGTCTAAGGCTGGTGAGGACCTGAAGTTATATCTTGAGGAGGTGAGGAAGATCACCCAAGTCATGCATATTTCCTAGGAAGAGAGTGTAGAACTGGCATATTATTGTCTGAAAGACATTGCTTATGACTGGGTTGTTTCATGGAGGAAGAATAGAGGGGAAGATGCTTCCCCTATTACTTGGCAGGTATTCCAGGATGCGTTCTTAGACAAATTCTTCCCACTTGAGATAAGGGAAGAGAATATTGAGGAGTTTATGAACCTAAGGAAAGGCTCTATGACTGTTAAGGAGTATTTCCTTAAGTTTAACCAGTTAGCAATGTATGCTCCTGATTTGATTCCTGACACCCGAACTAGTATGGACAAGTTCGTGACAGGTGTGAATGGTTTGGTGCTGAAAGAATGTAGGACTGCTATGCTTAATAAGCATATAGATCTGTCCAGACTAATGATGCATGCACAACATATAGAGGCAGACAAGATAAGAGAAATAGATAGAGTGAGGGGAAACAAGAGAGCTAGATCCGAGAAGCATGAGTATGGTCAGAATAGGTCCCATAGAGGGAAACGTCCACAGTTTCAGAGAGTTTCATCTATGCCTACGTCTTTATCAGCTAGTGCTCTCGCACCCAGAAATAGGCAAGAGCAAGGAAACATGCCTTCTATGTCTAGGTCACAAAATAGTGTAAGTAACATGCCTAATTATCCTTCTTGTGCTAAATGTGGTAGGACCCATCCAGGTGAGTGTTTGGCAGAGCAGCAAGGTTGTTTTGGTTGTGGCAAGATGGTCCATAGAATTAGAGAGTGCCCGCATACTAGGTAGGGGAATAGAGATGTCCGACTTCAGACGTAGGATACTAGTGCCCCAGCTCCTTTAGTCCATCCAGCCCCTCCTTAAGGCGCTTCATCCAGTACTGCTGGTGGTCAACACGATAACAAATTTATGCCTTACTATTCCACCAGGAGCAGAAGAATTCTCCCGATGTTGTTACTGATATGCTCTATGTATTTCACATTGATGTTTATGTGTTGTTGGACCCTGGGTCAAGTTTATTTTATGTGACCCCACTTGTAGCTGTGAATTTTGAAATCAATCCCGAAAAGATTCCTGAGCCTTTCCTAGTTTCTACTCTAGTAGGTAAGTTTGTTGTTTCTAAGCAAGTGTATAAAAAGTGTCCCATCACTGTTTTTCATAGAGTCATACTTGATGATTTCATAGAGTTGGACATGGTGGATTTTGACCTTATTCCGGGTATGGATTGGCTTCATTCTTGTTATGCATTTATAGACTGTCGTACCCATGTGGTGAAGTTTCAGTTTCCTGATGAACTAGTTTTTGAGTGGTTCGGAAGTTTAGTATCTCCCAAGAGTCATTTTATCTCCTATCTCAAAGTCAGAAAGTTAATATCCAAAGGTTGCATCTATCACCTAGTTAGATTTAAAGACACTATGTCCGAGGCTCCAACTATTCAGTCATCCAACATTGTTAATGAGTTTCCTGATGTTTTTTTGAAAGATCTCCCAGGGGTACCTCCTGAAAGAGAGATAAAATTTGGGATTGACCTTCTTCCTGACACTCAACCTATTTCTATTCATCCCTACTATATGGCACCTGCAGAGCTTAAGGAGTTGAAAGAGAAACTCAAAGATCTTCTAGACAAAGGTTTCATAAGGCCCAATGTTTGTCCTTGGGGTGTACCTATCCTGTTCGTGCAAAAGAAAGATGTTTCTTTGCGTATGTACATTGACTATCGTCAGCTTAATACGGTCACAGTCAAGAATAAGTATCCTTTTATGAGAATTGATGACTTGTTTGATCAGTTTCTAGGTGCAAGTTGTTTCTCCAAGATAGAACTTAGATCCGGCTATTGTCAACTGAAATTAAGGAAATGTGACCTTCCAAAACAGCCTTCCAAACCCGTTATGGTCGCTTTGAGTTCCTAGTCTTGTCTTTTGGGCTAACCAATGCTCCAGCGGCTTTCATGGACCTCATGAATCGAGTGTTCAAGCAATATCTTGATATGTTTTTCATAGTGTTCATAGATGATATCCTTGTTTACTCCCGTACTAAGAATGACCATGCAAATCATCTTAGAATTCTCCTGCAAACTCTTAGAGATAATCAGTTATTTGCCAAATTTAGCAAGTGTGAATTTTGGCTAAGGTTAATAGCCTTTCTGGGTCATGTTATTTCTGCCGAAGGCATTAGGGTTGATCCCCAAAAGATAGAAGCTGTAAAAAACTGCCCCAGACCTGTTTCTCCATCTAACATTAAAAGTTTCTTGGGTCTAGATGGATACTACCACTGTTTTGTTGAAGGTTTCTCTTCTATTGCGTCGCCCCATGACCCGGTTGACCCCAAAAAAAGTTAATTTCTTTTGGTCAGATTCCTGTGAGAAAAGTTTTCAAGAATTGAAGACTCGACTCACTTCAGCCCCTGTGTTGACTTTGCCTGATGGTATGAATGGTTTTGTGGTGTATTGTGATGCCTCGAAAATTAGTTTAGGTTGTGTGTTGATGTAGAGAGGTAAGGTTATAGCCTACGCCTCTAGATAGTTGAAGCTGCATAAAAAGAATTACCCAACCCATGATCTTGAATTAGCTGCTGTGGTCTTTACTTTGAAAATATAGAGACACTATTTGTATGGTGTTCATGTTGATGTGTTCACTGATCACAAAATCCTATAGTATATGTTTACCCAGAGGGAGTTGAATCTTCGACAGAGGAGATGGTTAGAGTTGCTAAAAGATTATTATATGAGTGTGTTATATCACCCGAGCAAGGCGAATATAGTGGCGGATGCCTTTAGTAGGATGTCTATGGGCAGTGTGGCTCGTGTGGAGAAAGTTAAGAAAGAGTTATCTTGTGATGTGCACCATCTGGCTAGAATGGGAGTTAGATTGCTTGATTTCGCTGAAGGGAATATTTTGGTACAGAGTAGTTTCAAATCCTCTTTAGTTTCGTAAGTAAAGGAGAAACAAGACTTAGATACTAGTTTGGTCAGACTGAAGTAGTCAGTTAAAGATCAAAAGATAGAGGTTTTCTCCCAAGGGGAGATGGTGTGTTGAGATGTCAGAATAGATTGTGTGTTTCGTGTATTGATGACTTAAGGCAGAGAATTATGTGTAACACCCCAAAATCCTATCCCGAGACATCACACGGTGCTTATGACCACGAAGGATCACAAGCTAAACCTTTACTGATATCTGTACCTGTATACTGCATAATATCTGAAATAAATGCGAAAACTAGCCATAAGGTTCAACACATCTATGAATACTCATAATACATATCAACAACATCCGACTGCAAATCCACTAAACTATCTGAACTGTGGAGTTGATGGGACAAGTCCCCAACTAACTTCATCAACTGAAAATAAATAAAGTCTGAAGACATAATAGTAAACTGAAATTCGTCCTTGAAAGAAGAGGACTCACTGCTACTGTTGCTGACTGGGCCTGAACTGCTGAGGATACTCTGGATCCTGTGCCTCTGAACCTATGGTGTTAAATAAAATACCATAGCACAAATGCGTCAGTATAGGAATGTACTGAGTATGTAGATAGGGTAGCTAATGCAAGGGCTCATGCATGAACAATATCTAAACTAAATAATCATGAAGATGCCGCATGAGAATACATACATGAATGTACACACCATGAACACAATCATCGCAACTCTAGATACTGAAACTCAGATACTACTTTACTGCAGACTGAACTCACTACTAACACTGAGATACTAAATCACTGACTCATCTGATACTGATAACTGAGGATATGGATGTACTTACATCAACATCTAAATTCTGAGCTTACTGATTTTGACAGACAGAATTAGAGATCAACTTTTCTAACAGATTATTCTGGAAGTGATTATCAATGATAAGAAGTATGATCATATCCGAATCTGACAACAAGAATACTCAATAGAATAAAGAATCTGAGATGGAGATCAAGCTTATATGATGAGAGATCTCTAGATATAATAATAAGAATACTCAACATGGTCTAAGACTAAGATCAAGCCTCTCTGACGGGAGATCTCTAGATAAGATCACGAGAATACTCAACTGAATTTGAGACTGAGATTAAGGCTCTCTGATGGGAAATCTCTAGTAATGATAATAAGCATCTACATATGAGACCAGGCCTATCTGATGGGATGGTCCATGAACCAATGAAACTATCCGAGTTCCATACTGGGATAGATGACTATACCACACAGTCCTAATTTCTGAAGAGTGATACTAACACTGCAGCTGTAGGAAGTAGTTACTAAACCGACATACCTCAACCTACCAAAGGTGGGTCCAACCTGTGACCCCAGATGGAAGGGTGTCAATATCGTGCCACAGGTAAAAACCTCTCTGGTCAAGCCTCTCTGACGGGATGACTCTCGCAGGAAGTCGGCCTGAGGTAATATGATAGTCAAAACTCTCTGACGGTGATAGCCTCTACAGATGGGAGACTCCTGCATCTTGTGCTGGGTATGCAGTTCTTGAGTGTAGGGATTGCTCCTAATGACTCGGCCTCTCTGACAGGAGAGCCACCATCCCTTCCCTCACTCGGTGCTAGCTTCTACTCCCAACTAAAAGACTCTGAACTGAATTCTCAACCGAACACAACTGAACTGAGTCTGTTACTGATCATGTTTCTCAATAAATCTGACTGAGTTACGCTGAGATTACTGAGTTCCGTATCTTATGGAAAAGGTATCGAATCAGGGTATCTGACTGGCGATAAAGAGCTTGAATAGATTATTCGAATCACTTATAAGATTAGACTTGAATACTATTAGGTCTGAGCTGATTACAGGACTGAGGCTAAATTACTAGCGGTATAGAGATTACAAAGATAACTGAGATTACTGATCTTTCTTAAGTTCTGACTTGTCTGAGGATACAGTGTTCTATAGTTCACTGAGTTCGGAGAATCATGGCTCAACTGGAGTTATCGAGAAACTGACACAGGCTTAAGACAATAGCTTTATTATTGGGTATAAATACCCCCAGGACTCTATAGCATAAAAGTAAAGCATAATCATTCATTCATCATCACAATCATTCATGTATCATCATAATCATTCATGCATCATCATAATCATTAAAGCATCTTCCCAATCATTAACACAAATCTTCAAGTAATTAGGAATCACAAAGGTCTATTCATTATCATAGTCGCCAAGGGGTCACTTTAAGCATCTCGGAATCATAATCATATAATAATGTAGGGGAAACATGCTACTAGATCGTACTCCATTCAACAAGGTTTTACCTCAGCTATTTCATACCTATATCAGTTTTGACATGTGTTTGGATATCACATAGCTTGGGAAAACTTCTTTCTATTATGTCACAACTTAATTGGGGATCTCATGCTATCTTGGCACATTTCACTCACTAAGGCATTTTATCAAACACTAGGCATGCACGGGTTCACACTTATTTGGAAATTTCCTGTTACCATGGAATAATTCATTCATTTGGGCGTTTTTATCAAACCTGTGGGGGACATGCTTTGCTTATTCAACCATTTCTACACCCAAAAGTCATGAACACATCACATAGAAAACAACTTCAAGTGGTTCTATCACATTAGTTCCACATACTAGGGTCAAAGCTCATAAATTTTGTAGACAAACATAAATCAAAACTCCACAACACCCTGAACATCCATTTCAACTCATACAAATCATTAACAACTCACAAACATAAAAATCTTTTAGTTTTTTAAAAAGGGTTCTTGAGCTTCTTGGATGAAAGGGACCCAAGAATCAATATCTACATACCTTAACCTTTGAAGTCGGATGAATTCTAATGCTGGAGACTCTATCCGCACTTGTAATAAATGATTCTCGAAGACCACACTATGAGGAACTTAGTTCTTGAAGAAATGTTGAAGATTTATGGATGATTTTTGAAAGATTAGGGTTCTTAAATTGAAACCCTAGATATTCTCTCTTTAGAGAATTGGAAGAGAAATGGAGAAATTAGGGTTTGGATGAGGGTTCCTCATATTTATAGAGGCTCGAAAAAAGTGGGAAATGACCAAAATACCCTTACAAAAATGCCCTTAAATTGCGGGAAAAATATTCTTGACGACATCCGTGACAGGCCGTCATGTTGGTGATAGGCCATCACGAATGTCGTAAAAAAAGGTAAAATATTGAGTTTCTGGTTAAGGCTGACGACATTGGTGATAAGCCGTCAATGGAGTGACGGCTTATCACAAAATGTCATCACTGGGGTCAAAAATCTGCTCAGGGATGACGACATTGGTGATAGGCCGTCACGGGCGTGATAGCTTATCACGAATGTCATCACCAGTTTCCCAGCATAACTCTTTGTTCTGATATTGGTTTTTGATGAAATTAGTATCGTTGGAAATATAATTCAAAGATCTTTCATTTGATATATAGTAGGTCCTCTAATTCAATAAATGCAAGGAGTTATAGTCGATTGAAGTTGAACCAAATCTTGACAGTCACTAAAACTTGAACGATAGGAAAGCTTTCAATTCGTCCATAAGTTAGGGGACCTCTATGATCTCAATTCATGCTCAAATAGATTCCTACACGATTCAAATTATTTCATACTTGGGAGGATATTTCTAAAATATTTTGACTCGGATTTTTGCTTTACCAAATACGCTCTAAGGCTCAGACTGGAAATTTTTTTTGTGGGGCATTACATTATCTCCCCCTTGAGAACATTTGTCCTCGAATGTCGCTTGATAGACTGAGAATATGGATAACAGAACTTACTCAAGAAATGGAAACATCTCAGATCAGGACTACGCAACTGGAACGACTGACATATAGAGTTCTCACACTGGGCATGCATATCTGATGCATGGAATACTCGACTGATGATACTTATAGATGAATTCTCATAATACACATGGATATTTGATGCATGGGCTTATAACTGGGATGATCTCATGAATACACGACTGAACACACACCGACAAGCTGAACTCTTTCTATTAAATGCGTATATCATATGCATGAATGTCCAGCTAAGCTGACTTTTGAAAGTACGATCGACAATGCAATGAAAACTGATGCTAACTCAATAAAGAAAATCTGAACATACATCGGGATGAATCTAATGGCATGCAACATCATAATACTATGGGGTATCTCCCCCTTGGGACTCTATGTCCCTCTAAACATACTTGGCTGAAATACTGGAGCGGTACGCGGGGCACCTATAAACTGGGTCATAATTGATCGATCAAGATCTGAAATTATGCATGACTCATGCTAACATATAATATCAAAATGGGAGCAAAGGATCTAACAATGCATGTCATAAAGATGAAGGGCTCATAACATACCTGGGTCTATTTCAGGGAATCCTTTCCGATCAAGGCGAGCCTGAAACGCATGAAGTCTACCCCTTTGAGTCAGAACTCTACATTCTCGCATTCTATGGCCTAGCTCACCACAACCAAAACACACATCACTACCGGATCTACACACACCTTGGTGGCGCCTTCCACACTCTCCACAACGCAGATGGGTACGAGCACCACTAGCACTACTCTGGGCTTTAGAGCTTGGCGCTCCCTTAGATCTGACACCCCTAAACACAGGTGCGAGTATACTAGCTGAAGATGGATTTGGAACTTAAAATCTTCGACCATACTGAGAACTACTACCACCTTGAGACCCTGCCTGCGGGAAACCACGACTACCTGTCTTGGATCTCTTATTCACTCTCTCTCTCTCATTCATTTTATCTTTCTCAATTTGTTGCGCATGTATCATTAGACTAGAAAGATCCATATCCCTATTAATCATGGCAGATCTACACTCTTTCAACACAACACTCGACACCCTAGACAAAAACTTACTCATACTCGCTCTAGGGTTAGCTACTAAATCGGGAGCATACTTAGCTAATTGGTTAAACTTAAGACAATACTCTTTCAAGGTCATGGAACCTTTTCCTTAGGTTTATGAACTCTTCTACCTTAGCCTCTCTCATGTCTAGCGGGAAGAACCTATCTAGAAAGGCACTATGAAACTCTAGCCAAGTCACGGGAGCTGTATTTTCCCCTCTACTTTTCTCCCACATCACTACCCAATCATGAGCAATGTCTTCCATCCTATAAGATGTTTACTCAACACTCTCCTCCTCATAAACATGCATAATCTGGGTGATCTTCTTTACATCCTCTAGAAAAAACTTTGGTCCTCACCTACTACTGACCCAAAGAATTCAGACAGGTTCATTTTCATGAAGCTTTTAATCCTGACTGTGGCAGAATTCCCATCTTGCTGAGGTGGGATTGCAGCCTGACAATTTCCATGAACATTGGTCACAGCTTGGTCTAGCGCCTGGAAAGTGGCCTAAAACTCTGTATGTGACACACTCTCATTCTCAGGATCAACTAGATGAGGGGGTTGGTCATCAACCCCAAGGACAAAATCTCTGCGAGGAGGTATACTCTATAATTGGAAGAAAAAAGTGGATTAGACTGAGGATCAACTTGAGATCATGCTCACTCACATGAAATAATCATTGAAAGAAGAGGAACTGCTCCTAAGAACATCCTGTAGCCTCTTGTACATAAACGTGGCGCGCTACACACCCATGCACAAGACTCTACTAGATGCGGCTTTCAGACTCCCTAAGACATTCTTGAACATTAGGATCTGATACCAAGTTTGTAATGCCCCAAAATCCCATCCCAAGACGTCACACGGTGCTTATGACCTCGAAGGACCACAAGCTAACCCTTTACTGATATCTGTACCTGTATAATGCATAATATCTGAAATAAATAGAAAAACTAGCCATAAGGTTCAACATATCTATGAATACTGATAATATACATCAACAACATCCGTCTGAAAAGCCTCTAAACTATCTGAACTATGGATTTGATGGGATTAGTCCCCAACAAACTCCATCAACTGAAAATAAATAAAGTCTAAAGAAATAATAGTAAACTAAGATTCATCCTAAAAAAAAGAGGACTCACTGCTACTTCTGCTGACTGCGACTGAACTGTTGAGGATACTCTAGATCCTGTGCCTCTGAACCTATGGTGTCAAATAAAACACCATGCACAAATGCGTCAGTACATGAATGTAATGAGTATGTAGACGGGGTAGGCTAATACAAGGGCTCATGCATGCACAATATCTAAACTGAATAATCATGAAGATGCCACATGAGAACACATACATAAATGTATAGACCATGAACACAATCATCGCAACTCTAGATACTGAAACTCAGATACCATTTTACTGCAGACTGAACTCACTACTAACACTGAGATACTGAATCACTGACTCATCTGATACTGATAACTGAGGATATGGATGTACTTACATCAACATCTAAATTCTGAGCTTACTGATTTTGACAGATAGAATTAGAGATCAACTTTTCTAACAGATTATTCTGGAAGTGATTATCAATGATAAGAAGTATGATCATATCCGAATCTGACAACAAGAATACTCAATGGAATAAAGAATCTGAGATGGAGATCAAGCCTATCTGATGAGAAATCTCTAAATATAATAATAAGAATACTCAACATGGTCTAAGACTGAGATCAAGTCTCTCTAACGGGAGATCTCTAGATAGGATCACGAGAATACTCAACTGAATCTGAGACTGAGATTAAGTCTCTCTAACGGGAGATCTCTAGTAATGATAATAAACATCTACATATGAGACCAGACCTATCTGATGGGATGGTCTATGAACCAATGGAACTATCTGAGTTCCATACTAGGATAGACAACTGTACCATACAGTCCTGATTTCTGAAGAGTAATACTGAAACTGCTACTGTGGGAAGTAGTTACTTAACCGACATGCCCTAACCTACCATAGGTGGGGTCCAACCTGTGACCCCAGTTGGAAGGGTGTCAATACCGTGCCATGGGTAAATACCTCTCTGGTCAAGCCTCTCTGACGGGATGACCCTCGCAAGAAGTCATCCTGAGGCAATATGA
Source organism: Capsicum pubescens (assembly GCA_030864215.1). NCBI lineage: Eukaryota > Viridiplantae > Streptophyta > Magnoliopsida > Solanales > Solanaceae > Capsicum > Capsicum pubescens. The sequence continues at coordinate 251,552,070 of CM061549.1, forward strand.
TAGTCAAACCTCTCTGATGGTGACAACCTCTATTTATGGGAGACTCCTGCATCCTATGCTGGATATATAGTTCTGGAAATCAGGGATTGCTCCTAACGACTCAACTTCTCTGACGGGAGAGCTGCCATCCCTTCCCTCGCTCGGTGCTAGCTTCTACTCCCAACTGAAAGACTCTGAAATGAATTCTCAAATGAACACAACTGAACTGAGTATTTTACTGATCATGTTTCTCAAAAGATCTGACTGAGTTACACTGAGATTACTTGGTTCCATATTTGATGGAAAAGGTATCGAATCAGGGTATCTGACTGACAATACAGAGCATAAATCGATTACTCGAATCTCTTCTGAGATTTAACTTGAATACTATTAGATCTGAGATAATTACAGGACTGATGCTAGATTACTAGCGGTACAGAGATTACAGTGATAACTGAGATTACTGAGCTTTCTTAAGTTCTGACTTGTCTGAGGATACAGAGTTCTATAGTTTACTGAGTTTATAGAATCATGGCTCGACTGTATTTATCGAGAAACTGACACGGGCTCTAGACAATAGCTCTATTGTCGGGTATAAATACCCTCAGGACTCGATAGCATAAAAGTAAAGCATAATCATTCATTCATCATCACAATCATTCATGTATCTTCATAATCATTCATGCATCATCATAATCATTAAGGCATTTTCCCAACCATTAACATAACTCTTCAAGTAATTAGGAATCACAAACGTCTATTCATCATCATAGTCGCCAAGGGGTCACTTTAAGCATCTCAAAATCATAATCATATAATAATGTAGGGGAAACATGCTACTAGATCGTACTCCATTCAACAAGGTTTTACCTCAGCTATTTCATACCTATATTAGTCTTGACATGTGTTTGGATATCACATATCTTGGGGAAACTTCTTACTATCATGCCACAACTTAATTGGGGATTTCATGCTATCTTGGCATATTTCACTCACTGAGGCATTTTATCAAACACTAGGCATGCATGGGTTCACACTTATTTAGGAATTTCCTGCTACCATGGAATAATTCATTCATTTGGATGTTTTTATAAAACCTATGGGGGATATGCTTCGCCTATTCAACCATTTCTACACCCAAAAGTCATGAACACATCACATAGAAAACAACTTCAAGAGGTTCTATCACATTAGTTCCACATACTAGGGTCAAAGCTCATAAATTTTGTAGACAAACATAAATCAAAACTCCACAACACCTTGAGCATGCATTTCAACTCATACAAATCATTAACAACTCACAAACATAAAAATCTTTTAGTTTTTAAAAAAATGTTCTTGAGCTTCTTGGATGAAAGGGACCCAAGAATCAATATCTACATACCTTAACCTTTGAATTCAGATGAATTATAATGCTTGAGACTCTATCTACACTTGTAATAAATGATTCTCGAAGCCCATACTATGAGGAACTTAGTTCTTGAAGAAATCTTGAAGATTTATGGATGATTTTTGGAAGATTAGGATTCTTGAATTAAAACCCTAGATATTCTCTTTAAAGAATTGAAAGAGAAATGGAGAAATTAGGGTTTGAATGAGGGTTTCGCATATTTATAGAGGCTAAAAAAAGTGATAAATGACCAAAATACCTTGCAAAAATGCCCTTAAATTGCTGTAAAAATATTCTTGATGACATCCGTGACAGGCCGTCAAGTTGGTGATAACCCGTCATGAATGTCATAAAAAAAGGTAAAATATTGAGTTTCTGGTTAAGGCTGACGACATTGGTGATAGGCCATCAAGGGCGTGACAGATTATCACAAAATGTCATCACTGGGGTCAGAAATCTGTCCAGGGATGACGACATTGGTGATAGGTCGTCATAGGCGTGATAGCTTATCACAAATGTCATCACCAGTTTCCCATCCAGACATGCTGGAGTAAAATGGGCATAACTCTTTGCTCCGATATTCTTTTTGACAAAATTGGTATTGTTGGAAAGATAATTGAAAGAGCTTTCATTTGATATATAGTAGGTCCTTTAAGGAGTTATGGTTGATTGAAGTTGACATAAATCTTGACGGTCACTAAAACTTGAACGATAGGAAAGTTTTCAACTCGTCCATAAGTTAGGGGACCTCTATGATCTCAATTCATGCTCAAATAGATTCCCATACGATTCAAAGTATTTCATACTTGGGAGGATATTTCTGAAATATTTTGACTCAGATTTTCGCTTTACCAAATATGCTCTAAGGTTCAGACTAGAAAAGGATTTTGCGGGGCATTATATTATGGCTGAGGCGCATGGTGCACGGTATTTCATTCATCCCAGTGCTACCAAGATGTACCACAACTTACGGGAATTCTATTAGTGGATTAGCATGAAGAAAGATATAACAGGATTTATGGCAAAGTGTGCAATGTTCCAATAGGTTAAGGTAGAACACCAAAGACCTGGTGGTAAGTTTCATGAGTTTGGTATACCCACTTGGAAGTGGAAAGAGGTGAATATGGATTTTGTGACTGGTTTACCTCTTTCGGATCGTCATCATAATTCTCTTTGGGTTTTTGTAGACAGGTTGACTAAATCCGCGTATTTCCTGCCAGTGCATACATCTTATACAACTGAGGATTATGCTAGATTTTATATTCGGGAGTTAGTCAAGTTGCATGGAGTTCCCTTGTCCATTATCTCGGATAGGGGTACTCAGTTCACTTCGCAGTTTTGGAAAGCTTTCCAGAAGGGTCTTGGTACCTAAGTTCATTTGAGTTCCACTTTTAATCTACAGATAGATGGTAAGGATGAGAGGACCATCCAGACTTTATAAGATATTTTGAGGGATTATGCCCTTGATTTCAAAGGTAGTTGGGATGAGCACTTACCACTGATTGAGTTTGCATATAACAATAGTTATCACTCTAGCATCCGGATGACACCATTTGAGGATTTGTATGGTAGAAGATGTAGATCACCCATAGGTTGTTTCAAAGTGGGTAAAACTTATGTGATTGGACCTGATGCAGTATTTGAGGCTATGGAGAAAGTTAAGTTGATTAGATAAAGGTTGAAGACTGCCCAAAATCGTCAGAAGTCATATACAGATATGAGAAGAAGAGATCTTGAGTTTGAGGTGGGTGATTTGGTGTACTTGAATATTTCACCCATAAAAGGGGTAAAAAGGTTTAGGAAAAAGGGAAAGCCTAGTCCCCGTTATGTTGGCCCTTATAGAGTTTTAAGCCATGTCGGGAAAGTAGCCTATAAGGTGGAGTTGCCCACAAAGTTGTTAGCTGTTCATCCTATATTTCATGTCTCCATGCTTAAGAAGCACATTGGTGATTCTCCTATAGTAGATCCTTCAGAGAGCTCAGATATCCAGACTAGTCTTTCATTTGATGAGATTCCGATTGAGATCCTAGATTACTAGGTCTATAGATGATCTTGGGTGTATTTATACGCCTAAGCACCATAATTTATCCATGTTTTAGCTAAGTTTAGAGAACAAAATTCCTAGTTTCTTATGTTTTTACTCTACTTCTATGTAATTGAGTTAACCGATGTGATTAGTATGATTTCAGGTATTAATGAGGTAGATGAAGACATAATGGGATTATAGAATGCGGATGGTATATGACACAAGAGAGAGTAGCAGTCTGGACAAAATATGGTGCCTAAAAACTATGTCCAAGACTAATTTGTCATTTATAATTAGTTGAGGGACTTAGAAGGCAATTATGAGAGAAGAGATTATTAAAAGACTTAATGCTGAATTTTTATTCATTATTCATTATTCTGTATTATTTTGAGAGAGGAGAGTGATGACTTATCCTGGAGAGAGAGAAAAACATTTTCTCTCTTATTTTCACTATTCGCATACCAAGATCATCTTCTAGTGTTTGGTATGATGAATATATTTATGATGCTTTTCATTTTATTCATGAGTAACTAAGTTTATTAGTTAGGGTTATGGAAGCCTTGTAGAATAAAATCTATTGCTTTGGGTTTTGAATTCATTATGCATTGATTTGTTTACATCATACTCTCTTCGCTTATCTTGAATTCTCGTGGTTGCAAACATAGAGGATATGCCTTAAAATACAACTTGTTCGAAAGAAAGGTTGATGTTCGGAAAAGAGAGTAGTGACAAGAAAATAGGATTTTCAACCCCTATTTCATATGTTAATGCCTTAACAGGATTAACTACTTGGAGATTTCGTATTGTTTTTGGTAAACACTTTTGATTCGAGAGAACTAAAGTGAATTAGTCCTTGATGGTTGAGAAACACTAGGATTATGTTATTAAATACAATTCGTTTCTCTGTAAGCACGATGTATTTATGAATTCGTAAAGCCCATAGTTAGAAAGTATTGAAAACTACAAGGTGGACATAACCCTAGCTTGCTATTTCTCTGAATTCGAATACTACTACACATATTTCATCTTGTTAAACTGAAACCATTAATTTGTGAACTGAATCAAATCCCCCATATTTATTTTACGGAAACAAATGATTAAAAGTCAACTAATCTGCATACAACTTAATTAGCACCATATTCCCTGTGGGATTCGACCCCAACCTAGTTGGGTTATATATTTGACAAAGACCACTTACTCTCTGAAGAGAGGTGTAATTTGGGCGTATCAATATACTAAGTAACAATGAATTTCCTTTGGTCAAAGTTTTGTGGCGGAATCAGTCAGTTGAGGGCGCTACATGGGAGGCGAAAAAAGATATGCGAGCCAAGTACCCGCACCTTTTCTTCGATAGTTCAGATCAAGCCAAAGGTATTATTCTTCCTTAATTCATTTCCTTTCTAATCAAATTTATCTATGTATTTATTCCTGTGAAAGCTCTTGCACTTCCCGGAGTATTCAAAGGTTTAGAAAGATTTAAAGCCAGTTTAGCCATTTGATTCAGCTGTGCATCCTTAGTTCCTCAGTATCTTAATCTAACTAGCGATATTCGAGGATGAATGTTTTCGAGGAGGAGATATAATAAGATCCTATAAATTTCCTTCGTAGTCTAAGCCTTTAGAGCATGTCAAGTGAAGCCTTATTTCATCTCTAAAATATTTAAGAATGACTTCCAAAGTGATTGGTGTTTAAACCATATGGAATTTTCCTAAATTTGACTTTTTATCATGTGGGAAATTGAATTAGCTTTCCAACGATACCAATTTTGTCCAAATCCGGTATCGGGGTGAGCAGTTATTGTCATTTTACTAAAAGTTGTCGGAACCGCCCAGGTGCGACGGGCAGGTTGACGGACCGTCGAACTTGCGATGGATCGTCGCCCAAACCATTACAACCAAGACAGTGACTCCTCTTCTATCCCAAGTATGACGGACAGGACAACGGATCGTCAAGTTAGCTATGGACCACCGCTAAGACTGTCGCAACGAGGCAGTATGGCCTTTTTCTGACCAACATACGATGGACGATCCGACAGGCCATCAGACTAGCGATGGACAGTCACTCCAATCATCACAGATTCAGTTCATTATTTTTAAGCTATTTTTAAAAGGAATTTTGGTCTTTTGCTACCCTTTTAACACTTAGATATATTCAAAACGAAACAAATAACTTCATATCCATCAAAAACATCAAGGACTAGGGTTTTCTCCCTTAAGTGGAAACTCAAGTCCTTCTCCAAGAACTTCAAAATTCCACCATAAATTCTGCAAATTGAGTTGAGATTCTAGGTTCCCTAGTCAAAAGCTTTAAGAACCCTCACTCAAGAGTACGAAAAAGAGTCTCAAACAAGCTTGTTCACCTACAAGTCATAATCTAAGGTATGTGGGGTTTGAACAAGGGTAATCCTTTCACCCTTGCGCCCAAAAGCTTATTTAAAATTATAAATTTCTATAATTTATGAGGTTTTTCTATGAAATTCAGTTAGGGTTTACACCTATTATCCTTCATTTCAAGAATTTTGATATTTCCCATAAATTAAGAGTTGAATTACATAATTTGAATTGTATTTTCATGCCTATTGATGAAATTTACATATTTTGAAATACCTTATGAGTAATTGCATTACCAAGCATGAATTTTGAGATATTTGATTTGAGATTACTGTTTGGGTCAATAGGCCCTATTTAAAGATTGTTGTTCAAAGATTGTTCAGGTCATAAGTACCTCTTAGCTAAGTTAGTTTTAGATTTCAGTTACAGATTTGACCTTTTGGGTCTAAGATAAGATAGGAGTCCACACTAGTTATGCTTTAAAGGTAAGAGAAGTATATTTGGTCTTTATTATGGACCCTTGAATTATTTTAAGATAGATTTCCTAAAAGTTCTGAGCTTAAGTATGGGAGTAGTATTTTGCATCGAGTTGGGTATGATTCCAAGGTCTCTTACCCCAGAACTACGTGCCCCCATAGGTTTTCAATTTACCCCAAGTGGGTTAAGATAAGTGATCACTAAAGTTAAGGTTCTACTCTGATGGCAAGTATAGAGCATCTCTCCCCAACGTGGGCAAGACGTCAGACTCTATGTGGCTCACATGGTTTATGTCGGTTAAGAGAAACTCCCAATGTAGTCCCTTACTCTAATTAAGATAAAAATTTCCTGAGTCCTAAAGTTTTATAAGCTCAAAGTTTTAAAGAAGTCATTTATTCTCCATGAGATCAAAGTTTAAGCTTCGAGGACTAATGTTTTAAGATTTATCTTGCTTACCTGTTTTGAGAACAAGATGGAGAATATGGTTTTTAGAACTAATAGAATAACTCACAAGATTTATGATTTATGCCTTATTATACATGATTTATGACATTCAGTCTTCCATTTTATTCAAGCTATGTGAGTTATTTATAGCTGTATGCATAATTTCTATTAAGATTGACAACATTGTTTACTTAAATGCATACACCCCCAATATACTCAGTACATCCTTAAAGTACTAATCCACATATACGTCTATGTGCTACATTATCTCATAATGTAGGTTCAGGTGCTCAGTCTCTGCAGTGATCGTGATTTCCAAGTGCCTTTGTCCACATTCCACAGTTGGTGAGTCCTCATGGTTCGAGGACATATAATTGCATTTTTCCTATTTTCATAGTGTTTTGAGTCTTACTTTAGATAATTGCGAGTCAGTTGAGGGTCTATCCCAATGGCTATCCAGTTTGAGTAGTAGAGGCTTTGTCAGACTAGACTGTCAGTCGAAGTTGTGTTCCAGATTATTAGCTTATTTTCTATTCAGACATTGTTTCCAATTATTTTGGATTATAGTTGACCTAATAAAGTATCATTGTTTATCTTATTTACCCTAAAGCAAGTGTTATATGTAGTAACAGTCTCAAAGGGTTAGCTTAGGGATACTTGTAGCCTTAAGCACCATGTGACATCTCAGGATGAGATTTCGGGGCGTTACAGTGCTGCTTTTGCATTAGTTTTTGCTTCTGGTAGTAGCTCATGTCAAAATAGGTTATATGCCCTTGCTACTCGGCAGGAATCTGAGGCATCATCTAATGTTATGGCTGGTACATTACAACTTTTTTATCATTTCGTGTATTTCTTGCTTGATTTGGGGTCCACTCTTTCTTATGTAACCCCATATGTGGCTGTATTTTTTGGTTTTGATCCTGAGATTATTTCAGATCCTTTTTCTGTTTCTACCTTGTAGGTGACTCTGTGATTGCTAAAAGGGTCTATAGGAGGTGTGTGGTATCTGTTGGTAGAGAGTACACCTTGGTGGAATTGTTTGAACTTGATATGGTGGATTTTGATGTTATCCTGGAGATGGATTAGTTACACTCTTGTTGCATGTCCTTCGATTGTCAGACCCATAAGGTTGTCTTTAGGTTTCCTGGTGAACCAGTTATAGAGTGGGAGGGTAGTTCCCTAGCTTCTAGGGGGTTTATTTCTTATCTTAGAGCTTAGAGGTTAATCTCCAAAGGGTGTCTCTATAATTTGGTCTGAGTTAAAGATTCTAACTCGGAAGGCCCTTCTTTTCATTTGGTTTTAGTGGTAAACAAATTTCTTGAGGTCTTTCCAAATGATCTTCCTGGTGTTCCTCTGGATAGGGAGATTGAGTTTGGTATTAATTTGGTTCCAAAAACTCATCAAATATCTATTCCTCCTTATAGAATGGCTTTGTGTATGTTGAGGAAACTCAAAGAGCAATTTAAAGATCTTTTAGATAAGGATTTCATCCATCCTAGTGTATCCTCATGGGGTGCACTGGTTTTATTCGTGCACAAGTAGGATGGTTCCCTTTGGATATGCACTGACAACAGACAGTTGAATAATGTAATGGTTGAGAACAAGTATTCTCTTCTAAGGATAGATGACTTATTTAGTCAATTATAACGTGCCAAGTCGTTTTCTAAGATAGATCTTCTGTCTGGGTATCATTATCTTAATATTAGGGAAGAGGATATCTCTAAAATAGCTTTTCGTACTCGGTATAGAAACCTTGAGTTCTTGATTATGTCATTCGGTTTGAATGATGCCCCATCAGCATTTATGGATCTGATGAACAGGGTTTTCAAGTAGTTTTTAGATCTCTTTGTCATTATGTTCATTGATGACATCTTGGTGTATTCTAAAAGTGAGGTGGATCGTGCTAATCACCTCCAGGTTGTGTTGCAGACCTTGAAAGAGCATCAGTTGTATGTCAAGTTCTTCAAGTGTGAGTTTTGATTGAATGTTATGACTTTTCTTGGTCATATTATTTCCAGTAAGGGAATAAAGTAGGATCCATAAAAAATTGTGGTGATGAAGAGATGGCTTAAACCCATGACTCCAACCGATATTTGAAGCTTCTTAGGTTTGGATGGGTATTATAGGCGGTTCGGGGAATGTTTCTTGACGATAGCTGATCCATTGACTAAGTTAACTCATAAGAGGGTAATGTTTTCTTGGTCGGAGGCTTGTGATGGAAATTTTGAGAAGCGTAAGGATAAACTAACTTCGGCTCCAATTTTAATATTACCTGAAGGTAATAAGGGATTTGTAGTTACTTGTGATGCATTTCGGGTGGGACTTAGTTGTATTTTGATGCAACATGGGAAGGTAATTGTCTATGCTTCCAAGTAGTTGAAGGTGCATGAGAGGAATTATCCTACTCATGATTTTGAGCTTTTAGCGATGGCTTTTACTTTAAAGATCTGGCGGCATTATCAATATGGGGTGCACGTGGATATCTTTTCTGATCATAAGAGTCTATACTATGTGTTCAATCAGAAAGAGATAATCTCAGGCAGAGGACATGGTTGGATCTTCTCATGGACTATGATATGAGTCTTCACTACAACCCAGGTAAAGTTAACGTGGTTGCTGATGCTCTTAGCAGGTTGTCTATGGGGAGTTCAGTTTATGTGGCTAAGAAGAAACAGGAACTGGTGAAGGATATTCATCACTTAGCTAATCTTAGAATTCATCTTTTGGACTCCGATGATTGTGGTATAATAGTACAGGAAGTGGTTCGATCGTCTCTTGGTGCAGAGTTCAAGGAGAAGGAAGTGCTAGATCCTATCTTGATGAAGATCAAGGGTGATGTAGGTGCGCAAATGGTAATGGTATTTAAGATCAGTGGGTTGGTACTTTTTGGTACCAAGGGCGGTTATGTGTTCCTGATGTCGATGGCTTGCGACAAAGGATTTTGGCTGAGGTACATGAATTGCAATATGTTGTTTATCTCAGTTCGACAAAAATGCATCATGATCTCAAACAATGTCTTGGTGGAATGGTATGAAAAGGGATATTGCTGATTTTTTGGCCAAGTATATGGTGTGCCAACAAGTTAAGTTGAGCACATGAGGCCTGGTGGGTTGTATCTGGAAATGAGAGGTAATCAATTTGGATTTCGTTATAGGTTTTACTTGGTCTCAGAATTAATTTAATTCAATTTGGGTCATTGTGAATAGGATAACAAAGTCCGGTTAATTCTTACCAGTAAGGACTAATTATTTGGCTTAGGATTATGCGCGGTTGTATCTCCAGGAGATTGTAAAGCTACATGGGGTGCCTATTTCAATTATCTTTGATCGTGGTATGCAGTTTTTATCTTACTTTTGATAGTCTTTTCAGAAGGGATTTGGGATTAAGGTGAGTCTGAGTACTATTTTTCATCCGCAGATGGATGGGCAAGCAGAAATGACTATTTAGAAATTGGAGGACATGCCTTGTACGTGTATAATTGATTATGGTGGCAATTGGGTTGAGCATCTACCTTTGGTAGAATTTTCTTATAATAATAGCTATCATTCTAGTGTTGGAATGATGCCTTTTGAGGCATTGTATGGTAGAAGGTATAGATCTCCTATTGGATGGTTTGAGCTTGGTGAGGAGGAAATGTTTGGTTCGGGCTTGGTTTATCAGGTTATGAAAAAGGTAAGGGTAATTTGAGATAGGCTTAAGGCTGCCCAAAGTCGCCAAAAGTCCTATGCAGATGTAACACGTAGATACTTGGAGTTTGAGGTTGGGGACAGGGTGTTCCTAAGGATATCTCCCATGAAGGGATTAATCTGGTTTTGTGAAAAGGGAAAGCTCAATACCAGTATGTTGGTCCTTATGTGGTTTTGTGAAAGGTTGGTAACATGGCGTATGAATTGGAGTTGCCTTCTAGTTTGAGCTCCATTCATACAGTATTTTATGTCTTTATGTTGAGGAAGTGTCTTAGTGATCCTTCTTCAGTTGTTCCTTTGGAAGGGTTGGATATCTCGGATTCTTTGTCTTATGAAAATATTCTGGTTGAGCTATTGGATCGGCAGGTTTGTCGTCTATAGACCAAGGATGTAGCTTCAGTTAAGGTTTTATGGCGGAGCCACAAGATAGAAAAGCGACATGGGAAGCGAATGTGGTCATGAAGTCCACATATCCTCATTTTTTTTTGATCTGGATATTCGTGCGGAAGGTATGTGTTCTTAAGACACATCTTTATTTTTTGTCTTTATTAGAGAAAAGATTGATTTACTTGCATTTATTTTTTCAAGATTTCCTTGCATCTATGTTTTCTAACTTTGATAAAGGTTGGGTTAATGTTTGATAGTGAAAATGACTTTGTCTGTGGTTGACCTACCTTGTCCGTTATTCAGAGATAAATGATCCTAGTTGGGGAGACTTAAACACCTTGGGTTTTGACCCTCAGAAAATTTCTTGGGTTTCTGGGTTCTGAACAATATACGACTGGTGGGTACCAGTCATATCATGGGGTACGAGCGGTGTGACTTGATCATATGCTAACCAGTGATGGTTGGTGGGTTGGATTGGATTCTGGAATGGGTACGACTTAGGTTGGTACGAGTTTTATGGTTTGATACGGGTCGTTTGGTTTGGTTTTTTCCTTCACTTAATCTTAGACTTAGTAAAATAACTTGATTTTGAGTACGAGTGGCTCACCCTGGGTCATAAGCTCAGATACTAGTTTTATTCTCAACTCGTATGATGGATAGCGTTCAAACCTATTATGATTCTATTCTGGTAGGGGTATGGGTCAGGGGTACTAATCTTATGCTTGGGTATGACTTGGCTTGGGTAAGTTGTATGGTGGATAGTGTTGGGTCTAAGGAGGACTAGTGTACGAGTTATGAGTACCACACGTATTAGAGGGTATGCTCGTTATGGTATAGTTGTACCCTATGACGAGATTTTTATGCAGTTTAAGTGAGGGTAATCTGGACATTTCCCCTCTTAACCTATTAAGGCCTCACAACTTCTAAACCATTTGGGAGGTTATTTACCCTATTATTCTATCATTAAACACTTAGAAAACTCTCCTGAACATTCTATATTTCTCTTTAAGGTTCTTGGGTAAAAGAAGGATAGGGTTTCATCTGGAGGAGCAATTTGGGGCTTGTGTTGGTGATTTATATCCATCATCTTCTAATCTAAGGCAAGTTACTCCTCCTTCATTGTTAGTTCCAACTAAAGGCATGATTTATACAATGTTTTCATGCTTGATTATTATATGGTTTTGGCGTTTTCAAATATGTGTTAGGGTTTTGGAACTAAATGTTTGGTTATGGTTTTCCCTTGCTTTAAATTATGTTTTTAAATGCTTTAATTGTGATTTGAACAATTGGTTGCATGGGAATGGTTAATTGGTAATTGGAATTAACTTTGGAAACACTATGCCCCCAACACGTTTGATAAAATGCCTATGAGAATGCTTTTACTATAATATTGGACTTTTAATGGAACTATTGCATGGTATGGTTTTGTAATGGAACCCTAAATGATAAAAATGGTTTAATTGGTTTAGAATTGTTAAATGGTAAGGTCTAGTGGTCATGGTCATAGTTAATTAAACTTTCTTGTGGGGGTACAAGGGAATCCCCCAAGTAAACATTGTAATGAACAACTTGTGGGGTACACGGGATTCCCCTAAGTATATATTATAATGGAACACTTGCGGGGTACATGGGAAATCTCCAAGTTAATTTGATAATGTAATCTATGGGTACATGGGAATCAATTTACATAAAAAAGTTGGCTAAGGAAATTTATAGCAAGCTATAGTTGGTATGACGATACCACAACTTATAGCCTTGGTTAATAATAATGGCCTAATGGTTTGGTTGGATGTAAATGGTTTTAATTGGGCAATAGTAGCGGGGTATGATAGCTAACCGTGAAGGTGCATGTCCAATGGATGGGCACTGGAAACTCATTTTTTCCAACATCAGGGGTTAGTCATAGCGACCATATATGATACTATGAGGTACATGGGAATCCTCTAAGTACACTATACATATGTATTATGGAGAACGAAGGGTACTTGGGAATACCCTACTCTTATGGTTTCTCCGATTCATGCGGCTACACTCATCAATGCTCGTTTAGAGGGTTACACTGGACCCATATAGACCGTGGGTGGTTCTAGGATGGTTAAGCTACACATACCCAGGTTAATTGTTTTAAATTCATGCTAAACCCGATTTTCTTTCCCGACATGGTTATATATATATATATGGTTATGTGCATGTGGTTGGTTTACTTGGCTTTACTGGATGGATTTATTTTATCCTTATCCTGAGTACTTGCTAGGGTTCACTCACTAACTCATTCTCGGGTGGATGTATCCCCATGCAATGCAGGAATCGACCATTCTACTCCTCCTGCTTAGTGATCAGATTCTAGGATCAGCTCGATTGGATTGAAGTGGTGAGCTTCCATACTTCGAAAGACTCCATTTCATATCTTGGACATCTTTTTGTATTTTTGTTATTTTCTGGATATTGGTTTTGGCTATGATTGGGGGCATGTCCCAATAAGATATTGTGTTTCTTTTGGTTAGAGGCTTATGTGACTACTCTGGGTTAGTATAGGTGGGAATGGTAGTGGTATCAGCCTTAGTATTGGCATTGGGGTTGATATCGGTTGACTAAACTTCTCACTATTCTATTCGTTTATATCATGTTGTGAACAGGAACTTGGTTATTGTTTGGTTTTTGGTTTAGTTATTGATTGGGTTTGGGACAATTGGACTCGATAGGGCCAGTCTCGGTTATAGACCTATCGCAGAGTCTGTAATTTGATAAATATGCTATCTTGTTATATGCTCGAAATTCAACCAACTCAGGGCAGGCGGCTAGAGATTGCGTTGGGTTACAAGGGTGGTCTCTGATCTGGGTTGGTCTTGGGATGCCTATTACGTTAAGACCCTGGGTCGGGTCGGGTAAAATTGGAGGTAGTGAAGTATAAGTTATCCAGTTACCAAAGAACGTGTATAATGAAGCACATCTTGAAGGATATTAAGAATGACCTCGGAGTGGAAATGACTTATATAATGGTTTGGAGGGCTAGGGAGAAAGCTTTAATTTCATTGAGGGGGACAACACCTGCATCTTTCAATAGACTGCCGGGATATTTTTTACATGTTTGAAAAGACTTACTCATGTTTACACATACAAATGAAAAAACACTAGAGAATGAATTTCTATATGTGTTTATATTGTTGTATTCTTTGGTTAAAGGATTTGATTCATGTAGATCAGTTGTGGTTGTTGATGCCAATCACCTCAAGAAAACATATTAGATTTGAAGTCTATACAAAATTGGTTAGCAATCAATTGAAGCAATTCATCATACTTTTCAGTTTCTTACATCACAATTGAGTCCAACTGGTAATGGTCATACTCATTATCATCATTCCATACAACTGGATGCTTCAAAACAATGGGTAATTGTGTCATTCGCATATTCTCTGTAAATTTTTGCAAATCATACATAATTAATAAATTAAATAAATGAGTTTTAATGTTCTGTTATGGAAGAGAATTATGTGAGAAAGTTGGAGAAAATTGTGGGTATTGATTGCAATTCTTATTTTTAATCTCTATTTTCTGTCAGGAAGTTTTTTTGGGGTATAGCTCCTCCCTAAATATATATACGCACTAATTACTCTCTATAAAATATAAGTATTGAAAGTTAGACTAGAAAGTTAGTTATAAGGGAACAAGCATCTTAAGGAAGCAAAGAAATTACCAAAATATGATTTCTTAGAGGAAGTCAGAAAGATGTTTGGCAGATGAAATCACAATAATCGGCAGGTTAGGACATTCACATGCACACTTGTTTGCGGAAGATATAATGACCTACTTGTGATAAACGAGGCAAAAAGTACTTATATAAGGGTAAGTATAGTATAAATACATAATTTTAATATTTTTTTGAATACATATCTGTATAATTATATATGCATAGTAGGTTATACCGGCAAGGGACTATGTTTATGTCGTAAAGGAAATATTTCAAATATAGACACCTTAGAACCCTTATAACTAACTTCCTAATCTAACTTTAAATATTTACATTTTGTAAGCAACAGATAGTGGGTATATGTATTTAGGGAGGAATTGTACATAAAAAAAATATACTTCGTAACGGAAAATAAAGGTTAAAAAGAAAAATGAATTGTAATCAATACCCATAATTCCTCCAACTTTTCCACATTTCTCTTTCATCACAAAGCATTAAAGTTCATTTATGTGACAATATATCAAACAAATTAAGAAAAGTTTTCTTTCTGAACAATTGAGAAAAGGAGGAGAAGATATTCACCAACAATTGATAATAGGTATATTCTCTATGATTCAATTATATTTAAAAAGTGGGCTACTTTTTCTTGATATTCTGTACAATATATATAAATTGAATTGTATATAGAAGACAATTTACCAACATTAATTTGTGTATACTTTTCGTATTTGAATATGTGATTCGATTTTGATGAATTAATACGAATATAAATTCATTTGGATTCATGAAATTTCATAAGTTCGTTTACTTTGTATACAGTTGTGATTTCTTTCATAAATTAACAAGTGTTTGAATTCTTCTTTCTTATAAATTAGTTATGAATTTGTATTTATTGATTATGTATGATTTATAACGGTTTATAGAGTATATGTAAATGATATAATTATTCATTATTTTAAAGTATTCAGGTGTATGAAATGATTATAATGAATATGAACATTACCATTTGAACTCAATTGCGATGGAAGAAATTGAAAAGTATGATAAATTACTTCAATTTATTGTTAATCAACTTTGTATAGACTTGAATCCAAAATGATGAAAATAGCGTATAAAGTTGACTTTATAGTAAAAGAATAAAAATACACAATGACACGGAGGTGATGGTATACATAATGTTAAGGAAAGAAGAAAAGAGCTTTGAAAGATATCCATTATGCATTGATGTATTTGATAAAGTCATTAAAAATGGATATAAATAAGCAAGTTTAGATAATTATATCTAACTCAACACATATCGAAGTATTTTCTGGATAGGTGTATAAGAAAAAAGCTACTTTAAAGTCAGTGAAGATGAAGTATGCAATCAGAAATAGGTTTCAATTCAATATGGTAAAGTCAAATGCAACCGGATAAGTAAATTTTTTTTGTACACACACACATATATAAATGCATATATATATATATATATATATGTATGTATATATATATATGTATATGTATGTATGGGTAAGTATATTTGTATATGTATATAACTAAGAATGTAGAATAAGGCAACAGTAAATATATGTGTACTCATATATGTTTGTGAAATGAAAAATAATGTATATTTTGAGATGTGAAAAATATATGTAGTCGTCGATGCTAAGTATGTATACTGTTGTGCTCCCCGAGATTGCATATTATATATATATATATATATATATATATATATATATATATATATTCTTTTCTAGATTGCATTTTCTATAAATGTGTATATTCAGAATTTTGTTTTGTATAATTACATATCTAACTTAGTTGTATAAGTAAAATTGTATATAGTTGCTATACTGTGTTGAAGTTTTCTTATAAGTTATTGTATCTTGTTATGATCATCCAGGTTGCATTATCTCTTAATGTGTATATGTACAATATGTTTTTCTAATTTAATATCTAACATAATTATATTATTACTCATTAAAATATAGTTGTTATACTTTTGTTGTTTTTGTATAAATTAATATAAACTAATTACTGCATAACAGTTATACATTGTTATGTTAATCAAAGGTATTCAGTTGGTTTCTAATGGCTTTCAATATTAATAAGACCAAATTTCTTAACATTCAAAAATTTCGGCAGGAACATACTTATTCTTTAAAGGATCGGGTATACGAGCAGAAACATGTTAGTAGTACATTAATTGGAGGTATTGTGAAACAAAAGTTACTCAACTACAAAAGAACGTATACAATGAAGCACATTTAGAAGGATATTAAAAATGTTCTCGGAGTGAATTTGACTTATATAATGATTTGAAGGTCTAGAGCGAGAGCTTTGATTTCATTGAGGGGAGCAGAATATGCATCCAACAACAGGCTCTCGGGATATTAAAGATTTACCCTGATTCACATGTAAGAATGAAAAAAATTCTAGAGAATGAATTCTTACATGTGTTTATGTCACTATATTCTTTAACTAAAAGATTTTATTCATGTCGATCAGTTGTGGTTGTTTTGATGAAAGTCATGTAACGCTCCGAGAGTACACCCTGGGCGCCACATGGTGCTTGCAATACCGAGAGATAACAAGCCATCCTATGAGCTCGTACCTGCTGTAAGCACTGAATAAAACTGATAACAATAGATTATATGCGGAATTTAATTGAGGAATACCAAAAGGTTTTAAAAGTTCAGTTAAAGTTTGTAAAACAAATTTGAGAATACTGATATAACTTTTGATAATGACAATTGAAAACTGAAGACTGACTAAATTTCTGAACTAGTCTGAAAGCCTCTACTGACTGATGATGGATTTGATGGGACAAATCCCCAACTAACTCCAAATGCATGGAAAAATACTAAAAATGAATGAATAATCTGAGGTGAATAAACCATGTCCTCGAAGTAGAAAGAGTCACCACTACTACTACTGATAATCTGATATGTCTATGCTTAATTTGAGAACTGAGCGTTCAAATCTATGATATTAGACATCATAGCGCAAGAAACGAGTGTGCGATCAGTACTTTAAATGCACTAGTATACTAAATGAGGTAGGCTGATATGCCTGATTTCATGTACAGGAGGAATAACTGACTGAATGAATAACATAAAGTATTGAATATAATACATGAAATCTATAAATATTGAGAATCCATGACCAAGCATAAAACATATTCTGAGTATAATCTGTAATCTAAAAGACTGAAATCTGATAACTGAATAACTGATATCTGTATGCTATGGTCAATGTACGCCTGAACTGAAGTATATTGAATACTGAACTGAGACTGTGGGAGCTATCATTTAACCAACATGCCCCAATAAGTAATTTGGGGTCCAACCTGTGACCCCAGTTGGAAGGGTGTCAGTATCGTGCCACAGGTACTAACACTGGCTGTGTGGATTCACTATACTGACGTCCCGAAGGACCAGAGTGTCAAGCCTAAACTGACAGGTGACCCCTGAGAGGTAGTCAAGTCTGAACTGACGGGTGACTCCTCGTATCCTACACTAGTAACATAGTTCTGGAATACAGGGACTGCTGCTAATGACTCTGCCTAATTGATGGGGATGTCGTCATCTCGACACTCGCTCGGTCCTAAATCCTACTCCCAGTAGAACTGACTCGGAATAGTGAACTATTCTAAGTCTAACTGATCATGATAACTGACTGAACTGATACTACTCATAACATGCCTGAAGACCATTCTGAAGATACTGAGACTAATTAAACAACTAAGTTTTCGGGTATTCATAACCCCCAGGACTCGATAGAAGTAATAGCAAAATAGTACTAAAACTTTAAGGACATAACATGAAAATATTTATTCAAAATTCATTCTTGTAGGCATTTCATTAAACACTTGATGTTCATAGTTTAAGCTAAGCATGGGGATAGTTTAAAGCATGTAGTAACAACATGATTTCAACATCAATATCACTAATTCTGAATTAAATCAGCGAATAACATCATTAAAACATGTGGGGTTTAATAAAAACAATAATTTCATGTAAACAATGGTATAGAATCAAGATTCACGGGGATTCATGGTTAAAATCACAATTTAAAATCACAATAACTTGTAAAAATCACAACTTTGAATTTAAAATTGATACTTGGACTCCATGGGTGAAAGGGACCCATGGATGAACATTTAACATACCTGGGTTGATGTATTTGTGAGAGTTCTTAGGGTTTTTCTTGAGATTTGATCTTGAATCTCGAAGGCTAGGGCTTGTTCTTGAGAGAAGATTAGTTTCTTTGAGTGAAATTATAAGTAATGGGGCACATAATGACCCTTTAGGATTTTAATTTCATATTTTGGACGGATTTGGGGCCATGAGAAAATACCAAACAGTCTCTGGAAATTATATCGCGAAACTGGAAATCCCAATTTTTGGCTCCGACGCAATGCAGTGCATATCGTGCTGTGCTACTGGTAAATGACAATCCCCATTGTGCCCAAAGACGCGATGCGGTGCCATCGTGGTGCCTCATTGAACGTGAATTTTCCCCTTGGCGCGACACGACGTTATCGCGGTGGGCCACTGCCTTTCACTAAAAGTGACATAACTTCTCACTTAGGTATCGAATTTTGGTGAAATTTGTATCGTTGGAAAGATAATTCAGTTTCGTACAATTTTTTGGGTCTTGAGAAGGAAAATTCTCAGAAGAGAAAAAGATTTTCTCGTTTGAAGTTAACTAAAGCAACATTCTTCCCAAAAACTCAATCGGTATAGAATATTTTGATTCGTCTAATAGCTGACAGTTATTTGAGGCCTTAACATACATCAAACTAACTCATTAACTACCAAAGAACTATAATGTACCTTGTATGATCTTGAAATATGTCTCTAACATTGATTTGGATTTTTGGGGTATTATAATAACTCCCCTGAAAAATATATAATGAAATTTTTTTTGCAGTAAATACACTTGATGGAGAAGATTTTTTCGCTAATTACAATTTATATTTAATTTTTTATATTTTTATATGACATTAAATATGTATATTTTCTATTCAAATATAAAATTTATAAATAACAATAATGATAATTGACAAAATTACATGTTGAAATTGTATATCTATATGGGGTATGCAGGACATACATTTTCATTAACTTATGAAATGTTGAATTTTGAGAATTATGAAACATGGAGTTGGTTCTTTGAACAGTTCAAAGAAGCTCATAGGATAAAATAAAATATATGCATTGTATCCTATCTTAATGAAAACATTATAATGACCGTGTCAATGATATATGATGGTGTTCCACAGTATGCTTGCATTTGACATCTGTGAAAAAATATCGTAACCAATTTCAAAAAGTCGCATGCGAATTTATCAGATGTGTCTTATCGAATAACAAAAGCATATATTATTTTTAAATTCAACAATCTAATGAAGAAGGTTGAACAGATTAATATTAGAGTGAAAGATTACTTGTAGTTTGTCAGTTATGACAAGTGGATTAGAGTGTATGCAATCGTAAATTAGGAATTTACACTCATATCAAATATCACAGATAATATGAACATGCATCTTAAGGAAGCAAGGGAATTGTCAATATATAATTTCGTAGAGAAAGTCAGCAAGATATTTGGTAGATAGAATCACAACAATCGACAGATTGGGGCATTCACATACACGCCTATTTGTCAAAGATACAATGAACTACTTGTGAAAAATGAAAAAGATATATCTACGAGGGAAAGTATAGTAAAAATACATAATTTCTATGATTTTTCTAAATACATATCTATATAACTATATATGCATTGAAGGTTGTTTCTACAACGGACTATGTTTATGCTATACTATATGAAGAGAAGCATTTTACTTGATTGCTTAGAGAAAAAGACATGTTCATGCCATAGGTTTTAAGTTAATGAAATTTCGTGTTCGCATGCTTGTGCAGTGTTAAAAAACAAATATTTTGACACTGATAATTATTTCTCTGACAATACAAATCAGTAATAGTGTTGAATACGTTTAAAGTTTTCATATAACTTTTGTTGGACAACTGTACATGGGAGATACAAGATTATATATTGACCAAAATTATTCTTCCATCAAATACAAACGTCCATCCGAAAGGTCGAAGAAAAGAAAAAGAGAAAAATCCGCTGGAGAATTTTACGAGAATAAGTCTTCAAATTCATGCAGTGCTTGTGATTTTAGTGGATAGATGCTCGTATAGAAAAGCACCTCGAGTTGAATAGTAAGATACGTTCCCAGTAATTTATGTTTTCAGTATTTTAATTTGAAACAACTCTAGAAATAAATTTTCAGTTATGACTTATGACTGATGTTAATTTCATTTTGTCATGAATAAAATGAAGTATTTTGTTAAACACATTGCATTTTTTTTAAAATCAATCTACAAGTACATTATTTATAAATACAAATATAAATGTAGTTTATATATATGTGTGTGTATGTATTGCACTTCAATCAAGTATACTTGTATATGTCATTATAGATATGTGCAATCGACATAATACAACAGTCTAATACATATATATAAATATTTGTATGCAATAGATATATAAAATGTAATGTATATACATATCTATTTTTTATTTTCAAGAATATACATTATTATGCATATGCATATTGATAGTGTGGACGTAGAATAGTATGTATATTTAAAAGATAGGCAAAATGGTTCAATGAACCCCTGTACTATGTCGGTTTTGTAAGTTGGACATTTCTACTTACATGTTTGTCATCTGAACCCCTGAACCCACTAAAAAACAACATTTTAAACACTTTTTTGGTGAGTGTAACACACTCTCACCACATCAACTGCCATGTCAACTTACACGTCTACCACGTCTGCCACGTCAGCTGCCACATCAGCCGCCAAGTCATTTTTAAGTATTACATTAAATTTTATGTTATTTTTAAAATGCTACAGAAGAAATTTAATATTAAAATAAATTTAATTAAATATTTTTTTTTATAAATTGTAGAAATTCTAATACACAAATACAATAAAATTTAAATTTAAATTAAATTATATTTTCAATTATAAATTTAAAGTTTTAACTATAAATTCACATTACACAAACATAATGAATTTTTAATTTTTATTTAAATATCTTCAACAATTTGTAAAAGTTACAAAATTAATCCTAAACAAAATGAAAAATTTAAATTGAGAAAATGAATAAAAAATATTTAAAAAGTAAATCAAGAACATTTTTTTTTCAACAATGAACAACAAACAACAATATCAACCTCAACAAAGACCTCTTCAAGGATATATAATTTTTTTTTTACAATGAACAACAACAACAACAATATCATTCAGCAAAGACCCTCTCCGGGAACAACAACAATATTTTCTTTTCTATAATGAACAACAACAATATCAACCACAACAAAGTAAAGACCCTCTTCACGGATATATAATTTTTTTTTTGACAATGAACAACAATAACAATATCAACCAGCAGAGACCCTCTTCAGGAGAAACAACATTTTTTTTGACAATGAACAACAACGACAATATCAACCACAACAAAGACAAGAAATAACATAAACTTCCGTTGATTCTTGTCAATCTTAACTCCACTAACATTCACTTTCGTTGAAGTAGCAATAACATAAGCTTGATTAACTCTCCTTAATAGAACCCCATTAACCTTAAACAACCCACTAACAAGTAACAGTCCAGAACATACAAGTTGTTTCAAGAATACAACTCTTTTTTTCTTAAATCTCCCACCTAGAATAATCAAACCAGTACCGAGTGTAGTACTGGCTCTCAATTTTGTGGGTTTTGGTTTGTGTTCGTTGATGAGGGATTTTTCCACATCATCATCTGGGTAGAATTTTGGTGGTTTGATGGCGGTGGTTGAAGACGGAGCAACAACGACGGTGGATTTTGGGTGGGTGGGGAATTCGCCTCCATTTTTCTTCTTGCTAACCCAAAGGCCCTTTTTGTGGTACATTTTGGAATGGAAGAATTTGCTGATTCTGTTGATTAGGTTAGGGTTACGGGGGAATTTCTTGGCGCCCATTGTTGTGAAGTGATCAAAGGGCATGTTTGGAGTGAAAGGGGAACAAAATGAAAGTGAAATTTAAATTGTGCAAAGGGTAAGTTTGAGAAAGTGAATAAAAAACCCTCTTTATTTTTTTTCAATTTTAATATTATTTTTAATTTTTTAAATTAGTTTAATATAAAATTGGCCAAAAATTGACCCCCACTCGCACTTTCGGAGAGTGTAATCACTCTCCTTATCCTAGTCAGCATTTTAATTCTATATAGGCAAAGTCAACGGTCAAAGGGTTTAAAATATAGCTTTTCTGTGGGTTCAGGACTCCAGATGACAAACATGTAAGTAGAAGTGTCCAACTTACAAAACCGACATAGTACAGGGGTCCAGAAGGTCATTTTGCCTAAAAGATATGTATTTACATATTCTTGTGTTGTATGAATTATATATGTGTTTTGTTATATCATGTTTTGATTATGAGCAACTTACAACAAGGGACTAGGTCCCTGGATCTTCAAGGCTTAAGTACAACTGGCACACGCTTGCACAGTTTTGTCATCTTGTGTAGCAAACTGCGCAGGTGCTTCTTATACTATTTAGGACACCTATTCCAATCACATTTTAACCATAATAATTACTCCACTATAAAAGAAAAATAATGCTTCTCAATTGATAGTTTTTGAAAGACTGAAAATCGGAGTGTTAAGAAGAAGAAAAAGCAAAACTCATTTTCAGCTCAAATTCACAGTTTAGTGTGTGTTTTAAAAAATTGTTTTTGAGTTAAATATTGGTCTATAACTTAATTACTCATGCTTTAAGATTAATGTTTTATTTTTGCTGTGAGTGTGCTTAGGTAAAATTGCCTGAGCCTGTGAGTAATTAGAGTTAATTAGTGTTGAGAGTGTCTTGGCAGAGTTGTTAAAGTGATGCTGTAATAGAATTACTACAAGTAGGAGGAACCTATAGTTAGGTTTAAATTGAGTCTATAATCAAGAGTTTGATTATAGTGGATTGGTGAAGAGATTGTGAGGACAAACCGTGGTTTTTACTTCCTTTAGCAAGGAGGTTTTCACGTTAAATCAGTGTGTTTCTTTTATTTCCTACAAAACTTTAGCTTCTTTGTTGCTTCACTATTTTATTGCTTGTGACTGACTTTGAGGGATCTGGTCCCTCACAGTGTAATGTAACCCCCAAGGGTTTCAACAATCGGTATCAGAGAGGATTCACTCTAAAAGGTTCACACCTAGAGAATTTTGGTTATCATGGATGCTTCACTTAATCTAGAAAAAGGAGAAAAGGTTCCCCTATACAAGAAAGTGAGAATAATCGTGGGAGCTAAACCAAAATCCTGGGAAAGCAAAACAAATATTATCACTAAGCAAGAGGTAGAGAGGAAGGAACAAAAAAAGGGAGAGATCCCTGACATTGAAGACTTTAGGGTCTGACTCAAGTGATGAAGACAGTGATATTGCCATCCTGACAACATGAATTGTTAGAGCAATGAAGAAAAGTTGTCAGCTTAGCAAAATGGATGGCAAAATTGAAGTATGTCACAAAGGTGGTAGTTTTGCAAATTTCATTAGGGACTTCCCAACACACAAAATGGATAGTCAAAAATTGAAGCTTAAAAATGGAGGTGAAAAAGATCAAAAGAAAAATCAGAATCCTGAAAAGTCAAGAAGAATGGATGCAACTAGCTATATAGTGAAACAGGTTTTGGCTACATGGGAAAACTCTTCCCATAAATTTGAGAAAGATGAATAGGTTCACCTGACAATATTCATAAGAAATAAGGATGAAATATATGAGGTTCTGATAACTTTTGTGAAGCAAGATGAGCATGGAAATATCAATAGAAACAATGCAAGGTTGGTTGTTCAAGGGTATAACTAGGATGAAGGAATTGACTATGATGAGATTTTTGCACTTGTGGCAAGAATAGAGGCAATCAGAATCCTTATTGTATTTGTTGTATTTATGGGGTTCAAACTATTCCAAATAGATGTCAAAAGTGCCTTGCTGAATGAAAACTTGAAGGAAGAAGTATATTGTCAAAAAACATCCAAGATTTAAAGATATAGACTTTCCTTATCATGTGCTTAAACTGGACAAAGTCCTCTATGGTTTGATGCAAGAACCAAGGGTCTATATGAGAGTCTCTTAAAGTTTCTCCTGGAAAATGTCTTCAAAAGAAGGAGAATAGATAATTCATTATTTCTATAGACCAGTTGCAACAACCTACTAATTGATTAGATATAATATTTGGGGCTACTTCTGAATCTCTATGTGAAGAGTTTGAAAAGCTAATGAGGAGTGAATTTTAAATGAGTATGATGGATGAGTTGAGTTTCTTCCTGGGGCTGCAAATTAAACAAACTTCCCAAGGGACAATGATTTGTCAAGAGAAGTGCATCAAGGAGTTACTGAAGAAATATAACATGGGAGATGCCAAGCCAATTGATACTCCAATTAGAACAAGCTCAAAAAGGGATAATGATGAACTAGATCGTTCAGTAAATAAGACAATGTATAGAGGGATTATTGGTTCCTTGATATACCTCACTGCAAGAAGGAAGTGTAACTCCCTGAAAATAGGTCCCAAAACATCACACGGTGCTCAAGACTACGAGTAGTCTCAAGCTAACCCTATAAGTCTTCAACTAAATTTGAAACTCATAATGGAGAAATATAAACATAAAATCAATGCTGAATTCTGTCTGATCTAAGCTGGAATTAACTGAACATAATATCTAAAAATATTTGACTCAAAAGTTTGGGCAATCAACATTGAAAATTTGAATTATAACTAGCGTTCTAACAAGCCTCCACTACTAACAACTAGAGATCCACTAGGACAAACCCCTAGCTAACTCGAACTAACTGTAAATACTGAATCAACTACCTTAATAAGCTAAAAATTGAATAACTGGGTCTCCAAACTATGAGGACTCACTAACTGTCGGGATGTAGATTGAGATGCTCGAACTCACTCACGCTGTTAAAACTGAGCACCTGAATCTACATTATTAAACAATGTAACACATAGACATATATGTGGATTAGTACTTCTAGAATGTACTGAGCATGTGGGGGTGAATGCATTAGTAAATAATATATCAATGTTTATATAAACTTGTAAAAGAATGCATGCTAAGTGTAGATGACTCACATTAGCTTGAATAACTGAAAACTGAAAATCATAAATCATGAGTAATAAAGCATGCTACATAAATTTTGTGAGTCATAACACTTAGTTCAAAAAGCTGTATTTTTATCTATCTTTAAATTATGCGGTCTAAGTGAGGAAAAAACTCACTTTTATATCCGTAAACTGGAAGCTGAAATCTCACGACTAACATTTTATGTGAAATAATAGCTGAAATGAATTTTGAACCTTATACTTAGTTTCTAAAAGCTTTTCTGTTAGGATTACTCTTTTATGTAGGGAGGTTCTTCTAACCGACATAAACCATGTGAGCTATCATGGAGTCCAACGTATAGTTCCCATAAAGGGAAAACCTCACATTGGGGAGAGGTTTCATACACTTGCCAAAGAGTATAACCTGAGTTGAGTGATCACAATCTGTATCTGCACCCATATAAATGGGAATAATCTGAATCTGTACCTACATTGACTCATAGTTCTGGAAAAGTAGGATGCACTAAAGCCACACTTCCCGCTCGGTGCTAAATACTACCCCCTTTAAATCTGTAGGCTCATTCTGTAGGAAATCACCTTTAAAACTAGCATAAACATTTAAAATGAAAACTAGTTATGCATTTATCTATTTTAAACCGTGATCAAACTAATCTGTAGTCAAACTATCATCAAAACTATAAAGTGGATTCCATAAGATGAGGATCAAAATATCAAATCTTGATTTAAAAACTGAATACAACTAATCATATGATGCTTAAAGCATAATCTTCTTGAAATATCAATAGTCAAACTAGGGCTTAATAACCCATGCTTCAAATTCACGTCATTTTATCACAAATCATGCTCAATAGTCAAAATCATGAAGTTCTTGCACAATCTTAGTCATAATAGTGAAATTCAACATTTAACATATCATAAACAACTTCATAAGTATAAATGTACGAAGATAGACATGCAATTCATAATCTATAACACTTGTAATATCATAATTTTCAAATACCAATATTTGGGTATGAACCCTAATTTGAAATTCATGTAAATTAGCATGAAATCATCTTTAAAATAAATTTTGGGCATAAGGATAGAAGAAGTATCCTGGTTCAAAACCCCACATACCTTAATTGATGAATATGATGAAGATACTTGACTTTGAATACATATTTGTGCTCTTGAAGATTGTTTCTTGAAGTTCTTGAATTGGAAACCTTGAATTTTGGATTATCTTGGAAAAAGAATGGTGAAATTTTGGGTTTCTTGAGGTTTGAAATTGAAGCTCTAGGGTTTTCCTTGAGAGAAATTTGGTGAAAAATCAATATAACATGCTTAGAATTGGTTAAATCTTTTATTTATCATGATTTGGGGGCATGGGAGAAGACTAAGTTTCCCCTTAGATTTAAAACTCAAAACTAAAATGTCGATTAAGGCTTTACCACGATGCGGTAAGTGGGTCATCGCATTACCCACCGTGATGCGGTGGAATTGTAGTGACTCACTGGTTTTTGACGAATGCTAATATGAGCATCACCGCGATGCAATGAGCCCCCTTTGAAAAATTCACCGCGATGCAATGAGCCCCCTTTGCAAAATTCACCGCGACGTGGTGCAATCGCATGACTCTTTGAAAATAACAACTGCCTTTTCATCCTTCACCGTGACGTGGAGAGCTGATGTCTTGTCAATGCAAATACGATCCAAACCTTGTCCAAAAAATCCAAAACTTGCCCGAGGCATGCTACTTACACTCCTAAATATAACTCAACTCAAAAATAATCATCTCAAAGCCCGGAAGGTCAACTTAAAAATCCTCAAAGTTTAAAGGGAGTAAAAAATAACTAAATCACTCAACTCAAAGCTTTATTTTCAGGTTCTAAGTGCTATAAGCACATACTGAAGGCTGAGATGAACTAAAAACGTATGGGGTATTACAATATATCACCCTTGAGAATATTCATCCTTGAATGAGACTAGTCAAGCTGAGGATACTGAGGAACTGAGACTATAACTGGAATGCATAACTGAAAGCATGACTAAACTGTATTGGAAAATCAAGAATTATCAAGAGAATGACTGTATGATATGAAATCGAACTACGAAAACTCAAGATGATAAAAAAAAGTAAATATAATCGATAAGATAGATAATTAGACACAAGAAATGAAGTAACCAAGAACAAAAGAGTATGTCAAACTCTAATACCCTCAATTACAATCTAATCGAATACCTAATTCCTATGATGACCAAGATGGAGATAAACTCCATCTAAACCAACGTTTCTAAACCACATTTCAACAAAAGTTGTCCAATACTCTCACTCAATAGAGAAACATTCATCAAATTATAAATAATCAAGCAAAACTAAGAGAATGAGCTAGCCTCAAAAGTATTTATAGTTTAGGCTAATTATTACAATTTTTGGGGCTGTTTTCATCCGCTTTTGAAATGCTTGAGTGGATCTAAAGAGCCTTTGGCATAAGTCCTTTATAAGGGGCTTTCTAGCTCAATTTTGACTTCACTTTCCTCCTCCAACGATCCTTGGACCAATGTGAGTGCGATCATTAACAAATAACACCCTCTTTATGGTAAGGAGGCTTCTTCAAGTACCTACCACTTCATGAACAATCCTTGGATACTTTGAACTCCCGGGCTTGACTTCTAGTGAATGGCTTAGAGCTAATCCGGATTGTATCATCCTCTCCATCTTGAGAAGAATTTGACCCTAAATTAAAAGGGTAATCATCTTCTATCATGTCAAAGAGTGAAAGATTACACACGTTAAAGGTATTGTATACTTGATATTCCGACGGATGGTCAATCTTATAGGCATTATCGTTTATCCTTTTAAGCACTTGAAATGGAATATTACCTCGAGGTATCAATTTGGATTTTCTTTGGGTGTGAAACCTATCCTTCCGAAGGTGCCACCACACCCAATTACTCGGTTCAAGCATAAGCCGCTTCCTTCCCTTGTTTACTCTTTTGACCACCTCTTGATTGTTCTTCTCAAGGCGAATTCTCACCTTCTCATGCAACTTCTTCACGGTTTCCGACCTCTCATATCCATCTAAGCTTATCACAACATCACTAGAAAAAGAAGGGAGATTTAATGGGGTAAGGGGGTTAAATCCATAAACACATTCAAAGAGAGTCATACCAATAACCGAATGGATAAAATGATTATAAATAAATTCAACTAGAGGTAAGTGGACTTCCCAAGAGGCCATTTTTCCTTTAAATAAGGTGCGTAACATAGAACCCAAGGTTCTATTTACCACCTTCGTTTGCCCATCCGTTTGTGGGTGGCAAGATATTAAGAAAAGAAATTTGGTGTAAAGCCTACCACACAACGACCTCCAAAAGTAACTAAGGAACTTAGAGTCCCTGTCACTAACAATGTTTTAAGGAATTCTATATATTTTGACAACATGCTTAACAAACAAAGAAGCCACATTAGAAGTATCATCAATTTTATGACATGGAATGTAATGGGCCATTTTTGAGAACCTATCAACTACAACAAAAATGCAATCTCTACACCTTCTTATCCTATGAAATCCCAAAACAAAATTCATAGAGATGTCAAGCTACGAGAGTTGAGGAGTAGGTAGTGGGGTATATAATACTTGAGGGAGAAGGAAGGATTTCACACTTCTACAATCCATGCACTGGCCTCAAATTCTAGAAACATCTTGATGCATCTTGGGCCAATAGAATTATTCCTCTAGGATTCCAAGGGTCTTGTCGATTCTAAAGTGACCCATCAAACACCCATCGTGTGCCTCTCTTACAAAAAATTCTCCCTATGAGCTAGAGGGAACACACAAACTTCTTTCTTTGAACAAGAAACCATCAAACTTGGAGTAGGGCATAAAAACACTATCCCTCTCCCACCTTTCCCTACCTTATGTCTCACAATCTTGATAGATTTGAGAAAATTTGGGGTCCTCAGGGTACACTATCTTTAAACTCTCAAATCCCATTAATTTAGAAGACAATATAGATATAATCACATGCTTTCTAGACAATGCATCGGCTACCACATTTTTATTTCCTTTTTTATAATGATTTACATAAGGAAAAGTCTCTAGGAAAGCAATCCACTTGGCATGTATTTTATTGAGTTTATTTTAGGCCCAGAGATGTTTCAAGGATTCATGATCGATTTGAATCACAAACTCCTTAGGCCACAAATAATGTTGCCAATTGCTCAAGGCTCTAACCAAGGCGTATAACTCTAGATCATAGGTGGAACAATTTAGAGTTGCGCCCTTGAGATTTTCACTAAAATAGACAATAGTTTTATGATCTTTCATGAAGATGGCACCTATTCCTACCTTACTTGCATCACATTCAATCTCAAACATCTTATCTAAATTGGGTAATTGCAATAAGAGGGTAGAGCTAAGCATAACCTTCAAAGCTTCAAACGCATTGGCTTACTCATCACCCCATTTAAAAGGTTTATCCTTACAGATTACCTCGGTCAAGTGAGCGGAAATGGTACTAAATTCTTTGACAAATCGCCTATAAAAACTAGCCAACCCATGGAAGCTTCTTACTTCACCAATGGATTTTGGAGTTATTTAATTCTTGATGGCGTCTATCTTTGATTAATCCACCTCAACTCCTCTTGAGCTCACAAAAAATCCCAAGAAAACAACTCCATTCACACCAAAAGAACATTTTTCAAGATTAGCATACAACTTCTCTTTTCTAATATCTTCAAGCACATTATGCAAATGTAAGACATGTTCTTCAAGGGATTTGCTATAAAATAGCACATCATCAAAGTATACCTCAACAAACTTCCCTATGAACGGTTTTATCAAATGGTCAATCAACCGTATAAAGGTACTAGGAGCATTGGTGAGGCCAAAAGGCATGACTAACCATTCATATAGACCAAACTTGGTATTGAATGCGGTTTTCCACTCATCACCCAATTGCATCCAGATTTGGTGGTACCCTATCCTAAGATCTATTTTAGAAAACACACAAGAACCATTCAACTCATCAAGCATATTATCTAAATAGGGAATTGGGTGGCGATACTTTACCGTTATTTTATTGATGGCTCGAAAATCAACACACATGCACTATGTTCCATCTTTTTTAGCACTAGTAACACCAGAAATGCATATGGATTCATGCTTTATTTGATGTATCCCTTGTTGAGGAGTTCCTTAACTTGCCTTTAGATCTCTTTTTTGTCCGTTGGATTACTTTGATAGGCTGGTTTATTGGGTAATTGAGAACCCAACACAAAATCAATTTGATGCTCAATTCCCCGAAGTGGGGGTAATCCTTAGGGAAGCTCCTTTGGGAACACATCTCCATAATCCAGCAAAATAAGGGAAATAGAATGGGCGATAGGTGAAGAAGAGTGGTAAGCATAAAAATCATGAGCTAGGAGGAGCATGGGTGTCTTGTTATCATGATCTTTGAAAAGATCTTTGTTCCTAGCCAACATCACCAAAGGAATCTCCCCTTTCAATCTCCTCTTATCCTTTTTTCATCCCACTCCTTAATTTGATCCTCCTTCTTACCTTGTTTATTACCCTTCTCTTTCAATTCTCTCTATTTTTGGTGACCCATATTCCCTTGAGATGGCAAAAGATGATAGAGAGTGAATTTTTGACCATTAAACTCAAAAGAGTACTGATTAGTCCTCCCATCATACTTTCTTTAACGATCATATTGCCATGGTTTCCCAAGTAAGAGATGAAAAACTTGCATAGGTATCACATCAAAATGTACCTCATCATGATAATTCCTAACTTTGAACCAAATCACCACTGTCCTAGTCACCTTTAACTCACCATAATCATTTAACAATTGAAGTTTGTATGGGGTGGAATGTTTGGTTATGGGAAACATCAATAAATCAACCAAAGTTGCACTAGCCACATTAGCACAACTTTCGCTATCAATGATCAAAGATCATACATTTTTCTTTATAAGACATTTAGTATGGAATATATTATGCCTTTGACTAGGGTCATTTATCGCCTTACTAATCATTGCATGCCTTACAACTACTCTCTGTCTTAAAGCCAAGCATCTTCATTACCCTCATCTACTTGCTCATCTTTTTGGGATACCTCTCTATCTTGGGCTTTTTCATCATTCTCATCTTCCAATCCCACCTCTTCCCCAAGGTAATACAATTTTCCTTCCTTAAGGATCACATTTCTCCGGTTGGGACATTCACTTTCCTTATGTCCCCACCCTTGACATTTAAAACATTGAAAACCCTTAAGATTGAGTAGGATATTTGTTACCTTCATTCCTTGGTGGGTACTTTGTAGTGGTCTTCTCTACGGGCTTGTTGTCATTAGACTTTTAATCCTTTTTTGTGTTCCATCCAGATGAAAATTGGGCTACCTATTTATTCTTACTCCAAGTATTGGTAGATGAGTACCCTGTAGGTTTGTAAGTTTCCCTTTGTTTTATATCACTCTCAATGTCCAAGGCCGCTTGGAAGATTTCTTCTATGGTCTCAAACTTGTGGATAGTGATGCATAAGGAGATATCTTTGTTCAATCCAACCTTGAAGTGTATGATGTCATGATTCACGTTCTCTTGATGGTTGAGCTTCAAGATCAATTGTTGAAATT
The DNA here is from genome assembly GCA_030864215.1 of Capsicum pubescens. Classification (NCBI taxonomy): domain Eukaryota; kingdom Viridiplantae; phylum Streptophyta; class Magnoliopsida; order Solanales; family Solanaceae; genus Capsicum; species Capsicum pubescens. The sequence continues at coordinate 251,584,243 of CM061549.1, forward strand.
CATCATAATAGGCCATAACACTCTTTGTACCTTGCCTCAAGTTGTACAACTTGGCAAGTAGATCATGTCTATACTCTCCAAAACATACCTTTGTCTCATGAATACCTTTAACGTATCCTATGGAGGGGGTTGTCCTTTATTCAACACATTTCCAAATCTCTTGACATAATCCCACCATGTATTGTCATACCCTTCAAAATGGGCTATGACATAGCAACTCATTTTCTCTTCGATGATATCATTATTTTTGAAGATACTTTCACAAGAGGACTCTTATGATAGATAAGCTTCGGTATCACTTTCACCTTTGAAAGTTTGAATAATAACCTTGATTGAATTTATACCCACATCTCGATCCCTATTATCTTGTTGGTTCCATTAATCGTAACCTTGAGGTCAGTTTCCCAAGTTTCCTATATGATTAAGTTCTGGACCAACTCTTCCTTGTCGACCTCAATAATCTCATTGATACAGTGGTCTACCTCTCATTTTCTCTACTAATATGCCGGATTCATCGAAAGCTACGAGCTCCGCTTGTTGTTCTTCTCTTTCCTCCTCATCTAATTGGATGGGTTGGTTTTGGTTAAGGGGTTCTTGGAATGGGGGAATTTGGTTAAGTGGAGGTTGGGGTATTCGGGTTTGATATTCATCATATTGTGTTTGGTTGAATTGAGGTTTGAGTGGTCAAATAGGATTTCAGTTTTGTGTATATGTAGTGTCTTGAGGAATGGAATCATGTACTTGTATTGGTGGATTGATCATTTGGTGATGGTTTTTTGAGGAAATATGAACCGAAGGATTTGGAGCATAACCACTAGTTGAAGCATAGAAGTGTTGAGGTATGGATAGGGATGTGTTTTGTCGACCTTCCACGATATCCATTCTTGCACCAATGAGGGATACACTCCCTTAAAGATAATCCACCTTAAGATCAAGTAAATTTATCTTGGCATCCATTGAATCACTTTTATGATTGTGAGTTTCAATTGCCGCTATGATAGCATTTGTTGAGTGGTTTTCCATGGTGGAGTTTCGCCTTCCATAGCCATTGTACCTATGAATAAATACACTCAAAAACAACAAAAATGTTAGAATTAGATAAATTAACCTCACAAACTCTTCATACCTTTGTTTACCTCACACTTGGATATCAAATGTTGAAAGATGGTTTATACTTCGTGTGGTAATCGAGGTGTTAAGTTCAAATGTTGATCGGATTGGATTATTGTTTGACGGACTCAAATAAAGATGTAAGGACTTGGATCAATAATTAACAATGATATTAAAAGAGAAAATCTTGAAATAAATGGGACAATAAATGGATTCGGACTCAAGAACTAATCATCCAACTTAGTAGGTGGCTTACTAGTTGTTGATAGTTTTAAGAATCAAGAGTTGAAATTATGAATCAAGGATGAAAATAAGGAATAAAACCTAAGTAAATTGGAATTGAGAAGTGTTAGAATTCATTTTAACTTGAATTGGACGTTGGTAAGGCTTGACATGCATTTGGGAGGTGTCACACGCCTTGGGCGCACCTCTAGAGCACTTCCAGCGCAGGTGGGGAAGGCTTCTCACTATTTTAAGTTGTGGAAGCAGTTCCAACGCACCTCCAGTGCAGGTGAAATGTAGGAGAGCCCCTAGAAACTGCATTGAGGTGTGGCAGCAGGCTGGGACCAGCTGCGCCACACCTTGGGCGCAGGTCAAGGGCAAGTTGGCCGCTCCTTGCTTGTTCAAAGGCCAAAAATGTCCTTCTTGATTCCCTTTGTGTAATTTTCTCTTGGAATATTCTTGAAATATTTTTAGATGCTCATAGACAAACACACTTTAACTAATTTTCTTCCTTATTTTTGAATCAAACACCTTATTTTAGATGAATTTTTAATATGAATATAATAATATCCTCACGAACACACCAAGAACACTAAGAACACCAATCTTTCTAACTTTTTCTTCGGAGCTTGGAATGAATTGAAATTTTGAACGTAGGTAATTCTTAGCCTTATAAACTCATTACAAACATAAATTTCTCCAAATTCTACATCAAAATCTTTAGATTTTTAATCCACTTCAAACGTCTTCAACCCAAGCTTCCAACAAGGATAAAACTCTCAAATAAGCTTCGATTTGACTCAAATTTGATTTATAGACTCGTATAGTGTTAGAGAACACAAATCTAACACTAGAAGCACAAGAAAACACAAAACTCAAAAACTCAAATATGACCTAAGACCTAAAACATGAATAGTAATTTTTTTTTGTGATTTTCAATTTTCTAGGACGACTATACCCAAGATTGACTTTGCAGGAACAAAATCAAGTTCGGCTCTGATACCAAATGATACAAAATCAAACTACGAAAACTAAAGATGATACAGAAAAGTAAATATAATCGATAAGATATATAATTAGACACAAGAAAAGAATTAACCCAGAACAAAAGAGTATGTCAAACTCTAATACCCTCAATTACAATCTAATCAAACACCTAATTATACGGTGACTAAGAGGGAGATGAACGCCCTCTAAACCAATGTTTCTAAACCAAAGTTCAACAAAAATTTTCCAATACTCTCACTCAATGGAGAAGCATTTATCAATTCATCAATAATCAAGAGAAACTAAGAGAATGAGCTAGCCTCAAAAGTATTTATAGTTTAGGCTAATTATTACAATTTTAGGGCCTAATAGTGACCCAATTGCAAGATAAGTTCCACCAGGGGCTGTTTTGATCTGCTCTTGAAATGCTAGAGCGGATCCAAAGCGCCTTGGTCGCAAGTCCTTTCCAAGGGGCTTTCTAGACCTATTTTCCCTTTGCTTGCCTCCTCCAACGATTCTTGGACCAATATGAGTGTGATCATTAGCAAATAACACCCTCTTGGTGGTAATGAGGCTTATTTAAGTACCTCCCACTTTATGAATAATCCTTGGATCCTTTGAAGCTCCCGGGCCTAACTTCTAATGACTGGATTGGAGCTAATTCAGATTGTATCACTATATAAAGCTGAGACTTAGAATGAAAAGAGATGATCTGAGGAAACTTGTTACCTCACACTGAATCTGAACTTGCAGCAAAAGGATGAGGGTACTTTATTTGCATATCATTTTCTTCTTCCCAAGTGGTGCCCTCAATGGATTGATACAGCCAAAGAACTTTGACCAAGAGAACTTCCTTGTTCCTTAGTCTACGAATTTGGTGATCAAGAATATCAACTGGAATTTCTTCATAAGAGAGGCTATTGTGAATATTCATGCTTTCTAAGGGTACAACAACAACCGGATTACCCATACACTTGTTTAGTAAGGATACATGGAACATAGGGTGAGAGGATGACAAATATGTAGGCAATTCTAGTTCATATGGAACCTTCCCAACATGACTCAATTCCCTGTAGGGGACAACATATTGGGGACTGAGCTTTCCCTTTTTGCCATATCTCTTCACACCCTTCATTGGTGAAACTTTCAAATAAACTAAGTCATCAACTTCAAACTCAAGATCCCTTCTCCTCACATCTGCATAAGATTTCTGACGACTCTGAGCTGTCTTCAACCTTTCTCAAATCAACTGGACTTTCTCCATGTCTTTGAATACCACATCTGGGCTAATTAACGTAGCCTCACCCACTTTAAACCAACCGATAAGTGATCTATATCTCCCCCATAAAGAGCCTCAAATGGGGCTATTTGGATTCTAGCATGGTAACTATTATTGTAGGAGAATTCAATTAATGAGAGGTGATTATCCCAACTACCCTTGAAGTCAAGACCACACGCCCTCAACTTATCCTCTAGAGTCTGAATAGTCCTCTCTGCCTAACCATCTGTCTGAGGATAAAAAGCTGAGCTGTGGTGAACTTAGGTACCAAGACCCTTCTAAAAGGCTTTCCAAAAGTGAGAGGTAAACTGAGTACCCCTATCTGAAATGATGGACAAAGAAACTCCAAGAAATTTGACCAACTCACTAATATACAACTTAGTATAATCTTTGGCCGTGTAGGACGTATGAACTGGCAGGAAATGAGCTAACTTGGTCAACCTGTCTATAATAACCCAAATAAAATCATACTGAAGATGCTAATGGGGTAACCCAGTTATGAAATCCATGTTCAGCTCTTCCCATTTCCAAGTGGGAATACTAAACTCCTGCAAGGTGACACCAGGACTTTGGTGCTCCACCTTAACCTGTTAACAAATAGAACACTTAGCCATAAACTTTGCAATATCTTTGTTCATACCACTCCACCAATAGACTTTCTGCAAATATCTGTACATTTTAGTAGCACCTGGCTGAATGGAGTAACAAGCACTATGCGCTTCTACCATAATCCACTGCCTTAATTCATCAACGCACGACATACATAATCTACTCTGGTATCTCAACACACCATTTTCTCCTTGGGAGAAAACCTCTATCTTCTACTTTTTGACTGATTTCTTAAACTTAAATAGAATGTGATCCTTGTCTTGGTTCTCCTTCACTTCTGAAACTAAAGAAGATTCTATACTACTCTGGACCAAAAGATTTCCCTCGGCCGAATCAACTAACCAAACTCCTAGTCTAGCAAACTGATGAACTTCTCAAATTAACTCTTTCTTGTCACCCTCTACATGAGCCACACTACCCATCAACAGTCTACTAAGGGGATCTTCCATAACACTGGCCTTGCCGGATGATACAAAACACTCATGTCATAATCTTTCAATAATTCTAACCACCTTCTCTGACAAAGATTTAACTCTCTCTGCATAAACACATACTCAAAACTTTTGTGGTCCGTAAACACATGAACATACACCCCGTAAAGATAGTGCCTCCAAATTTTCAAAGCAAACACAACAATAACTTATTCAAGATCATGCATAGGATAGTTCTTTTCATGAGGCTTAAGATGTCTAGAGGCTTAGGCTATGACTCTACCTCTTTGCATCAAAACACAACCCATACCAACTCTAGAAGCATCACAATAGACAACGAATCCATCTGTACCATTAGGTAACGCTAAGACTGGGGCTAAAGTATGTCGAGCCTTCAACTCCAGAAAACTATTTTCACAAGAATCTGACCACTGAAACTTAATTTTTTTGTGAGTCAATCTGAACATAGGGGATGTAATGAATGAAAACCCCTCAAAAGACCATCTGTAATATCCAGCTAAACCCAGAAAACTCCTAATGTCTGATGGAGAAATGGGTCTAGGCCAGTTTCTCACTACTTAGGTCTTTTAGGGATCAACTCTAATACCATCACCGAAAATAATATGACCAAGGAAAGCTACTGACCTTAGCCAAAATTTACACTTGCTAAATTTGGTGAACAATTGTGGTCTCTAAGAGTTTTCCATACAATTCTAAGATGATCCGCATGGTCACCCTTACTATGAGAATAGACAAGAATATCATCATTATATACTATGACAAACGTGTCTAGGTACTGTTTGAACATTCGGTTCATTAATTCCATAAGGCTGCTGGAGCATTTGTTAGTCCGAAGGACATGACTAGGAATTCAAAATGTCCATAACGAGTTCTAAAAGCTATCTTCATGATATCACATTCCCTTACTCTAAGCTGGTGATATCCGGATCTAAGGTCTATCTTAGAGAAGTAACTCGCACCCTGAAGTTGATCAAATAAGTCATTAATTTTGGGAAGAGAATATCTATTTTTAACTGTGACTTAATTCGGCTGACGATAGTCAATGCACATTCACAGAGAACCATCTTTTTTCCATACGACTAGAATGGAAGCACCCCATAGAGAAATATTGGGCCTTATGAAAGATTTATATAAAAGATCTTTGAGTTTCTCATTTAACTCTTTAAGCTCCACTGGATCCATACGATATGGTGGAATAGAGATGGGCTGAGTATCAGGAAGAAGATCAATACCAAATTCTATTTCTCTATCGGGAGGTATCCCTGGTAGATCTCCAGGAAAAACTTCTATAAACCTATTGACTACACGGACTGACTGAACTGTTGGAGCCTCAGACTTAATGTCTTTGACATGAACTAAATGATAAATGCACCCTTTTGAGAAAAACTTTCTGGACTTAATATAGGATATGAAATGGCTCTTGGGAGATACAGAATTACCTTGCCGCTCAAAGACTGGCTCATCTGGAAACTGAAACTTCACCATTTGGACCGATAATCTATAGATGCATAACAGGAATGAAGCCAATCCATTCCTAGAATAAGGTTAAAGTTTACCATATCTAAGTCTATTAAGTTTGCAAATACAGTCTTATGAAGGACAGTGATAGGACACTTTCTGTAGATCTATTTGGCAACAACTGACTCACCCACTAGGGTAGAAACTAAGAAGGGCTTAGAAAGATTTTCAGGATCTAATCCAAAATTTATCGCAACCAATGGAGTCACATAAGAGAGATTTGACCCTAGGTCTAATAACACATAAGCATCAAGATGAAAGGTACGAAATATACCAGTAATAACATCTGTTGAACTCTCCTTCTCCTGGTAGGATGATAAAGCATATAACCAATTTTGGCACTGACCGCCACCGATACTGGATGATGTGCCCTGAGGAGGAGCTGGGAAACTTGGAGAAACTGGTGCTCTAGTAGCCTATGTCTAGGGACGAACATCCTTATTTCCTTGCTTAGCATAAAGGCTCTCTTTGATTTCGTGACCCAAATTACCATATCTAAAAAAATCTTTCTATCCCAAAAAACACTCACTAGGATGATTCTTACCACACTTAGCACATACAGGATAACTGGGCTTTCCACGTGCACTATTTTGAGATCTGGACAAAGAAGTCCTTCCCCACTGCTCCTGCTTGGTTCTGGGTGTGGGAGCACTGGATGAAGAAGGTGCCAGCAAAGATGGGTGACCCTAAAACTGTGAACGATTTCCCCTAGCACATCTTGATTAGCCATACTGAAATTTGCCAGTTTTAGCTTTCTTATTTCCTCTATCTCCCCCCTTCAACTTTTCTGTCTCAATTCGCTGAGCATGGGTCATCAACCTAGAAAGGTCCATGTCCCCAATAAGCATATCTGTCCTATACTTCTTAACTACTAAACTAGACACTCCGATAAAAAACTTACTCATGCTAGACCTTGGGCCAACTATCAAATCATGAGCCTACTTAGATAATTGATTGAACTTAAGGCAGTACTCTCTCACTGTCATAAAGCCCTGCCTTAGGTTCATAAACCATTTCATAAGCATAAATGTGCAAATATAGGCATGCAATTTATCATCTAAAGCATTTGTAATATCATAATCATCAAATAGCAATATTTGGGTATAAACCGTAATTTTAAATTCATGTAAATTCACATAAAATCATCTTTAAAACAAATTTTAGGTACAAAGATGGAAAAAGTATCCTTGTTCATAACCCCACATACCTTAATTAATGAAATTGATGAAGACACTTGACTTTCAATCTCTATTTGTGCTCTTGAAGATTGTTACTTGAATTTATTGAATTGGGAACCTTGAATTTTGTATTATCTTGGAAAAATAATGGTGAAATTTTGGGTTTCTTGAGGTTTGAAATTGAAGATCTAGGGTTTTGCTTTAGAGAAATTTGGTGAAAAATCAATATAACATTCTTAGAATAGGTTAAATCTCTTGTTTATCATGATTTGGGAGCTTGGGAAAAGACTAAATTGGCCCTTGGATTTAAAACTCAGAACCAAAATGACAGTTAAGGCTTCACCATGATGCGGTGAGTGGGTTATTGCGATACCCATCATAACACGGTTAAATCACGGTGACTCACTATTTTTTGACAAATGCTGATTTGGGCATCACCGCGATGCAGTGATCCCCCGATCACGAATTTCATCACGACGTGGTGCAATCGTAATGGATCTCTATAAATGACAACTGCCTTTTTATTCTTCACCGCGATACGGTGGCTCCCTCACTACGACACTGCCTAATCACGGTAAGCTGCTGTCTTGCCAATCCAAATACGATCCAAACCTTATCTGAAAAATCCAAAAGTTTCCCGAGGAATGCTACTTACACCCTTGAATATAACTCAACTCAAAAAAATCATCTTGGAGCCCGGTAAGTCAACTTAAAAATCCTTGAAGTTTAAAGGGAGTTAAAAATGATTAAATCCATAACCCAAATCTTTATTTTCAGGTTCTAAGTGCTATAAGCACATACTAAGGGATGAGATGAACTAAGAAAGTATGGGGTATTGTAGTCAGACATTGTATTCAGTGTAGGAATGTGTGCTAGATTTCAAGCCTGCCCAAAGGAGTATCATTTGAAAGCTACAAAAGGAATTCTTAGGTATTTGAAAGGGACAGGGCAACTGGTCCTATATTATATATCTGAAGACATTTTTTACTTATTGGGATATGCTGATGCTGGCTATTCTGGATATTTGGTAGATAGAAAAAACACCTCAAGAATGACACATTTTCTTGGTTCATCCTTAATTTCCTGAGGATCTAAGATGCAAAAGTTAGTTTCTCTATCTACTGTGAAGCTGAATATGTGGCAGTTGCTTCTTGTTATGCTTAATTACTCTGGATCCAATAGAAAGTAAAAGATTTTAGTGTTGTATAACATACTATCCTTTTGATGTGTAACAATACAAGTGCTCTAAATATGGTAAAAAATCCAGTGCAACACAAGAGGACTAAGCATAATGATGTGAGGCATCACTTCCTGAGAGACAATGTTTAGAAAGAGGATATATATATGAAGTTTTGTAATATAGGGGATCAAATACATATATCTTTAATAAGGAACTTCACAAGGAACAATATGTGAAAAATATGTTAAAGTTAGGTTTGATCAAAATGATTTGACTTACCATATGAATCAGTATTTCTCCACAAAATTAGCTATGATTAGGAGATAGGTATCCTTAGTAAAGTGTGTATTTGGTAGTCTAACTCAGTACCATAACATTCTAGGTATACATCCATAGGAACAACTTTGAATGAATACAAATGAAGTATGCACAAGATTAAGAACTTACTCAAAGAAAAAGAAGGACCTGGTCCCATCTCTCAAGTTAGTATCATGAATGTGCATGTATTTTTTTTATTCTGTTAGGAAAATCCACATTTTCTCTCTCCTTCTCAGAAAATTTATCTTATCTAAAAAGGGAAACACGAGTCAATTTGAAATCAAATTTATCTTTCTTAAAAAAAAGTTCACCTTTGTATTAGCTCCATGGACCCTGCGCAACTCAGCTATCCTAACTATTCAAAGTCAAACCCTTTTTTCACTCACCTTTTTAATAATGATTTATCCTTGAAAACATATGATCCCTATGACAGTGTAATGATTGGTAATGCTTGAGTTGATGAAAATCTCATTCTTCTATCACATAACCAAAGAGGAAGTTTGTATGGTCCTAAAAAACAAAATAACAGCCTAAAAATAGACGTTTCCAGAGTAAAATCTAGAAATCCTACTAAAAAGCACCAAACTTCTGAGGGACCTGATCCCAAGAAGAAAAGAATGACTGATTATAAGCCTAGTAGGTATTCTAAAAGAAGAAAAGCAAGAGACAATTTCTAAAGATGTAGAAATTGGGAGATTAGAGGAACAAATTCAACAATTTTCATAAGATGGCCTAAGGGTCTTTGAAGAACTTAGGAGTGATAATGATGAACTCAAGAAGAAGTCTACAACACAAACCAATGAGGTTCTGAGCTTGAATATGTCACGCCTCAAATCAATTGGGGCGGAAAGACACCCATAGCCGTGAAGGCCCGAGAGAACCAATCCATGAACTTGTACTCCTCATGCATGTAACTATAATAACCAAAGAATTTACCATACATGGATATAATGCATTGATGAAAAATAAATGACATGCCCAAAACTATATATATATACCAGACTTGGCGGTTAGGGAAATAGTATCTAAAAGATAAGACACTATCATGCTTAACTTTACATTGTCTACAAAGCCTCTAAAAGATACATAGATATCTGGTTAAGGTCAGGACAAACCCCCGCCTTATTATTGACTACTATACAATACCAAAATATATAAAACAAACTTGGAAAGCCCTGAATCAATCTGGAGCTCACCAATAGATGTTGGATATCCTGGGCTCCTACTTAGAAGGTGTATTTGCTGAAGCACCTATGCTTCCAGCATGAAATACAGGTCCCACATAAGGGGTGTCAGTACAAAAATATGTACTAAATATGTAAGGCTAAAAGTAACCACACATGATATAGAAGCTCAACAAAAATCAGATATAAGTGTACAAATAGTGCTAGTAGACCACCTTTATATATACTTGTAGGGTCAGGTAAATTACATTCCTTTCTTTATTTTATCTTTATTACTTCATAATCTTTGTAAGTCACATGATACAAATGACCAGCTGATCAGTGCTAAATAGTCAAATGGAGATTGGCCCATTCTAAGCTTACACCACTGAGCTGCCACTTATAAATAAATATTGGGATCGACCCATGCTAGGCTGTAAGACCCCGTAAAATTTCCTAGTCGTTAGAGCTTCTAAATCATGCAAAGAAATGCTTAACACTTAGAAAATTTGACTAAGTGTTGGAACCTTCTTCATTTATTAAGCCTTCGCACTTTGATGAATTATTTTGTGACCTTACCGACCTCTAATTTTTTATTTTCAAGTTATGTTGTGATGGGGCAAGGTCATAGTACATTCCGGGTGAGTTTCGAATTTTTGGAATCCATTGAGGGCACGTTTGGATTTTGAACCAATATATAAAGGCTATAAGAAGGCGCAACCTTGGCTATAGCCTTTGTATAAAAGGCTCTAACCAAGGATCCACCCTATCTGTAGCCTTTGTGGGAAAGGCTATAGCAAGGCATCGCCTTTCCTAGAGCCTTTGTGCCCAATTTTCAGCATTACAGCTCCGTGCTCTCAAGTGTAATTTGGTCAATTTTCCACCCCTATATAAGTCTATTAACACGGGATTTGACCTAATTTAACCCAAAACTACTAGTTTTCTCTCAAAATAGTTCAAGAAAAAGAGTTAGGGTTCCTAAATCAAGACCCTAATCATTAAGATTCCTCCGTTAACTTTTCAAGAATCATATACTAAGGTATGCAGATGTTGATTATTGGGTTTCTTCAACCCAAGAAGTTTAAGAATCCCTTTCTAGATTTTAAAGTTTATGTTTTTATGAGATTTCATGATTTATGTGTATTGAAGTTCATGCTTATGTGCTGTTGAGTTTTAATTCATGATTTCGATACAGAGTTCTAAGATTTGATCCTAGTATGTGATAATTATATGATGTTCATGAAAAATCCCCTTCAAGTTGCGTGTTGAATAATGTATTTATGATAATTAGATGTAGAAATTGTTGGATAACCAAAGCATGCTCCCCCTATGTTTGATAAAATGTTTATGTGAAGGAGTTAGAGCCATTATAACATGTTGAAAAGAAATCCGAATTAGGTATAAGCCCATGCATGCCAAGTGTTTGTTGAAAAGCCTTAGTGAATGAATTGTTACATGTTAGCATGAAATCCCCTAATTATTTTCTCTTTAATGCATGATAAATGTTTGATGCAAGACCTTGTTGAATGAAGTATGAGCCAATAGCATGTCTCCCTATACTATTACGTGTTAGTGCTTCCCAAGTGCTTGAAAAGATCTTTTAATGATTGTAATGGCGAATGAAAGTCTATGGTCATGATTATTCAGATATGGTTATGTTTTAATTTTATGTCATCGAGTCCTGGGGGTATTTATACCCGAAATTTAGCTACTTGTCTAGAGCCGAGTCTGTCTCAAGGTTATCTCAGTCATGCTATGATCAGTAGAATTTAGTTAGTCACAGATCTTATAAAAAATTCAAGATAATTTTAATATCATTATCACTCCAGCTTCAGCTCAGTACTCAACTCGGATCTTAGTAGTATTCAAGAATCCCATTCAGATCTCAGTAGAAATCAAGTATTCAAGTCAGAACTCAGTAGCATTCATCAGACCTCAAATTTTAATAATATTTTATCAGTCTTTGTAATCAAGTGAACTTAGCTTAGCACAGTTAATGAGTGCAATCAGTAACAAATTCAACTCAGTCTAGAATAGTTTAAGAAAAAAATCAGTTTAGAGTCTTTCAGTTGGGAGTAGGAGTTAGCACCGAGCGAACCTTGGGATGAGAGCTCACCCGATAGATAGGATTGAGATCCCTAGGAGCAATCCCTAAGTTCCAGAACTATGTAGCCAGCGTAGGTATGAGATGTCACCTTCTAGATAGGACTGGCATACTCAGGGGTCACCCGCTAGATAGGACTGATCCCAGGAGTCACCCATTAGATAGGACTGACTCCACAAAGTTACCTTTACCCGTGGAATGATACTGACACCCTTCCAACTGGGGTTATAGGTTGGACCCCAACTTAGCTAGAAGGGGCATATTGGTTAGATGAATACTTCCCACAGTATCTATTTCAGAATCAGTCTCAGTGAAAGAACTCAGTTCAGTAGTACAGATTCAACACTGTTAGATACAGTCAACCTTTAACATATAAGTAGATTCATAGATCACCTGCTAGATGGGACTGATCTTAGAGTTATTCAACCAATCTTATTATCATCATGTTTCAGAGATCACCCATTAGATAGGACTGATCTCAGACTAAGTCAAAATCATTTCATTATCATTAAGTTTAGAGATCACCCGCTAGGTAGGACTGATCTCATATTTATTTAAGTACTCTCATGATTATTAGATTCAAAGGTCACCCACTATATAGGAATGATCTCAGCCTCAGTACCCAGTTATCAATATCAAAAGATTCAGTTATTCAGTATTTCAGTATTAGTAGTAAGTTCAAACGTCAGTAAAGCAATATCCGAGTCTCAGTATTCAGTGTCATAGTGATTTCAGTTATGGTTTATGCATTCATGCATATTTGCTCATTCATTACTCTCATGTTATTCAGTTAAATAATTGTTCATGCCTAACCCTTTGCATTTAGCCTTACCTCATCTTGCATACTTAGTACATTCCACGTACTAATGCATTTGCGCTATGGTGTTTTACTTTACACCATAGGTTCAAAAACATGAGATCCAAAGCCCCCTTAGCAGCTCAGTTCCAGTCAGTAGTAGTAGATGTAGAAGTGAGTCCTCTTCATTTGAGGATGATCCTTATCTTATTATTACATTAGACTCAGTTTATTTTTAGTACACAGAGTTAGTAAGGGGCGTGTCCCATCAACTCCATAGATCGGATAGTTAGAGGCTTTTCAGACAGAAGTATCAATATTCAGTTTTTGATTTTGAGTATTTTATATATTTTAAAACTTATAGCAAGTTTTTGCCAGTTTTCCGCACTTATTATATTATCTTATGTAGTGCTCAGGTACATATATCATTAGACGGTTAGCTTGTGTTCCTTTGGGATCATGAGAACCGAGTGGCATAATGGTTATAAAAAATTAGGGTGTTACAAACTTTGTTTCAGAGCCTAAGGTTCAACAGTGTCCTACGACGTCTGAAAACCGCATCTAGTAAAGTCTTGTACATGGTTGTGTTGTGCACCACACTTATGTGCAGGAGGCTATAAGTTGTTTTAGGAACAGTCTCCACCTCTTTTACTATTCATGTCATGCAAGCAAGTATGAGTTCCAGTTAATTCTCAGTCTAATCTATTTCTCCTTTTTATTTAAAGAATATGCCTCCCCACAGCCAACGCCCGTAGGAATAATAAGCCACCTCAGCCATTAGATATCTTGAATGAAAATATATCTCATGCCAAATTTTGGGCTGCTTTCCAGACCTTAGCCCAGGCTGTGACGGCTATTGTGCAAACCAATAATCAGGATACTATTTCATATCAGCAAGGTGGTGATGCATCTGCAGCTAGACTTCGTGACTTTATGAGGATGAATCCTCCTGAGTTCTTTGGGTCTAAGGTAGGTGAGGACCCAAAGTTGTATGTTAAGGAGGTGTAGAAAATCGCCCAGGTTATGCATGTGTCTGAGGAGAAGAGTATAAAACTAGCTTCTTATAGGCTGAAAGATATTGCTTATGACTGGGTTATAGCATGGAGGAAAGGTAGAGGAGAGGATGCAGCTCCTATGACTTGGTAGGTATTCCAAGATGCATTCCTGGATAAGTTCTTTCCGTTAGAGATGAGGGAAGTGAAAGTAGAGGAGTTTATGAACTTAAGACAGGGATCTATGATGGTAAAGGAGTACTGCCTTAAGTTTAACCAGTTAGCTAAGCATGCTCTTGATCTTATAGCTTACAACTGATGTAGTATGAGTAAGTTTGTGACTGGAGTATCCGGGTTAGTGTTTAAAGAGTATAGAAATGCTATACTCAACAGGGATATGGATCTTTCCATACTTATAATGCATGCTCCGCAGATTGAGTCAGATAAGACAAAGAAAAGGGAGAGAGTGAGTAAGAAGGTCAGGAATGGGTAGTTATAGTTTTTCTCATCTAGGGTCTCAGGGTGGCAACCGTTCTCAATATAGTCAGAAGTTTTCAGTCCCAGCTCCATCCTCAACTAGTGTACCCGCACCAAACTTCAGGGGTGGTAGTCATGATAGAGCGCTAGGCTCCAAATCCCAGAGTAGTGCTAGTGGCGTTTGTACCTATCCGCTTTGTGAAGAGTATGGCAAGAATAATCTAAGTGCTTGTAGAGCCGGTAGTGATATGTGATATGGGTGTGGTAAGCTAGGACACAAGATGCAAGAGTGTAGAGTGCTAGCACAGAGAGGTAAATATTTGCATCAGCAGGGCACCATTAGTGATTAGCGTCAGAATAGACTTTATGCACTCCAGACCCGTTATGATCAAGAAAATTTCCCTGACATAAATTCAGGTACGTTATATGTCTTTTATATTCATGATATGCATTGTTAGATCCCTTTCTCTCATTTGAGCTTAATTTTCAGCATGATTCAATTAGTAAATCCCGTGAGTCAGTTTAGCAGTCAAGCAGTCAGATTCGTATAGTTGTTTTCTCATCTTCTCATCTAATCATGCTATCAGAAATCTCAGACATGTAACTATTCCAAGGCAGAACCTCTTTGTAGATATGATTATAACTTAGTTCATGCATTATGCATTAGTTTCAGACTCCCGAGGTTTAGTTATAATCCAGTTTGTAGATGCCCTGTGCATCACCCCAGTATATCAGTGAAGTAAGTGCTCTAAGAGGGACATAGTGTCCCAAGGGGGAAATACCCTATAACTCCCCAATGCTTTCATGTCTTTAACCTATTCAGTTGCATGTTCAGATATTTTCTCATAAACTTAGTATCTATGATCATTGCATAATTAGTCAAGCATTTAAAAGTCAGTTAAGTCAAGTATTCATGCATTAGAAATGTATGTTCAGTAGAAGAAGCTCAACTTATCAGTAATTTCAGTCGTTCATTTATAAGCCAGCTATTCATGCATCAGATATACATGTCCATTCAGCTTATCAGTACCTCAGTCATGTATCCCATGCATCAGATATGCATGTTCAGTATAAGAACTCAAAATATCAGTAGTTCCTATCATATAGATATGTTTCAGATGTTATCATTCCTTAAGTAAGTTCAGTCTATCAAAAATCTCATCTTTGTCAGTCACATTCGAGGACGAATGACCCCAAGGGGGAGATAATGTAAGACCCTATAAAATTTCCTAGTCATTAGAGCTTCTAAAGCATGCAAAAAAGGCTTAACACTTAGAAAATTTGACTAAGTGTTGGAACCTTCTTCATTTAATAAGCCTTCGAACTTTGATGAATTATTTTGAGACCTTCCCGACATTTGATTTTAGATTTTCAAGTTGCGTTGCGATGGGGCAAGATCATAGTACATTCCGAGTGAGTTTTAGAATTTTCAAAATCCGTTTAGGGGATGTTTGGATTTCGAACCAGTAGCTAAAGGCTATAAAAAGGCATAGCCTTCGCTGTAGCCTTTGTGTAAAAGGCTCTAACTAAGGCTCCGCCCTGTCTGTAGCCTTTGTGGGAAAGTCTATAGCAAGGCACCGCCCTTCCTAGAGCCTTTGTTCCCAGCTTTCAACATTCCAGCTCCGTTCTCTTAGGGGTAATTTGATCAATTTCCCACCCCTATATATGTTCATTAACATTGGATTTGGCCTTATTTAACCTAAAAATACTAGTTTTCTCTCAAAATTGTTCAAGAACAAGATCTAGGGTTCCTAAATCAAAACCCCAATCATCTAAATTCCTCCGTTAAATTTTCAAGAATCATATAGTAAGGTATGTAGATGTTGATTACTGGGTTCCTTCCACCCAAGAAGTTCAAGAATCTCTTTCAAGATTTTAAAGTTTATGTTTTTATGAGATTTCATGATTTATGTGTATTGAAGTTCATGCTTATGTGTTGTTGAGTTTTAATTCATTATTTAGATACAAAGTTCTAAGCTTTGATCCTAGTATGTGATAATTATATGATGTTCATGAAAAAGCCCCTTCAAGTTGCATGTTGAATGATGTATTGATGATAATTAGATGTAGAAATTGTTGGATAACCAAAGCATGATCCCCCTATGTTTGATAAAATATTGATGTTAAGGAATTAGAGCCATTATAACATATTGACAAGAAATCCGAATTAGGTATAAGCCCATGCATGCCAAGTGTTTGTTGAAAAGCCTTAGTGAATGAATTGTGACATGTTAGCATGAAATCCCCTAATTATGTGCTATTTAATGCATGATAAGTGTTTGATGCAAGACCTTGTTGAATGAAGTATGAGCTAATAGTATGTCTCCCTATACTATTACATAGTTGTGATTCCCAAGTGCTTGAAGAGATGTTTTAATGATTGTAATGACGAATGAAAGTCTATGGTCATGATTATTCAAATATGGTTATGTTTTACTTTTATGTCATTGAGTCTTGGGGGTATTTATACCCAAAATTTAGTAGCTTGTCTAGAGCCGAGTCAGTCTCAAGGTTATCTACGTCATGCTATGATTAGTAGAATTCAGTTAGTCACAAATCTTAGAAAAAATTCAGTATAATTTCAATATCATTAGCACTCCAACTTCAACTCAGTACTCAGCTCAGATCTTAGTAGTATTCAAGAATCCCATTCATACCTCAGTAGAAATCAAGTATTCAAGTCAGAACTCAGTAACATTCATCAGACATCGAATTCCAGTAATATTTCGTCAGTCTTTGGAATCAGGTGAACTCAGCTTAGCTCAGTTAATCAGTGTGATCAGTAACAGATTCAGCTCAGTCTAGTACAAGTTAAGATAAAGAATAAGTTCAGAGTCTTTTAGTTGGGAGTAGGAGTTAGCACCGAGCGAACCTTGGGATGGGGGCTCACCCGTTAGAAAGGATTGAGATCCTTAGGAGCAATCCTTAAATTCCAAAACTACGTTGCCAGCATAGGTATGAGATGTCACCCGCTAGATAGGACTGGCATACTCAAGGGTCACCCATTAGATAGGACTGATCCCAGGAGTGACCCGTTAGATAGGACTGACTCCATAAAGTTGTCTTTACCCGTGGCACGGTACTGACACCTTTTCAACTGGGGTTACAGATTGGACCCAAAATTAGCTAGAATGGGCATGTAGGTTCGATAAATATTTCCCACAATCTCAGTTTCAGAATCAGTCTCAATGAAAGAAATCAGCTCAGTAGTAAAGATTCAGGACTGTTAGATAGAGTCAACCCTTAACATATCAGCAGATTCAGAGATCACCCGCTAGACAGGACTAATCTCTAAGTTAGCTAATCAATCTTATTATCAGCATGTTTCAGAGATCACTCGTTAGATAGGACTGATCTCAGACTAAGTCAAAATCATTTCATTATCATTAAGTTTAGAGATCACCCGCTAGGTAGGACTGATCTTATATTTAATTCAGTACTCTCATGATTATTAGATTTAGAGGTCATCCGCTAGATAGGACTGATCTCAGCCTTAGTACCCAGTTAGCAATATCAAAAGATTCAGTTATTAAGTATTTCAGTATTAGTAGTAAGTTCAAACGTCAGTAAAGCAGTATCTGAGTCTCAGTATTCAATGTCACGATGATTTCAGTTATGGTTTGTGCATTCATGCATATGTCCTCATTTATTACTTTCATGTTATTCAGTTAAGTAATTGTTCATACATAAGCCATTGCATTTAGTCTTACCTCATCTTGCATACTCAGTACATTCCCACGTACTGATGCATTTGACCTATGGTGTTTTACTTTACACCATAGGTTCAGAAGCACGAGATCCATATCACCCTTAGCATCTCACTTCCAGTCAGCAGCAGTAGACGTAGCAGTGAGTCCTCTTCATTCGAGGATGTTCCTTATCTTATTATTGCATTAAACTTAGTTTATTTTTAGTAGACGTAGTTAGTTGGGGGCATGTCCCATCAACTCCATAGATCAGATAGTTAGAGGTGTTTTAGACAGATGTATCAGTTTTCAGCTTTTGGTTTTGAGTATTTTAGATGTTTTGAACCTTATGGCAAGTTTTCTTCACTTATTATATTATATTATGCAGTGCTTAGTTACAGATATCATTAGAGGGTTAGCTTGTGGTCCTTCAGGATCATGAGCACCGTATGGTATACCAGTTATAGAAAATTGGGGCGTTACATAGGCTTACTCTCTTGAGCTACCACTACATATAAAGTATCGGGATTGGCCCATGCTTGGATCATGCCCCTGAGGTGCCACCCATTTAATACAGATTTGCGTTACTTAGTTTATTTAGCCTTTGAGATTGTTACTTTGGTGGTCATAACATTATAGTACCTTGAAAGAATAATCTACCAATAAGAGATGTGTAAATGGGCACTAAATGCAAAAACAATGAGTAAGGGAGCTATTGGCACACAAATGAAGTATTTAGGAGCTGAAAATAACACATGGGTCTTATTTGAGTAAACGGAGAACTCTTGAAATTTTCTAGTGAAAATAGACGTGCAGGCTTAATAATAAGCATGTGCTGAGGTTTTTTAACACGTTACAAAGTGGGAAAAAGGTCATTGATTAGATGGGATATAATACGCTGCTATTGTGTATCACTTGTTATAGGATAACCTTTGAACCTTACTTGATGGAACAAATGTCCGATTTCATGACAAACAATGCAAAATAGAGTATCCCTTACATACTTGGTCGTACAACTCCAATACTAACCGAACTTGACTTTCCTCCTTTTGGATTACATATTTACAATAAAATATAGGGTAAACTAATATTAGTAACCAATTGACACATTTGGGCTATTTAACTACACCAAAATAGTGCCCGGGCAGTAAGCCCTTAATTTATAAATCAAGGGTGTTATTTTAACCCTTTTCTTCTACAATTACATCCACATACCATACATATTCTTATAAGATCCCCCGACAAAACTTTGGGTTCATTACACCCTCCAAACAATACACGAAACAGAATGGGCAGTAGACGTATACAACTATTTGTTTGGTGATGTACTACTACTCCATTATTCTATATTACAATACAAACTAATTACACCTTTCCCCGACATCAACCTAGTAGCCCTCAACATATACACACAAAATAGTCCACAACACAAACCCCAAATCCCTTTTGTTGAAGCAATCAATTATTGAACTCTTCATCTCTTGAGTTCTCAATAACAACACATCTATAATTTTTACCAAATTCATATATAAGGAGAACAAAATGGGACAGTCACCCTACCTCAATTATGCCACTTATCCTTTAAATTTGAACTCCTCAAGAACTTCAACTTTTACTTTCCTTCACACTTTAAATCAAAGAAGAAAAGAGATCTCTTAATAACAACGACAAAGTGAGCAAGTAGCTTGTTCTATATTCTACCATGAATTAATAATTAAGAACTTATAGCATGTTTTCCTAATCTTCCATGAGATTATTAAGCTAAACCATAAGTGTTTTCACTTACCATGGCCTGCAAAGGTTGGGGGTTTCTTCAAGAATCCTAGAAGGAGAATATGGATGCTCTTTGTTGTTCTATAGAAAGTAGAGAGAAATTTATGAAATATAGTACTTTTATGAATTAGAATTTAAGGAAATGACGATCAACTTAGACTTACAAAGCCCCTATTTTTTCCCATCTATTTAGCTGTATTTTGGACCTCAAAATGGGTTAAATGGTCCAAGTAGGTGATGAACCTACTTAAAGAGATCAAGCTTCTCAAAAAGTTAAATTAGGTGATGCACCTACTTGATTAAGTTCTTATTTGGGATCAATTAACTTGGGCCTTTGGCAGATTTAAGTGTTGGGCCATTTCTTCATTTCCTTTTCTTTTACTTAAGTTAGGCTTAAATGAGTACCTTAACATGGGATCAAATATGATCCATAACCTTGGGTCCATATATATTAAGTAGGTGACTCACCAACTAGCTTAATTAAGTCAAGTAAGCACCTCAATAAAATATTTCATTTTCAGTTCTTAATCCCATGGATCTAACTTAAAACTTGTATATACTTGATCACTTTAAACATTAGATTCAAATACTAGCTTACGATCCTAAGTTTAAATAGTTTTATCGACGTTAAATTGGTCGCATCACATTAAAACGTACGGGTAGAATCTATAATTCCATCTACACTAATAATACTCGCATAAAAAATCTCATCCATTACCTATACAATAAGGTTATTCCAAGTACCATATAATTAGAATAAGTATAAGAAAAACACGGGATGTTACATCCTTCCTCCTTAGGAACATTCGTCCTCGAATGTTAGCATAATTTTCCATCCAAAATAAGTTCAAGCCTAAGTTTAATACTCATGTTATCACATAGTAACTATATATTTCACTTACTTGTTATTTCCACAATTCAGCATCTTGAACTTTCTCTTTGTATTTGAACAAATAGGGGTTCTTAGATTTCATCGCTTCTTTAGCTTCCCATGTTATCTCTTCTACCCTTTGGTTTCTCCAAAGTACTTTTACAAAAGCTATTTCTTTATTCATTAAATTCTTAACTTGTTGATCTAGGATATCAATGGGTATTTCTTCATAGGTGAGATGTTTCGGAACTTGTAAATCTTTAGTAGGAGTAATATGAGATGGATCTCCCATGCACTTTTAAAGCATTGAGACATAAAATACTAAATGAACTGTTGCGAGCTTTTGGGATAGATCTAAGTCATAAGAAACTTGGACAAACTTCTGAGTAACCTTATATGTGCCTATATAACGTGGAATTAGTTTTCCTTTCTTACCAAATCTCATAACCCCCTTCATTAGTGACACCTTCAAGAATACCCAATCACCTGTAGCAAACTTTAGCCCCCTTCTTCTTATATCTACATATGACTTGGGTCAACTTTGGGCTGTTTCTATCCGCCGTTGGATTACTTTAACCTTATTCATTGCTTGATGAGCAAGATCTAGCCCGAACAAGGTAGTTTCACTCACTTCAAACCATCCAATTAGTGATCTACACTTTCTTCCATTCAAAGCTTCATATGGTGCCATTTTGATACTTGAATGATAGCTATTGTTTTAGGCGAACTCGATGAGAGGTAAATGATCATCCCAACTACCTTTAAAGTCCAATACACAAGCTCCTAGCATATTTTTAAGTGTTTGAATGTTACATTTTTCTTGTCCATCTGTTTGAGGGTGGAAAGTTGTACTTAAATTAACTTGTGTTCCTAAATTTCTCTGAAAAGACTTCCAAAAATTTGTAGTAAATTATGCTCCCTTATCTGATATAATAGAGACTGGTACTCTTTGTAATTGAACTATCTTTTTGATATACAATTTCGCACACTCTTCAACTGTGTAAGTGGTCCTAACTGGTAGGAAGTGTGCTGATTTGGTAAGCCTATTAACTATCACCCATATGAAATCAAACTTTTGAGATGTACGAGGCAAACTAGTGATGAAATCCATGTTAATCATGTCCCACTTCGAGATTGGAAGATCTATACATTGCATATAACCCCCAGGCTTTTGGTGCTCTACTTTAACTCTTTTACAATTTGGACATTCGGCTACAAATTCTGCAATGTTCTTCTTTATGTCATCCCACCAATATATTTCTTTCAAATTATGATATATTTTAGTTGACCCTGGATGGATGAAATACCTTGAATGATGTGCCTCTATCGTAATCCTCTTTCTTAGCCCATCTACATTAGGAACACACAATCTATTTTAGCACCGAAGTACTCCTTCTTGTGTAAGCTCAAATGCCATTTTCATACCATATTGTACATTCTCCTTAAGCTGTAATAGAATAGGATCTGCATATTTCTTCTCTTTCACTTCGTCTACTAATAAAGATTCTGCAGCATTTGCACAATAAGCCACTTATCTAGAGTTTCAAGAAAGCAAACCCCCAAATTGGCCAGTTGGTGTAGATCCTTAGTCATCCCTTGTCATTTCGTAGGCTGCCCATAAGTGCCCACCATATCCTTATGACTTAACACATCAACTAACACATTTGTTTTTCCTAGATGATACAAGATATCAATATCATAGTCTTTTAACACTTCAAGCCATCTTCGCTGCCTCAAATTTAGGTACTTTTGATTAAAGATATATTGTAAACTTTTGTGGTCAGTATATATGTCAACATGAATCCCATACAACTAGTGATGCCATATCTTTAAGGCAAATATAATCACTGCTAGCTCTAGATCATACATTGGATAATTCTTATCATGTGTCCGCAATTGTCTTGAGGCATATGCGATGACTTTTCCATGCTACATCAACACACACCCTAAGCCAATTCTTAAAGTATCACAATATACTGCATACCCCTCTCTGCCTTCTGGAAGTACCAATATGGGTGTAGAAGTAAACTTATTCTTCAGATCTTGGAAACTCCTTTCACACGCATTATTCCATTGAAACTTGGATGCTTTGTGTGTTGGCTTTGTTAAAGGTGCAGAAATTAAAGAAAATCCTTCAACAAACCTTCTATAATAACTTGTTAACCTAAGGAAACTACAAATCTCTGTAGGTGTTGTAGGTCTTGGCCATTTCTTCACAACTTCTATCTTTTTAGTATCAACCTTTATTCCTTCATTAGATACAATATTACCCAAGAATGCCACAAATTTGAACCAAAACTCAAATTTAGAGAACTTTGCATATAGCTTACGATCACGAAGAATCTGTAACACCTGTCATAAATGACTAGCATGGTCCTCCTTTGATCTCAAATAAACCAGAATATCATTTATAAGAACTATCACGAACACATCTAAGAATGTCTTGAACACCCTATTCATCAAATCGATAAAAGCTGCGAGTGAATTAGTTAGCCCAAAGGACATGATAGAAACTCATAATGACTGTACCGTGTTTGAAAGGATGTCTTGGGTATGTCCTTATCTTTGACCCTCACTTGGTGGTAACCTGACCTCAGATAAATCTTTCAAAAACACTTGGTGCCTTGTAACTAGATGAATAAGTCATCAATTCTCGGAAGGGGATAGACTAGGCCTTATGAATCCTTTTTCTAGCACGTCTTTCAATTGCTCTTTCAAATCCCATAATTCTTCCGAGGCCATTCTATACGAAGGAATTGAGATTGGTTGAGTACCTGGAATCACATCAATACCAAACTCCACTTATTATTCTGGAGGCAAACTTGGAATATCTTCAAGAAATACATTGGGAAATTCATTTACCACTGGAATAGTTTGAAGAGTTGATGGCTCTGCATCTGTATATTTCACTCTAACTAGATGATATATGTAACCTTTAGAAATCATCCTTTTTAATTTAAAATAAGAAATAAATTTACCTCTTGGTGCACAAATATTTCCCCTCTATTCAAGGACCTCCCCTCTTGGAAAATGGAAATACACTCTTTTAGTTCGGCAATCTACTGTGGTATAATAAGAAGCCAACCAATACATACCCATTATAACATCAAAATCTACCATTTCTAACTCAACAAGGTCAGCCATTTTATCGCGACCATAAATAGTTATTATATAATTTTGATACACTCTCCAAGCTATAATAGATTCACCAACCAGCGTAGACACTTCAAATGGCTTAACTAGTAATTCTGGTATTCTTTTGAACTTTCCGAAAACCAATGGAGTGACATATGATAATGTAGAACCTGGATCAATTAATGCATATACATCATGTAAAAATATGGACAATATGCCTAAAACCACATTCGGAGAAGCCTCTAAATTTTGTCGATCCACTAAAATATATGTATGATTATGAACTCCACTAGAGCTAGCTTATCCTTTAGCACATTTACCATAACCCATAGGTTGTACACCCTTACCTGAGTAAGGCATCAATGATGATGATGCAACGGCTAATCAAGTAGGTCATGTTATACCACCTATGCCCCTTTGTGGGCATTCTCTCATCTTATGCCCAAACGTACCACACCAAAAGCAAGAATTTTTCCCAAACCAATATGCACCTAAATGAAGCTTTACACATTTTTTACATGGCTTCCAAGGAGGTCTTAATTGGCTCAGACTCCCATGATCTTGATACCCCGGTGTTTGTGAACTATGACTCTAACTTCTTTTCCCAAACTAGATACCTTTAGACCCTTGAAACTGTGGTGGAGCACTAGATGCAGAATAAGAAGATAATGTCCTAGGCGGTCTATTAGAAAATTGAGGCCTAAACTCTCCTTGGGATGCCTTAAAATACCCCATAGATCTGGCCCTCTTGGAATTCCCTTTTTCTAATTCTTATGTTCTTTTTCTTTGCCTCTTATCCTCCACTTTTTGTGAAAACGCTTGTATCCTTTCTATGTCCATGTCTTTGTTCAAAAACCAATAGTACAATCCCTAACCATATATGGATCTAATATATCTACATATCGATGAACTATATCATCCATAGTAAGTACTATATTAGGAGCATACCTAGACAAAGAGTTAAAGTAGAGGCTATACTCCCTCACACTCATATTCCCTTGGCAAAGATTTAGGAACTGATCTGTATGAGCCTCTCGGATCTCAAATCGAAGGTAATGTTCAAGAATTCCTCATTGAACTCTTTCCAAGTACCTGAAGGTGCATCGATACCCTTAGATCATTTCCAGACTTTATACCTAAATATAGCCTCCCCTTTAAATCTATATGTTGCTAGCTCAACTGTCTCTTTACCCGATATATGCATGAAATCTAGAACCCTTTGGATTTGATCAATAAAGTCCTGTGGGTCTTCATTAATATCTGATCCGGTGAATGTGGGAGGATATAGCTTAAGGAAATCCTGTGTCTGTAAGATAGATGCCCTATCTGCACGACTAGAACCTGTAGTTGGAATAGTTTGTCCAGCAACTATATGAGCCAGCAGTTGCACCGTATTCTTTAGATCTCGCAGTAGCATTAATAGGGGTTTTGAGGATGCGGTTCTTCTCTTTCTTAGCTCTTCTAGAGATGGAGGAGACGAAGAAGTTTGTGATAAAAACTCATCTTGAGCCTCACCTTGACTTGCCTAGGTGGTGACTTTTTGGTCCCTTCTCCGGCTTCCATATCTATTCGCTTACCTGTATAATTACTTCTTCTTGAAGCCAATATCTTTACTATAATAGGAGAAAAAATAGTTTCAATGGTTAAATATAACTTTACCTAAAACATGGTCTCTATTGCACGATCTAACATATGAAGAATAAGAGACAACCCCAAAATATCCCATAGCCTCTTGTTTATAGATGTGGTGAACAACACACCCATAAGAAAGACTCTATGCAGATAAAGCTTTGTAAACTCCCAAGGAAGACCTGCTCTTATACCACTTTTGTCACATATCAATTCTTATGGGGGTAGACAGGCACCCATAGCCATGAAGACTCGAGAGAACCAATCCATGACCTTGTACTACTCATGTATGCAACTATAATAACCAAAGGTTTTACCATACATGGATATAATGCATTGATGAGAAATAAGCGACATGCCCAAAACTGTATATATACCAGACTTGGCCGTTGGGACCATAATATATAAAAGATAAGACACTATCATGCTTAACTTTATATTGGTCTACAAAGCCACTAAAGAATACATAAACATCTGGTTAAGGTTAGTACAAAGCCCCGCCTTACTCTTGAATACTTTACAATACCAGAATATATAAAACAGACTCAGAAAGCCCCAAATCAATCTAGTTATGATTGGGACAAACCCCTGACTTAATCTTGACTACTGTACAATACCAGAATATATAAAACAGACTTGAAAAGCTCCAAATCAATTTGGAGCACACCGATAGCCGCTGGATATCCTAGGCTCCTACTGAGAAGGTCTATTTGCTGAAGCACCTATGCCTTCAGCATGAAATATGGGTCCCATATAAGGGGCATTAGTACAAAAGTATGCACTGAATATGTAAGGCTAAAAGTAACCACACATGATTTAGGAGCTCAACGGAAATCAGATATAAGTGTACAAATAGTGCTAGTAGACCACCTTTATATATACTTGTAAGGTCAGGTACATTACATTTTTTTCTTTATTTTACCTTTCTTACTTCATAATCTTTGCAAGTCATAAGATACGAATGACCATTTGATCAGTGGTAAATAGACAAATTAGATTCGACCCATGCTAGGCTTTCGCCCCTGAGCTGCCACCCATAAATAAACATTAGGATCGACCCATGCTAGGTTTATGCCCCTGAATTTCCACGCACATAAAAAGTAGTGGGATCAGCCCATTCTAGGATTATGCCCCTGAGCGGCCACCCGTTTAATACAGATTTGGGTTACTTAGTTTATTTAGCATTTGAGATTCATAGTTAGGTGGTCATAACATTATGGTACCTTAAAACAATAATCTACAAATAAGAGACATGTAAATGGGAACTTAATGCAACAACAATGAGGTAGGGAGATGTTGGCACACAAATGAAGTGTTTAGGAGCTGCAAATAACACATGGGTCTTATTTGAGTAAACGAAGAACTCCTAAAATTTTCTAGTGAAAATAGACATGTAGGATTAATAATAAGCATTTATTGAGGTGTTTTAATATGTTAGAGAGCCGGACCAAGGTCATTGGCTACATGGGATATAATACACTACTACTATGTATCACTTTTTATTGGATAACCTTGGAAGCTTACTTGATAGAACAAATGTCTGATTTCATGCCAAAGAGTGCAAAATGGAGTATGCCTAACATACCTGGTCGTACAACTCCGATACTAACCCAACTTGATTACCCCTCTTTTGGATTACTTATCTATACTAAAATATATCGTAAACTACTATTAGCAACCAACCGACACATTTGGGCTATTTAACTTAACCAAAATAGTGGCCGGGAAGTAAGCCCTTAATTTATCAATCAAGGGTGTTATTTTAACCCTTTTCTTCTCCAACTACATCCATATACCATATATATTCTTATAAGATCCTCCAACACAACTTTGGGTTCATTAGACCCTCCAAACAATTCATGAAACAGAATGGGAAGTAAACATATACAACCATTAGTTCAGTGGTATACCACCACACCCTTTTTATATATTTCAATACAAACTAATTACACCTTTCCCCAACATCAACCTGGAAGCCCCCAACATATACACACAAAATAGTCCACAAAATAGCCACAAATCCTTTCGTTGTAGCAATCAATTATTGAACTCATTATCTCTTGAGTTCTCAATAACATCACATCCATAATTCGTTCTCAAATTTATATATAAGGATAAAAAAATGGGCCAGTCACCTCACCTCAATTCTGCAACTTATTCTTTAAATATGAACTCCTCAAGAACCTCAACTTTCACTTTCCTTCACACTTTAAACCAAAAAAGAAAAAGATCTCTTAATAACAAAGAAAAAGTGAGCAAGAATCTTGTTATAAATTCTTCCATGAACTAATAATTAAGCACTTATAACATGATTTCCTAATCTTCCATGAGATAATTAAGCTAAACCATAAAAGTGTTTTCACTTACCTGCAAAGCTTGGGGGTTTCTTCAAGAACCCTAAAAGGAGAATAGAGTTGATCTTTGTTGTTCAAGAGAAAGTAGAGAGAACTTTATGAAATATGGTACCTTTGTGACTTAGAATTTAAGGAAATGGTGAGAAACTTAGCCTTACAAAGCCCCTATTTTGGACATCTATTTAGCTGCATTTTGGAACTCAAAATGGATCAAATAGGTCCAAGTAGGTGATCCACCTACTTAATGAGATCAAGATGCTCAAAAGGTCAAGTAGGTGATGTATCTACTTCATCAAGTTCTTATATGGGCTCAATTAACTTGGGCCTTCGGAAGATTTAAGTGTTGGGCTATTTTTCCATTTCCTTTTCTTTTATTTAAGTTAGGACCAAACGAGTACCTTAACATAGGATCAAATCTGATCCATTACCTTGGGTCCATTAAATTGGTCCATATATATCAAGTAGGTGGCTCACCAACTAGCTTAACTAAGTCAAGCAAGCACCTCGATAAAATACTCCATTTTTAGTTCTTAATCCCTTGGATCTAACTTAAAACTTGTATATACTTGGTCAAATACTAGTTTACAATCCCAAGTTTAAATAGTTGTATCGATGTTATCTTGGTCGCATCACATTAAAACTTACAGGCAGCATCTACAATTCTATCTACACTATTAATACTCGCATAACAAATCTCTTCTGTTACCTATAACACAAGGCTATACCAAGTTCCATATAATTAGAAAAAGTACAAGTAAAATATAGGATGTTACAAAATACATATATCAGGATTCTAACCAAAGAGTTGTTATACTGTCTTAATATGGCCTTACTTCTCCAAACCTTCTCCCCAAATCCTTCACTTTTTTAACTTCTCCAACTTTTATGGTATTTTTTATGGAATAGGAAATATATATCTTGCACTGCAATGATACCTAAACTGTTAAGTATGACTGAATTCTTACCTTTGTGCTATTTATTTATTTCTACTTTATTTCTAAAGTTGTTCTTCATATTAGTGTTGTCCCAGTGGCCATGAGTTAACTAACTTGTGCTTACTATTACTCTTAGTTTACTATTTTCACTTCTCAATGATGCCAAAAGGAAGAATACTGATTTTATGTGATAGGGAACATGTACCAAGTGTAAATAAAATCTTCAATTAAAGATATATATGGCATGTTGATAAGGGAAGTATATGATGTGATACAAAGAAGGTATGAAGGTGTATTGATAGAGGAAGAGTGTGATGAGCTACGGAGAAGGTATGAAGGCATATTGACAAGGGGAAGGATGGTTTGTAATATTTTATACCAATTAACAACAAGGGACTAGGTCTCTATATTGTATGATGATGAAAGTATGATGATTTAATGATAGGGGGAACATTCATCTTCAGTAGTGCTAATCACTCTAATTAAATGTGATGAATAAATGTTGATGCGCAAAGCTTTGTGGTTGGTTTGTCATCATCAAAAAGGGAAAAAATTTTATATCTTATTTTGATGATGAGCAACTTTCAACAAGGGACAAGGTCCCTGGATCTTCAAGTATAAAGTACAGCTGGCACGCGCTTGTACAGTTTTGTCATCTTGTGTAACAAATTGCACAAGTGTTTCTTATACTATTTAGGATACCTAGTTCAATCACATTTTAACTCTAATCATTACTCTACTATAAAAGAAAAAGAATGCTTTTCAATTGATAGGTTTTGCAAGATTGAAATTTGGAGTGTTAATAAAAAAAGAAAAACTCATTTTCAACTCAAGTTCTCAGCTCAATATGTGCTTAAAAAAATTATTTTTGAGACAAATATTGGTCTGTAACTGGATTACTCATCCTATAAGAGTAATATTTTCTTTTTGCTTTGAGTGTGCTTAGGTAGAGTTGCCTAAGCCTGTGACTGATTAGAGTTAATCAGTGTTGAGAGAGTCTTGACAGAGTTGTCAAGGTGAGGTTGTAGTAGAGTTACTACAAGAAAGAGGAACCTAGAGTTAGGTTCAAATCGAGTTTGTAATCAAGAGTTTGATTATTGTGGATTGCTGAAGAGCTTGTGAGGACAAGCCATGATTTTTTATTCCTTGAGCAAGAGGATTTCCACATTAAATTAGTGTATTCTCTGATTTTCTGCAAGACCTTAGCTTCTTTGTTGCTTCAAGATTTTATTGCCTATGACTGAATTTGCGGGACCTGTTCCCTCACAATGTGGTGTAACCCCCAAGGTTTCAACATGTTTTAAAATAAATTTACATGTATATGTGATTGAATTGTATATGTTTCTTGATAAGGTTCTCTAGGTATATGTATATACATATTCTTGTCTTGTATGAATTATATATGTGTATTCAAATGATTCTAAATGTTTATATTTATACATACTTTTTGTGTTGCATGAATAGTATAAGTATATATAAACGATCATACCCCAAATACATGCCATTTGTAATAACACATTGTATATACAAATTACATATCATGTATTTGAAACATATTTAACTATCTAATATATACACATCAATTTATATATATGTACTATTCATTATACAATACAATGATAAATCTCATAAATCTCACAAGTTTAGTGTTCGT
Source organism: Capsicum pubescens (assembly GCA_030864215.1). Lineage (NCBI taxonomy): Eukaryota > Viridiplantae > Streptophyta > Magnoliopsida > Solanales > Solanaceae > Capsicum > Capsicum pubescens. The sequence continues at coordinate 251,614,665 of CM061549.1, forward strand.
CTTAAATTATTTACAACCGAAAGCATCCTATTCTTGCCACTTCTTTCTAGTTAATTCAAATCCCCTCTTTTTACTTTTCTGCATTGCCTGGTGATTTCAATAAGTTCAAGCAAGATACTTGATGTATTCCCTGTAGGATTGAACCCAACCTAGTAGTGTTACTATATTTTGACAGCAACTGCTTTATACTTCTAAGGAGAGTAGTTTGGGCACTATCAAGTTCAACCTTTATCTATGTTACCTCCTCAAATAGGACCTCAGCCTGCCAAATTCACCATACATCCTCTTATTGCTAGTACAATGATGTCTTCTTAGGATCAGAAGAGGTTCGAGATATTTACTCATTTGGATCCTCCCAGATTTAGTAGTTTTATGGGCGAGGATACCTACGAGTTTTTGATTGATGTCGGGAGAAGATGTAAAACTTTAGTTCTTTTGAGTTGCATGGAGTGGATTATACTACCTATCAATTGAGAGATGCTGTGAGAGACTGGTATAGGACATTTGCTAGTTTTAGATGTATTGATGCTCTTGATTTGACATGGGATCAGTAAATTGATGCTTTTCTAGAGAGATTTGTGCCTTATAATTTGAGAGATCGGATACGTGATGTGTTTGTTTGCCTATAGTAGCCTCCATGACAGTAGTAGAGTATGAGGCATACTGTAATATCCCATATTTCCTTAGACCATTTTATCTCTAAGTACATGAGTTATCCTATATTAATTTTTCTAAATACTCAGAATTTTTCAGTGTAGAGCTTACTATTGCATAGAAAATTCAGCCAACTTTCAAATGATATAAAATTCGCCCAAATTTGATACCCGGGTGAAGAGTTATAGCCATTTTTATAAAACAGTGTACCACCTGGTACTTCACGGCATTGCAGAGAGGGTGCAAATGGCAATTATCAAAATCCAGTGAGCCATCGCAATCCCACCGTATCGCGCCAATGCCAGTTTCCTAATTGTCACTTTCCAATGTGACTCCGCAATCATGGCACGTCGCGCGAAGGGTTAAATTCGCATATAGTGGGGTACCGCGATTGTACCGCATTGCGTCAAGCTTTCAGTTCCCAGTTGTCAGGTTTCCAGTAAGCTGGCACAATTTCACCACATCGCGCCAACGTATAAAATTGGGATTTTTAGTCAGTTCTGATTTTTAATTCTGAGGGCATTAAAGTCTTTTCCCTCTTCCCAGTTAGCCTAAACACGTAATTAAGACCTAAAAGAGCACTAACTGCTTATTATTTCATTACTTACTCAAGAAATAAATCATTCTCTCTTAAAGGACAAAACCATAGCTTTAAGAAATTAAGAACAAACTCAGGAATTCCTCCAAGAACCTTCAATAACTTTCCTTCTCAGGTATATTAGGTGTTCATCTATGGGTTTCTTTCACCCATAGAGCCCAAGAATCCATTTTAAAACTACATGATTATTGATTCATGATTTACATGCTTGAAATTGGATTGTATTCATGTTCATGACATTAATTAAGTTTCAATCCATGATTAATTGTAGATCCCATGAAATTGAAATAGCATGTATATTAAATTATGTAATTCCTATGTTATAAACCTTGAATTATCAAGTTTGGGTGTTGTAGTTACAATGTTTACATGTTTTCCATGATGATATGCATTAAGTTGTGCTCCCCATATGTTTTATGGAATGTCCATGTGAAATAAATGGTGAAATCATGACATGCTAGCATATATACAAGCGTATGACCTACAAGTGTTTGATAAAATGTCTCTATGAATGAATTATGAACAAGTAGACCTTGTTATACTTTTCAAGATCATGCTATACTTTACTTTTTATGCTATCGAGTCTTGGGGGTATCTAATACCCGACAATCTAGCTGTTTAACTAAAGCTACAATAGTTACAAAATAGTCTCAGGCATGTTACAAAACTGTAGTGCTCGGTCAGTTACACAACTCAGTGAACTCAGTCCAGTTCAGTCAGTCAACACGTTTAGTAATAGTACAGTTAAATCCAGTACAGTCTAGTAATCTGTCCACAGTCTATTCAGTTGGGAGTAGGATTCAGCACTGAGTGAACCCAAGGATAGGGGCTCACCTACCAGTAGAGGGTACGATCCTTAGAAGTAGTCCTTAAATTCTAGAATTACGTAGCCAGCGTAGGTGAGACATCAAACTGCTAGTTAAGGGTTGATAAGGTGTTTTAACCTGCCAGTTGAGGGTATCACCATTCTCATTAGAGTACCTACAGATGAGGGTAACTCTTCAGCTTGTCTTTACTCGTGGCATGGTACTGACACCCTTCCAACTGGGGTAATAGGTTGGACCACAATTATCTTATTTGGGGCATGTTGGTTAGATGACTACCTTCCACAGTCTCAGTTTCAGTCTCAGTATAGAACTCAATTTAGTTCTACAGAATCATGACTGTCAGATATAATCACTCAGTTATCAGTAACTTTAGATATCAGTTACTCAGTTATCATAACATAGTATTCAGCTTCAGTAGAAGCTCAGATACAATATACACGTATATGTATAGTATTGCATACTCTGTATTTTACAGTAGTTCCAGTTAACCATGCTCTTATTCAGTTACTTCATATCATTTAGTTAGTTACTTTTCTTGCATATGAACCCTTTGCATATAGCCTTACATCATCTATCATGACAGTATATTCCACGTACTGATGCATACTTTTTTTTGTGCTATGATGTCTCATATCATAGGTTCGGACGCTTAGGTTCTTGGCCGAGCCTTGACAGATGCAGTCAGCAGTATCAGATTCATTAGTGAGTCCTTATCTATCATTATTATAGTAAATTTAGTATTTTAGTAGTCGGAGTTAGTTGGGGGCTTGTCACATCAACTCCACTTTCAAGCAGTTCAGTTAGAGGCTTTTTAGATAGTATTTCAAATTTCAGACATTTTATCAGATATTATTACAATTTTTACTCTTATTAGTATTCAGATTATGATCCTCATGGCATTTCAGCCTATTTTCTGCATTATTTCAGTATTATTATTTAGTGCTCATAGCAGGTACCAGTCATGGGTTAGCTTATCGTCCTTCAGGATTGTAAGCACCGTGTGGCATCTGGGGATACAGACTCGGGGCATTACACATACTTTCATGCTTTGTCTAGATATTTCTATGCTAGTATTTCCATCGAGTATGAGAAGATTCAAAAGTTTGTGAATGGTTTAGATGTCTCCCTTTAGTGGATACTTCTTAGATGGTTGTATTTAGAGTGTCTTTTTAGAGCATTGTGGATCATGCAAAGATGACAGAGTGTATTCTTAAATTATCTCAGGGAGGAGCTAAAAAGGTACGCTATTTTGGTCACTTCAAAGGTTAGGTCTCTCCCAGAAGAGATTTTAGATATTCTCGTGGTTATCAAGGTAGGCCAGTGCAGGTGGACTTACAGAGTTTAGGTGGTGGATATTTGGGTTTAACAATAAAAGATGGTCAATCGGGCCTAGTTGTTCCTTCTTCTGTTAAGGCAGACTGTAGGACTTGTTTTGTGTGTCATGAGGTTGGCCATTTGGCTAAGGAATTCCCTCATCGTGTGTTAGGGATACTCTTATTTCAGCAGTGAGGGGTAGGATTACTACTAAAGGTGCGAGGGACAAAGGTAGAAGAGCTTGTGGGGGTGGTCACGGGATCACTCAGGCAGTTTGTGGTCGTGGGTAGTGCTATATTATACCAACCAGACCTGAGACAGAGGCTTCTCATGTGGTGATTACAGGTATTATCCCCATTTATTTCAGATATGCATCTATGTTATTTGACCTTAGATTGACTTTCTCCTATGTGTCTGTGTATTTTTCTTTAGGTTTTGATTCTGTTAGTGAGCCTTTTTCCATTCCTATTCATGTATCTACCCCAGAAGGTGATTCTTTAGTGGTGGATCGGGTGTACTGATCTTGTGTTGTGACTTTTTGTGGTCGTGAGACTTGGATAGACTTGATTGTGTTAGATATGGTTGATTTTGATGTTATTTTTGGAATAAATTGGTCTACTCCTTATCATGCTGTCTTATATTATTTTTCTAAGATTGTGACTTTAGCTCTGTTGGGTGTACCAAGGATTGCTTGTAAGGGTGCGCTTCATTCATATCTTAAAAGAATCATATCTTATGTTTAGGCTCAGAGATTAGTTGAGAGAGGATGTCTATTTTATTTGGCTCATATTCATGATACTGTGTGGTTTTACCTCTTCTTTAGATTCTATTCATGTCGTCCGTGAGTTCATGGATGTGTTTTTAATAGATTTGCCTGATATACCTCTGAATTATGATATTGATTTTGCTATTAATATTGAGCTGGGCTAGCACCAAACCCATTTCTATTCCTCATTATAGGATGGCCCCAGCTGAGTTAAAAAATTTAAAGGATCATTTGTAGGAGTTGTTGGATAAGGGATTTATTTGACCTAGTGTATTGCCTTGGGATGCGTCTATCTTATTTGTAAAGAAGAAGGATGGGTATACATGGATGTATATAGATTACCGGTAGTTGAACAAGGTGATGGTTAAGAATAAGAATCTCCTTCCTCATATTGATGATTTAATTGGTCAGCTTTAGGGTGCTGCAATATTTTTGAAGATTGATTTGAGATTTGGTATCACCAGTTGAGGATTAAAGATTCAATTATTATGAAGATAATATTTTAGACTCGATATGGTCATTATGAGTTCTTGGTCATGTTCTTTGGGATGACCAATGAACCTACCGTATTCATGGAGTTGATGAATCGGGTGTTCCAACATTTTCTCGACTCTTTTGTTATTGTATTTATAGAGATATCTTGGTGTATTCCAAAAGTGAGGCTGAGCATGAGGAGCATTTGTGGATTTTGCTTCAAAGATTGAAGGATGAGAAGTTTTATGCGAGTTATTTAAGTGCGAGTTTTGGTTGGAGTCTATTTCTTTATTGGGTAATGTAGTGACTAAGAAGGTATTATGGTTGATCCAACCAAGGTTGCAGTGGTTTGAGATTGGGCTAGACCTACTTCGCCCACTGATATTTAGAGTTTTGTTGGTTTGGCTTGTTATCGATATTTTGTTGAGTCTTTTTATCTATTGCATCTCCGTTGACTCAAAAAAGTTTTCTTTTTAGTAGTTCAATGCTTGTGAGGGGAGCTTTCAAAAGCTTAGGGATTTGTTGACTTTAGCTCCTATTTTGGCTTTGCCCAAGGAGGGCGTGAGTTTTACCATCTTTCGTAATACTTCAGGTGTTAGATTAGGTGTTGTGTTGATGCAGGTGGGTAAGGTGATTATGTATGCTTATCATTAGTTGAAGCCCTATGAGAAGAATTACCTTACCCATGATTTGGAGTTGTGCGAGGTTGTTTTTGTTTTGAAGTTGTGGATGCACTACTTGTATGGAGTTCATCGCAAGATTTTCTCAGATCATCGTAGACTTCACTACTCTTCACCCAGTGAGATATTAATATGGGGCAACATCGTTGGCTTGAGTTTCTTAAGTACTATGACTTGACTATTCTTTGCCATTCGGGCTAGGCTAATGTGGTTGCGGATGCCTTGAGCTGAAAGTCAACTAGCATGGCCAACTTGGTGCATCTTTTGTCTCAAGAGAGGCCTTTGGTCTTATAAGTTTATTCTTTTGCTAGCCAGATAGTCAGGCTTGGTATTTCTCCTGTGAGTGTGTTTTGGCCTTCGTGGAGGCTAGGTTTTTTTTTATGGAGCAGATTTGAGCTTATCAGTTTAATGATGTGATTTAAGGACGATTCAAGATAAAGTGTTTAGTGGCGAGGCTAAGAAAGCCTCACTTGATTCGGATGGTATCTTGAGGATGGGTGGTCGAGTTTGTGTGCCAAGAGTGGGTGATTGTATTGGATTGGATTTTGGAGGAGGCCCATTGTTCCAGGTATTCTATCCATCCAGTGTGACAAAGATGTACCATATTGAGGCAGCTTTACTAGAGGGGTGGTATGAGGAAAGATATAGCAAACTTAGTAGTTGATTTCCTTCGTTGTCAGTAGGTAAAGGCCGAGCATATGAGACCTGTTGGTTTACTTCAGAGGTTACTCATTCCTGAGTGGGAATAGGAACGGATCACTATGGAATTTGTGATAGATTTACCTTGCACTTTGCATGGTTTTAACAGTGTTTGGGTCATCTGTAAGACCCCGTATCTTTGAGTTAGTCTTTGAACCATCGTTTCTACGTGTATAAGTTATAATCCAAATGATTCCCATGTGAATACAAGTTTCATGATCTTTATTGTAACATCCCAAATCTGGTACCCAGAACGCTACATGGTGCTTATGATCCTAAGGGACCACAAGCTAACCCATGACTGATATTTGTACATGTACGCTGCATAATATACTTGTAGAATGTGGAAAACATAAACAATAGGCCATAAGGTTCAACTAAATGGAATATCTGATAAATAATAACATCCATATAGGGTAACAAATACCCAAAACAACTGAAAGCTGAATCTAAAATCTGAACTAAATATGAAAGCCTCTAAATACTGTATGAAATAAAGAGTTGAAGGAACATGTCTCCAACTAACTCCATCTAGCAAAACTGAACTGAAATAATGAATTAAATAAAATAATATCATCCTCGAATGGATGAGGACTCACTGCAACTCTGCGACTGGATTTCTACTGCTGATCTGGAACTCGTGTCTCTGGACCTATGGTGTAAAATGAAAGAAAGCACCATAGAGCAAATGCGTCGGTACGACTGGGAGTACTAAGTATACGAGTCAGGTAGGCTAAATGCAAAAGGGTTTACATGCACGAACAATGCTAATTGACTGACTGATATGAACGTAAGAGTACAAACATGCATACATAGTAACTAAAATCTTGAATACATAATATCTGGATTTGTACGCTAACACATGGTTTACTGTTATCTAACATGACTGATACAGAAATTTTAATAACATGGATGACTGTGTCTGACAGTCCTAAATCTGATGGAACTACCTGAGTTCCGTACTGTAACTGAATTGACTATAACTGACAGTCCTGGTATACTAAAATCTGAAGAACTATCTGAGTTATTTTACTGAGCCTGGGAATGAAACTGTGGGAGGTAGTTGCTTAACCGACATGCCCCAATAATGTATATATCTAGATTGGGGTCCAATCTCTGCCCCGACTGAAAGGGTGTTAATACCGCGCCACTGGTAAGGACAACTGTGAGTGACCTGTAGCTGGAAGGTACTCGAATGAGAATGGTACGAACCCTAAACTGACAGGTTAATCCACCTCATCAACCCTAATCTGGCAGGTTAAGATGTCTCAACCAATGCTAGCTACGTAGTTTTGGAACACCAGGATGACTACTAAGAATCACACCCTAAACTGGCAGGTGAGTTTCCATCCTTGGGTTCACTCGGTGCTAACTTTTACTCCTATCTGAAGAGACTGAACATGATTTAACTGGCTGTACATGGACTGAGTAACTGACTTCTATTGACTGACGAACTAGTACTACTATCTGAGAATTTATTGAGATCATGAGATTTCTGAGATTTCCTGAGTCACATGACTGACTGAGTTCTATAGATCATGGCTTGACTGAGATTATCGTGATAATGTGACATGGCTTTAGGCACACAACTATATTTTTTGGGTACTAGTACCCCTAGGACTCGATGGAAGGAAACTGACACACATAACTGACTTGATCATAAAATGGAGTCCACAATTCACCATATCATAAGTAGGGGATTTCACACTAAGCATAGTTCTCAACATCTTACGTATGGAAGGGAAATTCATACAACATGTGTTTACCTACATAGCTTCAATATCATGCTCAATCCATATCACAACAATGACACATATCAATCACGTGGAATTCATGTGAAATCATAAAGCATAGAGCATGGACTTATCATTTAAGCACTATTAAATCATGGGACATGAATTCTATCATCCTATGCCTTTTATCAAACACTTTGCATGCATTCTTTTAGCTTAGGTGTGTTTTCATTAATTTCCCCATTTTAAACCACATAAAGTTCATGGATTTCAACTAACAAACACATATACTTCATGAAAATACCTTTATCTATCATCTTGAAACTTAAACAACAATCAGCAACATGTACATGGTCATATTACAACAAGACAATCACAATATAATATTTAAAACATGGTTCTTGAGCTCTATGAACGAAATAGATCCATAGATGAACACTACGCATACCTTAGATGGAAGATTCTTGATGATTGATGGAGAAATTTGCTTGAACTTGAATCCCCAATTAAAAACCCTAATGTGTTCTTGAGAGAATTTTGAGAGAAAGAGTATGTTTTGGTCAAATAAGGGCTTAATTCCGTGTTTATGGAATATATAGGGGTGGATAGATGACCCAAATACCCCTCTAGATGCGTCATTTAATTTCTGTGAAAATTACCTGATTTGGTCCCCCGGGGTAATGCGGAGATATTGCGTTGCCCCTCGTTTTTGACCTTCAAACTCACCACAACACGGTGGAATTGTGGAGAGACACTGGAAATTGAGAAACGTCTTTTTGGCTTAGGCGCAACAGGCCACTGACTGAAATGACACTGCTGAAACTTTAAATTGCCATAACTTCTTCACTGGGTGTCCGTTTTAGGCGAATTTTGAATCAAAGGAAATATTATTCAACTATCTACAATTTGGAGGTATAAATATGCAAAAATGACACCTATAAACTAAGTTATGATCATTCAAAGATGACCTATGTGAAATCACACACGAAAACTTGGTGGATTCAAAAGTTCTTAGCTAGTTTACTTAAGTGACTCTTGTGAACATGCTTAACACATAATAAGCTCTATTATCACTAGGATACTCATACTAATTTATGTACCCCAATATGAATCACAGGATAGGAGATTTCATGTGTAGAACAATGGTTCATTTTCTAGCTTAGAAATTTATGGGGAATATTCCCCTTGGAAATATTCGTCCTCAAATGAGACTGATTGGAATGGGGATAAATGAAAAACTAGAGTACGTGAAAGACATACAATACTGGAAAATGATCTCATGATGTACATGACTGATAAGCTAAACATATCATGCTGGACATGCATATCTGATGTATGAGTAACTGATTTATGAATGCATAACTGAGCTTTCTGATAACTGAGTTCTCCTAATGAGAATGCATATTTGATTCATGATTATACACTAGACTGGTACATGAATGCATGACTGAATATGCAATGGTACTTGATATCAAATTTGTGATGAAACTTGAGCATGAACTGAATACCAAGTTGTATAGAATACTGAACGGAAAACTGAATAAGCTTAAGGAGAACTGTTAACTTGAGCTTGATCTGGATTGGCGGAGAATAAGCGAGGACACTTGGTATGCATTTTTGCTTTTTTTCCCAAGTAGATCCTTCAACGGACTTATTTCGCCAAAGAACTTTGACTAGAGGGACTTCTTTATTCCTCAGTCTACGAGTCTGATAGTCTAGAATTTTGACTGGAATTTCCTCATAGAAGAGACTATTCTGACTGTCAATGCTCTGAATAGGGACTACGACTAATGGATCACCTATACACTTCTTGAGCAAAGAGACATGAAAGACTGGATGAACTGAGGCTAGATCTGAAGGTAATTCGAGCTCATAAGCTACCTTGCTTAAGCGACTGAGAATCTTGAAGGGACCGATATATCGGGGACTGAGCTTTCCCTTCTTGATGAACCTCTTCACTCCCTTAATGGGAGAGATCTTTAGATAGTCATAGTCATCAACCTCGAACTCAAGATCCTTTCTACGAATGTCAGTATATGACTTCTGTCGGCTCTGATCATCCTAGAGTCTTTCTCTGATTAACTAGACTTTCTCTAGGGCGTCGAATACTAAGTCAGGCCCTATGACTGAGGCCTCACTAACTTCAAACCACCCGATTGGAGATCTGGACCTTCTACCATAGAAAGCTTCGAATGGAGCCATTTTAATACTGGAATGATAGCTATTATTTTATGCAAACTCAATCAAAGGTAAGTGGTCATCCCAACTTCCCTTGAAATCAATTGCCCCAACCCTTAGCATATCTTCAAGATTTTGAATGTTCCTTTCTTCTTGACTATCTATCTGAGGATGAAAAGCTGTATTGAGATGAACTTGGGTACCAAGACCCTTTTAGAACACTTTATAGAAGTGAGAGGTGAACTGGGTACCTCTGTCTGAGATTATAGATAATGGAACACTGTGTAATCTGACAAACTCCCTAATACAGAGTTTGGTGTAATCCTCTACTGAATAAGAGGTATGGAATTGAAGGAAATGGGCTGACTTGGTCATTCTATCTACAATGAACCAAACTGAATCATGCTGATGACGAGTTTGAGAAAAACATGTCACGAAGTCCATGTTCACTTCTTACCACTTCCAAGTAGGAATGGTGAACTCCTGCATGGAAGCACTAGGTTTCTGATGCTCTATCTTAACCTGCTGACATGTAAGGCACTTAGCCATAAATTCTGCAATATCTCTCTTCATCCCAATCCACCAATAGATCTCCCATAGGTCGCGGTACATCTTAGTGTCCCCTGGATGAATAGAGTATCGTACACCATGCACTTCTGCAAGAATTTGCTACTTTAAATCATCTATACCTGGAACACAGAGATGACCCTGACAATGAATGATACCATCTCCCCCTTGGGAGAAAACCTCTACTTTCTGATTCTGAACTGACTTTTTTAGATTGACAAGGCTAGGATCCCTATCTTTCTTTTCTTTGACCTCGGAAACTAGAGATGACTCTGAACTATCCTGACACATACACCACCCTCTGAAGAATCGACTAAGCGAACACTTAGTCTGGCAAGCTGATGGATTTCCTGATCTATTTTCTTCTTGCTATCCTCAATGTGAGAAACACTACCCATGGAGAGCCTACTGAGAGCGTCGGCCGTAATGTTTGCCTTGCCTGAATGATAAAGGACACTCATGTCATAATTTTTCAAGAGCTCTAACCACCTTCTCTGACGAAGATTAAGATCTTTTTGAGAAAATACATATTGGAGACTCTTATGATCTATGAAGACATCTACATAAACTCCGTATAGATAATGCCTCCAAATCTTTAAGGCAAATACTATGGCTGCTAAATCAAGATCATGAGTATGATAATTCTTCTCATGGGGCTTTAACTGCCTGGAGGCATAGGCTATGACCTTACCATGCTGCATGAGGACATAACCCAAACCTACTCTGGATGCATCACAGTATACTACGAACCCATCTGAACCATGTGGAAGAGCTAAGACTGGAGCTGAGGTGAGTCGCGTCTTCAGTTCCTGAAAAATCTTCTCGTAAGAATCTGAGCACTGAAACTTGACCTTCTTCTGAGTCAATGTGGACATGGGGGATATAATAGAAGAAAATCCCTCAACAAACTGCCTGTAATAGCCAGCCAAACCCAAGAAACTCCTGATATCTGATAGAGAGACAGGGCGAGGCCAGTTTCTTACTGCTTCGGTCTTCTAAGGATCTACTCTAATGCCATCATCAAAAATAATATGTCCAAGGAATGCTACTGACCTTAGACAAAAATTGCACTTACTAAATTTGGCGAATAGCTGGTGATCTCTGAGAGTTTGAACAACAATTTTGAGATGGTCTGAATGATCACGCTCTTTACGGCAATAGACCAGAATATCATCTATGAAGACTATGAGGAATATGCCCAATTACTGCTTGAACACACGGTTCATCAAGTCCATGAAAGCGGATGGGGCATTGGTAAGACCAAACGACATAACTAGAAATTCGAAGTGACCATACCGAGTATAAAAAGCTATCTTCGGGATATCACATTCTCTAACTCTGAGCTGATGATATCCTGATTTGAGGTCTATCTTAGAGAAATAACTGGCACCCTAAAGTTGGTCAAACAAGTCATCTATTTTGGGAGGAGAATACTTGTTCTTGACCGTAACTTTGTTGAGCTGACGGTAATCAATACACATTCTGAGAGAACCGTCTTTCTTGTGCACGAATAAGACTGGTGCTCCCCATGGGGAAATGCTGGGTCTAATGAATCCCTTATCTATGAGATCTTTCAACTGATCTTTTAGTTCTTTGAGATCAGATGGTGCCATTCTATATGGCAGAATAGAAATAGGCTGAGTATCTGGATTGAGATCAATGCCGAAGTCTATTTCCCTTTTGGGAGGAATGCCAGGAAAATCTTTGAAAAAGACATTTGAATATTTGTTAACCACTGGGACTGATTCAAATCTAGGAAATTCGGAACCAGAGTCTTTAACATGAACGAGATGATAAACACATCCCTTAGAAATCATTTTCCTTGCCCAAAGGTAAGAAACAAGCTAACCCTGAAATATGAAGTTCTACCCTTCCACTCTAGGATGGTCTCATTCGAGAACTAAAATTGTACTATCCTATTTCTGCAGTCGACTGTGGCATAGCAGGAATGAACTCAATCCATGCTAAGAATGGCATCAAAATTAGTTATCTCTAACTCGACTAAATCTGCTGATGTGGCTTTTTGAAATATCATAACCAGGCAGTTCCTGTATACCCACCGAGCTATGATGGTTTTACCCAATAGGGTAGAGACTGAAAAGGGATCTGCTAAAATTTTAGGACTGATTCCGAAATCGCCTGCTATATAAGGAGTAACTAAAGACAAAGATGCACCTGGATCTAGAAAAGCGTAAACATGAATATGGAAAATCTGTAATGTAACAGTAATGACATCAGGAGAATTTTCCTGATCCTGTTGGGTCTGAAGAGCATAGAGTCTGTTTGGGCGTTGCCCACTAGTAGCACTGGAAGTGGCACTCTGCTGATTTAGGTGACCGGACTGGGATGTGGAACGATTCTGATGACCCTATAAACCTGACTACGGAAAATCTCTAATCCTGTGGCCTGGCTTGCCAGAATCGAAACAAACATCGCTACCAGCTCTACAGGTACCCTTGTGTTTTTTATCATAAGTCTGACACAGGGGATTAGTTTGGGCACTGCTGACACTGCCCTGAGACTTAGAGCCTGGTGCTTGATCTCTGTTGCCATATCTAAATTTCGGTACTGGGGTACTGGCGGAGGAAGAAGCTGAAACTGCTGGCTTAGGACGGAACTACGAACGGTTTCCTCCTTCTGATTTGGGTTGAGCAAAACTGAAACTGCTTGATCTTTCTCTCTTGTTCTGCCTCTCCCTAGTCCTAATATTCTTCTCCTCTAATTTTTGAGCATGGTTCATGAGCCTAGATAAAGTCATATCACTATTTAGTATCGCAGACCTACACTCATTTACCACGCTATCATTCACTCCTGACACGAACTTGCTCATTTTAGCCCTGTTGTCTACAACCACATGAGAGGCATATCTGGCTAGCTGAGTAAATCTGAGAGAATACTCTTTAACTGTAATATTTTCCTACTTGAGGTTGATGAACTCCAGAACTTTTTCCTCCCTCAGCTCTTGGGGAAAGAATTTTTCTAAGAAAGCTGTGACAAATTCCTCCCACTCTATAGTACCTGCACCATCTATCCTCTCAGACTTCCATTATTTGTACCAAGTGTGAGCAACATCCTGTAATTGGTAGGCGGCTAACTTAACACTCTGACAAAAAGTAACTCCCATGATGTCTATGACCTTCTAGACTTGGTCAATGAATTCTTGAGGGTCTTCATCAGACTTAGACCCGAAGAAAGATGGAGGGTTTATTTGGGTGAAGACCCAAATCCTAATTGTGGCTGAGTTGGCCACTGGATTGGCCAGAATAACTTGTGGCCATTTATTTTGGGTATCCACAGACTGAGTAAGTGTGGTGAAAGTGGCCCTAAACTCCGCATGATAAACATGTTTGTCCAAAGGATCTTCAGGCCGATGAGTGGGTTGGTTTCTTCTCTTTGGAGGCATATTCTAAAATAAAAGAAGAACGGATTAGACTGGGAGTTTAACTTAAGATTATTCTCACTAGCACGACATGAATACTGAAAGAGGGGAAACTGTTCCTAAAACATCTCATAGCCTCTTGCACATAAATATGTCGCGCAACACACCCAGGCACAAGGCTCTACTAGATGCGGCTTTCAGACTTCCTAGGACTCTATTGAACATTAGGCTCTAATACCAAATTTGTAACTCCCAAAATATGGTACCCGGAATGCTACACGGTGCTTATGACCCCAAGGGACCACAAGCTAACCCATGAATGATATTTTTACCTATACACTGCATAATATACTTATAGAATGCAGAAAACATAAACAATAGGCCATAAGGTTTAATTGAATAGAATATCTGATAAATAATAACATACATATAGGGTAATAAATACCCAAAACAAATAAAAACTGAATCTAAAATCTAAACTAAATATGAAAGCCTCGAAATACTGTCTGAAATAAGGAGTTGAAGAAACATGTCTCCAACTAACTTCGTCTAGCAAAACTAAACTGTAATAATTAATGAAATAAAATAATATCATCCTCAAATGGATGAGGACTCACTGCAACTCTGTGACTGAAATGCAACTGCTGATTTGGAACTCATGTCTCTGAACCTATGGTGTAAGATGAAAGAAAGAACCATAGTGCAAATGCGTTAGTACGACTGGGAGTACTGAGTATATGAGTGAGGTAGGATAAATGCAAAAGGGTTTACATGCATGAACAATGCTAACTGACTGAATGATATGAACGTAAGAGTACAAATATGCAGACATAGTAACTAAAATTGTGAATACATGATATCTGGATCTGTACGCTAATACTTGGTTTACTGATATCTAAAATTACTAATACTGAAATTTTGATAACATGGATGACTATTTTTGATAGTCCTGAATCTAATGTAACTACCTGAGTTCCGTACTGTAACTGAATTGATTGTAACTGATAGTCCTGGTATACTGAAATCTGAAGAACTATCTGAGTTCTTTTATTGATACTGGTATTGAAACTGTGGGAGGTAGTTTCTTAATCGATATGCCCTAATAACGTATATAGCTAGGTTGGGGTCCAATATCTTCCCTGACTGGAAGGGTGTCAATACTGCACCACTGGTAAAGACAGATGTGAGTGACCCTTAGCTGGAAGGTACTCGAATGAGAATGGTGTGAACCCTAAACTGACAGGTTAAGACACCTCATCAACCCTAATCTGGCAGGTTAAGATGTCTCAACCTATGTTGGCTATGTAGTTTTGGAACACAAGGTTGACTACTAAGAATCACACCCTAAACTGGAAGGTGAGTTACCATCCTTGGGTTCACTCGGTGCTAACTTCTACTTCCATCTGAAGAGACTGAACAAGATTTAACTAGCTGTACATGGACTGAGTAACTGACTTCTATTGACTGATGGAATAGTACTACTATCTAAGAATTTATTGAGATCATGAGACTTTTGATATTTCCTGAGTCACATGACTGACTAAATTTTATAGATCATGGCTTGACGGAGATTATCATGATAACGTGACATGGATCTAGGTACAAAACTATATTTTTTGGGTACTAGTACCCTTAGGACTCGATGGAAGGAAACTGACACACATAACTGACTTGATCATAAAATAAAGTCCACAATTCACCATATCATAAGTAGGGGATTTCACACTAAGCATAGTTCTCAACATCTTATGTATGGAAAGGAAATTCATACAACATGTGTATACCTGCATAGCTTCAATATCATTCTCAATCCATATCACAACAATGACGCATATCAATCACGTGGAATTCATGTGAAATCATAAAGCATAGAGCATGGACTTGTCATTTAAGCACTATTAAATCATGGGTCAAGAATTCTATCATCCTAGTCCTTTTATCAAACACTTTGCATGCATTTTTTTAGCTTAGGTGTGTTTTTATGAATTTCCCCATTTTAAACCACATAAAGTTCATGGATTTCAACTAACGAACACATATACTTCATAAAAATACCTTTAGATATCATCTTGAAAGTTAAACAACAATCATGAACATGTACATGGTCATATCACAACAAGACAATCACAATATAATATTTAAAACATGGTTCTTGAGCTGTATGAATAAAATGGATCCATAGATGAACACTACGCATACCATAGATGGAAGATTCTAGATGATTGATGGAGAAATTTTCTTGAACTTAAATCCCCAATTGAAAACCCTAATCTGTTCTTGAGAGGATTTTGAGAGAAAGAGTATATTCTTGAGAAATAAGGGCGTAATTCCGTGTTTATGGAATATATAGGGGTGAAAAGATGACCCAAATACCCCTCTAGATGCGTCATTTAATTTCTGTGAAAATTACCCAATTTGGGGTCCTCGACGCGACACGGAGATATCGCGTTACCCCTCGTTTGTGACCTAGAAACTCACCGCGATATGGTGTAATTGCGGAGATACACTGGATATTGACAAATGTCATTTTGTCTTACGACGCGATGTGCCACTGACAAAAATGACGCTGCTGAAACTTTAAATCGCCATAACTTCTTCACCGGG
Source organism: Capsicum pubescens (assembly GCA_030864215.1). NCBI lineage: Eukaryota > Viridiplantae > Streptophyta > Magnoliopsida > Solanales > Solanaceae > Capsicum > Capsicum pubescens. The sequence goes on from CM061549.1 coordinate 251,631,138, forward strand.
TGTTTGTTTTCGGCGAATTTGGTATCGACGGAAAGATTATTCAATTGTATACAATTTGGAGGTTATAAATATGGAAAAATTCCACCTATATACCAAGTTATATTGGTTCAAATATGACACATGTGAAATCACACACGAAAACTTGGTGGATTCAGAAGTTCTTAGCATGGCTTACTCTAAGTGACTCCTATGAACATGCTTAACACATCATAAGCTATATTTTCTCTAGGATACTCATCCTTATTCATGTACTTCAATATGAATCACAGGATAGGAGGTTTCATGTGTAGGAACAACGGTTCATTTTGTAGCTTAGAAATATATGGGGTATTATATTTATCCTCATGTTTGATGTGCTTTTGAGGTGAAAAATGTTCTTAATAATCGCTTAGAACATACTTGAGCTAAGATCCTTTGATTCGTCCAAGGTTTGGTATTTGATTCTATAAGGGTCGACTTTGAACATGTATAACTTTTTATATACGTAGAATTTTGTGGCTAAAGACCCATCAAATTGTAGATAATTGAGTCATCTTTCCAACTATTCCAATTTCACCTTAATAAGATACTCAAGTGAAAAGTTATGGCATTTTTCGTGTGAGGCAGTAAGCCAATGCAATTGGGGAGCGGCGCGCTAGTTTCTCGACGAGATAAGTGATGTGATGCGATACGTTGCTGTCCTAATACAATATCCGATGTGATGCGGAGCCTTTTCACATACTGCTTCAGTTCCTAAAGGGTCTAGGGTCACTTCAGTCATTTTCCCTCACCCAAATCCATCCATAACACATAATTTCAGCCTTCAAGGAGCATTAGTTTCCCCTTTACTCATAATTTCTCTCCAAAAAATCCTCCCTCTCTCAAGAATAAACCCTAACCTCCAACTAATAACTTCAAATTCAAGTTACATTCTCATCAAGATAAACAAGAATTTAAGTTCTCTAGTTCAAGAATTTCAAGAAAAGTTTTCAAGATCATCTCCAAGGGTTTCAAAGTCAAGCTTTCTATATCAAATCAAGTCAATTAAAGTATGTGGGAGTTCATCCATGGGCCCCCTTTAGACCATGGAGCCCAAAAACCCTCTTTTCAACTAAAAAATGAATTTTTATTCTTATTATGGAAGTTTGTATGTTCAAGAAAGATTTATTCATGCTTTCATGGCATTTTTAATTCAATTCAGCCCATGTGTGATTTCATGCAAGATTTTGAATTCTTCATGCCATGAATTTGAGTTTCCCATGCTTTATTCAGGTGAATTCCACGATAGATCCTAAATTCATGAATTTTAGCAACATTCTCAAGTTTTAAATTATTTCTTCCCAGATGTTTGATGAAATTCCCATATCATGTTCAATTAATTTCAGAATGAACCCCATTTATGAATCTATCCATGTTATTCTATTTTTTTTCCATGTTTAAGATATTTCCATGTTCATGTTATTATGATCCCCATGTGTTTGATTTCAAGTTAAGAGTATATGTGTTTTTCAAATGGAATGAGCCAATACATATTTTGAATGTCATGATCATTATACCAAATCCCTAAGTTGTGAATTGATTCGTGTAACCATGATATTTTTGCATGCTTGCTCATTTCCATAGAAAAGTTTATGGTCCCGATGTATTTGATGAAATGCCCAAGTGATGGGTTTTTGAATAATGCATTCTTATTATGGTTTCAAAGTTTTCATATGTCCCAATTTTTATTGCTATCGAGTCCTGGGGGTTATGAAAACCCAAAAAATTAGTTGTTTACTTAGTCTCAGTATTTTTAGAATTGTTTAACATAAACCATGAGCTTTGTCATTTAGTTAGTATCGTTTTCAGTTAAGATCATTCCATTTTCAGTTCCAGTATCAATTTATATGTCAATAATTACCTCAGAATTCGTATTCACTGATGTTTTTAGAACACCATAACCTGAGCTTATATTATCAGCTTTAGTGTATGCCCCAGTTAGTATTTTAGTGTCTTTCAGTTGGGAGTAGGATTTAACACCGAGTAGGAATTGTGGGTTCATCGCATCCTACTTCCCCAAAAACTAAGTGCCACCGTAGGTTTAGGGGACTTTCCAGAGTGTGTTTCCCCTTTCCTAATATGGGCTCAGTTTAGTGATCACTATAGTTCAGGTTCTATTCTGATGGAAAGGATAGAACAACCCTCCTCAACGTGGGTCAGACGTTGGACTCCATGATAGCTTAAATGGTTTATGTCGGTTATATGATAGCTGCCACAGTCTATGTTCAATATATTTAAGTTCAAATATACTTAACCATAACATACAAATACCAGTTATTCAATTATCAGATTTCAGTCTCTTAGTTTACAGATTATTTCATAAATATACTTATTCTTTGTCATGCATTCTTAGATTTTACAGTTTTCATGCATTTATTCTTGGAAATCTCATGTTATTCAGTAGCCCATATTCATATATCAGATACTTAGTATGTATACAGTTGTTATCCCCTTTTCTTAGATTTCACTCATTCCGTCACCCAGGCATCAACTATTTAGTTAATCAGATCAGTTCAGTACATATATGCTATTTTTTAGCATTCACATATTCATGTTTTCACCATATCCCAGCTTCACTTCTACTTATATTATAAAATAAAAGTTTTAAGAAACTAAGTGTAGTGATTCACCATCTTATCAGATTATGTTTGTTACACATCTTTTAAGATATTCCATCTTTCAGTCTATTTTAGTCTCTTGGTGAGTCTACTTACACCTAGTCATGCATGTTTTAAGATTACGTATGAAACTAGTTTTACTTATTGCATTTATCCCCGCATACTCAGTACATTCCAGAAGTACTGATCCATATATGTGTCTTTGTGTCTACATTGGTTCATGATGTAGGTACCATTTGTAGTCCACATATCTTGATCAGACAGTTGCTGTTTTCAGCCAGCAGGTAATGAGTTCTCTTATTTTGGGAACTCTAGACAGTTTAAGTTCTTGTACAATTCATTTAGTTTTCATATGTATTGATTAGTGGTAGTTGGTGTCATGTCCCAACTATCTATAGTCAGTATAGTAGAGGTTTCATAGATGTCAGTCAGAGCTAGTCATGTAATTTGAGTTCTTTTCTCAGTTTTATTAGATTGTAAGCTTTATCAGTATTGTATTTATTCATATTATGACATGATTATGTATTCGCATAGTAAACTCTTCTATTTTATACATATTAAACTAGTTGCTTAACAGTATGCCAGTTCATGGGTTATCTTGGGATCACTTGTGATTTGAAGCACTGTGTGGCATCCAGATTGTACTCTCGGGGCATTACAAACGTGGTATCAGAGCACAAGGTTCAAGTGTCCTAGGGTGTCTATGAAGTCGTGTCTAGTTGAGTCTTGCAGAATGGTACAAAGACGTTTATACTTTTCTTTGAGAGATTATATGGCATTTAGGAAATGTTTCCCTTCTTTCATGTCTCAGATCATGCTATAGAAAGGTTCTTTAAGAAACTTATACAGATTCTCATCATGCTCCATTATCAATCATTCCAACTCTACCTTGGTTTTGAGGTAACAGAATTAGCCAAGCTCAAATTCCTATAGATAGAGCTTTCTCAGACAGTATCATAAATAGTTATGGGATTGCACACATACTCAAAAGCATCCCATCAGTGCTTTTAAGTTCCTACATTTGAATGACTTTATTTATGTTCATGAAAATCATGCTTTGAGCAAAAGTCAGATGTGTTTTCAGATCCCTCTTCAGAATCCTTTGATTGCATGTGATCTAGAGTTAGAATTATGAACCCAGAAGTATAGCAGCAGTAGAGTTGGGATAGTGTTATCTGGATTGAGAAGATTATGTATTCATGGGGCTAGTTGTATGAAACGTGAACATGTAGGCTTGAAATAATGTATGCAAGAATTCAAGTTATTGATTTGAAATTATATGTTGTTGAAGTTGGGTATGTTGGTGTAATGGTAATTCTCATAGTTTAGATGTGATGTTAGTAGGATATGAAATAAATATTAACAGTGAGTTTTATACTTTCAGGTGTAGTCTTTCAAGGTGAGTTTATTGTTTATGTGCATTGTTATATCTCATACTCAAAAGTAATATAGTTGCAGTTCAGTTTAGAGTTATTAAAGGGTTCCAAAGACTTAGAATGATATCTTAAAGTTAAGGGGGAGATGATATAACAAGTCACCAAGTTAGGCTCTCATATTCTAGTAGTAATGCCAGTGTGTAAAGAAAAGCAGTAAGGGAGGATGGTGACCAACCTATTCTCATCTCAAAGCAAAGTTTTTCAGTCTTCACGATATCTACTTATTCCTTAATGTAAGTTCCGTGATCAAAGTTCATGTTCATGCACATAATAGAGAATAATGTACTCTTCCAGATCCTTGTATGAGGAGTTCCAGTTCACTTAGTAGTAAGAATCACATTCCATGAAATTATGAACTACGAACTCAAGTCATGCAGCTCACGACTCATGTAATCATGCTTTACAGTATGTTCAGTTCTAGGTACTCATGCTACTTTCTTAATGACCAGTAAAACTCATATTATGTTATGTATGTCCACAGTTTTGCTCTCCTCGATGAATTTATGCTTTTGATACTCTATTCCTCAGGCCTTAGTTAGGTGTCCACATTATGCATAGTATCCATTCATGTTTCAGGTCCCCATGTTCTAACATTTCAGTGACCTCTACTTCTGAAATGATAGTGGTGATGAGTAATTATTTAGATAGTATAAAGTAAATATTTCATGTTGAGAAAATGTTGTAATATGCTTCTTTTATATAACACTATAAGGTTGAAGAAATATTGAGGATAATTTTTTTGTTTATGTAATGGTTAGTTAAGAATTATATGTGTGTTTTCTTGGGGTAGCGCAGGGAAGTTGTTATTGATACGGGTTTAGAGAGTATGAGAAAAATGCTTTTGTGGTTGTTTGCCTATAAGTTCATGTGTGGTTATGAATATAGGCTTGAATGTCATATTGTTATATAAGTGGATGAATGCATTCCGCATAGGTGAATTCCTAATAAGGGGTTGAATTCAGTAGTTGAAGTGAAATATATAGTTGAGTTTAAGCTTTCCATATGAGTTACTCCGTAAAGCCAACAATTCAGTTTAGCAGTTAGACAGATAAGTTCCTATGGGTTTTCCATCTTTCCATCTAGTCATACTATCCGGAATCTCATGAATATGGCCATTCCAATAGGTAGTTTGTTCGCATCCATGTAAATTGTGAATTCAGCTCAGTTCATGCATCATGCATCAGTTTTAGATTCTAGATATTCAGTCATGATTTAGTCCGTAATTTTCTCATGCATTATCTCAGTCTTCCCTTAGTATTGCAGCCAAGTCAGCATCATTCGGGGGACAAAATATCCCAAGGGGGAGATGTATTGTAATACCCCAAGTATTCATGTCCTAAAATTTTCATCTTTTCTTCACGAAACAAGATCCAGCTTGAAGTAATGGTTACTCATTATTTGAATCTCTCATTTGTATCTCAACCTTATAATCATTCTCATGCCATTGCATGTATTCATGAAATCAATTCAATTCATGTATCATGCTCAAGATCAGTTATGCAGTCATGTTCCAAGTCATGCATGTTCAGAATATGATCTTAGTTACCTTCGTACAACACTCTCAGTCTAACCAGTCTTATTCGAGGACCAATGTTCCCAAGGGGGATATAATGTAAGACCTCACATTTTTGGGCTAGTCTTTGAACCGTCATTCCTACATGTATAAGTTATAATCCAAATAATTTCCATGTGAATATAAGTTTCATGATCTTTATCCTCATGTTTGATGTGCTTTCGAGGTGAAAAATATTCATATGAATCGCTTAGAACAAAGTTGAGCTAAGAGCCTTTGATTCATCCAAAGTTTGGTATTTGATTATACAAGGGTCGAATTTGAACGTGTATAACTTCTTATATACGTAGAATTTTTCTACTAAATACCCACTAAATTGTAGATAATTGAGTCATCTTTCCAACGATACAAAATTTTTCCTTAATCCGATACCCGAGTGAAAAGTTATGGCATTTATTGTGTTAGGCAGTAAGCCAATGCAATTGGGGTGCGGTGTGTTGGTTTCTTGATGCGATAAGTTACGCAATGCGTTTCTGTCCCAAGGAGATATCCAATGCGATGCGGAGCTTTTTTACACGCTGCTTCAATTCATTAAGGGTCTAGGGCCACTTTGGTTATTTTCCCTCACCCAAATCCGTCCATAATACATAATTTCAGCCTCCAAGGAGCATTAGCTTCCCCTTTACTCATAATTTCTCTTCATGAAAGCCTCCCTCTCTAAAGAAAAAAACATAACCTCCAACCAAGAACTTCAAATTCAAGTTACATTCTTATCAAGAAAACAAGAATTTAAGTTCTCTAGTTCAAGAATTCAAGTAAAGCTTTCAAGATCATCTCCAAGGGTTTCAAAGTCAAGATTTCTACATCAAATCAAGTCTATTAAGGTATGTGGGAGTTCATCCATGGTCCCCCTTCACCCATGGAGCCCAAAACCCCTCTTTTCAACTAAAGAATCGAGTTTTATTCTTATTATGGAATATTGTATTTTCAAGAAAGATTTATTCATGCTTTCTTAGTGTTTTTAATTAAATTCAGCCCTTGTGTGATTCTATGTAAGATTTTGAATTCCTCATGCCATGGATTTAAGTTTCCTATGCTTTATTCAAGTGAATTCCATGATAGATCCTAAATTCATGACTTTTAGCAACATTCCCATGTTTTAAATTATTTCTTCCCACATGTTTGATGAAATTCCCATATCATGTTCATTTAATTTCAGGATGAACCCCAAGTTATGAATCCAGCCACATTATTCTATTGTTTTCCCATGTTTAAGATATTCTGATGTTCAAGTTCATGATCCCCACGTGTTTGATTTCAAGTTAAGAGTATATGTGTATTTCAAGTGGAATAAGCCAAAACATATTTTGAATGTTATGATCTTTATACCAAATCCCTAAGTTGTGAATTGATTCATGTAACAATGATATTTTCACATGCTTGATCATTCCCATGCACAAGTTTATGGTCCCCATATGTTTATGCAATGCCCAAGTAATAGGGTTTTGAATAATGCGTTCTTATTATGGTTTCAAAGTTTTCATGTGTCCCTATTGTTATTGCAATCGAGTCCTGGGGGTTATGAATATACAAAAACTTATCTATTTACTTAGTCTCAGTATTTTTAGAATAGTATCCAATAAACCATGAGACTTGTCATTCAGTTAGTATCATGTTCAGTTAAACTCAGTCCAGTTTTAGTTCCAGTATCAGTTTATACATCAATAATTACCTTAGAATCCGTATGCACTGATGTTTTTAGAACACCATAACCTGAGCTTATCTTATCAGCTTCAGTACATGCACCAGTTAGTATTTTAATGTATTTAAATTGGGAGTAAGATTTAGCATCGAGTGGGAAGTATGGGTTCAGCATCGAGTGGGAAGTATGGGTTCAGCGCATCCTACTTCCACAGAAACTACGTGTCACCGTAGATTTAGGAGCCTCGCCAGAGAGTGTTTCCCCTTGTCCAATATGGGCTCAGTTTAGTGATTACTACAGTTCTGTAATGCCCGAAGACTACACACCAAGCATCACATGGTGATTATGACCCTGAAGTACCATGAGCTAACCCATGACCGGTACCTACCGTGAGCACTAAATAATAACCATGAAACATATGCGGAAATTAAACTGAAAAATGCCACAAGGTTCATAAAATTAAATTAATACTGAGCACATCTGTAGAATAACTGCTAACTGAAAATGTCTAAAAGCCTCTAACATCTGAGGAGTTGATGGGACATTGTAATACCCCATACTTTTTCCTAGCTAATTTCATCTCAAGAATGTCTAGTATTAGTTTCTAAATTGAATGATGGTTATTCCATGAGGAATCTTTAAGATTTTCACCTTTTGTCATGTGGGAAATTCAATAAGATTTTCAACAATATAAGATTTGCCCAAATACGATAACCGAGTCAGAAGTTATGATTATTTTAAGTTCCCATCGTAAAACAGTGCCATATTAGTCAGTGGCGCGCCGCGCCACAAGAGGAAATGGCATTTAGCAAGTGATTATGGCGCATCGTGCCAGGGCCCAAATTCATAATTTTCCTTTTCCAGTGTCTTAGCACAATTTCCTCCGCGTCACGCTAAAGTTCTAGGTCACAAAAAAAGGGGAAACGTGATGGCTCCGCATCATGCCAAACCTCAGTTTCTCAATTGTCAAATTCCAGTGACACGGCGTGATAGCGCCGCATTGCTCCAGGGGCCTAGTTTGGGAAAATTTACTAAAATTAAATGATGCATCCAGGGTTAAAAGGGTCAACTTCCTACCCCTATTTAAACCCTTTAACACATGATTCAACCACTCTTCACCTAAATTACACTCTCTTCTCTCAAAAACCTCTCAAGAACAAGGTAGGGTTTTCATAGAAGATCCAATTTCAAGAAATTTTTTCCGTTAATCTTCACGAAATCACAAACTAAGGTATGCGTAGTGTTCATTCATGGACTCCTTTCGTTAATGAAGCCCAAAAATCTCTTTTCTAAGTTTAAGTTTATGGATTTCTTTATGAATTTCATGTTGTCTTAGTTTTGTTTATATTGAGAATGATCAATTGAATTCAAAGCCATTTTGGGTGATCAATTTTATGTGGAATTGATTTGTATAGATGTATATTCATGTGAACCTATGAATAAACTCTAGGATGATGAAATTAGAGATGAATCATGATGATTAATTGTTGTATAATTTTGTCTACATGTGCTATGCCTACCATGTGTTTGATTAAATGCCTAGATGAAGGAATAATGCCCAACTAGTATGATATCATGAAATCCCCATGTATGTATAAGTTATACCTATCACATGTTTTGATGGAATGCTTCTATAAATATATTATGGATTATGATGTTACTTATATGTTCAAGTAAGTTATTCTTGGTCAGTTTCCTTCCATCGAGTACTGGGGGTACTCATACCCGAACCATTAGCTGTGTGCTTAGAGCCATGTCATGTTTTCATGATACTCTCAGTTAAGCCACGATCCTTAGACTTCAGACAGTCTTATGACTCAGGAAATCTCCATGATCTCATGAACTCAGTCAGTTGTCAGATGTCAGTAGTATTTCGTCAGTCAACAGAAGTCAATAACTCAGTCCATATTCAGTTCAGTAAATCATGTTCAGTGTCTATTCAGAGAGGAGTAGAAATTAGCACCATGTGAACCCAAGGGTGGGAACTCACCTGTTATATGAGGGTGTGATTCTTAGAAGCAATCCTTGCGTTCCAGAACTATGTAGCCAGCATAGGTTTAGACATCATAGCCTTCTATATGAGGGTGGATGAGGTGGATTAACCTGCTATATGAGGGCACCGTTCTCATTAGAGTTATCTGTTATATTAGGGTCACTCACATGTTGTCCTTACCAGTGGCGCGGTATTGACACCCTTCTAATCAGGGCATAGATTGGACCCCAATTTAGTTATAATACATTATTTAGGAAATGTCGGTTAGATGAATACCTCCCACAGTATCAGTATCACTCTCAATAAAAGAACTCAGATAGTTCTTCAGAATCTTGGACTGTCAGATACAGTAAATTCAAATACAGAACAAAACTCAGATAGTTCCACCAGATTTAGGACTGTCAGATACAGTCACTCATGTTATTAGTTATATCAGTTATCAGTGTTTCATGTTATCATTATTCAGGTTCAGTACTTATGTTATCATGATTTCAGATATATTTACTATGTATGCATGCATGTATTATCACTTTCATATTAGTCAGTTAGCCAGTATTTTTCATGCATATGAACCCCATGCATTCATCCTACCCCACATGCATACCAGTACATTCAAAGTACTGAAGCATTTGTGCTATGGTGTCTTATACCATAGGTTTAGAGACACGAGCTGCAGATCAACAGTAGATTCAAGTTTCAGCAGTCAAGTTAGAAGTAAGTCCTCATCATTAGAGGACATGATTATTTCTCTATTATCTCATTAATTAGCTTATTAGTTGGAGGTAGTTGGGTAAATGTCCCATCAACTCCTTACTCAGAAAGTTCAGTCAGTTAGAGGCTTTCTAGACTATCATGTTTCATACTTCAGTATTTTTAGTTTTGTTTTGGGTATTTCATACCCCCGTTTAGATGTTATATTTTACTTCAGTTATGTAAACCTTATGTCCTTTCAGTTCATGTTTCCACAATATTCAGTATTTATGAAGTATACAGGTTCAGATATAAGTCATGGGTTAGCTTGTCATCCTTCAAGGTCATGAGCACCGTGTATCATTTTAGGTACTAGATTCGGGGCGTTACAAGGCCCCAACCCTCTAACATCTGAGTAGTTGATGGGACAGGCCCCAACTAACTCCAACTACTGTTTGAAAGTAAATGAAAATTCAAAAATTATAAAATAACTAAATGAGTGTCATGTCCTAGATGGATGAGGACTCATTACTGTAGCTGCGGCTGATCGACTGATCTGACTAGGCACGGTCAGGAACCCAAGCATTTGAACCAATGATATGAGATATCATAGCGTAAAAAAAGAGTATGCATCAGTACTTTGAATGTACTAGTATGCAAGGTAAGGTTAGGTTGATATGCATGGGTTCATGTGCATGAGAATAATAACTAAATATCATGAAATAACTGGATGAGAGTACATGCAATATAGGGACAACTTTAAATACTAAACATGCAATACCAAGCATATATCATCTGTCTGAATTAGTCTGAAGCTGGAGTACTGAGTTTCTGATAACTGAATAACTGAAAATTATGAGTCATGATCGTGTAAAACTGAACTGAGTTTTGTACTGAATACTGAATACAGGATACTGATTACTGATTACTGAAATTGTAATTCTGGGAGTTACCATCTAACCAACATACCCTGATTATAGACTGATTTGGGGTCCAACCTGTAACCCCAGTTGGAAGGGTGTTAGCACCATGCCACGGGTTACTAACATTAGCTCGGTCAACCCTAATCTAGTAGGAAAATTCATAAGATGTGTACGGTTACGTCAACCCGAGTCTGACAGGAAAATGATTTTCCATGCGCTGGCTACATAGTTCTGTAACTCAGGGACTGCTACTAAGTGTCAAACCCTCTGCTGGAAGGAATGCCCCCATCCTTGGGTTCTCTTGGTGTTAAATTCTTCTCCCGACTGAATCGAAATTGAACTAATCACTAGACTGTACTAGGCTTAACTGAACTCACATTGATTCTGTTGACTGACCGAATGCTACTGTTCACGATACTATGGAATCATTCTATTTTGACTAGAGACTAGATAAACAGCTAAATTTCAGGTATTCAATACCCCCAGGACTTGATAGCATAGATAATGGAACCATATCTTAACTTTGAAAGAATTACACAAAGGTTATCATGCACAATTTCTCTAGATAGATATTTTGTCAAACACCTAGGACGTATAAATCTTATACTTGAGAATGAGCAGTATATGAATTTCATGACCACCATATTCAACATCAAAATTCAAGGATTTAACATGAGGGTTACACAAATCAACACCCATTCTAGTTCATTTACATGAAACTAAAAATATTCTTGGCTTGAAACCCACACAACAAAACATACATGAACACAATTCCATTCAAGAATGTAAATCATAATCTAAGTTTTTTTAAAAAAGATTCTTGAACTCCAAGGGTGTAAGAAACCCAAGGATGAATACCTAAACAAACCTTGATTTTTGAATTTGTGAGAATTATTGGTGATTTCTTGGAACTTGATCTTACACTTGATGAACTAGGGTTTTGCTCTTGAGAGAATTTGTGTAGTAATGAGTGAATTTTTCCCTTTGAGAGGCTTAATTTCATGTTATGGTAGGTTAAAATGGGTGAAAAATGACTCCTTTGCCTCCACAAACATGTAATTTAGAAAGAAAAAAGTGCCCAGTGATGCGGTAGGCACCACGCTGCATCTACGGTATCAAGGTGATTACCGATACGCCGTGTCGACAGTGACAATGTAATATCCAATGCAATGCATACTAATCGCTTTGGATTACTATTTTAGTCATCCAAACGTGTCTCAAACATGTCTAAAAATTCTGAAACTCACCCAAGATGACCTATAGATAACCCTAATCATGAATCAATTTAAAAATCGACAATCTAAGGTCGAAAAGATAAAAAATAAGACCATTGAAATATCGATGCAAAAAATGAGACTAAGTCTCAACACTTAGCTGAAATTTTCTAAGTTTGGGACCTCTTTTGGCATGCTATAGGACTGAAATAGTCTAGGACTTTGCAGGGTCTTACATTATCTCCTCCTTAGGAACATTCATCCTCGAATGAGACTAATTGAGATGAGAGAAACTGAGGTACTGCTACTATACCAAAGTACATAGCTAAAACATGACTGAATCTTGAGACATGACTCATGACTGAACTGATTCATGAATACATGAATGATATCAAAATGATATGTAGCTGAAACTAATCATGGAACAGAGTAAATCTAAGGAAGACTATTACCTTAAGCTGAGTCTGAGTTTACGGAGAAGAGATAAGGGTACTTGGTTCGCATGTATGCTTCTTCTTCCCAAGTGTCTCCCTCAAAGGATTGATTCCGCCAAAGAACTTTGACCAAGGGAAATTCTTTGCTCCTTAGTCTTCGAGTTTGAAGATCGAGGATTTTGACTAGAACTTCATTGTAAGAGACACTATTCTGAACATCTACACTCTTTACAGTGACTACAACTGCTGGTTCACCTATGCACTTCTTTAGCTAGGATACATGAAACACTGGGTGCACGGATGCTAAGTCGGCAGGCAACTCAAGTTCATGGGCTACCTTTCCTAAATGACTCAAAATCCTTTAAAGAACAAAATATCAAGGACTAATTTTCTCCTTCTTACCAAACCTCTTCACTTTCTTCATGGGAGAGATTTTCAATTACAAAAAGTCGCCATCTCAAACTCAAGATCTTTTCTCTTCACATTTGCATAAGATTTCTGTTGGCGTTGGGCTGATTTAAGCCTTTCCCTGATCAACTGAACCTTCTCTAAGGTATCGAATACTAAATCGGGCCCTATCAACACAGTTTCCCCTACCTCAACCAACCAATAGGAGATCTATACCTTATCCCATAAAAAGCCTCAAATGAAGCCATCTGAATACTAGAATGATAGCTATTATTATACGCGAACTTAATCAAAGGTAAGTAGTCATCCCAACTTCCCTTAAAGGCAATGATACACGCTCTCAACATATCCTCTAGAGTCTGAATAGTCCTTTCTGTTTGACCATCTGTCTAAGGGTAAAAGGCTATACTGAGATGGACTTGGGTACCAAGACCCTTTTGGAAGGCTTTCAAAAAGTGAGGTGAATTGCGTACCTCTATCAGAAATAATGGACAATGGGACACCATGTAACCTAACCAACTCTCTGATATAGAGAATGGCATAGTCCTTGGCTGAATAGGAGGTATGGACTGGCAAGAAATGGATGAACTTGGTCATCCTATCTACAATGACCCAAATTGAATTGTGCTGATGACAAAAATGAGGCAAACCCATCATGAAGTCCATGTTCACTTTTTCCTAATTCCATGAGGGAATACCGAACTCATGCATTGAACCACTAGGTTTTTGGTGCTCAATCTTCACCTGCTGACAAGTAGAGCACTTAGCCATAAACTCTATAATTTCTCTCTTTATCCCACTCCACCAATAGACTTTCGCAAGTCGTAGTACATCTTAGTGGCCCCTGGATGAATAGAGTAACGCACACCATGCACTTCAGCAAGAATTCGTTGTCTCATATTATCTTCACATGACACACATAGCCTACCCTAGCAATGCAACATACCATCTCCCCCTTGGGTGAAAACCTCTACTTTCTAATCTCTGACTGACTCTTTCAGCTTAGCTAAACTGGGATCCCTTTCCTACTTTTATTTCACCTCAAAAACTAAAGAAGATTCTAAACTATTCTGCACCCAAACACTACCTTCAGCCGAATTAACTAAACGGACACTGAGTCTGGTAACTGATGAACATCCTGAACTAACTTCCTCTTACCATCCTTAACGTGAGTATCACTACCCATGGACAACCTACTAAGGTCATCTTTCACTATATTGGCCATGCCCGGATGATACAGAACACTCATGTCATAATCTTTCAACAACTCTAACCACCTTCTCTAACGCAAGTTCAGGTCTTTCTATGAAAGCACATACTACAGGCTTTTGTGGTCTATGAACAAATCAACTTGCACCCCATACAAAAAGTGCCTCCAAATAATTAAGGCAAACATAACATCTTCTAACTCAAGATCATGAGAGGGATATACTTTTTATGGGGATTAAGCTGTCTAGAGGTGTAGTCTATAACCTTTCCTCTCAGAATCAAAACACACCCCAAAACAACTCTAGAAGCATCACAGTATACAATAAATCCGTCTGTATCATCGGGCAAAGTTAAAACTGGGGTAGTAGTGAGTCGAGTCTTCAACTCCTGAAAACTCTTCTCACAAGAATATGACTACTGGAACTTAACTTTCTTCTGAGTTAATATGGATATGGGGGATGGAATAGATAAAAATCCTTCAATAAACCATCGATAATACCCAGCCAAACCCAAGAAACTCCTGATATCTGATGGAGAGATGGGTCTAGGCCAATTTCTCACTGCTTCAGTCTTTTAAGGATCAACTTTAATGCCATCACCGAAAATAATATGGACAAAAAAATCTACTGATCTTAGCCAAAATTTACACTTACTGAATTTAGCAAACAACTGATGGGCTTTGAAAGTCTGTAATACTATTCTGAGATAGTCTGCATGATCATTTTCATTGCGGGAGTAAACAAGAATGTCCTTAAAGAAGACAATGATGAACATGTCCAAGTACTATTTAAACACTCAGTTTATCAAGTCCATAAAGGCTGTTAGGGAAATAGTGAGACCAAATGACATTACTAGAAACTCGAAGTGACCATACCGGGTTTTGAAAGCTGTTTTTGGAATGTCACATTCTCTGACTCTAAGCTGATGATAGCCGAATCTGAGGTCTATCTTAGAGAAATAACTGGCACCCTGAAGTTGGTTGAACAAGTCATTGATTCTAGGAAGTAGGTATTTATACTTGATGGTGACTTTTTTCAACTGTCGGTCGTCTATACATATTCTAAGAGAACGGTCTTTCTTTTGCATGAATAGAATTGGTGCACCCCAAGGAGATATGTTGGGCATAATGAACCCTTTGTCTAAGAGGTATTTCAAATATTCTTTCAACTTTTTGAGTTCAGATGCAGCCATTCTGTATGGTGGAATAGAGATGGGTTGGGTATCGGGAAAAAAGTCTATTTCGAAGTCAATTTCCCTTTCGTGAGGAACCCCAGGGGGATCTTTGAGAAACACATCTATAAATTCATTTGTGACTGGAACTGACCCAAGACTAGGAGTTTTGGAAATAGAGTCTTTGACTCGCAAGAGATGATAAATTCACCCCTTGGATATTATTTTTCTCGCTTTAAGGTATGAAACAAGTTGACCCTTAAGTGTTGTGGTACTATCCCTCCATTCAAGGACTGGTTTATTCGGGAACTGAAAATAGACAATTCTAATCCTACAATTAACTGAAGCATAGCATGAATAAAAACAATTCATGTCGAGAATGACGTCAAAGTCCGTGATCTCCAACTTTACAAGGTCTACTGAAGTAACTTTCTGAGACACCATAATCGGACAGTTCATGTATACCCATCGGGCTATGTTTGACTTACCTACTAGGGTAGAGACTGAGAAAGGCTCTATTAGGATTTTTAGACTGACTCCGATGTTGACAACTATGTAAGGATTTACAAAAGATAGAGAAGATTTAGGATCTAAAAAAGCATAAACATAAAAGTGAAAGACTTGTAATGTACCATTAACCATAATAGGAGAACTTTCCTGATCCTGTCAGGACTGAAGTGCATAGAGCCTGTTTGGGCGCTGCCCACTGGTGGCACTAGAAGTGGCACCCTGCTGAGACAGGAGAACGAACTAAACTAGGGGATAATTATGCTGACTCTACGAGCCCACTTGAGGATATTTTCTGATCCTATGGCCTGTCTTACCACACCCAAAACACACGTCGATGCCAGCCCTGTAAACACCTTGGTGGTTTCTACTATATTTCTGGCAATGAGGATTTGTTCAAGCACTTGTCATACTACCCTAAAATTTATAGCCTGGCGCCCTATTCTTATTATCATTCCTAAATTTTGGCATTGGTGTACTAGTCTAAGAAGAAGATGGGACTGAAGATTTTGATAGAACTGAGGACGGTTACCACCTTTTGACTTTGGATGAGCAAAGCTGAAACTACCTGTTCTAGCCCTCTTATTCTCCCTTTCTTTCTCCTTAGTCTTCTGATCCTCAATCTATTGAGCATGGACTATTAACCTAGACAAGTCCATCCCCTTAATCACATTGTGTCCCTACACTCCTTGACCATACTATAAGATACACCAGACATGAACTTGCTCATCTTAGACATGCTATCAACTACCACATGAGGAGCATACCTGTCCAACGGAATAAACTTGAGGGAATACTCTTTCACACTCATGTTTCCCTGCTTCAGGTTGATGAACTCTAACAGCTTAGCCTCTCTTAACTCCAATGAAAATAACCTATCTTAAAAGGCAGTAACAAACTCTTCCCATTCTATAGGCACTGCATCTGTGCCTCTATCTACCTTTCACAGCTTAAACCATGTATGAGCTATATCATATAGCTGATAGGCAGCTAACTCAGCACTCTTACTAGAAATTACCCCTATAATGTTTGTTACCTTTTGCACCATGTCAAGGAATTTCTGTGGATCCTCCTCAGACTTAGACCCTAAAAATGAAAGAGTGTTTATTCGGGTGAAGTCCCAAATTCTAGCTGTAACAGTATTGGCCACTGGGTTGGACTGAACAGCAGTTGGTCGAACATTCTGAGTTGCTACGGAATGGGATAGAGTGGTGAATGTTTCTTTAAATTCTGTGTGAGAAACGTTCTCATTCAGAGGATCTTCCTGAACAGGTGGAGATGTTGGCTAGTTTAGAGCTCTTCTTTTGTTAGTGTTTCTAGGAGGCATATTTTGTAAATAAAAGGAAAAGTTGGATTAGAGAGAGAGTTTAACTTGAACTCATGCTCACTCGTACAATATGAATACTAAAAGAAAATAACCTTTTCTAAAAATACCTCATAGCCTTTTATCCATAAGTATGGATCACTATACACCCATGCACAAGACTCTACTTAATGCGGCTTTCAGAATCCCTAGGACACTTTAGAACCTTAGGCTCTGATACCAAGTTTATAATACCCTGAGACTACACCTTGGACGTCACACGATGCTTACGGCCCCAAAGGACCACAAGCTAACCCATGAGTGGTACCTACTGTGAGCACTGAATAATAACCATAAAACATATGTGGAAGTAAAAACTAAAGAATGCCATAAGGTTCATAAAACTGAATCAATACTAAGTACATCTATAGAATAACTGCTAACTGGAAATATCTGAAAGCCTATAACATCTGAAATAAATGAGTTGATGGGATAGGCCCTAACTAACTCCAACTACTATCTGAAAGTAACTAAAAACTGAAATATTAAAATAATAAAATAACTAAATGAGTGTCACGTCCTCGATATACGAGGACTCACTACTGTAGTTGTGGCTGATTATTGATCTGACTTGGTACGGTCAGGAACTCGAGTGTCCAAACCTATGATATGAGACATCATAGCGCAAAGAAAGAGTATGTGTCAGTACTTTGAATGTACCGGTATGCTAGGTGAGATTAGGTTGATATTCATGGGTTCACGTGTATGAGAATAATAACTAAATATCATGAAATAACTAGATGATAGTATATGCAAAATTAGGACTACTGTAACTACTGAACATGCAATACCAAACATATATCATCTGTCTAAATTAGTCTGAAGCTGAAGTACTGAGTTTTTGATAACTGAATAACTGAGAACTGTGAGTTATGATCATATAAAATTGAACTGAGTTCTATACTAAATACTGAATACTTAAACTATAACTGTGGGAGTTATCATCTAACCGACATACCCCGATTACAGACTAATCTGGGGTCCAACCTATAGCTCTAGTTGGAAGGGTGTTAGAACCATGCCACGGGTTACTAACATTAGCTGGGTCAACCCTAATCTGGCAGGAAAATTCATAGGATGTACATGGTTACGTCAACCCTAGTCTGACAGAAAAATGATTTACCCTACGCTGGCTATGTAGTTGTAATGCCCCGATTCCCATGAACCAGAACGCTAAACGGTGCTTGTGACCCCGAGGGACCACAAGCTAACCCTTCACTAATATCCGTATCTGTTCACTGCATAATATAATACGATAAATGCGGAAACTAGCTAAATCTGGCCATAAGGTTCAAACATCTAGAAATATACAATACCTTAAACCACACACTAATACATCTGTCTAAAAAGACTCTACACTGTCTGAACTGTGGAGTTGAAGGGACAATTCCCCAACTAACTCCGTCTACTAAAATCGTCAAAAAACTGAAATAGAATATCCTCGAATGATGAGGACTCACCGTTGCACCCACTGCTATAAGATTTGACAGCTAAATATACTCTGAATCTCGCTCTTCTGAACCTATGGTGGGGAAAACACCATAGCGCGAATGCATCAGTACAAAGAATGTACCGAGTATGCAATGATAGGGTAAGGTGAAATATAAGGTTTATGCATAAACATAACAATCTAAATAATATGTATTCGCTGGAATAAACATATATAGAAACTCTGCAGTTACCAATTTTGAAACATGTCTTATCAACAATACACACATGGATGCATAAAGTATAATTGAAATCATCATGACACCAAATGTTACATTTTGAACACTGACACCCAAAAATAATAATACTGACAATAAGATACTGAGTATCTGAAGCTACTAGAGCTGACATCTGTACTTATCCATACTGAGAAAATGGATAACTGATATTACTGATATTTGATATTCAAATTCACCAACTCTGGAACACTGAAGAACTAAATCTGAGATCAACCCTAATCTAGCAGGAAGTCTCAATACTCAATGATAATGATAATGGGTAAGTATGTTCGAGAGCAACCCTCATCTCGAAGGAAGTCTCTCTAGTCAATGATAATGATAATGGGTAAATAAGTTCGAGTGCAACCCTCATCTCGTAGGAAGTCTCTCTACTCAATGATAATGATAGCAATACTGGGAGGCCTGTATCTGACAGCCTCAACTTCTGCACATTAACTGAGTTATTTTCTGAGATTGTTACTGAAACTGTGGGAGTGATCATTTAACCAACATGCCCCACTTACCACAAGTGGGATCCAACCTATACCCCAGCTGGAAGGGTGTCAATACCGCGCCACCAGTAAAGACAACTACATAGGACCCTCTACTATCAGGACCTTAAACGAGAATGGTGGGACCCTCTACTCGCAGGACAACCACCTCATCTAACCCTCTACTCACAGGATAGATGTCTCCACCTACGCTGGCGACGTAGTTCTGGATCATAAGGATTGCTACCAGGAATCAAACCCTCTACTCGCAGGAATGTTCCCATCCTTAGCACGCTCGGTGCTGATACCTACTCCCAATTGAAAGACACTTAACCGGTTCTTAACTGTACTCAACTGAACTGAATCTTCTCTCACATTATGAGACTATCAATATGACAGTGTTCGCTTGATTCCGTTCTCTAACGGAGTATTTATAAATGCCACTTACTTTTAAGATAAGCTTACTATCTCACAAAATATACAGAGGTCTGTAACAGAGTGAATTGATATGTAAGATTTCAGAGCTTCATGGCCCGAGTATTCGATAAAGAATGATTTTCGAGATTACTGAGTTTTCCCCAAGTTTTGCAACTAACCGGGAGTTCATTGTTCATCGCTCGATTGAGATTACCGTGAAACTGACTCGACTCTAGACCAGCAGACTATTTCGGGCATACGTACCCCCAGCACACAATAACATAAAGTAACATAAGATAGATAACTCATACACAACATGCCCATAGGTCATCATACGCAACACCTAATTGAGGAATTCACACTTAGCAAATCAAATGGCCTCATTTCTTCATATAAGCATCCAATCGAAAACGTGGGCAGCATGCTTTGGGTCCACAACAAATACTACGCACAAACATCATAGTTACCTCAACAATTCATCATGACATTCCATCATACACCCACAACGCACCAAAAATTCAAGGAAATCAACTACCCATAGGAACAAAGCATGAATTTATCTTTTAAGAGCTAATGAACCACAATGCATAATTTTCTATTCTCTTAAATATTTTGTCAAACATATGGTAGACATAAGTTAAGCATATGGATATGGCATGAAATCATAATTTGGATAAAAAACATGTCAAATACTTAATTCTTCTTCACATAGGCATTTTAGCAATCACCTTACATGCACCATTTAGGGCATAGCTTTAATGCTCAATTTCATGCACCACAACACCATCATCCTTCAACTTCAACATCCACATTTCTCAATTCACAATCCACCTCACATTTAGAAAATATTTGACATATCAATCAATAGTAGGGATAAATAATTCCCAATAACAATTATCAAGTCATAACAAGGAAATAATGGAATAATAGTATAAATCAAGGCTTAACAATTTAAATCATCATATATTCATAATCAATTAATTTTGGACCTATTATGTTATAGAAACAAAATCTCTAGTCTCTTAGGTATTTTCACAAACACCTTACATGCACTTCTTAGGCATAGGTGGATTCATCAAGATTACAAGTATTCAATCACCCATTTCATATATTTATACATCACACACCACCATAGTTTTCACAAACATACAAAGATCCATTCTTGGATATCATCAACTTCAACAACATAATCATCAACCATCACACAAATACTACACACATATACTTCAACCAACACACATAATCATCCCACACATATATCTCAACGATCATGTGAATACTACACACATACACAATGAAAATTTAGAAAGTATAATCATATATATATATATATATATATATATATATATACACACACATGTATCTTGAGCCTTTGGAAAAAAGGATTTGTGGGCTCTATGGACGAAAGGAGCCCATAGATAAACATTTGCATACCTTAGATTTCGTAGCCGAAGAGATTGACGGAAACAATTCGCGAAGCAAAGCCTTGAATCGATTTTCCCCCAATTGGAACCCTAACCCTAAATCCTCTTCTTCTATATATATATATATATATATATTTGCATATATTTTGAGTGAGAGATATAAGAGAAATGAGAGAAAATAAATGACAATTCTCAGATCAAAGGGGGTATATATAGAGGGTTACAATAATGGGAAATGACCAAAATACCTTTAAAAATTAATTAATGTCAAATCTGCCCTTCAGTGATCTATCCGATAGGCTGAAGTAAATTGGCCATAACTTTTTACTCCGATGTCCAAATTGGATGAAACCAATTTCATTAAAAATAAGACTCTCAAGGATTTTCGTTGATATATAGCATCTCACACAGTTCATTATGTTCAAGGAGTTATGATCATTTGAAGTTGGAGCAAAAATACGCCTGGCCTCAGTACTTTTTCCGTACGTTTTACTGTTCACAATTTGATCGGAATGGTCGTAACTCATCGCTCGAGTATCCATTTTGGGTGATCCACATATCATTGGAAATCTTATTCGATGATCTACGAAATGGTGGGTAAAAATCAAAGAAATGACACTCAGAAAAATTATAAATCATTCTCGAAGATAGGATCCCGACACGTTTACTCACAAAATTTTAATGAAAAACTTTTTTGGGGTATTACAGTAGTTCTGTAACTCAGGGACTGTTACTAAGGGTCAAAACCTCTGGTAAAAAGAATTCCCCCATCCCTAGGTTTGCTCGGTGCTAAATCCTACTCCCGACTGAATCGACACTGAACTAATCACTAGACTGTACTAGGATTGACTGAACTGACATTGATTTTGTTGACTGACAGAATGCTACTATTCAAGGTACTATTGAATCATTCTATTTTGACTAGAGACTAGATAAAAAGTTAAATTTTAGGTATTCAATCAATACCCCCGAGACTCGATAGCATAGATAATGGAACTATATCTCAACCTTGAAAGCATTACACAAAGGTTATCATGCACAATTCCTCCACATAGATATTTTGTCAAACAACTAGGACGCATAAATCTTGTACATGAGAATGAGAAATATATGAATGTCATGACCACCATATTCAACATCATAATTCAAGGATTTAACATGAGGGTTACATAAATCAACACACATTCTAGTTCATTTACATTAAACTCAAAATATTCTTGGCTTGAAACCCTCACAACAACACATACATGAATACAATTCCATTCAAGAATGTAAATCATAATCTAAGTTATTCAAAAAAAAAGAATTATTGAACCCAAAGGGTGGAAGAAACCCAAGGATAAACACCTAAACATACCTTGATTGTTGAATTTGTGAGAATTGTTGGTGATTTCTTAGAACTTGATCTTAGACTTGATGAACTAGAGTTTTTCTCTTGAGAGAATTTGTGAAATAATGAGTGAATTTTGCTCTTTGAGAGGCTTAATTTCGTGTTATGATGGGTTAATATGCGTGGAAAATTACTTCTTCGCCCCCCATAAACCCGTAATTTAGTAAGCAAAAAGTTCCCAGTGACGCGGCAGGTGGCGCGCCGCATTGATGGTATCGACGCAACTAATGATGCACTGCATTGATGGTGACGATGCGATAACCAACACGACACATTTTTATCGGATTGGCTTGTTGTTTTGGTCATCCAAACCTGTCTCAAATGATGTCTGAAAATTCTAAAACTCTCTTGAGATGACCTATAGATAACTCTGATCATAAATCAATTTAAAAATCAACAATCTAAGACTGGAAAGATTTAAAATAAGACCATTGAAATATCGAGGCCAAAAATGAGACTAATTCTCAATACTTCGTTGAAATTTTCTTAGTCTAGGACCTCTTTTGGCATGCTATAGGACTGAAATAAACTAGGACTTTATGGGGTCTTACTAGTTCAGGTTCTATTCTGATGTCAAAGATAGAATAGTCTTCTTCAATGTGGGTCAGATATTGGACTCAATGATAGCTCAGATGGTTTGTGTCGGTTACATGATTGCTCCCACATTTTTAGTTCAGTATTCAATATAGTTAAGTTTAGATTTGGTTGACCATAACATATTGTTATCAGTTATTCAATTATCAGATTTTAGTCTCTCAGTTTATAGATTATTTTAGAAATATGCTTATGCTTGGTCATGCATTCTCACATTTTACAATTTTTATACATTTATGCTCAGTTATCTCATGTTGTTCAGTAGTCTATTTTCATATATCAGATACTCAGTATATATATGTTAGTTATCCTTTTTCTTAGATTTTTCTCATTCTGTCGCCCAAACATCAATTATTCAGTTTATCAAATCAGTTCTGTACATATATGTTATTTTTAAGCGTTCACATATTCATGTTTTACTGTATTCCAGCTTCAGTTCTACCTATATTATAAAAGGAAAGTTTTAAGAAACTAAGTGTAGTGATACACCAGCTTATCAGATTATGTTTGTTACTCATGTTTTAAGTTATTCTAGCTTTCAATCTATTTCATTCTCTTAGTGAGTCTATTTACACCTAGTCATGCATGGTTTAAGATTGTGTATGAAACTAGTTTTACCTATTGCATTCACCCCCTCTTACTCAGTATATTCTAGAAGTACTGATCAATATATACGTCTGTGTGACTATATTATTTCATGATGTAGGTATCATTTGTAGCCCGCACATCATGATCAGACAATTTTGGTTTTCAACCAGCAGGTGATGAGTTCTCTTATTTTGGGAACTCCAGACAGTTTAAGTTCCTGTACAGTTCATTTATGTTTCATATGTATTGATTAGTAGTAGTTTGAGGTATGTCCCAACTATCTATAGTCAGTATATTAGAGGCGTCATAGATGTCAATCAGAGTCAGTCATGTAATTGAGTTTTTTCCTCAGTTTTATCAGATTGTAAGCTTTATCAGTATTGTATTTATTCATATTATTCCATGATTATGTTTTTGCACAGTAAACTCGGTTATTTTATACATATTAAATTAGTTTCTTAATAGTATGCCAGTTCATGGGTTAGCTTGGGGTCACTTGTGGTTCGAAGCACTGTGTGGCATCCAGGGTGTACTCCAGGGTGTTACATCTTCGTGGATCGATTTACCATGTTATCTTATTTCATTCCAATTCAGGTTTCCTTCAGTACGAAGAGATATACTCGTATCTATATTCATGAGATTGTGAGACTTCATGGTGTTCCCGTGTCTATCTTTTCATATCAAGGTTTTATGTTTACTTCTCACTTCTAGAATTATTTTTAGGATGGGTTTAGCACTAGAGTTGACCTTAGAATAATATTTTACCCCATACTGATGGTCAATCAGAGAGGGCTATCCAAGTTTTAGAGGATATGCTCCATACGTGTATGATGGATTTTGAGGGCCAGTGGGAGCAGTATTTGGATTAATATGGAGCTTTCATATAATAACATCTACCTTTCCAGTAACGATATGGCTCCTTTTGAGGCAATGTATGGTAGGCATTGTCGCTCTCTAGTTAGTTGGTTTAATGTTTCTGAGGTTAGACCTCAACGTACAGACATACTTTATGAGTCATTGGATAGAGTTTGGGTAATTAAAGATAGATTTTGAATGTTTCAGAGTAAGAAGAAGTGTTATGTTGATCATAGACTTTGTGCCTTGAGGTTCGGTGTGGGTGACCATGTTTTCCTTCGAGTTTCACCCATGAAGGGTGTAATGAGTTTTGGTAGGAGGAGCAAGCTTAGACCTGGGTATATTGGTCCATTTAAGATTCATTGGACCGCTGTTGATGTGGACTAGGAGTTGGCTTTGCCCCAAGATTTGTCTGCTGTTCATCCAATTTTTCATGTTCTTATGCTTCACTGTTATATTCCTGATGAGTCTCATGTCATCTATTAGGAGTCAGTTTAGTTAGATGAGCGATTGTCATTCGTTGAGGAGCAGGTCTCCATTTTAGCTAGGGATGTTAGACAGTTTCTCTCTAGATTTATTTTTGTGGTTAAGGTTCAGTGGTGACATCGACCTATAGATGAGGGTACATGAAAGGTAGAGTCTGATATGCGTAGTTCTTACCCCCAGCTCTTCGTTGATTTAGGTATTTATTTGTCTTAGTTTGAGGATGAACTAGATTTTTAGTGATGGGTGATGTAACAACCTAGAAATTTGATGAAATATGTGAAATATGTATTTTTGTGTGAAATGACTTTATTACCCCTCCCAATAGTTGCATTGTGGTATTTCTAGGGTATGGGAGTGATTGGCACAATTTTTGATGCATTGGTTCCTTCTGTGTGATATTGTGATTTTTGAAGGCTTCAAGAGCCTTATTATGGACTTATGTGGTTATTTTTTGATCCGTGCGATGGATGACTGAACGGACTGTGCCAATAGATCTAAAACGTTGATTTTAGGATGGTAACATGTTTGGTTGGATTTTATGGCTTTTAAATCTCATTCGACCTTCGATTTGAAAAATGATAATTTCGGGTTTTCGGGATCAACTCTATCGAAAATGATTTTTTTTTGAAATTTTAATATCTCCATCGAGTTCGGAGCATCACATTAAATATGGTTACATAGTTCATTTGCATATATCGGACTCCAAATGAATTTTGGGCACCCCGTTGAAGTCTGTTTTGGACTTAGAATATCTGGTGCAAACTGGATCATAATGGGTAAATTGCATATGGCATATGCATTTTATACCATAAAGGGTAAAACGCATTTGGGCATTGGATTTTATTCCTTAAAGACCCAGTAACCTGATGTGACGTATAAATAGCCTTTTTTACCAAATTTAGCTCATTTTTCACCTTGCCTCTTGAGAGATAAATCCTAAAATAGTGTGAGAGATTAAAAGTGAAGCATGTGGGTGCTTGGGAAGCTATATTATCATCTATTTCTCGATTCATGTGCGAAGTTAAGGTGAGATTTCATCCTTTTCTTATGTTAATTCTTGATTCATTATTCAAAACCCCCAAAAATCTTATTACTTGATTTATCCCCAAATTTCACTCCTTTTACTTGAATAATGTTCTTAAATCTATAATTGCTTGTTTTTCCTCGATTTCACTGTCAAACTATCCCCGATTCTTGAATTTTAAACGGATTTCAAAGGAATTACTCGATAAAGACTAAAAATTGGTTTTTCTTCAATTTGAACCTCATTTTTGACTCAATTTGAGTTGGGTTTTATTCTACAAATTCCTAAAGGTATGGGAAGCACGTTTTTATGTAAAGTTACGATTTTGATCTTTTTTTTCAAAAATCCATTTCGAGGGTCCGTTTTGACCCCAACCCAAAAGTAGGTAATATGAGCATCGTTGGCTTTATTTTGATGCGTAGATTCGATATTGCTTTATTTTAGTTGATTTTGATATTATTTCTGAGGAGTAGGACTTCGGAATTGAAGTGTAGCGGATCGATTTTGGCATTCGAGATAAGTTATGGCATAACTTTTTAGACTGGGATGGGTAGTTAATTTGTTTACGAAAATGCATGTTAAGGGTGGGAACTAATCATAAAATATGGCTATCTATATGTTGTGCCTGCATAGGGGGCCTAAATGTGATGTAATTGTTGAATTTGAGATGTCATGTGATATGTGTGACCGTGCGGGATCTTATGTGATAATTTGATAGCCTTGAATACATGAGAATAATTGTATTGTGTTGATTAGAAATGCCAATTGTAGTGCCTTTGGCGTATTATGATATAATCATTCATTGTGGGCATGTGAACCATGTGGAAAATACGTGGATAGTGGAAATAGTGAGTGGATATTGGCTCAGGTGGTTGTGGAATTGTAACATTGTGGTTGGTTGTAGAAATAGTTTATATGGGCTGGTTGTGGAAATACATCATGTGGATTGATTGTGTAAATACTCATTTGAATTGTTGCAGACCTTACATCATCATTCTCATGTCATCATATGCATCATTTCACTTGTTTGTTCTATTGCTTTATATTTACCTTTGTCATGTATATGTACTTGATTTGTGTCTTATGTTATGTATGTTCTTTGAAAATACTAGAATTATAGGAAACACTATAAATATTAAAAATACTGAATATTGCTCAAGGTTGGGTGTCAATATCAAGGTTGTGCGTCAATCTCAAGGTTGTCTAACAACCTCGTGCATCACCATCATCATATTAGACACTGCATTTTCTTTATTTGCGTTTGATGTCGTGATTGAATTTTCATAATGACTTGTTATATGTCTACTTTCTCTATATCTTGTTGCTTATACTTGACTATCTTGTATATACATGATCTTCTCTATTTATACTTGCATGTGATATGATGTATACTTGTGTTATACTTTCTATATTGTTGTTGTATTTGTGATATATATATATTATATATATATATATATATATATACTAGAACTGTTAGTGAAAGCGGTGTGGGCTACCGTTGTGAAATATTTTCTGGTTACAGGTGACGTTTGTATTTTGTATACTTTATTTTCTACTTTGTTCGGTCGTCCTATGATACCTACAGAGTACAAGGGGACCGTACTAACTCCTACTGTTCCCTTTCGGTGCAGATTCAGGTTCGGGTGTACCCCATGTTGCTTGACTCGGGCGATTGTTGGAACTTTCAAGGTAGTTGATGATTTTCAGGCATCCGGATATCTTTTACTACCTTTCTCTACAGACTATGTCTTTACTTTCATTTCGGAGATAGAGTTTCTCTTGTATTTGGATATCTTATGTATTTCTATGGAATCGAGTTGTACTAGATACGTTCTTATACTGTTGATACCTGGTTTTAGAGAGTTATGGCTACATTGTTATGTTTCTTTCCGTATTTATTATACTTGTATGATTTGATTTCGTTGTAGACGCCTAACTGTGGGGTTATTATTGTCTTTTCCCCTTTTGTGTATTGGTTAGGGTGATAGGCTTACTTGTCAAGGTTCACCGCGACAAGTGCCTTCATGATCCTTTGAATTTTGGGTCATGACAGCTATCCTGTTAAATTATAATAACACAAATGAGCAACCAAAATTTAGATAATGATAAATCTATTTTTTTAGTACAAATGTTAAAACACAAAAACATATTATACAATCGAAGACATAACTAATGACAAATATAAACACCAACTTAGTATATGCAAATACATATTACACCACTTAGATCTATATTATGTTAAAAATATTTATATGCATATAATAGCTTCAGATTATATGTATATACTAACTTTAGATATAGTGTAACTAGTTTTACACATAAATGTATATTATGATAAAAATGTGTATATGTATTCCCTTAAACGTATATTATGTTAAAGATAAGACATAATATACATATAAATGTATATTATGTTAAAATATACATATCTATATACTGACTTTAGATATATATATATCTATATACACTTAAATGTACATTATGTTAAAAGTAAGTCATTCTATACATATATACAATAAATAATTAATTTGGTGAATATACAAAAATATCTTGTAATGATTAACAATATCACTGCTTTCCCTTTGAATTGAGAAAACTTGAAATCTCTTGCCCTTTCATTCTTGCTAATAGGAGTGTTCATGGCTTTATTTGGGTCGGTTATTGGATAAAATCATAACCAAATTAACTTAATCAATTTTTAAATTTCTAAAAACAAATCAAATCAAACAAAAAAACTAACCGTCAATTTGATTCTTATCGGTTCAATTTTTTTTTTTTTTTATAACTTTAGCTAATGGTAAAAATTGAAATTTTTACAAAACAAATCCAATCCAACATGTGAAATGTCAACTGAGTGTTGTGTCTCAACCATGAAACTAAGATGTCAACTCAATGTTATACTTAGGCAAGGCCATGAACAATACTATATGCCGCTTCTAAGAAAATTAGAAAGTACATATAAGAGAATGATATGATAAACCCCCCAAAAGATGAACACATAAATTTCTTGCTCGATAAGGACTAAAAAGAAAGTTCAAACCTAGTGATTGCCTATAGTCTAATGAAACTCAGTTGTAAATTGTCATAGACAAACAAATATTATTTTCACACTTACTATCAATTATCATTCAAAGTGTGAAAATTATTAGAATCTCATAAGATACTGTCAACTAGATGGGGATATATGACTGGAAGTCCTAAGACCAAAGTTAAATTCATAATTAAAATTTAAAATGTAATAAATATTTATATTTAATTCATGAATAGTATATAAATAATATATATATATATATATATATATTATCGATTTGGTTTGGTTATTTTTTTTATTTTTAAAGTTTAAAATCAAACCAAACCTAATCATATATCAATTTTTTTTAATCGATTTGGTTTGATTCGCGGTTCGATTTAATTTTTAATCAAACCGTGAACGCCTATACTATTTTTTTTGGTACAGCTGTACTAACCACCGAAATTTTAAAAGTGTCAGTTAAATCATCTTTGGATTGTAAATCTGTCATGTTATTGTGCATATTAATATGGTCATTGCAATTTTTTGTACGTGACTTTGCACTCAACTTGTTCTCCTTCAACTCAGCTAAAAAACCTGCATTGTCCATATTTAATTGAGAAACACCCAAATCAAACGACAGAGTGATGCAATTAATCGGTGCTATAGGTTCAATACCTCTAGTCAGTCTCCTTTAAAGAATTTTTTCATCCATTTGAAACAAGTAATTGATTACTTAAAGGCCTAATCGACATTGCAAATACATGAAATTGGAAGAAACTAAGCGGCTTATATATATGAAAACTTAGAAGAATGCACACGAACAAAAATTTATATGCACAAAAATACTAGAATTGCTGCAAAATCTTCAGTGCATTTCTAATCGGATGTTTAGGGATGACAAATTACTCCAATATCTTCAATGTATACCAAAAGCCGATGTTTAGGAAAGAAAATATGCAAATGATTTGAAAGAAACATTTTCTTTGAGATATCTTGGAGAAGCATGTAGATATATCAGCCGCTAAATCATCCAATTAGCTAAGTGTGAATAATCAGTTATATGAGAGAGAGTTGTATTGTCTATATACATTATACAAATTTTTTTTATAAAAAGGTCCCAAAAATATTTATAAAACTAACAAATAACTATGTAAGGTAATTATTTGAAATCTTAACTATGCCGTGTAATTAAGACTTATTTTATCTATGGTGTGTAATATTTCAAAAAGGCAAAGCCCATTTTAGAAAAGAAAAAGCCCAATTAGTCGCCCAAATGTCAATCGGTAAAATTCAATAAATAGCACCTTTTCAGCTTCTGTAACTAAAAAATAGCCATAATGTCATAGAGTTTCAAATTCAATAAGACAAACTCCAACACAAGATTTTTCAGGTGCAATTTATACCTCCTATGTGATTTATGAGTTATTTTATAGTAAGCAAGTTACTACATAGCGCTCACTCAAAGAGCAGAGATTGCGACAGAGATTATGAGCCCCGCCACACCCGGCGCCAAAAAAAACAAACCTCTAACATATTATTATAAAGAACTTATAGAATTTAAAACTTTACAATAATAATTGTTTTAATTACGGGATCAAAAGTCAGAGGTAGAGTAAATTTGAGTTTTATGAGCTTAAAATTTTAATTCTTTTGATTTATCGAGTTCTAATTTAATAATTTTTAAGAACCTATAGAGTTTGGAATAAAACTATTAAATTCTCTCAAACTCATAAGCTATATTTTAGTTCCACTCTGTTGAAAATTTCAAAATATAATCATTTACGTATTTGACTAAACTCGAGAAATTTGATAAATGTTCTTCATTTGAAAGCCAATTTACTCATCTTTTTTAATGACTATACTCGAATCATTCACACGAATATCTTATTTTGGATGATGTTTAATTTTGTATTTAAATTTATGATCTTTAATTTTTGTCTTTCATTACTTCAAGTAACAAAAAAAAAAGATGAAAATATTCTTGACGTCGAGAAGATAAAAAAAATTCACAAGACATAAGTTTATATTTTCGTATCACACGAAACAAATTATGTCTTACAAAATATAACAAGCTACATCGATTAATTCCTATATTTTCATAAACATTTGGTCTATTATGATAAGAATATATTGTTGGCATTGTGTGCGTTGATATAAATCACAAGGAGTGTCATGACCTAAGCCTAGGTCCTGGCTACGACGGGCATCCCGAACCATGAAAGCCCGAGAGATCCCTTAGCATACAATCATAAGCATAATTCATACATAAATCAAAGTGCAGAAGATACAATAATATTCAATGGAAACTTATAATCCAAAATGAGTAAATGAAATTATGACAATACAATACTCAAATTTCGTCTATGAAGCCTCTAATGAATACTAACTGTCTAGGTCGGGACAAATACCCGACTGGACCATATACTGAAATACTCAACATATGAGCAAATTTCTTCTGAAAGAAGGATAGATCACCAATTCTGTCATATCCCAAATGTTATATTGATGTGATGGGTCATAGGACTATACCGAAGAACTTGAAATATGGGGGCCGGGGGGGGGGGGAAGAGGTCAATACTTGGAGAGTATTGGTATGTAGAACTAGCCAATAATAACATATATTTCGTGTAACAGAATTGAGAGCATTTTGAAAATAATTTAGCATTATATATATATATATATATATATATATATATATATATATATATATATATATATATATATATATATATATATATATATATATATATATATAAGTTTAAATTCATGCTTTTAAAACATTGACTCAACTCTTTGTTTTACTTCTGATCTAGATGGTGCACCCTACAATTCTAATTACCCATGGGCTATATAGGTCCTCCCTTGACTCGACGGCCAAGCCCCCAATCTGACTTTGCCGCAAGGATTGGAGTTTCATAAGCTGGTATACCCCCCATGTGAGTATACCTAAGGAATTCCCCCATGTGAGATATCCCAATTATCCTCTCATGTAGGATAACATATCATAAATTCTGCGTCGGTGAAACACGATTCCCAGCAATGAGCCCTTTCACTCAAATGTCTTCTTCGGGTAACTATCTAACTCTCTTTAAGCCCAATATTAGTCCTTTAAAACCATGCGTCATGCTATAAATACTTATTCTTTTGATGTTAAGGGCATTTCATAATAGGTATCGTCATACCTAGACTTGCAAGCCATATCACATCATATCATATCCATAGCCCTTTTTATTCAAAAGCATGTTAATGACCACCCAAAATATATAACATCACTTGAGAGAGTTCTTATATGAAGAATCATATGAAATTATGCAAAAATCTCTCTTTTCAATAAATTAACATGTGGTGGTTAATTCTTTCATAAAACACATGCAATTCTTCATTATAAAATAATTACATTAAGAATAATAATTACCTCTTTGAAAACATGTAAAACAACCATGCATGATAAGTAAAGAGCAATTTAAACTCAAGAATCATCCTCATTCATAAAATAATCCCAACATTAGTTATACATAAATCTCATGATAAACAAGGGCCTTGTAATGCGAGCTCTCAAACCCATTTCGTAATTTATAACATGTTAAGACCATAAATTTCATTATGGTAGGGGGAAATTTCACAAATCATACTCATAAATCACTTTTCAAAACTAATACTATATATGCACATGATCATAATTCAAATTCATGAAAAAACCCCTAGAAATTTCATAATTACACTAAACATGGATTCATGATGCATGCCCTTCAAACGATTTCCAAAACCCATTACATATACGTAATTATGTATCTTAGGAACTTGTTAAAACATTAAACTTATCCCCATGAGATTTAGGATAGTCCCGCATACCTTTGACAGAAATAAATCCAAGAGGACGTAGAGAGATTTGACCCTTGGATATTAAAATCTTCAAATCCTAGGTAGTTTCTCCTCTCTTACTTATGTAAACATGATTTGGGGATTTTGTGTGTGATAATACATTTAAAGACCTAAATTTCATTCATAAGGGATTATGGACTGTTATAGGGTGTGAAAAGACCTCAACGCTCTTAAAATAAAACAAAATAGACCATTTTTTAATGCTTGGGAATGGCCCTGTGGGGCAAGGCCATAGTAAACCTTACGGTTTGCTGTGCCAGGCCAAAGAAAACCTTAGGATTTGTGGCACAAGGCCAAAGAAAACCCGAGGAAATATGCATTTACAACCCCTCCGCGGAGCGGAGCCTTTGCGGAGGGTACCCTTTCCGACACCAACCTATTTTCAACACACAAAAGTACACCCAGCGGAACCCACAACCACTAGACTTGGTTTACCATTGATATAGAGGTTTTAAGGGTCATTTTTACGGAATTACTAGAGCATTCATAGTATGGGGTGTTATATTATCCCCTACTTGGGATCATTCGTTCTCGAATGATAGGTAGGAACTCGTTAAAGCTCTTAAAGTATGGAATAAAGGACATAACCTTCCATTAGGAATTTTCCTCAATAAAATATGTAAAGTCATAAAAAGAGCTTCTTAACCACTAGTGAATTATGTCAGCATGAAGCATGAGATAGTGAGAATCGACATACAGATGGCTTTACGCATGAGTTCTATGGATCATAATTATCACAATATAAGGCATGGGTTTATTTGGCGATATAGGTTTTGATTTACGTTAATACTCAGCATGAAATAAGGTTTTGCGGGAGATAGGAATAGAAGCATTATCCACTTTAGAAAATACTACGAATAAACTTTAATCTTAGAGACTCTACTCGACTATGACCCAAACAATAAATAACATACTTCATCATTTCCAACTTACAATTCATCCATAACACTAACCACAAGAGTTTTGAGTCCCGCTATATAGTACTTCCATTTTGAAGCCTAACCTGGAGTTAAAAGGTTCTAACTTAAGCTACGAAACCCTGTACTATACACCCCATTAAGAATATCACTTTACTTTATCACTATAATCCAACAACCTCAAGTATTAATTCAAAGAGTACTAACCGCATAGCACACTGGTTTGTGTTTTCATCAATCACAACATTCAGGCCTATCTTTACTATACCCATTTTATTGATCTCCCTACTAAAAACCAGTAACTTTACTCACTCTCGCAAAGATTTTCATCACATATCCACTTCCTAATTATTTGACATAATGAAAACTCATCTCTCTCCTACCTCTTTATCTATAACCTTAGCTCAAAGTAATCACACCAAAATTTTAAAAAATATGAAACATATACTCTCTTATCTAAAACATTACTACACTTTCATAACCACTAACATACTAACATAAGGAGGTTCATTGAGGGACTAGAGCATAGGCATCAAGAATGGGAGTAACACTATTCAATTAGGACTTATATTAGTGATCTACTAAAGGTAGGGCCTGAGATGTAAGATACGATACAATAGGCATGAAGTACTTCATACATTAGATGTCTAGATCATAAAGAGAGAGTCGTTCGAACATAAAGATAACATAACATGATTTCTTAGGACTGGAAACAGTGAGAAATAAGAGAGCATATATCATGAGTTGTATAACAGAAAGCCAAAATTTATGTAGTCAATTATTGAAACAAGGATTGCTACTTGAAGCTATTGCTCCTCATTCTAAAAACTAAAAATGGTCGAGAGTTTAACTAAACCTTATCGCTTTAGGCTAGACCCGATGTAAAATGAATTGGTAACATATAAAAAACATAGTTTCTTAGAACCAAGCATGATATGCGACATGGATTTATGGATCATGAACATCATAACATAAAGCTTGAATACTTTAAAGATTGGATTATTGAGGGACATTATTGATTTTTGTTTGGAGGTCAGATCATGGACATAAGTGCATAGAGAACTTGAACCATAGGCATAGGCATGACTTGAATACATAAAAATTAGTAGAATGACCTCTTAAATTGAAGTAGGAGGAGTTTGCTTGAATAGGAATAGATTTATCATGACTCTTCCCTGAAATTTGCCACCATGAGAAAATTCGAGAACTACCTTAATTCATCATCTCCCCCTTAGATCAAAGTCACAACCCTACACTTGAGGACATGTCCTCTCATTAAATATATAAGTACAACACTCAGCAAAATGAGGGTATCACCATACACATAAACACTAAACTCCGCCTGATAAACTATACTATGAAGGCATTGCTTTTCGGGAATGCTACTCTTAACTTTCGCAAGTCTCTATAGACATCACCCTAGAACTTTCACTCTTATGAGCATAACATCCATACTCCTTATCATATAACAGTACATTCTCTACCACTTAACATACTAGCATTACACTTTTAATCGCATACCCTTACAACTTAACAAAGTTTTTAAAACTAGACCAAGAGTTTGCATCATCTATCTATATTTCCTCAAATTCTTCTCTAAAGAATACCATATAGTATCTCTCTAGGATTCTCCATACTAAGAAATTTAAGAACATGAACTAGGTAAAAATAACACTCCTATCCATAAAACATTATCTATCAACATGCTATCTGGGGTTCAACTGATTCTTATAAATCTAACACTCTTATCCACTTAATGACTCAGCCACAATTCATCATTTTAACACTAGTCCTCATATGTGTGTGTATATATATATATATATCATGATTACTCACTTATTTTTTCACAAGTTTCCAACCTAGGCTATTGCATACATCAAATCAAGCCTACTACTTACTCCCATAAAATATGCATCATTAATCTTAATCTACTATTCTTACCACCTCAATCCATATCTAAAGTTCAAGCCTATTGTCTAGAACCAATCATGTACCACTGATGAAGCATGCCACATATTATACTAGTCCATCAAATGGGAAAATCAACCCAAATTCCTCATTTCAACTAACTATGACCTACAAGTTCATTATCTCCATAACATTACTACCACACCTTAGAATCTACCACACACCTTATCATGTGCAGTACTAGTTTACAACTACTAGAGAAAACACAATAAAGGGGGTAAAGTCACATAATAACGATAGTCTATCTTAATCGTATAATACTACCCATTACGATATTCTTAGCATATTCTACTTTCTCACATTTTGTATACTTACCTATACATATATCCCAACTACCTTCAAGACCTTATAAACACTTGTGAGTCTTTACTTATAACTTATTAGATAATCTACCCCTTTCTATTCATAGCCTATAAATGATTTCTACGACCAACACAACTATCCATTCTGAGATCCTTCCATATTTTGAATAAATAACAATCATATACAATCACTTCCTCCACAAACTACCATTCAATTTATGAATCTTGCTACAACATTAGTTACTCACTATAAAAGGAAAAATCACCCCTCAATCAAAGGTTATACAACTAAAACTAACTTTTTTATGCAAAAGTCACCCTCACTCTGACTTCTAATCTTGTGAATTCATATCACTAATCTCTGGACCATCTTACTACCAATAGGTTATGACATCATAAAATATACTACTACTCAGGTGGAAATATTGTTCCATCATTCTGCCTCATATCTCTTCCCTTAAGCATGACATCTGCAACAAGGATTCCGAAAGGGACTAAATATACTCCTTACCTCAGGATCAAATGCATAGTTGAAATAAATAGGGGTCTATACTGGAATCAACATATTTTGAAGCACTAACAGACTCCTCTCAAATCCTTGTTCTATATCATAACCTTTTATGACTCAATTAAATAGGACCACATCGTTTATCCTTTAAGATTTTGCACTTGAATTACCTCGACAACGAGACATAGCTAATAAAATCAGAGTAAAGAAGGAATTTTGATAACTTCCATATGGACAACATAATGGATTTACAGTATGAAAGAATAGAAAACATCACCTAAATGCCTCGTAACTTCCTCCTTATAAGTGTGGGGTGTTACACACCCATGAAAAGAACTCTACTCAACATGGCTTCGTAAATACCCTGGGATCCTGAACCATACACCGATACCAAGATTTTCACTACCCAAGATGAGACCCTCGCCACGACGGGAATCCCAAACGACGAAGGCCCGAGATACCCCTTAACATACCATCATAAGCATAATTCATACATAAATCAAAGTGTGGAAGATATAATAATATTCAATGGAAACTTATAACCCAAAATATGTTAATGAAATCATGATGATACAATACTCAAATTCATTCTACGAAGCCTATAATGAAAAGTAACTGTCTAGGCTGGGTCAAATCCCCCGACTGGACTATATACTAAAAGGCTCAACATATGAGTAAATTTCTTTCGAAAGATGGATGGTTCACCAATTCTGTCATATCCCAAGTCTTCTACTATTGTGATGGGTCATGGGACTATATCGCAGAACCTGAAATATGGAGGGTGCGATCAATACTTAGAGAGTATTGATATGTAGAACTAGCCAAAAATAACATATACTTCGTATAACATAATTGACAGCATTTTGAAAATAATTTAGCATAATATATATATATATATATATATAAAATATGGACATAATTTAAAAAGTTTCAATTCATGCTTGTAAAATATTGACTCAACTCTTTGCTTTACTTCTGAGCTAGATGGTACACCCCACAATTCTGATTACCCATGGCTATATGGGTCCTACCTTGACTTGGCGGTCAAGTCCCCAATCCTAGTTTTCTATAAGGAATGGAGTTTCATAAGCTGGTATACCCCTCATATGAGTATACCGAAGGAATCCCCCCATGTGAGATATCCCAGTTATCCTTTCATGTAGGATAATATATCATAAATCCCGCGTCAGCAAAACATGATTTCCTGCAATGAGCCCTTTCACTCAAATGCCTTCTTCGGGTAATCATCTAACTCTCTTTAAGCCCAACTTTAGTCCTTTCAAACCATGGTTCATGCTAGAAATACTCATTCTTTTAATGTTAAGGGCACTCTATAATACGTATCATCATGCCTGGACTTGCAAGCCATATCACATCATATCATATCCATAGCCCTTTTTATTCAAAAGCATATTAATGACCACCCAAAAGATTTAAACATCACTTGAGAGAATTCTTATATCAAATATCATATGAAATTATGCAAAGCACTCTCTTTACAATACATTAACATGTGGTGGTCAATTCTTTTATAAAACACTTGCGATTCTTTATTATGAAACAATTATATTAAGAATAATAATTACCTTTTTGAAAGCATGTAAAACAACCGTGCATGATAAGTAAAAAGGCTTTTAAACTCAAGAATCATCCTCATTCGTAAAACAACCCCAACATTATTTATACATAAATCTCAAGATAAAAAAGGGGCTTGTAATTCAAGCTCTCAAACCCATTTCATAATCCATAACATGTTAAGACCATAAATTTCAGCATGGTAGGGGGGAATTTCACTAATCATACTCATAAATCACTTTTCGAAACTAATACCATATACGCACATGATTATAATTCAAATTCATGGAAAACCCCCTAGAAATTTCATAATTTCATTAAACATAGATTCATGATGCTCTTCAAACAATTTTCAAAACCCATTACATATACATAATTATATTTCTTAAAAACTTATTAAAAGTATTAAACTTACGCCCATGAGATTTAGGATAGTCTCACATACCTTTGACGGAGAAAAAATCCAAGAGGACGTAGAGAGATTTGACCCTTGGAGAATAAAATCTTCAAACCCTAGGTAGTTTCTCCTCTCTGGATTATGTAAAGATGATTTGGGAATTTTGTGTGTGATAAGACCTTTTTAAAGACATAAATTTCGTTCATAAGGGATTAGGGACAGTTATAGGGTGTAAAAATACCTTAATTTCCTTAAAATAAAACAAAACAGACCATTTTTTTCACGCTTGGGAATGGCCCTGCGACGCAAGGCCATAGGAAACGTCATGGTTTGTGGCGCAAGGCCAAAGCAAACCCCAGGCAGTGTGTGTTTGTGACCCCTCTGCGGTGTCGAGCCTTTGCGGAGGTCCCCTTTGCAACACCAATCCATTTTTAACACCCAAAAGTACCCCGAACGGAATCCACAACCACTAGACTTGGTTTATCATCGATATAGGGGTCCTGAGGATCATTTTTAAGGTAGTACTAGAGCGTTAAAAGTATGAGGTGTTATAAGGACTGATCGTGAAAGTCTTATACCATGTTACAATTCATAATTCATGAATTGAAAAATGTATACTTATAATGACAAATATATTTCCTTCGTTATTGCTGAGCGAAAATTTAGCTTTAATGACGAAAAAAATTAGTTTCATTAAAAGTACCTTTGTAACGATGAGATTAATGCTCGTTGTTAAATGTGGTAGTTAAAAGTCAACTTGTTGTAGTGATCTAAGAGAATCATATGATTAATAGTAAACAAAGCAAAGAGAGAAGAAGATACTTTTAAAAAAAATAGAAAACTGTGAAAAATAAATTTCTCCACCACTAATCGACTATATCTCAGTCCACTAACTATATTGACAACTTTACCCAGTGAAGATAAATATCTTCTATCGACCTATCTTTATCTAATTACACAGAAGACTTTCATAATTCGCCTGTCTCAATCCATCCATAACTATTTGGGAATAAGAATATATAAAACCTTACTCATGTTCAAACTAAAACTCAAGTACAAAATTCTCCCGTGAGGATTGGTGAAACTCGAAAGTACTTGGTCATATCATACTAAAATTGAAAGTACAACCATATTCATTCCATTTATTAACTATCAAATGCCTTCCACGTTCTACAAATAAATTATTTTTTTATGTTTTTGTTATTGCATTAATTTTTTTTCTTGTTCAAACTGCAGAATTTAAAAATTATTTGAAACTAATGATTCTTATTAAATGAGTATATGAATCAAACTTTTTCCCTTTAATAATAAACAAATAAACAATTTGAAGAGTTGAAGTTAAACCAATATATATATCAACTTCGAATCCCCCCCCCCCTTTTCAATATTCAAGTACTTCAATAGTTTACTTGACCATTTATGTATTTCTTCAATCAATTATAATTCTTTAGTTTAATATCAATTGTGACAATTTATATTTCTATGCGGTGGAATATATACACCACCTTTATGGTGATGATGCAACTAACGAACAACCCATGTTAGAATTAAATTGCTCCCCATTTTGCTAGCCACTATAAAATTTCATTACCTCATCTTTATCTGAACTTGAAATTTCAAAAGCTACTTTATGCAAGTATTCTTTTTTATCCAAATTAAAATCATACTAAAGCATTCTCAGAATGTTGCTCGTCTTTCACAACTTATGAAAACTACATTGGCAATGGAATGAACTACGAAGCCTTTCTTTTGTGTTGCGACACTACCTCACTCTTGTAACACTATTACTCAATAACTGAAACACCCATCCTATTTGGGGATATTGAAGAAAAAAATAGTCAATGCACTCGAATAATACGGTTCATAAATTTTCTCTATTAAAGAATCTATTTTTGGTGAAAATCCTCAATCAAACTCAACCAACACCAAACAAATATTTGCACTTCTCTCAATTTATTTCAAAACATAATTTTGTTAAAAGAAAGATGGAGATGATTGATGAATATGTATTGTGCATTTCAATTGTTTCATTTTTTGGACTTCTTTTGTTGTATTATCTAACAAAGAAGATATTGAGATTCCATCCAGCTGCCATCTAGCTGGCATAGTAGTTAGTTAGTAGTGGTTGTTATGTTTCTGTACAGTTAGTCAGTGGAGAAGTTAAGCCTCTGTTTAGCTTAGCTGGAATAGAGTAGATATTTTTGCTTTTTTACCTTTTTTATATAAATACACACATATGCAATACAATATAATACAATTAAGCTTTGCACTTTACATATTTTTATAGTTTCCTCTTTGCTCTAATTGTTGAGCTCTATTTTTAAGACCTCCATTGCAGAGTTGCCTGATCTCAAGGCACTGCATTCTCTACATCTTGACATGATATCAAAACACTCTCGATCCTGAGGTGATTCTCTCTTGATTCGCATTACTTCGCTTTCAATTGGTTAGTCATTATGTCCTTTTTTCCAATTTCTTGCTTTCTTCAACCTTCGTTGTTATTGTTCCTTTTGATTTTGTATTGTTGTTTCATTATGGCGATTGTGAGGATAGTAGTTCATCAAGTGCCTCTAATTCTTATGCAATTGACTCAAATAACCCACTGTATATGCATCTCTCTGATAATCCTGGAGTTGCATTGGTACCCATTCCTTTTGTCGGCATTGGTTATCGCTCATGGAGGAGAAGCATTTTTTTATCATTATCGGTGAAAAATAAATTGGGATTCATTACTAGAGAGTGCACAATACCTAATCTCGATCGCCCTATATACAGGTTATGGGTGCGATGTGATGATATTGTTACTTTATGTATTTTGAATTATTTGTTGAGCAAAATTGTAGACAGTGTTGAATATGTTACGGACTCTACAAAACTTTGGTGAGAATTAGAAGATAGATATGAGCAGTCTAATGGTGCAAAATTATACCAAATACAAAAGGAAATTAATGATTTGTCTCAATGATCCTTGACATTACTAGTTATTACACAAAACTGAAGAAACTTTAGGAGGAACTTAGTACTCTGAGTGAAAAGGTTCAATGTACCTATAATTATATTTGTGGAGCCAAGGATAATATTCACAAAGTAGAGAACGATAGGAAGTTGATCCAGTTTTTGATGGGTTTAAATGAGGTGATACAGTGATACATGGTAGCATATACCAGCTGGATGACAGCTAGATGGTATCTCAATATCTTCCTTGTTAGATAATACAACAAAAGAAGTCCAAAAAATGAAACAATTGAAATGCACAATACATATTCATCAATCATCTTCATCTTTCTTTTAACAAAATTATGTTTTGAAATAAATTGAGAGAAGTGCGAATATTTTTTTGGTGTTGGTTGAGTTTGATTGAGGATTTTCACCAAAAATGGATCCTTTAATAGAGAAAATTTAGGAACCACATTATTTGAATGCATGGACTATTTTTTTTTTCAATATCCCCCAAACAGGATGGATGTTTCATTTATTGAGTAATAGTATTACAAGAGTGAGATAGTGTCGTAACACAAAAGAGAGGCTTCGTAGTTCGTTCCATTGCCAATATAGTTTTCATAAGTTGTGAAAGACGAGCAACATTCTGAGAATGTTTTAGTATGCTTTTAATTTGGATAAAAAAATGATGCATGAAGTAGCTTTTGAAATTTCAAGTTCAGATAAAGGTGAGGTAATGACATTTTATAGTGGCAAGCAAAATGGGGAGGAATTTAATTCTAACATGGGTTGTTCATTAGTTGCATCATCACCATAAAGGTGGTGTATATATTCCACCGTATAGAAATATAAATTGTAATAATTGCTATTAAACTAAAGAATTATAATTGATTGAAGAAATACATAAATGGTCAAGTAAACTATTGAAGTACTTGAATATTGAAAAGGGGGGATTCGAAGTTGATATATATATTGGTTTAACTTCAACTCTTCAATTTTTTTTTACGTTTATTATTAAAGGGAAAAATTTTAGTTCATCAAGTGCCTCTAATTCTTCTCCAATTGACTCAAATAACCCACTGTATATGCATCCCTCTGATAATCCTGGAGCTGCATTGGTACCCATTCCTTTTGTCGGCATTGGTTATCACTCATGGAGGAGAATCATTTCTTTCTCATTATCGGTGAAAAATAAATTGGGATTCATCACTGGAGAGTGCGCAAAACCTAATCTCGATCACCCTATATATAGGTTGTGGGTGCGATGTGAAGATATTGTTACTTCATGGATTTTGACTTTTTTGTCAAGGGAAATTGCAGATAGTATTGAATATGTTACAGACTCTGTGAAACTTTGGATATAATTAGAAGATAGATATGAGCAGGCTAATGGTGCGAAATTATACCAAATACAAAAGGAAATTAATGATTTGTCTCAAGGATCTCTTGACATTACTAGTTATTACACAAAACTGAAGAAATTTTGGGAGGAACTTAGTACTCTGAGTGTAAGAGCTCAATGTACCTGTAATTGTATTTGTGGAACCAAGGCTAATATTCACAAAGTAGAGCAATATAGGAGGTTAATTTAGTTTTTGATGGATTTAAACGAGGTGTATAAAGTGATACGTGGTAGCAAATTAATGATGAATCACTTGCCCTCCATGGAAAAAGCTTTTTCCCTTCTAGTGCAAGATGAGCAACAAAGGGAAATCAAGTCATTTAGTCATCTCAGCATCGAGTCCACTGCTTTACATACAAGTAGCATTAGGCCTCCATCTTATAAGACTAACTACTTCACGTCAAATCAATCCGGTCCTATTCCATACAAAGAAAAATTCTATGACTATTGCAAAAGGACTAGTCATTTCAAAGAAAAATATTTCCTGCTCTATGGTTTTTCTTCTGTATCCAACAACACTGAACAAGCTCAGCCACAAAATTCCAATCAAAACATCAATAGAAAACAACATCCTATTCAGAGGAACAACAATTTTCACAACTCCAATCCAAGACACAGTAATTCTCGAGGATCTTCCAACTTCAACAAGTACAATAGAGGAAATAACAATAGAATAGTAGCAAATACTCACTGTGTAGTAAAATTAGGAACTGGTGTGGGGATTCGAGATGTACATACACCCGTGGAATTGTATAATTTGAATCTCACTAAGGATAAATATGGTAGAATTCAAGATGTGTTGAAGACTTTCCAGCAAGAGCATATTAATGACAATTCTGCCCATTCTGCACTTGTCAGTGGCACAATTGATTTTGCAAGTACTTTAGTCTGTACCTCCTATATTGATTTTGGTAAATTGTCTTATGAATGTTTCCAAAACAAATCTGACTTATGGATATTTAATTCAGGAGCCTCGAAGCACATGACCTTTAATATTTCACCCCAGCATAACATTGTCACTCTTCCTTGCCCTCTATTGGTAATGTTGCCAAATGGATATAGAGTCAAGGTAACTCAAGTTGGTACTGTGGAACTAGGACCTCTAATTACCTTGGAAAAGTTATTGTTTGTACCATCCTTCCAATACAATTTTATATCCATTCACACCATGACACTTCATTCAGGTTACACTGCCAACTTTAACAAGGACTTTTGTTTCCTGCAGGCCCTTCAATGAAAAGGCCTCTGGTGATTGGTAGGGCAGAAGTTGGTCTCTATTTCTTGTGTCCCAGGTGTCTACAGACTTCTCATTCAAATTCTACATCAACTGCTTGTTCTAGTTTGTATTTGTGTTGTCATTGTAACAAATCATATTCCTCTTCTACTCTAGCTACTGATTTGATTTTACAAAAACAGCACTGCATTTTGTTTTCA
Source organism: Capsicum pubescens (assembly GCA_030864215.1). Lineage (NCBI taxonomy): Eukaryota > Viridiplantae > Streptophyta > Magnoliopsida > Solanales > Solanaceae > Capsicum > Capsicum pubescens. The sequence goes on from CM061549.1 coordinate 251,675,649, forward strand.
ACTAAGCAGACATCTCATTTAGATAAACCTTCTCCTATTGTAAATGTTTCATGTGTTCCCGCCTCCTCCAATTTGAATGTTTTCACTAAGAACAATGTGAATTTTTTGTGGCATAATAGATTAGGACATGTCCTTTTTATCAAAATAAAGATTATTCCAAGCATTCTAGTCACCCTCTCCTCAAAACAACCTTTCATGTGTTTTGTGTGTCCCATGTCCAGGCAAGAAAGGTTTCCCTTCAAGCAAAGAACTACTTTGACTTCACATGTTTTTGAACTAGTACATGTGTCACGAACCGAGAAGAGGCCCTGGCCATGATGGGCATCCCGAACTATGAAGGCCGGGGCACCCCTATCTATCTAGCGATCATGCACAATGCTCATACAATAAGAAGAAAATGCGAAAAGATCATAATACGGAATCATGGTCGACATTATAATCAAACTAACCTATTTCAAATGAAATTCATAACTATCCAACAACATCTAACATTCAGTCTGCAAAATCTCTAAATACATCAAAACCAACATCTTGTTTAAACTGGGACAAGGCCCCCAGACGGTCCCAAAACAAAAATGAAATAACGATGTTCTAAAAAAATAGGTCTTCTAAAATAAGGGAGGCTCACCAACTGCACACTTCTATTTAACAAATCTACGGCTTAGCGGGACCCCTTGACTGAGCCTCAGACCCTAAAATATAGGGGGTCAGTATAATTGTACTGGTACGCAGAGCAATCTAAAATAAAGTATTTTTATACAACATATGTGAGAGAAATTTGTAAACAATTTATATATGATATATGAAAAATACATGGGCATACTTAAAAGACTTTGAATAATAATCTGAAATCCATGACTCACTCTTTATCTTAATATTGAGCTAGGTGGTTGTAACGCCCCAAAAATGGGTCTCGAGATGTCACACGGTGCTTAGGATCATAAGTGACCCCAAGCTAACCCTTATAATGGCATAACTCATAAGCAACTGAATAAAAATAGCTAAATCTGTACAAAATCAGTGGAAAATAATTCTTTTCTGAAATCTATTCAATACAAAACTGAATTCACATGATTACAACTCTACTTTCACAAAGAAAACTGAAACTGAATACATTAACTCTACTATCTGTCTATGAAGCCTCTACTTATATTTACTATATATATCTGGGAAGCTACTCCAACTATCACTAATCAATACGTATGAATGAGAAAGTAAAGAATATAAATAAGTATAACTTAAGTCCTCGAAGTAGGAGGACTCATCATCTCAGGCTTGAATCTGCAACTGTCTGAGTTTGAATGTGCATACTGAAACTTGTACCTACATTATGGGACAATGTAGCACATAGACATATATATGTATCAGTACTTTGAGGATGTACTGAGTATATGGGGGTGAATGCATAAGTAAAAACATATCTCATAGTTGTCATTTATAAAACAATGCATGCTAAATGTACATGACTCACATAAAATGGAATATCTGAAATACCAAAATAAGTAGCCATAAGAAGCAAAACATGCTTTACAAATCTCATGAGCCACAACATTTGGTTCTAAAATCTGTATTCTCTTCTTGTTCTTGTAATCTTGTAAACTAAATGAAATCTGAAATTTCTTTCTGCATAAGAAATACTTTTTCTCAATTCATATAGGCTAAGTAAAAAAGGAGCTCACCTTTGTGTCTAAAAACTAAAGTTGTAACTCTGTAACTAAAAATCTCAAGTAATTAAATATCTGAAAAAAGTTTTGTGAGCCTTTACACTCAATTCCTAAAATCATTAGGGAAAATACTTATATTAAGAAATATACACAAAAGTTGTTATTTACTTTTACTAGCAGGGAGGTTCTCTTAACCGACATGAACCATTTGAGCTGACATGGAGTCCAACATCTTGTCCACGTTGGGGAGAGATGTTCTACCTTTACCATCATAGTAGAACCTTAACTTTAGTGATCACTATCTCGGCCTCATGCCTATAAATCTCAATCCTACATTGGCACGTAGTTTTGGGGTATGAGACCTTGGAATCATACCCAACTCGGTGCTAAATACTACTCCCATACTTAGGCTCAGAAATTTTAGGAAATCCACCTTAAAATAACTCAAGAGTCTATAATGAAGACCAAATTATGCTTCTCTTAGCTTAGCTTTTGAAAGTACTTATCAAAACTTGTCAACAAAACTTAAGATCATAATCTCCTTATAAACTAATTACTTGTACTTAGGACTCAAAATATAAAGATTTAATGCATCGAAATTATATTTAAACTTCATGCTCAACCATCATCTTAAAAAGCTTACAATCATCTCAATCAAGATATTGGAAAAATAAGTCATAATATGAATCTCATGATTTCAACATCTCAAAATTCATGCTTGATAACAAAACATTCATAATCATCTTAAAATTTGGAAAATTCGTAAATAGGCATGGAAATATAAACAAAATAATGTAATTCAACCTTTAATCCATAGGAAATCTCAAAATCTTGCAAACAATAATAATGGGTATAAACCCTAACTTCAATTTCATAGAAATCTCATAATTTACAGAAATTTATATTTAAAATAAGCCTTTGGTTACAAGGGTGAAAGAGTTACCCTTTTTCAAACCCCACATACCTTGGATTATGAATTTAGATGAACAAGTTTTCTTGAGACTCTCTTTCGTACTCTTGAGTGAGGGTTGTTGAAGTTTTTGACTTGGGAACCTTGAGTCTTAATTCAATTTGTAAAATATATGGTGAAATCTTGAAGAAAGAATTGGGTCATGCTCTTGAGGGTTAATCTTGAGAGAAAACCCTATTTCTTGATGCTTTGGATCAATTTGAAGTTCTATGTTTCGTTTTGATATATCTAGGTGTTAAAAAAGGTGGAAAATCTCAAAAATGGCTTTAAATTTGCTGAACGGGATCTACGACGGCTTGTACGATGGTCCGTCACTGGCTCGACGGTACGTCGGCCTGACCGTCACACTTGGATCGGAATAGGTACTCACTGCCTTAGCTGTGATGGCTTGGGCGATGGTCCGTCTCTAGATCAACGGTCCATCAGCCTGACCATCGTACTTGGAAAATGAAAGGGAATACCGCCTTGGTTGCGACGGCTTGAGCGATGATTCGTCGCAAGATCGATGGTCCATCAACCTGCCCATCACACCTAGGTAGTTCTGACAACTCTCAGCAAAATGGCCATAACTTCTCACCCCGATATCAGATCTGGACTAAATTGGTATCATTGGAAAGCTAACTCGATTCCCCATATGATTAAAAATCAAAATTAGGGAAAATCTATCTGATTTAAATATTATTGACATAGGAAATCATCTCTTAATCTTCTGAAGACTAAATTACACTTAAAGAAAGTTTTGGGTATTACAATGGTATACCCTACAACTCTACAATCCCATGGGCTATATGGAATCTGCCCTTAACTCGGAAGCCAAGATCCCAACCCAATTTTACCGCAAGGGTTAGAGTCTCTATCTCTAATACACCAAAGGGCACAAGGCCAGCGTACGATCATACTTGGGGACATAATAAACTCATATCGGCAAAATACTATTTTGGTCTAGGAGTTATCTAAACTCAAGCCTTTTTTGGGCAACCACCTAACTCTCTTTAATCCTATTTTTAGCTCTTTAAGACATACATTCTCTGAAATCAAAATCTAAGACTCTTACTCTGTTATGGCATTCAATTAAATGGTATCGTCATAACAATAACTTGCAAGTCATATCTCTGAGCCATAAAATATCATGGGATAGTATCTTCATTCTAAACACAAAGATTGGATCACCATATCATTCAAACAGTTCAAGAGAATTCGTACTTCAAAATATATGTCTAATTATGTAAAGAATCTTTCTTTTCAATATTTCAACAAACATATGGTGGTCATATATTTTTGACAAACAATGCAATTCTTTCATTATGTATCTTCAATATTTGTCAACATGTAAAACCTCTCTCTCTTCAATTCATAATCAAAACCAAGTCTTATGAAATAGTAAAGACGTTTGTAATATGTTTCTCAATATGGATTTGAATAATTCATAACATATGAACACAAGGGGATTTAAAACAAGAGAGGGATTATGATTTTTAGTGCTCTCAATTCAAGTTTTAAACATCAAACCCCATGCATACATATATATATATATATATGAACAAACATCAAGTTTCTGGGGAAATCCTCAAGACAAAAACTTTACTATCAAGAAAGATTCACAATGCATAATTGTAGTTGAAATTTCAATACCCTTTCGTAAATCCATAATTTCTAAACATTTAAACATGATTAAGACAATTTCACCATGCCTATGTAGTTTAGGAAAACTCCACATACCTTAGATTACTGGGTTTTAAAGAGTAGAACTCGAATCTTGATTTGTTCCTTGAAAATCTTGGACTTAAGGACTGATATTCTGGATTTCTTATTCTTGTAGGAAACCCTAGTTGGATCTTATTTTGAGAGTGAAGAGGAAGTTTTTGATGTTGTATAACTAATAATGATTGATTAATAAATCTTAAGGGGTGATTTAATTCATGTGAATGCTTTTTGGAATGAGGGAAAGAACAAAACACCCCTAAGGAACCCAAAAAAAAAGTCACATAATTGCATCAGTTGACGACCAGGGTTGATGGGCCGTCACTTAGGTGATAGGTCGTCACCCAGGTCATCACTTTTGGGGTGGTTTTAACCATTCACTTCCTTAGGCTGATGACTAGGTCTGACGGGCTGTCACCCAGTTGATAGGTCGTCAGCCTCGCCGTCATATTTGGGCGGACAAACACTTAGAAGTAAAATGATCATGAATTTCTACTCCAATATCGGATTATGGTAAAACTAATGGAGTAGGAAAAAAGACTCAAAGAAATTTCACTTCATATATAGTAGGCCTCTTAATTTGATATAAACAAAAAGTTATGGTCGATGGAAATTGACCAAAGTTTAGACACTCACTAAAACTCAATCTATAGGAAGGTTTTCAACTCGCCTTTGAGTTAAGGGACCTCTATGATCTCAATTCAAGCCCAAATAGATTCTCACACTACATAATTGATTAAAACACTAAATTTTCATGGTATTTATTAACTTTATGAACTATTACGCATTCAAATGACAGTTTACATTCTAGCCCAAAATACGGGTTGTTATATTATCCCCCCTTGGGATTATTCGTCCCCAAATGATGACTCGGGACACAACAAGCACGATTTCTAGAATTAAATGGAATAAAATAGTATAGGATTTGTACCTTCTAAATCATCATCCATGGCTTCGAAAAGGTTTGGGTACCTCTTACGCATATCATCTTCTGACTCCCAAGTAGCTTCCTCGGATTTTTTATTCCTTCACATCACCTTAACCAAAGCTATTTTTTTGCTTCTCAACTTCCGAAATTGGCGATTCAAAATGGCAATGGGTTCTTCTTCATACGACAAGGATTCTTTCACATTGATCTCCTCTACAGGCAACACTAGGGAATGATCTCCAATGCACTTCTTCAACATAGAAACATGGAATACTGGATGAAAAGAAGCCAGACTTGTGGGCAAATCTAACTCATAGGCAACCCCACCAATCCTCTTCAAAATCTGATACGGTCCTATGTAACGAGGACTAAGCTTTTCTTTCCTTCTGAAATACATGACTCCCTTCGTAGGGGAGACTTTGAGAAACACCCAATCACCAACCTCAAATTCTAACTCTCTTCTCCTAACATTGATATTGGATTTCTGATAACTCTGAGCTGTCTTAAGTCTCTCTCTAATGATCTTCACCTTCTCCATTGCCTGATGAACAAGGTCAAGCCCGAATAATTGGGTTTCACCTACTTCATACCACCCAATTAGTGATCTACATTTTCTCCCATAAAGTGCTTCAAAAGGAGACATCTGAATACTGGCATGGTAAGTATTATTATAGGCAAACTCTATCAATGTAAAATGATCTACCCAACTACCTTTGAAGTTAATTATGCAGTCTCTCAACATATCCTCAAGGGTATGAATGAATCGTTCAGCTTGCCCATCAGTCTGAGGGTGGAAGGCAGTGCTCAGGTTCACTTGGGTACCTAAACCTCTCTGGAAATATCGCCAAAACTACGAAGAGAATTACGTACCTCAATCAGATTAATGGATATCAGTGCCCTATGCAAATGAACTATTTCCTCTATGTACAACTTGGTATAATATCTCCCGATTAGTTAATTCTCACAAGAAGAAAGTGAGTTGACTTGGTCATCCGATCTACGATCACCCAAATTGAATCATATTGGTTTTGGGACCTTGGAAGACCCATGATGAAATCCATATTAATCATCTCCCACTTCCACATAGTCAAGGCTATCTCTTGAGAAGTACCACCTGGTCTCAAATGTTCCACTTTGACTTGTTCACAATTCAAACACTTAGAAACAAAAGTAGGAACATCGCATTTCATATTGTTCTACCAATAAATTGTCTTAAGATCATGATACATTTTTTTAGAGCCTGGGTGAACAACATACCTCAAAGTGTGAGCCTCATCAAGAATTCTTTCCCGCAATCTATCCATATTTAGCACACACAGCCTACCTTGATACCTTAAATCCCATCACCTCCAATTTCAAAAGCCATCACCTACTATTTCCCAACATTTTTTTTAATCTACATCTAGATGGGGTCTTTGACCTATTTTTCCTTAACTTTAGTACATAGGTAAAATTTATCTATCTCATGAACAATTACTCCTCCATCTTTGGAATCCAAAAGTCGAACCCCTAGATTTGCAAGCCGGTGAATATCTTTCACCATCTCTCTTTTCCCTTTCTGAATATGAGAAAAACTGCCCATTGATAACCTGCTAAGGGCATCGGCTACTATATTTTACTTGCCCGAATGATAGTGCAGGCTCATATCATAGTCCTTCAACAATTCTAACCACCGCCTCTGCCTGAGATTAAGTTTTTTTTGTGAGAAAACATACTGCAAACTTTTGTGGTCAGTAAATATATCAACATGTACACCATACAAATAATGGTGCCATATCTTAAGTGCGAACACCACTACTGCTAACTCCAAGTCATGGGTGGTTGAATTTCGCTTGTGTACCTTTAACTACCTAGATGCATAAGATACCACCTTACCATACTGCATAAGTACACATCCAAGTCCCACCCGGGATGCATCACAGTACACAACAAAATCCTCTGTACCTTCGAGAAGGGTGAATACAGGCGCAGTAGTCAACTTGTCCTTCAATTTCTCAAAGCTATTCTCACAAGAGTCAAACCACACAAATTTCACCTTTTTCTGTGTCAACCTGGTAAGTGGAGCATCTATGGCAGAAAAACTTTCTACTTACCTTCTGTAATACCCTGCCAAACCCAAGAAGTTTCGAATGTCGATTGGAGTCGTGGGTCTAGGCCATTTCCTTACTGCCTCAGCCTTTTGGGGATCAACCTTAATTCCCTCACTAGACACAATATGCCCCAAGAAATTAAAAGCACTAAGCCAGAATTCACACATGGAAAATTTTGCATACAATTTATGATCTTTTGGGGTCTGAAGAATAATTTGGAGATGACTGGCATGTTTTCCTCATTCTTGGAGTAAACTAAGATGTCGTTGATGAAAACTATGATAAACAGGTCGAGAAACTGATGGAACACCCTATTCATAAGTTCCATGAAAGAAGCAGGGGAATTAGTTAGTTTGAAGGACATAACTAAGAACTCATAATGGCTATATAAGGTTCGAAAAGCTATTTTTGGAATATCAGCCTCCCTAAGCTAATGATACCCCAAACGAAGGTCTATTTTTGAGAAACACTTAGCACTTTGAAGTTGGTCAAACTGATTATTAATTCTAGGAAGAGGGTATTTTTTTTTAACAGTAACCTTATTCAGTTGATGATAGTCTATACACATACGGAGAGGACTATCTTTCTTATGAATGAAGAGTATAGGTGCACCCCAGGGAGAAACACTAGGATAGATAAATCCCTTGTCAAGAAATTTTTTTAACTATTCTTTCAACTCTTTCAACTCTGCAGGAGCTATTCTATATGGAGGGATAGAAATAGGATGGGTTTCTGGTAATAAGTCAATGCAAAAATCTATATCCCTATCAGGTGGAATCCCTAGACGATCATCAGGAAAAACTTTCAGAAATTCATTAACTACAGGATAGACTGGAGAGGACTTTCAGTATTAGAATCTTTTACCCAAATCAGATGATACAAATAACCCTTAATTATAAGTCTGTGGGCTTTGAGATAAGATATGAACTTCCCTTTAGGCGCTATAGAATCCCTCTCCCATTCTATCACTGGTTCATTCAGAAAGGAGAAAGTGACCTTTCGGGCTCTATAATCTAGGATGGCATAGCACGAATAGAGCCAATCCATTCCCAAAATAGCATCAAAGTCAATCATATCAAGATCTACAAGATCTAACACAGTATCATGATTATAGATAGACACAATACAATTTCTATACACCCTCCTAGCCACAACAGAGTCACCAACAAAAGTAGATACAAAGAAGGGTTCTGGAATATTTTTGGGTTCAAAGCCAAAACTGACGGCTACATACGGGGTTACATAAGACAAAGTAGACCCAGGATCATATAACACATACATATTGCGGGAGAAGATTTGTAACATACCCATGAATATATCTGGTGATACCTCTGCATCTTGTCCATTAGTCAGAGCATATAACCAATTGTGTCCTCTCTTGGTAGCTGAAGTAGTACCCTTGGGAGGTGGTAGCACTAATGAATTAGCTTAGGAATTGGCACCTCCAACACTATCTATTGTAGTCGGGCAATCCCTTTAGATATGGTCTGTATTTCCACAAGCGTAGCACACCATCGTGCCAAACTAACATCTGTCTGGGTAGTTCTTTTGGCACGAGCTGCACAGAGGGTACTGTCATAACGGTCAAGCCACACTCTCCTGGGATTGAGGATCCTATAATCCCGATCCATGGTTGGGCTAAAAATTCTGAAATCGCCGATAAACTGGAGGTCTGGGTGCTAGAGCGCTGGCTGAAGACTGTGCATTACCCTAAACCTTTTTCTTCGGCCACCTATTACCCCAATTACCACCTTGTTGCTGACTGTTGTTCTGGTCTGCAGATTTGGCCCTCTTAGCCTGTCTGTCTTTCTCCCATACTTCAGCAACCCTCTTCTTCTGTTCCTCAACCTGTTGCATATGAATGGATAATCTGGAGAAACCCATATCTCTATTCAGCATTTCCCTTTTGCATTACAACACCAAATCATCCGAGAGACCATATGCAAACTTCCTCATGCGAGGTCTCATGTTACCTGCAAATTCCAGGGCATAGCAGGATAACTGATTAACTTCAAGGTATACTCCTTAACACTCATATTCCCTTGCTTCAAGTTCATAATCTCTTCACCCTTGGATTCTCTCAATTCCTGGGGAAAGAATCATTCCAGAAAAGCCTTCATGAAATCGCCCCACATAGAAGGCTCAACATCACTACCCTTTGAATCCTCCCACTCATTATACCATTAATTTTCCATATCTTTTAGTTGATAGGCTTCTAACTCTACACCTTCAACCTCATTCACATGCAGCACTCTGAAAATCTTCTCTAACTCATCAGTAAACCCTTAAGGGTCATCCTCCACCTTCGTGCCAGTGAATATGGGGGAGGGGGTTAAGTCTCATGAATTGACCAACTCGGGTAATCTTAGATGAACCATATACAGAACCCACATCTTTAGACTAATAAATTTGAGAGGCTACCAGCTATGCAATCATATGGATAGACTATCTGAACTCAGCATTTGAAACCTTTCTCTGAGGAGGCTAGGGACGATTAACATTGGTTCATAGAGCCCGAGGTGGACTGGTCGAAAATGGGGAAACTCCTGGAGTAGGAACAAACTTTGGGGTGGGATCTCTGTTACGGGTTCGCATCCCATGAATGGGACGAACATCCTCAGCCTGAGCACTTTATTCATTGATTCTACGAGAAGGAATGGTAACTTTCTATAACACAAGATATCATTGATTAGAGGACATCAGACTCTATAGCAAGAACTAAATCATGAAACAAGAGAGACATTCCTATACTCCTTGTAGGTTTCCAATTATAAGTGTGGAGCGGTACACACCCATAAATAGGACTCTACTCGATGCAATTTTGCAGACACCCTGGGACCATGAACCATGCTCTGATACCAAGTTTGTCACGACCCGAGTAGAGGCCCTAGCCGCGACGGGCATCCTGAACTATGAAGGCCCGAGCGCCCCTATCTATTTGGCGATCATACACAATACTCACACAATAAGAAAAAAAAGTAGAAAGATCATAATACAGAATCATGGTCGACATTATAATCAAACTAACCCATTTCAAATGAAATTCATAACTCTCTAACAACATCTAATATTCAGTCTGTGAAATCTCTAAATACATCAAAACCAACATCTTGTATAAATTGACACAAGGCCCCCAGTCAAACCCAAAATAAAAATGAAATAACAATGTTCTAAAAATTAGGCCTTCCAAAATAAGGGAGGCTCACCAACTACACACTTCTTTCTGACAAATCTATGGCTTAGCGGGACCCCTTGACTGAGCCTCAAACCCTAAAATATAGGGGGTCAATACAATTGTACTGGTATGCAGAGTAATCCAAAATAAAGAATTTTTATACAACATATGTAAGAGCAGTTTGTAAATAATTTATATGTGATAGATGAAAAACATATGAGCATATTTAAAAGACTTTGAACAATAATTTGAAATCTATGACTCACTCTTTATCTTACTTTTGAGCTAGGTGGTATACCCTACAACTTTACAATCCCACGGGCTATATGGAATATATCCTTAACTCGGCAGCCAAACCCCTCCAACCTAAGTTTGCCACAAGGGTTGGAGTCTCTATCTCTAATACGCCAAAGGGCAATAGGCCAGCGTACGGTCCCACTTGGGGACATAATAAACTCGTATCGGCAAAACACAATTTTGGGATAGGAGTTATCTGAACTTAAGTCTTTTTCAAGCAACCACCTATCTCTCTTTAAGACCATTTTTAGATCTTTAAGACATGTATTCTCTAAAATCAAAATCTGAAGCTCTTACTCTATTATGGCATTCATTTAAATGGAATCATCATACCAATAACTTGAAAGTCGTATATCTAAGCCATAAAATATCATGGGATAGTCTCTTAATTCAAAACACAGAGATTGGACCATCATATCATTCAAACAGTTCAAGAGAATTCGTACCTCAAAATATATGTCAAATTATGCAAAGAATCTCTTTTTAACATTTCAACAAACATGTGGTGGTCATGTATTTTTGAAAAACCATGGAATTTTTCCATTATATATCTTCAACATCTGTCAACATGTTAAACCTCTCTCTCTTTAATTCATAATCAAAACCAAGTCTTATGTAATAGTAAAGACATTTGTAATATACTTCTCAATATGGATTTGAACAATTCATAATATATGAACATAAGGGGATTTAAAATAAGAGAAGGATTATGATTTTTTGTGCTGTCAATTCAAGTTTCAAACATCAAACCACATGAATACATATATATATATATATGAACAAACATCAAGTTTATGGGCAAGACCTCAAGACCAAAACTTTACTATCAAGAAAGATTCACAATGCATAATTGTAGTTGAAATTTCAATACCCTTTCGTAAATCAATGATTTCTAAATGTTTAAACATGATTAAGATAATTTCACCATTCTCATGTATTTTAGAAAACCCCCCACGTACCTTAGATTACAGGGTTTTAAAGAGTAGAACTTGAATCTTGATTTGTTCCTTGAAAATCTTGGGCTTAAGGAGTGATTTTCTTGATTCTTTATTCTTGGAGAAAACCCTAGTTTAATCTTATTTTGAGAGTGAAAAGGAAGTTTTTGTTGTTGTATAACTGATAATGATTGATTAATAATGCTTAAGGGGTGATTTAATTCATGTGAAAGGTTTTTGGAATGAGGGAAAGACCAAAATATCCCTAAGGAATCAAAAAAAGTTGCATAATTGCATCAGTTGATGACCAGGGTTAATGGGCCATCACTCAGGTGATAAGCCGTCACCTAGGTCATCACTTTTAGGCTAGTTTTCACCATTCACTACCTTAGGCTGATGACTAGATTTGACGGGCCGTCACCAGCTGATAGGTTGTCAGCCTCATCGTCATATTTTGGCAGACAGATACTTCAAAGTAAAATGAGCATAAATTTCTACTCCGATATCATATTAAGCAAAAAAAATAGGTGGAGTTGGAAAGAAGACTCAAAGACCTTTCATTTCATATATAGTAGGCCTCCTAATTCGATATATACAAAAAGTTATGGTCAATGGAAATTAACCCAAGTTTAGACTCTCACTAAAATTCAATCGATAGAAAGGCTTTCAACTCTCCTTTGAGTTAAGGGGCCTCTATGATCTCAATTCAAGCCCAACTATATTGTCACACTATCTAATTAATTAGCACACTAAATTTTCATGGGATTTATTGGCTTTTGGAACTATTACGCATAGGAATGACAGTTTACATTCTAGTTTGAAATGTGAGTTGTTACAACATGTTGATTTGTAGGAGCCCTATCATGTAGACAAATATGATCATTTTAAGTATTTCATCACTACTATAGATGACTTCAGTAGGTCAACCTGGACCCAACTTTTGAGCACTAAGATCAATGCTCTTCAAGTCCTAAAAGCTTTCACTGCCATGGTAGAGAACTAGTTTCATATCACTATTAAAACCTTTAGAACTAATAATGGTCTGAAGTTTGTTAACTTAGAAACTACTGCATTTTTCCAAGCTAAAGAAATCCTTCACCAGAAAACATGTCCATCTACACCACAACAAAATGGTGTTGTGGAAACAAAACACAAGTACCTACTTAAAACTGCCAGAGCACTCCTTTTTCAATCCAAGCTTCCCACAAAGTACTGGGGAGAATATGTTTTGTGTGCCACAGATATTATTAATAGATTTCCTTCCACTGTATTGCAAATCAAATGCCCCTATGAAGTTTTATACCGCAGAAAACCTCTTTATTCTCATATGAGAAGCTTTGGTTATCTTTGTTACCCTATTGTTCCCATACCTCATAGAGCTAAATTTGAGCTGAGAACTACTCCTCATGTTTTCATTGGTTACCCTTTTGACACTAAGGGTTACAAAGTTCTTAATCTAGCCATATAAAGAATACACATTTCCAGGGATATTGTTTTCCATGAAGATATATTTCCCTTTACTGCATTATCTACCACTGTATCATCTTCTACAAAGTTTCTTCCTTTTTATTTTATTGATGCTTTAAACTCTAATGATGATCTTGACACACCACATATTTCTACTTCAGTAGTAGCAGCACATCCATCTGTCAGTAGTCTATCCCCTTGTCCAGTCATATCACCTGGCGTTGATGTACCACCTGAAAAACCTATTAATCCCTCTGATGGTATTGACCACATAGAGCCTGGAAGGTTCACTAGAAAGATTCAAACTCCTGCTCATATGTCTGATTACATCCATTCTATTCCTAATCTTAAGTCACCTGCCCATCATTCAACTAACTTGTCTTCTACTTCTCTTAGTTTACTTTTTTCCAATCATCACCACATGGATCATAATGAACTAATTTCTAATAGTCAATATCTTGTAAGAAATATTTGCATTGATATAGAACCAACTTCTTACATAGAGGCAACTATTGACCCTGCATGGCAGTTTGCCATGACCTAAGAATTTGATGCTTTATAATGAAATAACACTTGGGATCTAGTTCCATTACCTCCTGGAAAGAAAACCATAGGATGCAGGTGGGTATATAAAATAAAACATAGAGCAGATGGTAGTATTTAGAGGCTGAAGGCTAGGCTTGTTGTTAAAGCGTACACACAACAAGCTAGCATTGACTATACAGAAACATTTTCTCCTGTGGTCAAGATGACCACAATTAGAGATTTATTAATCACAACAGTCAAAAAGGGGTGGCCAATGTACCAGTTAGATGTTAATAATGCATTTCACCATGGAGATTTGCATGAGGAGGTGTATATGGAGGTTCTACCTGGACTTCAAGTACTAGCACCTAATCTAGTGTGTTGACTAAATAAGTCTCTTTATAGACTTAAACAGGCCAGTAGGCAGCGGTATGCAAAATTAACTGAAGCTCTATGTTCAAGAGGCTACTGTAACACTCCGCATTTCCCTAGCAAAATTTGAGTCCCAATACATGAGTATCCATACATGAAATTTTTGAAACACTCATTATTTTTTAGTTTAGAGTCTTTTATTACATAGAAAATTCAATTAGCTTTACAAGGATATAAAATTCGCCCAAATTTGATAATCGGGTAAGACGTTATGGCGATTTTAAGTTTCAGTTGTTAAAAACCATCATTTTAACCCTCAACGCATCACGTAGGTAGCCCAAATGACAATTGTCAATTTCTAGTGATACTCCACAATCATGGTGCATCGCGGAGCAGGCCAAAATAGCATCCAAATCTTTACCGTGATGGCACCACAGCGCGACGTTTGTCCAGGTCCTAGTTTTCCATTTTCCAGTGGCTTGGCGCTATAGTGGCGCGTTGCGCCAAGGCCAATAATCATTTTTTTTAGTTTTTATCTTCCGTTATTAAATTCGTCCAAGGGTAATTGGGTCTTCTTCCACGGCCCTAACTAACCTAAAACATGAAATTCAGCCTTAATTGACCTAAATAGTCATTCATTATTCAACTCTTATTCAAAATTGAAGATCCTCTTTTCAAAAACTAGAACCCTAGCTCTCAAGAATCAAGGTCAAATCTCAAGAACTCTCCATCAATCCTTCCAAATTCATCATCCCAGGTATGTTAGATGTTCATCCAGGGATTTCTTTCATCCATGGAGCTCAAGTAACCTTTTAATTATAAAGTTGTGATCTTTTTAAGTTATTTGATTTTAAATCATGACTTCATCCATTACTCTCTATGAACTTTTATTTAATACCATGTTTTAATGAAGTTATTGTTGTTATTCGATTCCTCATGTTTTAATGTTATCATTTGTTGAGTTAAATCATGACTTAGTGTTTTTCATGATAATTTCATGTCAATTATGTCGGTCCTTTAGTAATTCTATGATTATTTTAAACCATGAACTATAAGTGTTTGATAAAATGCCTACAAGAGCAATTGTTTTAATAAGAGTCTTCATGCTATGTCCTTTAGTGTTTTAATGCCATGCTACTACTATTATTTTGAGTCCTGGGGGTATTGAATACCCGAAATCATAGTTTTTTACTTAATGTTGTCTCGGTATCTTCAGAATAACTTCAGATTATATTATGAACATTATCAGAATAGTCAGTTAAACTCAGAATAGTCTAGCATTTCAGTGTTATTCAATTGGGAGTAAGATTTAGCACCGAGCGAGTGTAGGGGTGGAGGCTTCCCCGTCAGATAGGCAGAGTTGTTAGTAGCAGTACCTATACTCCAGAACTACATAGCCAACGTAGGATATGAGTAGTCACCCATCAGATTAAGCTTGACTATCTCACAGGGGTCACCCGTCAGTTCTAGCTTGACACCCTTAGTCCTTTAGATATGATATCAGTTTAGTGGATCCACACAACCATTGTTAGTACCCATGTCATGGAATTAACACCCTTCCAACTGGGGTTACAGGTTGGACCCTGATTAGCTCAAATTAGGGAATGTCAGTTAAATGATACCTCCCACAGTCTCAGCTATAGTCTCAGTTACAGTCCCAGCTCAGTTATTCAGTCTTAGTGTTGTTTGACCAAAGCATACAGATTTCAGTTATTTTTAGTATTTCAGTTTGCATATTTCATCTAGTTTATGTCATGTGCTTGGTCATGCATCCTTAGCGTCCACAGATTTTTATGTATTTTCAATATTTTACAAACTTTCATGCATGTTAAGTATTTACAGATTTCATGTTCTCTATTTAGTATTCCATGTTTTATATGTATATTCAGATAGATCATTACTCCTATTCATGAAACCTTGTATGTTAACCTACCTCATTTAGTATACTAATACATTTAAAGTACTGATCGCATACCTCTTTTTTGCACTATGATGACTCATATAATAGGTGCTGACGCTCAGTTACTGAATCTCACTTAGTCCCTCGGATTCTTAGTAGTACAGTAGCAGTGGTGAGTCCTTAACACCCGACCACAGGCTATCTTATTTCATGTTTTTATTTCAGTAGTCAGTAGAGTTAGTTGGGGGCTTGTCCCATCAACTCTTAGTCAGTCAGTCTTAGATGCTTTTCAGATATTACAGCCAGTTAGTTGTTTAGTTTATCAGTACTTTATCAGATTTAGACCGTCGTTTTCCTAGATTTATATTTCAATTTGAATTCAGATATTTAAGACCTTATGGCACTTCAGTTATTCTTCCGCATTCATGATTATAATATTAAGTGCTCATAGTAGGTACCAGCTCATGAGTTATCTTGTGGTCTCTAGGAACCATAAGCACCGTGTAATGACTAGGGGGTAGTCTCGGGTAATGGCAATTCTACAGTTTATGTGGTTTTTATGTTGATGATGTCCTACTTAATGGTATAGACACAACTAACATAACTAGTTTGAAGGCTTACCTAGATGACAGGTTTAAGATTAAAGACTTGGGAACACTTCATTACTTCTTGGGCATGGAAATTCTTCACACCCAGGAAGGGGTTATTATTTCTCAAAGAAAATTTGTTCTTGATTTGCTCAAGGAGTATGATTGGATTTATCTGAACCCCTTGACATCTCCACTTGATCCTAATGTTAAGCTAAAGTTTCATGAAGGTGATGCCCTAAGTGACAGTACTTTCTACAGAAAACTAATTGGAAAGTTTAATTTTCTCACAAATACAAAACCTGACATTGCATTTGGTGTCCAACTCCTGAGTCAGTTTATGAAAGATCCTAGACAACTACATCTCTAAGTTGTACTTCATCTTCTCGGGTATCTTAAATCTAATCCTACTTTGGGTCTGTTTAATTCCAAAGATGCAGACTTCACTATCAAGGGTTATTGTGACTCAGATTGGGCCTCATGCCCTGACTCTAGGAAATCAGTGAGTGGGTTCGTGGTATTTTTTGGTGGTAGTCCCCTCACCTGGAAGTCTAAGAAATAGGAGACCATCATCTTTTCTTTAGTTGAAGCTGAATATAGATCTCTTAGGAAAGTTGTGGGAGAGTTGGTATAGCTGAGTAGGTTACTTGAAGAGTTTTTTGTTCCATTTTCCAAACCTATCTCAGTGTTTTGTGATAGTCAATCTACCTTACACATAGCCAGGAATCCTGTATTCCATGAGAAAACTAAACATATTAAGGTGGATTGTCATTATGTAAGACAAATCTTACAATAAGGCATTATATCTCTTCATCACATTGCAATCCAAGATCAACTAGCAAACATCCTGACTAAAGCATTAACTGGGATCAAACACTCTTCTATTCTTGACAAGTTGGCAGTGCTCTCTATACCTTCAACTTGAGGGGGGTATTGAGATCCCATCCAGCTGGCATAGTAGTTAGTTAGTAGTAGTTATTATGTTTCTGTACAGTTAGTTAGTGGAGAGTTTAAACCTCTGTTTAGCTTATCTAGATTAGAGTAGATATTTTTGCTTCTTTACTTTTTCTGTATAAATACACACATATGCAGTACACTACAGTTAAGCTTTGCTCTTTACACATTTTGACAGTTTTCTCTTTGCTCTAATTATTGAGCTCCATTTTTAAGACCTCCATTGCAGCAGTTGCCTGATCTCAAGGCACTGCATTCTCTACATCTTGACAGAAGAACATAAATAAAACTTTAAATAATGCAGCATTAGTTAAGGAATACATGTTCGAGAAAACGGATGTCATCGGTCCTGGTGTTGTTGGTTCTACTTTGGCATGCACTCTTTCCAAGGTACATTTACAAGTTTTTATTCATCTTATTTTTTTATATTCCTTATAAATATTTTGATTGTCATTTTCCCTTTTTGGAAATAAAGTTTTCATGTTTGAATTTACAGTCAAAATTGAAAAGTTTGACTCTCGAAATTCAAATCATGTTACATAAATTTAGATGAAGAAATATACAATCTATTAAGATGCACTTGCAAAGTAAGAAAAAAAAATTAGAACGCTATTAGTATAAATTGTTCTAGTTATGTATAATAATTTGTAGAATGGGTGATAAGTTCACGTGATAGAGAGGGATTTGAGTGAACCAAATAGAATAGTTGGTGGACTTCTAAATATTGGCTATCACAAATTACTTGACTTGGGTCTTGAAGGTATGATCGTATAAGCAGATAATATATACTCTTTTCATTTGAATTTATTAGTCTAGTTTTGTCTTGACATGGAATTTAAAAAATAAGAAGACTTTTGAATGTAATGGTCTTCAAACTAAAGATATGAAGAATATACAAATTAAGACGACTTCATCATGAAGATCACTTTATTCGAAATTTCAAATCATATTGTGCGAAATCATTTTTTATATTTGCTCATGAAATAAAAAGGATTGAGAAAATCTTCATCACCAAACCCCCAAAAAATACAAAGATTCGAGAAAAAAGGAAAGTCAAAGGAAATAGGAGAATCAAATTAAATTTCAAGTCTTGTTGGTCAAAATTCTTCTGAATATGATTCGGAAGAAGATAAAGTCGAAGAGGTATTTGTATTTGTATTAGTATTATATTAGCTTATGGATCATGTACATGTATTTCTATTTTTGATATACATATGAATCTGCATATGTATTTTTTACACAATGTTGAGTTTGGCTCTAGACTTTTCTACATCTTTTTTAGAAGTAACTTATGTATTTTTTGTATTTTGTAATATTTAAGATATGCATTCGTTTTTTTTTACGATGAGTTACACTTGTATTTCACAAATACATATGAAGATATATAGTATTTATATTTGTTACTGTTTAAGATATGTTTTTATACGTTTTTGTTTAATATGAGTCTGATATGTATTTCGCACACACATATGAACATATATATGTATTTTTTATATGGTAATATATATGGGTCAGATATGTCTTCTGTAAATACATATGCAGGGATATATATATTTTTTGTTATGTAATATGTATTTTGTAAAAAAACGTATGTAGACTATGTATTTTGTATTGATCTTGACAATCATTCAAATTACAATGCTAAAGATAAGTTAAAGCTTTTTGATGTGTGTTATGCAAAGGATTTGCCTCAACAACCTAGTGACAACTTTTAAGTACTGTAATATACATATAAAAAAGATATTTGTAAGTCTATTTAGAATGCATACTAATTTATTATTTTATGTATTTACAGAAATTGTGGATTGTATATGGTGACATATGTTGAGTACCTTATTTATGGTGAAGGTGTTCCGTTGGTTGACTCAAGTCTGACTTGCTTCACACAAGATATGCTTCAATTATGTGGGATTATGGTTTGAGAAAATAAGAAGTTGATGCACAAAGTGACGACGAAGCACTAATGAAACTTGTTAGAAAAATCAGGATAACAAAAGATACCGAAGTCCTTGAAGTTTGATGCTTTTTTTTGTATTTTGTATTTGACAACATATAATTGTAGAATGACAGTGATGTAGTTGAATAGTTGTTAAGTTTAACTTACTTTCAGGTTGCATGTGGAAAGTTCTTTAATATTTGACAGTTATATTTTGACTATGCTCAATCACATTGAATTGAAGGTTTTCAATTTTAATATTCAGTTTTTAATAGTTGAATTTGTAACACGTGTATTAATAGGTGATTATACATTTTTATGTTCAGATCTTATATATATATTACTTAGATGAACATATGTATATTTGTATTTATATGTATTTAAAGAATCAACATCAAATACATATATGTAACTGTAAATGTATTAGTTACCTGTAATGTAATTATATCTATTTTTGTGATTGTATGTGTATCCAGATATATATTTGTTATTTATATATATATATGTTTGTGATTAAATGACCAGGATATGTATTTTAAATGTGAAGATGTACTGTCTGGAATAAAATGTTTAACTTCAAAAATGCTTTTATTTTACTGTATTTTTTCACGTTCATTAAATACATATAAAATCAAATTTATTCATAATTTTTCTAAAAAAACTTGCAAGTACGGAAAATGTAACTGTAACATATTCCAATATACATGAAACATAATTGTCAATGAAGAATTATTCACATATTTTTCAAATGAGTTCAACTTTATGAAAAACGAGAATTATTTTTTTTTGATTGAATACAACAACAAGCGTATCATTTATGATATTTCCTACATGAACGTCTATTGTAACCCTTAAACCCATAAGCACTACAAGAATTGATGCTTCTCTTTCTGAACATATCTCTTTCTAATTTTCTACGATCTTTCTTTGGAGGTTTGTCAGGAGGCCGCTTGTATTTTGGGGGCAGTACTACCTCAATCATTATGCTTTGTGGAATTATCCAATCGTCTTTGTGTAGTAAAAGATAAATTGAAACATTATATGTTTTCAATACTGTTATTGGCTTGTATAAATCAGAGCAATACAGTCCTTTTGAAAAATTCTTGTTATCCAGGACTGCACAAGCATGTGCACATGGTGTCTGATCCAATTGAAATGTGTGATAAGAATTTATTTTTTCTTGAGGCAAACAATAAAATGCTTTTCTTTGTCATGTACTGTATAGACATACTTTGTGGCTAGTACAACCTGATTTTTTTAAGACAAAATAATTAAAAAAAAAGTCAAATTTAGTTAGACATTAGTATTATTTTATGTAAAGTATGATGTATTTTCATTCACAGTCGAAAATACATTTATAGGTTTGTATATGTATTTTTCAAATATAACAACAAATACATATTTGACATAACTTTACATATATCTTTCAAACATTAGCAACAATTACACATTTTTAGAGAACTATATATATATATTGACATTTGTATTTTTTATGTCAAATATAATGTAGTTTCATTAACAGTCAAAATAGTGTCACAAATTCAATGAAAATATACAACTAAGCTCACTGTCCAGAATATACAATTGCAATAAACTAATATGAATGACACTCAAATGATACAAATACAATCAAAATATATAATTTCAGACAAAATATATAAATTGAATTCATATATTCAAATAAACTCAAAAATTAATAATATAGTCAAGTAAACACAATTACACTTTGCAGAATATACAAATACATTCAAGAAAAATAAAATCGAGACTGCTAAATGCCTACGGAGCAAAAATAATTTTGATCAAGTATTAACTAAGATCGAATAACGCCGACATTGGACAAATAATAGATTCGATCAATTTTTACAATACACATCGAGAACGGAAAATTTTTACATTGAAAAAAATAATTTCGCACAAAACGATCTCAATTTCACATATTGAGAAATAAAAACGATTTGTTGAAATTCATATACGAACTTAATTTTGTTATTCAATATCTGTAACAGCAGTGAAGTTTTTTTTTCTTTTTTGAAATTTAGAAGTTCATCAATAAAAGAATCTCTAATTCGATTTTGATATTAATTTGAATTGCTGAATTTTATTCAGTAAAAGTGAATTTGAATTTTGGTTTCATTAGTTGAATAGTAACAGCACACAAACTAATAGGAGTCATTTATGGAAAAGGAATCCTCAGAATTAAATACATGACATAATTTAAGGGTCTGATTTCTTTTTTAACTTAATTGATTTGAATTAAATAAGAGATTGTAATTTCGCTTGTATATGTATTTATCTAGCAAACTTTACCTAAAATATAAAATACTACTTGTTATTTTATATAATTATGAAATAGTTCCCATGAAAGTCTTAATTATGATCATAAATTTGCTACTTAGGAAATTTTTCCTTTTTAAAAACTAAGACATCACAATGAGATTGTGAGCTACTTATGGTGTGGGGGCTTTGACTAGACCCCAATCGATTAATGTAACATATAACTATATATATTACTTACAAAAAATTAAAGGGAGGCATGGACCTTGCATCTAATAAGAAAAAAGATAGATTTAATCTAATATAACTTTAAAGATTAGTTAAATTTAGAGGTCGAGCCAAGTTTCGAACTTTATGAATTTGAATTCTAGAAGCTCACGCCCTCAACTGCTAGTACTTGGATTTTGAATTCAATTTGTATACATCTTTAATGATTCGGACAGATAAAGCAAACCACAAGTAAAAGAAAAATAAGAACAACATACAGATTTATGTGAAAATCCTTGAGGGAAAAAATCACGGGCAGAGGCAGAGGAATTTCACTATGAAAGGAGAGGAGTACAATGTGGAGAATGACGTAATTTCTGAATATCCAAAACCGACCCACTAACTGCACTTATATAGAATATGCGTACAAATAAGTCCTTGGCCCAAAAACATAAATGTCCATAATCGGCCCGATCCCTATGCTACCACTACAGACCCCATTAAAAATCACAAACATGGGTCGCACTGCGAAACTTTCAGGGCCGGACCAACAAAATTCGGGTAACAACTCTAACAGTTTTCTTTAAACACAAATATAAGGTTTGTATTACTAAAACTACTAAGTTATGCCGATCCCACATGTTGTATACTACCTTTTCGTCTGGTTAAATTAACTCCTACAAAAAGTGTCACGTAATATTATTAATGTATATCAAATCTTAGACATTTTCTTTAGCGATATTTCTGGCTCCACGGCTAATTGTAATTTATAAGCACCCGATCTTTGATGAACTTCTAGATAGTTACGTTCTTTCGTTTTTTTCCTTTTTTTTTCCTAATTGATTTATGTATATGTTACGTGTGAGTGCAGATTGCGTGAAAGATATAGATGCTCAAAGAGTCATTGGACTAACTGTTTACAACGCGGAGGGAAAACATACTATGTTGTCCCATCCCTTAGAGAAGTTGCATGCAGATGTGTCCGCAAGATACTTCAACAATGGACGTTTCGTCCAAAAGTTGAGGGACAAAGCTGCCACTATTCCAAAGTAATTTTTGCTAAGTTGTATGGATATATATTTTCTAAAAATTAAAAATTGTTGAATTTATATTGAATTTTTTTTTTCTATTGATCATTTTTGAAGATGTGTGTTTTTCAAGTTTGAAAAACATGTCTAGACTAGTATTTAAGTGAAAATGTTTTTTTTCCACTCACAAAATTTTAATTGTTTTTTCAGGTGTAAACTTAAAATGGTGAAGAATGATTCTATTTTGACACACTTAATAGTTAAATTCAAGGGAGAAGGGTCCAAATTAAAATATATCCAAACTTTGATGAATTTTGTTGTAACACGACTGAATTTTCGTCGGATTTTGTGACCCCCCAACTATTTATTAGTGTATTTTAGTAACGTTTATAAGCTAATAAATAAATAAAATTTATTATTAAATAAATAAAAAAGTTTGTGCAAATAAATGTCAGTAAAATACACTAATAAATAGTATTAGTGTCCGCAAGATGCTTCAACAATGGACGTTTCGTCCAGAAGTTGAGGGACAAAGCTGCCACTATTCCAAAGTAGTAATTTTTGCTAAGTTGTATGGATATATATTTTCTAAAAATTAAAAATTGTTGAATTTATATTGAAATTTTTTTTTCTATTGATCATTTTTGAAGATGTGTGTTTTTCAAGTTTGAAAAACATGTCTAGACTAGTATTTAAGTGAAAATGTTTTTTTTCCACTCACAAAATTTTAATTGTTTTTTCAGGTGTAAACTTAAAATGGTGAAGAATGATTCTATTTTAACACACTTAATAGTTAAATTCAAGGGAGAAGGTTCCAAATTAAAATATATCCAAACTTTGATGAATTTTGTTGTAACACGACTGAACTTTGGTCGGATTTTGTGACCCCCCAACTATTTATTAGTGTATTTTAGTAACGTTTATAAGCTAATAAATAAATAAAATTTATTATTAAATAAATAAAAAAGTTTGTGCAAATAAATGTCAGTAAAATACACTAATAAATAGTATTAGTGTCCGCAAGATGCTTCAACAATGGACGTTTCGTCCAGAAGTTGAGGGACAAAGCTGCCACTATTCCAAAGTAGTAATTTTTGCTAAGTTGTTTGGATATATATTTTCTAAAAATTAAAAATTGTTGAATTTATATTGAAAAAAGAAATTCTATTGATCATTTTTGAAGATGTGTGTTTTTCAAGTTTGAAAAACATGTCTAGACTAGTATTTAAGTGAAAATGTTTTTTTTTGCACTCACAAAATTTTAATTGTTTTTTCAGGTGTAAACTTAAAATGGTGAAGAATGATTCTATTTTAACACACTTAATAGTTAAATTCAAGGGAGAAGGGTCCAAATTAAAATATATCTAAACTTTGATGAATTTTGTTGTAACACGTCTGAACTTTGGTCGGATTTTGTGCCCCCTAACTATTTATTAGTGTATTTTAGTAACGTTTATAAGCTAATAAATAGATAAAATTTATTAATAAATAAATAAAAAAGTTTGTGCAAATAAATGTCAGTAAAATACACTAATAAATAATATAGTAGGGTCATGATAAAAACTTACACGCAGCGGGGTCATAGGACCCCCGCAAAGTTCATGCGTGTTACAACAAATTTCATCAAAGTTTTGATATATATCAGACTATTTTCCCTAAATTCAAAGTTATTAGGATATTATTTTAATTTAGTACAATCGTTTCTTGGTACGATTGATTCTTGAAATAGTTTGTTGAGCATAGAAGACTATCAGTTGAACGACTAGACATTTATTTTCCCACTTCTTTTTCATAATCCTTGTTTGTTTGTTTTTTTTGTAGCTTAAGACTTGAAGAAGGAACAAACATCTTTGATTGAAGAAAAGGGAATTGTGAAAGGTGTAAACTACAAAACAAAAGATGGACCAGAGCTAAATGCTTATGCTCCTCTTACAATTGTTTGCGATGGTTGCTTTTCAAATCTACGAAGCTCCTTGTGCAATTCCAAGGTATAAATTCTATTATTTTCTTTGAGCCTTTAGCTTGCCTTATTCAATCACATAATAAATTAAATCACGTCACTAGTTTTTCAGGTTATAACTGATTAACGTAAGTCCAAATTTCAAACATTTTCGTCTTATGGTCTATAAAATTTTAACAAACAATTGTTTTTGTAATTATATATAGGTGGATATCACTTGAGAAAATTGAAGGAAAGATGTCTTTTAAGTCTTGAATGAAGGATTGGTGACATTGACCAACAGATAGGGTCAAACATCATTAGGAAACTTGATTAAGTTAATTGTGGACTTAATTAATATTTTCAAAACTTTCTAATCTTTTCAAAAATACAAATCAATCCAACCCACACCCCGCTTCAGTCCTAATCAACCACTGTCTCTCTCCAGCTTCTCCCAACCAACAGTTCTGCAAAATTTCTCCCTTCAACCTCCGGTGACAAATAGTTGGGCGAGTTCCTTTTCGACTTTCAACCGTCAATCGACGTGAATACTTCTCCGGTGACAACAACTTCGAGTTCTTCGTCCTCCCATTTCCTTTTTCACAGGTAAAAAATTATGAAGAAACAGAGGAACTTGAGTCAACTACTCTTCTGGTATTGAAATGTGGACTGAATAAAATCCTAATTGCTGGCATTTCTGCATTTCTTCTTCTCGTAATCGTACTGTTGATTTGAATTTGTTGGTGATTTTTGGTCACAGTTGATGTTCTTAGTGTGTATGTGTGTGTGTGATATGTTGGTATTGCTGGGTTGATTTGTTGTTTGTCTTGGTAGAAATGGTATTGCAATAGTTGAAACATCTGATGTAATAGATGAAACATATGATGCAACAGATGAAAATCTGATGCAGCAGATTAAAAATATGATGCAACTATGAAAATCTGATACAATAGGTGAACAATCTAATAGATCATTCATCTGTTGCGACAGACGACTCTTCTGTTTGGAAGAAATCTAAACATTATTGATCTAACAGATAACTGATTAGTGATCTGTTTTTATTCTTTCCAATGGTTTACTCTTCATTTTAAAATCTGATGCAACAGATTAAAAATCTGATGCAATAGGTGAACAATCTAACAGATCATTCATATGTTGCGATAGACGACTCTTCTGTTTGGAAGAAATCTAAACTATATTGATCTAACAGATAACTGATTAGTGATCTATTTTTATTCTTTCTAACGATTTACTCTTCATTTTACAACAGATTAGGACTGTTTTTATTATTTCCAACGATTTACTCATACAGGTTGGTTATCTGTTGCAACAGATAACATACCTGGTGCAACAGATTAGTGATCCATTTTTATTATTTCCAACGGTTTACTCATCCGTTGCAACAGGTCGGTTATATGTTGCAACAGATAAAATACCTAATACAACAGATTAGTGATCCATTTTTATTGTTTCCAACGGATTACTCATCCGTTGCAATGGGTCAGTTATGTGTTGCATCAGATAAAATACTAGGTACAACAGATAGTGTTGTTTTTATGGTTCCCACGTATTACTCATCCGTTGCAATAGGTTGGTTATATGTTGCAACAGATAACATACCTGGTGCAACAGATTAGTTATCTGTTGGAACTATTATATTACTATTATGCATTAATCAATTATAATCTATGTTATGTTCCTGTTAATTTAAGATAACATGGCTCCCAAAATAAAAGAAATCGAATCAAGTCCAAGTAAAGAAATAAGTGCAGCAACTCAGCTACATCCACCACTCTATGAGCTTGCTTTACAAGCGTTATCTTAATTAGGAGCAGAAGCTAATGAACACGGGGAGGAGGAATCTTTCAAAAGAGATGATTCAAATGCTAATAGCCGTTCCATTGAAAATTTGGTCAAAACCTTCGGCATTGATCGTTACCCTGTGAGAATGCAGTGCGATGATGCCACAGATTTAACGGGTGATCTCGTGGTTAAGTCAGTCATGGGAAAATCTTTCGACGCCTTCAGAAAAATACTTCGAGAACAAAAATTAGATTCTTATTTTAGGGAAAGTTGCTTTGGGAAATATCTTGATTTGCCGGAGGACAACAATGCTCGTTTTCAGATGAAAATGGTATATGATCTTCTCAAGCGCAAGTTTATGTATGAAAATAAGGATAAGATGGATGAGGTATGGATAAATTACTGTGGCATGCCTGTTTGTTTTGGTTGGGAGGAGTTTTCCATAGTTACCAGACTAAAATGTTATTCTTCTTCTCCTTCTCAAGTTATACCTACTCTCACCCAAGAAAAAACACCCCGTACACCCAAAAAAGGAAAAGGCAAGTCGAGTAATCGTGATGACCTGGTGTCCATTTTTGGTCCAAGCTTCAAAAATAAAAATCTGATTGAAGCGTTGAAAGGTAAAGGACTTTCAAAGAAGCACAAGCAATCATTGTCCTTGGTTTGGTTTGTACATAATGTTCTTTGGGCTAGAGACGTTAACAACAACATAAGCCTCAGTTTAATAAATCTCTTCGAGAATCTTGAGGCATTTAACAGCTATTCTTGGGGTTATGAAAACTTCAAAATGACTGTCGAATATTTGTTGACTCTGTTAACGCCAAAAACAGTCAACTTATATGGTTTTCCATGGGCCTTCATGGTAAATATTTCTTTTATCATGATATGAGTCATTATTTTTTTATTCAATAATGCTTTTGATTTATTGGCGTTATGTTATAGGCTTGTGCATTTGAAGTCATTCCTTATTTGAGACAACAAGTGAACTACCAGGAAGAAGTTTTCTGTCCAAGAATCTGAGATGGTTGTCGGCCAAAATCGATAAAAATGCAAAATTTCTTGATCTTTTCAATCCCCCCAAGAAAGCAGTAAGTCCAATTCTAATCATGTTTTTTCTTTAATTAATGATTAAATGATTTCATCATCATTCTTAATATATGTACCGATTTATTTTAGATTGTCCATTCGTGGCTTGTTCCGACCAACCGAGAGTTGAAGATGCCATTTTTTCTTACTTTACGGTCTGTGCAAATTTTATCGGACCCTAAGGTCGTTGATGGAATAAAAATGGAATTTTTTGGAGCAACAACTATCACAAGAAAAAAATTTTTGGAGGGTGGGGCTAATGATGCTCCTCTTATAGTTTTTGAAACAACAAGCCATTATGATTATGATCATAATGGTTGTACAGATTTTTCTCCAGATTTTACCGCATCTAACGAATGTTCTTCATGAAAATGTCAAGACTGCAAGGAGAAAAACGATAGAGTGATTAATGCTATTAATGCACTAACTACTTCTGTAAAGGAAATAACATCTAAGAGGGGTGTCATTCCATCAAAGAGGATTTTATATCCAGACACTCCACTAGATATCAAGGCGGCTAAGAGGAGAAGGAAAGACACTTACAAGGCATCATCAATCATAAAAAAAAAGTAAGATTGCAATGCCTTTGTCTTTGTCTTGCACCGATGTTCAGTGTGCAAGGGCCACAGAAGAGCAGCATGAGCTGAAGAAGGTGAATGTACATCATCTGTTCCAAAAAACAAACAAGAACATATCTGTTTCAACAGATGATATATCTGCTAAAAATTATCAAATAGATGTATACATCTGTTGCAACTGTTGTCTAACCTGTTGCATTATATTCTTATCTGTTTCAACAGATGAGTCTTATGTTGCAACAGATGGGTCATCTATTTGAAATTATCGTACTGCTCTGATTTACCTGTTCGAATTTATCCCAACAGATAATCCATCTAATGCAACATAAGAATTATATGTTGAAACAGATGGAAAATCTGTTGTATATCTCTACTTAGCATTGACAATTCTGGCTTTCCAGGTGGATGTCACAGCTACTGCCGAAGAGAATAATATGACAGTTGATAATCCATCAACTGCTTCCAAAGATGGAGAAAAAGTGGAGCCTGTCAGTTTGGGAGAACGGAAGAATTATCCGTTTGAAGGGTTCAACATCTCAGACGAGGCTCTAAAAAAACTAATACAGTTGATCAACGACTATTCAGAATAGATTGTTGATGGGCTGTTAAAGCATCATGCCAGCAGGTACATAAATCAATTTTATGGATATTGGTTTATACAATTCTTGTTGTAAGAACCTGACATTAACACATATAAATCATAATGTAAAAAACAAAATGACGAGCGCTACAAAGTGAACAAATTGAGTCTTGGTTTTGATATGTTCGACTTTGTTGTTACACATCCCGGAATAAAGAATTGGTTCTATTTGATGTCACAGCCCCAAACTTACTGGAATGATGAGGTGTAAAGGCCATACATATTACTATTAATTAATACTTTATTTAATTCCATCTGCGTATTGTTTTTTTCATCACGTAATCTGAAATGTTTGATAATACGTGCAGCACATCGATGTCATTGTTTACTACCTCCAAAAGAAGGCCAAGTTACAAACACAAGAACAATACATATATACAACAGGCAATTGTTTGTACAAAGTTTACATCAATAATGCCTACGATAGATATTGTCAACAGCAGCCAAAAGTTTCCCAAAACGAGGAATGCTTAATCAACATCATCAAAGGCTTTAGCATTCCGGCTGGCTTACCTTGGCATTTGGTTAATGAAGTGTACATCCCAATCAATTGTGGTGATGAATTCCATTGGGTGTTGGTTATCGTTGTTCTAAAAGAGAGGCGCATCCGAGTTTATGACTCGATGTCGCAAAGGAGATGTTTCGGGCCGTCGTCTGAGATACAAAAGCTGGCCAAAATATTTCCTACTTACCTTGATATGAGTGGCTTTTTGGATCAAAAGGTTTGTACTGATTGGTTGACGATTGAAGCATACCGGGATAAAATGGCTAATCCATTTGATGTACAATATGTTGACGGAATTTCTCAACAAACCATTGGTAGCTTGTAAGTTTAAGTGTCATGATTTAGTTTCATTTCACAAATTTTACAACGCTTGCATGAACTGCAAGATATGGATTATCTGTTTTTTATAATGCAGGGATTGCGGTCCTTTTGTTGCCTCCTATGCCGAGTATTTGAGCGATGAATTACAATTACCAAATGATGGACTTGATGCTGGATTACTCCGCAAAAGATATGCTGCTCTTTTATGGAAATATGGAGAAGAAAAATCTCAGAAGCCGTACGCAACCGACGTTAAAGATCCACGACGACCAAAGCCGAATTCCATAGCACTAGATGAAGAACAACTTGTCCATATTGAGTAGATCTTTATAGCTCGAGTCCATCAATGTAATAACCTATCCTCCTTGGTTTAACTTGTTGATTTATTTTTAGAGTAGATCGTTTGTACTCATAATGATTTTTTTTACATTTCATTTATTTGTTGAGTTATTTTATTTCATGTAATTTCCGAAGTCTTCGATTTATTTTATTCTATCTATGAATATAATTAATTCTGAGTTTTGAACATGTTAATTGAAATGGAGTACTAGATTCAAATATCGCAACAGATAATATATCTGATGTGACAGATGACATATCTTATTAGACAGATTTAAATATATGTTGCAACATAAGATGCAACACGTAGGTCATCTGCTGGAAATTATATAACAAGTCTTCCTACTTTTTTTATTTGCTCCAACAGATTACCGATCAGTTGCAACAGATAAGTTATATATTGCAACAGATCGTAAATCTGTTGCGACAGACAGACGGGGAACATCTGTATAACGCAACAGATGACCAACCTATTCCAACAGATAATCAATCTATCACAACAGGTACTATATTTGTTATGACAGATATAAAATATGTTGCATTATAAAAATTCAACTTTGCCAGACATAAAAATTATTGCCCCTATATGTATAGTGAATTGGCTTGAAATGAAAATTTGTTATCATGTTCGTCTCTATCTTTGTACATGTTCTTTTTTATACACGGGCTCCAATCATTTAGTTAGTACCCCATATGCCCAGACCCATTGCATCTTTCCCACAACGGTGTTGCACACACTGGTCATTTGTGTGCCGGTCAGCAAACACTCCATGTATGCAAGAGAGTACGACCCGCACGCTGCACCGGTTGTATTTTTTGGGAGCTGGATTTTCTTATTTCGACCTTCAAAAACCCATGATTCCTTCGCTAAGACTTCAGTCGGCAAATGATCCATCAGCTTACTCTGCGTCAACAACTTTAAGAGTGGCTGCATGTAGGTTAAAAATGTCTTCTCACTGAACACAGGTAAGTTGTAGTCATAAACCTTAATCTTTCCCTCGTATAGTAGTATCTCAACAGTGAGAAAATGGGTGACATCCAGATTCATGACTGCAAGGATTTTCTTTCCCTTGGTCCAGCTCTTGCCGTGTGGATATGGCCTCTTCCCTCTAACATATTTAATCGTTTCTTTATCCCATTGGAACTTAGAAACTAACTGATCAAATCCCAGGCCACCGAAATCATCTAGATTACGAAGATCAGCGTACCTATCTTTAAAATTATTGTAGAAGTTGAGGTCCATTATCCTATCAGTAGCATCATAAGCATCTGGGTACGCTAATTGTTTGCCCCTCATGAGGCAGAGAATTTCATCAACATACTGTGGTATAAGAAGATAATTTTTAAATAGGTTAGTAATTGTAAATAATAAAAACAGAGTGGAAAGAAACCGAAGTAGAGGGTTCTCTGAATCAGTTCACAGATTACCCAGCCAACGCAACTTATGCAACAGATGTGTATTATGTTACAACAGAATACCAAGCTGTTGTAACAGATTACACATCTGCTGCGTAGATTCTTCTTCATGGAGTAGATTGGAAGGGTAGGTTAGAAAAAGTAAACTTACCTTGTCCTCATACCACACGCACATATTTTTCATATTCGAGAAGTCTTTGGCGGCAAATGAATGCATGGTGTATTCTTTTTGAACCTTCATCTTGATGAATTCTTCCAGTTCCTTCTTCTTCTCCTTTCCAAGCGCCACAAATATGTCCACCTTCTTCGGCGGCCCCTGAACTTTAATAACTATTGGAACGGGGGGAGTTGCATTTTTTGCTGATTACAAAACGGAGAGAATTTGTCTAATTTTTATTCTCTTCCTCCTAAACTCCACTGTAAGAGTGCATGGCTTCCTCACCTCGTTGGATGGTATGACACCCCTCCTGGATTTCAACTCCTCGGCAGCTTCAGTAATAGCCTCTATCTTGTCGAGGAGTTTATCCTCTCTGTCCTTGCACACTTTGCATTTGCAATGAGAATATGAGGGTGAGGAGAGGTGAGAGGGACCACTGTAAAGGTGGGAGGGACCGGTGTAGGGGTGAGAGAGAGGCCCTGTGCAAAAGGTGTTTTCAAATATATTTATTTTTTGCTGAGCACCAACATGCTCATAATCACGACTGGCAGTAGAGAAAGAAGCAGGATGGCTGCCACCATCACAAACAACCCCACCTGCAACACCCCCAAAAGAAGTACCCAGATCTGTTGCAGTTTGAGTTAGGTCGTGAAGAGCTTCAATATTAGACGAACCTTGCCTAACAACTCTTCTTATGGATGTTGCTCCATCCAATTCCTTCTTTATTAACTCCACCGTTGGGTCTTCTTTTGTATCAATAAGACACAGAGTAAGAAAAGAAGTCATCCCCAGCTTATCAATAGTAGGCACAATCCAAGGATGTACAACCTATAAAAAAATGACAGAAGGAATTTAAATCATATAATAATAATTTACAGTCAGTTGGGTTACATGGGGCTCGGGTTATGTTAACACAACCAACTTATGCAACAGACGATCTAGCTTCCGCAACAGATGATCTGTATATTGAAACAGATTGATAATATGTTGCATCAGAATACCCATCTGTTGCATAATTTATAGTAGATGGGTAATCTGTTGAGTAGGGTTCAGAGAATAGAGCAACATATGGTTAATCTATTGTGAAATATGGATCGTTTGTTGCAACAGATTACCCATTGCACCAGTTGTAGTTGACGAGTAATCTCTTGCAATAGATGGAACATCTGTTTCAATATCTTTCTTTGAGACAAATTATTTTAGTTGAAAGAAGACGTATTGCATCATCCAGAGGGTTAAAGAGATCAGCCTCATTAATATTTTTTGCTGCTCTCTACTGCAGCCAACCACCTAAGGATCCTTGGATGAAAAACCTTATTCGGGTAATCCGTGAGTTACTTTCGGAGGGGAGGAATGACTTCACATACCCAAGCCTAAAAATTGTAAACAGGAAGCAAGCAAAAAAAAGTCACAAGTATATTCAATATAAATTAATGAATGAGTAAAAATAGTGATCAATTTTACCATGAAAGCCCAAGAAAGCCGTATAATGTGGTCGTCTTTGGCTTTAGCTCTTTCAGTAAATATTTGACAGTCAAGTTGTAGCTGTCGTAGCCCCAGGGATAATCATTGAATCTCCCAAAATCATCAGCAAACGCCAATAAATCATGTTCTATGACTTTGTTGACGTCTCTTGCGAATAAAACTAAATGGACAAACCAAACTAAGTACAATTTCTCCCTGTAGTGCTTTGGTATGTCTTTATTCTTGAGATCCGCTATCAAATCCTTCACTTTGTAGCTAGGTCCAACAATGACCAACAACCCATCTTTTTTTACCTTGCGTTTGTTGGACCCTTTGTGGGGTGTTTTCTTGATGGCAATTTCTTCTGGACGATCGCATCTCAAACCCGTCACAATGGCAAACTCTTTCAATCCAAAACAAACCGGCATACCACAGTAGTTGATCCAGACTTCATCCATCTTATTTATGCCCTCCTTCGGACCTCCATCATCCCCCGCATACATGATCCTATGCTTGAGAAGGCCATATACCATGATCATTGGGAAACGGAGAGGGCGGGGCCCAGACAGCTCAAGAAAGTGTGCAAAGCAGCTCTTCTTAAAAAGTCCATCTATGTTTTCCTTCTTCATAATACTCCTAAGTTCGTCAAAAGTTTTCCCCAACTGACATTTAAGTACAAGATCACCAAATACTGCATTAGGGTTATTCATCGGCATCGCAACTTGAAACTTGTCAATACTAATGGTTTTGACATACTGGAATTTCGATATTATTTCATGCCCCATTGGTAAGGAGGATTATTACTTTCCTCGGCTTCATTTTTCCCTGACTGAGATTGTTCTGGAAGTTCCTTCGAATCTATCTGTACTCTAACCTTTTTTGTTAGGTGATCGGAAGTTGATCCATTTTCTCCACTTTCTGTTTCTTTTCTTTTGGGAGACATCTTTTAACTACAAAAGAAAAAGAAAAAATACATTGCATTTGATGTCTGCATAATTTTTTTTAAAAAGGTGAGACAAATTTCAATAAATTATTCTTACCATATAACCAAAAAAAAATACTCCAACGGACAACCCATCAGTTGGAACAGATGGGGAACCCGAATTTGTTTGAAGACCTATTTAATATCTCCCCATAGATATTCCACCTGTTGCAACAGGTGGAGAAATTTCAATAAATTATTCTCTGCCACATTACAAGAAAATACTCCAACGGATAACCCATCAGTTGGAACAGATGGGGAATCTATTTGAAGACCTATTTAATATCTCCCAACAGATCTTCCACATGTTGCAATAGATGGACCACCACCACAACCAATGCCACGACCAATGCCACCAAGACCACTACCAATGCCACCAATACCAACACCAAGACCACTGACACCACTGCCAAAAAACACAAATACCAACACTACCAACAACAGCCACCAACAACACCACAAATACCATCACACAATACCACGACAGTCAACAAAACATTGAGAGAAAAACTAGGGTTTTTTCGGGTGCTTCCTACTTTTTTAGCATCAAAACTCAAAATTGTTAACTCATTCTCGAAGATAATACAACTAAAAGTCTTCTTTTTTATCATTAACTAAAAAGACCTATTTTTTAAAATAAAGAACAAATGTAGAACTCTTCTCGAACTCTGTTACATGAGAAGATAGAGAAAACAATGGATACAAGCGGGAATGAAGTCAAAAAAACAACTATATGTAGTCGTAAATGGGAAGAAAATCAACCTGTTTTGAAGGGTTGAGCAATATGTTGAGTAGTTGTTGTTTGTATTATTTGTATTATTGAGAGGGAGAGGACACCCCGAGAGAGAGAGAGAGAGAGAAGAGTGAGAACTTAAGATTTGAAATAAAAAGTTTTTCGCGCAAATGGATGATTTGTATGGGTTGATTTGTAATTTTGGAAAAGAATGACAAGTTTTGAAATTGCTAATTTGGTCCGAATTGATCTTAATTAATTTTAAAAATTTTAAAAGATATATTTTTTAAAACATTGAGTTGATGAGAAATCATTTCTACTCAGAGTGATCGATCGACGACTCGGGTCGAGATAAACGCAATACCAGCGCCATGTAATTGCAAAGACTCGATTGGATTTATAGTTGACCCTGCGAGCTCATTCATTCATCCCTAGTTCAACCTAAATTAACTTAGGTACTATCACTATCCTAACATTGAGTTGATGAGAACTCATTTCAACTCAGAGTGATCTATCGACGACTCGGGTCGAGATGAATGCAATACCAATGCCATGCAATTACAAAGACTCGATTGGATTTATAGTTGACCCTGCGAGCTCATTCATTCATCCTTAGTTCCACCTAAATCAACTTAGGTACTTTCACTATCCTAACATTGAGTTGATGAGAACTCATTTCAACTCAGAGTGATCGATCAACGACTCGGGTCGGGATGAACGCAATACCAACGCCATGCAATTGTAAAGACTAGATTGGATTTGTAGTTGACCTTGAGATCTCACTCATTCATCCCTAGTTCCACCTAAATCAACTTAGGTACTATCACTATCCTAAAATTGAGTTCATGAGAACTCATTTCAACTCAGAGTAATCGATCGACGACTCAGGTTGGGATAAACGCAATACCAATGCCATGCAATTGAAAAGACTCGATCGGATTAATAGTTGACCCTGCGAGCTCACTCATTCATCTCTAGTTCCACCTAAATCAACTTAGGAATTATCACTATCCTAACATTGAGTTGATGAGAACTCATTTCAACTCAGAGTGATCGATTGATGACTCGGGTCGGTATAAACACAATACCAACGCCATGCCATTGCAAAGACTCGATTGGATTTATAGTTGACTCTGCGATCTCATTCATTCATCCCTAGTTCCACCTAAATCAATTGCTATAAAATCTGTTGCAACAAACGACTAAGCTGTGGAAAATTTTCAAACAGGTACATATATGTTGTAACAGATGACATATCTGATTTAATTATCAAATAGATATTTGCATCTGTTGTGACAGATGACTGAGCTGTTGGAAATTTTCAAAAAAATATTTATAGTTGTTGTAACAGATGACATATTTGATTTTATTAATTATCAAATGAACATTTTCATCTGTTGTTACAGATGACTGAGCTTTTGGGATTTTTAAACAGATATTTATATCTGTTGTAATAGATGACTGAGTTGTTCGGATTTCCAAACGAATAGTTATATATGTTGCAATAGATGACATATCTGTTTGAAAATCTTTTTATCTCTTTTAATTTTAAAGTAAGAAGTTTCTGGTTCGAGAAAATAATATCAAGTAGTAGTACTTACTACTAAAGGCGGTAAAAAATATTTCTTGGATATCTCAAAAGTGAGTTCATTGAGCAGTCTTGTCTTGTCTTTTCAATGTCAGTTGTCTTAGTCTTCCTCGTGCCCCTCAAATTATTAATGAAATTAATGAATATTGAAAACCACCACGTCTACGTACATAATACATCTATAGAAATTATCTCATCTCTTTCTTCAGCTGCAGTTTATTTTAGTCAACTCTTATTTTTTTCTCTCTCCTATTTAGGGTCACAACCTTTTTTCTCTCTTTTCTCTTCTCTTCTCATAAAGATCTTTTCGGATCTAAACCTATCCATATCTTTCCTCAACTTAAATTTCTGTTTTGATCCCTTTTTTGATATTAAGGTATGGTTTATTATTACTCTTTCATTCTCGTCTTCTTCTTTGCATGTTATTTACATCTATTTTTTATTTAATTACTATTTACCCATATCATATTTATTAAAAAAAATTAAGGAACTTGTAAGTGTTGAATAAACAATTCGAGAATTTTTATTACAATATGAGAAAAAAGTCATTTGTTGGGAGAAGTTTAAAAGCCTTGTTGGCAGTATCATTTTTTTGTATGTATTTTGTTTGTTTCATTATTGTTAATGCAGTTATTGATGTTGTTGGTCGAGTTGGCGTTGTTAGAACTTGTGGTGTTATTGATGGTTCTGGCACAAAGGATGTTGCTTCTTTGTTGTTGGTGATGTTGTTGGAACAAATGTTGTTTCTTTTTTGTTGATGTTTATGTTGTTGTTGATGTTGCAATTGATGGAGAAACTGTTGGAACAAATAAAACCACCAGAAAGGCTGGTTTGATGTATTCCATTAGACTCCACATCTGTTACAACAGACTCCACATCTGTTGCAACAGACTCCACATCTGTTGCAACAGACTCCATATCTGATGCAACAGATAGACAATGTTCTTTTTGTGATATCAATTTTTTTCCTCTTCTTTGTAGATATAAGGAACTAACAGTTGATCAACTTTTGATGGACTATCTCAAGAAGCTGCAGTAAAGATGGGATCAGAGGAATAATCTGCTTGTTGATGGAAACACTTCATATGTGGGAGGTATGTATTACTGATAATGTTATCGTGGAAACACACATAGAGTGCACTAATTTTGTGAATGATGTTTTTAATGATTAGGCATAGATCGTTCAAACAAGATGTCTGCAATTTTACAGTTAAGTTTGGTAGGTCCAAACTGATAAGGCTGAGGGACCATGAATATGGTTCTGATAGCCTGTTAAGATTTAATGTCGGTTGTTGCTCATATTTATTTGTCAATCATTGTGAAGGGATCAAATTTTTGTGTCATTGTAAAGAGATTCAATAGAGATTGGGCTAACTTTTAGCATGCATTAGACCCTCAGAGGGACTTCGAAGCTTAGCACTGCATCTAATAAAAAGGAAAACCAATATATTTATTTCCCTGGCCAAAATTTATATGGTTGGGTTGCTCGCTCGGGGTGATGATTTTATGCCAGAATATGCAGTAGGAGAATGCTTTCAAAGGAAAATGGGTGGTTGATGGAAGACTATATCATCTGAGAGCTCATTAAAGAAGAGACATAGGGTAAAAAGTAACTTCTAACTAACCTGGCCGGTGGAATTATCTTAACAAATGCGAGATCTGAATCAAGTGCAAATATGAAAGTGTATCCGGTAATGTAATTTCATCTGTTGTGTCTCTGAAAGAAAAACAATGCAGATGGACACTTTACTAGGGAGCTGCGTGGTTGGGATTATCACCTAGATAGTAAATAGGAGAAGACCAGCAAATAAGCCTCACGGGCATCGAGGGTAGAAATGATGTACAGCAAGTCTAGAAAACTTATGCCAACAGCAACTGCAGTTAAAATAAGGAATCTAAGCGAAGGCGGAAAATTTCTAAATTTTAAATTTTATCCCATGCCTTCTTGTTTGTGTTTCCGATCAGGTCCACTGTCATTGACCTGATCGGAACCATAAACGAGATTGAAAGGAAAATAGAGTATCATTGCTTCCTTAGCAATATAGTTATAATTGATTGTGTTTTCTTGCCTTGATATGCTTTCAACATTCCTTGGAGAAGATCAGATGCTTGCTGTAGTATGTGAATCCTAATAATTTTCAAGCTTGCCTCCAGCTTGTTGATTTTGTATTCAAGCTAGTCGTTGCACTCTTCGAAGTTGGTAAAGAATTTCTCGTCTCTTGTGAGCTCGATCAGGAACACTACCTTTAAAGTTGTGGCATTTTAGAAGCCCTTTAGAACACTTTCTTCAGAATCCTTAAAGGATATATGGAGGGTCTCTGTGTTTGTTTTAGGTCAAAATGTGTTGATGCACGTTGAAGATGTGGTCCAAAAAGTTTAACAACACACTTTTATCTAGCGTTTCTCCATGCATCTTTCTGAACCAATTTGATAAATTAGTAAGCATGGAGTTACGTAGCGTGTGATCTAAACCGGATCTATCAAGCCTATCAAATGTTATGTAACTCTAAGCTCATTACTCTATCAAAAAAATATGACCGAGTTAGTGCACAAATCGAACGAGCTCAATCTCTCAGCCTTTCTGCTAATTGCTTTTCTCCAATATAGATGACAATAAATCTGCTATGCTAAAGTCTACATCGTCGCCAGAAATGTTCCTAGGAAATCATGTCTGGCGATGGTGTAGACTTTTGCATAGCAGATATCTTGTCATCTATATTGGAGAAGAGTGATCAGCAGAAAGGCTGACAGATTTGGCTTTTTTTCTATGTGCACTAACTCGGGCATATTGTTTTGATAGGGTAATGATCTTGGAGTTACGAACGTTTGATAGGCTTGGTAGAGCCGGTTTAAATCACATGCTACGTAACTCCATGCTTACTAATTTATCAAATTGGTTGAGCAAGATGCATGGAGCAACGCTCGATAAAAGTGTGTTGTTCAACTGTTGGGACCATATCTTCAACGTGCATCAACACATTTTGACCTAAAACAAACACAGCGACCCTCCATGTATCCTTTAAAGCTTCTGAAAAGAAAGTGTTCTGAAGGTCTTCTAGAATGCCACAACTTTGAAGGTAGTGTTACTGATCGAGCTCACAAGAGACGAGGAACTCCTTACCAACTTCGAAGACGGTAACGACCATCTTGAATACAGAATCAAAAAGCTGGAGGAAAGCTTGAAAATTATTGGGATTTGCATACTACAGCAAGCATCTGATCTTCTCCAAGAAATGTTGAAAACATGTCAAGGCAAGAAAACAAAATCAATTATAACCATATTGATAAGGAAGAAATGATACTCTATTTGCCTTTTAATCTCGTTTGTGGTTCCGATCAGGTCAACGGCAGTGGACCTGATTGGAAACACAAACAAGAAGATGGGATGAAATTTAAAATTCAGAAATTGCCGCCTTCGCTTAGTTTTCTTCTTTTCACTACAGTTGTTGTTGGCGTAAGTTTTCTAGACTTGCTGAACATCATTTCTACCCTCGATGCCCGTGAGGCTGCTTTGTTGGTCTTCTCCTATTTTCTACCTAGGTGATAATCCCGACCATGTAGCTCCCTATCAAAGTGTCCATCTGCATTGTTTTTCTTTCAGAGACACAACAGACGAAATTACATTACCGGATACACTTTTATATTTGCACTTGATTTAGATTTCGCATCTGTTAAGATAATTCCATCGGCCAGATTCGTTAAAAGTTACTTTCTACCCTGTGTCTCTTCTTCAATTAGCTCTCACATGATATAGTATTCCATCAACAACCCATTTTCCCTCGAAAGCATTCTCCTACCGTACCTTCTTGAATATAATCATCAACCAGAGCGAGCAACCCAACCATATAAATTTTAGCCAGGGAAATAATTATATTGGTTTTCCATTCTTGTTTGATGCAGTGCGAGGCTTCGAGGGGCCTCTAAGGGTCCAATGTACACTTAAAGTTAATTCCAATCTCTATTGGTTCTCTGCAGTGACGACAAATATTGATCCCTTCGCAAAACTTGACACGCATAAACACGAGCACCAACCGTCAGTAATTCGTAATAGGGTATTTGCACCATCTTCATGAGATCCTCAGCCTTATCAATTTCAAACCCATCAAACTTAATGGTACAATGTAGTATCTTATTTGAATGATGAATGCCTAATCGGTTAAAACTGCATTCACAAAAACATTATACTTTGTATGTGTTGTCCCGATAACCTTATCAGTAATAAATACTTAACTCCCACATATATGAAAGTGGATCCATCTGCACGTACCTTATTCTTTCTAGACCATCTATGGCTTAAATTGAATAAACAGATGACTAGCTTGTTGCAACAGATGACACATCTGTTTATATTGTCAATCAATTGGAGACATGTGTTACGACAGTGGAAATCAAACAGATATATACATCTGTTGCAAAAAGACTGCCAGTGTGTTGTAAGTTATCTAACAGAAAGAATATATTTTGTAACTGATTACCCATCTGTTAGATCTATTTTAAAGCAATTTTCTTTTCTTTCCAAGATACAATAATTTATAAATAGGTCCCTCCTTAAAAATATGGATGATCCAGATTCGTACAAGAATATTCATATCGAGTCCTTGCGTGAACTTCATAGGCAGTTTGATTGATGAACTCTTAGAGATATTTGGCTGACTTCGGAGCTAGGCTACCGGATGAATAAAAGATGTCTGATTGACAATAATAATAATAGTAGTAATAATAATTAGGTAATATTTTTTATTTTAGCGATTATTTTCCTCCTTTTGTATATCAAATCTACCCAAGGGATTAAAAAATCTATCAACATTCATTTCATTTTGTTGTCGACTTTGAATTTTTAATTCCTATTTAGTATTTAATAATAATCATTTTGTTTATTTCTTGTTCTCAACATGTCGACGGTTGGTGGTAGGGATTGAGCAGCAATTTGTGTCAGCGGTTAGAGGTTAATCTTCTATGACAGATCGATCATATGTTGCATCTGGCGGTTATTAATAAAAAAGGGCTATTGTTGTTATTGAGAGGGTGAAAAGAAAGACATGACTCGGAGTTTCGATTATTCAATATGAAAAATGTTTCGTAAATAAATAATAAGGAAATAAATAATAAAAATAATTTATAACCACAATTTTAATAACTGATCGTGACTTTTCACCATTTTTGTTTTTCAAATTATTTATTATATAATAAAATAATTATTATTTTATTAAGGAATTTGAAAAGTTATTTTTTTTAATTTATAAAATAAAAAATAAGCAAATTTGGATTAATGATATGATGATATAGTTATTTTTTTTTTAAAAAAAGTAGATTATATGTTGTAACAATTAAATTATCTGATGCAACAGGTTCACTATGGTTGCAACAGATGATATATCTGTTGTCACAGATGATTTATCTGATGCAACCTGTATCGAGTCACAACTCAATAAAAGCAGTTCTTGGAAAGAACTAATTAATAATAATAATAATCTGAAAAGTCATGACTTATCAAAATATTTCTTAATTTAATTAATTCATTAATTTTCACATTAATAAAAAATGTAATTAATAAATGGAGGTGAACAGTTGGATTATATGTTGCAACAGATATGTTATCTGATGCAACATATTTTATATTTGTTGCAACAGATAATATATTTGTTGTCACAGATGTGTTATCTGATGCAACAGATATAGAATCTGTTGCCACAACTAAAAAAAACGGTTCTTCGAAAGACTAATTAATAATAATAATCTGAAAAGTCATGACTTATATCACAATATTTATTTTCTTAATTTAATCAAAAATTTAATCAATGTATGGAGGTAAATAGTCGCACCTTTTTGCCTCTCATTCAAATTCAATCCTCTATAAATAGTTTGTCCTTACTCAATCGTTCATTCAAATACACACTCTATTTATTTATTTCACTCGTCTTTCATATTACACTCTAGAAGATAAGATTATGGCTGACCCAGTGTGGGACGTTGCTTTTATGCAAGACGCCGTGAATGAACTTCGGAATCAAGTTCGTGATTTGCAATGGGAATTGGGAGGAGTTAGATCAAGAATGCTCCGTGAGATACGCAGACTGAGGAGGGCCTTGTTGCTACTTCCGGTTGAAGATTGGTCGGCTGGTAATGATGATGCTGATAATAATAATAATAATTAGACTATTATTTTTCTTTTAGTCTATTATATGTATTTTTATTTGTTTAATAAATAAATTATGTTTGATCTTTGACGTTTTAATCCATATTTAATTTTCATTCTGTCTATTATCTTCTCAACAAAGATTTCGACGATTCAACGTAAAAAGGAATAATTTAGAATCCAGTAGCAATAGCAAGATTTATCTATTGGGTTTGTGGTAGGGGTTGATTTGTATTGTTTCAAACAGATTAATCATTCGTTGCAACAGATAATTAGTCTGGTGCAACAGATAAATATTTTGATGCAATAAATAATTAGTCTGGTGCAACAGATAAACATCTTGATACAACAGATAATACGTCTGATGCAACAGATAATACGATGATGCAACAGATAAATAGTCTGATACAACAGATTACTCATCTGATGCACCAGATGATTGATCTGTTTAAATTATGGGCACTTGTGCTGGATTCATAATCGGGGTTCTATCCATTGTTGGAAAAACAAAAGTGTACCCAGATGACAAATACAAATAAAAATCATAATTTTACTTACCAAAGTAACCTATGAAGTAATGCCAAAGTGGAAAGTGATGTAGTAAATAAAATTTGACCTAAGAAATTGGTCAGATCGCAGTAGTAACACTGTACCAACAACAAAAACAACAACAACAAATGGTCGACAAGAAGAAGAAGAAACAGAAGATGATGAATAAAGCAGGAGAAACAGAAACAATTAACAACAAAAATTGCTAAGAGAGAGAAAACAACAATGGATGAGAAGAGAGAGAAAGACACATTTTTTCCCTCCATTTCTCGTTATTTTAGGTATACATTGGGATCAAAGTGTAAATTTAAAAACTTGTGGGTTATTTTAAAACTTCTCCAACTTTCTTTATACATAATAAAGTAATTGTCACCTCCAACAATAATTAAGACTTGTGTCACCTACACCTCATTTTAAAACTCTTTTGTCACCTGTGGCTCAAACCCTCATATCAGTTCTGATATAGCTGGATTAATTTTAAAAGATTGTCAAACTCCCATATGCAAACCAATAAGCAACTATTATTTTCTCAGACTCATCACCAATGATGTTCTATTCAATCATCAGCAATGAGATTCGTTGTATGGTTCATGTTCCTATTCAAAAAGTACCTTCCATCTCTGATGGAGAAATTCTAATTTTTTGAAGACAGTGGTAGCTCCTCAGGTATATATATGTGTGTTTCTTTTGATTTTGTTATAGCATCACTAATTTTTTTAAAATTATTTTTATTCCATTGGGGGAGAAGGAAGGAGAAAGAAAAAGTGGAAGAGAATGTCATGAAACTTTATTAAACATGTTAATCGAAAATCGAAATCACTTACGATTCGGCTATAATAGGTTTAATCAATAAGGGCTGATAACTTATAACTTTTCATAAATATGTAATAGAACATAAAAGGGAATAGTAATGATGCTACAATATATATTAGTATGTAGGGTAAATTATTGAGGGTAAAAGGTCGGTTACTTAATAAACCTTATTGAGTTATCGATATAAAACTTGAAAGTCAATAACATAAAATACAATAACATTTTCGAATCTGATAATCCAATAACAAAAATTTAACTACACTCCCCCATGGTTTGTTGGACAGAATTCAGATTCAGACTAGAGATATCAAATGAACTAGGGAACTGGACCTCTATCAATTATCCCTATGGTCAAAATATCCATTTTTCCACTACTAGAAATTACCCCTATGATGACTGTTGCAAAATCGTTGCAATAGACAAGAAAACCATTGTTATAGCT
Source organism: Capsicum pubescens (assembly GCA_030864215.1). Classification (NCBI taxonomy): domain Eukaryota; kingdom Viridiplantae; phylum Streptophyta; class Magnoliopsida; order Solanales; family Solanaceae; genus Capsicum; species Capsicum pubescens. The sequence goes on from CM061549.1 coordinate 251,720,153, forward strand.
CTACCGCACTGGTTCAGTAAGCGTCTTATAGGTGGGCGTTGCGATAGGTCTATGGAAATGGTTTATGCGATGGTTGTCTAAACCATCCAATAGGTCAAGCTATGGCAACGGTTGTCAATTGCAATGGTTAATAACCGTTGTAATAGCATCTATTGCAACGGTTTTGTTATTCTGTTGCAACGCTTTTTGAGTACCTATTGCAACTATTTCATTACTTATTGGAACGCCTATTTTCATCTATTGCAACGGTTACTAACCGTTGCAATAGATCTATTGCAACGACATTAAACCGTTGCAATAGCATTTATTGCGACGCTTTTGTTATTCTGTTGCAATTTTTTTGACTACCTATTGCAATGGATTATTGATCTATTGCAATAATAATTTCCACATGCTATTAAATTGTAACAATTTATATAAATATTCATATTAATGTAAATTTTTATTTACATATTAATAAATTATAACACAATATATACATATCACAAAATAAAATTATTCATTAATAATCTCATAATTCAAAATATGCAACAAGCTAATAATTTAAACCCAAAAGTAAAATATAATCAAGTCCAAATGATTAGTTAAGTTTTTACATACTAGTAAGTTCAAGTCGCGAAGTTTCAAAAGATTCAACACAAAACTATTTATATTAGAGCATTTATCCACAACCCAAAAATCTTCTCAAGTAAGGTCAATGTCTTCATCATTTTCTTGATCTCTTTCTACATTTTGGACACCTATATAAAGAGAACAAATAATATACATTAGCACTTAAATGACAACATAAAAAGGACTATTCCACAACAAAATAATGTAATTCCTAGTTCATAGCTAGGAGCAAATCAAGAAAGCCAACGGTTTAATATAATGCTGAATAAACTATAACTCAACCATCTGGACAAATATATGGTTTCTATTGATTTTGGAAAGAGCTTTTGGGTAAAAAAATCTAGTTAGTTTCATGCTAGTAGAATTCATTTAATTTCTTGTTGGTTACAACAAACAATAACACAACAATAGTAGTATAAGAGTACATGAGAAAATAAGTACATAAACCACATATAAGTTAGCTAGAGAAGAGGCAAATCAACCAATCATGATTAGAAAGAAATACAAACATACAAATGTGAGATGATAAAACTGAAAGAACAATTGAAGTTGAGCTAATGCCTTTTTGGATAAAAAGGTTTGGGTGACTACACCAGCCTGGCCTTTTGATCCTTTGGAAGGAAGTTGGAAAGGATTTGGATGACAATATTGATGCCTACAGTTTGAGTCCTTCAAACAAATAAGAAATCAGAGATCAGAGATGCTTTGAGGATAAAACAGAACTATAGATTGAAATATAGATGTTTGAGCTTTTTTCTAGCATACTGAATGTATTCAACATAGACACACTTGACTTATCCGACTCTCTTCCTCTGTGGAAACATCTCTAATAACAGAAATAAATGCAGATAAGTGACTGAAAACTTGAACTTGAAACAGTACCAGTCAAGGTGATGTGTCGGTAAGGATAGGAGAGGAATATCTAGTTGTCAACACCTCAGTCCCAAACTAATTGGAAACGGCTAGCAATGTATCCTTTGTATTCATTCCTATATTATAATTTGGCTCTACCACAACCCTCTTACATACATGTGATTGTGACTTGTGAGTACAAGTATTAAACATTTCAAATCCTATCTAAGATATCTTTGTTGAGCTAGTCAATTTAGTTAGTTTTTAGCCATATATTTTGGGAGTCAACTTTCAAAATTTATCTTCAAATATCTATTTGGACAAGAAATTTGATCAGATTTTGAAACTTTAAATATTTTGAAGTTCTCAAAAATCGGCTTCAAACCAGTTTTGGGATTTTTTAGACTTCTACTAACAAAACTTCAAATCTTTTTCAAGTAAAACGCATGTCCAAACACAACTGCAAAAACTCAACTTTTCATGTTTCAAGTTTCAACTTCAAAAATCTATGGCCAAACGGGCTTTGATTTTCTAATTTATCACTCAACCAAAGATCCAATTATTCTAAGCACAATGCTCACCCTTTCTTCCAAGTAATCTTTCAACATGAAGAAACAAAAAAGGTGACATGCTCACTCTAACCTCAAAGTTCAATAAGTCAAACATCTATATTCAGATTTAGCACACAGGCTATAACAAATTTCCACAAATACGTTGGTGAAATCAAAGATCATAGATCTTAAAGTCTACAAGGGCTGCCCATAGAAAACTAAAAATACTTCTTTATAGAGAACCTTAGTCGGGGTTTTTCTGGAAAAAAAGAACTAGTAATATGCGATGAGCATGCTTCTATGGCCTAAAATATTTTAAGTGACTTCTATGATCCATACCTTTAGAGCATCACATTTGAACTTTGCATTATAATTGGTATGTAAAGACCGGCCCATCCCTTTAAAAATTACCTGCGCCAGGTAATAAACATCCACAGTAAATTTCTTGCACTTATTTTCCTAATGAGATGCCGCATATTTTAGTGTATAAAAAAGAAAGGAGCACCATACCAGATCTGCATCTTTGGCTACAACAGCTAACTCTGAGCTCACTAACCTCAAGTCTATGCATGGACTGCCACATCTATTTTCCATAACCATCAGAGGAACAGAAGGTGTATCTTCCTTGTAACCATCTTGGATATTACTCATAGCATCAACAAGCAAGCCTCCTACTTCAGCTGCTCCTCAAAGAAAATCGCAGTGCTATAGGCCAAAGAAATATTACCAATCCAATGAGATATTATGTAGAGGGCAGGAGAGAGACAAAGCTTTAAAATATACAAATTTCCCATGCCAAATATACCTTAATAATGCATAGATTCATTTTCATTAGATCTCTATTTAAAAGGGGAAAGAGTTTGGCAAGAGGAGTTATACATCTTATTACAACTAATAGAATGACCTTGAAAATTGGCATACCTTTGCAGCCTTAGCAATAATATCAGGAAACTCCATTGCAGTAACATCATTTAGTGCAGAAAGTGATTTTTCTACCAACACAACCTGCATAAAATTTTGCATATTAGATCTTTGAAACCTAATATATTCAGCATATATGCCAGGAGATAGGTCAGGATCATACAAAGAAAACAAGGTAGGAATTAAAAGTGGTTATTACATGTTAAGTAAACATTATCTTGTACATTATCAGATAAGGAAAGTATCACTAAATTAATAAAGCTTCAATGACGAAAATGCAAAGTAATTTACCATGAAGCAATTGAAGCAAAATATTGAAAATTTTAGATTTATTTAAAGGCAAACCACAAGTTTTGGATGTGCTAAATGCTTGGGGAGATGAATTTTAAGCAGCATGATGGGAATTACAATGGGAAAGAAGTAGTTCAACTTATTCCACTAGATACACCCCTGAAGATAAAAGAGATAAAAGCAAAAATACCTAATAGATACTGCAAAGATAGAATTTAAAACAAAGGGTGGGAAATCCAAACAGAATTTAATAGGATAACATAAGATACAAGAGTAATTTACATTTTTGAAAAGATACCCAGGCCTCCAATGTCTTCCATCAAACATGATAAACATACACATTCAAATGAAATACAACAGATAAGAGCAAGTTCAAGCAGTTAAAATGATATAGGTGAAATCTAAAGGTAACAGATATTATACTATTACCTGTCACTCTTGCGGAACCCAAACCATGCATCAAAGTAGAATGCAACAGAAAGCAGCCATGAATCACATTGAATAGCAACAAGTGGTAACCAGTCTTTTTTCTCGCATTCCATCATGTGCAAAATTTATGCCCAATGCTTGCTCTTGAAGTTCTGGAGGAACTTTCTCCTCTGGAGGTTTACTTCCCATGTTTTATTAGGAAGCTCATAGAGACACAAGTTCTCCTTTTCTGAAAGTAAAACAAATGGTATAATTTAGAAATTGCCATAAACACTTCATAATTGATCTGCATAAGTGATCTAAAAAATAAGTATTGAACATCCAATGAGGGAAAACATACAACAAGACTCAAAACAAGGAAAAAAAGGGCAAACTGTGAAATGTAGGGAGAAGACTAATGCAACACCAAAGAAAAATCTATTATCCTTACAACTCCCAGGTTGAAATAAACAATCCATAAAACCTTACACAACTATGTGCTCGATCAGACTAAGAACATTTAGGAGAGATATATCTATCATAAGGACTAACAACTATTTGATATATAGAAGTCATAGTCTAGTGATATACATCATCAAAAAGGTCAAATTAGCAGTTCCCGCAAATGGGGCTCTGTGCTAAAACCATCCATGCTACCTTGTCTTTCAGACCAGTCCAATACATGGACAAAGCAGTTGTTGTATCTACTCCACCTTTACAGTGTCCAAGAAGCAAGACACATTTCTGTAATGCCCCGAATCTGGTACCCGAAATGCTACACAGTTCTCATAACGCTGAAGGACCATAAGTTAACCCATGACTGATATTTGTACCTATACACTGTATAATGTACTGAATAAATATGGAAATAATGGATGAAAATCCATAAGTTTCAAATCTAATAAAACATAACATCTGGTGGGGTATGAAATACCCAAAACAACTGAGATAACTGTCTGAACATAATAAGCTGAAAAGCCTCTAAAACATAACTGTCTAGATAAGGAGTTAATGATACATGTCCCCAACTAACTCCGCCGATTGAAATAACTAAGTATTGTAATAATGAAGTAATAAATCATATCATCCTTGGAGGATGAGGACTCACTGCTGACTGATTGTGGATATCTGGAATCTACTGATGCTCTGGAGCTCGTGTCTCTGAACCTATGGTAGAAGACACCATAGTGCAAATGCGTCAGTACTTTGAATATATTGGTATGCATGTGACGTAGGCTGAATGCATGGGGTTCATATGCATGAATAATACTGGCTAACTGACAAGTATGAACGTGAGAATACATGCATGAATACATAGTACTATAGCTGAGACCGTGATAACATGAATTTACTAATAACTAACATGACTGGTAACTGAGTTCTGATGACTAATATGACTGATAACATGAGTGACTATATTTGACAGTCCTGAATTCTGAAGAACTATCTGAGTTCTTTTACTGGGACTGATACTGAGACTGTAGGAAGTAGTTATCTAACTGACATACCCCAAATGCGCTATAATAGCTAAGCTGGTTTCCAATCTGATCCCTGATTGGAAGGGTGTCAATACCGCACCACTGGTAGAGATAAGCTATGGTTAACCCTCGTCTAACAGTGTCTCCAAAAGAGAATGGTGGGGCCCTCATCTAACAGTTCTTATCCACCTCATCAACCCTCATTTGACAGTGTTGATGTCCCAACCTATGTTGGCTACATAGTTCCGGAATGCAAGGATGACTTCTAAGAATCACACCCTCATCTGACAGTGTATGTTCCCATTCTTGAGTTCACTTGGTGCTAATTCCTACTCTTATCTGAATAGACTCTAAACATGATTAACTGGACTGAACTGACTGGGTTCATGAAGTTCCATTAACTGATGGAATACTACTGACATTATTGAGTTACTCACTTTCCTGAGTCACATGACTGACTGAATTCTACTGACCATGGCTTGACTGAGAGTGTCGTGAAAACATGACACTGGCTCTAGGAAAATAGCTATATTTTTTGGGTACAAGTACCCCTAAGACTCGATAGAAGGAAACTGACATATCATGACAATTCTTGATCATAGGAATAAAGTCCACAATTCATAGTGCCATAAGTTGGGATTTCATACTACATATAGTCTTCAAAATTTTATACATAGAAGGGAATGCATATAACAACATGCTTAAGTCCATCAAATCTAGTTTTGTGAACACCCCATCAACAATCATAATGAATACAATATCATAGAAGTCATTGTTTTCATAAGGGTATAGCTTGCATTGGTCATTTAGGCCACAATTTAGCTATAATATATGATTTCTAATCTCTTAGGCATTTTATCAAACACCTTAAATACACAACTTAGGCATAGGTGTAATCATCAAATTATTCATCATGAACAACCAAATTTACATGTTTTTAACTCATATGTTATCATTGTTTCATTAAAACACACAAAGACCCTAACTTGGGGATTTTACAACATCAATTACATGAAAAAATCAACCCACAACATAATAACAAAGTTCATAATTTAAAAGAGGGTTCTTAATTTTTATGGATGGAAGGAATTCATAAATCAACACAACGCATACCTTAGAAGCAAGTTCCTTAACGATCTACGGTGAAATCTCTTGGACTTAGGTCTTTAAATTGAAACCCTTGCTCTTGTTCTTGAGAGAAATTGATGAAAAGAAGTATATTTTGGTGTTTTTTTGCCTTAATCACGTGTTTTTGATATATATAGGGGTGGGAAAATGACCAAATTAACCCTCAAGACACGGAAGTGTAATGCTGAAAAACTGGGTACAAAGGCTACACAAAGGGCAGTGCCTTTGGTAGAGCCTTTTGTACCCTGGGCGGCGCCTTTGGTGCTGATTTGCCCACAAAGGCTACACCATGGGTGGAACCCCTTAATAGCCTTTGGCTACTGGTTTGGCACACCAAAATTTCCTTTACGCTACTCCAAAAATTCTAAAACTCACCCGAGATGTACTACGACCTTGCCCCATCGCAACGTAACTTGAAAATCTAAAAAAGGAGGTCGGGAAGGTGGTCAAATAAATCCCTGAAGTTCGGAGGTCTAAAATGAGACTAAGTTTTGAACACTTAGCTAAAATTTCTAAGTGTTGGAGCTTGTAAATCTTAGGGAGCTGAATTTTAGACTTAAAACTTTATGGGATCTTACAATATCTCCCCCTTGGGAATATTCATCCTCGAATGAGACTGACTGAGAGGGGGAATAATAAGCTGAACATGAACTGAACATGAATGACTAAAACATGATCTCACGACTTACATGACTGATAAACTTAATATATCGAACATGTATATCTGATGCATGTGTAACTGATTCATGTATGCATGACTGAGTGTTCTGATGAACTAAGTTTCTCAAAATGAGAATGCATATCTGATGCATGATTATATGACTGAACCGATACATGAATACATGACTAAATATGCAATGGTACTTGATACTAAGGTTATAATAGGAACATGAGCATGAAACTAGATATCAAGTTTGTAAAGAATACTGGACATAAAGCTGAAAAGCTTAAGGAGAACTGTTACCTTGAGCTTGACCTGAGTTGGCGGAGAAGAGGTGAGGATACTTGGTCTGCATATCTGCTTCTTCTTCCCAAGTATCTCCCTCAACGGACTGATTTCTCCAAAGAACTTTGACTAGAGGGACTTCTTTGTTCCTCAGTCTACGAGTCCGATAGTCTAGTATTTCGATCGAAATCTCTTCATAAGAGAGGTTGTTCTGAACATCTATGCTCTGAATAGGGAATACGACTGATGGGTCACCTATGCATTTCTTGAGCAAGGAGACATGGAAGACTGGATAAAATGAGGCTATATCTGAAGGCAACTCGATCTCATAAGCTACTTTGCCAAACTGACTGAGAATTTTGAAGGGACCAACATAGCGGGGACTAAGCTTTCCCTTCTTGCCAAACCTCTTCACTCCCTTCATGGGAGAGATATTTAGATAGACATAGTCACTAATCTTAAACTCGAGATCTTTTCTTCGAACATCTTCATAAGACTTTTGTCATCTTTGAGCAGCCCGAAGCCTTTCTCTGATCAACTGAAACTTTGGTAAGGCATCAAATACTAAGTCAGGCCCTATGACTGAGGCCTCACTGACTTTGAACCAACCAACTGGAGATCTGCATCTCCAACCGTAAAGAGCTTCGAATGGAGACATATGAATGTTGGAATGATAGTTATTATTATATGCAAACTCAATCAAAGGCAAGTGGTCATCCCAACTTCCCTTGAAATCAATTGCACACGCCCTTAGCATATCTTCTAGGGTATGAATAGTCCTTTCTGCTTGACCATCTGTCTGAAGATAAAAGGTTGTACTGAGATGGACTTGGGTACCAAGACCCTTTTAGAATACTTTCCAGAAGTGAGAGGTGAACTAGGTACCTCTGTCAGAGATAATAGCTAATGGAGTACCGTGCAATCTGACCAACTCTTTGATGTAGATTTTGGCGTAATCTTTGGCTGAATAAGAGGTATGAACTGGATGGAAATAAGCTGACTTGGTCATCCTATCCATAATGACCCAAACTAAATCATGCTGAAGACGAGTTTGAGGAAAACCCATCACGAAATCTATGTTCACCGCTTCCCACTTCTAAGTAGGAATAGTAAACTCCTGCATGGAACCACTAGGCTTCTAATGCTCTATCTTAACCTGCTGATATGTAGAGCACTTAGCCACAAACTCTGCAATATTTCTCTTCATCCCACTCCACCAATAGATCTCCCGCAAGTCATGGTACATATTAGTGTCCCCTGGATAAATAGAGTAGCGCGCACCATGCGTTTCTACAAGAATTTACTGTCTCAAGTCATCTACACCTAGAACACACAGACGACTCTGAAAATGCAGAACACCATATCCCCCTTAGGAAAAAACCTCTACTTTATGATCCTTGATTGACTCTTTCAACTTAACAAGGCTGGGATCTCTATATTACTTTTCTTTCATCTCGAAAACTAGAGATGATTCTGAACTACCCTGAACCAATATATCACCCTCTTTTGTGTCGACTAAGCGAACGCCTAGTCTGGTAAGCTGATGGATTTCTTGAGCTAACTTTTTCTTACTATCCTTGACATGAGCAAAACTGCCCATAGACAGTCTACTGAGAGTGTCGGCCACAATGTTAGCCTTGCTCGAATGATAAAGGACACTTATGTCATAATTTTTCAAGAGCTCTAACCACTTTCTCTGATGAAGATTGAGATCTTTCTGAGAAAAGACATACTGAAGGCTCTTATGATCTATGAACAAATCTATATGAACGCCGTATAGATAATGCCTCCAAATCTTTAAGGAAAATACTATGGTTGCTAACTCAAGATCATGAGTAGGATGATTCTTCTCATGGGGTTTAAGTTGTCTGGAGGCGTAGGCTATGACCTTACCATGCTTCATGAGGAAACAATCTAAACCTACTCTGGATGTATCACAATACACTATGAACCTATTTGAACCATCTGGCAGAGCTAAGACTGGAGCTGAGGTGAGTCGAGTCTTCAACTCCTGAAAACACTTCTCATAAGGATTTGACCATTAAAACTTGACTTTCTTCTGATTTAACCTGGACATAGGGGATGCAATAGAAGAAAATCCCTCAACAAACCAACTGTAATAGCTAGCCAAACCCAAAAAACTCTTGATATCTGATGGAGAGATAGGTCTGGGCCAGTTTCTTCCCATTTCAGTCTTTTGAGGATCTACTCTAATGCCATCACCGAAAACGATATAAACAAGGAATGCTACTGACCTTAGCCAAAACTCACACTTACTAAATTTTGCAAACAACTGATGATTTCTGAGAGTCTAAAGTACGATTCGGAGATGGTCTACATGATCATGCTCACTGCAGAAATAGGCAAGAATATCATCTATGAAGACTATGACGAACATGTACAAGTACTACTTGAACACACAGTTCATCAAGTCCATGAAAGTTGTTGGGGCATTGGTAAGACCAAAGGACATAACTAAGAATTCGAAGTGACCATACCGAGTACGGAAGGCTATTTTCGAAATATCACATTCTCTGACTCTAAGCTGATGATAACCAGATCTGAGGTCTATCTTAGAAAAATAGCTGGCACCCTGAAGTTGGTCAAACAAGTCATCAATTCTGGGAAGAGGATACTTGTTCTTGACTGTCGCTTTATTGAGATGACGGTAATCAATGCACATTCTGAAAGAACCATCTTTTTATGCACGAATAAGACTGGTGCACCCCATGGGGAAATAGTGGGCCTGATAAATCCCTTATCTAAGAGATCCTTCAACTGTTCTTTTAGTTCTTTGAGTTCTGCTGGTGCCATTCTATATGGCAGAATAGATATAGGCAGAGCATCTGGAAGAAGAGCAATGCCAAAGTCTATTTCCCTTTCGGGAGAAATTTCTGGAAGATCTTCGGGAAAGACATCTGAATATTTATTCACGACTGGACTAATTCAAGACTAGGAGTGTCAGAATTAGTGTCCTTAACTTGAACAAGATGATAGACACATACCTTAGATATTATTTTCCTTTCCCGAAGATATGAAATAAGCTGACCTCTAAAAGCGAATACACTACCCTTCTACTCTAGGATGGGTTCATTCAGAAATTAAAACTGGACTATTCTATTTTTGCCATTGATTATAGCATAGCAGGAATGAAGCCAATCCATGCCGAGAATGACATCAAAATCAGTCATCTCTAATTCGACTAAATCTGTTGAATTGACTTTCTAAAATATCATAACCGGGCATTTCCTGTATACCCGTCGGGCTATGATGGTTTTACCCACTAGGTAGAAACTGAGAAGGACTTTACTAGAATTTTGGGACTGGTTCTAAAATCACCTGCTATATAGGGAGTAACAAAGGATAAAGAAGCACATGGATCTAGCAAAGTGTTAATATGCACATGAAAGATCTGTAACATACCAATAACTACATCAGGAGAATTTTCCTGATCCTGTCGAGTCTGAAGATCATAAAGATGATTTGGGCGTTGCCTACTAGTAGCGCTGGAAGTGGCACCCTGCTGATTCAGGAGACCGGACTGAGCTGAGGAACGGTTCTGCTGACCCTGATAACCTGACTGGGGACAATCTTTGACTCTGTGGCCTGACTTACCACAACCAAAATAGACATCGTTTCCAGCTCTGCAAACACCCTTGTGGTTCTTACCACAAGTATGAAAAAGGGGATTGGTTCGGGCACTGCTAATATTGCCCTAAGACTTAGAGCCTGGTGCCCTCTCTTTGTTGCCGTCTATGAATTTTGGCACTGGAGAACTGGCTGATGAAGCGGCTGGAACTGATGTCTTAGGATGAAATTGAGAATGGTTTCCTCCTTCTGATTTAGGCTGATCAAAGTTGAAACTACCTGTCCTTGCTCTCTTACTCTGCTTTTCCCTCATCTTAATCTTTTGATCTTCTATCTGCTGAGAATAAGTCATGAGTCTAGCTAAAGTCATGTCACTATTCAGCATGATGGATCTGCACTCATTTACCACGCTATCATTCACCCCTGAAATGAACTTACTCATCTTGGCCCTGTTGTCTGCAACCACATGAGAGGCGTATCTCGCTAATTGAGTAAGCTTAAGAGAATACTCTTTCACCGTCATGTTGCCCTTCCTGATGTTGATGAATTCTAGCACCTTAGCTTCTCTAAGCTCTTAGGGAAAGAATCTATCTAAGAATGTAGTGATAAATTCCTCCCACTCTATAGGACCTGCATCATCTGAACTCTCTGACTTCTACTGTTTGAACTAAGTATGAGCCACATCCTACAACTGATATGCAGCTAGCTCATCACTCTCAATGGTAGTCATCCCCATGGTGTCTGTCACCTTCTGAACCTGATCAATAAATTCCTGAGGGTCCATCTGACTTAGATCCGAGAAAGGATGGAGGGTTCATTCGGGTGAAGTCCCAAATTCTGGCTGCAACTGAATTGGCCACTGGGTTGGACGGAATGACAGCTGGTCATTCATTCTGAGTAGCAACTAACTAAGCAAGAGTAATAAATGTGTCCCTGAACTCCGCATGAGAACCATGCTCGTCCAAGGGATCTTCTTGGATAGGCTGGGTTCTTCTCTTGGGAGGCATGTTTTGAAATAAAGAGGTGAAATAGATTAGACTGAGAGATTGACTTGATATTATGCTCACTAGTATGACATGAATACTAAAAAAAAGGAAACTATTCCAAAAACATCTTATAGCCTTCTCCACATAAATGTGGCACGTAACACACCCATGTACAAGACTCTATTAGACGCAACTTTCAGACTTCCTAGGACTCTATTGAACCTTAGGCTCTGATACAAAGTTTGTAATGCCCCGAATCTAGTACCTAAAATGCTACACGGTGCTTATGACCCCGAAGGACGACAATCTAACCCATGACTGATATCTGTACCTGTACACTGCATAATATACTGAATAAATGTGGAAATAAAGGCTGAAAGGCCATAAGGTTCAAATATGATAAAACATAACATCTGGTGGGGTATGAAATACCCAAAACAACTGAGATAACTATCTGAACATAATAGTCTAAAAATCCTCTAAAACATAACTGTCTGGACAAGGAGTTGATGGGACATGTCCCCAAATAACTTCGCTGATTGAAATAACTAAGTACTGTAATAATGAAGTAAAAAATCATATCATCCTTGGAGGATGAGGACTCATTGCTTAGTGACTGCTGATATCTGAAATCTACTGATGCTCTAGAGCTCATGTCTCTGAACCTATGATATAAGACACCAAAGCAAAAATGTGTCAGTACTTTGAATGTACTGGTATACATGTGAGGTAGGCTGAATGCATGGGGTTCATATGCATGAATAATACTAGCTAACTGACTAGTATGAACATGAGAATACATCCATGAATACATAGTACTATAGCCGACACCGTAAGAACATGAATTTACTGATAACTAATATGACTAGTAAATGAGTTCTGATGACTAATATGACTGATAACATGAGTGACTTTATCTGACAGTCCTGAATTTTAAATAACTATCTAAGTTCTTTTACTGAGACTGATACTGAGACTGTGGGAAGTAGTTATCTAACTGACATACCCCAAATGCGCTATAATAGCTTAGTTGGGGTCTAATCTATGCCCTGATTGGAAGGGTGTCAATACTGCGCCACTGGTAGAGACAAGTTGTGGGTAACCCTCATCTGATAGTGTCCCCAAAAAAGAATGGTGGGGCCCTCTTCTGACAGTGTTGATGTCTCAACCTATGTTGGATACATAGTTCTGGAACGCAAGGATGACTTCTAAGAATCACACCCTCATCTGACAGTGTGTGTTCTCATTCTTGGGTTCACTCGGTGCTAATTCCTACTCCCATCTGAATAGACTCTGAATATGATTAACTAGACTGAACTGACTGGGTTCATGAAGTTTCGTTGACTAATAGAATACTACTGAGATTATTGAGTTACTGACTTTCCTGAGTCACATGACTGACTGAATTCTACTGAACATAGCTTGACTGAGAGTGTCGTGAAAACATGACACTGGTTCTAGGCACACAGCTATATTTTTCAGGTACAAGTACCCCTAGGACTCGATAGAAGGAAACTAACATATCATGACAATTCTTGATCATAGGAATAAAGTCCACAATTCATAGTGCCATAAGTTGGAGCTTTTATACTACACATAGTCTTCAAAATTTTATACATAGAAGGGAATACATATAACAACATGCCATAAGTCCATCAAATCTAGTTTCATGAACACCCCATCATCAATCATAGTGCATACAATATCTTAGAAGTCATTGTTTTCATAAGGGTAAAGCATGCATTGGTCATTTAGGCCACAATTTAGCTATAATACACGATTTCTAATCTCTTAGTCATTTTATCAAACACCTTACATGCACAACTTAGGCATAGCTGTAATCATAAAATTATTCATCATGAACAACCAAATTTACATGTTTCCAACTAATATGATATCATAGCTTCATAAAAACACACAAATACCCTAACTTGGGGATTTTACAACATCAATTACATGAAAAAATCAACCCACAACATAATAACAAGGTTCCTAATTTAAAAGAGGCTTATTGAGATTTATGGATGGAAGGAATCCATAAATTAACACAACGCATACCTTAGAAGAAAGTTCCTTAACGATCTACAGTGAAATCTCTTGGATTTGGGTCTTCAAATTGAAACCCTTGCTCTTGTTCTAGAGAGAAATTGATGAAAAGAAGTATATTTTGGTGTTTTTGTGCCTTAATCACGTGTTTTTGATATATATAGGGGTGGTAAAATTACCAAATTAACCCTCAAGACACGGAAGTGTAACGCTGAAAAATTGGGTACAAAGGCTACACAAAGGGCGGCGCCTTTGGTAGAGCCTTTTGTACCCTGGGCGGCGCCTTTGGTGCTGATTTGCTCACATAGGCTACACCATGGGCGGTGCCCCTTAATAGCCTTTGGCTACTGGTTTGGCACACCAGACATGCCCTTACGCTACTCCAAAAATTCTGAAACTCACCCAGAATGTACTACGACCTTGCCCCATCGCAATGCAACTTGAAAATCTAAATATGGAGGTCGTTAAGGTTGTCAAATAAATTCCCAAAGTTTGGAGGTTTAAAATGAGACTAAGTTTTGAAAACTTAGCTAAAATTTGTAAGTGTTGGATCTTGTAAAGCTTAGGGAGATTAATTTTAGACTTAGAACTTTACGGGATCTTACAATTTCCTAGAGCCCCAATAAATTTCTTCAATGTAATCTTTAATTTCTCTTGCATTCCTCTCCAAAGAGGCCTGCATATTTTATGTTTGGTGGTATTAGAGAAAGCGGTAAACTACACAGATGGTTTACAAACAAGAGTGATACCCCTATACCTTGCTATGAATTTTGGCTATGTGAAAAGCAAGTCCCATTTTTGAAAAGCTTGTTTTTGTATTGACAAAGTAAAGTGGTCCATGATTGCTAAAGAGAACTACACATCAAAGAGAAGATCAACAAATATCTGGACATATGCTACTAAAGATGATTCGTTTTCTCATAACCTCAAGACACCTTGAACAACAATCTCAATTTTACGGCATCTCCTAATAACTAATAATTAAAAGGTCCTGAAAAGATCATAACCCCAAACATGGTCAAAGATGCAGGGTAATCAGGGGAAAATAATCCACATAATTGTAATGATACAAGAGAATGTTGGCAGAGTACAACTTATAAGCTTTCCATAAATTCTATGAGGCAGATCTACTTTTAAACTTTACCCATTTTGGTTGTTTACTATCACAATTGATCGAAAGGAGGGTGTTTTTACCTGGAACTAACAAGTAAACTACTGAATTTGGAAATCCATATAGTCCATACCTGACGACAAAGAGATTAGAACAGATAAAATTATGTCTGATCTGACAGTTGCAATTAATTTGAACATCAAGTGATGGTTTTACATAATATCATCAAGGATCTCAACAAATCTATCAGTTTGATCTTCAGCAGGAGGCATATGGAAAGCACGTTATAGCCATCTGATATCATCAGCTGACCCATAAACTTTCCTTCTTACCCTCTCTATAAGAATAACAAGCATAAATCTAGCAATTTAACATTCCAAACTTGTATCCAATCAGATAATCATACCCTTAGAAAATGGAAATGCCATTTGGGATGATATTCGTTGATAGAACCTGTCCAGTCAAGAACTCACACGTTCAGAAGCAGAAAGTAGCAAAAATAAAGATCTAAGATCAATTTGTGTTGCCCTAAAAGTACCACTGGAGATCATAGACCAACTTGTGTTACCCTAAAAGTTAAGGTCGTATAGGTACTAGAAATTTTGGTTGATATCTCTAACCCCTTAGCTATTGAAAGGTGGTGGAGATTGAGAACTACTTACTCTCTTTGGGTTGATTTCATGAAGAATAAGTATTGTGTAAATAAACACACTGCCTAAAAAAAGTGGATCTCAGGAAACTCACAAGGCTGGAAGAACTTAGATTGGGAAAGAACTAGATATAGGTTTAAAGTTTCTCTTTCTTAAATCTTTTCTCCAAACAATGACACCATTTTAACAGCTAACAGAGCACATCCCTTTAACTCTCCACCTGATGGAGTCGTTGGGAGCCCCGCTCCGGCACGTAAAGAGGGAAATCTTAACCCATCAGAGATGATGACTATACCCAATGATAGAATTGTAGAGAACAATCCTATGCTACGTCTATCACTGCTCTATGTTCATCGAATGCAACTAATCCATAGACAGACTATGCAAGGAAGTGGCTTAACACATACACATCAGGGGAAGTAAGATCAAGACCTAGCAGAATGCATTACAAAAGTTGCAGCACTACCCCTGGGAGAAATTTTATCACTAAAATCTCATACTGATGACAGAGCAACAAAACAACAGCAAATTAAAAGGCCCACAAATTAAACCCAAACTCAACTTTATCACTAAAATAAAAAATTCAACAAAAAAGAATCCCCTAAATTAGGTCAAAATTGTATGAGAACTTACTGATAATGAACATAGAAATTCCTTGGAAGAACACTTTAGTTACAGCTACAAAAAAATCCCCAAAAATCCCATAGAGTTACAGCAAAATTAGCATACAAAGTACAAACCTCCCACAGAAAAGTTCACTAAAAGAAAGATATAAAAAGGATGAGGATTGGGCCTTGACAGAAAAATCTTGGATCCAACCACTGTGTTGAAAAACCGACATCAACCGTAGACGGAAAATTAAAAATAGATGCCTAGATTTGCACAAAAATACATACATAGATCCACCAATCAAAATCCCCAAAATTCATCGCCATCTGATCTCCCACAGAGTTACGCAGATCTCCTTCCACAGAACCTTTAACGATTAGGGCAATCCTCGATGGTCATCGATTGAAAGTCCATAAAACCTTTAGCGATTTAGGATGTAGTGACTTAGTGATTTAGGAGTCGTTAAAGGTTAAAGATTTATAGAAAGAGTTTTATTAAAATGTTTTATTTTTAGAGGACTTAATAAATTTTTTCGTGAAAATGGAGGGAATAAAATAAGTGTTGCTATAACTTATTTCATTTATCTATTGCAATGCTTAATGTCAAAAGTAGCGGTTATAGTGTTAAATTATAGCTAATAGAACAATTATTTTTGGCAACGCTTGAAAGTGTTGCAATAGACCACCTATTGCAACGCTTTGTTAACCATCGCCAAAAAGTTCGTTACCATAGGGGTAATTTCCAATAGCGTTCATGCCCTCTATTAAGAGATACACCATGTTGATATGTAGAAATTGGGCTTCGGACGACTTTTTTTTATGAATAATTTCAATCAAAGTCCATCTATTGTAGATATCTAGTTAATTAATTGATTATTGTTCTTGGCCAGGTGCATCCTGATGTATTTCTAAGAGAAGAAATTGACAAGGGAAATATAAGAACAATGCAAATAAGAAGCATGCCAGAAGATTCTTATACAACTCCAGGTTCTCTTCTAATAGGGGATGCCTTTAACATTAGGCATCCTATAACAGGGGAGGAATGACTATCACTCTCTCCGATATACCTGTCCTTCCCAATCTTCTTATACCTCTTCGAGACTTTAATGATGAAAACACATTAATCTCATCGATCGATCTTTTCCAAAGCCAAAGTAGAGTGAGCGATGACAACGACGGCGTGAGGAACCTCCTAGTTCTTGCCTCACTATCCACTTGAAGGAGTGTTACATAATAAAAACACATTAAAGTTGCTTTCTCCCACCAATGTGGAAGAAGTATATTTTTTTTAAATGGGTACACTTTCTCTCCAAGACTTTTTTCTTCATTTTTCATTCTCACCAATTGAACCTAACAATCTCCCACATGAATGGGGAATGGCTACTCTTTATAAAACTTTACGGACAAGTATGTGATCAGCAAGCAAAGATTGATTGCATCTGGATAAGTGGATTTTCCTTTAAACTTTCTATAGTGAACATGCATTGGATGCACTCGGTCAATCAGTAGAGTTGATATATTTGAACTGTCAAGCTTTAGGGTATACCTAGATAATACATGTCAGACAACAAGCCTTTTACCATTTATTGTTCTCACAATTTTGTTTGTTTCAGCCGTGAACACGTCCGGGTTTCATGAGAGCTTAGAGAATAGGTATTTACGAACATTCTTCTTGAAACGAATTCCACTTCACCCTTATATAGGTGATTTCTAAACGTTCAATCCTATAGATTAAATTATTTGGTCAAATCTGCAAAATTTAGATAATCATTAAAGGGCTTCGCACCACAAGCCTTATCCTTGTTTACTAAACATTGTCAATATTATGAGAATAGGTTGGGTATAATGACAATGTTGACCCTTTCAATCACAACTTTGTTTGATCTCCTTGTACCTAGCTCTTGGGATCTCCAATCTGCTAGATAGAGTTACCGCTATGCTGACTTATCCTAGGTCGTAAACCCATTCCCTTGGATGTTCTCTCAACTCCCTCTATAGATAGGCCTTTTTTAAGTAGAACCGAGACATTATCTTTTGACTTCATATAGTCAACAGTGATACTTCTACTAGAGAGTAATTCTCTAACGGTATTATGTCTTTGTTTTATATGACGAGATTTACTGTTATACATCATGCTCGCTTCCCTACCTATCACTGCTTGGCTATCACAGTGTATACATACTGGTGTCAATAGTTTGGGGCAATAAGGAATATCTTCCAAGAAATTTTGGAGTCATTCAGCTTCTTTATCAGCTTTATCTAATGCGATAAATTCATATTTCATTATAGAGCGAGCAATACATGTCTATTTAGATGATTTCCAAGAGACTGTTCCACCACCTATAGTAAATACATATCCACTTGTGGATTTACTTTATTTGATCCGGTGATCCAATTTGCATCACTATATCTTTTAATTACCACGGGATATTTACTATAATGCAAAGCATAGTATTAAGTGTATTTAAGATACCCCAAAACTCTTTTCATTGCCATCCAATGAGTTTTATTGGGATTACTCTTGTACCGATTCAATTTACTAATAGCACATGCTATGTCTAGCCGTTTACAGTTCATGATATACATTAAATATCCCAACACTCTTGGATAGTCCAACTGTGAGTCATTTTCACCTTTATTCTTATGAAGTGCAAAGCTCACGTCCAATGGAGTCTTAGCAATACCAAATTCCAAATACTTAAACTTGTCAAGTACCTTTTCAATGTAATGAGACTGTGACAACTCCAACCCTTGTAGAGTTCTATGGATTCGTATTCCTAAGATAACATCCGCAATTCCAAGGCCTTTCATATCAAACTTGCTCTCAAGCATTTATTTTGTAGCATTTATGTTAGAAATGTTTCTACTGATGATCAACATGTCATCTACATACAAACAAATAATGACCTTGTGATTTAGAGTGTTTAATATAAACACATTTATCACATTCATTTATCTTGAACCTGTTTGCCAACATGGTTTGGTCAAATTTTGCATGCCACTGTTAGGTACTTAGTTTAGTCCATAAAGTGACTTAACTAGTGTGCACACCTACTTTTCCTTACCAGGAACCACAAAACCCTTGGGTTGTTCTATGTAAATTTCTTCCTCTAATTCTCCATTTAGAAATGTTATTTTCATATTCATTTGATGGATTTCAAGACCATATACCGCCGTTAAGGCAATTAACATCCGAATTGTCACTATCCTTGTTACAGGAGAGTATGTATGAAAGTAATTAAGGTCTTCCTTCTATTTAAAGCTTTTTACTACAAGTCTTGCCTTGTATTTGTCAATTGTACCATCCGTTTTTATTTTTCTTTTGAAGATCTATTTAGAACCTACAGGTTTATTTCCTGGAGGAAGATCAACCAACTCCCAAGTATGGTTGCTCAATTGATTCAATCTCACTATTGACTGCCTCTTTCCAAAAGGATGAATCTAGATATGATATCGCTTCTTTAAATATTTGAGGCTTATTTTCTAAGAAAAATGTTACAAAATTCAATCCAAACGAAGTTGACGTTCTTTAACGTGTACTATATTTTGGATTCTCATAATTATGTACATCCTCACTTGGTTCATCTTGAGGTCATTTAGACCCTCCACTAGACTGTTCATGTCTAGTTTTATATGGATAAATATGTTCAAATAACTCAACATTATCTAATTCAATTATTGTATTTTCATTGATATCCGAATGTTTGGATTTATGAACCAAAAACCGACATCCTTTACTACTTTTTGCATATCCTATAAACATGTAATCCACTGTCTTAGGTACTATCTTCACCCTTTTTGGCATAGAAACTTGGACTTTCGCTAGACACCCCCACACTTTGAAATATTTTATATTGGGTTTTCTTCCTTTTCATTTTTCATATGGAATTGATTGTGTCTTACTATGGGTCACTCTATTGAGTATTCGGTTAGGTGTAAGGATAGCTTTCCCCCACAAGTTTTGCGGTAAACCTGAACTTATAAGTATGGCATTCATCATTTCCGCAATTACATTAGACTGAGATGAATATGAGGCAGTAGTTTGGTAGAAAATTCTATTCTCTACACATATTTTTGCAAATGGAGATTCATATTCTCCACCCCTATCACTTCTTATCGTTTTGATATTTTTCTCTAACTAATTTTTAACTTTTGTTTTATATTGCGTAAATGCATCTATTGCTTCATCCTTACTGTTTAGCAAATAGACATAACAATACCAAGTTCAATCATCAATAAAAGTTATAAAATATTTTTTCTACCA
Organism: Capsicum pubescens; assembly: GCA_030864215.1. NCBI lineage: Eukaryota > Viridiplantae > Streptophyta > Magnoliopsida > Solanales > Solanaceae > Capsicum > Capsicum pubescens. Next base: position 251,740,593 of record CM061549.1, read on the forward strand.
CGAGATGGTATTAACTTCATATCACAAATGTCAGTGCGGATTAAGTCTAAGAGATTGAAATTCCTTTTAATGGACTTATACGGATGCTTAGCATACGTTTATTCCACACACGTTTGACATTTTGATTTATTGCGCTCAAAATTTGGCAATACTTCTAAGTTAATCAGTTTTCGCAATGTTTTGTAATTAACATGTCCTAATCTTTCATGCCACAATTCATTAAACTCAAGCAAGTAAGAAGAAATAAAACTTTCATTGATTTCAACTGTCATTACATTCATATTAAATAGTCCCTTAGTGAGGTAGCCTTTTCCTATGTACACTTCCCCTTTACTAAGTACAATCTTGCCAGAAATAGATACATATTTGAATTCTTTTTTGTCAAGAAAAGATACGGAAATTAAGTTTTTTCTTAACTCTGGTACATAAAAGACATTGTTGAGAGTCAACACTTTGCCTGACATCATTTTCAAGCAGACTTTTCCCGTCCCTTCAACTTTTACAGTTGCGGAGTTTACCATATAGATCTTCTCTTCGCCTTGAGACGGATCAAATACAACAAATAACTCTTTATTGGTACAAACGTGGCGGGTGAAACCAAAATCTATCCAGCATTCTCTTGAATTTCTCACCAAGTTACATTCAGAAAGCATGGCATGTATATAGATCTCCATTTTATTCTTGGATTCAGCCATATTGGCTTGATCCATCATTTTGCCTTTTCTTGGGGAACGATAATCTGTTGACTTGTGTCTAATCTTGCCACAATTAAAGCATTTCCCCTTGAATTTGTTCTTAGAATAATTTCTTTGTTGTCCAGCTTTCTTCTGCTTTTTTAAGTTGTTGGGGTCGTCTTCTACAATATTAGCTCCACTCATTGCAGAATTTTCTTTCGACCACCTCTCTGCGACTTTGTTGTCCTTCTCAATGTGCAACCTCACAATGAGGTATTCAACTATCATCTTCTTTCATTCGTGTTTCAAGTAATTTTTAAAGTCCTTCCACAAAGATGGCAACTTCTCTATTATTGCAACAACTTGAAAGGCCTCATTCACAACCAAACCTACAATCAAGTTCATGTGAACATTAAGAATATTTTTAAGATGTTCAAATAAGGTATTCATAATATCCATACCTTCAGCAATGAGATCGTGGGTGATAACTTGCAATTCCTGTACTTGAGATACGACAGTCTTACTGTCAATCATTTTGTATTCAAGGAATCTTGCAACAAATAACTTCTTAGTTCTAGTATCCTCAGTCATATATTTCTTTTCCAGCGCATTCAAAAACTCTTTTGATTTTTTCATTCCTCTATAATTTTATAAATATTGTATAAATCATCTTAGAGTCCACTTAGGATATAATTCCTACATAGGAAATCAGAATGTTTTCATGTCTCTACTACAGCGAACCGCTCTTAGTTCGAATTTTATTTGGGCAATTCTGGAGCATCTTCATATATAAATTTTTGAAGACATGAGGTTGCAAGATAGAAGAACATCTTCTGTTGCCACCGCTTAAAATCTATTCCAAAAATTGTTTCGGGCTTTTTCGCGGGTGCCATAGAGGGTGGCGCTGTTGTGTGACTTGTTGTAGCAACATTCGTTGTTTTCACACTTATCACACCATCATAGTCATCTTTTTTGTCATAAAAAGACATCAACTTTAGTATATCAAGTTTTTAATTACAAGTTTATAGCAACTTTAAACACTACTTGTTTCTAGTTTAACGATGAAGTTTTTATGTCTTTCAATCGTCAACTGAATGAACTTTAACTTGTGATGGAGTTTTTATTTCTTCAAATCACTTGTTAAGTTCAAACATAGTAGACACCATAAAGTTTTAATCTCCCGAAACCAAACAATATAGATTATGGATTAGTTCTTTAAGATTATTTTCTTGAGTACACAATCTGTATGTTTGCACAAACACTTCAACTTTTGTTCAAGATAGTTTTAAGAACACCTATTAAGTTTTTAACACCTTCAACACAAGTTCATCAAGAACTATCAAAGAAGTATGTTATTTAAAAGAAACAAGATGAAGTAGAAAATAGAACCAAGTCCTCCGATTTCACAGAGTGTCCTTAAGAAATTAATTCCCTCAAGTACATAGAGGACCTCAAACCTTCTGATTCTTCAAACACACTCAACGGTAGATGATCACACGGATTTTTTTAGAAGTAGAAGATTATTTTTCAATGCAAAAATTTTTCATACTACTTGAGGAAAAAAGTGGTTCATGGAAGGGTGTATCATTTCGGAACAGTCATGTCTATGCATTCTAAAATAACATGTATTTTCTAAACAGTCACATAAAAAACAACATGTCTTTTCCTCAAAGGGTTGTGTCCCTTTTGAGGTGTGTTTCTGCATGCTTCTGGATGTGCTTCTATGGAGATTTTTCTTTTTCTTTGGATACTTGTTTATCCAAGTTTCAAATAAGAACTATCAAAGAAGTATGTTATTTAAAAGAAACAAGATGAAGTAGAAAACAGAACCAAGTCCTCCGATTTCGCGGAGTGTCCTTAAGGAATTAATTCCCCTTAAGTACGTAGCGGCAACTCAAACCTTCTGATTCTTCGAACACACTCAATAGTAGATGATCACATAGAGTTTCGTATAAGTATAAGAGTGTTTTTCAATGCAAAATTTTTTTGTACTGCCTGAGGAAAAAAATGGTTCATGGAAGGGGGTATCTTTTCGGAACAGTCATGTTTGTCCTTTTCTAAACAACATGTCTTTTCTAAACAGTCACATTGAAAACAACATGTCTTTTTCTCAAAGGGTTATGTCCCTTTTGAGATGCGTTTCTGCATGCTTCTGGATGGGTTTCTATGGAGATTTTTGTTTTTCTTTGGATACTAGTTTATCCAAGTTTCAAATAAGAACTATCAAAGAAGTATGTTATTTAAAAGAAACAAGATGAAATAGAAAACAGAACCAAGTCCTCCGATTTCACAGAGTATCCTTAAGGAATTAATTCCACCCAGTACGTAGTGGCACCTCAAACCTTCTGATTCTTCAAACACACTCAATGGTAGATGATGACATCGAGTTTATTAGAAGTAGAAGAGTGTTTTTTAATGCAGAAATTTTTCATATTACCTGAGGAAAAAAGTGGTTCATGGAAGGGTGTATCATTTCGGAAAATACATGTCTGTCCATTCTGAAATAATATGTCTTTTTTGAATAGTCACACCGGAAACAACATGTCTTTTTCTTGAAGGGTTGTGTCCCTTTTAAGGTGTGTTTTTGTATGCTTCTGGTTGTGTTTCTATGGAGATTTTTATTTTTCTTTAGATACTTGTTTATCCAAGTTTCAAATAAAATTTGTCTAAAAAATTAATCTCATCGATGCCGAAGCAGAAGCCGAGCGACGATGATGATGGCGCGAGGCACCTCTTGGTTCTTGCCTCACTATCCACTTAAAGAAGTGTTACTCAATAAAAACACATTAAAGTTTTCCTTCTCCCACCAACATGGGAGAAGTATACTTTCTTTAAATGAGTACACTTTTCCTCCAAGACTTTTCCCTCCATTTTTCATTCACACCAATTGAACTCAACAACACCCCACCAACTAGGGACAATTTAATTGGGAAAAAATGAATCTTACAAATAATAAAATCTTTGCCGAAGCCAAGCCGAGCGACGACGATAAAGGCGCGAGGAATGGGAGAAGTATACTTTCCTTAAATGAGTACACTTTTCCTCCAAGACGTTTTTCTTCATTTTTCATTCACGCCAATTGAACCCAACAAACACCCCCACCAACTAGGTACAATTTAATTGGAAAAAAAAATGAGTCTTACAAATAATAAAAGCTTTAGAAATTATTGTCGTACCAAGTATGTATACTTCTATTATATAGAAGAGAGGGTTTCGACATGCCTGCTTCAGCAGGCTGTTTTCTCCGTGATTTTACTATATCACCCCTAATTAATTATTATAAGTTATTTATATATTAAAAATTAATATTATTTAATTAAAAAAATAAAATAGACATTTATGACATGTTTGCATCAGTTGTTTCGACCATGATTTTACTATATCACCCTAATTAATTATTATATGTCATTTATGTATTGAAAAAATAATAATATCCAATCCGTGATTTTACTATATCACTCATAATTAATTATTATAAGTCATTATGTATTAAAAATTAATAATATTTAATTAGAAAAAGATAAAATATACATGTATTTCGACATGCCTGCGTCAACAGGCTGCTTGCTCCATGATTTTACTATATCAGCCCTAATTAATTATTATAAGTTATTTATATATTAAAAAATAATATTATTTAATTAAAAATAAAATAGATACTTATAACACGTCTGCTTCAACTATTTCAACCATGATTTTACTATATCACCCTAATTAATTATTATAAGTCATTTATGTATTGAAAAATTAATAATATTCAATCTATGATTTTACTATATTGCTCATAATTAATTATTATAAGTCATTACGTATTAAAAATTAATAATATTTAATTATAAAAAGATAAAATAAATATTTATGACATGTCTGCTTCAGCTGCTTCAGTCGTGATTTTACTATATCACCCCTCATTAATTATTATTAGTCATTATGTATTAAAAAATTAATAATATTTTATTAAAAAATAAATAAAATAGAAATTTATGACATATCTGCTTCAACTGCCTCAACTATAGTTTTACTGAATATCACCCCTAATTAATTATTATAAGTCACTTGAGTATTAAAAAATTAATAAAATTTAATAAAAAGGGTAAAATAGATATAAAAATGATAAATTAACTCTTGATGTTTTAAATTAACTTGACGTCTTATATGAGGTTCACTTAAATTTTTTTCACAAGAATTTTTTATAGTAATTTTATTTTGTCACTTCTAATTAGTTGTTGTAAGTCATTTAACACATTTATGTTTCGTTGCGTCAATTGTGATTTTACTATATCACCCCTAATTAATTATTATGGTCGTCTAAGTATTATGTCACTTAAATTGGAATAGAAAAATATTATAAATCACAATAATTAAAAAATTAAATTATTTAAAAAATATAATTAGCTATCGACGATACAGAACTCTGGATAAGGAGAGTAACATATATTATTCAATAATTACATAAATAGTATTATAAATTATAATAGTTAATAACTTAAAATATCTAAAAACTATTTAATCTATTATATATCTCAAAAAAATACATAAAAAATTATAAATTACAATAATTAACAACTTAAAAAATTTAAAAGATATAAAATATTTGGTTGACTCTCGAAATTATATTAGTGTCACTTAAATTGAAATAGAAGAAAAGTATTATAAATCACAATAATTAAAAACTTAAATTATTTTTATAATATAATTCACTATCAATGCCACAAAAGCTTGGATAAGAAAAGCAACGTAAATTATTTAAAAATTACATTAAAAATATTATAAATTACAATAGTTAACAACTTAAATTATCTAAATACATATTAAAAATATGATTGATTATCTAAATTCTATATGTGTCACATAAATTGAGACAAAAAATAACATATATTGAACTCGTGCTAGATCCCAGATAAATCTTAGAATGTATATGCAATCACTTTTTTAAAAAACTTTTGTTTAAATATATCAAGATTGAAAAGGCAAGTCCTAATACAACACACCAAACAGTGTATAAGAAATAATGATAGAATAAATAATACCACTATTACTAATTCAAGCATTATTAATGCAAACATTACTAATACGTTCTATTCAAAATTATTTTTAACACTCTAACAAACGACTCATACGTTTCAATGGAAGGAACATATACAAAAGTAAAGTTCGATAAAATATTTACGAAAGTATGTTTTATCGTGTTCTCAAAGTTAAATAACTTAAATTGATATGATGGGTGGTAACTTATAATATTTTTTAATATAATTTTTGAAACACTTAAAATTTAAATTTAAAATATTAATTTAATTTAACTTCAAAGAACAAGTTGACAAATAAAAGAGAAGGAAAAATAAAAGCAAAGGATGTTTATGTCGGCTTAGTAGAGGAATACGATGTCATTTTGGATTATTAATTGCAACCCACATGTGATGTAATATGTCATGATTAGATAACCCTTTATATTTTTCAATAATTATTTTCTATTTTATACAATAAGTGTCAGGTCTTATGTATTAATTCTAATCTCATATTTTATACTTAATGTAGAAAATCTCAGAGATATAATTAAAAATCTAAACTTTAAAATGCATTGAATTTTTTTATTTATATGAATAAGTTATACATAATTATCTTACAAGATAATTTGGCTCCTTGAAAAATATTATCAAGTAGTTAATATATTTTGTGTATTAATTTTTTATAATTCATAATTCGAATTAACATCAATCTACTTATTATACATAATCAAAATATCTTAATGTTGGGCTCGTGCTGATACGGGTCATGCTCCTCTAGTTACTATATACAAGAAGATCCAACTTCAGCATGGCTGCTTCTTGAAATTTAATGAAAAGTTGAGGGCATTTTAGCCTTTTTAGAAGAAAAATCTTCTTAAAGAATTCGTCTTTTGTGCTATGTTAGTTGTACCTTATTAATAACTTTAAAAAATGTCCATAATCTTTCATTTAACTACAGACCATGCCCTTAAAAAGGCCATCTTATTTTATTTATTTACAAAATTTGCCTTCAACCTACATTTAAATATGAGTGGGTCCCACAGTACTTTCCAACTATGCAATTTAATTTAAATTATTTAAATTTAAGTGATTTAATAATATAATAATTTTATCTTAATTAATTGCAACAAAATATTTAAAGTAAATTAATTTTATTATTTTAATTGACTTTTATATTCAAAATTAACTTTTTTTTACTTATTTATTTTAGTAAATTTAAATTTTAAAATTATTTTTTTCTTATATGGAAATATTAATATTTAAACTTAGATTTAAATTTTTAAAGTACATAATTAATAAAATGAATTCCTAATGAATATTTTCTTAAGATTTTTTTGGGTCAATATGTATCAAGTAAAAAATATAAATATATATCATATTTTATATATGCAATTGCAATTAAACATTTAAAGTAAATCAATTTTATTATTTTAAATGACTTTTATATTCAAAATTATTATTTTTTCTTATTTATTTTAGTAAATTTAAATTTTAAAATTATTTTTTTCTTATATGAAAATACTAATATTTAAACTTAACTTTAAATTTTTAAAGTACAAAATTAATAAATTTAATTTAATAAAATAAATTCTTAATGAATATTTTCTTAAGATTTGTGTTGGGTCAATATGTATCAAGTAAAAAAAATAAAGAAAAATATATAATAAAATTTTATTATTGTGAGAGATAAACATAATGCACTATCTAATAATGTTTAATAAGATCATATTTTGTATATGAAAAATATAGCATCTTAAATTTAAGTAATTTAATAATATAATAATTTTATCTTAATTAATTGCAACTAGATATTTAAAGTAAATCAATTTTTTTATTTTAATAGACTTTTATATTCAAAATTATTTTCTTTACTTATTTATTTTAGGAAATTTAAATTTTAAAATTATTTTTTTCTTATATATAAATACTAATATTTAAACTTATCTTTAAATTTTTAAAGTACAAAATTAATAAATTTAATATAATAAAATAAATTTCTAATGAATATTTTCTTAAGATTTGTATTGGGTCAATATGTATCAAGTAAAAAAGAAATAAAGAAAAATATATAATAAAATTTTATTATTGTGAGAGATAAACATAATGCACTATCCATAATGCACTATCCAATAATGTTTAATAATATCATATAGCATCCCGTATTTAATTAATATACTACTCCCGTGAGTTGTCGATGATTACTATTGGATATGATAAAATTATGTTAATTTTTATAGGAGTAACATAATCAATCGCTCTTAACTAATTATTATGAGCCATCCAGGTATTAAGAAAATAAATAATATTTATTAAAAAAGATAAAATAGACATAAAATGCGAAACTCTTGATGTTTTAAATTAATTTGTCGTCCTTCAAACGATGATTTTACTATATCACCCCTTATTATAAGTCATTTATGTATTAGAAAATTAATAATAAAAAAATGATATGTCAACATAAAAAATTTGATAGACTATCAAAATTATATTAGTGTCATATAAATTGGGACGAGACAGAGGAAGATATAACACAACATATATATTTGAAAGTGAAATAAAAAGTATTGTAAATAACAATAATTGACAAAAACATTTAAAAAATTGATTGATTGCCAAAATTTTATCCGTGCCGCATAAATTGGGACGAAGAGAGTATTCATATCCTATTGAAAAATTATGTAAAAATTATTTTAAATCAGATAATTAACAATTTTAAAAATTTTAAAATATAAAATATTTGTCTAGCTCTCAAAATTATATCATTGTCACTTAAATTGAAATAAAAGAAAAAGCATTATAAATCATAATAATTAAAAACTTAAATTAATTTAATAATTAATTATCTAAATTCTATTTACACCACATAAGTTGAAATAAAAAAAAAATATATTGGGCCCGTGCTAGTACGGGCCGTGCATATCTAGTATATGTATAAAAGTTAGGGAGAAGGAAAAAAATAGCCCCTCGCATAAAACTAATTTCGCAAAAATAGCCCCTAATTTTAATTCCCTCTTAATAGTCGTTAAACTAATTCCATCTTCTAACCATATTGTAAACATCGCCAAAAAAAGCCGCAAAATTCGGCCTAATATATATCTTTCATCTTCGATTAAAACTCACACTTTCCTTCCCCAGTTTTACCTCAGGATTCCCTTTCCATTAAAACCTTATAATTCCTCTTTCAGATACAACATATTACCTTAAATGCCTTCATAAATTGTATATAAATCTATAAAAATCCTCCATCAATTAGCTTCATAAAGTGCTTTTTCATTCACAATTAGCTGAAATTGATATGAAATTATGGCTTCAAGTTCAGTTTTAGTTTTAATTATGCTGCAATACGGAGGAGAGTGGTTAAGTGATTTGCAGTTTAAAAAATTTACAATCAATGGAGTACTTTTGAATTCGGATTACAGGTACGGGTATTTTGTTGATGAACTGTATAAGTAGTTGAATCTAGAGCAAAATTTTGATTTAATGATGATAAAATACATTGTAAAGAGTGAATTTATGACTATTTACAATGATATGAGTGTTAGACTTTATATGGAGATGAAGAAAAAAATGGATATAAATAAATTTCCATTGTTTATAACACTACAAAACACATTTGAAAATGGAGAATCCTCATTTTGAAATTTGATCGAAACATCTCCAACTGCTACTCAAGTTCATCCGATACCTATTTCTGATTATACAATTGAAGATAATTTTTCTGAGGAAGAAAAGGAGGAAGAGGCCGAATCTATAATAAAGGATTCGCTTCATAGAGATGTTGAAGAAGGGCAGCTGTACTGGGATAAAAATACAATATCAAGTGTGATAAAATATTATGCAATCCGTGAGAGATTCCAATTTAAGGTGAAAAGATCATCATCATCAAGGTATAAACTATATAACTACTTTATATAACCTGTATCAACAATGTATAAGATTTATATTTTGTTGGAATATAGGTATAAATTTTCCTAAATACTGCATATAATTATGTAACTACTGTATAGGATCTATATATATACAACATATAAATTGTGTACCTACTGTGTAACTACTGTGTAGAACCTGTATATAAACTGTATGTAATGTACTGCATATGAACTGTGTACCTACTGTATACCCATATTATATAAATGTATCTAGATAGTATCTTAACTGTATCAATAGAGATGCAATTGGACTTTTAGACCTTCAAGTCAACAAAATTCAGAAGTTTTCATAGTGACAAAATTTGTCGATATGTATATTGATATTAAACTATATGAATACTTTATATAACCTGTATCAACAATGTATAAGGTCTACATGTTGTTTGGATATAGCTATGAACTTGCCTAAATACTGCATATAAATTGTGTAACTACTGTATAGCACCTGCATATATATTGGATATTTAACTATATAACTACTTTATATAACCTGTATCAACAATGTATAAGATTTATATTTTGTTGGAATATAGGTATAAACTTCCCTAAATACTACATATAATTGTGTAACTACTGTATAGGACCTGTATATATACAACATATAAACTATGTACCTACTGTGTATGTAATGCCCCGAAATCTCCTCCCCGAACGTCACACGGTACTTAAGGCTACATGTAGACCAAAGCTAACCCTTTGAGCCTGTTCCTACATATAATAACTTATTTTGAGATGAAATAAACAAAACGCTGGTACTGTTACATCAACTGATAGGAAATGCGAAGAAAATACTCGGTCCATACGACCACAATACTGGAAATTTCAACATACTAACAATCTGATAACTAGTCTGAGAAAGCCTCTACTACTCAAGTCTACTAGAGATACATTGGGACGGTCCCCAACTGACTCAAACTGAACTAAAAAAAATAATATGTCTACTAAAACACTGAAATATCTGGAGATAGGTCCTCGAACTATGAGGACTCACCACTGTAGAGATGTAGACAAAGGTACTCAGAAATCACTGAAATGCTGGGACTGAACACCTGAATCTACATTATAAAATAATGTAGCACATAGACATATATGTGGATCAGCACTTGGGAATGTACTGAGTATATGGGGGTGTATGCATGTACATAAAACAATATCCATACTTTTTAATAAAATCATGTATCCAAATATGAATGACTCACATAGCTTGAATACTTCTACAATATAAAGCTAATAAATCATGTAGAATGAAGCATGTAACACAAATCTCGTGAGTCATTATACTTTAGCTTTAAAATCTGAACTCTTCTCTTATTCTCATTACTCGTAGACTAAAGAAAGCTTTAAACAATACTTTCAAACTCATGCATATATCTCATGGAGAGTAAAACTTATTTGATGCTCAAGAACTTAGAACTCTTTTAAACTCAAGACACTTAGAACTCGGAATTCTATAACTCTTACTAGTAGACAAAACTACTTTCTTCTTGGGAAAATTTTACTTCAAGAAACTATTTTGAAAATCATACTATTAGGGAAAATCACTTATCTCAAAGCTTTAGGGAAAATATTCTATCTCAAGGGAGGTTCTCTTAACTGGCATAAACCATGCGAGCTACATGGAGTCCAACGTCTTGTCTTCCTAAGGAAGAAACCACACATTGGGGAGAGGTGTCATACTCTTGCCAGGGAGTATAACCTCAACTAAGTGATCACTTATCTCGGCCTCAGGCCCATAAATCTCAATCCTATGGTGGCACGTAGTTCTGGTGTATGAAACCATAGTAACATACCCAACTCAGTGATAATTCTACTCCCTTTAGTTAGCTACGCTCATCTCAGGGAAATCCACTTTAAAATAATATCATGGTTCATAAGAACCCAACTATAAAATTTGTAGTCTCATTTAGTAAAGTGGATTTTGAAGTTACTATGACCATTAAGGTCAAAACTTTCTGAATGATCTCAAAATACTCAAATCATGGGTGCTTATAGCACAAAAGTTCATAAAAACTGAAATCTCAAGTAGTGTTTAATGACCCATAATCAAATCTGAAGTTAAGACTCATCAAAATGCATACTAGATGTCATAAGGTTACACAAATCATATAGAAATCTGGAATGTTCAGCAATTTGTCTTAAAATCTCAACATACTCATGTACTTCAATTTCGAGAACATTGGTAAATCTCAAAAGCTCATGCATAGTAATATTGGGTATGAACCCACACTTCAAATTCATAGGAGAACTCAAAAAGTCATGTATCTTTGTAATTTAAAATAAGTTTTGGGCACAAGGACGAAAGAATTGTCCTGGTTCAAAACCCGCATACCTTAGATTATGAAACTAGATGAACAAGCTCGCTTGAAACTCTTCTTCTTAATCTTTGAGAGAGGGTTCTTGAAGACTTGGACTTGGAAAACTCAAATCTCAACTCAATTTGTAGAATCTATGGTGAGTTCTTGAATTTCTTGGAGAAGGGTTTTGGGTTTGTTCTTGAGGAAGAAACTCTAGCCTTTGGATATTTTGGGAGATAATAAAGTCATATGCTTCGTTCTGAATATATCAGGGTATTAAAAGGGGAAATACCCAAAAGGTCCTTTTTAAAAAAATGACTTAAAATACTGAACATGATTTGCGACGGTCGGAGTGACGGTCCGTCGGATCGTCCGTTGCACGTTGGTCAGAAAAAGGCCACACTGCCTTAGTTGTGATGGTCCATCGCTAGCTTGACGGGCCGTCGTCTTGGCCATCGCACTTGGGCCAGAAGAGGGAGTCACTGGCTTGATTGCGACGGTTCGGGCGACGGTCCATCGCAAACTCGACGGTCCGTCAACCTGCCCATCGCACCTAGGCGGTATCATATTTGGACGAAATTGGTATCGTTGGAAAGATAATTTCATTCTCTACATGATAAAAATTTGATATTAGGAATATTTTACACGGTTTAAAATATTTGTCACTTGGGAAGTCAGCCCTTAATCTTTTTAAAGATGAAACTGAACTTAAAGAAAATTCAGGGTATTACAATATCTCCCCCTTGGGAACATTCGTCCTTGAATGTCGCTTGTTAGACCAAGAAAACAGGAAAATCTGAGTACACATAGCTGAAGCAATTTGCTAAACGGCTCAAAATCTTTCTAAACTCTTGAATACTTCGGAAATTACAAGAACTCATGTAAGAATAGATGCATAGATGAACTTTAGATTAGAAGGGATGAATTAAGGAAGAATAATACCTTCAGCTTGATTTGAACTCGCAGAGAATAGGTGTGGGTAATTGGCTCGCATATCTGCTTCTGTCTCCCAAGTAGCGCCCTCAACTGACTGGTTCCTCCATAAATCTTTGACCAAGGGAACCTCTTTGTGCCTTAGTCTGTGGATCTAGAAATCTAGAATCTCAACAGAAATCTCATCGAATGAAAGGCTGTTCAACACTCTCTGAAGGATCCACTACAACGGAATCACTAATATTCTCTTTAAGGATAGAGATATAAAAAATATGATGAACGGATGATAGCTCTGCGGGAAACTCAACTTCATAGGCTACTTTACCAACACGATTCAAGACTCTATGGGTGAAACCATTTTACCAAACCTCTTCACCCTTTCATGAGTCAAACCTTTAAGTACACCAAATCACCCACCTCAAACTCAAGATCCCTTCTCCTCACATCGTCATATGACTTTTGACGACTTTGAGTTGTCTTCAACCTTTCTCTAATCAACTTTACCTTTTTCATAGCCTCAAATACCGCATCAGGTACAATTACTGCAGCTTCATCCACTTCAAACCAACCTATGGGTGATCTACATCTTCTACCATACAAAGCCTCAAATGGTGTCATCTCGATGCTAGCATGGTAACTATTGTTATAAGCAAACTCTATTAATGGAAAATGCTCATCCCAACTACCTTTGAAGTCAAGAGCACATGCCCTCAACATATCTTCTAGATTCTAAATGGTCCTCTCATCCTGACCATCTATCTGCGGATGAAAAGTGAAACTCAAATGAACTTGGGTACCAAGACCCTGCTGAAATGCTCTGTAAAACTGAGAAGTGAACTGAGTACCCTTATCCAAAATTATAGACAAGGAAATTCCATGCAGCCTGACTAGCTCCCGAATATATAATGTAGCATAATTCTCAGCAGTATAGGATGTATGCATGGGCAAGAAATGCGCGGACTTAGTCAGCCTGTCTACAATAACCCAAATAGAATCATAATGATGACGCGAAAGAGGAAAACCAGTCATGAAGTCCATATTCACCTCTTCCCATTTCCAAGTGGGTATCTCTTGCATCACACCACCAGGTCTTTGGTGTTCTACCTTAACCTGTTGGCACGTTGCACACTTTGCTACAAACTCAGCTATATTCTTCTTCATACCACTCCACCAATAGATTTTCTGCAAGTCGCGGTACATCTTGGTAGCACCGACATGGATAGAATACCGTGCGCCATGCGCTTCAGCCATAATCCTCTGCTTCAGATCATCAACACCCGAAACACACAACCTACCCTGCAATCTCAACACGCCATCTCCCCCTTGGGAGAAAACCTCTACCTTTTGGTTCTTAACTGACTCCTTCAGTCTGACCAAACTAGGATCTCTGTCTTGCTTCTCCTTCACTTCCAAAACTAAAAAGGATTCGGAACTACTCTGCACCAAAATACTTCCCTTAGCGGAATCAAGCAACCTAACACCCAATCTATCCAGACGGTGCACATCACGAGCTAACTCTTTCTTACCTTCTTCCATATGAGTAACACTACCCATGGACAACCTGTTACGGGCATCTTCCACTACATTGTCCTTGCCCGAGTGAGACAACACACCCATATCATAGTCTTTTAACAACTCTAAACACCTCCTCTACCTAAGATTCAACTCCCTCTGGATAAACACATACTGCAGGCTCTTATGATCAGTAAACACATCAACATGGACACCATACAATTAGTGTCTCCGGATTTTCAAAGAAAAGACCACAGCAGCTAATTTATGATCATGGGTTGGGTAATTTTTTTCATGTAGCTTCAATTGTCTAGAGGCATAGGCTATAACCTTACCTCTTTACATCAACACAAAACCCAAACCAACTCTAGAGGCATCATAATACACAACAAAACCATTTGTACCATCAGGCAAAGTCAACACAGAGGCTGAAGTAAGTCGAGTCTTTAACTCCTGAAAACTCTTCTCATAGGAATCTGAACACTGGAACTTAACTTTATTTTAGGTCAATCGGGTCATGGGAGATCCAATAGAAGAGAAACCTTCAACAAAATGGCATTAGTAGCCAGCTAGACCCAACAACTTCTAATGTCAGGTGGGGAAATAGGTTTAGGTTAATTTCTTACAGCTTCTGTCTTTTGGGGATCAACTCTAATGCGTTCGACTGAAATAATATGACCCAGAAAAGCTACTGATCTTAGCCAAAATTCACACTTACTGAATTTGGCGAACAACTGATGATCTCTAAGAGTTTGCAAGACAATTCTAAGATGATCTGCATGGTTGTTCTCAGAATGGGAGTACACAAAGATATCATCTATGAAAACAATAACAAATATATCAAGATATTTCTTGAACACTCGATTCGTGAGGTCCATAAATGTTGTTGGGGCATTGGTTAGCCCGAAAGACATGACTAGAAACTCAAAGTGACCATAGCGGGTTCGGAAAGCTGCCTTTGGAATATCATATTCCCTCACTTTAAGCTGATGATAGCCGGATCTAAGGTCTATCTCAAAGAAATAACTTGCACCTTGCAATTGATCAAATAGGTCATCAATTCTAGAAAGAGGATATTTATTTTTTACTGTGACCTTGTTAAGCTGATGATAGTTAATGCACATACGCAATGAACCATCTTTATTTCTCATGAATAGAATAAGTGCGCCCCAAGGAGAAACACTGGGCCTTATGAAACCTTTATCTAAAAGATCTTTGAGTTGCTCTTTTAACTCATTAAGATCTGCAGGTGCCATACGGTATGGAAGAATAGAAATAGGCTGAGTGTCGGGAAAAAGGTTAATCCTAAATTCTATATCTCTATCGGGAGGTACCTCTAGGAAATCTTTTCAAAAAAAATCAGGAAACTCATTAACAATGCTAACTGACTGAATAGTTGGAGCCTCAAACTTAGTGTCTTTGACTCTAACTAGGTGATAAAAGCAACCTTTGGATATTAGCTTTCTGGCTTTGAGATAGGAAATAAAATGGCTCTTGGGAGATACCGAACTCCCGAACCACTCAAAAACTGGTTCATCAAGAAACTGAAACTTGAATACATGGGTACGACAATCTATAGATGCATAACAAGAATGAAGCCAATCCATACCCAAAATAAGATCAAAATCCACCATGTCTAACTATATCAAATCAACAAATATGACTCTATGAAGGACAATAATAGGACAATGTTTATACACTTGCTTAGCAACAATTGACTCCCTACTGGTGTGAAAACTAGGAAAAGCTCAGGAATCCTTTCGGGACTCATTTTGAAATTCACAGCTACAATTGGGGTCACATAAGAGAAACTTGACCTGGGGTCCAACAACATATAAACATCAAAGCAAAAGATACAGAGCATACTAGTAACAACATTGGGAGAGTCCTCCTTCTCCTGATGGGATAGTAAGGATAAAATCTGTTATGGTGCTGACCGCCAGCAGTGCTAGATGAAGTTCCCTGAGCATGGGTGGGACGGGGTACAGGAGCTGGTGCACTAGTAGTTTGTGCCTAAGGTCGGGCATCTCTGTTCCCCTGCCTAGAATGCAGGCAATCTCTAAGTCTGTGGCCCAGCTTGCCAACACCAAAACAACCCCTCTGGTCCCGCTAAACACTCACCGGGATGATCTCTATCACACTTAGCACAAGGAGGATAGCGGGGTCTGTTACTTACATTGTTCTGCGAGCTAGACATAGAAGACCTGTTCCCTGGCTCCTACCTACCTCTAGGAACGGGAGCACTAGCTGATAAAGGTGCTGGCATAGATAAATGACTCTGGAACTGTGGGCGGTTCCCTCCACGGGACCTAGCCTGACCATACTCATACTACTCAGATGTAGCCCTCTTGTTACCCCTCACTCTATCTCTCTCCCTTATCTTATCCGCCTCTATCTTCTATGCATGAATCATCAACCTAGCTAGATCCATATCCCTATTCAGCATCATTTTCCTACACTCTTTCAGTACCAAACCAGAAACACCTGTTACGAACTTGCTCATACTAGCTCAAGTGTCAGAAATTAAATCAGGAGCATACTTGGACAATTGGTTGAACTTCATGCAGTACTCTTTAATAGTCATGGAACCCTACCTTAAGTTTATAAACTCCTCAATCTTCACTTTCCTCATCTCAAGCAGAAAGAACGTGTCCAATAATGCATCTTAGAACACCTGCCAAGTTATAGGAGTAACACCCTCACCTCTACCCTTCTTCCATGCTACCACCCAATCATAAGCAATGTATTTCAACTTATAAGATGCCATCTTAACACTTTCTTCCTCTGAAACATGCATCACCTGTGTGATCTTTATCACCTCCTCAAGGTATAATTATGGGTCCTCACCTGCCTTAGACCCATAAAAATCTGGCGGATTCATCCGCATAAAATCGTGAATCCCGGCAGTAGCTAAATTACCTCCTGCTGATTTGCAACTGCGGCCTGGTTATTTGCCTGAATATTAGTGATGACTGCTTAGGCTAACGCCTGAAAGGCCGCCCGAAACTCGACATAAGACACTGTCTCATTCAAGGGATCAACAGGTTGGGGTTTCTTATTATCATTTCTGTGGGTGTTCGCTTTTTGGGGAGGCATTTCTTAAATAGGAGAGCACAAATTATTAGATGAGAAGGAAAACTATAGGCACAATAGAATCTAAAAGAAAGAAACAACTTTTTTCTAAAATATCTCATAGCCTGTTGCTCATAGATGTGGCGCGCTACACACCGATGATCAAGACTCTACTCAACGCGGCTTGTCAGACTCCCTAGGACTCCTTAAACCTTAAGCTCTGATACCAAGTTTGTAACGCCCCGAAATCTCCTCCCGGAACGTCACACGGTGCTTAAGGTTACAAGTAGCCCCAAGCTAACCCTTTAAGCCTGTTACTACATATAATAACTTATTTCGGGATAAAATAAACAAAATACTGGTACTATCACATCAAATGATAGTAAATGCGAAGAAAATACTCGATTCATACGACCACAATAATGGAAATCTCTACATACTAACAATCTGATAACTAGTCTGACAAAGCCTCTACTACTCAAGTCTACTAGAGATCTATTGGGACAGGTCCCCAACTGACTCAAACTGCACTGAAAGCAATAATATGTCTCCTAAAACACAGAAATGTCTGGATATAGGTCCTCGAACCATGAGGACTCACCACTGCAGAGATGTAAACAAAGGTACTCAAAAATCACTGATAAGGCTGGGACTGAGCACCTGAACCTATATTATAAAAAAATATAGCACATAGACGTATATGTGGATCAGCACTTGGGAATGTACTGAGTATATAGGGGTGTAAGCATGTACATAAAACAATATCTATACTCTTTAATCAAATCATGCATGTAAATATGAATGACTCACATAGCTTGAATACTTCTACAATATAAAGCACATAAATCATATAGAATGAAGCATGTAACACAAATCTCGTGAGTCATTATACTTTAGTTTTAAAATCTGAACTCTTCTCTTATTCTCATTACTCGTAGACTAAAGAAAGCTTTAAACAATACTTTCAAACTCATGCATATGTCTCATGGAGAGTAAAACTTCTTTAATGCTCAAGAACTTAGAACTCTTTTAAACCCAAGACACTTGGAACTTGGAATTCTATAACTCTTACTAGTAGAAGAGAAAATTTTACTTCAAGAATTTTTTTTGAAAATCTTACTATTAGGGAAAATCACTTATCTCAAAGCTTTAGGGAAAATATTCTATCTCAAGGGAGGTTCTCTTAACCGATATAAACCATGCGAGCCACATGGATTCCAACGTGTTGTCCTCCTAAGGAAGAAATATCACATTGGGGAGAGGCGTCATACTCTTGCCAAGGAGTATAACCTCAACTCAGTGATCACTTATCTCGGCCTCGGGCCCATAAATCTCAATCCTACAGTGGCACGTAGTTCTGGGGTATGAAACCGTAGTAACTTACCCAACTCGATGTTGAATACTACTCCCTTTAGTTAGCTACGATCATCTCAGGGAAATCCACTTTAAAATAATCTCATGGTTCATAAGAACCCAAATATAAAATTTGTAGTCTCATTTGGTAAAGTGGATTTCGAAGTTACTATGACCATTAAGGTCAAAACTTTCTCAATGATCTCAAAATATTCAAATCATGGGTGCTTATAGCATAAAAGTTCATAAAAACTAAAATCTCAATTAGGGTGGGTTCAAATTCATAGGAGAACTCAAAAAGTCATGTATCTTTGTAATTTAAAATAAGTTTTGGGCATAAGGACGAAAGAATTGTCCTGGTTTAAAACTCGCATACCTTAGATTATGAAACTAGATGAACAAGCTCGCTTAAAACTCTTCTGGTTACTCTTTGAGAGAGGGTTCTTGAAGCCTTGGAATTGGGGAACTCAAATCTCAACTCAATTTGTAGAATCTATGGTGAGTTCTTGAATTTCTTGGAGAAAGTTTTGGGTTTGTTCTTGAGAAAGAAACCTTAGCCTTTGATGTTTTGGGATATAATGAAGTCATATGCTTCGTTCTGAATATATCAGGGCATTAAAAGGGAAAAGACCCAAAAGGTCCTTTTAAAAAAAATGACTTAAAATACTGAACGGGATTTGCAACGGTCGGAGTGACGGTCTACCTCTAGTCTGACGGTCTGTCATATCGTCTGTCGCACGTTGGTTAGAAAAAGGCCACATGTCTTAGGTGTGACGGTCCTAGCGACGGTACGTCGCTAGCTTGACGGTCTGTCGTCTTGGCCGTCGCACTTGGGCCAGAAGAGGGAGTCACTGCCTTGGTTGAGATGGTCCAGGCGACGGTCCGTCAACTTGCCCGTCGCACCTGGGCAGTTCCACCAACTCTTAGTAAAATTTTCATAACTTCTCACCCCGATATTTGGACGAAATTGGTATCATTGGAAAGCTAATTTCATTCTCTATATGACAAAAAGTCGATATTAGGGAAATTCTACATGGTTTAAAATATTTCTCATTTGGGAAGTCATCCCTTACTCTTCTTAAATATGAAACTTGACTTAAAGAAATCCGGGGTATTACAGTGTAACTACTGTATAAGACCTGTATATATACTGCATATAAAGTACTGTATATTAAATGTGTACCTACTATATAGCCCTATTATATAAATGTACCATTATTGTATATAAATGTATCTAGGTACTATCTTAAGTGTATCAATCAAAGATGCAATTGAACTTTTAGATCTTCAAGTCAATAAAATTCAACAGTTTTTATGGTGACAAAATTTGTCGATGATCACACCTATCCAATTGCGGATAGAATGCTTTCACAACGGCATGCTACTTCATTAAGCATTTCTAAGATGGTGAAACATAACTTTCTAAATCTAAAGTCAACATACACTCCAGCAGAGATCATAGATGAAATGAGAAACTTGTACAGAATTAGGATGAACTACAAAAAAATATATAGAGCCAAACAAAAAGCACTTGTACTGGTTAGAGGTTCCCTGCATGAATATCATTCTAAATTTACAGCTTACCTATACATGGTAAACACAATAAATCCAGATCATTCACAAGGCTACACAAAAAGGAGGACAATCACTTTTTATATGCTTTTGTCGCGTTGAACACATTAATTAGGGGCTGGAGATATTGCATCCCTACCATTGTTGTTGATGGGGCTTTTCTGAAAAGTACATACAAGGGGAAAATGTTGTCTGCTAGAGTGTTGGATGCAGTAGGTGAGTTTTATGAAACTTTTTTATACAAAATTATGTATATGTTGGAATGCACTGATAGACATTTTTCCACTTCCTTAAGCAGGACATATTTTGCCACTAGCATATGTTGTTGTTGATTCTAAAAATGATGCTTCATGGGAATGGTTTTTTTTGTATTTTTAACATTGCTTTTGGTGAAAAATAAGGCATGTGCATAGTATCTGATATTCATGATAGCATATTAAAAGGTGTTGCAATTGTATATCCAACTATGGCTCACTGTATATGCATCTACCATCTATGGAACAACATCAAGGGTAGGTTTAAGAAGTATCAAAAGAAATTAAAGGGGATCTTATTTACAATAGCCAGAACATACATAAAGGCAAACTTTGATCGGTTTATGGAAGACATAAACAAAATCTATAATAGGGTGAAGGAGTATTTGTTTGATATATGTTATGAAAAATGGCCTATAGCTCATTCCCATGTCAACAGGTCAATGTTCATCACTTCAACCATAGCAGAGTCCCTAAATTCATCAAATAGAGATGCATAAGACCTGCCAATTGAAAATTTTCTACAACTCATGATGGATCTGGTCATGAGATGGAATAATAAACATAGACAGTATTCAGAAGCAACATTTACAGAACTGAAAAACAAATACAATATAATAATAAGGAAAAATCTCATTCTGTTAGATAAAATGAAGTATAACTTCTTATTTCTACTTCACAGACACTTACATATTCTAATGTGCCACACTATTTACTAATACATTTGTACATTGCAAGTGATGGGTTCTACTCACTATTCTTATGTAGTGATTGATGAAACTAGAAATGAAACATTGTGTGCATACATGAAAAAAAATGCTCCTGCCTACAATTTCAAGTAGATGGCTTATCTTTTCCACATGCTATGGCGGTGCTAACTTACACACATATGGACTTAGAAAGCTATTATGCTTTATATTACACAAAAGAAAATTTCTTGAAAGCATATGAACTTCCAGTTATACCACTTCCTGATGAAACAGCTTGGCACTTCCACCAGAGATATCAGCTAAATATAGTACTGCCACCAATCTGGAAACAAAGATCAGGTAGACCAAAAAATAATAATCGAGGAAAGGGCATTATGGACTACTTTAAGCAATAAATTTCATGTGGACAGTGTGGAAAAACAGGACACAATCGAAGAACATGTGGAAATACTCCAACAAGAATCTAATAGGATGCTTCTACAAGAATACTTGTATCTTTTTCATTTTTTTTCCTTGGAAAAAACTATTCTTTTCATAGCAATGTAGTAGCCTCCGCTACAATGATATTATTTTACTTCAAATACAACGCTTTCATTTTATAGAATAATGCTTATGTCTTTTTATGGTGAAATTATCTAATTTTAATTTCATTTGTACTCTAAATATAGAAATCTGTGCATTATGTTGTTTTATTCATTTTAGGCACATTCTTTGGTGATGTGCACTAATCAACTCCTCTGAGCTGGGAGAATGTAATTTTTCTTCTACAATATCTAAAAAAACTGCATATCATCTGTGTCAATCATGTATAATACCTATATACAGGTTGAATATATAAAAGTAGTAGTATTTGTCTTTTGAATTTTTTGCACATTTTTTAAAAATACATTTAACAGCTTAATCATAGAATAGTCATCTAAATTATTTCACTTCATTTTTTGTTTAACGTCTTGCTTAAATAACAGTTCACAAGTTAAAACAGTAAAGGTAGATTTATACTGCACTGATATATATCATGTGTCAATCATAGATAGGACCTCATACACTTTGGATATTGGACCAAAATTAATTAGCGAATGCATAGCACCTCTATATTTTGAATACAAATTATAAAACTACTTTTATAAATTATATAACTACATTATTTCAACAATATATAAGTTCTATATCTGCTTGGGATAAATGTATGAAATTGCAAAAATACTGCACTTAAACTGTGTAACTACTGTATAGAAACTGAATCAATGTTGCATATAAACTATACTGCATATAAACTGTGATCAAAATAAACTAATAAATGCACTGCTATTGTCTTTTCATTAAATCAAAAATCACTTGTACAGAAATGTATGAAGTGACAAAGCATATAGTATTCAGCATAACATTTCATAATAAGAATTTCCAATGTATCAACACAAAACAAAAACAACACTAAGCATTGCAACACTAAACACATATTTCACATCTATGCTTCAAAGACATTTCTAACTAAATTTGTTGCACACCATTATTTTTCATTAACAATCGACCAGTAGATTCATCTTCACTAACTGCACATTGCCTTTGTTTTTCTTTTCATAATCCCACAACAACACACCATACCGAATTCGAATAGCATCAATATCATCTAGATGATTAGAAATTTCAAGACCATCAAGTAAATACTCAGCAAAAATAGCAACAAATACACCACAGTCTCTGCAACATAATACATCATCAGTATAATTGATAAAAAATTATTTAAAATGAGCAATTGAATGTGCATTTAATATATTATGTGTTGGTTTGAGTTGGAAGTCCATCAACAATACGAATATCAAAAGAATTAGCCACTGAAAGTCCATCGCTCCTACTTTTCCAAAATCCAATACAAGAAAGCAAGTGTGGAATTAACTCTGAATATGTTGCAATTGATTTCTGAACACGAATGACATGCCTTGCACCATGCATTGAATCATACACATATATGCCCTAATATTTAAAACAGAGTCTCGCCAAAATCCAGTGAAACTCCTCAACAAGCTTAATTGGGAAAAGAACGTTGTCAATGCTATTCCACGGGATGTTGCATCTCATAAAAAATTCAAGCAAGTACTCAACAATTTGATGTTCTTGATACATCTCTATTGTTCTCCACAAACCACTTATACAAAGTCTGAATCAAGCAGTTAAACCAATAATCGATGGTTGTAAATTTAACTGAACCACTAACAGGCCCGTATTTTGACTTCTTTTGCAAATAGTAAAAGATAATATCAATATGCTGAAAATACAAATAATAAAACCACGTTAAAATGCTAAAAATGAATATAGAACACTAACTAAAATATAATAACTATGAACTACTTATATAACATGCATCATATACATAAATTCAGTATTCCAATTAGCTTATCACTATCAAGTACAAACATAAAATCTATATAACCTACTTAACTAACAAATTTATTACTTACTGAATCGATTAAGGGTATTTTTGGATATGCCAATATGAAGAACCACTCTTTTATTTTAACGGTATCAACTCCATAGTCAAATTATTTTAGGAGAGCATTGACAGAATCTGAATAAATAGGCCTGTAAAAAAATATTACAAAAACTGTAATATATGGCAAAATAAAGTAAAACCAAAAGAAACTACAAACAGAAAATTTACATTTGTTTAACACGCAACGATATGGCAACAAACTTGTTAAACTGTAATGTCACTTTCATATCATCAATTCAATCCATAATACTCTTCAAAAAAGGATGCTTTATAGACAAGAGGTGTTTACTTGGCTGAGCATTCTCTATACGCTTAGATGGTTGACCTTTAACTTTTTCACAATCAGAATCAAATTTTGACAAAAATGGCAATTCACATACTGCGGCTGGCTTATGTAATCGGTGAGGAATAGCAGGTGTTTCATCCAACATAACAGAGGCAACCACCATATCTCAATCCCTTTAATATTATCACTTGCATTTTCATCAACCTTTCTAACATTATCACATACTAAATCAGTTGCATCAATCATTGCAACACTCTTATCGGGTTGAGTGAACTTTTTTTTCAGCGTCTGAAATTTTTGACCAATCAAGCTCATTCTAGCTAAGCACTGCCATATCACCTTCTTTTTGTATTTTTTTATCACGAAAAGGTTGAGTGAATTTGGACACTTTAGAATCAGTAAAATTAGACCAATAACTATCAACCTGACTATTTCTACCCTCCTCTATAACCTTATTTTCACCTGAGCTTTGTGTGAACTTCAAAAAATTAAAATTTGGAAAATTCTTCCAAGTACCATCTGTAAAAGTTTTGGCCGCAAACTCAACATCGACATGACCAACTACACAAGCACCTACAAAATTAACTTTCTCTCCAACGTCATCCACCAAATGATTAAATACATCACCACCTATATAATCTATTTTTTCCTATATCATCCATCAGATTGTCACTTATATGATCCAGTTCCGATGCAGCAGTATTTTTTTATCCCACATTAGGTGGATCATCAACTTTATCATCACCTATACCACCAACAATAGGTGTATCATCATTTTTTTCTTTGAGTTGTCACCATTGTTATCCCCATTTGATGTAGCAAGCTGTATAAAAAACTTTGTAAAATAATTACAATAGTGTATATAAGTTTTGTTAAAAAAAATAGAAAAAATTCAGGAAAAGAAAACCTTAGGTTCATTCTTTACATGTAGATCTCAAAAAATCAATTCAAATAAGGATTTCATAAACTTCTCCATCGAGGAAATCTTTTTCGTTAACTAAACATAAAAAGGAAAAAGTCAAAACATCAATTAACAAAAACATACAAATATTAATAAAAATCTTCCACATACCATTTTAACATCACTTCTCAAAAGTGTCAATTCATTATCTAAGCTCAAATGACTACATTCTTGTTTACTGGTATCAAGCAAATCAACAGAGTTCACAATCGCATCCACAAATTTGAAATCAGGTAATTGAAGGATTGATTTTTCAAGAACCGTCGGCGTAATGTTACTCAACACTACCTGCACATACAAAACAACACTCGACATTTAAGAAGCACATAATCATTTAACAAAACATATATAAATTATATTTTAAAACAACTATATACCTGCTCTTTCCTAGTATCAAAAAATGCAGACTTAACCTCCTTGTATGTTGGTCTATGCTTTACAAACCAATTAGGTATACGTGGCACACCATCGCTAACTCGATCAGCAATATGGCCATCGACATAAGGACAACACTCATAAAACCAACACTGAAATGCTAGGGAAAAACCAACACAATGATAGATAGTTTTTCTCTGATAAACCTTAGAGTTCATTGACTCCAACATCAGACGAAAACATAATTCTTCCCAAGAAAATATTTCATAGTTCCCAGATTCAACCAATAAGTAAGTATTCTTTGTTATAACATCACTATACGTGATAGAAAAAAGAAAGGTATAAATAAAGAACAAAATAGAAATTTGTAAAGCATCTTCATCACATCGCCACCTTTTTTTCATGAAACACTCTTATAAATCAAACTTTGTGACCTTGGACTTTCCTGGAAAATACAACTCCATCAACTTACTTCGTTGAGTAAGAGCAAACTTATTATTGTAATTTCCAGTACATTTTAAGCCGCTAATTATAGCAAACTCCTGTAAGCCAAACCGTAACTTAGTGTTATTCACTTTAATCCATATTTCATCATCTCTCTCACAAAAAATCTCCCTAAGCAACATTCCATGAATAAGTTGATTTTGAGGAAAAACACTTGGTAAAGATAAGAAATACCCAAAGCAACTATTCCTAAACAAATCAAGTTGCTTCTTATCCAACTTAGATTTCAAGGCAGTCAAAATACCACAGTTTGTGTGCACACTAAGCTGACACTTGTAATGATCAGATGGACCAAGAAACAAATCTTAAACCTACAATAAGTAAGTATACTTTAAGGTCTAAATATTTCAAAAAGCTACATATATATATTACTCATACAGTATTCATTACTATACTATTATAAATTTTACATAGTAACAATATAAATATTCAAACTATACGCATTTTTTATATAATGCCGATACACAAATAGTAATAACATCACATATATCAAAATTATACAGCCATTGTACGCTAAATTACACAAATATCTCAACCATATATAATTCATAGACAATACTGACACATATTATATATAACAATAACACACATATTTCAAACATACACAAATTCTACACAAAAATTGAAAAATTTATCAGACATAATTAATAGATAGAAAGCACACACAATGTACCTTAAAATCAGTTAATTTGGGTATTTTTCTCTTCCAATGAACATAAATCATTTTACTTTTTTTTTTTTTGGATGATTGAGCATCATCTTCTCCGTTATTTGATCGATTCCGTTTTTTTATTTTTTGGGAAGAACAAGAGTATCTCCTTCATCATTCACACTTATCTTTTCCTTTCCTTTAGATGACTTACCATCATCTTCATCATTTTTTGAATGACTCCTTTTTTTATTTTTTTGGGGGAAGAACAACAAGATCTGCTTTATCACTCACATCTATATTTGCCTTTTTTTTAGCTGTTTTTTTTGTTCCGACATTGATGGATCACCTAATAATTTACCTTGAGACCTAGTAATTCGACTAGGAGTAGGATGAACATTCTTCAAATTCTTCAATTGAATATCACGATTTGTTAAATCTTCAAAATCATCATCACTAACAGCGAAATTAGGATCATATCTAATACCTTTACCAGCTAATTTAGAATCAATATTAAGCTTTTTCTTTAATTTCATCACTAACAGCGAAATTAGGATCATATCTAAACCTAATCGGAAAGAATACTCGAAAAAAGAATATGTACTTAGCAGTTAAGTCTTCTTTTTTTTTGGGAAAAAAAGGACACCTGTAGGCCTTTTTTTTTTCTTTAGCTAATAGAATTGTGCCTTATTAAATGAAGGGTTAATAAATGGTACTAAAAAGATCCAGAGTGTTAGTTCTGTCCAAAACTTGAAACGTAAGTCATTATTTTTAAAAAATGCGACGTGGTGTCCTTTTCCTTAAAAGTTAATTTGAAAAGTGCCAAATATAATATAATAATGAGCTACATTTTTGTGTGGTTAACTTTTGTAGCCACTAGCATAAAAAATTAACATACTGGCTGATATATTATTCCAAGTGGTATATCTTTCACTTGATCCACCAAGAAAAGAGATTAGAGAAGCATGTTATGATTATCTATGCCTTGGAGGGATTTTTTTGAAATGGAATAGCTGCTATTATTGGTGGCCTAAATCCAAGTCTTCTCAGCTTGGCTTTTCATTTCGTTGCTATGGGGTTACATGGTGCTGCTCGTTTATTAATTCAATTTCCTTCTCCAATGGGATTTTGGCGTGTGGCCAAATTTCTTTGTGTAAGTATACTAACGGGCAAAAAAAAAAACGAACGATTTACTAGATTAGTGATGTAACCTTTTCCGTAGCTAAGATTTAGTAACAGAAAAAAAATTATTGTTAATCCATCACTAAATTTACTGATGAACGTGACGAAGCTGTTGCTAAATTCTTAGCTATGAAAACCCATCATTAATCCAATGATAGACCATTTTCAAAAAAAAATTGTCTGTCACTAAATCCTACGTTTTGAGGTTAGGATTGATATGATTCTTTGATTTTCAGGTTGCATTTGGTATGATTTTCCCCATTATTAAAGCAGAAGGAATTAGACAAATGTTCTTTCCGGCTACCCTTCTAGCCTACTATAGAGCACCTGTTGTTTCTCTTAGTTCATTGACTTATTAAATAATGTAAAAATCAGAGGTCGTATGGCTCCAAAGTCTGACAACTGACATTATATTATATATTATTTTATTTATAAAAGACAAAAATATCTTGTAAAAAACAATTATGGGAGCTAAATGTTTAATATATATCCTCCATTATTTATGCTACTAGTCTAATCGCACATGTCTCGCACGTGTAACATTTGATTATTTAAAATTAAATAATTTTATTTATTACTGATATTTTTAATGAAGTGTAAAAGCTTATATCACTTTTCAAAGATTCTTCACACTTTAATATAATAATCTAAACATAAATATATATTTTAGTGTAAGCACATATTTTACCATAAATATGTTTGACTAATTTTCAACTTTTAAATATTATATCATCATCAAATAGGAATCATCAGTTTATCATACTTAAAATCTTTCTATAATTAAGAAAATTCTAATATTTAGAATTATAAAATCAATTAATACTTTACATTATATAATTCTTTCCTTAATTAAAAAAGGGATAATACTCACAAAAATACCTGAACTTTGACCGGATTTTCAGTTGAGCATATTGAACTTTTTGGGGGGCCTATTACCCCCTTAGACTTTTTAAAATGGATTTAATTCCCCCCTCGAAACTCTATACCCAGTTCGGCGGCTGGCGGTGTAATACATGCGTCAATCTCATTTTTACACGTGTATTGGTGCGTGTAATACACGCGCCAACCTCATATTTATACGTGTCCAAGTGGGCAAATATATGCCATTAAAATACAAAAAAAATAAAATCTAGGGGGTAATAGGACCCCCGCAAAGTTAGTATGCTCAACTGAAAATTCGATCAAAGTTCAGGTATTTTTGTGAGTATTATCCCATTAAAAAAATCTGAAAACTTATATCCCACATAGAATAATTGGTTAGTGCTAAATACGAACATCACTCTTTGTGATTAGTACATTGAGTTTAAATTATTATTTTATTCTGATGACTTCTTCCCTAATTCTGATAACTTCTAATAAGGAAATGTTTCATTAATTCTAATGACTTTTAATAAGGAACAGTTTTACCATAAATATATTTAATTACTTTTAAATTATTTAATTCTGATGACATCTGATAAGGAAATATTTCATTAATTCTGATTTCATTAATTCTGATAACTTCTAATAAGAAAAGATTTTATCACAAATATATTTAATTATTTTTCTACTCTTAAATATTAGAAAAAAAGTGAAAAATAATTTTGTCTAAATCAAAGACTTTTAGTGAAGAGCAAAAAATTCAAACAATATTTCTAAGGTCCTTCACACTTTTAATATATATATATATATATATATATATATATATATATATATATATATATATATATATATATATATGAACTCATCTTCCAGAAAATTTAGAAGTACCCAATAGTTAAAGGAAAAGTCTGATTACCAAAATTTTAGTTGATTTGCCCTGTGTAATAATAAAATAACTTACAATATTGTTACAATTTTATTTAATAGTTATATGACTTTGCTAACATGACTTTATTGTCTTACAATTATAATGTGACTTTGCTGTTTTGAAATTTTATTAAATAGTTAATTAATTATAATTTTAAGTTAAAGAAAATCCTAACATGATGTTGCTTTCTTTTTTCCTTACAAATATGGTATATTACGTAGTTTTATGGTATATAATCAAATAAGGAAAGGTTTGGGGACTAAATTTAAATGAATTCAAACAATGAAAGTTTTATCATAAATATATTTAATTAATTTTTAACTCTTAAATATTTAAAAAATTAGTAAAAAAACGATTTTATCTAAAGTGGAGTCTTTTAATGAATGACAAAAAATTCAATTCACTTTTCTAAGGACCTTCCCACTTTTAATATAGTAAAAATTACATATATAACAACATGTTTACTAGTATTTACTAAAGATCCCAATTTTTTTCAAAATCACATAAAATTCCAACTTTTAGCCATTGATGATACATGTTTATTAACTTAGATACATACTACGGCTACATATTTCAATTAAACTAACTAGAGAAAATTGAAGGAAATGTGTCTTTTAAGTCTTTAATGAAGGATTGGTGACATTGACCAACTTAAAGGGTCAAACATCATTAGAAAACTTGATTAAGTTAATTGTAAACTTGATTAATATTTTCAATACTTTCTAATCTTTTCAAAAATATAAATCAACCCAACCCACACCCTTCTTCAATCCAAATCAACCAGTCTCTCTCCTCTCTCTCGACAGTTTCTCTCAACTCTCTCCTAACCAACAGTTCTGCAAATTTCTCCTTTCAATCCTCGACGACTTCAACCTTAAACGATAAATAGTTGGGCTTCGAGTTCCCCTCTTCAATCCAAATCAATCAGTCTTTCTCTTCTCCCTTTCGACATCTTTTCTCAACTCTCTCCCAACCAACAGTTCTGCAAATTTCTCCTTTCAATCCTCGGCGACTTCAATATCCGACGACAAATAGTTGGGATTCGAATTCCTTTTCGACTTCAACCTTCAATCGACGTGATAGCCTTGCTCTACGGCCACAACAACTTTGAATTCTTCAACCTTCAATTGACGTGACAACCTTGCTCTACGACCACAACAACTTCGAATTCATCATCGTTTCTTTTTTCTTTCACAGGTAAAAATTTATGGCCTTTTTAGTTTTGAAGAAAACGAGGAACTTAAGTCAACTTCTCTTATAGTATTGGTTAACAATTTTAATATTTGTTGCTTTAATTTGAAATGCGGTCTGAATAAAACCCTAATTACTGGTATTAAGTGAACTACGATTTTTTGTTGTTTGTTGTATTTTTTTGAATTTTGATTTTTTAGTTTGTGTTTATACAAAGAAAACAATGATTTGGGATAATTTTTTTTGTTCTTCGTAAAAATAGTGATATTTTTGTTTTTCTGTTGAACAAAATCGTGCTACTGTTTTTTGTTTTCTCTAATAGATTATTCATCTGGTGTAACATATTAACCATCTGATGCAACTGATCAACCATCTGATGTACTAGAGAAACCATCAAATTAAAATTTTGATGCAATAGATTAATCATCTGATGCTACAGTTTAACTATCTGATGCAACAGATTAACCATATATTGCAATAGATTAAGCACCAGATAAAAAATATGATGCAACTGATTAACCATCTGATGCAATGGAAGAACCATTGGATTAATGATATGATGCCACAGATGAACCTCCTGTTGGATAAAATCCTATCAACTCTTCCAACAGTACATGTTCAAGACTTAATTTTTCCAACTGATCATTCATCTGCTGCGATAGACGACTCTTATGTTGGAAGAAATCTAAATAATATTAACCGTTGATAACAGTTCTAACAAATCACTCATGTGTTGCAACAGATGTGTGACCTGTTGCACAGACCATTCATCTTTCTCAATAGAGGAGTGATATGTTTTGTATTATCACAACAGATTACTCAGTCATTGCTGCAGGTTAGTTAACAGTTCCGATAGATCACTCATATGTTGCAATAGATGTGTGATCTGTTGCACAGACCATTCATCTTTCTTAAAAGATGAGTAATATGTTTTGTATTGTCACAACAGATTACTCAGTCGTAGCTACAGGTTATTTAACTATTCCAATAGATCACTCATATGTTGCATCAAATGATGTTGCAATAGATGTGTGATCTGCTGCACAGACCATTTATTTTTCTCAATAGATGAGTGATATGTTTTGTATTATTGCAACAAATTACTCATTCGTTGCAACAGGTTATTTAACTGTTCAAACAAATCACTCATATGTTGCAACAATGTGTAAGCTTTTGCACAGAATATTCATCTATCTTAAAAGATGAGTGATACGTTTTTTATTGTTGCAACAGATTACTCATCCGTTGCAACAGGTTTGTTATATGTTGCAACAGATATACTACCTGGCGTAACAGATAAGTGATCTGTTAAAACTGTTATTTTACTGTTTTGCTTGTTTGATTTATTGTTATCCCTTTTTAACGATGCATTAATCAACTATAATATATTTTTTTATGTTTCTGTTAATTTTAGATAATATGGCTCCCAAAAAAATAGAAACCGAATCAAGTCCAAGTAAAGGAACAAGTGAAGCATCTAGGCTACATCCACCACTCTATGAGCTTTCTTTACAAGCGTTATCTCAATCAGGAGCAGAATATAATGAACACGAGGAGGAGGAATATTTCAAAAAAGATGATCTAATTGCTAATAGCCCTTCCACCGAAGAGTTGGTCACAACCTTCAGCATTGATCGTTATCCTATGAGAATGCAGTGCGATGGTGCCACAGATTTAATGGATGATTTCGTGGTTAAATCAGCCATGGGAAAATCTTTTGACGCATTTATAAAAGTACTTCGAGAACAAAAATTAGATGCTTATTTCAGGGACAACTGCTTTGGAAAATATCTTGATTTGCCGGAGGACAACAATGCTCGTTTCCAAATGAAAATGATATATGAACTTCTCAAGCGTAGGTTTTATGTATGAAAACAAAAATAAGATGGATGAGGAATGGATAAATTACTATGGCATACCTAGTTGATTTGGTTGGAAGGAGTTTGCCATATTTACTAGACTAAAATGTTATCCTTCTTCTCAAGTTATACCTATTCTAACCCAAAAAAGCACCCCGCACACCCAAAAAAGGCAAAGGCAAGTCATGTGATCGTGATGACCTAGTGTCCATTGTTGGTCCAAGCTTCAAAAACAAAAATTTGATAGAAGCGTTGAAAGATAAAGGACTTTCAAAGAAGCACAAGCAGTCATTGTGCTTGGTTTGGTTTGTACATAATATTCTTTGGGCGAGAGATATTAACAACAACATAAGCATTGGTTTAATAAAGCTCTCCGAGGATCTTGAGGCATTTAACAGCTCTTCTTGGGGTTATAAAAGCTTCAAAATGACTGTCAAATATTTGTTGACTCCGTTAGCGCCAAAGACAGTCAACTTATATGGCTTTCCATGGGCTTTCATGGAAAATGTTTCTTTCTTTTATTATGATATCATTCATTTTTTTTACTCAATAATGGTTTTGATTTATTGGAGTTATTTTATAGGCTTGGGCGTTTGAAGCCATTCCTTATTTGAGACAACAAGTGAACTACCAGGAAGAAGTTTTCTGTCCAAGAATCTTGAGATGATTGTCGGTCAAAACTGATAAAAATACAAAATGTCTTGATCTCTTCACCCCCCCCCCTAAGGATGTAGTAAGTATAATTATAATTAAGTTTTTATTTTAATTAATGATTTTTTTGAATGATCTAATAATCATCATTCTAATATATGTAATGATTTATGTTAGATTGTGTGCATCTGTTGCTAGTTTCGACCAATCGAGAGTTGAAGATGCCATTTTTTCTTACTTTACAGTCTGTGCAAACTTTATCGAACTCTAAGGTCATCTACAGAATAAAAATAGAATTGTTTGGAGCAACAACCATTACAAGAAAAATAATTTTAGAGGGTGGGCTTATTGTTGTTAATGGTCTTAGTGGTGATGAAGCTATTGGTGGTGGTGGTGGTGCTGTTGTTCGTGCGAATGATCTCCTCTTACAATATTTAAAACAAACCATTATGAGTATGATCATACTGGTTATACAGATTTTGCCTCTCCCAGTGAATGTTCTGTATGTAAACGTCAAGACTGCAAGGCAAAAAATGATGTAGTGATTAGTGTTATTAATGCATTAATTGCTTTTGTAAAGGAATTGACATCTAAGAAGGGCGTCATTCTATCAAAAAGGATTTTATTTCCATCCACTCTATTAGAGATTAAGGCTAAGAGGAGATGGAAAGTGATTTTCAAGGCATTATCAAGCATACAAAAAAGCAAAATTGCAACTCTTCTATCCGTGTGTTGCACTGAGCAATGTACAATATCCAAAAAAGAGCAGCACGAGCTGAAGAAGGTAAATATATATGTCTTCCAACTAATAAATAGACACATTTTTGTTTCAATAAATGACACATCTACTGAAAATATATGACAAATCTGTTGCATCAAATGGTTAATATGTTGCACCAGATGGATAAATTATTGCACCAGATAAAATATCTGTTGCGACATATGTCGTCTGTTTTAGAAAATCAAACAACTTTTCATACCGCTTTTATTTGTACCAACAGATGGCCTATCTACTGCAACAGATGAGTCATGTATTGTAACAGATGGTTCCTCTATTGTAAATTATCATATAGGTCTTCAGCAAATAAAAACAACAACAAACCCAGTGGATTCCCACATAGTGGGGTCTGGGAAGGGTAAGATATACGCAGTCTATACCACTACCTCATGTAGAAATTTGTCCCAACAGTTGATTCATTATTGCAATAAAATATAATATGTTTGGGATAATTTAAAACAGGAGGAAGGCCTGTTTGATTTGCTAGAATAAATCAGTTATCCTTTTCTATTTTGTTGTATCTTCATGATTAGCATGGACCAATTCTGGCTTTCCAGGTGGATGTATAAACTACTGTTGAACAACATTGACAATACACTACTCTTTTTATGGAAATACGGAGAATAGAAAGTGCAAAAATCGTACGTAAGCGACAATAAAGATCCACGACGAGAAAAGCCGAATTCCATAGGACCGGATGAAGAACAACTTATCCATATTGAGTAGATATTTATAGATTGAGTCTGTCAAAGAAATAACCTCACCCCTCCATAGGAATCCTTGGCATCAATAATTAAATCATTGATGTATTTGTTGAGATCTATACCCATAATAATTTTTTTACATTTCATTTATTCGTTGATTTATTTCAGCTAATTTCTTAAGTCTTTGATTTATTTTATTTTGTCTATGAATTTTATTTTTTCCTTAGATTTGAACTTATTAATTAAAATAGAATACTAGATTCAAATATTTCAACTGATAATGTATCTGTTGCAATAGACGACACATCTTTTGGAAAATATCGAACAGATTTAGATATATGTTGCAACAAGTAGGTAATCTGTTGGAATTTATCAAACAGGTCTTCCCACTGTTGCAACAGATAGACTTAGATAGAAACACCGACACAATGCAACAGATAATCAACCTATTGCAATAAATAAACTATATGTCAGAATAGGTAGAATATCTGTTACAACGGATGAAGAATCTGTTGCATTATAAAAATTCAACTTTCATTGGACATAAAAAGTTGCCACTACATGTAAAAAAGTGAAAGTGAATTGAAATAAAAAAGGTAGAACCCATCGACAGTGTTCAGTTCAAACACCTAAAATAAAATAGGCATCAAGTAGACAGTGTTTATTTTAAACACGTAAAATAAAATAGGCATCAAATGTGTCAGGTTGGCACTTTTTTCTGACTTGGCGTCTGATTTGGCCCCCAACGGTCATTTTTTTTCCCCATTATCATATATATACATCTTCTTCCTAAAATTTAACCCTAAATTCTCAAATCTTCTTCTTTATCATCATTTTTTTTATCTATCCAAATTCTTCAAATTATTTACATTTGGTCTTTCTTTTTTTCATATTTTTTTTCATTTTTCCCAATTGAGCTTGACAATGTCAAGCGCATCTTCCACTGTTTTTTGTGATAACGATTTTCGATATTGTAAGTGCGGTCATAAAGCTCTATTGAAGACTTCTTAGACTCAACAAAATTTAGGTCGTAGGTTTTTTACTTGTAAGATTTCAAAGGTAATATTTTTTTTATTTAATTAGTTGATTAATTATTGACTTGTTATTGTTTTGTAATTGTGTTTTTGTTTTTATAGAAATTGGGTGGATGAAATTACTTTGATTGGTATGAATAACGACACCCTTCACAAGAAAATCGTGTAATCTGGGGTTTGTTGAACAAAGTCAAGACTTCTGAAGAGAAATAAAATTGAGCAAGAAGATACTACATTGTTGCCGTTATTGCTACTGGTTTGATATTGTTGGGCACATGGATATTCAAGCCTAATTACTAAAATTTTCATGGTGATGTATTTGCTACTGATTTGGTGTTGTCGAGCACATGGATATTCAAGCGTAATTGTTGCAAAATATCAAACAGATTTAGGCATATGTTGTAAAATTTAGGTCATCTGTTGGAAATTATCAAATAGGTCTTCCCACTATTACAACAGATTAGACTTAGATTAGATATTAATAACATTTACATAATACAATAGATGACCAACCTATTGCAACAGATAAACTATCTGCCAGACCAGATAGAATATATTTTACAACAGATTGACAATCTATTGCATTATAAAAAACTCAACTTTAATCAGAAAAAAATTATTTCCACTACATGTACATGTAATTTAAAGTAAAGTAAAGTGTGACTTTAAATAAAAAATTGTTATTTCACAGGATCTTCAATCTACACTGGCTCCAAACGTCCAGTTAGTACCCCATAAGCCCAGACCTCTTGTAGGTTTGCCACTGCGTTGTCACACAAAAAGGACGTTGGCTCAGCCATTTCTGTGCCGGTCAGCAAACATTCAATGTGTGCAAGAGCGTGCGAGCCGCATGCGTAACCGATATTATTTTTTGGAAGGTTCATTCCCTTATTTCAACCTTCAAAATCCCATGATTTCTTCATCAACACTTTCTTTGGCAAATGATTCATCAGTTTACTCTCCCTCAACAAGATGGGTAACAGCTCCATCAGTGGTTGCACGTGGAAAAAATGATCAACCTAGTCGATGGCAGGTTCATTGTAGTCGTAAACTTTGATCTTTACCTCCTTAAGTAGTATCTCAACAGCCCGATAATGTATGTCATTCACGCTAATGACTGCAAAAATCCTTTTTGCCTTGGTCCAGCTCTTCCCCTGTCGATTTGGTCTCTCCCCTCTAACATATTTTATCATTTCTTCTTTATCCAAGTCCAATGTAGAAATAAAGAAATCAAGTCCCGCACGATAGGCTGATGCATCAGCATTGAGTTGATCGTACTTATCCTTGAGGATCTTGCAGAAGTCGAGGTGTATTATCCTATTGGCAGCGTCATAAGCTTCCGGGTACGTTAATTGTCTTTTCCTTATGAGGCAGAGGATTTTGTCAACATGTTGTGATATAAGAAGTCAATTTTTAAATAGGTTAGTAATTGTAAAGATGGTCCATCTGTTGCATAGGGTTCTCTGAATCAATAATCCAACGCAACTTATGCAACAGATGGATAATAAGTTGCAACAGTACCACAACTAGTTGCACTAGAATACCTAGCTGTTGCAATAGATTTCACATCTTTTGCATAGTTTCTTTTTCATGGGGTAGATTATAAGGCTAGGTTGGAAAAAGTAAACTTGCCTTATCCTCGTACAGCATATGCATATCTGTCATAGTCTAGAAATCTTGGGGTGAAGGGAGGCCTGGGGTAATCTGGTGCGCCTGGCTTGGCATTCTTGTCCTGTCGCAGATCCCTCTACTCTTTGGCACCAAGTTCCGCATATATTTCCACCTTCTTAAATGAAACCTGAACTTTAACAACTTTTGGAGAGGGAAGAGTTGCAATTTTTTTTTATTTTTGACTGACGAGTACATCACTAATTGCTATTTTCTTCCTACTAACCAACATTGTAGGAGTGTATAGCTCCCTCACCTTCTTGGATGGTATGAAACCCCTCTTGGATTTAAATTCCTCGACAGCTTTAGAGATAGCCTCTACTTTTTCAAAGAATTTATCCTAGCTGTCCTTGCACTCTTCGTATTCGCAACAAGAACATGAGGGTGAAGAGGGGTGAGAGGGACCTGTGTAAGGGTGAAAGGGAGTGTTTTCAAATATATTTATTTTTTCTTGAGAATTAACATGTTCATCATCACGAGTGGTAGCAGCATCAGCATGCCTGCCACCAACACCAATAACTCCACCAGAAGAAACACCCGGATCTGCCTTAGTAGGTTGGTCATAAAGAGCCTCAACATTAGGCTGACCTTGCCTAACTGCTCTTCTAATGGTTGTTTCTCCAGCTAATTCCTTCTTTATTAACTCCACCATTGGGTCTGCTATAGTATCAACATAACCTAGAGTAATATAAGAAGTTATCATCGACTCCTTCTCAGTAGGCACGATCTATGGATGCACAACCTAGAAAAAAAAAGATAGATACATTTCAATTATATAATATAATAATTTTCACAGGTGAGTTACATTTTAACAGTCAACTTCTGCAATAGATTAACAATAAGTTGTATCAGATTACCCATCTGTTACATAGTTTGCAGTAGATGGTTAAAAATGGGTTCAAAGAATCAGAGCAACACATGGAAAGTCTGATGTAAAATATCAATCATCTGTTGCAATAAATTATCAATCAGTTGCACCAGTTGCACAAGACGAGTAATCTGTTGGGTTACATATTATAGAACAGATGATCTGTATGTCACTACAGATTAACAATATGTTACATCAGATTAAACATTTGTTGCATAATTTGCAGTAGATGGTTAATCTGTTAGGAGTCGAGTTTAGAGAACCAAAGCAACAGATAGGTAATCGGATGCAAGATATCAATAGTCTATCGCAATAGATTATCCATCTGTTGCACCAGTTGGAATAGGACGGGTAATCTGTCGCAACAGATATCCCATCTGGTGCATCAAATATAACATCTATTGCACCAAATATAACATCTATTCAATATCTTTCATTGAGTAAAATTATTTTACTTGAAGAACACGTACTGCATCATTCGGAGGGTTAAAGAGATTAGTTTCCTTAATTTTGGTCTTGTTCTTTGCAACTAACCATCTAAACATCCTTGGATGAGAAACCTCATCCGGGTAATCCATTACTGTCACGCCACAAATCCTATTGGGGCGGACCGGCACCCGAAACCGAGGAGGCCCGGGAGAACCAGCTCATAACCTTATACTTCCCATGCATACCTCTATGACAACTCAAAATTCGGACAGCATCATGTCGCATATAAAAGGAAATAATCACCTGTATAAGCTCGAGCACACATATATATGTATATACAATACTTGGCCATTTGAGCCATCACGTCTATTAACAAAACACCACCTTGACTGTACATTAGGTCTACAAAGCCTCTAGACAATACACAGGGTTTAACTAAGGTCGGGACACACCCCGCCATATAACTAACTTCTATACAATACCAAAAATAACTGGATATGACACGGAAAGCCCTGAAGCAAACTGGAGCTCACTAAAAGCAGATGGATATCTTGGCTCCTACTTATGCGGTGTATGAGCTGAGGTACCTGTACCTACAGCATGAAATGCAGGTCCCCCATGGGGGACGTCAGTACGAAATATGTACTGAGTATGTAAAGCTGTAGATAATCACATATGATATAGGAGCTCAATAGAAATCAGAAACAAGTGAATAAATCGTAATAGGAGTGGACCACACTTACTAGAACTTGTGACAACCTATACATTGTATTTATTCATTTAATTTACCAACGTTCTTATCATCTTTGTAATCATTATTGTACTGTACTGTGACCATTAGGCTTCCTCCAGTACATATCAACTGGGATCGACCCATGATAGGCTTATTCCCCTGGGATACCACCCATAAAAACATAAATAGGGATCGACCCATGATAGTTTTATGCCCCTGGGATACCACCCGATAAGAGAGAACTTCCATCACTTAGTTCAATTAATCTTTGAGATTGTTATTTTGGTCGCCACCGCATTTTTGATACTTTGAAACAATGATACATCAATAAGAGACATATAAATAGACCATCAATGCAATAACAATGAAGTAAGAACTCATTGACACATCAATGAAGTGTTTTGGAGTCATCAATGCCATAACAATGAAGTAGGAACTTATTGGTATATCAATGAAACATTTTGGAGTCATTAATAGCACATGGATCTTGTTTGAGTAACCGGATACCTTCTGACATTCATTAGTGCAATAAACATGTAAGATTTGGAAAACAAGTAAGTATTGGAATGTATTGACATCTTGTAGGATGGAAACAAGTTCATTGGTAACATAGCACATCATACATAACCTTTATGGATCACATGTTATTGAATAACTTTGGAAACTTTCTTAATAGAACAATTGTTCACTTTCATTCCAAAGATATGGTATAGAGTATGCTTTGCATACCTAACTGTCAACCTTCAATACTAGTCCCAAATGGACTTTTCATCTTTTCGGATTACTTATCTACAATGAACATATATAGCAATCTAGTATTAGCAACCAAACGTCACAATTCAATTATTTGAATTCACCAAACTAGTGGTTAAGTAGTAAGCCTTAATTACACCATAAAGGGTGTCACTTTAACCCTCTTATACTCCAATTACATTCACATGCCATGCATATTCATACAACATCCTCCAATATTAAGTTTGGATTTATTTATCCTTCCAACCAATCCATTAAACGAAATTGAGCCATAGACATAAATAATCATCAATTCAATAGTATATCACCATATCCACCTTCCATAACTCAATTACCATATACAACTTCCACAATTCGATACAACCAAACAATGCAAAATAGTCCATAACCCTATTTCCATCACCATTCAATAACAACCAATACATATAATCCTCTATCACACATATACATATGGAAAAGAACAAAGGCAAACAATATTCATACCTTAGAATTCACCTCTTGATTATTAGATCCTGTTTGCACAAATAATAGGTGCCATTCGAAGCTCTCGAGATGACAAACGCAGTTATCAGATTACTTTGGAATTTCTACGGTTGAATCAAAAGTAATTTAAAGGTCAAATTTGGATAGGGTTTGTTCTTTCTCAATGACTGATGATGAAAATGAGCTTTTGAACTCATATACATGTATATATACACATATTCCCGTCCATAATATAATAGGACATGACCAAAATACCTTTAAAATTTAAATAATGTCAAATCTGTCCTTTGGTGGACTGTTTTGACAAGCTAAAGTAGATCAACCATAACTCTTTTCTCCGATATCGGATTTGGGTGAAATTTATATCGTTGGAAGTATAATTCAGAGGGATTTCATTTCATATAAAGTAGACCACCCAGTTCATCCTGTACAAGGAGTTATGGTCATTTGAAGTTGACCCTAAAAATCTATTTTGATAGGCTGAAGTAAAATGAGTATAACTCCTTACTCAGATGTTGGATTTGGATAAAACCAATTGAATTAGAAATAAGACTCAAATATATTTCTTTTCATAGGTCGCAAATCTCCCAGTTCATTATATTAAGGGAGTTATGATCGTTCGAAGTTGACCCAAAAATTCGGCTTAGTAGTTTGTGTGCAGGAAATTTTCCTGCACATTTACTATTCCCAAATATCCCGGACACCGTTTTATAGTTTCGAACGTGCTCGATTATATCCGAAACCTATCCGTTTTTGGAAATCTTTATATTGGTGGAAGGCTTATTCAATAACCTTCGCATGGAATCATCGACGGGAAAATTCCGGTATAAATAAAATAAAACATTAATTCCATATAAATAAGACCAATACACGTGCTTGAATACGCCAATACACGTACTTGAATACGGGGTGTTACATCCTTCCCCCCTTTAGGACATTCATCCTCGAATGTTAGCGTAGTTATTCAACCGAAACAAGTTCAAGTCCATCATTAATATTCACATCATCACATAAATACTATGCATATATAAAAAAAACTTACTTGTTAATGTTCTAACTCTGTTTCTTGAACTTTCTCTTCATCTTGAACAAATGAGGGTACTTAGATTTCATTGCTTTCACAGATGCTATCTCTTTATTTCTCATATTCTTAACTTGGCGATCTAGAATAGCAATAGGCACTTCCTCATAGGTAAGATCTTCCGCAACTTGCACATCCTCAGTAGAAGTGATATGTGATGGATCTCCGATGCACTTTCGAAGCATTGACACATAAAATACCGGATGTACTGATGAGAGCTCTTGGGGTAGCTCTAATTCATATGCAACTTGTCCAAACCTTCTAGTGATCTTATACGGGCCTATATAACGTGGAATCAACTTTCCTTTCTTGCCAAATCTCATTACCCCTTTCATTGGTGATACCTTCAAAAATACCCAATCACCTATAGAAAACTCTAGCCCTCTTCTTCTACTATCTGTATATGACTTGTGTCGACTTTGGGCTATTTTCAGTCGTTGCTGAATTACTTTAACCTTCTCTATGGCTTGATAAACAAGATCCGGTCCGAACAAAAGAGTTTCACCCACTTCGAACCATCCTATTGGTGATCTACACTTCCTTCCATATAAAGCTTCATATGGTGACATTTTGATACTTGAATGATAGCTATTATTGTAGGCAAACTCAATAAGAGGTAAATGATCATCCCAGTTTCCCTTAAAATCTATTACACAAGCTCGTAGCATATCTTCAAGTGTTTGGATGGTACGTTCTGCTTGTCCATCTGTTTGAGGGTGAAAAGTTGTACTCAACTTCACTTGTGTTCCCAAACACCTCTGAAAAAACTTCCAAAAGTTTACAGTAAATTGGGTTCCCCGATCTGATATAATAGAGATTGGCACTCCATGTAATTGGACTATCTCTTTAATGTAAAGCTTCACATACTCTTCAACTGTGTAAGTGGTCCTAACTGGTAGGAAATGTGCGGATTTGGTAAGCCTATCAACAATCACCCATATAGAATCAAACTTTCGAGATGTACGAGGCAAACCAATAACG
Organism: Capsicum pubescens; assembly: GCA_030864215.1. Taxonomy (NCBI): domain Eukaryota; kingdom Viridiplantae; phylum Streptophyta; class Magnoliopsida; order Solanales; family Solanaceae; genus Capsicum; species Capsicum pubescens. Next base: position 251,783,349 of record CM061549.1, read on the forward strand.
AAATCCATGTTGATCATGTCCCACTTCCATCTTGAAAGATCAATGCATTGCATATAACCTCCGAGTTTTTGGTGCTCAACTTTAACTCTTTGACAATTTGGACATTCAGCTACAAATTCTGCAATGCTCTTCTTCATGTCATTCCACTAATACGTATCTTTCTAATATTGATACATTTTGGTTGATCCTGGATGAATGGAATACCTTGAACAATGTGCCTCTGTCATAATCTTCTTTCTTAGTCCGTCTATATCCGGCACACACAATCAGTTTTGGCACTGAAGTACTCCTTCTTGCGTAAGCTCAAATGCCTTGGTCGCACCACTCTGAACATTCTTCTTAAGCTATAATAAAATAGGATCTTCATAGTGCTTCTCTTTTACTTCAGCTACTAATGAAGATTCTGCAGCATTATGTACGATAAGCTCTTTATTCAGAGTTTCAAGAAGGCGAACTCCCAAACTAGCTAACTGGTGAAGATCTTTAACCATCCCTTGCCTTTCTATAGGTGCCATCATAGCCTTACGACTTAACGCATCAGCTACCACATTTTCTTTCCCTGGATGGTACAAGATATCAACATCGTAGTCCTTTAAAAGTTCAAGACATCTCCGCTGCCTTAAATTTAGATCCTTCTGATTAAAAATATATTGCAAGCTCTTATGGTCAGTATATATATCAACATGAACCCCATATAAGTAGTGGCGCCATATCTTTAAAGCAAAAATAACTGCTGCCAGCTCAAGATCGTGTGTAGGATAATTTTTCTCATGTAGCCGCAATTGTCTAGAAACATATGTTATTACCTTACAATGCTGCATCAATACACATCCTTAACAAATTCTGGAAGCATCACAATACACTGTATACCCTTCGGTGCCTTCTAGAAGTACCAACACGGGTGTAGAAATCAACTTGTTCTTTAAATCTTGAAAACTCTTCTCACAGGCATCATTCCATTGGAATTTGGATGCTTTATGGGTTAGCTTGGTTAAGGGTGCTGAAATGGAAGAAAATCCTTCAACAAACCTTCTATAATAACCGGCCAACCCAAGATAACTACGAATCTCCGTAGGCGTTGTGGGCCTTGGCCAGTTCTTCACAGCCTCTATCTTTTGAGCATCAACCTTTATCCCTTTACTAGATACAATATGACCCAAAAATTCCACCGACTTTAACCAAAACTCACATTTAGAGAACTTTGCATAAAGCTTACAATCACAAAGAGTTTGCAATGCCTGTCGTAAGTGATTGGCATGGTCCTCTTCTGATCTAGAATAAACTAGAATATCATCTATAAAAACTATCACAAATACATCCAGGAATGGCTTAAACACCCTATTCATCAAATCCATAAAAGCTGCGGGTGCATTTGTTAGCCCAAATGACATAACTAGAAACTCATAATGACCATACCATGTTCGAAAAGTTGTCTTGGGTATATCCTTCTCTTTGACCCTCACTTGGTGGTAACCTGATCTCAAATCAATCTTAGAAAAGCACTTGGCGCCCTGTAACTGATCAAATAAATCATCAATTCTTGGGAGAGGATATTTATTATTAATAGTCACCTTATTCAATTGCCGATAATCAATACACATCCTCAGCGAGCCATTCTTTTTGTGCAAAAATAACACTGGTGCTCCCCAGGGGGACATACTAGGCCTTATGAATCCCTTCTCTAGCAAATCTTTCAATTGCTCTTTCAATTCTCGTAATTCTACTGGGGCCATTCTATATGGAGGAATGGAGATTGGTTGGGTGCCTGGTTTTACATCAATACCAAACTCTACTTTTCGTTCAAGAGGCAAACCTGGAAGATCTTTAGGGAATACATCAGAAAATTCATTTACCACCGGAACAACGTGAAGAGTTGGTGGCTCCGCTTCTGTATCCCTTACTCTAACTAAATGATATATGTTTCCCTTGGAAATCATTCTTCTTTCCTTAAAATAAAAAATAAATCTACCTCTTGGCGCGCCAATTTCACCTTTCCATTCAAGGACTGATTCATTTGGAAAATGGAAATATACCTTTTTCGTACAGCAATCAATTGTGGAATAACAAGACGCCAACTAGTCCATACCCATTATAACATCAAAATCTACCATTTCTAACTCTACAAGATCATCCATCATATCACGACCATAAACAGTTACTATGCAGTTTCAGTAAACCCTTCTAGCTATAATAGATTCCCCAACCGGTGTGGACACTTCAAATGGCTTAACTAATAGTTCAGGTATTCTTTCAAACTTTCCAGCAACCAATGGAGTAACATAAGATAATGTAGAACCGGGATCAATTAAGGCATATACATCGAATGAAAAGATAGACAACGTACCCGTAACCACATCTGGGGAAGCCTCTAAATTCTATCGATCCGCTAGAGCATACGTACAATTTTGAGACCGCTAGAACTCGTGGCTCCTCTATCACCTCTAACACGACCCATTGGTTGTGAACCCCTTCATGAATAAGGCATCGATGATGATGATGCAACAAATGACCCCGTAGGTCGTACCATAACCTCTATGCCCCTTTGTGGGCATTCTCTCATCATATGCCCTGACATACCGCACCAAAATCAAACATTAGTCCCCAGCCGACATGCACCCAAATGATACCTTCCACATTTATTGTTTGGCTCTCGAGGAGGTCTCGATTGGCTCATATTCCCTTGCCCTTGGTACCCCACTATCTGCGAACTCTGACTCTCACTTCTGTGCCCAAATTGATTTCCTCTGGACCCTTGGAACTGTGGTGCGGGACTAGATGCAGAATAAGAAGATAATGGCCTAGGTGGTTTAGCAGAAAACTGTGGTCTGAACCCTCCTTGGGATGCCATAAACTTCCCTATAGATCTGTCCCTCTTGGAATATCCTCTTTCTAATTCCTGTGTTCTTCTCCTCTGCCTCTGATCTTCCATTTTCTGTGCAAAAGCTTGGATCCTCGCTATGTCCATATCTTTGTTCAAAGCAGAAATAGTACAATCTCTAACCAGATATGAATCAAGCCTATCCACATATTGATGAACTCTGTCATCCATAGTAGCTACAATATTAGGAGCATATCTCGACAAGAAATTAAATCAAAGACTGTACTCCCTCACGCTCATATTCCCCTGACGAAGATTTAAAAACTGATCTGCACGGGCATGACGAATCTCGAATGGAAGATAATGATCAAGAAATGCCTTTTTGAACTCTTTCCAAGTAGCTGGGGGTGCATCAATACCCCTAGATCATTTCTAGTCCTCGTACCAATATATAGCCTGGATGTGTGGGCTGACTAGAGGGGATGGAGTTTGGAATGAGACTATCAGGGAGAAGGTTGGTGTGACTCCAGTGGAGTGCAAGATGCGGGAAGTCCGATTGAGATGGTTCGGACACGTGAAGAGGAGGGGCATGGATGCCCCGGTTCGTAGGTGTGAGAGGCTAGCGTTGGATGGTTTTAGGCGGGGTAGGGGTAGGCCGAAGAAGTACTGGGGTGAGGTGATTAGGCGGGACATGGAGCAGTTACAGCTCACCGAGGACATGACCCTAGATAGGAAGGTCTGGAGGACGCGAATTAGGGCAGAGGACTAGGGCCAGTTTGGGTCGCTAGTGTAGAGAATTACTTGGTGGGGGTAGTATCCTTGTTATGATTCCGTGTTCCTTGTTTTAGTACGAATCTGGGTGCTTTCCTCTGTTTTCTTTTACTTATGGGTACCGTATTTATGTTATGTAATCTTGTAATCTTGTTCTGTGCTTTACTATGTATTTGTGTGGTATCTTGTGTCTTGAGCCGGGGGTCTATCGAAAACAGTCTTTCTACTTCTTTAGAGGTAGAGGTATGGACTGCGTACATCTTACCCCCCCCAGACCCCACCAGGTGGGAATACACTGGGTTTGTTGTTGTTGTATGCTCAGCTGGAGCCTCACTTTGATTAGCTGGTATAGTGGGTGACTTACTAGTCCCCTCTCCGGCAGCCACATCTACTTGCTTACCGGTATTCTTGCTTCTGGTAACCGGCATCATTACTATAATAAGAGAAACAAACGGATTCAGTGGTCAACTATGACTTCATATACAATATAGGCTCTATTGCACGATCTAATACATGGAAAAAAAGACAATTCCTAAATGTCCATAGCCTCCTGTTTATAGATGCGGTGCACGACACACCGATAAATAAGACTCTACGTAGACACGGCTTTGTAGACTCACTAGGACGAACTTCTCTGATACCACTTTTGTCACGCCTCAAATACTATTGGGGCGGACCGGCACCCGAAACCGAGGAGGCCCGGGAGAACCAGCTCATAACCTTATACTTCCCATGCATACCTCTATGAAAACCCAAAATTAGGACAGCATCATGTCGCATATAAAAGGAAATAATCACCTGTATAAGCTCGAGCACACATATATATGTATATACAATACTTGGCCGTTGGAGCCATCACGTCTATTAACAAAACACCACCTTGACAATAAATTAGGTCTACAAAGCCTCTAGATAATACACAGAGTTTAACTCTGTACATATCCAGGACACACCCCGCTATATAACTAACTTCTATACAATACCAAAAGTGACTGGATATGACACGGAAAGCCCCGAAGAAAATTGGAGCTCACAAAAAGCAGCTAGATATCCTGGATCCTACTTGTGCGGTGTATGAGCTGAGGTACCTGTGCCTGCAGCATAAAATACCCGTGGGGGACGTCAGTACAAAATATGTACTGAGTATGTAAATCTGTAGATAATCACATATGATATAGGAGCTTAATAGAAATCAGAAACAAGTGAATAAATCGTAATTGGAGTGGACCACACTTACTAGAACTTGTGACAACCTGTACATTGTATTTATTCAATCACTTTACCTTCATTCTTATCATCTTTGTAATCATTACTGTACTGTACTGTGACCATTAGGCTTCCTCCAGTACATATCAACTGGGATCGACCCATGATAGGCTTATGCCCCTGGGATACCACCCATAAACACATAAATAGGTATCGATCCATGATAGGCTTATGCCCCTGGGATACCACCCGATAAGAGATAACTTCCATCACTTAGTTTAATTAATCTTTGAGATTGTTATTTCGGTCGCCACTGCATTTTTGATACTTTGAAACAATGATACATCAATAAGAGACATATAAATAGACCATCAATGCAATAACAATGAAGTAAGAACTCATTGGCACATCAATGAAGTGTTTTGGAGTCATCAATGCCATAACAATGAAGTAGGAACTTATTGGTATATCAATGAAACGTTTTGGAGTCATTAATAGCACATGGATCTTGTTTGAGTAACCGGATACCTTCTGACATTCATTAGTTCAATAAACATGTAAGATTTGGAAAACAAGTAAGTATTGGAATGTATTGACATCTTGTAGGGTGGAAACAAGTTCATTGGTAACGTAGGACATCATACAAAACCTTTATGAATCACATGTTATTGAATAACTTTGGAAACTTTCTTAATAGAACAATTGTTCACTTTCATGCCAAAGATATGGTATAGAGTATGCTTTGCATACCTAACTGTCAACCTTCAATACTAGTCCCAAATGGACTTTCCGTCTTTTCGGATTACTTATCTACAATGAACATATATAGCAATCTAGTATTAGCAACCAAACGTCACAATTCAATTATTTGAATTCACCAAACTAGTGGTTAAGTAGTATGCCTTAATTACACCATAAAGGGTGTCACTTTAACCCTCTTATACTCCAATTACATTCACATGCCATGCATATTCATACAACATCCTCAAATATCAAGTTTGGATTCATTTATCCTTCCAACCAATCCATTAAACCAAATTGAGCCATAGACATAAATAATCATCAATTCAATAGTATATCACCATATCCACCTTCCATAACTCAATTACCATATACGTCTTCCACAATTCGATACAACCAAACCATGCAAAATAGTCCATAACCCTATTTCCATCACCATTCAATAACAACCAATACATATAATCCTCTATCACACATATACATATGGAAAAGAACAAAGGCAAACAATATTCATACCTTAGAATTCACCTATTGATTATTAAATCCTGTTTACACAAATAATAGGTGCCATTCGAAGCTCTCGAGATAACAAACGCAGTTATCAGATTACTTTGGAATTTCTACGGTTGAATCAAAAGTAATTTAAAGGTCAAATTTGTCTAGGGTTTGTTCTTTCTCAATGATTGATGATGAAAATTAGTTTTTGAACTCATATACATGTATATATACACATATTCCCGTCCATAATATAATAGGAAATGACCAAAATGCCTTTAAAATTTAAATAATGTCAAATCTGTCCTTTGGTGGACTGTTTTGACAAGCTAAAGTATATCAACCATAACTCTTTTATCCGATATCGGATTTGGCTGAAATTGATATCGTTGGAAGGATAATTCAAAGGGATTTCATTTCATATAAAGTAGGCCACCCAGTTCGTCCTGTACAAGGAGTTATGGTCGTTTGAAGTTGACCCTAAAAATTTGTTTTGATAGGCTGAAGTAAAACGAGTATAAATCCTTACTCAGATGTTCGATTTTGATGAAACCAATTGCATTGTAAAGAAGACTCAAAGATCTTTATTTTAATAGGTCGCATATCTCCCAGTTCATTATATTAAGGGAGTTATGATCGTTCGAGGTTGACCCAAAAATTTGGCTGGCCTCAGTAGTTTGTGTGCAGGAGATTTTCCTGCACATTTACTACTCCCATATATCCCAACCACCGTTTTATAGTTTCGAACGTGCTCGATTATATCTGAAATGTATCCATTTTTGGAAATCGTTATATCAGTGGAAGGCTTATTCAATAATCTTCGCATGGAATCATCGACTGGCAAATTCCAGTATAAATAAAATAAAAAATTAATTCCATATAAATAAGACCAATACACGTACTTGAATATGCCAATACACGTACTTGAATATGGGGTGTTACAATTACCTGCTTTTGGAGGGGGGGAATGGTTTCAAATGCCCAAGCCTAAAAAATGTAAATAGGAAGCAAGAAAAAAAAAGTCATAATAGCTATATTCAATATAAATTAATGGATGAGTAAAAATAGCAATTAATTTTACCATGAAAGCCCAAGAAAAGACGTATAATGTGGTTGTCCCTGAGGATAGATTTTTCAGTAAATATTGGACAGTCAAGTAGAAGTTGTCATATCCCCAGGGATAATTGTTGAATTTATCAAAATCCTTAGCACGCGCCAACAAATCATCTTCTATGACCTTGTTGACATCTCTTGCCAATATAACCGAATGGGCAAACCAAACTAAGCATTCCCTGTACTTCTTTGGTATGATTTTATCTATGAGATCTATCAACAAATCCGATGCTTTGTAGCCACATTGAGCAATGTCAAACAACCCATCTATTTTTTTCTTGCATTTTCTTGCCTTGGATCTTTTGTGGAGTGTTCCCTTGGTGATAGGTGGTTCTTCTGGATGATGTCATCTCAAGCCCGTCACTATGATAAACTCTTACAATCTAAAACAAACCGGCATGCCATAGTAGTTGATCCAGATTCCATCCATCTTTTTGCCCCCTCCTTCGAATCTTCATCATCCCCCGCGTACTTGATACTGCGCTTGAGAAGACCATATACCATCCTCATATGGAAATGGGTAGGGAGGTCCTCAGGAAGCTCAAGAAAACTTCCAAAGCAGCTCTTCTTAAAAAGTTTGTCTATGTTTTCGTTCTTTATAATTTTCCTAAAATAAATAAATATTCTCCCCATCTGACATTTACGTACAATTTCACCAGTTAGTTCTTCTTCTGCTTTTGTGTCATTTATCGGCATCACAACTTAAAACTTATCAATACTAAGAGTTTTGACAGTATCATGCTAGGATATCGATATTAATTCACGCCCCATTGGTGATCCATTATCATCATGTTGATGATCATCCTCTTTCTCTTTCTCATTCTTTAATTCCTCCTCTTTCTCACTTCCATTTTCTTCATCACCATCTACAGACCCTTGTTCACCTTCCTCAATGTTGTTTTCATATCTCTCCTCTTCCTCACTCTTCTCTAACTGAGATTGTTCAGGAAGCTCCTCAAAATCTCTCTGTACTGTAGCCTTTTTTGGGTGGTTAGACGTTGATCCACTTTCACTTTCTTTTCTTTTGGGAGACATGTTTTACCTACAAATAACATAAAAATAAAAATTACATTACAATTGATATATGCATAAATTTTAAAAAATTCATTACAAATACCACCAATACCGACACACCAACAACCACCACCACCACAAACACCACCAAGCAATCCTACAAACACCACGAATACTGATACCACTGACAACCACCACAAACACCACCAACTAATGCCACCACAAACACCACCAATCAATGCCACCAACAGCCACCACCAGTGCCACCATGATGACCACCACCACCAACACGAACACCAATACTACAAATACCATCCAACAATACCACAACAGTCAATGGAAAACTGTGATAGAAACTAGGGTTTTCTCTAGTTCTTTCTATGATTTTACCATCAAAACTCAAAATTGTAAACCCATTATCAAAGATAATACTACTAAAATTTTTCTTTTTCATCATTAACTTAAAAGACAAATATAGAACTTCTCTCAAACTCTGTTACCTATGAAGACAGAGAAAACCACTGATACAAGCAAGAATGAAGTCGAAAATAACACCTATGAGGTCGAAAATGAGAAAAAAATCAATCTGTTGTAAAGGGTAGAGCAATTTGTTGAGTAGTTGTTGTCTTACTGTATAATTGAGTGAGAAAGAGAAAAGAGTGAGAACTCAAGATTTGAAATGATGAAATATTTTTCTCGCAAATGTATGATTTGTATAGGTTGATTAGTATTTTGGAAAAGAATGACAAGTTTTGAAAATATTAATTTGGTCCGAATTGATCTTAATTATTTTTTAAAATTATAAACGATATGCGTAATTTTTAACCCTCTCATCATGCAAATGCCAAAAGACTCAATTGAAGTTGTAGTTGACCCTATGAACTCACCCCTGATCCTAGATTAATCAATTTAGGTATATGAACTCAATTAAAATTGTATAAAAACAAATATTCAACCTGTTGCATCAGATTACGCATCTGTTGTAAATTATTAAATAGATTAAGTAATCTATTGTAACAGATTACCTATTTGTTGTAAGTTATCAAATAGATTATCACATGTCGCAACAGATTACCCATCTGTTGTAAATTATCAAATAGGCACTGCCATCTGTTGTAGTTGACCCTATGAGAACTCACCCCAAGTCCTAGATTAATTAATTAAGGTATTAGTCTAACATATGAGGTAATAAGAATTAGTTCAGCTCAGAGTGATCTATCGACGACTCTAGTCGGGAGAAATGCAATACCGTCTCATCATTAATTGCCAAAAAACTCAATAGAAGTTGTAGTTGACTCTATGAGAACTCAACCCTAGTCCTAGATTAATCAATTAAGGTATTAGTCTAACAGGTGAAATTAATTAAAATTGTATGAAAACAAATGTTCAACCTGTTGCAACAGATTAACCATCTGTTATAAGTTATCAAGAAGATTAAATTATTTGTTGCAACAGATTACTCATCTATTGTACATTATCAAACTGATTAAGTCATCTGTTGTGACAGATTATCTAGCTGTTGTAAATTATCAAATGGATTAAGTCATATGTCACAACAGATTACCCATTTATTGTAAATTATCAAATAGGCCCTGCCATCTATTATAGTTAACCCTATGAGAACTCACCCCTGGTCCTAAATTAATCAATTAAGGTATTAGTCTAACATATGAGGTAGTAAGAATTGGTTTAGCTCAGAGTGATCGATCGATGACTCTGGTCGGGGGAACGCAATACCGTCTCATCATGCAATTTTTGTAAGACTCAATTGAAGTTGTAGTTGATCCTATGAGAACTTACCCCTGATCCTAGATTAATCAATTAAGGTATTAGTATAACATATGAGGTAATAAGAATCAGTTCGGCTCAGAGTGATCGATCGACAACTCTGGTAAAAAGGAATGCAATACCGTCTCATCATTCAATTGACAAAAGACTTAATTGAAGTTATAGTTGACCCTATGAGAACTCACCCCTGGTCATAGATTAATCAATTAAGGTATTAGTAAATCAATCAAAATTATATAAAATATTCAACTTGTTGCAACAGATTAACCATCTATTATAAGTTATCAAATAGATTAAGTCATTTATTGCAACAGATTACTCATCTGTTGTACATTATCAAATAGATTAAGTCATTTATTGCGATAGATTACTCATCTGTGGTAAATTATCAAATAATTTAAGTCATATGTCGCAACAGATTACCCATCTATTGTAAATTATCAAATTGGCACTACCATCTATTGTAGTTGGCCCTATGAGAACTCACCCCTGGTCCTAGATTAATCAATTAAGATATTAGTTGAACATATGAGGTAGTAAGAATCGGTTTAGCTCAGAGTGATCGATCGATGACTCTGGTCGGGAGGGACGCAATACCGTCTCATCATGCAATTTTTGAAAGACTCAATTAAAGTTGTAGTTGACCCTATGAGAACTCACCCCTAGTCCTAGATTAATTAATTAAGGTATTAGTCTAACATATGAACTTAATTGAAATTTTATAAAAATAAATGTTTAACTTGTTGCAACAGATGCCTTTTTTGTTGGATTTAATCAAATAGATTAAGTCATCTATTGCAACATATTATGTATTTGTTGTAAATTATCAAACAGGTGTTGCATCTATTGTGACAGATGACCGAACTTTAGAAATTTTCAAAAAAAAATTATTATCTATTGAACTTAGATGTTTTAAGACCCTTTTTAAAAGCAATTTAGGTATTTCCTGTTCGAGATAAAAAAATTTAAACTACTAAGGCGGTAAAAAATATTACTACTTGTATAACTCAAAAATCTCCTGAGTGAGTATTCTTATCTGGTCTTTTCAATGTCACCGTCTCCTCGTTCCCCTCAAAAGTTATTAATGAATATTTAAAATCCATATCTAGAAGAATACTCTCTCCTTCAGCCAAAAAGTAAGACTCAACCCATCTATCACTCTTCTTTATTCTCAATTCTCTTTCTTTCCCTTTTTCCTCTCTTTTCTCTCTTCTTTAGGATAAGGATCTTTTTGGATCTCTACTTATCAATATATTTTCTCGACTGAACTGGATGTTCTGATCCCTTTGCTTTTTTCACATTACAGGTATGGTTCACTATTGCTCTTTCCATTTCTTCTTCTTCTTTGTATGTCATTTAAATTAGATATTTACATCTGTTGCTATTAATGATTTACCCATTACCAGATTCCTATTTATTGAGAAAATTGAAGGAAAGGTGTAATGACCCGAAACTACCCCCTAGTCATCACATGGTGCTTACGACCTTGAAGGACCACAAGCTAACCCGTGAATGATATCTGTTGTGAGCACTGAATAATAATACTGTAATTAATGCAGAAAATAGGCTGAAATGCCATAAGGTTCAAAATATCTAAAATACTAATAAATAAAAACATCTGATAAAAACTGAACACTGTCTGAAAACTAGTCTGAAAAGCCTCTAACTGATTCTGTCTGAAAGTGGAGTTGATGGGACAATCCACAACTAACTCCATCTATTGAACTAATACATCTACTGAAAATATGAAATAGTATAATATCCTCATATTATGAGGACTCACTGCTAAATCTACTGCTGCTGGCTGAACCTAAATCTACTATGCGTGATCAGGAATTTGGGCGTCCAAACCTATGATATGAAACATCATAGCGCAGAAAAGTATGCATCAGTACGTGAGAATATATTGGTATGCTAGATGATGTAAGGCTTAATACAAGGATTCATATACATGAGGATATAACTGACTGAATGAGAATAACTGAATATGAGAGTACGTGGAGAATCTGAGAATACTGTAAATACTAAGAATGCAATCTATCCATATACATATATATATAAAATGTAACTGAGCTTTTATTACGCTGAGTATTAAATTCTGATAACTGATACTGATTGACTGTATCTGACAGTCCTGATTTTGAAAAACTGGGTTGAGTTCTGAACTAAACACTGAAACTAAGATTGAAACTGTGGGAGGTAATCATCTAACCGACATTCCCCAAATTTGAACTGATAGGGGTCCAACCTATAATCCCAGTTGAAAGGGTGCTAGTACCGTGCCACGGCTACTAACACTAGAAAATCATGATGCCAACCTAACTAACGGGTGACATCAGGGCAGAGCTAAGCCTAATCTGACGGGTGAACCCTGGGAGGTAGTCAAGCCTAGTTTGACGGGTGACTCCTCATCCTGTGTTGGCTATGCAGTTCTGGAGTACAGGAATTGCTACTAACGACTTTGCCTATCTGACAGGAAAGACATCATCCCTGCTCTCGCTCGGTGTTGAATCCTACTCCCAACTGAAAGATACTGAACTGAGTATACTTGATTGAACTAGGCTGAGACTGAGTTTATTGAGTTTTTCTAAGTTGTGTAATTAACTGAGTTCTACTGAGTTCTGTAACAGACTGAGAGTACTGATCATGACATGACTGATACTATTCTGTAACTGACACTAGCTCTAGGTAAACAGCTAAATTATCGGGTATTAAATACCCCCAGGACTCGATAGCATGAAAAGTAAAGCAAAGCATAATCTTGAATAATATAACAATGTTCACTTGGTCATAATTCATTCATAGAGACATTTCATCAAACACTTGTAATGCATTAACTTGTACATGCATAAGATCACATAATAACATGTCATGCCTTCACTAGTCAATTCACATAAGCATTTTATCAAACACTTGTAGGGCATAAGCTTGTACATGATTAAGATCTCATAATAACATCTCATGATTCCTCTATCTACTTCACCTAGATATTTTAGCAAATACTTGGGGAGCTTAATTATTTCACATGATAATGGTCATCACATAAACATCATGAATACAATACTTAATTGCAAATTCAAGGGTTTAGCATGTAATTCATATAATTCCACCTAAATACTATTCTATTTTTCATGAATCTTATCATAATCATAGATTGAAAACCAAATCAACATCATAGATGCATTAATCACTTTATAAATTTAATGGTCTATCAAGATAATCACATATTGTTATACATGCTATTTAATTTCATGAAACTTACATTTAAATCATGGATTGGAACCTAACTAATATTACAAACGTGAATTTAATCTAATTCAAACATGGAAATCATAAATACATCATCTTTGTACTTTAAAAAGGATTCTTGGACTTCATGGATGAAAGGGACCCATGAATCAACATATAACAACCTTAATTTGTGAGATTCTTGAAGTTCTTAAAGTTCTTGAAGGATTTCTTGAGCTTGACCTTGATTTCTTGAACTAGGATTTTGTCCTTTGAGAGAGAATGGCTTGCTTCTTGAGAAAATAGTGAATTAATGAGCAATTTGTGCTCTTTTAGGGTTTGGTTGCGTGTTTAGGCTGACTGGGTGAGAGAAAAAGACCTTAGTGCCTTTAAAATTAAAACTCGAAACTGACTAAAAATCCTGATTTTGTATGTTGGCGTGACGCGGTACTATCATGCCGTGTCACTGAAAACTGACAATTGGGAACTGGGTTGATGGCGTGATGTGGCTCCATCGCGGTGCCTCACTGGTTGCAAATTTTTCCTTTGGCGCGACGCACCATAATCACAGAGTCACACTGAAAAATGACAATTAGGAAAAAGGCTAGTGGCGTGACGCGGTGATATCGCGTTATCTCATTTAAAAATAACAAATGTCATTTGGACTGCCTCCGCGATGCGCTGGAGTACCAGGTGGTACACTGTCTTACTAAAATGGCTCTAACTCTTCGCTCGGGTGTCAGATTTAGGTGAATTTGGTATCGATGGAAAGTTTATTCAATTCCCACACAATGAAAAGTCAAAATCTTGAAAATTCCATATGTATAAAAGTGTATTCATCTTTAAAGCAAGTCTTTAACAATCTAGGGACGAATTTTAAGATAAGAAAAAGCATAGGTTGTTACAAAAGGTGACTTTTAAGTCTTGAATGAACGAACCATTGTTTTTATAGTTATTACAAAAATCCTCATTGGTTGAACAGATAGGTAATCTATTGTATCAAATTGGTCATCTGTTGATTCTTTCAATTTTGTGTTACCCTTTTGTATAGACGGAGGAACTATTTGAAGAAATCAAACCAGTAGCAAGGCTAGTTTGATTTATTCTAACAAATGACCCATCTGTTGCAATATGTCATCTATCTATTGCAACAGATGCCTTGTCGGTTGAGCAGATGGGTAATCTATTGCATTCGATTGGTCATCTATTGATTCACTCAATTTTGAGTTACCCTTTTGTAATGTTTGTTTTGTTCTTCTCTTGTTTGACATCAAATGTATTTCTCTTGTTTGCAGATAAAAGAAAGTAAAACTGGATCCACTTTTGCCCAACCAGCACTAAAGGCTAGAGTAAATATGGGTTCAGAGGAATAAGTTGTTTGCAGATGGAACACTTCATATATAGGAGGTATGTATTATTGATCAACCTATCATGAAAATACACATCCAGTACAATGATTTTGTGAATGTTTGTTCTTTACCTATTAGGCGTTAATCCTTCAAAAAAGATATGACATTTTATAGTTAAGATTGTTAGGTTCAAACTGGTAAGGATGAGGGACCAAGTAGGTGGTGTCGATACCCTATTATAATTTAATGACCGTTTATGCTCATGTTTTTATGTCAAGTTTGGGGAAAAGTTTAAGTTTTTGGCGGCAGTGTAAATATTCAATAGTGATTGGACGAGTTTTAATGGGTCAATGGACTTCTTAAAAGGCCTCTGAAGCCTCGCACTGCAGCAAACAACGATGGAACTAATAGAAATTCTCCTGGTCCAAATTTATATAGATGGGTTGCTGAAGGGGACTATTATATAGCAGTAGGTTCTTGGGAGAATACCTGTGTGGGAATGGGGAGGTTGAGAAGGACATATATTATCTCAGACCTTGTTTAAGAGGAAACACAGGGTAGGAAGAAAAGTGTAGCAAAATTGGCTGATGAAATTGACATGAAAAATAAAAAAAAAAGTTGGATGAGCTGCGAATGTGAAAGTGTATCTAAAAATGAAAATTCATCAGTCGTTGAAGAAAAAAAAGAATGGTCAAGCAGACTGGAGCTGGTCACTTTGCTAGAGACTGCAACTAGCGAGCGTAGCCTCAATGAAGACCCACAAAGTACAGGACCAGAACTCTAAGGAAACAACTTCGCGAGCACAAAAAGTGGTAAGATTATAGATCAAAATTGAAACCTGAACCAACTACTCCTAAATTAAAAATATGGGATCAAGCCAAAGTGGCAATTTCTCAAGTTAAACTTGTATCCCATGCCTCCTGTTTATGGCTCTAGTCAGTTCAAAGGCAGTGGAAACAATAAAACATGGGATTTCTTCCTAGCTTCAGACCTTTTTGTTTCTACTTCCATTGATCTGATCATAGACACAAAAAGAAGTCATTGCATGCAAGTTAGACTTCAGAAATTGATGCCTTGGCTTCCCTTATTTTTAATTCAGGAGTTGTTGGTTCAGGTTTTAATTCTGACCGACAATCGTATCAATTTCTTGTGCTAGTGAAGCTGCTTCCTTAGAGTTCTGGTACTGCACTTGGTGAGAGTGTTCATTGAGGAAACGCTCGCTAGTTGCATTCTCGAGCAAAGTGTCCAGCTCTAGTCCTGTTGACCATTCTTTTTTTTTTCAACGACTGACAGATTTTTATATTTGGATACACTTCCACATTTGAAGCTCATCCAGTTTTTCCATTTCTCATGTCAATTTCATTGGCCAGATTCGCTAGAAGTTCCTTACTTGCTTCCATGTATTTCCTCTTAAATAAGGTCTGAGATAATATATGGCCTTCTCCACCTCCCCCTTCCCACACAGGTATTCTCCCAAGCACCTTTTACTGTATAAAAGTCTCCTCCAGCAATCCATCCATATAAATTTGGACCAGGGAAATTTTTATTGGTTCCATCATTATTTGCTGCAGTGCGAGGCTTCGGAGACCTTTCAAAAAAATCCATTGCTCCATTAAAATTGGTCCAACCACTATTGGATATTTACACTGCCGCCAAAAACTTTAACCCTTCCCCAAACTTGACACAAAAACATGAGCATAGACCGTCATTAAATTATAAAAGGGTATCGACAGCACCATCTTGGAACCTTTAGGCCTTATCAATTTGCACCTATCAAAATAAACTATACAATGCAGGATTTTGTTTAAAGGATCAGTGTCTAATCGGTAAAAAACTGCATTCACAAAATCATTGGACTTTATGTGTGTATGTCGCGGTAGCTTGATAAATAATACATAACTCCCACGCATGAAAGTGGATCCATTGCACGCACCTTATTCTTCCTACCCCATCAAGACATATCAGACAGTGTTGTTTATTCATCTGCATGCATGTGATGACTATTAAAGAAGAGGTGTGAAGAGTCATGACTTTTTATCTTAACACATCAAAATAGCTGATGAATCGAAATCTTCATCTGTTGCAACTGATGAATCAGCTATTGGAAGAAATCAAAATATCTCCTCCAACATATCGTCCATCTGTCGCAACAAATAATCCATTTGTTGCAACTGATGGTAAGTCTATTGTGACAGACCAGACATTATTTATTCATTTGCACGCATGTGATGACTATTAAAAAAGAGATGAAGAGTCATGACTTTTTATCTAACACATTCAAAACAGTTGATGAACCAAATTCTCCATCTGTTGCAACTGATGAATCAACTGTTAGAAGAAATCAAAACATCTTCTCCAACATATGGTCCATCTGTTGTAACAGATAATCTATATGTTTCAAAAGATAGTAAATCTATTAAGACAGACCAGACAGTGTTTATTTATCTGCACGCATGTGATGACTATTAAAAAAGAGGTAGTCGTGACTTTTTATCTAACATATTCAAAATAGCTGATGAATCGAATTCTCCATCTGTTGCAACTGATAAATCAGTTGTTAGAAGAAATCAAAATATCTCCAAAAAATGGTTTATCTATTGCAATAGATAATACATATGTTGCAAAAGATGTCTCATCTATTTCACATACAAACCATCTGTTGCTACAGATGGTAAATCTGTTTTGACAGACTATCTGTTACACATATAGATAATTTGTTGCAACAGATGGTAACTTTGTTGCGACAGATGGACTATCTGTTACAACATCTCAATAATAACGGCTGTTATCAAGTCTTAAAATTATTTTGAAAAGGTGAGAAGTATTAATGTAAAAGAAAAAGTTGTCACTTTTCACAGAAAACAAAATGCCACCAGTTTGAATGTAATGATATAATGGAGCTAACAGTCATGCCTTTTGGCCTGACACATCTAGATTCAATCCTCTATAAATAGGTATCTCCTTAATCTATTCATTCTACTAAACTTTATTTATTTCTTGCATTATTTCTCTTTGTGTGACATCTTCAACACTTCTCTTCAAAGAGGATATTCCTTTCTCGTTGAGGTAAGTTTTTTTTCCAGTGTAAATCTACCAGTTAGTAGGATACGTTGTATTATATTTGGACCCTTTTTCTTTACATTTGTCAATTCATGTGTTTTCTAGATATGGCTGATCCTATTTGGGACATTGCTATTTTGTGCGACATAGTGCGGGAACTTCGGAGGCAGGTTAATGACCTGCAAAGGGAGTTGGTCATCGTGAGAGCGACGATGTTCAGAGAGATGCAGAGGCTGATGAGGGCCTTACTGCTGTGAGTTGATTGGCCGGCTGTCATTAATGATGATAATGATGATAATAATAATTAGAATTAAAATATTTTTTTTCCTTTTAGCGTATGCATTTTAATTTTTCTATATCGGATCTATACCTAATGTATTTCATTTTCCGTTTAATGAAAAAATTATATTTAATCAACTTTGGCTTTTTAATTCTTATTCAATTTTCATTCAATCTATTTCTTCTAAACATACATGTTAATATTAACATGTCAACAGTTGGAGGTAAGGAGCAATTTTGAATCTAGTAGCAATAGCAATTTTAGCTTTTGAGTTCTTTTAACAGATGGACTATATGTTGGAATAGATTGGTCATCTATTGGGTTTCTGTCAACAGATTATCCATCTGTTGCGACAGGTTTGTCATCTATTGGAGGAAAATATTCCAGTTTGATGGAATTATGTTGTGCTCTTCCGGCTAATGTCCATCTGTTGCCACAGATTGTTAATCTGTTGAGAATAATTGTGGTTTGCTGTATTATTTAGTTCATGTTTTGCCACTTTTTATTGATGCACAAGTTATTAAAAAAAATATTTTATATATAATAAATGATAATATTATGTTCACAACAATGAGTTAAATATATAAAAGTCCACAACAACTAACTACACAAGTTTCTGCAATTACAACGATCATGATGGATTACGATCCGGGCATGTAGTTCTTTTGTGGCCAGCGCGCTTACATACAGAGCACTTGTTTCTTCTTGATGAAAATAATTCCCTGACTCCATGCCTCCTCTTATATGGCTTTTTTCCCGGTTTGTTAGTGTTTGGGTCAATATATGGAGGAGGTATTAATCTCCCTAAAATCTCTGCAGGAACAATCCAAGATTTTTCAGGAGGCACTAGAGTAATATGCCCACTATATGTCATTTCATATTATTCCATCGAATAATATTGGGAGGAGTGCTCGTAAACATTAGGTCTATATTTTGGACCGTATTGATCTCAAAGCGCTGCCATGGCATGTGGACAGGTTATTTTGTCCAAGCCAAAAACTCTGCGCGTACAAGATCTTATTTGAAGATCAACCGTGGCAACATCACCATGACCGGTGATACTAAATTTGTAATCTGCTATTTTATGAGATAATAACCTATTCCCCAAACTGACGTTCATTGATATTTTTTTCGATTTCGAGAATAAATCGGGTTCTTTTTGGGCCCTTGAACTGCACATGTCTTTTGTTAAAAAATCAGCCATACTTCTTGTTTATTACTTGAAACATAGCCTTGATGGGAAATTCTCTTTCATCGCCAAATAATGAATTCACCGATTCAGATATGTTTGATGTCATAATATTGTACCTATATAAAAGAATCACTTAGTATGACATCATACTAAACTTGTAACTCAAACAAGACATTAAATTTATAAGAATGTACCTATTTGCCAGACAAAATGTCCGGCTCCATCTCTCGAAACCGACATGTACGAGAAGTTATGCTACCTTGGGATTCACATCCGTTATTTGATTGAAATGGTCTAAAAACTCCTCTCTACTATATGCTTTAGCTGCTCTATAAAAAAGGGTCACGACTATTTCATTATGATAGTTGGTCCGAATGTTCTCTCCAAGATGCCTGATGCAACAACCAAAGTAAGCTAAAGTGAAGAAAATTGAACCCTTCTTTGGAATACTTGGATGTCTATCCAAAACAAAACATAACTCTTCGGTATCTTTGACGCATCTTCGTAGTTGTTCAAAGAAAATCCTTAAGAGGCATCATGTTCCTTGTCCGCTACACAAAAAGCGATAGAAAAGATGTGATTCTCCGCATCCTACGCCCTCACTGCTAGCAGAACTCCATTATACCTGCTTCTCAAGAAGGTACCGTCGACGGCTATGCCTTTTCTAAAATGTCCAAAACCTTGAATCAAAGCACCATAGGATACACAAAAATACTTGAACCTTACATTTTCATCAACAAGCAATGTCGTCTTACTTTTGGGATTTGTGGACTCAATCATGTAACGGTAGGCTTCCAGGACTACATACCCATGCTCGTATGTCCCCCTAACCAAGTCCTTGTCAATACCCATGGCCGTATATATCTTCCAATAACTTAACAAGACACCCGATTTCGTAAGAATTTGTTTTTCTATAACCCTTGTTGAAGGGCCTTTGCCATCGGAGAAACTACTCCTGAAATATTAACGAGGACCTTTGCCGTGGCGTGAGGATTTTGGCCCGAGATGTGCTCTGAACTACATGTGTGATTCTTTTCATGTTTATGAATGAAGAATCTTTCAGAACTTGCATACTTCACCGCTCTCAACCACCACTTGCAGTTTGCATTAGAACATTTAAAGCAAAACACACTGCTCAAATTAATCACTTTCTTTTTGCTGAAATCTTTTTTCAAGCAAGAAATAAACAAAGTGGTAGATAGTTCATTCTTGTCCTTGAATGATATTCCAATAAAAAAGCCGGTCCCGTCATCTTGGAGATTTCCAGACTGTGTCGATTGAGAAGAACTACCCATCGTATTGGTCGCATTAACGGGCGTAGGTATTTGATCATCATCTGGAATATTCATGTCTAGATCATCCAACCTATCATCAATGATGTCTTGTTGTTGTTCTTTTTCTACGTTCTGTTTCGCATTGTCTCTCGCCTTTTGAACCACGTACACCCTTAACACCGGCCTGGATGAATCACTAAGATAAGCAAGCCACCGAACCTGATCGATTATCTTAAAAATTAGTACCCTCTAATTTTCAAAGGAGTTGTGCATGTAGCTGTTGACGAGTTCTTTCGATTGACAATTCAGTCCGCAATAATTGATGATTAAGTTCACAAAATCATCATACAGAACATCACTTTGGACTGTCATAGCTATCGTTTCTAGCATTTCACCCTCGTTCCAACGCCATACATATCGATTGCTCTTCTCGATCCATTGGCCATGACAATCCACCCCTATTATTATTGAACCCTCCATTAGCGGTACCTAAATAAAGTCATTTGTTAAAAAAAGTTACTAGTGATTTCATAGTGCCGTAAATGAATCCCAACATATGTGTAATCAGTCGCAACAAATTACTTACCTGTTGGGATTCATGTTACGCTCCTAAAACTGATTTCAACAGATGAGTCATCTATTGTAATAGGTGAATCATATGTTGCAACAGACTATATATATGTTGGAATTGATGTTACAGTACTGAGGCACCTTTGAAGCTGATTCCAACAGATAATTGACATGTTGCAACAGATAATTAACCTATCGCGACAAATGACTTACCTGTTGCAATAGACGATGATCTATTAGAATCGAGGTCAGGTACTATCGTAATAGGTTACTAATATGTTACAACAGATATTTACCATCTGTTGGAATCGAGTTTAGGTTCTGTTGCAACAGATATTTATCCTGTTGGAACAGACAACACGTCTGTTGGAATCAAGTTCAAGTTCTGTTGCAACAGGTTAATAATCTGTTGCAACAGATATTTATCACGTTGCACCAGATAACTAATCTGTTTAAATAGATAAATCATTTTTTACAACTGATGACCCATCTGTTCGATTCATGTTACAGCCTACAGAACCATAAACATGAATCCAATATATCATTTTTCTGTTGAAACAGAAGTCTCATCTGTTGCAACAGATGATTTATCTATTTAAGCAGATGGCTCTTATATTGGATTCATAATCGGGTTCTATCCATTGTTGGAAAAAAAGTACAATAGCAGTTACCCAGATAAAAAATTCAATTAAAAAGCATAATTTGACTTACCAAAGTCTCCTATGAAGTAATGCCAAAGTGGAAAGTGATGTCCGAAACAAAATTTGACCTAAGAAATTGGTCAAATAGCAACAGTAGCGGTAATAACAACAACAACAAATGGTCAACAAGAAGAAGATGAAGATGATAATGAAGTAGAAGATAATAATGCAGAAGATGATGAATAAAGCAGCAACAATAATGAACAACAAAAATCGCTAAGAGAGAGAAAACAATAATGGATGAGAAGAGAGAGAAAGATACTTTTTTCCTCCATTTCTCATTATATTAGGTAAACATTTGGACCAAAGCATAAATTTAAAAACTTCTGGGCTATTCTCAAACTTACCAAACTTTCTTAATCCATAATAAAGTAATTGGCACCTTCACTCAATAATTAAGACTTGTGACACTTACACCTTATTTGAAAACTCTTTTGTCATCTACAGCCTAAAGCCCCAACTAACTAGCACTTTTTAAGGGATGTAACAGATAATGTAGAATTAAAACAACAATTAAGCTAGCTAATTATGGTAAAAATCAAAATAAAACCCATGATTTATGGAAATTAGTTTGTTATCCCACCATTCTAAACCAAAACTTTTCCATAATTTGTTTTGAAGTTTCAAAAACTTCATACGGCTTCTTTAAAGCAATCAATCGACCATTTTTTTTTATTTGTTAATTTTGTTTGTGTATTCAAAATGAATATTTCAGTGTTGTTACGTCATTCTGGTGTTTATGGAATCGTGATCAGCGAACATGTAACTTACGAAAATTGATTTCGACAATTGTTGAAGAACTAAAAATCGACGAAACCCGAAAAAAATTGAGGCTCGTTACAATTTCTATGCCAAAAAATCATACAAGAAAAGGTATGATATGTTTTTTATGTATCAGTTGTTGTTAATTATCTTTACGTTAATTCAATTTTGTATCTAACATTTGGTTCATTATTGTTTTATAGTAACTTTTTGTCCTTATGTTCGTAAGGTCGAGATACATTTTTAATGCTAATGATATAATTTGTTCATCTTGTATTTGAGTTATATAGTTCTGATTAATTATGTATCTCATTTTATTTTAGTTTTATTTATAACAACATACGAAACAAACATAAAAATTTTGTTTTAGATACATGTTATACATGTTTATGAAGTTATTGTATCTAGTAATCTATTTTTTGACAGTAAGTGATGAAAAATAAGTTGAAATTTTATTTTCATTGATTTAGCTATGTCCTATGATACCATTCGGAGGATTGTGTTTGGACTAAAGAAAAACAGGCACAAGAAATCAAGTAGAACAATGACATCAAGCAATAATTGTTGCGGGAGATGTGGTTATGAAGGTCACAACAGGCGTACTTGTAACTTCTTTCCAAAAAAAAGTGACAATGTAGTTGACTGATGAATAATGTTGAATAATTTTTCAACTTGTTGCTGGATTTTTTAACTCTTTGATTCGACATTTTAATTGATGATATTATTTTTTTTCTAAGAATTTTAAGAAAAACAGTTACCGAAATAAATTGTTGTTTCGTACCTTTGTTAATTAGTTATATATGTTTTCATGAGCTCATTTTCGTGATATGTCATATAGAAATTAGGATACATTGAACTGATAATGTTATTAAATTGTATATTAGTAGTTCGGCCATTGTAAATGATTGAAAAGAGAAACATTTTTATAGAATGTATCTCCCATAAATTTATAGATACAATTTTATAAAATTTGTATCTAATGTAAAATATAATTTGTCAATATTATTAAGATTTGGTACTATAAGTTCTTATACTTTTTGTTCTACAGGCTAGAAACAAACATGTATTTGGATTAACAAAAAATTATTATAGATACATAATAATGCAACGTTGTGTTACTTACTATCATTATATAGTAAAATTTGTTTCCTTATACTAGATACATACAATTTAGTAATATGTATCTCATATAAATTTTTAGATACAAGTTTAAATAATTTGTATCACTTGTAAAATCTAATATGTTAATAGTTTTAAGAGTTAGATCTATTAAGTTCTGCTATAATTTGTTATGCACTTTAGAGACAACATGTCTTAGTAGGAACAAAAAACAGTTAAAGATACATAATAATATAATGTTGTGTTTCTTTCTACCATTATATTGTATTTTATGTTTCATTATCCTAGATACATACAATTGTAAAATATTATAAAATATGTATCTAATACAGTGTCTTTATAAAGTGTAAGAAAAATATATATCGAAACATAATTATATCTTTAAATGCTTCAGCATTGCGTTAAAATGGGTGACAAAGTAGAAGTTTTTAATCATTAAAGAAACATAATGTATGTTTATCTAAACATTACTAACATACTCAAAGTTTATAACATTATCAATGATTTTAATATCCCACTAACAAACAAATAAACAACTACTGAATATGCAAAATACGGTCTGTTTGTTTTGGTGCGAACTTGCTACTTAGCCTTGGTGGATCGTCATTCTCACTAAAGTAGTCATTCTCTGCTTTTTTCAAATTTGTACTTGCACAAAAGACTAGCATATCTCAGACGATGGTATTGAGCATCAATACCAGAAGATGGAATGTCTAATTTCTTGCTCAGATACTCAGCATAAACAACTACAAATATACTACAATCCCTGCATAGCAATCACTAATTTAATTAAAAACACCTATATACTCATATATCGAAACATAATTATATCTTTAAATTTTTCACCATTCTTGAGTTGCAAGTTCCTTACCAACGTCAGCATTATAGTAATTCACATAAGCCTTATCGATGTACACTTTGAAAAAGCAATCTATGGTAGTGTATCTGTTGGTTGGAA
This sequence comes from Capsicum pubescens, assembly GCA_030864215.1. Classification (NCBI taxonomy): domain Eukaryota; kingdom Viridiplantae; phylum Streptophyta; class Magnoliopsida; order Solanales; family Solanaceae; genus Capsicum; species Capsicum pubescens. The sequence goes on from CM061549.1 coordinate 251,807,788, forward strand.
AATTCTTGTTCTTGTACTTCTTCCTCAAGTAGTACATGATGACATTCAGATGATGTTCAAATTATAATCAAATGGAATATATGTTATAGCAGGCAATTGTAATGATTATTACTTAGATACAAATAAAATTATTTTTGTATCTAATGGGGTTAAAGAAAAAATGCAGAAAACTGAAAGAGCAACAGATGAAAAAGATACATACTAATATAGAATGATACATGTTTTGTTATTATGTATCTAAAATTAATTAAATTCAGCTAAAAACAGCTTAAAGTTCTTTCCTCGCAGCAAATCGTCAAATTTGATAGAAACAAGTTTCTTTTTGCGGTATCTTTGGGTTAAAATAATTCTTCTAACTTGTGCAGTTAAAGTAACAACCTTATGTTATAGACTTTAATACATCATCATAGATATCACACACACAGTAATACATATACTAATGGAAATCTACTTTAACAATGTTTAAAGGAAAAATGAAGGAAATTGAAGGATCAACAATTGTATAAGAAACATATTAATATATGACAATACTTCTTGTGTTATTATGTATCTAATACCACATAAGAACAAAATAAAAAACTCAACATCTGTACTGCAGCACATAATCAAAATTGATAGAAACAAGTTGCTTTGCACTTTTTTTTAATGGAAGAATCCATCTATTTTATGCAGTCAGACAAAAAATATCATGTTATAGACTTTAATACGACATATATAGCATACAATTTGAAATGCATATACTAATGAAAATTGTACTTTCACGATGTGACAATTTGAGATTTTGGATAACCATTATGAAAATACCTCATCATTCCATCACTTGTTTGAGATAAAATCCGAAAATAGTCTTCCCAAATAAGTCTAAAACTTCTTGGCCGACTTCTTTAATTTCATCCTTAAATCTTAAATTGCATGAACTTACAAATCTAAGAGGATGAGTTGGAATTTTCTTAATAACGTAATTCAATTCATAAAAAAAATGAAGATAAAATTAGTTGAGATGCAACAAATCTACATTAAGACAATACAATATATACAAAAACCCTAAGAACGTCGTACTTTATCTTTTGTTAGATTAATTTCAATAAAACATAAAAAACTCAAGATACATATAAATTGGCAACAAGAAAATCAGATAAACAATGAATTTCTAAACGTATCATACAAACCAAAATATGTATTTCGGCCTAACATTCAACAGATTTTAACAATCAATTACCTTGGGAAGCTCAACTCTGAAAGTTGCTTCAACAATTCTTCTTCTCTTGGCGGGAGCTTTACTTGCAGGACTGTTGGATCTCCTTTTCTTAAAATCACTTTCTTTTTTCTTGTCCTTCTTAGCATGCTTTTGCCGCAACTTCTTCATAGTTTGGGGATCGTTTCTATACTTTGATCTATTTTCAGCAAAGCCAAAAAATTCGTAGTCAAAACTTTCGGGAATGAAGTTTACAACTTCTTGAGATTCTTTGATACTTTCTAATTGAGAAAACCCAAGACTAAAAGAAGGTCCCAAATCTCTATTCATAATGGTAACTCAAACAATAAAGCCTAAAAAACGAATAATCGAAGAAATTGCTCAACCAAAATATTGAAATTTCACTTTGTAAACGTAGGCGCAAAATATTTTCTTTGGAAAAAAAAACGTAAAAAGGATTAGAAGAAATTGAAGTTGCTTTTAGAGAGGGAAATTACCTTACTTCAAAGTTTTGAATTAGATGGTGAAATTGGATAGAAACCGCACCAGAAATTGCGGCGTACAGAGAGGAGAAGTGGGTTATTTTTGGTATAGAGTCGGCTTCTTGGTTGTAGGTTTTAACTTGTATCTCAACTTTACCAAAAAGTATGAAATGTTGAAATTTGAGTAACTTTTTAGAAGTGGGGGGATTTTTAGAAGTTTAGAAACTAATGTTGTTTATTTAGGTAATTTTTTCTTTACACAACTTATGTTTTCAATATTACAAAAAATCTCAACTCCTTAAAACATATTACAAAAATCCCAATATATACAATGCTATGTATATGTCGGTTATGTTATGTATATTAATAGGGAGAGAGAGTAAAGTAATTAAAAAAATAAAAGAGAGTATAATTACTTCCAAAAGGGTTGATATTTATGATATTTATACATATATTATAGATTACAGATGAACATGATGCTACAAGTTTAATGCACCCTGATCACTAGTTTTTCGATGGACTAGTTACATCATCTTTAGCAAGATAGAAGACTGGGTAAATATTGGAACTTTGTTTTTTGGGCCCAATGGTTCAAAGTTTTCCAACCAAACTCAGGTAACATTTGGGTCTATATATTTTGGGTCCACTAAAAAAAAAGACAAAATTATGTTATTATAAACAACATAAATTTCACTATTATGAAAGTTTTATTCTATATTTCATAACTTTTTAATATTAGATAAAATTTTAAGAAATTGCTAGTCTGATATATTACTTTTCTTCAAAAACATTGCATAGATAACACATAATGTGTAGCATCAAAATATTTCAACGTATCATGTCTACATAAGTTAGTAAGTTGGTTACTATGTATCATGTGTGGAAAAATTCACTTAGACACCGTAATATATTTATTTTTCTATTAGACACTCTAATATCGAAAAATATGTAAATAATCATAAGTCCAAAAAATATAATGCATGACACTCACGTGCGACTCTTATAGCAAAACAGCGAATAAAATTATAATATGTTGGGCATGTGGACTCAATTGATTATTAAAAATAGATTTTAATTTTCTTTTTTTAGAAAAATATCTTTAAAATATAGTCAACTAATTTTAATGTTCTTAAAAAATAAAATCTTAATTTCAGTACCCCTCCCCAACCTTTCTTCTTTCTTCCTCGTTGGAAATTCCTCCAATCTCTCCCCCACCCCACCCCTCTTTTCCTCTTTCTTCATGGATGTTTCCCTATTGCCTTTCCTCTCCCTTTATTCTTTACCCAAAAGAACACTATTTGCCTATCAATATCTGCTGTAAAATTTGAAAAATATGAAGATTACTAAATTATTATGGCTATTTGTCGGGAAAAGTTATATTCAGGGCAAAAATTTTATTCTTCTATCTAATTTCATATTTTACTTTAACGATTGCATAATAGTTTATGAATAAAAGACTTACTACTTTAAATGATAAATTAATAAAGCCTTAAGAAAAAAAATCATACAAACAAGTGTGCCCCCAATGCCTTGTAATGAATATTATAAATTGTTAATAAAATTTCTCCCTTTCATCAAAAAAAAAAAAAAAGAAGAAAGATTAGACAGATATAGACAACCTGAAAGAGAAGAAGAAAGAGGAAAAAGTTATTTGAAAAGAAAAATAAATGAAAAAGAAGAAAAAAGGAAAAATTATTTTAAAAGTAAAAAACAAAATTTTACGACATACTCCATGCGCTCGATAATATTTGCACACCATTTTCTATGTCACGCCGGCATAAAAGTTTAGTAAGTACATAATTTTTAATATTGGAGTGTGTAGTAGAAAAATATATCTGTTGGAGGTGTCTAGGTGAATATTTCAAACAAATTTAAGGAATCGTCGATTACTTAAACATCGTAGTAACTTAATTTTTGAATACATTACTTTTAAGATACATAATTCTTCGAATACATTACTTTTTGTATACATACAAAATATGAAATGTGATATAATTAAATACAAAATAGTTCTATGATATAATTTTTCCAAAAAGTATCTATCTAAACAAAAAATAGATACTATATTTACATAACATAGTGATACAACCTTACACAATTATTATCCATTGCGTGAAGCACAAAATAAATTTTTCCTATGATATAATTTTTTCAAAAAACTATCTATCTAATCAAAACAGATACTATATTTACATAACATAGTGATACAACCTTCCACAATTATTATCAATTGCGTGAAGCACGAAATAAATTTTATCCTCCTTTAATCATGAATCATTCCTGACATTAATTGAATCACAAGAGGTATGAAATTTGAGGTTCGCCGTTGAAAGTTGGCAAAACTTCACATATTGACACCTTAGATTTCTCCTAACTAACTTCATCGTCTAAAATTTGCTAATTACATTCTATAGACATTAGTTAGTGATCAAATGTATTTAGGATTCTTTTATACAATATAATTAATATTCATTTAAAAGGAAAGGAAGAGTAATTAATGTTCATTGCTATCTCTAACTTTCTCCATTATTCTCCTTCTATATAACAAAAAATGTTGGTGATTTTCCTTCCATAATTGGACCCTTTTTTTTAGTTAAGATGCATACAAACCACTTATACAATTGAATTTTAACTAAATAATATATATATATATACAATTGTATATATAGACACATTAGATTTTTATAATTATGTATAATGTATAATATATACATATGTAAATCAACAATATATTATATAAATGTATAATATTATACATATATAATTAAACGAAAAAATATATTCATATCAGACAAACACATTTGTATAACATATACATATGCATATCAACTATGTAGTGAATAAATATATACATATATATAACAACGTTATATCGTATAAACGTATAATATTATACATATACAATTAAATGATTGACCATTTGTATATTAGGATCCTAATGCGCTAATACTCATTCTAATATGTGATACATAATGTATAAAAATCAGCATATGAATGTAGAAATAATTATACTTATATGCATATGTATGTACATATACACAAATATGTATATGTATATATACACAAATATAGAATATATGTATACACATATGCATAATGTATATATGAACCAACACAGAACACACTTGTATGTAATATATATATATATATATATATATATATATAATTATAGTTATAGTTATAAAAATCTACATATATACATGAAAAAACATATATCCAATACATTCATATGAATATAATAATATACAAATAAAAAAAATATACAACGCATACCTACATACAAAATCTACGCAACTGAATACTATTAAATCACCTATATATAGTTATCAAATTCACTAAAATTGAATCAACTACCCACTATGAAAATAATTTATCAAGATTTATTCTGCAAAATTGACACTAATATACAATTTAATTTTTAAATTATACATTTTTATTCTACGAAAATAAATGAAATTTGAAGAAATTTAGCAGCTTATTTAGAGAATACCTAAAAAAATCAAAAGAAAATAAATCTATATACCTGAAAAATTAAAGATTACCGCAAAATCTTCAATGCATATCCCCGTGGATGTTTAGAGATGAGAAATTATTCCAAAAAAATCTTCAATGTAATCCCACAACGGATGTTTAGGAGAAGACAAAAAATCGATTGATTTGAAAGAAAAATTTTCTTGGAGATATGATCAAGAAGCTTGCATAAGTTAATACCGCAAAATTAGCCAATTATCTAAGAGAGAGATTATGAAAAATTAATTACATGAGAAAGAGAGTATTATTTGCTATATACATTGCATATTATATTGGAAAAATTACAAAAAATACAACTTTACTTTCTTTTATTACACAATATTCCAAATCCCCAAACTAATTACAAATATTTCATACTTACAATTTCTCTCTCTATAATCCATATACATAACTTTACCTTCCCCTCCTGACGTTTTTTTTTTCCTTATAAGGTACTTACAATCAAGGAAACACAATTTTTTAAATTTGAATCTACAAAAACAATCTTAAACCCTATCTGAACCCCTCCCCCTGGATCAACCGTCATAACTGAGAATACACATGTGCATCTCAGCTTAGCTATTATCCCTGAAAGTTAATAGAAAAAGTTATTATAAACTTTACCCAGTGAACAATGTTTCATTCAATATTATATTCCTCAGTAGAAAAAGGCTTTTTTCGGGCTATCAATTCCAAGAGGACAACGCCAAATCTATAAACATCACTTTTTCCTATCAATTATTGCTGATTTGTCTAGTACCTGTTGGAAATGGAGAAATATGACGATGAAGAATGAAAATCACTAGCAAAATATTCAATCTCACGATAGATAATGGCCTACTCAGGATTAAGGTAGACAACAGTTCAGTATGTCATGCTTGAGACATGTGTTAAATCTTCTTCAACTTTCCTTGACACTACAAAAAAAACCGTGTTTAGCAAGAGACCGATAACGTTGCTAATCAACAGAAATTCATCGCTAAATCCATTTAGAGACGGATCAGTGATAAAATATTATTTGTTACTATATTGCGTGTTGCTAACCATTTAGCAACGGAAACATAAAATCTGTTGCTAGATTAGCAATGGAATAGAGACGTCCTATATCCGTTGCTATATTTTAGCAACGAATATATTTGTTATTATATTTATAAGTGTCGTTACTAATTTCATGTTGTATTTCGTCGTTTTGATTATTTCCTGACCAAATATTTCATTGCTAGTCCGTCGTTAAAAATTCCCAATTTTTGTGACAAAAAATATTTTCTTCAATCCGTTGCAAATGTTTTAGTTTGGCAATGAGTAATTTTGTCGCTAAATCTGTCGTCATTACTTTTCTTTCAATATCTTTTTATTTGTATTTTGAATATTAATAGAATATTATAAAATTTTTATAATACCCAATATTCATATAAAAAAAGCCACGTATATATAAATAGCAAAATCTTCTTATAATATCCAATATGCATATAAAAGAACCCATATATATAGATAAAAAAAGTCTAAACATCCTCAATACCAAACATAGCAACATCTAAACACATAAGTATGTCCAAAACATCCTCAATACCTACATCCATCAAGTGTAATTTTTTGTTGCACAATTTTAAACGTTTCAACAAAATAGGTCATCAAAAACCAACAAAATAGATCATAAAAAACCAATGCACTGATCGTCAAAAGTATCACAACTGATCAAGATCATTGCAATCATCATTTAAGGAATCAAGATCGTCCAAAGGAGTAGCCGGAGGTGTGACAACTGATCGTGAAGAAACCAACTTCTGTACCTCTTCAATGACAATAGGAAAAAATTAATTTTTAAGTGCGGGAATCAATCGCTTCACAAACTCATCCAAATTTGCAGCTAGTACCGATTCATGTGAAGCTGAAGATGAAGTCTTTCCACAAGAAATACACAGAGTTTGGCCGTAGTAGCCTTTGGCTTCAGATCCAAGACCAAATACTCTTCGCTTCTTTTCTCCTCTGACAGCTTGGTAATATGCTTTAATTTGATCAATAACAGATTCTGATAATATTTTTTATCATAATATTTCTTCAAATCTTTCCTGTAATAGTGGAAGTCAAATTATAACAGATTATACTTACAAATGATTAGTTACCAAAAAGTACTTTAAACTAAAAAATGAGAATTAAGTAAACTACTACATTAAGATTTAATCTTACATGGACGATTTGAGAACGTTCATCAACGAAAGATTTTCCATCATGACCATGTGTGTGAACATGCAAATGTAACTCACTTGGTGTCGGATCTCGACCCATTTCAGTAGCCTGTAAAAAAGAAGTGTTTAGCATTGTACTAGAACAAAACTGCTGAAACATTTCATGTAAGCCAGAAATGTTTGTAAAGCCATAAATCAAGTGGAACGTAGTTGATCATCAGGTAAATAATATTAGTCGCGTGGTCAGAACTATGTTATCCAATTTACATTGTTCTTACTAAGCAATGACTGGAAAGAGATTGTTGAATTTCATTATATCAAAATTACTGAGAACATATGTTAATAATGAACATTTGGAAATTTCCATTCAGATTTCAGTGTGAAGGTTATATAAGATGAAAACCAATCACATAAAACAGACAAGTAATTTCCAGAATCATAAGGTCTTGATTCTACCCAATACATCTCGAAGAACATGTAAATATACGAATTCTCAGTAATATACCACTCTGCGACATATAAGCACAGTTTATATTGTAGTTTTTCAGGTTACAAGACAACAACAGAACATAACATACCAAATACAAGACAGGAGACAGAAACAGTGAGAAGTGATCAACATTTGAGATAAACAGTAAACAGAAACGAATAATAGCATAACGTTGAACTAAGTTTAGACTGTCTCACAACAAATTACAATTTAATACTTGAAATATATACTTACAAGTCTCTTTCGGTACTCTCCAATTGAGATAGATCCTCCCGTGTGAGTTGCAGCAGCGACTTCTTTACCTCCACGATGATTCTGTGCATTTATTTTGGACTTTTCAACACACTTTGGATCTTCCCAAAGTCGCTGCCAGCTTTCCCATACATCTTCATGTATAAAATCTTGCCTAATCCCTTTTTCTTTGATTTTAGCAATGAAATTTCTATACACAGTTGCTGCCTTACTCTGCCAGTATTTCTTTACTGCAGCATCAGTAATGGAAGAATCCCAATAGAAGTGTTTCTGAAATAAATTTCCAAGATAACACATTAATATCGTATTTATAAAAATGAGTACACTTTACAAAATCAATTATGATGAAGATGTATACCTTGAATTCCCTAAAATAGCCATCTTTTATGTCACATGAGACACCTTTCCAATTGACTCCATTGAGATCAAGTTCACTTTTGAAAGACTCGTGTATCCTATTGGAGCATGCTTTAGAAGGTTGCAATCTATATCAATGTGAAGACATTATTTAGAGGTTACTATAAATAAAAAATAATATATAATAATAATAGACAAGAAATGGACTAACCCTGCAGAAGTTATAGTAACAAGGGTCCGCACATAGCTCCGACTGGAATTACTTTCTCCATTTATGTTGCTACGATATATGTCCTCACCTACTTGGTTGGTTTGTGAAGACGTACCTACAGTTGTTGGGTTGGTCTGATTTGGAGTAGTAGGGTACGTACTACCATGATTAGAAGTTGGAGCACCTACGCCACCAGCTGTTTGTGGCGCAACTGTAGGAGTGGGAATAGTAGGCATGTTTGCAGTACGAACAGGCATATTAGTCCTAGTTGCTGACTTGCCCGCACGCCCTATGCTTCCTCGACCTGTACCTCTTCCTCAAGTCATATCTATTAAAAAAATTATACTTGTTAAAGTGGAAAGAAGATGTAAATTTTGCATAAAAAATCACAACATCATATAATATTCTAATTTTGAAATCCTATCCAACAAAATACCTCACAGCAACATACCTCACTGTCATTATGGAATATCATGTAACATTGGAATACTCACAACAAGAACCAAGAACAAATTAAGAACCACCAACATAATAAGAACCACCAAAATACTCACAATAAGAACCACCAAAATACAACAAAATACTCTCATTGTAATTCTTTCCATAAGAACTCCTCCCAAATGAAGAACCAACAACAGAACAAAAATCACCAACAAAATCACCAAAATACTCACAATAAGAACCACCAACAGATCATGAACTACCAACAGAATCACCAAAGTTCTACAGAATACTCCCATTGTAATGCTGTCCATAAGAACTCTCAAATGAAGAACCAACAACGGATCATCAACCAGAAAAAAATAAAACATATATAAATGTGTAGACAGAAAGCAGACCAGAAGTTGATTATGTTCAGCCATTTTCAAGGATAAAGTTGATTGGTTAAGACGCTCACCTATTTGGTTCCTTAGAGTATATGTACCTTCTCTTGTTCTGTTGATCTAATTTAGAGAAGTCGGAGATGATTCAGGAGTTGTATGGTTGCTACCATCACCAGAAGTTTGAACCGTTGATCTAATTTGAGGAATCAATGGTTGAACTTGATTTGTATTATTTTGACCACCTATGACATCATCTTGGGAAGTAACAATAGCAGGAATAGGAACAGTAGGTACGTTTGCAGTAACATCATTATTACTCCTAACTGCAGACTTGCCTCCATGCCCTGTGCTTCCGCGACCTCGACCTCTAGCCATATCTATAAAAAAATTGTATTAGTTAAAGTGGAAATAATATGCAAACTTAATAATACCAAGAGAAGCAAACAACAATATATAGATAAGGTATTAGAAAATGTAAAAGCACGGTTGTAACCTAAAAAAATGAATGAGAAATGAAAGAGTCAAAAATTGAGAAGTAGAGCATAAAACCAGTTGAAGCAACAAGTTTTGTGTAAACAACGAGACAAAAAAAATGATACTAGTTCGACAAAATGGCTGCTCACAAAATAAAAATAAGATACAATAGCATATTTTTTGTCAAGCACTAATCGCTATCTGTGTCTTCTTCCAAATCTTCCTCTTCATCTTCCTCAGTTTCCTCAGTTTCACACTCTTCTTCTGTAGCATCCTCTTGGTTGTCATGATGTTCTTGTAATAAACCATCATCAGTGACTTCATCCATTTCAATTAAGCCACCATTTGCATCATGTAAGTGTATGCTTTCATCTGTGGCAACATTCAGGTCTATCTCGTAGACTTAAACTTCTTCAACTTGAAATGAAATATTTAGTTTTGCAGCTTTCTCAATTTTCTCATCGGGTAATTCAACAACATTTCGAGGTTTGATCTTTAATACAGCTACCCAATCATCTTTGTACTTTTTCTTGATAGGATAAGACACATAACACACTTGAGTTGCTTGCATTTCCAGAATAAAAGGTTCATATTTTTTATATCGGCGACGATGGTTAATATCAACCAATTTATACTGATTATGCTTTTTAACACCAACATTCATAGTTGGGTCAAATCATTCATATTTGAATAGTACAATTCACTTTAAAGGTGTTTCACGGTATTCCACTTCTCTAATCTCTTTTATTCGCTCGTAGAAATCATCAAAAGTTGGATCTGAAATACAAACTTCACTGTTCATTGTTGATTTTGTGCTACCATGAAAATTCATATGAAACTTGTATCCATTAACAAAATACACCGAATGAGATGTAGCTCCTATCAATGGTCCATGAGCAAGACTACATAGGAATTCATTCTCAATATGATTGAGCCGGACCTATTTCGAAGATTATAAAATTTAGTTTAATTTCATAAGTTAATTTAAGTGCATAATTGTATAAAAGATCTTAATTTTTGAAGCCTTACATATTTCTTGAACCATATAGAGAAATTTGCTTCAAGGCTCTCATTTATTTGATCTTGAGAGACATTTGGAAATTCTTCTTGCAAACGTTGCACAAACATACTTCGTTTAAAGAAAAAAAAATTCAATTTCAAGTCATGATCTATGAATATGCTTATAAAATTAAGTTGATACAACTAACTTTGTTACCTCACATATGGCTCAACCTCTTCACAATTTAGCAAAATGTAAGTTTGGGCAGCGTTGATTTCCTGAAGAGTTAGATTTCTCTTTTTTTATTCTCCCCATAATCATCCGGGATGGGTGAATATTGATAAATTTCCTTCAACTTCTTCCACAATACCACCATCATCATTTGGATCCACATTATGATTGTGTGTCATGACATATGGTTCAAAATAATGAGAAAACAATAGTGTTGACTCTGTCATCAAGTAAGCTTCACATATAGAACCCTCAACACTTGCTTTATTCCCAATCATTCTTTTAAGACTTTCAAGATACTTATATAAAAAAATGGATAAACCATCATATTTGAAAAGTAAATAACAACATTATTCTCACAAGTTAAACTTGACTTTTTGCATTACCTTTCAAAAGGATACATCCATCGATATTGTACAGGTCCAACAATCTTTGCTTTATATGAAAGGTGCACAGGCAAATGTTCCATTGAGTCAAAGAACCCAGGAGGAAAAATACGTTCTAACTTGCACAAGATTTGTGGAATATCTCCCGGTAATCTCTCCATTTCATCCACTCAGAGAGTAGTCGATGTAAGATCTTTACAGAGTAAGCTCAATTCTGTAAGTGCCTGCCATACATTATTTGGAAGTAGTTCACGAAAATCAATAGGCATCAATCGTTGCATGAACACATGAAAATCATGACTCTTCATGCCAAATAACCTTTTCGCAGATGTATCTGGGCATCTACCCATTTGAAACATACCCATTTAGAAATTTTAAGCCTTTCACCCAATTAAACAGGATTGTGCTTGCTTCCTTGTCTATTGTATATACAGCTTTGGGATATTTTTCAGAAACATCATTTGCCAATTGAGGTCGATCATAGTAATTGACCATATCTAGACGAGCTTATAGATTATCTTTGGTTTTATTATCAATATTAAGGACCGTATTAAATACATTATCAAAGAAGTTTTTCTCAATGTGCATGACATCAGGGTTATGTCGAATCATGTTAGAACTCCAATAAGGTAAATCCCAAAAGATGCTTCACTTTTTCCATCCACAAGAACTACATATTCGTTGATTAACTTCTTCTGCATCTAACTCTGTTACCTTTTTTATCCCTAAATCACAAATTTGATTCAATATCTCTTCTATGGTTTTGTAGGGTGGTGGTGATCTTTTGACAGTTCGACCTTTAAGAAAAATTTTACGATCTCTCCTAAATGGATGATATTGATCAAGGAACATTATGTGACAGTCAAATCATGATATTTTCCGACCATGTTGTAATCTGAAGGATTGTGTTTCCTCCATACAATAAGGACAAGCAAACTTACCTGTAGTAATCCATCTTGATAACATAGAATATGCTGGAAAGTCATTGATTGTCCACATCAAAGTTGCCCTTAATTGAAAATTTTGTTTTTTTGGAGATATCAAATGCTTCTACACCTGTCTCCCACAACAACGTCAATTCCTTTATTAGAGGCTGCAGATAAACATCAATTTTATGTTTGGGATTATTTGGCCCAGGAACAAAGACAGTTAAGAACATATAAGCCTCTTTTATGCACATCCCTGGAGGTAAATTGTATAGAGTGAAAATTAATGGCCATGAAGAATATTTTCTCCAAGACTGACTGAATGGTTGGAAACCATCAGTACATAACCCTAACCTAACATTTCTTGGTTTATCGGCAAAAAAAGGATGACTTTCATTGAAGTTCTTCCAAGCTTCAGAGTCTGATGGATGACGCATTACTCCATCCTCTTTTATATGTTCATGATGCCATGTCATGTCAGCTGCTGTAGTATGGGATGCATATAATCTCTTCAATCTAGGAATCAAAGGAAAATAATACATCCTTTTGTAAGGGACCAATTTCCTCTTACGAGAGCCAACTCGACGCTTATACCTCTCTTTGCCACAAATTTACAAGAGGAAAGATGTTCATGGTCTTCCCAATACAACATACAACCCAATTCACAACAATCAATCTTTTCAACCGGTAAACCTAAGCTACGCACTAGTTTCTTAGTCTGATAATAACTATCAACTAATAGGTTATCTTCCGGTAAAGACTCTTTAAACAATTGCATCATTTGGTTAAAACTCCTCTGTGACATATTATTTTCCATCTTAATATTTAATATTCGAGAGATTACTGAAAGTTGAGAGAGGGAAGAACCAGGATACAATTTTGCATCAGCAGAGTGCAACAATTCATAAAATTTTTGGTACTCTAAATTAGGCTCCTCCTCCATCGAAGTTTCATGTTCCTCCTCAATTGAAGGTTCATACAGATGAGATGGTCCAGATTCAATATTTCTATAACCATGGTTAAAGTTGGGACCAACAGCATCCAAAATCATTTGTCGATATGGATTATCATATCCCAATTCAAGTTGAGCACCATTGATCAAATCATTACTGAAAGAAATCTCACCTATCAGATCTGCTTCCCCTTGATGTTTCCAAACAAAATAGTCCTTAACAAATCCATCATGAAGAAGGTGATATCTAACCATTTCAACATCCTTGTATTTAATGTTGTGACATTTTTTACATGGACATCTAATGTTGTTACCACTCATGCAATTTTGTTGAGAACATGCAAAGAGGATAAAGTTATTCACACCAGTAATGAATCTAGAGTTTATAGCCCCTCGGCCATCCAACCTATCATACATCCTTCCACGCTCTAGATTAATCATATTCCTATTCCTATTAATGTCGACATAAATAACATAGTTAGAGTTTTATATTTTAGTAATGCATACATCCAGTATTACCACTAAAGTGAAGAAATAATTAAATATCTTAACAAACTGAAATATATCTTTCAATTTTTACAAGGAAATAGAATATATCAGTCATTTTTTTCTAAATAAACAAGAAATCGCAAACACAACATATCATTCATTGTCCTTCTTAATAAGTGTTAGCGAAAAAGTTTAATTACATACAAAACTGAAACTTCTATCATTACAATCATAAGGCATGAGGCAAATCTCCCGACAACAAGATTAAAACATCAAATTTCAGCAAAGTACATACCTAAATCTGAACATTAAACAAAACCTGAAAATAAGTTGCAACTTTGTTGGCAAAAATAAACAAATAAAGTCTACAACTTTAACACAAAGTTACATCACAAAAGTTAATCGGATTTAAAGCAAATCCTCAATCGGTAAGTAAAAGAAAATAGAGACAATTTCACGAATAATGAACACAAATGGCAATAGAGAAACATATGAAAAACTAATCGAAAATCATTTAAAAGAGAAAATATTATAGTACCAGATATATGCTAGCTCACTTTCTGGCACTTGCTGGTATCCTTAGTGGATCTCTCTGAAAATCCAAAATATAACATCACAATCAGATTATGAAAATATAACATATACCAAATGTGATCCCACAAATGGAATCTTTGAAAGGATAAAGGCTAAACAGTCAACACAACAAAACAGAAAATGATTATGACAATTACACAATTTCAAAGGAACATGAAACATACTACATTTTATTGTTTACAGAAAATCAGAACAACAATAAGCAAAAGTGACTCAAACTACTCTATATTTTTTAATTTTTTCAACATGCAACACACTAAGTACAACCTTACATAAACCTGTACATAAAAAAGACAAAACTAAACCACACAAATAAAAAATTTGTTGAAGAAATTAGAGATTAATGAACCTGGAACAGAAGATACCAAACAAAAATATAAATAGAAGTTAAGAGGAAAAATATTATTTCCTTTTCGATTAAATAACCACTAACACAATGTTTTAACACAACAATCGAACAAAGAAAATTGAAAAAGCTCAAAAAAACCAAAAATAGAACTTCAAATAAAAAATCAAAACCCCTAACATAATCAGTGTATGCAAAACACTGAAAATTAAACCACAACCAGAAATTTTATTGAAGAAATTTCGGATTCATAGACATGCAACATTGGAATATCAAAAACCCTATAAAAAATAATTCTGAGAAAGAAAATACGGTTCCCATTTTGAGTAAATAACCATTTATCAAATTTTTTAACACAATAATCGAAGAACCCTAACTGAAATAGCTCAAAAAACCCTAAACATATCATTAACACGTCACTTCTAACATAGAAATTAAGAAATTAAAAAAGGAGAAACAACTAAAATTACGAGATATAAAATCTAACCTCTAATTTAGATTCAAAATTCGCCGATTGACACTCTTTTCGACTGAAATTAAGCGATTAGGGAGAGAAAAGGGCAAGGGGACTGTTTTTGGAGAGAGAGGCGGATGATGTTATGTTTTGGGAACAAAGTGAAATAAAAGACATAGCCCTAATATTAGGTTGGTAGGGTGACGGATTTAGCAACGGATTTAATCATTAATTAAATATATACCTAATATATTATTAAAAATGGTAAAATACTTCCAGCGACAGTAGTTTCGCTCCTATTGCCGACTCTACCATGTCAAAAAAAATTCCCCCCATTTTGTTGCTAATTTTGTCACCAAAATAAAGGCGCCAATATTTACCGCCAAAAATTAGCAACCAATTTTATATTTCGTTTCCATTCCGTCACTAATTAGGCTATTAATTTTAATTTTATTTATTTAGTGATAAAATTTCTATTTCGTTGCAATTCCGTCGTTAATTAGCGATGAAAAAGCCTTTGTTGCTATAAATTCGTTGCTAAACGCAGTTTTTTTTGTAGTGTGATAGTACAAAATCAGATACTTTTGCTCGCATAAAAATAGGATGAAAAAGAAAGGTATATATATGTATGGAATTTGACATTGCCGAGAGTTTTTATGTCACTCCATATACATATATATGAAAAAAAATTTTACTTCATCCAATATACATAACATTATTATGTATATGAATCCATATACTTTAAATTTGTTATGTATATGTGGTGAAACAAACACTCATGGGTTGTTTATTTCAGAACATATACATTAAAAAGTTATTTATATGTTATGCATTATAAGTGTTATACATAACACAATTATGTATATCAACCTATATACATTATTTTGTTATGTAGACTTTTGTATATTCAGAACATATACATTACAGAGTTATGTATATGATATGCATTAACAATGTTATACGTAACACAATTATGTATATGACTCTGTTAGACAAGCTGAGGTGTATTCGTTTCAGCTTATATACATAGCATTGTTATGTATATGAAAAAGTATTAGGCATGAATATTAAGCATTGTTTTATTTTTTCAAATTTTAATTTTGTTTAAGTTTTGTTGCATATCAAACTAATATTAGTTTGTAATGTATATTATTACAGGGGATGCAATTCGAATGCAATTGTCGAAATTAACCCGAAGTTCCTCAAACTCTAAGTCTGATTGTTGAAATTGATTTAGTGTTTTAAAATTTTAAAATTGAAAAGTTGTTACTGAATTTAAGAACTTCATTAGTCACGATTCCATAAATATAGAGTTAATTGTGTTATGTATTTAATGCAGATATTTTATTTCCTTAATTATAGTTAAATTAGTTAGTTCAGATACATAAGTAATAATGTATATGAATGGCAACTTATGTATAAGAATAGGGAAGGAGAGATTTTAATTGAAAAAAAAAAGAAAGAGAAGGTAATTATATTTCAAAATGATGGGATTTATGTTATTTACACTATTATATTTGTGTATAAAGGCCCACAAAAAATAGTTTTATAACTTACAAATAATTATGTAGGATAATTTTTTAAAACCTAAATCATTACATGTAATTAAGAAATTAATTTATCTATGGTGTGTAATTTTTCCTCCGAAGTTTCTCAATGAAAGAGCCAAGTTAACAAATTGAAAATAAATCAAACAATCATCATATAACGGAACAAACCATTTACATTGAACACTACATTGAAATTATAAAGTAATTATTAATGATCATAAATAAATTTGACAGAAGCAAACATGAAAGGGAATGAAAATTAAACATACAAAACTAGGATGAGGAAACCAAAAATACAAAAGTATGGAATAAGAGAGGGCACGAAATATCACAATACATACAAAATTATATTTTTATGGTCTCTTTTCCTCTTAAACTAATTGCTAATTGAATTTGGATTTAAATAGGGGGAAAAGATACCATGTAGCATTTTTTAAAATAAATAGTTCAAGTTTGAGATTTTTGTCAAAAAGTGATCAATCGGATAAAGTATTTCACTTTATAGTCATTTTTTAATTTGGGTTATTTTGACCCATGTTGTTCAGATACAGTCTATATACAATACTGATACAGTCCATATACAATACTGATACAGTTTTCAACTTGGGCAATTCGATTCTTTTAAAAATATTTCAATTTTTTTTTGCTATAAATTTTTTAACTGAAAATTATTCTGCTTTTTTTTCTTGTTTAGAAATAATATTTAAATATAATTATATAATAATGGTATAATTGTTATATAGAATATGTATCTATATAAGATATATGTATAGAAATTGTATAGTTTTATCACATATGTATATGTATAAAATATATATAAAAAATATATAAAAAGTGTATAAAAATTATATAATTGTTGTATAAAATGTGTAAAAAAAAATTTGTACAATTATTGTATAAATTGTGTATTGAAACTGCATAATTTTTGTATAGAATATTTATATGTATAAGATATGTATAGAAACTGTATAGAAGGTGTGTAGAAACGATATAGAACAAGCCAGCAAATTAAAATAGATAAAAAGTAGAATTTAAATTCCATGACCATTTTTATAAAAATAATTTAATTTGAAATATCGTTTCTATCCATTCCCCAAATAAAACACCATTATTTCATCCGGTTCAATAGTTGCAACAGAATCAATTTCATTCACCATGCTAGGCCCTTACGGAATAAATCAATCCTTGATATATTATGTGGGTCAATCACTTATTATACCATGTATGTATATAATATACATCATGTGGGTAACATGAAGGACGGATGAGTATTTTTCTTGCCGGAATGAAATCGATCCTTTATGATATATATATATATATATATATATATATATATATATATATATATATATATATATATATATATACCACTCATGGATATCACAGAGGGACTAAAAAATATTTTTATTGAAGGAATGAACCATTCCGTCATAATACTTTATAATTATATTAAATATATCATGCAAATATTATAAAGAATTGATGACTTTTATTGTAGCTAAATCAATCCTTTGTGATACTTGTTAGTATATGATATAGACCGCCTGTGTATTATAGTACATTGTAATAACATACTTCTACTGCTACTGATATATTATTTTGATATATGATATACTAATAAGGCTGTTTGTATCATTGATAAAAAAAAAAAAGAGGTACCATATCAACTATCTTTTTATTTATGGATAATTTTTTTTTAAGTAGATCAAAAGTAAAGGAATCAAATTGGTGTGTAGAATTCAGCTATGAAAAATTGAAAATAGCATAAAAAATGATTTGAAAAAAATGGGGATAGAAGAGGAAAAAACATTTATAATTTATACGTTATTCAAAGATATATTTTATTAGTTACAGTAAAATTTTTAAAGGTGAACTAATAATTATCATATCAACTATTTTTTATTGTATAAAAATAAGTTAAAAATGAATGAAAATAGTTATAAAAAGATCTAAATGAAATTAGGAAAGGAAAAAGGAAATAAAGAATATGAAAAAAAGAAAAGAAAAGAGAGAAACCAAAAATAAAATAAAGAAAGGAGCCAAAAATATGTATGAAATCAGATTATAATAATAATAAAAAAAGGTAAATAAAAATCATCAAAAGTTTTGGTAGAGCGATAAGGGCTTTTCTATCTTAAACTTAAGGTCTCAAGTTTAAATCCTAAGTATGAAGTCACTTTGATAGGGAACAAGCACTTTAACAACCCCTACCCTCCATCCCAACGCCCCTTCTCCCTCCTTCAGTGAAGCCTTTTGATGCAAATTTGAATTAATCAGACTTCAATACGAATACAAAATATTGAATAAAAAATAAAAAAATAATATGATTCGAAAAAAATAAGTGAACTCAAAGAAAAATAAAATAAATAAGCGAGAAAAAGAGGAGAGCAAAGAAAGAAAAAAGGGAGAAAAAAGGAGAAAAAAAAAGACACTTATCCACAAAATCTATAATGGGTGTCCAAGGATAATTAGTTTGAGAGAAAAGAAATAAAGTCATCACTAAATTTATTTGAGATTTGCAAAAAAATAAAAAATAACTTTGTGGACGATCAATTACCTTTCTAAATCATTTCAAATTGATATTATTATGTCATTTTGGATCAAAACCAACTTTTAAAAATAGGTAGTGACCACACACCAATTACTACTTGACACGTGTTTTTTAAATTTAAAATAATATTTTTTATTTTTTCTTATACTTTTTTCTTTTTTTTTTCTCTCCCTCCTATTCATCATCTTCCTCAAATTTCTACTTCAATCAATCCATACCCGACTTTTTTCTCTTCTTCTTCAATCCATACCCGACTTTTTTCTCTTCTTCTTTAACTAAGCTCTCTTTCCCTCCACTGTCCTAACTCCATTTTATCATATCAATTTTTTTTATAGAGATGAAATTATATTTGTTCAAAATCTCTTCTTGATGAATTAGCGAAATTGTATGAGTTTTATTTCTTTTGCAATATAATAATTAAGATTTTATTTGGCAACCTTCAGAAACAACAAAATAGGTTGTCCCCATTTTTTTTTTTCAGAAAAAAATTGAGAAAGATGAAAGAAAAAGGAGAAAAGGGATGTTTAAAGTAGCTTATGAATCGAAGCAACATGTGAGAGCTCAAGGTGGTCAGTAGCTTCTTTTTTTTTCAAAGCTTCAATGGCATTTCAATAGTGATTTGGGGAAGATGGAAGAAAAAATGAATTTTAAAATTTTTTAAAAATTATTGACACGTGACAGTTTTTTTATTTATTTTTGCAGTTAATTTTTCTCATTCACACGCCTTATTTGCATGAAACGCAAATCCCAGATTGAAATTCAGTAAAAATAATTTATTTATAATGATATTTATAATTTTGTAGAGTAATAGATCATTCATAAAGTTAAAGTATCTTTTTATAAATTTTAAATAAATTCAGTGGTGATTTATGTCTTTTCTGTTAGTTTGATAGATAAAAATGTAAATAAGTAGGCAAGGTAATTAATTTAATTTTTGTGGATAGTTATGTAATTTACTTTTCAAAAAGTATCACTATTGGTTTGATTTTAGAAAAGAAAGGGTCCAACGTTGTCCACGTAGAGAAGGCCCATTTTGAGACCTAGATGCTAATGAGTAAAATCAAACTTTTTACGACGAATTGCTTATATTTCAAGGCGTTCTTTAATGTCCTGCAACGCGTGATTTAGATTAGTCGAGGTTCTAACATGGATATCGAATACCGAATGGAAAATAAAAAATGAAAATAAAAAATAATTCTTTAATATTGTCTCAATTTTCTTTTTGATTATATTGATAAACTAATTGATGGACGAATACACATAGGTAACTTTCCCCCGAAAAAAACATACTACGAGGACGAAAATAATAGAGATTACAATTAACTCTTTTCTTAGTCATTCAAGTTTATTAAGTTCAATTAATTTATGTTTTAATTGAATAGATTAATAAAGATGTTAAACGCTTCGTATCCATTTTTTTCTTAAGGGGTGTAGCATATAATTTATTTTTTTAGGTTTTTTATTTAAGAGTGTATCATATCTCAACAATTCACTTAATATGGACTAGATGAAGTATTAAATATGTAACAAAACTAAATTTCAAAACTAACACTTAAGGTAGTTGTCATTCAAACCAGAATCTATAAAGTTCAGATTCTGAATTTGCCTCAAACTTCAAATCTAAGGGTTAAGTTATTATTATTGATAAAGTCAGGAATGTATATTATTTAAGTTTTAATTTGTAAGAATTGAGTTAGTATTGTTATATTAGATGCCAAACACATCGACGGTCTGTTAAAAATGGCATTAATTTTTAATTTCGCATCTTAATTATACATTGTTCATTTTAAACACCTTAACTAGTGTCTTGCATGATCATTTTAATACCTTTTACTCAATCAATAAAAATATATCATGTATATGAATTAGACTCGTGAATGACGTGTAAAACATTGAATTAAATAATAACATTTGTAATTTATGGTCAAAATAATTTTTAAATAATGATTTTTTAATAAAAATAAAAAATGATCAATAAATGGATGACACATGATCCAAATAACTACAAAATGAAAATTTTAAAAAAATACATGGACAAGGGCACACCCCCCTCCCCAGTTGCTTCTTCCTCGGTATACCCCAACAATCCACCATCATAAAATTTTTCTTTCTTTATAAATAATTTAAATTTACTTTCTTCTTTATCCTTATCCTTATTAGTAACTTTGGAATAGACTAAAAATCAATCCAAATCCATCTGCAGACCTATTTTAGTGGTCATCCCTCTTCTGTGATTAACAATTCACACATATGATAGTCCAAAATTTTGAGATAACAAAATTTTTTCACAATCCTATTTGAGAAAGAAAATAAATTACAATTCAATCTCTAAATTTTCAACTTAATTAAGACGTAATTGAAAGATAAATGTATTGTGTTTTAGTTAATGTTTTTGGATGAAGAATAGTTTTTTGTTCGGTCAAGTATGATTTTAATTTTTAAATAGTTGTTTAGTGTAAATGAATTTAGTCTTTCGCCAATTCAAACTATTTAAGGATAATTATTGTGCTTACGTACTAAAGATGCATATTGTTATCACGGTGTTAGAATTGAAATGAAGCATTAAATAGTTTTATACATTCATTCACCATGGAAGAAGTTTAAGATTGAAAAATAAAAAATAGTGACTAAAAATAAAAAAGAAGATGAAGAAACTAAAGTAATAATCATCTAAATAAGCTTCTCACACGCTTTAAGTGAATGTATCACACTCACTTTGCCATATCAGTAAAAAAATATCAAAATGACATAGCGGAACGCTAGTTTAGGTGTTTAAAATGATCAATGGCTAATTGAGGTACCAAAATAAAAATTCGTGTCAAGTTTAAGAGGCTGACGATGTACTTGACCTATATTATAACAAAACTTTGCATTGTTCTATATGGTCATGAGTAGAGCTATGATACTGAAAGGGGGTTCGTCTGAATTTTCTTTATAATTAACATACACTGTGTGTACAAGAGTAAAATAATATTTTTTAGGCATATAAAGTAGATGTTGACTCTTTCGCTTCTTCATATATTTATTTTATTATATTTTTAATTTCTTAGTGAAAATTTCAACTCTCGTTACATATATATGAGATAAGTATTTTATGCACCACTTTAAAGAAAGGAGGTCTAAACTGTAAAATGAGGAGAGAGGACAGGGTACACTCGTGCATAAACGTGTGCAAGCATTTATTTGTGTTATGTCATTTATTACACAAGATCTTTCTCTGGCATTATCAGCCCTTTTGCTGAAGCTACTTCTCTATTAGATCATAGGCAATTAGGCATATGACCTATAGAGGTAATGTCACATTACTATTTTCGATAATTCATATTATCTATGTATTAAGATTTTGCATAATTTTATTTAACATTTAATTAGCAACATATGCGCACTTGAATGCATGGTAATGATCTTATATCACTAAACACACATGCACACGTAAATAAAAATTGATCTCTTACAGATATACAGAGTTTTGGAGGACGATATTAGCCTACTTTTTATTAAAAAGACTAAAAGGAGGAAAGTTCCATCTATCCACATTTATTAAGCCTTTGACTTGATTTATGCATTAGGTAAAAATCCTCGAGGGTAGCAGAGCAAAGCAAAAGGAACTTCTCGCAGGAAGTACCGCATGATAAGCTGCATAATCGACATCAGTAGGACTTCCACTTGGTGACGTCCCTGAAGTGATATTTCATGAAGGAAATGCCCCCGAAGGGAAAGAATGATGTGGAAGAAAAAGACAATGAATAGAGGCAACAGAATTCATCGAATGCACAACCTCACAATATTGTACCAGCCCTTGTAGAAGGCATTGGGTGGCACATGTGGTGGACAGGACAACTGGCACCACGTCATTGGCTGTAGCACTAAAGAAACCTTTTACGAAAACCCTTTCCACTGGTTACTAGTTATCTATTGTACCTTATAAATAAGGATTCTTCTTCATTTCTAAATGATCTAGAATCAGATTCTAAGCAATATGTTAGAGTACGTTTCCTACAGATTATCTTATTTTCGCCTAACTGTCGCTTATTGATGGAACAGGTTGACTAACGTGTTATGAACTAACTAAAACAGTAAGAAAATAACACAGTGGATTTTTACGTGAAAAATACCCAGCTCAAAAAGGTGTAAGAAATCATGACCTGTATCTCTACAGAATTTTACCCCAACATCACTACATAACAATGAGCCTCAATAACAACTGATTACAAAACTCTTGTAACCTAGGAATTATAAACTCTAATTCCTATATCTCAACAACTAGGAATTATAAACTCTAATTCCTAACTACACACACACCACCAAAGGTATGTGTTTCCATAAGTCTCTGAGTTTTTCCCAACTTGTAGACTAGCCTCTAGTTCAGTTTATAACACGCTGAAACTAATATTACATCAATAGTTCAACACAATGAACAACTCCTAACAATAAACGCTAAAACTCTTAGCTAGATTCTATACTAGGACCAGGTTCTTCAATGTGTTTCTCCAGTGATTGAGTAGTACTTCGTGAAGTCAATCTGTCGATTGCCTTTTTCTGCTTTGTAAGTGCGTGAGTTACTTTGAATGGTACAACTTCAATTTAAGCACAACTCTCTAAAGAGTCATTCTTTATTTCAAATTTCCCCTTTAATCAGAACTCTCATTGCATAGAGTTCTACTTCAAGTGAGACTCCTTCTTCAATCCCAACTCTTATATCCTTAGTGTTGTAGTCAAACTCCAACTTTTTAAATAAATACATGTTTATTTTCTTGAGTTTATCAGAATTAACCACACATCTGGTCCGTGATTCTTGCACCCTTGTCTTTAATCATCAATGAATTTTCTATCAGTTCAACTACATGAGACAGTGTGTCTATGAACCAGCTTGACTGATATGTTTTATATCACGTTGTTAATCATCAAAACTACATAGTACCCAACAAATTCCCCCTTTTGACGATGACAAACCTCTTGTCCTTATGCATTCAAACATCTTTACCTGTAGGCACTAAAGTATAAAACATTAGAATGAAACACATTAGTCAATGGGTTATAAGCATTGTACAACCCACTTATCTTCCCCCTTTTGGCATCATTGAAAAACCATTTCAATGCAATAATTTACTAGCCAAAGTGATTAGTTATGCTATTCATGACCACTGGAGCTATCACCAAAATAATAAGACAAAGACTTTAGCCAACCTAGTAATGTATTAAAGAGAGCAAGAACATGAGTCAATTAAGCAAAGATAACTATTTCATTAAGCTGCCAGAGCATGTTCCACATTAATCCTAAGCTAGTACTTAACAAAGAAAAACAATTGAGCACTAATAAAAAAGGGACATGGTATAAGAGTGGGAAATGACTAAGGATACGAAGAGAGGGGATCAAATAAGAAAGGTGGAACAGGTGATATCAACCGTGTCAATTGACGAATGACAAACATTTTCAGCCCTCTCTCGATCAAGGTCAAGCTTCAAAGTCACGATCCTAGCCTGGATGACCTCTTATTCCACTTCATGAATGTAATACCCTGCATTTTTGGGCTAGTCTTTGAACCGTCGTTCCTATGTATATAAACTATGATCTAAATGATTCCCATGCAAATATGATTTTCATAATATTTATCCTCACGTTTGATTTGATTTTGAGGTGAAAAATGTTCATAAGAATCACTTAGAACAAAGTTGAGCTTAGAGCCTTTTATTTGTCCAAAGTTTGACATTTGATTCTACAAGGGTCTAATTTAAACATATATAACTTTTTATGTATATAGAATTTTGTATCTTAAAACGCACCAAATTGTAGATAATTGAATTATCTTTCCAACGATATCAATTTTGCCTAAATCCGATACCCGAGCAAAGAGTTATGGAATTTTCCGTGTGAGGCAGTAAGTCGCTATCGCATCGGCCAGTGCGTTACGGAACTGTTTCACATGCTAATTCAGTTTTTAAAGGGTCTAGGGGAACTTTGGTCACTTTCCCTCACCCAAATACGCCCATAACACTTAATTTCAACCTCCAAAAGCAATATACACTCAATTACTTATCTTTTCTCTCAAAGAAAAACCCTAGCCTCCTCAAGAACACCAAAAACTTTATCATATTTTCTTTAAGAAAAGCAAGAACTCAAGTTTTCTAATTCAAGAATGCTTTCAAGATTGTGTTTCTCCTTCAAGATTAAATCTTTAAGGTATCTGGGAGTCCATCCATGGGTCCTCTTTCACCCATGGAGCCCAAAAACTCTTTTCTTTTAATTAAAAAATAAATTTTCCATTATTATGGGATTTTGTATGTTCAAGAAAGATTGAATTTAATATTTTCGGGGTGGTTTTAATTCAAATCAGCCCATGTGTGATTTCATGCAAGATTTTAAATTGCTCATGCTATGAATCTGAATTTTCCATACTTTATTCAAGTAAATTCCATGATGGAACCTAAATTCATGATGTTTAGCAATATTTCCATGTTTTAAATTCATGCCTTCCACATGTTTGATGAAATTACCATATAATGTTAAGTAAATTTCAAGATGAATCCCCAAGTTATGAATTTTTCCATGTAACTCTATTATTCCCTCATGTGTAAGACATTCTTACGTTCAAGTTATGAACTTTACATGTTTTGATAAAACACTCATGTCCTATTTCAAGCAAATTACATGTGAATTGCCCAATTCACGATCTTAGTTATGTAATCATGCCATGCTCCCATGTTTAATATATTTTCATGTTTAAGTTCATGATCATGACATGTTATCATGTAGTCCCATTCATGTACAAGTTCATGCCTCTCAAGTGTTTGACAAAATGTCTAAATGAAAGCATTGTTGACAAGCTACTATTGTTCTACTATTATGATCATGCCACGTTTTACTTTCAATGCTATTATGTCCTGGGGGTATTCAATACCCAACAATATAGTTGTTTACCTAGAATTATAGTAGCTACAGAATAGTCTTAGGAATGTCACGAACAATAGTACTCAGTCAGTTACAGAACTCAGTGAACTCAATTCAGCTCAGTTAGACAACACGATCAGTAATAGTTCAGTCAAGCCTAGTACAGTCTAGAAAAGCAATATACACTCAATTATTCATCTTTTCTCTCAAAGAAAAATCCTAACCTCTTCAAGAACACCAAGAACTTCATCAAATTTTCTTCAAGAAAAGCAAGAACTCAAGTTTCCTAATTCAAGAATGCTATCAAGATTGTGTTTCTCCTTCAAGATTAAAGCTTTAAGGTGGGAGTTCATCCATGGGTCCTCTTTCATCCATGGAGCCCAAAAACCACTACTGGAAATTACCCCTATCGCAATGAACTTTTTGGTGACGGTTAACAGAGCGTTGCAATAGGTGATATATTGCAACGGTTCTAAGCGTTGCCAAATATTATTGTTCTATTAGCTGTAATTTAATATTATAATCGTTTCTTTTGACCATAACCGTTGCAATAGCTAAATAAAATAAGCTATAGCAACGCTTGTTTTATTCCCTCCATTTTTTCTCCAAAAATTTTCATTCAGTCCGCCAAAAAATAAGAACATTTTAATAAAACTTTAATCTACAATCTCTTATTTCTCTCTTAACCTAAACAACCTTCACAGTACTTTTAGCTTCTCATCGCTACAATCAACGATTAGGGTTGCTAGTGTGCTCTTCGATTAGCTGAGAGAATCGCTATAATTGATGATTAGGGCTACCGATGTACTCTTCGATTAGCTGATAGAATTGCTACAATCGATGATTAGGGCTGCCGGTGTACTCTTCGCCAAAATTACTAATGACAGTCGCTACAATTGCTACAAATGATTCTATCTTGTGGAGATGATCTGGTAGTGAGCTGCCAGTGGTGAGCTTTGTGGGATTTACTGGTGCCGCGTCAAAAATTGATTTGTGTTGGAAAGTCTGACCGAATTTGCACTTCAATTTCTCTCAAATTTGCACTTCAATTGCTTCAATTTGGGAATTTTAAGGTTAGTGTATTCTTCTATGACTTTGACCTAATTTTTTGGGATTTTGTTTTTTTCTTGGGTTCATTTGATTGCATGAAATTTTTTATTTCTCCTTGTAATTCTGTTGATTACGGTCGTTATGTTGGGGAAGATGTCGTAATAAGTTATATTGACAACCCGAAGTTGAGGAAGATGAGCATTGGGGAAGTTGGTCTCTATATGTGCATAATTTTGAAATCCCGTTAACTTTTAAGATTCAATTGATCATTTATTGTGTCTTCAATGCAGACTTTGGGTACATAATCTATTTAGGTAGATAGTGTTTTTCGGGTATGCAGATTACCTGTAGGCATTTCTAGATATATGCACAAAGTTTGAAACTTTTTTCAAGATTTATGACAAAAGTCTCAAGCTGGGGTGTAGATTATGAACTAATTGTGTAAGAAATAGGAGAAAATGGTAGTCAAGTGATGTAGTAAATCAAGAATCAAAAGTTAAATAGGAAAAAAGTTGGCAATAAGATATCTCATTGTCATATTTATTTCACTTATGTGGTGCGGGTAGTAACTTGTTTTTTGTTAAGATGTCTATTTGAGTGAAAACAATTTACAAGGGCAATTCGACATGTTCTCAAATACCTTTGATTTAAATTTATTGGATCTTGGAGATAGCTACTTCAGTAGTTCAATATCGAAATGGTTAGGTAGTAGTCTTGAAATAACCACCTTACTCTTGAAAGGAAATCATCTTCAAGGCACCATTCCCATAGAGATATGCCGTGCAAGTAAATTGAAAATTATGGATCTTTCTCATAATAACCTCTCGGGACCTATTCCTCATTGCATTGGGAACATGATGCAATTAACAGGAGCCAGAGAAGCGTATCCATATAGTTTAAGATTTTACTTTCTAGTATTTCAGACGTGGGGTAGAGATGCCGCGGTATATGTAGAAGATTCAATGATGAGGTCGACAATTCACTTTTAAGTTAACTATGCATGGGTTTGGAGCAGACTTTATGACCAAACATAATACCTATTCATATGAAGGTCGCGTTGTTGATTCTATGGCAGAAATTGATCTTTCTAACTACCAGTTGAGTGGTGAAATACCTAGGGAACTCTGTAACCTCACTGCGATGCAGGCGTTAAACTTATCAAGTAATGATATTATTGGAACAATACTATCTGAATTCTCGAACCTCCAGAAAATTGAGAGTTTGGACCTATCATACAACAAATTGAGTGGGAGGATTCCCCCTCAACTTGCAGAGTTGACAACTCTAGCAATGTTTAGCACGGCACACAATAATTTAACAGGTATGGCTCCAAAACTTACACCTCAGTTTGCAACTTTTATTGAAAGAAGTTATGAGGGGAAACCATTTCTTTGTGGTCCTCTGTTACATAAAAATTACATGGAGAGTAAAGAGATACCGATGTCACCTCCCGTGCCAGATTATTGTGAAGACAATTATGGTTTTCTAGAAATGGATTTGTTCTACATTTCTTTTCTTATGGCATATGCAAATGTGGTGCTCGCTCTGGTTGTAGTACTTTGTGTAAACCCCTATTGGAGAAATGTCTGGTTTTATTACATAGAATCTTATATGTATTTGTGTTACGATTATTTTGCTTCCAAATGTATACGACCTTAAAAATTAAGGTCACTTAGTTGCATTTTATTATGCAAATTATTTGTTTGAGTTGTTCTTGGTACCTGTCAAGTTTATTACTACTAGTAGAAGTTTCATTGGTTAGTTTATGTTTGGGAATGTGATAGTCTTTTTGCGCCTATAACAATTTGAAAGAATTCTGTAGAATATAAACCCGACCATATCACAACTTCTATTTAGTCTGGATATCAGACATGATATTTTTGAAAATATTGGACGTGCTGGGGAAAACATGCTTCCGATATTTGTGGAATTTCTTCAGATGGTTCTTCTGATGATGACTTCTGGTTTGTGAAAGAGCATCTATACTTGTGGTTGAAAGAAGTGAATTGCTTAAGTCACTTCTGACTGGTATCAGTACTGCATGCAACACTTGGGTTTAGACCTATGAAATATCATGGAAAATGGCCATTTAAACGCGTGTTTGTGTTGCAGGTATGCAAATTTATCCTATTCATGAGCATTGACTTGAAGTAATATCTTAATCTCTCAGGAGCCTGTGTCTGTTACTTTTTCTATGCCCTTCACCTCACAATGCATTTCCATGGATGAATGGTTATTCCTCATGTGCCTATTTGCAACAAATTACAATCCAAGAAAGATAATAAGTCCTGCTATGATTATTTGTATTTGTTTATCCGATCTTCTATATGAACTCATGGTTAGAGTGCTCGCATCCACAGTCGGTGAATTTATGCTTTGATAGTCTTGACAATGCTTGTTATAGTTTCATTTTATAATTCTTCACATAGCGTAGTTGAATATTCTCATTGCTGATCACATGTCAATAAGATATTATCATTTGCAATGCATGCCTATCTGGTGTGAAGTTTATTTTTCGTCTTGTAGTAGTAGTTTGGCATATCCAATTTGAATTATGTTAACTAGTTTACATTTCTTATTGAGCAGACATGTGTTTTATAGGAACCTTGACTACACTGACATATGTTGTCACTGATTTTGTCGACACTAGAAAGTTCCAATGTGAAGGACGAGGTATCGAGAGTTCTAGTTGTTGCTCCACTGCCTGCCTATACAGACACCGATGTACTGTAACAAACTCAGGTAATGTTATCCTCTCACAGTTTTATTTTTGGATACAATAAGTTATTTGACTATTTTTTGGGAAAACAAGCATCAAGTCTCTCCAAGGCACATATTCTAAACAAATTACCATGTTAAAATCAGTTTATCGAAAATAGTTTCTCCATCACTATCAGAAGTTAGGCCTATTGCTGAAGTTGCTTATCCATTATCTTGTAGATAAGTAAAATATTTGTGGTTGTACTGCATCATTGTGATGACTTGGTACAGATTTCTTCCAGATACTGTTACCACTGAATCAACAAGAGTTTTGATGGTTTACTTAAATGTGTTCCTCTTCCCGGAAGAGCTCTGGTCTTCAACTTTTAGGGTCATTTTCACTAATAACCAAACATTCTAGTTGATGCCTTTTATTCTTTACCCTTGTTGAAAGGGGTAATGAAGAAAATAAATGAAGCATTGAGGACTAGCCAACCTGGCTATGGTTCGGCATTGATGAGCATTTCTAATTTCTTATTCATATTGAGTTGCAAGTATTTCAATTTGATGCAGATTTTTTAAATCCATTCAGTTGAGGCAGTTTACCATTTGATATAGTTGACTTATTTTTTGTACCTACTTTTTTTCTCTATATTTTTGTACATCTCTCTTGTTCCCTGTGGAAGACGCCTTTCCATCAATATTCAGGCGACCTTCATTCTAACTAACTGCTAATTCTGCTCTAGCAAGAGAAAAATTGACATCTTTAATTTCTGGACTAAATCTTATTTTCTAACTAATTTGTGATGAGGCATAGTTTTTATAGTTGTTCATATCTGAATCTGAGGGAACGTCATGCTGGTTAAGTCTTTGGGGTGGGGGTTATTATGTAACTAGTGTTTTCATGGTTGTACTCTATATTATTATTTAGTGGTAATATGGCTTGACCATACTATTTTATAAGATGAACGCGGTTCATTTGGTTCTTTCCTTATCATTGTACAAAGGTTGGCTCACTAACCAATTAGACGTGTCCACTACTTTTTTTCATGACAAGTCACGATACAATGCTTTTATGAGGCAATTTAAGAGGTTCAATCAATGAGAAATTTTTCACACTCATATCATGCATGATTTCAATGTCTTAGAGCCTTTTTCTCAACCTTTCCTTTCAATTAACTCATGATGGCCACTTGTTTATATTTCTCGAAAGACAAGATTTCTTGATTTCTTACTCTAACTTGTATAGTTTATCAATAAATACATGAATAAGGACAACCTATTAGCTGTAGAAAGCTTCATACTATTTTCCTCAACTTGTTTATTGATATTATATTTAGGTCAAGTTTGTCTTTACATCCAAGCATCTTCTTGGAGCCTCTTATTTTTCTAATGCATCGACTTATCTAGACAAACTGATTGTCTCCATGAAACAATGTATAATATTTCAGTGAAATCCTTCCCTGAAATCATCTTATAAGATGTCTCACTTAATAGACTGACATGATTTTATTGATTTATGATACTGTTAGTCTCTAGACCATCATATTTGCAGGTTACAGTTGCGGGATGAGTGAAGATTAGAAAATTGCAAGGCATTTGCTAATATATGGTCAGCCTGACCCCACAGCCTCTTTAATAGTTGTTGATTTATAGCTCTCATTCTCACAACTTCATCTTCTAATGAAGCAGTCCGAGCCTTCTTTTTCTCACAATACTTACGAACAACTTCCTTATTACCCACTGGGAGTTTCTTCCCTTTATTCTCCGGTAGACTCTACAGCATCATCCCTGGGGTTCTTATTGTCCTCCGAGGTAGGCACTATTTTGGTGTGAATATGGTAGAAAGTGTGGGTATGAGAGTTATCAGGACCAGCGGGTTACAAGTGTGGCATGAAGTGCATAAACTCAAATGTTGCTTTATTTGTTACTCCATGTGCATGGAAATGTTCAAACTTGGTTTAAACATGAAAATATTTCAAACTGGTTAGATAATCACAACAGACTACAATAAAGCAGCTGACTGTATGGTTCCATTTTATTTTTCCTTTTAATTTAAGCATACAGAGATATGTTTATCTTCTAATTTGTAATATATTCAATATGCAGAGGAGAAGTCTAGAATCCATATAATACTTGTATTTATCTCGGTTGATCCTGAAAGAGATACGTTTGAGCAAGTAGGCAAATATATCAAAAGTATCTTCCCCTCTCATTTGAGTTAAGCAACTAGTAGTTTATAGTGGTCCTTAGTTGGGACTGGTGTTATCTAAAGATAGTTTGTTCTGTTATCAGGTCATCAACAATTCATTTGGATTTGATACTACCATAGAGGAGGCTCAACATGCCATCAATGCAACACATGTTGAAGTTCAAAGTGCTGAGAACAACATCGGTTTGGTGAAGTTGATGGGCCGCTATAGTGGTGACATGCTTTTACTAAGTTTTATGCATAGAAAATAGATTAAACAAACGGTTGTGGCCATGCTGTTTTGTTGAACCATGTAAATCTGATCTCTGAATAAGGATTAAACAAACGTAGAAATTAGGGAAAACTTAGAGAAGTCCAGTGCCAGTGAAGTCTAAAATGTAGAAATGTAGAAATTGTCTAATTTACATGGAAATTAAAGTCTGATATTTCTGGGAAAATTTTTAGCTCTGCAAAATATAGATAATAAACATAAATGACCTGATCGAGCTTCTTCCTTATGTTAAGAAGCTTTCTTAAGCAGGTTCTTGAAGTTTAAGGACTTCAGGCTTTTCCTTGTCTATAACAAGGGTGTTATCTGTTTGTCTATAGTGATAACATGCTATTTGAACTTACTGTGAACCTATTTGATATTTTATTTTTTGAACTTGCAGTGACTTGAACAATCATGAATCTACAAGGGTGTTCAAGAAATCATCAGAAAGTTAAAGAACTTTGTTTCAGCTGGATCACTTGCAGCTTTACGAAAAAAACAGATGCTAGAACACAAGAAGAAGAAGAATACATGCTACATAGAATTTCTTGAAACTTTTCGCAACTAGAACTTGATACTATGTAAAAACTTAACTAATTATCTGGGTACTTAATATACATTTTGCTTTTGGATTACTAGTTTAATTTTTCCATATTTTAGATTATGTGATTATTAATAAATGCTTTTGTTTTATGATGTGTGTATAATTGTTTATTGTAATTTATTATGTATGTAAATAGTAATTTACAATACGTCGCAATAGATGTTGTCACAATAGATACTGTTGCAAATGTCGTAATAGATGTTGTTGCAACAGTTTAACGTCGTTGCAATAACTTCTATTGCAACGGTTAGTAACCGTTGCAATAACTTCTATTGAAATGGTTAGTAACCGTTGAAATAGATGAAACTAGGCATCCTAATAAGTCAAAAAACAACCATCGCTATAGGTCAAGTTATGGCGACGGTTGCAACCGTTGCAATAGATGAAAATAGGCGTCTCAATAAGTCAAAAAATAACCATCGCCATAGGTCAAGCTATGGCGACGGTTGTCTAAAACCGTCGCATAAACCGTTGCCATAGACCTATTGCAACGCCCACCTATAGGACGGTTACTGAACCGTTGCGGTAGAGCTATGAAAACGGTTTTTCTGTCTATTGCAACGGTTTTGCAACCGTCACCATAGGGGTAATTTCTGGTAGTGCTCTTTTCTTTGAATTAAAGAATAAATTTTCCATTATTATGGTATTTTGTATGTTCAAGAAAGATTGAATTTCATGTTTTCATGGTGGTTTTAATTCAAATCAGTCCATGTGTGATTCCAAACAAGATTTTAAATTCCTCATGCTATGAGTTTGAATTTCCCATGCTTTATTCAAGTAAATCCCATGATGGAACCTAAATTAATGATGTTTAGCAATATTCTCATGTTTTAAATTCATGTCTTCCACATGTTTGATGAAATTACCATATCATGTTAAGTAAATTTCAAGATGAATCCTCAAGTTATAAGTTTTTTCATGTAACTCTATTATTCCCTCATGTTTAAGACATTCTTACATTCATGTTATGAAATTTACATATTTTGATGAAACACTCATGTCCTATTTCAAGCGAATTACATGTGAATTCTCCAATTCACGATCTTAGTTATGTAATCATGCTATGCTCCCATGTTTAATATATTTCATGTTCAAGTTCATGATCATGACATGTTATCATGTAGTCCCATTCATGTACAAGTTCATGCCTCTCAAGTGTTTGACAAAATGTCTATATAAAAGCATTGTTGACAAACTACTATTGTTATGCTATTATGATCATGCCACACTTTACTTTTAATGCTATTATGTCCTGGGGGTATTCAATACCCAACAATATAGTTGTTTACCTAGAATTATAGTAGCTACAGAATAGTCTTAGGAATGTCACGAATAATAGTACTCAGTCAGTTATAGAACTCAGTGAACTCAATTCAGCTCAGTTAGACAACACGATCAGTAATAGTTCCGTCAAGCCTAGAACAATCTAGAAATCAGTTTAGTGACTATTTAGTTAGGAGTAGGAATCAGCACCGAGCAAACCCAGGAATGGGGGAACTTCTTCTAGTAGAGGGTTTGACTCTTAGTAGCAATCCCTGCATTACAGAACTATGTAGCCAGCATAGGTTGAGATATCTTCTTACCAGACTAGGGTTGATACATCTCGTATGAGTTTTACTGTCAGTAAGGGTTGATGAAATGTCTTCCTGCAAGAGAGGGTTAACTCATAGCCATTGTTAGTATCCCTTGGCAAGGTACTAACACCCTTACAACTAGGGTCACAGGTTGGACCCCAACTCAGTTCATAATTGGGGTATGTCGGTTAGATAAACACTCCCACAGTTTCAGTTTTAGTTTTAAACTCGGTATAGAACTCAGTTCAGTTCTACAGAATCAGGACTATCAGAAATAGTTACCCAATTATCAGTAACTTAGTTATCAGTAATCGCAGCTATCAGTTACTCAGTTATCAAAACTCAGTATTTAGTTCCAGTATGAACTTAGTTACAGTCTTAGTTATAGTCTCAGTCTAGTAACTAGATCAGTAACTTAGTTTAGTTTCAGGTTTACTTGACCACAACGTACAGTTATCAGTTATTCAGTTATCAGTATTTCAGTACTTTAGTTTACAGACTATTTTAGAATTATGCTATATGCTTGGTCTTGTGTTCTCAGATAATATAGTTTTCACAAATTCATGCTAAGTTATCTCATGTTACTCAGTCAGTCCTTACCTCATATGTATAATACTCTACAGTTTCAGTCCAGTTATTCAGACTAAGTACAGTTCAATCTTACATGTCCAATATTAAGCTATTAGACATTAAGTTAATCAGATAAGTTAGTATGTTCATGCATTCGTGCTCAGTATAATTGTATATTCATATCCTCAATTTATGTCAATCTCCATCACATAGTTTCAGACCCACTATTCATACAATATCCATGTTTTATCATATCCTAGCTTCAGTTATGCTTATATCATTAAAGCAAGTTTACAGAAACTAAGTGTAGAGATTCACCATATTATCAGAGAATATCACTCATGCTTTAAGATGTTTCAGTTTTCAGTTTATTCCAGCCTATTGGTGAGTCTACTTATACTTAGCATGCATGTTTTACGATTACGTATGAAATCAGTTTTACTTATTGCATTCACCCCCGTATACTCTGTATATTTTAGAAGTACTGATCCATATATATGTCTGTATGGCTATATTATTTCATAATGTAAGTTCCAGTTGTATCCCGCACATCACGATCAGATAGTTGCAAATTCCAGCCAGCAGGTGATGAGTTCTCTTACTTCGGGAACTCCAGACAGTTTTAGTTCTTGTACATTTATTTACTTTCATGTGTATGGATTAGTGGTAGTTGGAGGCATGTCCCATCTATCTATAGTCAGTATAGTAGAGGCTTTATAGATGTCAGTCAGAGTTAGTATTGTAATTCCAGTTTTATTCTTCAGATTTATTAGATTGTAAAGCTTTATCAGTATTGTATCTATTTTAGATTTTTAGTATGATTATGTTTCCGCATAGCAGAACAACTATTTATTATGTTATAATTTAGTTTCTTAATAATATTCCAATTCATGGGTTAGATTGGGATCACTTATTGTTCCAAGCACCGTGCGACGACTAGGGGATAGTCTCGGGTCGTTACAATGAATGTCTTGTGTAGCTTCTAGTTTAAAAATTTTCCCAGCTAAAGTATTTTTTTTTAAAAATGAATGTTATCTCTCCTTATTGAAATAGGTAGAGCAACATGATTCATCTGTTCAAGAACATCCTTTGTTGTTTGAGAAGTCAAACCTGAACTAGGACTGAGAAGTCCTAAAAAATCTGAGCCAATTAGAACCCAAAAGGGAGAGCATGTCCCTTTTTAATCTTCAGATACATATGATGCATGAGATTTATGATCAATTCTGGAAAATCCATGCTACAAAAATTAATATTTTGGTTGAGAGAAATGAAGGAATTTCTGGTATAGGATTAACATATTTGTGCACAACCATTTGGAAAGAATCAAAGAAAGTTTGGTCAACTAATTCATCAGCTTTATAGGACAATGAGAGGATGAAGTGTGAGGAATTGAATAGGTGTGCTCAATTGTTTCAACTTAGATAGTCTATGCTTATGTTAGTGTAGAACATACCCGATAAGAAGAACTTTGTGGTCATAATTGCTTGCTTGTATCTATTTTTCTGCACAATCTAGTACAAAATTAGGTTATAAGAGTAAAAGATCTGGAATTGGGACATACAACTAAATGTGCAAGACTGAATCGAATAATATTTTAGCTTATAAGATTAAAAAGAAAATAGTTATTCTAGTCAATAATTGAGGGGAGTTCATGCAATTTTAATCATCTCCAAGCTTAACCTATTCCTTTTAAAGTGCTTTCTACTTAGTGCTTTTTGTGCTTCTCCAGTTAATTAAGTAACCCCATCTTTATAGCCCACAAGAGTGAAGTTGTTTTCCTTTGGATACCATAGTCTCAAGTCATTGAATCTCATGAGATATCTCAAGATTCTTTTGACAACACCAATAAACTACCAACAAAATTATCAGCATCTTGTTTTGGTGTTATTGATGAATTAATTTCTTGATTTGTTGTTCCCTCTGTCAATATGCCCTCAGTCTGTACAATAGTTGGACTAGGTGGTAAAATATATTCTTTTTACCTTCTCTGTTTCTTATCCTTATTAGTCTACAAAGATTCATATGGACCAGGTCTAAGCACTTGGTCGTACTTATATGACTCTTTGTTTTCAAAAAAGATCTCCCTTACTTCCCCCTTACATAAGCACTACAAATCTAGTCATATTTCAAAGACTTTTGTTTTAGTTCTCCCAATCTTTCCAACTCCAAAAGATCCATTCCCCCTTTAAATGTAGTGAGTGAAAAGAGCTTTATTTACTTCTAGTCATATGCCTTGAGCAAGCTCTATCAATGTACTACTTTTGCTTGCCTGCTTTTACTCTCACCTGCAAAACAAATTAGGGGTTAAATTTAGGAACCCAGACAAGCTTAGGTCCTTTCTTATGATTAAATAGATGGATTAAATTTCTTCTAGCCCACCAAGGCAACAGGTTTGTGGACCTGTTTCTCTGACTAGTTTTGGCACTTTTTCTGTTAGCTTGAGCTAACTTGAAGCCAACTCCCTTTGCTAGATTTATGCCTCTAGACCCATTCTTTGCAACAACTGAACACTCAGTAGTAGTAGGATGTCCAAGATTTCCACAAATGTAACACAAATCCCTTGTAACATTTGTTTCTTTATAGAATCCTAAGTCGGCCTTTTTATTATGAGTTCTTTCACACTATTTATTTACAATTCTAGATGATTTAGTCCATCTATTTTCTCTTTCAAGATCTATTTTTAGCTTAGAAACTTCTTGAGTTAGTTTCCTTAATTTTTTTTTCATAAAAATAATCATTTTTTGTATTTGTTAAGATTTGCCTCAATTTTTTCCAGATCTTTACTCATAACGTTTTTTTCTTTATAAGAAATAGTCAGTTTTAAAATTTTAGATTTTAGAGTCAGATTTGAAGAATTAAGTTGACCAACCTGTTCCTTAAGAGTGTAGTTTTTCTTTTCAACAGTGTTCTTACAATCTTCTAGATCAATAAGATCAAATTTGAGATTCGCAAGATTGTTGAATAACTCATCCCTATCAGAAGTTAATTCTTGAAAATCATCAATTAGAGCACTCATTAAGGAAACAAGTTTCTTTCTAGAAAATAAATGCAACTTCTCTTTGAGTTCAAGAATACTTACCTCAGAGTTTCCATCTTCTTCTTCTATGTCTGAATTTTCAATGGCTATAAGAGCAATTTTATTAACTTCTTCATCATCTGATTCTGATCCCCAAGTTGCTACCATAGCATATTCTTTATTTTCTTTTGTCTTAGCCTTTTTTTAATTCCTTTTCAACTCTTTCCTTTCTCCACTCAATTTCCCATATGGGATAATCTTTTACTTGGTGATCATTATTTTCATATTTATAGCATCCATCTCGATTTTAATCATTGGACAATTTTTTGCTACCTGTTCCTTCCTTGTCAGATCCCCTTTTCGTGAAAAACTTGTTGAAGGTTTTTGTGATGAAAGCTACTTGTTCTTCATCCTATTCAGATTCATCACTTTCAGATGTCTTTTTTAGATCTTCATGTTCATCTCATAGGTCTTTAAATTACCAACTAACTCATCAAGGGACATTCTAGTGAGATCCTTAGCTTCTCTTATGGCTGTAACTTTGACATCCCACATAGACTTTGGCAAGACTCTCAGAACCTTCTCCACCTGTTCCTCAATAGAGATGACCTTTCCCAAAGATGTCAACTCATTTATCAGGGTGGTCAATCTGGTCATCATTTCATGCAAATGTTCATTTTCTCCCATCTTGAATGCTTCATACTCAATGAAAAGGTAGGCGATCCTGAATTTTCTCACTTGAGCAGTCCCTTCATGAGCATTCACCAAAGCATACCATAAATCTTTAGCAGAATTGCAGTTGGATACTCTATTGCATTCAGGAGGACCTAGTCCATACACTAGCATATTCTTGACCTTTGCATTTTTCTTTAGTGCAATAAGATCTTCAGCACTAAACTCACTTCTAGATTTTTTGGCAGGTTTTCCTTCAACTGTTTTCATAGGGATTTTGGGTCCATCAATGCTTCGATCCCACAACTCATAATCTTCTCCTTGCAAGAACATTTTCATTTGAGCTTTCCACCAAATAAAATGAGAGCCATAAAAAAATGGAGGTCTAGTAGTGGATTGACCTTCGCTGTGACTAGTAGGTGGTGCGAAATTCATCATCGCGATCTTTGTCTTAGGTGCTAACCTTTTTTAAGACAACCTTTCTCTGGTACCACTTGTTAGAGTATGTGCCTTACTGATTATCTTATTTTCTCCTAACTATCGCCTATTGATGGAATATGTTGACTAACGTGTTCTGAACTAGCTAAAATAGTAAGAAAATAACACAGTGGATTTTTACATGGAAAATACCCGACTCAAAAAGATGTAAAAAATTATGACCTATACCTCTATAGGATTTTACCTCAACTTCACTACACAACAATGAACCTCAACAACAACTGATTACAAAACTCTTGTAATCTAGAAATTATAAACTCTAATTCCTATAACTCAACAACTAGGAATTATAAACTCTGATTCCTAACTACACACACCACCCAAGGTATGTATTTTCATAAGTCTCTGAGTTTTTTTCAACTCGAAGACTAGCCCATAGTTCAGTTTATAACACACTGAAACTAATATTACGTCAATAGTCCAACACAATGAACAACTCCTAACAATCAACGCTAAAACTATTAGCCAGATTCTATAGTAGGACCAGGTTCTTCAATGTATTTTTTCAGTGATTGAGTAACACTTCTTGAAGTCAATCTGTTTATTTTCCTTTTCTACTTTGTAAGTGCGTGAGTT
Organism: Capsicum pubescens; assembly: GCA_030864215.1. NCBI lineage: Eukaryota > Viridiplantae > Streptophyta > Magnoliopsida > Solanales > Solanaceae > Capsicum > Capsicum pubescens. Next base: position 251,847,859 of record CM061549.1, read on the forward strand.
ACTTTGAATGATACAACTTCTATTTAAGCAAAACTCTCCAAAGAGTCATTCTTATTTCAAACTTCCCCTTCAATCAGAACTCTTATTGCATAGAGTTCTACTTAAAGTGAGACTCCTTCAATTCCAACTCTTGTCTCCTTAGTGTTGTAGTCAAACTCCAACTCTTTAAATCAGCACATGTTTATTTCCTTGAGTTTATCAGAATTAACCACACATCTGGTCTGTGATTCTTGCACCCTTGTCTTTAATCATCGATTATTTTTCTAACAGTTAAGATTCATGAGACAGTATATCTGTGAATCAGCTTGACTGGCATGTTTCATATCATGTTGTCAATCATCAAAACTACATAATACCCAACACAATACAATATATTTTCTTGCGTGGTCTTTGGGATGTGTCTTTCTTCACTCTTATTTGTGCACTCTAGCTCTCGTGGAAGACATCCTCATTGTCGGAGAACGCTGATCAGATACTCACTATGCTGATGTATTTACTACCTTTGTTTTACTTTACCCTTATATTTTATACATTATCTTTAATTCATTACATAAATAATCAAATCGGTGGTAAACAAGTGTAAAGAGGGTCAGATTTTACACAGATACTTTTGACCTCGTATACAAATTTAATTATACCTTTTTTCGGGTAAACAAGGTGAAAATTCAACAAAACTATTATTGGTTTGAACTTGCAACGCAATTGAAGCAAACTTGATTAAGAACTGATTAACCATAATTGTAAACATTCATTAACATATATTAGGAATCATGTCTTACTAGTATAACATGTTTCTAAGATTTGCTACATGTTTCTTGTAAAGCATCGGTCAATATGGGACATGTAACATGTGTCATCATGAAAATTGAACTGCTTTGTGGGACATGTAACATGTAAGATCTTGAAAATGTAGTACTTCCATGTAAACGTATAGCTATCTTTAAATTTAATGTAAAGAACTTTATTGCTGCAGTTGAGCAAGATAAGTACAACGGTAAATTTTTTATTTTAGTTTCCCACCCCAGGTATATTTATTGGAGTCCTAATTAATTTAGATCTACATCGCAGGGTCTGTTTTGAACGAGACGTTTCTAATAGAATTTTCTATATACTCAAAATCTCTAATTAAGAAGTAGAATGGTGTGACCACTACACCACAACTCATATTGCTAATAAAAAGGTGAATTTTAAAAGGCCATAAAGTCGTCCAGCTCATTGAAGCATCACATTGTGGCTCATGATAATTTAATACTCCACGCTACCAAGTTTAAAATATAAATAATTACTATAATTATGCTCTAGTCTCAAATAAATTAATTTTTTTTTTTTTTACTTTCTGTCTCAGTAATCTTCTTTTTTTAAGACTTGTGATCTATATATGAGCGAATTTATACTAGCAAAGTTAAGTTTGCTTTACCAAATATTTTTGGACTTTATGCTCAAGATGACATCAATATCGTTTCATTGTACTTACGATTTTTTTTAAAAGAATCTAATTAGGCACCGTAAGAAGCTTCGGATCTACATGGAGAGCAGGAGAGGTATGGGTTTATGTGTGCATATATGTTCTTCTCATATATATATATATATATATATATATATATATTTTAAAAGTCAAAAGGTTCAAGAATTGCTGAGTGCGCTTATTTTATTGTGAAAATGATCTCTTATGACCACTAACAAATTGAACAATTTTTTGTTGAAATTAAAGATTTCTTATGTAAAAAACTTAAGATCTCTTGTAAAAAGAATATAAAACTAAAACAAGTCTGTAAAGATTACAAAACCAAATCTTCCTATGGCACAATCCAAAATGCCTTGGGACCTCTTGATGATCACGTAGCAAGAGGTGTTTGAAGACCCTTTATTTCTCTCCAAAGGATACCACGAGTTGGTGATTAATTCCACGAATAGTCGACATGCCTTAGAGGGGTCAAAAGGGAAGCAAAGAAGAGCACAGAGAGGCCTTGGAAGGACCTTCTAAGCCACCTGTGTGCTTAGGTGGATGAGATGGCACAGATAATCAATTAGGCCATTCAGTGTCACATGCGTGGGAAGGTGCTTGGTCTGCGTGGGCATGTGCCCAATTTGCTGAAATGGGTCACTTTTGGGCTCATAATTGTAATAATTAGCCATACACTATAAATAAGGATTTCTCTTTCATTTTTAGATGAACTTTGATGCTTATGAACAATTATAATCTTGTGAGTGTGTGTGAGCTTGGATTAGCTTGCATTGGAACCTTGTTTGGAAATGTTGGTTGATTGGGAGTCGATTCTCATGTGGTCTACGTAAGATTTAGTACTTTATAGGATATTTGGATTAAGAATTTAGGGTTTAAATATCCTTTTTTCTTTTCAATTCCTCCTTTGTGTCTATCTTATTTGCCTACCTTATCTATCTTTATCTACGATTCTACTTATCATAGTTTATTTTTGTTTCTGTAGTTTTGCTCGTATCATTTGGTATCATAGCAAGGCTTAGATTTGTTCTTAAGATTCTAGTCTTGGGATTGTTATATAACAAAAAGGTGTTAAAAAATGTTTTTGAGAAAAATCCAAAAGAATTTTTTATTTTTTTGAGTCATTTTTTGTCGTTTCCGCATAGATTTATTCCATCTAGTGATATATAGGTTGGATCTTGAGCTATTAGAGTGATTTGAAAAGAATTGAAGAAATCCTCCATTGTTGAGTTTGGACTTGAAGAAAAAGAGAAGTGGGTCTTTAGATCTTTGATTATTTGGTGTGGATTTGTGGGTTGAAAAGTATTTAAAAGTGTTTTCCACATTGAATAGACCCTAGGTCAGAAAATTCATGAAATTCTAGATCAAAATGAGTTATTTGGAAATTTTGGTGTTCTTCGTGTTATTGAAGAAATTCATATCTTCAAGAGGAATATTCATCAAAAACTGGTGTTTGATCTAAGAAACAGAAAAAAAAAAATTATTTGTACAAAGGAATATTCAATAAAAAAGGGAATATTCTTGAAAAAAGAGTACACACGGGCCCACAAAACGATAAAATTCAGAGGTACAAGTTAAGCTGGAATAGGCCACCTGCGCTAACACTTGTTCACGTAGGTCACAAAAGTAGGTGACTCTAGGTTTACTGAAAAGTGGAATGCGAAGACCACATGTGAGAGCAGGTGCCCTACATGCAGTTGCACCTTACCAAAACACACTTCAATCACCCCGAAATTGAATTTTGCCCAGGTTTCAAATCCTAATTCTATTTCTTGATTCTTAATCTTTTTATTGATTCTTAAATACTAATTAACAACTAGAAATTGATCCACTTAGTTGATTACTTAGTGTTAGATCCGTTTTCTTTCTTCGTCCCTTTCTTTGTGTGCTTTTCTCTTTTGTTTTGTTTCGTTGTTATTTCTGATTTCAAGTATGTTAGTTTGTTTGAGTCATCTTTTAAACTTCAAACAAGAATCCATTCGGAACATGAGCCACAATTAACACCACGTCTTCCATTGGAGTGCAAACGATCTTTTAACACTAGCGACACTAATTAGAGACAAACAAAGGTGTGTGCTCCGAGAGCTTGTGAGCTTGATTTCTTAACGCTAACTTATTTGTTGTTTTTGTTTAGTGTTTTTCTTGATAGGTACTGTGGAGCTGAGAAATATAAACATGAAAGCCTTAATGACAACCATCTTGAGTGTGAAACAAGGGTAAATGGGTTTCTAGGTCAAGTGTTGAAATTAGATGGGAGGTTAGTTAACATGGAAGGACGTCTAAACTCCACCCTTTTCAATCTACCAAACTTTCAATCTTTTTTGAGTGAACATGCTCAAAACACTTGCGGATTAGGCGCGGTAACTTTACTAGGAAATAAATAGTAATATTCATTAACTGTTTTTCTTCGTTCTTGTATTTTTTATTTTCATATATTTTAAGAACGGGGAGAAGAACTTGACTCAGGAAGGGGAGTTATGTGAAAATGTTGAGTCAAGGATTGAATTGAAGGAGGTATACAAGGAACACTTAGTTGTGGAACTTTTTAACATCAAGACCTTATTACATACTATCCATGGAACTAGCATTTTACCTAGTACCAATACCTCTATCTTGAAGGTTCATGAACCAATGCTCCCGAAGGAGGATTCAAAGAAAATCTCTCATGAGCATAAGTTTGAAGTCTTAGATGAGATATTATATAAGGACTCGAAGGTTGATGAAGGGATAATTCTAAATCAACTCTTAAGTATTGATGGATACTTGATGCCTAGGGGTGAAATATCTAACCCCATGGATTGAAAGAAGGAGTTACTTATAAGGAAACTCCTACGACAAGGCAAGAGGACCAAGCATATTGGTCCAAATTGATGCATGGACGGGAAGTTCCTTGTAAATCATAGATGGAGGACAAGAGAACAAGTTCTAGGCCTCACTTCCAAGGTATGTACTTACTCCCTCCTATTCCTAGTGATCCTTAGATGCATGATGATATTTTTCTCATATTGGTTAGGCCCTTGAAATTAATAGATATCATGTCATACCATGAGAGTATTAGTGTTATAAGGATTTCTTCATAGCGTATGTTTTTTGTTCATAACTTGTATGGTCCTTGCAATCTAAATACCCAATCTATTTGTTACTTTAGGAAAAGTCCTTGGTGCATACTTGATGTGAAAATCTCGCTTCCTAATCCTTGTCACACCCATGTTCTTGGACAAGTAGAAGTGATAGGAATTCCCCTTAAGAGTATGCTAAATGCTATGAATAGAGGAAAATCAATTTCTTATAGATCCTCTAATTTCTCTAATAACATGACTCCATTAGGGAATTGTAACACCCCGCATTTTTGAACTAAAGATCGAACCATCTTTCCTACGTGTGTAAACTTTAATTCCAAGATTTATATTTAAATTCATGTGTCATGATCTTTCTCCTAGTATATGAAGTGATTATGAGGTGAAAAATGTTCATAGAAATTGCTTAAAGCAAAGTTGAGCTAAGAATCCTTCATTCGTCCAAAGTTTGATATTTGATTCCACAAGGGTCCACTTTGAACATGTATAACTTTGGATACACGTAGAATTTTGCATCTTAAGACCCACCAAACTGTATATAATTGAATTAGCTTTCCAACGATACCAATTTCACCAAAATTCTATACCCGATCAAAAATTTATGGCATTTTTTGTGAGAGGCAGTAAGAAGATGCAATTGTGACGTGACACATTGGGCTGCGCGTTATAGATCTGTTTCACACATTATTTCAGTTCCTAAAGTGTATAGGGGCATTTTGGTCACTTTTCCTCATCTAAATTCCATCCATACCATAAAATTTCAGCCCCAAGGAGCATCAATTGCCTCTTTAATTAATTTTCTCTCAAAAGAAAAACCCTAACCACCTATCCAAGAACAAGATTCATCATTTTCTTCCCCAAAGATTAAGAATTCAAGTCTTTCAATTCAATATTCTCAAGAAAAGTATCAAGATTCGGGTTCCATCTTTCAAACTAATCAATTAAGGTACGTGGGATATCCTAAACCCCATGAGCATGGATTTCACTATTTTTAAAATTAGTTTTAAAGTGTGTGTGTGTGTATATATATATATATATATCTACAAATGAATTTGGTTTTAAGATTGTTGATGATTATGCATCAAGGATTTCATATTGTTGTAAAGAAATTATGGAGATTGTGATGAAGTGCTTTAAACTCAAATTACTTTCATTTGATCTTGTGATGTCAGCATTGAGAAATTAATGAGAGCATGAGACGTTTGATTTTCTCCTTTACTATAAATTCCAGGGATTTTGTAAGTTGTGAATTGATCTTATGAATTATGAAGATCTTGAGACTGTTGATGAACTTCTATGTACAAACTATTTTATCTTTTCGAGATAATGAAAAGGTGTCAACTTGTGTAATAATCAATCACATTTTTCCATAAGAATGGTTTTAAGTTGAAAGAAAAGATGACCACTGTAGATAAAAGCATTGCAGAGAAAATTATTGATTTTCAAATATTTTGAATGGTGAACTTTTGTTTGATAGTTGAGTTATTTTGGGTGGTCAATAAAAATCTTCTAAAATAAGATAAGGGCAGTAGAGATGTGTAATATAACTTGCAAGTCTTGGTATGACGATACCCTATTTTGACGTGCCTAAAAATATTGAGAAAGAAATAACTTTTCAAAGAAGATATGGTTTAAAGAATCTAAAACTGGGCTTAAGAGAGTTAGATGGTTACTCGAAGAAGGTATGAGTCAAACGACTCATTATCCGAAACCTTGATTTGCCGACACGGGTTTATGATACCCGAAAGGGAAATTGTACGCTGGCGACGGCCCTGTGGCATAGTAGATAAGCAGAAACTTCAACCCTTGTGGAAAACTTGGGTTGGGGGCTTAGCCTCCGAGTCAAGGGCGGATTCCATATAGCCCATGGAATATCAGAGTTGTAGGTGTACTATCTAGCTCAGAAGTAAGATAAAAAGTAGAGTCATGATTTGCGAAATGTGTTTTGAAAGTTTCATATTATGCCCATATGTTTTTTACTATTCAAGATGATATGTGATTTATGAAATGCTCTCACCTATGTTTTATAAAAATACATATTTTGTTTTTAGATTATTCTGCGTACCAGTACATTTGTATTGATCCCCTATATTTCAGGATTCAGAGATACAGTCCTTGGATCCCGTTAAGCAGTAGATTGACTTGTCAGAAGTTTGCAGCTGGTGAGCCTACCTTACTTAGGAAGGCCTGAATTAGAACTTTTTACTGTTAATTTTATTTTGATTCATGGTCCGACTGGGGACCTTATCCCAAATTTCAGACAGATGTCATTTTTAGTCATTAGAGATTTTGCAGACTAGTGCCAGGTGGTTTGAATGTTTCATGAACTCATTTTTTTTGTATTATTAAGTTAAGGAAAAAGATAGTGACCATGTTTTCGTCTTGTTTTGTTCTGCTAATTTACTATATTGTATGAATGTTGTGCATGATTTTCAGTTAGAGAAAGGGCATCCATGCCTTCATAGTTCGAAATGCTCATTACGGCCAGGGCCCTGGCTCGGTTTGTGACAAATTTGGTATCAGAGCACAGTTCATGGTCCCAGGGTTTCTGCAAAATTGTGTCTAGAAGAGTCTTGCTTATGGGTGTGTTGGGCACCACACTTATAATCAGGAGGCTACCGAGAATTTAGGAGTTGTTTCTTATTATTTCATACTCTAGTTCATGCTATAGAGTTATCCATGAGAAAGTTATCTAAAATTCCTTCCTTGTTCTAATTTCATAGGTCATGCCTCATTGTCGATGCGATATAAGTCTAAGAGTCTATCTCCCCCAAAATGTGGTTCTCTCTGATTGAGTTATCCATAAAGTTATGAGATAGCACAAAGACTTGAGAGGATTCCATTGGTGCTTCAAGGTGTATCGATTCGAGTGTATACCTTTGTTATGATGAAATCGTGCTTTTCAGCCTGAGGTACAAAATCTATTCAGTCCCCTTCCAAAATTCTTATTGTAAATGTCTTGCATAAGGGTAATGATGTGTAGCAGAATGTTGGAACTGTATTTCCACCCGAGTAGTAGTATGTGATAAAGTGTTATAACCTATGAGCTGTAAGATGCTACAAAAGTTAGTGACATGAAGTCACAGGCTTAGAAGTCAAAATGAGGGTAACTTTTTTATAAATAAATAGTTTTAGTTATATAATCTTGGATTTAGGAGTGGGTTGCCATTGTATTGTGATGGACTAATGTGGTAGCAACATTGGTAGATTGTATGGTAGTCTGTGAAAGAAGTGACTGTCTATGATTATTAACTATTCGAATTAGGGAAGGTGCCTAGAGTGGATAGTTATGGTGGTTATAGAAATCAGTTATAGGTTGAGAATGGAAAGGGGTAGATTAGTCAATAAGTTGTAGATAGAGAATCATTAGTGCTTATTGAATTTTGAATATCATTGTGATGTATGATTAGGTAAGTAAGTATGATGTGAGAAAGTGAAATATGTTGATAAGATCATAATGGGTTATAATATGAGATTAAGATCGACTATCCCTATTATGTGACTTTACCCCTTTGATGGTCTTTTCTTTAGTAGTTGTAAACTAGTACTATGTGATAGTGTAGGTAGTGGAATTTGAGGTGTGGTAGTAATGTCATGGAGGGGATATAATTGTAGGTAGTAGCTAGGCGAAATGAAGTATTTTGGGTTGATTTATCAATTTGAGGGATTAGTATAGTATGTGGCATGCTTCATTGGTGGTACATGATTTACATTAGACTGTAGGCTTGAACGTTAGATGTGAAGTGTGGTGATAAGAATAGTAGCTTAAGACTAATAATGCATGTTTTGTTGGAATTAATTAGCAGGCTTGATGTGATGTGTGAAACGGCATAGGTTGATAATTTATGAAAAGTGTAAGTAGTAATCGTAAGGTATATGTGCACATGAGGACTAGTGTAAAAATAACGATTTGTGGTTGAATCATTAAGTGGATAAGAATGTGAGTATATAGGAATAAGTTAAACCCCAGGTAGTAGGTAGTTATATAAAGTTTTATGTGTATGAGTATTTGGTGTACCTAGTCTGTGTTATTGAAATTTATAGTATGGAGACGTCTTGGAAGACTAAGGAGTTTTTGTGTGGTGTTTGCTATAGCAGAATTGAGAAAATATAGGTAGGCAATGTGTACCTTTTGGATAGTTTCGCAGAATTTTTGTTAAGTTGTAAGTTATGTGATTAGAGGTGTAAAGCTAGTATTCTAAGGAATTGAAGATGGAGTATTAAGTGTTTAGAATCATAAGTGTCTATGCCTATGATAATGGTAGTCGTAATTTGATGACCTTGGGAGTTGGAGGAATTTATGATTAGTGTCCCTGAAAGAGAGAAGTTCTAGAAAGAATTTAGTATCTTTATAATTATTGAGGGGATTTTGTGTTCATGTGCATATTGATACCCCCCTTTGTGATAAGGAGTGTGGATGCGTATGCTCATGAGAGTGGGAGGTGTAGATTGATGGCTATAGAGGTTAGCGAAAGTTAGGAGTAACATTTTTTGGAAAGTAAGGCCTTCAGAGTATAGTTCATCAGAGAGAGTTTAGAGTTTAAGTTTATGGTGATGTCTCATTTGCGTTGAAAGTTTTGGCTACAGATCTTGATGTGAGGATATGTCTACAAGTCTAGAGGTGTGACTTTGGTTTAAGCGGGAGATTATGGATTAAAGTAGTTACCAAATTTTTCTTGTGGTGTCAAGTTTCAAGTAAGAATCATGATAAATCAATTCCTAATTCTACTCTACCATAATACTCCTACTTCAATTTAGGAGGGTATTCTGCTAATGTCTTACGTCATCTATTCAAGTCATGTCGATGCCTATGGTTCAAGTTCTCTAGGGACTTATGTTTATGATCTGACCTCCAAACTAGAAGCAATTATGTCTCTCAGTAATCTAGTCTTTCATGTATTCAAGCCATATGTTATGTTGTTTGTGACCCATAAAAATCTATCTCTCGCAACATGCTTGGTCTTAAGGGAATATGTTTCTATATATCACTGATTCATTCTGTGTCGGGTTTAGCCAAAGTGATAAAGTTTATGCAAACTTATGGTAAATCTCAGTTCCTTAAATAAGGAGCAATGCTTCAAACAACAATATTTATCTTAGTTGTAATGTAACACCCCGTAGCATTCTCGGCTCAATACCACTCTTGGTTGCATGTACAGAGAGCTTACAACCTGAAGTTTTTTCTAATTGTTAAAAGACTTTGTAATATTTAATGAGCTCTTAACTTCTATGATTTTTAAATTGATCTTCTCGACCCCGAGACGTAGATTTTTGAGTTGATTCATGATCAGGGGTGTAAAAGGGGTGTCTCAGGAAAGTTTTAGATTTTCCATATGATGTTTGAGGCATGATTAGATGATTAAAACAGTGGGCCAATGTGATGTCGACGCGTCACACCAGGAATTGCATTGGTAGGGACTGACGCGGTGCATCGCTTAACACGTCGGGTGCCCAGTCCGTCATACTGATTTTCGGGTCCAGGAGGGTAATTTAGTCTCTTTCCCTCATTTTATCTTGATATGTGCACTAATGTTTTCTCACTGTGCTTTATCCTAAGAATTCATGTTGTATTGTGTGTTTTTTTCAAACGACTCTACTTATGATCCAGAAACTTGATATAGAAAGTAATTCATGATGATATCATATCTTCACCTCATGTCCCACCTTTAGTAAGTCAACAAATACGGGTTATAATTGAGTAGTGTTACTTCTATTCATGATATTTATGCTCGGGTCCCTTAATAACCCTTCGTATGATAGTATGATGGTGGCTGTGGAAGAGTGGTGATGTGTTAGGTAGGGTAGTAGATGTTCTTGAAGGTAAAAAATTTGATGTAAATTCTCGAGCTAAGGTTATAAGTTAAAGGAAAAAAAGAGGAACTTTTGTCATGTGAAATAGCTAAGAAGGAGAATGTGGCGAAAATATTTGTGAGAGTGATCAAAATTGTTGGTCTTAGTGGGTAGATCCATATAGTGGTGTAGTACTGATAGGATTGAATGTTGTGATTGGTGAAAACACCACCCGTGTACTAAGTGGATTAGTATTCACTGAATTAAAACTCGAGTGTGTTTGATGGTAGTGATAAGGTGAAGAAATATTCTTGAAGGGATGTAGAGTATGGAGTCCCCTAGTTTAAGCTAGCATCTCTTTTCTCCGAGTTAGGCTTCAATATAGAAGTACTATACGAGGGAACTCAAATTCTCGTGGCTGGATGTGTGATTCGGGTTCCATCTTTCAAACTAATCAACTAAGGTACGTGGGACTATCCTAAACCCCATGGGCATGGATTTTACTATTTTTTAAAATTAGTTTTAAAGTATATATATATATAAATGAATTTGGTTTCAAGATTGTTGATGATTATGCGTCAAGGATTTCATATTGTTGTAAAGAAATTGTTGAGATTGTGATGAAGTACTTTAAACTCGGATTATTTTCGTGTGATCTTGTGATGTCAACATTGAGAAATTAATGAGAGCATGAGACATTCGATTTTCTCTTTTACTATAAATTCTAGGGATTTTACAAGTTGTGAATTGATCTTATGAACTGTGAAGAGCTTGAGACTATTGATGAACTACTATGTACAAACTGTTTATCTTTTCAAGATAAGGAAAAGGTGTTCAACTTGTGTTATAAACAATCATGTTTTTTCATAAGAATGGTTTTAAGTTGAAAGAAAAGATGACCACTAAAGATAAAAGCATTGTAGAGAAAATTGTTGATTTTCAAATGTTTTGAATAGTGAACTTTTGTTTGATAATTGAGTTGTTTTGGGCTGTCAATAAAAATCTTATAAAATAAGTTAAGGGCAGTAGAGATGTGTGATATGACTTGCAAGTTTGGGTATGACGATTCCCTATTTCGATGTGCCCAAAAATATTGAGAAAGAAATAACTTTTCATAGAAGATATGGTTTAAAGAATCTAAAACCGGGCTTAAGAGAGTTAGATGGTTACCCGAAGAAGGTAGGAGTCAAATGACTCATTACCCAAAACCGTGATTTGCCGACACGGGTTTATGATACCCGAAGGGAAATTATATGCTGGCGATGACCTGTGGTGTAGTAGATAAGCAGATACTCCAACCCTTGCGGTAAACTTGGGTTGGGGGCTTGACCGCCGAGTCAAGGGCGGATTCCGTATATCCCGTGGAATAGCAGAGTTGTAGGGTATACCATCTAGCTCAGAAGTAAGATAAAGAGTAGAGTCACGATTTGCGGAATGTGTTTTGAAAGTTTCAAATTATGCCCATGTGTTTTCGACTATTTCAAGATGATATGTGATTTATGAAATGCTCTCACCTATGTTTTATAAAAATACATATTTTGTTTTTGGATTGTTCTGCATATCAGTACATCTGTATTAATCTCCTATATTTCAGGATTTAGAGATACAGTCCTTGGGTTCCGTTAATTAGTAGATTGACTTGTCAGAAGTTTGCTGCTGGTGAGCCTCCCTTACTTCGGAAGGCCTGGATTAGAACTTGTTAATGTTAATTTTATTTTGATTCATGGTCCGACTAAGGACCTTGTTCCAGATTTCAGACAAATGTCATTTTCAGTCGTTAGAGATTTCGCAGACTAGTGTCATATATTTTGAATGTTTCATGAACTCATTTTTTTGTATTATTCGTTTAAGGAAAAAGGTAGTGACCATGTTTCCGTCTTGTTGTTTTTCCGCTAATTTACTATATTGTATGAATGTTATGCATGATTTCCAGATAGATAAGGGGCGTTCGAGCCTTTATAGTTCGGGATGCTCGTTACGGCCAGGGCCCCGGCTCGGGTCGTGACATGAATGCACTTCTTTTGGGGAGTTTTGTGAAGGAAAAATATGTATTGTTCTTGAATTATATTGTCTCATCTTCTTGTGTACTTATTTTAAGAATAATTTAGGTGAGATGGTGTCCTTTAACTCTTTTCTTTTCTATCTCTTTGCCTATGATGATGGCTATATTTGTATTGACAATGCATTTTGTATAAACATGGGTAGTCTTGAAAGGACGAGTGATGTGCATCCTAATGACATGATTCAATCCATTGTTATTCCAACTTCTAGTGACTCAATTACTAGATTTCTTGAGTACCTTGCTTCTTTTACATATGAAAACACCTTGGATGAGACTCATCTTCTTTATACCTTTCTTTACCACCTCTTTATCTTTGATACATCCATGTTGATATTTGTTTTGTTTTACATAGAGATGGGCGTCTTTGGGTATGGTCTTATAGTGGAATAAGTAAACACTTATCTCTTATGACCTTGGTAGTTTCCTTGTTCCATAATGCTTCTTATATCTAACACCTTTGTGCATTATATAATGAGTTCCTTATAGATAACACCTTTGTGCATTATATGATGAGTTCTTTTCCTTTTCATATATGGAATATTTGGTTATATATCAAGTGGGTGTCCCCTTGGCATGGAAATATTGTTGTTAATCCTTGTGCTTCAAGGATATCTTGTTTTTTTGTTCATCTCTTGTGCTTTCAGGACTTAGATTTGAGGATTAATCTTTTTCAAGAAAGAGAGAATGATACAATCTAAAATACCTCCAGGCCTCTTAATGGGAAGATAATGAAGCAAGAGGTGTTTAAAGATCCTCTATTGCTCTCCAAGGAATTCCATGTGTTAGTGATTACATCCAAGAAGGTCTGAGATGCCTTGGAGGGGGAAAGTAAAGCAAAGAAGAGCTCAGAGAGGCCTTAGAAGGACCTGTGAAGCCATCTGCATGCGCAGAGGGATGAGATGTGGCTGCAGATGCTTAATTAGACCCTTCCAGTGTTACATGCATGGGCAGGTGCATGGTCTGTGTGGGCATGTGTCTAATTTGCTGAAATGGGTTAACTTGGGTCCCATAATTGTAATAATTATTCCTAGGCTATAAATAGGAGTTGCTCTTTCATTTTTAGATGAACTTTGTTGCTTATTACTCCCTTCGTTTAAAAAAGAATGACCTACTTTGACTTGGCACAAACTTTAAGAAAATAAAGAAGACTTTTGAATCTTGTGGCCTTAAATTAAAGTTGTGTCAAATGTACCAAAATTTCCTTAAATCTTGTGGTCCTAAACATTCCAGGTGGAAAGTTGAAATTAAAGTATTGCCAAAAAAAGAAAGGGGTCATTCTTTTTAAAACGTGCTAAAAAGAAAAGGTGGTCATTCTTTTTGAAACGGAGGGAGTACTAAATATACTCCTGTGAGTGTGTGTGAGCTTGAATTAGCTTGCGTTAAAACCTTGTTTGAAAACGTTGGTTGCTTGGGAGTCGATTGCCTTCTGGTATGCATAAGATTTAGGTGCTTTGTAGGATATTTGGATTGCAGATTTAGGGTTTAACATACCCTTTATTTGCTTTTCAATTCATTCTTTGTGTTTATCTTATTTGCTACCTTATCTATCTTTAACTTAGATTCTACGTATCGTAATTTATTTTTGTTTTCATAGTTTTTCTTGTATCACCCTATAATCAAAATGAAGTCAAGTAAACTATTATATTAGTTTTTTTTTCTTTTGTTTTTTAGAATTGTGCCTCTCATGGGGATGGTCGGATGGGCATGTCTAATGTCTTTTTTTGGGTTTCAAGGAAAAACTAAGCCAAACACATATACAATCCCTTAAACTCACCCAAAAATTTCAGTTAGACACTTAAACTTAGCCTTGTTCCAATTGAACATAAAATTACATACAATTTTGTTCCAATCAAGCACAAGAAGTTAAAAACTCATTCCAAAATAAAAGGTGTAAATTTAACCATCTGACGTGAAAAATGTGATGACCTAAATTTGTGAATTTTCTATTTTTATGTGTTTTGATCATTTTTCCCTTTCCCGATGTTCTACATATTGATTTTGAAGTTCGAAAATGATTGGTACAATTTACGATGAAATCCAAAATAATTTGTGCGAGTTTATGGTTTTAGAGGTTTGAGAAGCCATGTAGTTGACTTCAGTCAACATTCATTATTTTGAGTGCCATATGAAAAATTAGACCATGCCAACAGATTCAAAAATTTCAAATTTGGATTAGCAGCGGGGTTGGTTCAATTTTGGGACCTTTATCTCTAATTTTGACCCTTAATTTGGAAAATAGTGAAAAATAGTTTCAGAATAAATTTTAGGAAAGTAAATTTTCTTCATAAATCCGATACCGACAATGAGTATGAAACGTTGAAATTAGCTAATAACATAATTTGTTTAAGTTTACGAGATTTTGAATGAATTTTGAGGGGTTGATTGGCAACTTTGCAACTTAGCAAAGTTAGTAGTGGCCTCTTAAGAAGCAAAGAACCACTTTAGCAATCGTCTTGTCAGTCTCCTACTGCTAAAGTGGTCACATGACCTCTTTAGCAGACTAGCCACATAGGCTAGACCAATTTAGTTGTCACCTATCGCTTAAGCGGTCAAATAAGACCTGGATTGATATAAAAACCCATTTTTACGTTTTCCCTCAATTATTGGAGCTTTGAGCTTTGAGTTTGAGCGATTCTTGAGGATTTCTTCACTATTTGAGTTTGGGTAAACTTCAAAACCTTATTCTCATTATTTTTCATCGATTATATCATAAAAACAACTTTAACTCATGATTCAAAATGAAATTACGGATTTTTATTGGTAAAGTTTAAAAAGGGAGTTTTCTTTGATTTGGACCTCATTTTAACCTGTTTTTGCATGGGTTTTCTCCTGTAGACTTCTATAACCTTGGGGAATGTGTTTTAAGAAAATTTGGGGTTTACCTCTTTTTTTCAAACTCATTTTCAAACCTATTTTGGATCCATCCCGAATATAGGCAATATGTGTATTGTTAGCCTTCTTTTAATACATTGATGCGTTTACACTACGACACCAGGTTTTGGGTATGTATGAGATTTTTGTGGTTTTTTTTTTTTTATGTTTTAGGCCCTAAATTCATTCTAGAATTCTCGACTTAGTATATGTTATTGTAAATTTTATGTGTTTCCTTAATCATTTTATGTGATTGGATTTTGTATCAAGACTATTTTTGGATCATGACAAATTGGTATCAAGAAGCCAGATTCACCAGTATCATAAGTGTAAGGTAGACGTCTGTATCTATCTTCGAGAGACTATAAGATGTCTTTAGAAAAAATTCTCTATTTTGATTTCTCATTGTGCAGATTGTTCTCACCCATTGTTCTAAGTTATGTTCTACTCTTTTCTGCACAGATAATGAGGACTAGATCTTGAGAAGCTAGGTATGTTGAGCCAGCACCTGTGGATAGAGCTCAAAATAGAGGTAGAGGCAGGGGTCATGAATGGCCCAGAGGTAAAAGATGGGCATGAAGAGCTATCCCATCTAGAGGACATGCTAAGAGGGCCTATCACCAGCCCTAGGTTATGTATACCAAGGATGATTATCTTCCAGGAGATGCAAGGCCAGCTCTGGTCCCTCAAGATTTAGTTTATAAAATAGTTCTTTAGGGTCTCTTGACTAATTTAGAGGGTATTTCCTTGAGTGCACCTAGTGTTCCTTCGGTTTTTAGTATTGTAACACCATCAGTGTCAGCGTATACTTATGGTATTTCTTCGACTCCACGTGAGGTTTCATTGTCTGTACTAGAAATGACTTATGGCATTCCTTAGAATTTGAGTGGTGCTCCGCCTTTTTTACCAGTATCTGATTATGGTATTCCTAGTTATAGGGTGCGACCTTCTTCTATAATACCCCCACGTGTGGATTCATTGCCTGCCAGACTTACTGTTTCTCTAGTTGCTTCAGATACAATTATGTTTTCTAATTATCAGAAGAAATTTTAGAGGTTCATTTTCTTAGGTATGACCAAGTTTAGTAGAGCTATTGGAAAGTATGCCCATGATTTTTTGATCCATTGCCAGGAGAAGTTGCATTATTTGTGATCCCTTGAGTCTCTTGGAGTTGCTTAACTACCTATAAATTGACGGATGTGGCTAGGGATTGACGAAGAACATTTGCTAGCTGAAGACCTTTAGATACGCCTGCTATGTCTTGGTTTCAGTTTTTTGAGGCCATCTTGGAGAGATTTGTACCATATAATTTATGAGAGTAGATATAGGATGAGTTTTATCACTTAGAGAAGATCTCCATGACTATTGTTGAGTATAAAGCTTATTTTTACACTGCCGCTAGTATCTCCACTGAGTATGAGAGGATTCAAAAGTTTGGAAAGGGGTTAGATGGTACTTATCAGTTGGCTATAGCTCAGATGGCAGTGTCAGGGGCTTTTTTTCAGAGCATTATTGAGCATGTCAAGTTGATAGGCTACTTAGGAAGGCACCAAGAAGGTTCATCGTTATAATGAGTTTAGTATACACACATCTCGAGGTAGAGATTTACCTAGTAGAGGTTTTTATGATTATTATGGTGGGGCGTTCAGGTTGCTTTATAGGGATCAGGTGGTAGACCTTCATATTCAGCTACTTTGGGTAGACAAACATCGGGCCAGGGTGGTCTTTCTAGTTTAGATGCACCTCCTCAGATTGAGTCATTCCGTAGAGGATGGTTTATATGTGACAAGTTTGTCCATGTGGCCAAGGATTACCCTCAACATGTTTTCAGACCTACTCTTATATCTATAGTGAGCGGTAGTTCACAAAATGGTATGGGTACTGCTAGAGGTGCTCGAGATAGAGGTAGAGGTACTCGAGGTGGTGGTTGCCAGGTTACTCAGTATGGAGCGGACGTGGTCAGGGCTATACAATACTTATTGTTTCACCCAAGAGCACACAGAAGTGTATGTGGTCTCACCAAGTAGTAAAGTGTCCCTTTAGAAGCCAAGTATCGATCCCGCAAGGACTTGTTTTAAAAACTATCAAATTTTAGTTCACAATTTAGATTAAATTGATGTGGAAGTAACCAAAAGAGTTTGTGAGTTGTAACTGAAAGTAAAGTAAACAATGTAATAAAGTAAGTGTCTTGGACAACCAATAAGGAGAAGCCCAGGGTTAAGGCTCTGCGAACAATCATACTAAGCTATTAAACTTCATTGGTCAGATTACTTATCTTGGTTGTTTATTCACGGGGTTGATATTATGATCATGATCTCTCGAGACTCTAATCACCTATTTAACTTAGCCCCACAACGACATCATTGAGAGGGGATGTGAGAACTAAGTTAAACACATTTATATTTTATCCCGTAATGAACCAAATAGGTCACGTAGGTATATCTCTATCCTACATGCAAATTGCAATCTTCATTCTATAGAAGCTTATAATTCTACTCTATTTACCCCCACGTTCTATCCTCTTATTCCCCTTTTCGAGTTCACAAAGACGACAATGGATGTTTTATAAGGTTCGCGAATCCTTAAAATAGTTATGAAAAGGGTAAATTAACAACCAACTATGATAAGAAACCAAAACCTAATCAATTCAAAGAAATAGTAATCATGTTCTTGGCCTTAACCCCGGAAAGGGGGATTTTATCCACTCATGGACATAACAGTAATTGCAAAGGTAGAAAATATGTTAAAATCCACAAATAAACTAAAGTAAAGGAATAAAAACCTTAAATCAAGTGTTTTACATCCCCTCTACAAGTTTCAAAGTCGCCTAAGGTCTCTAACATCAAGTTCAAGTGTCCTATTTATAGGAGGACAATTTGGCCGTTTTGTAGACTAGGTCCGCGTCGCCCTATCTGTTCCATGAACTAGGGTGAGTGATTCAGCCTAATCGCAGTGAAATACTGAAAATTTATATTGTAATCCATATACATGTCTATGACACCCCTTGCATAGCATGGACCAAGGTCCGTGATGCCCCATGCATTCCCGACCTCAATTTGACTCCTAAACTTGTTTCATGCACTTGCCCTTCCTTCCCAAGCCTTGTGGTGTTGTTTCCACTTGATTTACAGCTTGTGTATCATCCATATATAATAATAATAAACTAAAAAAAGTATCATATATCATGAAACACCACGTATTAGAGCTCAAAACAACATAATGTTTAGGAAAATGAACTAGAAACTTAGGCTAAGAACTACTTTTGCCCTTTTTGATCTTTAACTTATTGTTTAACTCTAGGATTAATTCAATTTAACCTTAAACCTTGTGACTAATTAATTTAACACTAAGATTCTCAATCATATCATTATTAACACATTAAGAACATAAGTAGTCCTCAAAATAAGGCTAAATAAGCCCAGATAATAACACTGAGATGCATAAATCCACCTCAGATCATCACCCCACACTTAAAGCCTTGTTCGTCCTCGAACAACTCTTTACTCTAAACATCATAAGCTAAGGTGACTACAAACTTATAATACAAGTAAGACACTCAAGATAGTACTACAATGACTACATGGA
Source organism: Capsicum pubescens (assembly GCA_030864215.1). Lineage (NCBI taxonomy): Eukaryota > Viridiplantae > Streptophyta > Magnoliopsida > Solanales > Solanaceae > Capsicum > Capsicum pubescens. The sequence goes on from CM061549.1 coordinate 251,866,706, forward strand.
ATTCAATTCCTTACACTAAGCATGTTATATACATAATTGGCAGTTCAAGAACACTACTCCAAAACATCCTAGCCTCAAAAATTGACTCACCTAATTGGCAAACTCATACATATTGTTCAATCAAAGACATCATACAAATAACCTAACTATCATCAAACATGTTCCCTCACAATAAGAGATTTACCCATAATCACTCACATAGATGCAATTTATTACAAATTTGGTACAAAAATCAAATTACGCTCACTCTCTCAAAGAATTCACAAGTTACACATGATGAACCATAGGTTTTCCCTTAGTGTAGTACTCCACTAATATAAGAATGTTAAAGCTTGGGATCAAGTAGGTCTTAACGGGTTGTAATGTAGGCTAAGGGATGAGTAGGAACTATTCTATATAGTAATAGTGACTATCTTCCCTAAGTACTTTAATACATCACACTTTTCATTCAATCACCTCTAACAACCAATTTCCTCTACTTCTGTCTACCCATATCTTTTGTTTTGCCCCATATCATTAAGCTTACTCACATACAATATGGTGGTAGTATTCTATGTACACATTATTTAGTTTGAACAATCTTTATTCTTCTTATTATACAACTCCCAATATCCAAACATATCAATTTTCAACACCAAAAACTATTACTTTGGGGCTTCAATTTCACCTTTTCCCTACTTGAATTTCAAACTCCTTAACTCAATTAATTTTACACTAAAGTACTTAGGAGATTTGGATCAAATTATGATCAATCAAAGAAGGAGATACAGTCTACATATGAGGCTGCCAAAGAAAAAGCTAAAGGCCCAACGAGGTTAACTAGGATTATTCACAATGGTAGGTAAAAAATGGATGAACATGGCTATCAAAGAAATGACTATATCATCTTATAAACCCACACTCTTTATTTCACTTTGTACACACACCATGCAAATTCTAGACATCAAGTATAACAAGGAATACACAAAACCTCACACACATATGGCACATGCTCAACTAAAGTAGGATCATTATAGACTCTTAACCGAACAATCACATGAATTCAACATTAAGCCAACAACGTGCAAGAGTCATAATCATGAGCCTAGGATTCTAAAAAGTAATAATTCACACAATAAACATGCTCTTTACAACCAAAACACTTGCATCATGCAATCATATATAGCACCAATAAGAATATCTCACTTACCGAAAACAAAAAAAATTGCCCTTCTTCACACCCACTTTACATTATGCACCCCTATGATAGCCACCCTCAACTTAGGCGATTCACCTCAGTTGAGGTGCACAATGTCCAAGGAGGACCAGGGCCAAAACAATTTTATTGTAACACAAATGGGCTAAAAATAGTAATTTCCCCACCCCACACTTAAAAATCTACTTTGTTCCTAAAGTATACTTAAAAGTAGAGATGGAAATACTACCTGAGGCCTCTAGTCCTAGCTAGTAGCATCTTCATACATCAAGGAGTTCTGGGGACCCCACACTCAATCTTTGCCATGCTCTTTAGCTCAGTTTTTTCTGTACTCAGACTTCCCATCAACCTATGACTCAATAAAAACTAAAAAATAGTGAAGTAAAATCTAAAAATACTAAAATTAAATACCTACATTAACTTGGGTTGCCTCCTAAGAAATGCTTGATTTAGTGTCGTGGCACGACCCAATCTTAGACTTAGCTATTTTAGTTCATCCTCTTCCTCCCACTTGGAGGCCATCTTCTTATTCATTTTTGACCTCCTGAATATGAATTCTCAAGGTCAACAACTTTCTCCACAATACCCTTTTTAGGCTCATCAATCTACATCACATCAAGCTGAGGTATTTGTGGCTTGGGCAGCTCAATGAGGAAATCTGAAGAGGTTTTTGGTGGAATAAAGTCCACCACCCACACTTATCCCCTTCAATCACCGTAATTATACACAAATCTTTGTAGTGGGATAGTGTGTTGAGTGGTTTGTAAACTTTAAAAACCGCCTTTTCATCATCCAACCTCATTTTGAGTGTGGCCTCTCTCACATCTATCAATTCTCCTTCCATCGCCAAGAATGGACGTCCTAAGATGACCGGTACTCTTTCGTCTGCCTGAAAATCTAAAACAATAAAATCAGTAGGAATAATAAACTTACAAACCTTGATGAGAACATCCTCTATAATTCTTGAGGATAGGTTAGAGTCCGGTCTGCTAATCGAAGTATCAAAAAGTTTAGTCTTGGCTTTCCCAATCCCAACGTGTTAAAAAAAGATAGGGGCATCAAATTGATGCTTACCCCCAAATTACTAAGTGCATGAACAACCTCACTATTTCTAATTTGAATAGGGAGAGTGAAAATCATAGGGTCTTTGAGCTTTTTGGGCATCTTCTTCATCACAATAAAGCTACAATTCTCAGTGAGTGCTACTGTCTCAACATCCGGCGACTTACTTAATTAGTGACCACATCCTTGAAATACTTAGCGTACTTCGCATTCCTTGCAAAACATCTAAAAGAGGAAGATTAATGTGAAGCTCTCTGAACTTATCAAAGATCTTCCTGACGCATGCATCCTCCTTTGATTTTCTAAGCCTCTGTATGAGAGGAGGTGGTGGTCTCTCCTTTACCTTCTCCATAACTTTTGTTTTTGAGTACTCAGACTTTCTCGAGTTTTAAGCAACTTTGTCATCTACCTGCTGAGAAACCAATTCGGCATCCACCTCCTTAGTTGTCTTTGGAGAATTTTCATTGAGCTTTTTATCATTCCTCAAAGTTATTTCCATTACTTGTTTAGGAGATTCAGTATAACTTGGAAAACAACCTTGAGGCTTGGCATTTTGTGCCTGCTGTATTTGTCGAAACTGGTATTCCAAATTCTTTTGCAGTGTTCACTGAATTTTTAGTTCAACAACCATTTATTCTAACATGACCCGATTCCTTGTTGTAATGGGCATCCCAAGTCAGGACCGAGACAGGCGACCACTCCCATTACCCAACACAACCTCCATCCTCCTACCCTAAGTTGGCTGAATTTCGAACATATAACAAGATAGCGTAACATCCCATATGAAAACTCTGGGATAGGATCACAACCGTGATCGACCCAACTGAGTCCAACCGTCCTATGACGATAACCAACCAAACCATATTCCGACCATAATCAAATGAGTTCGATTAATAATTAGATATATAATCCCAAAATTAAAGAGGATGGAACAACTAACAATATCGTCAACCGGTATCAGCCCCAATACCAATACCAATACTAAGGCTGACCCCAATATCGATCCCGCCATTACTAACCCATAGTAGTTTCACAAAAGCCTCTAATCAAAAGAATACAAATATCCAGTTGGTACATGCCCCCAACCATGGACAAAACCAATATCCATAAATAATCTAGAGTACGAAATAACATCCATGAAATGGATCCTTTCAAATAAATGGAAGCTCACTACTTCATTCAAAAGCTGACCCCCGAGTATCCGAATGCTAAGTAGGAAGAGTGGAATGGCTGGTTCCTGCATCACGAGGGGAAACTGCTGCCCAAAGATAGGTTAGTAGGTGAACGCTAGCATGAACTTAGGACAAGGATAGAATAGTTGCAATTATAAAACCAAGTAAAATCATCCATATTCACACAAACCACACACACACATGCATATATATATATATATAACCATGTCGGGAAACGGAACCGGGTTTAGCATACCATTAAAACCTTCACCTGGTTTGTGTAGTTTTGCCGTCTTAAAACTACTCACAAGCTGTATGGGTTCAGCTCCCCCTACTGAAAGGGCCACAGTGCATGAAGTCGCACAACCAAGTAAAAGAACCTGGGATGACTAGTACATCCCCCCAAAATATAGTGTGTGAGAAAATGCACACGGTCACTAGGACCAAACCTCACATCGGCAACTATGAGTTTCCAGTTTCGATCCCCCCGAGACCTCCACCTTCCATGAATTTGCCACACCCCTCTTTAAGCCAAATTAAAACCATTACCAAACAAGAAAATCATTACCCATTTATTATTAACCAAGTCCCTTAGCGGTGGTATCGTTATACTGACTATAACTTGCAAGTATTGTCCTTATCCAAACCTTTTTGAGATCAAGGAATTCCCATGTACCCATGAATCATATTATCCAATTATCTTGGGGGATTCCTATGTACCCCACAAGTATGTTTATTAAGTCAAAACATTCCAAAACCATTTAAACCATTCATATCATTTAGGGTTCCATTACCAAGTGTAAACCACGCTTAAGTTCCATTGAAAAAACAATATTATAGTGAAAGCATTGTTATTGACATTTTATCAAACACATTGGGGGCATAGTATTTCCAAAATCAAAGTTTATTACAAAATAACCATTCCCATGCAACCAATTATCAAAAATCACCACTAAAGCATATAAAAGCATAATTAAAGCATAGGAAAACCATAACCAAGCGTTTATAACCAAACCCCCTAAATTATATTTGAAAACCCAAAATCATACAACATTCAAATCATGAAAACATTGTATAAAATCATGCCTTTAGTTGGAACTAACAATGAGGGAAGAGAACATGCCTTAAACCAAGATGATGATGGAGAGAAATCACCAAGACAAGCCCCAATTTATTCCATAAGATGAAACCCTAGCTTATTTTTCCCAAAACTCTAGAGAGGATTTAAGAGTGTTTTCTAAGTGTTTAAGAATAAAATAATAGGGAAAATAACCCCCCAATAGGAATTTAATTCGTGGGACCTCATTAGGATAAGTGGGGAAATGTCCAAATTGCCATCATTTAAACTGCATTTAATTACCGTCATAGGGTACAACTGACCCTTACGAGTTGTACCCACCTCTCGTACCGTAGAATTTCCCCTTTAGACCTAATTTTTTCCAAGGTATGACACACCCAAACCCAAGTTGTATCCAAGTGTACGACTAGTACCCATAAACTGTACCCCTAATAGAATAGAATCTTAAAGGTTTGAACATTGACAACCATACGAGTATGTGGTACGATTCGTACCCTAGCTTATGGCTCATGGTGATCCACTCATACTCAGATCCAAATTAAGTTACCAAGTCTAAGATTAAGTGATGCAACCAAATAACCCGTACCTAATTATATGACTCGTACCACCTAAATCATGTCCATTCCAGTAACTACATCCATCATACCAACCAACACTGGTCAACATACGTTTAGACCATACCACCCATACCCAAGTGTATGAATTGTTCCTCTAAGTTGTATCTTTCCTAAAAAACAAAAATCAAGGAAATTTTCTAAGGCCTAGAAACCAGGGTGTTTCATGTTCTTGGGTGGCCATGATCTTATTTAGCATGTCCTCTTTAACATCCTAAGAAAATACTCCGAATGTGCCCAAGACTATGAGTAATCTCAAGCTAACCCTGTAAGCCTTCTAGAAAATCTGAAACTTAAGAAAAAAATAATCTAGGCATATGAAATACTGATTTTACTCTCTTAACTGAATTGAGTTTAAATGAATATAATGTTTGAAAATACTTAACTTAAAAGTCTAAGCAACTAACACTAGAAATATAAAATATTGATAATAGTCTGACAAGCCTCTACTTCTACTAGCTAGAGAGTCGCTGGGGCTGACCCCCAACTGACTCAAACTGAACTAAAAACAACAGAAAAAAACACCGCATAAAGATGAAAATCTAAAATAATGGGTCCTCAAACTATGAGGACTCACCAACTGCCGGGATATAGATAAAGATGCTCACGGTCAATCATGGTACTGGAATTGAGCACCTGAACCTACATTATTAAGAAATGTATTACATAGACATATATGTGGATCAGTACTTTTGGAATGTACTGAGCATATGGGGGTGAGAGCATAAGTAAAATAGTAATGCAATATTCAATCAAACTTTCAAAACGACATGCTAAGTGTAAGTGACTCACCTTGGCTAGAATAATAAAACTGTCAAATCATAAATAATAAGTAGTAAAGTATAAAAGTAATTCTTGTGAGACACCACACTTAGTTCTATAAAGTTGTACTCTTATTCTATTTTCAAACTATGCAGGGTAAGTGAAAAAAGACTCACCTTTATCATATGAAAACTAAAAGATGAAATCTGATAATTGACGTCTATTATAAGAAAATATCAGAGTAAATTTGTGAGCCTTTACACTTAGTTTCTAAAAATTGTTCTATTAATCTGTTTTAAGACTTAGGAATTAGGGAGGTTCTTCTAACCGACATACACTATATGAGCTGTCATAGTGTCCAACGTCTAGTTTCTCTAAGGAGAAAACCTCACATTGGGGAGCAGTGTCATACTTTTGCCAAGGAGTATAACCTGAGTTGAGTGATCACAATCTGTATTTGCATCCATATAAATAGGAATAATATAAATTTGTACCTATGTTGGCTCGTAATTCTGGGGTATGAGACCTTGTAATCATACCCAACTCGGTGCTAAATACTACTCCCTTTAATATGTTTGTTAATTTTGAAGGAAATCCACTTTAAAACTAGCATAAGGATTTATAATGAAAACCAGTTATGCAACTATCTATTAAAAACTAATTTGTGTGGATTTCATATCTTAGCTGAGGATCATAAGATCAAATCTTTCCTATAATCTGAATACATGCTTTTCAAAGAATGCTTAAACATCATCTTTCTTTAAATATCAAAACTAAAACTTGGGGCTTGAAAACCCCTTTCTTGAACTTATGTCAAATTATCACAATTCATGTTTAATACTAAAAATCTTGAAATACTTTAACAATTCTAGTCAAGATAACGAAATTCAATGCTCAATATACAAAATCAAGTTACACTTAAATCACTTGTAACCTCATGAGGATCAAACAATGATATTTGGGTATGAACCCTAAACTATAAATCATGTAAATTCATGTAAACTCAACATTAAAAACTAGTTTTGGGCATAAGGATGAAAGGAGTAATCTTGTTCATAACTCCACATACCTTAATTGATTAATTAGATATAGAAACTTGAACTTTAAATCCCTAATGATGTTCTTAAAGCTTCTTTTTGAAGTTCTTAAATTCGAAAACTTGAATTCTTGGTTATCATGAAAAAGGAATGGTGAAACTTTGGGTTTCTCGAAGTTAAAGTTGAAGATCTAGGGTTTTCTTGGAGAGAAATTTGGTGAGGAATTAGTGTAATATGCTTAGTATAGGGTTAAATCTTCTGTTTTTACGAATTAGGGGCATAGAAAAAGACTAAAATGCCCCTGGAATTTAAAATTTATAACTGGCATACCGTTTAAGGATTCACCGAGACGTAATGATCCCCTCATCGCTATATTCACTACATACAGTGCAATTGCGGTGAGTCACTGAAAAATGGCCATATTTGCTCTCCACCACGACTGACAGCGCCCAAGCGCACACGCAATTGTACGTGGTCTATCAAGTAATATAGTGGCCTTTAAGAAAGCCGAGTTATCGATCCCACAAAGACTAGATTTGTCAATGATTTAATTTTAGTTCACACTTTAGATTCAATTGATGCGAGAGTAACCAAATAAAGAGTTTGGAAATTGTAAATTAAAACTAAACAATGCAGAAAATAAAGGTCTTGAGAGAATCAATAAGAGAACAACCCAGGATTAAAGAACTCTAAACAATCATATTATGCTTTTGGATTTCATTTGTTAACTTGCTTATCTTGGTTGTTGATTCGTAGGGTTAATTGTGTGATTATGGTTTCCCAACCTCTAATATATTACCTAAGTTGAACCTTACACCTACATCGTAGAGCGGGGATGTAGTAGTTCACTTAAGCTCTTAACAAATATCATCCTACATATGAATCAAGTAAGGTATCTAAGTACATCCTTGTCCTAGATACTAATTCAAGTTTCTTATTTTATAAAGAATCAAGAACCATACACTGCTTGTTCCCATGTTCTATCACCCTATTCCCTCTCCCGAGTTAACAAGGTTGAAAATGATGTATTCTAGGGGTCTCTAATCATTAAAATAGTTATAATAAGAATAACCAAACAACCAATATTGATAAGCAAAGCAAATAAACTTAATCCATAGCAATAATAATCATGTTCTTGGCTTCAACCCCGGAAAAGGGCATTTAGCCACACATAGTCATAATTGTAATTATAAAATACTAATTAACGACTAAAAACATGAATGAACTAAATAAAAATAATAAAAACCTAATGAAAAAGTTGTAGCATCCCTTTGCTATCCAAAATATGCTAAAAGATGTGTAAAAACATGATACAACATGTATTTATAGTATATGAGCAAGCCCTTTTTGTGTTCGACAAGAAAACCTTCAGTTATTGAGCCCGGCACTAGGTGGGGTGCCTCCCTGGGTATAGACCCACTCCAGGTGAGGCGTCGCCTCCAAGGGAGCACCGAAATGACCCAGCGTCGTGGGATAATCGCGGTTTGGACTTCCACGCGTCTATTGTTTACTAGTTTGGGCCTATTATGAATCCAATGGTGATTTTAACAGGTTAATTGGCCACTCCTACAGTCTACATTTTCCCAATACATTCCAGGGGTCCAAAAGTGCGTTAATTTGCGTATTGTGCCTTCGTTGAGCCATTCCGAGCCTTTTTGAGTTGTTCCCAGTTAATTTGAAGCTTGTATATCCTTAATATATCATAATAATCCTTTCAAAAATAATTATATAACATTAAAAACAACAATTTAAAGCTTAAACCAACACAACATCCAACACTACGAAGTAGAAACACGAGCTAAGCATAGGCTAATTTCACTTTGATCTTTAACTCATTATTTTGACCATTGTCTTGATCCAATTGACCATTGAGAATTATCAAAAAGTTTTTTCACATATAATTACACATAAAAACCATTCATAACACTTTAAACACAATAGAATCCACCGGAATCAACTAGACAACCACCTAGCTCAAGCTAGTAACGCTAGTTTTCCGAGTTGAACTCTAAATGAATGTTTTAGGTATAAACTTGTTTGAAACTCAGTTTGAAAATCATAAACACATGATTTAACACTATGATACACATTTATCTCATTATCCACCCATATATCACATGAATCATCCTCAAAACAAGGCTAGAAAGTCTAGAATAGTGACACTAGAATGCATAAATATACCCAACATCACCACCCCACACTTAAAGCCTTGTTCATCCCAACTCTTCACTCTAAGTATCATGATATGGAGATTATACACTTCTACTAAATGCAATGCACTCAATCTAGCACTCCAATGACTACATTGATTGCAAGTTTCTATACTAAGCATGTTACAAACACAATTGAAAGCTTATGAACACTACTCCAAAACATCCTAGCCGCCTTAAGAATTGACTCTCATGGTTGGAAAATGCATGCTTATCATTCAATCAAGGACATCATACAAATCACCCACATTCATCAAACATGTGCCCCACACAACAAGAGATTTACCTATAATCACTCACAATTAAGAAATTTATAACATGATGGGTACAAGAATCAAATTACGCTCACTCTCACAAGGGATTCACAAGTTACACACAATGAAACATAGGCTTTCCCTTAGTTTAATGCTCCACTAATAGTCGAATGTAATGCTTAGGATCAATTAGGTCTTTTTCGGGTAGTAATGTAGGCTAAGGAACGGGTAGAAACTATTTGGGAATAGTGAATAACCTCTCTAAGTTCTTTAATACACTACATTATACAATTAGAACCAATCTCCAACAACCAATTTACACCAAATTTTTACCTACCCCATTCTTTTATTTTGCCCCATCTCTTTTAGGCATTTTCACAAACACATGGCGGGCATATTGTTTATTCCCTCAAGATTCAATTTTTCTCATTCTCTAAAATCATGATAATATTTCTAACACCATTTATATCAATCTCAAACACCATAAATCAATTATAAACACCAATAATTAGTACCTTTGGGAATCAATTTCACTTTTTTCTTCTTCAATTTCTCAAACTCCTTTCTCAATTATTTCTTTTTTCTATTTAAAGAACTTAAGAGCTTTTTGGATAAAAATATGGTCTATCAAAGAAGGGGATTAGGCTGCATATAAAGCTACCAAAGAAAAGGCTAAAGGCTCAATAGAGTTAACTAGTATAATACACAATGGGTAGGACACATAGAAGGTATAAAACAAGGCTATCAAAGAATTGTATATATCATCTCCTAAACCCACATTCTTTATTTTTCTTCACACACATACCGGGCAAGTTCTAGATATCACATGTAACAAGGAATATACAAATACCTCAAATCACACATGGCACATACTCAACTCAATAGCATTATTATAGACTCCCAACCAAATAATAGCATGAATTCAAAATTAAGCCAACAAGTACAAGAGTCATAAACATTAGCCTAAGAGTCTCAAAAATAGCAATTCACTCAGTCAACATGCATTTACATATAAAACCACCTGCATCATGTAATCATAAATAGCACCAACAAAAATATCTCACAAAAATTATTTTAAATTGAGCTAAAATTTGGGAATTTTCCCATCCCACACTTAAAAATCTACTTTGTCCCCAAAGTGAATTTTAAAGGTAAGAGATAGAAATACTCCCTGAGGCCTTTAGGCCTAGCTAGTTGTATCTTTTAGCATAAAAGAGATCCATGGGACCCCACACTCAATCATTATCAAGTTTATGGTACTCAGACTTCCCATTAACCTGTGACTCAACCAACAACAAAAACTACATAAAATAAAAACTAAAAAATTGAAAAGAAAACATACCTAATTAAATTGGATTGGCTCCCAAGCGGCGCCTGATTTAGTGTCGCAGCACGACCCATCTCCACTCAACCATATTCCTTCATTTTTTTCCTCACACTTGGAGGCCATGTTTTTATCCTTTTCACCCTTTTTGGGTGTGAATTTTCAAGAGCAGTAGGTTTCTCAACTCTAGCCTTTTCAGGCTCATCAACTTCCATCATTTCAGGCTTAGGCGATAGAGTCTTAAGCTGCTTAATCAGGTAGTTTGAAAAGGTATTTTATTGACTATCCACCCCACACTTTTCCCCTTCAATAACATTTATCACATACAGATATTTGTATTAGGAATTTTCAATAGGTGCTTTGTAAATATCAAATACCACCTCTTCATCATCTACCCGTATTTTGAGTGTGCCTTCTCTAACATTAATTAAGGACTCACTTGTTTCTAAGAATGGATGCCCCAAGATGATTGGTACTTGTTTGTCTGCCACAAAATCAAGAACAAAAAAATTAACATGAATCACAAATTTACCAACCTTTATGAGGACGTCCTCAATTAATTCTTTCGGATGTGTTATGGATCCGTCTGCAAGCTGCATAACCACAAGAGTAAATCTAGGCTCTCCCAAGCCTAATGTTTTGAACAATGATAGGGGCATCAAATTAATGCTCTCCCCTAAGTCACTCAGTGCATGGATCTCTTTACTCCCAATTTGAATAGGGATAGTAAACTTTCTCTAATCTTTTAATTTCTTGGGGATTTTCTGTATCATTACCACACTACACTCTTCAGTGAGTGTTATAGCTCCCACATCTTGTAATTTTACCTTTTTGGCCACCACATCCCTCAAGTACTTTGCATACTTAGGCATACTCTGCAAAACATCTAGCAAAGGTAAGTTAATATGAAGCTCTATGAATTTATCAATGAACTTTTTGAACAGGGCATCCTCCTTCGATTTTATGTGCTTCTGAGAGAAGGGTAACGACAGTGTTTTCTTTACTTCTGGTTCAACAATTTTTGATTTCAAGTACTCATACTTCCTTAAATTATCAGCAACTATTTCGGGAACCTGTTGGGTCACCACCTCAGCATCTACCTACCTTTGGAGGTTCTCCTTGAAGCTCTTTACCATTTCTTAAGGTAATTTCCATAACCTTCTTTGGATTTTTTTTATCTGCTGGCAACCCACCTTGTGGTCTTATATTCAGTACCTGTGATAATTATCCCACTTGTAACTCTAAACTTCTTGTGGCCACTTGCTGATTCTGTAATTCTGCCTTTTGACTTTTCAGATCCGCAAATAATTGTGCTTGACAAGCTAAGAGTTTTTTCATCATCTCTTTCATGTTTCTCGTTGGTTGTTTTGATTGAGCCTGCGGTTGTGGAGAGTTCTATGGCTGATTTAGTGGTTGAGTTTGCCACTTTATTTTGTAGGCATTACCATATTTTGGCCTTTGAGCATTACCTACATACATCACATATTCTAGATTTGAAGCATACATGGCCACTGCATGAACACTATTTCCGCATACCTCACACCAACCTACAACTTGTTGGACGACATTGACTGTGGCTACAGGTTATGCTGCTCCCAACTTTATGATGTTGAATGATGTGTTGATCAAATTTTGTAGTGCAGAAATCTAAGCTGATAAGGCTATGAATTGGTCCACCTCCAAGACACCCACAATTATTTTTGTGGCACTTCTAGAATCTGATTGCCAATCTGGATTTCCTTGTGCTATGCAGTTCAACAATGTGTACAGCTCATCATAAGTTAATTCCAGCGCTTGACCACCTGCGGTTGAATCTAGAAAAATTTCCGTATTGTGATCAAGAGCTTCTACAAAAGTATGAGTAAGTATCCAAAGAAGAGCCTTGAAATATTCCTAAGCATGATAGAGTTTTTAATCAGGCTTCTGTTTGAAGCTCACTATCTCACTACGAAGTCTCACAGTCTTGCCTGATGGAAAGAATCTGATGAGGAACTTTCTGGCTAAATTATCCTATGAAGTAATTGAATTAGCTAGATCTGCATTTAACCACCTTTAAGCTTCCCCCTAAAATGTATGGGGAAACAGTGTCAGCCTCACATAATCTAGATTCACCCCTGTTGGAGTGAATGTATCAGTAAGCTTAATGAAAGTCTGCAAGTGGACTTGTGGATCCTCATGTGAAAGCCTTGCAAATTGTCCACTACTAATATGAAGTTGTGCTATATTATATTTCAACTCAAAATTCCCCCCACCTGCTAGTCTTTGAATTGGGGAAGTTAAGTTTGTAGGAAGTGGGTGTCACGCCCCAAAATCCCATCGGGCCGGACTGGCACCCGAAGCCGAGAAGGCCCGGGAGAACCCGTTCAAATACCTGTACTTTTCCTTACATGTCACCAAAAATTTGGACAACACTTTGTTGCATATAGAAGGATCTAATTACCTGTATCAGCACAACACGCACAAATATATATATATAATACTTGGCCGTCGGGGCCACCACATATACAGATATAACATCACTATATAAACTTCCATGACTTTACCCTTCCTTTTGTCTACAAAGCCTCTAGGATATACATGACATAACTAGGGTCGGGACAAACCCCCACCCACACATGACTCTTGTACAATAACAAAACATAAGGAACTGACTCGGAAAACTCCAAAGCAAACTGGAGCTCACCAACAATAGCTGTATGACCTGGCTCCTATCTAGGCTGTGAATGAGCTGAGGTACCTATGCCTGTAGCATGAGATGCAGGTCCCCGTGGGGGACGTCAGTACGAAATATGTACTAAGTATGTAAAGCTGTAGATAATCACATATGATATAGGAGCTCAATAGAAATCCGAAACAAGTGAATAAATCGTAATAAGAGTGGACCACACTTACTAGAAATTGTGACAACCTGTACATTGAATTTATTCAATCACTTTGCCTTCGTTCTTAACATCTTTGTAATCATTACTGTACTGTACTGTGACCATTAGGCTGCCTCCAGTACATATCAACTGGGATCGACCCATGCTAGGCTTATGCCCCTGGGATACCACCCATAAACACGTAAATAGGGATCGACCCATGCTAGGCTTATGCCCCTGGGATACCACCCGATAAGAGAGAACTTCCATCACTTAGTTCAATTAATCTTTGAGATTGTTATTTCAGTCGCCACCACATTTTTGATACTTTGAAATAATGATACATCAATAAGAACCAAGTAATAGACCTTCTATACAATAACGACGTAATAAAGACTCATTGGTACATCAACAATGTGTTTCAGAATCATCAATATCACAACAATGAAATAGGAGCCTTTTGGTATATCAATGAAACATTTTGACACTTTATAGAATGGAAACAACTTCGTTGGTAATGTAGAACAATGCATGTTTTTGGACAACCTCAGAATCTTACTTGATGGAACATTGGTGTTTTCATGCCAAAGAACATCGTTAGAGTATTCTTTACATACCTCGTTGTAGATTCGGATACCAATTCAACACAACTTCCCGAATTTACAAATCACTTATCTACAATGAAATGTTTGGCATCTAGTATTAGCAACCCAGCACCACAATTCTCTTCCATAATTCCATACAACCAATATTTGCAAAACATTCCAAAAACCAACTTGAACAATAGGTTTGTGTGTATATATATATATATAATCATCAATACCACATCATCACACCAAATCCCTTCACAATTCAACATAATCCAACATCATTTCCCAATCATCTTTCAACAACAATCAAATAACATACTTTTTATGCTCACATGCATATATATATACATATCCATATAAATAACACCAACATAATTTACATCCTTACCATAAAATGAACCTTTTGATTTCGAATTCCTGTTGGCACAAATAAGGGGTGCTTCTCGAAACCCTCGAGACGGTGAACACAACTACGGAATCAATTTGGACTTTCTACGGTTGAATGACAAGATAATTGGAGTTGAACTTAGACTAGGGTTTCTTATTCTTCAATAATTTGGATGATAAAATGATGGATATGAGGCTAAGTATATGTATATAATGACCAATTTTCGTCCATGAGGTGATGGAAAATGACCATATTGCCCTTAAAAATTTAAGTAAATCCGAATCTGTCCATGGTGGACTGTTTTGATAGGCTAAAGTAAATCGACCATAACTCTTTGCTCCGATATCGGATTTGGGTGAAATTGGTATCGTTGGATAGATAATTCAAAGGTATTTAATTTCATATAAAGTAGGCCACCCAGTTCGTACTGTACAAGTAATTATGATCGTTTGAAGTTGACCCTAAAAATCTTTTTTGAGAGGCTGAAGTAAAACGAGTATAACTCCTTACACAGATGTTGGATTTGGATGAAACCAATTTCATTAGAAAGAAGACTCTCGGGGATTCTCATAGATATATAGCATCTCACACAGTTCATTTGTACAAGGAGTTATGATCGTTTAAAGTCGACCCAAAAATCTGTTTGGCTGCAGTACTTTTGTGTGCAGAAAATTTCTGCACATTTACTGTTCATTGTGTCCACCGTTTTCAAGTTTCGAACATGCTCGCTTATATCCGATACTCATCTGTTTTCAAAAATCTTTATATCGTTGGAAAGATAACTCGATAAACTTCGCATAGAAACTTCGATGAGCAAATTCCGGTATAAATAATGTCGATTCCCATGCACATATAATCAAACTATACACTTGAAACCATCTCAAAATAATCAATACTCATACTTAAACTCATATATACCTAACTTATGATCAATACATATACTCTAACACATATAATCATGGCTAATGCACGTAATTAAGTACGGGGTGTTACATCCTTCCCCCCTTAAGGACATTCGTCCTCGAATGTGAATGTAGTTATTTAGCCGAAACAAGTTCGAATTCATAATTGATATTCACGTCATCATATAGATATTATGCATATGTAAAAACTTACTTGTTAGCGTCCCAGTTCCACTCCTTGCACTTATTTTTCACCTTTGAACAAATAAGGGTATTTCATTTTCATTGCTTCCTCCGCTTCCCATGTAATCTCTTCCCTTTGTTGATTTCTCCAAAGTACTTTCACCGATGCTACTTCATTGTTTTTCATCTTCTTAACTTGACGACCGAATATAGAAATAGGTATCTCCTCATAGGTAAGATCTTCTGTTACTTGAACATCTTCAGTAGAAGTAATAAGGGATGGATCTCTGATGCACTTTCGAAGCATCGATACATGAAATACTGGATGCACTGATGAGAGTTCCTGGGGTAGCTCTAATTCATAAGAACCTTGACCACATCTTCGAATAATCTTATACGGGCCTATATATCGTGGACTCAACTTTCCTTTTTTTCCAAATCTTATCACCCCTTTCATTGGCGATACCTTCAAAAATACCCAATCTCCTAACGAAAACTCTAGCCCTCTTCTTCTACTATTCGCATATGACTTGTGTTGACTTTGGGCTGTTTTCAAATGTTGCTGAATCACCCTGACTTTTTCTATGGCTTGATACACAAGATCCGGTCCGAACATAAGAGTTTCACCCACTTCGAACCATCCTATTGGTGATCTACACTTCCTCCCATATAAAGCTTCATATGGTGCCATTTTGATACTTGAATGATAGCTATTATTGTAGGCAAACTCAATAAGAGGTAAATGATCATCCCAGCTGCCTTTAAAATCTATAACACATGCTTGTAGCATATCTTCAAGTGTTTGAATGGTGCGCTCTGCCTGTCCATCCGTTTGAGGGTGAAAAGTTGTACTCAGATTCACTTGTGTTCCCAAACTCCGTTGGAAAGACTTCCAAAAGTTTGCGGTAAATTGAGTTCCCCGATACGATATAATAGAAGTTGGCACCCCATGTAATCAGACTATTTCTTTAACATACAACTTCGAATATTCTTCAACTGTGTAAGTGGTCTTAACGGGTAAGAAATGTGCGGATTTAGTAAGCCTATCCACAATCACCCATATAGAATCAAATTTTCAAGCTGTACGAGGCAAACCTGTAACAAAATCCATGTTGATCATGTCCCACTTCCAAATTGGAAGATCTATGCATTGCATATAGCCTCCGGGCTTTGGATGTTCCACTTTAACTCGTTGGCAATTTGGACATTCAGCTATAAATTCTGCGATGTTCCTTTTCATGTCATTCCACCAATACATATCTTTCAAATCTTGATACATTTTGGTTGATCCTGGATGAATGGAATACCTTGAAAAATATGCCTTTGTCATAATCTTCTTTCTTAGCCCGTCTACATCCGGCACACACAATCGGTTTTGGCACTGAAGTACTCCTTCTCGCGTAAGCTTAAATGCCTTGGTCGCACCACTCTGAACGTTCTCCTTAAGCTGTAATAAAATAGGATCTGCATCTTGCTTCTCTTTCACCTCAGCTACTAATGAGGATTCCGCGGCATTATGCACAATAAGCTCCTCATCCGAAGTTTCGAGAAGACGAACTCCTAGACTAGCTAATTGATGAAGATCTTTAATCATCCCTTGCCTTTCTATAGGTGCCATCATAGCCTTACGACTCAACGCATCAGCTACTATATTCGCTTTCCCTGGGCGATACAAAATATCAACATCATAATCTTTTAATAGTTCCATCCACCTTCGCTGCCTCAGATTTAGATCCTTCTGACTGAAAATATATTGTAAGCTCTTGTGATCAGTATATATATCAACATGAACCCCATATAAATAGTGGCGCCATATTTTTAAAGCAAAGATAACCGCTGCCAGCTCAAGATCATGTGTGGGGTAATTTTTCTCATGTGGCCTTAATTTCCTTGAGGCATATGCTATCACCTTACGATGCTGCATTAATACACATCCTAAACCAATTCTCGAAGCATCACAATACACTGTATAACCTTCTGTACCTTCTGGAAGTACCAACACAGGTGTAGAAGTCAACTTATTCTTCAATTCTTGGAAACTCTCCTCACACGCATCATTCCATTGGAACTTGGATGCTTTATGCGTTAGCTTGGTTAAGGGTGCTGAAATAGAAGAAAAGTCTTTATCAAACCTTCTATAATAACCGGCCAACCCGAGAAAACTACGAATCTCCGTAGGCGTTGTGTGCCTTGGCCAGTTCTTCACAGCTTCTATCTTTTGAGCATCAACCTTTATCCCTTCACTAGATACAATATGAACCAAAAATGCCACCGACTTTAACCAAAACTCACATTTAGAGAAATTTGCATAAATCTTACAATCACGAAGAGTCTGCAATGCCTGTCGTAAGTGATTGACATGGTCCTCTTCTGATCTAGAATAAACTAGAATATCATCTATAAAAACTATCACAAATACATCCAGGAATGGCTTAAACACCCTATTCATCAAATCCATAAAAGCTGCAGGCGCATTTGTTAGCCCAAATGACATAACTAGAAGCTCATAATGACCATATCGTGTTCGGAAAACTGTCTTGGGTATATCCTTCTCTTTGACCCTCACTTGGTGGTAACCTGACCTCAAATCAATCTTAGAAAAACACTTGGCGCCCTGTAACTGATCAAATAAATCATCAATTCTTGGGAGAGGATATTTATTCTTAATAGTCACCTTATTCAATTGCCGATAATCAATACACATCCTCAGCGAGCCATCCTTTTTGCGCACAAATAACACTGGTGCTCCCCAGGGGGACATACTAGGCCTTATGAATCCCTTCTCTAGCAAATCTTTCAATTACTCTTTCAATTCTCGTAATTCTTTTGGGGCCATTCTATACGGCGGAATGGAGATTGGTTGGGTGCCTGGTATTCTTTCAAACTTTCCAGCAACCAATGGAGTAACATAAGATAATGTGGAACCGGGATCAATTAAGGCATATAAATCGAATGAAAAGATAGACAACGTACCCATAACCACATCTGGGGAAGCCTCTAAATTCTGTCGATCTGCTAGAGAATACGTACGATTTTGAGCCCCGCTAGAACCCGTGGCTCCTCTATCACCTCTAACATGACCCATTGGTCGTGCACCCCTTCCTGAATAAGGCATCGATGATGATGATAGAACAAATGACCCCGTAGGTCGTGCCATACCCCCTATGTCCCTTCGTAGGCATTCCCCCATCATATGCCCCGACATACCGTACCAAAAGCAAACATTGGTCCCCAGCCGACATGCGCCCAAATGATACCTTCCACATTTATTGCATGGCTCTCGAGGAGGTCTCGATTGGCTCATATTCCCTTGCCCTTGGTACCCCACTATCCGCGAACTCTGACTCTCACTTCTATGTCCAAATTGATTTCCTCTGGACCCTTGGAACTGTGGTGGGGAACTAGCTGCAGAATAAGAAGATAATGGCCTAGGTTGTCTAGCAGAAAATTGTGGTCTGAAACCTCCTTGAGATGCCATGAACTGCCCTGTAGATCTGGCCCTTTTGGAATATCCTCTATCTGATTCCTGTGTTCTTCTCCTCTGCCTCTGATCTTCCATTTTTTGTGCAAAAGCTTGGATCCTCGCTATGTCCATATCTTTGTTCAAAGCGGCAATAGTACAATCCCTAACCAAATACGGATCCAATCCATCAACATACCAATGAACTCTGTCATCCATAGTAGCTATAACATTAGGAGCATATCTGGACAAAGAATTAAATCGAAGACTATACTCCCTCACACTTGTATTACCCTGTCGAAGATTTAAGAACTGATCCGCACGGGCCTGACGAGTCTCATATGGAAGATAATGATCAATAAATGCCTCTTTGAACTCTTTCCAAGTAGCTGGGGGTGCATCAATGCCCCTTGACCATTTCCAGTCTTCATAAAAATATATAGCCTCACCTTTGAATCTATACGCGGCTAACTCCACTGTCTCTCTGCCCGATACATGCATCACCTCTAGGGCCCTTTGGATCTGATCAATAAAGTCCTATGGATCTTTGTTAAGATCGGATCCGGTAAAAGTAGGCGGATCCATCTTAAGAAAATCCTGTGTTCGAAGACTAGCCGCCCTATCTATACCACTAGGACTTGCAGTAGGAATGGCTCGCCCTTGAGCTTACCCAGCAACTATACAAGTCAAAAGTTGCACTGCATTTCTAAGATCTTGATCAACAACATTAATAGGTGGCTCTGGGGATATAGTTCTTCTCCCCCTTATTTCTACCGGACTGGGGGAAGTTTCTGATGCATGCTCAGCTGGAGCCTCACTTTGCTTAGTTGGTATAGTGGGTGACTTACTAGTCCCCTCTCCGGCAGCCACATCTACTTGCTTATTGGTATTCTTGCTTCTGGTAACCGGCATCATTACTATAATAAGAGAAACAAACTGATTCAGTGGTCAACTAAGACTTCATATACAATATAAGCTCTATCGCACGATATAAGACATGAAGAAAAGAAACAATTCCTAAATGTCCATAGCCTCCTATTTATAGATGTGGTGCACAACACACCGATAAACAAGACTCTACGCAGACACGACTTTGTAGACTCACTAGGACAAACCACTCTGATACCACTTTTGTCACGCCCCAAAATCCCATAGGGCCGGACTGGCACCCGAAGCCGAGAAGGCCCTGGAGAACCCGTTCAAATACCTGTACTTTCCCTTAAATGTCACCAAAAATTTGGACAGCACTTCGTTGCATATAGAAGGATCTAATTACCTGTATCAGCACAACACGCACAAATATATATATATATATAATACTTGGCCGTCGGGGCCACCATATATACAGATATAACATCACTATATAAACTTCCATGACTTTACCCTTCCTTATGTCTACAAAGCCTCTAGGATATACATGACTTAACTAGGGTCGGGACAAATCCCCGCCCACACATGACTCCTGTACAATAACAAAACATAAGGAACCGACTCGGAAAACTCTGAAGCAAACTGGAGCTCACCAACAATAGTTGTATGACCTGGCTCCTATCTAGGCTGTGAATGAGCTGAGGTACCTGTGCCTGTAGCATGAAATGCAGGTCCCCGTGGGGGACGTCAGTACGAAATATGTACTGAGTATGTAAAGCTGTAGATAATTACATATGATATAGGAGCTCAATAGAAATCCGAAACAAGTGAATAAATCGTAATAAGAGTGGACCACACTTACTAGAACTTATGACAACCTGTACATTGAATTTATTCAATCACTTTACCTTCATTCTTAACATCTTTGTAATCATTACTGTACTGTACTGTGACCATTAGGCTGCCTCCAGTACATATCAACTGGGATCGACCCATGCTAGGATTATGCCCCTGGATACCACCCATAAACACGTAAATAGGGATCGGCCCATGCTAGGCTTATGCCCCTGGGATACCACCCGATAAGAGAGAACTTCCATCACTTAGTTCAATTAATCTTTGAGATTTTTATTTCAGTCGCCACCACATTTTTGATACTTTGAAACAACTATACATCAATAAGAACCAAGTAATAGACCTTCTATACAATAACGACGTAATAAAGACTCATTGGTACATCAACAATGTGTTTCAGAATCATCAATATCACAACAATGAAATAGGAGCCTTTTGGTATATCAATGAAACATTTTGACACTTTATAGAATGGAAACAACTTCGTTGGTAATGTAGAACAATACATGTTTTTGGACAACCTCAGAATCTTACTTGATGGAACATTGGTGTTTTCATGCCAAAGAACATCGTTAGAGTATGCTTTACATACCTTGTTGTAGATTCGGATACCAATTCAACAAAACTTCCCGCCTTTACAAATCACTTATCTACAATGAAATGTTTGGCATCTAGTATTAGCAACCCAACACCACAATTCTCTTCCATAATTCCATACAACCAATATTTGCAAAACATTCCAAAAACCAACTTGAACAATAGGTTTATGTGTATATATATATATATAATCATCAATACCACATCATCACACCAAATCCCTTCACAATTCAACATAATCCAACATCATTTCCCAATCATCTTTCAACAACAATCAAATAACATACTTCTTATGCTGACATGCATATATATATATATATATATATATATACATATCCATATAAATAACACCAACACAATTTACATCCTTACCATAAAATTGCCCTTTTGATTTCGAAGTCCTGTTGGCACAAATAAGGGGTGCTTCTCGAAGCCCTCGAGACGGTGAACACAACTACGGAATCAATTTGGACTTTCTACGGTTGAATCACAAGATAATTGGAGTTGAACTTAGACTAGGGTTTCTTATTCTTCAATAATTTGGATGATAACATGATGGATATGAGGCTAAGTATATGTATATAATGACAAATTTTCGTCCATGAGGTGATGGAAAATGACCATATTGCCCTTAAAAATTTAAGTAAATCCGAATCTGTCCATGGTGGACTGTTTTGATAGGCTAAAGTAAATCGACCATAACTCTTTGCTCCGATATCGGATTTGGGTGAAATTTGTATAGTTGGATAGATAATTCAAAGGTATTTCATTTTATATAATGTAGGCCACCCAGTTCGTACTGTACAAGTAATTATGATCGTTTGAAGTTGATCCTAAAAATCTGTTTTGAGAGGCTTAAGTAAAACGAGTATAACTCCTTACTTAGATGTTGGATTTGGATGAAACCAATTGCATTAGAAATAAGACTCTCGGGGATTCTCATCGATATATAGAAGCTCACACAGTTCATTTTTTACAAGGAGTTATGATCGTTTAAAGTCGACCCAAAAATCTGTTTGGCTGCAGTACTTTTGTGTGCAGAAAATTTCTGCACATTTACTGTTCATTGCGTCCACCGTTTTCAAGTTTCGAACATGCTCGCTTATATCCGATACTCATCTGTTTTCAGAAATCCTTATATCGTTGGAAATCTAACTCGATAAACTTCGCATAGAAACTTTGACGAGCAAATTTCGGTATAAATAAAGTCGATTCCCATACACATATAATCAAACCATACACTTGAAACCATCTCAAAATAATCAATACTCATACTTAAACTCATATATACCTAACTTATGATCAATACATATACTCCAACACATATAACCATGGCTAATGCACGTAATTAAGTACGGGGTGTTACAGTGGGACTGCCACTTCCCTAACCTTCCTACCAGCAACTTGTTGTTCAGCCATAGGAACAGGACTCTCTTGGCCTTCTTGTATTTGAGGAATTCTAGGAAGAAGGATTGCTTCTCTCCTATGTTGATGGTAAAGTTTCTTGGATTTTGGGCTGGGTTCTACCAACTCCCGATCCCTTGCCAGCTTATCAACTTAAAAACCTATTTCTTGCAATAACAAAACCAAGATGAAGCATAAAAACACCAAATAAATCTAAATATCAAACTAAAAAAAACAATTTCCAAAATACAAGTTCTCGGCAACGGTGCCAAAAACTTGACAGAGTTCAAGCGCACACGCAAGTGTACGTGGTCTACCAAGTAATATAGTGTACTTCAAGAAAGCCGATTTATCGATCCCACAGAGACTAGATTTGGTAATGATTTGATTTCAGTTCACACTTTAGATTCAATTGATGCGAGAGTAACAAATTAAAGAGTTTGGAAATTGTAAATTAAAACTAAACAATGCGAAAAGTAAAGGTCTTGATAAAATCAATAAGAGCACAACCCAGGGTTGAAGCACTATGAACAATCATATTATGCTTTTGGATTTAATTCATTAACTTGCTTATCTTGGTTGTTGATTCATAGGGTTAATTGCATAATTATGGTTTTCTAACCTCTAATCTATTACCTAAGTTGAACCTTACAACTACATTGTTGATATGGGATGTAATGGTTCACTTGATCTCTTAACAAATATCATCCTACATGTGAATCAAGTAAGGTATCTAAGTACATCCCTATCCTAGATACTAATTCAAGTTTCTTATTTTATAAAGAATCAAGAACCATACTCTGCTTATTCCCATGTTCTATGTGAACAAGGTTGACAATGGATGTATTCTAAGGGTCATGAATCCTTATAATAGTTATAATAAGAATAACCAAACAACCAATATTGATAAGCAAAGAAAATAAACTTAATCCATATCAATAATAATTATGTTCTTGGCTTCAACTCCGAAAAAGGGCGTTTAGCCACACATAGTCATAATCGTAATCACAAAATAGTAATTAATGACTAAAACATGAATAAACTAAATAAAAATAATAAAAAACTAATGAAGAAGCTGTAGCATCCCTTTGCTCACCAAAATATGCTAAAAGATGTGTAAAAACGTGATACAATATATATTTATACTATAGGAGCAAGACATTTTTGTGTTGGACAAGAAAACCTTCAGTTATTGAGCCAGGGACTAGGTGGGGTGACACCCTGGGTAGAGACCCACTCCATGTGAGGCGTCGCATCCAAATCACCCTAAGCTATTGGAATTTTCTCTCAAAAAATTTTCGAAGGCAAGGGAGCACCGAAATAACCCAGCATCGCGAGCTAATCGCGGTTAGGACCTTCATGCGTATATTTGTTACTATTTTGGAACTATTATGAATCCAATGTTTTTTTGAATGCGTTCATTGGCTAATCCTAAAGTTCACACGCGCCCAAGATATTCTAGAGGTCCAAAAGTGTGTCAATCTGGGTATTGTGCCTTCGTTGAGCTATTCCGAGCCTTTTTGAGTTTTTCCCACTTGATTTGAAACTTTTATATCCTTCATATATCATAATAATACATTCACCAATAATTATATAACATTAAACACAGCAATTTAAAGCTCAAAACAACACAACATCCAACACGATGAACTAGAAACACGAGCTAAGCATAGGCTAATTTCACTTTGATCTTTAACTTATTGTTTTGACCCTTGGCTTGATCCAATTGACCCTTGAGAATTATCAACAAGTTATTTCACATATAATTACACATAAAACTATTTGGAACACTTTAAAAACAATAGAATCCACCGGAATCAAATATACAAGTCCCTAGCTCAAGCTAGTAACACTAGTTTTCCGGGTTGAACTCTAAATGAATCTTTTAGGTACAAACTTGTTTGAAACCCACTTTGAACATCATAAACATGTGAATTAACACTATGATAAACATTTATCTAATTATCCACCCATATATCACATGAATCATCCTCTAAAAAAGGCTAAAATGGCTAGAATAGTGACACTAGAATGCATAAATACATCCAACATCAGCGACGCGCCAAGGCATCCATCGCTATAGCCACCACGCCACATTGGAATCATGGTGGGATACTATTTTTGGAAATCTAATGGGGTCCGGTCCTTATATAAAAAAACCCAAAACTCACTTGAGACGTACTACTTACACCCCTGAGCATGAATCAATTCAAAAACTTACGTCTCGGGGTTGGGAAATCCACTTTAAAAATCCTCAAAGTTAAAGGGAGCCAAAATGTGACTAAGTCCCTCAACACTTGGTTAAATTTCCATGCTATAAGTCTTATGTGCAAACACTAGGATCTGAATTAAACTAAGTTTAATATGAGGGTATTACAATATCTCTCATTTGGAAATATTCGACCTCGAATGAAACTGGTTAAGCTGAGGATACTAAAGAACTGATACTATATACTGGCATGCACATCTGAGGACATAACTGCATGACTGAATCTAAAACATAATGAGTGGATGAACTAAACTATGGATACATGAAATAACATAAAGATAGTTATATAGATGGACTGAGACTGGAAAAGAGAAAATGTATGGAAAACTATTACCTTGAGGTGAGTATGAGTTCACAAAGAAGAGGTGAGCTTCTTCCGTTTCCCAAGTGGAGCCCTCAACGGACTGATTTCGCCAATGAACTTTGACTAAGGGAACTTATTTGTTCCTTAGTCTAAGGATCTGGTGATCAAGAATCTCTACTGGAATCTCTTTATAAGAGAGACTATCCTAAATATCCATACTTTCTAAAGGGACTACAACAGCTGGGTTAGCCATACATTTCTGTAATAAGCATACATGGAACACTGGGTGAACGGATGTTAAATCTACAGGCAATTCTAGCTCATATGCTACCTTTCCAACATGACTTAAGATTCTGAAAGTGTATAAATATTGGGGACAAAGCTTCCCCATTTTGACAAATCTCTTCACCCCTTTCATGGGTGAAACCTTCAAGTAAACTAAGTCATCCACCTCAAACTCGATATCCCTACTCCTCATATCTGCATAGGATTTCTGACGACTCTGGGCTATTTTCAACCGCTCTTTAATCAACTGGACTTTCTCCATGGCTTCAAAAACCACATCTGGCCCTATCAAAGCAGCCTCACCCACTTTGAACAAACTGATGCGTAATCTATACCTTCTCCTATAGAGAGCCTCAAACGGGGCTATCTGAATGCTAGAATGGTAACTGTTATTGTAGGCAAACTGATCAACAATAAGTGCTCATACAAACTACCCTTGAAGTCAAGAACACATGCCCTTAAGATATCCTCTAGGGTTTGAATAGTCCTCTCTGCCTCACCATCTGTCTGAGGGTGAAAAGCTGAACTGAGATGAAGTTAGGTACCAAGACCTTTTTGAAAGGCTTTCCAAAAGTTAGAGGTAAACTGAGTACCCCTGTTAGAAATGATGGACAAAGGTATTCCGTGAAATTTCACCAACTCTCTAATATACAACTTAACATAATCTTTGGTTGAATAGGATGTGTGAACTGGAATGAAATAGACTGATTTGGTCAATCTGTCTACAACAACCCAAATTGAATCATAATGACGACGTGAATGGGGTAACCCTGTCACAATGTCTATATTCACCTCTTCCCACTTCCAAGTAGGAATACTAAACTCTTATAAGGTACCACCAGGCCTTTGGTGCTCCACATTAACCTATTGACAAATGGCACACTTGGCCATAAATTCTACAATATTTTTCTTCATACCACTCCACTAATAGACTTCTTATAAATTGCGGCACATCTTAGTGTCTCCTGGGTGAATAGAGTAATGCACACCATATGCTTCGGCCATAATCCGCTGCCTCAAACCATCGACGCACGGCACATACAGTCTATTATGGTATCTCTACACACCATCTCCCCATTTTTATAAAGCCTCTATCTTTTGATCTCTAACTGATTCATTCAACTTAACTAGACTAGGAGCTTAATCTTTCTTTTCTTTCACTTCGACAACCAAAGAAGATTCTGAACTATTTTGAACCCATAGACTACCCTCAACTGAATTAACCAAACAAACGCCTAGTCTATCCAACTGATGAACCTCTTAAACCAACTTATTATTATCATACTCAACATAGGCAACACTTTTCATAGACAGTCTACTAGGGGCGTCTGCCAAAACATTGGCCTTGTTCGGATGATACATAATACTTATGTCATTGTCTTTTAACAATTCTAATCACCTTCTCTGATGGAGATTAAACTCCCTTTGCGAAAACACATATTGTAAGCTTTTATGGTCCATGAACACATCAACATGGACCCCATATAGATAGTGCCTCCAGATTTTCAAGGAAAATACAATAGCAGCTAACTCAAGATCATGGGTAGGATAGTTCTTTTCATGAGACTTAAGATGTATAGAGGCATAGGCTATGACCTTACCTCTCTACATCAAAATAGAACTCAGACCAACTATAAAAGCATCACAATAAACAACAAATCCATCTATACTATTAGGTAACACCAAAACTTGGGCTGAAGTGAGTCGAGTCTTTAACTCCTAAAATCTCTTCTCATAGGAATATGACCGATGAAACTTAACTTTCTTTTGAGTCAATCTAGACATGGGAGATGAAATAAATGAAAACCCCTCAACAAACCGTTGGTAATAGACAGCTAAACCTAAGAAACTCCTGATGTCTGATGGAGAGATGAGTCTAGGCCAGTTTCTCACTGCTTTGGTCTTTTAAGGATCAACTCTAATGCCATTACCAAAAACAATAAGATCGAGGAAAGCTACTGACCTTATCCAAAATTCACACTTGCTGAATTTGGCAAATAGCTGATGATCTATAAGATTTTCAATATGATTCTAAGATGGTCTGCATGGTCATCCTCACTACGGGAATAGACAAGGATATCATCGATAAAGACTATGACAAATATGTCTAGGTACTGTTTGAACACTCGGTTCATCAGGTCCATAAAGGCTACTGGGGCATTTGTTAGCCCAAAATACATGACTAGAAACTCAAAGTGACAGTAACGGGTTTTGAAAGTTATCTTTGGAATTTCACATTCCCTTACTTTAAGGTGGTGATAGATGGATCTAAGGTCTATCTTAGAGAAGTAAGTTAAACCTTGGAGTTGTTCAAATAAGTCATAAATCCTAGGAAGAGGATATTTGTTTTTGATTGTGACTTTATTCAACTAATGGTAGTCGATACACATTCGGAGAGAGCTATTTTTCTTATGCACGAATAGAATGGGAGCGCCCCATGGAGAAACATTGGGCCTTATGAAGCCTTTATCTAAGAGGTCTTTAAGCTGATCTTTTAACTCTTTAAGCTCGTCTGTAGCCATACGATAAGGAGGAATGGAGATGGCTGAGTATCTGGAAGAAGATCAATACCGATTTCTATTTCTCTATCGGGAGGTACCCTTAGCAGATCTTCGGTAAAGACTTCAGAAAACTCATTGACTACATGGAATGACTGAACTATTGTGTCTCAGACTTAGTGTCTTTGACTCAAACTAAATGATAAGTGCAGCCTTTTGATATCAACTTTCTGGCCTTAAGATAGAAGATGAAATGACTCTTAGGAGACACTAAATTACCCTCACATTCAAAGAATGGCTCATAAGTAAACTAAAATTTCATGAATTAGGTGCGACAATCTATTGTTGTATAATAGGAATGGAGCCAATCCATGCCCAAAATAATGTCAAAATTGGACATGTCCAACTATATTAAGTCTGCTAATATAATTTTGTGAAGAATAGTGATATGACACTTTCTATAGACTCATTTGGAAACAAGTGACTCACCCACTGGAGTGGAAACTAAGAAGTTCTTAGAGATCTTTTCAGGACCTACTTCAAAATTCACTGCAACTAATGGAATCACATAAGAGAGATTTGACCTTGGGTCTAACAACACATAAACATTGAGATGAAAGACACAAAACATACCAGTAACTATATTTGGTGAACTCTTCTACTCTTGATGGGATGATAAAGAATATAACTAATTCTAGTACTGACCACCATCGGTACTGGATGATGCGCCCTGAGTAGGGGCTGGGCAACCTAGTGGAGCTGGTGCGCTAGTAGCCTGAGCTTAGGAACGAACATCTATGCTTCCCTGCTTAGCATATGGGCACTCTTTGATCCTGTGTCCCAACTTACCATATCCATAACAACTTTTTTGTATCAACAAACACTCACTAGGATGATTTCTACCACACTCAACACATGTCGAATAACTGGGCCTTCCACTCACACTATTTTGAGCCCTGGACATATAAGTTCTACCCCACTATTCTTTCCTAGTTTTGGGTACAAGAGCACTAGATAAAGATGGCATTGACATAGATGAGTGACCCTGAAACTACGAATGATTCCCCCCATCCAAACCTCATTTAGTGGTAGATAAACTGCATGGTCCTAGCCTTCTTATTTCCCCCCTCTCTCCCCTTTAAGTTATCTGCCTCAATCTATTGGGCATGAATCATCATCCTAGAAATATCTATGTCCCTAATAAGCATGGTTGTCCAACACTCTTTGACTACAAAACCAGACACTCCAGTAACGAACTTACTCATACTCGATCTAGGGTCAACTATCAAGTCAGGAGCATACTTAGACAGCTGATTGAACTTCAATACTCCTTCACTATCACTGAGTTATGCCTCAGGTTCCTGAACTCTTCTATCTTAGCTTCTCTCATCTCACGTGGAAAGAATCTATCTAGGAACACATCCTGAAACACCTACCAACTTATTGGAGCTGCATTTTCACCTCTACCATTCTTTGACATAACCACCCAATCATATGCAACAACCTTTAGTCTATAGGATGCTAATTCTGCACTCTCCTCCTCAGTAACATGTATAATTTGGGTGATCTTTTTCACCCCATCAAGATAGAGCTATGGGTCCTCACCTACTTTTGACCCAAATAATTTAGGCAGATTCATTCTTATGAAGTCATAAATTCTGGATGCAACTAAATCACCATTCTGCTGAAGTAGGACTGTAGCCTGATGGTTTCCCTGAACATTGGTAGTCATAACTTGGTCCAATTCCTGAAAGGCAGCCTGAAATTCATCAAGGGATACATTCTCATTTAAAGGATCAGCAAGCTTGGGTGGTTGGTCATTATTTCTGCATGCATTAGCTCGGCAAAGAGGCATATTCTTTCATGTAAGAGAATGATTTAAAAGCAGATAGGTTCAACTGTAAGCATAAAAGATCATGAAAGAAAAGGATGATTTCCTAAATCATTCCATAACCTCTTGCTTATAAATGTGGTGTGCTTCTACAAAATTTAAAACTCAAGAAAAAAAAATCTAGGCATATGAATACTGAAATACTGAATTTACTGTCTTAACTAAACTGAGTTTACATGAATATAATGTCTGAAAATGCTTAACTTAAAAGTCTAAACAACCAACACTGGAAATCTGAAATATTACTAACAGTCTGACAAGCCTGTACTTCTACTAGCTAGAGAGTCGCTGGGAAAGACGCCCAACTAACTTGAATAAAACTGAAAACAACTGATCAAAATCCATATAAAGCTAAAAATCTGAAATAATGGGCCCTCAAACTATGAGGACTCACCAACTGTCGGGATGTAGATAGAGATGCTCACGGTCAATCACACTGCTGGAATTGAGCCCTTAAACCTATATTATTAAATATTATAGAACATAAACATATATTTGGATCAGTTCTTTTGGAATGTACTAAGCATATTGGGGTGAGTGCATAAGTAAAACAATAATGCAATATTCAATCAAACTTTCAAAATAGCATGCCAAGTGTAAATGACTCACCTTGGCTTGAATAATAAAATTGTGAAATCATAAATCATTAGTAGTAAATCATAAAAGTAATTATTGTGAGCCCCCACACTTAGTTCTAAAAAGATTTACTCTTATTCTATTTTCAAACCATGCAATATAAGTGAAAAGTAACTCACCTTTGTCATATGAAAACTGAAAGCTGAAATCTCATAATTGACATCTATTATAAGCAATATCTAAGTAAATTTGTGAGCCTTTACACTTAGTTTATAAAATCGTTCTGTTATTCTATTTTAGGACTTAAAAATTAGGGAGGTTCTTCTAATCTCTTAGGAATTAGGGAGTTTCTTCTAATAGACATACACTATGTGAGTTGTCATAGTGTCCAACGTCTAGTTCCCCTAAGGGAAAAATATCATGTTTGGGAGAGGTGTAATACTCTTGCCAAAGAGTATAACCTGAGTTGAGTGATCACAATCTGTATCTGCATCCATATAAATAGGAATAATCTGAATTTGTACCTAAGTTAGATAGTAGTTCTGGGTTATGAGACCTTGGAATCATATCCAACTTAGTGCTAAATACTACTCTCTTTAATCTATATGCTCATTCTGAAGGAATTCACGTTAAAACTAGCATAAGGGTTTATAATGAAAACCAATTATGCAACTATCCATTTTAAACTGCATTCAAAACTAATCTGTGTGGATTTCATATCTTAGCGGAGGATCAAAAGATCAAATCTTGCTTAAAATATGAATACATGTTTTTTAAAGAATTCTTAAACGACATCTTTCTTGAAATATCAAGACTAAAACTTAGGGCTTGAAAACCCCTTTCTTGAACTCATGTCAAATAATCACAATTCATGTTCAATAATGAAAATCTTGAAATGCTTTAACAATTATAGTCAAGATAACGAAATTCAATATACAAAATCAAGTCACACGCATAAGTATGTGAAAATAGTCATGTAATTCAATACTTAAATCACTTGTAACCTCGTAAGGATCAAACAATGATATTCGAGTATGAACCCTAAAATCTAAATCATGTAATTTCATGTAAACTCAACTTTAAAGACTAGTTTTGGGCACAAGGATGAAAGGAGTATCCCTGTTCATAATCCCACATACCTTAATTGTTAATTGGATGTATAAGTTTAAACTTTGAATCCCTAATGACGTTCTTTAAGCTTTTTCTTGAAGTTCTTGAATTCGAAAACTTGAATTCTTGGTTATCTTGAAAAAGGAATGGTGAAAAATTGGGTTTCCTAAAGTTAAAGTCGAAGATCTAGGGTTTTCTTGGAGAGACATTTGGTGAGAAATAAGTGTAATATGCTTAGTATAGGGTTAAATCTTCTGTTTTTATGAATTGGAGGCGTGGAAAAGACTAAACAGCCTTTTGAATTTAAAATTCATGACTGGAATATCGTTTAAGGCTTCACCGTGACGCGGTGATCCCCTCATCGCTATACTCACGATGATGAGGTGCAATCGCGGTGAGCCACTGGAAAATAGCAATTGCAGATTGTCTCTCCACCATGACGCGCCAAGGCAGCCATCGCTATATCCACCGCGGTGCGGTGGGCTACTATTTTAGGAAATCCAACGGGGTATGGTCCTCTTCTGAAAAAATTTAAAAATCACCCGAGACGTGCTACTTAAACCCCTGAACATGAATTAATTCAAAAACTTACGTCTCGGGGTCGGGAAATCCACTTTAAAAATCCTCAAAGTTAAAGGGATCCAAAATATGACTAAGTCTCTCATCTCCTGGTTAAATTTTGATCCTATAAGTCTTATGTGTAAATGCTAAGAGCTGAATTAATCTAAGTTTAATACGGGGTATTATATACTCTATGTTGTTGGCATGAGTGTTTTGTTGTTGTTGCTGAAACTACTGCTGTAGATTATTCCATCATTGAATTGGTGGTTGAGTCGGCCAATTTTGATTATAGGCATTCCCATAATTATGCCTTTGATCATTTCCCACAAACATCATTGACTTAGGATTTGCAACACACAAAGATGCAGAATGACCAATGTTGCTACAAACCTTACACCAACTTGTTGTCTGTTGCACTTCACTTGAGCCGAAGTTTGATTCGCACTCAATTTTCTTAGTTGGTTCATTATGTGATTTTGCATGACTGAGATCTGAACGACCAAGGATGTAGAAATTGTCAACTTCAATCATGTTTGCAACCTTTTTTATTAATCCTCTTGAGGTATCACTACGCCAATTCGAATTTCCTTGAGCAATCCAGTTCAACAAAGTGTATAGCTCATCATACTCCATCTCCAAAACTTGATCACCCCCATAGATGAATCTAGAAAATTTTTTGTTTTATGGTTAAGTGCCTCAACAAAAGTGTGAGCTAGTACCTCATTGGATTGCTGATGATGTGGAAAGTCTCGAAGAAGATCTTTAAACCTCTCCCAAGCATGATATAAGTTCTCATCTATCCTCTATTTGAATCTCACAATCTCACTTCACATAGTCGTAGTCTTACAAGATGGAAAGAATTGGATGAGGAATTTCCGAGCTAAGTCATCCCAGGTTGTGATTAAACTTGTCGGCTCAGCGTTCAACCACATCTTCGCTTCCCCAATAGTGTAAAGAGGAATAGTGTCATCCTCACATAGTCAGTTGACACACCCGTAAGTATGAATGTGTCTCTAATATCCAAGAAGTTCCGCAAGTGGACTTATGGGTCTCCACCCGTAAGAACTTACCTCCAACATCCGGTTTTTAAAAAGGAGAGGTAAAATTCATCATAAGTGGTATTGCCACTTCTCAAACTATCCTGTGGGCTGGTGGATCTTCAACCATAAGGGTAGGAATATCTTGGTATTCTTGGATTTGCAGAATGTGATAAGAAGGACTGCTTTTCTCCTTAATTTGTGAAAGCATTGCTTGGGTTTGCGGCTTGGTTCAACTACATCCCTATATCTTCCCATCTTACTAATATATCAACCTTCTCCCTGCAAAGACAAAACCAAGACCAAGTGAAAAGCACCAAATAAATCTAAAAAGTAAAACAAAAACTGAAGTAGTAGACAAATTACAAGTACCCGACAACGGCACCAAAAACTTGTTGCGCCCAAGAATACATGCAAGTATACATGGTCTCACCAAGTAGTAAAGTGGACCTTTAGAAGCCATGCATCAATCCCACATGGACTTGTTTTAACAACTATCAAATTTTAGTTCACAATTAAGATTAAATTGATGTGGAAGTAACCAAAAGAGTTTGTGAGTTGTAACTGAAATTAAAGTAAACAATGCAATAAAGTAAATTTCATGGACAATCAATAAGGAGAAACCTAGGGTTAAGGCTCTGCAAACAATCATACTAAGATATTGAACTTCATTGGTTAGATTACTTATCTTGGTTGTTGATTCACGGGGTTAATATTATGTTCATGGTCTCTCGAGCCTTTAATCACCTATCTAACTTAACCCTAATATTATATCGTTGAGCGGGGATGTGAGAACTAAGCTAAACACATTTATATTTCATCCTTTAGTGAACCAAATAGGTCACGTAGGTATATCTCTATTCTACATACAAATAGAAGCTTATAATCCTACTCTATTTAGCCCCACATTCTATCCTCTTATTCCCCCTCTCTAGTTCACAAAGACGATAATGGATGTATTCTAAGGGTCTTGAATCCTTAAAATAGTTATAAAAAGGGTAAATAAACAACCAAATACAATTAGAAAGCAAAACCTAATTAATTTAAAGCAATAGTAATCATGTTCTTGGCCATAATCCCGGAAAGGGGGCTTTTAGCCGCTCATGGATATAACAGAAATCGCAAAGGTAGAAAACATGTTAAAATCGATAGAAAAACTTAATTAAAGGAATAAAAACCCTAATTGAAGTATTTTCCAGTCCCTCTCCAAGTTTTAAAGTCGTCCAAGTTCTTTAACATCAAGTTCAAGTGTCCTATTTATTGAAGGACGATTTGGCCGTTTTATAGACTAGGTACGCGTTGCCTCATCTATTCTATGGACTAGGGTGTGTGATGTGGCCTCATAGTGGTGACACAATGTATAGTCATCTTTTAATCCATATATATGTCCACGATGACCCTGTCATAGCATGGACCAAGGTATACGACGCCCCATGCATTCACGACCTCAATTTGACTCCTAACCAAAGTCTTGTGGTGGTGTTTCCACTTGATTTCCATCTTGTGTATCATACATATGTCATTATAATCAACTCACCAAGAATTATATTTCATCAAACACCATGTATTAGAGCTCAAAACAACATAATGTCAAGTACAAAGAACTAGAAACTTAAGCTAAGAACTAGTTTTGCCCTTTTTGATCTTTAACTTATGTTTTGACTCTAGGCTTGATTCAATTTAACCTTAAACCATGTGACTAATAAATTTAACACTAAGATGATCAATAATATCATTATAAACACATTAAGAACATAAGTAGTCCTCAAAATAAGGCTAAATAATCCCAGATAATAACACTGAGATGCATAAATCCACCTCAGATCACTTGTTAGACCCAAGATAGAGGCTTTTGATGTTGTTATTAAAGGTATCATCCCGGTTTGATTCAGATATGCTTCCATGTTATTTGAACCTCTGTCGACTTCCTCCTATATTTCTACATATTTTTCTTCTATTTTTAATATTATGTGTGTCATGCTATTCCTTTTTATGTTTCTACCCCCGTAGGGGAGTCTTTAGTGGTGGATCGAGTGTACCAATCTTGTAGGGTTACCCTTGTGAGCCGTGAGACTAAGGTAGAATTTATTTTCCTAAATATGATTTATGACATGATCCAAACTAGGGACTTGTCATAATAGGCATCCCAAGTCCAACCGAGGCTGGGGACCACCCTCGTAACCCAACCCAAGGAACCTACGCATATCCTGAGTTGGATGAATTCTGAAAATATAACAAGATAGTGTGTAATAGCACTAATCTAGACTCTGGGATAGGTCTCTGACCGAGACCGACCCAAATGATCCCAACCATCCCAAATCCAACCAATTACCATAACCAACCAAAACCGCAAGACAAAACCCAAACAATAACCAAACTAAGTTCTATTACATAATATAAAAGGATGGAACAGTGAGAAATTTAGTCCAACGGTATCAGCCCTAATACCAATGCCAATACTAAGGCTTACACCAATACCGATATCACCCATACCAACCCATTGTCGTTCCACAAAATCCTCTAACCAAAAGAAAACCAATATTCGATTGGGACATGCCCCCAACCATAGCCAAAACCAATATCCATAAAATAACCAAAGTATATGAAAGTATTCGTAACATAAAATAGAGCTTTTCGAAAAGATAGAAGGTCACCACTTCAATCCAAAAGTTGATCCCAAAATACGATCACTATGCACAAAAAGTAGAACTTCCGGTTCCTGCATCGCGTGGGGATATAGCTGTCCAAAGACGTGTTAGCGAGTGAACGCAGGCATGAACTCAGGATAAGGATAAAATAAAGCCATCCAGTAAAACCAAGTAAACCAACCATATGAGTACAAACCATACATATATATATATATAACCATGCCGGGAAAGGGAACCGAGTTTAGCATGCATTTCAAGACATTAACCTGGGTTTGTGTAGCTTAACCGTCCTAACACCACCACGGGCTATATAGGTCTAGTGTAACCCTCTGAACGGTCCCCGATGAGTGTAACTGCATGAACCGAAGATACCATAAGAGTAGGGGATTCCCAAGTACCCACCACTCGTACCTTAGGTCACCTCCTTGGACCCAACACTATCCAAGGTATGATTCATCCAAACCAAGTTGTACCCAAGTATACGATGAGTACACTTGACCCAAACCCTAGGAAGAATAGAATCATAAGAGGTTTGAACACTATCCACCATACAAGTCCATGGTATGACTCGTATCCTGGCTTTCATCTCATGGTGAGCCACTTGTACTCAGATCCAACTTAAGTTACCAAGTCTAAGATTAAGTGAAGGAAAGAACCATGACCAACAACCTGTATCTACCAATACGACTAGTACCACTCAATTCGTATCCATTCCACGAACCAAATTCAACCTACCATCCATCAATGGTCAGCATACGAACAACCCATACCACTCATACCTGAATGTAAGACTCATTCCCCCTTGTCAAAACTTCTCCAAAAAACAAAAATCCAAGAAATTTTCTAAGGGTCAAAAACCCATGGTGTAATTTCCTCCCCTACTAGGAACATTCATCCTCGTATGACAGACAAGGTAGGGTAACCATAAGCATGATTCATTTGCATTATCAAATATCAATCCAACCTTTAACTAAGTTAGAAAACAAAGATGCAAATATATTAATCTTTCCTTTAACAATGTTTGATAACAAAAGTATGTTGAAGAACACATACCTTCCGCACGAATCCAAGGGCAGAAAATAAATGCAGATATTTGGAATTCATGTCCTCTTCTGCTTCCCATGTACCCTCTTCAACCTTATGTTTCCGCTATAGAACCTTAATCAAGACCACATCCTTGGTCTGTAACCGACAAACCTACCTATCTAATATCTCAATCGAGATCTCTTCATAAGACAGATAATTTGAGATACCCAATCCTTCCAAAGGAACAAACGTAGAAGGATCACCAATGCACTTCCTCAACATGGAAACAAGAAATATCGTATGAATGGAGCTCAAACTAGAAGGCAACTCCAGTTCATAAGCAACATTACCAACCCTTCGCAAAACCGCATAAGGACCCTGTTGAGAAAACCACATTACTTTCTTCATTGGAGATACTTTTAGGAACAGCTTATCCCCAACCTCAAACTCCAAGTCTCTGCGCCTTACATCTGCATAGGACTTTTAGCAACTTTGGGAAGCCTTAAGCCTATTCCAAATCACCTTCACTTTTTCCATATCCTGATAAACCAAATCCGGACCAAACATATCCACCTCACCAAGCTCAAACCACCCAATAGGATATCTACACCTCCTATAATACAATGCCTCAAAAGGGCCATACCAATACTAAAATGATAGCTATTATTGAATGCAAACTCTACTAAAGGTAGATGCTCAACCCAATTGCAACCATAATCATTCACGTATTCCCAAAGCATATCCTCTAATGTCTAAATAGTCCTTTCTGCTTGCCTATCCATCTGCAGATAAAAAATAGTACTCAGACTAACCTTAGTCCCCAATCCCTTTTGAAAAGACCGCCAGAAATAAGATGAAAACTGCGTACCACGATAAGAGATAATCGAAATAGGTACCCCATGTAGCTTCACAATCTTTGAAAGATACAACTTTGCATAATAGTCTACCGAAAAGATAGTCCTCATTGACAAGATGTGAGCGGACTTCGTCATCCTATCCACGATGACCCAAATTAAATTAAATTGGTTTCGAGATCGAGGAAGACTGGTAACGAAATCCATATTGATTACCTCTCATTTGAATTCGGGAAAATTAATTTCTTTATATACCCCACCAGGCCTCATGTGCTCAACTTTAACTTGTTGACACACCATGCAGTTGGCTACAAAATAAGCTATATCTCTTTTCATACCATTCCACCAATACATCTCCTGGATATCATGATACATCTTTTTAGAATCAGAATGAACAACATAGCATGATTCATGCTCCTTAGAAAAAATCCTTCATCATAAACCATCAATGTCAGAAATGCATAACCTCCCTTGGTACCACAAAGTACCATCACCAATGATCTCAAAGACTATCCCCTTTTGCACACTAACATCACTCTTGATTTTCAACAAGATAGGATCTAGCACTTACTTCTCCTGGATATCTGGACCAAGAGATGGCCTAACCACCTCCTGAACCATTACCCCACCATCCTTGGAGTCCAAGAGACAAACTCAAAGATTGGTTAAGCGGTGAATATCCTTCACGAATTCCCACTCTTCTTTCTCCATACGAGCCAAACTCCCCATGGATAACATACTAAGAGCATCAAGAACCACGTTAGCTATACCTGGGTGGTAATGAAAACTCATATCATAGTCTTTGACAAGCTTCAACCATCTCCTTTGCCTAAAATTTAAGACCTTCTAAGTGAAC
This sequence comes from Capsicum pubescens, assembly GCA_030864215.1. Taxonomy (NCBI): domain Eukaryota; kingdom Viridiplantae; phylum Streptophyta; class Magnoliopsida; order Solanales; family Solanaceae; genus Capsicum; species Capsicum pubescens. Next base: position 251,905,439 of record CM061549.1, read on the forward strand.
ACATACTGTAGATTCTTATGATCAGAATAGATGTCCTCGTGCACTCCATAAAAATAATGCCGCTAGATTTTTAAAGAAAAAAACACCGCCAATAGCTCTAAATCATAAGTAGGATAGTTTCTGTCATATACCTTTAATTGCCTAGAAACATAGGAAATCACCTTCCCATGTTGCATAAACAGAAAACCATGTCCCACCCGAGATGCATCACAATAAACCACAAACCCCTCATTTCCTTCAGGCATTGTCAAAACCAAAGATGAAGTTATCTTATACTTAAGCTTCTCGAAACTCCCTTCACATGCATCCGACCAAGAAAATTTTACTTTCTTCTAAGTCAATTTAGTCAATGGGCAACTGTCATCAAAAAGTTTTTCACAAACGGTCTATAGTACCTAGCCAAATCCAAGAAGCTCTGAATATCGACTGGAGTCGTGGTTCTAGGCCACTTCTTAACCACAACCACCTTTTGCGGTTCCACCACAATCCCCTCACTAGAAATAATATGACCAAAGAAAATCACAATGTTTAACCAAAACTCATACTTGGAGAACTTGACATACAATTGCTCTTCCTTCAAGGTCAGTAACACTACACGGTCGTGATTGGCATGATCCACCTCACTTTTAGAATACACCAAGATGTCATCAATAAACACAATGACAAACTGATCCAAGAACTGCCTGAAAACCATGTTCATAAAATCCATAAATGTCGTCGGGGCATTAGTCAATCCAAATGACATACAAGGAATTCAAAGTTCCCGTACCAAGTACAAAAAGTTTTCTTAGAGATATCCACCTCCCTAATCTTAAGTTGATGATACCCAGACTGAAGAACTATCTTAGAAAAGAACTTGGCACCTTGTAACTGATCAAACAAGTCATCTATTATTGGATAAGGATACTTGTTCTTAACCGTTACCTTATATAACTGCCGCTAGTCAATGCACATCCAAAGGGAACCATCCTTCTTACGCATGAACTACACCGGTGCACCCCACAAGGATACACTAGGATGAATAAACCCCTTATCCAGAAAATCCTTAAACTGCTCCTTAACTTTCCTCAATTCAGTTGGAGCCATTCTATAAGAAGGAATAGATATTAGATAAATGTTCAAAACCAAATCAATACCAAACTCAATCTCCCTATCCGGAGGAACACCAGGAAGATCATCTAGAAAGACCTCAGGAAACTCACTTACCACCGAAACCTAATGTAACAAAGGACCCTCCGAGTTAAAATATTTAACCTGGACCAAGTGATAAAGACACCCTATGGAGATTAATCTCTGACCTCTAAGAAAAGAAATAAACCTTCCCCCAGGAGCTAGGGAACCATCCTCCCACTCCATAACCGATTCACCAGGAACCTAAAGACAACGTTACGTGTTTAATAATCTAAGGATGTGAAGCAAGAGTGTAACTAATCCATACCCAGAATGACATTAAAATCCACCATATCCAGTTCAAACAAATCCACCAAAGTCTACCTACTACCAACAAATACCACACCCCTCATAGACTCTCTTAGCAATAACTGAGTCACCTACTTGGGTAAAAATAGAAAAAGAATTCAAAATAACTTCAAGATCAAAACCAAAAAACACAGCCATAAATAGGGTCACATAAGAAAGAGGACCCCAGATCAAGAAGACAATTCATGCCATTAGAAAAGAGTTTTAACGTACTAGTAATGACATCAGGTGACGCCTCAGATTCCTGTTAAGATGCAAGAGCATATAACCTATTCTGACTAGTCTCGGTACCAGAAGCAACAACAGAAGATAAAACGCCCAGAGCTTTGACCACTCCCGAAACACCCTTATCAACCGGATAATTCCTGAACATATGGCCTAGCTGGCCATATTTAAAATATCAAAGCACCCTTATCAACCGGATAATTACTGAGCATATCGCCTAGCTGGCCATATTTAAATTATCAATCCCTTCTTTCAATATAAAATCCCCAATAAAGAAGACCACAAAATTATCAAGGAGGTCATGAAGAAACCAACTGAGTACCCCCATCTAAGATTGGGCACCTTGTGCTACAAAATTATCGCCACCCTGCTGATGCCTATCACCCGAAGGCTTCTGGTAAGGAGCACTAGAAGAAGAGAAGGAACCGGAACTCCCCTATATTTTCTTTTACTATTTAATGACTACCTTGCTATTTCCCACTACTTTGTTTAGAAGACCTAAACTTCTTACCCCGTCTTTCCCTAAAATTAACCTGCTTCCTCTTTTTTCCTCCACCTACTGCATGTGAACAACTAACCTTGTAATATCCATTTCCTTAATTAGTAATGCAGTCTTGATCTCAAGGATCAAATCCCGAGATAGCCTAGAAGTGAACTTTCTCATCCTTGCCCTCATATCTGACACCAAGTTCGGAGCATACCTTGACAGCTGATGAAATTTCAAGGCATATTCCTTGATAAACATTTTTCCTTACTTAAGATTCACAAACTCTCTATCTTTGCTTCCCTTATCTCCTAAGGAAAGAAGCAATCCAGAAAAGCATTTGAGAAAGTCTCCCATAAGGACAACTCCTCAATATCACCTTTATCCCTATCCTACTCCTCGTACCATTGGTACGCTATATCTTTGAGATTATGACCTAAAAATTTATCCCTTTCATATTTGTGGCCTGCATCACCCTAAAGATTTTCTTTATTTTATCCAAGAAACCCTGAGGATCCTCCTCCACGTTTACTCCAATAAAAGTAAGAGGATTCATTTTTATAAACTGGCCAACCCTTGTGCCCTCAACAGATGAAACACTAGATGCATCCTGCTCAACCTAAGCAACAACCAACTGAGCAATAGTATGAATTGATTGACAAAATTTCATGTTCATCACCTCACCTTGAAGAGGACTAGTAGAAACCAGTGGAACTCAAGAAATATCAGGGATTGGACCCCTAGAACGAGTATGGATCCCCTATGTCCTTTCCATATTATCCCCAAATAGGACAGAACAGTTTTATAATGTTCCAGATCATCAAGGCATGATTTAAAAAGAGAACACACAAGGATTAGAGAAGATTCCAGGACTTATACTCCAATCTTGAAAATAGAATACCAAGAAAGTGAAACATTCCTAAATTCCTTATTGCCTTCCCTTATGAGTGACACATCTTTGTGGACTTCAAATTGACCATGAACTAAAAGATCTGATACCAACTTAACACGACCTAAACCAGGGCCTTGTCGTAATGGGCATCTCAATTCCAACTGAGACTGGGGATCACCCTTGTTACCTAACCAACCAATCGATGTATATCCTGAGTTGGATGAATTCCGAACATATAACAAAATAGAGTATGATAGCACTAATCTAGACTCTAGTATAGGTCTATGACAGACACCGACCCAAAAGAGACCAATCATCCTAAATCGAACCAATGACCATACCCAACCAAAATCGTAAGCCAAAACAAAATAATAACCAAACCAAGTTCCATAACATAATATAAAAGGATGGAACAATGAGAAATTTAGTCGAGCAGTATCATCCCCTATACCAATTCCAATGCTAAGGCTAACTCCAACACTGATCCCACCAATACAAACCGATAGTCATTCCACAAAAGCCTCTAACCAAAATAAAACCAATATCCGTTTGGGACATTCTCCCAACCATAGCCAAAACCAATATCCATAAAATAACCAAAGTATATGATATTAATAACATAAAATGAAGCCTTCTGAAAAGATAGAAGCTCACCACATCAATCAAAATGCTAATCTTAAACTTTAATCTCTATCTAGAAGAAGTATAATGGTCGGTTCTTGCATCGCATGAGGATATAACAGCCCAAAGATGGGTTAGCAGGTGAATACTAGAATGAACTTAGGATAAGGATAAAATAATTCTATCCAGTAAAACCAAGTAAACCAACCATATGCATAAAAATCATACATATAAATATATATAACCATGTTGGGAAAAGGAATGGTTTTAGCATGTATTTGAAACCATTAACCTAGTTATATGTAGCTTAACCATCCTAAAACCACCCAAAGGCTATATGGTCCCAGTTTAATCCCCTAAATGGACCCCGATGCATATAGCCGCATGAATTAGAGATACCATAAGTGTAGGAGATTTCCAAGTACCCTTTGCTCTCCATGATACATATGTAAAGTGTACTTAGAGGATTCTCGTGTACCTCATAGAATCATAAATGGTCGCCATAACCAATGCCATATGTTGGAAAATATGAATCTCTGGTGTTTGTTCATTGAACTCCTACCTTCACGATTAGCTATCACACCATGCCTATATTGCCCAATTAAAATTATTTCCAACCAACAAATCCATTATTCCATTTATTATTAACCAAGGCTATTAATAGTGGTATCGTCATACCCACTATAACTTGAAAGTATTATCCTAAGCCTCCCTTTTAAGGTAAAGGAATTCCTGTGTACCTATTTACCAAGTTAGCTTGAGGGAATCCCTTGTACCCGGTAAGTGCTCTATTATGCTTGTTTGGGGGAGTCCCATGTACCCCACAAGTTGTCTATTAACATGCTTACTTGGGGGATTCGATTGTATCCCACAAGTATATTCAATTAACCATAACCATGACCACCAAACCATTCTATTTACCCATTCCAAATCATTTAAACCATTTAGGGTTCCATTACCAAGTTCAAACCATGTAGTTGTTATATTAAAAATCCAATAATATAGTAAAAGCATTATCATGGACATTTTATAAAACATGTTGGGGGCATCATATTTTCAAAACCAAAACCAGTTTCTAAGTAACATAGGAAAACCATAACCAAGCATTTACAACCAAAACCCCAACACACATTTGAAAACCCCAAAACTATACAATAAATCATTCCATGAAAACATTGTATAAAATCATTCCTTTAGTTGGAACTAACAATGAAGGAAGAGTACATGCCTTAATTGAGAAAATAATGGAGAGAAATCACCAACACAAGCCCCAAATTAATCCATAAGATAAAACCCCAGCCTCCTTTGCCCAAGAATATTAGAGAGGATTAGAGAGTGTTTTCTAAGTCTTATTGAATAGAATAATAGGGAAAACAACCTCCCAAGTGAGTTAAAAGTCATGGGGTCTTATTAGGTTAAGTGGCAAAAATATCCAGATTGTGCTCACTTAAACTGCATAAAATCCTATCTGGGGGTACAAATAACCATCCCAGTCATGACCTCAAATATAAGTGGTACCCACCACTCGTACCCTAAGCCTCCCCCTTGGACCCAATACTAACCAAGGTACGAGTCAACCAAACCAAGTCGTACCCAAGTATACGACTAGTACCCTTGATCCATACCCTTGGAAGAGTGGAATCACAAGAGGTTTGAACATTTTCCACCATAAGAGTACATGGTACAACTTGTACCCTAGATTATGGCTCATGGTTATCCACTCGTACTCATATCCAACTTAAGTTACCAAGTCTATGTTTAAGTGAAGGAAAGAATCAAACCCAACAACTCGTATCGACCAATACGACTCATACCACTCAAGTAGTATCCATTCTAGGAAACCAATTCAACCTACCATCCATCACTGGTAAACATACGATCAACCCATACCACTCATACCCCAATGTATGACTAATTCCCTCTGGTCATACCTTGTCTAGAAACCAAAAATCCAGGAAATTTTCTAGGGGTAAAAAACCCAGGGTGTTATAATTTATTTAATGTAACCTTGGGTATGGATTGGTTAGATACTTATCATGTTATTTATGACTATTATTTCAAGACCATGACCTTAGCAACGTCGAGTGTCCCAAATTTTAGCTTGGAAGGGCATGCTTAATTAAAGTTCTAGGGGTGTTATTCTTTCCTACATGTTTTCCTCATGATAGAGAGAGGATATTTGTCTTATTTAAATAATATCCGTGATATTAGTGTTGCCCTTCTTCATCCTATGGCATTTATTCAAGTTGTTCATGAGTTTATGGATGTTTTTTCTATGGATTTTCCTGGTACGCCTTCAAATTGTGATATTGATTTTGATATAAATGTGGAGCTAGGCATCAAGCCCATTTATGTTCCTTTCTATAGGATGGCCCCAACTGAGTTGAAGGATTTGAAGGAGCAGTTGCAAGATTTGTTGAGTATGTATGTTTAATATGGTCATTATGAGTACAATGCCATGTATTATTTGTTAAAAAGGAAGGATGGTATATGCATATATTTATTGATTATGGGGAGTTGAACAAAGTGATGGTTAAGAAAAAGTATCATTTTCCTTGCATCAATGATCTTTTTGACCAGCTTTAGGGAGCTTTGGTGTTTTTCGAGATTGATTTGAGATTTGGGTATCACCAATTAAAGATTGGATCTTCAAATCTTTCAAAGATGGTTTTCAGACTTGTTACAGTCATTATGATTTTAGGGTCAAGTCTTTCGTATTGAACAATGCCCTAATAACATTCATGGAGTTGATGAACTGGGTATTTTGGTTGTATGTCGACTCCTTTGTGGTTGTATTTATAGATGACATCTTGTTTTATTTCAAGAGTGAGTTCGACCATGTGAAGAATTTGAGCATTGTACTTTAGAGGTTGTGTGATGAGAAGTTGTATGCTAAGTTTTCTGAGTGTGACTTTTGGTTGGATTCTATCTTTTTTTTGGATTATATGGTGACTAAGGATAGTATTATGGTTGATCTTGCCAAGATAGTAGTGATTTGTGATTTCTCTAGACCTACTTCTCTTATTGAGATTTGAAAATTTATTTGATTGGCGGGTTATTATTGTCATTTTGTAAAGTGTTTATCATCTATTGTGGCTCCTTTGAACAAGTTGAGTTATAAAGAGGTGGTTTTTTAGTGGTCGGACGTATATGTGAAGGTCTTCCAAAAGCTTAAATAATTGTTGACTTATTCTCCTATTTTGATTTTACCCAAGAAGGTTGTGGGTTTTATTATATTTGGTAATTTTTTTGGTATTGGTTTGGGTATGGTGTTGATGCAAAAGGGTAAGGTGATTTCTTATGCCTCTCGTCAGTTGAAGACGCATGAGAGAATTTACCCTACCCATCATTTAGAGTTGATACTTGTAGTGTTTATGTTAAAGATGTGGCGCCATTACTTGTATGTAGTTCCTTATGAGATTTTCTTAGACCATCATAGCTTCAGTACTTCTTCAGATAGTGAGATCTTAATATGAGGCAGTGGAATTATCTTGAGTTGCTTAAGGATTATGATCTCACTATTTTGTACCATCTGGGCAAGTCTAATGTGGTTGTAGATGCCTTGAGCAAAAAGTCAACTAGTAAGTCGAGTTTAGATCATCCCTTGACTCAGAAGTGGCCTTTAGCCTTGGAGGTTAAGACTTTAGCTAACTAGATGGTTAGGCTTTATATTTTGGCACTTGTATGTGTTTAAGCCTTTGTAGTTGCTAGATCTTTCTTTATGATGCATATTCGATCACAACAGTTTGATGATGAGTGTTTGAGGGTGATTCCAGATAAGATGTTGAGCGTTGCACCCAAGTTCACATGCAAGTGTACTTGGTCCACCCAAGTAATATAGTGCTTAAATAAAGACAAGTATCTATCCCACAGGGACTAGTGTTAATCAACTATCTAAGACTAGTTCAACTATTAAAATTAGACAAGTACAAACGTAACCACAAAAGTTTGAGAATTATAGAAAAATGTAAACTAAAACAATGCAGTAAAATAAAGGTTTTGAACACTTATGGGGAGAAACCCAGGGCTAAGGCACTCTGAACAATCATACTCATCTATATAACATTGTTGGTTGAGTTAATTATCTTGGTTGTTAGTTCATGGGATTGATACTATGACTACGGTCTTTCGAACCTCTAGTCAACTATCCAACTTAGCCCTACAACTACATCATTGAGTGGGGATGCGAGAACTAAGTTAAATGCATTCATGGTTCATCCTATAATTGAGACAAATTGGGCGCATTAGGTATATTCCTATCCTAAATTTAAATCATAACTTCATTCATTTGAAAGATTACGATATTATTCCCTATATTCCATGTTCTATCCTATCGTTTCTCCTTCCGGTCTCACAATAGAATTAATAATGTATTCTAAGGGTCATGAATCCTTAAAATAGTGATAAAAAGGATATATGAACAACCAATAATGATAAAAACACTAACCAACTCAATTCATAACAAGAATAATCATGATTTGGCCTTAACCCCAGAAAAGGGTGTTTAGCCACTCATGGACATACACGTAATCACAATAGATGATTCTATATTATAATCCATAAATAAACTAACGTAAAGGAATAAAAACTCTAATTTAAACCTTATCCATCTAACTTCAAAGACTCAAGGTCGTCCAAAGTTCTTACAAAACAAGTGAAGTGCCCTATTTATACTATGCCAACATTGGCTGATTTTGACATAACAATGTGCCACACCAATATCACGCCATCTAGGCAGTGTCATGCTGATATCACCGGTGGATATTGGAAATTGAATCCTAGTTTTCATCCAATAGCATTCCACACCTTTATAGTGATGCTTAGGCAGCGTGGCACACTCCTAAGTCCATAAACTCCAGATTTTGTCATCGAATATCCCATGAGTTTTTCCTTCAAGTCCAAGCTTTGTGGTGTCCTTTACTCTTGAATTACATATTTTATGTCATGTATTTATCATCTTAATCAACTCACCAAGCATCCTATAACATATTACACCATAAATTAGAGCTCAAAACCATATAAGAATCAATTAAGCTAGTAGAACATTACTCAAGATAAGAGTACTAGTTTTTTTGTTTGAACTTTGAAAGGACATTTTGACTTCAAACTTATTATGAACAGACCTTAAACGCTATAAACACATACATTAACACATAGATGCTCATTTATCCAAAGATAAACTCATTAAGCTCAAGAGGAGTCCTCTAAACTAAGCTATTTAAGGATGGATAACAATACTTAGGTGCATAAATCCACCTAAGATCATTGAGTGGCGAGGATAGGGATGCATCTCTTTATTATGATGGAGTTTTGAAGATTAGAGTTTGAGTTTTTGTACCGAGAAATGGTTAATGGGTAAGATTAATTTTGAAGGAGGTCTAGTGTTTCAGGTATTCTATCTATCCAGGCAGTGTTCATGGATGCGTGATGCGGAAAAGATTATGCATCCCGCATTAAGAGACACGTGAAGTGATGTGACCGCATCATTGATATGAAACATAATTTAAAATAAAAGAGACCTAATTGAGCATACAAAATAGTAAATCATAAGTGAAAAGACCAAAACAACTATATAATCAACAATAAAGATGATATATAAGCAAAAGTATAAATGAAGCACCAAAAGTAAAAAAGGGGAAAAGAAAGAGAAAAAAAAGGAAAAAAAGTTGCCAAAAAAATAAAAACAAAGCAGCAGAAAACTAAAAGTAAAATAGAGAAAAAGAAAGAGGAAGACAGAGGGTAAAAATAAAGCTACAGTAAGAGTAAAAATAGAGCAACAATAAAGAATAAGAAAGAAGAGAAAAAGTTTTTTTAAAAAAAGATGATGAAGAAAAGAAATAGTGAAATAGAGAAGGAGAAGAAGGAATAAGAAAGAAGAAAGAAGAAAGAAGAAGAAGGAATAAAAATTACGTTAAAGAAGATAAGTCATAAAAACCATAAAGATTGGAGAAGAAAGAAGAAGAAGAAGGAATAAAAATTACCTTAAAGAAGACAAGTCATAACAACCATAGAGATTGGATTTTGGAGAAGGAGAGAGCAAGAATGGCACAACAAGTCATAGAAACCAAAAACTGATGAAGAGAAGCATCAATTGCTAAACCTATAAAATTGACTCAATTTCTTTTTTTAATTTAAAAATGACCAATAATTTAAATCAACACTATATGAGCACATGTATCAGAGAGTGATGCACCCGCTTTCTGTATATTGCCTCGCATCAAAAACCCAAAGAAAAAATACCCTGCATTGCATCACTTCAGCGTATTATACACTGATTCGACTTCATCGAAGAACACTTCGTCCAGGTGTAAACAAATGTATCATAATTTGAAGCATCTTTACTGGTGATTGGTATTAAGAAGGATGTGTCAGATTTTTTAGCTTGTTTCTTGTGTTGTCAGCAGGTGAAGGTCGAGCATCAGAGATTGGTGGGTTTCTTTAAAGATTACCCATTCTGGAGTGGAAGTGGAAGGGAATCACTATGGACTTCATGCATGGATTACCTCGTATTTCTCTTGGTTCTAATAGTATTTGGGTCATCGTGGCTTGATTAACCAAAATAGCCTATTTCATCCCTATTCAAATCTCATCAAGTATTGAAAAGTTGGCCTGTATCTATCTTCATGATATAGTTTGTCTTTATGGGGTACCCGTGTCTATTATTTTAGTCAGAGTCTCTGTGTTCACTTCTGGTTTCTGGCATACTTTTAGGAAGAGTTGGGTACTCAAGTTCACCTTAGCATAACCCTTCACCCCAAGACCAGTGATTAGTCAGAGCAGACCTTTCAGGTTTTGTAGGATATACTCTATGCATATGTTATGAATTTAGTGGGCTAGTGGGAGCAGCATTTGTCTTTGATAGAGCTCGCTTATAATAATAGCTACCATTTGAGTATTTAGATAGCCTGTTTTGAGGCGTTGTTGATCTCCTATTGGTTAGTTTGATACCTTAAAGGTTAAACCCCAAGGTATGACTTGCCTCGCGAGTCTTTAGATTAGTTTCAAGTGATTCAGGAGAGGCTTTGGGTAGCATAGAGTAGGAAAAAAGAGTTATGCAGACCGTAGGCTTCGTACCTCAAAGTTTAGGTGTCACGACCCGTACCGAGGCCCTGGCAGTGACGGGCATCCCAAACCAACCAACGCCTGAGATGACCCCTTAGACTTACCTCATTAGCATATTAATGTAAGGAAATACAGAAGATAACCCATAAAATAAAAGATTCAATAAACCATCAGAATATAAATTCCGTAATGTAAATACCAAGTCTGAAAACATCACCCAACACTGTCTACAAAGCCTCTATCCGTAAAACATTCACTAAGTTGGGAAATGACCCCGACTATTCCAAAAGAAAACCAATGGAAATAGAAATAATAAAGTTACTAAAAAGTAACAAGGCCTTTCGGATAATAGAGGGCTCACCAATTCTCACTAGTTGTCCGATTGGGAAAACAAACCACCTAATGTTTCACAGGGCCACAAGAAAAGACCTTCGAACTTGCATCATGTAATGATGTAGCATCCGGGGACGGTCAGTACAATGAGTAATAGCATGCAACCTAAAGAAAGGGATAAAATGTACATGTACCAAAACCAATCATAAAACATATGATTATACTCTATATTAATAATAATAATAATAATTAAAAAAAAATAAGGGACATGGAATAGGGGACATAAGGATATGACCATTTAATATTTAAACCTGAACTATGTTGCTTTCACCAACCTTTAGTCACCCATAGGTTATATGGATCTGATTCCCGCCACTGGAGGGGCCCCAATCCATGTTAGCCACATGAACCGAGGATTAGGCTAAAGTCACCAATAGACAACAACATCCCAAGAGGGTAATTGTGTACAATTGTGTGAAGAAAGTGAGCAGTGGTCATAGACCCCTAAGTTGGCAAACGTGGTTTCAAGTGTTGGTCTCAAGGACTACACCTTCTCGGTGAAGCTAGACAATTCCCATTAAATCTTAATTAAAATATTTTAACATACCATTAATCATGGAGTTTTATATTAAGGAATTCCTAAATTGGTATCATCTTACCAAGGCTTGTATGTCATCCATATAATGTCATACCATTTCCATTTAACCATTCAAGCACTAAATTCCAATTTGAAAATCCATAGATGTTTCCCCAAGGGCGATTCAAGAGTCATGTAAACTACTTTTCAATTAATTCTATACAATGTTTCAATGGACGAGTTAAACACTAGAAAATCCTCATTAAAATCCAAAATTATGAAATGTCTTAAGGTTCATATCTTTATCGCACAAAAGCCAAACACAATGTGAAACCATATTACTAATGTCACCCATCTTTAATTCACAATTTTAGTTTACAAACCACCGTTTATACATAAACAACCATTAAGACAAGAGAAAACCACATAAGTAGGTGACAACCCAAAAATACCTCAATCCTAGTTGTAAATAGCCATTAAAACATGTGATTGTTTAGCCACAACACAAAATAATGATAATTAATGTAAGGGAGTGTTCAACATGCCTTTTTGACAAATGGAATTTGAGAAGAACTTGAATTTAAAGACTTGAAAATTGAATTTTCGGAAAGAAACCTTAGCCTTGTTTCTCTTGGGAGTGGCGAGGAGAAAGAATGGTGAAACACTGATAATTGATGAGTAAACATTACTTATAGGGTGCTCAAAGTCGTGTGATTGAGTAAAAGACCATAAAGCCCTCGACCTAAACTAAAAATAAATAAAATCTATAATTTTGTGCCCTTGGGCGTGGTACGCCCTTTTCCTCCAACCCAAGGGCGTGTAATGCCCTTATCCCAAGAAACATGAGCATGGCCCACTTTTATCACGGACCTTCACTGGTTTCCATACAAGAGTGTGCCACCCTTCCATGGCACACCCTTAACATGGACACTCACTATTTTGGGGTACCGTTAAGTCTCAAAATCCAATCCAAAATTTTTGAAATTCTTTCTAAATGTTCCGTTACCATCCCTTATAATTCCACTCAAAAATTACTATTAAACGCGAGAAAGTTATAAAAATAAATCATCAAAATTTTTAGGGTCTAACACTATATTTCCTTGGGACCATTCATCCGTGAATGGCAACTTGGGACACCCTTAGAACGACATAAAGAAGATCATAGAGAGACTCGGAGAAGAAAATCCAATGAACCAAGAGAAACCATGAGTTTTGTACCTTAAGAACTCTTGTCCAATGATGAGAACAAGAAGGGCTATTTAGCTTTCATATCTTCTATCAAAAAATGATGAGAACAATAAGGGATATTTAGCTTTCATATCTTCCTCAAATTCCTACATAGCTTCCTCCACTTCTTGGTTTATCTACAACACCTTTACCGAAGCTATCTCATTTGTTCTCAATTTTTGAACTTGCTTATCTAGGATCTTGATCAGAATTTCCTCATACAATAAGAAATCCTTCACACTATTATCCTCCGTGGAAACTACCAAGGAAGGATCACCCATACATTTCTTGAGCATAAAAATATGAAAAATGGGATAAACCAATGCCACACTCACTGGTAAGTCCAATCTATAAGCAACATTCCAAACCCTCCTTAAGATATGATACAGACTAATGTAATAAGGACAAATCTTCACCTTCTTCCCAAAACCCATAACTTCTTTCATTGGAAAAACCATTAGAAATACCCAATCGTCAACCTCAAACTCTAGTTCTCTATGCCTAACATCCACATACGACTTTTGGTGACTTTGAGCCATCTTAAGACTTTATTGAATAACCTTGACTTTCTCTATATCTTGGTGTACCAAATTGTTCCCAAATAACCTAGTCTCATCCACCTTAAACCACCTAATTGGTGATCTGTACCTCCTACCATAGAGGGCCTCAAAATGATCCATTTGAATATTGGAATGATAACTATTATTATAAGTGAATTCAATAAGCATCAAATGATCAACCCAACTCCCTTTAAAGTTAATTGTGCAGGCCGTTAGCATATTTTCCAAAGTCTGAATAGTATTATTCGCTTGTCGATCCATTTGAGGGTGGACAGTGGTAGTAAGGTTTTACCTGAGTACCCCAACTCTTATGAAAAGACCACAAAAAATAAGATGAAAACTTTATAACTGTAATACCCTGAATTTTATTTAAGTCGAGTTTCATTCTTAAGGGGAGTAATGGCTGATTTCCCAAGTAAGAAGTATTTTTTTCATGTAGAGAATTGATTAAGCTTTCTGAAAATACAAAATTCACCCAAATCTGACACTCGGGCGAAGAGTTAGAGCCATTTTAGTGAGACAGTGTACCACCTGGTACTTCAGCGCGTCGCGGAGCCAGCCAAAATGGCAATTGTCAAATTCCAGTGAGCCTCCATGATTCCGCTACATCGTGGTGTCTTTACAGTTCGTAACCAAGGTGGAAATGCTATTTCCACCACGTCGCGCCAAGGACCAGTTTCCCAATTGTTCAATTTCCAGTAAGCTGGCACGATTATGGCGCGTCGCGCCAGCATGTAAAATCAAGATTTTTCTAGTTCCAAATTTTAATTCCAAGGGAAAAACGATCATTTTTCCACCCCTATATATACTCTTTAACACGATATTTCTCATTATTTCACCCAAATTTACTAGTCTTCTCTCAATTTTCCTCAAGAACAGCCTAGGGTTTCAATCCAAAAGTTCAAGAACTCAAGATTTCCTCCATTAACTTTTCAAGAATCAAGAAACTAAGGTATGTTAGATGTTGATTCTTGGGTTCCTTCCACCCAAGAAGCTCAAGAATCCTTTTGCAAATATTGAGGTTTACGTATTTATGAAATTTCATGATTTATGTGTATTAGAGTTCATGATTTTATATTGTTGAGTTTTAATTCATGATTTATACTACCAATTTCAAGATTTGATTCTAGTATGTGATGAATTGTATGATGTTCATGATAAAACCTTTTCAAGTTGCATGATATTGATGTATTCATGATAATTAAGTATATAATACATGGTATAACTAAAGCATGGTCCCCATATGTTTGATAAAATGCTTATGTGAAGGAATTAGAGACATTATATTATGTTAACAAAAAATGCCCAATATCATGTAAGTTTATGCATGCCAAGTGTTTGTTGAAAATCCTTAGTGAATGAGTTGTTAAATGTTAGCATGAAATCCCCCAATTATGTGTTCTTTAATGCATGTTAAGTGTTTGTTGTAAGACCTTGTTGAATGGAGTATGAGCCAATAGCATGTCTCTCTATACTATCACACAGTTATGATTTCTAAGTGCTTGAAGAGATGCTTTAATGATTGTGATGGGGAAAGAAAGTCCATGGTCATGATTATTCAAGAATGGTTATGTTTTACTTTTATGTTATCGAGTCCTGGGGGTATTTATACCCAACAAATTAGCTGCAAGTCTAGAGCCCATATCAGTTTTCAAGATAATCTCAGTCAAGCCACAATTCTTAGAACTCAGTTAAATACAGAATTCAGTACTCTCAGACAGTTACAAAACTTAAGAAATCTCAGTAACCTCAGTATCATTAGCATAGCCTCAGTTCAGCACTCAACTCAGATCTAGTAGTATTCAAATGTTCAGTTCAGACCTCAGTAGCATTTAAGTAATCAATTCAGAACTCAGTATCATTCAGTCAGATAACAAGATTCAGTAGTATTCCGTCAGATAACGGAACCAAGTGAACTCAGTTAGATCAGTCAAGAAATATGAACAGTAACAGATTCAGCTCAATCTAGAATAGTCTAAGAATTAGTTCAGTGTCTATTCATCTAGGAGTAGGATTCAACACCGAGTGAGGGAAGGGATGAGGCTTCCCCATTATTTTAGGCAGAGTCGTTAATAACAATCCCTACACACCAATACTATATAGCCAGCGCAGGATAAGGAGCCACCCATTATATTAGGCTTGGCTCCAACCAGATGTCACCCGTTAAATTAGGCATGGCATCCTGGGTTCAGAGAGAAGTATATTTACCCGTGGAACGGTACTGATATCCTTCCAACTGGGGTTACAGGTTGGACCCCAAAGAAGCTAGAAGGGGCATGTCAGTTAGATGACTACCTCCCACAGGCGATTCAGACTCAGTAATAGAATTCAGCTAAGGAGTCACCCATTATACTAGGCTTGACTACCTCTCAGATATCACCCGTTATATAGGCTTGATCTCAGATTCAGACAATCATACTCATTATCAGTAGACTCAGAGATCACCCGTTATATAGGCTTGATCTCAGATTCAGTTTATCAAGTATTAGACATCATTATCAGTAAACTCAGAGGTCACCCATTCTATAGGCTTAATCTCAGATTCAGACAATCATATTCATTATCAGCAGACTCAGAGGTCACCCGTTATATAGGCTTGATCTCAGATTCAGTTTATCAAGTACCAGGCATCATTACCAGTAAACTCAAAGGTCACCCGTTATATAGGCTTGATCTCAGATATAATAAATCAGTATTAGTATCAGCAAGATTAGACATCAATATCAATAGACTCAGTTATTTTGTCTCTCGGTATTAATAAACTTAGACATCAGTACTAGTAGACTCAGTCATCAGTAAGTCAGTATTCAGAAACTAGTATTTAGAGTTCATATTCAGTGTTACTTTGATTCCAGTTTTGGTTTGTGCATTCATGCATATGTCCTCATTCAGTACTCTCATGTTATTCAGTTAAGATATGTTCCTGCATAAGCCCTTGCATTTAGCCATACCTCATCTAGAATACCAGTACACTCAAAGTACTGTCGCATACTTTTATCTTTTACTATGGTGTCTTATACCATAGCTTCTGAAGCGCGAGATCCAGAGCACCCTTAGTAGTCCAGACTTAGTCAGCAACAGTAGACGTAGCAGTGAGTCCTCTTCATTCGAGGATGATCCTTATTTTATAATAGCATTAGACTCAGTTTATTTTCAGTAGACGGAGTTAGTTGGAGACATGTCCCATCAACTCCATAGTTCAGACCAATTTAGAGGCTTTTCGAACAGATGTATTAGTATTCAGTTTCCAGTATTGAGTATTTTTAGATATTTGAACCTTATGGAAAGTGTGTGCCAATTTTCCGCATTTATTTCAATATATTATGCAGTGCTCAGGTATAGATATCAGAAAAGGGTTATCTTGCGGTCCTTCGGGATCATGAGCACTGTGTGGTATTCTGATTCCAAAAAATTAGGACGTTACAATAACTCAATTTAAATTAACAGACACCATGGATCCATGTAAATAAACTATCTCCTGGATAAAAAACTTTGCATAACCATATCCTGTGTAATTAGTTCTCACAAGCAATAAGTGAGAGGACTTAGTCATCCTGTCAACAATGACCCAATTAGAAATGTACTAATTTCGGGTCCATGAAAGACAAGTAACAAAATCCATGTTAATCATTTCCCACTTCTACATGGGTAGAGCTATCTCCTGAGAGGTGCCAGCTGGCCTCAAATGCTCAACTTTAACTAGCTGACAAATCATACACTTGGCAACAAAATTTGCCACATACCTCTTCATATTATTCCACTAATATATCTCTTTAAATTCATAATATATCTATGTTGAACCCAAAGAAACCATATATCTGTACACATGAGCTTTGATCAAAATCCTCTCCCGCATCCCATCTATATCAAGGCCACTTAATCTCCCTTGATATATTAGAATGCCATCTCTCTTAACTTCAAAAGTCATAACTTTTTGCTGGCCCACATAATCTTTGATTTCCAAAAGTATGGGATCTAGAACCATCTTCTTCTTAATTTCGTCCCTAAAGGATAACTTAGAAACTTCCTAGACAATCACCCCCATCTTTAGAGTCCAAAAGGCGAACTCCCAAGTTATCCAAACGATGAATATCCTTCACCAATCCTCTCATTTCCTCTCCAACCCGAGCCAATCTCCCCATGGATAACCTGCTAAGAGCATCAGCAACAACATTAGCTTTACTTGGGTGGTAGTGCAAGCTCATGTCATAATCCTTAAGCAGTTTAAGACAACTCCTCTGTCTGAGGTTTAGTTTTTTCTGAGTAAACACATACTGCAAACTCTTATGATTTGAGTAAATATCCATATGCACTCCATACAAATAGTGGCGCCAAATTTTCACAGCAAAACCATTGTCGCTAACTCTAGAACGTGATTCAGATAATTTCTCTTATAAACCTTAAGTTGCCTAGACGCATAAGCTACAACCTTTTTATGATACATCAAAACACAACCCAATCCCACACGGGCTCGCTACCCTTGAGTAGGGTCAAGAAAGGAGCAAATATCAACTGATCTTTCAACTTCACAAAACCACCCTCATAAGCATTGGACCATACAAACTTTAACTTTTTCTCAGTCAATCTCGTAAGTAGGGCGTCTATAGACAAGAAAATCTCTACAAATCTCCTATAATAACCTACCAAGCCCATGAAACTCCTAATTTCAGTTGAATTCGTAGATCTAGGCCATTTTTTAATGCTTTAATCTTTTGGGGATCTACTTTAATCTCTTCAATTGAGACAACATGCCCGAGAAAAGTCACTGCACTCAACTAAAATTCACACTTAGAAAATTTTGCATACAACTCCTGATCTTTAAGGGTTTGTAACACAATTCAAACATGGTTGGCATGATCCTCCTCACTTTTGGTGCACACCAAAATATCATCAATAAGAACTATGACAAACAAGACCAAAAACTATCTAAACACCTGATTTATATGGTTTATGAAATCAGTAGAGCATTGGTCAACATAAAAGACATGACTAATAACTCACCATGGCTAGAACAGGTTTAAAAAGTAAACTTAGGGATGCCAGCTTCCCTAATATTTAACTAATGGTAGTTCGATCGAAGATCTATTTTTGAGAAATACTTAGCACCCTGTAGCTGATTAAAAAGGTCATCAATCCTAGAAAGAGGATATTAATTTTTAACAGTGACCTTATTCAACTAACTATAGTCTATACATATTCGGAGAGAACATATTTCTTTCACACAAATAGTATAGGAGTCCCAAGGAGAAACACTAGGATAGTAAAACATTTACAAGAAAGGTTTTTTTTAACTCTTTCAGCTCTATCAGGTCCATTCGATATGGTGGAATGAAGATGGGATGGTTATCAGGGAGAAGGTCAATCCTAAATTCTATTTCCCTATTGAGAGGTATTCCAGGAAGATCATCGGAAAAAACTTTTGGAAACTCATTAACCACAGGGATGGACTATAAAAAGGGACTTTTATAGTTAGGATCTTTGACTCTAACTAAATAATATAAACACACCTAGGACATAAACTTTTGAGCTCTAAGATAAGAAATAAACTTCCCTTTTGGCTCTAGGGAACTTCCCTCCCATTCTATTATCAGTTTGTTAGGAAAACTGAAAGTGACCTTTCCATTTCTAAAGTCCAAGGTAGCATAGTAAAAGTAAAGCCAATACATACCCAAGATTATATCCAAATCCACCATATCAATCTTTATCAAATCTATCACTGTCTTCTTATGAAAGATGGATACGACACAACCCCTATAGATATTTTTAGTAATAATAGAGTCACCCAATGGAGTAGCAACTGAAAAGGGGTTAGAAATACTTTTCGGACCAAAACTAAGGTGTACAACCACATAAGGATTCACATAATATAGGGTGGTACTGAGATCAAGAAATCAATAAGCATCACGGGAGAAATTTTGTAACATATCAGTGGCAACATCTGGGGATGCCGCAAATTCCTTAGAGTAGAAAATGCATATAGGTCGTTTCGGCCATTTCTCATCCTAAAGTAGCACTATTTACAGCTAGAACTAAAGAAGTGGCACCCGAAGCCTTATTAATCCCAGATGAAACTCTAGCTAAAGAACAATCTCACTGCATATGACTAGGCTGACCAAAATTAAATCATAAATTCTTCCACTCATGATAATACCCAGAGTGAGACTTCCCATAAAAATAGTAAGGAGGGAAAGATGGGGTCGATTGAGCTCCACTGGCTTGAGACTGGGACCTTGTACCCTGGGACCATTTCTAGGCTAGAAATGTCTATCACTTGAAGGCTTAGGAGAGATAGAACAAGCTGATGAATTAGATTTTCCCCAAGTATTCTTCTTAAACCATTGTCTTCCCCTTGTCCATTATTCTGTTGTCTCACATCCTGCTCTATATACTTAGTTTTCTTGATTTTTTCCCTCTATTTTGCCTGCTTCTTTTTCTCAACCTTTACCAGCTACATATAGACACCAACCTTGATATATGTATGCCATTATTTAGCATAACATCCTTACACTTTAGTATTGAATCATGAGAAACACAAAAAGTAAATTTCCTTATCTTAGACCTCATATTAGACACGAGCTAAGGAGCATATCAATAAAGTTGGGTAAACTTTATTGTATACTCTTAGACACTCATTTTTCCTTGCTTTAGATTCAGAAACTCCTTAGCCTTAGCTCCCCACAACTCCTGAGGAAAGAAGTGATCAAGGAAAGCATTTGAGAACTCTTCCCACACTATTGTCTTAGTATTCTCACCCTTAAATTCCCACTCCTCATACCATTAGTAAGACACCTATTTCAATTGTAAGCTACAAACTCTACCCCTTTATATCACTAGCATGAATAACTCTTAAGATCTTTTCCTTCTCATTAATAAATCCTTAAGGATCCTCCTCAACCTTAGAACTTACGAAAGTTAGGGGATTCAACCTCATAAATTTCCCAACTTAATTGACCTCGGATGAACCAATGACCTTAGATAGCTAGTCAGTTTATCAGTATTATCAGTTGTATTTTTAGTATTATTATCAGATGTTTACAAACTTGTAATTGAATCGCGCTTTCAGTAATAAGATTGATTTTGGCCTTATTAGTTTATCTTCTACATACATGTTTTACTGTCAGTGTATTCAGTGCTCACAGTAGGTACCAGCTCATGGGTTAGCTTGTGGTCACCTATGACCATAAGCACCATTGTCATGACTAGGGGGTAGCCTCAGATCATGATGAAACTTGGTATCAGAGTCTAAGGTTTTACAATGTCCTAGAGAGTCTAGAAGTCGCATTGAGTAGAGTCTTATACATGGGTGTGAAGCGCTCCACACTTATGGACAAGAGAAAATAAGACATGTTAGGAAAGGTTTCCCTTCTTTCAGTGTTCATGACGTGCGAAAGAGCATGAGTTCTACTTAAACTCTCTTCTTAAATCATCCTTTATTTCATTTGTAGAAAATTCCTCCTAAAAGAAATGATGGAAGAAAGAACGGGAAACAACCCACATATTCGCTTATTTTGGAAGATCCCCTAAATGAGCATATCTCTAATGGCAAATTCATAGCTACTTTCACTACCTTAGATCATTCAGTAATTGCTGACAATAATCAGTAGGTTTTTGTCCTATCTAGGTTTATGGTTCATGCTCAGCAGAGTGAGAAGGAAAAGCGTAAGGAGAAAGGGAGAGAATAAGAGGGGCAAAATATATAGTTTTAAGTCAAGGTTAGAGAGTGGTAACCATTCCCAGTTTCCCCAAAAATTATTGTCCCCATATCCTTCTTTAACTAGTGCACCAGTGCCAGAGTTTAGGAATGACATTCGGGGTAGAACGCTAGGCTCTAGGCCCCAAAGTAGTGTGAACAGTGGTTGTACTAATTTTCTCTACGGGAAGTGTGCAGGAACCATCAGGGTATGTGTAAGTCTAATAGTGGTGTGTGTTTTGGATATGGCAAGCCAGGCCACAGGATGAGGAAGTTCCCTGTAAGTATGTGGAAGGGTAGAGATGGTCGCTAGTAGGGTCAGACTAACTCTTCAGCATCACTAGTAGGTTGTTCGACTCAATTAGGCACCAATTCCAATGCCACCAGTGGTTAACGCCAGAATAGATTTTATTCACTCCAATCTCGATATGATTAGGAAAGTTCTCCTGATGTGGTTACGGGTACATTATAGGTCATTTATCTTTATATTTATGTTTTATTAGACCCTGGAGCCTCACTTTCTTTTGTAACCCCCTATATAACTGTCAATTTTGGTGACAACCCAGAAATATTAGCGGAGCCTTTCTCAGTATCTACCCCAGTAGGTAAATCTATTATATCTACAGAAAACATTAGTAGAGCCTTTCTCATGGTATAGTGATACTCATGAATATTCTAAGTTATTTAGTGTTTAAGTTATTATGTGATGACTATTGGGGCAATAGAAACTTAAGATTTGTATCTCAGAAGGGAGTTTTAGCAACGAGTTTTAAACTTTCAGGTGTAGTCTTTCAGGTTGAGTATTGCAGTTTAGTTTAGAGTTTATTAAAGGGATCCACAGATTTAGAACAATGTCTTAAAGCTAAGGGGATATGTTGTAATACCTTGAGTTTTCATGTCTTAAACCTCTCAACTTTTCTTCAAGAAACAAGATCAAACCTAAGGTAATGGTTAATCATATGTTGACTTTCTCATTTCTAACTCATCTTTATAACCATTCTCATGTCATTGCATGCATTTATGAAATTATTTCAATCATGTGTTATGTTTCAGACTCAGTCATGTAATCATGATTCAGTCATGCATGTTCAGTATGTGATCTCAGTTGCCTTAGTTTAGAACTCTCTTCTTAATCAGTATCATTCGAGGAAGAATGTTCTCAAGGGGGACATATTGTAATACCCCGTATTATTCTTAGCTCAGTTCAGCTTCTAGTTGCATGCATAAGAGGCTTAAATCTTTAAAATTTCACCAAGTGTTGGGTACTTATTTATTTTAAGGCCTCTTAACTTTGAGGATTTTTAAATTAGTCTTCCCAACCCTGATATGTTGATTTTAGAGGTAATTCATGTTCAGGATTGTAAGAAGCATGTCTAGGAAAAGTTTCAGATTTTTTGGATGAGGATTGGGTATTGTTTGGATCACTATTCCAGCAGCTCATCACGATAGGGCTGCGTCATGGTGGTAATAATGAGGGACCCTTATCACATCGTGGTAACCCTATAAACCACATTCTAGTTATGAATTTAATTTCATGAGGGGCAATTATATCTTTTCCCCTCAACCCAATTCATCAATTCATGAATTATAACACTAGTAACGGCATTATTTGCCCATCTTGACTAATTTTCTCTCAAAAACAAACACTCTCCTCCCCTAAGATCATCAAATTCTGTTACTTTCTCTCTAAGAAAACCAAGAATTCAAGTTTTCCAATCCAAGAACATTTAAGAAAGCATAAATATTGGTCTTTCTATCTCTATATTAAGGGTTTAAGGTATGTGTGATGTTCCTCCATGAGCCCTTTTCACTCATAGAGTCAAAGAATCCCTTTTTATTTTTAAATTATGAGTTTTTACATGTTCAAGTTGAATTATCTCCATGAGGCTATTATTTATTTGGATTTTGAGTTATGGTTACAAGTGTTTTCGATGGGATGAGCCATTACATATTTTGAATATTGAAATCCCTAATTCATGGTTTTTGTATTGTAATCACATTATCGTTGTATGTTATACCCGTTACCATGCTTAAATTCATGACTCTCATGTGTTTGGTGATATGTCTAAATGTTGGGTTTTGAGCAATGATCCCCTACTATAGTTTTTAAAGCGTTATATGTCATCATTGTTATTTCCATTTAGTGCTGATGGGTTATGAACACCTGATACCTAATTGTTTACATAATTTCAGTATCTTCAGAATGATTTTAGATAAGCCATAAGTATTATCATTCAGTCAGTTATTATAAATAGTTATTTGTTCAGTTAATCTTATTTCAGTCCATTTATCAGTGTCAGTTCAGTTGGGAGTAGGATTTAGCACCGAGAGAATATAGAGATGGTGGATTTCCCGTTAGTTAGGCAGAGTCATGAGTAGCAGTCCCTTTATTCTAGAACTATGTAGCCAGCATAGGATATAAGGATTCACCCGTCAGTTTAGTCTTGACTTCCTCTCAGGGGTCACCCGTCAGTTAGGCTTGACACCCTGGTCCTTCGGGACATCAGTTTAGTGAATCCATATAGCCAGAGTTAGTTCCCGTTGCACGGTACTGACACCCTTCTAACCGGGGTTATAGGTTAGATGCTAAATAGCTCAGATTGGGGCATATCAGTTATATGATACCTCCCATAGTCTCAGTACAATATTCAGTATAGTTTCAGTTCAGGTTTGCTTGGCCAAGTGTACAGATTTACATTTTATCAGTTAAACAATTTTTAGATTACAAACTTATTTCATATTTCAAATTTATGCTTGGTCTTGCATTCTCAGATATTACAGTTTTTATGCATTTATGCTAAGTTATTTCATGTTTTACAGTTAGCCCTTATCTCATTTAGACAGTACCTAATGTATATTAGCCTGACCTCATCGCATATACTAGTACATTCAAAGTATTGACCACATACTCTTCTTTGCGCTATGATGTCTTATATCATAGGTTCGGACGCTCAGTTTCCCAATCGTAATTTGACAGTCCAGCATTTCAGCAGCAGCAGCAATGGTGAGTACTCATATATCGAGGACCTGTTATATTTAGTCAGTTATTTCTACATTTCTTTTCAGTTAGTCAATTGGAGTTAGTTGGGCCCTATCCAATCAGCTCCTCAGTCAGTTTAGAGGGTTTCATACATTTAGACAGTCAGTTAAATAGCTAGTCAGTTTATAGTATTCTCAGTTGCATTTTCAGTATTGTTATCAAATGTTTACAGACTTGTGATTGAATCATGCTTTTAGTATTTATATTGATTTTGGCCTTATTAGTTTATATTCCGCGTACATGTTTAATTACCAGTGTATTCAGTGCTCACAGCAGGTACCAACTTATTAGTTAGCTTGTGGTCACCTGTAACTGTAAGCACCATTGTCACGACTAGGGGGTAGCCTCGGGTCGTGATAGTTGAGGTTCATATCTATATCAAGAAAAAGCCATAAATAATGTGAAACCCTATTACTAATATCACCCCTCTTTTATTCACAATTTCATTTTACAAACCATCGTTTACACATAAACAACCATTAAGATAAGAGAAAACCACATACATAGGTGACAACAGCAAAATCCCTCAACCCTGGATGTAAATAGCCATTAAAACATGTGATTAATAATCCACAACACAAAATAATAATAATTAATGTAAGGGAGTGTTCAACATGCCTTTTTGATGGAAGAAATTTGAGAAAAATTTGAATTTAAAGACTTAAAAGTTGAGTTTTTTTGGAAGAAACCTTAGCGTTGTTTCTCTTGGGAGGGGAGGGGAGAAAGAATGATGAAAAGTTGCTAATTGACGATTAAACATTACTTATAGGGTTCTTAAAGTCATTTAAATGGGTAAAATACCAAAAATCCCTTGACCTAAACTTAAAAAACTAAATCCATAATTTTGTGCCCTTGGGCATGGCACATTCTTATCGCGCCAACCCAAGTGTGTTACATACCTTTACCACAGAGCGACAAATAAATGTCACACTCTTATCGCAGACCTTCACTATCTTTCACCTAAGTGTGCCACCCCTTCATAGAACATCCTTAATGTGGACCCTCATAGTTTTGGGGTACCGATAAGTCTTAAAATGTGATCCAAAAACTTTGAACTGCTTCCTAAAGGTTCCGTTGCTATACCTTATTATAATTACACTCAAAAATTACTACTAAACATAAAGAAGGTATCAAAATAAAATTGTTGAAATTTTTGGGATCCCTCATCCCCTCCCCCCCCCCCCCCCCGCGGGACCATTCTCCCCTGAATGCGAACTCGAAACACCCTTATCATGACATATGGAATATCATAGAGAGATTCATAGAAGAAAATAAAATGAACCATGAGAAAACATGAGTTTCATACCTTAAAAATTCTCGTCCAACGATGAGAAAAATAATATATATTTAGCTTTCATGTCTTCCTCTGATTCCCACATAACTTCCTCCACTTTTTGGTTTTCCCACAACACTTTTACCGAAGCTAACTCTTTAGTTCTCGATTTTCAAACTTTCCTATCTAGGATTTTGATCAAAATCCTCATACAATAGGGAATCTTTCACACCAATATCCTCCACTTGCATTACCAAGAAAGGATCACCCACATATTTCTTGAGCATAGAAACATGAATATCAAATAAAACCGATGTATAGCTCACTAGTATGTCTAATCCATAAGCAACATTCCCAACATTCCTTAAGATCTCATATGGACTAATGTAATAAGGACTAAGCTTCCCCTTTTCCCCAAACCTCATAACTCCTTTCATAGGAAAGACACTTAAAAAATACCCAATTATCAACCTTAAAATCTTGTTCTATAAGCCTCACACATAAGACTTTTGGAAACTTTGAGCATTCTTAAGCCTTTCTCGAATAACCTTGACGTTCTCCGTAGCTTTATGTACCAAGTCATTCCCAAACAACCCACTCTCACCAACACCAAACCATCTAATTAATGAGTTGCACCTCCTATCATAGAGGGACTCAAAAGGAGCCATTTGAATTCTGGAATAATAACCATTATTATAAGAGAATTCAAAAAATGGAAAATGATCAACCCAACTTCGTTTAAACTCAATTATGCAGGGCATTAGCATATCTTGTATTTTCAGAATAGTATGCTCCGCTTGTCCATCCTTTGAATATAGAAATTTCTACTAAGGTTTACCTGAGTACCCATCCCTTATAAAAAGACCACCAAGAATGAGAAGAAAATTGTGTACCTTGATTGAAAATAATAGATATCGGGGCTCTATGTAAATGAACTATCTCCTAGATGAACTTTGCATATTCCTCTCTTGAGTAACTAAGAGGACTTAGTCATCCTATCTATAATGACCCAAATGGAGTCCTACTGATTTTGGGATAGCGGAAGGCCAGTAACAAAATCTATATTAACCATTTCCCATTTTTACATGGGTAGACCTATCTCTTGAGAGGTGTCACCTAGCTTTAAATGATCAATTTTAACTTGCTGATAAATCATACACTTAGAAACAAAATTTTCTACATACTGCTTTATGTTATTCCACCAATATATCACTTTCAAGTCGTGATACATCTTTGTCAAACTTGGATACACCATATATCTAAACATATGAGCTTTGGTCAAAATCCTCTCTCACAACCCATATTCATTAGGAACACATAATATTCCTTGATATCTTAGCATGCCATCTCGCCCAATCCATATATCTAAACATATGAGCTTTGGTCAAAATCCTCTCTCACAACCCATCTTCATCAGGAACACATAATCTTCCTTGATATCTTAGCATGCCATCTCACCCAATTTTGAAAGCCATAACTTTTTGTTAACTGACATCATCCTTTATTAGAATAAGTATGGTATCCAGAACTTTCTTCTCCTTAACTTCAACCTCAAGGGATGACTTACCCACTTTCTAGACAATCACTCCACCAATCTTTGGAGTCCAAAAGGCAAACTCCTAAGTTACTAGTGCAAGACCCCATAAATTTGAGGCCAATTTATTTTGTACCCTCCCTCGTGTTTAAAGATAATTTTTTACTTGAATCATAATAAGGGATGTTAACGGGATGATTTGGGAAAGATTCATAATTTTCAAAAGAGGTTCGAGGTTATTTCGGGACTCCGAACTAGTGAGAGTCCCTGATAAGGGCATGGTATGTCTCCTACACCCCGTGATAAGGGCATGTCACACTACATACGCCCTATGATAAGGGTGTGCCACGTTTTTGGGTAAAATTTGCCTAGTTTCATTTTTTTAATTTGGGTAAGGGATTTTGGTCCTTTGCCCTATTAAATGACTTAAAATGCCCTTCGAACCCCTATTACTCTTTAGTTCTCACTTTTAATATTGATCTTCCCCTCTCCAACTCCTAAATCAAGAAATATAAGAGCTTTCTAAAAAATTCAATCCTTTGGATTTTGGAACTCCAATTTCTCTCCAAATTATTTTGTTATTAAGGCATGTTGGAAACTTCCTAGGGTTGTGGGTTTTTGGATTGTGATACACTTGCATTGTTTTTCTCTTATTTTGAATGGTTTATTCGTGCTTCAAAAGGTGGATTGTAAACTTAATTTGTGCATTATAATAATGGTAGAATGAGTAATTCAGGTTTTCATAAAGTTTATGAATTTTGGGCATGGTGATGACATGAACCTCAACCCGCATTATAAACTTTATCTTTTAATAAGGATTCTAAGTAATTTAACTTATCTTTTGAAATATTGAAAGTGTTATACTTTATGACTTGAATGATGGGGTTAAGGAAATGATAATGCTTATTATAATGGTCCTTGGCATGATATGAATGACCTGCACATCTTGGTATGATGATACCAAGCCATCCTGTAAATCATCTCTCGAGACTAAAGTCAAAGAGAAGAGGGTTCTAGATCCCATACTTATGCAAATCAAAGATGATGTGAGTCAGCAAAAGGCTATGGCTTTCAAGATTGGGGGAGATGGTATCTTGAGATACCAAGGTAGGTTGTGTATTCCTAATGTAGATGGGTTGTGGGAAAGGATCTTAACTGAAGCTCATGAGTCCAGATATAAAGTTCATTCGGGTTCGACCAAAATATATCATGACTTGAAGGAAATCTATTAGAGGAATAATATGAAGAAGGATGCGGCAAACTTTGTTGCCAAGTGTATGGTCTGTCAACAAGTAAAGGTTGAGCATCTAAGGCCAGGTGGTACTTCACAAGAGATAGAATTTCCAATGTAGAATTAGGAAATAATTAATATGGATTTCTTCATGGGTCTTCTACAGTCCCAAAACTAGTATGATTCTATTTGGGTCATTGTGGATAGAATGACCAAGTCTGCTCACTTCTTGCTTGTGAGAACCAACTACTCAAGAAAGGATTATGCCAAGTTATTCATGAGATAGTTAAGTTGTATAGGGCCTCGGTGTCCATTATTTTTTACTGAGGTACACAATTCTCTTCTTATTTTTTACATTCATTTCAAAAAGGATTGGGTACCCAAGTAAACCTTAGCACCGCTTTCCACCCTCAGACGGATGAACAAGCAAAGTGTATGATCATTTTCCTTTTATTGAATTTTCTTAAAGAAATAGTTATCATTCCAGCATCTAAATGACCCCTTGTGAGGCCCTTTATGGTAGAAGGTGTAGGTCTCTAATGTTCTAACTTTTGATGCAACATTTTGCATCTTTTTCTTAGGAAAATTGTAAGTTTTCAAGAAACTGATGTTGTATTTAATAGTGGATTTGAGTGATTTCAGGTGAAGGAGTTAGCTAAAGGAGAAAACTCAGGAAAATAGCTGAAAAAGGTCATTGACGGTCAAAATGGCGGATCGTCAGTCATACGACAGACCGCCGAGAGAACCGTCAGAGCTAAATAGAAGGTTCCAAGTAGAAGATCCATACGACGGTTCAAGTAGCAGATCGTCAAGCTTGCGGTGGACCGCTAACTTGGCCATCAGGCTTAACCAGAATTTCAAATTTTAGAAGACTAAGCGTCAATCAAGGAGACAGACCATCAATCAAGGAGACAGACCATCAGTCAATCAAGGAGACAGACCATCAGACCATCAGACCTTAACAGAACCGAAATTTTTTGTACCCAAAATAATAGCCCGTACGATGGCTCGTCAGGCTTTCGATGGGCCGTATGTTGGACCATCAACTTGGATACAGCTTTTTCTGAGTTTAAATTTTAAATATTCTAAACCTGGGAGCATATAAATACCAAGTTAGGGTTTTATTGAGGGTATTTTTAATCTTGGATATTTTTACCTTAGTTTTCCATCTTTGAAACTCTCGGTAGGTAGGAATTTGTGAATTAATCTAAACCTATGGATCTAATCATCCCATTGCTATTGAAGGTTCAAGAACTAATTCTTGTAACTTTTGTAAGTGAATTATGAATTTATTTATGAATAATACAAGTATTCTTTCTCTTTCTTCTATGGAGATGATTGGCCAAGCTCCCATAACTAGGGTTATGGGAGCCTTGATGTGAACAGCTGATATGGGTTGTGATTCCAATTGAGTTTTGGTAGGTAATTGATGTTGCATAAACCCTTCTTCACTTTAATGACTTTTCTTGGTTGCAAACTTGAAAGGTGAGCCCATGAACATCACTTGTTAGAATAGAAAAGTATTTGTTGGGAAAATAAAGGGTTTACATGGAATCTTGAGGCCTAAACCTTTAGATTAATGGAAAATTCCTTAACACGATTGACCTGTATGAGAAAATGGTTGAATAATCAATACATTCTTCAAGTTTGAGAGAGATAAAGAATAAACTATCCATTAAGGTTGAGAAACTAAGGGGTAAATATTAGAATTCAGCTACTTTTGCAATTGAAGTTATCGATTAGAACTCCTAAGTGATTTACAACCCTAACTGCTTAAGTATCTTGGTAACCAAAACTCTAGTTTGTTTAATATCATTGAATTACTACTTGCAGAAAGAATTATTAATTGGAATAACTTTTTACAATTATTTAGAATACAATTCATAAATCAAGACCCCTTTATTCTAGGAACCTTTGATCAATAGTCTAATAACAATCACAATACTTAGTGAACACAGTATTCCCTGTGTGATTCGACACCCAACCTAGTTGGGTTATATATTTGACAATGATCGCTTACTCTCTTGTAAGAGAGGTGTAATTTGGGCATATCAAATTTTGGCGTCGTTGCCAGGGAATATGATTGTCAATTAAGTTTGTGTTTGTTAATTGACCTTTGGTCAAGTTTCCCAAATTTTACCTTTGTTTGTTGTTTTTGTTCTATGCAGGGGAGTTATTATGTCAAGTACATAGAGATCAGGTTCACCATTAGTACTAGTACATCTAGAACCACAGTTAATTCAGAATGGCAGACCCCCAAGATGCTAAAAGACTAGCCTCTTTAGCTAGATCTTAACTTAATCAACAAAATGACGGCTAGTCGGTGCGTCATCCTAATCCTAACGATGATGATTTGGGGGATGATGATTTGTTAGATCCTATTAACCCAAGGCATGCAGAGAATGTAGTTGCTCCAGTGAATCGGAATGTAAACAGGAATCGTTCCTTTAGGGCAAGGAAGGATCGACAATCGGTACAGTTTGACTTGAATGATGATGAAGATGGAATGGATGAAGCGGGTGCAAATGGAGGTATTATTCCTCCACCTCTAGTACCTAGATCTAAATTCAATATTACTAGTACGATAATTTAACTTTTTCATCTTAAGGGGTTGTTTGGTGGTCTTTCAGGAGATGATCCCAACATGCATTTGGTGAACTTTTTCACCATTTGCAAATCTTTTAATAACCCATGAGTAGGACAGAATGATATTTGACTACGCTTATTTCCATTATCTCTGTCTGGGAAGGCAACATTATGGCTCAATAGACTGATTCCCGACTTTATAACCAACTGGAGGCAGTTGAAAGAGGATTTCCTAGAAAAGTTCTTTCCACCCTCCAAGAGGGTACAGTTTAGGGATAAAATTATTAACTTCCAGTAGCTTCTCACTGAATCTCTTCATGAGACCTGGGAGAGGTTTAAAAAGAATCTAATACAGTGCCTGAATCATAATATGATGGATATTCAGATGGAGACTCTTTATAGGGATTTAAACTCTATTACATAGCCAATTGAGGATAATGTTGTTGGAGGATCATTTGTGGATCTCACTTTTCCAGAGGCTTCAGAGATGATTGATCGGATGAACAAAAAAAGTAGAGCTTGGCATACCAGGGATTCTATGGTAGTAATCCCTCTGGTGGTATGACTGCAGATCAACGCAAGAAGGAGGAGAAACGTGACCAGTACATAGCACACTTGAAGACACAAATGGATTTACTGACTAAGTATCTGTTGTATGGAAAAATAGAGAAGGTGAAAGCTGTTGCATCTCAAGGTAGAGATGACTCTGATTCGGAAGAAGAGGCGAACTATCTAAATAATCAGGGGGTTTTGAGGCAATAGCCAAGGAAATCAAGGTCGTAAATATTACAACAAGGCTGGTTACAAGGATAGGGATCAAGGAAACTGGAAGAGCAAGAATGATAGGAGTGGACTAGATATACCTCCTGGAAGTAGAGATAATGTTGCAACTAGCTCTAGCAAGATGTCCATGGAGGACATGATGGAGTAATTATTAAAGAGAGTTGAGGCTACTAACTCTGGGGTGACTACTATGAAGAGTGATTTTTCTTCCATAAGTCAGTTGGTAAACTCACACTCTACTTCTATCAAATAGGTTAAGCAGAAAATAAGCCAACTCTCAGCAGTATTGAATCAGAAAAAGAGCGGAACATTGCCAAGTGATACAGTTCAGAATTCTCATAATGATGGATCTTGCATTGTAATTACCACACGGAGTGGTAAGGTATTATCAGGCCCTTCTATGGGAAAAGCTGTGAATGAAGAGGTGATCGAAGAAGAGTTGAGCTTGAAGAAACTAATCCAGGGAAATCCGAGAAGCTGGATAGCATTGATATCCCTTCTAACCATCAACTGGTTGATGAGATAAAAAAGGGAAATACAAGGGAAAAGAAGAAGTGGTGACTACACTCCCAAAACCACCACCTCCCTTTACTCATAGATTGAAGAAGAAGGTCGATGATATAAAGTTTAGTAAATTCATGGAAATGTTAAAGCAGTTGACGGTGAATGTGCCTTTGGTGGAGGCACTTAAGCAGATACTAGGATATGCTAAATTTATGAAAGATCTTGTGACGAAGAAGAGAGCAGTAAGCTACAAACTAGTGGATAATATCCATCATTATAGTGTTATTTCTACAAGATCCTTAGTGCAGAAGAAAGAAGACCCAAGAACATTCACAATCCCTTGTACAATTGGGTTTCTGGATTTTTCTAAGGCCTTATGTGATCTAGGAGCGAGCATCAATCTAATGCCGCTAGATGTTTATAAGAAGTTAGGTTTGGGATATCCTACACCCATAAACATACGACTTGTGATGGCGGATAGGTTGGTAAAGCGACCTGTTGGTATTTTATATGATGTGCTAGTGAAGGTGTCTTCTTCATATTCCTTGCGGATTTTGTTATTCTGGATTGTGAGGTAGAATTTAAGGTTCCCATAATCTTAGGCCGACCTTTTCTCGCAACCGGAAGCGTGCTTATTGATTTGCGAGCTAATGAGCTCCTATTTAGGCTGAATGATAAAGTGGTGTGATTTAACGTGTTCCAATCTACAAAGTAGCATAAAGAGATGAGTGTGTTCTCTATTATGGATGTTTATTATAAAGATTAGCAGGAAGTACCAATAGAGGAGAAATTTATTGTTGAACCTTTATCTACAGTTCTAATGAATTTTGATAGTGAAGGCATTGAAGAGTATGGGGAGACTATTTATGCTTTGATGGGAATGGGATCATATTCTTATTCTCCCAAGAATCTTGATCTGTATCTTAAAAATTGCCCAATACCACCAGCTAAACCATATATTGATGAGCCACCAGTGTTGGAGTTGAAAAAATTGCCAGTTCATCTCCAATATGTGTTTCTAGGCAGTGGAAACACTTTACCTGTCATTATTGCGGCTGATTTAGGTGAGCAGCAGGATGAGGCACTTATTTCTATGCTTTGGAGGTACAAAGGGTGATAGGATGGACTATCGCAGATATTATTGGTATCCCTCCAGATATTTGCACTCATAAAATTCAATTAGAGAAGGATTGTACACCAACAATTGAGCATCAACGTCGTCTTAACCCGCCTATACAAAAGGTGGTTAAGAAGGAACTCATCAAATAGCTTGATGCAGGAGTTGTATATCCTATTTTTGATAGTAAGTCGGTGAGTCCCGTACAATATGTTCCCAAGAAAGAGGGCATGACAGTTGTAGCGAATGAGAAGAATGAGTTGATACTACTCAGACCTGTCACTGGGTGGAGAGTTTGCATGTATTATCGAAAACTCAACTCATCGACGTTAAAGGACCACTCTCAATGCCTTTCACAGATCAGATACTTGATCGGTTGGAGGGAAGAGGTTGGTACTATTTTCTAGATGGGTATTCTGGTTATAATCAAATTTCTATAGCCCCGGAGAATCAGGAGAAAATGACATTCACCTGCCCATGTGGTACTTTTGCGTTCAAGTGGATGCCGTTTTGATTGTGTAATGCACCCGCTACCTTTCAATGGTGCATGATTTCTATTTTATTTGATATGGTTAAAGACACCTTGGATGCTTTTATGGATGATTTTTCTATGGTAGGGGATTCGTTTAAGCTGTGTTTAGTGAATATGAGTAGGGCCTTGCAGCGGTGCGAAGAATTTAACCTTGTACTTAATTGGGAAAATGCCACTTCATAGAGAAGTAGGGCATTGTCCTAGGTCACAAAATTTCAGCAAAGGGGATTGAATCTTCCACCTCTCATTTTAGTGAAGGGGGTGCATAGTTTCTTTGGTCACGCGGGCTTCTATCGGAAATTTATAAAGGACTTCTCAAAAATTGCAAATCCACTTTGCAAACTTTTGGAGAAGGTTAAGTTCAACTTTGATGATGATTGCCTGAAGGCATTCGGATGCCTCAAAGGGAAGCTAGTCGATGCGCCTATTATTATTGCACCGGATTGGTCAAAGCCATTTAAGATTATATGTGATGCAAACGGTGTTGCACTCAGAGTTGTACTTGGGCAGAAGAGGGATAAGCTATTTCATCCCATCTATTATGCAAGAAAATCACTGAATGGGGCCTAAAACAATTACACTATGACTGAATAGGAACATCTTGTAGTAGTCTTTGCTTTTGAGAAGTTCCAAGATTATTTGATAGGAACCAAGGTGGTGGTCCATACTAACCATGCATCCTTGAGGCATTTGATAGAGAAAAAGGATGTGAAACCAAGTTTGATTAGATGGGTTTCGTTTCTTCAAGAATTTGACTTCAAAGTCAAAGATCGAAAGGGCTACGAAAACCAAGTTGCGGATAATCTATCTAGGCTGGAAGAAGAGCAAGCAGCTATAGATGAATTTGAGATCAATGATGAATTTCTGGATGACGAAATCTTTGCTACTATTATGGAGAAAATACCTTGGTACGCTGATTTCGCAAATTATGTGGTAAGCGAGGTGATTCTAGAGAATCTTTATTTTCATCAAAGAAAGAAGTTTCTCCATGATGTGACACATTACTTCTAGTATGAGCCGTATTTGTTTCGGCGTTGTGCTGACAATATCATAAGAAGATGTGTTCCAGAAGTAGATATGCTGAGTATATTGGAAGCATGTCATGCTTCCCCTATTGGAGGTCACTATGCCAGTGATCGTACTGCTAGAAAGGTTCTACAAAGTGGATACTATTGGCCGACTTTATTCAAAGATGCTTATGAGTTCATGAGAAGATGTGACCAATGTCAGGGGCAGGGGTCAATCTCCAAGCGCCATGAAATGCCTTTAAAAAATGATAGAGGTAGAATTATTCGACGTCTGGGGTATCGACTTCATGGGGTCTTTTGTGAGCTCATATGGGAGAGTAGTTATGTTTCTTAAAAGGAATATTTTCTCTTGATTTGGGGTGCCACGCACCATTATAAGAGACGATGGATCTCACTTTTGCAATCGTGTGTTTCGAGCTGCCCTAGCAAAGTATGGTGTTAAGGAACATAAGGTAGCGACTCCATTCCACCCACAAACTAGTGGGAAAGTGGAGATTTCGAATAGAGAGATCAAAGCCATACTTTCTAAAATTATGAATGCTAGTAGACAAGACTGGTCTAGGAAGTTTGATGATTCCTTATGGGAATACAGAACAACTTTCAAGACACCAATTGGTATATCACCGTAACAGTTAGTTTATGGCAAGGCATGTCATTTACCAATTGAATTGGAGCATAAGGCACTTTGGGCACTTAGGAGGCTGAATTTGAATTGGAATGAGACAGCATAGTTGAGATTGGGATAGCTGAATGAGATAGATGAGTTCCATATCAGGGCATATAAAAGAGCTGATCTTTACAAGGAGAAGATGAAGAAGTACCATGATCGGAGGATTGCAAAAAGAGATTTTCAAAAGGGTGAGTGGGTGCTTCTCTTCAACTCCAGACTGAAGTTGTTCCCAGGTAAGCTTAAATCAAAAGGGTCAGGTCCATTTCATGTTAATCAAGTCTACTTTTTTGGAGTAGTCGAACTTCCAAATGAAGATGGAAATGTCTTCAAAGTAAATGGGAAACGACTGAAGTTCTATATCGGTCCAATGGACTTGATAGAATGAATAGCTACTATCTATCTTGATAAAGTATGAATAATTGAGATAATTGTGTCGTACCGCGACATTAAATCAGGAGCTAGTAAGAGGTAACCCACCAGTGTTGTTGTAATCATAGTCAAAGATTATTTGTTGTTTTTGAGAAATATGTTTTGTTTATGAAGTGTGAAAGACTGAGATTGATGAAAGAGAAGAGTTTTACAGTTGACAAAGTGGTTGACGGGCTAACCGATGGACCTTCAAGGTCTCGATGGACCGTCACTTGCACCTTCACATCCATGATAAAAATTTGAACATTCTGGATAAGGCTTGACGATTGAGTTGGTGGACCGTCAACAAACTAATGGACCATCGGACAAACCGTCAACCTGAAGTTAAAATTTTGAGTCTCTGGAATAGGCTGACGGACCATCCGGCGGACCTTCACAGCATTAACGGACCGTCAGAGTGACTTTCATAGAAAATCCTGGAAGGTATGTCTCTGGTAAGACCTGACGATCAACCTGGTTGACCGTCACAAAGATGATGGAACATCGGGTTAACCGTCAACGTAACCCTAGTTACGGGTTGGGTTAGGATCAATCTGATGACTATTTAAATGAACTGTACTTGACCCAAAGGGTTTTAAAGAGATAAAATTGGGTGGTTACATACATTGAAACCTTTTCAAATTCTACAACTATCTAACTTCCTCTGGATTCAAAGTATCTGAAAGCAGTTACTCCTTCTAGGACTCTCCATCTTCTTTTCTCTCCCTTATTTAAACACACCCATTCCCCTCTTTTCTCTTCATTGCAACAAAAGAAGAAATCACTAACTAAAGTGTTAGGTAGTTTTACTTACTGAAGTTCCAAGCAACTAGAGTGATATATCTACATCATCAAGGTATGATTGTAACCTTTTTCTTTTTTCTTCATATTGTGAAACATGGAGTGAATAAGTGTTTGGTTGATAAAATTTCATCGTGTTTTCTTCTTGTTCTTTGAATTGTTAATGTTCTAAGTTATAAACTTTGGTATACGCTATTTGGGTGAAGTCTGAGTAACCCATGTATTTAGAGTTGAAAAAAATGTGTGCTTAAATGGGAATGTGTTGTCATCACTAAGCTGAAAATCGAATGAAGTATGCTAGGTATTCAGAAAAATGCCTATGTGAAATGTTGAACTGAAAAGTGTTGCCGATGGTCAACCTGGTGGGCCGTCAAACCTGCGATGGACCTCCAGGTAAACCATCGAAAAGAACCCATAGATGTCATACACTGGATAGTAGCGACGGATAACTTGGCGGACTGTCAGTAACCTGACGGCCCGCCAGTTCAACCATCACAAGGCACTGGGAATTGGTACTCACTGAATAAGGACCGACGATCAGACTGACGAACCATCAATCCTACGACAGACTATCAGAGTGACCATCAAGCTAGAAATTTCACTGTTTTGGCTGATTTTGTTCTGCAAACTGATTCCTTACTCCTTTTTCAGGCATCATGGCACAAAAACTCCCATTAAATAGAGGCGGTGTTTGAGCAAGAGGTCAAGGCAAACCTTCTAGGAGGGAGGAGGCACCAGCCTTCAATAATCTCCAAAGATACTAGACATTTCCTAAACTCTCCCAGTCTAAAGAGGAGAGTGAATGCAGCACCAGTAGTACTAGCTCGAGCCCCGAAAAGGCAAGGGTAGTAACATCTCGCCCCAAATCAGTTGAGGCCAAAACTGAGGCTACAAATGGAGAGTCACAAACTGAAGCAGCCGATGTGGAGACTGAGATTGAGGATGCCAACTTGATCAGACCTAAGGTCCTTAAATTAGAGAGACCGTAAAATAGAAACTCGATAGAGTAAGGGAAAAAATTTATGATGGGTTGGCACCGACAACAAGTAGGCCAATTAAAAGGCCATTTGATAAGGAGTATCAGATTGTAACAATAGAGTTTCACGAATATCCTGAGTTAGAGAATCATTTTAATGAGTATGAATTGGCATGGATGAGCAAGCCCCCAGTATCATATTAGCCAAATCTGGTAAGGGATTTCTTTGCTAACTATTTGGTATTAGCAGAAAAGGATATTCTAAAGGGCTTGAAGATTTCAAATATGCCAAACAAGGAATCAGTGTCAGTCTGAGGAGTTACCATTGACATATCATCCCAAACCATCAACAGGATACTGTTTGGTCCAGACTATGAAGCCCCACCTACTATTCCAGAACTCGAGTACCAACTGCGTAATGCATTTACCCAAAGATCCTAGTTAGGTGGAGTGTTGAATGATGAGGGCAACCCTTCCTGGGAAACAAACCCACGTGACTGCATAGCAAAGTCTTCCCTTAGCTTCAAAGCTAAATTTTGGTGGGCTGTGGTTCGATTGAGACTTATGCCAACTGGAGATGATGCTAATCTAGATATTCACCGGGTTGTACTTGTTGCTAGTTTGCTTTCAAGACTGAAGATTGATTTTGATCAGATCATTATCGATGATCTATTTGTGAGAGCACATAAAGTGGCTAGTGCTCTACCATTTCCTTGCTTAATCACGGAATAATGCAGGTAGGCAGGTATGTCTCTGATTTGTGGGGTGGATAATGAGGTTCGTGCGACACATGGGCAGGACATTAAGAAGTCCAAAGATGACTCAAAGTTCAAAATGAGTGTCACCAAACCTCTAGCCTATCAAACTCAGTCAGCACCATCCCCAGATACTTTAAAGATTCCAACAGGTATGCTATTGCCGATTACCACTTACATACCACCTAATCGCATGCCATCAAGTGCGTCTACAGGGTCAGAATCTGCCCACCAATGGGTGGGGAAGAATTTGCAGACTATAGGTTGATGCAGGAAAACTTCGCCAAGTCTGTGAAATTACAAAAGAAATTCAAGAAGCCGCTTGACACTTGGGGTGTAAAATTCAAGCCTTTTGTTGACAGAATTATAGATGAATCAATCCAACCACTCCAAGACATTCAGATGCGGATGGATCACATGGAGGAGAGAATCAACAAAAGGCTAGATTCACTATCCATTCTAGACTTGGAAAGGTTCATGGTAGAGTTTAAAAAAGCATAAGCTAAGATCAAAGAGTTGAAGAGCAGGCAGCCATAGAAGGCCATTTTTGATCCATCCCTAATAATGAGTGATGAAGATGAGGGAATTATTGACCTGATGGGAATACCAGTGAAAGACAAAGAAAAGCAATACGTAGATGAATGTGCCAAACAAAAAGCTGAAAAATAGAAGAAGGAGAGAGGCTATGATGCCAGAAGAGTGAGAGCATCATGATATAAAGAAATCCAAGAAAAGTTCGAGAAAAGATGAAGAGAAAAGAAGGAAGATAGTTAAAGATGAAGCGGCTGGAGTGTCTACCAGTTCCACCCCAATTAGGGGGTGAACTTTAGACCCAGTTCGGGATGTGGTACCTCCGATTCTGGAGGCAGAGTTTTTGATTACCCCCACCACCATGGGGGTCAACATTGTAGAAGGTGAAGATACAGGTTCCTCACCACACTTCATAGATGCCTCAGATGAATAAGAGGCAATACAAGTATACCCACTCCTTTGTACTTTAATTTGATACTTTGAGGACAATGCATATATTTTTCTGTAGGGGTGGTGTACTTGTACCATGGGGGGGGGGGGGGGGGGTTGTGTTGCTGAAGTTCTTTTCCTTCTCATGTGCTATCTAGAAGAATCGACATGTCTAGGATTATGTTTAGGTTTGCATTTTTCTTTTCTAGGATTAAGTTTAGGTTTGCATTTTTCTTTTCTTAAGTCTTGTTTTGTTTGTTAATGTTGGTCTATTAAATAAAAGTTCCATTAATGTTAGCACCTTGTTGTGAATATGGATGATGAATAATGTTGGCATAAGGCTATGAATATGCTTGTGTGACTATTTGCTATTGTCTTCTAGCATATGTGAAAAACTGTTAGTGAATCTGTAATTGGCATTAACTTATAAAATATACATAACATGTGATGTAAATCTTAGGAACAGTAGAATGAGTTTGACTCAGTTGCCTGTGTGTATGAATATTTATGTTAGTTCTTACATAGTATAGTTCCTAGAACTTTCCCGGTTCAATTGATGTTGTTTTGTAGTTGATTAAATAAGAAATAATAGCAGGCCGCCTTGAACTTTTAGTCTACTTAGCCAAAATAATCAACCCCAACATAAAGAATTTTCCATTTTTGAACCCTTCTTTGAGCTTGTGTTAATTTTCTTCATTACCAATCACTCTAGTTAACTTTCTTTAAGCTGTTAACACCTAACTCTGGCCCTGGCCCAATAGTAGGCATTGTAAATCTAAACTTAGGTGTTTGGGGAAAGTTGTTAGCTGTCTAAGGGAAAGTTGGTTTAGAGGTTGGTTTAGAGCATCCAGCCCTGATCTATTCAAGACACTGTGCACATTAACTGATGGAATCAGCATAAGTTGAGGGTGGTTGATGCTTGTTTGTTAAAAAAAGGATTATTATGGTAAAGTGTGAATGAATGAGAAAAGGGTAAGTGAGTTAG
Source organism: Capsicum pubescens (assembly GCA_030864215.1). Taxonomy (NCBI): domain Eukaryota; kingdom Viridiplantae; phylum Streptophyta; class Magnoliopsida; order Solanales; family Solanaceae; genus Capsicum; species Capsicum pubescens. The sequence goes on from CM061549.1 coordinate 251,945,772, forward strand.
TTCATCAGTAGTCTCGCTAGGAAGAGCTTGAGGGCAAAGAGAGTTAAATCCTAGTGTTAAGTCACTTTTCCTAAAAATCCTTCCTCATCTAGCCCCGAAGCCTCACTACAAGTATGAGAAAGACCTGCTTGATCTTAGTGAATCAACTATAAGGGAGTGTTAGATGATAAGGGCAAGCCAATGGGTATGTGCACTATGTTTGTAACTTCTTTAACGAGTGTGAGATTTTTGATTTGTATCCACAAAATATAATGAGTGGTGTATTTCTTTGACTGTGAGGGAAACTTGAGTTACACTTAATTTGGCTAATCTCTATAGATTCTTGTATACATGTTTATGTATATGTACTAACTCTGAAACAATATTGGTTATGGATTCTGATATGTTGAGCCACATGATTAGGATGATAAGTGAATGGTTGTGAGAAGACTGGTTCAGTAGTTGAATGCCTATCATTGTATTGTTCATATTTGCAATTTGGTGCTTAGTTACTTGAGGATAAGCAATTATCTTAAGTTGAGGGTGTTAATGTTTCGACTTTTGATGGAATATTTTTTGAATCTTTTTCTTAGGAAAATTGTAAGTTTTCAAGCAACTGATGTTGTATTTAATAGTGGATTTGAGTGATTTCAGGTTAAGGAGTTAGCTGAAGGAGAAAACTTAGGAAAATAGCTGCTAAAGGTCACTGACGGTCAAAATAGCAGATCGCTATTCATGCGACGGACCGTCGGGAGAACCGTCAAAGCAAAACAAAAGGTTCCAAGTAGAATATCCATGTGACGGTCCAAGTAGAGGATCGTCAAGCTTGTGGCGGACCGCCAACTTGGCCTTCAAGCTTAACCAGAATTTCAAACTTCAAAAGACCAAGCGACGGTCAAGGAGATGGACCGTCAGACCTAAAAAGAACCTAAAAAATTTTATACAAAAACTGACACCCCGTACGATAGACCATCAGGTTTCCGACAGGCCATCAGTTGGACCGTCAACTTGGACGCGGCTTTTTTTGAGTTTAAATTTTAAATCTTCTAAACGTGGGATCATATAAATACCCAGTTAGGGTTTTATTGACGGTATTCTAAATCTTGGATATTTTTACCTTAGTTTTCCATCTTTGAAACTCTCGGTAATGTAGGAATTTGTGAATCAAGATAAACCTGTGGATCTAATCATCCCATTCCTATTGAAGGTTCAAGAACTAATTCTTGTAACTTTTGTTAGTGAATTATGAATTTATTTATGAATAATACAAGTATTCTTTCTCTTTCTTCTATGGAGATGAGTGGCTAAGCTCCCATCTGTTACAATTATTCAGAATACAATTAATAAATCAAGACCACTTTATTTCAGGAACCTTTGATCAATAGTCTAATAACAATCACAATACTTAGTGAACATAGTATTCCCTGTGGGATTCAACACCCAACCTAGTTGGGTTCTATATTTGACAACGACCACTTACTCTCTCGTAAGAGAGGTGTAATTTGGGCTTATCAATCTCCTATTGGATGGTTTGAGGTGGCTGAGAACTAGGTTGTTTTGGCCTAACTTTGTTCACCAAGACATGAAGAAGGTGAATATGATCCGAGAAAGACTCAAGACTGCCCAAAGTCGTGAAAGTTTTATGTGAATATAAGGTAAAGGGAGTTGGAGTTTGATATTAATGATTGAGTATTCTTGAAAGTTTTTCCTATAAAGGGATTCATGAGATTTGAGAAAAAAGAAAAGTTTTGTCCTCGTTACATTGATCCATATCAGATTTTAAGAAGTATTGGGAATGTTGCTTATGATTTGAAATTACCAGCGAGTTTGGATTCGGTTCATCTTGTATTTCATTTGTCTATGCTGAAAAAGTGTGTGGGTGATCCTTCCTTGGTAGTGCCCATTGAAGATATTGGTATTAAGGATTCGTTGTCCTGTGAGAAAGCCCCTGTTGAAATATTGGATAGAAAAGTTCCAAAATTGAGGACTAGGGAAATAGCTTTAGTTAAGGTTCTTTAGAGGAATCAGAGGGTAGAAGAGGATATATGGGAATCGGAAAAAGATATGAAAGCCAAGTACCCATTCTTATTTCTAATATTGGATGAAAGTGTTTATGGTATGAGTTTTACCTCCCCTTTTATCGCATTTGGAATTTTTCCTTGAATTCCACTGTGTTATTTCTAGTGTCATGCTAGGGGTGTCCTAACTTCTCATTCGGGGGAGAATGATCCCAAGGGTGGAATAATATAAGACCCCATAAATTTGTGGCCAATTTAATTTAGACCCTCCATCATGTTTAATGATAATTGTTTACTTGAATCATGATAAGGGATGTTAACGGGATGATTTAGAAAAGGTTCAGAATTTTTGCAAGTGGTTTGGTGTCATTTTGGGACCCCAAACTAGTGAGGGTCCACGATTAGGGTGTGGCACGCTGCTTACGCTCGACGATAAGGGCATGCCACACTGTTGGGCAAAATTTACCCAATTTTAATTTTTCAATTAGGGAAAGGGCTTTTTTGCCCTTTTCCCTATTAAATGTCTTAAAACTCCTTTCTAACCCCTACTACTCATCAGTTCTCACTTTTAACATTATTTTTCCCCTTTCCAACTCCAAAATCAAGAAATAGAAGGGCTTTCTCAAGAATTCAATCCTCTAAGCTTTTGAACTCTAATTTCTCCCCAAATTTTTCTGTTATTCAGGCATGTTGGATACTCCCTAATTTAAGTATTATATTATTGTATAACTCAATTATTATTTAAGTGTTCTTAAATGTTGATTTTGAACTAGGGTTAAGGGTGTTTAGATTGTGATACACTTGTATTGTTTTTCTCTTGTTTTAAAAGATGGACTGTGAATTGAATTTGTCCATTGTGATAATGGTGGAATGGGTAATTTGAGTTTTGACAAAGTAGATGAATTTTGGTCATGGTGATGACATGAACCTCAACCCGCATTATAAACTTTGGCTTTGAATAAGGATTCTACATAATTTAGCTTATCTTTTAAATATTGAAAGTGTTGAACTTTATGACTTTCTATGAGATTGTCATGAAATTTAATGATGAACGTTAGCATGATCTTGAATGATGGGGTTAAGGAGACGATAATTTTTATGATAATGGTCCTTGGTATGATATGAATCGCTTACAAATCTTGGTATGATGGTACTAATATGAACCTGCCTAATCAAAGACTCTATGACTAATGTTATGTGAAAAGTGATTTAATTGGGCTCTAAAGGAAATTATATAGCTTGAGTGAAGGCATAAGTCTCTGTGACAACACCCGAAACCTATGTTTGTCGACATAGAAATGTCATACCTTAACTGGATGACCAGATTGTGTCCTTAACATGAAGATAATATGTATAGTGGCTTTAGTCCATTTGTGACCTTAGCCTAACCTCAGTACTTGTGGCCAACATGGATTGGGACCCCGTCGGTTGGGGATTACCGAACCCATATAGCCCATGGGTTATTAGGTGACTCACACTATTGTGGGTTAGCAGATGACGGTGAAAGTTATGTAGTTTAGGATTAAATTTTAAATATTCATGTATCTCGTCCCTCACCCCTACCCCAGCATCCTATTATATATATACTTGATGTGCATGTGGTTTACAACTGACTTTGGTAAATGCATACATATTTTATCCCTTTTCTTGGGTTGCATGCCAGTATCGCTGTATTGACCATCCCCAGACATAACATCATTTCTTGATTTAGGTTTTAAGGGCTTTTCTTGTGACCCTTTGCAGATTTAGGTGGTTCAATATCCCAGTTAGTCAGCTATGAAATGGTGAGCCCTCCATCATTTGAAAGTCCATTTCTCACTTAGTTTCATTTACCATTTTAGTACTTTTGGATTTTTTTGTTACAGTCGAGGCCATGTCTTGACTTGATTAGTATTCTCTAGATTTAGAGGCTCTGTGGACAGTATTGGTACATCCTTGTTGATGTGGTTTGACTCTTAAACTTCTTTTAGATTCATATATTTCTCTTTAATCTTGGTTGATTTTTGTTGTTTATTATTTTTGGTGTACTTTTGAGGTAAGGCTAGGGGTCATCTCGGGCGTTGGTAGGTTTGGAATAATCGTCATGGCCCGGACCTGATTTGGGTCATGACAGTCAACTGGTGACTATCCTTCACCAATACTTTCTTATCCTCCTCAACGTGAGACAGACTCCCCATGGACAACCTTATAAGAGCATCAGCAACAACATTAGCTTTACCTAGTGATAGTGCAGACTTATGTCATAATTTTAAACAATTCAAGCCACCTTCTCTTCCTAAGGTTTAGTTCTTTATGAGTGAACACATCTTGCAAACTCTTATGATCCAAGTAAATATCCACATGCACTCCATATAGATAGTGGTTCCAAATTTTCAATGCAAAAACCATGGCCGCTAACTCTAAATCGTTGGTCGGATAATTTCTCTTATGAACCTTAAGTTTCCTAGAAGCTTAATCTTTAATCCTTACATATTGCATTAAATCACAACTCATTCCCATACAGGATTCATCAAAATACACAACAAACCCCTCGGTACACTTGGGTAGGGTCAAGAGAGGAACAGGTATCAACCAATCCTTCAACTTCAAAAAACTTCCCTCATAAGCATCAAATCATAAAAAACTTTATCTTTTTCAGAGTCAATCTCGTAAGCAGGGCGGATATAGATGAGAAACTCTCTACAAATCTCCTATAATAACCTGTCAAACCCAAGAAGCTCCTAATGTCGGTGGGATTCGTGGATCTAGGCCATTTCTTTACCACTGCAATCTTATGAGGATCCACTTTAATCCCTTCAGTAGAGACAATATGCCCGAGAAAAGTCACCGCACTCAATAAATATACACACTTAAAAAAAAATTCATTTAACTCCTGATGTTTAAGGTTTGGCAACATAATTCAGAGAAGATTGGCATGATCCTACCCATTTTTAGAGTACACAGAAATGTCATCAATGCAAACTATGACGAATAATGCCAAAAACTATCTAAACATTTGATTCATAAATTCCATGAAAGCAGTTGAGCATTGGTCAACCTAAAAGACATGACCAAGAACTCATAATGGATTAAATAGGTTTGGAAATCAATCTTAGGGATGTCAATTTCCCTAATCTTTAACTGATGGTAGCTCGATCAGAGATCTATTTTCAATAAATATTTAGCACCCTGTAGTTGATCAAACAGGTCATCAATCATAAAAAGAGAATACTTATTTTTCAAAGTGACCTTATTTAACTGACAATAGTAAATACATATCCAGAGAGACCCATTGTTCTTTCACACGAAAAGGATGGGATCACCCTAAGGAGAAATACTATGACAAATAAAACCCTTATCAAGAGGGTCATTTCACTCTTTTAATTCTGCTAGAGCCATCCTATATGGTGAAATAGAAGTGGGACTTGTAACGGGGATAAGGTCAATACCAAAGTGTATTTTCCTATCGAAAAGAATTCCAGGAAGATCATTGGGAAAATTTTTGGGAAACTCATTAACCACAGGAATGGACAGCAAAGACAGACTCTCAGAGTTAGAATCCTTGACTCAAACTAAATGATACAACAAACCCTTGGATATCAACTTTTAGCTCTAAGATAATAAATAAACTTCCCTTTTCACACTAAGGAACTCTCATCCCATTCTATAATTGGTTCATTAAGAAAACTCAAAGGGACCTTTTGGGTTCTACAATCCAAGGTAGCATAGCACGATTAAAGACAATCTATACCCAAGATTACATCAAAATCCACCATATCAACCTCTATAAAATCTACTACCATCTCCCTATTAAAGATGGACACGACACATCCCCTATAGACTTTTCTAGAAATAACAAAGTCAATCACCGAGGTAGAAATTGAGAAGGGGTCAAAAATATTTTTGGGTCTAAGAACAAGCTGTAAATCTACATAAAGAGTCATATAAGATAGGGTGAAATCAGGATCAAGCAAGCAGTAAACATCACAGAAGAAAATTTATAACATACCAGTGACAACATTAGGGGATGCCTTGGATTCTTGATGAGTAGAAAGTGCACATAGGTGATTTCGGCCATTTTAGGAGGTTTCTTATGAGTTGTCCTTACCTCTAAATTTTTATCTATCTATTTTTCTATGTATTTATGCTTTGTTGCTACATTCTGGATGAGTTTCATATACTTCAATGGGATTTGATTCAGTTGGATGAGAAGTTGGCCTTTGTTAAGGAGTCGGTTTCTATTATAGCTAGAGATGTTAGACAATTGCATTCTAGAGATATACCAAAAGTCATGGTCCAGTGGAGACATAATCCTATTGAGGAGGACACATGGGAGGTCGAGTTTGACATGCATAGTAGTTACCCGCAGTTCTTTATCGATTCAGATATTTCAATGTATTTTAGTTCGAGGATGGACTAGAGTTTTAGTAGTGGATGTTGTAATCACCTAAATTTGTGAAATTTTTATTTTTATATATTTTGACCATTTTGGCCTTCCCTGTAGTTACTATATATTGATTTTGAGGTTCATAAATAGTTTTCATGATTTTTGATACAATCGAAAATCATTTTTGGGAGTTTGTGATTTTTAGAGGCTTAAAAAGTCATATAATTGACTTTGATCAACATTCATTATTTTGAGTGTTAGATGTCAAAACATACTGCACCAGCAAATCACAAATATCAAATTTGGGTTAGTAATAGGGTTGGTTTGATTTGAGGACATTTATCTCTCATTTAATCCTTCATTTGAAAAGTAGTAAAAAGGATCCTGAGGGTACATTTTAGAAAAACAACTTTTAAAAAAAAAATCAGGTGTCACCTTTGAGTTTGGAACGTCAAAATTATCATAATGGCATAGTTATTTTACATTCATGAGATTCCAAACAAATCTCTAGAGGTCGATTGATAATTTTGTAATTTAGAAATGTTTCTGGTGTGGATGAAGCTGGTGCAGCCACTTTAGTGGACCAAGTACCTCTTTAGCAGCAAAGCACCGCTTTAGCAGCCAAATTATTAGTCGCTACTTCTAAAGTGGGCACATGACCTCTTTAGAAGAAGAGGTACCACTTTAGTGGACTAGCCGCATAGGTCAGACCGCTTTAGCAATTATCCATTTCTTAAGTGATGACCACTTAAGCTGCCTGAGCTGGGTTGATATTAAAACCCATTTTCATATTTTTTTTCTTCATATTTAGACCTTTGAGCTTTGAGTTTGGACGATTCTTGAGAATTCTTCACCATTTGAGTTGGGGTAGGCTCCAAAACCTTATTCCTGTTATTTTTTGTCAATTATATCATCAAAAACAACTTTAAATCATGATTTCAAAATGAAAATTTGGAGGTTTTAAAAGTAAAGTTTAAAAAGGATTTTTTTTATTTGGACCTCATTTTTAGTTCATTGTCCTATTTTCACTCCTATAATCTTGAAGAATGTATTTTTAAAATAAAATTTTGATTATTCCCTTTGATTTTCAAACACATTTTTTGAAGCCATCTCGAATATGGGAACTATGAGTATTGTTAGCTTTCTTTAATGCATAGATGCTTTTACACAATGACTCCAAATTGTAGGGTTGTATGAGATTTCCTTTGAATTCCTGCTTTTACTTATGATTTAAGGACTGACTTCATTCTAGAAGTCTGACCTTGGTGTATGTTATTGTAAATTTGTGTGTTTCTTTTACTATTTTTTGTGATTAGCTTACTTATCTTGGCTAAGACATAATAAGTGACATTATGACCCATTTTTGGATCGTGACAGAAAAGAATATGCTACATATTACCAACTGTCATACTCTTTTTTTACCAAAAAAAGATTGATTTCTAAGTTCAAAAGGGTTTTAAATATTAAAGTAACAAAACAAAATGTGTTTCAAAAAAAGATTTTGCAATTAGAACTCCAGGGTCTCTACTTGGCATTGTTATGTGTGCCAATTCACCTTTTTAAAATCCCTATTCAAAAACAATTGGCTCTTAAAACTGATCCATGAATAGAGATTCTGTGTAAGGAATTCTGTTGGCCGAGAGAAAGGTGTTAGGTACCCCTTGATCCCATGGTTTGACCACAGTCACTTCATTTAATCATATAAAATAATATGACACTACGAGATAAAAAAATCATAAAAAGAACACATTTACAAACAAACAAACAAATAACAAAAGTTTCAAAAAATAATGTCTAGTCCAATTATACAGTCCCAAAAATAAAAAAAGTATTGAAATGAAAAGCTATACTAATTTAAATTACCTAAACTATGCTCTATTGATGCCTCGGTCCTTGATTACGAACCTCCTTCAAAGACATAATATGTCGAGGTATTCTCCGATGAATAAATACAATTTACCTCGGGGCATTCTCCGGCAACATTATAAGTACATTTGAGTAAATGCGATAAATTAGAACAAACAAATCAATTTAATCATTCAATAATCCACAATTCCTAAAATTTTCCTAACCCAACCTAGGATTGCCTACCAAATTTGGCCTAAACATGCTACTATCGAATTTAACAAAATTGATGTCAGTTTCAATTAAACAACAATCAATAAACCAAATCAAACCGATCGTATTTACTTTTAACAAATTTTAATTCCCCTCGAATTAAGATTTACCCCAATTAAATTAAAAATCATTCAATTTTCAAATTCAACTAGACCAAACAATCAATATCAATAACCAATCACAATGATTCGAACATAACAAAATCAGAGAAAGCAAAATCCACACGTCATTAATTCACCATACAATATATCAAACACTTGAGATTAGTCAAGAATGAGATGAGGAATGGGCCTTAATTAAAGCTTTTGAAATCAAGAGTTACTCGATTAAACAAGATGGAATCCGTGTTCAAAAACCTCGAGTCAAGCCTCAATAACAACCCCAATCTTGAACAAAGACCAATGACAACCCCGAGTCCAAATCAAATTTTGTTGTGATGTCAATCGGAGCTTGGGAGGTGGGGAATTATCTTTTTTCAATGAAAATTTTGCTGAAAAATTTAGATCGGCACGTGCACTGCTGCGACTAGTTTTTGGTCGGGATTTTGGGGGTATGGATCGCTTATTTTGGAGTTGATATGGGTGAAGTTGATTTTGTATTGATTGGTATTATTCAGCGGTGGTTTCCTTTGGTTGGGTGGTGTATTATAGTGTGAGATTCCGTTTCTGGTGAAACTTCGCGGGAAAATCTCACCCTTTTCGTTGTTTTCCTTCTCTTCCTCTCACTGTTTTCCTTTCAATTCTCCTTACTATTTTCTCACTATATTTTTTTTCTCTCTTTCTTCACTGTGTGTATGTATGATTGCATCCCATTTTCTCTGTATTGCTCTCCTCCTTTGTTATATGTGAATGTGTGTATATATTGTATGCTTATCCTATTTCTCTATTATGTTGTTATGGTGCGTGTGAGTTATGAAAAACATGAGTGAGGGAGTGCATGGTAAGGGTAAATTTTTTATGGGTATGTATAGTAGGGAAAACAAGAGTCATGGAATAGGTGGGACACGTAGTTAAGGGGGGTTGGGTGGGTAGAATGAAGAAAATTGGTTATTCTTGTTATGAGTTTTGCCTTTTGTGGAGAAATTATTGGGTAAGGTAAGGGAATGTTGTAAGGTTGTGGTGAATGGTATAAAATTTGATAAACGAGGTTTGGGAGGGTCAAAATTACGTGTCTACATCATGCCCCTCTTTGACTATAAACACAAAGTATTTCCTGACAAAAAAGTATACAACATGACAAGATTTGACCCGACCATTATTTAAAAGAGGGACAAGAAAGATAGAGTGTAACCGAGTGTCACAACCCAAACTAGGGCCTTATCGTAATGGGCATCCCGAGTCCAACTGGGAATGGAGACCACCTCTTTAACCCAACCCAACCAACCAATGCATATTTGGAGTTGGACGAATTACGAACATATAACAAGATAGCATTATTATAAAATCTAGGACTCTGGGATAGGTCTATGATCGTGACCACTCAAACAAGCCCAACCGTCTGATACCAACCAATATTCCAAAACCATAACCATATAAGTTCCAAAATAATTATATTATAACACCCTAGGATTTTTGCTATTAGAAAATTTACTGGATTTATGGTTTATGGATAAGTTACAACTAAGGGGAATGAGTCATACAATGGGGAACGAGTGGTATGGGTTGGTCATATGCTGAACAGTGATAGCATGTGGGTTGGATTGGTTTCTATAATGGATACGCCTTGAGTGGTATGAGTCGTATTGGTGGATACGGGTCATTTGTTTTGGTTCTTTCCTTTACCTAATCTTATACTTGGTAACTTAAGTTAGATCTGAGTATGAGTGGCTCACCATATGCTGTGAGCTAGGGTATGATTCATACCATAGACTCGTATGGTGGACAGTGTTGAAACCTCTTGTGATTCTATTCTGCTAGGGGAACTATTCAAAGATACTAGTCGTATACTTGGGTACGACTTCATTTGGGTGAGTCATCCTTAGACAATGTTGGGTCCAAGGGTGAGTCCTAGGGTACGAGTGGTAGGTACCACTCATATTGGAGGGTACTATTGGTATGGTTAGTCATACCCCCTAACGGGATTTTATGTAGTTTAAGTGAGGGAAATCCAAAAATTTCCCCACTTAACCTAATAAATCCCCATGACTTTTAACTCACTTGGGAGGTTATTTTCCCTGTTATTCTATTCATTAACACTTAGAAAATACTTTTTAATCATCTCTAAATTTCTTGGGCAAAGGGGGCTAGGATTTCATCTTAAGGATTAATTTGTGGCTTGTGTTGGTGATTTCTCTCTATTATCTTCTCAATTAAGGCAAGATACTTCTCCATCCTTGTTATATCCAACTAAAGGCATGATTTATATAATATTTTCATGGCATGATTATTGTATGATTTTGGGATTTTTGTATTAAATGCTTGGTTATGGTTTTCCATGTTTTAATCATATTTGTACAAACTTTAATGGTGGTTTGGACAATTGGTTGCATGAGAATGGTTAATTGGTAATTGGATTTGGTTTTGGAAACACAATGTCCCCAATATGTTTGATAAAATGCCTATGATAATGCTTTTACTATATTATTGGACTTTTAATGGAATTATTGCATGGTATGGTTTGGTAATGGAACACTAAATGATATAAATGCTGTAAATAGTTTGGAATATATAATTGGAAAGGGTTGGTAGTTATGGTTATAGTTAATTAAACTTCCTTGTGCGGTACATGGGATTCCCCCAAGCAAACTTAGTAATGGAACACTTGTGGGGTATATGGGATTCCCCCAAGTTAACTTGGTAAATGGGTACACAGGAATCCCTTTACTGTAAACGGTTTGTCTAAGGACAATACTTGCAAGTTATAGTCGGTTTGACGATACCACTATTAATAGCCTTGCTTAATAATAAGTGGAATAATGGATTAGTTGGTTGGTGAAATAGTTTTAATTGAACAATAATGTTGGGGTGTGGATGGAGCGGAGTGTTGGCTGGTTAAGAATTCTCATATCCAAAAGTTGAAGATGGCAAAAATGAGGATGTTACATTGGATGTGTGGATTTACTAGGGCTGACAGGGTTAGGAATGAAATTATTCAGAAGAAGGTGGGAGTGGTATCAGTGGAGGATAAAATACGGGAAGTTAGGTTGAGATGGTTTGGTCATGTGATGAGGAGAGGCACAGATTCCCCAGTTCGTAGGTATGAGAGGTTGGCCCTGGAAGATTTCAAATGAGGTAGTGGTATGCCGAAGAAATATTGGAGAAAAGTGATTAAACGTGACATGGAAAAGTTACAGTTGACTGAGGACATGACCCTGGATAGGAAGATTTGGAGGAAAAGCATTAGGATAGAGGGATAAGGGTGTGGATGAGTCGTAGTCAGTAATTAGGTGGACTTTGGTGTCCTTGGTTTGACAATGTGCAATTTGTTGTGGATGTCATACCTATGTTATTTTATGATGTCCTATGTTTTTTATGCTTTTGTATACTGCCTTTTATCTTGAGCTGGGGGTCTATCAGAAATAGCCTCTCTACTTCTTTAGAGGTAGTGGTATAGACTGCGTATAATCTACCCTCCCCAGACCCTACTTATGTGGTAATATACTGGGTTTGTTGTTGTTGTTGTTGTTGAATAATGTTGGGGTGTGATATCTAACTGTGAAGGTGGGAGTTTAATGAACGAACATCGAAAAATCATATTTGCCAACATAAGGGGTCTGTCATGGAGACCATTTATGATACTATAAGGTACACGAGAATCCTCTAAGTACACTGTACATATGTATCATAGAGAGCCAAGGTACTTGGGAATCCCTTACTCTTATGGTATCTCTGGTTCGTACAGCTACACGCATTCGGGCCCATTCAGGGGGTTACACTGGACCCATATATCCCATGGGTGTCTTTAGGATAGTTAAGCTACACATACCCAGGTTAATGGCTTCAAAGACATGCTAAACCCGATTCCCCTTCCCAAAATAGTTATATATATATATGGTTTGTATGTATATGGATGGTTTGATTAGTTTTATTAGATGGCATTTTTTATCCTTATCCTGAGTTCATGCTAGCGTTCACCCGCTAACCCATCTTCGGGCGGTTGTATCCTCACACAGTGCAAGAATCGGTCGTTCTACTCCTCCTATAGAGTGAATGGATTTCAGGATCAACTTTTAGATTGAAGTGGTGAGATTCCATCTTTTTGAAAGGATCTATTTCATGTTATGGACATTTTCATATACTTTGATTATTTTATGGATATTAGTTTTGGCTATGGTTGGGGGCATATCCCAACTGGATACTGGTTTTCTTTTGGTTAAAGGCTTTTATGGAACTACTATGGGTTGGTATAGATAGTATCGGTATTGGTGTCAGCCTTAGTACTGGCATTGGAAATGGAGATAATACTATTGGACATAATTTCTCACTGTTCCATCCTCTTTTATTTTGGGATTATATATAATTATTATGGAACTCATATGGTTATGGTTTGGTATTGGGTATTGGTTGGTATCAGACGATTTGGGTCATTTGGGTGGTCACGGTCATAGATCTATTCCAGTGTCTTGGATTATACAATAACGTTATCTTGTTAAATATTTGAAAATCATCCGACTCAGGATATACGTAGGTTGGTAAGGTTGGGTAACGAGGGTGATCTCCAGTCCTGGTTGGACTTGGGATGCCCATTATGACAAGACCCTAGTTTGAGTCTTGTCAAGTTGGTATCAGAGATTTAGGTTCATGGTTATTTGGGAGTCCACAAAGCCGTGTCTAATGGAAAATCTTTTAGGGGTGTGTAGCGTGCTACACTCATAAGTGAGAGGCTACGAGGCATTTAGGATTGTTTCAGTTTCTTTGTATTCTATTTTCAAGGTTGGAGTCTAAGTCCTAGAATCTTTTATAATCCTTGTCTGTTCGTTTTTCAGATCATGCCTGGATGATCTGCAACACAAAGAAACTCTTTAGTCCCATATAGGGACTATGTGGACGGGACACAAAGGATCTATATTGGTCTAGGGGTCTAGTCCTTAATATTTCTAGAGTTCCACCGATTGCTACTCGTCCTCTTTAGGGTGAGGTGATGAATGCAAAATTTCATCCATCGATTCATACTATTGCTAACTTGGTTACTTCTCAGGCTGAGTTGGATGCATCTAGTGTTTTATCTGCTGAGGCCACAAGGGTTGGCCAGTTTATGAAGATAAATCCTTCTACTTTTACTGGAGTAAAGGTGGAGGAGGATCCACATGATTTCTTGGATGAAATAGTGAAAATCTTTAGGGTGATGCAGGCCACGAGTATGGAAGGGGTGAATTTTATAGCTTATCAGCTCAAGTATACAGCATACTAATGGTACGAGGAGTGGGATAGGGATATAGGTGATGTTGAGAAGTTTTCCTTCAAGGAGACTTTCTCAAATGTTTTTCTAGATTCCTTCTTTCCTCAAGAGCTGAGGAAAGCGAAGATAGAGGAGTTTGTGAATCTTAAGCAAGGGAAAATGTCTGTCAAGGAATATGCCTTGAAGTTTAATCAGTTATCAAGGTATGCTTGGGATTTGGTGTCCAATATGAGGGCGAGGATGAGAAAGTTCACTTCTGGGATATCTCAGGATTTGATCCTTGAAATCAAGATTGTATTGCTGATTAAGGATATAGATATTTAGAGGTTGGTTATCCATATGCAATAGGTGGAGAAAAAAAAAAGAAAATAGAAAGAGTTCAGGGAAAGGCAGGGTAAGAGGAGCAGGTTTTTTGAGAAGGGTGGTGCTCAGCAGCAGGTTGGTCGGGATGGAGGTAAATGGCAAAACAAAAAGTGAGGGAGTTCTGGTTCCTTCTCTACTGCTATTGTTCCTTACCTGGAAAAGTCGGGTGCTAGACATCAGCAGGGTGGTGATAATTTTCGAGCATAGGGTGCCTAATCTCAGGTGAGTGGGACTCAGTCGGCTTCTTTATTCCCTTCTTGCCGATTTTGTGGTCATCTTTGTGAGGAATTTTATGATGAAGGAAGGGACAACTATTTTAAATTTGGCCAGCCAGTCGATATACTTAGGAACTATCTGGTTGGTAAAGGTGCTTTGGGAGCGGTCAAAGCTTCGATTGGTTTATCTTTTGCTCTTATACCTAGAGGTGCCTCTTCAGTGCCTACTTCTGTTTCTGGTACCGATACTAGTATGAATAGGTTATATGATCTTTCATCTTGACAGGAGTCTGAGGTATCACCTGATGTCATTACTGGTATGTTACAACTTTTTTCTTGGGACGTGTATTCTCTGTTTGATCCGAGGTCCACTCTTTCTTATGTGACCCCATTTGTGGCTGTGTATTTTTTTTTATCATGAGGTTATTTCAGATCAATTTTCTGTTTCTACCTAGGTAGGTGACTCAGTTATTTCTAAGAGAATCTATAGGGGGTTTGTGGTATTTGTTGGTAGTAGGCAGACTTTGGTAGATTTGTTTGAACTTGATAAAGTGGATTTTGATGTTATTCTGGGTATGGGTTTGTTACACTCTTGGTACGTGTCCTTAGATTGTCAAACTCGTAAGGTTTTCCTTATATTTCATGGTGAATTAGTTATAAACTGGGAGGGTGGTTCCCTAGCTCCTAGGGGAAGGTTTATTTCTTATCTTAGAGCTCGGAGATTAATCTCCAAAGAGTGTCTCTATCATTTGGTCCAGGTTAAAGATTCTTACTCAAATAGTCCTTCTTTTCATTTGGCTCTAGTGGTAAGTGAGTTTCCTGAGGTCTTTCCAGATGATCTTCCTGGTATTCCTTCAGATAGGGAGATTGAGATTGTTATTAATTTGTTTCCGTGGCTTTGGCTGAGTTAAGGGAACTCAAGGAGAAACTTAAAGATCTTTTGGATAAGGGGTTTATTCATCCTAGTGTATTCTCGTGGGGTGCATCGGTGTTGTTCGTGCGTAAGAAGTATGGCTCTCTTAGGATGTGTATTGACTATCGACAGTTAAATAAGGTAACGATTAAGAACAAGTATCCTCTTCCAAGGATAAATGACTTGTTTGATCAATTTCAAGGTGTCAAGTTCTTTTGTAAGATAGATATTTGGTATGGGTATCATCAGCTTAATATTAGGGAGGTGGATATCTCTAAGATAGCTTTTCGTACTCGGTATGGGCACTTTGAATTCTTGGTGATGTCATTTGGTTTGACTAATGCCCCGGTGGCGTTTATGGATTTGATGAATAGGGTTTTCAGGCAGTTCTTGGTTTTTTTTTTCATTGTGTTTATTGATGACATCTTGGTGTATTCAAAAAGTGAGGTGGATTATGCCAATCACCTCCGTGTGGTGTTGCAGACCTTGAGGGAACAATAGTTGTATGCCAAGTTCTCCAAGAGTGAGTTTTGGTTGAACGTTGTGACTTTCTTGGGTCATATTATTTCTAGTGAGGGGATCATGGTGGATCTATAAAAGGTAGTTGTGGTTTAAAGGTGTCCTATATCCATGACTCCAATCGACATTCAGAGCTTCTTGGGTTTGGTTGGGTAATATAGATGATTTGTGAAAAGCTCTTCAACAATAGCTGCCACATTGACTAAGTTAACTCAGAAGAAAGTAAAGATTTCTTAGTTGAATGCATATGAAGGGAGTTTTGAGAAGCTTAAGAATAAGATAATTTTGGCCCCAGTTTTGACATTATTGAAGGCAATGAGGGGTTTGTGGTTTATTGTGATGCATCTCGGGTGGGACTTGGTTACGTGTTGATACAGCATGGAAAGGAATTATCTTACTCATGATTTGTAGCTGCTGGCGGTGGTTTTTGCTTTTAAAATTTGGCGGCATTATTTATATTGAGTGCACATGGATATCTTTTCTGATCATAAGAGTCTACAATATGAGTTCACTCAAAAGGAGCTAAATCTCAAGAAAATAAGATGGTTGGAGCTTCTCAAGGACTATGATATGAGTCCTCACTACCACCCAGGTAAAGCTAACGTGGTTGTTGATTCTCTTAGAAGTTTATCCATAGGGAGTTTGGCTCATGTGAAGGAAGGAAAACAGGAATTAGTGAAGGATATTCACTACTCTGCCACTCTTGGGGTTCGTCTCTTGGACTCCAATGATGGTGGTGTGTGATTCTGGAAGTGGTTAGGTTATTTCTTGGTACAGAAATCAAGGAGTAGTAAGTGTTGGATCTTGTCTTGATGAAAATCAAGAGTGATGGTGGTGTGCAAAAGGTTATGGTGTTTGAGATAAGTGGTGATGGTACTTTATGGTACCAAGGGAGGTTGTGTGCTCCATATGTCGACGGTTTGTGATAGAGGGTTTTGGATGAGGCGCATGAATCGTGCTACGTTGTTCATCCCGGTTCAATAAAGATGTACCATGACCTCAAGAAGATGTATTGGTGGAATGGTATGAAGAGGGATGTGGCTGATTTTGTAGCCAAGTGCATAGTGTACCAACAAGTCAAAGTTGAGCACACGAGGCCTGGTGGGTGATAGAGGGATGTGGCTGATTTTGTAGCCAAGTGCATGGTGTGCCAACAAGTCAAAGTTGAGAACATGAGGCCTGGTGGGTTGTATAAAGAAATTGATTTTTCCAAATGGAAATGGGAGGTAATCAATATGGATTTCGTTATCAGTCTTCCTCGATCTCAGAACCAATTTGATTTGATTTGGGTCATCATGGATAGGATGACAAAGTCTGCTCACTTCTTGCCAATAAGGACTACCTTTTCGGTGGAGGATTATGCGAAGTTGTATCTTAGAAGATTGTGAAGCTGCATGGGTTACCTGTTTTGCTAATCTCTAATTGTGGTATGCAGTTTTCATCTCATTTCTGGTGGTCTTTTTAGAAGGGATTGGGTACTAAGGTTAGTCTAAGTATTACTATTGATCCTCAAATGGATGGGCAAGCAGAGAGGACTATTCAGACGTTGGAGGATATGCTTCGGGCATGCGTGATTGATTATGGTGGCAATTGGGTTTAGCGTCTACCTTTGGTATAGTTTGCCTACAATAATAGAAATCATTCTAGCATTGGTATGGGTCCTTTTGAGGCATTGTATGGTAGGAAGTATATATCTCCTATTGGTTGGTTTGAGCTTGGAGCGGTGGATATGTTCGGCTTGGATTTGGTTTATTAGGCTATGGAAAACATGAAGATGATTTAGGATAGGCTTAAGGCTGCCCAAAGTAGCCAAAAGTATTATGCAGATGTAAGGTGTAGAGACTTGGAGTTTGAGGTTGGAGATAAGGTATTCCTAAAGGTATCTCTCATGAAGGGAGTAATACGGTTTGGTAAAAAGGAGAAGCTCAATCCCCAGCTTGATTTTCCTTATGCGATTTTGTGAAGGGTTGGTAATGTGGACTATTAATTGGATTTCCCATCTAGTTTGAGTTCCATTCATTCGATATTTCATGTTTCTATTTGAGGAAGTGCATTCGTGATCCTTCTTTGGTTGTTCCCTTAAACAGATTGGGTATCTCGGATTCTCTGTCTTATGAAGAGGTCCTGGTTGAGATAGTGGATCGGTAGGTTTGTCGGTTATGAACCAAGGATGTGTCCTCGTTTAAGTTTCTATAGCGGAACCACAAGGTGTAAGAGGCTACATGGGAAGCGAAAGAGGACATAAAGTCCAAATATTTGCATTTGTTTTCGGCTGCTGGGATTCGTGCGGAAGGTATGTGTTCTTCAACATACTTTTATTTTCAAACTTTGTTAAAGGAAAGATCAATATCCTTCCATCTTTATTTTCTAACTTGGTTAAAGGTTGGATTGATATTTGATAATGCAAATGAATCGTGCTTGTCATTACCCTACCTTTTTTGTCATTCGGGGATGAATGTTCCTTGTAGGGGAGACTATAACACCCTGGGTTTTTTACCCTTAGAAAATTTCCAAGATTTTTGGTTTTTGGACAAGTTACAACTAGGGGAAACGAGTCATACACTGGGGTACGAGTGGTATGGGTTGGTCGTATGCTGACCAATGATGGTTGGTGGGTTGGATTGGTTTCTAGAATGGATACGCGTTGAGTGGTACGAGTCATATTGGTGGATACGGGTCATTTGGTTTGTTTATTTCCTTTACTTAATCATAGACTTGGTAACTTAAGTTGGATCTAAGCATGAGTGGCTCACTATGAGCCGTAAGCTAGGGTACGAGTCGTACCATGGACTCGTATGATGGACAGTGTTGAAACCTCTTGATATTCTATTCTACCAGGGTACGGGTCAAGAGTAATAGTCGTATGCTTAGGTATGACTTGGTTTGGGTGAGTCCTACCTTGTACATTGTTGGCTCCAAGGGGAAGGCCTAGGGTGCGAGTGGTGGGTACCACTCGTATTGGAGGGTACTATTTGTATGGTTAGTCGTACCCCCTAACGAGATTTTATGCAGTTTAAGTGAGGGCAATCTGGATATTTCCCCATTTAACCTAATAAGGCCACGTGAATTTTAACTCACTTGGGAGGTTATTTTCCCTATTATTCTATTCATTAACACTTAGAAAACACTCTCTAATCCTCTCTAAAGTTCTTGGGCAAAGGAGGCTAGGTTTTCATCTTAAGGATTAATTTGGGGCTTGTGTTGGTAATTTTTCTCCATTATCTTCTCAATTAAGAAAAGATACTTCTCCCACATTGTTAGTTCCAACTAAAGGCATGATTTATACAATTTTTTATGGCATGATTATTGTATGATTTTGGGGTTTTCAAATACATGTTGGGGTTTTGGTATTAAACGCTTAGTTATGATTTTCCCATGTTTTAATTATGTTTTTACATGCTTTAATGGTGGTTTGGACAATTAATTGCATGGGAATGGTTAATTGGTAATTGGATTTGGTTTTGGAAACACCATGTCTCCAACATGTTTGATAAAATGCCTATGATAATGCTTTTACTATGTTATTGGACTTTTTATGGAACTATTGCACGGTATGGTTTGGTAATGGAACCCTAAATGATATAAATGGTTTGGAATGGATAATTGGTATGGGTTGGTGGTTACGGTTATGGTTAACTAAACTTCCTTGTGGGGTACATGGGATTCCCCCAAGCAAACTTAGTAATGAAACACTTGTGGGATACATGGGATTCCCCCAAGTTAACTTGGTAAATAGGTACACGAGAATCCTTTTACCTTAAAAGGTTTGGCTAAAGACAATACTTGCAAGTTATAGTCGGTATGACGATACCACTATTAATAGCCTTGGTTAATAATAAATGGAATAATGGATTGGCTGGTTGTAAATAGTTTTAATTGACCAATAATGGCGGGGTGTGATAGCTAACCGTGAAGGTGAGAGTTCAATGAACAAACACCGAAAACTCATGTTTGCTGACATAAGGGGTTGGTCATGGCGACCATTTATGATACTATGAGATACATGGGAATCCTCTAAGCACGTTGTACATATGTATCTGGGAGAGCCAAGGTACTTGGGAATCCCCTAATCTTATGGTATCTCTGGTTCGTGTGGCTACACGAATCGGGGATCGTTCAGGAGGTTACACTGTACCCATATAGCCCGTTGGTGATTTTAGGATGGTTAAGCTACACATACCCAGGTTAATGGTTTCAAATTCATGCTAAACCCATTCCCTTTCCCAGCATGGTTCTATATACATGTATCGTTTATATGCATATGGATGTGTCACGACCCAGACTAACGGACCGTGCGGATACCTACGCTATTCTAAGTAGCTAGGAGAACCCTATTACCCAACTAAAAATATGCGGAAGACTTTTTTTTTTTAAGGAAATATAAAGTAAATTAAATATTAATAAACAAACTTTTTACAAATACTTCTTACAAATGTCCTTCACTATCCCAAGACTTGGCCAGACATGTGCAAAAGCTATCTATTACAACTTAGACTGACAATGAAATAAATAATACAAAGACTCTAACATCTATCAGGAAGAAAGTGCAGAAGTTAGTGTTGAATATCGTCATCCATCTAGTAACTGCAATTAACCTGCATCCAATCTACACTCCAAAAAGGAATATAGAAGAGTAGGGTCAGTACAATCACACGTACTGGTAGGCATCATCAGCCGACCGTGTTAGTTCATATAATCATAAAATAGAATTAAGAAAAATAAATCATGACACGTTTAATGGAATATAATTCAACTAAGGTTGTAATAATATTATTACTTTACTTATATAAGTTACAAAATCCAACTACTCTTCCAACTCCGTCAATATAATATTAGCTACTAACATATCCATCAATATTATATTCACTACTAACATACTCTAACCTCATTATTTCACATCATCAACCACAATTCAATGCTAATACATCAATATTCCTCTTCATTCACCTTATCTTACATCACTATTCCTCTTTATTCACCTTATATTTTTCATCAGTATTCCTCTTTATTCACCTTATCTTACATCACTATTCCTCTTTATTCACCTTATCTTTTTCATTACTTATATTCATAGGAACAAATCTGTAATCATACACAACCCACACTAAACTCTCGGGCTAACAACCAAATGCTCTATTATAATATTAAAAAATGATAACTAGCCATTCTGGTAAGCTACGATTAAAGCACGTATAAATGAAGCAAGTCAACCAACATATAAGTAAGTACAAAGTTTCGCTTTTTCAAATACATATCACACAGTCAAATACCCAATGAATCAACAATACAACAATAACAAATCAAACAGTGCTCACAAACAAGCACATAACCATCAAGAGTATCAACCATATTGTAAACATCCACAGGCTCAACACAAATATGTATACACATACAATGGGACTTATTTTTGACCAAATAGTCATGACCTGCAGGGAACAATCTATGTTCATATACCGTACCGGCGTGGTACCCGATCCAACATATACATATCTATACCGGTGTGGTACCCAATCCAACATATACATATCCGTACCGGCATGGTACCCAATCAAACATATACATATTCGTACCGGTGTGGTACCCGATCCAACATATACATATCCATACCGTCATGGTACCTAATTAAAATATACACATTCGTACCGGTGTGGTACCCAATAAAACATACACATATCCGTACCGGCGTGGTATCCAATCCAACATATACACATCTGAACTAGCGTGATACCCGATCCAAAATATACACATCCGTACCGACGTGGTATCCGATCCAACATTTACATATCCGTACCAGCGTGGTACCCGATCCAACATATACGTATCCATACCGACGTGGTACCTGATCCAATATATACATATCTATTTCGGCGTGGTACCCGATCCAATATACATATATCCGTACCAGTGTGATATCCGATCCAACATATACATATCCGTACCGGCGTGGTACCCAATCCAACATAAATAAGTATTATCAATATCAAATTTACACAACCTTACAACATACAACACAATATACCAAGTTTACAAGTACACTTAAAGTCATATGACAATTCCATCAAGTAAATTTTCAATAATCATTTATACACGCATCAACAATCCAAACATCAACAATTTCAAGCATGTCCGAATACCAATCAACAAGTATTCATAGCATTACTTTAAGGAGCTATCATTATCAAACAAGCCTCACATAGGCACAATTAATAAACCACCATTATCACCAATTTAGCCTCTCAGGGTCATTCAATAGATATAGTATTTTTATCAATATCAAAACAAGAATATCATAAAATAAATCACAAATTAATTCTTACATATACAAGTCACTTTTGGAGCCTTAATTACTCATTAATTATTTAAAATATAATTATCTTCTTAAATACTGCAATTTGAGTTCTAACATCACCGCCTATAACTAACACATTCACACATATCATTATCATCTACCTCTTTCCACATAATACAATTATCATACTAATTTAAGTCATCTATCCCTTAGATATTACTATGATCATCAATATTCGATCTTAGCATAATTCTTCTCATCATATTATTGCACAATACATACAACCTAATACCATTAGAACTCAACTAGGTTCATCACTAGAACAACTAAAAAAATATCATGTTCATATACTACGTTTGTAACAATCTCCTTTCGGGCACATAACATAAAATATCATAAATATTACATAATCAATCAATAATATAGTTTTTGGGATTAAAGATAAGTACTCGTGTCTTTATCCACTTCAACTCCATGCCTACAGGCCTAGACATGTTTTCTCCCATCAATTCTAAATTATAAAAATATAAAATAACATAATCTTCTACCCATTAAACCTAGCCTACCTGAACGTCAAGCTTTTGAATGAAGCAAGCCGCAATAAGAATGTTATTTCTTTTCCTTCATGCCTTGGAATAACACCATCTAAAAATCAAGCAATAATAAGAGTAATTAAATATTTACTCTTCAAACAAATATCTTGGGGATTCCAACCCACTAATTCTACCCTTAATTCAAGGTTTATATCATTTTTCAATGTCAGTTAGCCATTAATTAGCTCTTTCAAGATTAACCCATCTCCATTAATGGAGTTTTTATGCTAAAGGTCTCATCTTTATGGAATTCAAGGTTCCTAACCATCAAGATTCATAATCTAGTTTATGAAATTCATGTTAGGAATCTTTAATTTATAGATTAGAATCAGCTCTAGGTCATATTAAAACCACCCATGAGTTTTTCCCAAAATAATTCCACCATTAAAGATCTTTCTAAGGATTGTAAGATGTTAAAGAATTAAAAGAAGAAGAAAATAATGAAAAAAACTTACCTCAACCAACGAATTTCACCTTAAATTTTGGGAAATCACCTCTTAGGTTTTTTTTTAAAAAAATTGGGGGTTGGGGAAGGGAATGGGGGTGGGGGATTACAATGAGGGGAATCGAACCCCTACCAACAAGGTGGAAGTTCAGGTAACTAACCAACTAAGCTACTAAGATTCTCCTACCTCTTAGGGTTGGGGAATGAAATTTGGGGTTTTTAGACCTCAAAAATGGCTGAATTTGATTTAAATACAATCAGAATTTTTGCTACAGCAAAATTTTGTTTCAGCCCGGACAGTGCTCAGTAAATAATCATAACTGTTTAATCCAAATTCGGATGGAGGAGGGGTTTATTGCTTTGGAAAGAGGACTCAGAGATATTTAATTTGATAGTTAATGGGACCCCTAACTCCTATACTCTATGAGATATGATCGTTTGAAGTTGGCCCTAATTAAAATCCATATCGAAATTGTATCGGAAAGAAAGTTTTATACTTAACTTTGTGTTTAGAATAATGTATGACCTTAATTAATAGGTAAAGAAATTTCAAACTAAATTATTGATATTAGAACTCATTAATAATTAAATTCATCGACTTGAGTCTATCTAGACATATCTAAAGGCTAAAATCTTTGTCGAAAAGTTTAAGATGATGTAATAAATAAAATATTGGCTATTTTGAACCCAAGTTAATACTGAGGAATGAAAATTAACAATTTTCATGAATTTATTAAGAATAATTTAGTAACAATGAAATGGATTGTTACAATCAGATACCAATTTACCATCTGTTCGTCCCCGAACGATCATTCAGTGGAGCAAAGCACGAGGTTGCAATTAGAGAGACATTACTAATATTGTTGCTTATATTGCACCCTATTCAATCACTCAATATTCTTATCAACCAACCCACATTCTATACTCATTCATTCTATCAAAGCTTTTCAAAATACTAGATGTGGAGCCAAATATTGACACACGAATCACTTATTCTCCTCTCAATGGCTTAAGTCTGAAACTTGAGTTGTACGAAAGCAAGATAAAGATGGTTAAAAGATTCACCTTGGTGAAGATAAACATCCAAAAGAACCTTTTTTTCACTACCAAAGCTCCAGAGTCCCAAATTCAATTCTGAAAAGTGCTATGAGATGCTACATGAATTTACTATTCGAATTTCAATACTAGACAAGTCACACCTAATCCACCTAACACATAAAATCTCTCTGAGACACCTGACTTAGTTTTTAACCAAGACTATCCCATGGAGGATCTACATTTGATTATATTTAAGCCACCATACCACTTATAAGTCACATAACTTAGATATCTGCATGAACTCAATCAAGACTATTATATTCATTCTATAAAGCTAGCTTCAATATTTCATAAGAACTATTATTTTCACCTCAAGATTATCCACGATTCAAGCTTAGTATTTACTACTATACATAGATGACAACATAACCTCTCACTCATTACACAAGCTTACAACTATTAGCCATAAAGATCCCACAAAATTATAGCCTACAACACATTCTCCTCCACAACATTATTAATATCCATCTAATCATCAAACCTTAATCACTCAACAAGCAATATCCACCAAGTATCACCCAAGGAAAGATCAATCATGCCATTTAATAATGCACTTATTTCCGCATTCAGGATTGTTCTTAATTATTTTATGAGTGTAACTACGCCATATGATTTTGCATTGACACCATCATGGGAGTTACTATCCTCTAAAAGTGTCATATGTTAGCTAACTCTGTGGGACATGTAAATGCATAATTCAGCCACAAGGTCAAGTCAATAATAATTTATCTTCTCAAGATTTTCCCTAATGCACAAATGCACAGCTAAAACTTATGTCCAAGTAATCACTAACTCAACATTTTTTACCCGTCAAACATTTCATTGTAAAGCCAAATCACCCCAATATGACTAATCTCAATTTAAGATATACAAAGTCATTCTTATTTTTATCTAACAATATTTTTTATTACGGGCTTTACTTAACTCGTAAATACCTCAAGAGTGGTTCCCACACCACTAATACATAAACAAGGCCAAACAAAATAAATTGACTACAGGTCATTAACAGTCTCATCACCAATATTACATTATTGATAAGTTATCGGTCAAATTTTATAGGTATCAACAACCTCTGCTAGTTTTTGTCACTTTTATTTAAAACTCTGTATTTTGCCAAGCATTAAGAATCCGTTCACATAAGGAACTCAAAGATAATGTCACTTAGCCAGTCTTCACAAGAAACCCATTATAATTTAACTAATAGAACTGCACAAAATTCTAAATACAGTCTCAATGGTCGGAGCACACAAGGATCCCCACATAATATCAAATAATTGAACCACATAAGGATCCATCCACAACATCATTAACAAGAATCTCACATTACAAAAAATGCATATCACCTCAGTCTTTTATTCATGTCACTTTTTCACCATCTTTTTTTGACATCATATTCTCATATCATCCTCTCAATTCACATACCATCAATTTCATCAGTATAATAGTACCAAAAATAAGTAAGAACCATAGGATTTCTAGTTTCACAGTAACAAGAAATCAAATAATTCCATCACAATTATCAACAAAAACAACTTAGTCAATTTTCATCACTTCAATTCAAACAAAAATAATTCACAACAATGACAAAAACCTAGCAACACAAGTTTTGCCAAATATCAAACACAAACAATCAATAATTTCACAACTTTCACAAGTCTTTAACTATTAACAATAACTTTTAAACGTTATTAACATATACCAATTAAAATCTCCTAGATTTTTATTCAAAATTACTAAGATACCAATTGGAATCAACTAGATTCCAATTGAGCTCTATTAAGATATCAATTAGAATTGTCTAGATACTAATTGGATTCAATCCAATAGTCCAAGATTAGGACAGCACGATGGAGACAAAAAATAGGAAAATGACTTCTACATATCTCATAGCCTTCTGAAGATTGAGTGTGGGGCCCTACACACTAATCTATGAAACTCTACTTAACATTGCTCTTGTAATTGTAGGATCAGTGAATCTAACACTCCAATACCAACTGTCACAACCCAGAAAAATGGACCATGTGGGCACCTACGTTATTCTAAGTAGATAGGAGAACCCTTATTACCCAACTAAAAATATGTGGAAGACTTCTGTTTTTAAGGAAATATAAAGTAAATTAAATACTAATAAACAAACTTTTTACAAATACTTCTTACAAATGTCCTTCACCATCCCAAAACTTGGCCAGACATGTACAAAAGCTACTTATTACAACATAGACTGACAATGAAATAAATAATACAAAGACTCTAACACCCTCCAGGAAGAAAGTGCAGAAGTTAGTGCTGAATATCGTCATCCATCTAGTAACTGCAACTAACCTGCATCCAGTCTACACTCCAAGAAGAAATATAGAAAAGTAGGGTCAGTACAACCACACGTACTGGTAGGCATCATCGGCCGACCGTGTTAGATCATATAATCATAAAATAGAATTAAGAAAAATAAATCATGACATGTTTAATGGAATATAATTCAACTAAGGTTGTAATAACATTATTACTTTACTTATATAAGCTACAACATCCAACTTCTCTTCCAACTCCGTCAATATTATATTCGCTACTAGCATACTCTAGACTCATTAGTTCACACCATCAACCATAATTCAATGCTAATACATCATTATTTCTCTTTATTCACCTTATCTTACATCACTATTCCTCTTTATTCACCTTATTTTTTTTCATTAGTCATATTCACAAGAACAAATTTGTAATCATACACAACCCACACTAGACTCTTGGGCTAACAAACAAATACTCTATTATAATATTAAAGAATGATAACTAGTCATTCTGGTAAGGTACGATTAAAACACGTATAAATGAAGCAAGTCAACCAACATATAAGTAAGTACAAAGTTTTGCTTTTTCAAATACATATCACACAATCAACTACCCAATGATTCAATAATACCACAATAACAAATCAAATAGTGCTCTCAAACAAGCCACATAACCATCAAGAGTATCAACCATACTGTAAACATCCACAGACTCAACGCAAATATGTACACACATGTTATTAGACTTATTTTTGCCCAAATAGTCATGACCTGTAGGGAACAATCTATGTTCATGTACCATATCAACGTGGTACCCGATCCAATATATACATATCTGTACCGGCGTGGTACCCGATCCAACATATACATATCCATACCGGCGTGGTACCCAATCCAACATATACATATCTATACCGGCATGGTACCTGATCCAACATATACATATCCATATCAGCGTGGTACCCGATAAAAAATATACACATCCGTACCGGCGTGGTACCCAATCCAACATATACATATCCATACCGGCGTGGTACCGATCCATCATATACATATCCATACCAGCGTAGAACCCGATCCAAAATATACACATCCATACCAGCGTGGTACTCGATCCAACATATTCATATCCATACCAGCGTGGTACACAATCTAACATATACATTTACGTACCAGCATGTATCTGATCCAATACATACATATCCATACCGGCAGGGTACCCGATCTAAAATACACATATCCGTACCGGCGTGGTACCCGATCCAACATATAAATATCCGTACCGACGTGGTACCCAATCCAACATAAATAAGAATTATCAATATCAAATTTACACAACCTCACAGCATACAACACAATGTACCAAGTTTACAAGTACACTTAAACTCATAAGACAATTCCATCAAGTAAATTTTCAATAATCATTTATACACGCATCAACAATCCAAACATCAACAATTTCAAGCATGTCCGAATACCAATCAATAAGTATTCATAGCATTACTTTATGGAGTTACCATTATCAAACAAGCCTCTCATAGGCACAATTAATAAACCACCACTATCACCAATTTAGCCTATCATGGGCATCTAATAGATATAGTATTTTTATCAATATCAAAACAAGAATATCATAAAATAAATTACAATTTAATTGTTATGCATACAAGTCACTATTGGAGCCTTAATTACTCATTAATTATTAAAAATATCATTATCTTCTTAAATACTACAATTTGAGTTCTAACATCACCACCTATAACTAACTCATTCACGAGTATTATTATCCTCTACCTCTTTCTATATAATACAATCATCACACTAATTCAAGTAATTTATCCCTTAGATATTACTATGCTCATCCATATTCGATCTTAGCATAATTCTCCTCATCATATTATTGCACAATACATACAACCTAATACCATTACAACTCAACTAGGTTCATCACTAAAACAACTAAAAAAATATCATGTTCATATACTACGTTTATAACAATCTCCTTTCGGTCACATAACACAAAATATCATAAATATTATATAATCAATAATATAGTTTTTGGGATTAAAGTTAAGTACTCGTGTCTTTATCCACCTCAACTCCATGCCCGTAGGCCTAGACATGTTTTCTCCCATCAATTCTAAATTATAAAAATATATAATAACACAATCTTCTACTCATTAAACCTAGACTACCTGGATGCCAAGCTTTTGAATGAAGCAAGCCGCAATTAGAATGTTATTTCTTTTTCTTCATGCCTTGGAATAACACCATCTAAAAATCAAGCAATAATAAGAGTAATTAAATATTTACTCTTCAAACAAATATCTTGGGGATTCCAACCCACTAATTCTACCCTTAATTCAAGTTCTTTTTCATTCCACAATGTCAGTTATCCATTAATTAGTTCTTTTAAGCTTAACCCATCTCCATTAATGGAGTTTTTATGCTAAAGATCTCATCTTTACGGAATTCAAGGTTCCTAACCATCAAGATTCATAATCTAGTTTATGAAATTCATGTTAGAAATCTCTAATTTATAGATTAGAATCAGCTCTAGGTCATATTAAAACCACCCATGAGTTTTTTTCAAAAAGAATTCCACCATAAAAGATCTTTCTAAGGATTGTAAGATGTTAAAGAATTAAAAGACGAAGCAAATAATGAAAAAAACTTAACTCAACGAACGAATTTCACCTTAAGCTTTGGAATATCATCTCTTAGGGTTGGGGAATGAAATTTGGGGTTTTTAGACCTCAAAAACGGCTGAATTTGATTTAAATACAACTAGAATTTTCGCTCCAGCGAAATCCCATTTCAGCCCGGATAGTGCTCAGTAAAACAGTCATAACTTTTTACTCCGAATTTGGATTGAGGAGCGGTTTATTGCATTGGAAAGAGGAATCAGAGATATTTGATTTGATAGGTAATAGAACCCCTAAATCCTTATATTTTATGAGATATGATCGTTTAAAGTTTTCCCTAATAAAAATCCATATCAAAATTGTATCGAAAAGAAAGTTTTATACTTAACTTTGTATTTAGGATATTGTATGACCTTAATTAATAGCTAAAGAAATTTCAAACTAAGTTATTAATATTAGAACTCATGAATAATTAAATTCATCGGCTTGAGTTTATCTAGACACATCCGAAGGCTAAAATCTTTGTCGAAAAGTTTAAGGTGACGTAATAAATAAACTATTGGCTATTTTGGACCTAAGTTAATTCTGAGGAATGAAAATTAAGAATTTTCATAAATTTATTATGAATAATTTAGTAACAACGAAATGGGTTGTTATAGGATGGTTTACTTGATTTTACTGGATGACATTATTTTATTCTTATCCTAAGTTCATGCTAGCGCTCACCCACTAACCATTCTTTGAGTGGTTGTATCCCCACGCAATGAAAGAACCATTCATTCTACTCCTATCGCATAGTAAATGAGTTTTGGGATTAGTTTTTGGATTGAAGTGGTGAGCTTTCATCTTTTCGGAAGGCTCCGTTTCATGTTATGGACATTTTCATATACTTTGGTTATTTTATGGATATTGGTTTTGGCTATAGTTGGGGACATGTCCCAATGGATTTTGGTTTTTTTAGTTAGACGCTTTTGTGGAACTACTATGGGTTAGTATATGCGGGATCGGTATTGGTGTCAGCCTTAGTATTGGCATTGGCATTGGGGATGATACCGTTGGACAAAATTTCCCACTGTTCCATCCTCTTTTATTTTAGGATTATATATAATTATTATGGAACGTGTATGGTTATGGTTTTGGGTGATGGTTTGGTTTTGTATTGGGTATTGGTTGGTAGCAAATGGTTGGTCTCGTTTGGGTTGTCACGGTCATAGACCTATCCCAATGTTTTGGATTATACAATAATGCTATCTTGTTATATATTTGGAATACATCCAACTCAGTATATGCATAGGTTCGTTGGGTTGGGTAATGGGGGTGGTCTCCACTCCCAGTTGGACTTGGCATGCCCATTACGATAAGGCCCTGGTTTAGGTCATGTCATATATATAATCAATAAATAAAATAAGATGAAACAACCAACAATACAGTCAACCGGTGTCATCCCCAATACCAATACCAATACTAAGGCTAACACCAATACTGATCCCTCTCATACCAACCCATAGTAGTTCCACAAAAGCCTCTAACCAAAACAAAACCAATATCCAGTTGGGACATGCCCCCAACCATAGCCATAACCAATATCTATAAAATAACATGAAATGGAGCCTTTCAGATGTTTTGGAATCCTTTTCTCACTTGTTTTTACATGGACTTGACTCAAAGGAATGAGAAAATGATAATAATTTTATATTTGAATAACAGACTCAACAGAACAAAATAATAGAAATATGGAGAAGAAAGAAACTACAATGAATGTCCCTTTTTAGAAAACAAAGAAAAGAAGAACTTATATAAGTACGAAAGTCGATCCAATAATTATGACATGCATTTTGGATTAAGCTGTTTGATCTTTCCATTCAAACTTTTCACCAATAATTGTTAAGTTAATGAACCCAAAACTGAGTTGCTTCCTTATTGCACTCATAGACCTCATTCCACTAGTGACGCGCTGAACGATTTTCGCCAATAAGCCTCTCTCATTTTCTTTCTTAGCTCACCATAGTCGTACGGTGCCCATGGGGGTTTTCACCAATATGACTCTCTCATTTTTATTTCTCTTAGCTAACCATCATCTTACGATGCCTGTGAGGGTTTTCACCAATAAAACTCTCTCCTTTCATTTCTCTCTTGATTATATATATTGATGAAGACAAGTAGTGACAACAATATAATGTCATATACCATCGCATGTTTAGCCTTAACATTTTAAAAAATTGATCTGACGGTCTTTCTTTAGTTGTAACATGACTTTGAATAGGATTAGAAAGGAAGGATGGCGTGAGGCTCAAACAATACTTGAAATGGGTGAGATTTACAACTTTTGGAATCAACTCAAACAATGAAAATTAACTTATTCCCTAGTTTCTTTTGACTAGGCATTCTTCAACTTTTACTTGGTTGGACCTAACCCCGGAGTAGGGTTTCCTACGTATCTTATCATTGCATGAATCAGGTCAAATGTAGCTCAGACCACTTATTATTTTGCTTGATTTTTTTATTTTTTTTCTCTTTTTTTCCTCTTTCAGACTTGTTCTGATTATTTTTCTTGACACTCTTATTTCTCTTTTTTTGGCTCACTCTTTTCTTGAACTCTTCCTGACTCTATTCTTTTACTCGACACTTCTCTTCTTTTGAATATTTTGCTGACTCTATCTTGATTCCAAAAGAAGAGTACAAAAGAAAAAATATAACTAAAACTCAAACAGGATAAACAAAGAATGACACAATATTTAGGTAGTAAAATGAAATGTCTCCGTCATATCAATCCTTAAAAATGCAAGTACAAAACATGTAATATGAATGTGGAAGATGAAGATCACTTATACCATTTTTTCCACTACACTAACTCTAACTGAGCACGTGTGTCACTTTTTTTCCTGCACTTGTTAAACATACAACTCAATCTTTGTACACACCTCACCTAGGACGACTCATACTTTACTGGAGAAAATTTTCTTTTGTTTCTCTTGACAGGGGAAATTATCCACCCACTGTTTGATCGAATTTAAAATATTTGAGATATACTTTTCAATTGATAACCGGGTTATTCTTGTGATTCTCAAAGTGATTGTCTTAATTAATTCAAGTAGTCTTCAATTTGGTCACCAAATATCTCAACGCTCTATCTACTTTCTCAAATGCTCTTTTTCTAACTTTAACATTTTGATTCAATGCTTCATAATTAAACTGGATTTTAAGATCTGGCTGGAAAAAATTTGCAAGCATGTCATATAACTAGAACCAACATAAAATGTTCTGTGTAAAGAAAAAAACGAACAAAACATATTAAAAAGTAAAAAGAAAAAATGGACACTATATTTTTCTAAAAGGAAAGATAAAAGGGTTTGAACATAAACGACAAAGAGACAAAACAAGGTAGATCCAAAATTACAACCCTAAAATAATCCAAACAACAGAAAAGGAAACAAAACAAACTATTAAAAACCCTTCTTAGTAAGTAAAAGAGTTTCTTCCTAATTGTTGAGCTTGATATCTTAGCCACTGGTTTCCACATTAACATGGCTAAAGCTTTCACCATTGTCAATTTTCTACACCATAATTCACTTATCTTAAATCATCCTTTCTATTTCGATTTTCAAAGCATAACAATCCTCAGTAATATGACCTTGAACATCATAATGATATGCACATCGTACATTAGAATAAAAATTTCTTGAATATGGATTAGGAATATACCCAAAGAGAGGAGTGATCATGCCCCTCTATCTCAATTTCTGAAACAAACTAGTAAATAATTTCCCAATTGGTGTGAAATTATCCTTTGGTTTCTGCCTCTTTGCATATTTTGGCTTGAATTAAAAATTAGGTCTAGAAGGACATTGGTATGTTTGTAAAGCTAGAGGCCAATTTTGAGGAATTGGTGTATGCAATTGTGGATAAGTAGGGGGTTAAACATATAGTTGTGTTCTATATATCAGATATGGAGATGGGTGAATGGACTATAATGGTTTTTGGGGAGGATAGTATTATTAGGAGTGATTATATGGATCTTGAGTGTAAACTTGGGCTTAAGACTAAGGGTAATGGTGATGTGGTTTTCTTAGATGTGCACGTTGTCTAGCTTTAACAACAACTACATCTTCCTTATTCTTCTTCCCTCTAAAATTTCCTGGACTATTTTGAATTGCTTGAGTAGTTGCTAGCAATGCTGCAAAAACTCACAATGGGACCGATCTTAATCCCATCCTTTATTATCTCCTCCATTTTTAGGGCCTCAATAATGGCTTGTCTAATGTTGGTAAAAGTATTGAAAATATATTTCATCTAGTGCTTGAGTAAACACCTCCACAATATTGCTTTCTTTCGTAGATAGTTTTACCATAACAGCTTGTTCACGCCATCTAATGCATATTTCCTGAAACTTTCGATAGTCTTTTTCTTCATGTCGATCAACGACTTTTTATTAGGGACCAAGTCAATACTGTATTGAAATTGCTGCACAAATTCATTATCCATATTATCCCAACTAGTCCACTTAACAATGTCTTGATCAATAAACCATTCAGGGGCTAAACCTGTTAGACTTTCTTCGAAATAGGCCATAAGAAATTCTTTTTTCCTTTTAGATCCCCTCAATTAATTGCAATAATGTCTCAAATATGTGGCGGGATCATCATGTATATCATACTTCTGAAACTTCGGCATCTTAAAGCAAAGAGGGAGATTAATACTTGGAAACATTCATGTCCTTATATGAGACACTTTTGTACCCCCAAGTCCTTACAAGTTCTTCATATCCAATTTCAAACTTTTCACCTTTATGGTTACTTCTTCTTATTCTTCTTTCACAAAAGGATTCTCAGCATTAAGAGGAAATCCAGGGGTTTGAGTGTAGCCATAAGGTTCAGTCAACTTAAATGTAGACTCAGGAGCATAATGTTGATCACCAGAAATATTCAATACACAATCACTTGTGGAGTGGGGAAGCACAACCATTGGATAGACATCAGATGTAGAAGCATCATGTGAGTGTGGATCCGTAATAGAAGGAATAGTAAGTGGAGTCAAGTATGTAGTAGTTTTGTGTGAAGAGCTAAAAAATGAATATTGAAAGTGTTGGGATAGTGTTGTCCCGGAGTAAGTCCTAGTGCATGTTGTGGCGTGTTAACAGAAATGGAAAATTATGCATATGACACTGGAGGTAAGCTAGAAGGATTTTCTGGATTATAAATGGAAAATGGAGGAGGAGGCAACCCATTATCTCAAGCTTGATGCATTTCTATCATTTATTTCCTTAATTTTAGAATCTCCTCATTAGGTCCTAAATTCTCATTCTCACAACTCTTTGTCTGATAAGTGACAACAACCTCAGTATCCTTGTTGGTCATAACTAACTCTCTCTTGGACTTGCTATAAAATAGAGGACTAGCCATAATGTTAGAAACCAACCACCTTAAACTAACAGAATAATAGAAATAACAAATGTGTTAGAGTTCAACATTTTCTCAAAATCTTTTCCCATTTTTTTATTTTTTTTTTGGAAATATCACTGAACCCTAGAAGGGAACCTATGTATCTAACCCCCGAGAGGGAAGAATTAAGTGTGCATAGTTCATGAAGTTTTAACACAAAATAAAGAGTTTTCACGAAAAATTAACGACAATCTTTTTGAACTTTGAATCCCTTATAAAAAATGAAACATGTGATTAGCAAAAGAAAAAAAAATTCATATTTTTCATATGAAGAAATGCGTGAAACAACAAATCTAAAATAAAGAAAAAAGGAAATATTTTATTATTTTTTCAAAAGATATTTATAAAATCTTTTTGGATTTTCGATTTAGAATTTCATATGCAAATGAAACCTGAAACTATAAAAAAAAGTTTTTTCATCTTTAATATATTAAAAGTGTGAATACCTTTAGAAAAGTGATTTGAACGTTTTGTCCTTCATTAAAAGACTATTCTTTAGACAAAACTGTCTTTTCGCGATTTTTTTAATTTATTATTTAATTATTTTTTATTATATTAACTAGGCTTCCTAAAATATATGGGACTCCTAAAATATATGGTAGGAGAATTAATTAATATTTTTCTTTCTACTAGACTTCCTAAAATATATGGGACTCCTAAAATATATGACAGGAGAATTAATTAATATTTTCCTTTTTACTTTTCAATTAGAAAAATACTCCTAAAATAGGTCTCTAATATTTCTATAAATATTGAGGTGTACGTTAAACTAGAGAACAAACCGGTTTTCCTATTGGAAGAATATGATTAATGCTCATCTAATTTGATTCTATTGGATGTTTAGATTGGTGGATACTTGATTTTCTAACCCTCAACTTCTTTACTGTTTTGGCCAGCATAGTAAAATTCAACATCTATGTATATATATATATATATATATATATATATATATATATATATATATCTTCTTTGTTTTCATTCAAAATCATTCTTTAGGGTCAAAATTTTCGCTCAAATAAGAATTAGTTGGATCAAAATCGAAACTTTGTGATCACTATTATATTTTTATTTATAGTTTACAGGTCGTAGATGAATGTCTATTAGCTTTGAAGATTTTCTTGTGTAAAAGTTAGGCTTAATTGTATTGTTTTGATATCTTTATTATCTTATATTTTATTTTAATTTACAGATGCTAGATGAATGTGGGTCGGCTTTGAATTTTTTTTAGGTAAAGGTTAGATTTAATTGTATTATCATAGCATCTCTATTAGTTTGTTATTTTGTGGTAGCTTACAGTTCATAGATGAATCTCGATCAGCTTTGAAAAAATTTTGTGTGTAAAATTTAAGTTTAATTGTATTGTTTTGATATCACTTTTATCGTATTATTTTTTTGCAGTTTACAAGTGATAGATAAATGTCGGTCGGCTTTGAGAAAAAAATTTTATGTAAAGGTTAAATTTAGTTGTATTATTTTGATATCTCTATTATCGTATTATTTTGTTAGTTTATAGGTGGTAGATGAGTGTGGGATGACTTTGAGAAAAATTTTGTGTGTAAAGATTAGATGTAATTGTATTATTTTGATGTCTCTGTCATTGTATTATTTTGTTGCAATTTACAGATAATAGATGAATTTCGATCGACTTTTAAAATATGTTTGGTAAAGATTGGGTTTAATAAATAAATTCTCCATCTTTAGATACTCAAAAGATATTAAATTTAATTATTATATTCATCTTTATTATTTAAACAAATATTGTAATGTTTGAACTCATTAAAGTGAGGTACACGGGCAAGGCGCGTACACCTAAACTAGTTTTTTTAAAGATGTGTATGAGACACCAACTCTGAATGAAGCGTGAAGAAAAGGGTCGCCTACGTATCTCACTCCCAAAAGAGGAGAATCAAGTGTGCATAGTTCGTTCAGATTAAACCATTAAACTTTAACTAACAGACTGGACTTCGATATGAGAGACATGATAAAAAAATAGAAGATGAAAAATGCCAATAAAATCTTTTTTGTATTTTTGATTTGAAACATCATATAAAAATAAATTCAAAAATTCCGAAAGGAAATTTCTTTTGGTAATTTCATATGAAATTCTCACAAATAAAGCACCAACAGAGAAAAAATATTTTAAAATTTTCAATGCAGAAAAACATGAAGAAATTAAAAGGAATTTTTTTTTTGACATTTTCATTATATGAAATGTACAAAATTTCTAACATCTTTTTGGATTTTCTCCTATAAAATGTATAAAGCTCCTACAAAATAAAAAACTTTTTGAAACTTTCAAGTTATGATTGTATGCTAAAGGAAATAAATAAAAATATTTTGGATCTTTTTGTTTTTTAAGAAAAACATAAAGGTAAAAATCTTTATTTGTTTTGAATTTTTTTATTGTGAAAACAAAAGTTAAAGAGAAACCCTACAAACTATGAAATTCTTTTTTTGACGTAGATTTTTCGACACCTTTTTTCTTTAATCACCCTTGCCTAAACACACATTTTCCAATAACTTTAGCACATGCCTCCCTAAATCAGTCCGTTAAACGATCTTTTTACCCTCAAAGATGCAACAAGTAGCATATAGAGATGCTCAGGGATAAGTGTCCTACAAAGGAACAAACGAGTCCCGCTAGGTCTCAACATAATGCAAATAAAAATGACCTAAAAGTCAACCTAGGCTAGAGTTCAACTAACAAGGTTGTTCAGGGGAGCGTATGGTACATAGTGATTGTGATTTCTTTACCCACTCCCTACCAGCCAACGGCTCCCCCTACTAAAATAAAAATGACTCAACAAATATTCGCGTACAAAGAGTGTACTACAGGATTTATTTTGAAAGAAATAACTCAAGGTGATTTATATGACGATAGCATAATTCAGTAACACCTAAAGAAAATCAAAATCAAAAACAAATAGCACATAGGTATCCAATAATTATAGAATGATAATACAAACAAACAAAAATATAAACAAAACGTTTGTACACCTATAACATCAAACTAAGCCGATACAACTCAACAATGAAGCTCGAATGCTAAAAAATCTCCAACAAAGTCATTAGAGCTGTCACACCACTTTTTATTGAAAAGGATTAATATTTAAGTTCAAAGGATTTTAATTATTAAAGTGACAAAGGATAATGTATTTCAAAAATTAATTTTTGCAATTAAAACTCCAGAGTCGCTACTTGGCATTGTTTGGTGTGCCAAGTCACCTTTTTAAATTCCTTTTACAAAAATAGTTGACTCTTAAAACTGATTCACAAACAGAGATTTCGTTTAAGGATTTCTGTTGACCAAGGGAAAGGTGTTAGAAACCCCTCGGTCTCATGGTTCGACCACAATCTCTTCGTTGAGTTATATCGCTAATATGACACTATGAGATGATAAACTCACAAAAAGAACACATGTGAAAACAAATAAATAACAAAATTTTCAAAAAAAATGTCCAGTTCACTATACAGTCCCAAAAATAAAAAGTACCGAAATAAAAACCTATACTAATTTAAAATACCCTAATCTATGTTCTACCCGATGCCTCGGGCATTGATGATAAACCTCCTTCAAAGGAATTATACGTCAATACATTTTCTGGTGAATAAATACAATTTATCTCGGGATATTCCTGGGCAAAATAAGTACATTTGAGTAAATGTGATAAATTAGAACAAACAAATAAATTTAATCATTCAACAATCCACAAATCCTAAAATTTGCCCACCTTAACCTACTATTGCCTACAAAATTCGGCCTAAATATACTACTATCGAATTTAATAAAATCGACACCTATTCTAAATTAAACTACAACTAATGAATCAAAGCAAACCAATCGTATTTACTTTTATCAATTTTTAATCCCTCCCCGAATTAAGATTTACCCCAATTAAATTAAAAATCATGCAATTTCCCAATTCAAGTGGACCAAACAATCAACATCAATAACCAATCACAATGATCCGAACATAACAAAATCAGAGAAAGCAAAATTCACACGTCATGAATTCATCACACAAATTATTAAACACTTAAGATTAGTTAAGAATGAGATAAGGAATGGACCTTAATTAAATCTTTCAAAATCAAGTATTAATCGATTAATCAAGGTGGAATCATCATTCAAAAACCTCGAGTTGAACCTCAGCAATAACCCCGATCTCAAACAAATACCAATGACAAACCCGAGACCAACACAAATTGATCCTTTGATTTTTTTATGAGAATCAATGACTATGACATCAATTATCTTAGGTGGTGGGGAATTATCTTTTTTGGAAAAAAAAATTCCAAAATATTCAAAAGAGTACGTGCATTATTACGACTGGTTTTTTGTGCACTTTTGGGGGTTTAGATCGTTGATTTTTGAGTTATTGGTGGGTGAAGCTGGGTTTGGGTTGTTTGGTGTTTTTCGAAGGTGGTTTGCTTTGGTTGGGTGGTGTATTACAGCGAGAGATTCTATTTTTGGTGAAACTTCGCTGAAAAATCTCACCCCTTTTGCTATTTTTCTTCTCCTCCTCTCACTATTTTCCTCTAATTCTCCTTACTATTTTCTCACTATGTTTTTCTTCTCTCTCCCTTCGTTGTGTATATGTGTGTATTTTCTCCCCTTTTCTCTGTATTGCTCTCTTTTTTCACCGTATGCGAATGTGTGTATATATTGTGTTCTTCTCCCTTTTTTCTATTATGTTGTTATGATGTGTGAGAGTTATGGAAAATCCGAGTGAGGGGGTATGTGGTAAGGGTAAATTTTGTTATACGTGTGTAATTTAGGAAAATATAAGTCATGGAATAGGAGGGACATGTGATTAAGGGGGGTTGGGTGGGTAGTGTGAAGAATTTTGGGTATTCTTGTTATGAGTTTTGTGTTTTGTGGAAAATTATTGGGTAAGGTAAGGGTACGGTGAATAGGATAAAATTTGATAAATGGGTTCAGGAGGGTCAATTGCGTATCTACACCAATAATATGTTGTATAATGAAAAAAAAAATTCACACACTTAAAAGCCCACAAAAAATTTTACTTTTAATATGTGGCATATTTGTAACGGTCCAAATTATCGTTATGTGTGAAAATGTTGCAGACACAGAATTAAGTGCCACACAAAAATCTATTTTAATATGTGGCATATTTGTAATGGTCCAAATTATCGTTACGAGTGAAAATGTCCCAGATATAATATAAAATAACTAATATGCTAGAAATGGACCCAAAAATTTTGAATCGAGGCCTAAGGCAGTTGGGCCAAGAGGCCCAATAAGGGGTTGGGCCATACAACTGGTAACCATGGCATCAGTTGAATAACTGTTGTAATGGTAAATGTTTAACTACAGCGTTAACATATAGTGTGCCAACCAAGGGATTTTTAGAATCCTTCTTTTTTATTATTTTTCTAGGACACTCCTTTCCTCCAAAAACATTCTGAACAATCCTAACTCCCCAACTATGAGATTTCAAAGGCCAAGGTTGATAAGAGTGGTTTCAAGGCACATTCAGAGGGAACCCGACATGGGAATATGTCTAGCACATGTGAGACAACTCACTCCATTCCATCCCAGTATGTTTCATCTATGAGGTAAACTAAGGTTCATTTTATTCCAACTAGACTTGGGCTAGATGTATTTTACATGAATATAAATATCAGGAGCATCATATATTAAGATTTTGGGCACAGAGTTGGATGGATGGACATGTTAGAATCTGGATAAGCATGAATATATTGAGTTATTGCATCATATATTAATGTTTACTTGGGTTAAATGATGGATAGAAAAATGGTCAAAGGTGGATAGCCCATTATAACTCAAGTATGGGTAGGATGGAAAGCCAGATGAAATAATATGAAATGGTAAAATAGAAAGTTAGGGTGAACCAACCAGTACATGAATGCTTAAATATCTGAATTACTTTACGGGAAACTTGTTTAGTCTTAATGCCTTAGTGGTCATGATCGATGTTTTTTAGAGCTTAGAAGATGAGATAGTGAGTAAAAACAAGTATTGAGGTTAACTTATTTGTAGTGTTAGAAGTTCTTGTCATATTACTGCGATTAATGTTTTCCATAGTTGAAAAGTAATGTGAAATCTCGAGGATAGGGTAAGGTTAGAGAAAAATCACATAATAATATGAACCTGGATGATAGCATCCCTGTTTAGATGCTTTCTAAGTCATGGTTGTAAAATTAATATGAGAGCTAATATCACCTAATAAATAAATTAGACGTTGGTTGTAATGGTAAGTTGAATTGAACTATGATGCATTGTGGGCTGACAGTTGTGATTATCTTATGCATAAGTTATGATTTATTGATTTTTTACTCACATTCTTGTGCATTGTGTTGATATGTTGAGATAATGTGTCGGGTACCATGTCGGCATAGTATGATATAATGTGATAATGGATCAGATTCTACATTGATATGTTTTGAGGATGGATAAGGAAAGATGATGCATGCATGCATTCATTTATATGTTCAAACATGAAATTATCTTATATATGTTCTCCTACATGTTGCCTTGTGGTGAATGATGGAAGAGAGTTATGACGGTAATGGGGTCCTTTGTGTGGATCGAGTTAGAAATATGATTCTACGAAAAAATCTTGTGACTGCAAGCAGCGAGAGGAATTGTTTTATTATATCTCAAGGACAAAGATATACAAAATGTAAGTCAAAGAATAAATATATACAAAATATAGTCAAAGGAAAAAACATACACAATTTAAGTCAAAGGACAAAGATATAACAAAATGTTAAATGACAAATACGTCACAGAGATGCTAAGTGTACGACATTGAGATGCTAAGGAGGGATGATAAGAGTTGATAGTTTGGGGATTCAAAAGAGGATATTTACTTGATGTTCTGATTTCTCTCTATTTACTATTGATGTTATTTATTTTTAACCTTGGTCAGTCGATGACACTTATCAGTACGTGTGGTTGTACTTATTCTACACCTGAACCTCCTCATATACCCTACCCTATGGAGAAATAAGAACTCCTCGGCATCCTCTGGACTTAGCTTTGGGAGCTTCTTATCAGGGAAGGTGTAAGAAAATATAACCCACACGACCTTCCATATCCTCACCAGCATGTTGTACCGAGAGCGGAGTTTCTTCTTCTCTTCATCTATCTCCCTTTAGAGCTTACCATAAGCTCGAGCTAGATCTATTGGGGTATTGTATCTCAAAGGAGCTAACCCCACCTGGGATGTATAGTCCCTTTCTATGTAGCCATACATAGCAACAAGGATAGCCACCTAGTTGCCAGGAGGAACGGGTGTCTGATAAGGGGGCATACCTCCACTTCCACTAGATCTACTGCTCTCACCTTTCTCTCCCTTTTTTCTCTTTTTCTTACATCCACCTCGGGTACTTTTTCCTTCTAAGTGGGTTGTGTGGCATGTTATATTCCTCTCAAACATCATGGTCTACCTAGGAACACTCACCCTATCGCATAAATCTATAATCAAGAAAGGTAAGAAGAGGTCCCTTGACTACCTCTCTCGAGCATACAAGTATCGCCACTAGTCTATGATCTAAGGCCCCATATTTATCTCAATCCTGGTCATAGCACACGCCACCACCATAGCTCGGAAATAACACTACATTTGTAATATTTTTCAAATGATAGATCCTCCGGGACACCAGCTGCAAACAATCTTAGCCTCGATAGAAAAGTATGCACTTTTGTACACTTTATGATTGGACCTCAGTAGAAAATTATGCATTTTTTGATCCCTTTTTAATCGAACCACTTTACCTCGTCAGCCTTACCTTTGGACGCAAAATGTCAAGTCGCTTACATCAAATTTGACTCTCAAGTCTTGGCCTCAAAGTCTGCATTATAGGGGTTAGGAACCCCCAATATCTCATTGATGGTAGTGGCATCCACGGACACATGCCTCTCCCATATCATGATGGTTGGGAGAGGTACTGCCTACTCCACTATAGGGAATATAACATAAATTTCCCATCCCCAGGATAGGTTACACTTTGGGATCATCTCCATTAATATATTCCACCCGAGTACTTTTAGGTGATTGTTGTATTAAGGTGACCTGTCCTCCACCTCATCCATCACAAACCCTCACTTAAGAAGAAAATTTCTATTGTGTCATTGTAATACCTAGGTTCCACGCTCTAAATTTTCCTTGTGATTAGGCTCACTTTCCACACTACGACTAGGTAACGAGTCATAATCACTCTATACTAGTTGTCTAATGCCTATTGTGGTCTAACCAGTAAGGTTTTATAATGTTTCTATCCTAACCACGACTA
Source organism: Capsicum pubescens (assembly GCA_030864215.1). Taxonomy (NCBI): domain Eukaryota; kingdom Viridiplantae; phylum Streptophyta; class Magnoliopsida; order Solanales; family Solanaceae; genus Capsicum; species Capsicum pubescens. The sequence continues at coordinate 251,988,679 of CM061549.1, forward strand.
AAGCCCTACAAATCATAAGGTGTGGTCACGAGTCCATGAGTCGTGAGGAGGGACTCGTGACCATAACAGTATAGGTGCCCAATATTTCTGCCCATACTATGAGACAAGGCAAATACTCATAGCCAGTCATTATGAGTCCTCACTTAACCCGTAATGACCGGCAACAATTTTTCTACACGTTTTATTAAGGGATTTTTGGTCTTTTTCCATCCTTAACTCATTTACCCATGACTTAAAAACACTTTTAGGGACTCAGTATCATCTATCAACAAATCAAACACACATCTCTCCTCTTAAACTCTCTTAAATCAAAAGAAAGTTAGGGTTTCTAAGTATTGAGCACCTAGGATTCGAATTGTTCTTTTTTCTCCAAATTTTTAGTATTTTCAGGCATGTATCTCTTCCCTAAATTTTCTTTATACAAAGCATGTTTTTAATTATTATCCATGTGGTTTTAATTGTTGGATTTTGAATATGGGTTAAGGGATTTGGAATGGTTATCATATTAATTGATTTCCCATGGTTTGAATTGGTTATTTATGTTTTATCTTATGGTTTTGAACTAAACAAATGCATGGGTGAGGAATTGGAATGGTAAACATGGGTTTCCTCAAGATTTATGGTTTAATGGTTTAGAAATAGCTTTACCCTCAACCTAACTTGGCTAATTGGTTTCGAAACATGGATACAAGCATAACTGAACTCACTTTTGAAACCTTACATTGCATAAAAGGTTAATGGAACTTAAAATGATTTCTGGAAGGGCTTGGTGGTCATGGACTAGTTTTAAATTATACACTTTGGAGTCAATTTTGCTTATTAGTTTTGGAATGGCATTGTCTTGCAAGCTTAACTTTAATTGGTATAACGATACCAACGGTAAATGCCTAATTAAAAGACTCTTTGCTTAATATATGGAATGTGTAAATGGTTTTAGTTTAGGCTTAAAGGGGGTTTTGTATCTCACCATGGTAGGTGGAGGTCCCAGAGGGACCGATACTGGAAACCATGTTTGTCGATGTGGGGGTCTTGGTGACTCAGTGCATAGTTCACGCTTGGAATGGTTGGGGTCGTTAATTCCCTGGCCCTTTTTTGAATTTTCCTATTTATACGGCTAACACATATTGGGAACCTTTCAATAGGGGGAGCTAAACCCATATAGCTCGTGGGTTCCCTTAGAACGATTAGAGCTACACAATCCAGGTTAATGATTTTAAATCTTATGTTTAAACCTTGTTCCCTATCCCAGCATTTTAGATATATATATATATATATATATATATATGAATGTGTGCATGTGGTTTTTGAATAGTCTTGGACTGATTCGATTATGGCATTATTTTATACCTTCCCTAAGTTACATGTTAGTGCTCTTCCCACTAACCATCCTTGGACACTGTATCATTTCATAATGTAGGTTCCTAGGGGTTCTTCAGTTACTTTGTGCAGTGTTAGGCGATCCAGTTCATCGATTGGTTTGCTTGAAGTTATGATCCTTTATCCTTCGAAAATCTTTACCATTTCATTAGGTTTCTTTTCATATTTTGGGAATCTTTATTATCCCACTTTGGATTCTTTTTTGCTATAGTTGGGGGCATATCCCGACCTAGTTGATATTTAATTTTATTAGAGGCATTTGCGAACAAAGTAAGGGTGGATATGTGTTGTGGATTCTTAGATTCTTTATTTTTGGTTTATCTATCTTGCTTATATATTTGGTTATCTTCCATTATTATTTATATTGTGTTCTGGTTGGCTAGGCTAAGGGGTGGTTTTTGGTCCTCGGTGGACTTGAGATACCCATCATGGCCAGGACCTGTTTCGGGTCTTAATAAGCTTAGTATCATAGAATTGGTTCAGGGTCATCGGGGGTCCACAAATATATGTCGAGTAGATTTCCTTTTAGGGGTGCGTAGCGCACCACTCTTATAAGGAGGAGGCTACAAGAAATTTAGGAATGTTTTCTTTTCTGATGTTTTATTTTAGGCTAAATAGTCTGGTGTCTTAAAGTTTCTCTAATCTTTAATTTACTCACATTTCAAATCATACCTCCCCAAAGATCTGATACTCATAGAAACTCTTCAGGAACCACTATCCTGTATAAGGATGATATGACTGGAACTCGCCCGATATATTAAGTATAGACCTGGTATAGGGTCCCTGCTCTTGATTGTACTGCCCAAATAGAGTTCCACATATCCTCACTAGTTCTTCTCGAGCTTCCTAGGCTGATAATACTCATGCCCCAATGCCTAGGGGTGATGTTTCGAATATGGAGTTTTATCGGTCCATTCATTTGCTTACCTAGTTAGTGACATCTCAATCACGTCATACTATTTATGATAGTTATGTTGCTCTATATTTTGAGGTTACTAGGGTTGTCCAGTTCATGACGTTAAATCCCCTGACTTTTACAAGATCTAAGGTTAAAGAGGATACTCAAGGGTTTGTTAAAGACATAGAGAAGATATTTAGGGTGACACATGCTATAGATTCTGGGGGTAAGGAGTTTGTTGCATACTAGTTGAAGGATGTAGCTTATCAGTGATATGAGAAGTGGGAGTAGTTGAGAGGTGATGATGTAAATCCAGCTTTATGGGATGAGTTTTTGGGTGTGTTTCTAGATTATTTCTTTCATTAGGAGTTAAGGAAAGCTACGACAGAGAAGTTTGTCAATCTGAAGTAAGGGAAGATGAGTGTGAAAGAGTATGCCCTAAAATTTCAGCAATTATCTCATTATGCTCCGGAGTGTCTTCTACGAGGGTGAATATGAGAAAATTTTATTTTGGGTTATCCCGTGACTTAGTATTGGAGTGTAAGGCTCCTATGTTGAACAAGGTCATAGATATAACCAGGATTATGGTTTATATGCAGCAGGTAGAGGATGAAAAGAACAGATATGCAGAGATGGGAAAGAGGTAAAATAAGAAGTTTAGGTATTTTGAGAAGGGTACAAATTAGTAGAATAGTATAAGAGATGGCAGACAGTGGACGAAGAAGACTTGAGGAAATTTTGGTTCATATTCTTCGGCTAGTGCTCCTTATGCCAATCTATCTAGTGATCATCATTTTTAGGGCAGTATTGGTCCTAAGGCACTGGGTCCCAATCTCAGGCTAGGGGAGCTCAGTCAGCCCCACTATATCCTTCTTGTAGATTTTATGGTCAGCTTCACTAGGGTTATTATGATGAGGGAAGAAATTAGTGCTTTAATTATGGTCAACTTTGTCACATGCAGTGAGACTGCCCTGTGGATAAGGTAGCCACTGAGGCTAATAAAGTTTCAATCGTACTTCTTTGTCTCATGCACCAAAGGGTGCTACTTCTGGTACCGACGTTGGCCGAAATCATCTCTATGCTCTTGCTACCCATCAGAAATTTGAGGTATCTCCTGGTGTTATTACCGGTACGTGATAGGTTTTCTCTTGATATATGTATTATTTGCTTATTCCGGGGTCTACCCTTTCTTATGCGACCCCTTATATGGCTATGCATTTTGGTTTTAGTCCTGAAAGTATTTCTGACCCCTGTTTTGTGTCTACTCTTGTGGGTGATTCTGTAGTTTCTAAAAGTATGTATAGGGGTTATGTAATTTTATTCTTTTATAGGGAGACATTAGTGGATTTGGTAGAGCTTTATATGGTAGATTTTGATGTAATCTTGGGGATGGATTGGCTTCACTCGTGCTATACTTCTCTAAGTTATAGGACATGAAAGTTTAGTTTCTAATTTCCCAATGAACTGATAATTGAATGGGAGAAAATTTCCTTAGTGCCTAAAGAGAGGTTTATCTCTTATCTTAGAGCTTAAAAGTTAATCTCTACGGGGTATTTGTATCACCTAGTTTGGGTTAAGGATTCTGGTTCTAATGGGATCTCTTTTTAATATACCCCTGTTGTCAATGAATTTCCTAAAGTTTTTTACGAGGATCTTTCTGTATTTCTCCCGATAGGGAAATAGACTTTAAGATTGATCTTCAACTGGATACCCATCCTATCTCTATTCCTCCTTATAGAATGGCTCTGACTGAACTAAAAGAGCTAAAGGAACAGTTAAAGGATCTCATTAATAAGGGTATCATTCATCGTAGTGTATCTCTATTGGGTACTCTCGTGTTTTTCGTGCGTAAGAAAGATGGGTCTCCTTGGATGTGTATAGATTATCGGTAGTTGAATAAGGTTACAATGAAGAATAAGTACCCTCGTCCTAGGATTGATGATTGTTTTGACCAGCTTCAGGGTGCTAGATGATTTTCTAAGATTGATCTTTGTTCGGGTTATCATCAGTTGAAGATTCGAGAAATTAATATTACCAAGACTATTTTTCGAACCCAATATGGTCTTTATGAATTTTGTTTATGTCATTTGGATTGACCAAATCTCCAGCTATTTTTATGGATGTTATGAATCGGGTGAATAGAAAGTTTTTGGATCTGTTTGTGATAGTGTTTGTTGATGATATCTTGGGGTATTCTAAGAGTAAAGAAGATCATGCCAGTCACATTCGAATTGCATTACAGACTCTTAAGGATCAAATATTATATGCCAAATTTTTTAAGTCTGAGTTTTGGTTGAATGTTGTAACTTTTCTTGGACATATTGCATCTAGTAGGGGGATCAAGGTAGATCCACAGAAGGTTGAGGCAGTTAAGAGAAGGCCTAGACCTACGACTCGAACTGACATTAAGAGCTTCTTAGGTGTGGTTGGGTATTATAGGAGGTTTTTGGATAGGTTATTTTCTAGTGTTGTTCCGTTGACGAAGTTGACGCAGAAAAAAAGTAAAGTTTTTGTAGTCTGGTGCTTATGAGTGTAGTTTCGAGAAGTTAAAGGGTAAGTTGACCTCTTCATTGGTTTTGACCCTATTTGAGAGTACTGAGGGTTTTGTTATATATTGTGATTTATCCCATGTGGGACTGGGTTGTGTGTTGATGCGGCATGGTAAGGTTGTCATATGTGCTTCTAGATAGCTTAAGGTTTATGAAAGGAATCATCTGACTCATGATTTAGAGTTGGCGATTGTGGTTTTTGGATTGATGCTATGGCATCATTATTTGTATGGGGTGTATATAGACATCCATTCAGACCATAAGAGCTTACAGTATGTGGTCACTCAGAAGGAGTTAAATCTTAGGTAAAGATGGTGGCTTAAATTGCTCAAGGACTATGATATGACTCTTCACTACCATCTAGGTAAAGCCAATATAGTTGTTGATGCTCTTAGCAGGTTATCCATAGGGAGCTTATCTCATGTGGATGAGGAGAATCAAGGATTGGTGAAGAAAATTCACCGGTTGGCTAACTTAGAAATGTATCTTTTAGACTCCGAGTATGGAGGTATAATTGTTCAAGAATTTGTTAAGTCTTCTCTTGGTGCCGAGGTTAAGGAGAAGCAGGTTTTGGATCCTATAATTATGGAGATTAAGAAAGATATGGGTCAATAAAATGTTATGGCCATTAAGATTAGGGGAGATGGTTTGGCACTAGGTGAGGTTGAACACTTGAGGCCTAGAGAGATTTCTCAAGAGATAGAATTGCCTGTGTGGAAGTAGGAGTAATTAACATGGATTTCATTACAGGTCTTCCACATTCTTGCAAATAGTATGATTCTATTTGGGTCATCATGGATTGGATGACTATGTCTGCTCACTTCTTGCCTATAAGGACTAACTACTCTAGTGAGGAATATGCTAAGTTGTTTATTCAGGAGAATTTCAAGCTGTATGGAGCCCCGATTTCCATCATTTTATATTGAGGTACATAGTTCTTTTCTCACTTTTGGCATTTATTTTAGAGAGGTTTGGGGAATAAGGTGAACCTTAGCACCATTTTCCATTCTTAAATGGATGGAAAAGAAGAATGGACTATTCAGACTTTGGAGGATATGCTAAGGGATTGTGTAATTAATTTTGGATATAGTTGGGTGGATCACTTGCCTCTTATTGAGTTTTCTTATAACAAAAGTTATCATTCGAGTATTCAGATAGTTCCATTTGAGGCTCTATATGGTAGAAGGTGTAAGTCTCTTATTGGGTGGTTTGAGATTGGTGAGACTAGGTTGTTTGGTCCTGACTTGGTTCACCAGGCCATGGAGAAGGTGAAAGTGATTAGAAAAAGACTTAAGACTACTCAAAGTCGCCAAAAGTCTTATGCAAATATGAGGCGAAGGGAGTTGGAGTTTGAAGTAGGTGATTCAGTGTTCTTGAAAGTCTCTCCTATGAAAGAAATGATGAGGTTTGGGAAGAAAGGGAAGCTCAGTCCTCGTTATGTTGGTACATATTAGATTTTTGAGAGAGTTGGAAATATTTCTTATGAATTGGATTTGCCCATGAATTTGGGTTCTACTCATCCGATTTTCCATGTGTCGATGTTGAAGAGGTGTGTGGGTGATCCTTCTTTGGTTGTCCTTGTGGAGAATATCTTTCTTGTCTTATGAGAAAGTCTCGATTGAGATCGTGGATAGGCAAGGTCGTAGGTTGAGGACTAAGGATATAGCTTCAGTGAATGTCCTTTGGAGGAATCAAAAGGTGGAAGAAGCTACTTGGAAAGTTCAAGAGGACATAAAGTCCAAATATCCATTTCTATTCCCCGCGTTAAATGAAAATGCTTTAGGTATGGTTTCCGCTTTCTTTCTTGTGGCCTTTTGAATTTATCTTTTGGGTATGTGTACATTCCTTTTTGTTATCCTGCTAATGGGTATCTTGACTCCTCATTTGGCGATGAATGATCCTAGGGAGGGGGTAATGGAATACCCCAGGTTCTAGACTCTAAATTTTTCTTGTGATTGAGCTTACTGTTCACACTACGAGTCAGGTGACAAGTCAAAGTCACTCTATACGAGTTGTGTAGTGCCTAACATGGTCTAACCATTAAGGTTTCCAATGTTTCAGTCCTAATCAGGACTTAACTGTATGAATCATGAGGTGTGGTCACGAGTCATGGGGAGGGACTGGTGACCATAATTGTCTAGGTTCCCAATGTTTCTTCCCAGACTATAAGTCCAGGCAAAGACTTGTAGCCAATTATTACGAGTCATCACCTGACCCATAACGACTGGCGATAGTTTTCCTACATGTTTTATTAATGGCTTTTCGGTTTGTTTCCATCCTTAACTCATTACCCACGACTTAAAAACACTTTTAGGGTCTCATTATCATCTATAAACAAATCAAAACACACATCTCTCTGTTTAAAGTCTCTCAAAGCAAAAGAAAGTTGGGTTTTTAAGGATTGAGCACCTAGGATTCAAATTGTTGTTTCTTCTCCAAATTCTTGGTATTTTCAAGAATGTACTCTTCCCTAAATTGCCTTTATACAAAGCATGGGTTTAATTGTTATCCATGTGGTTTTAATTATTCGATTTTGAATATGGGTTGAGGGATTTGGAATGGTTATCATATGAATTGGTTTCCCCATCATTTGAATTGGTTATTTATATTTTATCATGTTGTTTTGAACTAAACAAATGCATGGGTGGGAGAATTGGAATGGGAAACATGGGTTTTCCCAAGATTTATGGTTTAATGGTTTGGAATTGGCTTTATCCTCAACCCAACTTGGCTAATTGGTTTCGAAACAAAGATACATACATAATTGAACTCACTTTTAGAGCCTTACATTGCATAAAAGGTTAATGGAACTTAAAATGGTTTTTGGAAGGGCTTGGTGACCATGGATTAGTCTTAAATTGGACACATTGGACTTAATTTGGCTTATTGGTTTTGGAATGCCATTAGCTTGCAAGCTTAACTTTATTTTCTATGACGATACCAACGGTAAATGCCTAATTAAAAGACTCATTGGTTAATGGATGGGAATATGTAAATAGTTTTGACTTGGTCTTAAAGGGGATTGTGTAGCTCACCGTAGAAAGTGGATCCAGGGGGACCGATACCAAAAATCACATTTGTAAGAGTAGGGGTCTTGGTGACCGTGTGCATAGTTCACACTATATATATATGGATGGGGTCGTGGATTCCCTGGCCCTTTCTCAGATTTTTCTGATTCGTGCGGCTAACATGCATTGGGACCCTTTCAGCAGGTGGAGCTAAACCCATATAGCCCGTCGGTGGCCTTAGGAAGGTTAGAGCTACACAATCTAGGTTAATTATTTTAAACATCATTTTTAAGTCGTATTCCCTATCCTGGCATCTTATATATATGTATATATGAATGTGTGCATATGGTTTTTAATGGTCTTAGACTGATTTGATTATAGCATTATTTTATCCCTTCTCTAAGCTACATGCTACTACTCATCCCACTAACCGTCCCCAGATGCTACATCATTTCATGATATAAGATTCTTCGATAACTTTGTGCAGTGTTAGGTGATTCGGTTCGTCGGTTGGTCTGCTTGAAGTGGTGAGCCTCCATCCTCCGAAAAGTTTTACCATCTCATTAGGTTTCTTTTCATATTTTGAGAATTGTTATTATCCCACTATGGATTCTTTTTTACTATAGTTCGGGCATGTCCCGGCCTAGTTGATACTCAGTTTTATTAAAGGCATTTGCGAGACAAAGTGTGGGTGGCTATGTGTTGTGGATTCTTAGATCCTTCATCTTTGATTTATCTGTCTTTCTTATATGTTTGGTTGTCTTATGTTGTTATTTATATTATGTTCTGGTTGGGTAAACTAAGGGGGTGGTCTCCGATCCTCGGTGGACTTGGTGTAATGACCTTTCAAGTCATTTTTCACTTTCTTGCTTATTATCGCCGATAGAGCTTCTCCATAGCTGCCCCAAATCGTTTGTGACTTTCCAGAATTGATAGATCCATCACCTGGAGGTTCATTTGGTTCCTTGAACCACTTTCTCAATTTGAAGTCTTCGTTGTTCCTAATTTACCACTAAGAAAAAATCTTGATAAAAGAGCCTCATATATAAAATTTGACATCGCCAACACATCCAGAACGCTAAAAACTATAGGGTTACATATCGTGTTTGTTCAAAACGGACCCAGGATGATTCTCGAGGCATTGGCCAAAGCTCAGAACCAAGTTCCAAGCTTCGACCATGACTTGTGTTGACCGGGATGCCGCAACCGCGATGGCTAAGGCGCGACTGCAATGATGCAACCACGGTGCCGTGATCGCGGCTAGGAGGGTGGCACGACCGTGAGACCTGAGGGTTGGGCAAGCCTATTTGAAGGTTGTTTTCTCCAAAATTTTGTCATTTTGTGCCTCCCTCTTAACCTACAAACCCTAATGGAGTGTGAAGTCTTCTAAGTAAGTCTTGTGGGTCTAATTGGAGCTTAAACAACTTGTGAAATTGAATCTTGCTACAATCTAAGGTAAAATCTCTTCTAGTTTGGTACTAATTTCATAATTTCTTGACTCAAAACCCCTAAATCATTGAGGCTCAAGTATAGCCCCAAATTTGATTGATTGACTCAAATTTCTTGAGGGTTATAAATCCCTAAAGGTAGTTGAACAATGGGTTGGTCTTGGTAACTCATTTCCAAAGGTGAAACCCACTTAGGGGTTTGGTGTCCTTTTGAACCCATGGCACAGTGGTGCAATAATGGGTATTGTCATTCTTATTGTAATGCTTAGATTGTATTGTTGATAGATTTGCTCATGGAAAAGGAGGCTTCAATAAAAGGAAAGGAAAAGCTTATTGTCTCGTGATTTTCTTGGACTCAAGGTAGGTTAGGCTTACTTGTAGTTAGATTAAGCTTGAATGTAGTATAATTGTTGATATCTTGTGAGATTGGGCAGGGTTTAGATGATAAATGGTTGAATGGTGATAATTGGGATTAGTTGGTTTTTATCGGTTATTGAACTTGCAAGGTGTGATGCTTAACCCTTAGCCTAAAAGCTTGGATAGTCTACTTGTAGTCTCATGAATAGTATGGTAATACTCTAGTTGCTCTAATAGATGAGAATGAAGTTGCTCCCTAACCATAGGAGTATGTTGACCTTGCTAGTGCTTAGTTAGGAAATGACCTTGGTGTTGGGTTGACTTAGTAGGAATACTTGAAGAAGATTTCCTCGAATGATTTAGATAACTTAGCCTAATCCAGGTAGATGTTAGGCTTATGATGGCGGACTTTTGCATTCTTGGAATTTAGGAGTGGGACTTGATCCACCTTATGTTTGAACTATGAAATCCTTTAGAGACCTGGATACTACATGAATGTCTAAATTACGTTGTTGAGATTATTAATGGTTAAAACTTGGTTGTTGGGTTATACATGTGGATAATGGTTGGTTAATACATATACTTGATGGATTATCTAGTGGTCGTGATATAGATAGACTTGGGAAAGTGATGATTATATATATCATATGGATACTCATGCTCATGTTATGTGGTAATGCTTAATAGCAAAGTAGATGATACATGTTCTCTTACATCCTTATTACTCTATTATTGTGAGTTTGTACTTGCTTATTGATTTGCCTACTTACGTGTATGTATGTTATTTCCTTAAGAAATGTGAAATGGCATGATAATACTCGGTGAATCCAAAAGATGTGTTGATGTGATGATATTACTCGATGAATCCTAAAGAGGTAATGATGTATGATGTTGCCCGATAAATCTGGAGGATATGATGATGTTATGATATTGCTCGGTGAATTCGAAGGATATATTGATGTGATGTTGATACCCGATAAATCCAGAAGGGGTGATGATTACAATTATACCTAGTGAATTCGAAGGATATGTTGATGTTATGTTGATTCCCAGTGAATTTGAAGGATATGTTGATGTTATGATTGATACCCAGTGAATTCGGAGGATATGTTGATGTTATGTTGATACTCGATGAATCCGGAGGATATGTTGATGTTATAATTAATACCCAATAAATTTGGAGGATATGTTGATATCATGTTGATACCCGGTGAATCCGGAAGAGGTAAAGATGTTATGATGCCGTGTGGGGCAAATTTACATAAATGCATTGATACTTGTGAGGTTGGGCCGTGCGGGGCCACATCGCTTATGTACGTGGGACATGGTGTCTCCTTTGGTAAATGGTTATTCATTCTTTGTCCTTATTCGCTAAATAAGAGGTGTGACCCTTGTTGGCCCTAATTAGTAACTAGAAGTAACTTATGCCTATAAATGGGCTAAGGCTAATTGGTATATGAAACCTTGTGTAGAACCAAAGGCTTACCTAGCAAATCTATTTGACTTGGTATAACGATTATGTTATGGAATTTTTCCTAGTTAAGTGGCTTATGCGATAACTATTTATTTCTAATAAATGACTACGACTTGAATACTAGAAGTCTAGTGAACTAGTTGGTGGACCTTACTTGCTTAAAATATGGGAACTAGTCCTTAAGGTTATAACAGCCTAATGATAATAGGCTTAGTATTGCATGATGAATAACTAGGTTGACTTCTAATAAGTAATGTTGTGGTGGCTTAGTTGATGACTTCTATAATGAGAGTGCTAACTAGAAAATGGCCTTGTGATAGGCGAATAATTGATGGTAGTGGTAACTTGTAGCTTTTCTCTATTTGATAGCTAGTAACTATAAGACTTGTAACCTAGTGGCTTGTGGAAATAGAGGTTAACTAGTTTAGACCTTGCATGGAGTTTAGTGGAAAATTGGAGGATAAGTAATTATATGATTATGTATAGCAATATTGGTTTTGTTGTGATTTAAATTATGGCATGGATAATGATTGTGGACCTTGGTATAATCCATGGTAGGGTTGTGCTACCCGCGGCTTCGGTTAATGTTTGAGTAGTTGTACTTTGACGTATTATTCGTTGAACTTTTGGTGTATTCTCCGATGGTACGGGATGCCGTGATGAGTTCTTGTATTGTATTCCTTGGTGTACTCTTGATACACCCAAATTACACCTCTCTTATGAGAAAGTAAGCGGTCGTTGTCAAATATATAATCCAACTAGGTTGGAGTCGAATCCCACAGGGAATATGGTGCTAATTAAGTTGTGTGCAGATTAGTTGACTTTTAATCGTTCGTTTCCGTAAAATAAATAGGGGGATTTTATTCAGTTCACAAATTAATGGTTTTAGTTTAACAAGATGAAATATGTGTAGTAGTATTCAAATTCAGAGAAATAGCAAGCTAGGGTTATGTCCACCTTGTAGTTTTCAATACTTTCTAACTATGGGCTTTACGAATTCATACATGCTTCGTGCTTACAGAGAAACGTATTGTATTTAATAACATAATCCTAGTGTTTCTCAACCATCAAGGACTAATTCACTTTAGTTCTCTCGAATCAAAAGCGTTTACCAAAAACAATACAAAATCTCCAAGTAGTTAATCCTGCTAAGGCCTTAACTTATGAAATAGGGGTTGGTAATCCTATTTTCTTGTCACTACTCTCTTTTCCGAACATCAACCTTTCTTTCGAATAAGTTGCCTTTTAATGCCTATCCTCTATGTTTGCAACCACAAGAATTCAAGATAAGCGAAGACAGTATGATATAAACAACTCAATGCATAATGAATTCAAAACCCAAAGTGAGAGATTGTATGCTACAAGGCTTCCATAACCCTAACTAATAAACTTAGCTACTCATGAATAAAACAGAAATCACAATAGAAATATTTATCATACCAAAAACTAGAAGACGATCTTGGTGTGCGAATTGTAAGAACAAGAGAAAAATGTTTTTCTCTCCCTCTCCCCAAGCTAAGCCACCACTCTCCTTTTAAAAAATAATACAGAATAATTCAATAATGAATAAAAATTAAGCATTAAACCTTTTAATAATTTTTTCTCTCATAATTGCCTTCTAAGTCCCTGAACTAATTATAAATAATAAACTAGTCTTGGACATAGTTTCTAGGCGCCACATTTGGTCCAGACTGCTACTCTCTCTTGTGTCTTATGCCATCCGCATTCCATAGTCCCATTATGTCTTCATCTACCTCATTAATATCTGAAATCATGCTAATCACATCGGTTAGCTCAATTACATAGAAGTAGAGTAAAAACATAAGAAACTAGGCATTTTGTTCTCTAAACTTAGCTAAAACATGGATAAGTTATGGTGCTTAGGCGTATAAATACACCCAAGATCACCTCTTCAATGGTATGGGATGCCATGATGAGTTCTTTGTTGTGTTCTTTTTCGTGTACTTCCCGGCGGTATGGGACGTCGTGGTAAGTTCTTGTGTTTTATGTTCTAAAGATGGTTGGTGATGATTATGATAGACAAATGCTTGTTATTGTACATGTGACTTTACGCTTCCAAAATGATACTCAGTTGGTATGGCGATTATGGAGTATATTGATATAGTATGTCGTGTTATTGCCTTAGCAGTATAGATATTGTTACAGTGATACTGGAGGAGATTCAGTTTCGATCCTATACCTTGACTTTAAGTTATTGTCTTACTTTGTATCATCTTTACATTAAAATTTAGCTCAGTCGTCCGATAATGCCTACTGAGTACCCATGTTTTGGTACTCATACTACACTTCTGTACCTTTTTGGTGCAAACCCAGGTTCTAGTTGTCGTCGTTGAGCTATTTTGTGACGCGTTGACTATTTGGAGACAGGGTGAGATCTTGAAGTTCGAGTTTCCCTCTTTTTCCTCTATCTTTATTTGTTTTTTACTTTTGAGAAAAATATATGAGACTATCTAAGATAGTTTAGACTTTGAGATTGTAAATTCCTATTGTTAAGTTTAGAAGCTTTTGTATTAATACTATCAGGTCATGGGATTTGTGTTTGAATATCGATTGTCTTTAGTTGTGAAACGTTGTTTTTTATCTATTGTATCCTTATATAGGGTCCATGGTGGACGTTCATACCAAGGTAACCCATTGCATTAGCTCCAGGTTACTGTATCGGCTTACCTACCGGTGGGATGTGGTAGGTGCCATCATGAATCGGAAATTGGGTCATGAAATTAGAATACCGGTCAAGACTAAGCCCTAGTTTGGGTCGTGGCAATCGTCCATCCTCATACCAAGTGTGGCAAGAGGCATCGGGAAACCTATTGTTGGAGGGTATTGAACCATTAAGATTGTGCAAATATCACAAAAATAGTTAGAACCATATCGAGACACCAGGAGAGGGAAAGAGAATTCAAAATTCAACAAAATGTAGAATTGGGAATACACTGCCCAATACTGCTGCAGTGGAAAAACAATTGTTGCAGTGTTATTACAACAACAGTTATTTATTGATACACAATATTGTTGTAGCGGTAAAGTTATATCTATAGTGGTTCATCGTCTACAACATACCAACCCCCCTCTTATAACGAATTTTGACTTTTCTTCATATTTTTTAAAACTAAGCATAGATCGGGATTGGAGAAGTTTGAGGAAACCCTTTTACATTAAAATAGTGGTGTGAATATCACAAAAATAGTTAGAATCACATCGAGACACCAGGAGAGGGAAAGAGAATTCAAAATTCAACAAAATGTGGAATTGGGAATACACTGCCCAATACTGCTGCAGTGGAAAAACAATTGTTGCAGTGTTATTACAACAACAGTTATTTATTGATACGCAATATTGCTGTAGCGGTAAAGTTATATCTATAGTGGTTCATCGTCTACAACATACCAACCCCCCTCCTATAACGGATTTTGACTTTTCTTCATATTTTCTAAAACTAAGCATAGATCGGGATTGGAGAAGTTTGAGGAAACCCTTTTGCATTAAAATGGTGGTGTGAAACACCCGAAATCAAGTTCAAGTTGAGAAAATTAATTAGGGAAGATGGCTTTTCATCTTCATCCCTCCCATGGCCGAAACCCACCATGAATGACGTTAATCTTACATTCCAAATGTTTTAGGAGCATTGAAAACCTAAGAAAACTTAGATGTCAACTATTACATTCAAAAACACCATAAAAAATAATTCATCAAATTTCACCCAAACTCACTAAAATTCTTTCTATTCAAACAAAACTCTAAGATTCCATAATAAAAAGTACATAAAGTTAGTAGCAAGGGTGAACAAATTACCTTAGATTCATTAACGCAAAGAGATTTTGTGAAGAGAGTTGATACAATTTTGAGAGAGATAGAGTAGAATGAAATGGAAGGAAAACAAGGTTTTATTCCCCCTATAAGTAGCAGTGAAACACTATTGTGGTTACTTAGCACTCAACGGTATAATTTCTCTGAAATCAATTTAGTTTTGACATTTCATATGTTGGGGTTTCGTACCGTATTGAGGTAATCATATTTGGAATTTATCCCATCAATTCCTCTGGTAAAGTTGTTGTCATGTGACCAGAAGGTCACGGGTTCAAGCCTTAGAAACAGCCTCTGTCAGAAATGCAAGGTAAGGTTGTGTACGATATACCCTTGTGGTGGGGCCCTTCCCTGAGCACCTCGCATAGTGGTAGCTTTAGTGCACCGACATACCTTTTTTAATTAATTGTGTGTATTGACTCAGGAAAATATAGGAATAATCGCCAAGGCTAGATTAGGCAATGTTGTAACGGTCGTCCATTAAGAAACGGAGTTGAATAATGAATTAGGCTACACTAGACAACTCTCTTGATTGCTATTTATGGTTAAGAACCTATCGAGCGTTCATGCAAATATTTTGACCTCACCCAGAATGTCATATCGGGATGAATGGTAGGTAAATTAATATATAATATGATGACCCACTCTGTTTTTACATGCGAAAATATCCCAAAAGTAATTTACAATAAAAAATAGGCTCAAAATGGACGAAAAAAATTAAATCAGGGAGAAAATCAGGGCCTAAGGCAATTGAGCCAAGAGGACCAACAAGGGGCTGGGTTGGACTGCTTATAACCATTGTATTGGTTGGATAAATGTTGCAGTGGCACCGCTGCAACGGTAAGATTTCCGCTGCAGCAGTAACAAACAGCTTGCCTGACGAGGATTTTTAAAACCCCTTTTTTCTTTTATTTCCCTAAGTCACCCCCTTACTCCAAAATACTCTAAAAAATCCTAACTCCCCAACCATGTGATTTCAAAGGCCAAGTTTCCTGAGAGTAGTTTTGAGGCACATTAGAAGGAAATTTAATATGCGAATACATATAGCACATACAGGACAACTCACTCATCTCCGTAGCAGTATGTTTCATCTAAGAGGTAATCTAAGATTTATTTTATAGCAACTAGACATAGGATATATAATTTAGCATGAATATTAATGTTAGGAGTATCATGCATCAAGTCTTCTGACACGGAGTTGGCTGGATGGACATGTTAGAATTCGGATAGGCATGAATACGTTGAGTTATTGGGTCGTACTTTAACGTTTACTTGGGTTAAATGTTTGATAGGAATATGAGGCAAACGTGTGTATCCCATTATCACTCGAGGATGGGTAGCATGAAAATTTGAACAAAATAATATGAAATGGTAAAATGAAAGGTTAGGGCAGCACGACTAGTACATGAATGCTTAAATATCAAAATTTCCTTTGAAAAAATTGTTTAGAGTTAAGTACTAATGGTCATGATTGATGCTTTTCAAAGTTTAAAATATTAGATAGTGAGAAAAAAAGAATTGAGGTTAATCGGTATGTAGTGTTAGCATTGCTTGTCATATTGCCGCGACTAAAATTTTCCATAGTTGGAAGGTAACGCAAAATATTGAGATTAGGGTACAGTTAGAGAAAAGTATGTAATAATATGAACTTGGTTGATAGAAAACCCATTGTATGCTTTGTAAGTTGTGGTTGTGAAATTTAATGAGGTCTAAGGTCACCAAATATATGAATTACATGTTGGATGTAACGGTGAACTGAATTGAACCGTGATGTGTTGTGTGCTGACATTTGTGATTGTCTTTTGCATAAGTAATGATTTATTGATTTCTTGCACTCACTCACATGCATTGTGTTGAGGTGTTAAGATAATGAGTCGAGTACCATGCCATTATAATATGATATGATGTGATAATGGATTGGGTATCGGTTGGTACATTATGATGATAAGATGAAGAGGGACAAGGAGAGATAAGGTGCAGATCTTGCATACATGCATTCATTTATATGTTCAAACATGAAATTATCTTATATATGTTCTCTTATGCATTGCCACATTGTGATGAATGACGGAAGAGGGTTATGACTGTAAATAGGCTCCCGTGTACGAATCGGATTAGAAATATGACTCTACGAAAAGTCTTGTAATTGTGAGCACCGGAAGAACTTGACTAATTATAGCCCAAGGACAAACATATACAAAATGTTATCAAAGGAAAAAGATATACAATATATAGTCAAAGGACAAAAATATACAAAATGCAAGTCAAAGGACAATGATATACAAAACGTAGTTAAAGGACAATGATATACAAAATATAAGTCAAAGGATAGAGATATACAAATGTAGTCAAAGGAAAAAGATATACAAAATGTAAGTCAATCGACAAAGATATACAAAAATGTTAAATGACAGGTAGGTCACAGAGATGCTAAAGAGGGATAATAAGAGTTGATGATTTGGGGATTCAAAATAGAAACTTTACTTGATGTAGTGATTTCTCCCGATTTACTATTGATGTTATTTGTTTCTAACTCTGTTCTATGATGACGCTTACTAGTACATGTGATTGTACTGATGCTATACTTAATTACTATCTCTCCAATTGGGGGTATAGTCATGGTGCAGTTTAGTTGGAGTTTCTATAGCAACGATGCCGATCACTGAACAACAGCTCATGTCCTTTCTATCCTGCATTGATGTTGTGTCATGAATGTCCCTACTTCTTGTCTAGTGCTCTTGTACCAGTTTAGGCTAAGTTCTGGGAGGTCATTTGTAGTTATTTTTTGCATTTAGTTTTCCTACCTGATGTATTAAAACAAATTTTGAGAAGAATTGATCGAGTAATAGTATTCATGTTGATTAGACATTCAAATGGTGAATATTCAATTAAGTATTTATCGTTTTAAATTCCGCATTTGGTTGGTTTACGAAATTATCAGAGTTCTCCTATTCGGGGTAAGTGTAGGTAGGTGCCCGGTACGACTCGGTTGGTCGGGTCATGAAAATATTCCTTTTAATATGTAGCATATTTTTTCACGTTAGATGATCAACTACACGTGTTTTATTTTGGAGTAAGTTTTCAAGTTATTGTGTTTGATAGGAACAAAATTGTATATATGTTCAATTGAAACAAAGCTAAGTTTATGTATCTAAATGAAATTTTTTGACAAGTGTAGGAAGTTGTATATGTGTTTGGCCGAAAAAACTATATTGTGTAGTTGTCCATCAAAATAATTGCTAACAATTTAAGATTGTGAGATTATAACAATTTTAGAATCAAATTTATAATATATTTATTACCTAAAACATAATTAACGATTTACTTTGATCAATTAAATCTTCGCCATTAAATTTAACCTGTGTCATGTGTTGCCGATCAAAGTATGAACTTGGAAAAATGGGAAGAAGAGAAATTGGGAGAAAAACTGGATCCAAATTATAGACTCTACCCGTAAGTTCTCCACTCCAAAATATGTAATTATATTCCTAATTAAAGTCTAATTACCCGGCCTTTTAAATCCATAAATTACTAAAATAGAAAACTAAGTCTAAAATCCTTAATTTCACCTATCAAATCTCTTGGTTTTTTCTTTTCACATTCAACCAAAATAAAGTACGATTTGGGTTGGAATCAATACATAGGAGTTTACCTTTGCCAAAAATAACATAAAATTTTACTATCTGAAATTTGCCATTATTTATTTCTCTTACAGTAGTTGCGGACACACTCTCACGTTCATGGAGAATTGAATTTTGACCTACATTGTACTATCGCGGTCCAATATTTGAGACAGCGGGGAACAAATTTCTCCTTGACTAGTTAGCCCGGCTTTTTTTGTTTGTTATCGCGATGGATAAAACTTTCTTTCATCATTACTCAGTCAATCTTTTAATCTTGCAATCGCGATACCTCTTCCCAATAGTGAAGAGCAAAACTTGCACTAGAAATTTTTCTTATGAAAGAACAATTACTGCAATGTTTCAAACTTGCTCACCCTGAGCCCCTCAGCTTTCAACTCGAACTATACCAACAAGTCACAAATAATACAATTAATATATATATAGTCTCGAAGCACGATACAACAACAACATACTCAGAGAAATCTCAAATACTCAAAGCACGATATGAAATACAAATACTCTAAACCAAAGATCACATTTTATACCACCATTTTGTAATGATACATCCATCTTCTTGAAATCTTGAATCTGCCCCGGACTATAGTGAGTATAAAGTTTTTTGTTTCTTATTTATGGTTGAATTTGCCAGCGATAGCATTTTATGTACTTCAACGAAAACACACACTTCTAAAATTACAGAGTGCAGTATAGGCATGCATGCAAACAAACTTGTAAACACAGTGCATGCATTATAGGCATGTGTACGTACAGCTCATTTACTCCAAGCATTAATTGAAAGGCATTCTGTACTACTCACTGATTGGATTATTGCATATGATTAGTAGTTTGAATTTAATGAATTTGTACCCTAAAATGTCGTGAGAAAAATATATTCCTCCGTTTATTTTTACTGGCACATCCCTTAAAAATAATAAATAAAATTATATTACTTCTTCCGTCTCAAATTACTCATTTCAAATTGAGATGACACATTCATTAAGAAAAATAATTAATAACATGTCTAGTTTACCATAGTACCCTTATTAAATGATGTTTATATTTTAATTTAAAAAAAAAGTAATTAATGCAAAGGGTAAAACATGAAAAAAAATTGTCTCTTCTTGATTAATGAAAAAAGACAAGTAAAATGAGAAATCAAATTAGGAAATTTGGGACGTGTAATTTGGGACGGCGGGAGTAGTACTTTTAACTATATCACTTTTTATATATACTAATAAATTTAATGTTTTCGGAAATGCATCGGTTAATTAGAATCTAAGTACTCGTGTGATTGCTGAAAAGATATCCTGGGATTAGGTACCTTGGGATTGTTATTCCACCCTCAATGTGGGATTAAAATAACACTATAATTTTAGGATAACTAATTCCTGGATAAGTTATCTGGCGATTTTATTCCAATCAAATATGGGATAAACTCACCTTAAAATTAATCGTGGAGTTAGCTATCCCTTATCTCTCATATCAAACAAGCCCTAAATGATAAATTATCTCTTAATTTTTAAACTTTACATCTATTTTTAATGTAATGAACAAGTAAAAGTGGACGGTAAGACTACTAGTTGAGTAAATGTAAAGTGGCTATTTTTGTGTGGGTGCATCTTCCCAATGACATGAAAACTCTTTAATTTTTCGGTAGCTTTTGTATGACCTAATGCTACTGGAACCATTATCAAATCAACATTTCAAGACCAACAAGTGATGCATTCACTTTTCACCTTCTTTTCCTAGATATGGTAAGTTGAATTTTTTTCTTCAAAAACTAGTCATTGTTAATACAGACTCTGAGGAGCTAGCAATTGTGTTGAATTTTGTGACCCACCACCCATGTATACAAACCCCACAGGAATTTTCTGTTGTACTGATCCAGCAGTTAATTAATGATGGTGTATTGGCAGTTGGTAGAAAATTGACTAGGTGAACGTCGTAAGAACATGTTTGTTTACACCAAATCAATGAATGTATGACATGGTGTGTTGGAAGATACGTACTGTTGGTGAAATTACAATAAACTTATAACTGAAAAAATACAAGTGAAGAAAATAAAAAAAACTATCTTCTTCTTCGGCTGAGGCGCGGATATCTCGCTCTCTATAAGGAGATTCAAGCCCATTGCAGCAAATGTTTCACCGGTCCAGCAGTAATCTTATTGACTTGTCCCCTCCAGGATACAACAGTCTTCTCACAATAACTCAACAACTCTGGACAAGAGTTGAGTTCAAAGCTCCACAAAAAAGAACACCTCCCTTGAACTAATGAACTCTCGTTTTTACTATCTTGTTGAACTCTATATTATCTTGTGTGTCACAAAACCATGCAAGACCACCTCTATTTATAGGAGAGTAAGTCTTTCATGCAATGAATACAAGAATGAATGATAGTAGTAAAGAGGGAAGATCAATGGCTTAGAGGTTTCCTGAGTTATAAGAGTTACTTCACATAAAAAATAGAATAATGTATGGAGGAATAAAGCGTGAATGATTATAAGAGTTCCATAAAACTTATGTCCACATTCTACCACCACTAAATATTGTGATTAATACAAATGACATGGGAGCTTTTCGAAGCAAAGAATTGATGCCATGCACGTTCATTGCCATTAAATCAATTGAAGATAAGGCATATAATGCCACCGGCGTAAAAGAGATTAATATGAGATTCATAGGCACGATCTCTCAATAAAGGCAAATGAACTAAAAGCCAAAAAAGTAACTCAATGCACTTAAGGGCTTAAAGTTTTTTAACTGCCAATCTGCCATGCATAAACCATTATACTTTCGCCAAAAACAAAGAATTTAAAGAAAATTAATATTGTAATATTAAAATGCTACTCCATCAATCCCCCACTCATTTTAATATTAATAAGAGAGTCTACCAGTTGAAGGAAGACTACCATGCATAATAAAGGTGTGCTCTGCATTGAACCTCCACTTAGTAAAACAGTAATTTTTACTCCAGGGTCATAGTGGTCTCAGACTTGAACTATGACTGCTTAGGGGAAATAAAAAGTTACTGCTTACACATAATAATTAAGGTGTTGACATGAGCTTTATAGACAGCACATTACAGCCTTGTGCTATCCGATTTTAATGGGTGTCTTTTGAGAATGAGCCTAATTCTCATAGAAAGCGGCCTACCTCCACACTCACATAGGTGAAATCCGTCGAGAGATAATTTAGAACCCCACTCATATGAGCTACAGATTTTTATTAAGAGTTTTATAAATTCAACCTCACAATCATTACAGGAAAATGCACTCACACCATAGGGAGGGATAAGAAAATAGTGCATTTTTCACAACAAGCCATCATGTGATTCATTTTTTCCATTGAACCTGGTTATAGGATTTCTAGTCCCCAGGTTAGGTTTTCTCACATATGACTCAAGATTCAATAGGTTTCAATCCCATCCCCTTGATGTGCTCCAGACCTTTTCTCTTGCTGAGGCCTTAGTCAACGAATCTGCAAGATTATCACAAGATTTGACATGATCAATATTAATGGTACCATTTGTCAAATATGATCTCACATTACTGTGTTTTCTCCTTATAGGTTTGGATTTACCATTATAATAACGGTTTTGAACTCTACTAATTGCAGCAGTGCTATCACAATGAATTAAAATAGGAAAAATTAGTTTTTCAAAACAAGGTATTTGAAATAACCAATTCGCTTCCTTACTAGTTGAAGCTAAAGAAATTAGTTCAGCTTCCATGGTAGAGTTAGCAATTATAGTTTGATTTTTAGACTTCCAACAAATAGCACCACCACCCAAAGTAAAAATATAACCAGTAGTAGATAAGGAATCACCTGATAAAGTGTTCCAATCCGTATCACAAAAGTCTTCAAGTACATCAGAAATTTTTTAATAGAACAAACCATAATTTTTTGTTCCAATTAAATATCTCATTACTCTCGTTATAGCATGTCAATGTTTATTACCTGGCTTGCTTGTAAACCTGCTAAGTACTGCTACTTCATATGCAATATCAGGCCAAGTACAATCAGTCACATATCTCAAACTTTCAATTATGCTAGCATATTCCTTTTGTTTTATTACATCATTTTCACTTTCAACTGAAAACAAGTGAACATTAGAATCAAAAGGAATTACAACATGCTTGCAATCAAGGAAATTATATTTTTTAAAAAAAAATTCAACATAATGCGACTGGTCAAGGAAAATTCCATCACATGTTCTAGTAATTTTTATTCATTAAATATAATTTACCTCACCAAGATCTTTCATATCAAAATGGTTTCTAAGAATATTTTTAGTTTCACCAATAACATTCATATTAGAGCCAAAGATCAATAAATCATCAACATATAGGCAAATAATAACATGCGAATTATTTCAAGACTTATGATATATGCACTTATCACTCTCATTTGTTTTAAACCCATTATCAATCACGCAGGAATCAAACTTTTCATGTCATTGCTTCAGTGCTTGTTTTAACCCATATAGGGATTTATTAAGTTTACACACTTTACTTTCTTGGCCAGCCTCAACAAAATACTCGGGTTGTTCCATGTAAATCTTCTCATTTAGGTCTCCATTTAAGAAAATAATTTTTACATCCATTTGATGAATTTGTAGATCAAAAATTACCGCAATAGCAACTAAAAGTCTAATGGATGTAATTCTAGTTATCGGAGAAAAAATATCAAAAAATTCTAGTCCTTCTAGTTGTTTAAAACCTTTAGCCACTAGCCTAGTTTTGTATTTATCAACAGATCCATCCGATTTTAATTTTTTACGTAAGACCCATTCACATCGAATTGTCTTACAACCCGATGGTAAATCAACTAGCTTCAAAGTTTTATTGAAAATTAGCAATTCCATTTCATCATTTATAGTCTCTTTCCAAAAAATAGCATCATGTGAAGACAAAGCTTCTTTCAAAGTGATAGGGTCATTTCCAATGTTAAAAACATAATAATCAAGACCAAAATCTTTTTCCACTCTAGATCGTTTACTTCTTCTTAACTCAAAATCATCATTTTCTTTATTTTTTAAAGTAGAAGTAGAAGAACTAGGTAGTGACAAAATATTTTCTTTAGTCCTTAGACCCACACTATTTTTAGAATCAAAGGGAAATTTATTTTCATGAAAAATTGCATCATTTGATTCTATCATCACATTATCTTCAAGATTAAAAAATCTATAGGCTGTACTATTTGAAGAATAACCAAGAAAAACACAAGTAGTAACTTTTTTACCCAATTTAGAGATTTTTGGGTCCATTAACCTTACATAGGCTAAGCAACCCCAAATTCTTAGATATCCCAAATTTGGCTTACGACCTTTCCACAACTCAAAAGGTGTTAGTTTGGTCTTTTTATGAGGCACATGATTCAACACATAACAAGCAGTCAAAAGAGCTTCACCCCAAAAACTTAAAGGTGCACAAGACTCAATTAACATGGCATTAGTCAACTCAACCAATGTTCTATTCTTCCTTTCCGCTACACCGTTAGATGCAGGAGAATAAGGAGAAGAAGTTTCATGAATTATACCCAATGATCTAACAAAAGAATTGAATTCATGTGACTCGTATTCACGGCCTCTATCACTTCTTATTCTTTTTATTTTTCTATTAAACTGATTTTCAACTTCATGGAGAAAAGTTTTAAAATTCTCAAAAGAATCATTTTATTTTTCATTAAGTAAACATATGTAAACTTAGAAAAATCATCAATGAAAGTGATAAAATATCTATTTTCTCCACGAGTTAAAATTTTACCAAGTTCACAAATATCAATATGAACTAATTCTAATAACTCAGTTTTTCTTTCAACTTGAAAATGAGGCGTTTTTGTGATTTTGGCTTTACTACAAGCCTCATATTTTTCAAAGTTCTTTTTGATCACTGGAATTAATCCTAAACTAATCATGATTCCCACAAGCCTCATAAAGGTGCACAAAACTCAATTAACATGGCATTAGTCAACTCAACCAATGTTCTATTCTTCCTTTCCGCTACACCGTTAGATGCGGGAGAATAAGAAGGAGGAGTTTCATGAATTATACTCAATGATCTAACAAAAGAATTGAATTCATATGACTCATATTTACAGCCTCTATCACTTCTTATTCTTTTTATTTTTCTATTAAACTGATTTTCAACTTCATAGAGAAAAATTTTAAAATTGTCAAAAGCATCACTTTTATTTTTCACTAAGTAAACATATGTAAACTTAGAAAAATCATCAATGAAAGTGATAAAATATCTATTTCCTCCAGGATTTTAAATTTCACCTAGTTCACAAATATCAATATGAACTAATTCTAATAACTCAGTTTTTCTTTCAACTTGAAAATGAGGCCTTTTTGTGATTTTGGCTTTACTACAAGCCTCATATTTTTCAAAGTTCTTTTTTATCACTGGAATTAATCCTAAACTACTCATGATTCCCACATAACGATTATTTATATGACACAAACGAGTATGCCAAAAATTAGTAGAAGAAAGCATGTAAACAGAAGTAGATGTTCTATTCATTTCAACATTCAACTTGAACATATCATCACATGCATACCCCTTTCCCACAAAAATATTATTTTTTACAATTACATATTGATCAGATTCAATAATCTGTTTGAAGCCTGCTTTATTAAGAAAAAAACTAAACATTAAATTTTTTCTCATGGAAGGAGTATAAAGTACATTTTTTAGTATCAATACCCTTCCAGAATTAAAACTCAACTCGACATCCCCCATTCCAAACACTTGAGTGGTATGTGAATCTACAAGCATGATGATTTTGGGCTCCTCAAAATTAGTATATTTTTTAAATCAGTCTTTGTCATAACAGACATGACGATTTGCACCAGAGTCAGCCCACCATCCATCAACATTCTCCACCATGTTTATGTCTGTTATCACCACCACAAATGGTTCTTCAGTAATGTTTGCTTGAGGTGTAGGCCCGCATTTCTGAAATCTGAAAAATCTATCAATATGTCAACTCTTGTCACAGACAAAGCACGGTCTTTTTTGTTGTACATGTTGATTTTTTGCTTGATTTTTTCCACCATTATTGTCCTTGGGATGTCTACCATTATTTTTCTTGAATTTTTTCTTCTTTGGCTTCAAAGTAGTATTTTTGTTAGTCTCAGGGGTAGCATTATTTGAAGAAGTTAAATTTACCTTCATTGTGATGTCGTTCTCTTCTGTTTGCAAAAGTGCATCTTGACCCCTTGCTTCTTCTTTCATGTGGATTCTCATTATCAAAGTCTCAAGAGAAGTTTCCTTTTGCTTGTGGCGCATAGTTTTTTGAAATTTCGTCCACGAAGGTGGAAGTTTATCAATTATGCCACAAACAATAAAGTTATCTCCTATTTTAACTTCTTCGAACCTGAGCTTGCTAACAATCATTATGAAATCCTGAGCTTGGTCCACTGATTTGTTGTCCATCAGTTGGAAATGGAAAAATCTGCTAGCCGCATATTTTTTCACTCCCGCCTCCTCAGTGTGATACTTACGCTGCAAGGCTTTTCAAATTTTCTTTGCACTAGAGTAAGTTCTATCATAATAATCATAAAAATTATCGGATAGACAATTAAGAAGAAAATACCGACACTTGTAGGAGTCACCCTCGTATTTTTCAACTTTCTCTTGAAGAGTGATAAGTTCATCATCGGTCATGGAAGAGTTATCTACTTTATTTGGGTTCTTCTCAGTTAACACATAAGAAACGTTGAGAAGACTTAAGTAGAAAAGTACTTTACCCTTCCACCTCTTGAAGTGCGTACCGTTGAACCGGAATGGCTTGTTTAGATCTCCCATCTTGACATCCACGGATTTTTCAGTTGTTTCCATTGAATCTCCTTAAAATTGTTGGTGAGATTAAAATAAACTTACAACTGAAAAATTACAAGTGAAGAAAATAAAAAGACTATCTTCTTCTTCTTTTTCGGCTGAGGCGCGAATATCTTGCTCTCTTTAAGGAGATTCAAGTCCACTGCAGCAAATGTTTCATCGGTCCAGCAGTAATCTTCTTGATTTGTCCCCTCCAGGATACAACAGTCTTCTCACAGTAACTCAACAACTCTGGACAAGAGTTGAGTTCAAAGCTCTACAAAAAGAATACCTCCCTTGAACTAATGAACTCTCTTTTTTACTATCTTGTTGAACTCTATATTATCTTGTGTGTCTCAAAACCATGCAAGACTACCTCTATTTATAGAAGAGGAAGTCTTTCATGCAATGAATACAAGAATGAATGATAGTAGTAAAGAGGGAAGATCAATGGCTTAGAGGTTTCATGAGTTACAAGAGTTACACCACATAAAAAATAGAATAATATATGGAGGAATAAAGCATGAGTGATTACAAGAGTTACATAAAACTTATGTCCACATTCTACCACCACTAAATATTGTGAGTAATACAAATGACATGGGAGTTTTTCGAAGAAAAGAATTGATGCCATGCATGTTCATTGTCATTAAATCAATTGAAGATAAGGCATATACTGCCACCGGCGTAAAAGAGATTAATATGAGATTCATAGGCACGATCTCTCAATAAAGGCAAATGAACTAAAAGCCAAAAAAGTAACTCAATGCACTTAAGGGCTTAAAGTTTTTTAACTGTCAATCTGCCATGCATAAACCATTATACTTTCGCCAAAAACAAAGAATTTAAAGCAAAATAATATTGTAATATTAAAATGCTACTCCATCACATACAAAAGTACTCACTTAATGATAGCAAATCATTAATGTTTATGATATCATTCACAGAATCACTCATCTAAGTCGCATTAGTTGATGTAAACACCTGATGTGGAATCTATACATCATAAACTTTGGGTCACTCCCTTTATAGACGACTAGATTTTCCATGATACATGAGAGAACCAGTGGATAGGTGCATACCAGAATTTCTTCAAGCCCCACCATCCAAGTAACTCAAAGAAAAAGGTTAACTAATAAATGCTAACAGCATATGTAAAAGAGTTTAATTTGGTGGCAAGGGGTAAAAAGGGTTGGTAAAAGAAAAGGGTAACAAAGGGTAACCTTTCTTATCTATGTTTTCATCTCATGAATTCATTCAGTTTTCTTTACTTGATCAAACAGTCCAAAGTTCAGCTATTTCAACTATATTAAATGATCTTTTAAATTTATTAAGATTCTCTAATTTATGGTCGCTTCTTTATGATATTTATATATATATATATATATATATATATATATCAGTTGTTAATTAAATTTGCTTCACTAATAGACTCACAATTTGACTTTGAATATCTAACTGGGGTGGAGTGGCCCAAGACATCATTGATTTCTTCGAAAACTCTTATACAATTGATAAGGTACAAATATATTTCTCTTACACCTTACACGCGTGTAAAATGGTTCTAAATCTTACAAATAGAAAAAAATCATGTATTTTATTTTTATTTTTTAGAAGATTGAAGATTAACGAGAGATCATCAAGCTCAACAGGCTAAAATGTGGGCCTGAAGCTAAGAGCATAGTAGGCTCAACAAGGTAAGGATGGTGGGACTGGAACAAAGCTTGTGGGTAGATGAGCTGAATTGAGCTAGCAGAAGTCCATAGTGGTTCCATGAACAACAGAACATGATGAAAGAAAGAAAGTGATGGTGCATATTGGCTAACCACTGTTTAACTCTAATACTATGTGAAAGAAATTGAGCATCCAACTCAATGTAGAACTTTTAAAATTAACTTAAAAAACAATTGCTAGTAAATTTACAGCAGGAATAGATTATTGTTAACCTACAAAACAAGGTAAATTGCCAGTTACAACAAGTAAGTAATAGGTTGCCCCGTGCACTAAAGCTATCGCTATATGCGGGTATCTAGAAAAGGGTGAGACAACAAGGATCTATTGTACGGCCTTACCTTGTGTTTCTGCCACAGGTACGGTCCATTACATTAAATAAAATTAGATTAATTAGTCAATTCATATAAATTAAATTCAAAGAAAAAGCCCCTCCAAAGTTGCAACATAACACTTTTTGAAAGTCCTAACTTCTCTTTTGCATGGTAGGAAATGGTTCAGATCCTACTAAATCCCTCTCGGTACGTAGATTTCCCTTTTCGTCAATTTTTTGATAAAGTTGGTTTCTTATGATGAGGGCATAAGTATACCCTTTCTTTTGTAAATGTGTACCATTGCTTCATGTTTGTCTTGTTCTCTCAATCTTGGACCATATATACAGTCTTCCAAGCTAACCCAATCAATTTTTTTGGCAAAATACATTTATAGACTTTTAAATCTGAGTAAATCTCATTTAGACATTCGAATTACTATCTAATCCAACTTATTATATGAACACATGAGGAATCACTACTAGAAAAACAGGAAAAATCGACCGACCAAAACCGACCACTAGTGGTCGGTATTACCCAAAAATCGATCACAAAACCGATCAAACAATGTGGTCGGAAAACCTGTGGTAGCTCTTTTAAAATCCGACCACAAGTGGTCGGTATTTTTAAAAATATATATATATTTTTAAAATTTATTATTATTTCATTAAAATATGAAAAAATAATTTTTGGGAAAAATATACCGACCACAAGTGGTCGGTATATTAATGAATTAATTAATTAATTTATTACAAAACCGACCACAGTGGTCGGTTATTTCAAAATAAAAATTGGAGTAACCGACCACAAGTGGTCGGTTTTTCAAAAGAAAAATTTTAAAAATCGACCACTTGTGGTCGGTATCTATGTGAATTTTCAAAAAAAAAAATTCAGACCCAATTACAGCATGCAACAACGCAACATTGCAGTATAAAATCAAATACATACAGCAGCAATAAAAAAAATCAAATATAAAGACTTTGAAAAGAGAACAATACATACAAAGTGTCCAAAAAAACTGAGTATCAAAATACAACAACAGTTTCAATCATCAAAATGTCTAAATTCAAAGTTCAACACACATAAAAAAAAACTAATCCTCATCATCTGATTCGTCTTCATCTTCGCCGTCCATATCATCATCCGTGAAGAAATCATCCAGGGGGCTTAGACCCTTTGCATCTCGAGCTGCATCACCAGGACATGGAGGAATAACCCCCATAGTCTGAATGAAAGTGCTCAACTGCAGCTGCAACTTCTTGAATCGTGATGATGTTGCCTTCGCCCTCTTCTTCTCCCTCTCTTGCTGTGCAGTAAGTTGTTGAGTGAGTTGAGAAACTGTAGTTTGTAGTCTTTCAATTCTCTCACTATCAACTGAAGAGCTCGGATATGCAGGGCCGGACAAATACCTAACATTATCGCTAAAATAGTCGTTGTGGTATCCGACCAAATGGCCTCTATTTGCAGGACCCACAACTTTTGTCCATAACTCCACCTCGACATGTTTGGGAATAGGGTCACCCTGACTTTCAAGTGGCTGACTACTACGATATGCACCAACAAGGCGCATATATTCGTCCTATATTCAAAGTAAAGTTAATACTAAAACTAAAAAAATATTAAAGTAGTTATAACTGAATAATATCAACTTTGACAAAAAAAATCATAAATTCAGAATTTGTTTCTTACATGTTCAGCTTTTGCACGAGCTTCAACCCAGACAGCTTCATCAGTCGGGTTAATTTTTTTCTTCACATGAGTCTCAACGTATAACATATCATGTGGTATTTTCTTACCCTGTTCTTTTTCCTGCGTATGAAAAAATTATCAATGTTCAAATAATAATAAAAATTTAATAGAAACAAATAATTAAAACCGTAAAGTTACATACCATTTTTTGAATCACAGCAAGAGTACTTCTAGCACCAGCATTATGCAAGGAGCCACCCTTGGATGATGCCCGGGCTTTCTTTCCCTTTTCACTCAACAATTTGAATTCGTCGCTATTCCAATATATAAGATACCGATTCCATGCGGGTTCAGGCATGCATGTAGATTTAATCATGTTTTGTCGGGCATAATCCAAGAGATCTTTAAATCTGACTCTACATCTTTGCATAAAGTTCTTCTTTATAAGAAATGTATTTTCATCATCCCACCAGTAAAATTTCTACAACAAAAATATAATACTCAATGTTTTGTTCTACCAAAGTGTCAATAAGTAGTCAATAAGTTAAATCTGTACCTTAAATTCATCAAACATTCTATCCCTGTCAAGTTCTGGTACCTTTTACCAGCTGGTCCAGAAGTCGTTGAAGTGCCGACCAATGCATATTCGCGCCTTATGTCCAATTCCAGCATCCGGGTTAAACCTACAACACAAGATCAAATAGTAATTTCATAGAGCATAATAAAATAGTAATGAAAAAATGTGTAACGTTATTA
Source organism: Capsicum pubescens (assembly GCA_030864215.1). Taxonomy (NCBI): domain Eukaryota; kingdom Viridiplantae; phylum Streptophyta; class Magnoliopsida; order Solanales; family Solanaceae; genus Capsicum; species Capsicum pubescens. The sequence continues at coordinate 252,019,550 of CM061549.1, forward strand.
TATGTAGAAATTTTACCCTTTTGCAACTGGAACAAGATAAATTCTTCCAGAATCACCTAAGTCTCCTGGCTGCCTAGTAACTGATGGTAGATGCACTGGCGTGGCCGGATCTGAAGAACCAGATGGAGTGCCTCCCAGCTGAAGCTCCGATAACCCAATAGATCCAGCAAAATCACAGTGAGTAGCTGTGTGACTACTGCAGGAGGGTATCGATGATGGTCGATGCCTGGAGGGGCCAGCGGCAGTCCGAAAGTACTCTACTGGCGATGGCATGGTCATAGGAGCAGGATGAATCGGTGAAGATCTAGGTAGTGGCCCCACATACATAGGAGTAGGTATGTAATCCTCGGACGACCTAAAATATGATGGTCGTGCTGGCGTGTCAGCTAACCGACCCTCAGATATATGAATACCGGTCGGTCGGATATAAGACGGAATTTGTCTTTTCTTTTTTGATTTCGTCGTATCAACTTTTCCCTTACCTTTGTCATCTCTGTCTGACATCTAAATTAAGTTAAATTAATAAGTAGTTAGTTCATACAATATGAATATATATATATATATATATATATACATATATATATATATATATAAGAAAACATTCTAAGTAACTAATTCGAAGTTACTATATAAATCATGGAAAAGTGGAAACAACAAACTTAAAAAGTATATTACATATCAATCTTACACAAGAAACATAAAGTTATATATATAGTACAAAGCATAAAGACATCAATACATAATAAAATAATAAATACAACCTATACAACTAATCATCCTCTTCTGAAGACTCTCCACTAAACCATTCACCCTCTTCGGAGGTTTCCTCATCTCCTACCCACCCAGTCGCTTCTTCCGCAATATTAACTTCTTCTAATATATTTTTCGGGTGATTCAAATCGTCCACTAATTCAATGTCCACTAGCTGGTGATCAATCTGTATTTCATTTTAATACGCAGTCTCCAGCACATTCTCAACTTCCACCCGTCTTATAGTCTTTGTTTTGATTACAGCCCACCAATCAGACTTGTCATTGCGCAACGGATAAGGAGCATAATATACATTCTTAGCTTTTTGCGCTAGCACAAATGGATTGTAAATAGGATACGACCTATTGTGCTTCACTTCAATGATGTTATGCTCCTTATGTACTCTTATGCCTGTTGTTCTTGGATCAAACCACTTACATCGAAAGAGGACAACTTTTTTTATTGGGTCACCAGCATACTCCAATTCTAAGATCTCGTGTATGATGCCAAAGTAATCAACATCATCATCACCCTTAACCCAAACACCACTATTGTTTGTTTTCCTTGCTCTGGAGTGTTGTGCAGTGGAAAAATTAAACCCATTCACTTTGTATTGCGACATTGCAATAGTTTCAACTGGAACCAAAGAAAGATCTCTCAAAATCTGATCGTATGTGGATGCATTTGGTGAATGGTGTACCTAAAAATATTATATATATATATATATATATTTTTTAGTTGAGGAATGTATAAATGTTTAAACTTTGTTGAAATAATAAAACACTTACGAACCTCATTTTTAAACCATGTTGCAAAGGATGCATACACTTGATTTTCGTGGAATTGAGTCTTAAATGAACTGAACATCAAACATGGGAAACACAATTAGTTTCTTTAATGGAATGAGTAAACAAATAAGATATGTTAAAATTTTAATCTCCTTACTTCAGAAATGGCTCAATTTCCAGGCAATTAAGAAAGACATACAAAGTTGCTGCTTTGTGCTCCGTGGGAGTGAGCCGGCGAGGTATGGTCTTTTTAGACTTACAACCAGATTGATTGAAAATTGATATCGGTTGCAAATGAGGCTCATTCACATCGTCCTGGTGACGATTTAGACAGTTTCTTGAACAAGTAACTTCATCACGAAAGTAGTATGAACAAAATTAAGAAATTTCTTTGTAAGATAAGCCTCAACTATAGAGCCTTCCACCCTATGTTTGTTTTTGGGCCCCCTTTTCAATTTTCCAATTGCCCTGTACAATCGTAAGGTTAGACGTTTACTATATATAAAAAAGATATCTATGAATTTAAATATGTTGCAACTGCTTACCGTTCGAATGGATACATCCACCTAGTTTGAACTGGACCGCCTAGCTGAGCTTCGTGCACAAGGTAAATGGAAAGATGTTCCATTACATCGAAGAACGCTGGCGGGAAAATCTTCTCCATCTTGTTGGTGATAACGACAATATTACTTTCCATTCGCACCAGATTTTCTTCTTTTAATGTGCTGGCACATAAGTCTTTGAAGAACAAACTGATCTCTGCTATTGGTTTTCATATGTTTTCAGATAAACCAATAAAAGCAATTGGAAGTAATTGTTCCATGAAAATATGACAATCATGGCTTTTTGTTTGAACGCAGATTAAAATTCTGTTTAAGAGAGATGTCCCAAGTTTGAAACCCCTCATGTCATAAAATTTGAAGTCCATCGATCAAAGGTTGTAAATAGACATCTATTCCATTTTTTGGATTACGCGGGCTAGGAATAACACAATTCAGAAATATATAGGGACTAGTCATCAACAATTCAGGAGGAAGATTATAAGGAGTGATAAATACAGGCCAATAATTGAGTCCATTCCTCCTTCCACAATATTCTAGTCAGATTTAATACTTAATAATCTAATAGTAACAGAAAAACAAGAGTGCAAACACCCGTCAAAAAAAGGATGACTAGCAGCACGCAATTCATTGTAGAAATTCCCCGCTTCACTATTAGGAACATGTTCAACATTTTCCCTTAAGTCACCCCCTGTTGCATCTCAAAAGCATCGTGCAACATTTCTGTCATCCTAATATCTTGATATTCATTATGCCTTTCAGACCTACTATTTTCTCCAACAACAAAGTTATTTTGCGTTACACCACCATGAATACCATACACTCATAAAAGATTCTCGTGAAACCCCTTTCTATAAAGATGTTCCTTTACATCTTCTTCACCAACAAGATTTATACCATCACATCTAACACAAGGACAACGAATAACCCGAAAATGTGTCAAAACTTCAAGTGTCTTAGCATGATCAACAAATCTTTTCACACCTTCAACGAATTCCTCCGTAATACCCATTCTATTATCATTGTTCCGGCGATATATCCAGCTATAATCAGGATCCATCTATGCATTCAATCAAATTCAACTAATTAGTTCCTACAATTAACCATTTTCAACCAACTAAGTCACCGAACAAACCACATTCAAAACAAATAACTCCCCTTTAAAGTCCCTACACTTAATCATTTTCAACCAACTAAGTGACCTAACAAATCGCATTCAAAACAACAAAATACCCTTTAAAGTCCCTACACTTAACCATGTTCAACCAACTAAGTCACCGAACAAAAAACATTCAAAACAAATAATTCCCCTTTAAAGTCCCTACACTTAACCATTTTCAAGTGACTAAGTCACCGAACAAACCACATTCAAAACAAATAATTCTCCTTTAAAGTCCCTACACTTAACCATTTTCAACCAACTAAGTCACCAAACAAAACACATTAAAAAAAAATAATTCCCCTTTAAAGTCCCTACACTTAACCATTTTCAAGTAACTAAGTGACCTAACAAATCGCATTCAAAATAACAAAATGCCCTTTAAAGTCCCTACACTTAACCATGTTCAACCAACTAAGTCACCGAACAAAACACATTCAAAACAACTAATTCCACTTTAAAGTCCCTACACTTAACCATTTTCAACCAACTAAGTCACCGAACAAACTACATTCAAAATAAATAATTCCCCTTTAAAATCCCTATACTTAACCATTTTTAACCAACTAAGTCACCGAACAAACCACATTCAAAACAAATAATTCCCCTTTAAAGTCCCTACACTTAACCATTTTCAAGTGACTAAGTCACCGAACAAACCACATTCAAAATAAATAATTCCCCTTTAAAGTCCCTACACTTAACCATTTTCAAGTGACTAAGTCAGCGAACAAACCACATTTAAAACAAATAATTTTCCTTTAAAGTCCCTTCACTTAACCATTTTCAACCAACTATGTCACTGAACAAAACACATTCAAAACAAATAATTCCCCTTTAAAGTCCCTACACTTAACCATTTTCAAGTGACTAAGTCACCGAATAAACCACATTCAAAATAAATAATTCCCCTTTAAAGTCCCTACACTTAACCATTTTCAACCAACTAAGTCACCGAACAAACCACATTCAAAACAAATAATTCCCCTTTAAAGTCCCTACACTTAACCATTTTCAAGTGACTAAGTGACCTAACAAATCGCATTCAAAACAACAAAATACCCTTTAAAGTCCCTACACTTAACCATGTTCAACCAACTAAGTCACCGAACAAAACACATTCAAAACAAATAATTCCCCTTTAAAGTCCCTACACTTAACCATTTTCAAGTGACTAAGTCACCGAACAAACCACATTCAAAATAATTAATTCCCCATTAAAGTCCCTACACTTAACCATTTTCAACCAACTATGTCACCGAATAAAACACATTCAAAACAAATAATTCCCCTTTAAAGTCCCTACACTTAACCATTTTCAAGTGACTAAGTCACCGAACAAACCACATTCAAAAAAATAATTCCCCTTTAAAGTCCCTACACTTAACCATTTTCAACCAACTAACTCACCGAACAAACCACATTCAAAACAAATAATTCCCCTTTAAAGTCCCTACACTTAACCATTTTCAAGTTGCTAAGTGACCTAAAAAATCGCATTCAAAACAACAAAATACACTTTAAAGTCCCTACACTTAACCATGTTCAACCAACTAAGTCACCGAACAAAACACATTCAAAACAAATAATTCCCCTTTAAAGTCCCTACACTTAACCATTTTCAAGTGACTAAGTCACCTAACAAACCACATTCAAAACAAATAATTCCCCTTTAAAGTCCCTACACTTAACCATTTTCAACCAACTAACTCACCGAACAAACCACATTCAAAACAAATAATTCCCCTTTAAAGTCCCTACACTTAACCATTTTCAAGTGACTAAGTGACCTAACAAATCGCATTCAAAACAACAAAATACCCTTTAAAGTCCCTACACTTAACCATGTTCAACCAACTAAGTCACCGAACAAAACACATTCAAAATAAATAATTCCCCTTTAAAGTCCCTACACTTAACCATTTTCAAGTGACTAAGTCACCGAACAAACCACATTCAAAACAAATAATTCTCCTTTAAAGTCCCTACACTTAACCATTTTCAACCAATTAAGTCACCGAACAAAACACATTCAAAACAACTAATTCCCCTTTAAAGTCCCTACACTTAACCATTTTCAACCAACTAAGCCACCGAACAAAACACATTCAAAAGAATTAATTCCCGTTTAAAGTCCCTACACTTAACCATTTGCAACCAACTAACTCACTGAACAAACCACATTCAAAATAAATAATTCCCCTTTAAAGTCCCTACACTTAACCATTTTCAAGTTACTAAGTGACCTAACAAATCGCATTCAAAACAACAAAATACCCTTTAAAGTCCCTACACTTGACCATGTTCAACCAACTAAGTCACCAAACAAAACACATTCAAAATAAATAATTCCCCTTTAAATTCCCTACACTTAACCATTTTCAACCAACTAACTCACCGAACAAATCACATTCAAAATAAATAATTCCCCTTTAAAGTCCCTACACTTAACCATTTTCAAGTTACTAAGTGACCTAACAAATCGCATTCAAAACAACAAAATACCCTTTAAAGTCCCTACACTTAATCATGTTCAACCAACTAAGTCACCAAACAAATCACATTCAAAACAAGAAATGATATAAGATCATGTTAACAGTACAAGAAACAAGCAAAAACAAAATGTCAAGAGCAATGCTAGTGAATCGCACAAGGCCACACATGGCTTCACTAGACTTCAATATGAACAATAAAAGAAAGATAAAAACAATAGTGAATCGCACAAGGCCCCACACGGCTTCACTTTGTCAACTTACCTTTGATATTTTCCTTAATGTCTTGATATTTCAAAATGGCAGCTTCAATCTACTTGTTGATTCTCTCACGGAAAGTTGCACTATCGAAAATGATGATCTTAGCAAATTAAAAGACAGACTACTGCAATTTTCTTCAAAATACCCATCTACTCTATGCTACATTCATGTTTAAGTATTGGAAATAGGAGAGAGTTAATGCAGTATTTTGTTTTATAGCATATATAATGACATATGAACACCTAATAATACTGTTTCTAATAGAAGTAGCCATTTTTTTCCTAAACATATTTTAAGCATTTTAATGTAATTTTCAGTATTATTTTCAAATCCCTATAAATAGTTATAGTGCCCTGTATACCGTATCTTGAAGGTGTACAATTTATCTTAAGTGAAAATGTCAGTGGTGGGGGGTGGTTGTTCATGTCCAATAGATATAACTATGTGAAAGTGACACATTATTTTACCCAAAAACAAAACGACAGAAAAGTGATAGGTTATATACATAAGAACTAAGCAATTCCATTGGTGATTGTAAACATATATTTAAGCCTCAAATAACTCTTAACTTAGCTATTAAGAACACCATCTAGTATATAACTAACGGTCTTCACACTAAGTAATACAAGGGCACTATTTAAGAAAATATGACACTTAACAATCTTTTTCACAATCACAAAGGGAGGTCTAGATTATCAATCCTTAACAACCTAATACTTTCATTAATGACCTATGATTCACAATGAAACGTCAACAACAACTAAGAACAGTAAACTATATTGGTTCAAGTTTGGGATTCTATCAAAAGATATTTGATTTACTCGGTTCGAAATCACTTCTAGAAAAAATAACATAATCATACACCATAACTTACCATATTTATACGAACTAAGATTAATAACCCTAATCGACCTTACTATCCAATAAGAACATTTTGAGCACTTACCCAAATTGAAGTGATGGAGAAGAGTGGTGGAGAAGATCCCGTTTGAGAAAAGCGTGACAAACTTTGAGAAAAATTGGTTATTTTTGAGTTGTTTTTTCGCGATTTTGGGCTGTTTTTTCACGATTTTGAGCTGTTCTTCGTGATTATGAGCCCTAGACCCGTTTTTCCTTTTATTTATTTGGGGATTGGGTGGGTCGGGTCGGTTTAAAATTGGTTTTAATTTTTTTTTAAAATAACAGAAAAATCGACCACCTGTGGTCGGTATGTGGTCGGTTTTACTAAGTTTTTGATAAATTATACTTTAATAAACTACAATTAATAAATTTAATTTAATTTTTAATAGATTATTTTTTTAAGAAATTGTATAATATTTATAACAGATAAATTATATCATATATATATAACTTATTAATCAGATAAATTATCGTCGTCTTACGTTATTACAACTTCAACAATATACGTCTGTTTACATTATATTGAAATAAAATAGTCTATCTATTTCATCACTACACGAGATATACGTATATATAAATTTATTCAATTGGCTATCAATATTCAAATACATACTATATACATCGCATACCCAATTTTACTACTCCATAATAATATACTACGTATTTCACAGAAACTCAGTTGAATTATCGGTTGGTTTATCTTATATCATTAACATACGTTCATTATATAATATGTTTATATATACTATATATATACCTATACATACACACACACATATATACATATTATCGACTACTCCATTGTATTTCACATATACTCAAATAAATAATCGGTTGATTATTTATCTTATGTCATTAATATACCGTCGTTGTATAATATGTATATATTATATATATACATATACATATATACAGACACATATACACACTATCGACTATATAAATTTCAAAATACATACTATATACATCACATGCGTATACAAGTATATTATCCAATAATATAATGCGATGTGTTTCTAATACATACTTACATTAGTGTTCGATTAATTATATTTGAGTAACTTAATATATTAGGTTTCTTATACATACTTACATTAGTAACATATTATATATATCTATATATACACATATTCATTATACAAAGGTTATGCATGTTTAACGTCATTTAACGTATATACGAAAGAAAATATTTATTTTATATATTGAAACATAAATAAAATATAAAGATTATGTTTAACATAATTTTTTTATCTTATTTGATATATTTTTAAGTGTAATTTTTTTAAAAAATTGTGGAATGATTGATTTTTATTATTATTACTGATTATCTACTACGTGTAATTTCAAAAAATTATATATATATTACATTATATATATAATTATTTTTTATGAAACAAATAATATATATATTTGATTACATATATATAATTATTTTGATTACATATAAATATTATGTTTAAAAGTATTTTCTTTTTTCTTTTTAGTTTCAAAATCGACCAAAAGTGGATGATTTTTTATTTCTAAAAAAAAAGAATAACATTTTGAAAACTGACCACAAGTGGTCGCTTTCTAGAAATATTTTTTTTATTATTTTTATAAAACCGACCACTTGTGATCGGTTTTATTAATTTTTTAACATTTTAATTTTTAAATTATATAATAATTAATATTAAAATTATTGGATTATTTATTTTGATATTTTCTAATAAAACAGCGACCACATGTGGTCGCTTTTTAATAAAAAAATTTAAAATAAAAAATAAAAAACCGACCACAAGTGGTCGGTTTTTTCCGACCACTTTATTGTGGTCAGTTTTTGGTGGTCGGTATTTGTTGTTTTTCTAGTAGTGAGTGTTCCTATTAGTCACATTCGACTAAAATATTGAAAAGGGTTTTGAACTTGTTCTCAAATGTCAGTTTCATAGATAAGTTTGTTGGCTTTTTAAGAGGTGTGAACAGAAAATGAATAGGTATTTTTTTGGGAGAACACATCAAAAGAAAGACACCAAGAGAAAGGATGCAATTTGAATAGGCACTTTTTCAATTTGGATGGTTATGACCTTTTCAATGGATTGTGAATTTTTCAAAGAATTGCACCTTTATGAAGGGATGCACCTTTCTGAACCATTGCTTCTTTTCATGAAGCAATACCTTGATGTCTATAAATACCTGAATTTTTCATCAGGTATAGAGATGAAATTTTGAAGAAAAAATACTCTTCTTTCTTGAAAAAACTCTAGTGTGATTTGCTCCCGTTAAGTGCGTTCGTAGATCGACAGAATTTGAGGTACCCCTATTATGTCGAAGTGATTCATTTTATCCTGAGAGGATATATTCCATAACCTCGGGTACTTGAGGGAAATAATTTTCTAAAGGACACACCGTAAATTCGGTGGACTTGAATTTTTTCCTGTTTCATCTCTTTTTTCTTAAAGTTGATTTTATTATTTTTCCTGAAATAATTTGAACTTCATATTGGTGGTTCTTCAACTGTTTAAACTTGTGTTTGAAGTTCTTGAAACTTTATTTTGATATTTCAAAAGTTGGTTGAACTTGTGTTGAAGTTCTTAACATTTGATTTTTTTTCTATTTTCAAGAAAATAGTTTAAACTTCATTTTTGGTTATTTATAAGTTGGGTCAAACTTATTGTTAAAAAATTTAAAGTTGTAAATACGGAGTTTAAACTTAATTTGATTGTTCATATGTTAATTTGAACATGTGTTTGAAGTTGTTGAAAAAATACATATTTTACTAAACCCGAAAAAAAAAAACTTAAGAAAATTATTAAAAATAAATATTTATTTTTTGTGCTTGTTTGGTGAAAAGGAAAAAAAATTACCACCATTTATAAATCAAGTACTTGGTTAATCTGTATTGGGTCTGATTTTGGGGAGACTAAAATATTTAGATTTCTATTCCCTCTGTTAGAAGAATATAAAAACTTCAGCGAGAAATCAGTGTAAAAATTCAATTCGAACAACATAAAAACTTCACTGATTCAGTAAACTCTCTATATTGGTTTCTGAAGTTTAAAACCTTTTCACTCTGTTTGAATTTGATTCTGATTTAAAGTCATAGGCCCTTTTTGTCCATGAAAATCATAATTTTGCAAAGTTAAAATTGGAGTTGAAGTTAAAGTCGGAGTTGGAGTTGAAGTTGAAGTTGGAGTTGGAGTTGTGTTTGGCCATTAATACAAATTAAAGTTGTTATTGAAATTTTGTGAGAGAAGTATGAGTGAAAAAAGTGAAAACAGGTTTTACTTTTTCAAGTACAATTCCAAATTGTATTTGAAATTCTCATGGCCAAACACATAGAGCCCGTTCGGCCATGAATTTTTTTTCGAAATAGTGAAAAAAATTATGTTGTTTCACTTTTTCGAAAAATAATTAAGTGAAAAAAAATAATCACTTTTTCGAAAAAAAAATTCACTTTATGTCATATTCAACTCAAAGTTGATGTTTGGCCATGAGAATTCCAAACACAACTTGGAGTTGTATTTGGAAAAGTGAAAAACAATAAAAAGTTATTTTCACTTTTTTTCATCTTATTTCTCTCACAAAAATTCAAAAATAACTCCAATTATATTCATGGACAAACACAACTCCAACTTCAACTTCAAAAATTTTAATTTTCATTGCCAAACGTCCACATATTGTTTTTACTTTTTTTACTAAAGTGAAATAATTTTTCGAAAAAAAAATAAAAAGTTTTCATGGCCAAATGGCTACAAAAACTTCGACTGATTTCAACGTTCATTCGGTTGATAATTTGAAGATAATCCTTGACTAGAACAAGTTGATTAAAGATTAAAGTCTTTATTGTTAGTATTCTGAAATACTAAAGTGTATGTCAAAGTTAGACAATTTCACGACCCGAACTGAGGCCCTGGCCGCGATGGACATCCCGAACCACGAGGGCCCTAGAGACCCCTTAGCATGTAATCATAAGCATATCCATATATAATTAAAGTGTGGAAGATATGATGAAAACTCAAGGAAAATTTATAATACAACTATGTCAACAAATATGACAATACAATACTCAGTTTTTGTCTAGGAAGCCTCTAATGAGAACAAACTATCTATATCGAAACAAAGCTCCCAGCTGGACCATACACTGAAAGACTCAACATATAAGTAAAGTCCTTCCAAAAGATGGATGGCTCACCAACTCTATCATTATCCAATATGAACAACTGATATGATGGACCATGGGACTGAACCTCAGAACCTGAAATATAAGGGATCAATACTCAATAGTGATGGTACGTAGAACAATCCAAAAATAAAATATATTTTTATACAACATAAGTGAGAGCATTTCATAAAAACATGTCAGTCTAAAACTTTTGAAAATACATGGGCATAATTTAGTGAGCTTCAAAATATCCTCTAGAAATTATAACTCAACTCTTTATTTTACTTCTAAGTTAAATGGTACACCCTACAAACGTACTTATCCACAGGCTATATGAACTCCGCCCTTAACTCGGCGGCCAGGCCCCCAATTTAATTTTGCTGCAAGGATTGGGTTCTGTCATTCGTACTACGCCATAAGGCAGTCGCCAGCATACAATCCATAATGTAGGACATCATAAACCCGTATCAGCAAAACACGGTTTCCGACTAAGAGATATCTGACTCAAGCCTTCTTCAGGTAACCAACTAGCTCTCTTTAAGACCATTTTTAGTTCTTTAAAACTATGCTTCATGCTTATAAAACATTCAATACTTATTATGTTAAGGGCATATCATCTCTGTTTATCGCCATACCCAAACTTGCAAGTCATTTATATCAAACCTTATCGTATCCGCCCTTCTCATTCAAAAACATGCATATGACAACCCAAAGATTTTATCAAATCACAAGAGAGTTCTTATTTCAAAAGCAAGTGCAAACTCATGAAAACACATTCTCTTTCCAAGATTTAAACATGAGGTGTCCAATTCACTCATTAATCACATGTAACTTTTCATTAGGACACAAGAGCATTTACAAATCAATAAAACACCCTCTCATTAGATTATAAATCAGTGTAATCCCACAATTGATAGTAAAACATTAAAACTCATTCTTTTAACCCTTTGAATAAACAACCACAGCATATTAAGACAATGGACTTCATATAAAGAGAGGAAATTTCGTAAATTATGCTTTCATATAACTCGTCAAATGTATAACATCCATCACCAAGAATATAATTAAATTTTAGGGAAAACCCCCATGGTTTAAACAAGATTTCATCATAAATCAGGGTTCCCAATGCATGCTCTCAAAGCAAATCTCAAATCTCATAATACGTGCATATACATATACTTTAAATCTTGTAAAAACTTTAAAACTTACACCCATGAAATTTAAGATAGCCCCACATACCTTAAGTATATTAACTTGGAGGATGAACCCTAATTTTGATGCTTTCTTGAATAATCTTGATTTTGGAAAGCTTGAATTCTAGATTACTTGGGGAAAAAGAATTGAATTTGTTCTTGGGAAGAGAGAGGGTTTTTCTTAAGAGTTAATTGGAGAAGAAGGGCAAATAATACCCTAACTGATTCCCCAAGTCATGTTATGAACGATTGGGTTGAGGAGGAAAATATCCAATTGTCCTTCTGACATTTTTAAATTCGTAACTGCGTTTTGCATGCCCACCGCAATGTGTTGTACGTGCCAATGAGAATGTCACCGCGACACGGCACTATCGCGGTGACTTGTTGGATTCGTAATCCAAACATGACCCAAACCTTGTCTAAGAAATCTGAAACTCTCCCGAAACATACCTCTTACATCCCTAAATATGAATTAACTCAAAAGCCATCATCTCGAGGTCGAAAAGGTCAAAATAGAGATCCTCAAAGTTTAGGGGTCTTGAAGATGACTAAGCTCCCAAAACTTAGTGAAAAATTTTGAGCCTTAAGCCCCTTAAGAATGCAACTAAAAATTGAGTTAAGCTAAGAATAGTATGGAGTATTATAGTTCGGGTTCATAAACGTAGGAAAGACGGTTTAACTTTAGCCCAAAAGTACAGGGTGTTACAGACAAGATGACTAATGAAACTGAATAACAAATTGATTCGATTATGAATAGTATTGTCCCAATGACAATCAATATTATGTCATTAAGTTGTTCAGTTTAAGTGTGTGTTTGTTTTAGAGAAAATTATAATAAGAAAGAATGAAATGTATATAGGAGATGGCTACCTCCATGAGGTTCTTTTCAAACTTGATGTAATGTCTATTAAAATGAATAATGTTGAGGCTTCTTCTTACTTGCTAGAGTCAAATGATTTGTAGCATAGTCATTTAGGACGTGTCAATTACAAAACCTTGCAAAAACTTATAAGTTTGGAAGTGTTGCCTAATTTTGGGTGCAATAATCAAAGTATCAAATATGTGTGAAATCTAAGTATGATAAGCATCTGTATAAGTCTGTTTAAAGGAATTTCAATCCTTTAAATTTAATTCGTACAGATATTTGTGATATGAAGTCAACACCAGCTTATGGTGAAAAAAATATTTCATAACTTTTATTAACGACTGCACTAGATATTGTTATGTTTATTTACTAAATGGTAGGTATTAAACAATAGATGTATTTAGGCAATATAAAACTAAAGTTGAAAATCAGTTGGATAAAAAGATTAAAATGATAAAATATGATAGGGGTGGAAAGTATGAATCTCCTTTTGTGGAGATATGTTTAGAAAATGAAATTCTCCATCAAACTACTACACATGTTAACTTCAATCAAATGGAATTGTAGCAAGGAAAAATAGAACCTTAAAGAAAATGATGAATTTCTTACTCCTAAGTTCAAATTTACCGCAAAACTTGTTGGGGAAGCTATCCTTACAGCAAACATAATACTCAATAGAATGTCTCATAGTAAGACACATTCAATTCCATATGAAAAATAGAAGGGGGGGAACTCAACTTGAAATATTTCAAAGTGTGGAGGTGTCTATTCAAAATCCAAGTTCCTATGCGAAAAAAAGTAAAAATAGGACCTAAAATTGTGGATTGTGTATTCATTAGATATGCTAAAAGTAGAAAAGCATGTCAACTTTTGATTAATAAATCCAAACATTCGAATATCAATGAAAATACGATAATTTAATCGGATAATGTTGAGTTATTTGAACACATTTATCCACATAAATTGAACATAAGTTGTCTAGTGGAGGATCTAAACGACCACAAAATAAACCAAATAAAAATATACTTAATGATGAGAATCCAAGGCATAGTACAAGTCAAAGAACATCAACTTTCTTTACATCAGATTTTGTAACATTTAACGTTTAAAGAAGCGATGTCGTCTTAGGACTCATTCTTTTGGAAAGAGGCAGTCAATAGTGAGATTAATTCAATCTTGAGCAACCACACTTGGGAGTAGGTTGATTTTCCTCCAGAAAATAAACCTTTAGGTTCAAAATGGATCTTTGAAAGGAAAATAAAAACTAATGTTACTATTAACAAATACAAGGCAGGAATTATTGTGAAAGGATTTGGACAAAAACAAGGTCTTGATTATTTTGGTATATACTCGCCTGTAATAAGGATAACGTTCATTCAGATGTTGGTTGCCTTAGTGGAGGTCTTGAAATTCATCAAATGAATGTGAAAACAACATAATTTAGTGGAGAATTGGAGGAAGAAATTTACATGGAATAACTTGAGGTGTTTTTATCCTTCGTGAAGAAAATAAAGTGTGCAAAATTGGTAAGTCACTTTATGGACTAAAACAAGCACCCAAACAGTAGCATGCAATGTTTGACCAAACCATATTGGAAACTGCTTCAAGATAAATGAATTTGATAAATGTGTTTACATTAAAGACACTCCGAATTACAAAGCCATTATTTGTTTGTATGTGGATGATATGTTGATCATCAATAGAGACATTATTCTGACATATATGCTATGAAACAAATGCTTGAGATCAAGTTTGATATGAAATACCTTAAAGTTACGGATTTGATCTTAGGGATAAGAATTCATAAACTTTAAAAGGGTTGGCATTATCACAGTCACATTATATTGAAAAAGCACTTGACAAGTTCAAGTATTTGGTTTCAGTATTATCAAGACTCCATTAGATGTTAGTTTTTCACTTCAATAGAATAAAGGTAAAAGTGTTTTACAATTGAACTATGTAAGAGTGTTGGGAAGTTTGATGTATATCATGAATTGTACGCAACCAGACATAGCATGTGATATTAGTAAATTGAGTCGAGTAATCCCAATCAAATTCATTGGATAGAAATGAAAAGAGTTTTGGGGTATCTAAAGCATACTCAAGACTATGTTTTACATTATAACAAATATCCAGCAGTGATTGAAGGATATAGTGATGCAAGTTGGATCACTAGATCGAATGATGTAAAATCCATGAGTGAATATGTATTTACTTTAGGTGGAGGAGAAGTCTCTTAAAAATCATTCAAACAGACATGTATTGCCCACTCTATAATGAAATCTGAATTTATCGCATTAGATAAAGCTGGTGAAAAAGCTGAATGACTCCGAAATTTCTTGAAAGATATTCCTTATTGGCCCAAACCTTTTGCACCAGTATGCATACACTGTGATAGTCAAGCGACAATAGGTAGGGCAGGCAGCATGATGTATAACGATAAATCTCATCATATAAGCAAGACATAATACCATTAGAGAACTACTCACTAGTGAAATTATCACGGTTGACTATGTGAAGTAAAAAGATAATGTGTCGGATCCACTTACAAAAGGCCTATCTATAGAGGGGGTTGAGAGATCATTGACGGAAATGGGTTTAGGGCCTAGGACAAGTCATCATGGCGGTAACTCAACCTAGTGGACTGGAGATCCAAAGATCTAGGTTTAAGGAGATCAAATAAAGTTGTGACTGATGGTTCAACATTGTAAATATACTCAACCCATTCTCATGATGAAGACGATGTTCAAGAAATAAGAATAAGCTTATGATTTGAAGCTTTTTAATGGTTTCTAAGTTTGGCAGGTATTACCAAATAGTTTGATCTATAGGATTAAACATTTAGTAATTATATATATGAGAGTTAAGTGGAATCCACTTCAAGAAAATATTAGTAAAGGTCTATTCTGTAAGCTCTCATAAAACCATGAAGTGTTCATGGTTGAAACAAACAAAATCGTGAGACCATAAATGATAAAAGATTGCTTGTGTGACTTGTGTTGTATAGGTGTACATTAAAGCTTGATGATTCAAAAATATCACATCTACCGATTGATCGGGTGCATCCGGTGAAAGTTCATTATGAAAAGTTCAAAGTAAAAACTATTTATCTAGATGCAACTAGTCTTTGCTTGTAAATCAAATACTTGTCCGTAAATTTTTTATAAAATATCATTTCCCAATCATATGGGGGATTGTCGAATTTTTAAGATGTGTGAATGAAAAATAAATAGGTGTTTTTCATAAAGACACCAAGAGAAAGGATGCAATTTGAATAGAAACTTTTTCGATGTAGATAGTGATGACCTTTCCAATAGGTTGTGACTTTTTTAAAGAGTTGAGCCTTTTCTGAAAAATTGCACCTTTATAAAAGGGTGCACCTTTCTGAACCATAGCTTCTCTTCATGAAGCAACACCTTGATGGCTATAAATACCTGGATTTTTTCTCAAGTATAGACATGAAATTTTGAAGAAAAAATCTCTTCTTTCTGTAAAAAACTCTAGTGTGATTTTCTCCCATTGAGTGTGTTCGTAGTTCGACAGAATTTAAGGTACCGTTATTCTGTCGAAGTGATTCATTTATCCTGGGAGGATATATTTCATAACCTCGAGTACTTGAGGAAAATAATTTTCTTAAGGACACACCGTGAATTTGATGGATTTGAATCTTTTTGTTTCATCTCTTTTTACTTAAAGTTGATTTTACTGTTGATGAAAACCACAAATTTGGACTTGAGAGAGCATCACAAATTTGGGATTGTAACAAAGTTGATGAACTCAAAGAAGACGTACTCGTCATTTTATTTTCTTTCTTTTTCTTGAAGCAAACTTTTTTCTTGTTGAACATTTTGGGAATTGAGGATAAAGTTTAGTACTTCATTAATTTGTAATCATCGGAGCTTAAAATTCCAACCACCATTTTTAAATTTCAGGAGTTCCAAGACAAGAGTTGAAGACTGCTACTAGTATTTTTGAAGAAAAATCAAGAATCAAATATTAGATGGACACATGTTCGATTTGGCTCTCATAGCGGTTTTGCTTATCTTCAATAGTTGACCCATCTCTCTTGCTGACTCAATTTGTGAGGACTAAGGGGACCTTCTATCCTTCATTTGTAGAATGGTGGCCTCAAGCACAAAAGAGAGATAAACACATTTATATCTCTCTCCTCCCCCCTCCCCCAATAAAGTAGGGGAGTTACAAGAAAAGGTACTAAATCTCATCTAAAATGTGATGTTCTCTCAAGTTTTGAAGAACATTGAAGAGAATCTCTCTTCTCCTTGGGCCCATTTTGGTTAACTTGGGTCGGACAGATGGATAAGAATAGAAAAATGAATTTGATATTTAAAAATAGATAATTTATGATTTCGGTCATTCTGTTAAATAAGGGATACAGGTGAATACTTTGCTAACGAAGAGGGCAAATATGACCCCATAGTATGACGAAGGGTAAACTTAACTATTAAATTTAAGTAGAGGGATAAATTTGATCCTTTTCCTTTAAAATATTATATACAATCTCTTTTAATTATACAAATGATAATGATCAGTAAGCTATAGAACTTCATATATATTCCAACTAAGGCTAATGTATAAATAAAGCATGCAATGTTGTGATATCTATCTAGTGTAGACATGTATTTGGGATTCTTGGATATGCAAATTAGTTTTAGTCTTGCTAGATATCTAGTAAACAAAAGTGTATCACAAGTGCTCTAAGACTCAATTTATCTTATGAGTTGTAGTTAGAGACTACTAGTTAGACTTGTGTAAACAAAGGCATTAGGTACAAGTTCATCATTTAAGCAATAGGCGATCCTTCTCTCTATTTACTTGGCTGTGTAAATCTACATAGTATCATGGCTACACAAAATACTAAGTTATGTTGCACACAAATCAAATCTTAATAATGGAATCTACTTCAATCCCAGCAACCTTGTCCCTTCTGCAGCCTCACTTCATCACCTTATAACTGTATGTGCTATAAAATTCAAACCAACTAACTAGATTATTTGAGGGACTCAGATCCTTAAATTGATGCAAATTATAAAAGTGACAACCCTAGTTTATGAATCCAAGCCTAGGTAGTATGAATTTGAAGTCATTATTGATACTGGAAAGGTTGTTGAAAGAAAAAAGAAGAATGAGCCTCTTGTCCTAGAATGGGAAGAAAAATATGTTCTTGTTAGAACATGGATTTTAGAAACTATAACTGGGAAAAACAGGTGCACAACAGCCAAAGAAAAGTAGGAGTGCTTGGAAGAATCGCATCTTCAAGCTACAAAGGATAAGGAATTCCAGATTATAAGCAACAACTACAAAATATTAAGCTAGGAAAAAAAAAGTTTGATAAGTACTTGTAGGAGTTGAAGGTAATATGTGATCGACTTGTTGTCATACACCAACCAATTGATGAAGATATCAAAGTTATTAACTTCGTAAGAGGATTAGGTTCTAAATATAGAACCCTCAGAACTATTATGTTGGGAAAGTATGCTTATCCCACTTTGAATCAGTTTGTCAACTCTCTTAGAGGTTTTAACATGAGGTAAGAAGAGGTGGAGGTGTCCCAACAAAACTATAACATAGGTTTTACTACACATAGAGGTAGACAAATATGTAATTATAATCAAAGAACAGAAAAATCTAATTCAAGAGGTAGAGGTTTCATTCCTGCAGGATAGAATAATTTAAGGTCAAGTCAAATCAACTTGCAAAATATAAACACGGAAAGAAGTGAAGTTCTCTGCTGAGGCTTGACAAATCTAAGGCAAGAATAACCACTTTTCCCTGATATGCTTTTATAGGTGGGATTATTACTACCAAGTAGTAGATTTATCAGCATCACGATTTAAATTTATTAGCTTTTGCATGTTTCGTTGATTTTTTTATCTCAACAAGTGATAACAGAGTTAATAATTATGCAAGATTAAAGATTGGTTCAAGATGGTTCAAATTAAATCTCAACCAGTTAGACAATAATAAAGAGTTTTTCGTCCAAAAAATATTTAAATACAATGTATAGAGATAAAATTTCAATCATATTTTTAACAATCTTGTTGCTCTATCGTTAAAATAAAAATTTATTTTTAATTCATTTTTCCTTTAACACATAGACTTCAACTTTTAAACCTTGCTAACTTTTAATGTTTGTACTCTAATTTTCAATTCATGCTTACTTTTACACATGATTATAATTTCAACCTTGCTCACTTTTAGCACATCACTCCAATATTATTAACTCATGCTTACTTTTAATATATATATGACACTCCTAGAGCTTGATTTTATAAGCTTCAATATACTCTGTTATAATTCTCTTTTGAATAGAGAAAATATGACTCATCTTTATTTGTAAAAATATTTACAGGTTATGTTCTTCTTTTGACATATGTAGATGATATTATTATCACAAGAATCGATTCTTTATTAATAACTAGACTTTGATAGCATCTTAAGAATTCTTTTCTATATAAAAGATCTTGATACTCTTACATATTTTTTGAGATTGGAAGTTCATTATGATTCTCTAGGTGTGTTTCTAAATCAGTACAAATATACTCAGGATCTGATTGTTTTGGATGGTCTTCAAGATTTCTCCTTCATATATACTCCATTGGAATTTAATATAGAGTATCATCATGAGAAATACAATATTCTTTCTGATCCAACTATGTTTCAACAGTTAGTTAGGAACTTAAATTACATCACTATTATCCAGCCTGATATTTCTTTTGTAGTTTAGCGAGTAAGTCAATTTATTCAAGCTCTCTATCATGTTCGTTGGTGGTTCTTTATTGCATCATTTGATATATATCTCTTAGGAACATCTAATTATAGTGTTTATAATATTCATCTTAACGTTTTTAGTTATTTTAACTGGGCGAGATATCCTAAAACTCTGCAATACCCCATATGTTTCTAACCTAGGAGACGAACCATTTTTACTACGTATAAAACCTACTATCCTGTGAGTAGAATTTTAGTGAATGAGTTATAATGAGTATCCTGGCGATAAGATAGGCTATGATGCGTTAATCATGTTCATATGAGTCACTTAAGGTAATACAAGCTAAGAGTTTTTGAATCCATCAAGTTTTAGTGTTTGATTTCATAAGGGTCATAGTTGAACAAGTATAACTTAATTTTAATGTGGTATTTCTTCATATTTAGAACCACCAAATTGTAAATAATCTAATTACCTATCCAACGATACCAATTTTGCCTTAATCCAATACCCGAGCAAAAAGTTATACCCATTTTCGTGAGAGACAGTAAGGATAGGCGATTGGTTAGGCGCCGCCCAACCAAACTTAGGCGATTGGTTAGGCGCTGCCTAAGTCAGTTCCAAGTGCCAAAAGCACTCCGTTTTGAGTTATTTTGAGGGTAATTAAGTCTTTTAACACTCCTTACACGTCCCTAAACTTAACCCTACAAAATATATAGCTTCTAAACACATTATAACCCTATTAACATCTCAAAGCTCATCATACAAGAGCACCATAGGAGAAAAACAACTAGGGTTGCACAATCAAGCTTGAAGATCAAATTTCAAGGAAATTTCTCCGTCAATCATCAAGAATCTCCCTTCCAAGGTATGCGTAGTGTTCATCTATGGATTCAATTCGTTCATAGAGCTCAAGAATCATGCTTTTAAATGTTGTTTTGTAAACTTTTTGTGGTGATATGAATATGTACATATTGATGATGGATGTTTAAGTTTCAAGATGATATCTAAGGATGTTTTTATGAAATATATGTGGTTGTTGGTTGAAAATCATGAACTTTGGGTGGTTTAATATAATGCAAGTATAAAATCCACATATGCCTTAAAGAATGCATGCAAGGTGTTTGATAAAATACCTAGGATGCTAGAAATTCCTATTTACATGATTCCATGATATTCACATGACAAGTCCATGTTAGCTATAAACTTCAATATAAATTTCCATGCTAATTATGTATTCTTATGGTAGTGGCATGAAGCATGTATGATGATGAAGATATGAATTATGTATGCGGATTATATCCATGCTTTTCCTACCATGTTTGAGATGTTGAATAAATACATGAAGTTTACTATCCCCAAATCATTACAATATGACCTAAATGTTACATGTTGTCGTTCCCTTATGCTTGAATGGTTTCCATGCAATTTCTATGAATAGTATATGTTGTCAGAATACCCATGATATTAGAAAATGAGATTTATGACTTGATTATAAGCATTCCTATTCATGATAGATATTATGATGACCATGTACTTCATGAAATCCCCCACTCATGTATTATGGATTGTTATTGATAGTCGTGTACTCAAGAAATTCAAGTTGTGTTAGTTTTCTTCCATCGAGTCCTGGGGGTACTTGTACTCGAAAAATATAGTTGTGTGCCTAGAGCCATGTCATATTTTCACGATAGTCTCAGTCAAGCCATGATCTATAGAATTCAGTCAGTCATGTAACTCAAGAAAACACAGAAATCTCAGTAATCTCAGTAGTCCAGTAATCTCAGTGCTCAGCAACCTCAGTATTCACAGTTAATCTCAGTAACTTCAGTACTCTCAACTAGTCCTCAGAACTCAGTACATTCCGTCAGTTATCGGAATCCAGTAAACTTAGTTTAGCTCCGCTAAACAATACCACTAGTATCAGTCCAGTTAATCAGTATCAGTTCAGCTAATCAGTTCAGTTCAATTATTCAGTTCAGCTTAGTTATTCAGTTCAGTGTCCTTCAGATGGGAGTAGAAGTTAGCACCGAGTGAACCCAAGGATGGGAACTCACCTGCTAGTTCAGGGTGTGATTCTTAGCAGTCATCCTTGTGTTCCAGAACTACGTAGCCAGCGTAGGTTGAGACATCTTAACCTATCAGATTAGGGTTGATGAGATGGCTTAACCTGTTAGTTTAGGGTTTCCACCGTTCTCATTTGAGTACCTACCAGTATAGGGTTCTCACAGTTGTCCTTACCAGTGGCACGGTATTGAGACCCCTCCAGTCGGGGCAGAGATTGGACCCCAGCTTAGCTATTATAGCGTATTTGGGGCTTGTAGGTTAGATTACTACTTCCCATAATTTCAGCATCAGTCTCAGTAAAAGAACTCAGATAGCTCTTCAGGATATTAGGACTGTCAGATACAGTCATTCATGCTATCAGTTATCAGAACTCATGTTATCAGATATATCAGTTATCAAAATTCAGTTATCATTCATGATATGTTATCAGTAAATACATGTCATCGGTATTCATACTCAGTAGTCATGTTATCACGAGCTCAGTTTTAGGACTGTTATATACGGTCAATTAAATCAGTTTTTCATAATCAGAACTATCAGAAACAATCATTCCTTTATCAGTAATATAGTATCAGTCTCCCAGTATTCAGTAATACAGCATTAGTTCCTCACTAATTAGTGAATTACATATCAATATCAGTAAACTCAGTCATTCAGTATCTCAGCATCAGTAAGCTCATGGTGTCAGTATTCAGACTCAGTAGTCAGTATCACCACGAGTTTAGTTGCAGTTACGTATGTATGTATGTATTCTCACGTTCATATCAGTCAACATTGTTCATGTATATAAAACCCTTTGCATTTAGCCTACCTCACTCATATACTCAGTACATTCAGACGTACTGATGTATTTGCGCTATGGTGCTTTCACTTATGTTACACCATAGGTTCAGAGGCATGAGCTCCAAATTAGCAGTAGATTCCAGGATCAGTAGTCAGAGTTAGACGTGAGTCCTCATCCTTCGAGGACATGATGATTTCATTTTTATTTCAGTTTTCAGTTTATTTCAGTAGTTGGAGTTAGTTAGGGACATATCATATCAACTCTTTATTCAGTTCAGTTAGAGGCTTTTGGACTAGATGTCAGATTAGATGTTCAGACTTCAGTATTTATGTTTCTTTTTGGTATTGTTATACCATGTTTTTTTCAAATATGTATCAATATTGAACCTTATGACCTTACAGTTTATGTTTCCACATACTTTATGAGATATTATGTAGTTTACAGGTACAGATATCAGTCATGGGTTAGCTTGTGGTCCTTCGAGGTCATGAGCACTGTGTAGCATTTCGGTTCAGAAAATCGGGGCGTTACAAACTTTGTATCAGAACCTAAGGTTCAACAGTGTCCTAAGAAGTCTGAAAGCTGCATCAAGTAGAGTCTTGTACATGGGCATGTTGTGCACCACACTTATGTGCAGGAGGCTATGAGATGTTTTAGGAACATTTTTCCTTCTTTCATATCTCAAGATCGTGTTATGGCAAGTTTCTCTAAGGAACCCATGTAGATTCATATCATACACCCCTCATGTTTACTTTACCTTACTTTCAAGGTAACAGAAACAGTGAAGTTCAAAGTCCTAAAGATAGGGCTTTCTTAGACAGTCCCTACAGTCAGTTATGGGATTAGCCACAGACTCAAACAGTATTCCATCAGTTCAGTCATGTTCCAAAGTTGTACAAATTTTATTTATGATCATGAGAACTCCTTTGTAAACTCAAATCCAATTTTTCATATGTCGTTAGATCCCTTCTCAGAATTCTATGACAGTATAGACCTAGAATTTTAAGCATGGACCCAAGAGTTTAGCAGTAGATGAGTTGGGATAGTATTATCTAGTATGATTAGATTATGTATTCATGGGGATAGTTTTACCAACATGAATTAGTAGGTTTGAACAGTGCTAGCAGGCGAGCACGAATTTAAGTTTATGGACTTAAAATTAAGCATGAAGGTGTGAATATGATATTAGTAGTATATGAGGAAACAGAATCAGATAATGTGTTTAGTAAGACAAGCAGGGGTTGAACAGAATGTAGGTATGTGATGGTAGATCTAGTACCTAAGCCAGGCCCTCAGATTTCAGTAGTAGAGCCAGTATGTATAGAAAGCAGTAAGGGAAGACAATTCCAAACCCATTCTCATCTCAGTGCAGAGTTTTTCACTTCAGCTATCATGAAACCAAATCAGGCATTGTATACCAACTCTATGGTCACGAACCATGCTCATCTATCTCTTTTTCCATAATCATGTATGAATTCAATTTCCATCATAAGGAGTCCCTTTTACTCCGCAGTAAAAATCATATTCCATGAGCACAATCTACTTTCACGCACTTTCCACAGGATCATGTGCGCCTTTAGTTCCCAGCATAAGGGGTTTAGTTCCATCTCCCTCAGTATTACGAATCATGTCCCACGAGTACAGAAACTCTAGACTCAGGTCATGTAGCTCATGACTCATGTACGCATATCATGCTTTCCAGTATACTTAGCTTCCATGACTCATGCTATGCCCCTAAAGATCAGATACATTTAGACTACATCATGTATATCCTCAGTTTAGACCTTATTGGTAAATCCAAACTATTGATATTTTATTCCTCAAGTTTCAGTCATGTGTCAAGTTTAGTTTGTATCTATTCATGTTTCAGGTCCTCCTGATTTACTCCTCCAGTTAGCTCTCCTTATGGAATCGTGTAGTGATGAGAAGTTGTTTAGATAAGAGAAGATTGTTGCATGCTTACTTTGCACGAGGGTGTAGTTGTGAAGATAGGCTTGAATGTCATGATAAATGTGCAAGTAAACGTCTAGCAAGGGGTTGTATTTAGAAGTTGGGAAAGTACAAAGTGTAAGTGTTCATTTAGATCCTTGACTTATGTCAGTCCCCAGTATGTAGCCATCAAAAACTCAGTTGCCAACTCAATTATAGTTTCAGTATCCAGCACTCAGTGATCAGTGTTCAGTCCTTGAATTTAGTACTTTTGTACTAGCTATAGGCTTAGTTATAATGTCATTTTTAGTTTAGTAACCAGATTTGAAACTCAGTTCAGTTCCAGACATGCTTTACCATAGCATTCAGGTTGTCAGTACTCAGTTATCAGTGTTTCAGTACCCCGGTTTATAGAATACCTCAGATCCATGTCATACGCTTGGTCTCTCATTCGCAAATAATACAGACTTCATGAATCCATGCTCAGATACCTCATTCTACTCAGTTAGTCCTTATCTCCTATGCATAAAACTCAAAATTATCAGCCCAGCTATTCAGACTAAGTATAGTTTAGCTTTGCAGATCCAGTATTCAACTATCAGTTATTCAGTTAATCAGATAAGTTAGTATATTTACGTGTTTAGCTCAGTTCATGTATCATGTCTCAGTTTCAGATCCTAGTTATTCAGTCATGACTCAGTTCCTAGGTTCTTTGTGCATCGCCTCAATTCACCTCAGTAGTTCAGCCAAGTCAGTATTTTTTGAGGGACAGAGTGTCCCAAGGGGGAGATACATCATACCTCTAAAATTTCATGACATAAATATGTTGCTCTATTTTTTTTTATGAATCCAGTTTGGAGAAGGGGTACTCATAAGTTAACCCTCAAACTCCAACTTCAATCGTATGCCATGTTTTCAAGATTCAGTTCAGATCATGATATTCAGTATATCTACCACATCCCAAACTCAGTTATGTTCTCATGTTTCCAATCATGCATATGGATTAATTAATCTCAAAATTATCGGTATTTTCAGTTCAAGGTAACAGTTTTCCTTAAACTTACTCGTTCTCATGTTCATATTTCATTACCAAACTTGGTATTCAGTTCCATGCTCAATTTTCAGTTCAAACTTGATACCTTTACCATTGCATGTTCATGAGTAAGTTTAGTCATGAATTCACGCATCAGATATGCGTAATCAGCTCATCAGTACTTTCAGTCATAAATTCACGTATCATGTCAGTCATATAATCATGCATCAGATATGCATGGATTCATCCTTTTAGTTTTGCATCAGATATGTATTCTCATTTTGAGAAAACTCACTTTATTAGAATCCTCAGTCTTATATTCATGAATCAGCTTCCCATGCATCAGATATGCATGTTCAGTATGTTGTGCTCAGCTTTCAGTCATGCCAGTCATGAACCCATGTTTCAGTAGTGTATGTCTTGCACGTACTTCATCATATCATCTCTCCCGCCTCAGTTAATTTCCATTTGAGGATGAATGTTCCCAAGGGGGAATTATTGTAATACCCCGTATGTTTTTAAGCTAGGAGACGAACCATTTTTCCTACGTATGAAACCTCCTATCCTGTGAGTAGTATTTTAGTGCATGACTTACAATGAGTATCCTAGCGATAAGATAGCTTATGATGAGTTAATCATATTCATATGAGTCACTTAAGGTAATACAAGCTAAGTTTTTGAATCCATCAAGTTTTAGTGTTTGATTTCGTAAGGGTCATATTTGAATGAGTATAACTCAATTTTAATGTGGTATTTCTGCATATTTAGATCCACCAAATTGTAGATAATCGAATTAGTTTTCAAACGATACCAATTTTGCCTTAATCCAATACCCGAGCAAAAAGTTATAACCATTTTCGTGAGAGATAGTAAGGATAGGCGATTGGTTATGCGCTGCCCAACCAAACTTAGGCGATTGGTTAGGCGCCGCCCAACCAAACTTAGGCGATTGGTTAGGCGCCGCCTAAGTCAGTTCCAAGTGCCAAAAACACTCCGTTTTGAGTTATTTTGAGGGTAATTAAGTCTTTTAACACTCCTTACACGTCCCTAAACTTAACCCTATGAAATATATAGCTTCTAAACATATTACAACCCTATTAACATCTCAAAGCTCATCATCCAAGAGCACCATAGGAGAAAAACAACTAGAGTTGCACAATCAAGCTTGAAGATCAAATTTCAAGGAAATTCTTCCTTCAATCATCAAGAATCTCCCTTCCAAGGTATGCGTAGTGTTCATCTATGGATTCAATTCGTTCATAGAGCTCAAGAATCCTGCTTTTAAATGTTATTTTGTAAACTTTTTGTGGTGATATGAATATGTACATATTGATAATGGATGTTTAAGTTTCAAGATGATATCTAAGGATGTTTTCATGAAATATATGTGGTTGTTGGTTGAAAATCATAAACTTTGGGTGGTTTAATATAATGCAAGTATAAAATCCACTTATGCCTTAAAGAATGCATGCAAGGTGTTTGATAAAATGCCTAGGATGCTAGAAATTCCTATTTACATGATTTCATGATATTCACATGACAAGTCCATGTTAGCTATACACTTCAATATGAATTTCCATGCTAATTATGTATTCTTATGGTAGTGGCATGAAGCATGTATGATGATGAAGATATGAATTATGTATGTGAATTATATCCATGCTTTCCCTACCATGTTTGAGATGTTGAATAAATACATGAAGTTTAATATGCCCAAATCATTACAATATGAACTAAATGTTACATGTTGTCGTTCTCTTGTGCTTGAATGGTTTCTATGCCATTGCTATGAATAGTATATGTTGTCGGAATGCCCATGATATTAGAATATGAGATTTATGACTTGATTATAAGCATTCCTATTCATGATAGATATTATGATGACCATGTACTTTATGAAATCCCTCACTCATGTATTATGGATTGTTATTGATGGTCGTGTACTCAAGAAATTCAAGTTGTGTCAGTTTTCTTCCATCGAGTCCTGGGGGTACTTGTACCCAAAAAATATAGTTGTGTGCCTAGAGCCATGTCATATTTTCACGATACTCTCAGTCAAGCCATGATCCATAGAATTCAGTCAGTCATGTGACTCAGAAAAACTCAGAAATCTCAGTAATCTCAGTAGTCTAGTAATCTCAGTAATCTCATTGCTCAATAACCCCAGCAACCTCAGTATTCACAGTCAATCTCAGTAACTTCAATACTCTCAACCAGTCCTCAGAACTCAGTACATTCCATCAGTCATCGGAATCCAGTAAACTTAGTTTAGCTCCTCTAAACAATACCACTAGTATCAGTCCAGTTAATCAATATCAGTTCAGCTAATCAGTTCAGTTCAGTTATTCAGTTCAGCTTAGTTATTCAGTTCAGTGTCCTTCAGATGGGAGTAGAAATTAGCACCGAGTGAACCCAAGGATGGGAACTCACCTGCCAGTTCAGGGTGTGATTCTTAGCAGTCATCCTTATGTTCTAGAACTATGTAGTCAGCGTAGGTTGAGACATCTTAACCTGTCATATTAGGGTTGATGAGGTGGCTTAACCTATCAGTTTAGGGTTCTCACCGTTCTCATTTGAGTACCTACCAGTATAAGGTTCTCACAGTTGTCCTTACCAGTGGCGCGGTATTGACACCCCTTCAGTCGGGGCAGAGATTGGACCCCAGCTTAGCTATTATAGCGTATTTAAGGTATGTCGGTTAGATAACTACTTCCCACAATTTCAGCATCAGTCTCAGTAAAAGAACTCAGATAGCTCTTCAGGATATTAGGACTGTCAGATACAGTCATTCATGCTATCAGTTATCAGAACTCATGTTATCAGATATATCAGTTATCAAAATTCAGTTATCATTCATAATATGTTATCAGTAAATACATGTCATCAGTATTCATACTCAGTAGTCATGTTATCACGATCTCAGTTTTAGGATTGTTATATACGGTCAATCAAATCAGTTCTTCATAATCAGAATTATCAGAAGCAATCATTCCTTTATCAGTAATATAGTATCAGTCTCCCAGTATTCAGTAATACAGAATCAGTTCCTCACTTATTAGTGAATTACATATCAATATCAGTAAACTCAATCATTCAGTATCTCAGCATCAGTAAGATCATGTTGTCAGTATTCAGCATCAGTAGTCAGTATCACCACGAGTTTAGTTACAGTTACGTATGTATGTATGTATTCTCACGTTCATATCAGTCAGCATTGTTCATGCATATAAAACCCTTTGCATTTAGCTTACCTCACTCGTATACTCAGTACATTCAGATGTACTGACGTATTTGCGCTATGGTGCTTTCTCTTTTGTTACATTATAGGTTCAGAGGCATGAGCTCCAAATCAGCAGTAGATTCCAGGATCAGCAGTCAGAGTTAGGCGTGAGTCCTCATCCTTCGAGGACATGATGATTTCATTTCTATTTCAGTTTTCAGTTTATTTCAGTAGTTAGAGTTAGTTGGGGACATGTTCCATCAACTCCTTATTCAGTTCAGTTAGAGGCTTTCGGACTAGATGTCAGATTAGATGTTCAGACTTCAGTATTTATGTTCCTTTTTGGTATTGTTATACCATGTTTTTTCAAATATGTATTAGTATTGAACCTTATGGCCTTATAGTTCATGTTTTCGCATATTTTATGAGATATTATGCAGTTTACAGGTACAGATATCAGTCATGGTTTAGCTTGTGGTCCTTCGAGGTCATGAGCACCGTGTAGCATTTTGGTTTAGAAAATCGAGGCGTTACATACTTGTCATTCAGTCAATAGTTAGTGTATGTTTATTAGATAATCCTTGATATCTTGAAAGTGTAAGAACAAGATTGTTTGTCAAAATTAGAACAAGATTGTTTGTCAAAATCTTCAACAAAGCTTGAATATCGATTCATGTCCATTGCTCTCTTCAACACTATTTTACTTCGTGCATTACTTGAAGAGATTGAATTTACTCAATCTAAATATTCTATTTCTCTCCATGCTGACAAAATAAGTGATATTCAGATTATTACTAATAGATCAGATTTATTATGAAAGGACTAAACACATTAAAGTAAATTATCATTGTACGTGAGAAGTTCTAAATAACGATCAGTGATCTTCAAATAGTTGATGTATTTATAAATTCGATGCACGACAAAGCTATCAATTTCTAATAGGTAAATTTATGCTTTTAATTGATCCATCAACAATAATTTGGAGGGGGGATATTAGCATCATGATCAACTCATAAATCATGAATTAAAAGAGAATATATATATATATATATATATATATATATATATGTATATAAATATTAAATTATCATTGTATGTGAGAAATTGTAAATAACGGCCAGTGATCTTCAAATAGTTGATGTATTTATAAATTCGAGGCACGACAAAGCTATCAATTTTTAACATATAAATTTATGCATTTATTAATCCAGCAACATCAATTGGGGGGGGGGGGGGGATATTAGCATCATGATCAACCCATAGATCATGAATTAAATAATTTAGGGAAAAGAGTCAAATATGCCCATAAACTTTACGAAAATATTCAGATATATCCTCCGTTAAAAGTTTAGCTCATCAATGTCCTTGACGTCCAAGTCTTGGGCTATATATACCCATGTTGTCAAGTTTTGATTATATATAGCCCTGTTGTCAAGTTTTAGGTCATATATACCCCTATTGCCGTTAATTGATTTGCTAAAATTTTCCAACTCCCTTTTTCCTTTTTCTTAAGAAATCATATTTCCACATCACTTTTTAATTGTCATACCGTATATAATTAAATTCATCCCTTCTTCTACACATTAACCATCCGTCAAATGCTTCCATCTACCTCATAATTTCTTAGAATTTTCTTTAATTTGCCAAAATTTCTTTATTGTATTTTTCGATGCTTGCATAAACCCAAGAATAATCAAGTCCAAAATGAAAAAAGTCAAGAACACCCCATAAAAACTCAATGCAAAACTGCGATAAAAATCAAGAATTAAAAAACTTACCAACTACAAATTACTTTAGTATCATATTAACCGATTTGATCTTTCACACCACCATCAATTTCAACATCAAGAATAAGAAGAATAAGAAAAACTCAAGTGAGAAATTGGGATGTAGAAGTGTAAAAGATGCAGCCCATATAGAGACAACAAAACAAGTTGCCAACTAAGAGGATATTTTTTGTACGTATGTATGTATGTATGAGAGAAATGGTTATGCAAGAATATGAAAATACAACAAAAGGATTTCGACAAATTAGAGAAAATTCAAAGAGATTGTGAGGTATATAAGAGAATTTGACGGACGTTTAATGTGTAAAAGAAGAAGTGGATTTAATTATATGTGATGTTGCAATAAAAAAAATGACGTGGCAATTATAATTTTTTAACAAAAAAAAAAGTGGGTTGATAATTTTCAGGAAAGCAATTAACGGCGACAAGGGTATATATGGCCCAAAACTTGACAACAGGGGTATATATGATCCAAAAGTTAACAACAGGGGTATATATGAGCTAAACTTTTAACGGAGGATATATCTAAACATTTTCGCAAAGTTTAGGGGCTTATTTGACCCTTTTCCCAATAATTTATCGTCTTATGTTCATTTTACTTGCTACTAAATACTCCCTCCGTCTCATTTTACTGATCTCAATTTGACATTGCACATTGATTAAGAAATACAGTTAATAACATGACTATTTTACCATAGTGCCCCTATTAAATGATGTTTACATTTTAATTTGGAGAAAAAACAATTAATACTTAGGGTAAAAAAGAAACAAAAAAATTGTCTTGTCTTGATTAATGAAAAATGACAAGTAAGATGAGAAATCAAATTAGAAAAATTGGGACGAGTAAAATGAGACGGAGGAAGTACTACTCATTATTCAATTCATTTTCCAAAGCATTAAAATTATTATATCAAAAGGTGATGTAGTGAAATTTACCCTATTATTTATTATTTCTTAAGATGTGTGTCAAGTTAATAGTAGGACAAGTAAAGATAGAGAAACGTGCTAAGTCAATAGTAGGACATATAAATACAGAGGGACGAAGTACTTTCTATTTAATGATAAGACTTTCATTCAAGAGGTATCCAAAACAAAACTGAGAAGGATTTGCATGCATCTTACCTTATTCGCATTTCAGTTATGAAATTACATTGAATATGTTATTGTTGGTGAAATTTAATATCCTATAACTTTTTCATGCTTCAATAACCTCTACATCACTCCCAAGTCAGCAAGAATTTATCAGTTGATTTTGATGGATAACAAGTTAAGCAAGGCAAATAGTTAAATTCTATGGATGATGCCTAGGCAGCAGGTCCTACTAAATGCACTTGTATACCAATGTAGTAAAAGGAGGACATTAATGACCCTTGAAACACTCTCCCCCCAACCCACACCCCTCACAAAAATGGAAACTTGTTTTTTAAAAAAAATTATTTGGAAATAACTTGATCTTGTGGTCCCTTCAACAATACTCCCTCCATTTTTAAGTAAATGTTTCTTTTAGTTTAAACACGCCAGAAAATTACTAATTCCTTAAAAACATATGTAGAATGTTTTTACTAATTTATCCTAATAAATATCTTGAATAAGATGTAACTTTTTAATAATTTCTTTGTTATGTAAAATCCTCTTTGTTTAAGAAGGGTAAAGTTGAAAGAACACCATCAATGTGTTCTTGATTATCTAAAGCAACCATTTATTTAGGAACAAAATGAAAAGACTAAAGAACAACTTATTTAGAAACAAAATGAAAAATCTAAAGAATCACTTATTTAGGAATAAAAGGATAGTTAATTTAGCTCTTTTAGGATCTTCTTTAATTCAGGGACGGAGCCGAGAGCTAAGAGTATAGTTTACGGATATGACTGAACCTAGTAGTTTTGATTTTAACCACGTATTTGTTTTTTAAAAAATTATTAAATATATGTTTAAATTTAATATTTTAGAATCAGCAACGGACTAAAATCTCGAACCAATAAGCTTTAAATCCCGAATCCACGTTTGCTTTTATTACTGGTTCAATAAAGTCTGCAACACCCCCACCCCCTTCCCTTTGTCCCTTTATATCTTGATATACACATAGATACATATATATATATATATATGTACGAATTGTGTATGTCATAATGTGTATACTTACGCCTTTTCTCTACCCTACGAAGGTGTACTAGTCAGACCTCTAAGGCTTCACAGAAGAAGTACAACTTCAAGAGCTTTGATTCAACTTTTTCAATAAGTTACCTCCCTTTTTTCCAATTTTTACTTAAGGGGTTTCAACTTTCAATAAATATGAGAAAATCTTTTCATAATGACACAAGAAAAACACATTAAGCTCTTCTTCCTCTCTTTTTTCTCCATATTCACTCTTTATACTTCTTGATATGGATATCAACCACATTAAGCTCACTACCTCCACTTGGGAACCAACCATGTCCAATATGGAAAACCATGTCTTCCACGACCAACAACAACAACGACCATGCTTGTCCAGTATACCAAACGACCATGTCTTCCACGACCATCATCATCATCAACAACAACAACAACAACAACAACAACAATTTCATTTCGAACAAAACCCTATTTGGCCTAGTTTTCCTCTTCAAAACCCTCATCACCACCAACTTCCCTCTTCCTCAAGCCAATTGCAACAACAACAACAGCAACAACAAGTCCCTTTTGATCATGTTCAAACACTAATAGAGGATCCTAATGATCACGAACCTCATGAAGACGAAGATGAAGACGAAGAAGAAGAGGAGCTAGGAGCTATGAAGGAAATGATGTTCAAGATTGCAGCTATGCAGCCAGTTGATATTGATCCAGCCACCATTCGAAAACCTAAAAGGCGAAACGTCCGAATTAGCAACGATCCACAAAGCGTTGCAGCCAGGCTACGCCGAGAGAGAATAAGTGAAAAAATTAGGATCTTGCAAAGATTAGTCCCTGGTGGAACCAAAATGGACACTGCTTCCATGCTAGACGAAGCGATTCGCTATGTTAAGTTTCTAAAAAGGCAAATTCGTCTATTACAATCTTCTAATCATCATCTCCCACCAGCACAGGTACCAGTACCTCCATGCCCTAATAATGAAAATTGGGCAAATATTGTCACAACAACAAAAGCTCTAATTCTTGGCTCCTCTAGCACTACCACTACCATGGCCAATAATGCTACAACTTTTGTTGGTAACACTTCATCGGATCCTACTTATGAGGTAATTGGTAATTAGCTAGGGAAAATTATTGGTAATTGATGTGATTATTATGGTCATTATTGTGTACTAATTGGAATTGTTAAGAATTAAAATATTAATATATAGAGGAATTAATTATTTGTGTATATAGTGGTCATGTGAATTGTGAACTAAAAGAAATAGGTTTGTTAGGATTGTGTTGACTTACAGGGCATGATAATCATCACAACGGTTAGACTTGAGTTACGTATGTTCTATATAGTATAATAATTATACAATAAGGTGTTTTTCTATATTTTTTTCTGATCATCCGAAAGTTCGTTTGGCTGAATTCTCTCCCGGGAATAAAACAGTGACGTGAGAACCAATTGAATATGATTATACTCTTGGTTCCCTCCCCACCCACCCACCCCCCGAAACCCCAAATCCACCCAACCAATCATCCTCACACACAATTTTTTGTGCTCGTGTGTGTGCTTCTGTAAAATCAAGTTATGTGTATGCATATTGAATATATATAACTTATATATCTATATATATACGGATAGTGTAAAGAAGTTTTTACTCTATTAAAGTCATTCAAACGATACTTACGAATACTAATTTATGAGATTTTAAATTTCACTTTTATGGAGATTTATCGATAGATATCTTTTGAGTGACCTAATAGTGTAAAAAGAGAATTAACACTTACATATGATACTTGTAAAAATAGGGGGCTTGAGATAGGGAGTCTTCTTTCCTCCCATTTTATCAATTTTTCAAAGATTTTTCGGTTGAGTTTGTGACCAAATTTAGAGGATTTGAAGTTGTATATGTATTTTAATGATAAGAAGGATGTACTAAAAAGGAATTAACTAATTAATTGGTGAATATGTCAAATTTTTTTGGATAAGGATCTTCTTTATACGTGCAGCCTCAAACATCAGATGTTAAAAAATCAAAAAACTGGATATAAAATAATAATTAAATACATATTCTGATGATGAATCAATTGTTGTAATACATATTCTGGTGATGAATCAATTGTTTTTTCTTTCTCCTATTCCATTAAAATTGCCTTGTTTTCTGTTTTTGTCCTTCCAATAATACTTCAGTAGCTTCACTTTAAAACCCTATTTTTGCAATTCCACAAATATCTTTCTCTCTCATGAACTAAAGATCAGCTTTCAAGTTTCAACAATAACATACTCAGCGTGATCTCATAAATGAAATCATTACTAGAAATAGAGGCTTTTCTCACCTCTAATCAATAGAAATTTGTGTTATTAAACATGATTTTCCTACCCATTTTTCATTGAACTAGTTTACTAAAAAAGGCATGTTAGGAAATAAATACTCTTTTTCTTTTCTTTTCTCAGTGATTCAAAATATTTTGGGAATAGCCATCTTACATTTTTCAGTAGGAAAATTCAATGGAAAATAGTGATGTTTTAGTAGTATGTTATCTTATATGAGTTAGGGAGGTTGTTTTCGATATAGATGATAGACCCTCTGTTCATAACTAAAGATCAATTTTAAAACCCTAATTTGTCTTTTCGCTCATAAATTGTCATTCTTCCAAACTAAAGGAAAGCAGTCAATGTTTGTCTATTTGTAGTTCCTAATTACAATTGTCAGCTTCTAACTAGATTTCAATAAATTATTATGTTTAAATTTGACAAGTTTGATTAAGATGTATCTCTGACTTTTGTCTCATAATTAGTACTGTTTCACAACACTTAATAACTTATTTGTTGGAAGTATGGGTGTCCCCGGCCCGGTTTGACCCGGCCCGGTAAGACCTAGGGCTTTAGGGTTCTGGGTCCGGGCCGGTAATTTTTTTAAAATGGGACCGGCTAATCTGATCCGGACCAAGCCCGGTCCAGGCCCGCCGGTTAACCGGCCCGGCCCGGATACCATTATTTTAAAAAAAAATAAAAAAATTGGGCCAAACTAGCCGTTGGCCCAACGGCTATATAGCCGTTTTTGGGTCCAAACGGCTAGTTTGGGCCCATTTATTAAAAAAAAAAAAAATTTAAAAAAATATTTTTTAATCCCAAATTAAATTCTATAAATACCCTACAACTTCAAATCATTTTTCACACAATTTTTCACTCTCTCAAATCTCTTTCTCTCTCAAATCTCAATTCTCAATTCTCAATTCTCAAATATTCAATATATTTAATTTCTTAAAGTGTTCACTTTAATTTTTTAATTTTTCGTTTACAAAGTACGAGCGGAAGTGTCTAAAGTCGCAATCTTCGGATACTTCCAAAATTTGGTATTGTCGTTCCATCTCTTACGTTTAATTTTTAGTTATTGTATTAATTTTTTAATATTTAATTTTATTATATTTGTGTATTTTGAATATTTTTAGTTTAATTTAATTTATATTATGGATAAATTAAGAAACCTCGCTACTAAAGGTGTTAAAATATTTTGTTCCGGAAGCGGTAGTGGTAGTAAAAAGCGAATTACTAGCGGTAGAGGTAGTTCAAGTAGTAGATATACCCGTGTGCCTTCGCCTCCGGTACCGCTTGGTACACCTTTTGAGGAAGAAATAGGTATAGGTGCTCACGATATGGATTATGTAGAAGCTCAGGAAAATTACGGTATAGAAGAAGAAAATGAAGTAGATGCGGTTAATTTAGACAAAGATAATGAAAATATTGCTGAGACACCCGCAGTAGGAGATGCTAACGTTAGATCTGAATCGGTTAATCTCCCTCCCCATGCTCCCAGTGCCCCAAGACCTCGTAAAAGAACTAGTATTGCATGGAAATTTTTTGAACTTATATCAGATATTGAGGTGCAATGCAATATTTGTCAACAAATATATAAGCATAGAAGTGGAGGCAAGCAAGGGGGTACGGGTACGTTAATGAGACATGTAGCTAAAGATCACAAAAGAGAGTTAAATATTGCAAAAGGTGGTGGGGATGTTGGTGGGCCAACGCAAACTAGAATGGACCCAGCAACCGGTCACGTAGCGAAGAAGTATAATAAATTGAGGGACCGGGAAGAAATAGCTAAAATGGTAGCTGTGGGTTGTTTGCCTTTTAATTTTCCTTCTTCTGATGTCTTTATTCGTTATATACAAGCAATTTATAATCCTATGTTTAACGGTATTCCTAGAACTACTTGTCGGTCTGATATTTTTAGACTTCATTCACAATATTGTTTTTATTTATCAACATTGTTAAAAAATATTCAATGTAGATTGTCCCTAACTTCTGATCTTGGTCGTGTTGTAAATAAAAATGATTATTTAACCGTTACTTGTCATTGGATGGATAGTAATTTCGTGATGCAAAAATGTATTCTTGCTTTTTTATATGATGAAGATCGTAAACATACTGGACAATTTATTGTTGGTTCTATTGTTAAAATTGCCGGATATTATGGTATCGAAAATAAAATTTTATGTATTGCTTTTGATAATGCTTCTAACAACAACACTGCCATAAAAAAATTTAAATCTACGCTATCCCCGCCCTTGCCTGAAATTTTTCATATTAAGTGTGCATGTCATGTATATAATTTAATTGTAAAAGATGGTCTTGAGTTTTTTGAGTTTTATATTGAAAAAATTCGTCTTGCTGTTGGTTTTATTCAAGGAAATAATCGTAGATCGAGAATTAGAAAATTTAAAGTTAAATGTCAAGAAAATGGACTTATACCGATTTTGATGCATGAGGAAATTGATACTAGATGCAATTCTACATACGAATTTTTAAAAACTTGTTATAAATATAGAATTCCTATTACACTAGCTTTTAACCAACATTGCGGTTCATTTGTTGATTCTGCTGATTGCATGCTACATAATTCTGATTAGGTTGTAATTAATGATCTTGTTAAGTTTTTAGAAAAATTTTATGTAGCTACGGTTGAATTTTCCGGTGCTTATTATCCTACTGTTTGTAATATTTTGGCATATATAGCCGATATTTCTGGTTTGCTCAAAGAATATAAAAATAAAGAAGGTTATAAAGAAGCCGTTGGCGCCATGTTTATGAAATTTAAAAAATATTTTTTCCCGATTCCCCCTATTTACTTGGTTGGTGCTATGCTAAATCCGTACATGAAATATAATAATATGTGTCACTTTAGTATTCTTATTTATACTAACTTAGAAATAAATACTAACCATGATTTTGAACAAGTACAACCTGATTTGTGGACGGCTACGGCTGATGCAAAGGATTACATAGAAAAATTATATAATCACTAGATTGATTTATTTGATTTAGCCGTACCTACAAATAAACTGTCGCTCCTCATCCTCCCGAGGAGTCATCATCTTTTAAAAGGCCGGCACATAATGGTTTTTCTGATTCGTTTTATGATTTAAATTGTTGGAACAGTGTTGATGAGAGAACTTACACATCAACTTATCGGGAAGAGCTGAAATATTATCTTCGGACGGCACCAGAGGATCGCAGACGACGGATCAACACGTTGGATTGGGGGAGGAGTAATGAAACACAATATCCTGTGCTTTCAAGATTAGCTAGAGATATCTTGAATGTTCCAATGTCAACCGTTGCATCAGAGAGCGCCTTTAGTCAGGGACGACAGCAGCTTGGAGACAACCGACACTCATTGGGAAGCAATGCAATGAATGTTCTAGTTTGCCTCAGAGATTAGATTAGAGCAGAAAGAAGAAACCAAGGAATGGAACCGGAGCCGAGCGACGAGCTGAAACTTGAAGAAATTATGACTTCACGGGAGAACTCAGCAGAATCAAGTCCAATGCATGGTTTTGCCCCCCGTTGACTTCGACTATCCTATGCAAGTTCCCATTAATATTAACATGAATGAGTTGGAAAAAATGATGCATAATTTATAGATTTTTCATTCATGTAAATTATAAATTTTGGATCATTTTGCAATCAATAAAATTCCCCAAATTCATTCACTCCTTAGTCCTTGCTTTTTATATTTTTTCATTTAACGATTTAAAATTTTAAATTGAATTTCTAGTTTTCTACTTTAAATTAAAAACTTACTTCTAATATGTTATTAATTTACTACCAAATATTATTAATTTATTATATTAAGTAGCATATGTTTTGTATATTTGTGTATATATCTTCTATAGAAGTGTATATTTAACGTATACATGTGTATATGTTTTATAAATTAGTATATAAGTATATCTATATATATTGTAATGTATATATAATGTAGTATATTCTATAAGTAGTAGTATATATACATTGAATGGTGCATATACACGTGTATATATCTTCTATAGAAGTGTATATTTAACGTATACATGTGCATATGTTTTATAAATTAGTATATAAGTATATCTATATATATTGTAATGTATATATAATGTAGTATATTTTATAAGTAGTAGTATATATACATTGAATGGTGCGTATAGACGTGTATATATCTTCTATAGAAGTGTATATTTAACGTATACATGTGTATATGTTTTATAAATTGGATATCTTCTATAGAAGTGTATATATGTGTATATATCTTCTACAGATGTATATATTTAATGTATACAAGTGTATATGTTTTACAAATTAGTATATAACTATATATATATATACATATTGTAGTATATATATATGTATATTGTAGTATATATTTTATTTAAAATAGTACATATATATTGAATGGTGTGTATATATGTGTATATAGCTTCTACGGATGTATATATTTAACATATACAAGTATATATGTTTTACAAATTAGTATATAACTATATATATATACATATTGTAGTATATATATATGTATATTGTAGTATATATTTTATTTAAAGTAGTACATATATATTGAATGGTGTGTATATATGTGTATATATCTTCTACAGATGTATATATTTAATGTATCCAAGTGTATATGTTTTACAAATAAGTATATAACTATATATATATACATATTGTAGTATATACATATGTATATTGTAGTATATATTTTATTTAAAATAGTACATATATATTGAATGGTGTGTATATATGTGTATATATCTTCTATAGACGTATATCTTTAACGTATACATGTGTATATGTTCTATAAATTAGTATGTAACTATATATATATACATATTGTAGTATATATATATGTATATTGTAGTATATATTTTATTTAAAATAGTACATATATATTGAATGGTGTGTATATATGTGTATATATCTTCTATAGACGTATATCTTTAACGTATACATGTGTATATGTTCTATAAATTAGTATGTAACTATATATATATATATATATATATATATATATATATATATTGTTGTATATATATATGTATATTGTAGTATATATTTTATTTAAAGCAGTACATATATATTGAATGGTGCGTATATATGTGTATATATCTTCTAAAGTAGTATACATTTAACGTATATAAGTGTATATGTTTTATAAATTAGTATGTAAGTATATATATATATATATATATATATATTGTAGTATATACTTTATTTAAAGTAGTACATATATATTGAATGGTGCGTATATATGTGTATATATCTTCTATAGACGTATATCTTTAATGTATACAAGTGTATATGTTTTATAAATTAGTATGTAACTATATATATATACATATTGTTGTATATATATATATATGTATATTGTAATATATATTTTATGTAAAGTAGTACATATATATTGAATGGTGCATATATATGTGTATATATCTTCTAAAGTAGTATATATTTAACGTATACATGTGTATATGTTTTATAAATATATATATATATATATATATATATATATATATATAAATATTGTAGTGTATATATATATATTATACTATTATAGCATATGTTTTATTTAAAGTAGTACGTATAGTCATATATAATTATATATTGAATGGTACGTTATATGTGTAATTGTTTATATATTTTTTTAAAAATATATATTGTATATTGGAGTGTATATAGTGTATATTGGAGGTTATATAGTGTATATTGGATTTTTTATTTATTTTTTAAACGGGTTTGACCGGTTTTTAACCGGGTTTGATCGGATTTTGGTGGGTTTGACCGGGTTGGGTTAAGTGGGCCGGGTTAGGGTGGGTTTTAATTTTTTTACTGTTTGGCCCGACCGGGCCCCGATAGTGCCCAAACCGGCCCTTAACCGGCCCTCAACCCGGTTAAAAAGGAAGGGCCGGTTCCGGGTTGGCCCGGCCCATTTGACACCCATAGTTGGAAGACACGGAAGCACATGTTGAAGTTATTTCTTTCCTAAACAATGTATGTTTCGCTAATTTGAGGAATTAATCTACTTTTCGACTCGGTCAACATGTGTTGGTATAATATATCACAAATTACAATAAATTATAGTTGAAAGTAAAATAAACAAAAAATTGAGTAAATAAAATTCGGGTTGAGACACGGATATCTCGTTCTTTTTAAGGAGATTCAATCTCACTGCGCCATAATCTACATCGATCCAGCAGTATTTATCTTGACTTATCCCCTCCATGA
The DNA here is from genome assembly GCA_030864215.1 of Capsicum pubescens. Taxonomy (NCBI): domain Eukaryota; kingdom Viridiplantae; phylum Streptophyta; class Magnoliopsida; order Solanales; family Solanaceae; genus Capsicum; species Capsicum pubescens. The sequence goes on from CM061549.1 coordinate 252,060,851, forward strand.
TACAACAGTCCATCAACGATGTACAACTCAAGCAACTCTGGATTAATTGACCAGTCCAAAGCCTCCACCAAAAGAATGCATTATTTCAACATATATACAACTCTCTTTTTAATAGTGAATATAGTTGAAGACTTAAAATATTTTTCGTGTCTCAACTCCATCTTTCACTAATATAATTACTCTCTTTTATATAGTGAATATAGTTAAAGACTAAGAATATTTTCTTTGTCTCTACTCTCTCTTTCACTACTATATACTATAATATTTTTTCACATTTTTCATATTTCCTCTTCAACAACACAAAGGAATAAACACCATTATTTATAGATGACGAATTTTTCATAGTAGTGAATAGGAAGAATATGGTGTTGTAAAGTGAAAAGTGGGTACATAAATGAGATAGATGTTATAAGAGTTACAAGCATTATTAGATAAAATAATGAGTAAAGATTACAAAAGTTATTAAAAACTAATGACCCTTCTACCATAACTTTTTTACCCACTAATATAACGCTCCGAGTTTGTACCCCAGACACTACACAGTGCTTACGACCCCGAAGAATCACAAGCTAACTCATGACTGATATCTGTTGTGAGCACTGAGTAATAATACTGAAATAATGCGGAAAATAGGTTGAAATGCCATAAGATTCATAATCTGAAATACTGATAAAATATAACATCTGATGAAAACATCTGAAATACTGAATACTGGCTGACATAGTCTAGTCTGAAAAGCCTCATACTGAACTGTCTGAAAGTGAAGTTGATGGGACAAGCCCCCAACTAACTCTGACTACTGAAATACTGAAATAAAACATATCCTTGATAGATGAGGACTCACTAATAAATCTGACAATGCTGGCTAAATCTGAATCTGTCTATGCGCGGTCAGGAACTTGAGCGTCTGAACCTATGATATGAGATATCATAACGCAAAAAAAGAGTATGCGTCAGTATGTGGAATGTACTGGTATGCTAGATGAGGTAAGGCTGAATGTAAGGGTTTATATGCATGAACAATAACTGACTGAATGATATAGAGTAACTGAATATGAGAACACATGGATAACTAAACTGCTGTAAATACTGAGTATGCAATACTGTGCATATACGTGTATACTCTATCTGACACTACTAGAAAACTGTTTATTATCTGGGAATTTTACCTAGGGAATAGTATTGCAGGAAATACATGCGGATTTAGCTACCAAATTATTCAATTCATCAATATTATAATATATTACCTGCGAACTATATATTTGCAACAAATTCCGCAGGTAAATTTGGCGCCATATTGCGCAAATTTCTTACTTACGATATTACCTGGGGAAATATATCGGCGGGTATTTTATCTCTAGGTAAATCCGTAGGTATATGGACAAATATATATATATTTTTTAAATCCGTAGAAAAATCCCCAGGTAATTTATCATACGGATTTACTTAGAAATTTTTTGGTGGAAATTTATGTAATGGATTTTATTACCTAGGAAATTATTTGGGGATTTTGTGCTGCGAATTTTGTTGGGGATTTATTCTTGGAGATTTACCTGCGAAATTATTACTTGCGACATTACCTGGGAAAATATATCGGCGGGAATTTTATCTATAGGTAAATCCGCAGGTATATTAACAAATATATAAAAAATTTAAATTCATAGAAAAATCTCCAGGTAATTTATCCTACGGATTTACTTAGAGATATTTTGGTGGAAATTTATGTAATGAATTTTATTACCTAGAAAATTATTTGAGGATTTTGTGCTGCGAATTTTGCTGGGGATTTACCTGCAAAATTATTACTTGCGACATTAGCTGGGGAGATATATCGGCGGGTATTTTATCTCTAGGTAAATCCGCAGGTATATGGATAAATATATAAAAAATTTAAATCCATAAAAAAAAATTCAAGTAATTTATCCTACGGATTTACTCAGAGATATTTTGGTGAAAATTTATGTAATGGATTTTATTAACTATGAAATTATTTGGAGATTTGTGCTGCGAATTTTGTTGGGGATTTATTCTTGGGGTTTTGCATGCGACATTATTACTTGCGACATTACCTAGGAAAATATATCGACGGGTATTTTATCTCTAGGTAAATCTGCAGGTATATTAACAAACATATATATATATATATTAAATCCATTGAAAAATCCATAGAAGGTATAATAATCACGACATAAAATAAAAAAGTAATTTATTTTATATTGAGTTGAAAGTATTAGGTAGTTTCAGAATTATATATATGATGAGATTAAGGGTAGACATTCTGTTTGTTTGATTTGTTTGTTTACTATCGGTTTGTTTTTTCGATTTTCGGATTGACGAAAATGACAGCCGTAATCAAACCAAAATAAATTCGATTTGATTCGATTTTCATAAATTCGGTTCAGTTATTTCAAATTTTTATTTTGAATTTAAAGATTAAAATAGTGAGTCTTTCTTTGTCATGACCGGACATTTAAAATTTGTGATTTTTTTTTTTAGAAAAAAATAATTTTTTTCAAACCTATTTTTCATTTTTAAATATAAATAACTTAGCATGGATGAAATGAAATGAAATAACGGGAAAACATTATTTATACTAAATATATCAAATATATATATATAAATATATAAAATCTATATATATAATAAAATATGTATATTATTATTATCTTTGATTTTAAAGTAATATATTATATGTTGTACTTTTAGTTACACAATTTATTCATAACTAATCTGAGCATAATTATATTATTTATTTTACTATTATTAATATTGTATTAATTTGCAATCTTAGTCAATTTAATTTTTCAATATATTTATTTTCTTGTCTGATTTTGTCAATTTATAACAATTTTAGCCTAATTTTATCCAATTTATTACAATCCTAGCCCAAATTGTGCCCAATTGAACTCAATTTCAAATTTCAAATTTCATTCATTTTTTTAACCAAATTCTTAATCTTTAGATCTCAGCCGTTGATCAATATTTATTTATTATTATATATTTATTTTTTATGTTAATTTTATATAGTTACTATATTTATTAAATATCAACCTAATTCAATTCAATTTTTCTAATTTATTTAAAATCTAGCCATTTTATACTCAATTTGTGTCAATTGAGTTTAATTTGACTCAATCGAAATCCTCAATTCAATTTTTTTAATCCAATATCTAATCCCAATTTGACACATCTCCTCAAGTCTAATCTCAATCGCTCATCATATTTGATCAACGGCCCATATTAAATCAATTTTCACTAATATTTTTCTTGAAATTGGGCAGCTTCAGACTATTTTTCTTAAATCGAGGGTATATTGGAAACAACCTATCTACCTTAGCAGTAAGTTTTGTGTACACTGTACCCTCTACGGACCTCAATTTGTGGGAATAAATCGGGTTATTTGTGTTGACACCCAATTTTGACCTTAGGCTGTTATTTTAGCAAAAATATTAATTTTAAATGTTGATATTTTCAACGCATTATTTTGATATCAAATTAAATATTAACATGTCGTATTCATGATTAGAAAATATACGATATTTTTTTATAATATTATTTTTTACATTATATAATATTTTACATATTTTTGCTAATATTTATTAAATCATTTCCGTAATTATATATGCCCATAATTTACAAACATTGTCTATTATTATTATTATTATTATTATTATTATAATATTATTATTACGTCTTTCCTACATTTATTAAATAGCAACCTAAGTCAATTCAATTTGCCCAGCTTATGTAATGTCTAGCCTAATTCTTATTCAATTAATATCAATTTTAGTTAGAATTGATATTAATCCAAGCTGAATAAACCTTAGCTTGACTCAATTTTAAAAATACTTGTGAAGCTCACTCGAGTTGATCAAGCAGCTAAATATGATATCAAAGATGTATTTGAGTTGATCAGCAATCTTAGCTTGACTCGTTATTGAGATTGAGAAATTAATGGTCATCAATTTTTCTGACCCCTTTTTAAATAATTTTAATCTCAGCCATTAATAAAAACCAATCTAATGGTTGAGATCAAATTTCTCACTCCTCTCCTTTTAAACAAAACAAGAAACCATATTCTCATTTCCAGCAAAAACATCTGTCTCTCTCCCTATCTTCTTTCTCTTCCCTCTTTCTATACTCCCTCTCTCTCTAAAACCAAAATAACTGATGTCGCCTTCACCGTCGATCACCTTTAAGCCATTTTTCTTCTCCCGTCACCATTACCCCGTCTGCCACCGGTGAACTCATTTTCCCTGATCGTAATAGTGACTTTGTCGAAGAATTAGAAGACCCCGACCCAATCCCCAATCTGACCCGTTTGCCCAAACCGGTTGCCTTTATGTTGAGTAACATTTTCATTGCATAACTCGTGTCTGGTTTGTTGGTTTGAGTTACCAACCGATGACCGTGAGTACGAGAATAGGGAGAGGGAGAATTATGAGAACGCGAGTAGTGGTAGGTCAGGTTCTGAAAGGAGGTTTGCTACTATGTCGCTGCCGTGGCCATTTGGGATATTTGGATCAGCTTCATCCTCTAGACAGGGGGGAGGATCAGGGTCTCGTGGACAATGAGACAGGGAGTCGAATTAGGTATGTATATACAAAACTTCGATCTTCTTGAATATGTTGTGTTTGTTTAGTTCATTTGAGTTAAATTTATATACTTGAATTGCTGATCAAAACAAACTAGGATAGAAGGTTAATAGGTAGTCGTGTGTTGTTTTGCTGTCCATTCATATTAGTAGTCCTAGTATACTTGAATTGCTGATCAAAACGGATTAGGATAGAAGGTTAATAGGTAGTCGTGTGTTGTTTTGCTGTCCATTCATATTAGTAGTCCTAGTATTGCTCCTTTTGTTTCTTGTCCTTCAATTTCTATTACTATACGTTGGTTTTTGTACTCTGATTATTGTATTATTTTGTTGAAGTAAGGCATTGTTGTTATTTACTGATCAGAACAGAAGTTTATCGACTTGACTTTAGGTGTTGATATAATACCCAAAGAGCTATTTTTTAGGTGTTGATATAATTCCCGAAGGGCTGGTTTTTAGATGTTGATATAATTCCCAAAGGACTGGTTTTTAGGTGTTGATATAATTCCCAAGGACTGGTTTTTAGGTGTTGATATAATTCTTAGTTATTGTGTGAATCAAAAATATGTAAAGTACTATGTTTGTAAAAAGCAGTTCACTACTCTCACATTATCAGATATGGCTTTACTAGACTTGAGTTTGGCATATTTGAGCTGGAATGGTGTTGTAAAGCTTCTGAATGTTTCACAAATTGTTGATAAAAATCCTTGACTTCGTATATGGAGTTTTCAGAGTTCATTTGATTAGGACATATTTGTGCTAGTGGTCATTCTCCATCAGGTCTACCACTAATTTCTTCCTGGTGAATTTTGTAAGTGCCATTTTTTCTCCTTTGTCTCTTGCAGTAAGAAGATGAATTCTTGATATTTCTAAATTATGATAAGCTTTGTATCTAAAGTAGACCCACTCATGATTTATTAAAAAAAACAGTTGTGAAAATTTCAAGCATTTAGTTGATATAATGTGGATACCTTATCTTAATCTATTTGACATCAGTACTAGCAATGGTAAGTTCGTGGTTTTTTAGGCATGAATATTTGCTTTTAGAACAAATCTCCCTCTCTCCCATCAATAGGCTCTCAAACCCCAGAAAGAGGGTGATGTGGGTGCCTTTACTTGATATGTTTTAAGCTGATTTAATTATCAAATATCTTCTTGGCTCTACACATCTTAATCTATTGGAGAGATGATTAAGAAGAAAAATGGCTTTTGTTATCTTTTAATGGTATTCCATATTCTCTTTTAGGCAACCAATAAGAAGATTCTTTCCGTAATTGTCCAGCAGGGGCATAAACCTACTGTTGGATTGCTCTATTAAGAGAATAAAATCTATATTAAGTCAGTTGTATGTTCTTCCAATGTTGCACCCAAGTCCCTCGGTCCTTTTAACATGACTAGTACTGCGTGAAATTATCCCGAGTCAACTGTGAAACAATTGTCCTCCAAACAGCTCCTTAGCCCCATTTTGACCCTCCGCGATACCATATGCATGTGGTAAAATAATGAAAGAAAGTTTGTGTCGTACTCCTTAGTTTAGAACACTATCCTATTAGTATAGAAAGTCTTTTGGATCAGCCTAACCAAGAGTTTTTCATTTTAAACAGTTTATAAAGTCTCTAAGCCTCGTAAATGCAATTTTTAAGTCTGTAAAAGAATTGCTTATTTGAAAGAAAGATGAAGCAAATTTGGGAAATTAGTTGTCAAGAAAAACTCCATTGAGCCAAAATAGTGCTGGATCTATATGGTGCTGTGATACCTTAGAGAAATTCCACACCGGAAGGTAGAGAAGAGTAAAGTGTTATATAAGAAAGAGCACAAGTTCATACGGTCATTTTGGACAAAGCGGACAATACGTACCATGTGCTTGGGCTGTAACAAGTATGATTTAGAGCGAAATCCTTGCAGTACGTAGGTGGGAAAAATCTCGGTAAGGATGTTGAGTCCCTAAGGAGGTGTGTATGACTCCTACGATAAAAGTTGGGGTGATGAGGGTTGGTCAAAAAGAGGAACGGATAGGCTTCTTAGCTGGCACTTATTAGAAGAAGGGAGAAGGGATGCATATGATACTTTTAAGACAAATCCACTTTGAAAATGGAGATAAGAATGAACTACTAGATCACAAGTTCTTTGGTACGCGTACTCTTGGACTCGATGATGGCAACCAAAGGAACAAATCCATGAGATCCGTTAAGCCAAGACGGATAGTACGTGTCATGGGCTTAGCCCTTGGGTTATGACCAGCTTCAAGGCAAGTAATAGTTTCTCTTTTCTTAGGGCTAAATTCCTAATACACGTGTGCAAAGAGAGTTCAGTGAATATGACTCGAGGATAAAGTGAAACAAAAAACCTGACTATGTATACGTAATGCATAGAACAAAATTCCTGAGCATGTACTAGGAAGAGCATAGTATCCTACCTACTGAAGGAACCCAATAATCTTTCTAAGTGTGCTGATCAAAATATTTAAGAAAAGAATAAGAGATGGATTGTTGTATACTGACTGGCTTGTATTTCTTAGTGTTGTCATCATTCGTCTCTATGGAGCACATAATTCATTTCTTCCAGTAATAATTCTAGTTAAACATATCCATTATAAAGGTATCAGTCATCTTCCATAAGATGGGGAAACAAATTTTCAATCGATCAACTATGCTTCACCAAAGTCTTACTTAATATAAAGTACGCTCATGTGTAGTACAAAATACTGGAAACTTGAATTTATTTAGATGACACAATTGCAGAACTTATCAAGAATCAGGTAATCCATCAAAGCTTTCACTGGGATCATCAGTGAGAAACATATATAAATCATGCTTACAGGTACTTAGATCTTGTGTCACTAAGACTCTAATGTGTAAACCTGGTTCTTTTTCATAGTCAAGTGCGCGGAGATTTTATTTTTGATAATGGATAGAGGTGAGACTTGATACCATGTTGAAGTTTATGACCAACAAACCAAAAAGCTTAAGCTTTTTGAAAGAGCACACCTTTATATACTTAATTATATCTTCAACAAGTCAATTTATAGAAACATACTTCCTTGAACAACAATAATTTATCCAAAGTTCTTGTCCTCTTTTTTATTTTTATTCAATTCACTACTTAATTAGTGAGTCTTGAGGCAGGGGTCTAGTCTTGATCCGGGGGTCTATCGAAAATAGTCTCTCTACTTCTTTGGGGGTAGTGGTATGGACTGCGTACATTTTACCCTCCCCGGACCCTACTATATGGGAATATACTAGGTTTGTTATTGTTGTTGTTGTTGTTGTTGTTGTTGTTGTTGTTGTTGTTGTTGTTAACCCATAAACCTAAAATAACGTGTAGCAGTTCACGATAGTTTACTGATAACAAGACGACTTATAGGACTTCCCATCTATCTACATTTCAACTTATACACGGTAGAAATTCAGTTGTGCTAATGTCATTGCAAGCTTAACTTGCTTACGTGCGACAAAAAAGACATCTTATACTTTCTCACCGCTATCTTCACTGTACCAACTTTCTTCTGAAAGTATTTGTTGTTCCTTTTTGTCCAAATTTGATATATGCACTATGCTAATAATATATTTCTTACCACTTTTTATGGTCTGACTTAACATATCCTTATACAGAATGAGTTTTAAAGAAAGAAACAATAAATATTAGCTGCTCAAAGTGCATCAGCTGTGGATGGAGAAACTAATTCAGCTAGTCAGCCGGCTCAGTTAAGTGAAATGGATATCTGGGTGCAATCTGTTGGTGGAAAGAAAAAAGGAAGAGTCAAAGGTCTTGGCTCCCTGGGTCGAAGTGTAAAGGCAACTAATAGTTCAACATCAACTTTTCCAAAAGAAATTGATGAGATGATTAAGTCTTTAAATATTTTGTTTTGGACCATTTAATGTAATGGATGTTTTGAATTATGTTTTTTTAGTTGTAATGGTTTACATAAAACTTGTTTTGAATGATGTTTTTGAGAATTATTGAAGATTTTAAATAGATTTTTGATTAATTATAAAATGTTTCTAGTAATTTATGTGTAAATTATTTTCGTGAAAATTCGTAGGTAAAAATCTTTTTTAATGAAATTTTATCAAATAATTCATTTACAATTTTGCTAATTAATTGCAAATAAATTCGCATATAACGTACCTGCAGATTTATTTCCGTAGCTAAATTATCTAGGGATTTACTTGGTAATTTTTGTGGGGAATAATTTGTGATTTTTTCGTGAAAATCCGCAGGTAAAATCCCTTTTTTATGAAATTTTATCAAATAATTCATGCAAAATTTTGATACTTAATCGCAAATAAATCCGCAAATAACGTACCTGCGGATTTATTTCCGTAACTAAATTTCCTAGGGATTTACTTAGGAATCTTCGTGGGGAATAATTTGTGATATTTTCGTGAAAATCCGCAGGTAAAATCCTTTTTTATGAAATTTTACCAAATAATTTATGCAAAATTTTGATAGTTAATTGCAAATAAATTCGTAAATAACTTACCTGCGGATTTATTTTTGCAGCTAAATAACTTAGGGATTTTATAAATCCGCAGGTAATAATTACCTACGAAGGTATTTCCTTTGGATTCTAATTGGCAAGAAAATCCGCAGGTAATCAAATTACCTGCGGATTTTACCACATTATCCCTGTGAAGATCCCCAGGTAATAAGCAGTTTTCTTGTTGTGTGAGCTTTTACTTAAGCTGAGTACTGATTTCTGATACTGAGTAACTGATAATCTGAGATTACTGATAACTAATTTTCTAATAACTGGGTGACTATATCTGACAGTCCTGATTCTATAGAACCGAACTGAGTTCTATACTGAGACTGAAACTAAGACTGTGGGAGGTAATCATCAAATCGACATGCCCCAAATAAGATAACTGGGGTCCAACGGATAACCCTAGTTGGAAGAGTGTCAGTACCGTGCCATGGATAAAGACAAGCTGAAGGGTTACCCTCATCTGGCAGGTACTCTAATGAGAACGGTGGAACCCTCAACAGGCAGGTTAAGACACCTCATCAACCCTCAACTGGCAGGTTGATGTCTTAACCTATGTTGGCTACGTAGTTCTAGAATGCAAGGACTGCTTCTAAGGATCACACCCTCTACTGAAAGGTGAGCCCACGTCCTTGGGTTCACTCGGTGCTAAATCCTACTCCCAACTAAATTGACACTGAACTGATTATACTGAGTTGAACTAGACTGATACTGAGTTTCACTAAGTTCTGTAACTGACTGAGTTTACTGAGTTCTATAACTGACTGAGAGTGCTACTGATCGTGACACTACTAAGATTATTCTGTAACTATTGTAGCTCTAGGTAAACAGATAGATTTTTGGGTATTAGATACCCCCAGGACTCGATAGCGTGAAAGTAAAGCATAGCATGATCTTGAAAAGCATAAAAATGTCCACTTGTACATAATTCATTCATAGAGACATTTTATCAAACACTTGTAGGGCATAAACTTGTACATGATTGGGACCATATAATGATATGTCATGATTCCACTATTTACTTCACATGGACATTTTAGCACAAACACTTGGGGAGCATGGATTGATTCACGTGATAATGACCAACACATGAACATCAAGAATACAATACTCAGTTGCAAATTCAAGGGTTTAGCATGCAATTCATATAATTCATCACATAAACTATTTTAATTTCATGGAAACTTATAATTAATCATGAATTGAAACTCAATTACTATCATGAACATGAGTACAATCAATTTAAAACATGGAAATCACAATTCTATAAACTTGTGATTTTAAAAATAGATTCTTGGACTCTATTGGTGAAAGGAACCCATAGATAAACACCTAACATACCTGGGAAATTAATTCTTGAAGGAATTCTTGAGTTTTGTTCTTGATTTCTTGAAGCTAGGGTTTTTGCTCTTTGAGAGAGAATGTTTTTAATTTAGGGAAGAATGAGTGAATAATGATGTAACTAGGTAAATTATGGGTAAATTTTGTGTTAAAGGTTGATTTGAGTCGGGGAAAAGGACCCAATTAAACCTAGAAATAATTTAAAATTCATCACTGAAAATCCAATTTTGGGCTTCACCGCGACGCGGTGACATCGCGGTGAGCCACTAGTTCTTGGCCGGCACTGTGTAAAAAGGAAAAAATGGGAAAACGACCCTTGGTGCAGTGCAGTGGGATCACGGTGGCACACTGGAAAATGACAATTGTCATTTGCACCCCCTCCGCGACGCAGTGAAGTACTAGGTGGTACACTGTTTTAAAAAAATGGCTATAGCTCTTCACCCGAGTATCGAATTTGGGCAAATTTTATATTGTTGGAAACTTGACTGAATTTCCTATGCAATGATAAGCTCTAAACTGAAAAATACTGAGTATTTGGAAAAATTTATATAGGATAACTCATGTACTGAGAGTTAATTAAGCTAGGGGGAATATGGGGTATTACAATATCTCCCCCTTGGGAACATTCCTCCTCGAATGAGACCGATTAAGCTGAAAAATACTGATAGACTGAGCTTACACACTGAACTTGCATATCTGATGCATGGAATACATGACTGAAGCGACTGATAAACTGAGATTTCATACTGAACATGCATATCTGATGCATGGGTACATGACTGAACTGATTCATGAATGCATGAATGATTATGCAACGGTAATAGATACCAAGTTTGTAACAATATTTGAGCATGGAACTGTGTCAATTTAAGAAAGACTAGTACCTTAAGCTGAATCTGAGTTTGAGGAGAAGAGGTGAGGAAACTTGGTCCGCATATCTGCTTCGGTTTCCCTAGTAGCTCCCTCAACGGACTGATTCCGCCAAAGAACTTTGACTAAGGGAACTTTTTTGTTCCTCAGTCTGCGAATTTCATGATCGAGGATCTGGACTGAACCTCTTTGAAAGAGAGATTATTCTGAATATCTACGCCCTCTAAGGGAACTATGACTGTTGGATCACCAATGCATTTTTTTAGCAATGAGACGTGGAATACTGGGTGCACTGAAGCTAGATCTGAAGGTAACTCAAGCTTATAAGCTACCTTTCCTAAATGGAAGAGAATTTTGTAAGGACCGACATATCGAGGACTGAGTTTTCCCTTCTTTTCGAACCTCTTCGCCCCCTTCATGGGAGAGATTTTTAAGAACACAAAAATCACCGATCTCAAACTCGAGATCCTTTCTTCTCACATCTGTATACGATTTTTGTTGGCTTTGGTCACCTCTAAGACTTTCTCTAATCAACTGAACCTTTTCTAAGGAATCAAACACTAAGTCAGGCCTTACAACTGCGGCCTCACCTACCTCAAACCAATAAATTGGAGATCTACATCTCCTACCATAAAGGACCTCAAATGGAGCCATCTGAATACTGGAATGATAGTTGTTATTATATGTGAATTCAATCAAAGGCAAGTGATCATCCCAACTACCTTTAAAATAAACAACGCACTCTCTTAGCATATCTTCTAGAGTCTGAATAGTCCTTTTTGCTTTACCTTCAATCTGAGGGTGGAAGGTTATATTGAGATGAACTTGGGTACCAAGACCCTTTTGGAATGCTTTCTAGGAGTAAGAGGTAAACTGTGTACCTCTATCTAAAGTGATAGACACTGGAACTCCGTGTAACCTGACCAAATCTCTGACATAGAGTTTGGCGTAGTCCTCGGCTGAATAGAAAGTATGAACTGGCAAGAAATAAGCTGATTTGGTCATCCTGTCTACGATGACCCAAATCAAATTATGCTGACGACGAGTACGAGGAAAACCCATCACAAAGTCCATGTTCACTTCTTCCCATTTCCATGTGGGAATACTGAACTCCTGCATGGACCCACTAGGTTTTTGGTGCTCAATCTTAACCAGCTGACATGTAGAGCACTTAGCTACAAACTCTGTGATATCCCTCTTCATTCCACTCCACCAATAGATCTCCCATAAATTGTGGTACATCTTAGTGGCCCCTGGATGAATCGAGTAACGCGCACCATGAACTTCTGCAGGAATTCATTGCCTCACGTCATCTATACCTGACACACATAACCGACCCTTGCAACACAACACACCATCTCTCCCTTGGGAGAAAACCTCTACTTTCTGATCTCTGACTGACTCTTTCAGCTTAACTAGACTAGAATTTTTGTCCTGCTTTTTCTTTACTTTGGAAATTAGAGAGGATTCTGAACTTTTTTGAACCCACACACTACCTTCTGTTGAATCGACTAAGCGGACACCAAGTCAGGAAAGCTGATGAACTTCCTGAACTAACTTTTTCTTACCATCCTCAACATGAGAAACACTAATCATAGACAATCTACTGAGAGCATCTTCCACTATATTGGCCTTGCTCGGATGATACAGAACACTCATATCATAATCTTTCAACAACTCTAACCACCTTCTCTAATAAAAATTTAAATCTTTCTGAGAGAACACATACTGCAAGCTTTTCTGATCTGTTAACACATCAACGTGTACCCCATACAAATAATGCCTCCAAATCTTTAAGGCAAACACTACAGCTGTTAACTCAAGATCATGGGTAGAATAATTCTTCTTATGGGGCTTAAGTTGTCTAGAGGCATAGGCTATGACCTTGCCTCTCTGCATTAGGACACAACCCAAACCTACTCTGGACACATCACAGTACACAACAAACCCATCTGAACCATCTGGTAGAGTTAAAACTGGGGCTGAGGTGGGTCGAGTCTTTAACTCCTGAAAACTCTTCTCATAGGAATCTGACCACTGAAACTTGACTTTCTTCTGAGTCAATCTGGATATGGGGGATGCAATAGATGAAAACCTTTCAACAAACCGACTGTAATAGCCAGCTAAACCCAAGAAACTCCTGATATCTAACGGAGAAATGGGTCTAGGCCAGTTTCTCACCGCCTCAGTCTTTTGAGGATCAACTTTAACGCCAACACCAAAAATAATATGACCAAGTAATGCTACTTACCTTAGACAAAATTTGCACTTACTGAATTTCGCGAACAACTGATGGGTTTTGAGAGTCTTAAGTATGATTCTAGGTAATTTGCATGATCATTCTCGCTACAAGAATAGACAAGAATGTCATCGATGAAGACTATAATGAATATGTCCAAGTACTGCTTGAACACTCAATTTATCAAGTCCATGAAAGCTGTTGGGGTATTTGTTAAACCAAAGAACATGACTAAAAATTCAAAGTGACCATACCGGGTTCGAAAAGCTGTTTTTGGAATGTCACATTCTCAGACTCTTAGCTGATGATAGCTTGATCTGAGGTCTATCTTAGAAAAATAAATGGTGCCCTGAAGTTGGTCAAACAAGCCATCAATTCTGGGAAGTGGTTATTTATTCTTAACTATGACTTTGTTCAGCTGACGGTAGTCTATACACATTCTGAGAGAATCGTCTTTCTCATGCACGATTAAGACTGTGTGCCCCACGGGGGAATGTTGGGTCTGATGAACCCCTTATCTAAAAGGTCCTTTAACTATTCTTTCAATTCCTTGAGTTCTGTTGGTGCCATTCTAAATAGAGAAATAGATATAGGCTGAGTGTCTGGAAGAAGGTCTATTCCAAAGTCAATTTTCCTAATGGGAGGAACTCCGAAAAGATCTTTAGAAAACACATCTGATAATTCATTTACTACTGGAACTGACTCAAGACTAGGAGTCTCTGAACTAGAGTCTCTGACTCGCACAAGATGATAGACACATCTCTTGGATATCATTTTTCTCGCTCTAAGGTATGAAATCAACTGACCCTTAAGCATTGTGGTACTACCCCTCTATTCAAGGACTGGTTCATTTGGAAATTGAAAATAAATAATTTTGTTTCTACAGTCAATTGAGGCATAGCATGAATGGAGTTAATCTATACCGAGAATAACATCAAAATTTGTCATCTCTAGCTCTACAAGGTCTGTTGAAGTGACCTTCTGAGAAATCATAATCGGACAGTTCATGTATACCCATCGGGCTATGATAGACTTGCCCACTGGGGTAGATACTGAGAAAGGCTATGCTAGAATTTTGGGACTGACTCCAAAGTTAATGGCTATATAAGGAGTTACGAAAGACAAAAAATCTCCTGGATCAAGAAAAGCATAAATATGTAAATGAAAGATCTGTAACATACCAGTGACCACATCAGGAGAATTTTCCTAATCTTGTCGGGACTGAAGTGCATAAAATCAATTTAGGTGTTGCCCACTGGTGGCACTGGAAGTGGCACCCTGCTGATTCTGGTGACCGGACTGAGCTGGGGGACGATTATACTGACCCTGAGAACCTGATTGAGGACAATCTTTGATTATATATCCTGGCTTGCCACACCCAAAACAAACATCTGTAAGACTCCGTAAAAATCCTAAGTCAAATTCAGCTCCTTAAGGCTTGATAAGGAAATCCAACACTTCGAAGAATTTTTGCTAAGTGTTGAAAACACTTAGTTTCATTTTATACCTCCGAACTTTGGTGATTTATTTGACGACCTTCCCGACCTCCGTTTTTGGATTTTCAAGCTGCGTTGTGATGGGTAAAGGTCGTAGTATACCCCGGGTGAGTTTCGGAATTTTTGGAGTAGCGTAAGGGTACTTTTTGGTGCCCAAAACAGTAGCTATGGGCGATAAGGCCCGCGTCGCCTGGCAACTCCACTGCTTGCTCAGTTTTCAGCATTTCAGGATTTTTCAGCTCCACCAAGTCATGGATTCTTTTCATTCATGGAGCTCAAGAATCAAGTTTTAAGTTATGTATCATGAATATTTTGTTGTGGGATGTTTATAATCATGTTGTTGATGTTAAATTGAGTTTTAATTCCATGAGTTATTTCAAAAATCATGAAAACTAATTTATTTGTGGTATTATTCATATGAGATTTATGTTGAGTTCTTGGGATTTGCAAGTTGGATGTTATACCCATAATATTTATATATGTTAATTGATGAATGAAATATCCATGTTTCCCATGTGTTTTGAATCATGACCATCATATGTTGAAAACCTTGAGATGTGAATTGGTGGTTATGGTCATGAATTGGAAGCATGTTATATATGCCTAAGTATAAAATCGTGCCTTTCATGTGTTTGTGAAAATGTTCAAGTGAATGAATTGTGCCTTGTGATCCATTGGTGATCTAAATAATGAATTCATGTTAATACTACATGATCTAAATGATTTCCATGTTGATGCTATGTCTTGCAAGTGTTTGACAAATGGTTCATGAAAGTTAAGTAATGAAACTACATTATGTTAGCATGTATACAAGTTCATGTCATGCAAGTGAAATTAAAATTGTGAAATTATGATATGTTAGGATACATTCCTATTCATGTTCAAGATTATAATTATCAAGTGCTTTCATGAAATCCCCAACTTATGGTATTATGAATTGCTGACTTTAGTCCTATGATCAAGAATTTTCATGATGTGTCAGTTTTCTTCCATCGAGTCCTGGGGGTACTTGTACCCGAAAAATATAGTTGAGTGCCTAGAGCCATGTCATGTTTTCACGATACTCTCAGTCAAGCCATGTTCAGTAGACCTCAGTCAGTCTGATAACTCAGGAAAACTCATGTAACGGCAGTATCAGTTTAGTTTTACTCAGTACTCAGTAATCTACGTAATCTCAGTAATATTCCGTCAGTCTATGGAATTCAGTAAATCTCAGTATCAGTACAGTTTAGTTCAGTATTTAGTTCAGACATCAGTAAACTCAGTAGCATTTAGTCAGTTAACAGAATTCAGTAGTGTTCCGCTAGTCATCGGAACTCAATAAACTCAGTCTATGTTCAGTTCAGTTAAACAGAACAATCAGTAATAGTTCAGTTAATTCTAGTATGAACTAGGAAATTAGTTCAGTATAATCAGTTCAGTGTCATTCAGTTGGGAGTAGGATTCAGCACCGAGCGAACCCAAGGATGGGAACTCACCTGCCAGTAGAGGGTGTGATTCTTAGAAGCAGTCCTTGCGTTCCCGAACTATGCAGCCAGCATAGGTTGAAACATCAATACCTGTCAGTTGAGGGTAGATGAGGTGGCTTAACCTGTCAGATAAGGGTTCCCACCGTTCTCATTAGAGTACCTGCCAGATGAGGGTCACTCACAGCTTGTCCTTACTAGTGGCGCGGTATTGACACCCTTCCAATCAGGGCAGAGATTAGACCCCAGCTTAGCTATTATAGCGTATTTGGGGCATGTCGTTTAGATAACTACTTCCCACAATTTCAGTATCAATCTCAGTAAAAGAACTCAGATAGTTCTTCAGGATATCAGGACTGTCAGGTACAGTCAACTCAGATACAGTACGAAACTCAGCTAGTTCCATCAGATTCAGGACTGTCAGATACAGTCATTTATGCTATCAGTTATCAGAACTCATGTTATCAGATATATCAGTTATCAAAATTCAGTTATCAGTCATGATATGTTATCATTAAATACATGTCATCAGTATTCATACTCAGTAGTTATGTTATCACGAACTCAATTTTAGGACTGTTATATACGGTCAATCAGATCAGTTATTCATAATCAGAACTATCAGAAACAGTCATTTTCTTTATCAGTAATATAACATTAGTTCCTCTTTATTCAGTAAACTCAGATGTCAGTAAATGAGTACACAGAATTCAGTATCCAGTACTAGTATAGTTTTAGTTATAGTTATTATGTATTCATGTTTGTATTCTAACGTTCATGTTAGTCAGTATTGTTCATACATATGAACCCCATGCATTCAGCCTACCTCACTTGCATACCAGTACATTCAAAGTACTGATGCATACTTTTCTCACGCTATGGTGTCTTATACCATAGGTTTGGACGCACGGAATCAAGAGCTCCCTCAGCAATTTCAGAGTCAGCCAGCAGCAGTAATTAACAGTGAGTCCTCATCCTTCGAGGATAATTATGTTATTATTCATATCACTATTTCAGTTTTTAGTTTATTTCAGTAGACGGAGTTAGTTGGGAACATGTCCCCTCAACTCCTTATTCGGTTCAGTTTAGAGGTTTTCAGACTACAGCATGTTAGACAATTATTTTAGATTTATGTTGGTATTGTTATACCATTTTTAGATACTATTTTATCAGATGTTTATTCAGATTTGAACCTTATGGCCTTACAGTATTATGTTTTCATATATTTTACAGTATGGCTATTCAGTGCTCAGGTACAGATATAATTCATGGGTTAGCTTGATGTCCTTCAGGGTCATGGGCACCGTGTAGCATTTTGGTTCAGAAAATCGGGGCGTTACAAACTTTATATTAGAGCCTAAGGTTCAACAGTGTCCTAGGAAGTCTGAAAGTTGCATCAAGTAGAGTCTGTTACATGGGCGTGTTGTGCACCACACTTATGTGCAGGAGGCTATGAGATGTTTTAGGAACAGTTTCCCTTCTTTCATGTCTCAAGATCGTGCAATAGCAAGGTTCTCTAAGGAACCCATGTAGATTCACATCAGGCTCCCCTCATGTCAACCTTACCTTACTTTCAAGGTAACAGAAACAGTGAAGCTCAAGTCCTAAAGATAGGTCTTTCTCATACAGTCCCTGGAGACAGTTATAGGATTTTCCGCATGCTCAGACAATATCCCCTCAGTTTAGTCATGTTCGAAAGTTGTACAAATTTCATTTATAATCATGAGAACTCCTTTGTAAACTCAAATCCAATTTTTGATATGCCATTAGATCCCTTCTCAGAATCCTATGACAGTATAGACCTAGAATTTTAAGGATTGACCCAAGAGTTTAGCAATAAATGAGTTGGGATAGTATTATCTAGTCTGATTAGATTATGTATTCATTGGGATAGTTGTACCAAGGTAAATCAGGAGGTTGAACAGTGTAAGCTAGAATTTAAGTTTATTTACTTGAAATTAAGCATGAAGGTGTGGATGTGATATTAGTAGTATATGAGGATACAGAAGCAGCTGATGTGTTTAGTAGGATGGGCAGGTGTCGAACAGAGTATAAGTATGTGATGATAGATCAAATGACCAAGTCAGACTCTCAGATTCCAGTAGTAGTACCAGTATGTATAGAAAAGTAGTAAGGGAATACGATTCCCAACCTATCCTCTTCTCAGTACAAAGATTTGTACTTCATCTATCACAAAATTCACTCAGGTCTTACATATCAACTCTAAGGTCACGAACCACGATCATGCACTTTTCCATAAATCATGTACGGTTTCAGTTCCCAGTATAAAGGATATCAGTTTACCCCACAGTATGAATCAACTCCATGAACACGGCTTATGTTCACACGTTTTCCATAGAATCGTGTGCACTTTCAGTTCCCAGCATAGGGAGTCAGATCTAAATCACTCAGTGTCACGAATCATGTCTCACGAATACAAAAATTCAAAACTTAGGTCATGCAGGTCATGACTCATGTACACGTATCATGCTTTACAGTATACTCAGCTTTCATGACTCATGCTATGCCCCTACAGATCAGGTAAATTCAGACTACGTCATGTATATTCTCAGTTCATACCTTTTTGGTAAATTTATGTTGTTGATATTTTATTCCTCAGGTTTCAGTCATGTGTCAAGTTCAGTTTGTATCGATTCATGCTTCAGGTCCTCCTTATTTAACCCTTCAGTTAGCTCTCTTTATGAAAATAGTGTAGTGATAAGCGATTGCTTAGATAAGAGAGAGAAAATATTTCATGTTAAGAGAAGATTGTTGCATGCTTATTTTATACAAGGGTGTAGTATTAATGATAGGCTTGAATGTAACTATTCCAAGATAGAGTATCCTAATAGTTGCGAGTATAACCCAGTTTATGTATCATGCCTCAGTTCCAGATATCAGATAATTATGTCACGATTCAGTTCCTACATGCCTTGTGCATCGCCTTAGTTTTCCTCAATGTTTCAGCAAAGGCAGTCCAACATTCTTCAAGGGACATAGTGTCCCAAGGGGGAGATACACTCTAATCCCTCAAAATGTTATGAATATAAACATACCGGTCTCTCTTTACGTCATGAATCCAGCTTAGAGGAAGGGTTACTTATAAGATGGACTTCTAACTCCAAATCTCAGTCGTAAGCCATGTACTCAATGGCTCAGTTTAGTTCACGATACTCTATCCATGTCACGCATTACAGACTCAGTTCATATCATGATATTTAGATCACGTATCACGTTCCAGAATCAGTTATTTCCTTATGTTTCCGCTCATGCATATTGAGTAATTAATCTCAGACTCATCGGTATTTTAAGTTCAATGTAACAGTCTTCCTTAAACTTACTCGTTCTCATGTTCAATTTTCAGTACCAAACCTGGTATTTAGTTTCATGCCCAATTTTTTGTTAAACTTGGCATCTTTTACTATTGCATATTCAGTCGCATGTTCATGAGCCAGTTCAATCATATAATCATGCATCAGATATGCATGGATTCAGCTTATCAGTTATGCACCAGATATGTATTCTTAATTTGAGAAACTCAGTTCATCAGAATACTCAGTCCTTCATTCATAAATCAGTTACACATGCATTAGATATGTATGTTTAGTTTGATACAAATTCAGCTTATCAGTCATGTAAGTCATGAAATCATGTTTTAGTCATTCATGTTCAGTATATGCCTCAGTTGGTCTCTTCTCCCCTTCTTAGTAAGTCTCATTCGAGGACGAATGTTCCCAAGGGGGAGATATTATAAGACCCCGTAAAAATCCTAAGTCAAATTCAGATCCTTAAGGATTGATAAGGAAATCCAACACTTAGAAGAATTTTTGCTAAGTGTTGAAAACACTTAGTTTCATTTTATACCTCCGAACTTTGGGGATTTATTTGATGACCTTCCCGACCTCCGTTTTTAGATTTTCAAGTTGCGTTGTGATGGGGAAAGGTCGTAGTATACCCCGGGTGAGTTTTGAAATTTTTGGAGTAGCGTAAGGGTACTTTTGGGTGCCCAAAACAGTAGCTACGGGCGATAAGGCCCGCGTCGCCTGGCAACTCCACTGCTTGCCCAGTTTTCAGCATTTCAGGGTCAACTTCAAATGATCATAACTTCTTGAATATTTTGAACTGGGAGAGATTTTATATATCAATCAAAATTCTTTGAGTCCTATTTCCAATGAAATTGGTTTCATTCAATTTAAACATCTGAGTAAAGAGTTATGATCAATTTACTTCAGCCTATCAGCCTGAAAATAACAGAGGACAGCTGCGTCTTTCTCTCTTTCTGCAGGGGTATTTTAGTCTTTACCACCTCTATATATATACACAAAAACACAAGAATAAGTTATAATTTAGAAACATATGCTTGTTTTCTCTCAAAATTCATCAAGAACAAGTATAGGGTTTTCATAGGAGTTTCAAGATTCAAACCAATTTCACCGTTAACTCTCACGGATAATCAATCTAAGGTATGCATAGTATTCATTCATGGATTCTTTTCATGCATGGAGCTCAAGAATCAAGTTTTAAGTTATGTATCATGAATATTTTGTTGTGGGATGTTTATAATCATGTTGTTGATGTTAAATTGAGTTTTAATTTCATGAGTTATTTCAAGAATCATGAAAACTAATTTATTTGTGGTATTATTCATATGAGATTTATGTTGAGTTCTTGGATTTGCAAGTTGGATGTTATACCCATAATATTGATATATGTTAATTGATGATGAAATATCCATGTTTCTCATATGTGTTGAATCATGACCATCATATGTTGAAAACCTTGAGATGTGAATTGGTGGTTATGGTCATGAATTGGAAGCATGTTATATATACCTAAGTATAAAATCATGCCTTTCATGTGTTTGTGAAAATGTTCAAGTGAATGAATTGTGCCTTGTGATCCATTGGTAATCTAAATAATGAATTCATGTTAATACTACATGATCTAAATGATTTCCATGTTGATGCTATGTCTTGCAAATGTTTGACAAATGGTTCATGAAAGTTAAGTAATGAAACTACATTATGTTAGCATGTATACAAGTTCATGTCATGCAAGTGAAATTAAAATTGTGAAATTATGATATGTTAGGATACAATCCTATTCATGTACAAGATTATAATTATCAAGTGCTTTCATGAAATCCTCAACTTATGGTATTATGAATTGTTGACTTTAGTCCTATGATCAAGAATTTTCATGATGTGTCAGTTTCCTTCCATCGAGTCCTGGGGGTACTTGTACCCGAAAAATATAGTTGAGTGCCTAGAGCCATGTCATCTTTTCACGATACTCTCAGTCAAGCCATGTTCAGTAGACTTCAGTCAGTCTGATGACTCAGGAAAACTCATGTAACGGCAGTATCAGTTCAGTTTTACTCAGTACTCAGTAATCTACGTAATCTCAGTAATATTCTGTCAGTCTATGGAATTCAGTAAATCTCAGTATCAGTACAGTTTAGTTCAGTATCCAGTTCAGGCATCAGTAAACTCAGTAGCATTTAGTCAGTTAACAGAATCTAGTAGTGTTCCGCTAGTCATCGAAACTCAATAAACTCAGTCCATGATCAGTTCAGTTAAACAGAACAATCAGTAACAGTTCAGCTAATTATAGTATGAACTAGGAAATTAGTTCAGTATAATCAGTTCAGTGTCATTCAGTTGGGAGTAGGATTCAGCACCGAGCGAACCCAAGGATAGGAACTCACCTGCCAGTAGAGGGTGTGATTCTTAGAAGCAGTCCTTGCATTCCAGAACTATGTAGCCAGCATAGGTTGAGACATCAATACCTGTCAGTTGAGGGTAGATGAGGTGGCTTAACCTGTCAGATGAGGGTTTCCACCATTCTCATTAGAGTACCTGCCAGATGAGGGTTACTCGCAGCTTGTCCTTACTAGTGGCACGGTATTGACACCCTTCCAATCAGGGCAGATATTGGACCCCAGCTTAGTTATTATAGCGTATTTGGGGCATGTTGATTAGATAACTACTTCCTAGAGTTTAAGTATCAGTCTCAGTAAAACAACTCAGATAGTTCTTCAGGATATCAGGAATGTCAGGTACAGTCAACTCAGATACAGTACGGAACACAACTAGTTCCATCAGATTCAGGACTGTCAGATATAGTCATTCATGCTATCAGTTATCAGAACTCATGTTATCAGATATATCAATTTTCAAAATTCAGTTATCAGTCATGATATGTTATCAGTAAATACATGTCATCAGTATTCATACTCAGTAGTCATGTTATCACGAACTCAGTTTCAGTACTGTTATATACGGTCAATCAGATTAGTTATTCATAATCAGAACTATCAAAAACAGTCATTTTCTTTATCAGTAATATAACATCAGTTCCTCTTTATTCAGTAAACTCAGATGTCAGTAAATCAGTACACAGAATTTAGTATCCAGTACTAGTATAGTTTCAGTTACAGTTATTATGTATTCATGCATGTATTCTCACGTTCATGTTAGTCAGTATTGTTCATACATATGAACCCTATGCATTAGCCTACCTCACTTGCATACCAGTACATTTAAAGTACTGATGCATATTTTTCTCGCGCTATGGTGTCTTATACCATAGGTTTGGACGCACGGGATCCAGAGCTCCCTTAGCAATTTCAGAGTCAGCCAGCAGCAGTAATTAACAGTGAGTCCTCATCCTTCGAGGACAATTATGTTATTATTCATATCACTATTTCAGATTTTAGTTTATTTCAGTAGACAGAGTTAGTTGGGAACATGTCCCCTCAACTCCTTATTCGGTTCAGTTTAGAGGTTTTCAGACTACAACATGTCAGACAATTATTTCAGATTTATGTTGGTATTGTTATACCATTTTTAGATATTATTTTATCAGATGTTTATTCAGATTTCAACCTTATGGCTTTACAGTATTATGCTTTTGCATATTTTACAGTATGGTTATTCAGTGCTCAGGTACAGATGTATGTCATGGGTTAGCTTGTGGTCCTTCGGGGTCATTGGCACCGAGTAGCATTTTGGTTTAGAAAATTGGGGCGTTACAACATCACTTCCAGTTCAGCAGACACCTTGATGGTTTCTGCCACATTTCTAGCAAAAAGGATTTGTTCGAGCACTGCTGACGCTACCCTGAGATTTAGAGCCTGGCGCCCTATATTTTCACCATTTTTGAACTTAGAAATTGGAGCATTGGCTGAGGATGGAGCTAGAACTGAAGACTTTGGACGGAACTGGGAATGGTTACTGCCTTTTGACTTAGGCTGAGTGAAATTAAAACTACCTGTTCTAGCTCTCTTGTTCTCCTTCTTTCTCTCCTTATTCTTAGCCTCTTCTATCTATTGAGAATGGACCATGAGCCTCGATATGTCCATCTCCTTAATTAGCATCGCTGTTCTGCACTCTTTAACAATACTCTCTGACACCCCAGATACGAACTTGCTCATTTTGGACCTACTGTCTGCTACTACATGGGGAGCATACCTGGCTAACTGAGTAAACTTATGGGAATACTCTTTCACACTCATTTTAACTTGCCTGAGATTGATGAACTCTAACACCTTGGCTTCTCTCATCTCTAAGGGAAAGAATCTATCTAGAAAAATAGTAGCGAACGTTTCCCACCCTATGGGCTCTGCATATGTGCCCCTGTCTACCTTCCACTTCTTAAACAACGTATGAGCTACATCTTATAGCATATAGGCAGCTAACTCAGCACTCTCACTAGAAGTCACCCCCATAATATCTATGACTTTCTGAACCTGATCGAGGAACTCATGTGGATCCTCTTCTGACTTAGATCCTGAGAATAGGGGAGGATTCATTCAGGTGAAGTTCCGAATCCTGGATGCAGAAGTATTGGCCACTGAGTTGGCCTGAACAGCAGTTGGCCATTCATTTTGAGTAGCTACTAAGTTGGCTAGAGTGGTGAACGCAGCTCTGAATTATGTATGGGAGATATGCTCGTCCAGGGGATCTGCCTGAATGGGCTGAGGTGCTGACTGATTTCCTGTTCTTCTTCCATTTTTTTTTGGGAGGCATGAAAAGAATTAGACTGGGAGTTTAACTTGCACTCATGCTCACTCGCACGATATGAATACTGAAAAAATGAAAACATTTTCTATAACGCCTCATAACCTCTTGTCCATAAGTGTGGCGCGCTACATACCCATGCACAAGACTCTAAGAGACGCAGCTTTCAGACTCTCTAGGACTCTGTTGAACCTTAAACTCTGATATCAAGCTTGTAATGCCCCGAATCTATACCCCAAATGCTATACGGTGGTTACGACCCCGAAGGACCACAAGCTAACCCATGACTGATATCAGTTGTGAGCACTGAGTAATAATACTGAAATAATATGAAAAATAGGTTAAAATTCCATAGGGTTCACAATCTGAAATACTGATAAAATATAACATCTGATAAAAATATCTGAAATATTGAATACTTTCTGACAAAGTCTAGTCTGAAAAGCCTCTAACTGAACTGTTTGAAAGCGGAGTTGATGGGACAATCCCCCAACTAACTCCGACTACTGAAATACTAAAATAAAATATATCTTGGATAGATGAGGACTCACTACTAAATCTGATAATGCTGGCTGAATCTGAATCTGTCTATGCGTGGTCAGGAACCTGAGCGTTCGAACCTATGATATGAGATATCATAGCAAAAGGAAAGAGTATGCATCAGTATGTAGAATGTACTGGTATGCTAGATGAGGTAAGTATAACACCCCGATTTGTTGAACCAAAATGCTACACAGTGCTCATGACCCCGAGGGACCACAAGCTAACCCATGACTGATATTTGTACTTGTATACTACAAATCATGATATAATAATGCAGAATACATAGAAATGTAAGGCCATAAGGTTCAACTGAATAAAACTATGTGGGTGAAAATACCCAAAACAACTCAATCTGAAAGTTAAGTCTGAACGTAAATCTGAACATAAATCTGAAAGCCTCTAAGCTATCTGAATAAGGAGTTGAAGGAACATATCTCCAACTAACTCCGTAAAACTGAACTGAAGAAATAAATAAATATATCAAATCCTATTGTCCTCGAATTAATGAGGACTCACTGTGTCTCTGCGACTGGAATGCTACCGCTACTGCTGGGCTGGAGCTTGTGTCTCGGAACCTATGGTGTAACATGAAAAGAAAGCACCATAGCGCAAATGCGTCAGTACAACTAGAGTACTGAGTATACAAGGAAGGTAGGCTAAACATAAAGGGTTTCATGCATGAACAACACTGACTGACTAATTTGAACATGGGAGTGCAAACATACATATATAGAAACTGGGACCATGAATACGCGATAGCATGACCTGTAAGCTAATACATGGTTTACTGATAACTGTCATGACTGATACTATAACTGATAACATGGACGACTGTATTTGACCATCCTGTATATACTGAAATCTGAAGAACACCCTGAGTTCTTTTACTGAGACTGATACTGAGACTGTGGGAAGTAGTGTTTAATTGACATACCCCATGTATGCCGCTATGGCTAAGTTGGGGTCCAATCTCTGCCCCAACTGGAGGGGTGTCAATATCGTGCCATGGGTAAGGACAGCCTGTGAGTGACCCTTATCTGGCGGGTACTCAATGAGAACGGTGGGAACCCTAAACTGACGAGTTAAGCCACCTCATCAACCCTAATCTGACGGGTTAAGATGTCTCAACCTACGCTGGCTACGTAGTTCTGGAACACAAGGATGACTACAAAGAATCACACCCTGAACTGGCAGGTGAGTTCCCATCCTTGGGTTCACTCGGTGTTAACCTCTACTCCCATTTGGAGGGACTGGACATGAATAACTGGCTATACATGACTTAATCTTACTGAATTCCGTTGACTGGTGGAATGTTACTGATATCTGACGACTGACTGAGATCATAAGGTTTTCCTGAGTCACATGACTGACTAAAGTCTAGGGAATCATAGCTTGAGTTTGGATATCGTGAAACATGACATGGCTCTAGGCACACAGCTATAGTTTTCGGGTACAAGTAGCCCCAGGACTTGATAGGAGGAAACTGACACACATGACATGACTTGATCACACGATTTGCATCCACAATTCACAATATCATAAGTAAGGATTTCATAATAAGAATGATTCTCAATCGTCTATTTTTGGTTGGGCGGCGCCAAACCAATCGCCTATCCTTACTGTCTCTCACGAAAATGGGCATAACTTTTCGTTCGGGTATTGGATTAAGGCGAAATTGGTATCGTTGGAAAGCTAATTTGATTCTCTACAATTTGGTGGGTCTAAATCAGCCAAAATACCACATTAACATTGATTTATACTCGTTCAAATATGACCCTTGCAAAATCGAACACTAAAACTTGATGGATTCAAAAACTCTTAGCTTGTATCACCTTAAGTGACTCATATGAACATGCTTAATGCATCATAAGCTATCCTATCACTGGGATATTCATTGTAAGTCATGTACTCAAGTATGAATCACAGGATAGAAGATTTCATATGTAGGAATACTTATTCACTTCCTAGCTTAGAAACATGCGGGGTATTACAATATCTCCCCCTGAGGAACATTCGTCCTCGAATGAGAATTTACTGAGAAGGGATACAAGACAATAGAACTTGAACTGAACATGAAGAACTGAAACTTGATCTTATGACTGACATGCTAAACATACTGAACTCGTGCATATCTGATGCACGGACAACTGACACATGAATGCATGACTGAGTATGCAACGGTTAATAGGTACCAAGTTTATACTGGAAACATGAACATAAAACTGAATAAGCTTAAGAAGAACTGTTACCTTGAGCTTGATCTGAATTGGCGGGGAAGAGGTGAGGATACTTGGTACGTATATCTACTTCTGCTTCCCAAGTAGCTCATCATGAGACTGATTTCGCCAAAGAACCTTGACTAGAGGGACTTCTTTTTTCCTCAATCTACGAGTCTGATAATCTAAGATTTTGACTGGAATCTCTTCATAAGAGAGGTTGTTCTGAATGTCAATGCTCTGAATAGGGACAACAACTGTTGGGTCACCTATGCACTTCTTGAGCAAAGAGACATGGAAGACTGGATGGACTGAGGCTAGATTTGAAGGCAACTTAAGCTTATAAGCTACCTTGCCGAAGCGACAGAGAATTCTGAAGGGACCGACATACCGGGGACTGAGTTTCCCTTTCTTGCCGAACCTCTTCACTCCCTTCATGGGAGAGATCTTAAGATAGACATAGTCATTGACCTCGAACTCGAGATCCTTTCTACGAACATCTGCATAGGACTTCTGTCGGCTCTGAGCAGCCCGGAGTCTCTCTCTGATCAACTGAACTTTATCTAAGGCGTCGAATACTAATTCAGGACCTATGATTGAGGCCTCACTAACTTCGAACCAACCAATCGGAGATCTACATCTCCTACTATAGAGAGCTTCGAATGGAGCCATTTGAATACTAGAATGATAGCTATTGTTGTATGCAAACTCAATCAAAGGCAAGTGGTCGTCCCAACTTCCCTTGAAGTCAATTGCACACGCCCTTAGCATATCTTCAAGAGTCTGAATGGTCCTCTCTGCTTGACCATCTGTCTGAGGATGAAACGATATGCTGAGATGGACTTGGGTACCGAGACCCTTTTGGAACGCTTTCCAAAAGTGAGAGGTGAACTGGGTACCTCTGTCTGAGATGATAGATAGTGGAACACCGTGTAACCTGACTAACTCCCTGATATAGAGTTTGGCATAATCCTCGGTGGAATAAGAAGTACGAACAGGAAGGAAATAAGCTGACTTGGTCATTCTATCTATAATGACCCAAACTGAATCATGCTGATGACGAGTTCTAGGCAAACCCGTCATGAAGTCCATGTTCACTTCTTCCCACTTCCAAGTAGGAATGGTGAACTCTTGCATGGAACCACTAGGTTTCTGATGCTCTATCTTAACCTGCTGACATGTAGAGCACTTAGCCACAAACTCTGCAACATCTCTCTTCATCCCACTCCACCAATACATCTCCCATATGTCGCGATACATCTTAGTGTCCCCTGGATGAATAGATTATCGCGCACCATGCGCTTCTACAAGAATTCACTGCCTCAATTCATCTACACCTGGAACACATAGATGACCCTGACAACGAAGAACACCATCTCCCCCTTGGGAGAAAACCTCGACTTTCTGATTCTGAACTGACTCTTTAAGCTTGACAAGGCTAGGATCCCTGTCTTGTTTCTCTTTCACCTCAGAAACTAGAGATGACTCTAAACTACTATGAATACATACACCACCCTCTGAAGAATCGACTAAGCAAACGCCTAGTCTGGCAAGCTGATGGATCTCCTGAGCCATCTTTTTCTTACTATCCTCAACGTGAGAAATACTACCCATGGAGAGTCTACTGAGAGCGTCGGCCACAATATTGGCCTTGCCCGGATAATAAAGAACACTCACGTTGTAATCCTTCAAGATCTCTAACCACCTTCTCTGGCGAAGATTGATATCTTTCTGGGAAAAGACATACTGGAGGCTTTTATGGTCTGTGAAGACATCTACATGAACTCCATAGAGATAATGCCTCCAAATCTTCAAGGCAAAAACTACTGCTGCTAACTCAAGGTCATGAGCAGGATAATTATTCTCATGTGGCTTTAACTATCTGGAGGCGTAGGCTATGACCTTACCATGCTGCATGAGGACACAACCTAAACCCACTCGGGATGCATCACAATAGACTACAAAACCGTCTGAACCATCTGGGATAGCTAGAACTGGAGCTGAGGTGAGTCGAGTCTTCAACTCTTGAAAGCTCTTCTCGCATGAATTTGAGAACTAAAACTTAATCTTCTTCTGAGTCAATCTGTACATGGGAGATGCAATAGAAGAAAATCCCTCGACAAACCGTCTGTAATAGCCATCCAAACCCAAGAAACTCCTGATATCTGATGGAGATACGGGTCTGGGCCAATTTCTTACTGCCTCGGTTTTCTGAGGATCTACTCTAATGCCATCACCGAAAATAATATGGCCAAGGAATGCTACTGATCTTAGCCAAAATTTGCACTTGCTGAACTTAGCGAATAATTGGTGATCCCTGAGAGTCTGAAGAACAATCCTGAGATGGTCTGCATGATCACGCTTTGTGAGAGAATAGACCAGAATATCATCTATAAAGACTATGACAAACATGTCCAAGTACTGCTTGAACACACGGTTCATCAAATCCATGAAATCTGCAGGGGCATTGGTAAGACCAAATGACATGACTCAAAATTCGAAGTGACCATACCGAGTACGGAAAGCTATTTTTGGAATGTCACATTCTCTAACTCTGAGCTGATGATAGCCTGATCTGAGGTCTATCTTGGAGAAGTAACTGGCACCCTGAAGTTGGTCGAATAGATCATCAATCCTGGGAAGAGGATATCTGTTCTTGACTGTGACCTTGTTGAGTTGACGATAATCAATACACATCCTTAGAGAACCGTCTTTCTTGTGCACGAATAATACTAGTGCACCCCATGGGGAAACGTTGGGTCTGATGAATCCCTTATCCAAGAGATCCTTCAACTGATCTTTTAGTTCCTTGAGTTCTGTTGGTGCCATTCTGTATAGCGAAATAGAAATAGGTTGAGTATCCGAAAGAAGGTCTATGCCGAAGTCTATTTCCCTTTTGGGAGGAATGCCTGGAAGATCTTCGGGAAAGACATCTGAGTATTCATTAACAACAGGGACTGTTTCGAGGCTGGGAGATTCAGAACTGAAATCTTTAACATGCACGAGATGATACACACACCCCTTAGAAATCATTTTCCTTGCCCGAAGGTAGGAAACAAGTTGACCCCTGAACGCTGAAATGTTACCCATCCACTCAAGGACGGGCTCATTCGGGAACTAAAACTGAACTATCCTATTTTTGCAATCGACTGTGGCATAGCAGGAATGAAGCCAATCCATGCCGAGAATGACATCAAAATTAGTCATCTCTAACTCCACTAAATCTGCTGACGTGGTTCTGAGATATCATAACCGGGAAGTTCCTGTATACCTGCCGGGCTATGATGGTTTTACCCATTGGGGTAGATACTGAAAAGGGCTCTGCTAGGACTTCGGGACTGATTCCGAAATCGCCTGTTATGTATGGAGTAACAAAAGACAAGGATGCACCTGGGTCTAGCAAAGCATAAACAT
Organism: Capsicum pubescens; assembly: GCA_030864215.1. Taxonomy (NCBI): domain Eukaryota; kingdom Viridiplantae; phylum Streptophyta; class Magnoliopsida; order Solanales; family Solanaceae; genus Capsicum; species Capsicum pubescens. The sequence continues at coordinate 252,091,537 of CM061549.1, forward strand.
GAACATGGAAAATCTATAACGTACCAGTAACGACATCAGGAGAATTTTCCTAATCCTGCCGGGATTGAAGAGCATAGAGTCTGTTTGGGTGTTGCCCACTGGTAGCACTGGAAATGGCACCCTGCTGGTTCGGGCGACCGGACTGAGCTGTAGAATGATTTTGCTGACCCTGAAGACTTGACTGCAGACACTCCCTAATCCTGTGGCCTGGCTTGCCACAACCAAAACAGACATCACTACCGGCTCTGCAAATGCCCTTGTGGTTCTTACCACAAGTCTGACAAAGGGGATTCATTCGGGCACTGCTAACACTTCCCTGAGATTTAGAGCGTGGCGCTTTGTCTCTATTACCGTCTCTAAACTTCGGCACTGGAGCGCTGGCAGAGGAAAGAGATGGAACGGCTGACTTGGAGTGAAACTATGAACGGTTTTCTCCATCTGGTTTGGGGTGAGCAAAGTTAAAGTTACCTGACCTTGCTCTCTTGTTCTGCCACTCCCTAGTCTTAAACTTCTGCTCTTCTACTTGCTGGGCATGGGTCATGAGTCTGGATAAGGTCATATCACCGATCAGCATCACAGACCTACACTCATTTACCACGTTATCATTGACCCCTGACATGAACTTGCTCATCTTAGCCCTATTGTCTGCAACCACATAAGGAGCATACCTGGCTAGCTGAGTAAATCTGAGAGAATACTCCCTAACTGTCATATTCCCCTACCTGAGGTTGATGAACTCAAGAACTTTGGCTTCCCTCAGCTCTTGGGGAAAGAATCTGTCTAAGAAGGCCGTGACAAATTTCTCCCACTCGATAGGGTCTGTATCATCTAACCTCTCAGACTTCCACTGTTTGTACCAATCATGAGCAACATCCTGTAACTGGTAGGCGGCTAACTCGGCACTCTCAATAGAAGTAACACCCTTGATGTCAATGACCTTCTGGACTTGGTTAATGAACTTCTGAGGGTCCTCATCAAACTTAGACCCATGGAAAGATGGAGGGTTCATCCGGGTGAAGTCCCGAACCCTAGCTGCTTTGGGATTGTCCGGAATGACTGGTGGTCACTTATTCTGTACAGCCATGGACTGAGAAAGTGTGGTAAATGCGGCTCTAAACTCCGCATGGGAAACAAGTTCGCCCAAAGGATCTTCGGGCTGAGGAGCTGGCTGGTTTCTTCTCTTTGGGTCCATGGTCTGGAATAAGAGAAGAATGGATTAGACTGAGAGTTTAACTTGTGATTATGCTCACTAGCATGATATGATTAATGAAGAAAGGGGACTGTTCCTAAAATATCTTATAGCCTCCCGCACATAAATGTGGCGCGCAACACACCCATGTATAAGACTTTACTAGATGCGGCTTTCAGACTTTCTAGGACTCTATTGAACCTTAGGCTCTGATACCAAGTTTGTAACATCCCGATTCGCTGAACCGAAATGCTACACGGTGCTCATGACCCCGAGGGACCACAAGCTAACCCATGACTAATATATGTACCTGTATACTGCAAATCATGATATAATAATGCGAAATACATAGAACTATAAGGCCATAAGGTTCAACTGAATAAAACCATGTGGGTAAAAATACCCAAAACAACTCAATCTGAAAGCTAAGTCTGAACGTAAATCTGAACATAAATCTGAAAGCCTCTAAACTATCTGAATAAGGAGTTGAAGGAATATGTCTCTAACTAACTCCGTAAAACTGAACTGAAGAAACAAATAAATGTATCAAATCCTATTATCCTCGAATCAATGAGGACTCACTGTGTCTCTGCAACTAGAATGCTACCGCTACTGTTGGGCTGGAGCTCGTGTCTCGGAAACTATGGTGTAACATGAAAATAAAGCACCATAGCGCAAATGCGTCAGTACAACTGGAGTACTGAGTATACGAGGAAGGTAGGCTGAACATAAAGGGTTTCATGCATGAACAACACTGACTGACTAATATGAACATGGGAGTGCAAACACACATATATATATAAACTGGGATCGTGAATACGTGACAGCATGACATGTAAGCTAATACATGGTTTACTGATAACTGTCATTATTGATACTGCAACTGATAACATGGACGACTGTATCTGACAGTCCTGTATTTACTGAAATCTGAAGAACACCCTAAGTTCTTTTACTGAGACTGATACTGAAACTGTGGGAGGTAGTGTTTAACCGACATGCCTCATGTATACCGTTATGGCTAAGCTGGGGTCTAATCTCTGCCCCGACTGAAGGGGTGTCAATACCGTGCCACGGGTAAGGACAGCCTGTGAGTGCCCTTATCTGGCGGGTACTCAATGAGAACGGTGGGAACCCTAAACTGACGGGTTAAGCCACCTCATCAACCCTAATCTGACGGGTTAAGATGTCTCAACCTACGTTGGCTACGTAGTTTTGTAACACAAGAATGACTATGAAGAATCATACCCTGAACTGGCGGGTGAGTTCCCATCCTTGGGTTCACTCGGTGCTAACCTCTACTCCCATCTGGAGGGACTGGACATGAATAACTGACTATACATGACTTAATCTTACTGAATTCCATTGACTGGCGGAATGTTACTGATATCTGACGACTGACTGAGATCATGAGGTTTTCCTGAGTCACATGACTGACTGAAGTCTATGGAATCACAGCTTGAGTTCGGATATCGTGAAACATGACATGGCTCTAGGCACACAACTATAGTTTTAGGGTACAAGTACCCCCAGAACTCGATAGGAGGAAACTGACACACATGACATGACTTGATCACAAGATTTGCATCCACAATTCACAATATCATAAGTAAGGATTTCATAATAAGAATGATTCTCAACAAACTATCACATGATCGGGAATGTACACAACATGTATATACTTGCATGGCTTCAATAACATGGCCATTCCATATCACAACAATATCATGAGCATCTCATACAACATCTTCAATTCAAGACAATAGCATGGGGATCACGTTGAACATAAACTTAGAACATGGAATAGTCATTTAGGACTTATTATGTCATAAAAGCGTGATTTCTATTCCCTTGGGTATTTTCACAAACACCTTACATGCACATCTTAGGCATAGGTGGATTCATCAAGATTTCAAACATTCAACCACCAATTTCACATGTTTATACGTTAAATACCACCATATCCCCACACAAAACATACAAAGATCCCATCTTAGGCATCATCAAACTCCAACCACATGAACATCAACCACCAACAACATAAACATCATAATACATAATTTAGAAGATGGTTCTTGAGCTTCATGGACGAAAGAAGTCCATGAATCAACTCACGCATACCTTAGAAGGAAGATTCTTGATGATTGGCGGAGGAATTTCCTTGAAATCGGATCTTCAAGCCTAGTTATGCAACCCTAGTTGTTTTTCTCTTTTAGTGCTCTTGGATGATGAGCTTTGAGATGATAATAGGGTTGTAATATGTTTAGAAGCTATATATTTTGTAGGGTTAAGTTTAGGGACGTGTAAGGAGTGTTAAAAGACTTAATTACCCTTAAAATAACTCAAAACAGAGTGTTTTTGGCACCTGGAACTGACTTAGGAGGCGCCCAAGTAATTGCCCAAGCTAGGTTGGGCGGCGCCTAACCAATCGCCTATGTTTGGTTGGGCGGCGCCTAACCAATCGCCTATCCTTACTGTTTCTCACGAAAATGGGTATAACTTTTCGCTCGGGTATTGGATTAAGGCGAAATTAGTATCGTTGGAAAGATAATTCAATTCTCTACAATTTGGTGGGTCTAAATCAGCCAAAATACTATATTAACATTGAGTTATACTCATTCAAAGATGACTCTTGCAAAATCGAACACTAAAACTTGATGGATTCAAAAACTCTTAGCTTGTATTACCTTAAGTGACTCATATGAACATGCTTAATGCATCATAAGCTATACTATCACTAGGATATTCATTGTAAGTCATGTACTCAAGTATGAATCACAGGATAGGAGATTTCATATGTAGGAATACTTATTCACTTCCTAGCTTAGAAACATGAGGGGTATTACAGTAAGGCTGAATGGAAGGGTTCATATGCATGAACAATAACTGACTGAATGATATAGAGTAACTGAATATGAGAACACATGGATAACTGAACTGCTGTAAATACTGAGTATGCAATACTGTGCATATACGTGTATATGATATCTGAGCTTTTACTGAAGCTGAGTACTTATTTCTGATACTGAGTAACTGATAATCTAAGATTACTAATAACTAATTTTCTGATAACTGGTGACTGTATCAAATAGTCCTGATTCTATAAAATTAAACTGAGTTCTATACTGAGACTGTAGGAGGTAATCATCTAACCGACATGCCCCAAATAAGATAACTAGGGTCCAACCTGTAACCTCAGTTGGAAGGGTGTCAGTATCGTGCCACGGGTAGAGACAAGCTGAAGGGTTACCCTCATTTGGCAGGTACTCTAATGAGAACTGTGAAACCCTCAACTGGCACGTTAAGAAACCTCATCAATCCTCAATTGGCAAGTTAATGTCTCAACCTACGCTGGCTACGTAGTTCTGGAACGTAAGGACTGCTTCTAAGGATCACACCCTCTATTGAAAGGTAAGCCCCCATCCTTGGGTTCACTCGGTGCTGAATCCTACTCCCAACTGAATAGACACTGAACTGATTATACTGAGCTGAACTAGACTGATATTGAATTTAACTGAGTTCTGTAACTGACTGAGTTTACTGAGTTCTGTAACTGACTGAGTTTACTGAGTTCTGTAACTGACTTAGAGTGCTACTGATCGTGACACTACTGAGACTATTCTGTAACTACTGTAGCTCTAGGTAAACAGCTAGATTTTTGGGTATTAGATACCCCAGGACTCGATAATGTGAAAGTAAAGCATAGCATGGTCTTGAAAAGCATAACAATGTCCACTTGTGCATAATTCATTCATAGAGATATTTTATCACACACTTGTAGGGCATAAACTTGTACATAATTGGGACCACATAATGACATGTCATGATTCCACTATTTACTTCACGTAGGCATTTTAGCAAACACTTGGGGAGCTTGAATTATTTCACATGATAATGGCCAACACATGAACATCATGAATACAATACTCAATTGTAAATTCAAGAGTTTAGCATGCAATTCATATAATTCATCACATAAACAATTTTAATTTCATGAAACTTATAATTAATCATGAATTGAAATCCAGTTACTATCAAGAACATGAGTACAATCAATTTCAAGCTTGGAAATCACAATTCTATGAACTTGTGATTTTAAAAATGGATTCTTGGACTCTATGGGTGAAAGGAACCCGTAGATGAACACCTAACATACCTGGGAAGTTAATTCTTGAAGGAAATCTTGAGATTTGTTCTTGATTTCTTGAAGCTAGGGTTTTTGCCCTTTGAGAGAGAATGTTTTTAATTTGGGGAAGAATGAGTGAATAATGATATAACTAGGTAAATTTCGTGTTAAAGGTTGATTTGGGTCATAGAAAAGGACCCAATTACCCCTGGAAACAATTTAAAATTCATCACTGAAAAATCGATTTTGGGTTTCACCGCAACGCGGTGGCATCACGGTGAGCCACTGGTTCTTGGTTGGCACTGTGTAAAAAGGGATGAACGGGAAAATGGCCCTTGGCGCGGCGCAGTGGGATCGCGGTGGCACACTGGAAAATGACAATTGCCATTTGCACCCACTCCGCGACGCGGTGAAGTACCATGTGCTACACTGTTTTACAAAAATGGCTATAGCTCTTCACCCGAGTATCGAATTTGGGCAAATTTTATATCGTTGGAAAGTTGATTGAATTTTCTTCACAATGATAAGCTCTAAACTGAAAAATACTGAGTATTTAAAAAAAATTATATAGGATAACTCATGTACTGAGAGTTAAATTAAGTTAGGAGAAATACGGGGTATTACAACTAAACAATGTGAGTAATGGTCCAAAATATCATCAAAAGTGAAGAACATGATGTTGCACGTTTGATACGAATTTTCTATACTTGAATATTAAAATAATCAATATTAAAATGCATCAATAACAAGTATTTCCTCTGTTCACTTTTATTTGTACATCATTTCAAAATAAACATCAATTTTTATTTGTTAGATTTGAAAAATCAAGAAATAAATATCACGTAGTTCCTAATGTACCCATATTACTAACTATAGTTATTTTGCAAGACATTGAATTTACTATATTCAAACAGCTATATAATAATTAAACTTACGATTTTGTAATTATTTCTTGCAGAATATATCAAATAAAATAATATGAATAAGTAAAAATAGACCGAGGGAGTACATTATAAACATGCCAGTATCTTTTGCGTAACAAAAGTGAGCTGTGCTTGCTTAGCAATAATTTTAAATCTTGACTCTGGCTGAGTTGATCTGAATAAACTCTCATATGATAAGGCGTAATTTCAATTGAATAAATAGTGACTTCACGTCTGACATGCTCTCTCAATTTTTATCGTTGTTAAATAGACGTTGGCAGTAGCTTTTTCTTTTTTCCTTTTTAAATTAAAACTCTTTTATTCATAAAAAAATAAAAAAATAAAAAAATAAAAAAATAAAAAAATAAAAAAGACAAGAAACAAGTGAAGCAACAGAGTCATTATATATATGGTGGTTTGGACTAAATTTACTAAAAATAATGGCTATAAAAGCTTTAATATTATTGATGCGATTTGAGTTTCAGTTTTTCTAGTACAAGTAATTCCTGTGTAATTATATAACAACGAAAATTAAAATATCTATAGCTAAATAATTTAGAGGTGAAAATGCATATTAAATTTACCATGATTAAGTGCTGATCAGAGTCTGGGTAAATGTTTACGTGACATGTATCCATTGACTAAATTATATCATCAAGTACAAATAAATTTTTATTGTTTTGGAAAATGCTAGTTCAGGTTATTCAATCACTCACAGATATTTAATGAAAGAGATTGCCATCACTTGCCTTTCTATGGTTAATTTTTCATCTACCATTAGTTTAAATATTTGCCTCTCCCATTACTAAAAGAATCTTTTCAATTACCCCTTGCAGGAATTAATTAAATTAAAAAAAATATATATTCTTGTTTTTTTATTTAATCAAACCACCTATTGGTGGAAGGTTAGGTACAGATCCCAACTCATAGATTTCACATCCATATTGTTGTTAGAGTTTTGAGATTTTGATGATAAAATAATGTTATTGTGGGGGAAAGATTGACTATTTGTCTGATCACCTCTGAGGTAGTTATATGGACTACGCACACTTAATCATTTCCAGACATCACTTTGTGGAGTTATACTGGATATGTTATCGTTGCTATTGCTGTTGTGGGATGATTGGTCACTAGTTGAAGGATCTAGCCGTGTGTGTGGTTTTCTTAACATGCTGGAGGATAAGTTTAGTTGATGTATGACTCATGAATGTTGAGAGATTTAACTGAAGAGCCATGCAATTCTAAATTTAAAAGTCTTTTAAGTTCTACAGCTAGTCTAGAATTTGTAGCAAGTGTTTTTAAGTTGTAACCAATTTTTCTTATTTAATAAGCATTTTATTGTTTGTTATTTCTTTCTACGAAAACCTTGTACTTTTAGTGGTCGTCTAGTACGTGAATTAAATTATCCTTGTACTTTTAGTGGTCGTCTAGTACGTGAATTAAATTATCCGATCCGGAAAGTATAGTCCTATGACTAATTTATCCCATCTGAAGATGGAATAAAATAATTTAAAGTTGGAATATATATTTCAACCGAATATAGAGGCTTAATCCTGAAATATCCCACTTAATCCATGTACAAAACGAGCACTTAAGCTAGAATGGTTGTTGCAGTCAAGTGACTACAGGCATTTAAGAGTCTAAATAAAATCTCTTAGGTAATATATAGTGTCGTAAATTGAATTTGCTCATTTGCTTCGTGAAATCTGAGGTGAAATCCCATGTAGATGAGTCCTGATTTTTATTCTCTTGAACAAGGATATTTTTCAGTATTTTAAAATAAATAATTTCCCCCAAAAATAATATACGAGATAAAGAAATTATGGGATATGAAACAATATTGATATAAGAATGAAACATTTATATCAATTTGTAATTCAAAATTTGAAATGAAACAATAATGTTAAACACATTTCAAAGTATTTCTTTTTAGCTTAGAGGCTTTAATTTAACCATTAACTTATAAGTTTATACATTCACAAATAGTACTATACGGAACCTAACATAAGAATCAATACAATAGATTAAAAAAGATATTTTGCTGCAATTAGCCAATGTTTATAGCTTAATTGTCGTTAAATTATGTTTTTCGAGGCAATAACAACAATTATATTTTAGCACTCCTCGTAAATATCCCTAAATCGATAGCGGCGACATTGAATCCAGTGTCAGTTAAATAATGCCGTAAAGTTTTAGCCCTTTTATACAACAAACTTCAGCCTAGCTCTGGAATAACTATCCTTGCATCGAAAGGTTCAGTTTCATAGTAATGAACTTAACCTTGGAATATCAATCTCGATCACCCCTAAGAAACTCCCAACACATTTGATATTCAAAAACAAAGTACATATAGTCTTTAGCCTCAAAATATCATTATATTGAATCACGGTATTCATAACCAATCCAAATAATCATTTGAACAAAAATCAAATTACCTTACTTAACTCAGGTTAAAGCCCACATGGAAACAGCGGCGGATTCAGGATTCAGGTTAAAGCCCTATTGCAGCAATTGTCATTAAAATCTGGATAATGCAAGATGCTATATTATTTGACAATATCATAATAGCAAGTTACGAGAAAGTTGCAGAATGATACAGGGAGACTGCATGAAAGCCGAAGTTTGAAGCAGAGAAAGAGAAACAGAAGGCTAAGGAAGTAGCAAACTCTGGTGATTCAATGAAATTGTACAGACGCCTAAGGAAACCGTCAAGTGATTCAATGACCAAACCATTTTTGGGTTTATCACTCTTGGTGATGGTAGTGACGATCTGTTAGTTCATCGGTCAGTATGTTTTGTGTTTTGTGTTTTGAATGTGGTGGAGGAATCCAATATGGTGATGACGGCGACGACGGATATGATTTTCAATGGATGCTTTGGGTTTTTTCTCAATGTTTGTTACTACTGATTGTTCTTCTATTCTTCTACTTCTACGTTGTTGGAAAATTCTACGCTGTTGAAAAAGAAGAGGCCAACTTGATTGAATCTATCGATAATTTTGAGGAGTTTTGAGAATTTTTCGATGACACTGGCAAATGAAGGTTATCAATGATTTTATGGTGCATGAATTGTATAGAAATTGGTGTATCATGGTGTATGAATTGTATAGAAATTGGTGTATTAATTGTATAGAAATTGGTGTATAAATTGTATAGAAATTGGTGTATTACCAGCTTTATGGTGTTTGAATTGTATAGAAATTGGTGTATCAACAACTTTATGGTGTCTGAAAAGTATAAAAATTGGTGTATCAATAATTTTATGATTTTTGAAATAGTTAGAAATTGATATATTAATAATTTTATGGTGTCTGAATTATATAGAGATTGATATATCATCAATTTTATTTTAAGGTGTCTTAGAAATTGGTGTATCAATAATTTTATACTCCCTCCGTTTCGGAATAAGTGAATTGTTGGAGTATTTATTGATGTTTCAAAATAAGTGAATCATTGAATTTTTTTTCAAATTTGCCCTTATGATTTGACAATCAATTAACTTTTGAAAAGGTATTACAAAGTCAACTTTTTCTTTTTTTGGGGTAAAAATGAAAAGTTGTATTAAATTTATATCTTTAATATTTTTTTCTTAATATGTGTGCCAAAATCCAACAATTCATTTATTATGAAACGGAGGGAGTAGTGTTTAAACTCTTTAGAAATATATGTATCAATAATAATAATTTTATAGTGTCTAAAATGTATAAAAATTAGTGTATCAATAATTTTACGGTGTCTAATATGTATAAAAATTGATCTATTTTTATGGTGTTTGATCGATATATAAATAAGTGTATTAATAATTTATGTTGTATTAATAAATTTATGGTGTATGAAATTTGTATAAGATGTGATTTGAATCTCTTGGAAGTATTAAAATTAATGTTCATTGAATTAAATAAATTAAATTTAAAAACATAAAAAAAATATCAAAGAAATGTCTTGTTTTTATGGTTATCTTATTTACTATATTTTTTTAAAAAAAAAAAACTTAACTGAAAAATAAAGTAGGATAATTTATAAGATAAATATCAATCATTAAATTGTCTCCTTAAATCGTGGTAATTTTAACTGTTTTTTTTTTAACCTTTGGTAGATTTTGTAAATTAAAAACTAGTGATAGTTTTTGTAATATTGACTCTTACCGTGTATATCTATGTGATTTGCCCACTATAATATTTTTTTATATATTAATCGGCTTAACAATTAGGAAAAATAATGAATCAATTATATAAATATATGACTCTTTTAATTCCAAAAAAAAAAAAAATGTAGATATTCGCAGGGGACAAATCCATCAGTTTTGCCCATCATTCCATTTTTCACATGTGCGAGCGCAACCCCTTTTACCAGCTCATTACAAGCTCAATAAAACATAACAGGGTGTCAAGTGGGTCGGGCTGGGTCAACCCAGAACCGGCCTGTGTGATTTAGCCTGGTTGTGGACCGATCTGGTTGCAGGCCTGGTTAAACGGGTCGGTCTGGTCCCGGACCCAACAATAAAATTTTTAAAAACAACCCTGGATCGGCCCACTTTACCCAACCCGGTCCAACCCACCTAAATCCAGTCAAAACCGATCAAAAACAAAAAAAAAAAAGTTTTTTCTCTAATATACACTATATATACTCAGCTATATATATTTTACATACGTTAAACAATATATATATAGTATATACTACATTAGAATTTAAAAAATATATACACATAATACATATACACAATTACACATGTAATCATGTATACGACTATACGTTAGTTAAATATATATACTACTCTAAATAAAACATATACTACAAGATATATACTACATATATATAATAATTTATAAAACATATACACATGTATACGTTAAATATATACGTCTATAGAAGATATATATACACATATATACGTATCATTCAATATATGTACTACTTTAAATAAAACATATATTACAATATATATATATATATATATATATATATATACTACAATAGTACAATATATACACACACTAAATATATAGTTAATAAAACATGTACACATGTATACGTTAAATATATACGTCTATAGAAGATATATACACATATATACGTACCATTCAATATATGTACTACTTTAAATAAAACATATACTACAATATATACACACACTAAATATATAGTTATATACTAATTTCTAAAACATATACACATGTATACGTTAAATATATACTACTTTAGAAAATATACACACATATATACGTACCATTCAATATATACGTACTACTTTAAATAAAATATACTACAATATATATACTACAATATATACACACAGTATATATATAGTTATATACTAGTTAATAAAACATATACACATGTATACGTTAAATATATACGTCTATAGAAGATATATACACATATATACGTGTCATTCAATATATGTACTACTTTAAATAAAACATATACTACAATATATACACACACTAAATATATAGTTATATACTAATTTCTAAAACAAATACACATGTATTCGTTAAATATATACGTCTATAGAAGATATATACACAGATATATGTACCATTCAATATATACGTACTACTTTAAATAAAATATACTACAATATATACACACACTATATATATAGTTATATACTAGTTAATAAAACATATATACATGTATACGCTAAATATATAGGTCTATAGAAGATATATACACATATATAAGTATCATTCAATATATGTACTACTTTAAATAAAACATATACTACAATATATACATATACTACAATATATACACAAACTAAATATATAGTTATATACTAATTTCTAAAACATATACACATGTATACGTTAAATATATACTACTTTAGAAAATATACACACATATATACGTACCATTCAATATATACGTACTACTTTAAATAAAATATACTACAATATATACGCACACTATATATATAGTTATATACTAGTTAATAAAATATATACACATGTATAGGTTAAATATATACGTTTATAGAAGATATATACACATATATACGTACCATTCAATATATGTACTACTTTCAATAAAACATATACTACAATATATATATACTACAATATATACACACACTAAATATATAGTTATATACTAATTTCTAAAACATATACATATATATACGTTAAATATATACGTCTATAGAAGATATATACACATATATACAGACCATTCAATATATACGTACACATATAAAATATATGTACTTCTTTAAATAAAACATATGCTACTTAATATAATAAATTAATAATACTTTGTCGTAAATTAGTAATATATTAAAACTAAGTATTTAATTTAAACTAAAAATTCAATTTAAATCATTAAATGGAAAAAATTACAAAGTAAGGACTAAGGCGTGAATGAATGTTGAATTTATTGATTGCAAAATGATCCAAAATTTATAATTTACATGGATGAAAAATCTACAAATTTTGCATCATTTTTCCAACTCATTCATGTAAATATTAACGGGAACTTGCATAGGATAGTCAAAGTCAACGGGGGCAAAATCATGCATTGGACTTGATTCTGTTGAGTTCTCCCGTGAAGTCATAATTTCTTCAAGTCTCTGCTCGTCGTTCGGCTCTGCTTTCATTCCTTGATTTCTTCGTTCTGCTCTAATCCAATCTCTAAGGCAAACTAGAACATTCATTGCATTGCTTCCCAATGAATGTCGGTTGTCTCCAAGCTGATGTCGTCCCTGACTAAAAGCGCTCTCTGATGCAACGGTTGACATTGGGACATTCAGGACATCTCAAGCTAATCTTGAAAGCACAGGATATTGTGCTTCATTATTCCTCCACCAATCTAACGTGTTGATCCATCGTCTGCGATCCTCTAGCGGCGATCGGAGATAGTACTTCAGCTCTTCTCGATAATTTGTTGTGTAAGCTCCCTCCTCAACACTTTTCCAACAAGGTAAATCATAAAAGTGATCAGGAAAATCACTATGTGCAGGTCTTTTAGAAGATGATGGCTACTCGGGAGGACGAGGAGCGACAGTTGGAGTGATATTTATCGGTACAGCTAAATCAACTAAATCAGCATAATGGTTATATAATTTATCTATGTAAGTTTCGCATCGGCCACAACCGTCCACAAATCAGGTTTTTCGTGTTCTTCATCATCAGAATCATTGTTAGTATTTATCTCTAAGTTAGCATAAATAAGAGTACTAAAGTGGCACATAGTAGTATATTTCATGCACGGATTTAGCATAGCACCAACCAAGTAAATAGGGGAAATCGAAAAAAAATATTTTTTAAATTTAGCAAACATGGCACCAACAGCTTCTTTGTAACCTTCTTTATTTTTATATTTTTTGAGCAAATCAGAAATATCGGCTATATATGCCAAAATATTACAAACAGTAGAATAATAAGCACCGAAAAATTCAACCGTAGCTATATAAAAAAAATTCAAAAACTTAACAAGATCATTAATTACAGCCAAGTCAGAATCATGTAGAATGCAGTGGGAAGAATCATCAGCAAACGAACCACAATACTGGTTAAAAGATAGTGTAATAGGAACTCTATATTTATAACAAGTTTTAAGAAAATCATACGTAGCATTCCATCTAGTATCACATTCTTCAGCCATCAATATCGGTGCAAGTCCATTTTGTTCACATTTAAGTTTAAAGTCTTTAATTCTTCTTCTACGATTATTTTCTTGAATAAAACCAACGGCAAACCGAATTTTTTCAATATAAAGTTCAAAAAACTCAAGATCATCTCTTACAATTAAATTATATATATGATAAGCACATTTAACATGAAAATTTTTAGGTAACGGCGGAGATAGCTTAGATTTTAACTTTGTTATAACAGTCTTGTTGTTAGAAGCATTATCAAAAGCAATACATAAGACTTTATTTTCAATACCGTAAAATTCTGTAACTTTAGCAATAGAATCAGCAATAAAATCTCCAGTATGTTTACGATCTTCATCATATAAAAAAGCAAGAATACGATTTTGCATAACAAAATTACTATCTATCTAGTGACAAGTAATGGTTAAATAATGATTTTTATTTACAGCACGACCAAGATCAGAAGTTAGGGACATTCTACATTGAATATTTTTTAACAATGTTGATAAATAAAAATAATATTGTGAATGAAGTCTAAAAATATTGGCCTTACAAGTAGTTCTAAGAATACCATTAAACATTGGATTATAAATTGCTTGAATATAATGAATAAAGGCATCAGAAGAAGGAAAATTAAAAGGAAAACAACCCACAACTACCATTTTAGCTATTTCTTCCCGGTCCCTCAATTTATTATACTTCTTCATTACCTGACCGGTTGCTGGGTCCATTCTAGTTTGCGTTGGCCCACCAATATCCGCACCACCTCATGCAATATTTAACTCTCTTTCATGATTATCACTTATATATCTCATTAACGTACTTGTACTCCCTTGCTTGCCTCATCTTTTATGCTTCTATATTTGTTGAAAAATATTGCATTGCACCTCAATATCTGATATACGGTCAAAAAATTATCATACAATACTAGTTGGTTTACGAGCTCTTGGGGCACGGGGAGGACGGGGAGGGAGATTAACCGATTCAGATCTAACATTAGCATTTCCTACTTTGGGTGTCTCACCAAGATTTTCATCATCTTCGTCTAAATTAACCGCATCTACTTCATTTTCTTCTTCTATACCGTAATTTTCCTGAGCTTCTACATAATCCATATCGTGGGCACCTACACCTATTTCTTCCTCAAAAGGTTGACTAAGCGGTATCGGAGACGGAGGCACACGGGTATATCTACTACTTGAAGTACCTCTACCACTAGTAATTCGCTTTTTACTACCACTACTACTGCCGGGACAAAAAAATTTAACATCTTTTGTGGCGAGGTTTCTTAATTTATCCATAATATAAATTAAACTAAAAAAATTCAAAATACACAAATATAATAAAATTAAATATTCAACAATTAATACATAAATTAAAAATTAAACGAAAGAGATGGAACAATAATACCAAATTTTGGAAGTATTCGAAGGTTGCGACTTTAGAAACTTCCACTCGAACTTTGTAATTGCAAAATTAAAAAATTAAAGTGAGCACTTTAGGAAATTAAATATATAGAATATTTGAGAATTGAGATTTGAGAGAGAATGAAAAATTGTGTGGAAAATGATTTGAAAGTGTAGGGTATTTATAGAAATTTTTTTGGGGTTAAAAAATAATTTTAAATGAAAAAAAAAATTATTTTAATTAAAATGGCCAAAGTAGCCGTTTGGACCCAAAAACGGCTATATAGCCGTTGGGCCAACGGCTACTTTGGGCCCAACGGGTCAATTTGTTAATTTTTAAAAAAAAAAAAATATTAAATCGGGTCAGTTAACCGGCGGGCCTGGACCGGGCCGGGCTAATCGGGACTAAAACTAAAAATAAACTGGTCCGGTACCCTACAGCCCGTGGGCTGACCGGGACGGGTTGATTAGGTGGGACGGGTTGGGCCGAGCTGGCCCGTTTGACACCCTTAACATAACTCAATATCAAGTGGGAAAAAAGAGATGGGAGTACTTTAGAGATATTTTTAACATATTTTCTAATAGTTTTCAACATATTCCAAAAGAGATCATTTAACGAACTACCCTACCTATAACTTTCATGAGACGAAGTATAAAAAGAAGAAGAGAGAAGAATTAACAAGCTCTCTATCATGTCAGCCTTTTATTGCAACTTTCGTTTTTAACCTACTAATAATGGAAGAACTGTCAACCCAAAAAACAATAAATCCCATGCACATAGATCCAACCTCCCACGTAAATACTACGTTTCTAGAAAAATTAAAAAGCAATCCTTGCTTCCCGACTCTAAACGACAATAACCAGACGATGGCATGGACCACTGATATGGAAGATGAAACCTCGCCAACGCAATCAACGAATAATTTTATACCAATCACGATGGCGGACAAACACAGACTATATTTGCCATGGAAATATGCGATTATTGTCAAATTAATTGGCCTAAGAATGGGTTATCAACTACTAAAGACTAAGTTTTTAGCATTGTGAAAGCCCACGGAAAACTTTACGCTGATAGACCTTGGAGCGGATTTCTTCCTTATTAAATTTACAAAGGAAGAAAATATGAACCACGTGTTGCATAACGGGCCATTATTCGTATTCAACCACTGGCTCTCTGTTCAAAAATGGAAACCCAAGTTTGTAGCGTCGCAAGTAAAAATTGTGTACTCAGCCATCTGGGTTCGCTTACCTGAACTTCCAACCGAATTCTACGACTTGGAAATCTTGCTTAAAGTAAGAAGTAAAATTGGAACCCTGCTAAAGATAGATAGTTGTACCTCTTCTACCACTAGAGGACGGTATGCTAGGTTGTGTCTACAGGTTCCTTTGGAACAACCGTTGCTACACCACATATACATCGGCACCCATAAACAGATCATCCACTACGAAGGAGCAAACCTTCTATGTACTAAATGTGGAAGATTGGGACACGTAGTAAGAAACTGCTAGTTTGCCATACCGAAAAGGACGGATGGAATTTAGTGCACTTCCCTAAAAGGCAAAATAGAAGATTCCCTTTAAGAAGTCAGCAAAATTCACTTCCAGGTGATAGTAACGGTCGCGGAAAAGGTAAGATCTCTCAGTCAATGATCAATCCAGGTAAGCCTACTCATCATCCTAATTCTAGCACGCAGTTTGAAAGCTCCACGCTTAAATTTTTTAATCAAAGGGCTTTATTGTCTTTATCCCTTAACGACGCTAATAACGCTAACAACGACGTTAACATGGACTTAATTAATGACAATTAAAGCTCTCCAAATTACCAAACTAATCTTAACAGTGAAGCCGTCAAACCTTTTCTTTCTGTCCACGTCAGCCATGCTGGCAATTTCCTACCTCTCCACGTAGACGGAATGAACAGCTCCTCCTTGCAAACTGAAATCTTGGATGCAAATCTTCCAATTGACCATCCCAAGCATTATCCTAACCATAGTAAAAAATTTGTTACAGGTTTATCTACTAATCCCTCTAACCCCATAACCCCCGCCGACCTTCCTACCCCCGTACCCCTCATAACCCACATGACCCCTTTAACCCTCTCTACTACGAACGTACCTACCAATTATAAAATAAAAGATGACCCACCAAACTTGTCCTTACCAGGAACTACACCTCCATCTCAATCCAACTTCACCTCTCCCGTCGTTAGTGCAAACAATAATGGCAAACCCAGAAAACCCACGTCCGATATACTCTTCGATGAATCTTATTCCATTCCTACCACCTCAGTCATGGTTGGAAGTGGGTATGATGGGTCATGCGCTCACATTTACAATGGAAATCAATGGGCAGGAGAGCGTAACACTACATAATGCTAAAAATTAACCTAGAAAAGGCTTTCGACCGACTTGAATGGTCTTTTATACGCGACACCCTCTTATTCTTTAACTTCCCTCCAAATATCACCAAACTTATAATGTCGTGTATTTGTATTCCTACAATATCTATCTTAATCAACGGTACTGCTACCTCTCTCTTTTCTCCTACTAGGGACATTTGACAGGAAGACCCTCTATCGCAATATATCTTTATCCTATGCATGGAAAGACTATACCGCCGTATTGACACAGCAGTAGACCAGCTTTTATAGAAACCCATTACTCTCTCCCCACGAGGAACTCAACTCTCTCACCTTCTTTTCGTAGATGACATTATTTTGTGTGGAGAATTAAATGATGAGACTATAAACAAAATCCAAACCATTATGACACACTTTGGACTAGTCTCGGTCAAATAATTAACTACTTTAAATCCAAAATCTTTTTCTCGGGAAATACTCCTGCTACCAAAAGAAATCACGCTGCGAACTCCTTAAATATCTTGGAAGGCTCATCTTTTGGGAAATACTTGGCCTTCCCAATCTCAAACACCAAGCTAACCAGAGCTGATTACCAATTTCTCATTGACAACTTCCGAAGGCGTCTGAGTAACTGGAAAACTACTTTTCTATCTCCTGCGGGTAGAGCTACCTTAATCAAATCCACTCTTAACAGCCTCCTTACTCACCTCATGCAACTCCTCAAGATCCCAAGATACATTATCAAATGCTTAGAACGTTGTGAGCGAAACTTCTTTTGGGGATCCACCACAACCAGGAAGAAGATTCACCTCCTGAAATGGTCGACTCTTACAAAACCCAAGGACATTGGGGGATTGGGTATTCAAGATCTTCAAATAAAAAACAATGCACTCCTGGCAGGAACAGCTTAGCGAGCTTTCCACTCGAATACTCTCTAGACTAGCCTCTTAAAAGGTAAGTACTCGCCCAACTCGCGTCGTGCCCCGTCCTCTGTAGAGTCTTCAACTACCTGGAAAGCTCTAAATATGGGCTGGAGCCACTGCCAGGTAGGCCTCCGTTGGCAACCTGCCAACGGATAATTCATTAGCTTTTTCAACGACGCATGGGTTAAGCCAAACTTCCTTATTCGCAACCAAATCCATGGGCCTCTTCAGAGTCGAGAGGTGTCCAACCATATCTCGGATGTAAGAAGGGAAGGCGCATGGGATTTCTCCAGATTATCAATCCAATTACCCGACTCGATGATCTCCTAAATTCAACAAGTAACTTTTCCAAATTTGCCAGCTCCTTTGATTGTATCACTTGGGGCTTGACTACCACTGGGGATTTTTCTGTAAAATCATGTAGCACATCCCTAGAAAGGGAACACGACGTAAAGCCTCAAAACAATCTCATACCCCAGAACCTAATCTCATTTACTTAGATTTGGAAACTTTGGGTCCCTCCGAAATTAAAACATTTCTTGTGGCTCCTGAATCATGGACGAATAACAAACTCTAACTTGCTATACCATATTAAAGTTGTAGATTCTCCTATGTGTAGGCTTTGCAATACAATGGCTAAAGAAACAAACGCTCATCTAGTCGTCCTTTGTCCAAAGGTTGCACCAATATGGACTGGGTTAGGTGTCATGCATCAGCTGAGCACTCTCGTCTCAACTGATACTCACCCGTCCCGATGGTTGCATGATCTAATCCACCTCCATTTAAATCCCTCTGAAGGGGTGTGATTACGCACACTCTTTAAGATCTACATGACTTTTTACATCTGGCATATCTTGCTTGCACGAAATAAATTCATATTTGAAGGCATTCTTTTTTTACCATCTCTAAAGGACGTTTCACAAATAGCCGAAGAATTTTGGTTCCTGGCAGGCCCTGGGAAAACTAGGATTACAATTTATACTAAGTGGAAACCCCTCGCACAAGTAAACTACATGCTTAATACTGACTGTACTTCTGTGACCTCATCTACAAATCAACATCAACTCGGCCTAGGTGGTGTGTTCAGGAACTCTAAGGGGGAATGGGTATTAGGCTTTCATGGAACTTGCACTGCTACAGATGTCCTGGAAGGAGAAACTCACGCTCTGTTATTAGGACTCCAGCTTGCTTATCAGAACAATCTATTTCCACTGGAAATTGGGATAGACTTTCAACAATTTGTTCGGCTACTTGATTCTAATACATATCCTAATTCAACTTTGATATCTGACTCAACTTTAATATTTAATTGCAGGTACCTCCTGGGCGCACTGGATAATTCTCAACTGCACCACTTTTTCAGAGAGCAGAATAGGCTAGCTGACGGATTGGCAAGATTACCTAGTACTACTACTACGCTGTTTTGGACTCCACCATAGTCACTCAGTGAAATTTTGTATGCCGATATGAATGGAGTATTATTAGTTAGGCGGGTGAACACTTTAACTGTCCACCCAGATGTGTATTATATTAGTCCTATACAGGATGTAAATAGGGTTCCTACTCCTACTACTGCGCTTGTGACTCGATCACAACTAGGCTTATAAATATTTTGTGTTATAAATGAAACTCTGCCTGTTTCACCAAAAAAAAAAATAGAAAAAGAATAAAGAGTTTTCTCGTTGGGTTTTCATAAATATAAAATAATACAGATAATGTTTTCTCTCGTAGCACTATGAATCCGATTAGGTAAAATAAAATTGAACTTATAGAGCAATTGATACGATGAACAGACACGAGCAAAAGTGCACGACTATTTTCCGTCGTTCCAACTTCTAATTTCTTTGCTCTTTTTGGTTTTTTTTTATCCAACGGGTTCCTTAGGCCTGTTCACATATAAGCATGTACTTATTTTAAAAAAATTAAATTACATTTTTAATTTGCAATAAGCTCAATTTAAGTCTTAGCAAAAACTTACATGACTTTACAAGATATTTTGGACCACTACTCTATTTTAAAAGAGAGATAATAATGTATAATATATAGAAAATATACATTTTTAATATAAAATAGCAAGTGTAACTTGCCCTTTTTAAAATATACTTGTGCAAATCCATTCATTCTACCATGGCCGGATCTACGTTGAGCCGAGGGGGTTCTTCGTCGAAAATTATGTTATTTAATAAGATTATGGGAGTATTTGAATTGACTTTTAATAAGGAGCTTATAAGCCAAAAGTCAAAAATCATAAGTTGGTACTACTCTACTTTTAGCTTATTTTGACAATTTTTTACTTAAAAATAAGTGCTTAAAAGCACTTTTTTGCTTTGCCTAACATCACCAAAACTGAAAAAATATTTAAAAGTTAAAAGCACCTAAAAATAAATCAATCCAAACGTTCACTATATCTCTGATGTTTGAGATATTTATCAAAGACTGAACCCCATCAACACAAAATAAATGCATAGCACAGTGATCAAGAGGTTCAGATTTATCCATCTTTGTCCAAGATCAAACCTTGATGAATACATTTTTCAGCCTTTTTTTTTTCCTTGAGACGTGTAATTGTCTGTACTCCATTCTTTTTCGTTCTTTTTCTTTAACAGAAAAAGACTACTCTCTTAGTCAATTTTTTCAAAAAGATTCATAGAATAAGTTATTTTAAATTTATATTTTTTATTAACTAATGATTATATAATAAAAATGCAATGAGTAAATTGATTTCAAACTAAATATTATTATATATTTAATAATTTTTTTAATATAAATATTTAATTTTGATAAAAATAATTAAACTTTCGAATAGGTCATTCATTACTTCAATTCATTAATCTCGCTATAGATTATCTGAAAAAGAGTTCAAACAAATCAAAGGGTATATAAGATGTATATAAGCTCGCTCATATATGATCTGATCCATACATGTACAGTCTGACCTGTTCATTTGACAAACACTATTAACATTTTTTTTTTAACCCCTTAATAAAAATTCTGACTCCACTACTTCATTCTACTTTTTTTAGATGAATTGTATTGATTCAACCTCGACAAAGTTTGTAATTTCTTTTCCTCGAGGCATGACTCATGAGGCATCCATATAATTTCGAAATCTTAGCCATAATTATTGGAAGACATTTTTATACTTTCTCCCTTCCTATTATTTGTCACTTTTTTAAATTGTGTATTTCTTAAGAAAATTATTAATCAAAAGGTAATTTTAGCTAAATCTCTCTTATTTATTATTTATCTTTATTTAGTGTTCCTCTTTTTTGCTCTATAGTAATATCTTTTTATATTTATTATTTTCTTCATTTATTTTTACTTATTATTTATTTTTTAATTAAATTTTTACTTTTAATTATTATTTTTGATATATTAAGAAAAAACAACTTTTGTTTCTCTATTTTACTTAGCATTAATTATTTTTTCTAAATTAATTTCAAGACATAATAGTAAACATCATTTAATAGGATATTATGGTAAAATAACTATGTCAATAATTATTCTTTAATTAATATACTAAGTTAAAATGTGACAAATAAAAGTGAACAAAGAAAGCACTAAGAATAAAAATAAAAATAAATAACTAATTCTTCTTGAATTTGTGAAATGATGAGTATTAAAAATTATTTCTATCTATTTTTAGTAAAGATAACAACGAAATAAAATGAAGAAAGTAGTAATTAATCCCAAGAACATAGCACATGTGAACACAACTAGAGTGTCATGGAGACCTGGGAATGTTTCATTTTATCAGGTTTTAGCTTGTCCTATCTATAGATTATTATTGAATTTTAGTTTAGTACATATTTAAAAATCAATTACTATGATTTTTGTACTTTGGCAATTCTCGTTAAGTAATAAACGATTGTTTTTAACAAAATTCCAGACTTTAAGCGGATTCAATATTTAACTGCTACAAAACAAAGGAAAAAAAGAACTTACGCTGACTCATTATTATTATTTATACAAATTAATGACCATGTTACAAATGTCTTTGACATGCAAAATTAGGAATCGTAAACTTAGGAATTGTGCAAACAATATAACCGACAAGGTGCTAAACATAGTTAAAGGTGAGAAATTAACGAAATAATAATATATTCGATATAATTTTACCAGTGAATTTTAAAGAGAATAGCATGTACGTGATCTTTATTTTTTTGAAGAAGATAGAGGGATTATTTTTAGTAAACCTTCAACTCAAATAAAGCCTAACAAAAAAAAATATGTAAAACAAATAAGTTAATTAGTGAAGAATGCATACTGAAGCAATGAAGAAGAAAACAACAAAAATAAAAATGATAATTGAAGTCACAAAAACAATAAAATCAAGATAATATAATAGGAGAGTAATAAAAGAATACTAATAAAGAAAAACTAGAGGACATTTGACTATTTACTAATCTTTTATCTCAATCTCTAAATTTTCTTATATAGGGGCATATTCTCGATAAGTTGCATATGCTATATGTCTTGGCTAACACTTCTCCTCAAAACCTCTTCGATCTATACCTCTACCTCTTTATACTCACTATGTATTGTCAACCTCTTACGCCTCCTTACTAAGGTAGATCTATCCATCTTCTCTTCACATGTTTAAATTAATACTCGGCTTGTCGCTACTTTGATTCAAAAGGTAACCGACGGTTTTCAATTTTCTCCGCTTTCCGCAACCGTAACCACTTGTCATTCCTATTACTTATTTCAATCGCACCTTTTTTATCTTGTCCACACAAAAGTCACTCTCATCTTGTTGGAATCACTTTCTTATCCTACTCTCCCTGTATGTTATATGAGATTCATCTCAACTTTTTTATTTCTGTTACTTTCATCTAATGGACGTGCGAATTCTTAATCAACCAACACTCTACCTTATACATCATGATTGGTCTAACCATCACCGCTTTATTAAACTTATCTTGAAATTTTAATGGGGATATATTTATCACGCAAGACACGATATGAGCCATCATTTCATCTACCCTGCTTCAATACAACGTATAATATCCTCACAAACTTTTTCATTTTCTTAGATTATAGACCCAAATACTTGAAGTTTCCTCTTTTGAGGATAACTCGTGTATCAATCATCACTCACGTGAATAATGTTACTAGACTTGCACGCTTAGTATTTTGTCTTAGTCTTGTTCAACCTGAACTCTTTAGACTCCAGAGTCTGTCTCCAAATATTCAACGAGCCTGTCATTGACTCAGTCGAGTGTCTCATCAATCAAAACTATGTTATCTGCAAATAACATACATCCTGGCAAATATCATCGTTATATCGTGTCATTTTATTCATTACCAAAGTACATAACAACGGGCTAAAAGCTGATCCTTAGTGTTATTTCGTCATAACTAAGAAGTATTTCAAATCTCCTCTCACTATCCTAACTCGGATCTTAATTTTATGTATATATTCATAATCATCCTAATATTGAGAGTCTGGAGCCAAAAGGGCACTTTTTTTGATAAAAATTTTCAAAAGAGACACTTAATTTCGAAAAAAAAAATGGACAAAATGTTGTGGGGCCAGCGACTTGCAAGTTGCCTGGGGCCCAGCGACTTGCAAGTCGCCAAACACCCAGCGACATGTATGTTTCACTGTAGAGCTGCTTCTTTTTTTTGTTTTGTGAAAATGTATGCATATATTGTTGTTGCATTCTGTTGTAATTAAATAATTTCTTTTGATTTATTAAATTTGCACGTTTTAGGATATTGGGTGGAAAGGTAAATTGGACTGGTAAGATTTTTAAATTTTTTTAAAAAAATTTACCTTATATATTTAATTTTCTTCAACTCAATAACATGACATGACATACATAGTTTTAATTATTTTTTTATAAATAATTTTATGTACATCTGTTTTTGGCAGGCTATTAGCATCAAAATTTAGTGCGATATCACAAGATGTCAACAAAGTTAAAGTTTCTTTCAAAAAATTATATGATCCTAAGAATCGTAGTAGTCTTCCTCTAAATGTTGACAAAAGATTATTTAAATTTAATTTTAAATTAATTAATTTACATTATATTGAAATTATATGAAAATAGAAGGGCCGAGAGGCTTTGGAGCAACTGCAAAGTTGTCTCTATGTAAAGGGTGACTTAGACAGAGTTTGCTCGGCCTTCTCAAATTCCGTGAATATGACATACTTTATACATCAGACTGTCTTGAAATTATAGATATGTGATGCTACGTGGGAGTTCTGGATTTTATTCATATGGAATATTTGAACATTTAAAAGGATAGCCATATCTAAATATGGAGGAAGGTAGAATTGCTATTAAGCTCAGTAAATCACTGTAAGTTTATTATTAATATTCACTCTCTATATTTTTATTCATTATCCTTCAATTATTTATTTTTTAAGGCGTTCAAATATTTCATGAATTATAGTTATAACATTTATTGTCTGTAATAACATTTCATTATTACGATCAGTGATAATAATTGAAACTGAATTTCCATGTTACATTATATGTATAAAGTATGTCATGTTCAAAGAGTTCGAAAAGGGCCGAGCAAATTTTGTCTAGATCACGCCTTATATAGAGATAATTTTACAGTTGCTCCAAAGCCTCTCAATCCTTCTATTTTCATATAATTTCAATATAATGTAAATTAATTAATTAAAAATTAAATCTAAATTATCTTTTGTCAACATTTAGAGGAAGACTACTATGATTCTTAGGATCATATAATTTTTTGAAAGAAACTTCAACTTTGTTAATATGTTGTGATATCACATTAAATTTTGATGCTAATAGCCTGGCAAAAAAAGATGTACATAAAATTATTTATAAAAAAATAATTAAAACTATGTATGTCATGTTATTGAGTTGAAGAAAATTAAAATATACAAGGTAAAAATATTTTTAAAAAATTTAAAAATCTTAGTTGTCCAATTTAACTTTCCACACAGTCTCCCAAAACGTGCAAATTTAATAAATCAAAAGAAATTATTTAATTACAAAAGAATGCAACAACAATATATCCATACATTTCCACAAACGAAAAAAGAAGTTCTACAGTGAAACATGCATGTCGCCTGGCTGTCTGATCGCTGGGCCCCACGCGACTTGCAAGTCACTGGCCTCACAACATTTTATCCGTTTTGATTTTTTTCAAAATTAAGTGTCCTTTTTAAAAATTTTAATAAAAAAAAAAGAATTATTTTACCTCCGGACTCTAATATTGACTACAATACAACTCTAATCTCCAAACATCACCATAAAATCCCTTGAAACTTTGTCATAAACTTTTCTACATCAAAATGAATGAAAAAGCTAATTCGTGCAAGGAATTAATTTGAATAATAATAATAATTGAGATTTTTCTCGAAACATACACTTTTTAATGAGTTTGTATAGTATTTTCTCTGTTTCATAATAAATGAATTGTTGAATTTTGACACACATATTAAGAAAAAAATATTAAAGACATAAATTTAACACAACTTTCCATTTATATTTCAAAAAAAAAAAAAAGTTGACCTTGTAAAACTTTTTCAAAAGTTAATTGATTGTCAATTCATAAGGATAAATTTAAAAGAAAAAATTAATGATTCACTTATTTTAAAACATCAATAAATATCTCCAACAATTTACTATCTTTTAAAAAGGAAAATCTGAAAAAAAAAAAAAAAAACACTAAATCAGTTTGTACTTTGTACACCGTCTATGTAGACAAGAAATTACCAATTTTGGAATAAAAACACTTGAACCATCTAGAAAACCTCAAATAGGAAAAAAGAAAACAAATTTAGAAAGAAATAAGAAAGAAAAAAAAAAAAAATTGAAAGATGGGGGGAAAAGAAAAATGAAGAAAAAAAAGGGCACCCACTCTGTTCTGTTGGATAGTCTGCATCCCACGTACCAATCTACAACTAATCTCTCTTTCTTTATTTACAAAATATTGCAATTTGGATCTAATACTAATTCAGGATTTGCCTTAGAAAACCACTGTAAGTTGTTTAAATCATTTGGCAAAAAAAAAAATATTCAAGATTTCTTTGTGAATGTTTATTTGCCATTAGATTTATTCAAGGTTTTGAAAAGGGTGTGATTTTTGTGTTGTTTAGTGTGGAATGAATGGTTGTAAATGTGGTTTTTGGTTGTGTGTTTAGTGGGATGTTTTATGGTATATTTTGTATTTTTGAAATTTTATTGATAAGGTGAATCAAGATTAAAGGGTTTGGTTTCTTGGATATTTTGTGTTAAAGTTTGAGTTTTTATTGATAAAGTGAATCAAGATTCAAAAGGGGTTGTATTGGATTTAGTTAAATGGTAGTTGGGTTGGTGGTTTCTTGGATATTTTGTGTTAAAAGTTTGAGTTCTTATTGATGAAGTGGATCAAGATCCAAAAGGGTTAGTTGGGGTGGTGGTTTCTTGGATATTTTGTGTTAAAGTTTTGAGTTTTTATTGATGAAGTGAATCAAGAATCAAAAGGGGTTACTCAATAGTTCTGACTAGAATGTGTTTTGAAGGTTATTGCATTGGTTATTGGAAGTGGTGGAACCAATAACTAGGACAAATGAGTACTTTCAGTAGAAGTTTCTCTCATAAACAGAGGGCATTGGCAGTTAGCAGTCCTAGGTTGTTCGATAAGCCAGTTAGCAGCCCTAAATTTAGTAGGAAAAGTGAGGTTTCAAGACTTTTTTGTGTACTTATAGCAATTGGATCTGTTGTTTCCTTTTTCTTGGCAATTGGAGGAGGGTATTTATATGTCCTACCCAATCTTACAAAATCTTATCATGAGGAAAATCTTGTTAGTTTTAATGGTTCAGATAGTTTTTGTGATATATTTGATGGAAAATGGGTAGTTGATAACAGCTACCCATTGTATAATGCCTCAGAATGCCCTTTTGTGGAGAAAGGATTCAACTGTTTGGATAATGGTAGAACCGATGATGATTATCTTAAGTGGAGGTGGAAGCCAAGGAATTGTGAACTCCCTCGGTTTGATGTGCATTATATGTTGGAAATTCTCCGAAATAAAAGAATTGTATTCGTTGGAGACTCGATGAGTAGGACTCAATGGGAGTCTTTGATATGCATGCTAATGAGTGGGGTGCAAGATAAGGGAAGTGTATATGAAGTAAATGGGAATAAGATCACAAAGTTAATTCGATTTCTAGGAGTGAGGTTTAGTTCCTTCAATTTCACCATTGAATTTTATCGATCAGTATTCCTTGTCCAACATACTTGGTCTTCCAAATATGGAATAAAGAGAGTTAGATCAACCCTTACGTTGGATAAGCTTGACGATATCAGCAATGAGTGGATCAATGCAGACGTCCTCATATTCAATTCTGGACAGTGGTGGGTACCTGGGAAGCTTTTTGGAGTGTAAGTGCTTTTTATTCTTTTACTAACACAAGTTTCTTTACTTTGCAAGTATATATACATGATAGCAAACTGTAACTACCTTCATAGACTGCAAAATTGTCATTGAACTAAATAACAACAACATGACAATTTTGTAGTATATGAAGAGCCTTCATATATGAACTCTCCCTTTTAATCGCCGTTCTCCTTTCCTCTTTCACTTGTCTGGATTTCATCACCCCTACATTCATGAATATTAGTAAAGGATGCTATTTTCCCCTAAGAAAGTGGAAAACCGCTTTTTGATACCTTTGCTGTAGCCCCCCTTGTTTAGCACATGCGAGTATCCGTGTGTGTTCCACAAGAATATGGTTGAAAGTCTCAATAGGACAGGCACTTAAAACGGGAATTGCTTGTTCCACAGTGAGGACTCATAGTGCTGACCCCTACTAGTTAGTAAGGAGTAGTATTTTTTGTTCCCATAGTGAAAATTCATTTTAGGAGCCACTCACGGATGAACACATTGCTTCTGTTTAGTTTCATTGGTTACCTCGAACATTTGTTTAAGGTCTTTAAAGAGAGTTGGTACTAGCCACTTGCTCTGTTCTCCTTTCTATAGACAGTAAATGAATTGGAAAAGCTCATTCTTTTCCCTCTTGCTTATTCTCCTTTCTATAAACAGTAAATGAATTGGAAAAGCTCATTCTTTTACCTCTTGCTTATGTTTTCCAAACTAATGTGCAAAACGGGCTTGGGTGTTCTCATTAGATTTCTTGACTTGTTTTCCAGTCTCTCTCTGTCCTTGGGTAAAAACTTGACATCTGCGGTGACATATATGCTTTCTGAGGATGACATTTGTCGCCCAATCATTTAAAATTTCCTTGTATCTTGTATTCATTTTTGTACATCTACTGTATTTCGAATCTAAAGCTAGCTCACATCTATCGCCTTAAGGTAGAAATGTCTCCGTATCTTTCATTTCTTTCCTGGATACATCTTGTGTGAATTGCAGCATTTCGATCAGTAGGTTTTAAACAATTCTAAGTTGCTAAATAGTAAACAAGATCAAGGAAACTTTTATGAGATAGATAATGCTCTTGTGTTTCCTTCTTACTTTTCATGCAGAGGGTGATATTTTTGTGTTCCAGCTGTTCTCACGATGCTTCTAAATCTTTCTTTGATTAGGGGGTGCTATTTCCAAGTAAATAATACACTGAGGCTTGGAATGTCAATTCCGGCGGCATTCAGAACTGCCCTTGAGACTTGGTCATCCTGGATTGATACCAAAATTAACCCTAACAGGACGCGTGTGTTTTTCAGAACGTTTGAACCTTCTCATTGGAGGTACTTGTTGATAGCTATGCCTTCTATACAGATGAATGCTTTTGGATCTCTCAGTAGAAAGTTTCTACAAATTCGAGCTGGTAATAATTGGATGGACCTTTGAACATTTCTTTTGACATTTCAACATTCAAAGCAATTGTTTTAATAAGTAATGAGTCTCCAGCAAAAAGAGAATGCTGCGAGAGAAATACATCCAGAATTTAGTACCATCTCAAAGTAACTAATGTCTTAGCATAACTTTGAAAGGATCATAAACATATTTTGAGACTTCGCTCAATAGTGAAAAACTGATGTTGAAGTCCTTAATTGAATCTTGTGGACTTTATTGATGTTCGAAAAGTTTTAATGTTGGTTTCTCTTGTTCCAGTTTCATGGAAATTATTCAATATAGAACCATATTTAACGTCTCCAATGTTAAAGATAACACTACCTTCCTCAGGGCTCAGACCCCACTTGTGGGACTACACTGGGTATATTGTTGTTGTTGAACAGTTGTATTTATTATTTTATTTCACCTCATTGAACAGTTAGGCTATATACCTTTTTAATACAAGTAATTCGGATATGTCTTTTTTTTGGTCATCGAACAGATGATCCTCCTTTATTAGTTATGGAGTTTATGCTTCTTTTGTTGTCCTATTTCTCAGAGTTGCATTTGCTTTTGTTGGTTTTAGCCCTAACATACTATGTCATTGCAACTAATGAATACATATTGGTTTTGCATCAGCAATCTAACTCAGCGATTGTGCAATGTGACAAATCAACCTCTTTCGGAGACTAATGGTCAGGAGAGTAGCTCATTTTCAGATACTGTACTAGAGGTGGCACACGGCATGAAAGTTCCCGTTAATGTGCTACACATAACTCCCATGTCTGCGTTCAGGAAAGATGCACATGTTGGTCTTTGGAGTGATAATCCATCTCTGTCTGATTGCAGTCATTGGTGTCTACCTGGAGTTCCTGATATTTGGAACGAAATGGTCCTCTCATACCTGCATGATAACTATCGACATACGTCATTGTATCAACAAAGCGAGTAAGTTTTGATACTTGCATATAAAATTGATCAATTCAATAGTATTTCTCTTTTTTGTTCACTGTGTGATGTGTTATGGTTAATACAAATCCTAAGTGGACTCAAACAGCCAGTATGTGCTCAGGCATCTAAGTTAAAAAATTAGGATGTCTAATAAGTACTTTTTCTATCTTATGTTTTCGTTTGAATCTACCAGGCATGAAGCACAGGCTCGGTTAACTTTATGGATTTTCATGCATCGAATTGTAGATCTTCTTTGATAATGTCCTCCTAGGATATGTATTTTGTTGTACCTTCAGGAAATTAAGTTCTGAGCTATAGATGATGTGCCGAAAAAGGTGAGAGATTAGCAATTTGATCTGTTAGGAGTGACAAGTTGAGGGATCCTTAAAAGATTAACGAACTGCTTCCTATTCATGTCCAATCAAGTCATGCTCAAGACGACATGCCCAACATTCCTAACACATGAGAATGTGTGGAGGCATGTTTCCTTGATATGTCGAACTTGTATCCGTATCCAGTTGGTTGTAGCTCCTTAATACTGTGAAACATTTGATATCCTTACTGCATGGTCCCAAAATAGTCACATTCAATTAGTCAACCTGTGCCTATTAAAGCTAGTACTTTTTATCCAAATATTTGTAGAGTTTGTGTTATTAGTGGTGAGGTATCTTTTTTACGTGCTGAATCTGTTGTACGTCGATATAGCAACAAAAAGTTAATTCTTAATTCTGTCTTTGTTTACCTGTAACTTTTCAAGGGTTGATCACCCAGCTTATGCAGGTTTCTTTACCTCTAGTTAAGCATGAAAAGAAAGTTGTGTAGCCTCGTAGAAATTTGATTCACTGCTTACTCTGGATTGGCCAAAGTTGTTTTCCTATTAAGTGAGGTTATTGTTTGTTGCAGATTCAATGGCTTGGACTGATGATGTATTATCATATGAAGGAAATATACCGGCTTATGCTTTTATATGGAGGTCTATCAATTTTGCAAAGCAGTTTTGAACAGAAATGTATAGATACAGTGAGAAGATAATTTGTACCGGGAAATTTATTTCTTCTTTTTCATCTTTACTTTTTTTGGTTCACTAAATTTGTTTTGTAAGAGGGAAAGAGAAAATTGTATATCATTCCCAGAATGTGTCTTGTTTCTTGATATGTAATGTAGTTTTCAAAAAATTATATTTTAATTACATCTAAAGTTTGACGTCTCTTGAGCATTCTTTTGTTTATTGTTTACTCACGAAAGATCCAAACCTTCTTCTTCGGAGCAGAATGGGACGCGGCTAAAACATATAAAGATCGATTCTTGTTACACCTGAAAAGTTGAAAGCGTCACACAGAAACTCAGAAGTTACAAAAGTTATTTTTCTTTAATTTCAGCAACTAAAATACATCTTTGAGCCTTAAATCAAGCAATATGATCAATGGGAATTCAGGTAGTCCACTCTTGCTTGCTTGGAATTGAGGCACATTTGATATCGTATTTGTTAGCATTACTTTAAAAACCTTTACGAATTTGCTGCACCAAAATTAGTAATAAGAGTTATCTGCAGTAGTTGAACATGTATGAAATTACTCTACTTGCTATTATAGAATCTTTCTTGAAGAAATTGTTCAAACGTAGCCTTTAATAAACTGAATAGAAGAAAATAAATTTGCAAAGCAATAACCTAAATAGAAGAAAATGAAAAAAGACAATTAAATTTTTTTTATAAAGGGTTAACAAAATCAATTACATTGAGCAAACATACTTATCTAATATTTGTCTAATTTAGCTTTAAATTAGGTTAAAGTTACTCAAGTACATATAACAGGAAAAACATTAAGCAAATGATTTTGCTTGCAATATTACTGGTATACATATGTACATGAAAAGTTGTCCAAATTTCCCCCAAACACTTTCTGAGCCTCTTATCCCTAAAAAAGGAAATAGAACAAAAAAAAACATGCTTCAAGTAGGCAATGACATTCCTCATATTCAAGGTCTTGAAGTAATAGCTAGAATTTCAGAGAAATACCAAATCAATCAATGGCCATTGGTGTAATCCTCTTTCTGGTAGCCGTTTTAGAAATTTGAGGGGTTGATGATATTGTTGATTCTTGTTCAGAACTTTGAGGGGTTGATGATATTGTTGATTCTTGTTTCTCTTCTGTTTTCTCTTCTGGTTTTGCACTATCTATATCCATGCATTTATCACTGCCAATAATTTCTGGAACATTTTCCTCCTGTTTCTGCATATTATTTTTATCATCTCCAGCTATTTCTTTTTCTGCAAACAATTTCCAGATAGACATATTTTTAGTACCGGAAGACCACATGGACAAAACAATACAAATTAGTTGGAGGAACACAGCAAACCTGGCCTACAGAAAGTGGATCCTAGTTCCTCGTTATCAAATTCTAGCAGAGTGCAGTAACCATCTTGGGAGGATAATGCCAGATATTTCCCAGTAGCCGACCTTCATCATTTTGATTTAGTCCAAAAGAAACGGAGTTGAATTTCAAGAATGGTTCAGGGAAGAGACTGAGTGCTGACAGCATTTGAAAAAGAAAAGGGAAGCCGGAAATACCATGCTATGTCTGTTACAGCAGCATAATGAAGACCAGCTACGACGGCTATTGGTTGAACACTTTCTGTGTCATAGATGTACAAGGAATTCAATGTAGCCACAGCAAAAACAAGACGATAAGGAAGCTTGAAGAATGATGCTGCAGTCATTAAGAAAGGATTGGGTGTCAGAGCATAACATAGCGCAATCAACTCAAAAAGGAATCCAGCAGGAGAACCTACAATCGCTTGATCCTCTCAAGTGAAATGTCATGGGGCAGAAGCGTACAGCAATGACAGGTTTGCTGGCACCTGGCAGCATTAAAGCTGGTCTGTCAATGTCCAACAAAGTTGAAGCATAAGTATCCGATCTTTGTGAGCTAGAGGGAATAAAATGGGTTCGCTCTAATAAAATACAGTATAGTACCAAAAAGACAGAAGATCCTTGCCTTGTGAGATCTTTCCTAGAAAACACATAAGCGGTGTTCACTGGTTCTGAAGCAGGTGTAAACTTGTAAGAACCTGAAATAGCAAAACACATCAATATTCCTACCTTCTACCTTTACTTTGCCAATTTCTTTTTCCCCCATCCACCCCAAAAATGATACAACAACAACAAACCCAGTGTATTCCCACATAGTGAGGTCTGGGGAGGGTAAGATGTACGCAGTCCATACCTCTACCTCTAAAGAAGTAGAAAGGTTGTTTCTGATAGACCCCCGACTCGAGACACGGAATAATAAACAAATTCATAGTAAAGCATGGAACAAGATGGCATAACATAAATACGACACCCACAAGTAATAGTAAGCAGAGAAAAGTAAACAGATTCGTAATAAAGCATGAAACAAGGTATCATAACAAGAATAATACCCCCACCAAGTAATGCCCTACACTAGCGACCCAAACTGACCCTAGCCTTCCGCCCTAATTCGCGTCCTCCAGATCTTCCTATCTAGGGTCATGTCCTCAGTGAGCTGTAACTGCTCCATGTCCCGCCTAATTACCTCTCCCCAGTACTTCTTCGGCCTACCCCTACCCCGCCTAAAACCATCTAAAGCTAGCCTCTCACGCCTACGAACCGGGGCATCCATGCCCCTCCTCATCACGTGTCCGAACCATCTCAATCGGACTTCCCGCATCTTATTCTCCACTGGAGTCACACCAACCTACTCCCTGATAGTCTCATTCCGAACTCTATCCCCCCTAGTCAGCCCACACATCCAACACAACATCCGCATTTCCGCCACCTTCATTTTTTGAATGTGGGAGTTCTTAACTGGCCAACACTCCGCTCCATACAACATGGCCGGACGGACTGCCACCCTGTAGAATTTGCCTTTAAGCTTGGGCGGCACCTTCTTATCACACAACACCCCCGAAGCGAGCTTCCACTTCATCCATCCCGCCCCAATACGGTGCGATACATCCTCGTCAATCTCACCGTTACCCTGAATCACGGACCCGAGATAATTGAAACTATCCCTCTTACATACCACCTGTGATTCCAACTTCACTACCACCTCATTCTCCAGCCTCACGTCATTAAACTTGCATTCCAAATATTCTGTCTTGCTCCTACTCAACCTGAACCCTTTAGACTCGAGAGTTTGTCTCCACACCTCTAATTTATCATTCATACACACCCGCGTCTCATCAATCAAAACTACATCATCTGCAAAAAGCATACACCAAGGCACCTCTCCTTCCTTGAATACGCCGCGTCAACACATCCATCACCAAAGCAAACAAAAAGGGACTAAGAGTAGATCCCTGATGCAATCCTGTCAAGAGAGTGAAATGCTCTGAGTCTCCTCTCGCCGTCCTCACCTGGGTTTTAGCTCCATCATACATGTCCTTAATTGCTCTGATATACGCCACCGGGACTCCACTCACCTCCAAGCATCTCCAAAGCACCTCCCTGGGGACTTTGTCGTATAACAATAAATAAAAAATGGAATACAGGTCAGATGCCTTGCATCTATCGTGTGAGAACTATCACATGAAGAAACAGTTACGAAGAAATCCAACTTTCTCTCTTGAAGCTCGATCTCAAGTACAGTTCTACCTTTCAAAAGCAGTAAATAGCAAGAAATGCAAATGAAGAGTCCAAAGATAAAGCTTAAATGAGAATTACAAGACAGATGTCATGTGGAAATTAACCTGACACGCAAAATGTCAAGACACAAATTTGCACAAAAAAAAGAAGGTTCTGATGATGATGCATTATTGGCTTATTCTGAAAGTAGAAAAATATTGTAAAACTCAAGCAATGAAAAAGAAATCTGTTTGAAACATATCCGAATATGATATTTCACAGGATGGTTTTCCGTCTTTTTTTTTCTTTTGGAGGGGTTGGGTGCAGGGGAGAAAATGCAAAAAGATAATAAACTTTCGGGAAACAAGTTGAAAGAATGATCAAAATGCACACATTATAATTAAGACTTCTAAGTTTCAAGGTTGTACCTGCAGGCACAAGCAGGAAGGAACCATCAGGAGACCAAGATAACCTTCGGAAGAAAGATGGAAGTGTCTCATCAAGAAAGAGATGATTTTTAGTAGGCTGCATGAATTTGGGAGCTCCAAAGTTATTATGCATGTAATATTCACTTATAATATAGAAGGCATTGAAAGACTGATATGATAATTGACCTTGGACTCATCCGGCGGTTGTGGTTCAACCT
Source organism: Capsicum pubescens (assembly GCA_030864215.1). Lineage (NCBI taxonomy): Eukaryota > Viridiplantae > Streptophyta > Magnoliopsida > Solanales > Solanaceae > Capsicum > Capsicum pubescens. The sequence goes on from CM061549.1 coordinate 252,127,006, forward strand.
TCATAATGACATGTTGACATACAAAATTCAACTTCTCAACTCCTTTTGTTTTAGATGGTTTATTGCTGTAAATCCGGCAAGATCTATCTGAACTGAGTGAGGCAGTATACTTGGACAATGGATCCCATGCCACACCCTGCACATAGTGCAAATGAGCATCCAGAATCTGATGAACAGAACCTGATGAAGGAACTCGGCCACTGTCAGTATAAAATTTATTTATCTTAACAAAAACCCTTTTAAGTTAGATCCTCTTTTATTTCTTACCTTTGTTAACATCCCATATGATGCACGAATTATCAACAGAACCAGAAATAAAAAAAGAACCATCAGCAGACCACTGCAAGTCCAATACATCCTTACGGTGAAATCTGAGAAAAGTAAACCCATGAGTACAAGTATCAAATTAGAAATAATTCCATGACAACAATGATTATGCTCCTTCTGTCACAGGTGAGATATCTTCTTTTAAAAAAAAATTGGCCCCTACATTAGGTGGAATATCTTATCAATGACTATTGCAGTAATATTACGCTGGAAAGTTATGAGCAAAATTTGAAAAACCTGTTTAATATGGGTTATTAGAATATCATGGATTATTTGCATTGTGTTTATTTATTATTTGGTGAAGAGGTTAACAAACGTCGACTATATATACAATAACATTTTTTGTTAAATGCTGATCAACACATAAAACGGTTTTTCCCCACAAAATAAGGGATCATTATACAGATTCTGGCTTATTACAACATTCTGCTTAAAGCAAAATATAATCCAAGCAAAAACACTTAGAATATGATCTACATTATAGTGAATAATCAACACTACTAGTTAGCACATACTTCAACTGTTTCGTGTGGTTATAATATTCTATAATCCCGAAAGCAAAACCCTCTACCACCAACTACATCCACTAAATGAGGGCCGGCTACTGAAATGCCAATTATAATTATTTCTTTCTTTCAACATCAGATCTTAAAATTTATTTAACCGACAAAAATGATAAAGATCACAATCAAAAAAGCAGGACAAAAAACAAACAGTGTGGTCCAATAATTCTCTGGCTCTGCCATAGGAATAAAACCAGAAAAACAGTAGCTAATGTTCCATAGTGCGACTCTGCAGCTATCCTAGAAGTGCTTAGTAATTCATAAGAGCAATAGGACCAAATAAAAGGCTTACGATAATGTCTTCAGGACTTTCCATGTTTTGCTGTCATCTGATGAATGTAGCTTCCAAATGAGGAGCTCACCACCTACATCAGAAGTAGTCACTCTTAAAAGGTACAAAGATGCTTGTAAATAAATAACAAGTTGAAGTGTAGAAATTGTTAAATTATTTGATCCCAACTAAATTGAGAGATTTATAGGGACAAGTCTATACCATCTGCACCAGAGGCCAAATACTCTCCTGAAAATTACAAGAAAATGGTAATTCAGTTAGGCTGACTAGATCGGTACAAGTATATTATCTAACAGTTCAAGAAATCAGATGGAGGCATGCACTAGAAGTTCAGCTATAATAGAAGTTCTGATAACTGAAAAGGTTGCTAAAAATGAAGTAAACCACAGTTACAGTCAGCAGAGCATTAACATTTCCAATGTATTGATCAACCCAGAAAAGTGAGGTTTGTAAGATGATATAGACTTAGAAGTCAAAACCCCAAAAGATTATCACCATGACTCTCCATCAAGTTGTGCTTCAGATATGTTGAAACAAATGCTGCAAATACTTGCAGAAACATCGGGATCTGTTGCTTCATTTATAGTAAGAGCAATCTTCTCTACATGGTCAAAGGTAATTGATGATTTCGTGAACTTCATTGCAACTCAGTATCTAACAAATCTGACTACAAAAGAGGTTCCCCTCTCCACTCTGTATTTCCAGTTCTCAGATCGAGTGCTCAAATACAGGTTCAGCAAAAAAGATTCAGACTGCAGGAATTTCACAACCTATAGGCTATAGCAATAATCCAGAAAATCAATCAATCTAATAGAATATCTACAACTGATATTCCAACTTTCCAATGTTAATCTTCAAAGCACTACATAGGTCACCAGGATAAAAATATGTATCACAGCCATTATATTTCAAGAAATTGGCTAACAGGCCATGAAAGGACATGAAAGCCTACAAGTCTATTTCATAACAAGGTAATTTTTGAAAGGAAAAAAGGAATTTTTTGAAAAAGGAAAAAACAAGTTCACAGCTAATCGCAACTTAGTAGAGTGCGCAATAACATTTTCAATGCTGACCCTCTCAAAAACCAATATTACATTTTGCTTCAGAGAGGTATACAGAAACAGAGGAAAAATCGAAGTCATTCAAACAACCATACTTATAAATTGCACAAAACAACCTGCAGCTTCAGAAGAAAACCCAACACTCAACACGATATAAGCATGTATTGATTCTTGCCATGTTAAATTAATGCTTTAATCATCAATGTGAAATTAAAATATACCTACCCAACTTTTTAACAAATCAAGATGAACAACTTTACCTGAAGGAGAGAACCGAAGCGCGTTCACAGCACCATTATGGTAAGAAAGGCTAGTCTGGTATGATACAGAAGGCGCTTTCTTCTCATTTTCTTCAGAATTAATCATCCATAACTGTTGAAATTTTTTAAAACCCAATGTTATCATATTTCATCCCAAGCATAAAATAGTATTATGAAAGTCCCTAAAATATCAGTGTAACTTTGAAACTAGTGGTTAATACGTGAACATGCAAGTGTCTAATTTAAAATTCCATCATACACGACTTTGCAATCTGAAGCAAAAGAATTCACACTAGTCAAGCCAGAGTCACTTCAGATTAAAGCTGAAGTAACCAAGTTCAAGTAGATGGTAACATTTCAGACACTAACACAATCTATATTAGATATGAATTATTCTGTTGAATTTGAAGAAAAGATTGGTTTTAAGAGTTTGCATTAGTTATTACGTAACCATCACTAAAGGATATTTGGCTAATAGTTCAAGGTTGCGGAGAAATAAATCACTTGGAAATGTGTCCTCTGAAATATCAGACAAGCAAGACTATATGAGTTGCAACCATATGATATCAGAATGTTTGCACCACAAGGTTTCATCTAAGCGTTAAGGCCATGAGATTCAGGCAGGGTTGTTCTATAAATGGATCAGAGACAAGACAGCATCACCTTTGCTGCTATTCTCAGTGCATCTGCCCATCAGCGGCATTTGAGTTTACGCTAGAGTTTACGCTAGTGCAACAAGAGCTTGTTAAACTGATGTTTTTTGTTGGGGAAAGTTACTTGATATCTTTATGGCCTTATTGTAGTATGGCTTATGATGCTTATGGTGCCTTTTGGAACTAAGGAATGTGGAATACAGTAATGATTTTTGGTACTCAACACAAGCACATGAGCAAACAAGGAGATGAAAATTATGCTTCACTAGAGGAATTTCTTGGCTGAGCAGGAAACTGCAAGCGGCAGTGAAAGTTATTGAACAAGTGTCGATGCTACAAACAAAATTAGTGCGAGATAACCTTGTTGAGTAGCTGCAGAATTGTAGATAATAAATTGGTAGCTTATGTGGATGATACGGCTTATTAGTTAGGTCCTATTAGCCTAGACTTACAAGTACTACTATCAATAGCTAATACTGATGATGATAACTATCAAGAAGTTCCAAACCTAAGAAAATGTATAGACAAAAATGTTACAGGTAAAGACATTTTACAGTTAAACAAGACAGGAGAGAAGCTGACAACTCTAGATGTAGCATACTCTGCGGCCATTCACTTAATCCAAATACAGAAAGATAGCTGGACGCCTCTTTATTTAGGAAGAGTGCAATTTTTATTTTTGGAGTTGTTGGCAATTTGCACTTGCATAGTTCATGGAATTATCACTCCCTTTTTTTCTTTCAACTAATGATGTAGTAAGGGCAGTCACTATCATCCTTTTAGTCAGATTACTTAACTTACATTATGTCCTTTATTTTTACTTTTGTAAAACATTAGCCTCAGATAAGCTTAAATGGAGAATTGCGGTCCCTGAGGATTCATATAGACAACCCCAACTTGTTTGGATCCGCACCGCAGTTTTGTTGATTTGTCTGCATTATGCAATAAATAGTTCTGGGTGGATGCTTACTTCAGTTGTAATGCTTTGGTTCCTTTAAAAGGAGTTAAGGGCAACTATGCACCAAATCTGCAGCTACAAGTGAAAAGTTCATCAAAAGTAGTTTATCCACACTGTGGTTACACAATGAAGGTTGTATTCTTATTTAAAAGATGGTGCCAACGGGGCAGTTCCCAGCTGATTCTGTTGTTCCTCCTACTCTCAGCTATTATGGATTATGTTGAAGTTAGTTACAAAGGAAGTTAATAGTGGTAGTTGTCACTGTAGTTAGTTGTACAGGTTGTTAGAGTTAGTTACAGCTGGAACGCCAGTTGTACACAGCTAAATTAACCATATTGGCTGAGTGGTTTGATAGTTAGGAGTGTAAGCATTAGCACTAGAGCTTTGTATATAAATAGCAGTGTATAGGCACTGTTTTCATTGATTTTCTCAGATAAAAGAATAAGAGGCAGTTAATATTTCTCTCAATAGTTCTCTATCATCTTAGTTGAGCTTACTCTATAAGCATATACCTCATAATTCATCATGGTATCAGAGATTGTGCAATCGATCGCCAAGCTTTCTCTCATCTGAATTTCTACTTTTCCTTCTCGATTTCAATTTTATACTACCATTTTTTTTTATCCGCTACCCCAGTTTACATTGAATTTTTGTCGAACACCTGTTATTCACTCTTCGAAAAGGTTAGTTTGAGCTGTATAGATTCCATTCATGGCAACAAATGGAGGTGAACCCAGCAATGAGACTGAAATTCCAATTAACAATGGTTCTGCTACAATGCAAACAGTGGATCAACATCATCCTCTGTACCTACAACCATCTGATACACCAGGTAGCTCTTTAATCTCTGTTAAGCTAAATGGACCTGAGAATTATACATTGTGGAGTAGTACTATGCGAATCAGCTTATTAGGAAAAAGTAAGCTAGGTTTTGTTGATGGTAGACATCCTAAGGAGAGTTTTCCTTCGTCTCTTCATGGGTTATGGGAAAAATGTAATGCAATTGTTCTATCTTGGATTATGAACTCTGTTAGTGCTGAATTGTTGTGTGGTATGGTGTATGCCTCGAGTGCTCATAAAGTTTGGATAGATCTACAGGAGCGATTTGATAAAGTGAATGGCTCTCGAATTCTTTTTCAGCATAAAGAAATTGCCACTTTAACTCAAGGCATTTCTTCGGTCTCTGCCTATTTCTCCAAACTAAAAGAGTTTTGGGCAGAATTTGATGCTCTTATGCCATGTCCTGGTTGTAATTGTGTTGAGTCCAGGAAATATGTTGAACATTTTGGAGTACCAACGGTTATTGCAGTTTTTAATGGGATTAAATGAGTCGTATTCTCAATCAAGCAATCAGATCTTAAACATGTCTCATATTCCATCTATTAACAAAGCTTACTCTATGATTATCTCTCTGAAGAGGGTAGAAGGAACATGACTCTGCATCATGTGTCTGATCTGAGTGAGGGTACAACTGTGCTATCTAGTGTGAAAGGCAAGGATGTACTTGTTCCTACCTATGGTTTTACTCAGAATGCAGCTTTACTCACTAACAGTAAAGGCAAAAGTGTGCATATGCCTGGCCATGGCTTTAATGATGCCTCTGGCTTAAGTAACAGGAGTAACAACTCCCAGCAAATTGGTGGTTACAGTGGAGGTAATGGAGCCACAGGCTATGGTTCTAATTATAGACTTAAGAAGAATCATCTATATTGTGATTTTTGTCACTTTAAAAGGTCACATCAGAGATCATTGTTATAAACTGCATGGATATCCCAATGACTACAAACAGAAGAAGAGGTTTGGTGCTAACAATATGTCTAGTATTACAGCTTGCTACTCACTTGGTGCTTCTAGTAGTGCAGGTGCAAACCAAGCAAGTACTTACCCTGCAGGTACTTCTCAAATGCACCCTAGTCCTAGTGCTAATGGGCTCATGTCCAACATTCCTCAATTCACTCAAGACCAGTACAATCAACTTCTTCAATTGCTTGGAAAAGGAGCAGATACTACTGATTCCCCTATGACAGCAGGTATGACAACTTCTGCTGTAGCTGGTGGTGTGTTTAATACCTCCCAAAAATGGATAGCTGACTCTGGTGCCTCCGGTCATATGATACCCTCAACCTTCTCACAGATCTTAAAATCATTGACAGTATCAAAGATGGTAAAGTATACTTACCAACAGGCAGTATAGCCTACGTGAAACATGTAGGATCAGCTTGCATTCTTCAAGGGCAAAAGATAACAAATGTTATGCACATTCCTGAATTCAACTATAATTAGTTGTCTGTCTCTAAGTTGACTAAAGAGTTGAGATCGGTTGTGTTGTTCTATCCTGATTTTTGTATATTTCAGGATCTCTTAAGTGGCCAGGTGAAGGGGATTGGTAAAGAAGATGACGGACTATATGTGATAACAACTGGAAACAGGATTGATGTTCAAGATGAGACTAAAGTGTTACAAGAGTCACTCAGGCTTTTGTGATGAATAAACAACAGGATTCCATATTGTGGCATAGAAGACTAGGGCATGTCCCTCTAAATACTTTGCAGAAAATAAGTAGCTTAAATCATATATTGAGTGATACTAGAGTAAAAGAATGTATTGTCTGTCCCTTGGCAAAGCAGACAAGATTACCATTTCCTTTGAGTAATTCTGTTGCACCTTGTTTCTACACTATTCATGGAGATATATGGGGTCCTTATAGAGCCCCAACTCATGATCGAAAACGATATTTTCTTACTTTAGTTGATGATCATTCAAGATATATATGGTTATTCTTGTTGCCTACTAAGTCTGATGTGATTGCTGCTATTAAAAGTTTCTTTGCCATGATCCATAATGTTTATTCTTGTTGTCTACACTACTCCAGTCTCTAGGTATTATCCATCAAAGCTCTTGTGTTTACACTCCTCAACAAAATGGCATAGCTGAGAGAAGGCACAAGTATATTCTGGAGGTTGCAAGATCTCTTAGGTTTCAAGCTAGAGTACCTCTTAAATTTTGGGGAGACTGTGTCACAACTGCTGTGTATGTGATCAATAGACTACCTTCTTCAGTTCTTAAAGGTCAGTCCCCCTTTGAGATAATCTTTGGTCATGCTCCTAACTTGTCTCATATGAAGGTGTTTGGTTGTCTTGGCTATATCACATGTATGAAGAAATCTGACAAGTTTTCTCCTAGAGCACTCCCTGCAGTTTTTCTTGGCTATTCACAAACTCAAAAAGGCTACAAAATGTTCAGTATCTCTACTAGGGAATTCCTTGTTAGTAGAGATGTTATCTTCCATGAAGACACCTTTCCCTTTATGCATCCAGCTTCCTCTGATGTTTCTTCTTTATTTCCTATTATGGACTTTTCTTCTCTTTTGCAATCTTCTACTCCTCCATTCACATTCACACAAATTCCAAACCTTTACAATCCATATTTATCTCAACCTGAACCTCCTATTCCAGTCACTGTGTCCGAGTCCTCTATCTCAGTTTCTGTAAATAAGGAGGCTTCTGCTCTTCTACTGTGCCATCTCAAGGAATACCTGACTCAACCAATCAGCAAGAGCAACAACAGCAGGTTAATTGAACAAACTTGAGAATTTTGGGTCAGTGGTAAAGGGATCATGAAACTCCTTGAGTAGTAGCTTGGTTAACTGGATGGTAAATCTGGTCCGCTAAAGAATACTCTAAAATTCATAACAAGCTCTATAATTCTACTAATGTACGCACCTATTGAAATGATGAATCCTCAGTTGATAAGAAAATCACACACTGAGGATATGGAATCAAATGTGTATACCCATCGTTTATAGCGTCCTGCAAGGAAGATGATTCTAAAATCTGCATCTGAAGTGCCAGCCCTCGATCATCTTTCTGGGCCAATTGAGACCATACTAAGAAAGTGAACAGGAATTTGTTTGTCTCTTCCCTTTTCTGTGTGTTTTACTATCCATTGGGATGTGAGAATCGTTGTTTTAAAAATTTAAAAGTACCGCCACATTTTTCCTATTTATCCAATTACGGTAAACACATTTTCTCCCATTCGCTCAAAGAAAATAAGGATATCATCAATGGAGAAAAATTTATCCTTTCAGCTTCTAAAAATTTTGTTATTTCTTCACATTATAGCAACTTGCTTAGCCTTGAATATTAGCACTGATAAACTCCTCTTCTTCTTTCTTCTATCTGATTACCCCTTTCCTTCTCTTTCCCGTTCTTTTCTGAACTTCTTCTCTTTTCTTTTTCATTTCCCCCCTTTACTGTGTTTTCAGTTCCTTTGAATTTCAGAGGTTCTTACACTAGCTTAAAAACACATTACCCGAATTGACAAAAACTAAAATCAAACTATTAATTAACGAACAAATTGCAGACTTCCTCTCTTTTCTTCTTCATTTCCCCTTTTACTGTGTTTTCATACACTCTCTTATAATGACGCACTTCCCAAATTGACAAAAACTTAATTTAAACTATCAATTAACGATTAAAATGTAGACTTCCTCTCTTTTCTTCTTTCATTTCCTTTAAATTTCAAAGGTGCTTCTTACACTATCTTAAAAACACCTTACTCGAATCCACAAAAACTAAATTCAAACAATTAATTAATGAAGAAAATAGCTACATCTTCCGACCAGACACTTAAAATACTTAAAACCAAAATTCATCACGAGCATAATGGATGACATGCAACACAAACTAAATGCAGAAACACAAATGGCTAAGACAAAATTCATGAAGTAATAAAGGGCAAAATTCAGAAGGTTAAAATAGTAATTGTTGACCTTGATGTCATAGTCGGCACCAGCAGTAGCAAGAAGGCCAGTAAGATGGTGAAAATCGAGGGACAAAACAGGTTTAGTGTCGTGCCAATTGATCTGAACTGTACCACCCTTCATTTCTTCTTTCTTTTCCGATTTTCCAAAATAATGAACAAGAAGGAGCTTAGGGTTTTAGAGAAATGGCGAGTGATTTTGGCGGGAAAAGTTGGCTCTTATGGGCGCCTTTATTATTTCCCTATTCCTTTTCCTTCAAGGCCGTTTGGCTGGAAATTTTTCCCTTTTTTCTGAAAAAAAAAATTGAAATTGAAAATTATGGTGTATGACCATGAAAATTTAAAAAATAATTCTGATATATTTTTTTTTAAAAAGAAAACAGGTTTTTGTTATTTTCATAATTTTTTAACTTTTATTATTATTACATATAATCTCAATCTTTTAAATTTTTACATAAAACTCTCCTTGTAACATTACTTTTTTAATATTAAAGAATAAGATAATTATAATTTCAAACTTAATGTTATCCTAATTAATATATATCTTTTTTTCTCTCTCATCATTATTTTTATCTCTTATTTAATTTTCTCTCTTATTTAAGACATTATTTTACTGTTAATTTATATTTATACTCATAAATATATAAAGTATGTTATATATAAAGTTTATACCATATACACACATATATAAATATACAAAGTATTAAGAAACATACTAAGCATATTTATAATATAAATATATAAAATATATTATATATGAAGTTTATACCATATACACACATATATAAAAATACAAAGTATAAAGAAACATACTAAGCATATTTATATATTTATGGTATATGATATAATATACCATAAATATGCAAAGCATATTTTACACAGAAATAATTTATTCACACATAGTAAAATATTTTATGTATAAGAAAATTAAAGAAATAAATTAACGGCACCCTAAAATTTAATAACAACTCATCATTTCCTATTTTTTAGGAATGGAAAATGAAGGAAATAAATTAAATAAATTCCTAAAAATATAAATTTATTTGAAAGATAATATTTGTTACCTAAAAAACAGGAAACAGTGATCTATTAATATAACATTCATATTTAAAATTTTCAAATATGAGAAAACGGCTATTAATGTAAATATTATATATGTCATAATTGAAATTCATTAAATATGACCATGTATATGTAATTATTTTTATAATAGTGGCTACTTATGTTCTTTTTCCATTAGTAGGTAAATTTTAGTTGGGTGATTTTGATAGTTTGTAAAAGTTAAGGCATAAAATCATATTTAATTTTTTTTTCAAAAGTCAAAAAAAACGTGGTCAAACACAATTCCAACTCTAATTTCAACTCCAACTTGAACTCCAACTCCGAAAAAAATTTAGTTTTCATGCCAAAACGACTACTAACACAAATACTTGTTGGAGTTTTAAACTCTGTGAATGAATGGGACATGACAAAATTGATTGCACTTTACACCTCATACTCAAATGCAAGTTTTCTATCCTCATTTGTACTTCATCTGGATCATACTAATTGAATTTTTAAGTCTTTCTTTAATGATCAAAAGAAGTTACTAATTGTTTAATGTTTAAGAAGAATGTACGAATTTTTTCATTTTTGTTCTTCACTAATATTTTTCAAGAGAGTTAATTGCTAATATTTATTATTTTACTTTGAATTGTTTTTATTTTTAAGAATAATTTGAGAATAACTAGAAGGAAAAAAATGAAAACAAATGTTCAATTTATGTCCTATATTTTTTTTAAAGATGGATATGCATTGCCTCACAAATTTACTATGGATTAGAGGAAGTTTTTATTTTTATATCATTTTTTAGAACAAAATAAGAGGCGGAACTTTGAACCGCTAAGGAAAAAGGATCGGAAAAATAGTTGCGGAGTGAAATAGTCTTTTTGGGGATAGAGGGACTTGAATAGGGGTTGGGAGAGACTTTTCCCGAATTGAATTTTGGAAAATATGCTTCGCCATAAAATTTCAAAATTTTTAAGAAAATGAAAAATAACAAAAAAATATTTTTATTAGTTTTTACTTCAAATTACTCAACAATTCAAAAAAACAAACAACTCCAATTTTTAAATGTGACTTTCCACTCTGAAAACAAATTTTTCTTTTTTTAAAGTTTCACGATGAAACATGTCCAAGCACCAATTAAGTGTCATCTGTCATGTGATTTGCTTTGCCATTCGAGTATGCTGGAGTTCTGTAATTTGTATTGTCCCTGTTACAAAAATATTTCTTTTGTTTTTATCATAAGAGAAAGTAACTCGAGAAAATTGAAGGAAATATGTTTTTAAGTCTTGAATGAAGCATTGGTGATATTGATCAACTAAAATGGTCAAATATAATTAAAAAACTTGATTGGGTTAATTGTGGACTTGATTAATATTTTTCAAATTTTTTAATTTTTTCAAAAATACAAATTAACTCACACTCACAAAACTTCCCTCTCTCTGCAAATCAATCTCTCTTCTCTCTTTCTCTCGATAGTTTCTCTCTCTAACTTCTCCGAACCAACAATTTTCCAAATTTCTCCCTTCAATCTTGTACAACTTCAACAAATAGTTTTGAGTTCTTGCCCATTCCTTTTTTACTTTCAACCGCCAGTCAACGTGACAACATTCTCCGGCGACAACAACTTCGAGTTCTTCATCGTTTTTTTTTTTTATTTTCACAGGTAAAAAATTAGGGTTTTAAGTTATGACGAAAACGAAGAACTTAATTTGTTGGTGTTTGTTATTTTTTTATGTTTTTTGTTAATTTTTTTTAATGTTTGTTATTTTTTAGTTGAATTTCTCATCTGGATGTATCTGCTACTGCTGTTTTTTAACAATGGATAAAAACATGTAACGTGAATCCAACAGATGAGTAATCTGTTGCAACAAATATGACTAATCTGTGGTAATCTGTTGCAACGTATATGACTAATATGTTGCGCAGATTAGTAATCTGTTGCAACATATATGACTAATTTGTTGCAACAAATGAGTAATCTGTTGCAACAGATTGCTCATCTATTGGATTCGTTTTATAGTGTTGTAACATGAATCCAACATATGGGTCATCTGTTGCAACAAATTAGTCATATATTGCAACAGATTACTCACTTGTTGCAATAGATAACTCATATGTCGCATTCATGTTCCAGGTTCTATCCATTGTAGCAGTAGCAGATACACCAAATAAAAAATTCAACAAAAATCATAATTTTACCAAATTATGCAACAAAAATCATAATTCAACAAGAAGTAATGCCCAAGTGATATACGAACAAAATTTGACCTAAAGAAAATTTCAACAGGGACACAACGAATAAGTAAAACACATGAAAAATTTCATGAAATAAGTAAAGAAGACAAAAATAATATACCATACATCAAATGCAAAAGGATCAAAGGGACAAACGTTTAAGTTCTCCTAAAAACGTTTAAGTTTCCTAGTATTTTAATTGCTTTCTAATAGTTGACCCATCTGTTACAACAAATTTTCTATCTGTTTGATAATTTCCAACAGATGAATCATCTGATGCAACATATTAGTCATCTGTTGATTCAAATTAAGCAATTATTAGTAATAACTAAATTGATTTAGCTAAAATTAAAGATGTCTCTACGATAATGGGACAAACATTTGTGTTCTCCTAAAAATATTTGAGTTCCCTAGTATTTCAATTATTTTTCAACAGATTATCTATTTGTTGCAACAAGTTAGTCATCTATTGCAACAGATGTTTATAACTGGTTAGTCATTTGTTTATTCAAATTAAGCAATTATTAATAATAACTAAATTAATTTAATTAAAATTGAAGACAAGTCTTTAATACAAGACCTTAGACAAGGGGACAAATGTTTGAGTTCTCTTAAAAACATTTGAACTTTAGTATTTTAAATTGTTTTTCAACATATATCTTGTCTATTTAATAATTTCCAATAGATGAGTCATATGTTACAATAATTTAGTCATATGTTGTAATAGATGTCTATATTTGTTTGATAATTTTTAATAGATGAGTTAGCTATTGCAAGAAGTTAGTCATCTGTTGCAACAGATGTCTATATCTGTTTGGTTATTTTCAACAAATGTCTTTAACTGTTTGGTCTTTTCCAACAGATTACTCATTTATTGCAACATGTTATTCATCTACGAGCCATTATTAGTAATAACTAATTGATTTAACTAAAATAAAATATGAATTAATAAGTTCAAGTACAGTTTCAATTAATCTCTTGGTAATTACATGATCAACTAAGTATGTTCGTCCTGAGTAGAGTGATCGATTGATCAATTTTATTTGAAATGATTCAAACTAATCCATCATTAGAAATAACTGTATTGATTTAACTAAAATTAAAGATGAATTAGTAAGTTCAATTACGATTTCAATTAATCTAATGGTAAAAATAGTGTACTGATAAATGATGATTTGTTATTATTTCTATTGAATAAATCTTGCTATTGATTTGTTTTTTCAACAAATGAACAATCTGTTGCAACAGATGAACCATATGTTGCAAAAATGAATCAATTACTCCTACAGATGAGTCATATGTTGCAACAGAAGGGTCATTTGTTGTAATAGATGGACCATATGTTGCAAGAAATAGATCATCTGTTGGAAGAACTCAAGGGTCATGACTTTTCGATCAGTTAATTAAAAAAATAATTCGCAAATAAATAATATGAAAAAAAATATAATAAACACAATTTTGTAGCTATTTAATTTAAATAACTAAAATATCAAAGAGATAAAACGTTATAACTTTTCACCCTTTTTTGTATTTAAATCTATTTTTTTAATTTAAATAATCGAAAAGTCACCAAGTTCGATTTAATTAAGAGATATAATTATTAAAAGAGTGGTGAACAGTCGTGAATTTTTGCCTAACACACTGCACTACTCACTCATTCAATCTTTTATAAATAGGTCTCCTCAACTTTATCTCTTGCATCTTGTCTTGCATAAAATCGTCATTATGTCTTCAATCACTTCTCTTTCAAAAATAAATTTCTTGTTCATCCGTTGAGGTATGTTTTATTTTCTTGTTCTAATATGAAAATTATTAACATGCATCTATTTTCTAGTTAAGTTTCACATTTTTTTTATTAAACTACCAGTTGGCAGAGGCGGACCTACATTGAGGCTAGCGGGTGCACGAGAAAAACTCTGTATATATGGTTTGTATATCTATATACATATCAGAGTATTATGTTAAATATATGTTGTGCACCCACAATAACAATTAAGTTGGCTGGTGAGATGGTTCGGTATGCCACTTGAAAGTTACACTTAATGTGTGATTACCCATGTTCGAGCCCCAACAACAACGTTTTATTGCTCTTTTAATCATTTTTCAATTTTCTATTGTGTGGTTGCTCAGGTTCGAACACCAACAACAATGTTTCTTTATTGCTCTTTTTTTCATTTTTCAAGTTTCTTTACACTTATTGTGCAAATGTATATATTTATCTTTTGATTAAAAAAGACTTCCTACTTAGTAGTCATTTATTTCATACTTTTTCTTTTTTCTTTTATGTATTGTGGATATTATTGAGCTATTTTTTATTTTATTTCAAAATACAAGCTTCTCTCCAACTTCAAAAGGTAGATATTCTCCCTAGCTTATACTGTATAATATTTATTTTCTTTTAATCTCTTGATCATTGAGTTATTTTTTATTTAAAAAATTAGTAATTTAAAGTTTGAGATAGGCTTAAATCAAACGTTACCCGTTGCAACTATCTAGCAAACAAATCTCACGAATTTCATATTTTTCAAAAACTTTCTATTATTGTTCAAAATATAAAAGTACGTTGAATTTAAGTAGGTGAATAACACATTTTTGTCATATTAAATCCAATTAATGATATTCAATAATATCAAAATTTTGCTTATAAAATACTATAATTAATAAGTTTTCAAAGAAATGTATGTCGAACTTTGACGCTATTAATTACTATATTTAAATATAGAGGTGCACCCGTCAAGCTTAAATCCTGGGTTCGCCTCTGCCAGTTGGTACAATATGTGGTTTAGTGTTTTACGTTATTTGTTCATGCATGTTCTAGATATGACTGATCTGATTTGGTACATGTCGATTCTGCTTGACACCGTGTAGGAACTTGAAAGGTTGGTTCATGAACTTGAGTGAGAGTTGGGCGCCGCAACAACAAGGGTGCTTCGTGGGATTCGAAGGCTGAGGGGTCTGCTGCCCAATGGATTTCCGATTGACAATAATAATAATAATTATTATTATTATTAGGTTATATATTTTTTTTTATCATTTGTAATTTATTTTATCGTATCTACCTAATGTTGTAAATATTTTTTATGTAATGAATGAGAAAATCTTTATTTGATCGACTGAGTTTATTTTTTATTTTTTTTCATTCTGCCTATTTTTTAAAGATGTTGAGAGGTGTAGGTTTTTGAGCATTCGGGAGTGGAAAGAGTCAATTACAAGAAAGAAAGTGTTTGGTTGAGAGCAAGGTCATAGACTAAAATTAAATAACAACACAAGATTATTTACTATTACAACAAAATTAAAGATAGGTTGATAACAGATGGCCCATCTATTGCAACAGATGGGTAATCTATTGGAAATGACCAAGTAGATAAAGACATCTATTGTAATAGATTGATCGTCTGTCGCAACAAATTAGTAATATATTGAAAATGACCAGACAGATAAAGACATCTGTTGCAACTGATTAGTCATCTATTTCAACAAATTAGTAATCTGTTGGAAATAACAAACAGATAAAGTCATTTGTTGCAACAAATTGGTCATCTGTTGGAAATGACCAACAAATAAAGATATTTGTTACAACAGATGACCAATCTATTGCAACATATGCGTATATTTGTTTGATAATTTTCAACAGATGACTCATCTGTTGAAAATTATCAAACCTATAGGATATAGGTGGAAAGTAATTTAAAATACTAAAGCTCAAATGTTTTTAAGAGAACTCAAATGTTTGTCCCCTTGTCTAAGGTCTTGTCTTTAATTTTAGTTAAATCAATTTAGTTATTATTAATAATTGCTTAATTTGAATCATTTTAAATAAATTTTTTCAATTGATCATTCTATTAAGGACGAACACATTAATTGAAATTGTAAGTGAACTTATCAATTCATCTTTAATTTAGTCAAAATCAATTTAGTTATTACTAATAATGACTTAATTTGAATCATTTCAAATAAAATTGGTCGATTGATCACTCTCCTTGAGACGAATACACATAGTTGATCATGTAATTACTATGAGATTAATTGAAATTGTAAGTGAACTTATCAATTCATCTTTAATTTTAGTTATATCAATTTAGTTATTACGAATAATGGCTTAATTTGACTCATTTAAAATAAAATTGATCAATTGATCACTCTACTCATGACGAATACACTTTGTTGATCATTTAATTATTATAAGATTAATTGAAATTGTAAGTTTATCTTTAATTTTAGTTAAATCAATTTAGTTATTACTAATAATGACTTAATTTGAAATATTTCAAATAAAATTGATCGTTTGATCACTCTACTCAGGACGAATACACTTAGTTAATCATGTAATTACGATGAGATTAATTGAAATTGTAAGTGAACTCATTAATTCATATTTAATTTTAGTTAAATCAACATAGTTATTACTAATAATGGCTTAATTTGAACCATTTAAAATAAAATTGGTCAATGAATTATTCTACTAAGGATGAAACACTCAATTGATCATGTAATTACTGAGATTAATTGAAATCGTAATTGAACTTACTAATTCATCTTTAATTTTAGTTAAATCAATATAGTTATTTCTAATAATGATTTAATTTGAATTATTTCACATAAAATTGGTAAATTAATCATTCTACTCAGTACGAAACCCTTAATTGATCATGTAATTACTATGAGATTAATAGAAATCGTAATTGAACTTAGTAATTCATCTTTAATTTTAGTTAAATCAATATAGTTATTTCTAATGATGACTTAGTTTGAATTATTTCAAATAAAATTGGTCAATTGATCACTCTACTCAGGACGAACATACTTAGTTGATCGTGTAATTACCATGAGATTAATTAAAACTGTAATTGAACTTATTAATTCATATTTTATTTTAGTAATCAATTTAGTTATTACTAATAATTACTTAATGTGAATCAATAGATGACTAACATGTTACAACAAATGAGTAATCTGTTGGAAATGACCAAACAAATAAAAACATCTGTTGAAAATGACCAAACAAATATAGACATCTGTTGCAACAAATGACTCACTTGTTGCAAGAACTAATTCATCTATTGAAAATTATCAAACAGATATAGTCATCTGTTGAATTCATCTATTGAAAATTATCTAACAGATATAGACATCTGTTGCAACAGATGACTAAGTTGCTGCAATATATGACTCATCTGTTGGAAATTACTACATAGACAAAATATGTGTTGAAAAGCAATTTAAAATACTAAAGCTCAAATATTTTTTAGGAGAACTCAAACGTTTTTCCCCTTGTCTAAGGTCTTGTCTTCAATTTTAGTTAAATCAATTTAATTATTATTAATAATTGCTTAATTTGAATCAATAAATGACTAAACTGTTATAAACATTTATTGCAACAGATGACTAACTTGTTGCAACAAATAGGTGATCTGTTAGAAAATAATTAAAATACTAGGGAACTCAAACATATTTAGGAGA
Organism: Capsicum pubescens; assembly: GCA_030864215.1. NCBI lineage: Eukaryota > Viridiplantae > Streptophyta > Magnoliopsida > Solanales > Solanaceae > Capsicum > Capsicum pubescens. Next base: position 252,144,623 of record CM061549.1, read on the forward strand.
ACTTAAATGTTTGTCCCATTGTCTTAAAGACTTGTCTTTAATTTTAGCTAAATCAATTTAGTTATTACTAATAATTGAATAATTTGAATCAACAGATGACTAACATATTGCAACAGATGATTCATCTGTTGGAAATTATCAAACAGATAGAAAATCTGTTATAATAGATGGGCCATCCATTAGAAAGTAATTAAAATACTAGGGAACTTAAATGTTTTTAGGAGAACTCAAACGTTTGTCCCATTGATCCTTTTGCATTTGATGTATGATACACTATTTTTGTCTTCTTTACCTGTTTCATGAATTTTTTCATGTGTTTCACTTATTCATTGTGCCCTTGTTGAAATTTTTGAAATTTTTTTAGGTCAAATTTTGTTCGTATATCACTTGGACATTACTCCATAGGTGATTTTGTAAGTATAATTATGATTTTTATTGAATTTCTTATTTGGTATATCTGCTACTGCTACAATGGATAGAACCTGCAACATGAATCCAACATATGAGTCATTTGTTACAATAAGTGAGTATTCTATTGCAACCTATGACTAATCTGTTACAACATATGACCCATATGTTGGATTCATGTTACAACACTATAATACGAATCCAACAGATGAGTAATCTGTTGCAACATATTAGTCATATATGTTGCAATAGATTACTCATCTGTTGCAACAGACTAGTCAATATGTTGCAACAAATTACTTATCTGAGCAACAAATTACTCATCTGTTGGATTCACGTTACATGTTTTATCTATTGTTGAAAAACAACAGTAGCAGATATACCCAGATGAGAAATTCAACTAAAAATTATAATTTTACTTACTAAAATCACCTATGAGTAATTCCTAAGTGATATACGAATAAAATTTGACCTAAAAAAATTTGATCAAGTAGCAATAGTAACGGTAACAATAATATTCAACAACAAGAAGATGATGATGATGAACAAGAAGAGATGATAATGAAGAACAAGATGATGATAATGAAGAAGAAGATGATGAATAAAGAAACCACAACAATGAACAATAAAAAACATGAAGAGAGAGAAAACTCCAATAAATTAGAAGAGAGAGAAACGTGCCTTTTTGTAATACCCAGCATGTTTCTAAGCTAGGAAGTGAATAAGTATTCCTGCGTATGAAATCTCTTATCCTGTGATTCATACTTGCGTACATGACTTACAATGAATATCCTAGTGATAGTATAGCTTATGATGCATTAAGCATGTTCATATGAGTCACTTAAGGTAATACAAGCTAAGAGTTTTTGAATCCATCAATTTTTAGTGTTCGATTTTGCAAGGGTCATCTTTTAATGAGTATAACTCGATGTTAATGTGGTATTTTGGCTGATTTAGACCCACTAAATTTTATAGAATCGAATTAGCTTTCCAACGATACCAATTTTGCCTTAATCCAATACCCGAGCGAAAAGTTATGCCCATTTTCGTGAGAGACAGTAAGCATAGGAGATTGGTTAGGCGCCGCCCAACCTACCTTAGGAAATCATTTGGGCACCGCCTAAGTCAGTTCCAGGTGCCAAAAACACTTCGTTTTGAGTTATTTTAAGGGTAATTACGTCTCTTAACACTCCTTACACGTCCCTAAACTTAACCCTACGAAATATATAGCTTCTAAACATATTACAACCCTATTATCATCTCAAAGCTCATCATCCAAGAGCACTAGAAGATAAAAACAACTAGGGTTGCGTAACTAAGCTTGAAGATCCGATTTCAAGGAAATTCCTCCGTCAATCATCAAGAATCTTCCTTCTAAGGTATGCGTGAGTTGATTTATGGATCCCTTTCATCCATAAAGCTCAAAAACCCTCTTTTTCATTATAAAGTATGATTTCTATATTGTTGGGTGTTGATGATCATGTTGTTGATATTGGGTGATTCCCAAGATGGAATCTTTATATGTTTTTATGAATTCATGATATCATATGAGTTGGAAACATGTAAATTTGGTTGTTCATGATGTATAATTTGATGATTTCACCTATTCTTAAGATGTGCATGTAAGGTGTTTGATAAAATGCCTAAGAAACTAGAAATCGTGCAATATAGCTAAATTGTGACTAAGTGAAGGATTCATGGTATACCCTTACGTTCCAATGACTTCTATGTTGATAATGTGCCTTGTAAATGTTGTTGGAATACTCATGAACTATTCTTATGAGATTATACTATGTTTACTTGCAAATCCTACTATGAACAAGATGTATGATAACCATGCAATCCACATGAACTTCCATGCTATTGGTATGTGTTGCCAATATGATTATGCAATGAACATGATATTAAGATTGTGCAAGTACTTCCATGTGATATGAAATCCTTTCCATGCAATACATTGTTGATAAACATGCTTAGTATGAGATCCCTACTTATGATATTATAAATTATGGACTCTACTCTTATGATCAAGTCAGTCATGTGTGTCAGTTTCCTTTCATCGAGTCCTGAGGGTACTTGTACTCGAAAACTATAGTTGTGTGCCTAAAGCCATGTCATGTTTCACGATATCCGAACTCAAGCTATGATTCCATAGACTTCAGTCAGTCATGTGACTCAGGAAAACCTCATGATCTTAGTCAGTTGTCAGATATCAGTAACAATTCCGCCAGTCAACGGAATTCAGTAAGATTAAGTCATGTACAGTCAGTTATTCACGTCCAGTCCCTCCAGATGGGAGTAGAGGTTAGCACCGAGTGAACCCAAGTATGGGAACTCACCCGTCAGTTCAGGGTGTGATTCTTAGTAGTCATCCTTGTGTTCCAGAACTACGTAGCCAGCGTAGGTTGAGATATCTTAACCCGTCAGATTAGGGTTGATGAGGTAGCTTAACCCATCAGTTTAGGGTTCCCACCATTCTCATTGAGTACCCACCAGATAAGGGTCACTCACAGGCTGTCCTTACCCGTGGCACGGTATTGACACCCCTCCAGTCGGGGCAGAGATTGGACCCCAGCTTAGCCATAACGGCATACATGGGGCATGTTGGTTAAACACTACTTCCCACAGTTTCAGAATTAGTCTTAGTAAAAGAACTCATGGCGTTCTTCAGATTTCAGTATATATAGAACTGTCAGGTACAGTCGTCCATGTTATCAGTTTCAGTATCAGTCATGACAGTTATCAGTAAACCATGTATTAGCTTACAGGTCATGCTATCACGTGTTCACGGTCCCAGTTTCTATATATGTGTGTTTGCACTCCCACGTTCATATTAGTCAGTCAGTGTTGTTCATACATGAAACCCTTTATGTTCAGCGTACCTTCCTCGTATACTCAGTACTCCAGTTGTACTGACGCATTTGCGCTATGGTGCTTTCTTTTCATGTTACACCATAGGTTTCGAGACACGAGCTCCAGTCCAGCAGTAGCGGTAGCATTCCAGTCGCAGAGACACAGTGAGTCCTCCTTGACTTGAGGACAATATGATTTGATTCTTTTATTTATTTCTTCAGTTCAGTTTTATGAAGTTAGTTGGAGACATGTTCCTTCAACTCCTTATTCAGATAGTTTAGAGGCTTTCAGATTTATGTTCAGATTGAGTTGTTTTGGGTATTTTCACCCACATGATTTTATTCAGTTGAACCTTATGGCCTTACAGTTCTATGTATTCTGCATTATTATATCATGATTTACAGTATACAGGTACAGATATCAGTCATGGGTTAGCTTGTGGTCCCTCGGGGTCATGAGCACCGTGTAGTATTTCGGTTCAGCGAATCAGGGTGTTACAAACTTGGTATCAGAGCCTAACGTTCAATAGAGTCCTAGGAAGTCTGAAAGCCGCATCTAGTAGAGTCTTGTACATGGGTGTGTTGCGCGCCACATTTATGTGCGGGAGGCTATAAGATGTTTTTGGAATAGTCCCCTTTCTTCATTATTCATGTCATGCTAGTGAGCATAATCACAAGTTAAACTCTCAGTCTAATCCATTCTTCTCTTAATCCAGACCATGGCCCCAAAGAGAAGAAACCAGCCAGCTCCTCAGCCCGTAGATCCTTTGGGCGAACATGTTTCCCATGCGGAGTTTAGATCCGTATTTACCATACTTGCTCAGTCCATGGCTGCACAGAATGAACGGCCACCAGTCATTCCGGCCAATACCAAATCAGCTAGGGTTCGGGACTTCACCCGGATGAACCCTCCATCTTTTCATGGGTCTAAGTCTGATGAGGACCCTCAGGAGTTCATTGACCAAGTCCAGAAGGTCATTGACATCATGGGTGTTACTTCTATTGAGAGTGCCGAGTTAGCTGCCTACCAGTCACAGGATGTTCCTCATGATTGGTATAAACAGTGAAGGTCTGAGAGGTTAAATGATGTAGGCCCTATCGAGTGGGAGGAATTTGTCACGGCCTTCTTAGACAGATTCTTTCCCCAAGAGCTGAGGGAAGCCAAGGTTCTTGAGTTCATCAACCTCAGGCAGGGGAATATGACGGTTAGGGAGTATTCTCTCAGATTTACTCAGCTAGCCAGGTATTCTCCTCATGTGGTTGCAGACAATAGGGCTAAGATGAGCAAGTTCGTGTCAGGGGTCAACGATAACGTGGTAAATGAGTGTAGGTCTGCGATACTGATCGGTGATATGACCTTAGCCAGACTTATGAACCATGCCCAACTAGTAGAAGAGCAGAAGTTTAAGACTAGGAAGAGGCAGAACAAGAGAGCAAGGTCAGGTAGCTTTAACTTTGCTCACCCCAAATCAGATGGAGGAAACCATTCATAGTTTCGCTCCAAGTCAGCCGTTCCAGCTCCTTCCTCTGCCAGTACTCCAGTACCGAAGTTCAGAGACGGCAATAGAGACAAAGTTCCAGGCTCTAAATATCAGGGCAGTGTTAGTAGTGCCCGAACGAATCCCCTTTGTCAGACTTATGGTAAAACCCACAAGGGCATTTGCAGAGCCGGTAGTGATGTCTGTTTTGGTTGTGGCAAGCCAAGCCACAGGATTAGAGAGTGTCTGCAGTCAAGTCTTCAGGGTTAGCAAAATCATTCTACAACTCAGTCCAATCGCCCGAACCAGCAGGGTGCCATTTCCAGTGCTACCAGTAGGCAACGCCCAAACAGACTCTATGCTCTTCAGTCCCGACAGGATCAGGAAAATTCTCCTGATGTCATTACTGGTATGTTACAGATTTTCCATGTTCATGTTTATGCTTTGCTAGACCCAGATGCATCTTTGTCTTTTGTTACTCCATACATAGCAGGCGATTTTGAAATCAGTCCCGAAGTCCTAGCAGAGCCCTTTTCAGTCTCTACCCCAGTAGGTAAAACCATCATATCCCGACGGGTATACAGGAACTGCTCGGTTATGATATCTCAGAAATCTACGTTAGCAGATTTAGTGGAGTTAGAGATGACTGATTTTGATGTCATTCTCGACATGGATTGGCTTTATTTCTACTATGCCACAGTCGACTGCAAAAACAGGATAGTTCAGTTTCAATTCCCAAATGAGCCCGTCCTAGAGTGGAAGGGTAGCATTTCAGCGTTCAGAGGTCAACTTATTTGCTACTTTCGGGCAATGAAAATGATTTCTAAGGGGTGTGCGTATCATCGCATGCATGTTAATGATTCCAGTCCTGAATCTCCCAGCCTCGAAACAGTCCATGTTGTTAATGAATACTCAGATGTCTTTCCCAAAGATCTTTTAGGCATTTCTTTCGAAAGGAAAATAGACTTCGGCATAGACCTTCTTCCGGATACTCAACGTATTTCTATTCCGCCATACAGAATAGCACCAACAGAACTCAAGAAACTGAAAGATCAATTAAATGATCTCTTAGATAAGAGATTCATCAGACCCAGCGTTTCCCCATAGGTTGCGCTAGTATTATTTGTGCGTAAGAAAGACGGTTCTCTCAAGATGTGTATTGATTACCGTCAACTCAACAAGGTCACGGTCAAGAACAGATATCCTCTTCCCAGGATTGATGATCTATTCGACCAACTTTAGGGTGCTAATTACTTCTCTAAGATAGACCTCAGATCAGGCTATCATCAACTCAGAGTTAGAGAATGTGACATTCCGAAGACAGCTTTCCGTACTCGGTATGGTCACTTCAAAATTTTAGTCATGTCATTTGGTCTTACCAATGCCCCTGCAGTTTTTATGGATTTAATGAACCGTGTGTTCAAGAAGTACTTGGACATGTTTGTCATAGTCTTTATAGATGATATTCTGGTCTATTCTCGCACATAGCGTGATCATGCAGACCATCTCAGGATTGTTCTTCAGACTCTCAGGGATCACCAGTTATTCGCTAAGTTCAACAAGTGTGAATTTTAGCTAAGATCAGTAGCATTCCTTGGCCATATTATTTCCGGTGATGGCATTAGAGTAGATCCTCAGAAAACCGAGGCAGTAAGAAACTGGCCTAGACTCGTATCTTCATAAGATATTAGGAGTTTCTTGGGTTTGGCTGGCTATTACAGACGGTTTGTCGAGGGATTTTTTTCTATTGCATCTCCCATGTCCAGATTGTCTCAGAAGAAGATTAAGTGTCAGTGGTCAGATTCATGCGAGAAGAGCTTTCAAGAGTTGAAGACTTGACTCACCTTAGCTTCAGTTCTAGCTATTCCAGATGGTTCAGACGGTTTTGTAGTCTATTGTGATGCATCTAGAGTGGGTTTAGGTTATGTCCTCATGCAGCATGGTAAGGTCATATCCTACGCCTCCAGACAGTTAAAGCCACATGAGAAGAATTATCCTACTCATGATCTTGAGTTAGCAGCGATAGTTTTTTCCTTGAAGATTTGGAGGCAGTATCTCTATGGAGTTCATGTAGATGTCTTCACAGACCATAAAAACCTCCAGTATGTCTTTTCCCAGAAAGATCTCAATCTTCGCCAGAGAAGGTGGTTAAAGCTCTTGAAGGATTATGACATGAGTGTTCTTTATCATCCAGGCAAGGCCAATGTTGTGGCCGACGCTCTCAGTCGACTCTCCATGGGTAGTATTTCTCACGTTGAGGATAGTAAGAAAAAGATGGCTCAGGAGATCCATCAGCTTGCCATACTAGGCGTTTGCTTAGTCGATTCTTCAGAGGGTGGTGTATGTTTTCATAGTAGTTCAGAGTCATCTCTAGTTTCCGAGGTGAAAGAGAAACAAGATAGGGATCCTAGCCTTGTCAAGCTCAAAGAGTCAGTTCAGAATAAAAAAGTCGAGGTTTTCTCCCAAGGGTGAGATGGTGTTCTTCGTTGTCAGGGTCGTCTATGTGTTCCAGGTGTAGATGAATTGAGGCAGCGAATTTTTGCAGAAGCATATGGTGCGCGATACTCTATTCATCCAGGGGCCACTAAGATGTACCACGACATGCGGGAGATTTATTGGTGGAGTGGGATGAAGAGAGATATTGCAGAGTTTGTGGCTAATTGCTCTACATGTCAACAGGTTAAGATAGAGCATAAAAAACCTAGTGGTTCCATGCAAGAGTTCACCATTCCTACTTGGAAGTAGGAAGAAGTGAACATGGACTTCGTGACGAGTTTGCCTAGAACTCGTCATCAGCATGATTCAGTCTGGGTCATTATAGATAGAATGACCAAGTCAACTCATTTCCTTCCTGTTCGTACTTCTTATTCCACCGAGGACTATGCCAAACTCTATATCAGGGAGTTAGTCAGGTTACACGGTGTTCCACTATCTATTATCTCAGACAGAGGTACCCAGTTCACCTCTCACTTTTGGAAAGCGTTCCAAAAAGGTCTCGGTACCCAAGTCCATCTCAGCACAACATTTTATCCTCAGACAGATGGTCAAGCAGAGAGGACCATTCAGACTCTTGAAGATATGCTAAGGGCGTGTGCAATTGACTTCAAGGGAAGTTCGGACGACCACTTGCCTTTGATTGAGTTTGCATACAAAAATAGCTATCATTCTAGTATTCAGATGGCTCAATTCGAAGCTCTCTATGGTAGGAGATGTATATCTCCGATTGGTTGGTTCGAAGTTAGTGAGGCCTCAATCATAGGTCCTGACTTAGTATTCGATGCCTTAGAGAAAGTTCAGTTGATCAACGAGAGACTCCGGGCTGCTCAGAGCCGACAGAAGTCCTATGCATATGTTCATAGAAAGGATCTCGAGTTCGAGGTCAATGACTATGTTTATCTTAAGATCTCTTCCATGAAGGAAGTGAACAGGTTCGGCAAGAAAGGAAAACTCAGTCTCCGGTATGTCGGTCTCTTTAGAATTCTTTATCGCTTCGGCAAGGTAGCTTATGAGCTTGAGTTGCCTTCAAATCTAGCCTCAGTCCATCCAGTCTTCCATGTCTATTTGCTAAAGAAGTGCATAGGTTCCCCAACAGTTGTTGTCCCTATTTAGAGCATCGACATTCAGAATAGCCCTCTTATGAAGAGATTCCAGTCGAAATCTTAGATTATCAGACTCGTAGATTGAGGAACAAAGAAGTTCCTCTAGTCAAGGTTCTTTGGCGAAATCAGTCTTATGAGGGAGCTACTAGGGAAGCAGAAACAGATATGCGTACCAAGTATCCTCACCTCTTCCCCGCCAATTCAGATCAAGCTCAAGGTAACAGTTCTCCTTAAGCTTATTCAGTTTCACGTTCATGTTTCCAGTATAAACTTGGTAACTATTAACCGTTTCATACTCAGTCATGCATTCATGTGTCAGTTGTCCGTGCATCAGATATGATGCACGAGTTCTGTATTCCTGCGTATGAAATCTCATATCCTGTGATTCATACTTGCGTACATGACTTACAATGAATATCCTAGTGGTAGGATAGCTTATGATGCATTAAGCATGTTCATATGAGTCACTTAAGGTAATACAAGCTAAGAGTTTTTGAATCCATCAATTTTTAGTGTTCGATTTTGCAAGGGTCATCTTTGAATGAGTATAACTCGATGTTAATATGGTATTTTGGCTGATTTAGACCCACCAAATTATAGAGAATCGAATTAGATTTCCAACGATACCAATTTTTCCTTAATCCAATACCCGAGCGAAAAGTTATGCCCATTTTCGTGAGAGACAGTAAGCATAGGCGATTGGTTAGGCGCCGCCCAACCTAGCTTAGGCAATCATTTGGGTGCCGCCTAAGTCAGTTCCAGGTGCCAAAAACACTTCGTTTTGAGTTATTTTAAGGGTAATTAAGTCTTTTAACAATCCTTACACGTCCCTAAACTTAACCCTACGAAATATATAGCTTCTAAACATATTACAACCCTATTATCATCTCAAAGCTCATCATCCAAGAGCACTAGAAGAGAAAAACAACTAGGGTTGCGTAACTAAGCTTGAAGATCCGATTTCAAGGAAATTCCTCCGTCAATCATCAAGAATCTTCCTTCTAAGGTATGTGTGAGTTGATTTATGGATCCCTTTCATCCATAAAGCTCAAAAACCCTCTTTTTCATTATAAAGTATGATTTCTATATTGTTGGGTGTTGATGATCATGTTGTTGATATTGGGTGATTCCCAAGATGGAATCTTTATATGTTTTTATGAATTCATGATATCATATGAGTTGGAAACATGTAAATTTGGTTGTTCATGATGTATAATTTGATGATTTCACCTATTCTTAAGATGTGCATGTAAGGTGTTTGATAAAATGCCTAAGAAACTAGAAATCATGCAATATAGCTAAATTGTGACTAAGTGAAGGATTCATGGTATACCCTTACGTTCCAATGACTTCTATGTTGATAATGTGCCTTGTAAATGTTGTTGGAATACTCATGAACTATTCTTATGAGATTATACTATGTTTACTTGCAAATCCTACTATGAACAAGATGTATGATAACCATGCAATCCACATGAACTTCCATGCTATTGGTATGTGTTGCCAATATGATTATGCAATGAACATGATATTAAGATTGTGCAAGTACTTCCATGTGTGTCAGTTTCCTTTCATCCAGTCCTGGGGGTACTTGTACTCAAAAACTATAGTTGTGTGCCTAGAGCCATGTCATGTTTCACGATATCCGAACTCAAGCTATGATTCCATAGACTTCAGTCAGTCATGTGACTCAGGAAAATCTCATGATCTTAGTCAGTTGTCAGATATCAGTAACAATTCCGCCAGTCAACGAAATTTAGTAAGATTAAGTCATGTACAATCAGTTATTCACGTCCAGTCCGTCCAGATGGGAGTAGAGGTTAGCACCGAGTGAACCCAAGGATGGGAACTCACCTGTCAATTCAGGGTGTGATTCTTAGTAGTCATCCTTGTGTTCCAGAACTACGTAGCCAGTGTAGGTTGAGACATCTTAACCCGTCAGATTTGGGTTGATGAGGTGGCTTAACCCGTCAGTTTAGGGTTTCCATCGTTCTCATTGAGTACCCGATAGATAAGGGTCACTCACAATCTGTCCTTACCCGTGGAACGGTATTAACACCCCTCCAGTCGGGGCAGAGATTGGACCCCAGCTTAGCCATAACGGCATACATGGGGCATGTCGGTTAAACACTATTTCCCACAGTTTCAAAATCAGTCTTAGTAAAAGAACTCAGGGCGTTTTTCAGATTTCAGTATATACAGGACTGTCAGATGCAGTCGTCCATGTTATTAGTTTCAGTATCAGTCATGACAGTTATCAGTAAACCATGTATTAGCTTACAGGTCATGCTATCACGTGTTCACGGTCCCAGTTTCTATATATGTGTGTTTGCACTCCCACGTTCATACTAGTCAGTTAGTGTTGTTCATGCATGAAACCCTTTATGTTTGGCCTACCTTACTCGTATACTCATTACTCCAGTTGTACCGACGTATTTGCGCTATGGTGCTTTCTTTTCATGTTACACCATAGGTTCCGAGACACGAGCTCCAGTCCAGCTGTAGCGGTAGCATTCCAGTTGCAGAGACACAATGAGTCCTTCTTTACTCGAGGACAATATGATTTGATTCTTTTATTTATTTTTTCAGTTCAGTTTTACGGAGTTAGTTGGAGACATGTTCCTTCAACTCCTTATTCAAATAGTTTAGAGGCTTTCAGATTTATGTTCAAATTTACGTTCAGATTGAGTTGTTTTGGGTATCTTCACCTACATGATTTTATTCAGTTGAACCTTATGGCCTTACAGTTCTATGTATTTCGAATTATTATATCATGATTAGCAGTATTGATGATAGGCGAATTTACACGCCTATAGTGCTATATTTTACCCATATTTTAGCCATGTTTTGAGGACAAATTATATAATTCATGCACTTTTAGTCCTTTTTCCTGTATGTGAGCTAACAAACATGATTAGCAAGTTTTCAGGTATAAATGATGCAGAATTCAGCATTTTATGGATAACTTGACGCCAAAGAAAGCTTCGCGAAAGGAGGAAACCAAATCTTGGACGCCAAGGACCAAAAGTGGTGCATGGAAAATCTGTCCCGGGAAAAAACAACAATTCTGAAGACTTTGGGGACTAGCAGTAACTTATTAGGATTAGGATAATGATACCTTAACCTAGTAGGATGGGTTAAGTAATTCATTAGCTTAGTAGGAATAGGATATGGGTATTATAAATACCCTATTTTGCTAGAGATTTTAATACTTCGAATTACAATTCTAATTCTACTTTTCAATTCTTATTCTACTTCCACAAGACCTTTTCTATTAATTCTACTTTTATTCTTCTTCTATTCATCTAATCAATTCTTAATTTCCGCAACAAGAGAAACGTTACTTTGCAAGGAATTCACGCCTAACGCCTACCACACTTTGCTATACGAAATATTTATTGTGGTATAATAATAATGTCTATTGTGATTTCCTTCGCACTCATGGGTAACTAAACTTCTCTGTTGGGGTTATGGAAGACATATGAGATACTATCTATTGCTATGAGTTTGTGAATTCGTGACACGTATATTGCTTATATCATTATTCTCTTCATCTTAATCTAAATTCTTTGTGGTTGCAAACGCATAGAATACGCCAGTATAGCATTAACTTGTTCGAAAGAAAGGTTATATGTCTGGAAAAAAGATAATGTCAAGGTAATAGGGTCCCATCCCCTATTAAAAAGTTAGTGCCGTAACTGGATTAACCTCTTGGAGAATTTGTACCGTTAGATACGCTTTAATCTCGAAAGAGTTAAAGTGAAATAGTCCTTGTTCAGGTCGAAAGACACTTGGATTTACCATCGAATACAATTCTGTATAAGCACATGCATGTCTGAACTCCGCATAACTCATAGCCAATAGAGACGTACAACTCATAAGGTGGACATAACCCCAACTTCTCAATTCTCATCGTTTACATCTTACTAAACATTCTTTCTTTTTACTTTGCTATTTCCGTTTTTCTCTACTATTTGATTACATTACTTGCACAACAAGACTCCCCCCTTTTTCGAGACTTTCACTAAAAGTCTAGTAATCTTCGCTTACTTGCTGACCAAGCTATTCCCTGTGGAATCGATACCCAACCCAGTTGGGTTCTATATTTGACAAACGACCGCTTTACACTCCTACGAGAGGTGTAGATTGAGCGTTATCAAAAATTGGAGCCGTTGCCAGGGATTACAAGTGTAAATTAAGTTCGTAATAATTACTAGACCCTTTGGTCAAAGATTCTTGTACTTTTACTTTTAGTTTTTGTTTTTGTTTACTGCAGGTTTTTATTGAGTGCATGCCCCAAACCCGAAGTTCTGGTCAACCGTTATTACCTATCAATCCTGAACCACAACGTATTCGCAGAATGGAGGCACAATACTCAATTGAAAGGATGGCTGCTCAATAGGAACAGGCGAGACTAACTGCGCTAGCCGCCGCTCAAGTGCATCAACAGAATATTGATAACCCTGGGCGAGCAACAAATCCTGACGATGAAGATCTAGGTGATGACGAGCTACTAAACCCTAGGCATGCCGTTGAGATCGCAACACCTGCCAACAGAAGAGATCGTCAAGCTAGGTTTAGGCCTGAACGCCAAGCTATGCAGCTAGCTTTCGACGATGATGATGATGATCTTGATGGAGCCGGAGCCACAAGAGCCATTATTTCTCCACCATTGGCACCCAGAGCCAAGTTCAACATCACGAGCACCATGATTCAGTTATTTCAACTCAAGGGATTATTTGGTGGACTAGCAGGCGATGATCCGAATATGCATCTCATCAACTTTATTTCTACATGCAAGTCATTTAACAATCCTGGAGTTGGTCAAAATGCAATTCGGTTACGCTTATTTCCATTGTCTCTGTCTGGGGAGGCAACTCTATGGTTGAATGGGCTGACTCCTGATTCTATTACAAATTAGAGGCAATTAAGAGACGCTTTCCTAGAAAGATTCTTTCCGCCATCCAAAAGAGCACAAATGAGAGATAAAATCAGCAACTTTCGTCAGCTTCCAACTGAAGCCCTTCATGAAACATGGGAGAGGTTCAAGACGAAGCTAATGAGGTGCCCAAACCATCACATGACTAATGTTCACCTAATGAAGATACTTTACAGAGCCTTGAATTCAATAACTAAACCAGTTGTGGATAATGCGGCTGGAGGATCATTTATGGATCTCACCTTTGGTCAGGCAAGCAATATGCTAGATCGTATGATGAAGCAAAGTAGAGCTTGGCATACCAGGGATTCTGAGGTAGCAAGCCCCACTTTATCTATAGGCATGACTGCAGAACAAATGAGAAGAGAAGAAGAATGTGATCAAGATATGGCGCACATGAAGACACATGTGGATCTTCTTACAAAGCATCTATTATCAGGGAAGACCAAAAAAGTCAAAGCCTTTACGTCAGAAGGAAGAGACAAATCTGATTCGGAAGAAGAAGCCAACTACTTAAACAATCAGGGGGGTTTCCGAGGTAATACCCAAGGAAACCAAGGTCGAAACTATTATGATAAATATGGAAACAAGGACCAAGGTAGTTGGAAGAACAAGAATGACAAAAGTGGTTTGTATGTTCCCCCTGGAAGACGTGATGCCACCACATCTAGTTCTGGAAGTATGGAAGACATGATGGCTAAACTACTGAAAGGAGTGGAAGTAACTAGCGCGGGAGTAACGGAGGTAATAAATGATTTGTCCTCTATGAAGCAATTAGTTGATTCACATTCTACTTCAATCAAGCAAATAGAGCAGCAATTGAGCCAACTTTCAGCAGCACTCAATCAAAGAAAGGCTGGCCCTTTACCTAGCGACACTGTGCAAAATCCAAGGAATGAGGGATCATGCATGGCTATTACTAATCGAAGTGGTAAGGCGCTGGAAACTTCATCTAAGGGCAAACAAGTGGTCGACGATGTAGCAGACATTGATGACAAGGCAAAAGGAGAAGCTGCCGTAGAATCCACCCACGACGTCCATGACGGTACACCGAGTATGTTGCAGCCTGAAAAGGCTGAGAAACGAAGGCAAGAGGAGAAGAAAGCCGTGCAGAGAACAATTCCATACCCACCACCACCTTTTCCTCAAAGATTGAATAAGGTGGCGGACGATACAAAGTTCAGCAAATTCATGACTATGTTAAAGCAGAAGACCATTAATGTTCCATTGGTGTAGGCACTTGAACAAATGCCTGGGTATGCGAAATTTATGAAAGATATTTTGATGAAAAAACGGGCAGCAAGCTATGAGTTGAAAGATAATGTTCATCACTGCAGCGCCATCGCTACCCGATCACTAGTTCAGAAGAAGGCTGACCCCGGAGCTTTCACTATTCCTTGCACTGTTGGATCTTTGAATTTTGCCAAGGCATTATGTGATTTAGGAGCCAGCAACAATTTGATGCCATTATCTATCTATAAAAAGTTGGGGTTAGGTGATCCTACTCCAACCAATATGAGGCTCGTAATGGCGGATAGGTCGGTAAAATGACCTGTTGGGATTCTATGTGATGTATTGGTAAAGGTTTGTTCATTCATCTTTCCGGCAGACTTTGTTATTTTGGATTGTGAAGCAGACTCAGAAGTTCCCATAATCTTGGGGTGCCCTTTCCTTGCTACAGAAAGCGTGCTTATTGATTTGAGAGCTAATGAGCTTTCATTCCGAATAAATGACGAAGTAGTTCGCTTTGATGTGTGCAAATCAATGAAGCAACCCAAAGAGATGAACGTATTCTTGGTGGCTGATGTTTACTTTGATGATGAGAAAGAACTACTTAAAGAAGAGCAAATTATTGATGACCCAGTGGCGGTTGTGCTCATGAATGAAGAGAGTAAGGATGCTGAAAATTGCGAAAAAGCTATTTGTGCTCTATCAGGATTAGGGACATATCGCCATACTCCCAAGAAGCTGGACCTCAATCTCAAAAATCGACCCACACCACCAGCCAAGCCATCTAGTGAAGAGCCACCCACGTTAGAATTGAAGGAGCTGCCTAGTCATTTAAAGTATGAATTCTTAGGAATCGGAAACACACTTCAAGTCATTGTGGCAGCAGATTTGGGTGAGAAATAAGTTGCAGCTCTCATTGCTATTCTACGGAAGTATATAAGAGCCATTGGTTGGACCATTGCTGATATTATTGGTATTCCACCTGGGATTTGTACACACAAGATTCAGCTTGAAGAAAATTGGACACCCACCATTGAGCATCAAAGGCGTCTCAATCCACCTATGCAAGAAGTGGTGAAGAAATAAATTATCAAGTGGTTAGACGCATGAGTTGTGTATCCAATCTCCGACAATACATGGGTAAGCCCGGTACAATGTGTTCCCAAGAAAGGAGGCATGACGGTGGTCGCAAATAAAAAGAATGAGCTTATTCCACTCAGACCCATCACCGGATGGAGAGTATGCATGGACTACAGAAAGCTGAATTCTTGTACACTCAAAGATCACTTTCCAATGACATTTATGGACCAAATGCTAGATCGATTAGCGGGGAAAGGATGGTTTTGTTTTTTAGACGGTTATTCAGGCTATAATCAGATTTGTATTGCCCCCGAAGACCAAGAGAAGACAATTTTCACATGTCCATATGGCACGTTTGCCTTCAAACGTATGCCATTCGGGCTATGTAACGCACCAGCCACCTTTCAACGTTGTATGATGTCCTTTTTTCTGATATGGTTGAAGATACTTTGGAGGTATTCATGGACGATTTTGCAGTCGTTGGTGAATCTTTTGAAGCGTGCTTGGTAAACCTAAGTATGGCGTTGCAAAGATGTGTAGAATTCAACCTAGTGCTTAATTGGGAAAAATGCCACTTCATGGTTAAAGAAGGTATTGTTCTGGGGCATAAAATCTCCGAAAGAGGGATTGAGGTTGATCGAGCGAAAATTGAGGTTATTGAGAAGCTACCACCACCAATTTCCGTAAAGGGAATTTGTAGTTTCCTCGGTCACGCAGGTTTCTATCGGCGGTTTATCAAAGACTTCTCCAAAATTGTTATTCCATTGTGCAAACTCTTGGAGAAAGATGCAAAATTTGACTTCAATGAAGATTGTTTGAAGACATTCGAACTCCTCAAAGGAAAACTAATTGAAGCCCCTATCATGGTTGCACCAGATTGGTCTCTACCGTTCGAAGTCATGTGTGATGCTAGTGGGGTAGCCGTGGGCACTGTACTTGGCCAGAGGAAGGAGAAATTATTCCATCCTATCTACTATGCTAGCAAGGTCCTGAACGAAGCCCAAAAGAACTATACTGTCACAGAACAAGAGCTCCTAGCGGTTGTGTACGCGTTTCAGAACTTCCGTGCTTATTTGTTGGGGACCAAAGTGATCGTTCATACAGACCATGCAGCTCTAAGATATCTAATGACAAAGAAGGATGCGAAACCAAGACTAATTCGATGGGTGTTGCTGCTGCAAGAATTCAATTTCGAAGTTAAAGATAGAAGAGGTTGCGAGAACCAAGTGGCTGATCATCTATCTAGACTCGAAAACGAGAATATGGCGCAGCCTGAAATCGAGATTGATGATGCATTCCCTGATGAGGAGATCTTAGCAACGATAATGGAAAATTTACCATGGTATGCTGACTTTGCAAATTTTGCGGTAAGTAATGTGATACCTGCAAACTTATCTTACCATCAAAAGAGGAAGTTTATGCATGATGTAAAACACTACTTTTGGGATGATCCATATTTGTTTCGACGATGCGCGGATGGTGTTATCCGACGATGTATATCCCATGCAGAGGTGCCTAATATATTGGAAGCATGCCACACTTCCCAAGTTGGGGGACATCACGCAGGTAATCGGACAGCAAGAAAGGTATTGCAAAGCGGATATTATTGGCCTTCGATATTTAGAGATGCCTACGACTTTGTTAGAAGATGCGACCAATGTCAGCGACAAGGTGCTATTTTGAAACACCATGAGATGCCTATGTCGAAAATCCTTGAAGTAGAGCTCTTTGACGTATGGAGTATTGATTTCATGGGTCCATTCGTA
This sequence comes from Capsicum pubescens, assembly GCA_030864215.1. Classification (NCBI taxonomy): domain Eukaryota; kingdom Viridiplantae; phylum Streptophyta; class Magnoliopsida; order Solanales; family Solanaceae; genus Capsicum; species Capsicum pubescens. The sequence goes on from CM061549.1 coordinate 252,161,975, forward strand.
AATTCGTTTGGAATGAAGTACATCCTAGTTGCTGTAGATTATGTCTCAAAATGGGTTGAAGCAGTAGCGTTGGACGACAATGAGGGAAAGCGTGTTGTTGCATTCTTGAAGAGAAATATCTTCTCTCGCTTTGGAGTACCACGTACTATCATAATCGATGGAGGATCCCACTTTTGCAACAAGCTATTCAAATCCGTGTTGGCAAAATATGGTGTCAAGCAACATAAGGTAGCCACACCTTATCACCCACAAACTAGCGGCCAAGTAGAGGTTTCCAACCGAGAGATCAAGCAAATCCTTGCTAAAACGGTGAATGCTAATAGGAAAGATTGGTCTAGGAAGCTGGATGATGCACTATGGGCGTACAGGACTGCATTCAAAACACCCATTGGCATGTCCCCGTACCAACTAGTTTATGGGAAGGCTTGTCACTTACCCATTGATCTTGAGCATAAAACATTGTGGGCGTTGAAATGATTGAATTTGAATTGGGATAATGCAATAAATCTGAGATTGGAGCAACTGAACGAGATGGACGAATTCCGTCTCCATGCTTATGAAAGATCAGACCTATACAAGGAGCGGATGAAAAAGTATCATGATCAGCGGATTATTCGACGAAACTTTCAAAAGGATGATATGGTCCTTCTTTTCAATTCCAGACTGAAGTTATTCCCAGGTAAGTTAAAATCCAAGTGGTCTGGTCCATACAAAGTTAACCAAATCTACTCGTCTGGAGTAGTAGAGTTGGAAGACAATAATGGTGTTGTCTTCAAAGTGAATGGCCAACGAATAAAACCCTATATCGGTCCTCTTGATTCGATAAATTATATGGTCCTCACTTATCTCGACGAAGTCTAAGTACTCGAGGTAACTATGTCGTGCCGCGACAATAAATCAAGCGCTAGATGGGAGGCAACCCATATTTATCGTTTTTCATTTTTCCTTTCGTTCTAGTACGTGTTTTGCTTTTGATAAATAAAAATTCAAAAATAAGAGTCGTGCCACGACCAAAACTAAGGCGCTGGATGGGAGGAAACCCATCATTCTAATCGTTTTTATTGTCTTTGAGCAAATGTAGGTGCAAGAGGTGTAAAACGAGGAGATTGGTTTCAAATCTCGATTTGGACGTGTTGCATGTTAAAGGTGGTAAGTTAGGAATGAGGAAGCAAAAGGTTATGGATTGAGCATTGATCATGAAAATATAGGCATCAAACAAGGCTAGGACTAGGTAAAACTAGGCCACGAACAAGGCAAAGCCTATACTATGGCCTAAGATCTCGGAATCTAGTGTGCCATAGCATAGGCGCCGCCCATGCCCAAGTATGCCATAGCATAGGCGCCGCCTATGCTAAAGCCTTTTGTCTCTGAATCTCATATTCCATGCTAAAGGCGCTGCCTATGCCTAGGAATGTCATGGCATAGGCGCCGCCTATGCTCAACAATGCTATGCAAAAGGCGCCGCCTATGCCAAGCATAGGCAAAATAAAAGGCGCCGCCTATGGTTACTTCTTGTCTCCAAATCCGATTTTAAATGGGTCAAAACCCGACCCAACCTTCTCCTATAAATATGAGACTTAGTCTTGAACCAAAAACACATTGGAAACCTAGCCTAGGCGCCGCCTATAGTCTCTAAATCCTCTCAAAATTTTTCCATTTGCTCCTTTTCTTCACAAGAACATCATCCAAAGGCATCAATCAAGTAAGTACTACTTTGTTCTTCATTTATATTCCGTAAGTAATACACTACTATGCCTATTATGAATTGTTAATTCTTGAAGAAGTATTGGTGATGTGAATGTGTTTGAATTGTTGATATACAACTACGTGAATGAACGTATACGTAAGGATGATCTTAACTTATTTCCAACTTGAATTTGATTTTGATGCATTTTCATACTCTTGCGGAATTGCTATGGTCACAAAAATTGCATAATCTTGTCACTTGAATACTTACATGATGGAATGACTTGTTCATCGGGATAAGAATTATAGTTGCCTACCGACATAGGAGGTTGTGATTAGTTAGATACTATACCTTGATTCAATCCCTATGTAGTAGTCATGATATATCAAACATGAAAGCATTTCCAAGATTATAAGAAGTATGACTGCTCTGATTTTATTGTTGGAATATAGCACCTAAAACGTATGTCGATGAAGTCTGACTAGTCGACCACTTTCACTTCACTAGTCTGTACCAACAAACTAAGTGTGGGGTGGTGCCCCTACTGCTCGTTTATAGATTGTATCTATCGAGATGATGCTAACATGAACATTATTTTAGTCTCAGGTACAATGGCACCCAAAGCAAGACAAGGCAAAGATAAGGCTACCACTTCACAAAAAGGCAAGAAAAAAGGCCGAAAAGAGCAAGGAGAATCATCCTCGATGCAATTACCACGCCGCATGTTCGGAATAAAATGGGTTCTTGAAGAGGAAGCAAAGGAATGGTATAGGAACAACAAAGAAAGAAAATATGTTCATATGGACTTGATAAACAAGGAAAGCCTAGCAAAGAAAGAACCGCGCATGTTGTCCAAGATCATGGCATTACATCTGGATTTCATCTTCCGAGACATGGGAGGATGCAATCTCGATTTAACAAGAGAATTCTATGCCAACTGGTCACCGAAAATCACAGGAAGCGAGGTCAAGATTCGGGGCCAAGTTTTACAACTCAATGCGGATTTCTTCAACTCCTTTCTTGGCTTGCCTTCAGTCAATCCATCACCATTCAAGGAGATGTACAGGAGACCTCCATATAGAGCTATTCGACACACACTCTGTGGAACAAGATCCATGGCACGCTGGAGTAGACACAAGGACACTGGTCGACACAACACTTTCCCATATGCTCCTTTGAATAGGGAAGCAAGGATATGGTTGTGCATAGTCAACTCTTGCCTAATTCCAGGGACTCAGTACACCAAGATAACAAGAGATAGAGTGTGCTTGGTATACGCATTGATGAAAAATTTCCCTATTAATGTCGGGGCAATTATTCGTTCCACAATGCGGAAAGCTAGGCTACATAAGAGGTCCCACTTCAGTTTTGGAAACCTGTTGACTGCAATACTAAGGAAAGAAGAAATCGAAGAGGAATCGGCTGATCACAAACTCCCACACAACACAAAGAAGGTTGACCTTACGAAGGTTAAAGATGTTGAAACCACGCATGGAGTCAACCTTACCACTTCAGAAAGGCATGCTCGCGACGAAAGCTTCTCCCGCCATTTATATGGAATGATGAAGTTTACCATGATGAGCGGGGGTCGTATTCCAACTGCTGCAGAGCTCCAACAGTTGGATTATGACTACCCAATGAATGAGCATGCGAGGGCGATGTGTGGAGTAGGTGTATATTTTGAGGAACCTCTTGATGACGACATGCCAACCGATGATGATCGACGAATTCCATACTCCGACGTGGAAGAGAACTCAGATGACGACGACTCTGATGACGATTCCGATGCAGGGGGTATGACCCCAGACATAGAGGATGAGTCCGACTAATCAGGTTCTTCTTATTTATTTTTTCACTGAGGGCAGTGTGTCCCGTCTAAGTGTGGGGTGCTGGTATTTGCATGCTATACTTCTTTATCTGTATTTGCATTTATTTATGTTATGTTTGGTTGTTTGATTTAGTTAGTAGTCGTAGATTTTTTTATTTTGATGCATGAAATTGTTCTGATAGGCGGCATGGTGTTATGACAAGAGTTTGTGCTAGAATCATTACTATTGAGGCACTTAGGCTCTAAGTGTGACTCACTGTGTGATAATTATGTGGTTTAATTCATTCATCTGTTGGGTCAAGAGTCTATACTGCTCCCAATAAAGTAACCATGTGCCTTGTGTGTGTGAGATGATAGTATATTCTGTGCTTGTGACTGATGCTAGAACTTGCTTGGTGTGTGTGTAAAGCGAAATAAAGAGTGTGAGTTTAGGAGATGATTTAGGCATTTCTTTGGCAACCGATACTTGTTTACCTTTGTTTTACCTACCTGTGGATATTATCCTAGTCAACCCCTTTGAGCCTTTAAGCCATTTTCTTTGACAACCTCATATGTAAGCCTAATCCATTTTTTTCAAGACCATAATTTGATCCAAATTCCTAAGTGCTTTAAGTTGTGAAGTCATGTGACAAAATAAGAGGAAATTGGGTGAGAGTGATGCCTTAGAGTGTATTGGTACTTGAATTTGTTATGAAAAAGAGTGGCTATCATGGAGGTGTGTTATAAAAAAAAGAAAAAAAAAAAGAAAGAGAAAAGAAAAAGAAATAGAAAAACAAAAAGATAAATTGTGTTTATGATTAAATAAAAAGATAATTATGCTTGAATGGCAAAATTAGGTGAAAAGGGGTGATAGATGAAAGAAAGGTAGCAGGGTTGATTAAAAGAAAGTGTTAATGGCATAATGTGATGTATTAAAGCGCTTAGGAACATAGTCACTATTTCTGGCCAAAATAGTCCTACCCGTCCCTTAGCCTACATTACAACCTATAGAAGACCTATTTGATCCTAAGCTTAGCATTCTGATATTAGTAGAGCATTACACTATGGGCAAGCCTATGGTCATCAGTTGCAACATATGAATTCTTTGTGAGAGTGAGAGCAAGGATAATCTTATACCCATGTTCTGAAAAATGCAATACTTGTGAGTGATTATGGGTAATATCTTATGTGAGACACACATGGTTGATGAGTTTTGGGTAGTTGGGTATGATTCTTTGTGCCTTAACTTTTGAATACGAATTAGCCATCATCACGAGTCTATGTTGGAGGTTAAATTGTTTCTAGTAGTGATCAGAAAACTACTCTTTGTTAATGATTGTCGTGCCTGTCTTGATGAATATTTTGTGCTGTTACTGTGAAACCCTAAGTAGATGTTTAGATGGACATGATATTTTGTTCGAGGACGAACAAAGATTTAAGTGTGGGGTGTTGATGATAGGCGAATTTACACGCCTATAGTGCTATATTTTACCCATATTTTAGCCATGTTTTGAGGACAAATTATATAATTCATGCACTTTTAGTCCTTTTTCCTGTAAGTGAGCTAACAAACATGATTAATAAGTTTTCAGGTATAAATGATGCAGAATTCAGCATTTTATGGATAACTTGACGCCAAAGAAAGCTTCACGAAAGGAGGAAACCAAATCTTGGACGCCAAGGACCAAAAGTGGTGCATGGAAAATTTGTCCCGGGCAAAAACAATAATTCTGAAGACTTTGGGGACTAGCAGAAACTTATTAGGATTAGGATAATGATACCTTAACCTAGTAGGATGGGTTAAGTAATTCATTAGCTTAGTAGGAATAGGATATGGGTATTATAAATACCCTATTTTGCTAGAGATTTTAATACTTCGAATTACAATTCTAATTCTACTTTTCAATTCTTATTCTACTTCCGCAAGACCTTTTCTATTAATTCTACTTTTTATTCTTCTTCTATTCATCTAATCAATTCTTAATTTCCGCAACAAGAGAAACGTTACTTTGCAAGGAATTCACGCCTAACGCCTACCACACTTTGCTACACGAAATATTTATTGTGGTATAATAACAATGTCTATTGTGATTTCCTTCGCACTCATGGGTAACTAAACTTCTCTGTTGGGGTTATGGAAGCCATATGAGATACTATCTATTGCTATGAGTTTGTGAATTCGTGACACGTATATTGCTTATATCATTATTCTCTTCATCTTAATCTAAATTCTTTGTGGTTGCAAACGCATAGAATACGCCAGTATAACATTAACTTGTTCGAAAGAAAGGTTATATGTCTGGAAAAGAGATAATGTCAAGGTAATAGGGTCTCATCCCCTATTAAAAAGTTAGTGCCGTAACTGGATTAACCTCTTGGAGAATTTGTACCGTTAGATACGCTTTAAGCTCGAAAGAGTTTAAGTGAAATAGTCCTTGTTCAGGTCGAAAGACACTTGGATTTACCATCGAATACAATTCTCTATAAGCACATGCATGTCTGAACTCCGCACAACTCATAGCCAATAGAGACGTACAACTCATAAGGTGGACATAACCCCAACTTCTCAATTCTCATCGTTTACATCTTACTAAACATTCTTTCTTTTTACTTTGCTATTTCCGTTTTTTCTCTACTATTTGGTTACATTACTTGCACAACAAGACTCCCCCCTTTTTCGAGAATTTCACTAAAAGTCTAGTAATCTTCGCTTACTTGCTGACCAAGCTATTCCCTATGGGATCGATACCCAACCCAGTTGGGTTCTATATTTGACAAACGACCGCTTTACACTCCTACGAGAGCTGTAGATTGAGCGTTATCAGTCGTGGGTTAGCTTGTGGTCCCTCGGGGTCATGAGCACCACGTAGCATTCCGGTTCAGCGAATCGGGGTGTTACACTTTTTCCCTCAATTTCTAGTTATATTAGGTTTTACATTGGATCAAAGTATAAATTAAAAAACTTGTGGGTTATTTTCAAACTTTTCTTATTTTCTTAATCCTTAATAAAGTAATTGTCACTTCCACTCAATTACTTAGACTTGTGTCACCCACACCTCATTTTAAAACTCTTTTGTCACCTAGAGCCCAAAGCCCCACATCAAATGCTTGACAAAGAGAGTTATAATTCTTTATCGACAAACAAGCAATTTGTGGGCTCAAAACAATTTTCTAACTCTTATATACTAGTGAAATGAGCTGCGTTTCGCGCGGTAATAAGTTTTTTTATTAAATATGTAAAAAATTTAATATTCAAGTATAAAGAATGTTTTTTTTTTTTTTTTAAAATCAAATGTAATTAAATTAAATCTAATGCTTTAAATTTATTTTCTTAGATTATGTAGACATATCATAAGAATTTGCACACTACAACTTTTTATTCAACCATTCATATAATTTAAATTTTAAAAAGTCATACATTTAATCAAGATATGTCTCAAAATATTTAAAATTCAACTGAAGAGAAGATTTTATAATAACACAAATACTTCATGATAAAAATAAATAATCATAAGTCTCTACAAATAATATTCTTGAACTTAATTAGTTCTATCCACAAAGAACATTATAATAAAATAAATCTCATTTTGAGTAAAAGAAACTTATATCAATTTATCCATAAAGTAGGAAAAACTAAAATTGTTTTCGTTGAATAATATTTATATATGTTTGCGAAAATATGGGCAAGCATCAACATAAAAATTTTAAGGAGCACTCTTTCGTCGTTGGTGACGCTATTGCATTTTTCTCGAAGATGATAATAGGATTGCATTATTTTATCTCTATAATCACCATACTTCATTGGCTTTTCATTTTTCTCATCTATTTTATCTTGTTCATCTTTCTTTTTCATTCCTACAAGAAAAAATTAAGAATATGCTTATACGATATTGTTAGTTACTCTAAAAAAACTTGAATAAATTTTTTCAATCTTAAATACCTAAAATTAGAATTTATAATTTTTAAGTGATCAAAATTAAAATAAAAAAATTAAAAGAATATTCTTACTACTTAAGAACTCGTAACTTGATTGATATTTTAGCACTTTGATTGGTTGTTCTTGAGTTCATCTAATGCAATTTAGTTTCAAAAAAATAGTCAAATAAATTAGCTCTAAGCAAATATTGTATAAATTAAAATGGGAGGAGTATAATTTAGAAAATGAAAAAAAATATCCCTACCCATAAATTCTTTATACAGCTTTGCCAACCATGGTTCTTCACTTGAAAGTACCCATATAATGTGATGATTAACATTTTTTTCATGTTCTTCCTCACCCTTATGCATGGTATAGTAATGAAGAAGAAAGAGAAAGACTTTGAATGAGAATTTTTGGAAACAAAACATGAGTTTATAAAGACAAAGTAGAAGAATTTCATAAGGTTTTCATAAACTTACAAATTAAATTTTGGGAGATTATGAAGATTAAAAATGAGAGTTATTAATATTATTAAGAGTATAAGTTGAAGAGGTATGAGTTATGAGTAGTTATTTTTATTAAAGCCAGTAAATACAAAAAGAATATGTATATATGTATATATATAAATATATATATATATATATATATATATATCGGTATAGCTATTTGTGATTTTGTTCTTCTAATTGCAAAAAACTTTCAATTCTTTTTTCTCCATAACCAAGGAATTTGAGTGGTTGAAATAATAAAACTATTTCATTAGTATGTGGAGTATTAATTCTAGAGTCATTTTTTATTAGAACATTAAAAAAATAGGGTAGAAAACAAAAAAAAAGGAAAAAGCTCAAAAAAAAAAAAAAAAGAAAAATTGAAATGAAGACCATTGAGAGGTGCCACATCAGCAACCTCCAATGTCGCCTTTATTATTATATATAAATTTTCTTTTGAGATTTTCTTTTCCTGATTATAAAACAAAAGTTGATGTATTAGAAAAAATTGTTTGGAACACAAATAACAACACTTTATTCGTTTGAATAAATATGTTGAAGAATAATGCAGTAAGTCACACTAAGAGTAAATCACTGTAAGTAGAGAAATGGAGAAAGAGATAGGAGAAGATCAACTATTTTAGAATCAGAGAAGAGAAGAGAAGAAAGAAGAGTAAATCATTGTGTTGTATTGACATATTCAAAATTCTGTTATTGTTAGTAGTACGCAGTCGACTATATATAGAGTATAGATGATAGCTTAACAGTGTGGTGTCAACTAATTAACTGAATTTAACAATGTAACTAACTTTTTGACACTTTAACTAACTTTCTCTCCCTTTTCTTTCTTTACTATCATTCCTCAACACCCCCCTCCAACTTGGCACTGCAAAGAGATTAACTAAGCTAAGTTTGGACATTAAGTATTCATGTTGAACCTTGGTTAAGCCTGTAGTGAAAGCATCTATAGGTTGGTCATGAGTGGATATATATTCAGTCTTGATCAACCCTTGTTGGATCTTTTCCCTCACAAAGTAGCAGTCCATTTCTATATGCTTAGTCCTCTTATGGTAGACATGATTTACAGTTATTTACAAGCCTCCTTTGTTGTCACTGAAGATGGTCACAGGTAGTTGTAGTTGAACAGCTAGATCTTTGATCAAACCAACTAGTCATGTAAGTTCTGCAACTGTTAAAGCAAGGTTTCTATACTCTGATTCAACTGAAATCCTAGAAATAGTTGAGTGTTTCTTTGTCTTCAAAGAAATTAGAGATTCACCTAGTTTAAGAGTAAAGCCTGTAATAAACTTCCTAGAGAAAGCACATGCAACCCAATTTGCATCACAATAAGTTGTAAGAACATCTTCTTTTGAACTAGACATGAGAAGACTGTGTCTTGGTTTTCCTTTTATATTTTTAATGATTCCAAGTGATGCATTCATGTGAGACTGTTTTAGACAATGCAAAAATTGACTCAAGGTATGCACACTATATGCTATGTCGGGTATTGTTAATGCGAGGTATAATAGCTTACCTATTATCCTTTGGCATATCCCTTGATCAGCTAGTACTTCATCTTTTAACCTTTCATCATCTGAAGTATATTGATCATATTCTGTAGTTGTCAATTTCTCTATAGTATCAAGTGGAGTAGGTGCTGGTTTAGCAGCACCGAGACCTGTTTTTGAGATTAATTCCAGTGCATACTTTCTCTGATACATCACAATTCCTTGTTTAGACCTTGCAAATTCAATGCATAGAAAGTACTTTAGTTATCCAAGATCCTTCATCTTAAAAGCTTTGTGAAAAACCTCTTTGGTTTCACTTATTTGATCAAGTTTGCTACCAGTCACTAGTATGTCATCTACATAAACTAGTACAATAATTATTTCTTCACTTGTCTCTTTAATGTATAGAGAATGATCATACTGACTCTGTCTGAAGTTACATTTAATCAAGGCTTGATGCAGTTTTGCATTCCATTGTCTTGGTGCTTGCTTCATCCATACAAGGATTTTGAAAGTCTGCACACTTGTCTCTCCCCCTGACTTTTAAAACCTTTTGGAAGTTCCATATAGATCTCATCTTATAAATCACCTTGTAAAAAGGCATTGTATACATCAATTTGATCGATATGCCAATTCCTAGCTGCTGCAATAGCTAAGACAGTCCTTAAAGTAACTATTTTCACCACTAGGCTAAAGGTTTCTTGATAGTCTATCCCTTCCTTTTGACTGAATCCTTTTGCTACCAACTTTGCTTTGAATTTTTTTATTTCTCCTGAAGATTTGTACTTGATTTTGTAAATCCATTTGCACCCTATAGGATACATGCCTTCAGGAAATGTGACCACCTACCAAGTATTGTTGTTTTCAAGAGAAGTTATCTCAAATTGCATAGCATCTACCCACCCAGGATCTTTGATTGCCTCTACATAAGTTGTTGGGTCAACAAGGCTAGAGAAATTAGTTAAGTAGCATTAATACTTGTCAGATAGATTAACATAAGAAACATAGTTTGAGAGAGGATATAAGATATTTTCATTTATAGTTAATGACATAAAGTCTTTCATCCATCCAAGTGGATGTGTGCCCCTGGTGGATTTTATTTGATCAGAGTGTGTTCTAGCTTGTGCAGTAGCTTGTTGAGGCAATTCAGTAGCTATTTGTCTAGTTATTCTTCTTGTGTAGTATCTTGTTGCAGTAAAAATTGATGCAACAGGAATTGTAGTTGACTGGACTAGAGTAGTATTAGTTGTATTTTGCATTTGTTCAATATAAGATTGTGATTGTGAGTCATTTTCAATAGTTGGTTGTGGTTATAAGTTGTTCTCAACAGGTGCTTCTGACTGTGAACCAGATTCAACTCCTATTATATCAGTAGCTAACTCATCACTACTTCCTACTCTCAATTCACATATAGGAAATAAAGATTGTGAAGCTTGAGTCATAGTATCCTTGGATGGAAATGTATCTTCCAAGAAAGTGGCATCCCTGTCAACAAAGAATATCTTGTCAATAAGATCATAAAGGATATAACATTTCTTTGTTTCTGAATAAACCGTGTGAATAACCTTTCTTGAGCTAGGCATAAGTTTATCCAATTTATGTACTACCTTAGCAAAAAACAAACAGCCTAAAACCTTTAGATGATCTAGTACGGGTTTCTTTTTGTACAGTTTTTCATAAGGTGAGATATATCTTAATACAGAAGAACGAAGCTTGTTTATTAGATATATAGAAGATTTCACACAGTGTCCCCAAAACTTTAAAGGTATATTAGCTTGAAACCTAATAGCTCTTATTATTTCTAGCAAATGCCTATGCTTCCTCTCAGCTACACCATTTTGCTGAGGTGTATATGAGCAAGAAGTTTGATGAGTTATGCCTAGATTTGCAAAGATTTTAGAACACATGTGATTGACAAATTTAGTGACGTTATCAATTCTAATAACTTTTACACAAGTATCAAACTAATTTTGAATGTAAGACAAAAAATGCTTAAGAACAACAATGACATCAGTTTTCAGATTGAGTAAAAAAACCCATGTCATTCTAGTAAAATCATCCACAACAACTAAGAAGGACCTGTGTCCATCATAAGTAGGAACCTTATAAGGACCCTAGAGATCCATATGCACTAAGTCAAAATCTTTAATATTAGATGTACTGCTAAAGTCTAGCCTAGTTTGTTTAGCAAATGGACAGACTTCACACTTATTTATATTGTCATTTACATGAGTTTTTGAAATGGAAAACATGTGAGATAGTATCCTAAAAGGAACATGCCCAAGCCTTTTATGTCACAGACTTAGATCAGATTTATTTGTATTTTGAGTATTGAACACACAATCTACTACTTTGCTATATCTTGGAAGCTTTTGTCTCAATAAGAAGTATAGTCCATTTTTCTCTCTACCAATCTCATTCACCTTCCTACTCCAAAGATCCTGAAATGCACAGAAGTTAGGGAAGAATGTAGCTGAACAGTTAAGTTTCTTAGTAGCCTTTGAGACTAATAATAGATTTTATTTAAACTGAGGTAGATGAAAAATATTCTGGATAGTGCTATTTTTAGATATATTACTACATCCAGTGTGTGTCACTAGTGACACATCACTATTGGGTAGTATTACTCTTTTTGGATTCACTGCCTGAGATATTGAATCTTTATTTAGAAGATTAATATCTGCAGTCATATGTTTTTTAGCACCTATGTCAATAATTCACTCAGGTGGATTATTGCAAACCATCAAGGCACTAGTAATACCTGACATATTTATTGCACTAGCAGATGACATGGATGATGTCACTTAATTGTGTTGCTCCAACATCTTGAATATCTAAGTATAATTCTCAGGTGTGAACCTTGAGGGCAAAGATAGCAGTCCATCCCTTTGGTTTTGATGATGCTGATCCCAATCCTCAGCCACAACATTATGAGCACTAGAAGCAACTTTCCTCTGCTTGTACTTGTAATCATAGCCAGTCCTAGATTCATTCTGAATCTTGTGGTCTTCATGTTTAGGATGTCCTGAAGGGTAACCAACAAGTTTGTAGCAATCTACCTTGTAATAACCTTTCATCTTGCAATAATCACACACATCACTAGGATTATAGGTTGACACGTAGTTTCTCTTCCCATTTTGATAGTTACCTTGATAACTATCACCTTGATATCTAGACTTAGAGTACATGGCAACTGCATCAGCTACATTAGGAGCAGCACCAAAAAGACTTGTGGCATACACAGACTAAGCCACAATTTTTTTATTCTCATCACTCATAATCATAAAGTATAATGACCATTTAGGTTATTTTCTATATTTATGCTTATCTTCACCGTTTGAGCTTTCCCATAGTTTTCCCAAGTTATTTCTGACTTGATGGTATCGATGGTTCAATTATCGGGCTGTTCGTTTGTTTTTTAGAACCAATTCCCTATTTAGAAGTCTTCGCTGGTTCCAAATGGCCATCGGACAAAAATTTTAGTGAAATGATCTTGGATGCAAATTCCGACTGCGCCAACAGATCTAGAATAACAATTTTAGGCCAGGTAGACCTTTGGTTAGGATCCTAATACACTCGAGCTCATTTTGACCTATCAATAAAAAATTTAAAAATTTGAAAATTTAGGTGTGGGACCTACATTTGGTCGAAACAACCTCGGATTAAAAATCTGAGTTTGCCAACACTTTTGAAACATCGAATTTAGTGTAGTTACATACTTTGTTTGTGAAAATTGAATCCTAGATACATCCGATGGAATCAAATTCCAAGCTTCAGCTGTCATATGGTGCAGCCAAGACCGCGATCGCGGAGCCCTTAGCGCAATTTCGACTGCCGCATATGCGGGCCGCATGTGCGCGATCTCAAGGATCGATGGCCTAGGCTGGGTTTTTAAATAGCTATTTTTGGCCGAGAATTGGCCATTTACTTTTTCTCTTGAGAGCTTAAAACCCTAATATGGTGTGCTAATCACTAATTGGTCATGGTGGGTGACTTGGAAGCTTAATTATCATCTTGTATCACAATTATCTTTAAATTTAAGGTAAGAATCCCTTGAATTGATGCTTGAATTTCCTAGTTTGGACCTAAAACCTTAATTTAGCTTAAGGCTTGATTTTAGCCCAAAGTATGCTTAAATTTCACCCATTTTTTTTAGGGTTATGACTTCTTGTTTATGTTTGAACATAAAATCATTATATATAGGACCCACGTGAGGTTTTGGTGTCGTTTTAGGACCCAAAGCATAATAGTGCAATATGGGTATTTTTAGACTCGTAATGATGAGTAGATTATGATTTTGTTAGAGTGATGGCATTTTGGGGATTGTAAAGTAAAGGTGAGCATATGGTGCATGATGTGAATTTTTGCGGTGCAACTTCGAGGTAGGCCTCTATCTACTCCTCTTCATAGATAACAAGTGATATGTATTGTGTGTGACTAAGGATGTTAGGCTTGATTATGCATAGAATAGCTCAGCCTTGATTGTTGATGCTTTGGGGCTTAGATGAGGATTTTAGACCCGTAAAATGATATATTTATAAGCCTTTTGAATCCTATTTCCTTCTCTCTCTAGTTTAGATTAGTTGTAGCATAGTTGTGATGTAATGTTATGTTTGGATTATGATTTTAGCATTTGTAGCATGAATTGTGAATTTGACCTTATTGGACTAGTGTGGTAGTTATGAAACCATAACTTGGGTAGAGTAGACTTGAGTACCCTTGTTCCTAGTTGAAGCTCTTGTCTTAAGATTGAATGTGGCTTGTGTGACATCTAGAAGTTGAAGTAGATACCTTAGCCTAGTTTGGGGCATAGTGTGCGTAATTATGGAAATTGAGGTTTAGAAGTGGGATCGTTCGACCCACTTAGCCTTAGACTTGTGTTAGTCTTTTGGACATAGTTGCAGATAATAAACATAGATGGGGTTAGTACACCTTAGTATAAGGTTACTTCATGACTTGGTATCTTGTATTGATGTCCCACGAATTGTAGGTTTTGAGCTATGACTATGATACTCCTTGTGGAAGTGATATTGGGCATATAGACATGATATCCCCCTTAGATACATTTTGTGGCCTATAGAGATGCTATTTTCTCTTAGACTTGATGATGGGCCTATAGAGATGCTATTTCCTCTTAGACTTGATGTTTGGCCTATAGAGATGCCATTTCCTATTAGATATGATTGTTGTTCCCATAGAGATGCTACTTCCTTTTGGTTATGATTGTTGGGCCTATAGAGATGATGTTCCTCTTAGATATGATAATTTCCCTAGATAGGTGATATTCCTCATAGTCATGATATATGACCTATTAATATGAGATATCCTAAATGAGATATTATTACGTGCTTATTGATATTATGCCTCCTAGATGTGAGATGCCTCTTATGTGAGAGATAATTACGTGCTTATTGATATTATTCTTCCTAAATATAAGATGCCTCTTGTGTGAGAGATGATTACATGCTTATTGATATTATGACTCATAAAGGTGAGATACCTCCTGTGTGAGAGATGATTACGTACTTATTAATATTATGCTTCCTAGATTTGACATACCTCTTGTGTGAGAGATAATTACGTGCTTATTGATATTATGCCTTCTAGATATAAGTAGCCTTATGTGTGAGAGATGATTACATGCTTATTGATATTTTGCCTCCTATATACGAGATGCCTCCTATGTGTGAGATAACTAGAGATATGTTGTGACTTAAAAGTATGATTATTGATATGAGTTTCGGAAATATATATGGGCCTAGGGCCGTGATTATGATGTTGTGATTACTTCGGATATATTATTAGGCCAAGGGTCGTGTTATGATAATGATTGGATATCCAAAAAGTGTTTATCATTGTCAAAG
The DNA here is from genome assembly GCA_030864215.1 of Capsicum pubescens. Taxonomy (NCBI): domain Eukaryota; kingdom Viridiplantae; phylum Streptophyta; class Magnoliopsida; order Solanales; family Solanaceae; genus Capsicum; species Capsicum pubescens. The sequence goes on from CM061549.1 coordinate 252,177,248, forward strand.
GATACGATTATAGTTATGGATTTATATACATGTTTATATACACATCTCTCTGGTATGTGATGGAGGAAGATGTGGTATGTTACTTACGACTTATTTGATTGGATATTGGTGATGGAATGCATAGATTTGGTATATTCATGATTATTGTATTGACAACTTTTGTGATTCTAGATGGAATATGATCTTATGATTGTTCTGCTTAATAAAGGGTTAAGCTATGTGATAGTTGATTATCTAATAGAAGATTATGACAATTGGTGGCTAGGAATCAGATGTATTAGTTTATAAATAGTGCTTAGTTATATGGTAGTCAGAGATGGTTGATATGTAGATAATGATGAAGTTGGGTTTAGCATAGGTGAAGATTAATGATATTGATGCCTAAGTTTATAATGCCGATTACTTGTTAAATTAAGAGTTGTGTGTTAACGAGGCTAGATAATAAGTGATGTTGGTAATAAGAAGTGGTTAGTTAATAATGATTAATAGTTGATAAATGGTTAATTAATGAGTAGTTAAACGAGGATTAGTTGGTAAACAATGGTCATTTAATGAATGGTGTTACTTAATAAAAGATGGTTAGATGATAAATGGTCATGTGTTGTCTAATAATGGTTAACGGATATATGATGATTAGTTGGTAATATTGAATATAGGATAACTAAAGATTATGGTCTAGTGATGAACCTTGGCTAGATGATAGATGCTGGCTAGTTAATAGGTGGTGGTTAGTTGCTATCCCATGAATAAGAATAATGTGAATGATAATGTTTAGGCTAATAACTCGAGGTTAAGTGACGACTAGCAAACTAGTGGTTTAATTATAAATAGCATTGTTAAGGTAATAATGAGTAGTTGGGAAGTATAATTGAGATAGACATTTTGTGGTGATATGATTATGTTCCAGAGTATATTAGTATATGTTATTCTGTAATGTTAAATATGATGAAATTGATACCCGAAAAGTCCGGAGGATACTATTGTGATGACATTGATACTAGACAAAGCTGGAGGATACTATTGTGATGACATTAATACCCGACAAGGTCAGAGGATACTATTGTGATTATATTATTACCCGGCAAGGCTGGAGGATACTGTGATGATATATTGATACCTGATTGTGATTATATTAATACCCGAAAAGGCTGGAGGATACTGTGATGATATATTGATACCCGACAAGGCCGGAGGATACTGTGATAATATATTAATATTCGGCTAGGTCGGAGGTTGATTACGATGATGACAGTTATGGTGAGTTATGATATTGATTGTGTATCTTGTATTTATTCCTGTATGCCCATCGCCTATCACCAGTATGCACCTATGTCTATCAGCTGGTATGGGACAGTTGCATAGATATAAGTGATAAAAATGTCTTATGTTATTGTGTGTTGATTGAATCTTTTAAGCCTGGGGCAGTAGGGGTACACATAGGCTCGACTAGGTATTTGGTTGTTCAGAGTAGCCGATTATTCACGATGTTATTGATATTGTTATTATCATTGTTATGATCATTATTATGGCTAGCTTATGAAAAATTGACCATTGATTTGGTATCGAGAATTGAGGTATGTTTTCGGCCTCTTTTTTCTTATGATTGCACTGTTATGCACGATTATATCATGTCTAGCCATATGGATTAGCAACCCTGAGTATGATAGTATTATGATAATGTCATGATGAGGTCTTAGAATGAGGATCTGATGATCTAGATTACTCTTTGAGATGGCCTCATGTCTAAGTATATGTACACACACACATATATATAGCTACATAAAGTTATGGCACTAACATGTATCCCTTCCTTCGCTTGTTCACATTGTATATTTGTTTGTTGACCTTGTATATTGATATATATCTTTCTTTCGCTCTTTATTCATATATTGTCCTAGGATATATGGTATAGTATTGACGTCTATTGATTGTGGATGGAATAGGATAGTTCTCCCTGATACTTCCTTAGTCTTATTATGTTAGACTTTTGTACAGAATGAGGATATGATGATCTAGATAACTCTTTGAGATGAACTCATGTCTAAGTGTATGTATATATATATATACATGAAACTATGGAACTACCGTGTATCCCCTCATTCGCTTGTTCACATTATATATTCGTTTCTTGACCTTGTATATTGCTATATATCTTTCTTTCGCTCTTCATTCGTATATCGACCTGACATATACCGTATAGTATTGACGTATATTGATTGTGGCTGGAATAGGATGGTTCTCCCTGATACTTCCTTAGTCTTATTATGTTAGACTTTTGAACATGAATAGGATAGTTGTTTCGTATTATTTCATTGACTTGTCTTATGATTTTCGGACTCATGGGAGTAGTTTCCATTCTGTTTATATGTTGTATATATCTGCTTTATCTTTGAAGCTCAGTTGACAGTTTTCTACTAAGTACCATTCGTTTGGTACTCATACTACACTTCTGCAGCTTGCAGATCATAGTATGATTTATCGCCATTGATGTGTACATCGTGCAGAGCAGCCCTGGTTCAGAGACTTAGAGTGATCTCCCGACGTTTAGAGTGTTACTTATCTCTCTCTTTTGTATTAGACTCATCTCCATGTTGTATTTGGAGATAAGTTGTATCAGAGTATTTCTCCTTAACAATTTATTTTTGTACTCTAAATATATTAAAAGCTTTTGTAGTGATACCACCAGGTTTTGGGATGTTCTTATGTATTGATCTTTACTTTATATATTACACATTTTTTTCCTTATGTTGATTGAGTAGTTCGTTACTAGCCATTTCGGACTACGGGTTGGCTTGCCTATTGTTGGGTTTTGGTGGGTTGTGGTAGGCTCCATCATGACCTGAGGTATCGGGTCGTGACAAATTGGTATCAAAGTCTAGGTTTCACCGTGTGTTAGTACAAGAGCTAAGTGTTGGTAGAGTCATGCGGATCGGTGCAGAGACGTCCGTAACCTTTCTTCGTGAGGCTACTGGGACATTTTAGGAAATTCATTTCTTGACTCCTTATCGTGTGTTCGTATTTTTGATGAACCCCGAACACTTTCTTTGACTTTATTCTATCCCTGAAGGATGATGTGACCTTGTCGATAGATGCAGACGAGACTTCAACACGCGTTCCTAGAGTTTCAATGTAATATCAAGTTAGAGAGTGAGAGATGGATATTGAAGATCATCAGGGATAGCCAAAAAGGATTTGAGCCAACTTAGGCTATAGTTGAACTTGTGACTACTTCAGCCTTTGAGGTTCAGCATTGGAAATTCGAGTCATGTTGTAGACCCTCTCAGCCATGGATGACGTTTGAATCATCGAGCAGTTCTCAGACCAGAGTTGGGTCTATTGGTATTCATCAGGGTTCTTTACCAGTTTTAAGTACGAGAATGGATTTCTTATGTGATCCAAACATTTTCCTATGCTACATCCTCTTGAGCCGGACATTGGTGCATGGATGTGTTAGAAGGTTGGTATGGTTACTTTGTTTGGCGTCGGAGTGCTTTATAGTAGCCGAATCTTCCTTCCCTTGGGGTGTTGATTATGAGAGGACCATAGAGAGCATAAGTATTGAGACTTATGCAGGGTGCCTCTTCCAGTGCCACCAGTGGGAAACGCCCAAATAGGATTTATGCACTCCAGTCCCGACAGGATCAAGAAAGTTTTCCTGATGTGGTCACTGGTACGTTACAAGTTTATTATTTGCATGTTTATGCTTTGCTAGATCCAGGAGCTTCTTTATCCTTTGTAACTCCTTATATAGCTGTTGGCTTCGGAGTCATTCCCGAAATCCTAGCAGAGCCCTTCTCAGCCTCTACCCTAGTGGGTAAATTTATCATAGCCCGACGGGTATACAGGAATTGTCCGGTTATGGTATCTTAGAAAGTCACTTTAGCAGACTTAGTAGAATTAGAGATGATAGATTTTGATGTCATTCTCGGCGTGGATTGGCTTCATTCATGCTATGCTTTAGTTGACTGCAGAAATAGAGTTTTCCATTTTTAGTTCTCGAATGAACCTGTCCTTGAGTGGAGGGGTAGTACTTCAGTACTTAGGGGTCAGTTTGTTTCCTACCTTAGGGCGAGGAAAATGATATCTAAGGGGTGTGTTTATCATCTCGTTCAAGTTAAATACTTTAGTTCAGAGACCCCTAGACTTGAGTCAGTTCCAGTAGCATGTGAATTCCCAGATGTGTTTCCCGAAGATCTTTCTGGAGTCCCTCTCGAGCGGGAAATTGACTTCGAAATAGACCTTCTTCCAGATACTCAGCCCATCTCTATTCTGCCATATAGAATGGCACCAGTAGAACTCAAAGAGTTAAAAAAATAGTTGAAGAATCTCCTAGATAAGGGATTCATTAGACCCAGCGTATCCCCATGGGGTGCACCAGTCCTATTCATGCACAAGAAAGATGGTTCTCTCAGAATGTGTATAGACTACCGTCAGCTAAATAAAGTCACAGTCAAGAACAAGTATCCGCTTCCCAGAATCGATGACTTGTTTGACCAACTTCAGGGTACCAGTTATTTTTCTAAGATAGACCTCAAATCAGGCTATCATTAGCTCAGAGTCAGAGAATGTGACATTCCAAAAATAGCTTTCAGAACTCGGTATGGTCACTTCGAATTCCTAGTCATGTCATTTGGCCTTATCAATGCTCCAGCAGCCTTCATGGACTTGATGAACCGCGTGTTCAAGCAGTACTTGAACATATTTGTCATAGTCTTTATTGATGACATTCTTGTCTACTCGCGCAGTGAACATGATCATGCAGACCATCTCAGAATAATATTACAAACTCTTAGAGCCCATTAGTTGTTCGCCAAATTCAATAAGTTCAAATTTTGGCTAAGGTTAGTAGCTTTCCTTGGTCATATAGTTTCCGATGATGGCATTAGAGTTGATCCTCAAAAGACTGAAGCGGTAAGAAACTGGCCCATGCCCATCTCTCCATCAGATATTAAGAGTTTCTTGGGTTTGGCTGGCTATTATCGACTGTTTGTTAAAGGATTTTCGTCCATTGCATCCCCCATGTCCATATTGACTCAGAAGAAAGTCAAGTTCCAGTGGTCAAATTCTTGTGAGAAGAGTTTTCAGGAGTTGAAGACTTGACTCACTACAACCCCAGTTTTGACTTTACCAGATGGTTCAGACGAATTTGTTGTTATTGTGATGCTTCCAGAGTTGGTTTGGGTGTGTTTTGATGCAGAGAGGTAAGGTCATAGCCTACGCCTCTAGACAACTTAAGCCCCATGAAAAAAACTACCCCACTCATGATCTTGAGTTAGCAACTGTAGTATTTACCTTAAAGATTTGGAGACACTATTTGTATGGGGTTTATGTTGATGTGTTCACAAACCGTAAGAGCCTGCAGTATGTATTTTCTTAGAAAGATGTGAACCTGCATCAGAGGAGGTGGTTAGAGTTGTTGAAAGACTATGACATGAGTGTTCTGTATCATCCGGTCAAGGCCAATGTAGTGGCCAATTCTCTCAGTAGGATGTGTATGGGTAGTGTTGGAGGATGGTAAGAAGAAGTTAGTTAAGAAAGTTCATCAGCTTGACCAACTAGGTGTCCGCTTACTTGATTCAGCAGAGGGTAGCGTATGGGTGCAGAATAGTTCAGAATCATTTCTGGTCTCCGAAGTAAAAGAAAAGCAGGACAGGGACCCTAGTCTAGTTAAGCTTAAAGAGTCAGTCAGAGATCAGAAGGTAGAGGTTTTCTCCCAAGGGGGAGATGGTGTGTTGCATTATCAGGGTAGACTTTGTGTGCCATGTGTGATGGTGTGAGGCAGAGGATTCTTGTAGAAGCACATGGAGCGCGTTACTCGATTCACCCAGGGGCCACTAAGATATACCACAATTTGCGGGAGGTCTATTGGTGGAGCGGGATGAAGAGAGACATTACAGAGTTTGTAGATAAATGCTCGATATGTGAGCAAATCAAAATTGAGCATCAGAAGCCTAGTGGGTCTATGTAGGAGTTCAGTATTCCCAATGGAAATAAGAGGAGGTAAACATGGATTTTGTAATGGGTTTGCCTCATACTCGTCGCCAACATAATTCGATTTGGGTCATTGTGGATAAGATGACCAAATTAACTCATTTCTTACCAGCTCATACCTCTTATTCAGTCGAGGATTATGCCAAGCTCTATGTTAGAGAGTTATTCAGATTTCACGGAGTTTCGTTAACCATCATTTCATATAGAGGCACACAGTTCACCTCTCACTTTTGAAAAGCCTTCCAAAAGGGTCTTGGTACCCAAGTCCACCTCAATACAACCTTTCATCCGCAGACAGATGGTCAAGCAAAAAGGACCATTCAGACTTTAGAAGATATGTTAAGAGCGTGTGCCATTGACTTTAAGGGTAGTTGGGATGATCACTTGCCCTTGATTGAGTTCGCATATAATAACAGTTACCATTCCAACATTCAGATCACTCCATTTGAGGCTCTCTATGGGAGGAGATGTAGATCTCTCATTAGTTGATTTGAAGTGGCTGAGGCCGCAGTGGTAGTGCCTGACTTGGTATTTGATAGCTTAGAAAAAGTTCAGTTGATCAGGGAAAAGCTTAAGTCAGCTCAAAGACGATAGAAATCGTATGCAGATATGCAAAGAAAAGATCTCGATTTTGAGATTGGTGATTATGTGTATTTGAAAATCTCTCTTATGAAGGGAGTGAAGAGATTTGGCGAGAAAGGGAAGCTCAGTCCCCGATATGTCGGTCCTTACTGAATTCTTAGTCGTTTTGGAAAGGTAGCTTACGAGCTTGAGTTGCCTTCAAATTTAGCTTCAGTACATCCAGTGTTTTATATCTCTTTACTAAAAAAGTGCATAGGTGACCCAACAGTTGTAGTCTCGATTGAGGGAATTGATGTCCAGAACAACCTCTCTTGTGAGGAAATCCCAGTCGAAATTCTTGATTATCAGGTTCGCAGAATGAGGAACAAAGAGGTTCCTCTAGTCAAAGTTCTTTGGCAGAATCAGTCTGTTAAGAGAGCTACTTGGGAAGCAGAAGCAGATATGCGGACCAAGTATCCTCACCTCTTCTCCGTAAACCCAGACTCAGCTCAAGGTAACAGTTTTCCTTGAATTTACTCAGTTCCATGCCCAGATTACCTTTACAATTCTGTATCAATTTAGTTGCATAGTATTCTCATATCATGCATACCTTCATGAAATAGTTCAGTCATGTGTCATGTCATCAGAATTCAGTCATGCTTCAGTTATGCATGTTTAGTATGATAACTCAGTATATTAGTAGTTTCAGTCATGAAATCATGCTTCAGTTGTGCATGTTCAGTATGTAAACTCAGTCTATTAGTATTCTCAGATTAGTCAGTCTCATTCAAGGAGGAATATTCCCAATGGAGAGATATTGTAAGACCCCGCAAAATCCTAAGTTTAACTCAGTTCTTTAGAGCATGAAAAGAGGTCCTGGACTTAGAAAATTCCAGCTAAGTGTTTATACTTAGAATTATTTTTAACCTTCACAAGTTGGAGATCTTATTTTACGACCCTTATGACCTTAAAATGTCAATCATTGGATTGAATCATGATCAGGTGTGTCAATAGGTCACTTCGGGTGAGTTTCGGATTTTTTGGACCTCGTTTGAATCATATTTAGGTGACCAAAATAGTGGGTCGATGCGATCTCGATGCATCGCGTCGCCAATCGCATTGACAAATATTTTTTCTAGCTTCCAGTGCAAATTCCAGTGAACCAACGCGAACTCAACGCGGCGCGTCGAACTGCGCGTCACTGGGAACAATTTTTGTTCTTTTAATTCCGCGTCCAAAGGGGTATTTGGGTCAATTTTTCCACCTTATCTCAGCCCCAAAACACGAGATTAAGCCTTTCTAAAGGTAAAATCCACTTATTGTTCACAAATCCTCTCAAGAACAAACCCTAAGCCATCAAATTCAAGATCCAAGTCCCAAGAAATTCACTATAACTTTCAGAGAATTGATTATCAAGGTATGTTAGGTGTTCATCAAGGGTTTCCTTCCACCCTTGGAGTTCAAGAACCTCTTTTAAAATTCAAGATGATTGTTTTTCATGAATTCCATGTTGAATTAGGCCTCATTTGTTTGCACTTAATGGAGGTCTGAATCTGAATAGTTCAGACTTCAGACCATTAAGTGCATTTGTTTTTTATTACGGTTTAAACTCTTAATAGGTTTGAATAAGTCTTAATCATTCAGATCTAGAACCAAGTCTTAATAGGTCTGAAGGGATATTCTGGTATTGGATAATATTCACCACTCTATTCATAATGAGCAGTCACCACCACTAATCACCTCTGCCACCGTCACCATTGTCAATCACCACCCACCACCACCAACCACCTTCACTACCACAACCATCATTGACAAAAAATACTGCTACCAACCACAATTGTCAATCGCTATCACACCTACTACCTCTTTTATTCTAATTATATTCACTGTCACCAATGCCGTCAACACCACCACAATCAGCAACCACTATCGGCCAATCCCTACTACCAACCGACTCATCTATCACAACTAGCACAACCACTAACTACCACTTATACATCACAACCTTTACACATTCTTTGGCCGCCACCACCATTGTCACTAGTAACACCACCTCTACTATCACTTCAACCAGTACCATCGCTACAATTTATCTCTACTAACAACTATCTCCACCATCACAACAAATAACATCTCCAACTAGAACGAACACATCATCAATCATCATGCATTCATGTTTCAGCCAACAGAATCAACACCTTAAACTACTAACATCAAGCAACGTTACATCACCACCACCACCACCACTATCAATCGCCACCATCATAACAGTCATTACAATACCAACCATCACAATTATCACCACCAACATTATTAATCACTAACATCAATCATTATCACTGTAACCACCATATTATCCATCTCCACTTTTACTAACAAACATAAATATTTTTTCTCAATCAAATACTAATAATTTTGTTGTATTAAATTACATAATTTCTTAATATATAATTAATTTTTTATTTGAATTATACTTTTTATTTTATTATGTATATAAATAATTTTTTTTACACATTCAGATGTTGAAAAATAAATAGTCTTAATCATTCAGTTTTCAGATCTAGAGACAACATCTTAATCATTCAGATTCAGACCTCTGAATCTTAAAAAAAAACAAATGGAGCCTTAAATTGTATTCATGATTATTATGTTAGTTGGGTTTATAATCCATGATTAATTATAAGTTTGAGGAGAAATAAATAGCATGTGTGTGTTGTCATAAGGTTTCATGTTAAAAATCCTTGAATTTGTGAGTTGGGATTTATGGTCATGATGCTTGCATGTTGTATTATAGTTATGTGCATAAATTATGCCCCCAAGTGTTTGATAAAATGTTCATGTGAGCTGAGTAGTGCAATTATACCATGTTAGCATGTATACAAGTTCATGCCATGCAGGTGTTTGATAAAATGCCTCAAAGAATGAATTGTGATAAAGTGACTAGTTATCATACTTTCAAGATTGTGCTACATTTTTACTATCTATGCAATTGAGTCCTGAGGGTATCTAATACCCAATAATCTAGCTGTTTACCTAGATTTACAGTAGTTCCAGAATAGTCTCAGTGATGTCACGTATAGTAGTAGTCAGTCAGTTACAAAACTTAGTATATTCATCCAGTTAACAGAACTCCGTGTATTCAGTCAGTTAACAGAACTCAGTGAACTCAGTCCAGTTTATGGGTGTCAAACGGGTCAGGCCGGGCCAACCCAGAACTGCCCCTTCCATTTTAACCGGGTTGAGGGCCGGTTTGGACGCCAGCCGGGCCGGGCCAAACAGTAATAAAATTAAAACCCACCCTAACCCGGCCCACTTAACCCAACCCGATCAAACCCACCAAAACCCGATCAAATCCTATTAAAAACCGGTCAAACCCGTTTAAAAAATAAATAAAAAATCCAATATACACTATATACACTCCAATATACACTATATACACTTCAATATACAATATATATTTTTAAAAAAATATATAAACAATTACACATATACACGTACCATTCAATATATAATTATATATGACTATACGTACTACTTTAAATAAAACATATGCTATAATAGTATAATATATATATATATATACTAATTTATAAAACATATACACATGTATACGTTAAATATATACTACTTTAGAAGATATATACACATATATATGCACCATTCAATATATATGTACTACTTTAAATAAAATATATACTACAATATACATATATCTATATACAACAATATGTATATATATATAGTTACATACAAATTTATAAAACATATACACTTGTATACTTTAAAGATATACGTCTATAGAAGATATATACACATATATACGCACCATTCAATATATATGTACTACTTTAAATAAAGTCTATACTACAATATATATATATATACTTACATACTAATTTATAAAACATATACACTTGTATACGTTAAATGTATACTACTTTAGAAGATATATACACATACATACGCACCATTCAATATATATGTACTTCTTTAAATAAAATATATACTACAATATACATATATATATACAACAATATATATATATATATATATATATATATATATACTTATATACTAATTTATAAAACATATACACTTGTATACGTTAAAGATATAAGTCTATAGAAGATATAAACACATATATACGCACCATTCAATATATATGTACTACTTTAAATAAAGTATATACAACAATATATATATATATATATATATATATATATATATATATATATATATATATATATGATAGTTAATTAATAATATATTAAAAGTAAGTTTTTAATTTAAACTAGAAATTCATTTTAAATCATTTTAAATCAATATATAGGTACTACTTTAAATAAAATATATACTACAATATATATGTATATACTATGTATATATATATATATATATAGTTATATACTAATTTATAAAATATATACATTTGTATACGTTAAATATATACGTCTATAGAAGATATATACACATATATACGCACCATTCAATATGTATGTACTACTTTAAATAAAATATATACTACAATATACATATATATGTATTACAATGTATAGATGATTATATTATACTAATTTATAAAACATATACACTTGTATACGTATAATATATACATCTATATAAGATATATACACATATATACGCACCAATCAATGTGTATGTACTACTTAAAATAAAATATATACTACAATATACATGGATTACAATACATAGATAGTTATATTATACTAATTTATTAAACATATACACTTGTATACGTTAAATATATACATCTATATAAGATATATACACATATATACGCACTATTCAATATATATGTCATACGTTAAATAAAATATATACTACAATATACATATATATATACTACAATATGTATATATATATAGTTATATACTTATTTGTAAAACATATACACTTGGATACATTAAATATATACATCTGTAGAAGATATATACACATATATACACACCATTCAAAATATATGTACTACTTCAAATAAAATATATACTACAATATACATATATATATATACTACAATATGTATATATATATATATAGTTATATACTAATTTGTAAAACATATACACTTGTATACGTTAAATATATACGTCTAGAGAAGATATATACACATATATACACACCATTCAAAATATATGTACAACTTCAAATAAAATATATACTACAATATACATATATATATACTACAATATGTATATATATATAGTTATATACTAATTTGTAAAACATATACACTTGTATACGTTAAATATATACGTCTAGAGAAGATATATACACATATATACACACCATTCAATATACTACAATATACATATATATATACTACAATATGTATATATATATAGTTATATACTTATTTGTAAAACATATACACTTGGATACATTAAATATATACATCTGTAGAAGATATATACACATATATACACACCATTCAAAATATATGTACTACAAATTAAATATATACTACAATATACACATATATATATATATATATATATATATATATACTACAATATGTATATATATATATAGTTATATACTAATTTGTAAAACATATACACTTGTATACGTTAAATATATACGTCTAGAGCAGATATATACACATATATACACACAATTCAATATATATGTACTACTTTAAATAAAATATATACTACAATATACATATATATATACTACAATATGTATATATATATAGTTATATACTAATTTGTAAAACATATACACTTGTATACATTAAATATATACATCTGTAGAAGATATATACACACCATTCAATATATATGTACTATTTTAAATAAAATATATACTACAATATACATATATATATACTGCAATATATATATATATATATATATATATATATAGTTATATACTAATTTGTAAAACATATACACTTGTCTATGTTAAATATATACGTCTATAGAAGATATATATACATATATACACTTCTATAGAAGATATCCAATTTATAAAACATATACACATGTATACGTTAAATATACACTTCTATAGAAGATATATACACGTGTATACACACCATTCAATGTATATATACTACTACTTATAAAATATACTACATTATATATACATTACAATATATATAGATATACTTATATACTAATTTATAAAACATATACACATGTATACGTTAAATATACACTTCTTTAGAAGATATATACACAAATATACAAAACATATGCTACTTAATATAATAAATTAATAATATTTGGTAGTAAATTAATAATATATTAGAAGTAAGTTTTTAATTTAAAGTAGAAAACTAGAAATTCAATTTAAAATTTTAAATCATTAAATGAAAAAATTAAAAAGCAAGGACTAAGGAGTGAATGAATTTGGGGAATTTTATTGATTGCAAAATGATCCAAAATTTATAATTTACATGAATGGAAAATCTATAAATTATGCATCATTTTTTCCAACTCATTCATGTTAATATTAATGGGAACTTGCATAGGATAGTCGAAGTCAACGGGGGAAAAACCATGCATTGGACTTGATTCTGCTGAGTTCTCCCGTGAAGTCATAATTTCTTCAAGTTTCAGCTCGTCGCTCGGCTCCGATTCCATTCCTCGGTTTCTTCTTTCCGCTCTAATCCAATCTTTGAGGCAAACTAGAACATTCATTGCATTGCTTCCCAATGAGTGTCGGTTGTCTCCAAGCTGCTGTCGTCCCTGACTAAAGGCGCTCTCTGATGCAACGGTTGACATTGAAACATTCAAGATATCTCTAGCTAATCTTGAAAGCACAGGATATTGTGTTTCATTACTCCTCCACCAATCCAACATGTTGATCCGTCGTCTGCGATCCTCTGGTGCCGTTCGAAGATAATATTTCAGCTCTTCTCGATAAGTTGATGTGTAAGTTCTCTCATCAACACTGTTCCAACAATTTAAATCATAAAACGAATCAGAAAAACCACTATGTGCTGACCTTTTAGAAGATGATGGCTCCTCGGAAGGATGAGGAGCGACAGTTGGAGTGATATTTGCAGGTACGGCTAAATCAAATAAATCAACATAATGATTATATAATTTTTCTATGTAATCCTTTGCATCAGCCGTAGCCGTCCACAAATCAGGTTGTACTTGTTTAGAATCATGGTTTGTATTTATTTCTAAGTTAGTATAAATAAGAGTACTAAAGTGACACATATTATTATATTTCATGCACGGATTTAGCATAGCACCAACCAAGTAAATAGGGAGAATCGGAAAAAAATATTTTTTAAATTTCGTAAACATGGCGCCAACAGCTTCCTTATAACCTTCTTTATTTTTATATTCTTTGAGCAAACCAGAAATATCGGCTATATATGCCAAAATATTACAAACAGTAGGATAATAAGCATTGGAAAATTCAACCGTAGCTACATAAAATTTTTCTAAAAACTTAACAAGATCATTAATTACAACCCAATCAGAATTATGTAGCATGCAATCAGCAGAATCAGCAAATGAACCGCAATGTTGGTTAAAAGCTAGTGTAATAGGAATTCTATATTTATAACAAGTTTTTAAAAATTCATACGTAGAATTCCATCTAGTATCAATTTCCTCAGGCATCAAAATCGGTGTAAGTCCATTTTCTTGACATTTAACTTTAAATTCTCTAATTCTAGATCTACGATTATTTCCTTGAATAAAACCAACAGCAAGGCGAATTTTTTCAATATAAAACTCAAGACCATCTTTTACAATTAAATTATATATATGACATGCACACTTAATATGAAAAATTTCAAGCAAGGGCGGAGATAGCGTAGATTTTAATTTTTTTTATAGCAGTGTTGTTGTTAGAAGCATTATCAAAAGCAATACATAAAATTTTATTTTCGATACCATAATATCCGGCAATTTTAACAATAGAATCAACAATAAATTGTCCAGTATGTTTACGATCTTCATCATATAAAAAAATAAGAATACATTTTTGCATCACGAAATTACTATCCATCCAATGACAAGTAACGGTTAAATAATTATTTTTATTTACAGCACAACCAAGATCAGAAGTTAGGGACAATCTACATTGAATATTTTTTAACAATGTTGATAAATAAAAATAATATTGTGAATGAAGTCTCAAAATATCAGACCGACAAGTAGTTCTAGGAATACCGTTAAACATAGGATTATAAATTGCTTGTATATAACGAATAAAGGCATCAGAAGAAGGAAAATTAAAAGGCAAACAACCCACAACTACCATTTTAGCTATTTCTTCCCGGTCCCTCAATTTATTATACTTCTTCGCTACGTGATCGGTTGCTGGGTCCATTCTAGTTTGCGTTGGCCCACCAACATCCCCACCACCTTTTGCAATATTTAACTTTCTTTTGTGATCTTCAGCTACATGTCTCATTAACGTACCCGTACCCCCTTGCTTGCCTCCACTTCTATGCTTATATATTTGTTGACAAATATTGCATTGCACCTCAATATCTGATATATGTTCAAAAAATTGCCATGCTATACTAGTTCTTTTACGAGGTCTTGGGGCACTGGGAGGACGGAGAGGGAGATTAGCCGATTCAGATCTAACGTTAGCATCTCCTACTGCGGGTGTCTCAGCAATATTTTCATTATCTTCGTCTAAATTAACCGCATCTACTTCATTTTCTTATTCTATACCGTAATTTTCCTGAGCTTCTACATAATCCATATCGTGAGCACCTACACCTATTTCTTCCTCAAAAGGTGTACCAAGCGGTACCGGAGGCGAAGACACATGGGTATATCTACTACTTGAACTACCTCTACCGCTAGTAATTCGCTTTTTACTACCACTACCGCTTCCGGGACAAATTTTTTTAACACCTTTAGTAACGAGGTTTCTTAATTTATCCATAATATAAATTAAATTAAACTAAAAATATTCAAAATACACAAATATAATAAAATTAAATATTAAACAATTAATACAATAAATAAAAATTAAACGTAAGAGATGGAACGACAATACCAAATTTTGGAAGTATCCGAAGTTTGCGACTTTAGAAACTTCTGCTCGTACGTTGTAAAAGAAAAATTAAAAAATTAAAGTGAACACTTTAAGAAATTAAATATATTGAATATTTGAGAATTGAGAATTGAGATTTGAGAGAGAATGAGATTTGAGAGAGTGAAAAATTGTGTGAAAAATGATTTGAAGTTGTAGGGTATTTATAGATTTTTTTTTGGGATTAAAAATATTTTTTAAAGTTAATTTTTTTTTTTTAATAAATGGGCCCAAACTAGCCGTTTGGACCCAAAAACGGCTATATAGCCGTTGGGCCAAAAACCTATTTTTTTTTTAAAATGGTATCCGGGCCGGGCCGGTTAATCGGAGGGCCTGGACCGGGCTTGGTCTGGGCCGGGTTAGCCGGACCCATTTTAAAAAAATAATCGGCCCGGGACTCGGAACCCTAAAGCCCTAGGGCTTACCGGGCCGGGTCAAACCGGGCCGGGTTAGTTACTAGGGTCGGGTCGGGCCGGGCCACTTAACACCCATAGTCCAGTTCAGTCAGTTAGCACGGTTAGTAACAGTGCAGTCAAGCCTAGTGCATTCTAGAAATCATTTCAGTGTCTATTCAGTTGGGAGTAGGAATCAGCACCGAGTGAACCCAGGGATAGGGGCATTCCTATCAGTGAAGGGTTTGACCCTTAGTAGCAGTCCCTGTGTTACAGAACTACGTAGCCAGCGTAGGTTGAGAGATCTTCCGGCCAGATAAGGGTTGATACATCTCGTACGAATTTTTCTGCCAGTGAGGGTTGACGAAACGTCTTCCTGCCAGATAGGGTTAACTCACAACCATTGTTAGTATCCCTTGGCAAGGTGCTAACACCCTTCCAACTGGGGTCACAGGTTGGACCCCAACTCAGTTTATAATCGGGGTTTGTCGGTTAGATGAACACTTCCACAGTTTCAGTTTCAATTTCAGTCTCAGACTCAACATAAAACCTCAGCTCAGTTTCAGAATCAGGACTATCAAACACAGTCACCCAGCTCAGCACAGAAGTTAGTTCAGTTCTACAAAATCAGTACTGTCAGAAACAATCACTTAATTAATAGTAATACAGTATTAGTAAACTCAGCTATCAGTCATTCAGTTTGCAAAACTCATTATCCAGTGTTAATACGATCTCAGTTATAGTATACGTAGTTACGAGCATAACATTGCAAAATTAGTATTTATAGCAGTTTCAGATATACATGTACTCTCATTCAGTTATATTCATATTATTCAGTCAGTTATTGTTCATACATATGAACCCATGCATTCAGCCTTACCTTACCTAGCATACCAGTACATTCAAAGTACTGATGCATACCTTTATTTTGCGCTACGATGTCTTATATCATAGGTTCAGACACACGGGCTCCTGAACGTACTTAGAAGCCCAGATTATCAGCAACAGATTTAGTGGTGAGTCCTCATAGTTCGAGGACATAGTCATCATTTTAGTATTTAGTATATTCAGTAGTCGGAGTTAGTTGGGGACTTGTCCCATTAACTCCATATTCAGACAGTTAGAGGCTTTCGATCTAGACTATTTCAGACAAATGTTCAATTTTCAGTATTTATTTATCAATATTCAGTATCTGATTTCAGTTGTGAACCTTATGGCAGATTCAACCTAATTTTTGCACTTATTTCATTATTATTATTTAGTGATCACATCAGGTACCGGACATGGGTTAGCTTGTGGTACTTTGGGATCGCAAGCACCGGGTGACGTCCGGGATACAGCCTCGGGATATTACAATTCATATACATGTTTCATTTACACATCTTTCCGATATGGAACAGAGGAAGATGCGGTATGTTTCTTACGATTTATTTAATTAGATACTGGTGATGACATGCATAGATTTGGTACATTCATAATTATTGTATTAACAACTTATGTGATTCTGGATGGAATATGATCTTATGATTATTTTGCTTAATTAAGGGTTAAGCTATGTGATAGTTAATTGTCTAATAGGAGACTATGTCAATTGATGGCTACAAATCAGATGTATTAGTTTATGAATAGTGCTTAGTTGAAATATGGTAGTCAGAGATGGTTGATATGTGGCTAATGATGATGTTGCGTTTAGCATAGGCGAATATTAGTGATATTGATGCCTAAGTTAATAATGTCGATTACTTATTTAATGAGGAGTTGTGCATTAACGAAGCTAGATAATAAGAGATGTTGGTAATAAGAGGTGGCTAGTTAATAACAATGAATTATTGATAAATGGTTAATTAATGAGTAGTTAAACGAGGATTAGTTGGTAAGCGATGGTTAGTTAATGAATTATGTTAGTTAATAAAAGATGGTTAGATGATAAGTGGTCATGCGTTGTCTAATAATGGTTAACAGATAAATGATGATTAGTTGGTAATATTTAATATAGGATAAATAACGATTATGGTCTAGTGATGAACCTTGGCTAGATGATAGATGTTGTCTAGTTAATAAGTGATGGTTAGTTGTTATCCCATGAATAACGATTATGTGAAGGATAATGTTTAGGCTACTAACTCGAGGTTATGTGACGACTAGCGAATTAGTGGTTTCATTATAAATAGCGTTGGTTAGCTAATAACGAGTAGTTGGGAAGTATTGTCGAGATAGATACTTTGTGATGATATGATTATGTTCATGAGTATATTAGTATATGTTATTCCGTAATATTAATTGTGATGATATTGATTCCCAGCAAGGCCGGAGCATACTATTGTGATGATATTGATACTCGATAAGATCAGAGTATACTATTGTGATGATATTAATACCCAACAAGGACGAAGGATACTGTGATGATATATTGATACCTAGCAAGGCCGAATGATACTGTGATGATATATTGATATCCGACAAGGCCGGACGTTGATTACGATGATGATGGTCATGATGATGACAGTTATGGTGAGTTGTGATATTGATTGTGTATCTTGCATTCATTCCTGCATGTGCATCGCCTATCACCAGTATGCACCTATGTCTATCAACCCATATAGGACTGTTGCATAGATATGGGTGATGAATATGCTTTGTGTTGTTATGTGTTGATTGAACCTTCCGAGCCTGGGCGGTGGAGGTACGCATAGGCTCGGCTAGGTATTTGGTTGTCTGGAGAAGTGTTTAGAATTGCGCCCGCAACGTCGCATAATCGATGATGCGATGCGATGCGGTCCTCTGACGAGTCGTAACTATGATGCGGCGCAATCTGAGAATTGCGGGCGCATCAAGCACTATTGCGCGATGCGATGCGATGGATATTGCGTTGCGATGCGCTCGCAATATATATTTTTTTTATTTTTATTGCGGATGGTATTTATTGTAGGTTGGAATTGCATGTGCTGATATTCTTTTTAGGTTGGAATTGCATGTGCTGGTATTTTTGGGTTTTCACAAAAGCTGCTTAAAGTAAAAAAAAATGGTCAAAAGTTGGAAAAGGTAATGAAGAAAGTTTAAAGTAGCAACTTAGGATTTTCAAGCTTTCTCTCTTCTCCAATGATCAAAGAATTTGGCTACTGAATAAGTCTTCTTCTTCTTCTTAACAACTGAATGACTAATGCTCTGTTTTGATGCTCAGTTTTTTGTCGTTTTTTTTCTGTTCTTCTTCTTCTTCTTCTTCTTCCTTAACAACCGAATGACTGATGCTTTGTTTTGATGCTCAGTTTTTTGTCATTTTTTTCTGCTCTTCTTCTTCTTCTTTTTTAACAACTGAATGACTGATGCTCTGTTTTGATGCTCAGTTTTTTGTCGTTTTTTTTTCTGTTTTTTTTTAAATGATTGATGCTCTGTTGTTCTTCTGATGATGATGAATGACTGATGCTTTGTTTTGATGCTCAACTATTCTGAATGACTTCTTTAATAGCTGCCACGTTCATTTTTTGTTATTAAGATTAAACATTATAATTTTTTTAATTAATGAGATAAGCTTTCCATATTTAATAGCTACATCCTTGATTATTTATTATTAAGAATAAATAATTTATCTTTATTTTGATTAAATGAAATAATCATTGTATATTAATTAGAGTTTATAAAATAAGGATAAATATTATAACTATTTAATTATAAATTAAAGATTAATGCATATGTTTTGAAAGCACACATTTTTTTTAATGAAACTAAATTTAGCGTAAGTATATATTGAACATATTAATATTCTCATTTTTTATTTTTTTATTAAATTGCGCTTCACTTCAATGATGCGGTCGCATTGCATCACGCATCGCATAATGCGTGATGCAGAGCCTTGTTGCATTTTTCTGCATCACGCATCTCTGAACACTGATCCGGAGTAACTGGTTATTCATGATGTTATTGATATTGTTATGATCATTATTATGGCTAGCTTATGGCAGATTGACCGTTGATTTGGTATCAATATTTGAGGTATGTTTTCGACCTCCTTTATCTTATGATTGCATTATTATGCACGATTATATTATGTCTAGTCATATGGATTAGAAACCCTAAGTATGATAGTATTAAATTCTGATAGTGTCATGATGAGGTCTTAGAATAAAGATATGATGATCTAGATTACTCTTTGCGATGACCTCATGTCTAAGTGTATGTACATATATATAGATATATACACACATGAAGTTATGGCACTACCATGTATCCCTTCCTTCGCTTGTTCACATTGTATATTCGTTTCTTGACCTTGTATATTGATAGATATCTTTCTTTCGCTCTTTATTCATACATTGGCCTGAGATATACGGTATAGTATTGACGTCTATTGATTGTGGCTGGAATAGGATAGTTCTCCCTGATACTTCCTTAGTCTTATTATGTTAGACTTTTGGACATGAATAGGATAGTTGTTCCCTATTATCTCGTTGACTTGTCATATGATTTTCGGACTCTTAGGTGTTGTTTCCATTCCGTTTATATGTTGTATATATCTGCTTCATCTTTGGAGCTTAGTTGGCAGTTGCCTACTGAGTACCATTCGTTTGGTACTCATACTACACTTCTGCAGTATGCAGAACATAGCACATGTTATTGTCGTTGATGTGTGCATCGTGCGGATCAGTCCTGGTTCAGAGACTTAGAGTGAGCTCCTGACGTTTAGAGTGTTACTTATCTCTCTCTTTTGTATTAGACTAGTCTCCATGTAGTAATCAGAGATAAGTTGTATCAGAGTATTTCTCCTTAACATTTCATTTTTGTACTCTAAATATATTAGAAGCTCTTGTACTGATACCACCAGGTTTTGGTATGTTCTTATGTATTGATCTTTATATATTCTGCATTCTTTTTCATTATGTTGATTGAGTAGTCCGTTACTAGCCGTTCCAGACTACGAGTTGGCTTGCCTGCTGGTGGGTTATGGTAGGCGTCATCATGACCTGAGGTGTCGGGTCGTGACATAAAGTAGGCCATGTTGACAGTTGGTAGTGGTATCATCAACAAGATTTGACTTTTTGCTTGGGAGTATGTGTCATTTAGGCCCATTAGAAACTGATACAACTTTTGTCTTTAAAGATAAGCCAAGAAATCTCTTGATTTTCACAATTACAAGCAGGAGAAGGGACTAAAGATTCAAACTCTTCCCATAAATCTTTCAGCTTAGTGAAATATACAGACACAAATTGAACTCCTTGAGTCATGGTTGCAATTTCTTGGTGCAAATTATAAGTTCTTGAACCATCTATTTTATCAAATCTTTCCCTAAGATCTAACCATATAGAATATGCAGTTGAGGCATCGACTACCCCTCTAAGTAGTTCAATAGAAACGGCATTCATAAGCCAAGAAAGTACTATAGCATTAACTCTTTCCCATTGGTTTCCCAGGTTAGTAGAGAAATTTTCTTTCCTACAAGAGCCATCAACTATACCAAATTTGTTATGTCTTAGTAGTGCAATTCGAACAACCTTACTCCATACAACATAGTCTTCACTCCCCCTTAAATGGAAAGACACAAGAGAAGTACCTGATACATCTGCAGCAGATAAGAATAGGGGATGATTATAATCCAATGGAGGCTGGAGTAATTGTGGGATTGATCCACTATTGTTGGAACCGATCCAATTCCTTGCGCATCAGTAGTCATCTTCAATAGAGTAAAGTTCCTTTCAGAGCAACTCACTTAGTCAAGTAGTTACTTCCAGAGTAACCAAGAAATTGCCAGAATTCAGAAATTCTTGAATGTGCAGATGAACACCAAAAATTCAAATAAGAAATTGCAGGATCGACAAGAGTACTGATTCAATTCAGTAGGCTCTGATACCGTAAAGAATAATGCAGTAACTCACACTAAGAGTAAATCACTATAAGCAGAGAAATAGAGGAAGAGATAGGAGAAGATCAACTATCTTAGAATCAGAGAAGAAAGAAGAGTAAATCATTGTGTTGTATTGATGTATTCAGAATTTTGTTATTGTTAGTAGTACATAGTTGACTATATATAGAGTAGATGATAGCTTAACAGTGTGGTGTCAACTAACTAACTGACTTCAACAATGTAACTAACTTCCTGACACTTTAACTTTCTCTCATTTTTCTTTCTTTACTCTCATTCCTCAACATATGTAATGCATATAAACATGAAATTTTCACATAATAAGTGGGTACTTAATTCTCATTATTCACCTTCCTCTTTCATTGGCCCCTTATGTATAGAAATGTATTTTAGATTAAACAAAAAGGTACGCGTGTGCAAAGAGATGCTCTTTATGTACACACTGCATCATGGAGTTTCTATGTACAGATAAAATGATGTATGACAACGAATCTAATTTCTGCAGAATATTTTCTACGGTTAATCAAGATGATGAATTATTAAATAAAAAAAATTCAAATTTCAACGAGAAAAACACTAAATGATTTCTTCTCATTTGTTCTAAGCCTTAGTGAGCAAAAATACCCAAGACACACTAGTCGAAGAAATGAGCTATATGATTAGGGTGAATCTTGAAAGATCTCCTCCAAGCCGTACATACGACATTCATTGAATACGGCTTTTTTCCTCATTTGCTTGCTCCAACAAGCCTTGGCGAGCAAAATAGTCGCATGATATGATTTTTCCTCATTTGCTCCTAAGCCGTGGTGAGCAAATATACCCAAGACACATGCTACTCAAAGAAATAATAGAGATGCGCTCAAACTGTAGAGTCTTGCCCAGGAACAATTAAGAGCATCAACTACTGCCACGTTTGTTTTGGAGGTGACGGTCAAATATCATCGAACTGCTGACCAAAAAGTATTAAATATATAGATGAAAAAACTCAATGCATAGAGATGCATGGTGAACCATCTTTACATGTTCAGCAACAGGAGGCAATCATCAAACTAAATCCACTAATACTACGCAGGTATATGGAAACCGTTTCGACGACATTATGAACAGCACAGAAGGAAAAAAAAAAGCCAGAGAAAACTGAGAAAATAGCATTCCCATATCATGAAGCTTAAATCAATCAAGGGAATGGGAAGCAAAACAAAAGAATACACAATTCTAACCCAAAATATTTAGGAGCTGTGCATCCAATCTTTGCTGCAACTCCTTGACCTTGATTGAAAGCTCAGCAGTTTGCTCCTTGTAGCTTTTGATCAGATAATCCTTCCCTTCAATCACGTCTTTCAACTCATCTTTTTCACGCTTCAGCATTTCAAACCTTTCTCCATCTCCTCTTCCCTTTTCTGAGGTATCTGAATTTTTATCAACTTCAAGGTGACCGTTAGTATGAGCATATCGGACTTCAGCTGGCCATACAGGTACTGCTGGGGGCTTGTCACAAGAACCACCTTGTCCCATGCAATGATCTGCAATTGCCTTCCTCAGCCTCTGTATCTCTCTCTCCGAATCAAACAGATCTCTATTTGCAGCATCCAGCAATGACTGCTGATGGGCGGAAAGAGACAGCTGATTGTTGAGAGAAGTCTGCAACTCTACGATCTGTTCTTGCATCTCTAATATCGTTTCGTCCCTTCTCTTTAACTGTAGTCTCAGCTTTTGTATCACTTCTCGCTTGCTGTATATATCAGAACCGGATTCTGAGACACATGGCGACTCAGAGCTGTTAGAGCGGTGGAATTGTTTCTGTGGCAGTTCAAGACGCTCAGGAGAGGTAGGCCAAGCCCGGCCATTCTCTTGATTGAATTCGATGGCAGGCACTGTCACGAGAGGGAGCACCATTTCAGGATCAGATCCATTATACTGCTGCTTCGTAATTTCCAATCCTCCAGTTACTGTTATAAAAATAGATCATGTTCATTAAAATAGCCAACACTAATTAGCAGAACACGATAGGATGCATGAGAGCAGTAAGCACATTAAATCACTTCAAACTTTTTTGTCGTGTTCTCTACACTTGTCTTTCTAAACTGGGAATAAGGCTATTGCACAAGGATAAAGAAGACCGGCAGCTAAAATGACATATAGTTCACATAGAAAATTGAGAAGATTATAGAGGAGCTAATCTTCTACAGATCTAAGGAATTCTTCAAAGATTCAGCAAAGTTCGGATTATCCCTAGATAAGAGAGAATACAAACTAATCTGAGAAAAATAATTAGATAAAAAAAAAACTCAAAATACTGAATTGTCAAAAAATAGCAGGACCTATTCACACAGCTTGTGTTGCGTCCACTGAACTAAAATCCCGACTCCTGAAGGCTCTTTATAATGGGAGAAAAAAAAAAAACTAGCAGTTCCCACCAAATTGCACATCTTATCAACAACATCAAAATACTGCACCTGATAAAATCAAATGAGAGAAGCTACTACAAGGACCCAATGAACAACATCAAAATACTGCACCTGATAAAATCAAATGAGAGAAGCTACTACAAGGACTCAATGAACCATGCAGCTAGCTTAAGCCTCCTCAAGTGCTTTGGCATTACCTTAACAGGCTTTGTTTCAACTAGGCTAGAGGTAAGTTGCATGAGCCACCAACAGAGATACCCCAAATCATGCCCCATAATATGAAAGGAAACACTGACCGTACGCATAAGATTTTAAGTATACATTTCAGCAAGCAAACTGGATCATAAGATCAAAAAATAAGCATTTGCAAAATGGGGAAAAAAAAAAGGTTGGACATAAATGGAACTCGACTTCTCCTACGACTCTTTATTTCCTCAAGGTTATCTTTTGAACTTTAACTGCAAGAGTAATTTAATACCCCTCTGTTTTTGAAGAAAAATTAGCATAGTGCATACCAAGAAAATCATCATATGATCACATAACATGAATTCTCCTTCGCTTAGTTTCAATCTTTCACTTGACATTACCATACACCTCTTAAAGCAAGAAAGATAACTGTAAACAGGTCTAAATTGTGAAGAATGACGTGTCTAATTTTCATGTTAGAAAGCAACCAAATAATCAACTTTAACATGCAAACATTGTTCAGATGCATGCCTCTACTTATCTTTACTATTTCAAATCATTCTCTCGCAAAATTGGGAGTTAGATAACTGATGCCAGCATCAAATCACCAGCAACGTTCTTTTCAGTACACCAAAAAGAACAACCTAAATCTTAGATAACACTCCAAAGGGATGGCAAGAATTTGCACACCTGTATTGCAATTGTAACAGCCATCATCTTGGGAAAAATAATAAGTACTTGGCTGCAAGCGACCATTCCCTAGCTTACTTCTATCAGGAGACTTCTCGTTTCCTGCAATTTAAGCCACTTCTCATATCTAAGAGGGTAAAACAAGTTCATAAGACAAAACAAACTGCTTTGAACAATGTAGGACCTTTCAAACTGCTCGTAGTCTTGTTTTGTTGTCTCGAATCAAGCACCTGCTTCAGCTTGTAGCCTAAGCGTACAGATAATGTACTTAATAATGCGCTACCTGCAATTATGACCCAGTTAGGGCCCTCACTCTGAACACCTTTGGACCTCTGGGACCTTGATCCCCCGTTGATTCTTGGCTTCATTTCTAGAGGCTGCAGACCATCAAAATAAGCCCATATAGGAAATGTGTAATAACATCAACATATGCCAGGAGAAGCACAAATTCCTGAATCCTGAGCACTCAAGTCAGGGCGCTTATAGGCTATTGAAAAATATAAAACTATATAACTATGAGAAACTTTGAATCCAAACAAGTCCATAACTAAAGTCTAGTATCTGTTGACCTCTGAGTGTAGACAACATGAGGAGATCTTCTGAGTCGTCTTATTTAAAATATTGCCAAGACTTTAGTTATGAAAAGAGAGATCTATAATGGTAAAAATATTTGGAGCTCGTCAGATTTTGACTGAAGGGAAGAATGAGGGATTCGAAGACAACCTCTCTGTCTCACCTCTAAGGTAGAGGTAAGGTTTGCGTTCACTCTACCCTCCCCAGACCCCACTTTGTGGGCCTTGGTATGTTTTTGTTGTTGGAAGAATGAGGGATTTTTTCCTTTAATAAAGAGTAAGTTATTTAAATTATCAAAAGAAAAATAAGAGTAAGTTATTTGAAGGAGGATCTGTAATTTTCTATATAACAAATAGGTGGGCATGCAAATTTAATTTGTTCCCATATTCTTGCTAGTGTGTTTCACATCTGTACTTTATTTCCTTTTTTTCCATAAAAGATACAGGAAGAATAAGTACCAGAGTGTAGAACAAGCAACAAAATTCCAGAAGAATAAGTACCGGAGTGTAGAACAAGCAACACATTCCCAGTTCCCAGAAGTAAAAGTAACTGCAATCATGCTATTCTGATAGCATACATACCTTCATGTCACGTGCTGGCGCCAAACCTTCATGAGTCTGATAAGAGTGGACAGTACAGTGACAGCAAGATCCCACAGGCAATAACGTATACTGAAAGAAAATGCAAGGGAGGTACAGCACCGATTACCCAAAAGGGCAGTATTATAATAAGGAAAGAAACAATTCATTGAAGTACAAATAGAACAAGCTCCTGAAGACAGATCTAATGACATTCCATTTACAGCAACCTATTGCATGCTTGCTCATTTATATAAGCTGAATGTTTGGAATACACTGCTCATTCAGGATCCATCAGAATCACAAAATGTTACATTGGTATTAGTTTACAGCATCAATCGATAGTTCACGCTTAATAAAGATCACTCAAATAAATGGTGACAACTTAAACCATTAACTGCATCTGTTACTCTCTGTAGAGGCTTTACAAGTTTCCATCTTCCTCTATACAAGAAGCAGTTGTGAGTACCTTTATAAGGGGAAAGCAAAGAATCCAAAATCTAAGAGCTAAGGAGAAGGTTGATGTGTTGCAGAAGAGTAGAAGCTGTAAGGTCATTTCCAACCTCTTGGCAGTGGATTGGGATATCCATTGCTAATTGAACATTTTGAAGGAAGAAGTAACATGGGAAAGAAAGTCAGCTACTTATGGAGAAAGTTGATGGAGAAAAAAGGGGAGATTATTCATCAGAGGAAAATCTGAAGAAAGGAGAGAAATATTGGTTTAGAACGAGCAGAGAAGGCCTAAAGTTCCATGGTATATTCCTTCCCCCTACAACAACAACAACATACCCAGTGTATTCCCATATAGTGGGGTTAGGTATATTCCTTCCCCTTAAACCATAAAATAGAACAGAGTCCTAGTTTCAATGACAATATTGCACCTGACGAAGCATAATCAATAATGTCAGACTTGGATCCTCTCACTTAAAAGGGCTAATTCAACTTAAGAATAAGACAAACAAAATGGCCCAGAACTAAATATCTTATTCTTTAAGGCGGAGTAGAATTCGAACCTCTGAACCTTGATAACATCAGCACTGTATAAGTCACACAGTACACACACACGACAAAGGCAATATAGGACAGAAGATCTGAGTCTAAATGGCAAAAGAATTACTAACTCGGCCTTTCCATATAAAAGACAAAAGCAGTAATCCTATAAGAGCCATCAAAATGAAGACTAGAAGACCATAGAAGATTCAGAGTGGCAATGATATAAGGAAATTGGCAACATATCAAAGTCTCCTGGAGCAGATGACGAAAATGATAAAGACTCTAACGAGGCAGTAAAGAGTGGCAAGAGAAAAGTTAAAAAGCAATTCCAGCTTTTTGCACGTGTGGACGATAAGTTTGGTGTCATTTACTTACGAAGTTAATGACTAACCTGATCCAAGTATGCATCATCTATTTAATTGTCTTCCATAACAAGATAATCTGATAATTATAAAACCAGATAAAACCACAACAAGCTATCTCAAAAAGTCGGAAACTGAAAATTAAAAGTATTAAGGTTGCCAATGAAAAGATAACTTAGAAGTTACTTCTAGCCTAAGGAGGAGCAAGTTAAATACTAAATGATAGTGTGGCATCAGAAGTTTTAACAAACAACACGCTAACACACGTTATACAAGCCTGTTTTCACATAGATTGCTTCCTTGATTGCTTCTAGAGAGACACACTGTTCTTTTTCAATAAAAAGTAAGTCAAGCAATATATCAGACGCAAAGTTTGACATCTGCAATCATGTTACTAGTATGTGCTGCCTAGTACAACAAATTGAAATTGAGACATGCCCTTTGCTTGAGGCAGCAAATAAGATAGGGATGTATGATCATCTCTTTCTTATGAACTTCCTCTATCAAAAGATTGTTCACCTCATTAGAATATAAAATGGCTCAGTAAGATATAGGTGCCTTTACATTTTTACAACTCAATTATCCATCAACTTTTCTTATTCTCTGACTCAACATACAACCCCCCCCCCCCCCCAAAAAAAAAAAAAAAAGAAAAAAGAGAGAGAGACCTGCAAAACTTCAACAACAACGTACCCAATATAATCCCACAAGTGGAGTTTGGGGAGGATAGTGTATACACAGACCTTACCACTCTCTTGTGGGGTAGAGAGGTTGTTTGTGATAGACCCTCGACTACCTACATAAATTCTAATTCACCAAATGAAAACTGAAACAGAAACCCACAGATGTAATCTCGAAAACAGAACACAATTACAAACCAAAACCCATTCATAGCAAATGAAGGACGAAACTACCCATAGAAATGCAACACCCACCTATCAAGTGAAAAAAAAACAAGAAAGACAAAAAATTCAAAGACCCAAAAAGGTGTACATATAGATAAAAAATCCAATCATTGACTAATATTGACAACCAAATGCCACCACACAGACACACACACGACTAAAATCTACACAGTTCAGAGACCATAGCCAACACAAAATGAAATTCAAAGACCCAAAAAGCTATATATATGAACAAAAAAAAGCGCACCAATCCTTGGACTAATCTTGCCAACCAAATGCCACCACACACACACACAACCAATGGAACGTGAAACTCCCAGCATTAAAATTCAAGAAAATGGAAAGGGTATATCAAATGAAACACAAAAAAACAAGAAAAAACAAAAATTCAAAGACCCGAAACGCTATATATAAAATAAAAAAAATAACTCTATAATCCTTAGACTAATCTTGCCAACCAAATGCCACCACACACACACAACCAATGTGAGGTGAAATTCCCAGCATTAAAATTCAAGAAAACGGAAGGAGTATATCAAATGAAACACAAAAAACCAAGAAAAAACAAAAATTCAAAGACCCAAAACGCCATATATTAATAAAATTGAAAAAAAAATTCTATAATCCTTGGACTAATCTTGAGAACCAAATGCCACTCAACACACACACACAACGAAAACAAAAATAATAACAAAAAAAAAATCCACACATTTCAGAGATCATAACCAATTGAAGATGAAATTCTCAGCATTAAAGTTGAAGAAAAGGAAAAGGGTATATCAAAAAGTACCTGATTAATGTTGAAGATGCACCAAGAAGTGAAGTTTCTGGTGCGTAGGGTTTTATGGAATTAACCAAACAGCACTTTCTTTCTAAACGAACCTGCTAAAGCAAAAGCGGGATTTTGCCCCTTGGGGTGGGGTGGGGTGGGGTGGGGATGTGGACTGGTGAGGTGTGTGAGACTCTGGATGAAAATTCAACATTTGATAAATTCAGGGAAATTTTCGGCAAAGTACAAATAATTAAGCACGTTGTACAAGTATTGACATGTACGTTATCATTTCTGATTTTTAAAATTACAATTTGATAAAATAAAATATATTATAACTATGTGGCCTTACCGGATCTGGGGCGGTTAGAACAGATTATGCTAATCTCGTTTCCTAAATTTATGTCAAAGCGAATTTTTAGTTGAAATTTTATAAATCAAATCTGGAAAGTGAAATTTTTTGTAATTTATAACTTTCACTTCGTTTATTTTTATTTGTCCATTTTTTAATTTTAACATATTCAATAATAATTGTTCAATTTATTAAATCAATGAAAATTTATCTATTTTTATCAATTTTACCCTTACATTAAATATGATTCATTATCTAATACAGTTTCAAAAATCAATTTGATTTCATGCCAAGTCGCTCGTCTACCAAAACCATTAATCTTGTGACGAGATTAGTGGAGCAATATAGAGAAAAGAAAGGTTTGCACATGGTGTTCATTAATCTTGAGAAGACGTACGACAAAGTTTCCGGGGAAGTCTTGTGGAGGTGCTTAGAGGTTAGTGTATGTGTCGTACACTAGGTCGATTCAGGATATGTATAAGGAGTGAAGACGTGTGTGAGGACGGTAGGAGGAGATTCAGAGCACTTTTCTGTTTTGACTGAATTGCACAAGGGATCGACTCTTAGTTCGTTTTTTATTCGCCTTGGTGATAGATGTATTGATATGGCATATTCAAGGGGAGGTGTCTTGGTGTACGTTATTTTTTGATGATATAGTGCTTATTGACAAGACCCAGAAATGAGATAGTGATAAGGCGGAGGTTTAGAGACAGACCCTAAAGTCTAAAGAGTGTTGGTTGAGCAGGACCAAGACAGGGTACTTGAAGTGTAAGTTCAGTGATTTGATGCATGAGGATGACGTGGTAGTGAAGTTGGATTCTCAAGTCATTCGAAAGTGAGATAGTTTCAAGTATCTTGAGTTTATGATTCAGTGGAATGAAGAGATTGACGAAGATGTCATACACCGTATGCAAGGTGGTTGAAATAGAGATTCACTTTGGAAGTCTTGTGTGATAAGAAGGTGCCTACTAAGCTTAAAGGTAAGTTCTACAGTGTGGTAGTCTGACCGACTATGTTGTATGGAGCGGAGAGTTGGCTAGTTAAGAACTCCCACATCCAAAAGTTGAAGGTGACAGAGAAGAGGATGTTGAGGTGGATGTGCGGACTTACTAAAAGGGATAGAGTTAGAAATGAGATTAGTCAAGAGAAGGTAGGAGTGACTTCAGTGAAAGACAAAATTCGAAAAATAAGATTGAGATAGTTTGGACATTGATGAGGTCGTACACAAATGCCCCGGTACAAAAGGTGTAGAGGCTCGCTATGGATGGTTCCAGACGGGGTAGAGGTAGGCTGAAGAAGTATTAGAGGAAAGTGATTACGCGTGACATGAAACAATTACAACTTACGAAAGATATGACCCCTGATAGTAAGGTTTGGAGGACGCAAATTAGGGTAGAGGGTTAGTGGGTAGGAGTGCGTCCTTACTAGTAGGGAGGAGTGCTTTGTTTGTCATTATACCTAGAGTCATGGTGTTGTACATGCGTCTTGTAGTTTCTTATTCGATCATGACTTTTTAGTGATGTTTGAAATTTCGAATAGTAGTTCATAGTATTACTCTGTGGGTGTCATGTTTCTTTTATTATCTAGTGGCGTATTACCACATTTTGTTGTTTGTTTTTATGTTTTCTGCTTGTTATACTGTTATTTTTCATGAGCTGCGGGTTTATTGAAAATAACCTCTCTATTTCATCTGAGGTAGTGGTATGGACTGCGTACACTTTATCCTTCTCAGGCCCTACTTTGTGGGATTACACTGAGTATATTGTTGTTGTATCTAATGCATTTCTCAAAGCATTGAATTTATCATATTCAAAAAGTAATATGGTAAAATGATTCCTTCATTTACTACATCTTAATCACTGTACTAATTAATAGAAAAATAGACAAGTAAAAATAGACGGATAAAGTATTATTTATGCAAGATACACAAAATGTGAAATAACAAATAATACTTTCTCATTTTCTTGTTCACTCTTAACATATTATAAGAAGAGATAATTACTTTTTTTTCCACATTTTATCGTTGATAAAACAGAATGAAGGGTGTACATGCATAATTCCATAACTAATTCTTGCATTACTTAGCCTAAGATAATCACACTACTAAGTAATGTAAAATAATCACATTACTAACCCTTGCATAGCTTACTTAAACCTAGCAACCATATTAATGACGACTTCGAGAAAATATTGAAATTAGCTTTACAAAATTGAAGAGAACAAGAAATAGATTCAATATGTTAGCTTTTATTAATAGCGTAAAATATTCCATAATTATTATATTTGGTTTGTAATTTAGAAATATAATAAGTATGGAATATTTTACCCTATTAATAAAAGCCAACGTACTGAATTTTGTGTATTATTTTATGTAAGTAGAGTAGAATGTGGAATAATAAATACATAAATAACTACATCTTGCACATCTTAACGTAAAATAATCACACTACAAATTAACATGAAATAATTATACCGCTAATATTGAGATAAGCATCCAACACATAATAAAAGCCAACGTACTGAATTTTGTGTATTATTTTATGTGAGTAGAGTAGAATGTGGAATAATTAGTACGTAAATAACTACATCTTACACACCTTAACGTAAAATAATCACACTACAAATTAACATGGAATAATTATACCACCAATTTTGAGATAAGAATCCAGTACCCCTCCCTCCTTCCCGAACTATGGCCAGAGTTGTTACGATACACTCCAACTTCACATGAGTCCTATTACCCCCACCCCCGAACTCAATTTTAGCATTTTTATTTTTTATCACCCTTTTTGTGCTGACGTGACACCTTTATCACATAAAATGAGTTTTATGTCAAAGGTACCACATCAGCTACAAAGGTTGACAAAAGATGTCACGTCAGCTAAAAAGAATGATAAAAATACGCTAAAATGTAATTTAAGGGTAATAGAATCCCCATAAAATTAAAATGTATAGTAACAAATTTGATTATAGTTTAGAAAAATAATAAATGCTTTACTCACTAATTTTCGCCTAACGTACTTATAAACCTAACAATCATATTAATGACAACATCGAGACAACATTAAAATTAGCTATACAAGACCCAAGAGATCTTGAGATTGATTCAATATATTAGCCTTTTATCAATGTAATAATTAGTATAGTACTTATCATATTTTTATTTTTGAAATAGCGAAATTAAACAAGGCATTGCAATTTTAAAAAAAAATTGTAGGTATAAAGTTTATTCTCACTCGAAATTTATATTAAATCAATATATATATTGTTGTTATGCGTTTGAATATAGTGTTTGTTTATTTTCTAATATTACGTTAAATTTTTTCTAGTATTTGCTTTCCGGAAAGGCGAGGGCCGTAAACATGATATTTAAATCACCTTTGAGTTGACCAGGAAAATAAGCTAGCTATGTCCTCTTTATCTTTGTATTTATTTAGATCACCTTGAAATTTGAATTGAGATGGAAAATAAGCTAGCTATTTCCTCGTTACGTTTGTATTTTTCTTTTAAATGTTTTGATGTGTGTTACTTAAATCGTGAGTCTTCTGAAAATGGTCTCTCTAACTCTAGGTAGGGGCTAGAACTAAAATATATCTATACTCCTCCCAAAACTCCATTTACGATACTACACTGAATTTGTTATTACTATTTGTTGGTTGATTAATTAATATAATTTTTTTATTTTATTAAATTACTTACATGATAAGTTGTATTTAGTGACGTAATCACCTCATAGTTATAAACTTTTGACCTAAGATGAATCTATAATTTCATATCAATTGGTCCGAGTCATGAGTAAATTTTGTACTATTTAACTTCATTCTTTGTTTTTTGGAAATATTTAGCATTAGATCTAGAGTGCATCAAAATACTATAGTGATGCAACACTCCCTTTCTAGAAATAATTTAACCTAACTATACACCGATAACGCAATTAATTTTTATATTGTTAATGTATTTTAACTTATTAGTAACATAGTTACAATAAGCAAACCATCATTTTACTTTAGGAAAAGATTTACTACTCTCTAATAGCTGCCAAATGGAAACTTTTCACTTGATAATTGTTCGCTTTAGTCAATTCCTTGGGATATGTTACTTCAATTTGAGTTGATAACCAAAAAACGATAAAGGTGCAGCCCGGTGCACTAAAGTCTTCCGCCCCGCCCCATTTCATTCAGAGGTTTGAAGAAGGACCCGGCCATAAGATCGTGATATATTATTTTGTGGAAGGTTTGACTTTATTGGTTAGGAACATTGTGTGGACAGAAAGAATTAGTGTTCAACAAAGACTTAATTAATTATGACAACAGTTGATGAAAGTAAATAAAATGTGCGAAGTAAGATATATTTAAGGAAATCAAATCCTATTAAGATTGCTTGTTGAAACACAGGGATCCACCATCGCTAAGGGACCAGGTTCCTGAGAGGTAATATATGAGAATCAAACAGAAACACAAGAGAAAAACTGAAAATAAAGAACACAATCAATTTTTACGTGAAAACCTCCTTACTCAAGGAAGAAAACCACAATATATGCTCACACGCTCTCTCAAACTCCATCATAGTCAGAATGACTCACTGTTACCGACTCGATATGACCTTAACTCTAAGTTTCAATAGATTCAAATAACTCTATCACAATCTTCACTCGACAACTCTGTCACAAGCTCTCTCCAAGTTGACTAACTCTAGCCAACACTACTTAAGTAACTCTACCTAAGAAATTCAAGGCAAAGAGAAGAAAACTTTACTATTAATTTTTAGAGTAAATCAGTTACAGGACTAGACTTAAGAACACCAACACTATGTGCAGTATGAATATCAGATCTAGAGCCATTGAAGGTTTTTGCAGCTAGACTTTAAAAAACTACTGATTTTGCAAAAACTAGTGAGCAATATGCATCTTTTTGTATTAATAGGAATATGAGTATCTTGTTAGAAATTTGATTGGACCAGGTATCCATTCTAGTATAGTGTATGCCTGCACAATATTTACGCTAGAAAACAAAACTGTGCAGAGTGTAATAACTGTACTTTTGGTAAAACACGTAGTGGACCTGATCCTTTAAGCATCACGTAGTCATTATCAAAATATGGAACAATATTTTTCTCCTTTTTGATAATGACAACCATAGTTACAACACACTCAAATTTTATGCAGTTTAGAACATTTAGCAAGCATTCCCCCTATCAACATTCACCATTCCCCCTATCAGCATTCAACATTTCCTCTATCAATGACATTTCATTTTCATTTGAACCAGGTCCTCATAGAAACCACCTCCTAAGTGATATTCAATTTTCAGCATTCCCCCTATCAATGACATTCCCTTTAGCAGCATTCCCCGTATCAGTATTCTCCCTATTAATGACATTTTATTTTCATTAGAACCAAGTCCTCACAAAAACCTCCTCGCAGAAACCACCTCCCAAGTAAATTATTTTTCCCTTTTGCCATCATAAAAAACTAAGACATTAAATCAATAGAGCAATCAACACAATTAGGTTAATTCATGGCCACTAGGATAACACTAACATGAATGGACACTTATTTGAAAAAAAGACAGAAGAAAAACATAATTAAGAGTTCCATTTATAGAATAAACAGGTATCATACAATGCATTTAAAAAAAAGATAAAAGCCTAAACTAAAAAGGCCACTGGGACAATAAGAGAAACTGACACTAGGGATTAGAAAACACTGGGGGGTTTAAGAGGATGGAGGTTTGGGAGTAAGAGACTTGAGAAATATTTCCGTTCTTGCACTTTCAGTAGCATGAGAATTCAGTAGATGCTTAGTGAGTTCCTTTACTTATACATTCAATTCTTTGACATCCTCTGTAAATTTTGTGACCTAGGCTTTTAAAAGTGCATTTTTAGCTCTCGGTGCCTCTGTAGCACTAGGTCCTACAAAAGATAGCTGCTGGTTTCTCAACTTGAGATGTAAAATCTTAGCATCCTTGGCAGCCAGAGTTATTCTCATTTCTTCCACCCCTTTATTCCAATTCTCCTAGGTAGAAATTAGTTCTAAGATTTAGGACATGGTCCCTATTTTTTCTTCAATACACTCATTCTCAATCAGAGTGTCCAGAGTAAACATCTGTTTAGAAGTCCCATGAGTTTCTTTCTCACCAACAATCCCAAAATAATCAAACACCTTGTTCAGAAAATACCCATAAGACATTCCATGTCTCTCTTCCTTATTATGCATAACTTTAAACATATATTCAATCATCAGGGCTGGAAAACTGATGAGATCAAACTTGCTCAAATACTCTATTACAAATATATTAACATCAGATGCTACTGTTATCTTCTCAGACTTATCCAAAACCACTTTGTTTACAAACTCAAAGACCAACTGGAATTTCCTCTTAAGGAACTTCTTTCTTACACGAGCAATGAAAGTCCCACCAACTTTAAAAGCATCAATCATAAATTTCACCGACGACTTTTATTACAACACAGACCTCACTCCCATAGTAGGAGCATCCAGAATCTTTTCGAAAACTTCTTCATCCAACTTTACTTTCTTGCTTTGAACTAAAGAAGATAAACTCAAACCATCATTAGAAAACATCACGGTATAGTAAAATTGTCTCACTTTACTTTCAAATATAAAAGGAACTAGTTCCTTGAGGAGGTGTAAGCCTCCCTGGTGTTTAACATATTCTATCAAACCATTCTAGGTTGTTAAAAAATCCCAGAATCAAACACTCTACCTTTCAGAATAATTTGAGATCTCAATATCTCATTCATTTCCTCTCTTGTTAGAGCCTTTCCTACCTTTTCCACCTTTATTATTTAGAACCACTGTTAGGCTTTTTTTCAACAATATTTCTTTTCATGAGACCAAGTCCCTCAGGAACTTTTCTCTTTGCAAAAATATGTTTCTCAAGAGTTGCACTCCTTGATTTTATTTGAGAGGGCCTGGTCCTCTTTTCTTCTTGAACCTTTTTTTTCTCTATTTCCATAGCAACAACAACTTCAACTTCATCACCTTCACCAACCTCAACTACCTCCATATTTTTTTCATCTATCACAATCCCTTTTCTCAACCTTCTTCTTTTAGTGGTAGCGAACTTGTTTGCTTTTATGGCATCTCCCATGAACTTTTTTTCCACACTTCTTGTCGCATAAGTCTTAGTCACCTTTAATGGCTTCTTTACTTTCTCCTTTCTTTTCCTTTTCCTTTGTGTTTGCATCGACCACCTCAAAGGCAACTCATCATCATCAGCCTCCTCATATTCCATAGGGAGTTGCACAAAAGAATCAAGATTTTCAATAGACTTTATAGTTTTTACAAATGAGGAAAGAGAGGGGTCATCAACTACAGTATCATCCATCCCAACAAAACTCTCTCTAGGATCAGTAGCCAACAACATCAAATTTTCAGCAACCCAATCTTCACCTGCTAAAATACTACTAAAGGGGTTTGACTTTTCTACTGAGAGATCTTCATCAAATAGTTGAGCAAAGATTGATTTTGATTTTGAAAAGGTAGGGGAACCAGGTTCTTTTGGGTTCACAGAAGGGTTTTTTATTTCTAGGCTTTCTGTGGGAACATCAGTTGTAGGAAATTTGATTTCGATTGAAGAACCAAAACCCTCACAGATATCGACAATAATGGCATGCTCAGGGTTGGATTCAACAATTTCTAGGGCCTTTTCCATAGTGGATTCTACCATGGATTCTTGTAATGAGGAAGAACCAACAACTTGGATTTCAATGGAGGGTAAGGGAGATGGAATGGTTTTTGACTCTTTTGTGGGGATTGAAAAAAAAAATTTGTCTGCCATTTTAAATATTAAAAAAATTAAATTCAAATAAGGAAAGACAGTTTCTGGGAAGAAAGAATTCAACTTTTGAGTAAGGGATTTAGAACTCATTTTAGAAAAGTGAGTAAAAAGAGAAACTTGATTTTGTTTTAAAAGAAGTAAAGTGGTGCAACGCTTGGAGTTAAAGAGCATATGATGTATCTGATCCCTATAGGTGAAATACTTAATTTCTGTAGAGATTTTATAGCTTTCAGACAGGTGGGAAAAGACGTGTCTTTTCAAACAAAATTTTTATGCAATTTTTAAGACACACATGAATGATACTGACCTGTGGGATGAGAACAGGTCCCTCCCTTTCTTAAAGGAACTTTTAATTTGTTTTTGTCTCATCTGCTCCCCTTCAAGAGTTGCTCACCATGAGTTTATACTTGCAAATGTATGGTACTGAGTTAGACCATATTGCACAAATTGAAACAAGGATACTTTCCTTCTAATCATACCCCAAAAATTGAGAAACTTGATCCACTTAGGTAGGATAATTCATCTTGAGCAATTCCAGCCTTATTCTGTTCTTCAAAAATTTCTCCTTGTGAAAAATCTTTATGAAAATGTCAGTCACTTGATCCTTTGTCTTATAAAACTTCATACAAATAGTTTTGTTTTCAACATCGCCTCTCAAGAAATAATGTATTACATCAATGTGCTTTGTTCTCTTATATTTCATAGGGTTCTTTGTCATATTTAGAACACCTATATTGTCACACATTAGTGGAATAATGTCAAATATAATCCCAAAATCCTTGAGTTGCTGCTTTATCCATTACAATTGAGCACAACAAGAAGCTGCAACTACATATTTAGCTTCAATAGTAGATAGAGCAACTAACTTTTACTTCTTAGACCCCAGAAAATTAGAGATGAACCAAGGAAATCGACCATTCCTGAGGTAATATTCTATCCACCAAGTACCCAGTATAGTCAAAATCAGCACACCCCATCAGATTAAAATTATCTCCTGATGGATAAAATAGGACCAGGTCCCTTGTCTCTTTTAAATATTTGAGAATTCTCTCGACAACTTTCAAATAAGATTCCCTTGGACATACCTAAAGTCTGACATGCATACCCACACTAAACACAATATCAGGCCTACTAGCAGTAAGATATAGATAAGAATCAAGAATTTCTCTATACATAATCTCATTAACTGAGGGATCAGGTTCATCATTATCTATCTTTGAGCCAGTCCCACTGGGAGTATCAATTGGCTTGGCATCCCCCATGGTGTATTTCTTCAGTAGCTCCTTGATGTATTTTTCTTGATAAATCATTGTACCTTTGGATGTTTGTTTAATCTGTAGCCCTAGGAAAAAGCTTAATTCACCTATCATGCTTATTTCAAACCCACTTTCTATCAATTTGGAAAATTCTTCACACAAGGATTCAGAGGTTGCTCCAAAAACTATGTCATCAACATAAATATGCAAAATCAGTAAGTTGTTTTCTCTAAACTTCAGAAATAGGGTATTGTCAATTTTACCTTTCTTAAAAGCATTTTCTAGAAGAAACTTTGACAGTCTCTCAAACCAAGCTTTAGGTGTCTGCTTCAACCCATATAGAGCTTTATCCAACTTAAGCATATGATGTGGGAAATCAACATCTCAAAACTGGGAGGTTGCTTGACATATAGTTCTTCCTTCAGATTTCCATTTAGAAAATCACTCTTGATATCCATTTGAAAAAACTTGAAACCCATATAGGCTGCAAAAGCAATAAGAATCCTAATTGCTTCCATCCTTGCAACTAGAGAAAAAAGCCTCATCATAGTTAATTTCTTTCTCCTAATTGTAACCTTGTACAACAAGCCTTGCTTTATTTCTATTGATAATGCTGTTATAAAATAATAAAGAACAAGAAGAAGAGTAGAGAGAATAGAGAGAGTGATTCTTATTTCTTTTCTTGAGAGATCTTGATGTGTAATTTACAATGAAAGAACCTTCTATTTATAGGGAAAATTTACTCCTAGTCTGAGTAAAAGACAGATGATTCAAATCCTAATAGATATCAAAGTAGATCTTGATAGATGTTGATAGACATTCACTATAATGTAAATACATTTATAACACTCCCCCTTGAATGTCTAATTGGTAGATAATGTGCCTCGTTAAAACCTTACTAGAAAAAACCCAGTAGAAAAAAAATCGAGTGAAGGAAAAAGAGTACACATCTCTAATAATACGTATTTTGGCTGCCTCATTAAAAACCTTACAAGGAAAAATCAGTGGAACAAAACCTCGTAAGGGAAAAAGAGTACAACGCGTATTAACTCTCCCTAATGAGAACATCCTTGACCTTTGCATCTCAATCTTGTGCAGCATCTTCTTAAAAGTTGCAATTGGAGAAGATTTGGTGAATAAATTAGTCACATTGTCAGTTGAACGAATCTGTTGCACATTAATATCATCATTCGTTTGTAGCTCATGTAGGTAGAAAAGCTTTGGCAAAATGTTCTTCATTCTATCTCCATTTATGAATCCTCCCTTAAGATGTGCTATGTATGCTGAATTATATCTGTATAAAATTATGGGTAGATTGTCATATTTCACACCACATTTTTCTTGAATGAGTTGTATCATGGACCTCAACCATACACATTCTCGGTTTGCTTCATGAATAGCTATTCTCTCAGTATGATTTGATGAAGTGGCTACGATAGACTGCTTTATATATCTCCAAGATATGGCAGTACCACCACATATGGACACATAGCCTATTTGAGACCGAGCTTTATGCGGGTCAGATAAGTACCCAACATAAGTATGACCAATAAGATTGGGACTGCAATCTTTAGAATAAAACAAGCTCATGTGTTTTATCTCATTTTAATGTCTCATAGTAGGAGCAGAAATATATCTTGCTAACAAATTGACTGAAAAGGCTATAGGCCTTGTAGTATTTGCAAGGTACATGAGTGCATCAATTGCACTAAGATATGACACTTCATAACCAATCCAATTTGATATATTTCGAATTTCAGCAGATAATTTATTGCTTTGAAAACTCTCCAAGAGTTCCAATGATGTTCAAGCAATAAGCTTATACAATATAAGGATTATAAATAAGTTTTCCAGAAACTTTTATATGCTTCAAGAAGTTTGAATCCTTAAAAGTTTTCACATAAGTTTTGTCAAGTGACAATAGTCAACATTTCATGAGTGACATCTTCAAGTGCCTGGACTGCAAATCAAATAAGTTTTAAGCTTACCAAAATGCATCCTTTCATGTCACTTGATAAATGTTTCTACGCCAGCATGCTTAAATAAACGTAGAATTCAAATCCTCGTAATCTTTCACAATATTGCGCCAATATTGTGTCAAAGATATTGATGGTATATCATTTTGTATCATTTCACAATGCGACATAACATTTTGAGATCTCATAACTTCATTATTTTCAGGTACATTAACCTCTCACAAGGTTTCATAAAGTGGTATGTCGTAGGCTCTTCAAGAGCTCATTACCTTCTTATTATGATTATTTACTCTTTATTTTTCAAGGACTATTTCATTTGGAACCGATCAGTCTATCACGCTTCACGCATGCATAGACTTTGTCCTTTAGGAACACAAAATAAGAGCACTTGTATTTAATAGGAGATGCTTTCAGCATTTGACTTGAATTATCTTTTGGATGAAGATATGGTGATAATTCCTAGCATACTTCATAGCGCTTATAATCTCCCAATTATGTTAGGAAAACTAACATACATCCTCTACTTCTTTGAGGAATCCATCGTTGTGCATTATGGTATATTCATTAATCGTATACCGCACATCAAAATTATTAGATGGAATAATTGGTTCCCAACCTTGAACCAATTGAGAGGGAAGAAATAATTATAATTTATTGGTCTAATGCATACAAATGCTATTGCAGTATATCATATTTCAGACCAATGCATTAAGTTTTGTTCTCATTAACAATGATTTAGATATTTATTGAAGACATTCAATGCTAAACCATCATCATCAAGATGAATTATCTTGATTACACAATCTAAAAATTATGCTCAATTTATATTGAACAAGTAACTTTATGAATGTCAAACATAGGTTGACCACGACTGTACATGTGATCATCTTATTGATGCATCTTTTCAACATATCACATGATAGGTGAACGGGCCCTTATTCACCTTTTATTCTTTTCAGATTTTGAGGGATCCAATCTCAAAATTAGTTAGTCCAACCAACTTGTCATGAGAACAAACGACATAAATAATTCTTGAAGAATCTTCTAGCTCTTCAATACATGCACATCTTCGAGATGTCACAATCGTTCATATCAATTTATGAACTTTTATTCTAGTAAACTCCAAGTTTACCATGACATGTACTTTTTCTTTAGTAAATTTCAGATTTACTATTACATGAATAAATTTCAGATTTACTACTTCAGAAGTAGATTTCAAAATTATTCAACCTCTTTCAGAAGTGAGTTGTGATCAAGTGCACGTTTGCATTAATAAGTTTCTCATTCCCCAGGAATAGAATATAATTGTTCCTTAAGTCTATCAAATTATGATAGATTATAACCTCTTTCAATATTTTTCTACTTTAGAAGCAAATCGAGGCATACATATAATGTAAAGAATTTTTCTCTAGCATATCTTATAATTATCTAAGCGTGTGAAAATATCATCACTTTTGATGATCATTATCATATTGTCTCTCCACGCGTATATTCGTGCATTCAATCACTTGTCTTCTTTCAGACATATTATGCACTGCTACCATATACACCTCAAGAATGAAGTAAGTTGTCATATTTCAGACTTATCATATATTGCTACCACATTCACTTCATGGAATGGAGCATATTCAATGGGTCGAATTTCATGACTTTTCATCAAATATCCATTATTTTGCCTTAGCCATCATAATATATCAATATGGTGCATTGAGATTCAAACTCAACGTCTTATTCATATAAAGGCGTTTTAGGCATAAATCGACGGGACTTAAACCCAACATATTATCATCTCTTTTGATAATATTGTTCTTGAGGAATAAATTTTAAACATAAATGGTTCCAAACCAATTATTTTTCCTCAAATCTAACAATAATTATATCATTGATAGAGAGATACTTAATTTATACAACCCATGAAAATAACACATTGTCATGTGCTTTTGAGTTGTATCAATAACAATTCATAACAAAGGAATATATTTGGCAAAGTGCTCATGTGTACAATCCTTGAAACCACACAACGATATTATGCCACACAACGATAAACCACACAACACTGATATTATACCACAAGCTGGGATATACTTTTAAATCCTTGAAACCAACTTTGGCAAAAGGTATTTTCATACTACAGGTATCATTATCAAACCATTGTGTGGGTCCATATATTTTTCTTTTTATAATTTCTAGTCAATCACAAAGTGGCCATGTGACACTATTTTCTATCATATTTTTAAGGCTTAAGTTGCTTCCAGTGGCATGAGAACACCAACAACAAAAAAACAATTTGCAACAAATTTACTTCTTATCGCAATACACAAATAATACAAGAAATTACTAACATTGAAAATACCTTTAGATTTATAATCCCACTATCATTTTTTTTCCAGTTTCCATGCAAACTTAATAGTGGATGCAAAAACACTATAAATAAACTTAAAAATTGACGGCTGCCAAAGTATGTAAACAAACTTTGAATACAACTAGAGCCAACCTTTTAATATTGTTAATATTTTATTCTTGTGAGTGGTCATCATTCTCACTATTTATTAACTACATATCTTACCTTAATTTTGTGCTTTACCTCTTTGTAGTAAGCAGTGGACGAAAATAATTTGGTGGAGCACGCAGTTGACAAAAGTATTTGGTGGCAGCTAGTGATCAATTTCTCAGTTGGTTAGAGCGTCGTGCTGATAACGTGTTATAAAATAAGAAAGAATAAAGAAGAAGAGTAGAGAGAATAGAGAGAGTGATTCTTATTTCTTCTCTTGAGAGATCTTGATGTGTAATTTACAATAAAGGAACCCTTCTATTTATAGGGGAAATTTACTCCTAGTCTGAGTAAAAGACAGATGATTCAAATCCTAATATATATCAAAGTAGATCTTGTTAGATGTTGATAGACATTCACTATAATGTAAATACATTTATAACAAATGCCATGTTCTTTCTGATTATTTCTGTACACCCACTTTGTTCTAATAATAGTTATTTCAGTAGGTCCAGGGACCAAGTGCCAGACTTTGCTCCTTTCAAATTGCTGAAGTTCTTTTTGCATAACATTAATCCAGTTAGCATCTTTCAGGGCTTACTTTACATTTTTAGGCTTAATTTAGGACAAAAATGCTGAGAATGCCACAAGTTCCTTTCTTGAGCCCTTGTTTGCATATCAGACTCTAATAGAGAGGACAAATTTTCAAGGGGGTGAGATGACTTGTGCTTCCAATTTGATATTCTTGATTGAGGTCTACTCGGACTAGATCTTTGAGTGTTTTGATTAGGTTCTTCTTGATGTCCCTCATCTATAGTAGGATTCATCAACTGAGGACCTGATTATTCACCTCTTTCTTTATCAACAATTGTATCATTTTATTCTTGAACCTCAACTTCAGTTATACCATCCCTTTGAATAGGAGTAAGTTCCTCCATATCTGACTCTTCACGTCCAGCTGGATTCTTTAAATTTCTTGATTTATTAAAAATTACATGCACACTTTCTTCCACACACAGGGTTCTTTTGTTGAAGACTTTGTAGGCCTTACTAGTGGAGGAGTAGCCTACAAAAATATCTCCATCGCTCTTGAAATCAAACTTACCTAGATTATTCTTTCTATTGTTTAGAACAAAGTACTTACACCCAAAAGGTCTGAAATAATTAAGTTTTGGCCTTTTGCTAAGAATAAGTTCATATGGAGTCTTGTTTAGAATAGATTTGAACAAACATATGGTAACATTACAAGCAGTTTTAACAGCTTCTGCCTAAAAACTCTTTGGAATACCACTATCCAACAACTCAATTAGTGTCCTGT
This sequence comes from Capsicum pubescens, assembly GCA_030864215.1. Taxonomy (NCBI): domain Eukaryota; kingdom Viridiplantae; phylum Streptophyta; class Magnoliopsida; order Solanales; family Solanaceae; genus Capsicum; species Capsicum pubescens. The sequence goes on from CM061549.1 coordinate 252,221,744, forward strand.
TTTTTTTTCAACCACTCCATTTTGTTGTGGAGTTCTTGGAGCTGAGAAGTTATGAATAATGCCATTTTCAGCATAGAATTCTTCAACTTTGGCATTCTTAAACTCTGGTCCATGATGAGATATGAACCCTGCTATTTTGTTGTTCAGTTTTACCTGAATTTACTTAACAAAGATCACCAGTACTTCAAAAGTTTCATAATTAGTTCTTAGGAACATGGTCCAAGTAAATCTGGTATAGCCATCCACAATAATAAAAACATATCTCTTCCCTCCTCTAATTTAGACTTTGATAGGTCCATATGCAACAATTCAAGGGTCTTGTCATGCTTACCTATTTATTCTACTTGAAAGACAATCTGGTTTATTTTTCTTTGGCACAAGCATTACAAACCCTAATATCTAAAAACTATAGCTTTGGAACACTACAGACCAGATCTTTTGAGACTAGTTTGTTGAGTATAGAGGAGCTTATATTTCCCAACCTTCTATGCCACAGATCAACATTGTCACCTTGAGCACTTAAGCAGGTCAATTCACAGCCAACCACTAAGTCTATATGTTCTTGCATCTTTTAGCTTTAAGAATAACCTTCCCAGTCTTTAAGTTGGTTACAGTGCACCCATCAAATAGAAATTTCACTTCATTTCCTTTATCACAAATTTGGGACACACTTAAAAGGTTGTACTTTAATCCATTTACATAATAAACATCCTCAATAGCATGATTTAAGTACTTCTCAATATTTCCAACACCATGAATGTTACCTTTCTTTCTATTTCCAAAAGAGACACCTACACCTTGAAGTGCCTTGAGTGAGAGAAAATAGTCAGTTCTTCCAGTCATATGCTTAGAACATCCACTATTCATGAAGAAACTGTCACACCCTTTTTTACCAAAAAGAATTGATTTTAAGTTTCAAAAGGATTTTATTATTAAGTGACAAAAGAAAGCAATTTGTTTCAGAAAGGACTTTTAACAATCAAAACTCATAGTCGCCACTTGACATAAATCTGGTGTGCCAAAGCACCTTTTGAAATCCTTTTTCAAAAAGATTTTTGACTCTTTCAAAACTGATCCACACACAGAGATTCCAGTTAAAGAATTTTGTTAACCGAGGGGAAGGTGTTAGGCATCCCTCGATCCCGTGATTTGAACACGGTCGCTCTGTGAACTATGTTGGCTAGTATGACACTTTGAAATGTATAAACCAACAAAACACATAAACAAGAAAATAAACAACCCAACAAACATAAATCTAAAAATAGTGTCCAGTCTAATTTATTACAAATTAAAATAAAAATGTTGAAATAAAATCTAAACTATTCAAATTATCCTAGCTATGCTTTACCCGATGCCTCGGACCTTGATCATGAGACTCCATTGCGTACATGATACTTTAGAGCATTCCCCAGTGAATAAGCATAATATGACCTCGGGGCATTCCCCGGTGAATAAGTATAATATGACCTCTGGACATTCCCCGGTGAATGAATACATTTGATGAAATGCGATAAAAGTGGAGAAATCACTCAACACAGACATTTACACATTTGATGATATAGAATCCCACGAGTTGCCCACCCAAAACATAAAATTTACCTATTGATTTTAGCCTAAAATATGACACTATCGGGTTTGATAAAATTAACATCCATTTAAAATCCAACATCAATCGATGAATCAAAGCACAATAATATTAACTTTTTTTGTCGATTTTTCAATTTCCGCCCCAAAATTCAACTCAAGGTTCCAACATAACAATTCACAATACCATTTTCAATAATCCACAACCATTATCATTGAAATCAAATGACAAATCAAAATCACCGAATATTCATATCATGTTTCACACAAATCAATCATATATATTGAAATTAAAATAAGAAGAGATAGAATTAGACCTTCAATCAAGCTGTTATTGTGCAAGTTATGCAATTGAAAGATGAAGCCAGACCTGAAAACCTCAAATCAAGCTTAGTAAATGACCACCAACTCAAGTCAACCCTCAGTAACAGATAAATCCAACCCCCTAACTCTGTTTTATGACTGAAGATGTTTTTTAATGGGATTTCTTCGTCGGTGGATCGATTTTGGCGTGGATTTGAGTTGGAGTCACTATTTTTATTTCGTCGGAGCTTCAGCGAGTTCATACAGTGAAGAAAAAGAGGGCTGGTCACTAATTTTGGTGTTCTTGATGTATTTTGATAGAAGTTTTTGCAATTGGGTCATCTAGGATCGGAGCCGCTGTAATTTTTGGCAGTTTTTTATCAGAATTCTCTTTGTCTCTCTGATTTACTCTCCTGCTCTTTGTATTTTCTCTGTATATTCACCCTCTCTTTCCCGTTCAATCTCTGATCAACTCTCTATTATCCCCTCCGTTTACTATTTCTTCCTATTTTCACCTATTTCTCTCTTACTCTCTCAATTCTCTATCTCACACTCTCGATCTTCTCTTTATTTTTCTACCCTTGTTCACTGTGTGTGTATTGTATGTCTATTATTATGTATTTTCTTATGTATTGAAGCTTTAAGAGTATGTGTGTAGGTGTTTACCCCTCTCAATTTTGCTCTCCATTTAGGTGTGTGTTTAAAGGAGAATATATGGATGTGGAAAAATGGTGAGTGTATGTGAGTTTTTGTGCATGTACAGTGGGTGTGTATTGTTAGTGGGGTGTATGTGTATATTTATCTGTGTGTGCATTCACTGTGAGGTAAGTCCCCTATGAATATTGGTGTATGGGTATATGTATATCCGTTAAAAGGGAAGACCCTTAGATATATGAAAAAAGGGATAGGGGTAAGGGGTACGTGGATATGAGGGGTGGGGTAAGGTAGGTGAGGTGTCCATTCTTTATTGGATAAAGTGGTTAATTTGTTATCAAGTTGTTAATTTTATTGAGAGATTGTTATTTTGTTTTTTAGTGGAGGGATCATCACACGAGGGTGGGGTACATGGTATGGTGAGGGTAAATGTGTACAAGTTGACTTTTGGAGGGACAAAATTACATGTCTACATCATGCATCTCTTTGGATGTAAACACAAAGTGTTTTTAGATAAAAAAGTAGACAACGAGACAGAATTTTGTCCCGACTATTATTTAAAAGAAAGAAACAAAAGAAAGAAGGGCAATCGAGTTTTGATTTTGGACATTCTACCTATATCAAGTTATGTGGGAGTCAAGGCACATGTAGCTCCTGGGTTGAAAATGAGCGACTATACCGAGTTGGAGAATCAAGTGAGGTCCTGTCGAGATTCCAATCCACGACTCTGTCATTACATCAAAAATAAAAATTACAAGTTGTAAAGATAAATAAAATTACAAAGTTCTATCTATGCAGCTTCTTTTGATTCTTGACTTGAGTCTCCAATGCTTTTAAAAGTGACAAATGATCTGATCTTCCTTGAGTTGAACTGGAGAATAGATTCTTTCTCCATATAAAATTTGGCATTAGAGATGAACTTAAAAATTGACCATGTTCTGTCGGTGGTACTTCTAAATTCAAACCTGAATTTGAAATTCTTCACCCTATTCTCCAAGCGGTCTCTTGACTTACAATTTCTTCACCTTGTTGCTTGACTTTCAATTTCTTCGCCCTGTTCTCCAGGCGGGCTCGTAACTTGCTATTTCTTCAATCTGTTAACCTTTAATTTCATTACCTTGTTTCTTGACTTTCAATTTCTTCACCTTGTTTATTGACTTTCAATTGCTTCACCTTGTTACTCATCTTTTAATTTCTTTGTCATGTTCTCCAAGCGGGCTCCTGACTTGATATTTCTCAATCAGTTGACATTCAATTTCATCAAATTGTTCTCCGAGCGGATTCCTAACTTGCAATTTTCTCACCTTGTTCTCTAGATGGGCTCTTGACTTTCAATTTTATCATCCTATTCTCCAGGTGAACTCATGACTTGTAATTTCCTGTAAGATCCCGTGAAAATCCTAGTCCATTTCAGTCTTATTTTACATGCCAGGAGGGTCCAATACTTAGAAAATCTAGCTAAGTGTTAAGTCTTAGTCTTATTTTTTGGCCTTGATATTTCAATGGTCTCACTTTCGATCTCTTCGGCCTCACATTGTTGATTTTTAAATTGATTCATGATCAAGGTTATCTCGGGTGAGTTTTAAAATTTCCAGACATTGTTTGAGATATGTTTGGATGACTAAAATAGTGAGCCAACGAGATCAGAATGCATTACGTCGTCACCATTGATGCAGCGTGTTGTCCATTGCGTCGACACCATCGATGCTACGTATTGGCTGCAGCATCACTGGGCGCATTTTGTTTAGTAAATTACGGGTTGTAGGGGTAATTAGGTCATTTTCCCCTTACATTATTCAGCCATAACAAGAAATTAAGCCTCCCCAAAGGCAAATTCACTCATTATTTCATTAAATTCTCTCAAGAGAAAACCCTAGGTTCATCAAAATTCAAGTTCAAATCTCAAGAATTCACCAACAAATTCAGAAACTAAGGTATGTTAGATGTTCATCCTTAGGCCCCTTCCACCCTTGGAGTCCAAGAACCTTTTTTAAATTCAAGTTATGAGTTTCACATAATTTATATTGAATTATGTCCATGTATGTGTTGTTATTTGAGTTTCAAGTTGAGAAAATATGAGTTTCATGTAAAATAAATCAATGGGTATGTTGGTTGATGTAGATCTCATGTCAAACCTTTGAATTGTAAATTTATTATGGTAGTAATGATGCATTAACATGTTGTTCATTCCCATGTACATGGTTATGCCTCCTAAGTGTTTGACAAAATATCTAAGTGAACGAATTTTGCATGGAGATCTATTTGTTATGTGTTTAAAGTTGTGATATGGTTCCATGGTCAATGCTATCGAGTCCTGGGGGTAATGAATACCCAAAATTAGCTATTTAATTAGTTCCGGTAGTTATAAAATGGCCCCTATAGTATCAAGAGAAGTAGCATCCAACCAGTTAACAGGATCAGTGTGAACCAATCAAGCTTAGCCCAGTCTAGTGATCAGTTCTGGTGTTGGTTCAGTTGAGAGTAGAATTCAGCATCGAGAGAACCCAGGGACAGGGGCATTCCTGCTAGGCTTGGGTGTGACCCTTAGTAGCAATCCTTGAGTTATAGAACTACGTAGCCAACGTAGGTTGAGATATCTTCCTGCCAGATAATGGTTGACATATCTCGTATGAGTTTTCCTGCCAGTAAGGGTTGACAAAATGTCTTTCTTCCAGTTAGAGTGACTCATAGCCAGTGTTAGTACCTATGGAATGGTACTAACACCCTTCCAACAGGGGCTACAGGTTGGACCCTAAATTAGTCTATAATCAGGATATATCAGTTAGATGATATCTTCCACCATCTCAATTTTAGTATTCAATATTTAGTATTCAGTACAAAACTCAGTTCAGTTCTATACGATCATGACTTACAGTTATCAAAAATTCAGTACTTTCATTTCAGTCTAAACTTCAGTTATCAGTATTCAATTACCAGAACTCAGTACTTTAGTTTCAGTCTAATTCAGGCAGCCGATATAAGCTTGATATTGTATGTTTAGTACTTTCAGTAGTCCCAGTCTTGCATATACTCTCATCTAGTTACTTTATGATATTTAGTTATTATTACTCATGCATATGAACCTATGAATATTAGCCTAATCTCACCTAGCATACCAGTACATTAAAAGTACTGACACATACTCTTTTTGCGCTATGACGTCTCATATCATAGGTTTGGATGCTCGATTTCCTGATCGTACTTAGTCAGATCAGTCGATCAGCCATAGCTACAGTAGTGAGTCCTCATCCATCGAGGACGTGATACTTATTTAGTCATTGTATTACTTACAACATTTCAGTTATTTTCAGACAGTAGTTGGATGTTAGTTGGGGATTGTCCCACCAACTCTTTTATTTTAGATGTTTGGAGGCTTTCAAACACTTTCAGTTAGCAGTTATTCCATAGATATACTCAGTATTTGTTTTTTTCCAGTATTATGGACCTTATGGTGTTATCAACTTTACTTCTGCATAAGTTTTATGATTATTATTTATTATTCACAGCAGGTACCAGTCATGGGTTAGGTTATGGTCCGTCAAGGTTGTAAGCACCAAGGATGATTCCCAACCCATTCTTATCTCAGTGTAAGTTTTCTCAGTCATCACGATAGCTACTCATGCCTTACATATCAGCCCTATGATCATAGCTCATATTCGTGCACTTTATAGAAAATCATATACGCTTCCAGTTCTTAATAAAAAGTGTTCCAGTTCACCCAGCAGTTCGAATCATATTCCATGAATTTATGAACTCCAAACTTAGGTCATGCAGTTCATGACTCATGTATTCATGCTTTATAGTATGTTCAGTTCTAGTACTTATGCTACACTCCTAATGATTAACGAAATTTAGATTATGCCATGTATATCCTCAGTTTAGGTCTCTTGATGAATCCATGATGTTGATATTCTATTCCTCAAGCCTCTTTTAAGTGTTAAGTTATGTATTATGTTCATTCATGCTTCAGGTCCTCATGTTTTAGCCTTTAAGTGATTTCTCCTTATGAAATGATGTAGTAATGAGCAATTGCTTAGATATGAGAGAGTAAATGTTTCATGTTAAGGAAAGTTTGTTGCATGCTTGTTTTACTTGAGGCTGTAGTTATGAAGATAGGCTCGAATGTCATGTTGGTGTGTAAGTAGATAAATGCATTATACATTGGTGAATGACTAGTAAGAGGTTCTATTTAGTTGTTGAAAGGGAAATCAAAATTATTCATGAGATGAGATATTGTGAAAATGTAGGGTGTGTTGAATTCGTGATCCAGACTAGTATTATAGTGGAATGTGTGCATTTCATAGATTCCAGTAGGCTTGTGCATAGTGGGAGAATTCAGTCCAACTCAGACTTCAGTAGGTAGAGTTATCAGTGTCCATGTGAATATTTTCAGTAGTCTCAGGTGAAGTGCAATATTAAGGTGGAAGGTATAGTTGAGAGAGTATTCGAGGAGTATGTCTAAGCTTGAAAGTTAGTAGTTGTAGTGCATAAGGCCTAGTAGCTATATCCTAGCTGATGTTTTGTAGGCCTATGTTCCTGTAATACCCCGTACTTTTCATAGTCCCGTTTAGCTCCTAGAATGTCAAGGGTCAACTTTAAAAATGTATAACTCTTGATACGTGCAGAATTTTTCAGCTATAGACCCACCAAATTGTAGATAATTGAATAAACTTTCCAACGATATCAATTTCACCTAAATCCGATACTCGGTTGAGAAGTTATGACAACATTAGTGAAAAACAGTAGGCCAACGCGATAGCACCGCGGCGCGGTGAAGTGCAAATTCGCAATTGTCTTTTTCCTAGTGAAGCACAATGATTATGCCGCATCATGGTGAACACCAAAATATCGTTCGTCCCTTTCCAGTAGCTCACTGTGATTTGCCGATATCTCACTATAATTCTCATTGGGACAGACACCGCGTTGGGGTGGAGTGCAAAGTGGCACTTGTCCTTTTCCAATGACGCAATGCGATTACACTGCATCGCGCCAGAGCCAAAAATAATAATTTTCTCTTTTCCAGTAAGCCACCGCGATGGCGCCACATCGCGGTGAAGTGCAAAATCGGGATTCCAGTTCCAAACATAAATTTTAAAGGGCAATCTAGTCATTTACCAAACCCCCAAGTCATGAAAAACACTAGATAAAACCTATTCTAAGCATTATATGCTCATTATTCACAAGATTTCTCTCCAAGAAACCCAAATTCCACCATTTTTTTTTCAAGATAACCCAAAATTCAAGATTCTCCATTCATGATCTTCAAGAAACAATCTTGAAGAGGACAAATAGGAACTCAAAGCTCAAGCTTCTTCAACCATTCATCAATTAAGGTATGTGGGGTTTTCAACAAGGATAATTTTTTCATCCTTGTGTCCAAAAGTGGTTTTTGAAGTTAATTTCACATAAATTTACATGAGTTTCAAATTAGGTTTCATACCCAAATATTGTTATTTGAAGATTATAACCCTACAAGTGATTTAAATGTTGAATTGCATGTCTACTTTCGCATTTTTATGCATATGACATTAATTCCTAAAATTAGAATTGAATTATCAATATTTTTATTATTTTGCATGAACTTTATGATAATTTGACATAAATTTGATGCTTGGGTTACTAAGCCATAGTTGTATATTGATATTTCAAGAATGACAATGCTTTAAGCACCCTATGATTAGTTATTTTCAGATTTTGATCAAGATTTGATCTTTTGATCTCAGCTTAGATATGGAATCCACTTTACAGTTTTAATTATAGTTTATAGTAAACAGATACACAAATGGTTTTCATTATAAACCCTTATACTAGTTTCACAAGTGGATTTCCTACAGAATGAGCATACAGATTAAAAAGAGTAGTATTTAGCATTGAGTTGGGTATGTTTACATGTCTCAGAACTACGAGCCAACGTATGTTTAGATTATCAGGTTATTCCCATTTCTGTATGTATGACAGTTACAGATGTTATCACTTAGCTTAGGTTATACTCCCTGTCAAGAGTATGAAACCTCTTCCCAACGTAAGGTTTTTCTATAAGGAAACTAGACGTTGAACACTATGATAACTCACATAGTGTATGTTGGTTAGAAAAACCTCTCTACATAAAAGAGTAAAGAATAACAGAAAAGCTTTTCAAAACTAAGTGTAAAGGTTCATGATTTTATTCAGATATTATTTTATATAAGACATCAGTTACTAAAATTCAGCTTTTCGTTTACAGATACATAGGTGAGTCTTTTTACACTTATCATGTATGTTAAAAATAGATTTCAAGTATAGATTTATAACTAAGTGTGGTAGCTCACAACATTCATGTAGTATGTTTTTATCATTCATGATTTATGATTACAACTTTCAATTACTCAAGTCAAAGTTAACTATTATTACTTAGCATGCATTATTTATGACAAAAGATATATGTATTCCCTTATTGTTTTACTATGTATTTCACTCCCATATACTCAGTACATTCCAGAAATACTGATCCACATATACATCTATGTGCTACATTGTCTTATAATGTAGGTTCAGGTGCTCAGTTTCAGCAGCATGAGTGATTTCGAGCACCTCTATCTATATCCCGATAGTTGGTGAGTCCTTATAGTTTGGGGACCCAATTATTCAGTTTTTCAGTACATTACAATAGTTGATTCAGTATTTTTAGTTAGTTCGAGTCAGTTGGGGGCTTGTACCAGTGGCTCTCTAGTTATTAGTAGTAGAGTCTTGTCAGACTGCTAGTTATGATTCAGATTTCTAGTGTTGATTGTTCAGACTTTTTAAGTTTAATATTTTTAGATATTATGTTCATATAATTTCAGCTTAGATCAGACAAACTTCTGCATTGATTTTATGTTATATTTCTCTATTATGGGTTTCAGATTTAATAAAAGGCATACAAGGTTAGCTTAAGGCTACTCATAGTCTTGAGCACCGTGTGATGTCTCGGGACGCATTTTTGGGGTGTTACAAACTTGGTATTAGAGCGTAAGGTTATAAGAGTCCTAGGGAGTCAGACAATCTGCGTTATGTAGAGTCTTGATCATGGGTGTGAAGCCCACCATATTTATGAGCTAGAAGCTATGAGACGTTTCTAGGAAATTATCTTTTTCTTCCATTATCTATCGTGCTTACAGTGTCTCTATCTGCTTTTAACTCGTGCACTTACGTGGCAGTTGAATATGCCTTTTCAACGAGCTAATACACGGAGAAATGATAACCAGTCACCCCAGCCTGCTGAACCTCTAAATAAGAATGTATCCCATGCTGAATTTTGGGTTGCCTTTCAGGCGCTAGCCCAAGCTATGACTACTAATGTTTAAGGCAACTGTCAGGCGACAATCCCACTTCAGCAAAATAGGGATTTAGCAATAGCTAAAATTCGTGACTTCATGAGAATGAATCCGTCTGAGTTCTTTAGGTTAAAAGAAGGTGAGGACCCACAACTGTACTTAGATAAGATAAGAAAGATCACCCAGTTATGTATATTACTAAGGAAGAGAGTGTAGAGTTGGTATCCTATAGGCTGAAGGATATGACGTATGGTGGGTGGTTATACGGAAGAATAGTAGAGGTGAGAATGTATCTCCTATGAGTTGGCAGTTATTTTAGGACGCATTTCTAGATAAGTTCTTTTCGCATAAAATGAGAGAAGCTAAGGTAGAGAAGTTTGTGTACCTGAAGCAGGGCTCGATGACAATGAAAGAGTAATACCTTAAGCTCAACCAATTGTCTAAGTATGCCCCTGATATGATGGCAAACCCTAGGGAAAGTATGAGTAAATTTGTTACTGGAGTATCTGGTTTGGTAGTCAAGGAGTATAGGACTGCCATACTTATTGGGGACATGGATCTTTCTAGGCTGATGATTCATGCTAAAAAAATTGAGGTAGAATGGTTGAAGGGGGAGAGAGGGGAAATAAGAAGGCTAGAACCGAGTAGTTTGATTATGGCCAGACAAAGTTTGGAGAGGGAAATCATTCACAATTTTAGAGTTGCTCGTCTATGCTAGCACCATCTTTAGCCAGTGCTCCCGCCCCCAGAGCTTAGCAGGAGCAGTGGGGTAAGACTACTATGTCTAGATCTCAGAATAGTGGGAGTGGAAAACCTAGTTATCCTCCATGTGTTAAGTGTGGTAACAATCATCTTGGTGAGTGTTTATTGGGACAGAAAGGTTGTTGTGGTTGTGGTAAGTTAGGACACGAAATCAAAGAGTGTCCTTATGCTAGGAAGGGAAACAGGGATGTTCGTCCCCAGACTCAGGTTTCTAGTGCACCAGCTCCTCTAGGTCGCCCAGTCCCTCCTCAGGGCGCATCATCCAGTACTGATGACGGTCAGCGCCAGAATCAGTTTTATGATTTACCATACCATCAGGAGTAGGAGAGTTTACCAGATGTTATTACTGGTATACTTCATGTCTTTCATCTTGATGCTTATGTGTTGTTAGATCCAGGGTCAAATTTTTCTTATGTGACCCCACTAGTTTTAGTAAATTTTGAAGTAGGTCCTAAAAATCTTCCTAAGCCTTTCTTGGTTTCTACCCCCAGTAGGTGAGTTAGTTGTTGCCGAACGAGTCTATAGAAAGTGTTCGATCACTGTCATTTATATGATCATGTTAGCAGACTTAATAGAGTTAGATATAGTTTACTTTGACCTTATTTTGCTCCATTCCTGCTATGCATCTATAGATTTTCACACCCGAGTGATGAAGTTTCAGTTTCCAGATGAGCCAGTCTTTGAGTGGGAAGGTAATTCAGTATCTCCCAAGAGTCATTTTATATCCTATATTAAGGACAAAAATTTGATCTCAAAAGGGTGCATTTGTCATCTAGTTCGAGTCAAAGACACTAAGTCTGAGGCTCCAATAGTTCAGTCAGTCTATATTGTCAATATGTTTCCTAAAGTTTTTCCCGAAGATTTTCTAGAGGTACCTCCCGATAGGAAAATAGAATTTGGTAGTGACCTTCTTCCAGATACTCAACCCATCTCCATTCCTCCATATTATATGGCTCCAGCTGAGCTTAAGGAGTTAAAAGTGCAGCTTAAAGATCTCTTAGATAAACGTTTCATAATGCCAGTGTCTCTCTAAGGGGCGCTTCCATCCTATTCGTGTGAAAGAAAGATGGTTCTTTGCGGATGTGCATTGACTATAGCTGAATAAAGTTACAGTAAAAAACAAATATCCTCTAGCTAGGATTGATGACTTATTCGACCAGCTCCAAGGTGCAAGTTACTTCTCTAAGATAGAACTTAGATCCGGCTATCATCAGTTTAGAGTAAGGGAGTGTGATATTTCAAAGACAGCTTTCAGAATCTGTTATGGTCATTTTGAGTTTCTAGTTATGTCCTTCGAGCTGACAAATACCCCAACAACCTTCATAGACTTGATGAACCGAGTTTTTAAACAGTATTTGGACATGTTTGTCATAGTCTTTATCGATGTTATTCTTGTCTATTCTCGTAGTGAAGATGGTCATGCAGACCATCTTAGAATTATGTTGCAAACTCTTAGAGATCACCAGCTGTTTGCCAAATTCAGCAAATGTAAATTTTGGCTAAGATCAGTAGCTTTCCTCGATCATATTATTTCGAGTGATGGCATTATGGTTGATCCCCAAAATATAGAAGCATTAAGAAACTGGCCTAGACTTATCTTTCCATCAGACATCAGAAGTTTCTTGGGTCTAGCTGGCTATTATAGATGTTTTGTTGAGGGGTTTTCTTCTATTGCATCCCCTATGTGTAGATTAACTCAGAAGAAAGTTAAGTTTTAGTAGTCAGATTCTTGTGAGAACAGTTTTCAAGAGTTGAAGACTTGACTCACTTTAGCCCCTGTCTTAGCGTTACTTGATGGTACAGATCGGTTCGTTGTCTATTGTGGTGCTTCTAGAGTTGGTCTAGGTTGTGTTTTGATACAGAGATATAGTGTCATAGCCTATGCCTCTAGACATCTTAAGCCTCACAAAAAAAACTACCCTACCCATGATCTTGAGTTAGCTGCTATTGTATTTGCATTGAAAATTTAGAGGCATTATCTTTATGGGGTGATGTTGATGTGTTCACGGATCAAAAAAGCTTGCAGTATGTGTTCACTCAGAGGGAGTTAAATCTTTGTTAGAAAATACGATTAAAATTATTGAAGGATTATGATATGAGTGTGTTGTATCATCCGGGCAAGGACAATGTAGTGGTAGAAGGGAATGTTTGGGTTGAAAGTAGTTCAAAATCTTCTCTAGTTTCTGAAGTGAAAGAAAAGCAAGATAAGTATTCTAGTTTGGTCAAACTAAAGGGTTCAGTTAAAGACCAAAAAGTAGAGGTTTTCTCCCAAGGGAGAGATGGGGTGTTGAGATACCAGAGTAGATTGTCTGTACTATGTGTTGACAATTTATGGTAGTGGATTATGGCAGAAGCGCATGGTGCAAAATACTCCATTCATCCAAGATCCACCAAGATGTACCGCGATTTGTGGGAAGTCTATTGGTGGAATGGTATGAAGAGAGATATCACAAAATTTGTAGCCAACTATGAAACTTGTCAACAGGTTAAGGTAGAGCACTAAAGACCTGGTGGCACATTGCAGGAGTTTGGTATTCCCACTTGTAAGTGGGAAAAGGTGAACATGTACTTTGTGATAGGGTTACCCCATTCGCGACGTCAACATGATTCAATTTGGGTTATTATATACAAATTGACCAAACCAGGTCATTTCATGCTAGTTCACACATCCTACACAGCTGAAGATTATGTTAAGTTGTATATCATAGAGTTAGTTTGATTGCATGGAGTTCCCTTGTCCATCATCTCAGATAGGGGTACTCAGTTTACATCTCATTTTTGGAAATTCTTTCAAAAGGATCTTGGTACCCAAGTTTATCTCAGTTCAGCTTTTCATCTGCAAATAGATATTCAGGCAGAGAGGACCATTCAGACCTAAGAGGATATGTTGAGGGCATGTGTTCTAGATTTCAAAGGCAGTTGGGATGACCACTTGCCATTGATCGAGTTTGCCTACAATAATAATTACCATTCTAGTATTCAGATGGCCCCATTTGAAGCTCTTTATGGGTGGAGATATAAATCACCAGTTGTTTGGTTCGAAGCAGGTGAGGCTACTTTGATTAGGCCAGATATGGTGTTTAAATCCATGAAGAAAGTTCAGTTGATTCGAGAGAGATTGAAAGCATCTCAGAGTCGTCATAAATCTTATGCGGACGTAAGAAGAAGAGATTTTGAGTTTGAAGTAGATGATCTTGTGTATTTGAAGGTTTCACCCATGAATGGGGTGAAGAGATTTGGCAAAAAGGGAAAGCTTAGTCCCCGATATGTGGCTCCCTACAGGATTTTGAGTCGAGTAGGGAAGGTAGCGTATGAGCTTAAGCTACCTGCAGACTTGTCATCAGTTCACCCAGTATTCCATGTGTCCTTATTGAAGAAGTGTATGGATGATTCAGCTGTTGTTGTCCTTCTAGAAAGCACAGATATTCAGAATAGGCTTTGATACGAAGAACTTCCCGTAGAGATTCTTGATCACCAGATCCGTAGACTAAGGAACAAAGAAGTTCCCTTGGTCAAATTTTTGTGGAGAAATCAGTCCGTTGAGGGTGCTACTTGGGAAGCAAAAGTAGACATGCGTACCAAGTATCCTCACCTCTTCACCATGAACTCAGATTCAGCCTAAGGTAACAGTCTTTCTTGATTTAGTTCTCTTTTCCAGTCTCAGATTCAACCATGTGATTATCTTCATGTCAATTCATGTATTCGCAGATTAGATCAGTCGCTCAAAATATTTTAGATTCAGTCATGCAGTTTTGATTCAGTAGTGCATGCTAGTATATAGTCTTAGTTCCTCAGTATCCTCAGTTTAACTAGTCTCATTCAAGGACGAATGTTCCCAAGAGGGAGATATTATAATACCAAATACTTTTCATAGTCCCTTTTAGCTCCTAGAATGTCAAGGGTTACTTTAAAAATGTATAACTCTTGATACGTGTATAATTTTCCAAATCTAGACCCACCAAATTATAGATAATTGAATCAGCTTTCCAAAGATACCAATTTCGCCTAAATTCGATATTCGGTTTAGAAGTTATGGCACCTTTAGTGAAAAACAGTAGGCCAATGCAATAGCACCGTGTCGCGATGAAGTGCAGATTTGCAATTGTCCATTTTCCAGTAAAGCACCGCGATTACTCTGCATCATGATGTACACCAAAACCCCGTTCGTCCCTTTCCAGTAGCTCACTGTAATTTGCCGATATCGCGCTATAATTTTCATTGGGACAGACACTGCGTCGCGATGGAGTACAAAATGACACTTGTCCTTTTCCAGTGATGCAACGCGATTACGCTGCATCACGCCGGAGCCCAAAATGGTAATTTTCCCTTTTTCTGTAAGCCACCGCAATAGCATCGCATTGTGGTAGAGTGCAAAACTGGGATTCTAGTTTCGAACTTAAAATTTTAAAGGGCAATCTAGTTATTTCCCAAGCTCCCAAGTCGTGGAAAACACTAGATTAAACCTATTCTAAGCATTATTCTCTCATTACAAGATTTCTCTCCATGAAACCCTAGATTTTCAAGTTTCAATCCTCAAGAAACCCAAAATTCAAGATTCCCAATGCAAGATCTTCAAGAAACAATCTTCAAGAGCATAAATAGGAACTCAAAGTTCAAGCTTCTTCATCCATTCATCAATTAAGGTATGTGGGGTTTTCAACAAGGATAATTCTTTCATCCTTGTGTCCAAAAGTAGTTTTTGAAGTTAATTTCACATGAATTTACATGAGTTTCAAATTAGGGTTCATACTCAAATATTGTTATTTGAAGATTATGATCCTACAAGTGATTTAAATGTTCAATTGAATGTCTACTTTCGTATTTTTATGCGTATGACATTAATTCCCAAAATTAGAATTGAATTATCCAGATTTTCATTATTTAGCATGAACTTTATAATGATTTGACATGAATTTGAGGCATGGGTTACTAAGACCTAGTTGTATATTGATATTACAAGAATGACAATGCTTTAAGCACCCTATGATTAGTTATTTTCAGATTTTGATCAAGATTTGATATTTTGATCTCAGCTTAGATATGGAATCCACTTTATAATTTTAATTATAGTTTACAGTAAACAAATATACGAGTTATTTTCATTATAAACCCTTATACTAGTTTCACAAATGGATTTTCTACAGAATGAGCATACAGATTAAAGGGAGTAGTATTTAGTACTGAGTTGGGTATGTTTACATGCCCCAGAACTATGAGTCAATGTAGGTTCAGACTATCAGATTATTCCCATTTCTATATGGATTACAGTTATAGATGTGATCGCTTAGCTTAGTTTATATTCCCTGGCAAAAGTATGACACCTCTCCCTAAAGTTAGATTTTCTCATAAAGAAACTAGGCGTTGGACACTATGATAGCTCATATAGTGTATGTCGGTTATACGAACTCCCTATAGAAAAGAGTAAAGAATAACAGAAAAGCTTTTAGAAACTAAGTGTAAAGGCTCACGATTTTATTCAGATATTATTTTATATAAGACATCAGCTACTAGAATTCAGCTTTTAGTTTACAGATACAAAGGTGAGTCCTTTTACACTTAGCACGTATGATTGGAAATAGATTTCAAGTACAGATTTATAACTAAGTGTGGTGGATCACAACATTCATATAGTATATTTTTATCATTCATGATTTATGATTACAACTTTCAATTACTCAAGCTAAAGTGAGACATTATTACTTAGCATGCATTATTTATGAGAAAAGATATATGTATTCCCTCATTGTTTTACTATGTATTTCACCCCCCTATACTCAGTACATTCCAGAAGTACTGATTCACCTATACATCTATGTGCTACATTGTCTCATAATATAGGTTCAGGTGCTCAATTTCAGCAGCGTGAGTAATTTTGAGCATCTCTATCTACATCCCGACATCATCAGAACCTCTTAGAAAGAGCGTTGAAGAAATACTCTAGTTGAGTGTGGCTATTTTAAGGGGTAATCTATTCCCATCCATGTTAACTACGAATTTAGCTTAGTTCATACATCAGGCATCAGTTTTAGAATCCAGATATTCGGTCATGGTTTAGTTCATAAGCGTTTCGTGCATCATCTTAGTTTTCCTAGTATTTCAGCCAAGTCATTATCATTCGGGGGAGGAACTATCCCAAGGGGGAGATATAATAACCCCGAGCTTTTTATGTACTAAATCTCTCATCTTTCTTCATGAAACCAGATCCAGACGGAGGTAATGGTTACTTATAAGTTGACTCTCTCATTCCTATCTCAGCCTTATAACCATTCTCATATCATTACATGTGTTCAAGAAATCAGTTCAGTTTATGTACCATGTTTCAGACTCAGTTATGATCTCATGTTCCCATTCTTGCATGTTCAGTAAATGATCTCAGATTCTTCAGTATTCTCAACTTAAGGTAACAATTTTCCTTAGAATATCTCTTTTCCATACTCAGTTTCAGCTGTATATCATTCTCATGTCATTTATGCATTCATGAATCAGTTTGGCCAATCACCATATGTCAGACTCAGTCATGTAGTCATGTTTCAGTTAGGCGTATTCAGCATGTAATGTCACTACCTCAGTGCGCTCAGTTTACTCAGTCTCATTCGAGGATGAATGTTCCCAAGGGGGAGATATTATAAGACCCCGTGAAAATCCTAATCTATTTCAGTCTTATATTATATGCCAGGAGGGTCTAATACTTAGAAAATCTATCTAAGTATTAAGACTTGGTCTCATTTTTTGGCCTCAATATTTTAATGGTCTCACTTTCGATCTCTCCGGCCTTAGATTATATTAATTCATGATCAAGGTTATCTATAGGTCATCTCGGGTGAGTTTTGAAATTTTTAAATATCGTTTGAGACATGTTTGGATGACCAAAATAGTGAGCCAACACGATCAGAACGCATCGCGTTGGCCATCACATCGTCACCATTGATGTAATGCGTTGTCCATTGCGTCGACACCATCGACGCAATGCATTGGCTGCAGCATCATTGGGCGCATTTTGTTTAACAAATTATGGGTTGTGGGGGTAATTAGGCTATTTTCCCCTTATATTATTCAGCCATAACACAAAATTAAGCATCCCAAAAGGCAAATTCACTCATTATTTCATGAAATTCTCTCTAGAACAAACCCTAGGTTCATCAAAGTTCAAGTCCAAATATCAAGAATTCACCAATAATTCTCACAAATTCAGAAACCAAGGAATGTTAGATGTTCATCCTTGGGTCCCTTCCACTCTTGGAGTCCAACAACCTTTTTAAAATTCAAGTTATAAGTTTCGCATGATTTATATTGAATTATGTCCATGTATATGTTGTTATTTGAGTTTCAAGTTGAGAAAATATGAGTTTCATGTAAAATAAATCAATGGGTATGTTGGTTGATGTAGATCTCATGTCAAACCCTTGAATTGTGAATTTATTGTGGCAGTCATGATGCATTAATATGTTGTCCATTCCCATGTACAAGATTATGCCTCCTAAGTGTTTGACAAAATGTCTAAGTGAATGAATTTTGCATGATGATCTATTTCTTATGCGTTTAAAGTTATGATATGGTTCCATGGTCAATGCTATCGAGTCCTGGAGGTATTGAATACCCGAAATTAGCTGTTTACTTAGTTCTATTCATTATAGAATGGTCCCCTTAGTATAACTAGAAGTAGCATCCAGTCAATTAACAGGATCAGTGTGAATCCAATCTAGCTTAGCCCAGTTTAGTGATCAGTTCCAGTGTTGGTTCAGTTAGAAGTAGGATTCAATACCGAGCAAATCCAGGGATGGGAGCATTCCTGCCAGGTTAGGGTGTGACCCTTAGTAGCAATCCCTGATTTACAAAACTACGTAGCCAACGTAGGTTGAGATATCTTCCTACCAGATAAGGGTTGACACATCTCGCATGAGTTTTCCTGCCAGTGAGAGTTGACAAAATATCTTTCTGCTAGTTAGGGTGACTCACAACCAGTGTTAGTACCCGTGGCACTGTACTAACACCCTTACAATTAGGGTTACAGTTGGACCCCAAATCAGTCTATGATCGGGGCATGTCAGTTAGATGATACCTCTTACAGTCTCAATTTCAGTATTCAGTATTCAGTCAAAACTTAGTTCAGTTTTACACAATCATGACTTACAGTTATCAGAAATTTAGTACTTTAGTTTTAGTCTAAACTTCAGTTATCAGTATTCAATTACCAGAACTCAGTACTTTAGTTTCAGTCTAATTCAGGCAGCCGATATAAGCTTGATATTGTATGTTTAGTACTTTCAGTAGTCCCAGTCTTGCATATACTCTCATCTAGTTACTTTATGATATTTAGTTATTATTACTCATGCATATGAACCTATGCATATTAGCCTAATCTCACCTAGCATACCAGTACATTAAAAGTACTGACACATACTCTTTTTGCGCTATGACGTCTCATATCATAGGTTTGGATGCTCGATTTCCTGATCGTACTTAGTCAGATCAGTCGATCAGCCATAGCTACAGTAGTGAGTCCTCATCCATTGAGCACGTGATACTTATTTAGTCATTGCATTACTTATAGTATTTCAACATTTTAGTTATTTTTAGACAATAGTTGGATGTTAGTTGGGTCCTGTCCCACTAATTCTTTTATTTCAAATGTTTAGAGGCTTTTAGACACTTTCAGTTAGCCGTTATTCCGGAAATGTACTCAGTATTTGTTTTTTCTAGTATTATGGACCTTATGGCATTATCAGCTTTACTTTCGCCTATGTTTTATGATTATTATTCAGTATTCATATCAGTACCAGTCATGGGTTAGCTTGTGGTCCTTCGGGATTGTAAGCACCGTGTGACGCCTATGGTGTACTCTTGGGGAATTTTATTTCCCCACCTTGTTCTCTAGGTAGGATCTTGACTTTAAATTTCATCACCTTATTCTCTGGGTGGGATCCCGACTTATAATTATATCATCCTATTCTCTGGGCGGATTCCCGACTTATAATTTCATCACCTTGTTCTTCGGGCGAGTTCCCAACTTGTTATTTCATTACCCTGTTCTTCAGGTGGGCTCCTAACTTTTAATTTCCTTACCCTATTCTCTCGGCGGATTCCCGACTTACAATTTTATCATCCTGTTCTCCGGGTGGACTCCCGACTTGAGATTTCACTACCCTATTCTTCGAGCGGGCTCCCGACTTGTAATTTCATCACCCTATTTTTTAGGCGGCTCCTGACTTTCAATTTTTTAACCCTATTCTTTGGGTGGGCTCCCAACTTACAATTTATCATCCTGTTCTCAAGGTGGACTCCTGACTTGCAATTTCATCACCTTGTTCTTTGGGCGGGCTCCCGACTTACTATTTCATCACCCTATTTTTCAGGCTGGGTCCTAACTTTCAATTTCCTTACCTTATTTCTGGGCGGGCCCTCGACTTACAATTTTATCATCCTGATCTCCGGGCAGACTCTAGACTTGCAATTTCATCACCCTATTCTTCTGGTAGACTCTTGACTTTCAATTTCATCACCTTACTTTTTGGGAGACCTCTCGACTTGCCATTTTCTCACTTTGTACTTTGGGCGAGCTCCCCATTTGCAATTTCATCACCTTATTCTTCGGGCGGTCTCCCGACTTGTAATTTCATCACCCTATTTTCCGGGTGGGCTCCCGACTTATAATTTTCTCACTCTATTCTCTGGGCGAGCTCCTGACTTGACATTTTCTCACTCTGCTCTTCAGGCGAGCTCCCTACTTGCAATTTCATCACCCTATTCTTCGGGTGGGCTCCCAACTTGCAATTTCATCACCCTATTCTCCGGGTGGGCTCCCGACTTATACTTTTCTTACTTTATTCTCTGGGCGAGCTTCCGACTTGCAATTTCATCACCCTGTTCTCCAGGTGGGCTTCTGAAATCAAAATCAGAACTAGATAAAAAATTATCCCAATTAAAGATTATGATAAAGAAAGATTTTATTTTCCAGAAAAGTAAAGTCTCATTTTCTAAGAGGATCCTAAAATGAATTTCCAAATAACATGAATTTAACTTTTTGTCCCAGTTGATCATAAAAAAACTTTTGGGGGTATCAAACCCAATCACAACTACATGTAAGAATGCAAATGCAAAAGGCGAATCAAGACTCTAGTCAATAAATGCACCTCTTGCGGATAAAATTGAATGACCAAGACCAATAAGTCCATCTCTTAAGATTAAAAATGAGAGATTCTAATGATAAAGTGCATTTTTAGGATTAAAAACTCAAAGTAGGAAGTGCACCTCCTAGCCATGAGACATGAAAGACCCAAATTAGAGAGTGTGTCTCTTAGGGTACAAGATGATGAGTTTTACCATAATTGTGATTACCAAACCTGTACAACAACACTGCCTCTTGCATTTGCAGAAATGGGGAATCGCACCTCTGGATATTGCGATTTGAAGCCAGAAAGTATTCCTGTTTCATACAAATAAAACTTGTAAGTTTAAAACATGGTGGTTGGCTTGTGGCTTAAGCTTTTGAGATGATTTCTCTTGCACTTGTGACATTTAATCTTACTTCCAACTAATGGCACATCACTATCTTGCTGCACCATTCAAACACAGTTTATTATGAGTGACTCTGAGACAAATATAATATCTCGGTTCTGTTATGTTTCTCAGATAAACTCCTTGAACTTTGGTATTTCCATGAATCCTCCAAATTTGTCTGTTGACAAAACTTTCTGCATGCCTTGCTTTGGCTCACAATCATGTTTCTTTCATGTACCGACGTTTGTCTTGCTTTGTGCAATTGAAGAAGTTGGTAACAAGTTTTGAAATCCTTTCTCACTTGTTTTGACATTGACTTGACTAAAAAACATGAGAAAATGATGATGATTTTCTATTCAAATGACAGACTCAAAAGAAAAACTAAAATTGAAATATAGAAATGAAAGAAAAGACAATGAATGTCCTCATTTAAAAATGAAGAAAAGAAAACTCTATATGAAAATGACAATCAACTCTAATGATTATGCCATGCATTTTGTATTAAGTTGATGATCTTTTCATCCAAACTTTCCACCAATTATTGTTGAGTTAATGGCCCTGAAACTGAGTTGCTTTCTTAGGTCAATTGCACTTATATACCTCATTCGGATAGTGACACCTTGAAGGGTTTTCACCAACAAGCCTTTCTTATATTTCTTTCTCTCAGCTCACTATTATCCTATGGTATCCGTGAAGATTTTCACCAATGATACAATTTTTATTTTCATTCTCTAGACTCAGTGCTTATGAAGATTTTCACTAATGATACTCTCATTTTCATTTCTCTTAGCTCACCATTGTCATACGATGCCCACGAGGGTTTTCGCCAATAAGACTCTCTCATTTTTATTTCCCTCAACTTAATATCGCCTTACGGTGTCCGTGAAGGTTTTCACCAATAAGACTGTCATTTTTATTTCTCTTCTGATTCCTTATGCTGAGGAAGACAAGTAGTAACCAGAATGCATCATCTTATCCATTGTATTCTTAGCCTTAACATTCTCAATAATTGATCTGAAGGTCTTTCTTTGGTTATAACTTGGCTTTTGGATAGGGATAGAGAGAAAGGATAACATGGGGCTCAAATGACACTTGAAGTGGGATGGGACTTATAACTTTTGGACTCGACTAAAACAATGAAGATTAACTCATGCCTAGTTTCTTTTGACTGGGTAATTCCAAATTATTCATTTGGTTAGACTGAGCCCAGAGTATGGATCCCTACATCTCTCTCTCTCTCGAGAGGAGAATTAGGTCACACGTAGTTATGATAACTTATTCTTTTGCTTGATTCTGATTTCTTTTTTTTTTTCCTTTTAATGACTCTTTTTCTCATTGGGACTTTTCTGACTTTATTTTTCTTGACACTATTTTTTCTTTTTGACATATTTTTTTTATTCTATTCTTTTACTCGACATTTTTCTTGAACTTTATTAACTCTATGTTTATTCC
This sequence comes from Capsicum pubescens, assembly GCA_030864215.1. Lineage (NCBI taxonomy): Eukaryota > Viridiplantae > Streptophyta > Magnoliopsida > Solanales > Solanaceae > Capsicum > Capsicum pubescens. The sequence continues at coordinate 252,244,288 of CM061549.1, forward strand.
AAAAGAGTGGTATGGAAGAAAATAGGACTAAATCTCAAACGGGGTAAATAAAGGATGACACAATGTTTGGACAATAGAATGAAATGCCTTCATCATATCAATCCTTGAAAATGCAAGTACATATCATGCAATATGAAAGTGAAAGATGAAGATCATTTGTGATATTTTTTACAACACTAACTTTAACTGAGCATGTGTGTCACTACTTTTTCTACGCTTATCTAACATACAACTCTACTTTTGTTGTATATTCCTCAGATCGAATGACCTATGCTTTCGTGGAGCTGATTTTCTTTCTGTCCCTCTTGATAAAGGATAACACATCCACCATTTAACCTAATTGAGATATGCATTTCAATTAATGACTAAGTTATTCATGTGATTCTTAAAATAATTGCCTTAATTTTGAAAGAAGGCTTCAACGTGGTCACCAATTGTCTCAACATTCTACCTATTTTTTAGATATTTTCTTTTCTAACTTCAGCCCTCTAATTCAATGTTTCATGATTAAACTGGACAAACAAACAACTTAAAATAAGACAAAACAACAAGGGACACCACATTTCAATAAAAGAAAAGATTAAAGGGTTTAAAAGAAGATGAAAGAAAAACTAAACAAGATAGATTCTGAACTACAAACCTGAGATAATTCAAAAATTAGAAAGAAAAACAAAAAAAACTACCAATAATCCTCCTTGGTAAGGAGAGAAATGACTTCCCAATTGTTGACTTGACATCTTAGCCACTGATTTGCACATCACCATGACTAGAGCTTTCACCACTGTCAATGTTCTGCACCATAATCAATTTATCTTGAATCATCTTTTCTATTTCTCTTTTCAAAGCACAAAAATCTTCAATATTGTAACCCTGAACATCAGAATGACATACACATCATACATTAGGATAAAAATTTCTTGAATGCGGGTTAGGAGTACACCCAAAGAGAGGAGTGATCATGCCCCATTATACTAATATCTGGAACATACTGGCATATGATTCTCCAATTGGCGTGAAACTATCCTCAGGCTTTTGCCACTTTTCATTGTTTGACTTGGATCAAACATTGGTCCTAGAAGGGCTTTGATATGTTTGTAGAGTTGGAAGATGACTCTGAGGAGTTGGTGCACGCCATTGTAAGTAGGAAGGGGGTTGGGCATTTGGTTGTGCGCTATATACTGGATATGAAGGTAGGGAAATAAAGTATAATGGATTTTGGGAGTTATTAGATTGATCTTGGGTATGAACTTGGGCTTGAAATTGAAGGTAACAACGACGTGGTTTTCTTGGACATGCCTGCTGTCCAACTACAATAGCAGCTACATCTTCCTCATTCTTCTTCCCTCTAGTTTCCCTTAATTGATTGCAATATCATCCCAAATATTTCACAAAATCATCATGTCCATCATGCTCTTCAAATTTTGATATCTCAAAGCTTGGAGGTAGGTTAACAATTGAAGACATGTCTCTGTCTTTATATGAAACATCTTCTTTACCCACAAGTCCTAGAGAACTTTTCATAGTGTTTTCTGCGCTCTTCATTTTCAAGCATTTTCTCTTGCTCTTCTGGCATACCAAGCTTCTTGGTAAGAAATTTTGGTGGTCCCATTAACTTAAATATATACTCCGTAGTATAGCGGAGATCATCAAGAGTATTGAACATAGACTCATTAGTAGATTGGGGAAGCACAATCGTTGGGTTGATAGACAAAGTAGGGGTCTCAATAGAAGATTGGGCAACAAAAGCACTGACAACATGTGGTAGGCTTATACTGAGGAGCTAAAGAAAGAATGGTGGAAGTGTTGGGATGCAGTTGACGTGGAATAAATTTTGATACATGTTATGGTGCATTAATAACAGTAGGAAGCTAACTTTCCAATTTGTGATGGAAAACTCAAGGTATTTAGGGTCAATAGTGGGGAATATAGGAGGAGGCAACTCACTGGCCCAAGCTCAGTGCATTTTCGTCATTTGTTGCCTTAGGCTGCATTTGTTTTTTTAAGATTCAGACGTCTGAATGATTAAGATATTGTCTCTAGATTTGAAAACTTAATGATTAATACTGTTTATTTTTTAACATCTGAATGTACAAAAAAAATTTATTTGTACATATAATAAAATAAAAATATAATTCAAATAAAAAACTAATTATATATCATAAAAGTATGTAATTTAATACAAAAAAATTATTATTTGATTGAAAAAAATATATTTATATTTGTTAGTGATAGTGGAGATGGTTTATAATGGTGTTTGCGGTGACAATGATTGATGTTAGTGATTAGTAATGTTAGTGGTGATAGTTGTGATGGTTGGTATTGTAGTGACTGTTATGATGGTGGCGGTTGATAGTGGTGGTGGTGGTTGTTATGTGACGTTGCTTGATGTTAGTAGTTGGAGGTGTTGATTGTGATGGCTGAAAAATGAATGAATGATGATTGACGATGTGTTGGTGTTAGTTGGAGATATTGTTAGTTGTGGTGGTGGAGATGATTGTTAGTAGAGATAAATTGTAGTGATGATAGTTATTGAAGTGATGGTAGAGGTGGCATTACTAGTGACAGTGGTGGTGGCCGCCAAAGAATGTGTGGAGGTTGTGATGTATTAGTGGTAGTTAGCGGTGGTGCTAGTTATGATAGATGGGTTCGATAGTAGGGATTGACCAGTAGTGGTTGATGATAGTGGTGATATTGACGGCGGTGGTGACGTTAAATATAATGAGAATATTAATGGTAGTAGGTGTGGTAGCGATTGACAATAGTGGTTGATAGAGATATTTATTATCGATGGTGGTTGTGATGGTGGAGGTGGTTGAGAATGATGGCGGTGGCAGAGATGGTGACTGATGATTATGAATAGAGTGGCGGAGAATATTATTCAACACCAGAATACCTCTTCAGACCTATTATGACTTGATTCTAGATCTGAATGATTAAGACCTAAAATCTTAATAAAAAATAAATGCACTTAATGGTCTGAAGTCTGAACCATTCAGATTCAGACCTCCATTAAGTACAAACAAATGAGCCCTTAGTCTCAAAATCTCTTCCTTACTCTCATTTTCCTGACTCTTTGTTTGATCTATGATGTCACTCTCTATATCCTTGTTGGACACAACTAACTATTCATTAGATTTGGTGTGATGTGGAGGACTAGCCTGAATGCCAAAACCAACCACCTTAAAATATCTAAACAAGAGATAACAAATGTGTTATAGTTCAACACTTTTGCAAAACCTCTTTTTTCCTTTTTGAAAAGATCACCGAACCCTAAAAGGGTGCCTACATATCGCACCCCCGAGAGGAGAGAATCAGGTGTGAGTAGTTCGTGAAGTTTGGACAAAAAATGACCAATCAGACTCTATTTCTTTTTTCTTGAAACTTTAAGAAGAAAAGAAAAAAACAAATTGTCAAAAGAATTGCCAAAAATCTTTTTGAATTTTTTTTCAGCTTTACAATTCATATAAATGAAACTTATGATTACCAAAGAAAAATCTTTTTGGGTTTTTGATTTGTATTTCATATGAAAATGAAACTTGAAACTCTTAAAGAAAAATCTTTTTGTAGTTTTCTTTTAAAGATGTATATATAATACCTACTCTAATTGAAGAGTGAAGAAAATCTTTTTTGAATTTTTTAAAAAAGATCACCGAATCCATGAAGGGCTGCCTACGTATCTCACTCCCAAAAGAGGAGACTTAGGCGTGCATAGTTTATCCAAATTGGACAATTAAGGGTTAAATAACCTATTGAATCATGACTTGAGAGACACGACCACAAATAAATGATGCAAAACGTCAATAAAATCTTTTTTAAGTTTTCAATTTAACACTTCACATAAAAATGACACTAACAACTATGAGAGAAAAATCTTTTTTTTGATATTTTCGTTATATGAAATGTACAAAATTTCTACCATTTTTTTAAAAACTTTTCTTTTATTAAAAGCTCCTATTGAAAAGAATCTTTTTATAATATTCGAGTTATGAATGCATGATAAAGGATTTTGAAGTTTTGATTTTTGAGAAAATACGTGGAAAAGGTAAAAAAATCTTTTTGAATTTTTGATTGTAGAAAACAAAAGTCATAAAGAACTTCTAAAAACTACGTTACTCTTTTCTTTTTTTCTCTCTTATTTTGGAACTTTACCTTGCCTAAACACACACTTTTCCTTAATTCTAGCACACGCTTACCCAAATCAATTCGTAAAATGACCCCATTACCCTCAGAGATGCAACAATTAGAACGAAGGGATGCTTTAGTGGTGAGTCTCCTACAAAGGACCAGATGGGTCCCGCTAGGTCACAACATGATGCAGATAAGAATGTCCTAAAGGTTGACCTATGCTGGGGTACAACTAACAAGGCTATTTGAGGGAGTGTATGGTCGATAGTGGCTGCAATTGCTTTCCATCCACTTCATACCAACCGATGATTCTTTAACGACCCGATTTGCTGAACCGGAATGCTATATGGTGCTCATGACCCCAAGGGACCACAAGCTAACCCATGACTGATATCTGTACCTGTATCTGTATAAGATAACTTAATAATACGAAAACATGCACTGAAAGGACATAAGGTTCGATCATGAATATAACTGAATAATGTAACATCTATGTAGGGTAATAGAATATCCAAAACAAAACTGAAGTCTAAAACATGATAGTCTGTATCTAGTCTGCATCTAGTCTGAAAGCCTCTACTGTCTGAAGAATCTGAATAAGGAGTTGATGGGACATGTCTCCAACTAATAAGCTAATCAATGAGATAATAGAAAATCATTATGTCCTCGAAGGATGAGCACTCACTTCTACTCTGACTGCTGAAACTGGAATCTACTGCTGATCTAGAACTTGTGTCTTTGAACCTATGGTGTACCATAAAAAGAAAGCACCATAGCGCAAATGTATCAGTACAATGAAATGTACTGAGTATGCATGTGAGGTAGGCTATATGCAAGGGTTCACATGCATGATTAATACTAACTAACTGTCTAACATGAACGTGAGAATGCATACATGAATATGTAACTGTAACTGACAACGTGATAACATGATATTGATATCATGATAACATGACGACTGAGTTTGGATATTGATAATATGACATAACTGATAACTGATATGACTGATAACATGAAAGATTGTATCTGAATAATACTGATAACATGGGTGACTGTACTTGACAGTCCTGAATCTGGTGGAACTATTTGAGTTCTGTACTGTATCTGAGTTGACTGCGCCTGACAGTCCTAATTCTGTAACATGAAACTGTGGGAAGTAATATTTAATCGACATGCCCCATATATGCTACTATAGCTGAGCTGGGGTCCAGTCTCTGCCCTGACTGGAAGGGTGTCAATACCGCGCCACTGGTAAGGACAACATATGAGTACCCCTCATATAACAGGTAACTCTAGTGAGAATGGTGGGAACCCTCATATAACAGGTTAATCCACCTCATCTACCCTCATATAACAGGCTACGATGTCTCAACCTATGTTGGCTACATAGTTCTGGAACGCAAGGATTGCTTCTAAGAATCACACCCTCATATAACAGGTGAGTTCCCATCCTCGGGTTCACTCGTTGCTAATTCTTACTCTCATCTGAATAGACACTGATCATGATTTACTGAACTGAACATGGACTAAATTTACTACATTCTGTTGACTGATGAAATACTTCTGATATCTAATAACTGACTGAGTTCATGAGATCATGGAGATTTTTCCTGAGTCATAAGACTATCTGAAGTCTAAGAGGTCATAGCTTGACTGAGAGTATCGTGAAAACATGACATGGATCTAGGCACACAGCTAATATTTCGGATACAAGTACCCCAGGACTCTATGGAAGGAAACTGACATGACTTGATATTCTTGATTACATGATAATTACCACAATACGTTTATTGAAGCATTTCGTCAAACGTCTAATGGTCATAAGCTTGTACATTTATGGGGATTTCATGATATCATGTTAGTTAGACAATATTCCTTCATCTAGGTATTTAATCAAACATATGACAGGCATGGTACATGTAAACATCATTATTCAATTCTAATTTCAGCATTCAAGGGTTTAAATCTTAGGGTTGCATGAATCTATGGCTATAGTAATTAAACCCACTTAGAAACTATCAACAATCATGGAGTAGAATCCAATTTCACATTTATCAAACATGAACATGAGCATCCAAAACATGAAAACATATGGAAAATCCATAACTTGAGTTTAGAAAAGGGATTCTTGAACTTCATGGACGAAAGGAGTCTATGAATGAACACTATACATACCTTAGATCGTGATTTTGTGAAGATTGATGGTGAAACCTTCCTGAATTTGAATCCTCAATAGAACCCCTAGTTTGTTCTTGAGATAAACTTGAGAGAAACTAATATGTTTTGGGTGAAAAATGACTGAATCACGTGTTAAAGGGATTATATAGGGGTAGAAAGTGGACCCTTTTAACCCTGTACATGACATTAAATTTTTAGTAAAATTTCCCGAGTTGGGCCTTTGGTGCGATGCGGCGTTATCGCGTCGTGTCACTGGAAATTGACAAATGAGAAATTGCATGGTGGCGCGACGCGGAGCTATCGCGTTGCCACCTTGTCTATGACCTGGAAGTTTGGCGCGATGCGCCAGTATCACGGAGCAACACTGGAAATTGACAATTGTCATTTGAGCTATCTCTGCGACGTGCTGAAGGCTCAGGTCAAACACTGTCTCACTAAAAAGGCTCTAACTCTTCGTCCGGGTGTCGGATTTGGGCGAATTATCTATCGATGGAAAGTTTATTCAATTTCCCACGTGATAGGAAGTGAAAATTATGAAAATACCACATGTATAAGAATGAATTCTTATTTCAAAGCAAGTTCTAACATCCTTGAGATGATTTTCGAGCTAAAAAAAGTACGGGTACTACAGGCTCCCCTTCCTAAAATAAGGGTGACTCAATGAATGGTCGTGTACACAACATATACTATGGGACTTGTTACGAAAGAATGACCTAGGGTAATACATATGATGCCAGATATAAAGAGGTAATACATAAGAAAAACTATAAACACGTAGCACGTAAGCACGCAACAATGATAAAATAGTAACACAAATAATATCACAAAAAAATGTCTATACACCTATAGTATCATACTAAGCCGATACAACTCAATGAAGAATCTAGAATTCTAAAAATTTCCAGCAGAGTCGCCAGAGCTGTCACACCCCTTTTTTAACCAAAAAGAATTGATTTTAAGTTTCAAAAGGGTTTTATTATTAAGTGACAAAAGAAAATAATTTATTTTGAAAAGGACTTTTAACAATCAAAACTTAGAGTCGCCACTTGACATAAATATGGTGTGCTAAGTCACCTTTTTAAATCCTTTTTCAAAATTTTTTTTGACTCTTTCAAAACTGATCAATGCACAGAGATTTCGATTAAGGAATTTTGTTGACTAAGGGAAAGGTGTTAGGCATCCCTCGATCTCGTGGTTCGACCATGGTTGCTCCATTAATTATATCGGGAAGTATGATACTATGCCATGTATAAACCAATAAAACACATAAACAAGAAAATAAACAACCCAAACAATCAAAAATCCAAAAATAGTGTCAGTCTAATTTATTATAAACCAAAATAAAAATGCTGAAATAAAACCTAAACTATTCAAATTGTCCTAGCTATGCTTTACCCGATGCCTCGGGCTTAGATCACAATCCTCCTTTGAGTACATGATACTTTAGGGCATTCCCCAGTAAATAAGTATAATATGACCTTGGGGCATTCCCCGATGAGTGAATATATTTGATGAAATGCGATAAAAGAGGAGAAAGCACTCAACACAGCTGTTTACACATTCGATGATATAGAATCCTATGAGTTGCCTACCCAAAACCTAAAATTTGCCTATCGATTTGGCTTAAAACATGACACTATAAGGTTTGACTAAATTAACATCCATTTAAAATCCAACATTAATCGATGAATCAAAGAACAACAATATTAACTTTTCTTGTATCGATTTTTCAATTCCCACCCCAAAATTAAACTCAAGGTTCCAACATACCTGTCACGACCCCACAAAGGGACATGATAACACTTATCACGGCGCACCTTCACAAGTAATCCTATCACCAAAACTGATACGAATAGAGGAAAAGACAAAAATATCCCAAGATAAGGCTTCTAGAATGAATCCAAACCATATAAGTAATCATAACAATGCAGAAAGAACTTATCCAAAATACCAATCATGCCCAAAACCAGGTGTCAATAGTGTAAGAACTACTAATACAATCCAAGAGTCAAATACATCAGAAAAATAACCACAAAGGAATAATATCTGTCTCCGAATAATAATAAAGACATAACTACTGAGGAAAGATAAAGGTGAACTTCAGACGCATGGATGTCCAACCGTTACCTTGGAAGTTCCAATAATCGCTCGAGTCAATCAAGTTGAGGCGCACTCAAGCTAGAACCTGCACCAAAAGGGCGCAGTAGGCATGAGTACGATCCACTCGTACTCAGTAGGTATCATAGGCCGACCAAGAAAAGTAGTAAATAAAACATACAAAATATACACTAAGGGCACGCCACCTGCAATCAGAAAATGTCCCACAACGGTAGCGCACACTGCTTGCACTAACAGTTCTAATATATCACATATATTATAATATCACACTAAGATAGAACAAAAGTACATATTATATCATATATAAGAAGAACAAGGGGGAACATACATCTACAAGATCATCAAATACATGTAAAAGAAGATACGATAAATACATAGATGACAAGTCAATATGGCAATACAACACAACATAACACAATAAAGTAAGTGCAATATATATAATGATGAAGATGATGATGATGCACAAGGTCGTCGCACAACCTCTGGGATCGTCGCACAATCCCCGTATACAACTACGGAGGCAAGCCTCCCAATGCAAGATCCATGCGGGGTTTGTCAACCCGTATACAATCCACATATCTCATATCTCCTTTCCGACACATCTCTTGGAAAGAGTTTTATAAGGTGTTATAATATCTCTTCCCTGGTACATCCCTCGAGGAGAGTTTTAAAAAGGTGTTACCAGTGTTTCTCAGATGTTTGCATGGTGGTGCCAATATTTCATGAATGAGTATGTTATGAGGATGTAATGCTCACAACCAATCACAATGAGTATTTTCACACCCAACCACAATGATATATTTCCACAACTATGTAGCCAATATCCACTCATTATTTCAGTTTCATCCACGAATTTCCACATGTCTCATATGTCAAATAAAGTATGAATATAATCACAATAAACCAATGGTACCATATTAAACATCATAACATAATGGAATTATTCACATGTATTCAAGGTTATTAACATCACATAGGACCCACACGGTCACACATATCACATAATAACTCAATTTCGATAATTACATCACATCTAGGCCCCCACACGGGAACAACACATAAATATCCATTTTCATGATTAGTTCTCACCCTTAACATGCATTTTATATCATCATTTACTACTCAGCCCAGTCTGAAAGAGTTAAGTCATAACCTACCTCAAAAGTCAAAACCGGTCTGTTACACTTCAAACCCACGACCTTACTTTTCATGAACAATCACGAACTCCACTAAAAATATCAAATATAAAATCTACGCGTAAAAATAAAACCAACGACACCTATATTGACTACTTTTAATTCGGGGTCAAAACGGACCCCCGAAACGGGCTTCCAAGAAAGAATGGCAAAATTAGAACTTTACTTTAAAAATATGTTCCCCATATTTTTAGAAACTTACAGCTGAAAACTCAAGTTAAATCGAGTAAAAAATGAGGTTCAAATCGAAGAAAAAACATTTTTGAGCTTTACCAGGTAAAATCTTTAAAATCCGGATTAAAATCAAGAATCGAAGTTGGTTTGATGGTTAAATTGATGAAAACTAGTAATTAAAAGATAAAAATATTTTTCAAGTGAAATGGAGTAAAATTAAAGTTTAAAATTGAGCCCTAAAATTTTTGGGATATTAAAAAATTTATCAAGAAATTACTAAGAAAATGGTGAATTCTTACCTTAAATTTATAATAAAATCAAGAAATAGGTGTTAATCTAGCTTCCCAAGCTCCCACAAGTTCCACTTTTAAGCTTTCATACTATTTTACGGTTTAAATCTCAAGAGTCAAGATGAAAAATGAACAAAATGGATCCAAAAACTATTTTAATAGTGCAAAAAATCTGCACTAAAAAGGAAAAAGCTGCTGGTTTTTCTATTTTAAGTCCAATTTGGACTTTGATGGGTGCCCGAAATTCATTTGGAGTCCGATAATGCAAATAAACTATGCAACCATACTAAATTCGACATTCCGAATGCGTTAGCAAAGTTAGATTTTTGAAAAAACATCATTTTCAAAAAGCTGATCCCCGAAACCTGAAATTATAATTTTCCAAATCGATGGTCCAAATGAGATTTAAAAACCGTAAAATCACACCAAATATGCTAACAACCTAAAATTGACATTCCGGACCTGCTGGCGAAGTCGAATTTTTCATCCGAGGTCGTTTCAATCAAATGTGGGTCCCACACCCATATTTCTAATTTTTCAACTTTCCGACCAATGGGTCGAAATGAGCTCGGATTCACCGGGCCCCGAACCAAAGGTCTACCTAGTATAAAATTGATATTCGAAGCTGCTAGCGCAGTTCGTTCGGCCATCCATCACACGGATTAAAATATATCCTCATAAGTCTAAAATAAGGCTCTCAAAGCCATAAAAAACCACAATATCGCATAAATAATATCAAAATGCATCGAAAATCATGTCAATCACTCCCACACCCCATAAATATTATAATGAAATTATGGAGAGGGGTAAAACAGTCAAATCATATAAAATCATAAATTTCACATATTTCATCAAATTTTTAGATCGTTACATCATCCACCACTAAAAATCTAATTCGTCCTCAAACTAAAGGCAAAAGAATTACTTGAATCAACAAAGAACTAGGGATAGGAACTATGCATATCATAATCAACCTCCCAAGTAGCCTCATCAATAGGTCGATATCGTATTGAACCTTAACCACAGGGATAACTCTAGAGCGCAACCGCCTAACATCCCTAGCAAAATAGAGACCGACTCCTCAACAAAAGACAACCACTCATCTAGCTGAATTGACTCCTAACGAATGACATGAGACTTATCAAGAATATAGCGATAGAGCATAGAAATATGAAAAACTAAATGAACAACTAATATATTAGGGAGCAATGCCAACTCACAAGCCACATCACCAATAGTCCGAAGAATTTCAAATGGACCAATATACCTAGGGCTAAGCTTGACCCTCTTCCCAAACCTCATCACACCCTTCATGGGTGAAACTCAAAGGAAAACATGATCACCAATACCAAATATCAAGGCATGAAGTATACGATTATCATAGCACTTCTGCCTACTCTGAGTTGCTCTAAGTCTATCCTGAATGACCCAGACTCTATCCAAAGACTCGCGAAGCAAGTCCGTACCTTGAGGTTTCACCTCTGAAACATCGAACCAACCCACTGGGGAGCGATAACGCCAATCATACAATATCTCAAAAGGAGCCATATTAATACTGGAATGGTAGCTATTATTAAATACAAACTCTGCTAAAGCCAAATGCTACTCCCACTAACCTCCAAAATCTATCACATATGCGCGGAGCATATCCCCCAAAACCTGGATAGTACGCTCTATCTGGCCATCAATCTGGGTGTGAAACATTGTTCTAAGATCAACCCAAGTACCCAAGTTCATCTTAGTTCAGCCTTTCATCCGCAGACAGATGGTCAAGCAGAGAGGACCATTCAGAATTTAGAGGATATGTTGAGGGCATGTGCTCTTGATTTCAAAGGTAATTGGGATGAACATTTGTCATTGATTGAGTTTGCTTATAATAACAGTTATCATGCTAGTATTCAGATGGCTCCATTTGAGGCTCTTTATGAGCGAAGATGTAGATCGCCAGTTGGTTAGTTCGAAGTGGGTGAGGCCACTTTGATTGGGCCAAACATGGTGTATGAGGCCATGGAGAAAGTTCAGTTGATTAGAGAGAGATTGAAAGAAGGCTAGAGTCGTCAGAAATCTTATGCAGATGTAAGAAGAATAAATATTGAGTTTGAGGTTGATAATCTTGTGTATTTAAAAGTTTCACCCATAAAATGGGTGAAGAGATTTGGCAAGAAGGGGAAGCTTAGTCCCCGTTATATTGGCCCCTTCCGTATTTTGAGCCGTTTTGGGAAGGTAGAGTATGAGCTTGAGTTACCCACAGATTTATCCTCAATTCATTCAGTATTCCATGTGTCCTTGTTAAAGAAGTGCATGGACGATTCAACTGTTATAGTTCCTCTAGAAAGTACACATATCCAGAATAGCCTTTTTTATGAAGAAGTCCAAGTAGAAATTCTTGATCATCAGATCCGTAGATTGAGGAACAAAGAAGTTTCCTTGGTCAAAGTTCTGTGGAGAAATCAGTCCGTTGAGGGTGCTACTTGGGAAGTAGAAGCATATATGCATACCAAGTATCCTCATCTCTTCTCCACGAACTCAGATTCAGCCAAAGGTAATAGTTTTCCTTCATTCAGTATTTTTCCAGTTTCAGATTCAGCCATATAGCTATTTTCATAAGAGTCATGCACTCAAAGATCAGTTCAGTAGCTTATTATATTTGAGACTCAGTCATACAGTTTATTTCAGTTGTGCATGATAGCTTATAGCCTCAGATTCTTCAGCATTTTCAGTTTAAATTATCCACATTCGAGGATAAATTTTCCCAAGGAAGAGATATTGTAATACCCTGTATTTTTCCTAGATCAAATTCATTCCTAGAATATTTTGGGTGAGCTTCAAAAGTGAATGTATTTTATTTCATATAGAATTTCCATATTTAGATCTCCCATTGTGTGGGAAATTGAATAAGATTTCCATCGATATCAAATTCGCCTAAATTCGATACGCGATTGAGAAGTTATGGCATTTTTAAGTTGACAGAGTGCCACCTGGGCACTCAGCGCGTCGCAGAGAAGGCAAAAATGGCAATCGTCACATTCCAGTGGACCTCCACAATGTTGGCGCATCGTAGATATGTCCCATTTCCCATTTTTCAAAATCAAGTGGCCCAACGCGATAGTGGCGCGTTGCGCCAATGGCCAAAATGACATTCTAAAGGGGCACCGCGATGGTGGCGCATCGCGGAGTCTGCCCAGTTCCCAATCATCCAAATTCCAGTGAGCCACCGCGATAGTGGTGCGTCGCGGTGGCCTACCATTTTGGAAAATATTTTTTTTTCCAGATCCGTTTAGAAGTTAAGAGGGGTATTTTGGTCAATCCCCAAGGCCCCAATTCACCCAAAACAAGGAATTAAACATATTCCTAGCACTTTATTCTCATTATTCATCATTCTCTTCAAAAGCAAAACCCTAGAGCTCTAAAGCTTCTTCTCCAAGAAATTTAAATCCTCCATTGTTTCTCCAAGAAAGCTTAAGATTGAGGATTCCCAAGACAAGATAATCAAGAATCCATCTCCAAGAACTCAATTAGGAATCAATAATTCATGTTTCTTCATCTAATCATCAATCAAGGTATGTGGGGTTTATGAACAAGGATCTTTTTCCATCCTTGTGCCCAAAATCAAGTTTTAATTACAAATTCATATGATTTTGAATATTTATACATGGATTTTAAATTAGGGTTCATACCCATTATTGCTAATTGCAAGATTGTGAGATTTCAAGTATTTTAGAAGATGAATAACATGTCTATTTTCAAAGTTTCATGCCTCTTGCAGTAATTTCCAGATTTTGAGTTTAATTATCATTGATTTCATTATCAAGCATGATTATTATAGGCAAAGTTTCATGCCTCTTGCAGTAATTTCCAAGAAATTTAAATCTTCCTTGAGCTTTTGGAAGCTCGCCTCACAAGCATCGGACCACTAAAAGAAATCTTCTTCTGGGTCAACTTGGTCAACAAAGCTGCAATAGAAGAGAAACCCTCAACAGAACGCCGATAATAAACTGCCAAGCCAACAAAACTCTGAATCTCGGTGGGCGAAGTAGGTCTAGACCAATCACGAACCGCTACAACCTTGGTTAGATCAACCATAATACCTTCCTTAGTCACCACATGATCCAAGAAAAAAATAGATTCTAACCAAAACTCACACTTAGAGAACTTTGCATACGACTTCTCATCCCTTAATCTCTAAAGCACAGTCCATAAATTCTCATCATGCTCAACCTCACTCTTGGAATAAACCAAGATATCATCTATAAATACAATAACAAAGGAGTTGAGATATGGTTGAAATACCCGGCTCATAAATACGGTAGGTGCATTGGTCAACCCAAAAGATATGAACAAGAACTCATAATGACCATATCGAGTCCGAAAATCTATCTTCAAAATATCCAAAGCTCTAATCCTCAATTGGTGATGACCGAACCTCAAATCAATCTTCAAAAATACTGTATCACCCTGAAGTTGATCAAACAAATCATTAATACGAGAAAGAGGATACTCATTCTTAGTCATCACCTTATTCAACTATCGATAATCAATACACATCCACATAGACCCATCCTTTTTCTTCACAAACAAGATAGGCATACCCCAAGATGAAACACTAGGTCGGATAAATCCCTTATCCAACAACTTCTGCAACTGATCCTTTAATTCCTTTAATTCTGTTGGGGCCATCCTACAAGGAGGAAGAGAAATGGGCTTAGCGCCCACTCAACATCAATAACAAATCAATATCTCGATCCGGAGGCATAACAGAAAGTCCATAGGGAACACATCCATAAACTCACGGATAACACAAACAGAATCCAAGAAAAAAGGCAAAACAACACTGATGTTATGAATATGAGTCAAGAACGGTAAATATTCCCTCTCAACCAATTTACGAGCCTTGCCATAAGATATAATCCTCTTAGGACCAAAATAAAGTGCACTCTTTCAATTTATTTTTGGCATACCCGGGGAAACTAAAGTCACGGTCTTGACATAACAATTTAGGATGGCATGAGAAGGAGCCAACCAATCCATACCTAAAATAACATCAAAATCGACCATATCTAATACAAGAAAATCTACCAAAATCTAACAACTAGTAAAAGTCACAACACAAGATCGGTACGCCTGATCCACCATTAAAGAATCACCTACTGGGTAGATACACGAATAAGCATGGCAAGAGGCTCACTAACAGAATCAAAACCTAAAGCAAAATATACAGATACATAGAAAAAAGTCAATCCGACATCAAATAATACAGATGCAGGTCTGAAATAAATGGGGCGATACCTATAATCACAGTATCAGAATAGCATAACACTGACCATGACCATCATCTACTTAAGTGGACCCACGACCACCATCATGGGCTCCATCTTTTTTACCTCTCGCACCTATGGTAGAACTCCTACCTCTCACAGTTGAAATAGGAGTAGCCCGAATCACCCAACAAGGACAGTCACTGGCCACATGGCTAATCTTATCACACATATAGCAACCTCTACGACCAGTCTCAACAAGAGAATGTACAACTGGGCCCGAACGGCTACCCTAAACTGCTGAACTAGAAGATCCACCACCGAAACTCAATAAAGTCACCTGCACTGGCCTACCTTGGTATCCACGAAAACCTTTAAAATCTCTGCCTCGAGGGGCCTGACTCCTGAACTCACCAAAATATCATGCCTTCTTGGCGCCTCCCTGAGATACACTAATAATACCCTTTGTCATCTTAGCATGATCCACTATCCTCTGGAAAGAAACCCCAAACACAACCATCTGAGATGTAGCTAACTAAAGAGAAATATCCAAACCCTTCACAAATTTTCAAATCTTCATAGACTTAGTAGAAATACTATCATAAAACTCTCTGAATAGGGCATGGAAGCGTGCCTCATATTCAGCAACTGACATGAAGCCCTGCTCCAAATTATCAAACTCGTCCTGTCTTTGATCCCTCTAACTGAAAGGCACAAATCTGTCTAGAAAAACATCAACAAACTGATCCCATGACAACTCAGGAGCATCAACAGGGCTACAATCGATAAATAATCTCCACCAATCTCTCGCAGTAACCCTCAACTGATAGTAGTATAAGCCACACCATTCAAGCAGAAAGAGTGGAACACAACTCAAAATACAAGGTAAGAAAGAACTTCGCACGGTAAAGAATTAATTGAGGGCAGTTTCCTAAAGACATCATATAGCCTCTCGAAGATAGATAAGGACGTCTACGTACCGATCCGCAAAACTCTATTAGACATCCAGTTCTTACACCGTTGAAACCAATGAAACCTGGTTGCTCTGATACCAATTTGTCATGACCCAAAAATGAGGGTCATGATGGCATTTATCGCGGCGCACCTAGACAAGTAAGCCTATCACCCCAACTAATATGAAAAGAGAAAAAGACAGAAATATACAAAGATAAGGTTTCTAGAACGAATCCGAACTATATAAGTAATCTTAACAATGTGGAAAGAACTTATCCAAAATACCAATAATGCCCAAAACCAGGTGTCAATAGTGTAAGAACTACTAATACAATTCAAGAGTCAAATCCATCAAAAAAATAACCATAAAGGAATAATATCTGTCTCCGAATACTAATAAAGACATAACTACTGTAGAAAGATAGAGTTGAAATTCGGATGCATGAATGTCCAACCGCTATCTTGGAAGCTCCAATAATCGCCCGAGTCAATCAAGCTGAGTCGCACTCGAGCTAAGACCTGCATTGAAAGGGCGCAGTAGGCATGAATACAGTCCAATTTTACTCAGTAGGTATCATAGGCCGACAAAGCAAAGTAGTAAATAAAACATACAAAATATACACTAAGGGCACGCCATCTTCAATCAGAAAATATCCCACAATGGTAGCCCACATGGCTTGCACTAACAGCTCTAATATATCACATATATTATAACATCACACTAAGATAGAACAAAAGTACATATTATATCACATATAAGAAAAACAAGGGGGAACATGCATATACAAGATCATCAAATACAAATAAAAGAAGATACGATAAATACATAGATGACAAGTCAATATGGAAATACAACACAACATAACATAATAGAGTAAGTGTAATGTATATAATGATGAAGATGATGATGATGATGATGCACGAGGTCATTGTACAACCTCTGAGATCATCGCACAATCCCCGTATACACCTACGGAGGCAAGTCTCCCAACGCAGGACCAATGGGGGGTTCATCAACCTGTATACAATTCATATATCTTGTATCTCCTTTCAGTCACATCCCTCAAAAAGGTTTTTATAAGTTATCATAATATCTCCTCCCCGGCACATCTCTCGGGGAGGGTTTTAAAAAAGTGTTGCCAATGTTTCTCAGATGTTGTCATGGTGGTACTAATGTTTCATGAATGAGTATGATATAAGGATGTAATACTTAAAACCAATCACAATGAGTATTTTCACAACCAACCACAATAATATATTTCCACAACCATGTGAACCAATATCCACTCATTATTTCAGTTTCATCCAAGAATTTCTAAATGTCTCATATGTCAACTAAAGTATGAATAAAATCACAATACACCAATGGTAACATATTAAGAATCATAACAACATAATTCAATTATTCACATGTATTCAAGGATATTAATATCACATAGGACCCATACGGTCACATATATCACATAATAACTCAATTTCAACAATTACATCACATATAGGCCACCACACGGCACAACACATAAATATACATTTTTCATGATTAGTTCTCACTCTTAACATGTATGTTATATCATCATTTACTACCCAATCCAGTCTGAAAGAGTTAAGTCATAACCTACCTCAAAACCCGAAACTGATCTGCTATACTTTGAACCCACGACCTTAATTTTCACGAACAATATCAAACTCCCCTAAAAACATCAAATATGAAATTTATGTGTAAAAACAAAACCAACGACACCCATATTGACTACTTTTTGTTCGGGGTCAAAACGGCCCCAGGAACGAATTTTTGAGAAAGAATGGAAAAATTGGAACTTTACTTCAAAAAAATGTTTTCCATATTTTTAGGAACATACAAATAAAAATTCAAGTTAAATCGAGTAAAAAATGAGGTTCAAATCGAAGAAAAACCATTTTTGAGTTTTACCAGATAAAATCTTTAAAATCAGGGTTAAAATCAAGAATCGAAGTTGATTTGATGGTTAAATTGATGAAAAACTAGTAATTATAAGATAAAAACATTATTCAAGTGAAAAGGAGTGAAATTGAAGTTTAAAATCAAGCCCTAAGATTTTTGAGATTTTGAGAAATTTATCAAGAAATTACTAAGAAAATGGTGAATTCTTACCTTAAAATCCATAATAAAATCAAGAAATAGGTGTTAATCTAGCTTCTCAAGCTCTCACAAGCTTCATTTTTAAGCTCCCATACTATTTTACGGTTTAACTCTCTAGAGCTAAGATGAAAAATGAACAAAATGGACCCCAAAACTATTTTATTAGTGCAGAAAATCTACACTAAAAACGAAAAAGTTGTTGGTTTTTCTATTTTAAGTCCAATTCAGGATTCGTTCGGATTCCGATATATGAAAATGAACTATGCAACCATACTAAATTCAACATTACGAATGCGTTGGCAAAGTCAGATTTTTGAAAAAATATTATTTTCAAAAAGTTGACCCCTGAAATCCGAAATTATAATTTTCTAAACCGAGGGTCAAAATGAGATTTAAAAGACGTAAAATCACACCAAATATGCTAACACCCTAAAATCAATATTCTGGATCTACTTGCTAAGTCGGATTTTCTATCTGAGGTCGTTTCGACCAAATGTGGGTCCCACACCCATATTTCTAATTTTTCAACTTTCTCACCAATAGGTCAAAATGAGATCGGGTGCACCGGGACCCGAACCAAAGGTCTACCCAGCCTAAAATTGATATTCCAAAGCTACTGGCACAGTTCGTTCGGCCATCCGTCGCACGAATCAAAATATATCCCCATAAGTCTAAAATAAGGCTCTCGAAGCCATCAAAAACCACAATATCGCATAAATGGTATCAAAATGCATCAAAAATCATGTCAATCACTCCCACACCCCAAAAACATCATAATGAAACTACGAAGAGGGATAAAACAGTCAAATCACACAAGATCATAAATTTTACATATTTCATCAAAAATTTTAGATTGTTACAATAATAATTCACAATTACCATTTTTCAACAATCCACAACCATTATCAATGAAATCAAACAACAAATCAAAATCACCGAATATTCATACCATGTTTCATACAAATCAATCATATATAATGAAATTAAAATGAGAAGATATAGAATTGGACCTCTAATCAAACTTTTATTGTGCAAGTTATGCGATTGAAAGACGGGGCCAGACCCAAAAACCTCAAATAAAGCTTTTGTAAATGACCACCAACTCGAATCAAACCTCATTAACAGATAAGTCTGACCCCCCGACTCTATTTTACGACTGAGCGATGTTTTTCGATGGGATTGCTTCATCGGTGGATTGGTTTTGGGGTGGGTTTGAGCTGGAGTCACTATTTTTGTTTCACTGGAGCTCCGACGAGCTCAGACGGTTACGAAAAAGAGAGGTTAGTCACTGATTTTGACGTTCTTGATATATTTCGATAGACGTTTTTGCAATTGGGTCGTCTGATACTGAAGCCGCTACAATTTTCAGTGTGTTTTCATCGAAATTCTCTCTGTCTCTCTGATTTACTTTCTTGATATCGATATTTTCTTCATTCGTTCACCCTCTCTTTCCTGTTCAATCTCCTATCAGCTCTCTATTATCCCCTTCGTTCACTATTTCTCCTTATTTTTCACTCGTTTCTCTCTTACTCTCAATTATCTATCTCTCACTCTTGATCTTCTCTCCATTTTTGCTAATTCTATTCACTTTGTATGTATTGTATGTCTGTTGGTGTGAGTTTTACTGTGTATTGACGATGTAAGAGTACGTGTAGGTATTTCCTCCTCTCGATTTTGCTCTTTGTCTAGGTGTGTGTGTAGAAGAGAATATATGGGTGTGGAAAAATGGTGAGTGTATGCAAGTTTTTATGTATGTCCAGTGGGTGTGTATTGTTAGGGGGCGTATGTTTGTATTTATCAGTGTCTGTGTTCACTGTGGGGTACGTCCACTTGTGAATATTGGTATATGGGTGTATGTATATCCATTAAAAGAGAAGACCCCTAAAACGTGAAAGTGGGGTAGGGGTACGTGGATATGGGGGTGGGGGTGAGGTAGGTAGGGTGTCTATTCTTTATTGAATAAAGTGGTTAATTTGTTATCAAGTTGTTAATTTTGTTGAGAGATTGTTGTTTTATTTTTTAGTGGAGGGATCATCACGTGGAGTGAGGTACATGGTATGGTGAGGGTAAATGCGTAAAAATTAACTTTTAGAAGGACAAAATTACGTGTCTACGTCAGCTTTGACTGCTTTTCCTTACTCCGACCTGCATGAAGAAATCATTTGTTTGATTTGGGAACCCATTTATGTCAAAGTTCTCAAAAGAGAGATATGAGAGTGATCACAACTTTCTTGGTCCAGCTATATAGTTTACTCTTCTTGAAATTTAACAAGGAAATAGATCCTTTGGTAAAAGACTGCATCCGCTGAACATGATTAGCAGTATTCAGTTTGATTCTAACCCATCCCTGACAGTTCTCCTTCTTGTGACCATCCCTACTACAATGAGTGCATTGAGGATTGTTACCTTTGGTGTTTTCTACATAGACAAACTTGCCTTGGGGCTTATACTGAAGAGTACTGTATTGATACCCAAGACCTCTACCATTGTTCATACCCTGATTTGTTAGATTTGCAAGAATCTATGAGGAGGTAATCCATTTCAGGGATTTGTTCAGATCTTCTCTTATGCAGACCAGGTCCCTTTTCAATTCATCATTCTTTTCAAGAGCAGTCATAAGAAACTTTTGAGAGTTTTTCAACCCCTCTTCAAGTTTAACTTGTAATTTGGTAGCTTTCTTTTTCCCTTTACCATCAAATTTAGCTAACATCCTCAGTTTTTCCAATATTTCCTTAGTTTTAGATTTTAATTTTAGAGAATGTTCTCCTATCTCAAACACCTCAATAGTTAAAGCTAGTTTTCATGTTCTAGAGTTTCTACCTTATCTTTAAGAAGCTCCTTCTCAACAGTAAGCTCACATACATAATCAATTAAGACAGTTGCAAGTTTCTTTAACTTCTTAAGAGTGTAGTCATTTAAGTTCTGCTTAATATTAAAAGGAGTTACCTCATCCTCTTCTTCATATGAGGTTTTACTATCTTCTAAAGCTAGCATAAATGCATCTTCAGGCTTCCTTGAATCATCAGACTCACTTGAGGAGTCTCCCCAGACAGCTAAAGTTTGTTTCACCATATAGTTACCTGCAACTTTTCTTCTTGACTTACTAGGGACCTGGTCCTCCTTCATTGCTTTGTCTCCTTCTGACTTCAGATACTCTTGATAATCCATTTTGTGCAAAGGACAATCCTTGATGATATATCCTTGTTTTCCACATTTGTGACAAACCTCAATTGCACCTACTTGCCTGTTGCTGGTCCCTTTTTTTTGAAACTTGCCACTTCTCTTCATAGCCCTAACAATCTTTCTAGCTAGGTAAGTAACATTTGCATCTTCCTCACTGAACTCATATTTTGAGGCTTTTAAAGCCAATGACTTTTCCCTTTTTTGTCTCCTTCTTCTCCTAATCCTGTTGTTTCTCCAGTTCATAAGTTTTCAAGTTTCTAATTAATTCATGCATAGTGAGAGTTTTCAAATCTTTGACCTCATTAATTGCATCAACTTTACTCTTTCTTGACTTTGGGAGAACTCCCATTATTATGATCCGTTTTTGAAAAGTCAAAAATGTTACATAACTTCGTGGCGAAAATTAACATAAGGAGTTTATTTATTTTATTTGAAAAATAATTTAGAGTTATCACTTAACTTTTAGGAAATTAAGAAAACCATTTAACAAAGGTAAATTTCTAAAGAAAACCTTTAACGAAAATAACCACAGTCTAGGTAAAGGATCAAGTAAATTCGAAAGAAGGTGTTAGACACTTTCAAAAATCTACAAAATTTGGCTTCCAACGGATTAAACTTATTTGGCTAATTTTGAAAACTTAAGTTGTAAAAATCTTGAAATTTATTTTAGAAAAGTCATAAATTTATTTAAAAAATTATGTTTTGAATAAATAGAATCTATTCTACTTAGTAGATGAAGAGCTTAGAGATCAGGTAGTAGAGGTGAAGAGGATCAACGATAGGTTGATGACTATTAAGTTGGTCATTCGGGGGTTTACCCTGAACGTGTGTAGTGCTTATGCACCGCAAGTGGGCTCGGAGGGGGAGAAGAAGATGCGGTTTTGGGAGGCTTTGGATGAGGTGGTGAGAGGCGTGCCTAGCTCGGAGAAGATTGTTGTAGCAGGAGATTTCAACGGGCACATCGGGGCGCTACCGGGAAGCTTTGGTGATGTGATGGTGGTTTTGGTTTTGGGGAAAGAAATGAAGAGGGGGCTACTCTATTGGATTTTGCGAGGTCCTTTGGGCTGGTGGTGGTGAACTCGGATTTCCCGAAGAAGGACGATCACCTGATCACCTTTCGAAGCGCGATAGCCAAGACCCAGATTGACTTTTTGTTGCTTAGGAAAGGGGATAGGGTGTTGTGTAAGGACTGTAAGGTCATCCCGAGTGAGAATCTTTCGATCCAGCATAGGCTCTTGGTTATGGATTTGGGTATAAAGAAGAATAGAAAGAGGAGGGGTGAGGAGTGTAGACCTAGAATTAAGTGGGGCGGCTTGACGCCAGTGAATGCGTGGGAAATAGGGGAGAAGTTGGCGGGAATGGGGGTGTGGGAGTGTAGGGGGGACGTGGATAGTATGTGGGATAGGGCGGCTAGGTGCATCAGGGAGAATGCAAGTGAGGTGTTGGGTGTTTCTAGGGGCCGGGTCGGGCATCATCGGGGGGATTGGTGGTGGAATGAAGAGGTTAAGAAGAAAGTGAGGACTAAGAAAGGGGCGTATGCTAAGTTGGTTGAGAGTAAGGACGAAGAAGAGAGGTGGGTAAACAGGAAAGAGTACAAGCTAGCTAGGAAGGAGGCTAAGTTAGCAGTTACGGCGGCTAAGACGACCGCTTTTGAGAGCTTGTATGCAGGATTACAGGGGAAAGGAGGGGAGAAAAAGTTGTTTAGACTCGCTAAGGCTAGGGAGAGGAAGGGTCGTGACCTCGACCAGGTGAGGTGCATTAAGGGGGAGGACGGTACAGTGTTGGTGGAGGACGGCCACATTAAGAATAGATGGCAGTCGTACTTCCATAGGCTCTTGAATGACGAAGGGGATAGAGCTATTGTGTTAGGGGAGCTGGAGCACTCTGAGGAGTGTCGGGATTTTAGTTATTGTAGACGTTTTAAGGTAGAAGAGGTTAGAGAGGCTGTTCGCAGGATGCGAAGGGGTAGGGCGACGGGGCCGGATAAGATACCGGTGGAGTTTTGGAAGTTCGCTAGAGAGGCTGCTGTAAGGTGGTTGACTGGATTGTTTAATGAAATCTTCAAGACGACAAAAATGCCCGACGCTTGGAGGTGGAGTACAATGATCCCTCTCTATAAGAATAAGGGTGACATCCAGAGTTGCAATAACTATAGGGGGATTAAGTTATTGAGTCACTCTATGAAGATTTGGGAGAGAGTGGTCGAGGTGAGGCTGAGATGGATTGTGTCTATTTCGGAAAACCAGTTTGGATTTATGCCTGGCCGCTCGACGACGGAAGCAATTCACCTGGTACGGAGGCTGGTGGAACAGTATAGGGAAAGGAAGAAGGACCTGCACATGGTGTTTATCGACCTGGAGAAGGCATACGACAAAGTCCCCAGGGAGGTGCTTTGGAGATGCTTGGAGGTGAGTGGAGTCCCGCTGGCATATATCAGAGCAATTAAGGACATGTATGATGGAGAGAAAACTCAGGTGAGGACGGCGGGAGGAGACTCAGAGCATTTCACTGTCTTGACAGGATTGCATCAGGGATCTACTCTTAGTTTCTTTTTGTTTGCTTTGGTGATGGATGTGTTGACGCAGCGTATTCAAGGGGAGATGCCTTGGTGTATGCTTTTTGCAGATGATGTAGTTTTGATTGATGAGACGCGAGGGGGTATGAATGACAAATTAGAGGTGTGGAGACAAACTCTTGAGTCTAAAGGGTTCAGGTTGAGCAGAAGCAAGACAGAGTATTTGGAATGCAAGTTTAATGACGTGAGGCTGGGGAATGAGGTAGTAGTGAAGTTGGAATCACAGGAGGTATGTAAGAGGGATAGTTTCAAGTATCTCGGGTCCGTGATCCAGGGTAACGGTGAGATTGACGAGGATGTCTCGCACCGTATTGGGGCGGGATGGACGAAGTGGAAGCTCGCGTCGGGGGTATTGTGTGATAAGAAGGTGCCGCCCAAGCTTAAAGGCAAATTCTACAGGGTGGTAGTCCGTCCGACCATGTTGTATGGAGCGGAGTGTTGGCCAGTTAAGAACTCCCACATCCAAAAAATGAAGGTGGCAAAAATGCGGATGTTACGTTGGATGTGTGGGCTGACTAGAGGGGATAAAGTTCAGAATGAGACTATCAGGGAGAAGGTTGATGTGACTCCAGTGGAGTATAAGATGCGGGAAGTCTGATTGGGATGGTTCGGACACGTGATGAGGAGGGGCATGGATGCCCCGGTTCATAGGTGTGAGAGGCTAACGTTGGATGGTTTTAGGCGGGGTATGGGTAGGCCGAAGAAGTACTGGAGTGAGGTGATTAGGCGGGACATGGAGCAGTTACAGCTCACCGAGGACATGACCCTAGATAGGAAGATCTGGAGGACGCGAATTAGGGCAGAAGGCTAGGGCCAGTTTGGGTCGCTAGTGTAGGGAATTACTTAGTAGGGGTATTATTCTTGTTATGATACCTTGTTCCATGTTGCATTACGAATCTGTGCTTTTCTCTGTTTTTTATTACTTGTGGGTGCCGTATTTATGTTATGAAATCTTGTTCTGTGCTTTACTATGTATTTGTGTGGTATCTCGTGTCTTGAGCCAGGGGTCTATCGAAAACAGTCTTTCTACTTCTTTAGAGGTAGAGGTATGGACTGCGTACATCTTACCCCCCAGACCCCACTAGGTGGGAATACACTGGGTTTGTTGTTGTTATTCTACTTAATTTATTCTAAGTAATCAACTAAACATCAAGGTTTCAAAATACTTCTAACTTTTAACACTTTTATCCGGATTAAGACTTTGGGCTAAATAATTAACCCAACTTCTTAAACGTGGATTTAAGCTACTTAATAACTGTGAAAGGATATGAAAAATTCCCCAAATTATTCTATGAGTTTAAGTTCGCCTAACAGAGCGAATTACAATATAGCATGACCAAAATAAGATGAAATAATTTAATTTTAAACCTACTCCCCGAGGACTCATCTAAATTAAATTAAATTACAAGTAAATAATCAAATAAATACAAGCAGATAAAGCAAAAGATGAGTATTGGGCCCTTGTTAGCCCATTTTCAATTCTGTCCAGCTTTTTGGGCCTATTTTAATAGACCTTTTTAGCCCCTTTTCAGATGTATATCAGTTGTATCTTCATGTATACCGGCCTTCATTTGCAGCGTTTTTCTGTATATACGTTGTATATCAGTGTATAAAACTGATATCTTCATTCCTTGCCTTCGTTTACTGCTGTATACCTATGTATAGCAGTTCCGTTTAGATGACTTTGAGGCTTGGACACGAGATTTGGGGCCTCCTTGACCCATCGTAGAAATGTAGGGAAGGACGGTCCCACTGGACTCCCACGAATTCACATGCCACAAGAAAAGATCAAGAATTAATATTCACCCGAAATATAAAATGACGAATCCAAATAAAATATCATGAACCGCTCTTGAGCAACAGAGAAGATAGTAAGACGACAAAAATATATCTTTCAAGCCTTTGGAAAAGAAAACAAATTCAATGATGAATAAAGACACTACATTACATGATTTGCATATTGTGAAATAAGAAATGAACAATAATCCAAACAACTCAATATGTTACGGGTTACAGACACCGATCTCTAATCAGGGCTCATATGTTGATTTTTTTAACAATCAAAAAAGAGAAAACTTAAAGAGGAATTACTAAAATCTTATAGAAAACAAAATCAGACAAAGAAAATTCTAAAGAACACACAAGGAAAATGCACACTATTTAGCCTACAATTATTCACCCTTCTCTTTGACAGATCATAATGGATTTATGGGTTCAAATATCATGTCATGGGACTACAGACATGTTTTCCTCATTTCTTTTGGCATTGAAAGCCGAAGAAACTTAGGATGTAGTTTCTGTTCACAATATCAAGCAAAACAGTGAAAGAAAATGGTAACAAGTAGTATCGAACTGAAAACAGGGGATCAAAATCCCGATAATCAAAGTTTACGCCACATCTTTGTAAGCCGATTAGCTGATACAAGGGCATTTAAATCAAAATAATAAATCAAATCACAAGCAGCGAACACCATGCGAACACAACAGACTAACATTCGACTAACGAAATGAATCGAATCACAACAAACACCACGGTAAGAAAAGACAGTAGGCTAAGACAAACAGGGGTTTTCTGAAGGTAAAACAAAAATCATGTAGCTAAAATAATGGATTAAACAATTAAGACAAGGATATTAACTCAATGTAATATTTATGAACTTTATCACGAAAATTTTTATAGCCTTCAAAGCTTCTACAGCAAACAATCATATCTATGATTACGGAAGAAATTGCTACACTTAAAAAGAAGGAGAAGAATGACTACAGAATTGGAAAAGAAAAAGTGTGCTTACCTTTTCCGGAGCAGCCAACCGAGACGGCGAATCTACGACGTCTTCACCACTTTCTTCGATTCCAAAACAACAACAAGATTAAAAAAGACAGAGCTAAAATTCTCACAACTCCAGGCTGGGGACTGAGGTCCGAAGCCCTAGCCGAGTGAAAGAATTTTCAGCCTTTTTTGGTTTCGAAAAAAAACTCGCTTTGAACAGTGGATTAAATAGGTTTATATAGAAACCCAACAATCTCAAATCTTGACTGATTAACGATGTGGGATTGAAAAATCGGGGGGCAATTTTGGGATTTTAATGAGGAATCTTCTTGAAAGACAAGGGTATGAGCTGGAATCGTATAATTTCGTACAAATTGAAATTTTGAACGTTGGCGGATGAGACATTGTTGGACAATCTGAATTCGCAAGTTGTACGCCGGGTTGACGGGTTTTGGTGTTGGGTCCCCGGGTTTCTAGGTCGGTTGGATTGAAGTCGTTGTTTGTTATTGTCATCGCTCGTGGCTGGTGGTTTTGGCTGTTGTCGGCTGTTGATGTTGAAGTTGTACGTTGTTCACTGGTGTTGTATTATCGGGTAAAGACTGAAAGGAGAGGAAACTTAGGCCCGGGTTGGGCTTATTTGGAGAGCGGGTCGGCTGGGGGTATGGGGTTATTGGGCTGGGGTGTTTAAAAGTGGGCCTAGGTTGTAGTTGACCCAAAAATTACAGAAACTAGCATCCTTAAGACTACAATTACAATAAATAACAATATTTTTTTAAAATTACAACTTATAGCAAAAGTAGCAATATTTTACTCACTTCATAGTAATAGAAAAATATGTATTTTCCAGTTGTGCATATGTATTTATGAGTAATACATAAATATTTGTATATGTATTTATATAGCAACATTTTACTTAAATACAAAATACAATTTGCTATTTTTCGTAATTATGAAATTGTTGCTATAAAAGTTATAATTAAGGCTACAGAGTTGCTATTTCTGAAATTTTTCCGTTTAAAAAATGGGTAAAGGGGTGGATGGTTTAACATAGGCATTTAGAAATATTGGGTAGATTTTTTTAGGAATAGTCATTTATTACATAGCCCATAGATTGATACTTAGTCAATATTATTTAAATTCTAGCTAAAATTATAAATTAATTGACCAATTGCATTGCAGTTGTGGTTGATTTGATTTCAATCTTGGCCAAATTCAATAAATTGACTAAATTAAATTGAGATTCGATATGAATTAACATCCAATTTAATTCTGAGTTTCTTGGTTGAATAAAATCAAACAAATATTTTTTTCAAATAAATCACTTTTGAGAAAAAATTATTTTTACATCAAGATTTTAACCATTTGAATTAATTTTAGAGAGAACTCTTGATTAAAATCAAATTATCAATAAAATAATTATTTAAGTGACAAAATTATACAATCTCGTATATACAAATACGAGAATATATAACCGCTACTTAAACTGATAAAACTACCTAGAAAATAATTTGAAAATTTTCTTTTATTCGGATAAAATGTTGTAATTTTATTTAAAATCGATGAAACTCAAAATTAAACTTAGTCGTGAAGGGCAAAAATTAGGTGTCAACACCCATAATCTTCCTCACTTATTTATAAAGTGGAATCACATCACCGAAGCAGTTCAATTCATTGGTGATTAAGGTGAATCTGGTATGCATCTCTTGGATGGTTTCACTCTCTTTCATAGAGAAGGCTTCATATTGCATGGTTAGTATGTCCACCTTCGATTCCTTTACTAGACTTGTTCCCTTATGCGCAATTCTTAGACAGTCCCAGATCTCGACACTTTCACAAGCAGAGATACGATTGTATTCATCTCACTACTAAAAAAAAGAGAAAAACCGACCACGAAAATCGACCACAAGTGGTCGATTTTCCCCAATTTCCGACCATAAAATCGACCAAAATTTATGATCAAAAAAGTAGC
The DNA here is from genome assembly GCA_030864215.1 of Capsicum pubescens. Lineage (NCBI taxonomy): Eukaryota > Viridiplantae > Streptophyta > Magnoliopsida > Solanales > Solanaceae > Capsicum > Capsicum pubescens. The sequence goes on from CM061549.1 coordinate 252,273,194, forward strand.
AGTAGCTTTTTAAAAACCGACCACAAGTGGTCGATTTTTTTAAAAATATATATTTATTTTTAAAATTCATTATTATTTTATTTAAATTTAAAAAAATTAGGGGAAAAAACCGACCACGTGTGGTCGATTTTTTATTAAATTAATTTATTAATTTTATAATAAACCGACCACTTGTGGTCAGTTTTTGAATTAATTAATTTAATTTAAAACCGACCACTTGTGGTCAGTTTTCTGCAAAAAAAAAAAGGTTGAAAAACCGACCACAGTGGTCGGTTTTTCTGGAAATTTAAAAAAAAATGAAAACCCAAATACAGCATGCAACAAAAACAATATACAGCAGTAACCAAAATGAAAATACAACAACAAAAAACCAAATGGAAATTTTCAAAAGTGTACAACACATATAAAATGTCCAAGAAAGATGAGTATGAAAAAACTACAACAATAGTTTCAAACAATCAAATGTCTAAATTTAAAGTACAAGACATACAAGAATAAAAAAAACTAACAGTCATCATCATAGACTTCGTCCTCGTCTTCCATATCATCATCCATGCTGAAATCATCCAGGGGGCCTAGACCTTTTGCAGCCCGAACTGCATCACCAGGGCACGGAGGAATAACCCCCACAGTCTGAATAAAAGAACTGAACTGCTGCTGCAGCATCCTGATTTGTGATGATGTTGCCTCCTCCGTCTTCTTTTGTCTCGCACTCTATTCAGCATACCTCTCTCTTTGTTCAGCAAGCTCTTCAGTGAGTTGAGAAATCGTATTTTGTAGTCTTACAATGGTTTCTGTATCAAGCGAAGAGCTAGAGTATACAGGGCCGGATGAACACCTAATATTATCGCCAAAAAATTCGGTGTGGCATTCGTAAAAATGGCCTCTATTTGCAGGACCCAAAGCTTTTGTCCATAACTCATTCTGTACATGCTGGGGTATTGGGTCACCCTGACTTTCAGAAGGCTGACTAATACGATACTCACCAACAAGACGCCTAAATTCGTCCTATATTCAAAGTAAAGTTAATACTAACAGTCAAAAAAATACTAAAGTAGTTATAACTGAATAATATCAACTTTGGGAAAAAGATTCATAAATTCAAAATTTATTTCTTACGTGGACAACTTTTGCACGAAGTTCAACCCAGACATCTTCATCAGTCTGGTTCTTTTTTTCAAATGAGTCTCCTCGAAAATCTCATCAGTTGGTAGTTCCCTACCCTTTTCTTTTTCCTGCATATGAAAAAATTATCAATGTACAAATAATAAAAAAATCTAAATAGAAATAAAGAATTAAAACTGTAAAAGTTACATACCAATTTTTCCTTCACAGCAAGAGTACTTCTGGCACCCGCAGTATGTAGGGAGCCACCCTTGGATGATGCCCGGGCTTTCTTTCCTTTTTCCTCAATAATTGGTATTCTGGGCTATTCCAATGGCGCTAATACAGTGGCCACATGGGTTCAGGAATCCACATAGGTTTTACCGATTTCTTTCGGGCATAATTCAAGAGATGGTTAAATCTGGCTCTATTTCTTATGAAAAAATTCTTCTTTAAAAGAAATTCATTTGGACTATCCCACCAGTAAAATTTCTACAACCAAAATATAATATTCAATCTTGTGTTCTAACAAATTGTTAATAAGTAGTCGATAAGTTAAATCTTTACCTTAAATTCTTCAAACATTCTCTCCCTGTCAAGTTTTGGAACTCTTTGCCAGCTTGTCCAGTAGCCGTTGAAATGCCGACTAATGCATATCCGCGCCCTTTTTCCAGCTCCAGCATCCGGCTTAAACCTATAACACAAGATCAAACAGTAATTTCATCGAACACAATAAAATAATAATGAAAAAATGAGTAACGTTATTATAGTTAGAAATTTTACCCTCTCGCAACTGGAACAATATAAATTCTCCCAGAATCATCTATGTCTCCTGGCTACCTAGTAAGTGATGGTGGATGTACTGGCGTGAGCGGATCTGAAGCACCAGATGGAGTGCCTCCAAGCCAAAGATTCGACAACTCAATAGAGCCAGCAGAATCACTGTGCGAAGCTGCGTGACTGCTGCAGGAGGTTATTGATGATGGTAGATGTCTGGAGGGGCCAGCGGCCGTCTGATAGTACTGTTATAGCGGTGGCACGGTCATAGGAGCAGAATGGGTCGGTGTAGACCCATGTAGTGGCCCCACATATGTAGGAGTAGGTATCGAATCCTCAGACAGCCTAGAATATGAGGGTCGTGCTATCCCTCAGCACACCGACCCTCAGATATGTGAATACCTGTCAGTCGTCTATAAGCAAGAGTTTTTTTTTTTTTTTTTGGTTTCGTAGTATCAACCTTTCCCTTACCTCAGTTATCTCTGTCTGACATCTAAATTATGTTAAGTTAACAAGTAGTTAGTTCCTACAACATGAATATATATTTATAAGAAAACATTCCAAGTAAGTAATTTCAAGTTACTAATTCACATTTCAAATATCTCCAACAACACGAGATATAGACAAAAATATTTTTATTACTATATAAATCATGAAAAAGTAGAAACAACAAACTTAAACAATATATTACATATCAATCTTAAATAAGAAACATAAAGGTAAATATATAGTACAAAGCATAAAGACATCAATACATAATAAATACAACCTACACAACTAATCCTCATCTTCTGAAGACTCTCCACTAAATCATTCACCCTCTTCGGAGGTGTCCTCATCTCCTACCCACTCATCTTCTTCTTCGGCAATATTAACTTCTTCAAATATATTTTCTGGGTGATTCAAACCGTCCACTAATTCAATGTCCACTAGCTGGTGATTAATATGCATTTCATTTTGATACGCAGTCTCCAGCACATTATCAACTTTCACCCGGCCTATAGGCTTTGTTTTGATTACAGCCCACCAATCAGACTTGTCATTGCGCAATGGATAAGGAGCATAATATACTTGTTTAGCATTTTGCGCTAGAACAAATGGATCGTAAATAGGATACGACCTATTGTGCTTTACTTCAATGATGTTATGCTTCTTATGTACTCTTGTGCCTGTTGTGATTGGATCAAACCACTTACATCGAAAAAGGACAATTTTTTTATTGGGAAACCAGCATACTCCAGTTCTAAGATCTCGTGTATGATGCCAAAGCAATCAACATCATCATCACCCTTAACCCAAACACCACTATTGTTTGTTTTCCTTGACTTGGAGTGTTGTTCAGTGGAAAAATTAAACCCATTTACTTTGTATTGGGACATTTCATTAGCTTCAACTGGACCCAAAGAAATGTCTCTCAAGATATTATCATATGGGGCTGCATTTGGTGAATGGTGTACCTAAAAATATCATACATATATATTTTTTAGTTGAGGAATGTGTAAATGCTTAAACTTTGTAAAAACATTAATACACTGACGAACCTTATTTTTAAACCATGATGCAAAGGATGCATACACTTGATTTTCATGAAATTGAGTCTTCAATGAACTGAACATCCAACATGGGATACACAATTAGTTTCTTGAAGGAAATGAGTAAGAAAATAAGATATGTTAAAATTTTAATCTCCTTATTTCAGAAAGGGCTCAATTTCGGAGCAATTCAGCAAGATATACAAAATTGCTGATTTGCAGTTGCTGATTTACGCTCCGTGGGAGTGAGCCGGAGAGGTATGATTTTTTTAGCCTTACAACCAGATTGATTGAAAATTGATATCGATTACAAATGAGGCTCATTCACATCGTCCTGGTGACGATTCGGTCGGATTTTTAAACAAGCAACTTCATCACAAAAGTAATATGAACAAAATTGAGAAGTTTCTCTTGCAAGATATGCCTCAACTATAGAGCCTTCCACCCTATGTTTGTTTTTGGGACCCCTTTTCAATTTTCCAATTGCCCTGTACAATATTACGGTTAGATGTTTACTATCTTTAAAAAAGATAAGTATGTATTTAAATATATTGCAAATGCTTACCGTTCAAATGGATACATCCACCTAGTTTGAACTGGACCGCCTAGCCGAGCTTCGTGCACAAGGTGAATAGGAAGATGTTCCATCATATCAAAGAACGCTGACGGAAAGATCTTCTCCAACTTGTTGGTGATAACAAAAATATTACTTTCCATTCGCACCAGATTTTCTTCTGTTAATGTGGTGGCACATAAGTCTTTGAAGAACAAACTGATATCTGCTATTGGTTTCCATATGTTTTCCTGTAAACCAATAAAAGCAATTGGAAGTAATTGCTCCATGAAAATATGACAATCATGACTTTTCATTCCATGCAAGATTCCTTGGGTCATATCAACCCGCTTTCCCAAATTTGAGGCATATCCATCGGGCATCTTCAAACTTTTGAACCCACTCACATATTTGACAATTTTGGTCCAACTTGAATGTAAAATTTGTCTTGGGCTTAAGAATATTGCCGTTGGGCCCCTGCTGTAAGTTTATTTCTCTGCGGTTGCAATATTCTGGTAAGTCAAGTCTGGCCTTAGTATTATCCTTTGTTTTGCCGGTGACATCCATAACTGTGTTGAACAAGTTGTCAAAATAGTTCTTCTCAGTATGCATAGCATCAACGTTATTTCTAAGTAAATTATCTGCCCAATATTCTAACTCCTAAAATATACTTTACTTAGTCCAGTTATGCGAAACGTCATATCCATCAAACCTGTACAATCATTCCTCACTGGCTTTAGGCAAGTCCTGAACTATTTCCCAGACGTCATGCCCAGACAACCTTGGAGGTGGACCATCATATTCCCTTCTATTCCTTCTGAAGACATTCTTGAGTCTCCTAAATTCATGATCAGGTGGCAAGAAACAACGATGACAATCAAACCACGAATTTTTCTTGTCATGTCTCAATGTGAAAGATTTTGTTTTTTCCATGCAGTATGGACAAGCCAGCTTTCCAGCTGTCATCCAACCAGACAATATTCCATAAGAAGGAAAATCATTAACAGTCCACATTAGATATGAACGCAGATTGAAATTCTGTTTAAGAGAGATGTCCCAAGTTTCAACCCCCTCATGCCATAAAATTTGAAGTTCATCAATCAAAGGTTGCAAGTAGACATCTATTCCGCCTTTTGGATTACGCGGGCCAGGAATAACACAATTCAGAAATATATAGGGACTAGTCATCAACATTTCAGGAGGAAGATTATAAGGAGTGATAAATACAGGCCAACATGAATATGGCGCACCACCAACTGAAAAGGGAGAGAATCCATCCGCACATAATCCCAATCGAATATTTCGTGGCTCATCTGCAAAATCTGGATAAGTTGCATTAAAATGCTTCCAAGCCTCTCCATCAGATGGATGACACATAACACCAGTAGGCCTTCTATTTTCACTATGTCATCTCATATGAGGAGCTGAGCTATATGAAGTATACAACCTCTTCAAACTTGGTATAAGAGGTAAATAATGCATTGCCTTAATTGCAATTTTATTTCCAGTAGAACCACGCTTATATCGAGAGTGCTGAAAAAACTTACAGAACTCAAGGTTAGCATCTTCCTTAAAGTATAACAAGCAGCCATTTTCACAACAATCAATTCTAACCGAGGAGACACCTAACTTTGACACCAATCTTTTTGCCTTATAGAAAGAATCAGGAACCTCTAAGCCGGGGTCAACTAACTCTTTAATAAAGTCTATAATTGAGTCCATTCCTCCTTCTGTAATATTTCAGTTAGATTTAATACTTAATAATCTAACAACAACAGATAAACGAGAGTGCGAACACCCGTCAAAAAAAGAATGACTAGCAACATGCAATTCTTGGTAGAAATTGCCCGCTTCGCTATTAGGAACATCTTCAACATTTTCCCTAAAGTCAACCCCGTGTTGCATCCCAAAAGCATCGTGCACCATTTCTGTCATCCTAGTATCTTGATATTCATTATGCCCTGCAGACCTACTACTTTTACCAACAACAAAGTTATTTTGCGCAACATCACTATGAATACCACACATTCTTAAAAAGTCCTCGTGAAACCCCTTTCTATAAAGATGTTCCTTTACATCTTGTTCACTTACAAGATTTATACCATCACATCTAACACAAGGACAACGAATTACTCGAAAACGTGTCCAAATATTAAGTGTCTTAGCATGTTCAACAAATCTTTTGACACCCTCAACAAATTCCTCCCTAATACCCATTCTATTATCATTGTTCCGGTGATATATCTAGATATAATCAGGTTTCATCTACGCAATCAATCAGATTAAACTAATTAGATCAAGTCACAAAAACTTAACCATTTTCAAGAGACTAAGTTACCTAACAAACCACATTCAAAACAATAAAATCCCATTTAAAGCCCCTAGACTTAACCATTTTCAAGCGACTAAGTCACCTAACAAACCACATTCAAAACAACAAAATCCCATTCAAAGTCCCTAGACTTAACCATTTTCAAGCGACTAAGTCACCTAACCAACCACATTCAAAACAACAAAATCCCATTCAAAGTCCCTAGACTTAACCATTTTCAAGCGACTAAGTCACCTAACCAACCACATTCAAAACAACAAAATCCCATTCAAAGTCCCTAGACTTAACCATTTTCAAGCGACTAAGTCACCTATCAAACCACATTCAAAAGAATAAAATCCCATTCAAATTCCCTAGACTTAACCATTTTCAAGCGACTAAGTCACCTAACAAACCACATTCAAAATAATAAAATCCCATTAAAAGTCCCTAGACTTAACCATTTTCAAGCGACTAAGTCACCTAACAAACCACATTCAAAACAACAAAATCTCATTCAAAGTCCCTAGACTTAACCATTTTCAAGCGACTAAGTCACCTAACAAACCACATTCAAAACAACAAAATCACATTCAAAGTCCCTAGACTTAACCATTTTCAAGCGACTAAGTCACCTAACAAACCACATTCAAAACAACAAAATCCCATTCAAAGTCCCTAGACTTAACCATTTTCAAGCAACTAAGTCACCTAACAAACCACATTCAAAACAACAAAATCCCATTCAAAGTCTCTAGACTTAACCATTTTCAAGCGACTAAGTCACCTAACAAACCACATTCAAAACAACAAAATCTCATTCAAAGTCCCTAGACTTAACCATTTTCAAGCAACTAAGTCACCTACCAAACCACATTCAAAACAACAAAATCCCATTCAAAGTCCCTAGACTTAACCATTTTCAAGCGACTAAGTCACCTAACCAACCACATTCAAAACAACAAAATCCCATTCCAAGTCCCTAGACTTAACCATTTTCAAGCGACTAAGTCACCTAACAAACCACATTCAAAACAACAAAATTCCATTCAAAGTCCCTAGACTTAATCATTTTCAAGCGACTAAGTCACCTAACCAACCACATTCAAAACAACAAAATCTCATTCAAAGTCCTTAGACTTAACCATTTTCAAGCGACTAAGTCACCTAACAAACCACATTCAAAGTCCCTATACTTAACCATTTTCAAGTGACTAAGTCACTTACCAAATCACATTCAAAACACAAAAATCCCTTTTAAAATCTCTATACTTAACCATTTTCAAGCAACTAAGTATCAAAACAAACCACATTCAAAACAAAAAAATACCCTTTAAAGTCCCTAGACTTAACCATTTTCAAGCGACTAAGTCACCTGCCAAACCACATTCAAAACACAAAATCCCCTTTAAAGTTCCTACACTTAACTATTTTCAAGTGACTAAGTATCAAAATAAAACCACATTCAAGAAACAATCAACAACAATGCTAGTGAATCGCACAAGGCCACACACGACTTTACTAGACTTCAATATGAACAATAACAAGAAGATAACAACAATGCTAGTGAATTGAACAAGGCCACACACTAAGCAAGTAGAATTAAAATATCTTGCTCATTACGAAAAATAACAAATATCTTGCCATCCTTATTTTCTCGTGTTTTTAGTGTGAACATAGAGATTTTTGGAAGGGTAAACAAATATCTTGCCATCCTTAAGTATCAATCAAATGTGCTAATTAATTCCTAATACAATCATACTAGCCCTTCTACCTGGACCTCAATGATAATCTTAACTGAATTAGCTTAAGTAATTGTGGAGTTGATCAATACAACTCTTAAGCTTTATAGTATAATATAATTTTTCCCCATAGGTACAACCTTATCACATTGTTTATTCTGACAACCATCGGATGAACACTAATAAGATGAAAACCAACCATAATTCCTCTAACATCGTAACGCCACCATTATACAAAATTATAATCCAACCTAATGCAAAATCTGACTATGGGGTTTGAAAATCTATAAAAAGGATAATACAATGTGGAACTACGAAGGAGTGTCATAGGAGGATGAACTACTATATCAGAAAAATAGTCTGATATCACAAGAACTCAACACTACATAAATTACTAAAATCTCAAGATCCTAAAAGGGTTTAAATCCTTCAAAATATTGTTATCAACACTATAATTCAACAAAAAAAGACTCATACAGTTTGAACTAAAAGAAAAACATAGCTAAAGCAAGTTTTTGGAATTTACCGGAGTTAGGGGCGGCGGGAAATGGCGGTAGTTTCGCAATTTGGAGATTTTTTGGTTTTGTTTCGCGATTTCGAACTGGGGGTAGGGGTTTTCTGATTTGGGGATTTAAGATATTAAAGTGGGTCGGGTCGGGTTGGGTTTTTTATTATTCAATTTTTTTTTTTAATATTTTATGAAAACCGACCACTTTACAAGTCATTTAAGTATAAAAAATTAATAATATTTAATAAAAATAATAAAATAGGCATGAAATGATAAATTCTTTTTTGATGTTTTCGATTAACTTGAAGTCTTATATGGGATCACTTTAAAAAAAATTCACAAGTATTTATTACGATAATTTTACTATGTCACTTATAACTAGTACAATAAAAAAAATATTATAAATTACAATAATTAAAAACTTAAATTATTTAAAAAATATAATTGATTATCAATGGCACAAAAGTTTGAATAACTTAAAATATTGTTATACAAATTTCATCAATCTAAATATAATAATATATGTCTAACTTAGAATTTATCAACCAAATGAACAAAGGTTTTAATTCAATGATAGAATTATACATGACGTAGAATTTTAAGGATCAATATTGGGCCGTGCGTAGCACGATATATATATATATATATATATATATATATATATAATATCGTAATTAAAAGTTAATTAACCAAAAATTTATCCGAATTTGCAAAATTCATTGATATATATATATACCTCGCTCGTAAAACAAAGTGTTAACTAAAATAAATTATTGATTATTTATGTTACGTTAATTTGCGTGTGTCTACATTATATTGACACAAAATAGTATATTTATTTCCTCACTACACGAGATATACGTATATATAAATATATTCAATTGGCTATCAACATTCAAAGACGTACTATATACATCACATACTCGATTTTACTACCCCATAATAATATACAACGTATTTTACAAAAACTCAGTTGAATTATCGGTTGGTTTATCTCATGTCATTAATATACCTTCACTATATAATATGTATATACTATATATATATATATATATATACCTATACATACACACATATATATACACATTATCGACAATATCAATACGTACTATATACATCACATACGTACACGAGCATCTTATGCAATAATATAATGCGACGTATTTCATATACGTACTATATACATCACATACTCGATTTTACCACCCCATTGTATTTCACACATACTCAAATAAATTATCGATTGATTTATCTTATGTCATTAATATACCGTCGCTATATAATATCTATATTATATATATATATATACATGTACATACACACACATATACACACTATCGACTATATCAATTTTAAAATACGTACTATATACATCACATACGTATACAAGTATAATATCCAATAATATAATGTGATGTGTTTCTTATACATACTTAGATTAGTGATCGATTAATTATATTTGATTAGCTTAATATATTAGGTTTTGATAATATATATAATTAGGTGTTACTAAAAATTATTTATTTATTAATTTTTTTACTTCCAAAACCTACCACTAGTGGTCGGTTTTATTAAATTATTTTTTATATTAATTAAAAAAACTGACCACTTGTGGTCGATTTTTATAAGTATTTTTTAATTATTTTCTTATAAAAACCGACCACTAGTAGACGGTTTTATTATAAAAAATTTAAGAAGTATTTTTAAAAAACGACCACAAGTGGTCGATTTTTATAAATACTTTTTAATTATATTTAAAAAAAACGACCACTTGTGGTTGGTTTTTTATTTTTTTTAAATTTGTATTTGTTAAATATAAAATAATTATATTTAAATTATTGTATTAATTAATTTGATTTTTTAAAATAGAAAAGCTACCACAAGTGGTAGCTTTTTAAAAAAAAATTAAAAAAAAAAACCGACCACCAGTGATCGGTTTTTTTCGACCACATCTTGTGGTCGGTTTTACCGATTTTTTTAGTAGTGTCAGAACCTATCCCTCAGAGCAATAACTTCTTAGCCTTGAAATTCTTTTCAATTTTCTTACGATCTTCTTCATTATGCTCTCTCCTAGTTTTAGAACCAGCCTGGTTATCTCTCCTTCCTTAACTTCCTTCACTAGAATGTGAGGTCCATCTAGAATCACATTCTAAAACTCACTATCTTCAACCATGATAAAGTCGTGTATTCTTGTTTTACACCAACCATTGTATTGACCATTAAATTGAGGTGGTCTTGAGGATGATTATCCCTCCTCTAGATTTGATGGTCCAGCCATGATCAAGAATCCACTCTAGGTATTACCCTTTTAGAGAAAATCTTGCTCTGATACCAATTGTTGAAACATAGGGATCCACCACCGCTAAGGGATCAGGTCCCTGAGAGGTAATATATGATAATCAAATAGAAATACAAGAGGAAAACTAAAAGTAAAGAACATAACCAATTTTTACGTGGAAACCTCCTTGCTCAAGAGAGGAAAACCACGATCTGTACTCACAGACTCTCTCAAACTCCACAATAATCAGAATGACTCATGATTACAAACTCGATATGAACTTAACTGTAAGTTTCAATAGATTGCAATAACTCTATCACAATCCTCACTCAACAACTCTGTCACAAGCTCTCTCCAAGTAGACTAACTCTAGTCAATACTATTTAGGTAACTCCACCTAAGAAAACTCAAGGCAAAAAGAAGAAAACTTTACTCTCGATCATTCGAGTAAATCAGTTACAGGAATAGATTCACAAACACCAATACTATGAGCATTATGAGTATTAGATCTAAAATCATTGAGGGTTTTTGCAGCTGTCACACCCTTTTTTTTTAACTCCAAAAATAGATTATTTTTAAGTTCGAAAGGGGTTTTATTATCAAAGTGACAAAAGGTGAAAAATTATTTCGAAAAAGGATTATTTACATTTTTATTCAGAGTCACCACTTGATATAATTCGGTGTGCCAAGTCACCTTTGGAAAATCCTTTTCAAAATGATTTGACTCTTTAAACTGGTTTGCGAACAAAGATTCCGGCTAAGGAATTCTGTTGACCGAGTGGAAGGTTTTAGGCACCCCTCGATCTCGTGGTTCAACCACGGTCGCTTGGTGGAGCGTATCGGCTAATTTGATACTATAGATGTACAAACCACATAAAACACCCAAACAATTAAACAAACGAACACAAACCAAAACAATCCAAAATTTAATGTCCATTCCACTTATACAGTCCCGAAAAATGAAAAATGAAAAATGCGAAAACGTAAACCTACTCTATTTTAAACTAATCCTAAACTACTCCAGAACTAAAACTCCACCCGACGTTCCGGGCGTTGACCGTGCGCCGTCTTCAAGTACATAATACTTCGTGGCATTCCCCGGTGAATAAATACAATTACTTCAGGGCATTCTCCAGCAAATGAATACAATTTCAATTTCATGAGATAAACTAGAAAAACATTCAACACATTCAATATTCCACGCATTCCATCCAACATCATTCCTAAATTTGCCTACCCAAACCTAAACTTTTGCCTATTCTTTTGATGGCCTAATCATAATACTACCACATTCGACCTTCGTATTTGTTCCAAAATAACCAAGGACAGTAAACCAAGACTAAACAATATTCATTTTATCCATTTCTATCATCCAACCCCCCGCATTCCTTTTTAACACCAAATTTCAACAAATTCAAGATTACTATTTCAACAATCCACAATCATCTATTCAACGAAGCTGAGCAAAACAAATCAATATCACCCAATGTTCAACCAAATCTCACACAAATCAAACACATATGATGAAATAAAATGAGAAAAAATAGAATTGGACCTTTCGATGACTGATTTCCGTTGATAATAATATTTAAGAAAACCCGAATTTGGAATCCCGAATAGAAAACCTCAACGACGAACCCCAACTCGGTAAAGCTTTCACTGTTTCTCGCCAAAACTGAACCAAAATCAAGAAATAACAGAGACCCGTATTCGAAATTATACTCCCTGTTATTGTTTCTCTCATTTTACAACGGATTTCATCCGAATCAGATGGAGGTGTGTCGGGTTTTGGAATTTTGGTGGAGGTGGAGCCGATTTATCTCCCCAGAGCTCCGGCGATCTCAAACGGGTCAGAATTTGGAGAACAAATCTGAACTCAGTCGATAATGACGTTTTTCCGGTGAGAACTAGTCGGAACAGTCAGTCTCCGCCTAATTACTCTCCCGATCTCCCTCTATTTTTCTCTCTGCTTTTTCGCTCTCTCTCGCGTCTCTCTCTTTCTCGAACCTCTCTCTATCGATCTACTCACTCTCTCGATCTACTCTTTTTTCTGTGTGTGTGAGAGAGAGAGATGTTATGAGGTGAGTGGTCTTTATGGGAGTGATGATGGATTTTGTTGGTCTGTGTGAATATGATGAAGAAGAAACAAAAAGGAACAATCAGAAAAAAATGGCCTCCCTTTTCCCTATTTGTTGTGATCCTTCCTAGTCCCCTCTTTTGCTGTGTACGCATGGGTATATATACTTCCCCTTTCTTTGTGGAAAAGAAATGGGGGTGGAGGGGTTACGTGGGTGGGGTAGTGGGGTAGGATGGGTGTCTTAATTTGATGGGTAGAGGTTGTTGGATTGTTTAAAAGAAGATAAAATTTGTTAGGATTTGTTAAATGGGATAAAGATAAGAATAAATAAATAAATAAATAAAATGATGAGGTGGTTATTTATGTTGGTATTTTTTTTCTTGGAAAAATTACCACGCGGATAGGATACATGATAAGATAGGGTAAACGGTAAAAATGCTTTCGGGGAGGGATAAAATGACGTGTCTACATCATGCCCCTCTTTGCATGTAAACACAAAGTGTTTTCATACAAAGAAGTAGACAACGAGACAAAATTTTGACCCGACCATTATTCTAAGGAAGAAATAAAAAGAAGAAGGACAACCGAGTTGGAGAGTCGAGTGAGGTCCCGTCGGGGTTCCGGTCCGCGGCTCTGTCATTACATCAAAAAATGAAAATTACAAGTTAAAAAGATAACTGAAATTACAAAATCCTATCTATACAGCTTCTCTAGACTCTTGACTTGACTTTCATCACCCTATTCTTCAGGCGGGCTCCTGACTTGCAATTTCTTCAACTTGTTGCTTGGTTTTCAATTTCTTCACCTTGTTCTTCAGGCGGGTTCCTGACTTGCTATTTTTCAATCTGTTGACTTTCAATTTTTTCACCTGGTTGCTTGACTTTCAACTTCTTCACCTTGTTTCTTGACTTTTCATTTATTCGCCCTGTTCTTCAGGCGGGCTCCTGAAATCACATCAAAACTAGAAAAAAAATTATCCCCAATAAAGATTATTGTAAAAAGATTTCATTTGCCAGAAAAGTGAAGTTCCAAACACAAGAATTAAATTTTACCCCAGTTTATCATCAAAGGACTTTTGTGAAAGTCACATCATTATAAAAATCAAAGAAAATGACTCGACTAAAAGGTTACGTCTTATAGGAATCAAATGGAATGACTCGACTAAAAGGTACATCTCATAGGAATCAATGGGAAATGACTCGACTAAAAGGTACGTCTTCTAGGGGTCAAGGGGAATGACTCAACTAAAAGGTACGTCTTCTAGGGGTCAAGGGGAATGACTCGACTAAAAGGTACGTCTTATAGGAATCAAGGGGAATGACTTGACTAAAAGATATGTCTTATAGGAATCAAAGGGAATGACTCGACTAAAAGGTACATCTTATAGGAATCAAGGGGGATGATTTGACTAAAAGGTACGTCTTATAGGAATCAAGGAGAGTGACTCGACTAAAAGGTATATCTTATAGGAATCAAGGGGGATGACTCGACTAAAAAGGTATGTCTTACAGGAATCAAGAGGTATGACTCGACTAAAAGGTACGTCTTATAGGAATCAAAGGGAATAACTCGACTAAAGGTACGTCTTATAGGAATCAAGAGAGATGACTCGTCTAAAAGGTATGTCTTATAGGAATCAAGGGAGATGACTCGACTAAAAGGTACGTCTTATAGGAATCAAGGGGAGTGACTCGACTAATAGGTATGTCTTCTTGGGGTCAAGGGGAATGACTCGAATAAAAGGTACGTCTTATAGAAATCAAAGGAACGACTCGACTAAAAGTTACGTCTTCTAGGGGTCAAGGGGAATGACTCGACTAAAAGGTACGTCTTATAGAAATCAAAGGAATTACTCGACCAAAAGGTACGTCTTCTAGGGGTCAAGAGGAATGACTCAACTAGAAGGTACGTCTCCTAAGAGTGAAGCAATTTAAGAAGTGTATCACCTAGCAAATGAAAACTAAAATTCCTGGACAAGAAAGTGTGTCTCCGAGAAATATAGGATAATGATTTTTTACCATAATTTGATTATCAAACCTGTGCAGCAACTTTGCGTCCTGCATTTGTAGAAGTGAGGCATTGCAGCCCTTGATATTTATGGTCTGAAGTCCTTGCTTTGAAGGTAACATATTTCCTGTTTCATCAAAGAAAACTTGTGAGTTTAAAACATAGTGGATGGTTTGTGGCTTTAGCTTTCGCGGCGAGCCCTCGTCATATTTAACCTTGCTTCCAACCATTGGCATATATCATTGACTTGCTGAATCATTGACCCGAACTCAGATTATTAAGAGTGACTAAAACAAACACAATATCTCTGCTTTTCCATGCTTCTCAGATAGACCCTTTGAACCTTGGTATTTCCATGAGTTCCTTGACTTCTCTGTTGACAAAAACTTTCTGCATGTCTTTTTTTGACTCACAATCATGTCTTTTTCATGTGATGGCTATTGTCTTGCTTTGTGCAATTAAAGAAACTGGTAGCCAGTTTTGAAATCTTTTCTCACTTGTTTTTTATACGGACTAGACTAAAAAACAAGAGAAGAAACAAATGACAATGATTTTTTTATTTGAATAACTGACTCAAGAAAGACAAAACAAAAATAAAGAGAAGAAAAAAAAGACAATGAACGTCTCCTTTTGAAACAAAGAAACAAAAAAAATTATCTAAAAATGACAGTCAACTCTAATGATTATGCCATGTATTTTGGATTAAACTGCCTGATGTTTCCATCCAAACTTTCTACCAAATGTTGTTGAGTTAATGGCCTTGAAACTGAGTTGCTTCCTTAGGCCAAATTTATTCAGAAACCTCATTCGGCTAGTGGCGCCTTGAAGGGTTTTCACCAACAAACCTGTTTCTTTCTCTCAGCTCACCATTGCCTTATGGTGCCCGTGAGGGTTTTCACCAATAAGACTCTCTCATTTTTATTTCTCTCAACCTACCATCGCCTTACAGTGCTCATGAGGGTTTTCACCAATAAGACTCTCATTTTTATTTCTCTCCTGATTTCTTATGCTGAGGAAGACAAGTAGTACCCAAAATGGATCATCATATTCATTGCATACTTAGCCTTAACATTCTCAAAGATTAATCTAAAGGTTTTTCTTTGGTTGTAACTTGACTTTTGGATAAGTTAGAAAGAAGGGATGACATGAGGCCCAAACGACACTTGAAGTGGTGTAGGACTTACAACTTTTGGAATTGACTCAAACAATGAGGATTAACTCATGCCCCAGTTTCTTTTGACTGGGTAATTCTAAATTGTTTATTTAGTTGAACCGAGCCCAGAGTAGGGCAACCTACGTATCTCACCCCTGAGAGAGGAGAATCAGGTCACGCGTAGTTCTGACAGCTTTTTCTTTTGCTTGATTTTGTTTTTTCTTTCTTTTTTTTTGCTCTTTTCTCTTTGGGATTTTTTTTCTGATTCTAATTTTTTGACACTCATCTTTTTTTTTTCGACACATTTTTTTCTCTCTTTTATTTTTTGAAAACTTTTTTGACTCTATTCTTTTGCCCGACATTCTTTTTTTGAGCTTTGCTGACTCTATCTTGATTCCAAAAGAGGTGTATGAAAAAAAATAAAACTAAGGCTCAAATGGGGTAAACAAAGGATGACACAATATTTGGATAGCAGAATGAAATGCCTTCGTCATATCAATCCATGAAAATGCAAGTACATAACATGCAATTTGAAAGTTGGAGATGAAGATCATGTGCGACATCTTTTATAGCATTAACTTTGACTGAGTCTGTGCGCCACTACTCTTCTGCGCTTTTCTAGCATACAACTCCATTTTTGTTGTACATTTCTTACATTGAATGACTCATGATTTCATGGAGCTAATTTTCTTTCTGTTCCTCTTGATATAGGATCACGCATCCACTGTTTGACCTAATTAAGGCATGCCTTACAATTGATGACCAAGTTATTCTGGTGATTCTCAAAACAATTGTCTTAATTTTGAAAGAAGGTTTCAATATGGTCACCACATGCTATCTATTTCTCACATGTTTTTTCTAACTTTAGCCTCTGATTCAAAGTTCATGCTCAAATTGGATTTTAAGATCTAGTAAAGAATTACGCTAGCATGTCATATCACTAGAGCCAACATAAAATGTACTATGTAAAGAAAACAAACAAATAACATATATTTAAACACAAAGGAAAAATGGGCACTCTATTTAGTTGAAATAAAAGATAGAAAAGGTTTGACCATAAACGACAAAGGGGACAAAACAAGATAGATCCCGAACTACCACCCTGAAATAATTCGGATAACAGAAAAAAAAAAAAAAACTACCAGACCTCTTCCTAGTAGGGGGAGGGCTGACTTCTCAATTGCTCAGCCTGACATATTAGCCACTGGTTTGCATATCAGCATGACTAGAGCTTTCACCACTGTCAGACACATTTTCTTCAACAAATAAGTTTTGGATCCCCATGCTTAACTCATTGCTTCCTACATATTGTGCAGTACCGCATGCTGGTGAAGAACTCTGTGGGATGGTCGAGGGACCAATGTTTTGCACCACAATTAATTTATCTTCAATCATCTTTTCTATTTCTCTTTTCAAAGCACGACAATCTTCAGTACTATGACCCTGAACATCAGAATGATATGCACACCATACATTAGGATCAAAATTTCTTGAATATGGGTCAGGTGTATACCTAAGGAGAGGAGTAATCATTCCCCTATGTCTCGATCTCTGGAACAAAGTGGCATAGGACTCCCCAATAGGAGTGAAATTATCCTTTTTCTTCTTCCACTTTGCGAACTCGGGCGTTGGATGAAACTTGAATTTAGAGTTTCCTTGGTAAATTTGTGGGGGTCAAGGACGATGTTGAAGGACAGGTGCATGCCATTGTGGATAAGAAGATAGATGGGTACACAATTGTGCATTGTTCAAAGGACATTGAGAAAATGGAATGAAACTCCTTGGATTTTGAAAAAAGGAACCTTGTTGCAGATGAATAAGTAGATTTTATATGTAAGCTCGGGATTGAGGCTGACAGTATTGGTGAGTTAGACCTCTCAAACTCTGCTTTGGCCCAGGCACGACAACAGATGCGTTTTTCTTCTTCTTTCCTTCAGTTTTCCTTGATTGATTGCAATATCGTTCCAAATGTTTCACAGATTCATTCTGTCCACCAAGTTCCTCAAATTTTGATGTCTCAAATCTTGGAGGAAGGTTAAACCTAAAAATATGCCCCAGTTTTTATATGAAACATCTTCATAGCCTACAAGTCCCAAGGAACTTTTCATATCATTTTCTATACTCTTAACTTTCCCAACCATTTTCTCTGGGTCTACTAGCATGCTAGGCTTCTTAGTAAGAAATTTTGGCGGTCCACTTAACTTAACTGTAGGCTCAAGAGTATAACAATGATCATCACGAGTATTGAATGTGGATTCACTAGCAGCCTGGGGAAGCACAATCGTTGGATTGATAGCCAAAGTGGAAGCCCCAATAGAAGGTTGAGCAACAAAAGCACATGCAGTATGTGGTGTTGTTAATGTAGTGGATTTATACTGAAGGGCTAGAGAATGAGTGATGGAAGCATTGGGACGTTTTTGGCTTGGAATGGATTCTGAGGCATGTTGTGGTGCATCAACAACAGTAGGAAACTGGCTTTGCAATTGTGATAGAAAACTCAAGGTATTTGCAGGGTCAATAGTGGGGAATGGAGGAGGAGGCAACCCATTAGCCCAAGCTCGATACATTTTCATCATTTGTTGCCTCAAACTCATAATTTCTTGCTTTAAACTCTCATTTTTCTGACTCTTTGTTTGATCCATGATGTCACTCTCTATATCCTTGTTGAACACAACTAACCCTTCCTTGGATTTAGTGTGATATGGAGAACCAGTCAGGATGCCACAAACCAACCACCTTAAACTAACTGAACAAGAGGTAACAAATGTGTTAGAGTGCAACACTTTTTCGAAAACTTCTTTTTTTTTCTTTTCTTTGAAAAAGATCACCGAACCCAAGAAGGGCGCCTATATATCTCACCCCCGAAAGGGGAGAATCAGGTGTGCGTAGTTCGTGAAGTCTTGCCAAAATGGCCAATTAAACTCTTTTTTCTTTCTTTTTTCTTTTCTCGAAACTTTAATAAGAAAAGAAAATTAAATTTTCCAAAAAATCGATGATTTTTTTTTTTTTTGAATTTTTCAGCTTCCTATACAAAATGAAACTTATGATTACCAAAGAAAAATATTTTTGAGTTTTCGATTTTAAATTTCATATGAAAATGAAACTTGAACCTATAAAAGGAAAATCTTTTTTGTGGTTTTCTTTTAAAGATGTATGTGAAACAGATACTCTAAGTGAAGAGTGAAGAAATTTTTTTTTTTGAATTTTTTAAATAAGATCCCTGAACCAACAATAGGCTGCCTACATATCTCACTCCCGAGAGAGGAGAATCAGGGGTGCGTAGTTCGTCCAAATTGGACAATTAAGGATTAAATAAAAAGCTAGTCCCTGACTTAAGAGATAGGACCAAAGACAAACGATGAAGAACGTTATAAAATATTTTTGAGTTTTTTCATTTGACATTTCACATAAAACTGACACCAACAACTACGAAAGAAAAATCTTTTTGGTATTTTTATTTTATGAAATGAACACAACTACTACCATTTTTTTGAATTTTCTTTTATAAAGAAGATCCTATTAAGAATTTTTTTTTTTTTGAAAATTTTGAATTATGAATGCATGGTAAAGAAACAAAAGGAAAATCTTTTTGATATTTTTGAGAACATGAGTGCAAAAGGTAAAAAATCTTTTTGAATTGTGAAAAAAATCAAAAGCCATAAAGAACTCTAATACTACAAAACACTCTTTTTTTTTACTCACCTTTTCTTTTTCTCTTTTTTTTTCAACACTTTCTTGTCTACACACTTTACTTCTAACACATGCTTTCCCCAAATCAATCCATCAAATGACCACGTTACCCTCAGAGATGCAACATTTAGCACGTAGGGATGCTTTAGAGGTGAGTCTCCTACAAAGGACTAAGTGGGTCCTGCTAGGTCTCAATATGATGCAGATAAGCATGATCTAAAGACTGACCTACGCTGGGGTCCACTAACAAGGCTGTTCGGGGGAGCGTATGGTCGATAGTGGTTGCGGGAGCTTTCCACCCACTCCAAAACACCGAAGGCTCCTCCTTCTAAAATAAGGGTGACTCAACTAGAGGTCGTGTACAACACGTGTACTACGGACTTGTTGTAGAAAGAATGACTCGGGTTATGCATATGATGCCAAATATAAAGCAGTAACACATAAGATAAAAACTGTAAACAAAGAGCACGTAGACACTCAACAATGATAAACAATAACACAAAACAATACAAACAAAATATCTATACACCTATAGTGCCAAACAAAGCCGATACAACTCCAAAATAAGCTCAAATTCTGAAAACTCCCCAGCAGAGTCGCAAGAGCTGTCACACCCCTTTTTTTTAACTCCAAAAACAGATTATTTTTAAGTTCGAAAGGGTTTTTATTATCAAAGTGAAAAAAGGTGAAAATTTATTTCGAAAAAAGATTATTTACATTTTTATTCAGAGTCGCAACTTGATATAATCCGGTGTGCCAAGTCACCTTTGGAAAATCCTTTTCAAAATGATTTGACTCTTTAAACTGGTTTGCGAACAGAGATTCCGGCTAAAGAATTCTGTTAACCGAGGGGAAGGTGTTAGGCACCCCTCAATCCCATGGTTGAACCATGGTTGCTTGGTGGAGCGTATCGTCTAATTTGACACTATAGATATACAAACCACATAAAACACCCAAACAATTAAACAAACGAACACAAACCAAAACAATCCGAAATTCAGTGTCCAGTCCACTTATACAGTCCCGAAAAATGAAAAATGAAAAATGCGAAATGCAAAAATGTAAACCTACTCTATTTTAAACTAATCCTAAACTCCTCCTGAACTAAAACTCCACCCGACGTTCCGGGCCTTAACCGTGCGCCGTCTTTAAGTACATAATACTTCGGGGCATTCCCCGGTGAATAAATACAATTCCTTCGGGGCATTCCCCAGCAAATAAATACAATTTCAATTTCATGAGATAAACTAGAAAAGCATTCAACACATTCAATATTCCACACATTCCATCCAACATCATTCCTAAATTTGCCTACCCAAACCTAGACTTTTGCCTATTCCTTTGATGGCCTAATCATAATACTACCACATTCAACCTTCGTATTTGTTCCAAAATAACCAATGACAGTAAACCAAGACTAAACAATATTCATTTTATCCATTTCTATCATCCAACCCCCCGCATTCCTTTTTAACACCAAATTTCAACAAATTCAAGATTATTATTTCAACAATCCACAACCATCTATTCAACGAAGCTGCGCAACACAAATCAATATCACCCAATATTCAACCAAATCTCACACAAATCAAACACATATGACGAAATAAAATGAGAAAAGATAGAATTGGACCTTTCGATGACTGATTTCCGTTGATAATAATATTTAAGAAAACCCGTATTTAGAATCCTGATCAGAAAACCTCAACGATGAATCCCAACTCGGTAAAGCCTTCACTGTTTCTTGCCAAAACCGAACCAAAATTGAGAAATAACAGAGACCCGTATCCGAAATTGTACTCCTCGTTACTGTTTCTCTCATTTTACAATGAATTTTATTCGAATCAGATGGAGGTGTGTCGGGTTTTGGGATTTTAGTGGAGGTGGAGCCGATTTTCGTCCCTGAAGCTCCGGCGAGCTCAAACGGATGGGAAATTGGAGAACAGATCTGAACTCAGGAGATAATGACATTTTTCCAGTGAGAACTTGCCGGAACAGTCAGCCTCCACCTTATTTCTCTCCCGATCTCCCTCTGTTTTTCTCTCTGTTTTTTTGCTCTCTCTCGCGTCTCTCTCTTTCTCGAACCTCTCTCTATCGATCTACTCACTCTCTCGATCTACTCTCTTTTCTGTATGTGTGTATATGTGAGATGCTGTGAGGTGAGTGGTCCTTGTGGGAGTGATGATAGATTTTGATGGTCTGCGTGAAGATGATGAAGAAGAAGCAAAAAGGAACAATAAAAAAAAATGGCCTCCCTTTTCCCTGTTTGTTGTGATCCTTCCTAGTCCCCCCTTTTGTTGTGTACGCGTGCGTGTATATACTCCCCCTTTCTTTGTGGAAAAGAAATGGGGGGGATCACGTGGGTGGGGTAGCGGGGTAGGGTGAGGTGTCTTAATTTGATGGGTAGAGGTTGTTGAGTTGTTTAAAAGAACATAAAATTTGTTAGGATTTGTTAAATAGGATAAAGATAAGAATAAATGAATAAAATGATGAGGTGGTTATTTATGTTGTTGTTGTTTTTCTTGAAAAAATTACCACGCAAATAGGATACATGATAAGATGGGGTAAACGGTAAAAATGCTTTTGGTGAGGGACAAAATTACGTATCTACAGCAGCCACACTTCAAAACCTACTAATTTTGTAAAAACTAGTAAACAATATGCATCCTTTTATATTTATAGGAGTATGGGAATCTTGTTGGAAATTTGATTGGACCAGGTGTCCATTCCAGTACACTGTGAACCTGCAGAATATTTGTGCTAGAAGACAAAATTGTGTAGAGTGCGACAACTGTACTTTTGGTGAACTAACTGACTTGGTTTGAAGTATGGGTGTCAAACGGGCCGGGCCGGGCCAACCCGGAACAGGCCCTTCCTTTTTAACCAGGTTGAGGGTCGGTTTGGACGCTATCCGGGCCGGGCCAAACAGTAAAAAAATTAAAACCCACCCTAACCCGGCCCACTTAACCCAACCCGGTCAAACCCACCAAAACCTGGTTAAACCCGGTTAAAAACCGGTCAAACCTGTTTAAAAAATAAATAAATAATCCAATATACACTATATACACTCCAATATACAATATATATTTTTAAAAAATATATAAACAATTACACATATATACGTACCATTCAATATATAATTATATATGACTATACGTACTACTTTAAATAAAACATATGCTATAATAGTATAATATATATATATACACTACAATATATATATATATATACGTTAAATATATAATACTTTAGAAGATATATACACATATATATGCACCATTCAATATATATGTACTACTTTAAATAAAATATATACTACAATATACATATATATATATACAACAATACGTATATATATATAGTTACATTCTAATTTATAAAACATATACACTTGTATACATTAAAGATATACGTCTATAGAAGATATATACACATATATACGCACCATTCAATATATATGTACTACTTTAAATAAAGTATATACTACAATATATATATATATATATATATATATATATATATATATATATACTTACATACTAATTTATAAAACATATACACTTGTATACGTTAAATGTATACTACTTTAGAAGATATATACACATATATACTCACCATTCAATATATATGTACTTCTTTAAATAAAATATATACTACAATATACATATATATATATATATACAACAATATATATATATATATATATAGTTACATACTAATTTATAGAACATATACACATGTATACGTTAAAGATATACGTCTATAGAAGATATATACACATATATACACACCATTCAATAGATATGTACTATTTTAAATAAAATATATACTACAATATACATATATATATACTACAATATGTATATATATATAGTTATATACTTATTTGTAAAACATATACACTTGGATACATTAAATATATACATTTGTAGAAGATATATACACATATATACACACCTTTCAAAATATATGTACTACTTCAAATAAAATATATACTAAAATATACATATATATATACTACAATATGTATATATATATAGTTATATACTAATTTGTAAAATATATACACTTGTATACAATAAATATATACGTCTAGAGAAGATATATACACATATATACACACCATTCAATATATATGTACTACTTTAAATAAAATATATACTACAATATACATATATATATACTACAATATGTATATATATATAGTTATATACTAATTTGTAAAACATATACACTTGTATATGAAGATATATACACATATATACACACCATTCAATATATATGTACTATTTTAAATAAAATATACACTACAATATACATATATATATACTACAATATCTATATATATATATATATATATATATATATATATATATAGTTATATACTAATTTGTAAAACATATACACTTGTATACATTAAATATATACATCTGTAGAAGATATATACACATATATACACTTCTATAGAAGATATCCAATTTATAAAACATATACACATGTATACGTTAAATATACACTTCTATAGAAGATATATACACGTGTATATGCACCATTAAATGTATATATACTGCTACTTATAAAATATACTACATTATATATACATTACAATATATATATAGATATACTTATATACTAATTTATAAAACATATACACATGTATACGTTAAATATACACTTCTATAGAAGATATATACACGTGTATACGCACCATTCAATGTATATATACTGCTACTTATAAAATATACTACATTATATATACATTACAATATATATATAGATATACTTATATATTAATTTATAAAACATATACACATGTATACGTTAAATATACACTTCTATAGAAGATATATACACAAATATACAAAACGTATGCTACTTAATATAATAAATTAATAATATTTGGTAGTAAATTAATAACATATTAGAAGTAAGTTTTTAATTTAAAGTAGAAAACTAGAAATTCAATTTTAAATTTTAAATCGTTAAATGAAAAAATATAAAAAGCAAGGACTAAGGAGTGAATGAATTTGGGGAATTTTATTGATTGCAAAATGATCCAAAATTTATAATTTACATGAATGAAAAAACTATAAATTATGCATCATTTTTTCCAACTCATTCATGTTAATATTAATGGGAACTTGCATAGGATAGTCGAAGTCAACGGGGGCAAAACCATGCATTGGACTTGATTCTGCTGAGTACTCCCGTGAAGTCATAATTTCTTCAAGTTTCAGCTCGTCGCTCGGCTCCGGTTCTATTCCTTGGTTTCTTCTTTCCGCTCTAATCCAATCTCTGAGGCAAACTAGAACATTCATTGCATTGCTTCCCAATGAGTGTCGGTTGTCTCCAAGCTGCTGTCGTCCCTGACTAAAGGCGCTCTCTGATGCAACAGTTGACATTGGAACATTCAAGATATCTCTAGCTAATCTTGAAAGCACAGGATATTGTGTTTCATTACTCCTCCACCAATCTAACGTGTTGATCCGTCGTTTGCGATCCTCTGGTGCCGTCCGAAGATAATATTTCAGCTCTTCCCGATAAGTTGATGTGTAAGTTCTCTCATTAACACTGTTCCAACAATTTAAATCATAAAACGAATCAGAAAAACCACTATGTGCCGGCCTTTTAGAAGATGATGGCTCCTTGGGAGGATGAGGAGCGACAGTTGAAGTGATATTTGTAGGTACGGCTAAATCAAATAAATCAGCATAGTGATTATATAATTTTTCTATGTACTCCTTTGCATCAGTCGTAGCCGTCCACAAATCAGGTTGTATTTGTTCAGAATCATGGTTAGTATTTATTTCTAAGTTAGTATAAATAAGAGTACTAATGTGACACATATTATTATATTTCATGCACGGATTTAGCATAGCACCAACCAAGTAAATAGGGGGAATCGGGAAAAAATATCTTTTAAATTTCGTAAACATGGCGCCAACAGCTTCTTTATAACCTTCTTTATTTTTATATTCTTTGAGCAAACCAGAAATATCGGCTATATATGCCAAAATATTACAAACAATAGGATAATAAGCACCGGAAAATTCAACTGTAGCTACATAAAAATTTTCTAAAAACTTAACAAGATCATTAATTACAACCCAATTAGAATTATGTAGCATGCAATCAGCAGAATCAACAAATGAACCGCAATGTTGGTTAAAAGCTAGTGTAATAGGAATTCTATATTTATAACAAGTTTTTAAAAATTCATACGTAGAATTCCATCTAGTATCAATTTCCTCAGGCATCAAAATCGGTGTAAGTCCATTTTCTTGACATTTAACTTTAAATTCTCTAATTCTCGATGTACGATTATTTCCTTGAATAAAACCAACAGCAAGGCGAATTTTTTCAATATAAAACTCAAAAAACTCAAGACCATCTTTTACAATTAAATTATATATATGACTTGCACACATAATATGAAAAATTTCAGACAAGGGCGGAGATAGCGTAGATTTTAATTTTTTTATAGCAGTGTTGTTGTTAGAAGCATTATCAAAAGCAATACATAAAATTTTATTTTCGATACCATAATATCCGGCAATTTTAACAATAGAATCAGCAATAAATTGTCCAGTATGTTTACGATCTTCATCATATAAAAAAGCAAGAATACGTTTTTGCATCACGAAATTACTATCCATCCAATGACAAGTAACGGTTAAATAATCATTTTTATTTGCAGCACGACCAAGATCAGAAGTTAGAGACAATCTACATTGAATATTTTTTAACAATGTTGATAAATAAAAATAATATTGTGAATGAAGTCTAAAAATATCAGACCGACAAGTAGTTCTAGGAATACCGTTAAACATAGGATTATAAATTGCTTGTATATAACGAATAAATGCATCAGAAGAAGGAAAATTAAAAGGCAAACAACCCACAGCTACCATTTTAGCTATTTCTTCCCGGTCCCTCAATTTATTATACTTCTTCGCTACGTGACCGGTTCCTGGGTCCATTCTAGTTTGCGTTGGCCCACCAACATCCCCACCACCTTTTGCAATATTAAACTCTCTTTTGTGATCTTCAGCTACATGTCTCATTAACGTACCCGTACCCCCTTGCTTGCCTCCACTTCTATGCTTATATATTTGTTGACAAATATTGCATTGCACCTCAATATCTGATATACGTTCAAAAAATTGTCATGCAATACTAGTTCTTTTACGAGGTTTTGGGGCACTGGGAGGACGGGAAGGGAGATTAACTGATTCAGATCTAACGTTAGCATTCCTACTGCGGGTGTCTTAGCAATATTTTCATTATCTTCGTCTAAATTAACCGCATCTACTTCATTTTCTTCTTCTATACCGTAATTTTCCTGAGTTTCTACATAATCCATATCATGAGCACCTACACTTATTTCTTCCTCAAAAGGTGTACTAAGCAGTACCAGAGGCGAAGGCACACGGGTATATCTACTACTTGAACTACCTCTACCGCTAGTAATTCGCTTTTTACTACCACTACCGCTTTCGGGACAAAAAATTTTAACACCTTTAGTAGCGAGGTTTCTTAATTTATCCATAATATAAATTAAATTAAACTAAAAATATTCAAAATACACAAATATAATAAAATTAAATATTAAACAATTAATACAATAAATAAAAATTAAACGTAAGAGATGGAACGACAATACCAAATTTTGAAAGTATCCGAAGATTGCGACTTTAGAAACTTCCGCTCGTACTTTGTAAAAGAAAAATTAAAAAATTAAAGTGAACACTTCAAGAAATTAAATATATTGAATATTTGAGAATTGAGAATTGAGATTTGAGAGAGAATGAGATTTGAGAGAGTGAAAAATTGTGTGAAAAATGATTTGAAGTTGTAGGGTATTTATAATTTATTTTTTTTGGATTAAAAAATATTTTTTAAAGTTTTTTTTTTTTTTTAATAAATGGGCCCAAACTAGCCGTTTGGACCCAAAAACGGCTATATAGCCGTTGGGCCAACGGCTAGTTTGGCCCAAAAGCCAAAATCTTTTTTTTTTTTTAAGTTATCCAGGCCGGGCCGGGCCGGGCCGGTTAACTGGCGGGCCTGAACCGGGCTTGGTCTGGGCCGGGTTAGCCGGGCCCATTTTAAAAAAATAACCGGCCCGGACCTGGAACCCTAAAGCCCTAGGGCTTATCGGGCCGGGTTAGTTACTCAGGCCGGGTCGGCCGGCCCACTTGACACCCATAGTTTGAAGAAAAAATAGGAGTATGTTAGTCTCAACAATATTGGAGTATGTTCGGCTCAACAACTTCATAAATCATACATATGACATATATATAAAGAACTCTAATGTTGATGTTGGCACTAATTATGATATTCACACTCAATTATTATTGAGATTCAGTCACTGTAAATATAGCAATTACTGCAAGAAGGTGATTTCAAGAGTTCTATCTGCACAGCTGAAAAAACTATTGGAAGAAGAGAAAATAAATTTCTTCAATAAACTTGTCAATTTAAATATTGAGATAATTAATTTTGATGTGATAATATAAATAAGATATGACTACTAATGTAATTTATTTTGATCATGCATCACACGAGTACTAAAACCTAAGTTGTTAGGAATTTTCATTGTCGATGTCGCATTCATGTTGGATTCTCAAAAATACACTAATTAGTGATAATTAGTGTACCTTGGTGTCCATAAATCCAGCTGATTAGTGATAATTCTGCATATGTTTTCTTATTACATTCCGCATTCGATTTTGATTGGTCTAATCCCCAATCGAGATCTTATCAAGTAGAAAAACTAAGACTCTATTTGAAATAAATATATAACAGTGACTAATTGTTTGATGGTCTAAAATGTATATGTACCATGCATGTAATGGCACCTAAAAAGATGTTTTAACGCATACAATTTAGAATAACAAACGAAGGAAAAGGAAAAAAGATGGAAAAAACAAAAGAAAAAGAAAAAGAAAAAGCAAAGCAATGGTAGTAACATTTATTCCAGAAGCAATAGAACGTAAGAAATGAAGGAGAAAGAGCAAAAGAAAAAGTCAAATTTTATTTAGTGTTTGATATTCTTGTTGAGACTCAACGTAATTAAATTTAAATTTTCATCGATAAATTCTACATTTGATGTATAATGCTACATAACAATATAATTTCATATCTAAAATTCAAATTCGAGACCTGTCATATATCACAATACCTATATTGACAAGGGCAAAAAATCTCATTGCTTCCCTCTAGCTTCCTTAAAAGGCATTCTTAATTTCTTATTGGATTAAGTGTTTCACACAAAAGAAAATTAAATAAATAAAGTACCAACGTGGCCAAGTCTACAACCTGCTGATTCTGGTTCTTGGTGATTTTTGAAGCTTTTATTGGTCCCACCAAGTGCCCTACTCCTACTGCATATGATCAATAAGGATTAGTATGTACTCAGAATATAGTAAGTAAAGAATCATATTACTTCATAAATTAGAGGTCTTTTTCACTGTGAATCAATGAGAAATTAGAGGCAATTTAGCCTAATTAGATTTATTTTAGGAGGTATTTTGTGAACTTTTGACCGAATGATGTAAACAAAAATCTATAATCTATATCTATAATCTATAATCTATAATCTATAATCTATATCTATAATCTATAATCTATAATCTATAATTTATAATCTATAATTTATAATCTATATCTATAATCTATAATATATTAAAAGTGTGAAGACCCTTAGAAAAGTGATTTGAACTTTTTGCCCATTATTAAAAATCTCCACAATTGATAAAATGGTCATTTTACTATTTTAATAGAATTATTATTTAATTATATTTATAATATTCTAAATAAGGAGTCTTAAAATATATGGTAAGTTTTAAAAATTAAGGAGTATTAAAATGTATGATTCAACACAATATATAATATGAATTATTAGAAAATTAAAAATTATTGAATACTAAAATATATGAAATAAAGGGACAAAAATCTTGAAAAAAGGGTACACGTTTTTTATGATCAAAGTACACCTTAATGACTAAGTAGATTGTTCCTTTTTCCCCGTGTAATTATCCTTTAATTTTGGGTAAATATTTTTTAATAATTAATATTATTATTAACTTCTTAAGATTTGATTATTTATTCTAGGTAAGAAATCATAGTATTTAATACTTCTAAATTAATTAGAATTTTACCTTATATAAAAAAAAAATTGTACAATCCTATTTAAGCAATATTTTGAATTAAAATTTACAAGAAACTTATTCTACTCCACTTTTTCCTCTTATTTTGATTTTGATTTTGATTTTCAATTGTCTTGTTGCATTTATATTTATAATCTTTTGTTCTTGTATGCAACATAGTCAAATTTAATATGGGAGCTAAATTTTTCTTCTTTTAACTTTTACTTGAATTGATTTTTTTCTCTCTGAGTTATTAGTATGAATAAGTTATTTTTTCTTTGTAAAATTATTACCTTGTTCAATTAATATATGAATAAATCTATATAAGTCATTATTAATTAATTCTTTGATATTTTTGTACAGGAGAAGAAGGATTCATGAGGAGCATGCTATTGAGACTTCTTCGATTTAACTTAAAGAGTCTCAATTCCAATAGGAACGTATTAAAAATATAATATATGTATATGAAAGAAATATATGTTGTCACGGACATGCGAAAGCTAGCTAATAAGATGCAGTTTCGAATACCTGAAGAAAGCCCCTAGGTCAAGCTAGAAGTGTCAAGTGACGTATATTAGTTGGTCAGAGCCTTACAACCAAAATCATAAAGAAATTTAAGGAGAAAGTTATGAAAGTTATAGTGGTGTCACCTCAGGCTTGTCAGATTTGCTCTTCCTCCTATACAAGTACACTATCATTTTTTTAATTACTTATTGGTGTTTTATTTCTGTCGCGCAATTATTATACTCGAGATTCTATGAGGTATTGCATGTGGAGTTAGAAAGTTGAGTTGTTATGTTTCAGGTTATGTTTTTAGGTAATTTGTGCTTCTGCTTTATGAACTATTCAAACTTATAAGTTGTTCTTCTGCCTCTCTCTTATTTTTTACTTATCGGTTTAGGATTTTTCGAAAGTCAACGCTTTCTAGCTAAATTATTGAGAAAATGATGACTTTAGATTGAAGTAGTAACTATTAAATCATTATTGTTGTAAAAATTTAATATGTATTTATGTTTTTTGGTGATTTTGTTTATCACAAGTATAAAAGTGTATTAACAATTATTTTTGAAAAGAGTTTGCAAGGACATAAAAAGGAATTTAAGCATTTGGCCATGAAAAATATTTACTTTTTCTGGAATTGAATTTCAAAATAAAATTTTAGAATGTTGATGTTTATTAGCAACTAATAAATATGATAGGGATCCATGTCAGCTCTCATTACCATGAAAGGAAAAATCTAAATTGATAGATTAATCAAATAAATTATTGATGGTCTAACTAAGTTGATTATTGAATGACATGAACAAGACTTGATTTAGCATTGTCGCAAATCAACTTTCTTTGTCATTGGAAATTTCACTATTATTGTTCCATTTTCTATCGCATTTTTTTTTTATCCTATTTATTTTCATTAGTTGATGAAATTTGGTGCTACTTAAAAACTCTTTACGTTCATCTGTTTATCTCTATAATAGTCTAAATGTGCAAAGGTAAATTAATAATTTCGAAGTTCAAGATGTGAAACATTTCAGCCATAAATCTATCCATGGTAAAGCTTTTATGTGAAATTTAATGAAAAGAACAAGTTGATCGAAAACTGAACGTCTAAAAAGAATCTTTTTATGTATAGAGAAATCTTTGAATAAAATTATAATATCTTAACTAAATTTTTAAATATAATTATAACTAAACTAGCTAATAGTCCATTAAAAAATATCTAACTAAAGTTAACATTAATATAACTAATATTAATTTAACACTCAGAAGGGTAGAAGGAATATTTTGAATATAATTATAGTTATTATTTACAAATTGCATGAGCCGATATTTAAAAATATGAAATAAAACAAATTAAATATTTTTTCTTATATTTAAAAATAGTCATTTGATTAGTTTTCTAATAGTTATACATAACTATTTTAAAAAATATTTAGCACTTTAATTTTTTAATAATTTTTTGTTTATAATTCCCCCACATCCTACTTAACTACAAAAATCAACTATCAACTTTGTTAGGGATATTAAATTTCAATAACTTTCAGTTTACACTAGGAAAGTTTCAACTGATTGTATTGTCCTTTTAGATTCGTATAACGTTTTATTTTTTTTACTAAAATTTTATCTTATTAATATATATAATTATATTTCAAAATACAACTTTCTTACAAAATATTAACAAAATGACATTCACATTTTTTTGTAACATTTAACTTAGTAACTTAAGACCGGTGAATAAAGCATTAACTATAGAAAAATCGACGGATTAAAAAAAATAAAGAGTCAAAACACTCAAGTTTTTGTAAATACAAAATTTTAAAGTTATATGTTCTATTGATTTTCTTATCATTTAAAAATAGAAAGAGATAGAAAGAATTATGATTGACAAGAGTAAAACATCATTATCTTTATTTAAAACTTTGAAAGTTCAGAAATATTTATTTTTTTACTTTTTTATACATGCAATTTTCTTTTTCAACATTGAATACACGTGCAATGCACGTATACTAAACTTGTATGACTAAATGAGTGTAAAGAGTAAAGACTATGCTGAGCATGATATCGAAAATCTCCTAAACATGATAGTGTCTAGGAGCTTTGGACTGTAGGTGACAAAAGAGTTTTAAATGAGGTGTGGGTGACAAAGTCTTAATAATTGAGTGGGGATGACAATTACTTTATTAAGGATTAAGAAAGTAAGAAAGATTTGAAAATAACCCATAAGTTTTTTAATTTACACTTTGATCCAATGTAAAACCTAATATAACTAGAAATGGAGGAAAAAAAGGCACATTTCTCTCTCTTCTCATTTATTGGAGTTTTCTCCCTCTTCGTAATTTTTGTTGTTCATTGTTGTTGTTGCTTTATTCATCATCTTCTTCATTATCATCATCTTGTTCTTCATTATCATCTCTTCTTGTTCATCATCATCATCTTCTTGTTGTTGAATATTGTTGTTGTTACCGCTACTGTTGCTACTTGATCAATTTTTTTTAGGTCAAATTTTATTCGTATATCACTTGAGCATTACTTATTAGGTGATTTTAGTAAGTAAAAATATAATATTTAGTTGAATTTCTCATCTGGGTGTATCTGCTACTGATGTTTTTTCAAAATAGATAAAACATATAACGTGAATCCAACAGATGAGTAATCTGTTGCACAGATGAGTAATTTGTTGCAACATATATGACTAATCTGTTGCAACAGATTACTCATCTGTTGGATTCATATTATAGTGTTGTAACATGAATCTAACATATGGGTCATCTGTTGCAACAGATAAGTCATATGTTGCAACAGATTACTCACTTGTTGCAACAAATGACTCATATGTTGGATTCATGTTGCACGTTCTATCCATTGTAGCAGTAGCAGATATACCAAATAAAAAATTCAACAAAAATCATAATTATACTTACAAATCACCTATGCAGTAATGTCCAAGTGATATACAAATAAAATTTGACCTAAAAAATCCAAAAATTTCAACAGGGGCACAACGAATAAGTGAAACACATGAAATTTTTTATGAAACAGGTAAAGAAGATAAAAATAGTATATCATACATCAAATGCAAAAGGATCAAGAGGACAAACGTTTGAGTTCTCCTAAAAACGTTTAAGTTCGCTAGTATTTTAATTACTTTCTAATGGATGACCCATCTGTTATAACAAATTTTCTATCTGTTTGATAATTTTCAACAGATAAATCATCTCTTGCGACATGTTAGTTATCTCTTGATTCAAATTAAGAAATTATTAGTAATAACTAAATTAATTTACCTAAAATTAAAGACAAGTCTTTAAGACAATGGGACAAACATTTGAGTTCTCCTAAAAATGTTTGAGTTCCCTAGTATTTTAATTATTTTTCAACAGATGACCTATTTTTTACAATAAGTTAGTCATCTGTTGCAACAAAAGTTTATAACAGGTTAGTCATTTTTTTATTCAAATTAAGAAATTATTAATAATAATTAAATTGATTTAATTAAAATTGAAGACAAGACATTAGACAAGGGGAAAACCATTTTAATTCTCCTAAAAAAACGTTTGAGCTTTAGTATTTTAAATTATTTTTCAACATATATTTTGTCTATTTAATAATTTTCAACAGATGAGTCATATGTTGCAACAACTTAGTCATCTGTTGCAACAGATGTCTATATATGTTTGATACTTTTTAATAGATGAATTAGTTGTTGCAACAGATGTCTATATCTGTTTGATCATTTTCAGTAGATGTTTTTATTTGTTTGGTCATTTCCAACAGATTATTCATCTGTTGTAACATGTTAGTCATCTATTTATTCAAATTAAGCCATTATTAGTAATAACTAAATTGATTACTAAAATAAAATATAAATTAATAAGTTCAATTATAGTTTCAATTAATCTCATGATAATTACACGATCAACTAAGTATGTTTGTCCTGAGTAGAGTGATCAATTGACCAATTTTATTTGAAATGATTCAAACTAAGTCATCATTAGAAATAACTATATTGATTTAACTAAAATTAAAGATGAATTAGTAAGTTCAATTACGATTTCAATTAATCTCATAGTAATTACATGATCAATTAAGTGTTTCGTACTAAGTAGAATGATTAATTGACCAATTTTATTTAAAATAATTCAAATTAAATCATTATAAGAAATAATTATATTGATTTAACTAAAATTAAAGATGAATTAGTAAGTTCAATTACGATTCCAATTAATCTCATAGTTATTACAAGATCAATTAAGTGTTTCATCCTTAGCAGAATAATTAATTGACCAATTTTATTTGAAATGATTCAAATTAAGACATTATTAGTAATAACTATATCGATTTAACTAAAATTAAACATGAATTGATGAGTTCACTTACAATTTTAATTAATCTCATAGTAATTACATGATTAACTAAGTGTATTTGTCCTGAGTAGAGTGATCAATCAACCAATTTATTTGAAATAATTCAAATTAAGTCATTATTAGTAATAACTAAATTGATTTAACTAAAATTAAAGATAAAACTACAATTTCAATTAATCTCATATTAATTAAATGATCAACTAAGTGTATTTGTCATGAGTAGAGTGATCAATTGATCAATTTTATTTGAAATGAATCAAATTAGGCCATTATTCATAATAACTAAATTGATATAACTAAAATTAAAGATGAATTGATAAGTTCACTTACAATTTCAATTAATCTCATAGTAATTACATGATCAATTATGTGTATTCGTCTCGAGGAGAGTGATCAATCGACCAATTTTCTTTAAAATGGTTCTAATTAAGTCATTATTATTAATAACTAAATTGATTTTAACTAAATTAAAGATGAATTGATAAGTCCACTTACAATTTCAATCAATGTATTCATCCTTAATAGAATGATCAATTGATAAATTTTATTTGAAATGATTCAAATTAAGCAGTTATTAGTAATAACTAAATTGATTTAACTAAAATTAAAGACAAGACCTTAGACAAGGAGACAAATATTTGAGTTCTCTTAAAAACATCTGAGGTTTAGTATTTTAAATTATTTTTCAACATATATCCTATATGTTTGATAGTTTTCAATTGATGAGTCATCTATTGCAACAACTTAGTCATTTGTTGCAACGGATGTCTATATTTGTTTGATAATTTTTAATAGATGAGTCATTTATTGCAACAGGTTATTCACTTATTCCAACATGTGTCTATATTTGTTTGATCATTTTCAACAAATGTCTTTATCTGTTTGGTCTTTTCTAACAGATGTCTTTATCTGTTTGGTCATTTTCAACAGATTACTCATCTTTTGCAACATGTTAGTCATCTATTGATTCATCTTAATCCATTATATTAGTAATAATTAAATTGATTTAACTAGAATTAAACATGAATTAATAAGTTCAATTACACTTTCAATTAATCTCATGATAATTACGTGATCAACTAAGTGTGTTCGTCCTGAGCAGAGTGATTAATTGACCAATTTTATTTGAAATGATTCAAACCAAGCCATAATTAGAAATAACTATATTGATTTAACTAAAATTAAAGATGAATTAGAAAGTTCACGTACAATTTCAATTAATTTTATAGTAATTACATGATCAACTAAGTGTTTAGTCTTAAGTAGAATGATCAATTGACCAATTTTAGTCAAAATAATTAAAATTAAGCAATTATTAGTAATAATAAAATTGATTTAACTAAAATTAAAGATGAATTGATAATTTTAATTGCGATTTCAATTAATCACATAGTAATTATATGATCATCTAAGTATATTCGTCTTGAGTAAAGTGTTAATTGACCAATTTTATTTGAAATGATTCAAATTAAGACATTATTAGTAATAACTACATTGATTTAACTAAAATTAAAGATGAATTGATAAGTTCAATTACGATTTCAATTATTCTCATATTAATTACACAATCATCTTAGTGTATTCGTTCTGAATAGAGTGATCAATTGACTAATTTTATTTGAAATGATTCAAATTAAACCATTATTAGTAATAGCTAAATTGATTTAATAATTACAATTTCAATTAATCTCATAGTAATTACATGATCATTTAATTGTATAACCTATTGCAACATATTTAACCTGTTGCAACAAATGAGTCATCTGTTGAAAATTATCAAACAAATATACACATATGTTGCAACAGATTGGTCATCTGTTGTAACAAATGTCTTTATCTGTTGGTCATTTCCAACAGATGACCAATCTATTGCAACATATGACTTTATCTATTTGTCATTTCCAACAGATTACTAATCTGTTGCAATAGATGACTAATCTGTTGCAACAGATGTCTTTATCTGTTTGTTCATTTTCAACAAATTACTAATTTATTGCGATAGATGATCAATATTTTGCAATAAATGTCTTTATCTACTTGATCATTTCCAATAGATTACTCATTTGTTGCAACAGATGGGCCATCTGTAATCAATCTATCTTTAATTTTATTGTAATAGTAAATAATCTTGTGTTGTTATTTAATTGTAGTCCATGACCTTGCTCTCAATCAAACACATTCTTTCTTGTAATTGATTCTTTCCACTCTCGAACGCTCAAAAACCTACACCTCACAACATCTTAAAAAAATAGGCAGAATGAAAAAAAATAAGAATAAACTCAGTCAATCAAATATAGATTTTCTCATTCATTACATAACAAATATTTACAACATTAGGTAGATCCAATAAAATAAACTACATATGATAAAAAAAAATATATAACATAATTATTATTATTATTGTCAATCGAAAATCCATTGGGCAGCAGACCCCTCAGCCTTCGAATCCCATGATGCACCCTTGCTCTCGCGGCGCCCAGCTCTCACTCGAGTTCATGAACCAACCTTTCAAGTTCCTACACGGTGTCAAGTAGAATCACCATGTACCAAATCAGACCAGTCATATCTAGAACATGCATGAACAAATAACGTAAAACACTAAACCACATATACTACCAACTGGTAGTTTAACAAAAAAAAAATGTGAAACTTAACTAGAAAATAGATGCATGTTAATAATTTTCATATTAGAACAAGAAAATAAAACATACCTTAACGGACGAACAAAAAAATTATTTTTGAAAGAGAAGTGATTGAAGATATAATGACGGTTTTATGCAAGACAAGATGCAAGAGATAGAGCTGAGGAGATCTATTTATAAAAGATTGAATGAGTGAGTAGTGCAGTGTGTTAGGCAAAAAATCGCGATCATTCACCTCTTTTTTAATAATCATATCTCTTAATTAAATCAAACTTGGTGACTTTTCGATTATTTAAATTAAAAAATAGATTTAAATACAAAAAAGGTGAAAATTCATACCTTTTTAGCTTTTTGGTATTTTAGTTATTTAAATTAAATAGCTACAAAATTGTGTTTATCATATTTTTTCATATTATTTATTTACGGATCATTTTTAATTAAATGATCGAAAAATCATGATCCTTGAGTTCTTCCAACAGATGATCTATTTGTTGCAACATATGATCCATTTGTTACAACATATGACCCTTCTGTTGCAATATATGACTCATCTGTTGGAGAAATTGATTCATTTTTGCAACATACGATTCATCTGTTACAACAAATTATTCATTTGTTGCAACAGATTGTTCATTTGTTTAAAAAATAAATCAATAGCAAGATTTATTCAATAGAAACAATAACAAATCATCATTTATCAATGCACCATTTTTACCATGAGATTAATTGAAACCGTAATTGAACTTACTAATTCATCTTTAATTCTAGTTAAATCAATATAGTTATTTCTAATGATGGCTTAGTTTGAATCATTTCAAATAAAATTGGTCAATTGATCGCTCTACTCAGGACGAACATACTTAGCTGATCGTGTAATTACCATGAGATTAATTGAAACTGTAATTGAACTTATTAATTCATATTTTATTTTAGTTAAATCAATTTAGTTATTACTAACAATGGCTTGATTTGAATCAATAGATGACTAACATGTTGCAATAGATGAGTAATCTGTTGGAAAAAAACAAACAGTTAAAGACATCTGTTGAAAATGACAAACAAATATAGACATCTGTTGCAACAGATGACAAACCTGTTGCAATAACTAACTCATCTATTGAAAATTCTCAAACAAATATAGACATCTGTTGCAACAAATGACTAAATTGCTGCAACATATGACTCATCTGTTGAAAATTATTAAATAGACAAGATATATGTTGCAAAGCAATTTAAAATACTAAAGCTCAAATATTTTTAGGAGAACTCAAATATTTGTCCCCTTGTCTAAGGTCTTGTATTAAAGACTTGTCTTCAATTTTAATTAAATTAATTTAGTTATTATTAATAGTTGCTTAATTTGAATCAACAAATGACTAACTTGTTATAAACATCTGTTGCAACAGATGACTAACTTGTTGCAACAAATAGGTCATATGTTGAAAAAAATTAAAATGCTAGGGAACTCAAATATTTTTAGGAGAACTCAAATGTTTGTCCCATTGTCTTAGAGACGTCTTTAATTTTAGCTAAATCAATTTAGTTATTACTAATAATTGCTTAATTTGAATCAACAGATGACTAACATGTTGCATCAGATGATTCATCTGTTGGAAATTATCAAATAGATAGAAAATCTGTTGTAACAGATGGGTCAACTATTAAAAAATAATTAAAATACTAGGGAACTTAAACGTTTTTAGGAGAACTCAAACGTTTGTTCCCTTGATCCCTTTGCATTTGATGTATGATATATTATCTTTGTCTTCTTTACCTATTTCATGAAATTTTTCATGTGTTTTACTTATTCGTTGTGCCCCTGTTGAAATTTTTTAAAAAAATTTAGGTCAAATTTTATTCGTATATTACTTGGACATTACTTCATAGGTGATTTTGTAAGTAAAATTATGATTTTTATTGAATTTCTTATTTTGTGTATCTGCTACTGCTAAAATGGATAAAACCTGCAACATGAATCCACTTATGAGTCATCTGTTGCAACAAGTAAGTAATCTGTTGCAACATATGACTAATCTGTTGCAACAGATGGCCCATATGTTGGATTCATGTTACATCACTAAAAGACGAATCCAACAAATGAGTAATCTGTTGCAACATATGACACATCTGTTGCAACAGATTACCCACATGTTGTTGCAACATATGACTCATCTGTTGCAACAAATTAGTCATAAATGTTGCAACAAATTACTCATCTGTTGCAACAAATTAGTCATATATGTTGCAACAGATTACTAATCTGTGCAACAGATTAGTTATATATGTTGCAACAGATTACTCATCTGTTGGATTCACGTTACATGTTTTATTCATTGTTGAAAAAACAACAGTAGCAGATACATCTAGATGAGAAATTCAACTAAAAAATAACAAACATAAAAAAAATAACAAACACCAACAAATCAAGTTCCTCGTTTTCGTCATAACTAAAAAACCCTAATTTTTTACCTGTGAAAATCGAAAAGAAACGATGAAGAACTCAAAGTTGTTGTCGCCGGAGAATGTTGTCACGTCGACTGACGGTTGAAAGTCAAAAGGAACGGGCAAGAACTCAAAACTATTTGTCGCCAGAGGTTGAAGTTGCACAAGATTGAAGGGAGAAATTTGGAAAGTTGTTGATTGAGAAGTTTGAGAGAGAAACTATCGAGAGAAAGAGAGAAGAGAGATTGATTTGTTGAGAGAGGGAAGTTTTGTGGGTGTGGGTTGATTTGTATATTTAAAAAGATTAAAAAGTTTGAAAAATATTAATCAAGTCCACAATTAACCTAATCAAGTTTCTTAATTATGTTTGACCCTTTAAGTTGGTCAATATCACCAATCCTTCATTCAAGACTTACAAGACACCTTTCCTTCAATTTTCTCTAGTGTCTAAGCAATATGTACTAGCAATTCCTTGCTTATTTGTTGTTATTTTTTGAAAGCATTTTTTTTTTTTTTTGCTATTTGTAAATAATAAAGCAATTATAGAGGGGTCATACTCCAATAAATTTTGAGAGATTGATAATATAACCTCAAATGTTTCGTTTTATGGTTCTTTCATATATACTTTTCTTTAATTGAATGAACGTTTTAATTTTCAAATTGTTAAAGTACTTCAATTGGTTCACGCAAGAAACAAGCTAATTCAACTGCCTTTTGTTCAATTTCTTGTAAAGTCGAATTCTCATCCTTACGGGTCAAGGGGATGGATCCCTGGCCTCGGATGTCGGTCATACTCCAATAAATTTTGAGAGATTGATAATATAACCTCTAATTGACTCTGTAAAAATATAAATGCAGAAAAGATAGGTGACTATAAAAGAGTTTCGTTTTATGGTTCTTTCATATATACTTTTCTTTAATTCAATGAACGGTTTGATTTTCAAATTGTTAAAGTACTTCAATTGGTTCACGCAAGAAACAAGCTAATTCAGCTGCTTTTTGTTCAATTTCTCGTAAAGTCAAATTCTCATCCATACGGGTCAGGGGGATGGATCCCTGGACTCGGATGTCCATATAAAGAACACGACAAGCATATATACCCTCTTTTATAAGGAATCTATGGAAGATGCCACAACTAATTAATCTAATACTTTTGTATAGTTCAGGGTAGATAGATATATTGCTTCTGATAGACTCTCTACAAGAAAACGTAAGAAAAAGACGACAATGGCAACAAGTAGAAACAAGAAGAAGATAATACAATAAGGGCTAAAGAATCAACGATAAATAGAAATCTAGGAATATGAAAATACAAGAGTAATACAAAAATTCCAAGAATGAGAAAGCAAAGCACTCAACTACATACTAACCTTCTGTCTTAAATCCTCGATCTCGACACCCTCTCCCCATTATTGGTTTTTTGGACTTGATAGGTAGAAACGGGAAAGATGAAGATTCTAATTTTCTGAACATCTAGGATGAATTGGCAAATTTTGTGAACTTGTGAGGTACCTTTAATTAGTTTTGGAAGTTCTAATCTGTATTGATGTCTCTGATAAGATTAGCAGTCCTTTGCTAACATCTTTCATATGCATTTCTAACTACTTGTTTGGTAATAAGCAGGGAATGAATTGACTGACAGGAAGGGAGAAGTGTACGCAAACTATACTTTTACCTCAGTAGGTAGAGAGGTTGTTTCCGATAGACCTTCGGCTCAAAAGGAGCGCCACCAAAGCACGAAAGCAAGAAAAATATAACCACCAAACAAACACAGAATAAGAGACTACGCTATTACTAATTACTACTACTAATCATTAGAAGAGGGAAAGGAAGGGGCTAGTCCCCTACGATCTCCCACAAAAAGTGCGACGACACTCGGTTACCTACTAAATCTTCTATCTAATCCTCGACCTCTATACCTTCCTATCTAGGTTCATATATGAATAAACAAGTGTTCTGCTTTTTCCAAAAACAAACACAACTACACAAGTGCTCAAAAGTGTTTTTTTTGTTCCCTGCATTTCATTCCACTCAAGAAACAAACAAACAAAGTATTTTCATTCTTTCTTCCTGTCCATCCCAATACATATGGAAGAAATTAGCAAAGGACTGCTAATCATATCACACACATCAATAGTGATTGAATTTTTAAATCAGCTATTTAAGAACAAGTTTATCGAAGTAATTAAGGAAACATATAGCATCATGCCTTTGTAGCCTCAAATCAAAAAATCAACTGACTTAAAATTCTAATCTACATTTGTCAAATAGAATAGCTCTGCCTTGGGAGATGCTCTAGGAAAACGCATCAATTCTATGGCAATTTTCCACTCTTCCAAAGAACCACAAGGATCGATACTCATTCTTACCAAAGATGGAGTACGAGCAAGCAATAGCTTTATGAAAAAGAGTTCAGTTTTTGAACCCATAAAATAATGCACAGTAACATCTTTGAGCTTGTTGAGCGGTTGGTCCAAGTAAGTTGGTGCGTCTATATATTTCAAAACTGCTTCAGCAGAATCACAAGAATCAGAGACCTAATGGTATCAAATAAACACCACACGTTAGTTTACCTTCTCATGCTTTAATATAGGAAATGAAAAAACGAAACAGATCATACATATATATTTTGTCTATGACCACACATATATATACACACCCCATTTCTTACCCAAATCTCAAGTTTACTCAAATTGGGGGAACTCTTAATCAACTCAAGAGCATAATAAGTCTGGCCGATATGGCTGAAGTTTACACCTAAATGTAGATGCCACAAACAGTTGAGCGTAAAAGGTAGCCCTTTTGGAACTGCACCTGCACTCAAAAACTTTGGAGCACATAAAAGAATAAGAAACAAATCCCAATAAGACGGGAAGTAAAAAGAATTCATACATATCAGATTCTTACCTCAAGTTCAAGTGAACACAAAGTAAGTACCTCAAGTGTAGTCAAGCTAAGAAGAAACTTTTCCAAAGCTAATCTTTCAGCAG
This sequence comes from Capsicum pubescens, assembly GCA_030864215.1. Lineage (NCBI taxonomy): Eukaryota > Viridiplantae > Streptophyta > Magnoliopsida > Solanales > Solanaceae > Capsicum > Capsicum pubescens. The sequence goes on from CM061549.1 coordinate 252,316,010, forward strand.
GTGTTGAATAATTACCAACCTCGAGATATAAATATGTCAACTTTTTGCAGATCATAAAGCAACTTAGGTCAACATTACTGTGACTATCACGAAAACACAAGGACTTCAACCCAGCTGAAACAATGTTGAAATATTGAGTACCATTACAGTCCATCAAGGTCAAATTGACAAGAAGGGGGGCATTAATAACACAAACTTCTGTAGTTGAAACAAAGGTTACTTTTCCCAGTAAAAGCGTTGTGAGACTCTGAAAGCCAAGAAAAGATTTTGGGAGTTTGATGGCACAGTTGAAGAGTTTCAATTTTGTCAGGGTTGGACAATTAAATATATAAGAAGGCAATTTGTAAGTACTACATTTTGGCATGTTAAGCTTTATCTTCTTGACACCATTTCTGGTGGCATAAAGTATCCATCTATCAATATCTGGACACGGAGACTGCTGTACTCTTGACATATCGAGATCAAACTTCACAATGTCACCGATATGTTGTAAGAGAATCTTGTCTATTGTTTGTCCGAAGGCATATTGAGATCTTGATGCTAATTTATTGCAAAAGAGATCATCAAGCACCAGATTTGGAAGCATGGCCCAAATATATCTCCACTTAGTGGACAAAATACTAGTTCTTGCTACATCTTCAACAGGAAGGAGCTCAAAGATATGATCGATCACATTTCTTGGCAGATAACTTATTCGATCTTCTTTATCCATTTCAGTAGCAGCTATTTTAATATTATCTGTTAGAAAAGTTGATAGTCTTAGGCATAAAATTACAATACAAAAAGAAGGGAGAAGGGAGAATTTTATACCTTGAGTCATGATGATTCTGTAATGTCAATTAGCCTCTCAAAAACACAGAGCAAAAAGTGTATTTTATAGTGAAGTGAATAAAAGTTAGAACAAAGTGGTCTTTATAAAGTATTCAAAGAACGTCTCCATTTATCCATTGAGAGTTACCTGTGCAAAAGTAATTAATTCTTGTATTAAATTAAATTATAGAACAATCAATACTAACCAAATACACATATTTCATATATATATATATATATATATATATATATATTTGGTAATAAACGGTAAACTCTTATTACCACCTACAAGCCACCTTGCATACAACCAGAGAGCACCTGCAATGCCACCCATCTTAAAGGATGGATGACAGTAAAACAAGCCTCAAACAAATACTAACCAAATAATGTTTCTATAATCCCTATACATTTTCACACTTTCTTCGAGTCTCTGTACATTCCTATTCTCTCCTTTAGTACAGATTGTATCTGTTGTGTGACAAAACTTTTATGCACATCCAGTTTCCTGAAGATTTTCCAGTTCCTGCGCTGCCATGTGAAATAAACCATTGCGCCATACATTGTGGTCATTAGTTCCTTTTTGAACGAGCACCAATGCTTCTGTTAATGCACCTCACTGCTGTTGCTGCTTCATACTGAGGGACATAAATCCCTACCCATTGTGTCAACTCTCTCAAAACCTCCTTAGACCAACAACATTCACCAAAGAGGTCATGAAAGTTTTCTAATATAGCTTGGTCACATAGCACACACTCCACAGTTTCACAACCTGTTCCCGGCCATGCCCACCATCCCACCATCCTATCCTTGGCAAAGGCGAACCCAGGATTTAAGCTTGACGGGTGCACCTCTATATTTAAATATAGTAATTAATAGTGTCAAAGTTCGACATACATTTCTTTGAAAACTTATTAATTATAGTATTTTATAAGCAAAATTTTAATATTATTGAATATCATTAATTAGATTTAATATGACAAAAGTGTGTTATTCACCGTACTTAAATTGCACGTACTTTTGTATTTTGAACAATAATAGAAAGTTTTTGAAAAATATGAAATTCGTGAGATTTGTTTGCTAGATAGTTGCAACGGGTAACGTTTGATTTAAGCCTATCTCAAACTTTAAATTGCTAATTTTTTAAATAAAAAATAACTCAATGATCAAAAGATTAAAAGAAAATAAATATTATACAGTATAAGCTAGGGAGAATATCTACCTTTTGAAGTTGGAGAGAAGCTTGTATTTTGAAATAAAATAAAAAATAGCTCAATAATATCCACAATACATAAAAGGAAAAAGAAAAAGTATGAAATAAATGACTACTAAGTAGGAAGTCTTTTTTAATCAAAAGATAAATATATACATTTGCACAACAAGTGTAAAGAAACTTGGAAAATGGAAAAAGGAGCAATAAAGAAACATTGTTGTTGCGGTTCGAACCTGAGCAATCACGCAATAGAAAATTGTAAAATGATAAAAGGAGCAATAAAACGTTGTTGCTGGGGCTCGAACCTGAGCAATCACACATTAAGAGCAACTTTCAAGTGGCATACCGAACCATCTCACCAACCAACCTAGTTGTTATTGTGGGTGCACAACATATATTTAACATAATACTCTGATATGTATATAGATATACAAACCATAAATACAGAGTTTTTCTCGAGGCTAGCGGGTGCACGTGCACCCGCTAGCCTCAATGTAGGTCCGCCTCTGATCCTTGGTAAACAGTTTCCTCAACGTCGCAAGCCAAAGAATGAATCTTGTTTCGGCTGTAGTAATCTACTCCAAACCAGTTCACTTGGTTCAAATATACTTCATATACTTACCAGAAGGTGAGAGAATATAGTTTCCATTGCTATACCATTCAAACATCCATAGCTTTATTTTGTCTAATGTCTTCCAGTACCGGCTACAACAAGTATGAATAATCCTACATAGTATTATGAATAATCCTACATAGTATCAGGTTCAATTAAACAGAAACAAAATACTACGTGATTCTTTCCCATTTGTTTCAGTTTCGGTAAACAGAGTTACCTGATATATGTTGGTGGGAGGTGGCTGCAGGTATCTCATGGAATTAGTTGAGGTGCGCGCAACCTGGCCCAAACACCACGATTATAAAAAAAAACACTAGTCCCCAAAAAGACCCTCTTCTCTTCCATTTTGGCCACCTAAGAAGTAGAAGCCACTTTCAATTTCCAAGTTTTCTCCTTATCTTTCACACTTAACTAATCACCAATGCCAATAACCCTTCACCCTTTTACTCAGTTCTATTCTTTCAATACAAGAGCTCGTTTAGAAATCCCATCATGTAACTCTTGACTTATTTTTGTTATTTTAGTTTAAAATAAACCCTTAAAAGCGCACTTTTTATGTTACTCAAACACTGCCAAAAATACTTAAAAGCTATTTCAATCAAAAGCACATAAAATAATTTAATCCAAACAAGTTTCAAGTATACAACACACATTTATGCTTTTTCCTAACACTTTTTTTTAACATAAATTTTGCTCATAAATGGCATAACACAATTCGGTTTATATCCTTCCTCTTGATAATAAACAAAAAATCAGCAAAATTTAACACATACCTTGGGAAGAAGAGAGCAGAACTTTAACAATAAAATTGTGTTTGTGGTTTTCCTTTTGCACTTCTGTCTTGAGGGCTTTTAGGGAAAAACAGAAAAGGGTCAAAAATATTAGGAGTACTTTCTACTTAGTCTTGGGTTCGTTAAAATATCGGTCCAATTTATATGAGTTTTGTATTCTGGACAATTAGGAGTCGTTTAGTACACATTATGTGATAAATAGGTATATCCTATGAGGTGAGATATTTTATGATATTATTTTATTTTATTTATAGTAATTTTATTATTTTAGTATAAGTAATGAAATTAAATAGTCTCAAAATTAAATAATATCTTATAACAAATATGGGATAAAGTTAATTTCAATCTTTATCCCAAAATTATTTTCCTACCAAATGGCTCCTTATAGTAATCATATACTCCTTCCATCTTATTTTATGTGAATCTATATTTTTTGATCCGTTTTAAAAAATATGTTACTCTTTCTTATTTAATAATTATTTAAATACATAATTCTACTTTTATTTTTATTGATCCCACTTATAAGAACTCACTTTATTAAAGATAATACTTCCTCCATTTCAAAAAAGCGACCTAATTTAAATTGATATAGAGTTTAAGAAACTAAAAAAGACTTTTGAATCTTGTAGTCTTAAATTAGAGATATGTCAAATGTATCAAAATGTCCTTCAATCTTGTGGTCTTAAACATGTCATATGGAAAGTTAAAACTAAAAAGTTGCTAAAAAGGGAAAGGGGCTATTCTTTTTTAAATGAACTAAAAAGGAAAGTAGGTTATCCTGACTTAAAAGGAAAGTAGGTCATTTCTTTTTTAAACGGAAAGTAATATACTTTTTAATAAAAAGTCAATTTGATAAACATCATCAAATCTTTTTTCATTTCTTAAATTTTGTGCCCGATCAAAGTATGTTACATAAAATGGGACGAAGGGAGTATTTTTTTGGATTTGAAAAAGGTCCCTTACTGTATCCTTTTCTACTTTCATCTTGTGTTTATTATACTACCGGGCCAATTTTTACCTCTGTCCCATTATGAAACTTAGCAAATATTCCCTTCAATTGGATGAAATCCCCAAATCAAATAATAATACCCAATTTCACTTAAAATTACCTGATTTCCTCTCATGGAGGTGGAGAGGTTGTTTTCGAAATACTCTCATCTCAAGTACAACAGATTCAAGTAAAGAAAGAAGAGAACAATGAAGAAGACACAAAAATTAATACAACAACAATAACCACACAAAATAATGTGATAAATGGAACATAATAAACAACATATAATGCTAGGTATCAAAAGTAAGAATAATAAAAATATGAATAGTACTACGAACGACACCAACAAACCTATATCTACGAACAGTAAGACATCGCTCCACCCTCTACTACCTAACTAACCCTCTATCCTAATTTATGTCTTTCATAATTTTCTCTTTGAGGTCATGTCCTTAATAGACTGGAGCTACTTCAAGTACTGTCTAATCACCTCCCTAATACTTCTTCGACTCGCCTCTGCCTCTCTTATAACTAAACCTGTCAAACGGATCGGGCTAATCCATTCCGGACCGATTTGACCCGGTTCGATCAACCCACAGGCTATAGGGCTGTCGGTCCCGAGCTGGATCGTCACAGTTGATGGGCCCGGTACCAACTCGGATCAGGCCCACCGGGTATCCGGCTCGATAACAAAAAAATAATATATTTTTTAAAGGCATGTAGCTGTTGGGCCCAAAAAGTCCAATTGGACCGTTGGGCCAAGGGCATTATAGCCATTTGGACCCCACCAACGGCCAATTGGCTATTTAAAAAAAAAAAAAGATTAATTCAAAAAAATTTCTATAAATACCCCCAATTCAAAATTCATTTTTCACACAAATCTCATTCTCTCAAATCTCAATCTCTCTCAAATATTCTAATTATCTCCTAAAGTGCTCAATTTTATTTTTTTAATTTCGCAATTATAAATACAAGTGGAAGTTTTCTAAAGTCGCAATTTTCGGATACTTTCAAAATTTGGTATTGTCATTCCATCTCTTAATTTTAATTTTTAATTAGTGTATTAATTATTGAATATTTATTTTTGTGTATTTGAATATTTTTTAATTTATTTTATAATATGGATAAAATAAGAAATCTCGATAAAAGTGTCAAAAAATTTTGTCCTGGAAGTGGTAGTGGTAGTAAAAAATGAATTGGTGGCGGTTTCGGTAGAGGTAGTTCAAGTAATAGATATACCTGTGTGCCTCTGATACTGATTAATCAACCTTTTGAGGAAGAAATAGGTGTAGATGCTCACGATAGGGATTATGCAGAAGTTCAGAAAAATTATGGTATAGAAGAAGAAAATGAAGTAGATGCATTTAATTTAGATGATGATGATGAAAATATTGGTGAAACACCCGCAATAGGAAATGCTAATGTTAGATCTGAATCGGTTAATCTTCATCTCTGTTCTCCCCGTGCCCAAAAACTCGTAGAAGAACTAGTATTGCAGGAGAATTTTTTACGAAAATAGAAGGACAAACTAAGGTGCAATGCAATATTTGTGAAATTGTATATGAGCATAAAAGAGGAGGCAATCGGGGGGCGGGGGGGAGAGGGTGTACGGGTTCGTTGATGAGACATTTAAGAGATAATTACGTTAGAGAGTTACTTATTGCACAAGGTGGTGAAGTTGTTGGTGGGCCAACACAAACTAGATTGAACCCAACAACCGGTCAATTAACTAAGAATTATAATAAAATGAAGGACCGAAAAGAAATATCGAAAATGATGGTTGTGGGTTGTTTGCCTTTCACTTTTGCTTCTTCGAATGCTTTTATTCATTATATTCAAGCAATTTATAATCTTATGTTTAATGGTATTCCTAGAAGTATTTGTCGGGCCGATATTTTTAGACTCCATGCATAATATGTTTATTCTTTATCTACATTATTAAAAAATATTCAATGTAGAATTGCTCTAACTTTCAATAAGGGTCGTGCTGTTAAGAAAAATAATTATTTAACCATTACTTGTCACTGGATAGATAATAATTTTGTTATGCAAAAACGTAGTCTAGCTTTTTTGTATGATGAAGATCGTAGACATACTGAAAAATTTATTTCTAAATCTATTACTAAAATTACAGAATATTACGGTATTGAAAAAAAATAATTTATGTATTGCATTTGATAATGCATCTAACAACAAAACTCCTATTGACAAGTTAAAAGCTGACTTTTCTCCGCCGTTACTTGAAATATTTCATGTTAAGTGTGCTTGTCATATATATAACTTAATTGTAAAAGATGGTCTTGAATTTTTTGAGCTTTCTATTGAAAAGATTCGACTTGTTGTTGGCTTTATTCAAGGAAATAATCGAAGAGGTAGAGTGAGATAATTTAAAGTTAAATGCGAACAAAATGGACTTAGACCGATATTAATGGCTAAAGAATGTGATACTAGATGGAATTCTACTTATACTTATTTAAAAACTCGTCTTGCTTATAAAGTCCCTATAACAATGACTTTTAATCAATTTTGTGGTTCTTTTCCTGAGTGTATGCTACATGATTCTGATTGGGATGCAACTGATGATCTTGTTAAGTTTTTGGAAAAAATCATATAGCTACGGTTGAATTTTCCGGTGCTTATTATCCTACTATTTGCAATATTTTAGCTTATTTAGCCGACATTTCTTGTTTGCTTAAATAATATATAAGAATAGAGAAGGTTACAAAGAAGTTGTTGGTGCTATGTTTGCTAAATTTAAAAAGTATTTTTATCCGCTTCCCCCAATTTACTTGGTTGGTGTTATACTAAATTCATGTATGAAATATAATACTATGTGCGACTTTAGTTCTATTATTTATAATTCCTTAGAGATAGAGCTTGAAGAACGATCAGATTTTTTTATGGCTATGACTGATGCGAACATTTACATAGACGCATTATATAATCATTACGCCGATTTACTTGATGTAGCTGTACCGATAAATATCACTCTCACTGTCGTTCTTCAAGCTCTCGAGGAGCCATCATCTTCTAAAAGGCCGGTACATAGTGGTTTTTATGATTACTTTTATGATTTAAATGTTTGGGACAATGTTTCTCCTTCAACATACAACACAAATTATCGGGAAGAGCTTAAGTATTATCTTCGACAACCGATAGAGGATCGTAGAGCAAGGATCAATGCATTGGATTGGTGGAAGAATAATGAAAGACAATATCATGTGCTTTCAAGATTAGTTAGAGATATATTTAATGTTCCAATGTCAACCATTACATCGGAGAGCGTTTTTAGTCAGGGACGACAATAATTTGGAGACAACCGACACTCATTAGGAAGCAATGCTATGAATGTTTTAGTTTGCCTTAGAGATTGGATTAGAGCGGAATGAAGAAACCAAGTAATGGGGGTGGAGCCGAAAGACGAACAGAATATTGAAGAAATTCTGACTTCAAGGGAGAACTCAGCACAATCAAGTCCAATACATGATTTTGCCCCCATTGATTTTGACTATCCTATGAAAGTTTCCGTTAATATTAACATGAACGAGTTGAAAAAAATAATACAAAATTTGTAGATTTTTCATTTATGTAAATTATAAGTTTTGGATCATTTTTCAATCAATAAAATACAACATTCATTTGCTTCTTACTTTGTAATTTTTTTCATTTAAATAGAATTTCTAGTTTGAATTAAATACTTTTAATATATTACTATCAAACTTTACACTAAGTAATAAACATAACAAACATATATACACATAATGAAAAAATAAATATAAGTTCAAATATAATGAAAACATATAATGAATATATGTTCAAACTTCAACTATTATTATATTAAGTAGCATACATTATAATCTTGTATGTATATATGTGTTTTCTAAAGTACTATAATATGTAATGTATATATCTTTCAACTTTCAAGTGGTATTTAAAGTAGTATATATTCTACATATATGTGTATATATTTTTTATAGATTCTAAAGTAGTATATATTTAACGTATACATGTCTATATGTTTTCTAAAGTAGTATATACATAGTGTATATATGTCATATGTATATTATTTCAATTGGTATATAAAGTAGTATATATTCTACATGTATGTCTATATATTTTCTATAGACTAAAATAGTATATATTTAATGTATACATGTGTATATGTTTCTAACGTAGTATTATATGTAATATATATATATATTGTACGTATATATGTGCATATATTGCCTATAGAATCTAAACTAGTATCTATTTAAAGTATACATGTGTATATGTTTTCTTAAGTAGTATATATTTAGTGTATATATGTTGTATGTATATTATTTAAAGTAGTATATATATTGTATTGTACGTATATATGTGCATATATTTCCTATAGAATCTAAACTAGTATCTATTTAAAGTATACATGTTTATATGTTTTCTAAAGTAGTATATATATGTTGTATGCATATATCACGCCCCAAATTCCATCGGGCCGGACTGGCACCCGAAGCCGAGAAGTCCCGGGAGAACCCGTTCAAATACCTGTACTTTCACTTACATGTCACCAAAAATTTGGACACACTTCGTTGCATATAGAAGGGTCTAATTACCTGTATCAGCACAACACGCACAAATATATATATATATATATATATATATATAATACTTGGCCGTTGGGGCCACCACATATACAAATATAACATCACTATATAAACTTCCATGACTTTACCCTTCCTTATGTCTACAAAGCCTCTAGGATATACATGACATAACTAGGGTCGGGACAAACCTCCCGCCCACACATGACTCCTGTACAATAACAAAACATAAGGAACCGACTCGAAAAGCTTCGAAGCAAACTGGAGCTCACCAACAATAGCTGTATGACCTGGCTCTTATCTATGTTGTGTATAAGCTGAAGCACCTGTGCCTGCAGCATGAAATGCAGGTCCCCCGTGAGGGACGTCAGTACGAAATATGTACTGAGTATGTAAAGCTGTAAATAATCATATGTGATATGGGGGATCAAGAAAATCAGACACAAGTGAATAAATCATAATAGAAGTGAACCACACTTCATAAACACTTTTAGGATCATGTACATTATCATTAATCTGAATTGGGTTCTTGAATTCAAACACATTTGTGGAACGGTATACCTTCGTTCATTTCATTCTTTACAATTATCATTCTCCATTACCTCCTCCTCCCGAACCTCCAACCACCTAAAAATAATCAATATTGTACCGTACTGTGACCATTAGGCTGCCCCCAGTACATATCAACTGTAATCATATCAAGTATCGGGATCGGCCCATGCTAGGCTTAAGCCCCTGAGCTACCACCCACGCGTATATCAAGTAACACACATAAGAGATCTTTTCAATAACTTAGTTCAAAAGCTTTTGATATTATTACATTAGTGTTCATGCCAATATAGTACCTTTGGAATAATGATACATCAATAGGAACCAAGTAATAGACCTTCTATACAATAACAATGTAATAAAGACTCATTGGTATATCAACAATGTGTTTCAGAATCATCAATATCACAACAATGAAATAGGAGCCTTTTGGTATATCAATGAAATATTTTGACACTTTATAGAATGGAAACAACTTCGTTGGTAACGTAGAACAATACATGTTTTTTGGACAACCTCAGAATCTTACTTGATGGAACATTGGTGTTTTCATGCCAAAGAACATCGTTAGAGTATGCTTTACATACCTCGCTGTAGATTCGGATACAAATTCAACACAACTTCCCGCCTTTACAAATAACTTATCTACAATGAAATGTTTGGCATCTAGTATTAGCAACCCAACACCACAATTCTCTTCCATAATTCCATACAACCAATATTTGCAAAGCATTCCAAAAACCAACTTGAACAATAGGTTTATGTGTGTATATATATATATAATCATCATTTCAATACCACATCATCACACCAAATCCCTTCACAATTCAACATAATCCAACCATGCACAAGAATAATCCAACATCATTTCCAATCATCTTTCAACAACAATCAAATAACATACTTCTTATGCTCACATGCATATATATACATATCCATATAAATAACACCAACATAGTTTACATCCTTACCATAAAATGGCCCTTTTGATTTTGAAGTCCTATTGGCACAAATAAGGGGTGATTCTCGAAGCCCTCGAGACGGTGAACACAACTACGGAATCAATTTGGATTTTCTACGGTTGAATCACAAGATAATTGGAGTTAAAATTAGGCTAGGGTTTCTTATTCTTCAATAATTTGGATGATAAATTATGGATATGAGGCTAAGTATATGTATATAATGACCAATTTTCGTCCATGAGGTGATGAAAAATGACCATATTGCCCTTAAAATTTAAGTAAATTCGAATTTGTCCATGGTGGACTGTTTTGATAGGCTAAAGTAAATCGACCATAACTCTTTGCTCCGATAATGGATTTGGGTGAAACCAATTGCATTAGAAATAAGACTCTTGGGGCTTCTCATCGATATATATCAGATCACACAGTTTATTTTGTACAAGGAGTTATGATCGTTTAAAGTCGACCCAAAAATCTGTTTGGCTGCAGTACTTTTGTGTGCAGAAAATTTCTGCACATTTACTGTTCATTGCGTCCACCGTTTTCAAGTTTCGAACATGCTCGCTTATATCCGATACTCATCTGTTTTCATAAATCTTTATATCGTTGGAAAGATAACTCGATAAACTTCGCATAGAAACTTTGACGAGCAAATTCCGGTATAAATAAAGTCGATTTCTATACACATATAATCAAACTATACACTTGAAACCATCTCAAAATAATCAATACTCATAATTAAACTCATATATACCTAACTTATGATCAATACATATACTCCAACACATATAACCATGGCTAATGCACGAATTATGTACGTGGTGTTACATCCTTCCCCCCTTAAGGACATTCGTCCTCGAATGTGAATGTAGTTATTTAGCCGAAACAAGTTCGAATTCATAATTGATATTCACATCATCATATAGATATTATGCATATGTAAAAACTTACTTGTTAGTGTCCCAGTTCCACTCCTTGCACTTTTTTTTCACCTTTGAACAAATAAGGGTATTTGGATTTCATTGCTTCCTCCGCTTCCCATGTAATCTCTTCCCTTTGTTGATTTCTCCAAAGTACTTTCACCGATGCTACTTTTTTATTTCTTATCTTCTTAACTTGACGATCTAATATAGCAACAGGCATCTCCTCATAGGTAAGATCTTCTGTTACTTGCACATCTTCAGTAGAAGTAATAAGGGACGGATCTCCGATGCACTTTCGAAGCATCGATACATGAAATACTGGATGCACTGATGAGAGTTCCTGGGGTAGCTCTAATTCATAAGAAACTTGCCCACATCTTCGAATAATCTTATACGGAACTATATATCATGGACTCAACTTTCCTTTCTTGTCAAATCTCATCACCCCTTTTATTGGCGATACCTTCAAAAATACCCAATCTCCTAACGAAAACTCTATCCCTCTTCTTCTACTATCCTCATATGACTTGTGTCGACTTTGGGCTGTTTTCAACCATTGCTGAATCACCTTGACTTTTTCTATGGCTTGATACACAAGATCCGGTCCGAACATAAGAGTTTTACCCGCTTCGAACCATCTTATTGGTGATCTACACTTCCTCCCATATAAAGCTTCATATGGTGCCATTTTGATACTTGAATAATAGTTATTATTGTAGGCAAACTCAATAAGAGGTAAATGATCATCCCATCTGCCTTTAAAATCTATAACACATGCTCGTAGCATATCTTCAAGTGTTTGAATGGTGCGCTTTGCTTGTCCATCCGTCTGAGGGTGAAAAGTTGTACTCAGATTCACTTGTGTTCCCAAACTCCATTGGAAGGACTTCCAAAAGTTTGCGGTAAATTGAGTTCCCCGATCTGATATAATAGAAGTTGACACTCCATGTAATCGGACTATTTCTTTAACATACAACTTCGAATATTCTTCAACTGTGTAAGTGGTCTTAACGGGTAAGAAATGTGCGGATTTAGTAAGCCTATCCACAATCACCCATATAGAATCAAATTTCCGAGCTGTACGAGGCAAACCTGTAACAAAATCCATATTGATCATGTCCCACTTCCAAATTGGGAGATCTATGCATTGCATATAGCCTCCGGGCTTTTGATGTTCCACTTTAACTCGTTGGCAATTTGGACATTCAGCTATAAATTCCGCGATGTTCCTTTTCATGTCATTCCACCAATATACATCCTTCAAATCTTGATACATTTTAGTTGACCCTGGATGAATAGAATACCTTGAGAAATGTGCCCCAGTCATAATTCTATTTCTTAGCTCATCAACAATAGGCACACATAGCCAATTTTGGCATAGAAGTACTCCTTCTTGCGAAAGCTCAAATACCTTCGTTGCACCATTTTGAACATTCTCCTTGAGTTGCAATAAAACAGGATCTGCATCTTGCTTCTCTTTCACCTCAGCTACTAATGAGGATTCCGCGGCATTATGCACAATAAGCTCTTCGTCCGGAGTTTCGAGAAGACGAACTCCTAGACTAGCTAATTGATGAAGATCTTTAATCATCCCTTGCCTTTCTACAGGTGTCATCATATCCTTACGACTCAACGCATCAGCTACTATATTCGCTTTCCCTGGGTGATACAAAATATCGACATCATAATCTTTTAATAGTTCCATCCACCTTCGCTGCCTCAGATTTAGATCCTTCTGTCTGAAAATATATTGTAAGCTCTTGTGATCAGTATATATATCAACATGAACCCCATATAAATAGTGGCTCCATATTTTTAAAGCAAAGATAACCGCTGCCAGCTCAAGATCATGTGTGGGGTAATTTTTCTCATGTGGCCTCAATTGCCTTGAGGCATATGCTATCACCTTACCATGCTGCATTAATACACATCCTAAACCAATTCTCGAAGCATCACAATACACTGTATACCCTTCTGTACCTTCTGGAAGTACCAACACAGGTGTAGAAGTCAACTTATTCTTCAATTCTTGGAAACTCTCCTCACACGCATCATTCCATTGGAACTTGGATGCTTTATGCGTTAGCTTAGTTAAGGGTGCTGAAATAGAAGAAAAACCCTCAACAAACTTTCTATAATAACCAGCCAACCCAAGAAAACTACGAATCTCCGTAGGCGTTGTGGGCCTTGGCCAATTCTTCACAGCTTCTATCTTTTGAGTATCAACCTGTATGCCTTCATTTGATACAATATGGCCCAGAAATGCCACTGACTTTAGCCAAAATTCACATTTAAAATTTTTTGCATACATCTTGCAATCACGAAGAGTTTGCAACGCCTGTCTCAAATGATTAGCATGATCCTCTTCTGATCTAGAATAAACTAGAATATCATCAATGAAAACTATCACGGATACATCTAGAAATGGCTTAAACACTCTATTCATTAAATCCATGAAAGCTGCAGGTGCATTAGTTAGCCCAAATGACATAACTAGAAACTCATAATGACCATACCTTGTTCGGAAAGCTGTCTTGGGTATATCTTTTTCTTTGACTCTCACTTGATGATAACCTGACCTCAAATCAATCTTAGAAAAACATTTGGCACCCTGTAACTGATCAAATAAATCATCAATTCTTGGAAGAGGATATTTATTTTTAAGAGTCATTTTATTCAGCTGCCTATAATCAATACACATTCTCAATGTGCCATCTTTCTTGCGCACAAACAGCACCGGTGCTCCCCAAGGGGAAATACTAGGCCTAATGAACCCCTTTTCTAGCAAATCTTTCAATTGCCCTTTCAATTCTCGTAATTCTGCTGGGGCCATTCTATACGGAGGAATTGAGATTGGCTTAGTGCCTGGTATCACATCAATACCAAATTCTACTTCTCGTTCAGGAGGTAAACCTGGAAGATCTTCAGGGAATACATCAAGAAATTCACTTACTACTAGTACAGTGTGAAGATCTGGTGATTCCGATCCCGTATCCTTTACTCTAACTAAATGACATATGTAGCCCTTGGAAATCATTTTTCTCGCTTTGAAATAAGAAATAAATCTACCTTTTGGTGCGCCAATCTTACCTTGCCATTCAATAACTGCTTCATTAGGAAAATGTCAATACATCTTTTTCGTACAATAGTCAATTTTGGCATAACAAGATGCCAACCAATCCATACCCATTATAACATCAAAATCTACCATTTATAGTTCCACAAGATTGGCCATCGTGTCTCGACCACACACAGTTACTACACAATCTTTATAAACTCTTCTAGCAATAATAGATTCCCCAACCGGGGTAGACACTTCCAACGACTTATCTAACAATTCGGGGGTTCTTTTGAACTTTCCAGCAACCAAAGGAGTAACATATGATAATGTAGAACCGGGATCAATTAGATCATATACATCAAATGAAAATATGGACAACGTACCCGTGACCACATCTGGGGAAGCCTCTAGATTCTGTCGATCCGCTAAAGCATAAGTGCGATTCTGAGTCCCGCTGGAACTGGCGACTCTTTTTTCATTTCTAGCGTGACCCGCAGGCTGTGCGCCCCTACCAGAATAAGATACCGGTGACGATGATGCAACAGCTGATCCCGAAGGTCATGCTACACCACCTGCGCCTCTTCGTGGGCATTCTCTCATCATATGTCCCATCATACCGCACCAAAAACAAACATTTGTTCCCATTCGACATACACCCATATGATGCTTTCCGCATCGATTACATAGCTCTCGAGAAGGTCTCGATTGGCTCATGTTCCCTTGCCCATGATAACCCACTGATCGCGAACTATGACCCTCACTTCTTTGCCCAAATTGACTGCCTCTGAACCCCTGATGCTGTGGTGGAACACTAGCTGCAGAATAAGAAAATAATGGCCTAGGTGGTCTAGCAGAAAATTGAGGTATAAAACCTCCCTGTGGCGCCATAAACTGCCCTGTAGATCTGGCCCTCTTAGAAGATCCACTTTCAAATTCCTGTGTTCTATTTCTTTGCCTCTGATCTTCCATTTTCTGTGCAAATACTTGGATCCTAGCTATATCCATGTCTTTATTCAGTGTAGCAATAGTACAATCCCTAACCAAATACGGATCCAATCCATCCACATACTGATGAATCTGTCATCCATAGTAGCTATAACATTAGGAGCATATCTGGGCAAAGAATTAAATCGAAGACTATACTCCCTCACACTTGTATTACCCTGTCGAAGATTTAAGAACTGATCCGCACGGGCCTGAGGAGTCTCATATGGAAGATAATGATCAATAAATTCCTCTTTGAACTCTTTCCAAGTAGCTGGGGGTGCATCAATGCCCCTTAATCATTTCCAGTCTTCATACCAATATATAGCCTCACCTTTGAATCTATACGCGGCTAAATCCACTGTCTCTCTGCCCGATACATGCATCACCTCTAGGGCCCTTTGGATCTGATCAATAAAGTCCTGCGGATCTTCATTAAGATCGGATCCGGTAAAAGTAGGCGGATCCATCTTAAGAAAATCTTGCGTCCGAAGACTAGCCGCCCTATCAGTACCACTAGAACCCGCGACAGGAATAGCTTGCCCTTGGACTTGACCGGCAACAATCCGGGTCAACAGTTGTACTGTATCCCTCATATCCTGATCAACAGCATTAACAAGTGGTTCTGTGAATGTGGTTCACCTCCCACTTATTTCATCTGGAGTGGAAGACATTTCAGATACCCGCTCAGCTTGAGCTTCACTCTAATTAACTTGTACAGGTGGTGACTTACTATTCCCTTCTCCGGCAACCACATCTACCCGCTCGCCGGTATTCTTACTTCCGATATCCGGCATTCTTACTGTAATAAGAGAAACAAATGGATTCAGTGGCCAACTATGACTTCATTTGCTATATAAGCTCTATGGCACGATCTATGATCTGAAGGAAAGAAATAATTTCCTAAATGTCCATAGCCTCCTGTTTATAGATGTGGTGCACAACACACCGATAAACAAGACTCTACGTAGACACGGCTTTGTAGACTCACTAGGACAAACCTCTCTGATACCACTTTTATCACGCCCCAAATCCCATCGGGACGGACTGGCACCCGAAGCCGAGAAGGCCCGGGAGAACCCGTTCAAATACCTGTACTTTCACTTACATGTCACCAAAAATTTGGACACACTTCGTTGCATATAGAAGGGTCTAATTACCTGTATCAGCACAACACGCACAAATATATATACATAATACTTGGCCGTTGGGGCCACCACATATACAAATATAACATCACTATATAAACTTCCATGAATTTACCCTTCCTTATGTCTACAAAGCCTCTAGGATATACATGACATAACTAGGGTCAGGACAAACCTCCCGCCCACACATGACTCCTGTACAATAACAAAACATAAGGAACCGACTCGAAAAGCTCCGAAGCAAAATGGAGCTCACCAACAATAGCTGTATGACCTGACTCCTATCTATGTTGTATATGAGCTGAAGCACCTGTGCCTGCAGCATGAAATGCAGGTCCCCCGTGAGGGACGTCAGTACGAAATATGTACTGAGTATGTAAAGCTGTAAATAATCATATGTGATATGGGGGTTCAAGAAAATCAGACACAAGTGAATAAATCATAATAGAAGTGAACCACACTTCATAAACACTTTTAGGATCATGTACATTATCATTAATCTGAATTGGGTTCTTGAATTCAAACACATTTGTGGAACGGTATACCTTCGTTCATTTCATTCTTTACAATTATCATTCGCCATTACCTCCTCCTCCCGAACCTCCAACCACCTAAAAATAATCAATATTGTACCGTACTGTGACCATTAGGCTGCCCCCAGTACATATCAACTGTAATCATATCAAGTATCGGGATCGGCCCATGCTAGGCTTAAGCCCCTGAGCTACCACCCACACGTATATCAAGTAACACACATAAGAGATCTTTTCAATAACTTAGTTCAAAAGCTTTTGATATTATTACATTAGTGTTCATGCCAATATAGTACCTTTGGAACAATGATACATCAATAGGAACCAAGTAATAGATCTTCTATACAATAACAATGTAATAAAGACTCATTGGTATATCAACAATGTGTTTCAGAATCATCAATATCACAACAATGAAATAGGAGCCTTTTGGTATATCAATGAAACATTTTGACACTTTATAGAATGGAAACAACTTCGTTGGTAACGTAGAACAACACATGTTTTTTGGACAACCTCGGAATCTTACTTGATGGAACATTGGTGTTTTCATGCCAAAGAACATCGTTAGAGTATGCTTTACATACCTCGTTGTAGATTTGGATACCAATTCAACACAACTTCTCGCCTTTACAAATCACTTATCTACAATGAAATATTTGGCATCTAGTATTAGCAACCCAACACCACAATTCTCTTCCATAATTCCATACAATCAATATTTGCAAAGCATTCCAAAAACCAACTTGAACAATAGGTTTATGTGTATATATATATATATATAATCATCATTTCAATACCACATCATCACACCAAATCCCTTCACAATTCAACATAATCCAACCATGCACAAGAATAATCCAACATCATTTTCAATCATCTTTCAACAACAATCAAATAACATACTTCTTATGCTCACATGCATATATATACATATCCATATAAATAACACCAACATAATTTACATCCTTACCATAAAATGGCCCTTTTGATTTCGAAGTCCTGTTGGCACAAATAAGGGGTGCTTCTCAAAGCCCTCGAGACGGTGAACACAACTACGGAATCAATTTGGATTTTCTACGGTTGAATCACAAGATAATTGGAGTTGAAATTAGGCTAGGGTTTCTTATTCTTCAATAATTTGGATGATAAATGATGGATATGAGGCTAAGTATATGTATATAATGACCAATTTTCGTCCATGAGGTGATGGAAAATGACCATATTGCCCTTAAAATTTAAGTAAATCCGAATCTGTTCATGGTGGACTGTTTTGGTAGGCTAAAGTAAATCGATCATAACTCTTTGCTCCGATAATGGATTTGGGTGAAACCAATTGCATTAGAAAGAAGACTCTCGGGGCTTCTCATCGATATACAGAAGATCACACAGTTCATTTTTTACAAGGAGTTATGATCGTTTAAAGTCGACCCAAAAATCTATTTGGCTGCAGTACTTTAGTGTGCAGAAAATTTCTGCACATTTACTGTTCATTGCGTCCACCGTTTTCAAGTTTCGAACATGCTCGCTTATATCCGATACTCATCTGTTTTTAAAAATCTTTATATCGTTGGAAAGCTAACTCGATAAACTTCGCATAGAAACTTCGACGAGCAAATTCCGGTATAAATAAAGTCGATTCCTATACACATATAATCAAACTATACACTTGAAACCATCTCAAAATAATCAATACTCATACTTAAACTCATATATACCTAACTTATGATCAATACATATACTCCAACACATATAACCATGGCTAATGCACGTAATTATGTACGTGGTGTTACAACATATTATTTAAAGTAGTATATATATTGTATTGTACATATATATGTGTATATTTCTTAAGAATTAGAATCTAACTAGTATCTATTTAAAGTATACATGTGTATATGTTTTCTAAATTAGTATATATTTAGTGTAAAGATGTTGTATGTATATTGTTTAACGTTTTTAAAGTGTATATAAGTGTGTATATATTGAAAAAAATATGAAAATATGAAGTTAATTTGTTTTTTTTAATTTTGACCGGTCTTGACCGATCAAAATCGGATAATTCTTAAGTGGTCCGATTCCGGTTCAGTTGATCAAAATTTACTATTTGGGCCCAGATTGGACCGGTCTGGTACCGGACCCAGCCCAAAATCGGTTAATTTTCATGGGCTGGTGCCGGTTTGAACCGAACCGACCCGGTTAACACCCTTACTTATAACCATGCATGGCCAATCTTTTACACCTCCACAATGGTGTATTCGTGAATCTCCTCTTCACATATCTAAATCATCTAAGTCTAGCTTTCCGAAATTATTCTCCAACGAGGCTACTCCTACCTTTTCCTGCATTGAGAAGTCGTTTGATGTGAGGTATAAGTTAAATTAGTTCCGGAATATTAAAATGTAGGATTATTTTATTCCATGTTTGGTTGGAGGTATTAGTTAGTCAAGGGATTATTTATCCCACCATTTATACCTTAGTGATGAGATAAGTTATTCCATATATATGGTGGGATAACTAATCCCAAAACAGCTAATCTCAAAATATTCGGAAATAACTAGTTCTCAATCAAACGACCCCTCAGTGTAGTTAGTTTTTTATGTAAAGAAATATAATTAATTCATTTCTAATATAGAGAGGAAACAATATAGTTTTTATAAATTTAAAAAGACCTTAATATTAATACAGATTTTTTCCCAAAAAGAATATTTATATAGATCGAAACGGATAAATAATTGATAATAATATTTGTGGATGAAAATTGCTATAAAAATTAAATATCATAGCTTTTTACTATTTTCTAACTTAAAAGCATGTTAAAGAATTGCTTTAATATATCTTTTTACGTGTAGGATGAGTATTAAAAATTGACTTAATTTTGAACAGAAAATATACGACCTCCGTAAAATTGAGTTGATTTAGGATGTTAATCCATGTTAAAGGTATTGGATTTACTTTTCCTAAGTTGAGTTGGTCCAGGACCTTATTTAGTATTATACATCACTATATGTATAATCTATAATCTATGATCTATATTTATAATCTATTCTATAATATATTAAAAGTGTGAAGACCTTTAGAAAAGTGATTTAAACTTTTTTCCCTTCATTAAAAGACTCTCCTTTGAATAAAATTATCTTTTCATCGTTTATTTCAATTTATTATTTTAATTATTTTTTATTATATTAACTAGACTTCCTAAAATATATGGGACTCCTAAAATATATGGAAGGAGAATTAATTAATATTTTCCTTCCTACTGCTCCATTAGAAAAATACTCCTAAAATAGAACTCTATTAAGAAAATACTTCTATAAATATTGAGATGCACGTTAAATTAGAGAACAAACCGATTTGCCTATTGAGAGACTATGATTAATGCTCATCTAACTTGATTCGATTGCATGTATAGATTGGTGGATGCTTGATTTTCTAACCCTCAACTTCTTCACTGTTTTTGTCAGTATAATAGAATTCAACGTGTGTGTATATATATCTTCTTTGTTTTCATTCAAGTCATTCTTTAGGATCAAAATTTTCGTTCAAACAAGAATTAGTTTGATCAAAATTGAAGCTTTATGATCACTATTATATTTTATTTATAGTTTACAGGTTGTAGATGAATGTCGGTTGGCTTTGAAGATTTTTTTGTGTAAAGGTTAGGTATATATAATTGTATTGTTTTGATATCTTTATTATCTTATTATTTTATTTTAATTTACAGATGTTAGATGAATGTCGGTTGGCTTTGAGAATTTTTTTTAGGTAAAGGTTAGGTTTAATTGTATTATCGTAATATCTCTGTTAGTTTATTATTTTGTGATAGTTTACAGTTCGTAGGTGAATGTCGATCGACGTTGAGGAATTTTTGTGTGTAAAATTTATGTTTAATTGTATTGTTTTGATATCTCTTTTATCATATTATTTTGTTGTAGTTTACATGTGATAAATAAATGTTGCTCGATTTTGAGAAATATTTTTAGGTAAAGGTTAGGTTTAATTGTATTGTTTTGATATCTCTACTTTGAGAATTTTTTTATGTAAAGGTTAGGTTTAGATGTATTATTTTGATATCTCTATTATCGTATTATTTTGTTATAATTTACAGGTGGTAGATGAGTGTCGGATGACTTTGAGAAAATTTTTGTGCGTAAAGATTAGATTTAACTTTATTATTTTGATGTCTCTATCATTGAATTATTTTGTTGCAGTTTACAAATGGTAGATGAATGTCGATCGACTTTTAAAAATATTTTTGGTAAAGGTTAGGTTTAAGAAATAAATTCTCCATCTTTACATACTCAAAAGATATTAAATTTAATTATTATAATCATCTTTATTATTTAAACAAATATCCTATTTAGTGTAATGTTTAAACTCATTAAAGTGTGGTACACGTGCAAGACGCATACAACTAAACTAGTAGTCTTATACATGACTATGTTCCATTGTTTTTTCCCATCTATTGATTGATTGATTATGGATAGTATTATACATAACTATGTTCCATTGTTTTTTCTCATCTGTTGATTGATTGATTATGGAGAGGACTCATGTTTGTGCATACAACAATCTCTCCTCTTGTTCTTGTGCTAAGCTCTCAATTATCAATTACAATCACGACGATTATCATACCTGTCACTTATATAATCAGTGGTGGACTTAAAATTTAGGGATCGTGGATACACGGAAGGTTCAACGCACATTTTAACGTCCAAAACTTTAAGGTTCCGCCTGAAAACTAAAACACCCAACTAGTTTCTTAGGTTACTGAGTGCTTTTCTAAATCTTTTATCTAATTTTATAATTTTTTTTTATAATTATACCTAATTTGCGTCAAATATAATGGGTGTTGGAGCATCAAAACTTTGGATATATATCTTCCCTTGCTTATATTATTATAGGCAACCGCGGCCATCTCATCTTCCTCCCTATATTGAATTCCAGTCTCGATAAGTTTAATTTCAAATAACTTAAACTCAAACTTAACCCTTTCATATACATGTCATACGATGAATTTCACTGTGTCATGCAAAGGGATCTCAAGATGGGGGTGAGGAGCTTTAGAATGTTTATCGGTGCGTTGTTGTCAATGATATGGTAGCAAGGTTAGCCAAAATTGTTGGTTGTAATTTAACCAGTGTCGATATGTAGTCAAGATGTGTGGGATCCATCCCATGTCTTTAAAATCTTCGTTGACTGCAAGATATGTATAAAATGTCAAAAGTGGAAGATTTGTAGTTGGAAAAGTGACCATTAAATGTGTTCACTGTGAACACTTTGAAATATGTCTTGGTATGATGTCATTGGTGACATAGGCAAGGACATATAAATAGGGTACAATGGCTCATTTAAAAAACACACCAAAAATAAAGAGAAAAATACTATATAGAGAGCGGTGAGGTATTCCACACACTGAGATAAAAAATAGTTTGTGATGAAAAAATTAAAGCGAGGGATATTTTAGTAAGGTGGGAGTCAAAAGAAGGTTATTTCTTTTGAGTGTGTAGTAGTCGCTTTGAGTATTGTATCTGTGACTACAGTGTAAAAATTTCTTACTATAGTAATATCAGTTGTTCCTCTTGATCCACGGTTTTCTCTTATTTAAAAGAGTTTTCACATAAAATTCTTGGTGTCATTATTTTTATTTCCCCCTCTTATTTTACCACAAATACGTTTGTTGTTATTCTGTGTTTACCTAACAAACTGGTATTAGAACCCACGATTTGTAATATCTATATTTTTGGTAAACGATGGAAGCCAACACAAGTAGAATGGTTACTTTGAATGACATTAAATATGTCATTTGGAAGGGAAAAATGAAAGATCTGCTCTATGTCAAGAATTTCTGTCAACTAGCCTTTGACACTATAAAACCTAAAAATAAAATCGACGAAGAGTGAAACCTATTGCACAGACAGGTTTGTGATTTTATTAGGCATTGGATTGACGATAATGTATTAAATCATATTTCTGAGGAGACACATCCTCGGTCCCTATGGGAGCATTTTGAAAGTTTGTACGCTCAAAAGACTGAAAATAATAAGGCGTTCTTGATAAAACAAATGTTGGGGTTAAAATACTATGATGGTTCTCTGATGACAGATCATCTAAATAATTTTCAGGGGATCATAAAATAGTTCCTCCCTCTGTTTTAAAAAGAATGACCTACTTTGACTTGGCACAAAGTTTAAGAAAATAAAGAAAACTTTTAAATCTTGTGGCCTTAGATTAAACTTGTATCAAATGTACCAAAATGTCCTTTAATCTTGTGGTCCTAAACATGCCATATGGAAAGTTGAAATTAAAGTATTGCCAAAAAAGGAAAGGGGTCATTCTTTTTTAAACGGACTAAAAAAGAAATTAGGTCATTCTTTTTTTAAATAGAGGAAGTATTTGTTATGGACATTAAGTTTGATGAAGAAATTCAAGGCATGCTTTTACTTGGTTCCCTACCTGACTCTTGGAAAACATTTAGAACTTCATTATCAAATTTTTCTCCCGATGGCATGATCTCTATGGATTTTACCAAGAGCAACATTCTTAATAAAGAGATGAGATGAAAGTCGCAAAGTTTCTCTATGTCCGATGTTTTAGTGACTATCACTAAAGGGAGGAGAAGGAATCATGGTTCTCAAAATAAAGAATATTATAGAAGCAAATCTAGAGGCAAATTTAAAGATATTGAGTGTTATCATTGTAGGTTAAAAGGACACACAATGAAAATTTGCCAAAAGTTGAAGAAGGAGAATAGAGACAAAGAGGAAAAGAATGAAGATGATAATGAAAATTGCATAGACACCATCACCACCGAAGATCTTGTTAGTGTCCTTGATGCAAATCTAATAAATATTGCTTGTGATGAATCAAGCTAGGTTGTGGATTCCGATGTCGCTTCTCATGTGACATCAAGGAAAGATCTTTTCTTATCTTATACTCCAGGGTGACTTTGAAACCTCGAGTATGGCAATGATACTATTTCTAAGGTGGTTGGTATTGGTATAATTTGTTTAGAAACTAGTACTGAATCTAAATTAGTTTTAAACAATGTAAAACATGCACCTGATGTTCGTTTGTACTTGATTTCTTTTGGTGTACTAGTTGATGAAGGATATGTTAGTACCAATGGTGGTGGAAAATGGAAACTCATTAAGGGTTCTTTGGTTGTGGCTCGTGATGACAAGCGTCGTGGTCTATACTAGACTACGACTTCTACTTGTTCTAATATGGTGAATACTGTTGAAAGCGCTAGCTCTTTAACATCATGGCATAAGAGGCTGAGCCACATTAGTGAGAAAAGACTTAATATTCTAGCTAAGAAAAAATTGTTGTCGGATTTCAAAAGTGCTAAATTAGAAAATTGTGAGCACTGCTTGGCTGGAAAATGGTGACGTCCAAGATACAGCTCCATTCTGAAGATGATATGGTCGCTACCAAATTTAGTAACTCAAAAAAGGTTGGGGTTTAATCCCAAGAAAATATGTGGAATCGTGACTCTCAACTGTTGAAATCAACGGGTGGAACTGGAAAAGTAAATGGGGGGGTTTTGAGTAGCAATATTGAACAAGTGGCAAACATTAACTTCGGTTGTAATCAGTCATAAGTGAACTCTAGGATTATGTTCCCCCTGAGTTCTCAACTCCGTAGTCTTATCGTACTTTGTTGGACCAACCCGATATCTTGCATGAAAAATTGATAAGTTATGTACCATCTACAGTCTTTTGGACGAGCAAACAGACTTCACCTTTTACCTTTTAAGTTTTAAGATGTCGCCTTACTAACTCTTATCTTGACCCCAGTTAACTATTACCTTTTGAGTCTCTAGTTATTAGATGAAATATAACCATCTTACTTAGATAATACCTAGTATCTTGGATGGATAGTTAAACCTCAAATTGTTGTTGGCATTATCTTTTTCTAGTCACCACTCCTCTTTGGGCGTAAGTAACAATAATCTAGGCGGGATCCTAATGTTGCAACCGCTAAGATAACTATTAAAGTGAAGATTATACAATCCATGCATGGGTATCGGTTCGGAACAACAATAGCATTTTCCCTACTTCATCAATCCGTCAGGGTTTTCACAACCCTAGATAAGGGTTTTAGCCACTCATTCTAGTGATGTAATCAACAATATTCATGATTGAAAGCATAAGGTGAAATCACAATAATAAGAAGTAAAAACCCAAAACCACAACTGAATAAATCAACCAAAGTCAATACAAGAGAATTTCAAGACTAAAATCGAATCTCGTAATCAAAATATATTTGTAAGTATCAAGAGTACGTAACTTCTACTTAAAAACACATAAGCGGTATTTGTAGTACATGAGAAAACCTTAAAATCAAAGCCCGAACGAAATAAGAGAAAAAAGGCTGGTGGCTACATGTGGTCACCACATGCGGCTTGGCCTTGGGCGCATATGGTACATGCGCCCTGCAGGCTGGGTGCATGAAGTAACGACATATGCCCTAAACAAAATATCGTACAGGTTAGCTCTCGAGATTTTGTACTCTAACATATGCTTTGCTCACATGCTGTCCACATGTGCTACATGTGGTCCGTACGTTGACTTAGCATGTGTCGAAAGTTGTTTTTCATCTCTTCTTCAATTTTTGCACATGTTTTGGTCACGAACAATCCAGAAAGTGTCCAAACATTCATAATTACTCCCATAAGTAGCCAAAAATATCTTTTTCATATTTTTCACGAACTTAGCATCCAAAACATGATTTCTTGCAAAACATACCCAAAACACATCATATCTAACAAAATAATCTCAGAAACTTACATATTTTTCTCGTTTTAAGCATTAA
Source organism: Capsicum pubescens (assembly GCA_030864215.1). Classification (NCBI taxonomy): domain Eukaryota; kingdom Viridiplantae; phylum Streptophyta; class Magnoliopsida; order Solanales; family Solanaceae; genus Capsicum; species Capsicum pubescens. The sequence goes on from CM061549.1 coordinate 252,341,988, forward strand.
AAGTGCTATATTTCTATAGCATATCAACACCCTCAACTTAGAACGTTTGCATGTCTTCAGGAAAAAAAATAAAACTAAACTAAACACGATGTTTAACTAGGAGAATCTAAGCTATTCAAGGCAGTCAGTCAATACTTTAAGCTCAAAACACAACACCCCCTCCTATCTCACTTTTCAAAACCAACTATGTATAAACATAAAGCACAATAATGTGACATAATAGGATCAAAGTATGACTTTACATTAGCAACAAACAACCATGCATATGTATAAGTTACACTACCCAAACACGTAAGCAACTAGCAATATGACTCATGTGCCCTCACAATAAAGATGTCCCACTCACTTATATGAAATAATGCATGTCAATGCAGGGACAATCAAGAGACACTCACACTCAAAAGAGAAGTTTCAATCAATGGACATCAAATACCATATGGTTGCCCTTATTTTCTTTACCTTAGCATTCAGACAGTCAAGTTAGGATCACTGTAGGACTTTTCTAGGCTTATAATGTAGGCTTGGGGGGCTGGAATGGCATATGGACATATCAAGTGACTAAGCCTCCTTGGCACTACACTTACCTTGGGGTCTTACTTAGTTTGCCAATTTTCTTTTTATTTCTTTCTTTTTATTCTTTATTGCACATTCGGGTTGGGTGTGGTCTTTTATTCTTTATTTTTCACTTTTTTCACAATTTTTCTTTTCTTTTGCTACTAGACCCAGCCCTACTAACTTTTTATCTTATTTTGCCCTTCTACATACCCACTTTACACTATGCACCCTTATGATAGCTACCCTCAATTTAGGCATTTGCCTAAGTTGAGGTGCATAATGTCCAAGGAGAACCAGGTTCATTGTAACACAAATTGGAAGGTGAAAGATGGAATAAGAAAAATAGGCTATAAGGCTCAAAACAAGAATCAAAGGATACTATTTCACACAGGGAGGTCATTTAGGCTAAAAATGGACAAAAATAAAAAATGACTTATGATCCTTTCCGACCTACTATCCTTCAACCTAGGCAATACTAACAAGACAAGTTTTGAATTCAACATACAAAGGAAACTAAGTAACATCACACACACACATAGCACAGAGTCAATATTACAAACTACTACTTATCTGGTTCATGCAACTGTTTGCAAGTGATTATCATGTCTCCAATCCTAGTGCCATAACAAAATCCACAATAGTCACACATATGTACATTCACACAATTCTAAAATACAATTTTTGAGGGGTATCATTTTTCTCAAAAATCAATAAAAATTATAACGACTGCCCTAAATACTTAAAAATCTCTTAATTACATAAAAACACAACACATGTGAAACAAAACACAATACAACATAAATTAACCTAGACATATTAATTCTACAATCATACCACGATCGATAGGAAAAGAAGCATGACAACAAAAATCCACGGCGTCTATGGTATACCTCACCCCTAACTAAAAAATGTGCACTATCCCCAATGCACTAAAATAATATAAAATAAAGGGAATAAGGACATACCTAGGATGCACTAAGTGTTAGTTTCATGATTTTCCCCAGATGGGGGTACATGTGGTGGCGGAGGCCATGGTGGTGGTGCTATAATGCCCCGAATTCGGTACCCGGAATGCTACACGATGCTCATGACCCCAAAGGACCACAAGCTAATCCATAACTGATATTTGTACCTGAGCACTGCGTAATATACTATATAAATGTGGAATAAAAGGTTGAAAGTCCATAAGGTTCAAATATCTAATAAAACATAACATTTGGAAAAACGGTATATCAATACCAAAAAGACTGAAATAATTATCTGAACATGCTATAGTCGAGAAGCCTCTAAACTATCTAAAAACTGTGGAGTTGATGGGACATGTCCCCAACTAACTCCAGACTACTAAAATAATAAAGTAATAAAATAATCATGTTATCCTCGAATGATGAGAACTCACTGCTAGTCTGGCTGCTGAACGTCTGATCTACTAAGGATGCTTTGGAGCTCGTGCTTCTGAACTTATGGTGTAAAACACCATTACGCAAATGTGTCAGTACGATTGAATGTACTGGTATGCAAGTGAGGTAGGCTGAATGCAAGGGGTTTATATGCATGAACAATACTAACTAACTGAATAACATAAACGTGAGAATACATGTATGAATACATGAACTGTAACTGAGATCATGACATTACTGAATCTGAATACTGATAACATAAGTTTTGTATAACTGATATACTATTATCTGAATGACTGTGTCTGACTGTCCTATTTTTGATGAAACTAGCTGAGTTACGTACTGAACTGGGTGATTGTATCTGACAGTCCTGAATTCTGTACAACTATCTGAGTTCTATTACTAAGACAGAGACTGTAACTGTGGAAAGTAGTCATCTAACCGACATGCCCCAAATAAGATAATATAATTGAGTTGGGGTCCAATCTGTAACTCCAATTGTAAGGGTGTCAATACCGCGCCACTGGTAAGGACAAGCTGTGAGTAATCCCTCATATAAAAGGTACTCTAAGAAGAATGGTGGTAACCTCATATAACAGGTTAAGACACCTCATCTACCCTCAACTAGCAGGTTTGATGTCTCAACCTACGCTGGCTACGTAGTTCTGGAGAGCAAGGATTGCTTCTAAGAATCACACCCTATAATAACAGGTGAGTTTCTATCCTTGGGCTCACTCGGTGCTGAATCCTACTCCCATCTGAATAGACACTGAACATGATTAACTGAACTGAACTGAACTGTGTTTATTGAGTTCTGTTGACTGATGGAATATTACTGAGATCTGATAACTGACTAAGATTACTGAGATTACTAAGTTTTCCTGAGTCATGTGACTGACTGAATTCTACTGAGTTCTGAATCTGACTGAGAATACTAGTGATCATGGCATGATTGAGATTATCGTGAAACTGACACTGTCTCTAGGCACTCAACTAAATTGTTGGGTACAAGTACCCCCAGGACTCGATAGCATGAAACTGACAAGACATGACACTTCTTGACACATGACCATAGTCAATAATTCATAGTACAATCATTAGGGATTTTCATGAAGTATTCGCATGCTATAAGCTTACACATGAATAGGAATGCATGTAAACATATCATAATCTTATAAGCCTAATCTCATGAATATTACGTAAATCCATTACAAAACATAACAATAATGAAAGATTCATATAAAACATAAGGGACAACCATGAATTCATCAATTTTGGTCACAAATGAGTCATAAGGCATAATTCTTATTCTCTTAGGCATTTTATCAAAAACCTTGCATGCATATCTTTAGTCTTAAGCATGAATATTGAAATAATACTTCATGGCAACATTTTACACTTCCAATGCAAGAATTTCAACCACATACTAACATATTTTCATGATAGTCATTAAAGACTTCAACTTGGAAATCAAACAACAACATAAACATGGATATAATTCAATTCATACCATGAAATCCAAAGTTATATTTCAAATAGGGTTTCTTGAGCTTCATGGGTGAAAGGAACCCATGATTCAATACTTGACATACCTGGGTGGATGATTTCTTGAAGATTAGTGGAAGAAAGCTTGAATTCTTGACTTGGAATTAAACACCTAGGGTTTCTTGTTCTTGGGGATTGATCTTTGAGAGAAACCCTAATTTGGTATTGTGGATGAATAAATAAGTTATGAAATCTGGTATGGTATAATTAGGGGTCAAAACGGGTGGAAAAAGACCCAAATACCCTTTTAAAAATAACTTAAAATCACTGATCGGAAGTGGCGACGGTTTGGTCGACGGTCTGTCGCTGGCTTGACGGTCCGTCGGTCCTGACCATCGCACTTGGATAGAACCTAAACTTTCTACCTCGTTTGTGATGGTTTGGGTGATGGTCTGTCGCTATCTCGATGGTCCGTCGGCCTGACCATCACTTCTGGACAGTTCCGACAGTTCTCTGTAAAACGTCTATAACTTTTTACTGCGATATCGTATTTGGATGAAATTGGTATCGTTGGAAAGATAATTCAATTTTCCTCATGATAAAAAGTCAAAATTGGGGAAATTCTATCTGATTTAAACATTAATCATTTAGGAAGTCATCATTAACTCTTCTGGAGATTAGATTTGACTTAAAGAAAGTTCGGAGTATTACAGGTGCACTACGAGATAATGCACTCTCAGGTAGCTAGGCATGCCTCTGCCAATACACAAATGCAGTTTTTGTAGAATCACGGGTGACCCTTTTCAGGGCTTGCTCATATGGCATAACTGGATTCTACAGGTCCCATTCTCAGCCTCTCTTGGTCCCAACTACAAGGACCACCTCATTATTCTTCGTGAATAAATCAAAGTGTAAGGGACCACTCGGAGGTGATGGATAAACAATCGATGGTACAACCATACCCTTAAAATCATTCATCCTTGAGTGAAACTTATCTCGTAGCTCTAACATCACAGCCCGATATGCAGATTGCAGTCTAGCCTTCATCTCTAGTGTAGTTCGAACCCAAGGTCGAATCTACTCATATAGTGTCGCCATGCCAGTCTCAATGATCGATAGCCAAATGGTTGTCACCTCTATTCTCTCTTCAACACCTAGTATATCCGACATACTGGCCTCTATAACAACATCCTCATCAATAGTGTCTATCACAGACACTACTCGCATATCGTCTAGCTATTTCATTGTTATACACACATCAAAAAATACTTTCTCATCATTCAGTTTGAAGGTGATCTCCCTCAAGTTCATATCAATCAACACCCTACTAGAGGATAGGAAGGGTCTACCCCATATAATGAGGACTTGAAAATCCACCTTATAATCAAGAACCATGAAATCAATGAGAAATATAAAGGATGTCACCCTTACTTGTACGTCACACAAAACACCCATCGGTTTCTTTACAGATAAGTCGGCCATCAAGAACTTTATGGATGTAGGTTTGAGTTACCCCATCTTCAACAACTTGTACATTAACAGAGGTATCATATTTACTCCTGATCCCAAGTCACATAAAGCTTGTTTGACATTGAATGGCCCAATAGAATATGGAATAGTGACTGCTCTAGGGTCCTCTGTCTTTTCTACTAGCAGTAAGGAAGGGGTCACTCCATAAGAGTGCATATAATCATTAGGCTCTACGGCCCAATCCTCACTATTATCATACTTAAAATTATTATCACCCTATGTTGACTTCTCAGACTCTGCCTCAGGTGTCTCATCGCTCTCACTACTATCAATAATTAAATCCTTAATAGTAGGTATAAGGTGATCATCAGTAGTGTCATAACAATTAGTGGTGATAGCTAGACATTGACTAATGTTGAAAGATTATGCACCGTGTTACTCGGAATGGCACCTTGCTACCTTTGATGCAAAGATATCTGGCCAAACTGATATTCTAACTGCTTGATAGCCATTTTATGGGACTCAACCTTCTAAGTAAAACCTGAAATGTCAACCTTGATCTCTTTAAGACTAGCCTCCTAGCTTTCTTGACCCTTTACCATTTTGGTCAATATTTTTTCCATTCTTGATTTTTTATCTCATCTACCAGGCAGAATATACCTGTCTCCCTTCTCATTGTAATCATATTTTTGTATCCAGTCACTGTCTCTGTCCCTACTATGGTCTCTGTATCTATCATAATAGTTTCAACCTTGGTTTTCTTGCCCTTGAGCTCGGAAACCCTCCAACTGATGATTTGAATACCTCGCCTCATCTTCTAATTCAGACTCATAAGATCTGGAAGTTGCACCTTGTGTTCCTACTACATGAACTTTCTTAGAATTCATAGTTGCAAATTGATTTGCCAGCAACTCAAGATCAATCCTCAGTAGCACAATCTCTTACGCTGCAGAATCATCAACTACTCTCTGGTCATCAGTTGCTCCAATGACGTAAGTAGCAGAACCCCACTCTACCTCACAAGTTTTCCATACTTGATAGTAAGAGAGACCTGGTATAGAATGTCAGAAGATACCTCCCAGCGTAATCTCATAAGAGCTCCTCTATATATAGTTTCTACCATAGATCTGTAACTAATGGTCAGGGCTCTATAGAATAACTCCAATAAGTTCATCCCTGAAATCTGATGATTGGGCACCATACTCAACTTCTTCTTAAACCTGAACCAAGCCTCATACATGGACTCAGACTATAGTTTCCTGAAATTATAAATCTCGTCCTTAAGCTGCAACATCCTAGATGGAGGAAAGAATCAATTCAAGAATTACCTGCACAACACATTCCATGTAGTGATTGATCCTTTTGGAAATTCTCTTAGCCATAAAGATGCTTCTCTTGTAAGTGAGAAAGGGAGCAACCTCAGTCTAAGCACTTTCTGATTCACTCCTGGATTTGTATATGAACTGCAGATCCCTATGAAATTAGCCAGATGCATATTTCCATTATCTGTAGGCAAACCCGCAAATACACCCTTCAGATTTAGGATCTGGATCATAGCACTAGAGATATTAAACTTGACATCAAGGGGCAAAACAAGAGAAATGATGGCTCTAGTCTCTGTCAGGTCAACGTATCCCATATCTTCTTCATCATTCTCATACGGCTGTACATACTAATATGCTGGGATTACTTGAGGACGACCTCCTCTGACACAGTTCTGATTTCCAATGAGTATTACTCAGTAGTTTGCTGCCTGTCTCTATTCAGCTAACTCTATCTCCCAAGCTATTCACTGAGTTTTTTCTACTACCCTCCTTTCATTTTCAGCTTGAGGTAAAAGCTCACCAGTCTGTCGATCAACTATGTCCTGAACTCCTTCAGAAAAGGGGGAAGGATCATCATGAACCTCTTCAGGAATATCATCCCTTTTTGGTTCCGCATTTTACCAGGTATTTGTAGGATTCTCTTTGGATTCGAATTCAGTGGGAGTAAGGGATTTCCCGTACTTTGTATGTTAGGTATACACCAGCGTATACCCAACTAAGAACAAAATCAAAAATAAAAACCCAAAAATTGCACCAACTTCAAATCATAGATCAACACCGTACTCCCTAGCAATGATGCCAAAAGTTGGTGACGTCAAAGCTACACCTCCACTCTGAATATGATACGATCACTGCCAAATATAGTAACCCAACAAAGGCTGAGGTTGAATCCTAAGGGAATAGTAGAATTGTGGATCTCAACTGTTGAAATCAACGGTCCGAACTTGAAAAGTAAATGGGGGGTTTTAAGTAGCAATATCAAACAAGTAGTAAATATCTACTTCAGTTGTAATCAGTCGTAAGTGAATACTAGGATTGTGTTCCCCCTGTATTCTTAAATCTATAGGCTTATCATGCTCTGTTGGAGCAATCCAATATATTGCATGCAGAATCGATAAGTAATGTACCATATATAGTCTTTTGGACGAGCATACAGATTTCACCCTTTACCTTTTGAGTCTCAGGATGTTGTCTTATTAACCCTTATCTTGATCCCAGCTAACTATTATTTTTTGAGTCTCTAGTTATTAGATGAAATCTAACCATCTTACTTAGATAATACCTAGTAGCATGGATCGACAGTTAAATCTCAAATTACTGTTGTCATTATCTTTTCCTAGCCACCACTCCTCTTTTAGAGCAAGTAACAATAATCTAGGCAGGATCCTAATGTTTTCAACCGCTAAGATAATTATTAAAGTGAAGATAATACAATGCATGTATGAGTATCAATTCAGAACAACAATAACATTTCCCCTACTTCGTCGATCCACCAATATTTAATAATCCTAGCTAAGGGTTTTTAGCCGCTCATGCTTGTGAATTAATCAACAGCATTCATGATTAAAAACATAAGGTGAAATCACAATAATAAGAAGTAAAAACCTAAAAATGTAACTGAATAAATCAACTAAAGTCAATACAAGAGAATTCCAAGACTAAAATCGAATCTCGAAATCAAAATATTTTTGTAAGTATCAAGAGTACGTAGCTTCTACTAAAAAAACACATAAGGTGTATTTATTGTACATAAGGAAACCCTAAAACCAAAGGCCAAAAGAAATAGGAAAAAAAAATCGGTGGCTACATGTGGTCACCACATGCGGCCTGACCTTGGGCGCATGTGGTACATGTGGCCTACAGGCTGGCGTATGTAGTGATGGCATGTGCCTGAACCAAAATTTTCTGCAAGTTAACTCTCGGAATTTTGGAGTTCTATTACATGCGTTGCTCACATACGGTCTACATGTGCTACATGCGGTCTGCATGTTGACTTAACATGTGCCAGAAGTTATTTTTTGAGCTCTTCTTCAATTTCCGCACATGTTTTGGTCACAAAAAATTCAAAAAGTATCCCAAACATCCATAATTACTCCTATAAGTATACTAGAACACCCTTTTTAATCCTTTTCATGAACTTACCATCCAAAACATGGTTTCCTGCAAAACATACCCAAAGCGCATAATATCTAACAAAACAACCTTAGAAACATGCATATTTTCCTAGTTTTAAGCGTTGAATGTTCTATATTTCTACAGCACATCAAAAAATAAAATAGAGTTTCTTTCAAGTCTCATCCTTCTTTAAGAAAGATAGAGTTGCTTGAGTTGGTGCATTCAGATTTATATGGTTCAATAAAGACAAGGACTTTGTGTGGTGTATTTTACTTTGTCACTTTTATTGATGATTGCTCAAGAAAAATTTGGGTCTATGTCTTGAAGACTAAATACCAAGTGTTGGATGTCTTTAATTAGTTTCAAGCTTCCGTTGAAAGAGAAACAGGAAAAAAGTTGAAGTGTATTCGTACTGATAATGGTGGTGAATATTGTGGACCGTTTGATGAATACTACAAGCAACAAAATATTAGACACTAGAAGACTTCTCCTAAGACACCCCAGCTTAATGGTTTGGTGGAAAGGATGAACAAGACCTTGATGGAAAGAGTTATATGTTTGCTTTCTGAAGCAAAATTGCCAAACTCTTTTTGGGGTAACACTTTATTAACCGTTGCACATGTTATTAACTTATCTCCTATTGTTGCCTTGTAAAGTGATGTGCCAAATAAATTTTGGTATGGAAAAGATGTTTCTTATGACCATTTGAGAATATTTGGTTGCAAAGCTTTTGTACATGTGCCCAAAGATGAGAGACCAAAGTTAGATGCTAAGATAAGGTAGTGCATCTTCATTGGTTATGGTATTGATGAGTTTGGTTACAGGCTATATGATCCAGTTGCGAAGAAGCTTGTAAAAAGTCGTGATATTGTATTCATGGAGAATCAAATCATTGAAGATATTTACAAAGTGGAGAAGTTAAAATCTTCATGTTCTGATGGTACGGTTAGTCTTGATCAATTTTCTTATACAAGTATGCATGATGTTAGTGGGATACATAATCATGGTGATGCCTAGAACCATGTTTTAAATTAGCATATTGATGTTGATAATTACAATGATGTTGTTGTTGACGATGCCCAATTTAAAAAGTCGTAGATGAGTAAAATGCTCTACTTGGAAGGTCTACAAGAAAGCATATTCCTTCTTCTCATTATTCTCCTAATGGGTATGTGTTACTCACTGACAGGGGAGAACCTGAATGTTATAAGGAGGTCATGGAAGATGAACATAAGGATTAATGGATTGAAGCCATGCAAGATAAGATGAAATCTCTGCATAAGAACCACACTTATGAGTTGGTGAAATTGCCTAAGGGCATGAAATATTTAAAGAATAAGTGGGTGTTCAAAGTAAATTTTGAAGAACACGGCTTGAAGCCCAGATACAAAGCCAGATTGGTTGTCAAAGAATTTGGTCAAAGGAAGGGTATTGACTTTGACAAAATATTTTCTCTGTCGTTAAAATGACCTCTATTCATACAGTTCTTGGTTTAGCTGCTAGTCTTGATTTAGAGATTGAATAACTTTTCTTCACAATGACCTTGAATAGGAGGTCTATATGGAACAACCTTAGGGATTCAAGGTAAAAAGTAAAGAAAAATATGTGTGCAAACTTAAGAAGAGTCTCTATGGCTTAAAGCAAGCTCCCAGATAGTGGTATAGGAAGTTTGCATCTGTCATGAGGGAGCAAGGCTACAAGAAGACTTCTTCAGATCACTTTGTATTTGCACAAAGTTTTTTTTTATGATTATTTTATCATCATCTTGCTATATGTAGATGATATGTTGATTGTGGACAAGAATTCTTTCAGAATTGACGATTTGAAGAAATAGTTATGCAAGTCTTTTGCTATCAAAGACTTGGGTCATGCTAATTAGATTTTGGGCATAAGAATTGCTCGTCTCAAAGACGTAAGGAAGTTTTACTTATCACAGGATAAGAACATTTAACGTGTACTGGAGTGTTTCAACATAAAGAATCACATTCTGGAGTGCTTCAATATGAAGAATGCTAAGGTTGTTAACACACCCCTTGGTGGCCATATAAATTTGAGCAAGAAAATATGCCCTACAATTAAGAAAAAGAAAGAAAGAATCGCTAAAGTTCAATATTCCTTTGTCATCAAAAGTTTAATAGATGCAATAGTGTGTACCAGATCTGATATTTCTCACGCGGTTGGTGTTGTAAGGAGGTTTCTTGAAAATCTAAGAAAGGAGCACTGGGAAGTAGTTAAATAGTTACTGAGGTACCTAAAAGGAACCTCAGCTGATTGTTTGTATTTTGGGGAATCTGATACAATATTGAAAGGCTATACAAATGCTGATATGGGAGGTGACCTTGATAACAGAAAATCCACTACTGGTTTTTCGTTTACATTTTCAGGGGGAGCTATATCATGGTAGTCAAGGTTGCAAAAGTGTATCGCACTTTCTACAACTGAAGTAGAGTAAATTGTGGCTAATGAAGCTGGCAACAAAATAATATGGCCCAAGCAATTTATTCAAGAACTTGGACTAAAGCAAATAGAGTACGTTATCTATTGTGACAGCCAAAGTGCAATAGATTTGAGCAAGAACTCCATTTACCATGTAAAAACAAAACACATTTATGTGAGGTATCATTCTATTCGTGAACAATTGGAAAACGAATTTTTTCATGTTAAGAAGATTCACACGACTGAAAATCCTACAGATATGCTGACAAATGTGGTGCCAAAAGACAAGTTTGAATTATGCAAAGAACTTATCGGCATAAGTTCTCTCTATGTCAGATGAATAAGACTGGAAAGAGAGATTTGTGAGATCCATTCCATGTCTTAAAAATCTTCATTGGCTGCAAGATATGTACAAAATGTCAAAAGTAGAAGATTTGGTAATAACGCTCAACTTACATTTCAATTTGGTGCAAGGCGGTTGTCGTCAATATATTTACCCAACTTTAAAGTCGGGGTCGAATCCACAGGGAACAATGTGAGTGGCGATTAAACTAGTTTGAAACTAAAGCTACAAGTTAAATTCAAACAAATGATATGAAAAGATAAAATGGGGTTTTTTGATGATCAACAAATAATTGTTTGTCACTTTAGTTTCAGTGTTTGTAAATCAAGAGTTTATGAAATAACCAGAATTATGTTCACTAGGGCTTCCGGTACATGACAGATACTAAAAGTGGTTCAAGATTCTCACGGTGGGTAGGATAACAAGCTATCTTTATCGATGTTATGCTTAAATGTCTCTCGACCTACTTAAGCGTTTAATTCCCTAATCCTCTCAGACTTAGGAAATTTCTATTTACTGCCCAGATTTTACCTCAGGTTAACCAATCTTGTTACAATGCTGATTATTAAATGAAGTATTTTCGAGTCCCTGTTGATAATTCATTTCCTACTATATTTGATTTCTTTCTCAAGCAAATCAAGGAAGGTGTGTCTACTGTTTGCAACCAACAAACGTTAATTAAAACTTCAGAATTATCAAGAAATCCTACCACCTTTTGAATCTTGAATACTTAGCACCTCATCAAGACCTAACCCTAGATCTCATAACTCAGGTTAATGGAGTTTATTCACTCATGATGTAACGAATGAAACACATAATTGAATTCATGATTTGAAAGATAAACTTACAGAGATGAATAATAACTAGTGAATCACAGATTAGATCACAAAGAAAAAATCTCAAAATACTGATAATAATCTCTCCAAAGTATTTTCTTTTTTTAAGCCAAGAAATTAGAGAGAAAATGTCAAAAGTATTGTCAAAACTCAATGTGTCTAATAATGTCCGGAATCCCCCTAGAAAACCCGAAAACAAACCTTTAAATAGTTTACCCTAATTATGGAAACAAAATCAAGGTTACATCTTTTCCTCAGAATAGACGACGACATCCGTGATAGCTTATCATGAGTCTGACGACTTATCACGGATGTCGTCAGCTCCTCTTCACTTTTGGCTCTTGATGTCTAAGACTGCCGCCGACGACGACAACTTATCAGGATTTTGACGGCTTATCAAGAACATCATCACATTCTTGCTCCAATTCTCATGTCCTGTCTATATCTGATGATATCCTTGACGCCTTATCACTATCCTGACGGCCTATCACAAAATGTCATCAACTCTTCTAGCTGAAACTCATCTCCTGTTTAAGGCTAACGTTGTCTTTGATAGCTTATCAATGGGCTAACGACTTATCATGAGGGTCGTCAGCCACACTTGTCTTTTATTTGCTTCACATTTCAGCCTTTTTGCTTCCATTATTTTTGGTTCCCCTGCATCTCAACATTTACTGCAAAATCAAAGTAAATTAATCAAAAATAACTAAAGTTGCTCAAGATCTTGCAATTATTTAGAGTTAAAAGCCTTAAATGTGTTAGCATAGGCTCACACATCATTTGGTAGGTGAAAAAGTAGGCCATTAAATGTGTTCACTGCGAACACTTTGAAATATGTCTTGCTATGATGTCATTGATGACATAGGCAAGGACATATTTTTCCTATAAATAGGGTACAATGTCTCATTTAAAAGACACACCAAAATTAGAGAGAAAAAATAATATAGAGAGAGCAATGAGGTATCCACACTCTGTGATAAAAAATAGTCTGTGATGAAAAAATTAGAGTGAGCGATATTTTAGTAGTGTGTGAGTCAAAAAAGGGTTATTTCTTTTGAGCGTGTAGTAGTCTCTTTGAGTAATGTACTTGTGACTACAGTGTAAGAATTCCTTACTATAGTAATATCAGTTGCTCCTCTTGGTTCGTGATTTTTTCCTTATTTAGAAGAGTTTTCACGTAAAATTCTTGGTGTTATTATTTTTATTTTTTCCGTATTATTATTCCACATGTACTTTTATCGTTATTCTGTGTTTATCCAACAAGATGTCCGTTGGTGTATCTTTAGCGATCCATTGCACATTATCTCGATATGGGGTGGTGTTTCGTGCTAGGACAAGGTTATACATCTTGAACTTGGCTAAAGAGAATCAAGGTTGATGATGAGCATATTAATTATTATGAATAACGATGATAATTGTGTCATTTGTTTGGGAGAGCTTCGATCATCATCAGCTGGAGTATTGTTGATCATAAGCTCATGCCTTGTTCACATGTGTTGTAAAGATATGACACCTGAACTTAACTCAACCTCAAAAGGTATCTCATACGGAGAGGATTGTCCAAGTCCAATAAGCAAACTGCCAGTCCATTTCCCAATCAATATGGAACTTTTACCTACTCTTACGCCCCTTCACACTTAGGGCCCAACTGACGCATGGGTTAGGAGTCCGAACGAGGATGAACCTGGCTTTGATACCATAAAACAAAGATTTGAATAGAAAATTCTTATTTAAATGATGAGAAGAAGCAAGTGATTGTAGAGAATACAGTAAATCTTTTTAGTGAAAGCCTATGTCAAAGAATACAACAGAAAGAGAAATTTATATACTAAACTCTAAAATTATAACTGACTCCTAAAATAACATAACTTACTCCTAAAAAGTGCTGAAAAAAATTCTCATGCCAAAGTACTGATGTATTTTGTTATTGACTCTAGCCTATTTCAAATATATAGGAACAAACACCTAAACTTGATAAAACTAAGAAAGCGGTAAATATACACTAATTTGTAATATCATGAACATTGCATTATAACTTGGTTAAATAAAGCTCATACTTTCCCTACTTGTCGTTATGATCTCCAAAATAAGAATTAGCAACAGAAAAATTATGTTAGCTAAGTAGCATTAGTTGGATATGTCTTTACTTTTTTTTTGTTACAAATAGTAGATGTAGTTGAGTCGAATAAAATTACACTTCGAACAAGATGAGAATTCCAAGCTCACTTGCATTCAAAAGTTTTTATATGTATTTAATATTAATGTTTTATGATTAATATGCACTTAATAAGATGGGCACAAGCTATATATAGAGAGATCAACTAAAAGTCCATGTGATGTCCGATAGTATTCAATTTCTTAATACATTGTATTAACCTTGTCAAACAGGTCGGGCTGGCCCGTTTTGGCTCATTTGGCCCGACCCATTTACTCTGCTCGACCCGGTAAGCCCATGGGCTATAGGGTTGTCGGTCCCGGGATGGGCCGTCCACATTGACTGGCCCGATAAGCCTGGTCCGGTACAAACCTGAACCAGGCCCACCGGGTACCCGACCTAGTAACAATTTTTTTTTAAATGGCATTTAGCTGTTTGGGCCCCAAAATCCAAATTTAACCATTGGGCCAACGACATTATAGTTGTTTGGACCCCAACGACCAATTGGCTAATTTATTTTTTTTAAGAAAAATTAATTCAATTTTTTTCTATAAATACCCCCAATTCAAAATTCATTTTTCACACAAATTTCATTCTCTCAAATCTCAATCTCTCTCAAATATTCTAATTATCTCCTAAAGTGCTCAATTTTATTTTTAAATTTTACAATTACAAATACAAGTGGAAGTTTTCTAAAGTCGCAACTTTCGGATACTTTCAAAATTTGATATTGTCATTTCATCTCTTACCTTTAATTTTTAATTAGTGTATTAAATATTGAATATTTATTTTTATTATTTGTGTGTATTTGGAATATTTTTTAGTTTATTTCTTAATATGAATAAAATAAGAAACCTCGGTAAAAGTGTTAAAAAATTTTGTTTCGGAAGTGGTAGTGATAGTAAAAATGAATTGGTGGCGGTTTTGGTAGAGGTAGTTCAAGTAATAGATATACATGTGTGCCTCCGGTAACGGTTAGTTAACCTTTTGAGGAAGAAATAGGTGTAGGTGCTCACGATATAGATTAAGCAGAAGCTCAGAAAAATTATGGTATAGAAGAAGAAAATGAAGTAGATGCGTTTAATTTAGATGATGATGATGAAAATATTGGTGAGATACCCGCAGTAAGAAATGCTAATGTTAGATCTGAATCGGTTAATGTTTCTTCCCGTCCTCCCTGTGCCCCAAGACCTCGTAGAAGAACTAGTATTGCATGGGAATTTTTTACGAAAATAGAAAGACAAACTAAGGTGTACTGTAATATTTGTGAAATTGTATATGAGCATAAACGAGGAGATAATCAGGGGGTACGGGTACGGGTTCGTTGATGAAACATTTAAGAGATAATCACGCTAGAGAGCTACTTATTGCACAAGGTGGTGAGGCTGTTGGTGGACCAACACAAGCTAGATTGAACTCAACAACCGATCAATTAACTAAGAATTATAATAAAATGAAGGACCAGGAAGAAATAGCAAAAATGATAACTGTGGGTTGTTTGCCTTTTACTTTTGCTTCTTTGGATGCTTTTATTCATTATAATCAAATAATTTATAATCCTATGTTTAATGGTATTCGTAGAAGTACTTGTCGGGCCGATATTTTTAGACTTCATGCACAATATGTTTACTATTTATCTATATTATTAAAAAATATTTAATGTAGAATTGTTCTAACTTCTGATCTTAGTCGTGTTGTTAATAAAAATAATTATTTAACCATTACTTGTCACCGGATAGATAATAATTTTGTTTTGCAAAAACGTATTCTAGTTTTTTATATGATGAAGATCGTAGACATACTGAAAAATTTATTTCTGAATCTATTACTAAAATTGCAGAATATTATGGTATTAAAAAAATTATGTATTATTTTTGATAATGCATCTAACAATAAAGCTGATATTGACAAGTTAAAAGCTGACCTTTCTCTGCCGTTACCTGAAATATTCCCTATTAAGTATGCTTGTCATATATATAACTTAATTGTAAAAGATGGTCTTGAATTTTTTGAGCTTTATATTGAAAAGTTCCGGCTTGCTGTTGGCTTTATTTAAGAAAATAATCGAAGAAAAAGAGTGAGAGAATTTAAAGCTAAATATGAATAAAATGGACTTAGACCAATATTAATGCCGGAAGAATGTGATATTAGATGGAATGCTAAAAACTTGTCATCTTGTAAGGTTCCTATTACAATGACATTTAATCAATATTTCGGTTCTTTTCCTGAGTGTATGCTACATGATTCTAATTAGGCTGCAATTGATGATCTTGTTAAGTTTTTGAAATTTTTTTATATAGCTACGGTTGAATTTTTTGGTGCTTGTTATCCTCCTGTTTGCAATATTTTAGCTTATTTAGCCAACATTTCTTGTTTGCTTAAAGAATATAAGAATAGAGATGGTTACAAAGAAGCTGCTAGTGCTATGTTTGCTAAATTTAAAAAATATTTTTATCTGCTTCCCCCAATTTACTTGGTTGGTGCTATACTAAATCCATGTATGAAATATAATACTATGTGCGACTTTAGTTCTATTATTTACACTTCCTTAGAGATAGAGCATGAAGAAAAAACAGATTTGTTTATGGCTATGAGTGATACGAACATTTACATAAAAACATTATATAACCATTATGCTGATTTACTTGATAGAGTTGTACCGGAAAATATCAGTCCAATCGTTGCTCCAGAGGAGCCATCATCTTCTAAAAGATCGGTACATAGTGATTTTCCTGATTACTTTTATGATTTAAATGTTTGGGATAGGGTTGAGACTTCAATATGCACAACAACTTCTCGGGAAGAGCTTAAGTATTATCTTCGACAGCCGATAGAGGATCGTAGAGCAAGGATCAATACGTTAGATTGGTGGATGAATAATGAAAGACAATATTCTGTGCTTTCAAGATTAACTAGAGATATATTAAATGTTTCAATGTCAACCGTTGCATTGGAGAGCGTTTTTAGTTAGGGACAACAACAACTTGGAGACAACCGGCACTCATTGGGAAGCAATGCGATGAATATTCTAGTTTGCCTTAGAGATTGGATTAGAGAGGAACAAAGAAATCAAGGAATGGAGGTGGAGCCGAAAGACGAACAGAATCTTGAAGAAATTCTGACTTCAAGGGAGAACTCAGTACAATCAAGTCCAATGCATGATTTTGCCCCCATTAATTTTGACTGTCCTATGGCAGTTCCCGTTAATATTAATATAAATGAGTTGAAAAAAATGATGCAAAATTTGTAGATTTTTCATTCATGTAAATTATAAGTTTTGGATATTTTGCAATCAATAAAATACAACATTCATTCACTCCTTACGTTGTAATTTTTTTCATTTAAATTGAATTTCTAGTTTGAATTAAATATTTTTAATATATTACTATCAAACTTTACACTAAGTAATAAACATAACAAACATATATACACATATATTCTACATATATACACAAGTGGTATTTAAAGTAGTATATACATATATATATGTAGTGTATATAAACTATATATGTTGTATGTATATTATTTCAAGTGGTATTTTAAGTAGTATATATTCTACATATATGTCTATATATTTTCTATAGACTAAAATAGTATATATTTAATGTGTATAAGTTTTTAAAGTAGTATAATATGTAATGTATATATGTTAATGTGTATAAGTTTTTCATTTAAATTGAAGTTCTAGTTTGAATTAACTACTTTTAATATATTACTATCAAACTTTACAGTTTTCACTAAATAATAAACGTAACAAACATATATACACATAATGAAAAAATAAATATCTTTTAATTTCAAATATAATGAAAACATATAATGAATATATGTTCAAAACTTCAACTATTATTATATTAAGTAGCATACATTGTAATCTTGTATGTATATATGTGTTTTCTAAAGTACTATGATATGTAATGTATATATCTTTCAACTTTCAAGTGGTATTTAAAGTAGTATATATTCTACATATATGTGTATATATTTTCTATAGACTCTAAAGTAGTATATACTTAACTTATACATGTCTATATGTTTTCTAAAGTAGTATATATATAGTGTATATATATTGTATGTATATTATTTCAAGTGGTATTTAAAGTAGTATATATTCTACATGTATGTGTATATATTTTCTATAGACTAAAATAGTACATATTTAATGTATACATGTGTATATGTTTCTAAAGTAGTATTATATGTAATGTATATATTATACGTATATATGTGCATATATTTCCTATAGAATCTAAACTAGTATCTATTTAAAGTATACATGTGTATATGTTTTCTAAAGTAGTATATATTTAGTATATATATGTTGTATGTATATTATTTAAGGTAGTATATATACTGTATTGTACGTATATATGTGCATATATTTTCTATAGAATCTAAACTAGTATCTATATAAAGTATACATGTATATATGTTTTCTAAAGTAGCATATATTTAGTGTATATATGTTGTATGTATATTGTTTAAAGTAGTATATATTGTATTGTACGTATATATGTGCATATATTAGCTATAGAATTAGAATCTAAACTAGTATCTATTTAAAGTATACATGTGTATATGTTTTCTAAAGTAGTATATATTTAGTGTATATATGTTGTATGTATACTGTTTAAAGTAGTATATATTGTATTGTATGTATATATGTGCATATATTTCCTATCGAATCTAAACTAGTATCTATTTAAAGTATACATGTATATATGTCTTCTAAAGTAGTATATATTTAGTGTATATATGTTGTATGTATATTTTTTAAAGTAGTATATATTGTATTGTACGTATATATGTGCATATATTTCCTATCTAATCTAAACTAGCATCTATTTAAAGTATACATGTGTATATGTTTTCTAAAGTAATATATATTTAGTATATATATGTTGTATGTATTGTTTAACGTTTTTAAAATGTACTAGTTTAGGTATTCGCGCCTTGCGTGTATACCTCACTTTAATGAGTTCAAACATTACATTAAATAAGATATTTGTTTAATAGTAAAAATGAATATAATAATTAAATTTAATATCTTTTGATTATGTAAAGATGCAGAATTTATTTATTAAACCTAATCTTTACCACAAATATTTTTAAAAGTCAATCGACATTCATCTGTCATATGTAAATTGCAACAAAACAATACAATGATAGAGATATAAAAAATAATACAATTAAATCTAATCTTTACACACAAAAATTTTCTCAAAGTCATCCAACACTCATCTACCACCTGCAAACAATAACAAAATAATACGATAATAGAGATATCAAAATAATACAACTAAATCTAACCTTTACATAAAAAAATCCTCAAAGCCTACCAACATTTATCTATCACCTGTGAACTGCAACAAAATAATACGATAAAAGTGATATCAAAACAATACAATTAAACTTAAATTTTACACACAAAAATTTCTCAAAACCGATCGAGATTCATCTACGAACTGTAAACTACCACAAAATAACAAACTAATAGAGATATTACGATAATACAATTAAACCTAATTTTTACCTAAAAATTTTTCAAAGCGAACCCATATTCATATAACATCTGTAAATTAAAATAAAACAATAAGATAATAAAGATATCAAAACAATAGAATTAAACCTAATATTTACCCAAGAAATTCTTCAAAGTCATCCGACATTCATCTACGACCTGTAAACTATACAAAAAAAATATAATAGTGATCACAAAGCTTCAATTTTGATCAAACTAATTCTTGCTTGAGCAAAAATTTTGACCCTAAAGAATGATTTTGAATAAAAACAAAGAATATATATATATATATATATATATACACACACACACACATATATATACACACATATTGAATTCTATTATGCTGACAAAAACAGTAAAGAAGTTGAGGGTTAGAAAATCAAGCATTCACCAATCTAGACAAGCAATCGAATCAAGTTAGATGAGCATCAATCATATTCTCCCAATAGGCAAACCGATTTGTTCTCTAGTTTAACTTACATCTCAATATTTATAGAAGTATTTCCTTAATAGAGTCCTATTTTAGGGTATTTTTCTAATTGAACAGTAAAAAGAAAAATATTAATTAATTCTCCTACCATATATTTTAGGAGTCTAATATATTATAGAAAGTCTAGTAGAAAGAAAAATATTAATTAATTCTCCTACCATATATTTTAGGAAGTCTAGTTAATATAATAAAAAATAATTAATTAATCAATTAAAAAATAGTAAAAAAACAGTTTTGTTTAAAGAAGAGTCTTTTAATGACTTTTCTAAGGGATTTCACATTTTTAATATATTATAGATTATAGATATAGATTATAGATTATAGATTATAGATTATAGATTATAGACTATAAATTATAGATATAGATATAGGTGTGTATATATTAAAAAAAATATGAAAATATGAATTTAATTTTTTAAAAAATTTTGACCGGTCAAAACTGGATAATTATTAAGTGGGCCGGTTCCGGTGCATTTGAGCCAAATTTACTGTTTGGATCCGGCCCGAACTGGCCTGTTAACACTGACCCGGTACCGGATGCGGCCCAAAATCGGTTAATTTTCGTGGACCGATGCCGATTTGAACCGGCCCAGCCCGGTTAACAGCCCTACATTATATTCAAACGGGCACCGGCCCGGTTAACAGCCCTACATTATATTATACTGTATTATTTTGATGCACTAGCAAATTCATAATGAGCGTGACTACAAACAAAAATTATTTTGTCCCATTTCGTGTAATGCACGAAAGCGCTGTGATATTCACAATATTAAGAAAAATTGTGAGACTGAAAAGTGGAGGTTTGCAACCTGTCTACAAGCAAAATGTATCTGGATTCGACAAACATTTAGTAGCAGTACGATTAATGTTTCTTTGTTAGTTTTCTTTTTTACCTGGAAGACATTAGCAAAGGGACTGCTAATCTTATGATACATATGCATCAATAAAGACTAAACTTTCCAAACATATATATTTAAGAACAAGTTTATCAAAGTAATTAAGGGAACACATTGGCAACGGAAAAAACTTATCCACACCCAGAGTATACAGTATACACCAAGCCAATATATATACGTGCATGACATGTATTTGAATTTAGATTTCATATTACTTCACCATGATTAACTAACATGTATTTTACGTGTATTTACTTCAATTGATCATTTATCATAGTAATTTGGTTATACACTAGTTGCGGGTTAGTTTTCTTTCCCACGGGGAACATGTATGGGCCTCACGATGACCTCACGAGCATAGGAAGAAGGAATTCTTAGGCAATTCGAATTGGCAAAAATTCACATATAGTCTCATTAGAGTATCTATAACTAACTTCCTAGTCTAAATTTCATATTTACAATTCATAGGCAAAATAAATGATAGTTTTATGTATATATATATACAAAAAAGAAGAAAAAAGTTTATAACAACAAAAAGAGATAAAAAAAGAAATTTTAATGTAATAAATGTCCTTAATCTTCTCCAACTTTTCATTTATTTCTCTGATATAACAGATCAAGAAATATGAATTGATGCGTTAATTACTCCTTCAAAAGTTGATAATTTTTTTTAAAAAAAAAAATTGTGATCTACAGGAGAAAGTTGGTAATTCGTGCATACAAAATTTTGGTATATACGATTTACGTAAATTATTTTTTTACTTGAATTTATTTACTGAAATCCTTTTTTGAATCTAATACGCAATAAAAATTGATTCAATTTCAACATAATGAAAATCGATTTTATTAGTGGTTTGAATTAGATTTTCGAAATTGAATGCACAATATAAACTTCAAACACTTTCAAATTGTCAATTTTGTAATTACTATTATTTTTGTATACAATAACTTCAATTGTAATTTTGTGTTTCAATTTTCGTATTCAATTTTTCTTTTCGTAATTTTGAAAAAAAAAATCACAGGAGTTGTTAAAAGGTTATAATCCTTGTTTGTGTTAGTTTTTTTTCTTTTCTAAATCACATTTGTAATTGCAATTTGTGTGATATATTCATTCATTACTCTACTGCATATTTCATAATATACATATTGATAGTCTTTTAATATTTTTTTATGTATATCTATTAATAGTATATTTGAATTTGTTTATATCTGTTAACATAACTGTATAATTATATTTGTATATCTGTTTTAAAGGTTACAAAGATTGTTTTTATTATTTGTATATCTATTGTTTGTATATCTGTATATTAGTTTACATAAATTTGATATTTGTATATCTGTTGTTTGTATATCTATATATACATATATGCAAATGAAGTATACATATATTCAAATCAAAACTGTTGTTTATTATTTGTATATTTATTGTTTGTATATTTGTATATACAAATTTGAATGTTGTTTGTAAACGATATTGCAAACGAAATATACATATATTCAAATAAAAATTATTGTTTATTATTTATATATTTGTTGTTTGTATATCTGTATATACAAATTTGAATGTTGTTTGTAAATGAAATATATATGCAAACGAAATATACATATTTGTATATCTGTTGTTTGTATATCTGTATATACATATATGCAAACGAAATAAACATATACATATATGCTTATTATTTGTATATTTGTTGTTTGTATAGCTGTATATACAAATTTAAATGTTTTACATAATAACAAATTTGAATGTATATACATATATGCACTCTAAAACTGTATACATCTGCATATGCATTATTCTTCAAAATGTGTATGTGAAAGTTAACTGTATATACATATATGTAAATTGTATATACATATATCAAAAATATAAATTGTATATACATACATTCACTCTAATTCTGTATATATATGCATGTATTATTCTACAAAAAAAAAAGTATATGTATCTACATATATTGAAACAAAAATGTATATTGACCAACAATTCTGTTTCATGAGAATATATACAAAAAAACCTCGTAATCATTGTCAACTTCATTGCTCACTCCTTTTAGATTTAGATACCTTAAAATATTTTTTCCTTTCCGCCTTGCTAGAAGATGCAAAATTCTTTCCTTTTTTTTTTGATAAATCATCCATAGAAAAAAATGGGGGAGTGACTTACATAATATATAAAAATTTATATTATAAAATAAAAATCCGCAAAAATGAAAAAAATTATAAAAACGGGGGAGTGCTCCCCCTTTTCTAATTTTTTTGTAAAATATATGAACAACGAAGAAATTTAACGACTAACTGACATAATATATATAAAAAAAAAATTAAAACAAATCTAATGTCAATAAATATCCTAAACTGATTTTCTGTGGTGAAAAATTCGCAAAAACGGTTTATCACAGAAAAATCAAGGATTATATTTTGTGATATTAGAGTGACTTTGAGAGAAAAATAAGGAGAAAAAAGTTGAAGAAGATCTCTTGAATAATCATGTATTATGATGTTGTCATTGTTGTCGTTTCTTTAATTTAAAATCAAGGATATTCGAGTGATTTTGAGAGAAAATTAAGGAAAAAATAGTTGAAGAAGATATCATAAAAAATCTTGTGTTTTGATATTCCATTGTTTCCTTTTTTTGAGTCAATAGGATAGAGAGAGAATAGAAAGAAAATATCAAAAATAACTATATGAGAGAGAAAATTGATATATACAAATCTTAATATATTTGTATATAGGATCCACAAAAAAAACTGACTTTTAACTACCAAATGACTATGAATTGTAATTTTTTAAAATATTAACCATATCATGTAATTAATATAGTATTTTGTCTATAATATGTAATTTTTCCTTTCGAATTTTCGATCCAAAATGTGAGATGCGTGACTTCGAGTCTTGTACCTTTTTACTAGTCTACTATCGTCAATTTGTCAAAACAACAAACATATCTAAAAACCTATTTAACACCTTATTAATTTCTTCATGTAGCCATTATAATATATATATATATATATATATATCATTATAGCTTTATCCGTATCCATTATGACATATAGCATATATGCATTACAACACTAAAATTTTAATCTAGCTAAATAATGTAATTTTTAGGTGAAGGTGAATTTTTTGGTGAAAAGGTATGCAACCAGGAGTAGCTCGATAAGATCAGTGGTCTAAAACCAACTTTAAAAGATGTTATTTTTTCCATTTTATATATTTTAAAAGAAAAATTAATCAGGTAAAAGTTAGATCTCATCCTCCCTTAACTAAAGATTTTAAGTATAGAGTCTCAAAATGAAAAAAAATGAAAAACTTGCAAATCTTACTAACTCATTAACTGGTTTATATTGGGTGTCTTAAAATCGAAATTAGTCGAAAAATCTAATGAAATATCAAATACGAGATGAAAAAAAACTGAAACCGTAGAAGTCTTAATTAGTGGCATGACCATCTGGCCTACCATGTGTGATACAAGCAAATTCTATGAATTATACGTAAGGGTGTCAAGTGGGCCGGGGCCCGGCTCGAACCGGCCCACCTAAAGAAATCGGCCTGGTTTGATCCAGCCTGGTTTGACCCAGCCCGATAAGTCCAAGGGCTTTAGGGTATCAGGTCCCGGGCTGTTTTTTTTTTTATTTGAGCCTGGTTACCCGGCCTGGACCAAGTCCGATTTAGGCCCGCCGGTTAACCGACCCGGCCCGGCCCGGTTTTTTTTTTTTTTTTTTTTTAATTTTGAATTTTGGGCCAAACTTGTCGTTGGCCCAATGGCTATATAGCTGTTTTTGAGTCCAAATGGCTAGTTTGGGCCCATTAATTAAAAAAAAATATTTTTTACTTTTAAAATAATTTTTTAATCCTAAAAAAAAATCTATAAATACCCTACACCTTCAAATCATTTTTCACTCTCTCAAATCTCATTCTCTCTCAAATCTCAATTCTCAAATCTCATTCTCTCTCAAATCTCAATTCTCAATTCTCAAATATTCAATATATTTAATTTCCTAAAGTGCTCACTTTAATTTTTTAATTTTGCGTTTACAAAGTACGAGTGGAAGTTTCTAAATCTGCAACCTTCAGATACTTTCAAAATTTGGTATTGTCGTTCCATCTCTTACGTTTAATTTTTATTTATTGTATTAATTGTTGAATATTTAATTTTATTATAGTTGTGTATTTTGAATTTTTTAGTTTAATTTAATTTATACTATGGATAAATTAAGAAACCTCGCTACTAAAGGTGTTAAAAAAATTTGTTCCGGAAGCGGTAGTGGTAGTAAAAAGCAAATTACTAGTGGTAGAGGTACTTCAAGTAGTAGATATACCCGTGTGCCTTCGCCTCCGGTACCGCTTGGTACACCTTTTGAGGAAGAAATAGGTGTAGTTGCACACCATATAGATTATGTAGAAGCTCAGAAAAATTATGGTATAGAAGAAGAAAATGAAGTAGATGCGGTTAATTTAGACGAAGATGATGAAAATATTGATGAGACACCCACAGTAGAAAATGCTAACGTTAGATCTGAATCGGTTAATCTCTCTTTCGGTCCTCCTCATGCCCCAAGACCTCGTAAAACAACTAGTATTGCATGACAATTTTTTGAACGTATATCAGATACTGAGGTGCAATGCAATATTTGTCAACAACTATATAAGCATAAAAGCGGAGGCAAACAAGGGAGTACGGGTACGTTAATGAGACATATAGGTGATGCTCACAAAAGAGAGTTAGAAATTGCACTAGGTGGTGGGGATGTTGATGGGTCAACGCAAACTAGAATGGACCCAACAACCGATTAGGTAATGAAGAAGTATAGTAAATTGAGAGACCGGGAAAAAATAGCTAAAATGGTAGCTGTGGGTTGTTTGCCTTTTAGTTTTCCTTCTTCTGATGTCTTTATTCATTATATTCAAGCTATTTATAATCCTATGTTTAATGGTGTTCCTAGAAGTACTTGACGGTCTGATATTTTTAGACTTCATTCACAATATTGTTTTTATTTATCAACATTGTTAAAAATTATTCAATGTAGATTGTCCCTAACTTCTGATCTTGGTCGTGCTGTAAATAAAAATGATTATTTAACCGTTACTTGTCACTGGATGGATAGTAATTTTGTGATGCAAAAACGTATTCTTGATTTTTTATGTGATGAAGACCGTAAACATACTGGAGATTTTATTGTTGATTCTATTGTTAAAGTTGCCGGATTTTATGGTATCGAAAATAAAATCTTATGTATTGCTTTTGATAATGCTTCTAACAATAAGACTGCTATAAAAAAAATTAAAATCTAAGCTATCACCGTCGTTGCCTGAAATTTTTCATATTAAGTGTGCATGTCATATATATAATTTAATTGTAAAAGATGGTCTTGAGTTTTTTGAGTTTTATATTGAAAAAATTCATCTTGTTGTTGGTTTTATTCAAGGAAATAATCGAAGAAAAAGAATTAGAGAATTTAAAATTAAATGTCAAGAAAATGGACTTGCACCGATATTGATGCCTGAGGAAATTGATATTTGCTGGAATTCTACGTATGATTTTTTAAAAATTGGTTATAAATATAGAGTTCCTATTACACTAGCTTTTAACCAACATTGCGGTTCATTTACGGATTCTGCTGATTGCATGCTACATGATCCTGATTGGGTTGTAATTAATGATCTTGTTAAGTTGTTAGAAAAATTTTATGTAGCTACGGTTGAATTTTTCGGTGCGTATTATCCTACTGTTTGTAATATTTTGGGATATATAACCGATATTTCTGGTTTGCTTAAAGACTATAAAAATAAAGATGGTTATAAAGAAGCTGTTGGTGTCATGTTTACTAAATTTTAAAAATATTTTTTTTCGATTTTCCCTATTTACTTGGTTGGTGCTATGTTAAATCCATGCATGAAATATAATATTATGTGCCACTTTAGTACTATTATTTGTGCTAACTTAGAAATAAATACTAACAATGATTCTGAATCTGAACAAGTACAACCTGATTTGTGGACGACTATGAGTGATGCGAATGAATACATAGAAAAATTATATAATCACTATACTGATTTATTTGACTTAGCCGTACCTACAAATATCACTTCAACTGTCGCTCCTCATCCTCCCGAGGATCCATCATCTTCTAAAAGGCCGGCACATAGTGGTTTTCCTAATTCCTTTTATGATTTACCTTGTTGGAACAGTGTTGATAAGAGAACTTACACCTCAAGTTATCGGGAAGAGCTGAAATATTATCTTCGGTCGCCGCCAGAGGATCGCAGACGACGGATCAACATGTTTGGTGGGGGAGTAATGAAACACAATATCCCGTCCTTTCAAGATTAGCAAGAGATATCTTGAATGTTCCAATGTCAACCGTTGCATCAGAGAACACCTTTAGTCAGGGACGACAGCAACTTGAAGACAACCGATACTCATTGGGAAGCAATGCAATGAATATTCTAGTTTGCCTCAGAGATTGGATCAGAGCGGAAAGAAGAAACCAAGGAATGGAACCGTAGCCGAGCGACGAGCTGAAACTTGAAGAAATTATGTCTTCATGGAAAACTCAGCAAAATCAAGTCCAATGCATGGTTTTGCCCCCATTGACTTTAACTATCCTATGCAAGTTCCCGTTAATATTAACATGAATGAGTTGGAAAAAATGATGCATAATTTGTAGACTTTTCATTCATGTAAATTATAAATTTTGGATCATTTCGCAATTCGCAATCAATAAAATTCAACATTCATTCACTCCTTAGTCCTTACTTTATAATTTTTTTCATTTAATGATTTAAATTGAATTTCCAGTTTAAATTTAAAACTTACTTCTAATATATTATTAATTTACTACCAAGTATTATTAATAATTTATTATATTAAGTAGCATATGTTTTGTATATTTGTGTATATATCTTCTATAGATGTGTATATTTAATGTATACATGTGTATATGTTTTACAAATTGTATATATATTGTAGTGTATATAATATATATATATATATATATATATATATATTATTGTCTATGTTTTACTTAAAGTAGTACATATATATTGAATGGTGCGTATATTTGTGTATATATCTTCTATAGACGTGCATATTTAATGTATACATGCGTATATGTTTCATAAATTAGTATATAACTATATATATATTGTAGTATATACATATATTGTAGTATATGTTTTACTTAAAGTAGTACATATATATTGAGTGGTGCGTATATTTGTGTATATATCTTCTATAGACGTGTCTATTTAATGTATACATGTGTATATATTTTATAAATTAGTATATAACTCTATAATATATATATATACTTATATATATTGTAGTATATATATGTTGTAGTATATGTTTTATTTAAAGTAGTACGTATAGTCATATATATTGAATGGTGTGTATATATGTGTAATTGTGTATATGTGTATATATTTTTTAAATTTTAATGTAGTATATACTACATATATAGTGTATATATACTGTTTAACGTATTTAAAATGTATATAGGTGGGTATATATTGTGTATATTGAAAAAAAGTTATTTTTTTTTAATTTTTGACCGAGTTTGACCGAGTTTAGGTGGGTTTGACCGGGTTGGATTAAGTGGGCCGGATTAGGGTGGTTTTTGAAATTTTTACTGTTAAGCCCGACCCGGCCCACTTAACCCCAATCCGGACCCAGCCCGGCCCACAACCCGATTAATTTTAACGGGCTGATTCCGAGTTGGCCTGACCCGGCCCACTTGACACCCCTAAATTTATACTTTACGAGGAAGTTCAAATTAATCCATGTCATCAATGGAAAAGACCACGAAAAGAGTAAGTTTGATGCGGTAACTAATTCCTAATTCTTGTTCTCTTTTTACCTTAGGTTACATGAAATACTACTTTTACACAACATGAGGACAAAATGCTGTTTTTTTCAAAGTTGCATGGTTTAACTAATTCACTTAGGACAAAAGGTTTATCATCATATAAAAAATAATACCTACTTGCAAGCACATATTTTTTCCCTTTTTAAAAAAAAATTAAATCTATGAGGCAAGCACCATATTCGATTATGTCTTCAATCTGAACCACCCCAACTTATCGTGAGTCTTATCGTAAATAGAATATTGACGTTACCGAATAAATATCTGGCATGAATATAGAATTAACTCTCCATTCTCCAATCTATATTTATATATAATAATAAAGAAGAAACAAGACAAGATGATGTGACACCTTTTTATGGCCTTTATTTTCGTTTATCTTTTTTCTCCTTTTTTTTTTTTGCCATTTGTTGAGTTTTCTCCTCATTTTTAATATTTATGGATTAATAAAAACTTAAAAGTCACTCTCCTTACCTCTATCTATTGATTGTGTAAAAATTAATATGTCAATTACTGCACTTCTATTGATTCTTATTTTTCAGTGCCTATTCTTAATTAATACTCCAATCTTATTTTCTAATTCGGAAAAGAAATTTTAAGAATATAAAATGTGTGTTTCTTATAAAAAGAGAAAACTATTTGTGTATAAGATATAATTATCATAATATGCTCTTCAATTCTTACTTTTTGTCCTTTTTATTTGTTTTCTAATTTTCACCTCCATAACTCATTAACTATTAAATTTCTACTCTTATAATATCATTAACTCCATAACTTTTAAGAATTCATATTCATAACCTCTAATTATTTAATTATAAAATTTAAGATACCTATGATATTCCTTCATTTCATCTATATAAAGTTACAAATTTCTGTTTCATGATACACATACTCAGGAGTATTCTTTTTGTTTCATATTTGAATTGGTGTTCTTTATATTATTTATTTATCAAATTCAAACTTATGAAGAAGGTTTTGGAGGTTCATCGTTTGTCAAAGAGGCTATTGAACAAGAGTTTAAAAAAGGAATTCAAGTTCATTGATGTTTTACTCAGTCTACAAAGTTTCATAAATGAATGTTACATGCCAGAGGTCATACAGAAAGTCCAAGTTCTTCGAAATCATGTGTACAGGCTCGGGCACGGTGGTCCTGATTTTGATCTCATATTATCTCAGGTGCAAAACAAGAATTAGAAATAAATACAATAGATGTTGGAGAAACAGATAATTATGATTCAGAAGATAGTGAAACATATACAGAAATCTTAACAAATACAAAAAATTTAGAAATCAATGAAAAACAAGAAGTAATTAATGAAGAAAACTTAGAAAATAGAAACACATAAATAAATACTCTTGATAAAAAAGAAGATGAAAATATAATACCTAGAACATCAGAAATAAGAAAACCTACATATTATAAGACTAAGTTTGAAAGATATAATCTAAAAGATGAATATGAAAAATGGACACCAAAACAAATAGTTAATAAAAATTATAACTTTTTAGACTTAGATTGTGTAATAGATACAGAAAAAACAATACAATTATGGATAGGATATATGACAAAACAATTATTAGATAATAATATAAATGTAACAGATGCACCAGAATATATAAAAAGAACACTAATAGGAACAGTGAAATTATGGTTTTCAAATCTAACTGAAAATAGTAAAAGAGTATTAAGAACTGACAAATCTACAGAAGAAACATCATCAACAACTACAACTAAATTAACACCTATAGAATTATTAAAAAAATATGAAATGACTATAAAAGACGAATTTAACAGCATGACAACAACAAAAGAAGAACAAAATGAAGAGAAAGATACAAATAGGAATTTAATGTTAAAATTAGCAATATGTAATATGTGTTACATAGATGAATATACTTGCGCATTTAAAGAATATTATTAGAAAGGAACATATAATACAGAGGAAAGTAAAGAAATAAGAAAATTATATTTTAGTAAATTACCTGAACCATTTAGCTCAAACATAATAAAGAGTTGGGATGAAGCAAAAATAGTAGATATTCTAGGAGCAAGAATAAAATTTTTACAACAATAGTATAGAAACCTATGTGAAAAATATAGAGAAGAAATAAAAATGAAAAAAACATTAATAAGAAATTTAGCATGTTGCAAAGATAAAATAACACCTCAATTTGGATGCGAAGATATTATAAGAAAAGAAAAAGGCATAAGAAATACAAAAAATTAAAATATAAATATAAGAAACCAAAAAAAAGATATTATGTAAAAAATTATAAACATAAAAAACCATATAGGAAAAAGAAATCTATAAAAGAATGTACTTGTTATAATTACGAAAAATTAGGACATTCAGCTAGAGATTGTAAATTACCTAAAAACCCAAAAAATAAACAAATATCAAAAATAAAAATAAAAAATACAGAATATATGCAGATAGATTATATAGATTACGGATTAGAAATTGAAGATAGTATATATGAAATTTCAGAGAATGAAACGGATAATGAAATAGATACTGAATTAGATGAATTAAATGACTGAAGAAGATATAAGAATGAACCAAATAACTGAAGAAGATATAAAAATAATAACAAAGGAAGAATATTTAAATGAAGAAGGAACATATCAAAAAATAATATTTGATAGTCATATATTTGATGAAATAAAAGGAAAAGAATTAGATTTAAGTGTAGAAAAAATATTTAAAATAGCAACAATAAAAAATATATTTAGTAGAAGAAAAGAAGAATACTACGTAGTAAGCCAAAAAAAACATGTAATAGACTGTAGATATGCAAAAGGTAAAGCTAGTATACCACTAGTAACAAAAAAAAAATTAATAAAGAAAAAAACGATATAAAAAGTAGATACCCAATAAAATATGTACACCTTGGAGGTACAAAGATATTGATAAAAGCATATTTTAGAGAAGGAATAGATACACCAATAGAACTATATTTAGCAGATGATAGGATTATAAGACCTATAGAAAAAAGTATAATAACTGCAATAAAAGGAAATTTAATATACCAAAAATTTAAATTTATAATAAGTGCAAATTATTCAGTAGCAATAACAGATAAAAATATAGATAAATCATTAGTATTATATTAAAAAATATCAGGAATAGAACTAACTCCAGGAAGTAAAATATTTACAGCAAGATGTAAAAATCTATATGTATTAACTACAAAACACAAAATAACAGGAAAAAATAAAATTAATAAAATACAAATAGAAAGTCCTTTCGAACAATTTGTAAAAATAATTGATAATAATGATTATAGTTATAGGGACATAGATATAGAAGAAGATTTAGAAATAATAAATGATAGAATAAATACAACAAAAAGAATAGCTTATGAAAAAACAGAATCATCAAGTTCATAAAAAAGAACAAGTTATGAAACAAGTTCAACAGTTAATTTAAACCAATATTACATAACAGGAACAATAAATGAAAAAGAATATTTAATACTCTTAAATACGGGACAAGAAGAAAATTATATAGCAAAATATCTAATAAAAAATGAGAAAATAAAATCTGATAATAATATATGCCCAGATCTACTAAGAAGCTTACTAAACGCTAAAAGTATAGCAGAAAAAGAAATAACAATAAGAGTTAGAAAAGTGAAAATAGAATTTGAAATAAAGGAAGAAATGCAAAAAACAGACATAATATTAGGAATAAAATGGTTGCAACAAGTAAAACCATATAATATAGAGCATACACAATTATCTATAACATATAACAGAGAGAAATTATTCTTAAGAAGAGCTTTAACATGATATGAAAATATATGTATTAATGAAGATAGTAGTAGAAGGATATTACAGTAGATATTATACGCCTATGATAGATACTAGAGCAGAAGCTAATTTATGTAGATATAATTGTTTACCAGAAAGTAAATGGGATAAACTAAACACACCAATAATAGTTAAAGGATTTAATAACGAAGGAAGCTTAATTACTTATAAAGCTAAGAATGTAAAAACACAAGTATGGGATAAAATATTAACAATAGAAGAAATCTATAATTATGAGCTAACATCAAAAGATATACTTTTAGGAATGCCGTTTTTAGATAAATTATACCCACATATAATAACTAGAACGGATTGGTGGTTTACAACACCATGTAAACAGAAAGTAAGAGCAAAAAGAGTTATTAATAAAATAAGAAAGAAAACTGATTGGATAGAAGGAAGTGAAAGAATTACACAAAAATTAGAAAATATAAAAAATACTGAAGATACAATAAGACTGGTCGTATTTTCAATAAATAAAAAGGAAATAACTATATTTTCAATAAATAAGGTAGAAATAATTAAGCAAAAATTAGAACAATTATATAGTGAAGATCCATTAAAAGGATGGAAAAAACATAAAACTAAAATAAAAATTGAATTAATAGATAAAAATAGCATAATAACTCAAAAACCATTAACATATAATTTTGACAATTTAAAAGAATTTAAAATGCATATAGATGAATTATTAGAAAAACAATATATACAAAAAAGTAATAGTAAACACAATAGTCCAACATTTATAGTAAATAAACATAGTGAACAAAAAAGAGGAAAAAGTAGAATGGTTATTGATTATAGAAATTTAAATGCAAAAACTATGACATATAATTATCCAATACCAAATAAGATATTAAAAATAAGACAAATACAAGGATATAATTACTTTAGTAAATTTGATTGTAAATCAGGATTTTACCATTTAAAGTTAGAAGAAGAATCTAAGGAATTAACCGCATTTATGGTACCACAAATATTTTATGAATGGAATGTACTACCATTTGGATATAAAAATGCACCAGGTAGATATCAACATTTTATGAATAACTATTTTAAACAATTGCCTAATTGTATAGTATACATAGATGATATACTATTATATACAAAAACTAAAGAAGAACATTTAAAATTATTAGAACAATTTACAGATATAATAGAAAAATCGGGAATAAGTTTAAGTGAAAAGAAAGCAGAAATAATAAAAAATCAGATAGAATTTTTAGGAATACTAATAGATAAAAGTGGAGTAAAAATGCAACAACATATAGTCCAAAAAATAATAAATTCAGAAGAAGAATTAGATACAAAAAAGAAATTACAATCATTTTTAGGATTAGTAAACCAAGTAAGAGAATATATTCCAAAATTAGCAGAAAACTTAAAACCATTACAAAAAAAATTAAAAAAGGATGTAGAATATAGCTATAATGAAGAAGACAAAAAACAGGTACAAAAAATAAAATTACTTTGTAAAGAATTACCAAAATTACAATTTCCAGATGAAAATAAAAAATTTACACATATAGTAAAAGCTGATGCAAGTGAATATAGTTATGGAGGAGTACTCAAATATAGATATGAAGAAGAAAATAAGAGCATCACCGTAGATATTATTCAGGAACGTTTAACGAAACAGAAATAAAATGGAAAATAAATAGAAAATAATTATGTTCTTTATATAAATGTTTAATAGCATTTGAATCATATATCGTATATAACAAGTTTATTGTTAGAACAGATAATACACAGGTACGATGGTGGCTAACAAGAAAAATACAAAACTCAGTTACGACAAAGGAAATTCGGAGAATAGTATTAAATATACTGAATTCTACATTTACAATTGAAGTAATCAATACTAATAAAAATATCATTGCAGATTACTTATCAAGACAAAGCTACTCAAACTGATTTACCAATGGAAGAGGCTGATGCCAAAGATACCCAGACTGATTTATTGCTCCAAATGTTTAAACAAATGGAGTTATTACAAGAACGAGTTATTACACTAACTACTGAAGTTACAAATGTAAAAGTGCAGGTCGAGCACTATAAAAAACAATATACTGTGCAGGAAGAGCACATTAAAAAACTAGACCTAGAAGGTGACGATGAGAAACACCTTAAAACTCAAATTACTGATGAAACTTCAATTACAGCTGCAGGAACATCGAAAGGGAAAAATATAGTCACTCAAAATAGACCTGAAATACCAAAGAAAAAGAATTATAACCTCAGCCAAATATTTTCAAAACCATATACACCAAATATACAAAATTTAGAATCATTTGCACCTCCCCAGATATATACATATTCTGAATCACTTAACCAAGAAAAATAGATATACAACTATGCTTCTCGTAAATACATTGACAACATATACACCATACAAACCATATTAAATACCAAACCTATTCAAAGTGAAGAGTTAGCCGCACAACAAAAAGGATATATTACCCAGAAATGCCAAAATTACAATAAACTTATTGTCCTACCAAGAATAAACTCAAATTTTATTAAATCATGTTACTATTATGGATTATTATCTACGGTTTACACAACCAATGGAGAAGAGTTAGCAGGAATCCCAGAAATTCACAAAGAATTTATGACTTACAAGAGAATTACAAACGAACAGTTATTCTATGTTCGATTTTATTTCGCACCAGCAGAAATATTATTTGACGAAATTAAACAGACTATCAATGTGGTCAAAATAGGTATGACCAGAGATTATATTATTCCGGAAGAAATATGTGAACAAGACGAGATATCAAAAATGCAGATACCAAAATTTTACCACAACAAAAGAGTTATTGGAATAAGTAATATATTATCAGAGTTACTTAATAATTATTCAAATAAAAAACTAGTTTGGATATATAATTCGAGGAATCAAGCATTGATTTATTCAACTTGCAAATAAGTTAGAAACCAAGATATGAAAGAACTTAGAAAATGGGGATTAACACTCCTTATACCAAAAGAACAACCGTTAACAAGATCTATCAGAAAGAGAATTATTTCAGAAGAAGCTATGGATCAATTTTGTGAAAAAGTTGGCCAAAAATACAAAGACCACATATGCAGCAGATGTAGTGACAATCACAACTTTATTCCAGATGTGATGCTACACTGACAAGAAAATAGAGAAGATAACCAAAGCAGATACAAGGAAGAAAGAGATAAAGACAAAAGACATGTGAATAAATTAGCATAACTTTACTTTACCTAAAATCTTGTACAAAGTTTTGATGTAAAGTCTTAGACATTTAAAGTTTTTTGTCATTTAGTGCTTTATGTCAAAGTCTTCTTTTAAAAGATGAAGACTTTTTTGTAAACATTAATTAGTCTAGCCTATACTAGTATAGGCTTTGATTTTTCAAGTCATTTTAGGAAACGTGTAAAGAAATCATCTGTATATTTCAGTTATAAATAGAAGAACCGAAGGCAGTGCAAAGGCAAGCCTTTATGCGTTGAAGCAAAAAACTTTCTCTTGTCTACAACACATATTTTGCTTATTTATTAAAAAAACAGGTATATTTCAATGGAAAAATCTAAGGAGGAACAAAACTTAGAATTATCAAACCAACCAGAACAGGTATATTCATTTACTGTTATGAATAGCTAAATTCATAAATTCCTAACAATCATGATATGATAAAATAAGTTCATGTTGGTTACTTTATAGTAGAATTATTCGAAGAATAGCATGTTAAGAAGTTTATTAGCAAAGTGAAAACGGAAAAAAATCCCTAAGAACTATGTCATCCTAAAGGTGAAACCAATGAGGCAAGAAACCATGGTGGGGAGTAGCCAGAGTAGAGGCGCTGTTTAAGGGAAAAATATCTGAATTACCATGCTAATAGTGATCGACAAACATGTTATTTAATAATAATCTAGTATATAGTAATCTAAAATGATCATATTTTGTTATGTATATGATTGGAAGGAATATTTTGATAATATCATTTTATGAAAAATGAATAATTATTTATCTGACGAAATGGTAGATAAATTTAAAATACTTATTTTGTATGTGCTTAAGGATATAGAAATAACAGATATAAGAAAAATCATATTAGAAAAAATATTTGGTAAAGATTATATGACTAGAGTAAATTACATACCATACCTACCTAACTACTCTTACAAATACTTACGTACACACCAACCATGATAAATTACATATATCTAGAATTTTGGGAAAAAGATATGAGAAACATACAACTAGTAGAAAACAAATAAAAATAAATTTAGACAAATATATGGAAACTAAAGATATTAAATATATAGAATTTCTTAATGAAAATATGCAAGAATTATTTAGACTAAAACAAACAACTAGTAAGTATTATGAAAAAATATTTAATCAAGCCTAAATGACAGATGATATTAAAATACTTGTTTTATATATACTTAGAGATATAAAAATTATAGACATAAAGAAAATAATATGGAAAAAATACAAGATTATGTAGAGGAAGAATTATTAAACAGTATAAAAAACTTACGCATATATTATGAACATCAATATTATTTAGATTCAGATGGATATTATACAAACTAAAAATGTCAGAATATATTAAGAAAATTAGAGAAAATCAAGAAGACCTACATAAAGAAATTAATTATAGAAAACAAATTAGAGAAATAATGAAAAATCTAATAGAAAAATTAAAATGAATAGACGAAACCTTGAAAAATTTAGAAAAAAGCAAAGATAAAAGTTTAGATAGTTTAAAAAATTCATTAAGAACTAATCAAGAAAAAATAGTTAGTAGTATTAATAACCTCAAACAAGATATTAAATATAGTACAAATAGAATATATTATTATACATTTATTTAGAAGAATAAAATGATAAACTACGAATATCTAAAATATTTGAGACAAGAAATGGAAGAAATAAGATTAACAGAAAACCTTATAAAAACAAATTTAATTGAATATTTTAAAACAAAAGATATAGAATATTTAGACTATCTTAAAAATAATATAGCAGACTTACAAAAACTAAGAGAAAAAGCTAAAGAATATTATAACAAAACATTTAATCAACTACCATTTAATCACCCTCCAAAATATGAATATCAGTAAAATTGAATATGTTAATAAGATATATGGAAATAAAAGATACAAGAACAAAGAAAAACAGTTAATGAATATTACTTCAAAGTATTTAACAATTACATAAATTAATGGATACATCTTACGATAAGAATAAATCATTAAAAGAAATCGAAAATAAACTATATAGTTTATACCTAGAATACAAAAGATTACATAATACCAACCAGGTTCCTAGAACACTAGATAATTTAACTACGATAATATCTAATTTAGAATATGAATTAATAAAACATCTTAAGTCAAGAAGATAAAAATGAAAATTAATTCAATCAATAATATTCACAAAATACATTATATAAAAATAAATGCTTATTACCTAATAACTATTTATTATCTAGTAAAGTTATCGCGCCTAAATCCGCACCCCCTACAATTGGTATCAGAGCCTATGTTCTTTGAAGTTACGGAAGTGGTATATATTTGTATTTATTTCTAATTTTTCTTTAAATTGATTTATCTCGTTTAATAATTTTTGTTCTTTATCTTTTTCTTTTTTTTTTCTTTTTTTTTCTTTCTGTCCTTTTTCATACAAATCTTTTAATATTTGTAGTTCTTTTTCTAATTCAGCAATCCTACTATTTTTAGTTTCTTCTATTTTTCGTATTTCTTCTGTAGTTTGTTGTTTTATTTTTTCTATTTCTTTTTTTCTATCTATTTCTTCGTTTTCTCTTTCTATCCTTACCATAGCTGCTAACTTATCTTCTAATTTTAATTCTTTTTTTTCTAACATTAAATATAAATGTCCACCTGTTTTCTTATACCTTCTTCCTAGATTAGAAAATACTATTTTTATTTTTAATCCTTCATGGTTTTCACATATTTTTCATCTATTATAAATTCTTCTTTGTTCATTTTTATTTAATTGTTAATAAATCATGTTGGTATGTATATTCTAGACTATCTATTGTTGATTCTAAATTTGATATTTCTTCTTTTTGTGCATTTATTGAGTTTTTACTAACTCCGGCAATTATGTTATATTGTAGTCATTCTATCCTTATTTTTAATTCTTTACGTTTTTCAGATATTATTTGCTTTAATTCTTTATATTTTGGTAATTTTTGTACGTTATTCATCTAAATAATATTTTGGGGAATATCTAAATCTAGTTTTATCAAATAAATCATAATTAATAAATTTATCAAATAAATACAAATATATACCACTTTCGTAACTTTAAAGAACATAGGTTCTGATACCAATTGTAGGGGGGTGCGGATTTAGGCGCGGTAACTTTACTAGATAATAAATAGTTATTAGGTGAAATTAGAGCTGAATACTTTGTTCCGAAAATGTCATTTGATGAGATTTCATCCAAGAAGCGTGGTGTTGCTATTAGTCCAACATTTGTAACGGAGTTCATCGATAGTGTGGTGGAGAATCTCAGTGACATTGTGAAGATTTCTGATTTCATCACAAATGGAATAAGCCTCAAGGGAGTTGAATTTGATGAAATATTTTGTATGCTTTGCTTCAAACAGATGTATTGAGTCCAGTGGCGGACCCAGGATTTATGGATTGTGGGTGCTTAAAAAATTAAAAATTACCTCAACAAGGTTCGAACCCGGGACGTCCCTTTAGTGGGGAAGCTTAAGATAAACTTAAATGCCAGTGTACCCAACCAACTTTTGTTTTAGTGGGTACTTTTATCTGTTTTATACCTATTTTCGTATATTTTTTATGTAATTATACCTATTCCGCGTCGAGTTTACTGGCTGCCGGAGCACCCCGAAAGTATATGTAGGTCCGCCCCTGATTGAGTCTCAAAGCCAAGTTGATTTTCTCACTCATGTTTTAGTTTTGGCTGGCCACGCAACGATAATTCTCTGGTTGTATTTGCCATGGCATGCCAATGAAGATCAAGACTTGGCTCTAGATGAAATGAATGTTTTGCTAACTGAGCTATTGCAAATGAAAATTAAGCCCATTCAACCATGTGTCCGCAAGATCTATGTTGAAATTCTTCAAGCTTTGAAGTCAACACATTCGCGATGGTTTCCTCTTGTTCCAATTGAGTATATAGATGAATGTGAGGCTAGCTTTGTAAAAATTCTCCTACACAATCTGGAAGAAGTATCAACTGTTAGTACCTCGAGTCGAATAGTTGCTTTAAAAGATAAAATGAAAACCCTTCAGGAGATGCTGAACCTCTTGAGAGCCAATCTCATCCCTTTGCCAACACAAGATCTCATATTTCATATTCAAGATATAGACTGTAATTGTTGATGTTGGACTTCTCATTTACTCGTTATATGATAAAGAGGAGGATAAGGTGTTGGGTTATTGTTTTTTTTTTCCTTCCTATGTGGATAAATGATGCCCAATTTGGACCAACCCACTTTTGTCCATAGGCCCTTTACTATGGGACATATATATTGATCTTTTTAGGTCTTATTCACCATCACAAAAAGAGAGTTTTCAGTAACCAAAGAGATACAAACAAAGCTGATTTTTGCACCTAAATTTCAGCCACAACGGTCAACTTCAAATTGCGATTCCCGCTTCGTTTCTTATCCGATTGAGCTTACTTTTGGAATGCTTGTTCCTCTCATCTCAATATTTGATTAGGAACTGACGGATCTTGATTTGGTGGGCTGTAGCTCCTGTTCTTCATTCCCGAACAGTAGCTGTATTTTTTATGCTTTCACTCCTTTATTTCTCTAGTGTTTGGTGTTGTGGTTTATGTATTGTTTCTTGTTGTTTGACACTTATTTTGTGTCCATTTTGGAGAATAATATTGTAACTATTTGGTGATTATAGTGGAGGTTTGGTCCCGTGGTTTTTTACTCTTCACACCGAAGAGTTTTTCACGTAAATTTGGTGTCTTGTGTGATTGCCTTTATTCTTGTTCTATAGTATTTGTGTGGTAATTTATTTTCTTCCATATTACTTTGTTTTTCTTGGTTTGCTTGTCTCCTCTTAGTTCAAATTGGAAGAGAAAGTTTAGACTTGGATATTTTTCCGCTGCTACCCTGTCAGGCTCTTTCATAGTGCCCCTGTCTTTCTCAATAAAGTGGTATCAGAGCGTTGGTTGTTATTGATTATTGATTTGAATAATGGAGGCAAATATGAGCAAGATGGTATGTTTGAATGGTAGTA
Organism: Capsicum pubescens; assembly: GCA_030864215.1. Lineage (NCBI taxonomy): Eukaryota > Viridiplantae > Streptophyta > Magnoliopsida > Solanales > Solanaceae > Capsicum > Capsicum pubescens. Next base: position 252,382,938 of record CM061549.1, read on the forward strand.
ATTATCTTACTTTGAAAGGCAAGATGAAAGATCTTCTATTTGTCAAGAAAATGCATCTACCTGTGTTTGCATCTACTAAACCTCAATCCATGCCAGATGAGGATTGAGAATTTGAGCACTTACAGGTTTGTGGTTATATCAGATAATGGGTTGAAGATAATGTTAGAAATCATATTGTGAATGAGACACATGCCAGAAGTTTGTGGGACAAGCTCGAGACACTTTATGCTTCGAAGACTGGCAATAACAAGTTGTTCCTGCTTAAGCAATTAATGAATATCGGGTATAAAGAGGGAAGTCCTATTTCCGATCATATAAATAATTTTCAGGGTGTCCTTGACCAGCTGTCCGGAATGGGTGTAAAGTTCGATGAAGAAATTCAAGGACTTTGGCTTCTTAATACTTTGCCGGACTCTTGGGAGACTCTTCGAGTTTCTTTGACTAATTCTTCTCCCGGTGGTATTGTAACTATGAAATATGTTAAGAGTGGTGTCTTGAATGAAGAGATAAGAAGAAGATCTCAGGCCTCATCTTCTTCATCTTCACACTCTGATGTTTTGGTTACTGAAGAGAGGGGGAGAAACAAGTTCAGAGGTCCGAATGATAGAGATAAAACTAGAATCAAGTCGAGGTCCAAATTAAAGAATGTTACATGTGACTATTGCAACAAAAAAGGCATATCATGAAATATTGTTACAAGCATAAGAGAGATATGAGACGATAAAAGAACGAAGAGGATAATTAAAATCATGTTGCAGTTGTTGCTAATGATGATCTTCTTATTGCTTGTGGTGAGAATGCCATCAATTTTGTTCGTGATGAGTCTAGCTGGTTTATGGATTCTGGTGCTACTTTTCATGTTACACCAAAAAAGAAATTATTTTCTTCTTATACTCTAAGTAATTTTGGAATGTTGAAAATGGGCAATAATAATGAAGTTAAAGTACTTGGCATTGACACTATTTGTTTGGAAGGTAACAATGGTTCTAAACTAGTTCTCAATAATATCAAGCATGCTCCAGATGTTTGCTTGAATTTGATTTTTGTAGGGAACCTTGATGATGAGGGTTATGTGAACACCCTTGTTGCTGGCCAGTGGAAGCTTATTAGAGGTTCGATGATTGTGGATCAGGGTGACAAGTTGTCTAACTTGTACGTATTTCAGGGCTCTACTTTCATGGGCTTGATAAACTTGGTGGAGAATGATACTTTATCAGAGTTGTAGCATAGAAGGTTAAGTCATATGAGTGAGAAGGGGATTGATAGTTTGGCTAAGAAAAATTTTCTTTCTGGAGTGAAACAAGCAAAGTTGAAGAAGTGTGTTCATTTCTTAGTCGATAAACAGAAAAGAGTTTCTTTTCTCATCCGCCTTCAAGAAAGCTTGATTTGCTGGAGTTGGTGCATTCTGATTTGTGTGGTCCTTTTAAAGTAAGTTCTCATGGTGGTGCAATTTACTTTGTGACTTTTATTAATGATCATTCTCGCAAACTCTGGGTATTTCTTTTAAAGTCCAAGGATAAAGTACTTGATGTGTTTAAAGATTTTCAGGCCTTGGTTGAGAGACAGACAGGGAAGAAATTGAAATACATCCGTTCAGATAATGATGGTGAGTATATTGGTTCTTTTGATAGATATTGCAGAGAGCAGGGTATTCGGTATCGGAAAACTTCTCCAAAAACTCCTCAGTTGAATGGTTTAGCAGAGAGGATGAACAGAACTCTAGTTGAGAGAGTTAGATGTATGCTTTCAGATGCTAAGCTGCCAGATTCCTTTTGGGCAGAAACACTTAATACTGCTGCATATGTTATCAATTTATCTCCTACTATTGCTTTGAATGGTGATGTCCCTAATAGAGCTTGGTCTGGTAAGAATGTTTCTTATGATCATCTTAGAGTCTTTGGGTGTAAAGCCTTTGTGCATATTTCTAAGGATGAAAGGTTAAAGTTGGATGTTAAAACTAGGCAGTGTATCTTCATTGGTTATGGTCAAGATGAATTTGGCTATCGTTTCTATGATCCAGTTGAGAAGAAACTTATTAGAATCCGTGATGTTGTGTTCTTTGAAGACCAAACAATTGAAGATTTTAACAAAACTGAGAAGGTTGATTCTCAGAGTAGTGAGAGTCTAGTTGATGTTGATCCAGTTCCTTTGACTACTACTCCCGAATAAAATCTTCATGATGATGAAAATCAAGTTGATAATGAAGATGATAATCATGTTCAGAATGACCAACATGATGTTATTGATGCTCCAGTGCAAGCAGATATGTTGATCAACAACCAGTTGTTGATGTTCCAAAGAGTTCTCTCAGACGATCTACTAGAGAGAGAATACTTTTAACTAGTTATTCTACCAATGAGTATGTACTCTTGACTGACGGGGAAGAACCTGAGAGTCTTGATGAGGCCATGGAAAGTGAAGAAAAAAAAAGTGGTTTGATGCTATGGAAGATGAAATTAAATCTTTGCATGATAATCATACCTTTGATTTGTTTAAGCTTCCTAAAGATAGAAAAACTTTGAAAAACTGGTAGGTTTTTCGTGTGAAGCATGAAGATTGTAACCCAGTTCCATGGTACAAGGCTAGATTGGTTGTGAAGGGATTTAACCAGAAAAGTGGAGTTGATTTTGATGAGATATTCTCTCCAGTTATGAAGATGTCATCCATTCGTGTGGTTCTAGGCTTAGATGCAAGTCTAGATTTAGAGGTTGAGCAAATGAATGTTAAAACTACTTTTCTCCATGGTGACTTAGATGAAGAAATTTATATGGAGCAAACCGAAGGTTTTGAAGTCAAGGAAAAAGAGAATTATGTTTGCAAATTGAAGAAGAGCTTGTATGATTTGAAACAAGCTCCTAGGCAGTGGTACAGGAAGTTTGGTTTCTTTATGAGTCAGGAGGGCTTCAAGAAGACTACTTCAGACCATTGTGTTTTTGTGCAAAAATTCTCTGATGGTGACTTTATTATTGATTTGATTTATGTTGATGACATGCTTGTTGTTGGTCATAATGCTTGCAGGATTCAAAAGTTGAAGCAAGAGTTGAGTAAGTCCTTTTCTATGAAAAACTTAGGACCAGCAAAACAAATTCTTGGTATGCAGATTATCTGTGACAGAAAGGCCAAGAAGTTGTGGTTATCACAAGAGAAGTACATTCAGAAAGTACTTCGAAGGTTTAACATGGACAAGTCTAAGGTTGTCAGTACACCTTTAGCTATGCACTTCAAGTTGAGCACAAAACAATGTCCTTCTAGTGATGATGAGAAGAAAGATATGAAAAAAGTTCCTTATGCTTCAGTTGTTGGTAGTTTGATGTATGCAATGGTTTGCACAAGACCGAATTTCACTCATGCTATTGGTGTTGTTAGTCATTTTCTTTCTAATCCGGGAAGAGAACATTGGAATGCTGTGAAGTGGATTATGAGATATCTTTGTGGCACTTCTAATCTGAGTTTGTGTTTTGGTACAGGGAAACCTATTCTTTGTGGTTATTCTGATTCAGATATGGCCAGTGATATTGATACTCACAAGTCTACTTCAGGGTATTTGGTTACTTTTGCAGGGCGAGCTGTGTTTTGGCAATTTAGGTTGCAAAAATGTGTTGCTCTATCTACTACAGAAGCTGAGCTTATTGCTGCTGTTGAAGCTTGTAAAGAATTGCTTTGGATGAAGAGATTCTTGGGGGAACTTAGTTGTTCTCAAGAGAGGTATGTGCTTCATTGTGACAGTTAAAGTGCCATACATCTTAGCAAGAATTTTATATTTCATGGTCGGTCTAAACACATTGATGTGAGATACCATTGGATTCGGGATGTGTTGGATTCTAAGTTGCTTGAACTTGAGAAGATTCATACGGATGATAATGGTTTCAACATGATGACTAAAGCTTTGACAAGAGGGAAGTTTGAATATTTTTACATGATCGCCGGGATGGCGGTCTCCTCCACATAGTTAGGAGGGGGAGAATTGTTGGGTTATTGGATTTTTTTCCCTTTCTATGTGGATAAATGAAGCCCAATTCGGACCAACCCACTTTTGCCCATAGGTCCATTACTATGGGGCATATATATTGATCTTTTTAGGTCTTATTCACCATACAAAAATGAGAGTTTTCAGCAGCCAAAGAGATAAAAAAAACTGATTTTCGCACCTAAATTCCAGCCACAGCTGCCAACTTCAAATTGCGATTCCCGTTTTGTTTCTTGTCCGATTGAGCTGATTTTTGGACTGCTTGTTCTCTCATCTCAATCTTCGATTAGGAACTGACGGAGCTTGATTTGGTGGCCTGTAGCTGCATTTTTTATGCTTTCACTCCTTTATTTCTCTAGTGTTTGGTGTTGTGGTTTATGTATTGTTTCTTGTTGTTTGTCACTTATTTTGTGGCTATTTTGGAGAACAATATTATAACTATTTGGTTATTATAGTGGAGGTTTAGTCTCGTGATTTTTTACTCTTCACACCGAAGGATTTTCTACGTAAATTTGGTGTCTTGTGTGATTGCCTTTATTCTTGCCCTATCGTATTTGTGTGGTAATTCATTTGCTGCCATATTACTTTGTTTTTCTTGGTTTGCTTGTCTCCTCTTAGTTCAAATTGGAAGAAAAAGTTTAGACTTGAGTATTCTTCCGCTGCTACCCTGTCAGGCTCTTTCATAGTGCCCCTGTCTTTCCCAACAGAAGAAAGATGTGACTTTTGAGGAAAAGAATGAAGCACCAGTTCTTGATTTTCAAAGCAACATTCAGAATATCAAGGAAGTGATCTACCTCATCATAAGAAAAACTTTACAATTTAACTAGTATTTGTACCCGCGCTATGCGCGAAAAGTTTTAGAGTAAAAATTTCTCAAATATCTTATACATGATAATAGAACAAATTCATTCATATTCTTAAGTAGAAAGATTATAGTGCTTCTCTTAATCTTAAGCTCTTCCCATCATCACATTCATATTTGTAGTGAATATATTTTAAATTCTGGAAAAAAATTACAAAGAATAGATTATTTGTTAGTCATATATCTCATTTACAGTTTTGATAGGGTTGCACCAGGGATCGACTCTTAACCCGTTTCTATTTGCCTTGGTGATGGATGTTTTGACGCGACATATTCAAGGGAAGGTGCCTTGGTGTATGTTATTTGCAGATGATGTGATTCTAATCGACGAGACTCGGGGTGGAGTTAATGATAAGTTGGAGATTTAGAGACAGACGCTTGAATCTAAAGGTTTTCAGTTAAGTAGAACAAAGACGGAGTACTTGGAGTGTAAGTTCAGTAATATGTCGCAAGAAGATGGAATGGTTGTGAAGCTAGAATTTTAGCCCATCCAGAAGAGGGAGAGTTTCAAGTATCTAGGGTCTATATAATTCAGGGTAATAGTAAGATTGACGAGGATTTCACACATCGTATTGGGGAAGAGTGGTTGAAGTGGAGGTTCGCTTTGGGAGTCCTTTGTGATAAAAAGGTGCCTCCGAAGCTTAAAGGTAAGTTTTACAGAGTGTTAGTCCGGACGACTATGTTGTATGGAGCGGAGTGTTGGCCAGTTAAGAACTCCCACATCCAAAAGGTGAAGGTGGCGGAGATGCGAATATTGCGATGGATGTGTGGACATACCAGGAAAGATAGGGTGAGGAATGAGATTATTCGGGAGAAGGTGAGAGTTGCCTCGGTGGAGGATAAGTTGCGAGAAGTGAGGCTACGTTGGTTTGGGCATGTGATGAGGAGGGACCCTGATGCTCCAGTGCGGAGGTGTGAGACTCTAGCTATGGATGGTTTTAGGCGGGCTAGAGGTAGACCGAGGAAATATTGAAGGGAGGTGATTAGGCATGATATGGAGAATTATAGCTTACAGAGGACATGACCCTTGATAGAAAGGTGTGGAGGACGCGGATTAGGGTAGAGGGTTAGGGGGTGGGAGCGCGGCGGTAGTAATAGGGGAGTGCTCTTTTGGGTCTGGAGTTTCTGGTTCGTAGTGTTGGGGCTGTAGTTTTTGGGATTAGTGGTATTGGCTTTTTTGCATCCCGTACTAGTTTATTATGCACTTATCTTTTGTGTTTGTTATACTGTTAGTTTGTTTTGTGTACCATACTAGTTTGTATCCGCTTACTTTTTGTATTTGTTATACTGTTATTGGTCCTAAGCTGGGGGTCTATCGGAAACAGCCTCTCTACTTCTCTTGAGGTAGTGGTATGGTCTGCGTATACTCTACCCTCCTCAAACCCCACTGGGTGGGAATACACTGGGTATGTTGTTGTTGTATCTAATTTATTTGCTTCAATACTTTAAATTGATACACTCAATTTAGAGGTTTATATTTCAAAACAAATTCAAAAATACATTTAATTTAAAAATTATACATGGTTTTGTATTGCCTGTAAAGTTGATACACTCATCTCGTCATGAATATTTTATCAATATTTTTTCCAACATTATTGAAAAATTAATGATCTTTATTAGTCCCTTATTTTTAATGTTACACTATTAGTCTAATGCAATTGAATTACTTTTCTCGTTAATTTTCTTTTTGGTAGGTCCATATTTTGATTTTCACTTTTACTAACTTGCAGACAGTTTTTGCACAGGAAATAAGATAGATCCTATAAATTCAATATTTGTGTATAAACACAATTTATATATATGTATATTTTAAAAATAAAAATAATAAATATATGTACATAAAAGTGTTAATTACGTTTCCATAAAAGCCAGAAAAAGTTTTATCATTTAAAAAAAAAGCCACAAATAGTCATTAAAGTCGGTAATCTTAATGTGAAGCAATATAAGAATCGCAATGGCTAAGGTAAAAAATAACTGTTTCTTCATCAACAAAACATTGATTATATTCATAGATAAATTTAAACGTAATGTTTTTCTCTCTGTACAACTTTAAATAGTTTCACTAAACAAACATAATAGATATAATCAATTGTGACGGCTACAGTTGAGTAAGTATATAATAAATTTGCTTAGAAGTACATCTTTAAAATGAAATATGTTCAAATGTAATAAATCATACTAAACATTGATTATACTCATAGATAAATTTTAATATAATATGTATAAATTTAAAAATAATATGTTCTCTTCTCCGAATAACTTTGAATAATTTCGGTAAACAAACACAATAAATATAGTCAATATATAATAGATTTGCTTAGAAATTCATTTTTCTTAAAAAAAAAGGTACTATAGCGTATTCTCAAAACTAATTAAAATAAATCATACTAAAGCCAAATGGGTAGATGTTAAACACAAAAATTCAAAACATAATAGTTAATCAAAAAAATAAAGCGGGTAAGCTAAATTATTGCCACAGAAAGTCCTCGGCAAAATTACAAACTAATCAAGATTGGAGGCCTAATTCAATCTTTAGAATTAATAGAAATAAGAGAAGACCTACATTTTAGGCCTCTCTTTTTCTTTCTTTCTCTGTTAATTAGAATTTCGTATAGGTCTAATACTAATGCTATTTATAAACTTATATGTTAAAAAAAATTCGTCGATACCTCAACTTGTTAACATCAAAGGAATTTACATGATAATGCAATTCATCATCAACAACCTGGCAATTATGGTTACTGGTAAATAACTATTCAAATTCAATGACGGACTATTAAGCAGTTTATATTACTCCGAGAAGTTCAAATCTTTCAATCAAATTCTCAAGCTCTTTAAAAGTATCATCTATCCATCCCTTATCTTTATGAATTTATATTCGCCACGTTGAAATCCATTATCAAATTTCTAATAAGAATAATTCACAAATGGAGAAACAAAATTAAGTATTTGAAAAAAAACATGAAAATTGTAATAGAATGTATAGCTTTTCGAAATGGATTTCTAGTATTACTTTGACTTAGTATAGATGATAGAGAATATACATAGTTATGTTATGGACTCGAAAGATTTAGAGAAAAGAAATTTTAGCAAAATAAATTAAGAGAGTTTAACACGTTTTTTAGTTCTTTCTTTTAATTTATTTTTATTCACCCCTTCTCCGTTGGTAGAACAATAGAAATACTATACTGTATATAAAAAGACACATTTTTTAGGGGACCATCCAAAACAGAAAGATAGTAAGGCTTAATGAAATTAGAAAACTCAAATATTGAGAGGAAGATAATACTATATAATAACAATAGTCAACAATATCATAGTCAAAAAACTAGAAAGATGACTTACATAGTGCATCGAGAAGCTTTCAAGGAAAAATCATACATGCCAAACTAAAAGTATTACTCCTTCCATTTAAAAAAGAATGACCTATTTTGACTTGACACAAAATTTAAGAAAATAAAGAAGACTTTTGAATCTTGTGACCTTAAATTAAAGTTGTGTTAAATGTACCAAAATGCCCTTTAGTCTTGTGGTCCAAAATATGCCATGTGGAAAGTTTAAATTAAAGTATTACCAAAAAAGAAAATGGATCATTCTTTTTAAAACAGACTAAAAAGGAAATAGGTCATTCCTTTTGAGACGGAGGGAGTAAAATTTATGAGGCTCAATTTTCATGGTCATTATAAAATATTTGAAGAAAGTGTCAAAAGTAAAAAAAAAAGTATCATGACTTCTTGGTCAATAAATATCCTGTTTCTTGTGGGATTAATTACCATGATGCATAATCCACATCATAACCATGGACATGTAAATCTCCACAATTACTCTCTCGTCATACTTTCTGAATTATCTCATTTCAAATTAACTAAAATTATAATCTATTGCAAATCTATCATGCCCAATGCCCCTTAAATTTCAAATAGTAATGGTTCTCAAATGCTTCCTATTTTTTTCATATATGATAAGATGTATTCCCTTAATTTAAAAAAGAATGACCTACTTTGACTTGACACAAAGTTTAAGAAAATAAAGAAGACTTTTGAATTTATGGCCTTAAATTAAAGTTGTGTCAAATGTACCAAAATGCCCTTTAATCTTGTGGCCCTAAACATGCCATGTGGAAATTTGAAATTAAAGTATTGCCAAAAAAGAAAAGGGGTCATTCTTTTTTAAACGAACTCAAAAGGAAAGTAAGTCATTCTTTTTTAAACAGAGGGAGTAAAAGAACTTTCTAAACAGTTAGAGAATCAAGTTAAGTAAACAGAAATTCATTATTTTTCAAAAATAAAAAGGTGATTATATATAAATAGTTTAAAAAACTCCTCAGTTTATAATACCCACAATTGCATACCTATTATGTTTTCATCATCTCCACTTCTCTCTGTTTCATCAGTCAAATAGAATCATCTCAAAGGGATGATCGTCAAATTATGTCTATTTCAAGATCCTCCAACGTCACAACAGTTTTCACGGAAACTCTCATAGCATAATTCGTCCATTGCACAGAGATGAATTAAAAAGAAAAATTGTTTTATCGTTGCAAATATATGGTCAAATAACGTCTTTTTTATTTGGGATAAAGTAAAGAAGTTGTAACTGTTTTGAACATAAAATATAATTTATGTTTGAAAACTTAATTTTTTACATATAGATATGTACAATTAATCAAAAAATTATACCTTTCAAATAAATAGTCCTACATGCCTTGGATGGTAAAAACTTACACTCACCCGGTGTATACACCAAACTAATGTTCTTTACCATGATTATGTAATTAAATTAAGTAAAATACATATTGATTAATCATAGTTAAGTAACATGAACTTTAAATTCAATTATGGTTGCACGTTTTTAGGAGTGAATATTTTTATCTTTTAAAACTTAAATGTAAATTAAATAAGCTCATAAATGGATAAACTTAGAAATTTTGCAAAGTCCCAACCTTTTTGATCTTTGAATCTTTCTGCAAAACTTAGCAATAAAAATATAGAAAAAAAATACACTAACTGTAAATGTAAATTTAAATTTCTTTAAAAAATGTAAAAAAGAAAGGTATAATAATTAATTCTTACCTAATTAATCAACTTTTTCTAAAAGAGCACGTGTCAAATTTAAAGGTTGCCACTTCGCTTATTGTAGAGGCTTTTTTTTTTTTTAATAATATATAGATATAGATATAGATTTGCCAAGGAGTCATGGATTAGGCTACATCGACTTTCTCTTAAACAACCGGTAGGAGTTCCAAGTCCATTACTCAAATTCCCTTGATTTTGTCAACAATCACCTTTAAAGAATCCAGGATGAACTTGAGAGCGTGCAACTTTTTCTCAAGGATGTTGCAGAAGAGCGATACAATAAGCATGACAAATTTCAAGAGTGCGCTTCATTATTGATTGGCAAAGCATATGAGACCGAATTCATGGTTGATGCTTGTATAAGTAAAGAAGTCCCTGACTGGTGTCTTGTATGCTGGTTCATGGACATCATAGATGAGATTATACTTATCAAGAAAGAGATAATACAGATTCAGGAAAAGAAAATAGTTGAGTTTGGCTTAGTACTACATGATACAACTGCCATTGTTGATGCATCAACACAATTGGCTACTACTCCAATGATAAATCAAGAAATTGTGGGCTTTGAGGATGTGATGGGAACATTGAAAGAAAATCTAATAAAAGAATCCAAAGAGCTAGATGTTTTCTCAATTGTCGGAATGCCTGGACTAGGTAAGACAACTTTGGCCAACAAACTTTATTTCGATGAGCTTGTTGTTGTTTCGGGTACACAAAATCTGTATTTTGGTAAAACAACATCAACACAAGTTCAAGATCATATAAAAAACACTTATGAATTTTTTCAACACCTTCAACACAAGATCAAAATGACCTTTCAAAGAAGTATGTTTTTTCAGTAATTAAAAATAAAATAGATGAAACAGAAAAAGCCAAGTCCTTCGAATTCACAGAGTGTCCTTAAGGAAATCATTTCCTCAAGTATCCAAGGTTGCAAAATTTTCCTCCCACGATAAAATGGCTTTACAACTAGAATGTAGCGGTACCTCAAGCTTTCTGGTTTTCTTCGAACTCACTCAATGGGAGATGATCACATAGAGTTTTTAAAAACAAGAGAATATTTTTCTTATGCAGAAAATTTTCATACTCAATTTGTGGAAAAAATACAGGTTTATATAGCCATGAAGTATCCCTTCGAAAAGGAGGCAATGATTCATTGGAAATGTGTATCATTTCAGAATAGTCATGTCTGTCCATTCGAAATAGTATGTCTTTTTCGAACAGCCACAACCATCCGAACAGTCATCCCTTATCCCGAAACAGTGTGTCTTTTACTCAAAGAGTTGTGTCCCTTCCTAGAAACTCACACTAATTGAACTTGAACCCAACAATCCCCCACATGAATGGAGAATGGCTACTCTTTGTAAAACTTTATGGACAAGTATGTGATCATCAAGCAAAGACTGATTGCATCTGGATAAGTGGGTTTTTCTTTGAACTTTCCATAGTGAACATGCATTGGATCCACTCGGTCAATAGGTAGATTTGATATTTTTGAACCGTTGAGCTTTAATGTACACCTAGACAACACATATCACACAACTAGTCTCTTACTATTTATGGTTCTCATGGTTTTGTTCTTTTCAGCCATGAACACGTTCCGATCTCATGAGAGCTTAGAGAATAGACCTTTACTAACATTCTCCTTGAAGTGGATTCCGCTTCGCCCTCACATAGGTAATTTCTAAACGTTCAATCCTATAGATTAAACTATTTGATCAAATCTTTCAAATTTAGATAATCATTAAAAGACTTCACATTATAAGTCTTATCCTTGTTTACTAAACATTGTCTACATCATGAGAATGAGTTTGGTATACTGACAATGTTGAACCTGTCAGACCCAACTTCGTTTGATATCCTTGAACCTAACTCTTGGGATCTCCAGTCTGCTAGGTAGAGTTATCGCCATGCTGACTTGTCCTGGGCCGTAAACCCATCCCCTCGAATGTCCTCTCAACTCCTCTAGTTGGGCCTTTTGTAAGTGGATCCGACACATTATCCTTTGATTTTACATAGTCAACAGGGATAATTCCACTAGAGAGAAGTTCTCTGACGATATTATGTCTCCATCTTATGTGACGAGATTTATCGTTATACATCATGCTCCCTGCCCTACCTATTGCCGCTTGACTGTCACAATGTATGCATACTGGCGCTAATGGTTTGGGCCAATAAGAAATATCTTCTAAGAAATTTCGGAGCCATTCTGCTTCTTCACCGGCTTTATCTAATGCGATATATTCTGATTCCATCGTAGAGCGAGCAATACATGGCTGTTTGAATGATTTTCAAGAGACTTCTCCTCCACATATTGTAAATACGTATCCACTCGTGGATTTTACTTCATTTGATCCAGTGATCCAATTTGCATCACCATATCCTTCAAGTACTGCAGGATATTTATTATAATGCAAAGCATAGTCTTGAGTGTATTTAAGTTACCCAAAACTCTTTTCATTGTCGTCCAATGAGTTTTATTGTGATTACTCATGTAACAACTCAACTTACTAATAGCACATGCTATGTCTGTCCTTGTACAATTCATGATATACATTAGACATCCCAACATTCTTGCGTATTCCAACTGTGATTCACTTTCACCCTCATTCTTTTGAAGTTCGAAGCTCATGTCCAATAGAGTCTTGGCAATACCAAATTCCAAATACTTGAATTTTTTAAGTAACTTTTTGATGTAATGAGACTGTGACAATGTCAATCCTTGTGGAGTTCTATGGATTCTTATTCCCAAGATCACATCCGCAACTACAAGTTTTTTCATATCAAACTTGCTCTCAAGCATTCGTTTCGTAGCATTTATGTTAGAAATATCTCCGCTGATGATCAAAATATCATCTACATACAAACAAATAATGATTAGCTAATTTGGAGTGTCTTTAATGTAAACACATTTATCACATTAATTTAGCTTGAACCCGTTTTCCAACATGGTTTGGTCAAACTTCGCATGCCACTGTTTAGGTGCTTGTTTTAGTCCATAAAGTGACTTAACAAGTTTATACACCTTATTTTTTTCCCGGAACCACAAAACCCTCAGGATATTCTATGTAAATTTCATCCTTCAATTCTCCATTTAGGAATGCTGTTTTTACATCCATTTGATAGATTTCAAGATCATATACCGCCGCAAGGCAATTAACATTTGAATTGACGTTATCCTCATTACAGGCGAGTATGTATCAAAGTAATCAAGGCCTTCCTTTTGTTTAAAGCCTTTTACTACAAGTCTTGCCTTGTATTTGTCAATAGTACCATCCACTTTTATTTTCCTTTTGAAGATTCATTTAGAACCTAAAGGTTTATTTCCCGGAGGAAGATCAACCGACTCCCATATATGATTGCTTAAGATTGAATCAATCTCATTATTGACTGTCTCTTTTTAAAAGGATGAGTCTGACAACGACATCGCTTCTTTAAATATTTGAGGCTCATTTTCTAAGAGAAATGTTACAAAATCCGATCCAAACGAAGTTGACGTTGTTTGACGTGTACTATGTCTTGGATTCTCATCATTATTTACATCCTCACTTGGTTCATCTCGAGGTCGTTTAGACCCCCCACTAGATTGTTCATGTCTAGTTTTATACGGATAAATGTGTTCAAAGAATTCAACATTATCTGATTCAATTATCGTATTTTCATTGATAGACGAATGTTTAGATTTATGAACCAAAAACCAACACGCTTTACTACTTTTAGCATATCCTATGAATACGCAGTCCACCGTCTTAGATCCTATCCTTACTCCTTTAGGCATAGGAACTTAGACCTTCTCAAGACACCCCCACACTTTGAAATATTTAAAGTTGGATTTTGTTCCTTTCTATTTTTCATATGGAATTTATTGTGTCTTACTATGGATCACTCTATTGAGTATTCGGTTAGCCGTAAGGATAGCTTCCCCCCATAAGTTTTGCGGTAAACCTGAACTTATAAGTAAGACATTCATTATTTTCTTTAAGGTTCAATTTTTTCTTTTTGCAATTCCATTAGATTGAGGTGAATACGGGAACGTAGTTTGATGGACAATTCCATTCTCTACACATATTTCTTCAATGGGAGATTCATATTCTCCACCCCTATCAATTTTTATCGTTTTGATTTTTTTCTCTAACTGATTTTCAACTTCTGTTTTATATTGCCTAAACGCATCTATTACTTCATCCTTATTGTTTAGCAAATAGACATAACAATATCTAGTGCAATCGTCAATAAAAGTTATAAAATACTTTTTTTCACCATGAGATGGTGTTGACTTCATATCACAAATGTCAGTGTGGATTAAGTCTAAGGGATTGGAATTCCTTTCAACGGACTTATACGGATGCTTAGTATACTTTGATTCCATACACGTTTGATATTTTAATTTATTGCACTCAAAGTTTGGCAAAACTTCTAAGTTAATCAGTTTTCACAATGTTTTGTAATTAACATGTCGTAATAGTTCATACCATAAATCATTAGACTTAAGCAAGTAAGAAGAAACTAAAATTTTATTGATTTCAATATTCATTAAACTCATTTTGAATAGGCCCTCAGTGAGATAGCCTTTTCTTACATATATTTCTCCTTTACAAAGTATAATTTTTCCGAAAATAAATACACATTTGAATCCATTTTTGTCAAGAAGTGATACAGAACTCAATTTTTTTCGTAACTCCGGTACATACAGGACATTGTTCAAAGTCAACACTTTTCTCGATGTCATTTTCAGGCATACTTTTCTTGTTTCTTTAACTTTTGAAGTTGCGGTATTGGCCATATATATCTTCTCTTCGCCTTGAGTCGGAGAAAAAAAAGCAAACAACTCCTTATTTGCACAAACGAGGTGGGTGGCACCAGAATCCATCCACCATTCTCGAGGATTTCCCACCAAGTTACATTCAAATAGCATGGCACACAGATCGTCCATTTCTTTCTTGGATTCAACAATATTTACTTGGTCCTTCTTTTTTCTTTATTTGGACACGACAATCTGTTGACTTGTGGCCAATCTTGCCACAGTTAAGACATTTTCTCTTGAATTTCTTCTTAGGTTGATATAATAGAGGGATATAATTTTTTTGCAAATTTGTATGTCTTACAAGGCTCTACGATTACAGGTGATGCAACTATTTCTACCTCCCTTCTATCAGAAAGTAATGTTGCTAAACTTTGGCATATGCACCCGGGACATATGAGTAAAAATGGGATGGCTGAACTAAGCAAGAGAGGACTTCTCGATGGGCAGAGTATTACCAAACTGGAGTTTTGTGAGCATTGTATTTTTGGGAAGCAGAAGAGATTCGGATTCACTAAAGGCATCCATTCAAATAAAGGCACACTTGATTACATTCATTCTGATTTGTGGGGTCCTTCTAGAGTACCTTCTAGAGGAGGTGCGAATTATTTGTTAACTATTATTGATGACTATTCCAAAAAAGTTTGTCTATTCTTCCTGAAGCAAAAGAATGGTGTGTTCACTACTTTCAAAGAGTGAAAGATTATGATTGAAAAGAAAATAGGGAAGCAGGTAAAACACCTTCGGACTGATAATGGTTTAGAGTTCTGTTCTAATGAATTTAATGCTCTGTGCAAGTCAGAAGGAATTGTGAAGCACTTGACAGTTCATCATACTCCGCAGCAGAATGGTGTGGCTGAACGAATGAATAGGACTATAATAGAGAAGGTGCATTGTATGCTCTCTAATGCTGGTTTACCCAAGTATTTTTGGGATAAAGTTTCTTCCATAGCTTATCTTCTTATTAACCACTCTCCCTCCATTGCGATTGATAAAAAGACTCCACAAGAGGTATGGACTGGTACTTATGCTAGTTATTCTGATTTGAGGATATTTGGATGTCCTGCATATGCTCATGTTGATAATGGAAAGTTGGAGACTAGATCTTTCAAGTGCTTATTTATGGGTTATAAGCCTAGTGTTAAAGGTTATAAGCTTTGGTGTCCATAAAGCAGAAAGGTTATAATTAGCAGGGATGTTGTGTTTGATGAAATTACCATGCTTCGGGCCCCTTTCGAATCTAGTGTTTTGCCTTCAGATGAGCTTAGTGACATGAATCAGCAAAAGTCATTCACCCACGTTGAATTGCAAATTGGAGCAGAATCTACACCAATGCCTACTTCTCAGTCTAGCCCAGAGATATATAGTGGTACTATTTCTTCTTCACTACTAGTGACGCCACAATATTCTATTGCTAAAGACAGGTTTAGAAGAGATATTAGACCTCCTCAGAAGTATGCTGAAGCTGATTTGGTTGCTTATGCATTGAATATAGTAGAAGGTATTAATTCTGTTAAAGAGACTTCTTCTTACTCAGAGCCAGTTAGTTGTGAAGATTTCGGCCGATGGATGATTTCTATGTAGGAGGAGATGGAATCACTTCATAAGAATGACACATGGGATTTGGTGAGATTTCCTAAATATAAGAAAGTTGTCCGTTGCAAGTGGGTATTCGAAATCAAAAATGGAACATCGGGAGTTGAAGATGCTAGGTACAAAGCAAGACTAGTTTCTTAAGGTTACAGTCAGGTTCCAGGTGTTGACTTCATAAATGTGTTTTCTCCAGCTGTAAAGCATAGTTTGATTCGATCATTGCTTGGTATTATGGCGATGCATGATCTCGAGCTTGAGCAGTAGGATGTCAAAACTGCAATATTACATGGAGAACTTGAGGAGGATATCTTTATGCAACAACCAGAGGGTTTGTAGTCTCAGGAAATGAGAACTATTTATGCTTGCTGAAAAAGTCTCTTTATGGCTTAAAACGGTCTCCCAGGCAGTGGTATAAGTGGTTTGACTCTTTTATGACCTCTCATATGTTTTGGAGGAGTAGTTATGATAGTTGTGTCTACTTCAAGGAGGTAAGTGATAGTTTATTCGTATATCTTCTCTTGTATGTTGATGATATGTTGATTGCAACAAAGGATATGAGAGAGATAATAAAAGTCAAAGCCCAGCTCAACAAGGAGTTCGAGATGAAGTATCTAAGAGTAGCAAAGAATATTTTTGGCATAAAAATTATGAGGGATAGAGAGAAGTATAAGTACTACTTGAGTCAAAAAAGGTATATTGAGAAAGTGTTTCACAGGTTTAATATGAAAAATGCCAAACCTGTAAGTACTCCATTAGCAGCTCACTTCAAACTCTCGGCCACTTTATCTCAAAAGACAGATGATGAGTGTGACTATATGTCTTGAGTTCTGTACTTTAGTGTCGTCGGGTCTCTTATGTATGCGATGGTGTGTTCCTGTCAGTGCAGTTAGCAGATACATGGCAAATCTTGACAAAGAACATTGGAAAAGAGTACAGTGGATTTTTAGATACTTGCATGGATCTGCTGATGTTTGTTTACAGTTTGGGCGAAATAGAGATGGAGTAATTGGGTATGTTGATTCTGATTTTGTAAGAGATCATGATAAAAGGAGGTCCCTTACAGGCTATGTTTTCACCATTGGTGGTTGTGCTATTAGTTGGAAAGCTAGTTTACAGACTATAGTTGCTTTGTCAACTACCGAGGCAGAGTATATGGCTATTATAGAGGCTTTCAAGAAAAATATTTGGTTAAAGGGTATGTTCGGTGAACTTAGCAAAGACTTACAGATTACTATAATTTTTTGCGACAGCTAGAGTGCTATCTTCCTTACGAAAGATCAGATGTTGTATAAGAGAACAAAGCACATCAATGTTCCATATCATTTTGTGCGTGAAATTATTGGTCGTAGTGATATTGTGGTGAGCAAGATTAGAACTCATGATAATCCTACTGATATAATGACCAAGACACTACCAAGTGCCAAGTTTGAGCATTGCTTGGACTTGGTTAGTGTTAGCTATTAAAATATACCATTAGGGGCTTTTGTGAAAGAGGTGGAGAGTTTGTCATGAAATGGATTTGAGTTCAGAATTAGAATTCTTGTCAAGATAGAGATTGTTAGTGTTGTGACCTGAATTTTGTTGATCCAACCTAGAAAATTTCGCGGTGCGACTCATGTTGGTTATTTTCAATGGGGTATGTGGTAGTAGCGTAGGGATTGAGCTGACAGGACCGATATGGACCTTTATGTTTTTGGGCCTAGGACTAATTTGTATGCACATATTATATAAGTGCATTTAGTGGGTTGTTTTGGGTACTAAAAAAATTTAGCCTTCTCCACATTATACTCTCTCTCCATTATAGTGAAACCTTTTTTGCCTCTTCCCGTGGTTTTTCTTCGCAAGGGTTTCCACGTAAATCTGTGTGTTGTTGTTATTTTATTTTACTTGTGGTTTGCTTACTCTGTCTGAATCATAACAAACTGGTATCAGAGTCTGTTTGATCATTTTCTCGGGGATAACAACCATGAAGTATGATATTCCGTTGTTCGATCGCAACACCAGATTTTTATCATAGCAGGTTAAGCTGCGGGCTGTGCTTGCGCAGATGGATTTGGATGATGATCTATTAGGGTTTTATAAGATGCCCTTTATCGTATACGAACGAGGACAAACGGTGTAAGGATCAGAAGGCTCTATCTCAGATCCACCTTCATTTATCCAAATAGATTCTACAGGATATTTTGAAGGAGACCACTGCCACTGCGTTATTGTTGAAATTGGAATAGCTGTGTATGACGAAGATCCTAACAAGTAAGTTTCATTTCAAACAACGACTTTATTCCCATTGCATATCTAAGGATGCATCTTTGAAGGATCGCCTATCTGTATTTAAGAAAATCATCTCAGATTTAGAGACTCTAGAGGTTAAGTACGATGAGGAAGATCTAGGGTTGATTTCATTGTGTTCGATGTCTGTATCATACACGACCTTTAGAGATACGATTTATATAGTCATGATACCCTGACCATAGATGAAGTCTATGATGCGTTGTTCTCTAAGGAGAAGATGAAGCATCTTGTGAATGGGTTAGAGACTTAAGGAGATGGTCTCATTATTCGAGGAAGGAATCGTGAGAAGAACTCTGGGGGTAATGATAGAAACAGATCAAAATCCAGAAATAGAAACAAAACCTGTAATTACTGCAAGAAGAAGGGCTACATCAAATCCAAGTGTTGGAAGTTACAAAATAGAGAGAAAATAGAAGCTCCAAAAAATGAAGGAAAACCAACCAGAGAAGTTCGATGAAGCTAGTTTTGTTGAAGATGGTGGTAGTGATGGAGAACTCTTGGTTGTTTTTTATGGTGACTCCAAACCCTGTGAGGATTGGATTCTTGATTCAGCCTGCATATTTCATATGTGTCACAATCGGGATTGGTTTACAACATATAAAGTAGTCTCTAAAGGTGCTGTGTTGATGGGAAATAACACACCTTGCAAGATAACTGGTATTGGAACAATCAGAATTAAGATATTTGATGGGGTTGTGAGGACACTTGGTGATGTGCGGTATGTCCCATACTTGAATAGAAATCTTATTTCCTTGAGTAATCTTGATTCGAATGGTATAGGCACACTGGTAAAGGTGGAGTCCTGAAGGTTACGAAAGACGCTCTTGTTGTAATAAAGGGACAAAAAAGTTTGCAAATTTGTATGTCTCGCAAGGCTCTACGATTACAGGTGATGCAGCTATTTCTACCTCCCCTCTATTAGAAAGTGATGTTGCTAAACTTTGGTATATGCACCCGGGGCATATGAGTGAAAATGGGATGGCTGAACAAAGCAGGAAAGGACTTCTCGATGGGCACAGTATTACCAAACTGGAGTTCTGTGAGCATTGCATTTTTGGGAAACAGAAGCTATCCAGATTCACTAAAGACATCCACTTAACTAAAGGCACACTTGATTACATTTATTCTGATCTATGGGGTCCTTCTAGAGTACCTTCTCGAGGAGGTGCGAATTATTTGTTAACTATTATTTATGACTATTCCAGAAAAGTTTGGTTGTTCTTCCTGAAGCAAAAGAATGGTGTATTGCCTACTTTCAAAGAGTGAAAGATTATGATTGAAAAACAAACAGGGAAGCAGGTAAAATGCCTTCGGACTGATAATGGTTTAGAGTTCTGTTCTAATGAATTTAATGCTCTGTGCAAGTCAGAAGGAATTGTGAAGCACTTGACAGTTCATCATACTCCGCAGCAGAATGGTGTGGCTGAACGAATGAATAGGACTATAATAGAGAAGGTGCATTGTATGCTCTCTAATGCTGGTTTACCCAAGTATTTTTGGGATAAAGTTTCTTCCATAGCTTGTCTTCTTATTAATCGCTCTCCCTCCATTGCGATTGATAAAAAGACTCCACAAGAGGTATGGACTGGTACTTATGCTAGTTATTCTGATTTGAGGATATTTGGATGTCCTACATATCTTATGTTGATAATGAAAAGTTGGAGCCTAGATCTTTCAAGTGCTTATTTATGGGTTATGAGCCTGGTGTTAAAGGTTATAAGCTTTGGTGTCCATAAGCAGAAAGGTTATAATTAGCAGGGATGTTGTGTTTGATGAAACTACCATGCTTCGCGATCCCTTCGAATCTAGTATTTCGCCTCTAGATGAGCTTAGTGACATGAATCAACAAAAGTCATTCACTCACGTTGAATTGTAAATTGGAGCAGAGTCTACACCAGTGCTTACTTCTCAGTCTAGCTCGGAGATCCAGAGTGGTACTATTTCTTCTTTATTATCAGTGACGACACAATATTCTATTGCTAAAGACAGGTCTAGAAGAGATATTAGACCTCCTCAGAAGTATGCTGAAGATGATTTGGCTGCTTATGCATTGACTATAGTAAAAGGTATTAATTCCGTTAAAGTGCCTTCTTTTTACTCAGAGGCAGTTAGCTGTGATGATTTCAGCCGATAGATGATTGCTATGCAGGAGGATATGGAATCACTTCATAAGAATGACACATGGGATTTGGTGAGATTTCCTAAAGATAAGAAAGTTGTCTGTTGCAAGTGGGAGTTCAAAAAGAAAAAAAGGAGCATCGAGAGTTGAAGATGCTAGGTACAAAGCAAGACTAGTTGCTAAAGGTTACAGTTAGGTTCCAGGTGTTGACTTCACAGATGTGTTTTCTCCAGTTGTAAAGCATAGTTTGATTCGAGCCTTGCTTGGTATTATGGCCATGCATGATCTTGAGCTTGAGCAGTTGGATGTCAAAACTGCATTCTTACATGGAGAACTTGAGGAGGATATCTATATGCAACAACCAGAGGGTTTTGTAGTCTCAGGAAAGGAGGACTATGCATGCTTGCTGAAAAAGTCTCTTTACGGCTTAAAATGGTCTCCCAGGCAGTGGTATAAGAGGTTTGACTCTTTTATGACCTCTCATATGTTTCGGAGGAGTAGTTATGATAGTTGTGTCTACTTCAAGGAGGTAAGTGATGGTTCGTTCATATATCTTCTCTTGTATGTTGATGATATGTTGATTGCAACAAAGGATATGAGAGAGATAATAAAAGTCAAAGCCCAGCTCAGTAAGGAGTTCGAGATGAAAGATCTAGGAGTAGCAAAGAAGATTTTTGGCATAAAAATTATGAGGCATAGAGAGAAGTATAAGTTATACTTGAGTCAGAAAAGGTATATTGAGAAAGTGCTTCACAGGTTCAATATGCAAAATGCCAAACCTGTAAGTACTCCATTGGCAGCTCACTTCAAACTCTCGGCCACTTTATCTCCAAAGACAGATGATGAGCGTGACTATATGTCTTGAGTTTCATAATCTAGTGCTGTCGGGTCTCTTATGTATGCGATGGTGTGTTCCTGTCAGTACAGTTAGCAGATACATGGAAAATCTTAGCAAAGAACATTAGAAAACAGTTCAATGGATTTTCAGATTCTTGCATGGATCTGCTAATGTTTGTTTGCAGTTTGGGCGAAATAAAGATGGAGTAATCGGATATGTTGATTCTGATTTTGCAGGAGATCATGATAAAAGGAGTTCCCTTACAGGCTATGTTTCACCATTGGTGGTTGTGCTATTAGTTGGAAGCTACTTTACAGACTATAGTTGTTTTGTCAACTACTGAGGCAGAGTATATGGCTATTACAGAGGCTTTCAAGAAAGATATTTGGTTAAAGGGTATGTTCGGTGAACTTATCAAAGACTTATAGATTACTATGATTTTTTGCGACAACCAGAGTGCTATCTTCCTTACGAAAGATCAGATGTTTTACAAGATGACAAAGCACATCGATATTCCATATCATTTTATGCATAAAATTATTGCTCGTGGTGATATTGTGGTGAGCAATATTAGTAATCATGGTAATCCTACTGATATGATGACCAAGACACTACCAAGTGCCAAGTTTGAGCATTGCTTGGACTTGGTTAGTGTTAGCTGTTAAAATATGCCCTTAGGGGCTTTTGTGGAAGAGATGGAGAGTTTGTCATGAAATGGATTTGAGTTCTAAATTAGAATTCATGTCAAGGTAGAGGTTGTTAGAGTTGTGACTTGAATTTTGTTGATCCAACCTAGAAATTTTTGCGGTGCGACCCATGTTGGTGATTTTCAATGGGGTCTGTGGTAGTAGCGTAGGGATTGGGCCGACAGGCCCGATATGGACCTTTATGTTTTTGGTCCTAGGACTTATTTGTATGCACATATTATATAAGTGCATTTAGTGGGTTGTTTTGGGTATTCAGAAAATTCAGCCTTTCCCACATTGTACTCTCTCTCCATTATAGTGAAACCTCTTTTGTCTCTGCCCATGGTTTTTTACCATATGGGTTTCCATCTAAATCTCTGTGTTGTTCTTGTTTTATTTTACTTGTGGTTTGCTTACTCTGTCTGAATCATAATAAAGATAAAATGGCTTCACAACCAGAATGTAGCGGTACCTCAAACTTTCTGGTTTCTTCGAACTCACTCAATGGGAGATAATCACACAACATTTTTAAAAACAAGAGAATATTTTTCTTATGCAGAAATTTTTCATACTCAACCTGTGGAAAAAATGCAGGTTTATATAGCCATGAAGTGCCCCTTCGGAAAGGAAGCAATGGTTCATCGAAAAGGTGTATCATTTCGGAATAGTCATGTCTGTCCATTCAAAATAGTATGTCTTTTTCGAACAGTCACAACCATCCGAACAGTCATCCCTTTTTCCAAAACAGTGTGTCTTTTACTCAAAGAGTTGTGTCTCTTCCGAGTAACCTTTCATTTTCCATTCACACTAATTGAAATTGAACCCAACACTTGTAATGTCACACTTTGATATTCATGCCCAATGTGTTTGTCTAAAGTGTATCGTGTAAGGACTTGTTACTAGTCATTTTGCGTGATGCTATTGGTGATATCCCTGTGTTTCATAGACCGCCTAGTGATGCTGAGGTAGCAGATAGGTTACAGAAAGTTTTGTTGACCAACAGGTATCTCATCCTTATTGATGACATATGGGAAACTACTGCATGGGATGATTTAAGATCTTGTTTCTATGATGCTAATAATGGCAGTCCAATTATTTCACAACGCGAGATCATGAAGTTGCTATTTATACAAAATCTTCGAGTGATGCTCTTAGGCATCGTATGTTTAAAGAAGATGAAAGTTGGAAGTTACTTGAAAAGAAAGTGTTTGTAAAGAAAACTTCTCTCCACACCTCACTGAAGTTGGGCAAGAAATAACAAAGAAATGTGGAAGGCTGCCTCATTCAATTGTTCTGGTGGCAGGTATTCTCGCAAAGATGGAGAAGAACGAACAATATTGGAGACAAGTGGCTGCAGAATTATGTCCACACATTCACAATGATTCAAAGGACATTATAGAGAAAAGTTATCAGCATTTACCTTATCATGTTCGACTTTGCTTTCTATATTTTGGAGCATTCCTAGAGGACGAAGATATTAAGGTTTCAAAGTTAACATGGTTATATATATCAGAAGGATTCATAAAACGTTGCAAAGACGAGAATTCAGAAGATACAACAAAATGTTACTGAGATCTAATTGGAAGAAACGCTATGACGGATGTTAAGAGGAGTTCTACTGGTAAGGTCAAAACATGTAGGATTCGTGACCTATTGCTTGATTTCTGCAAGGAAAGAGCTAACAAGGAGAATCTTCTACTCTGTATTAGACGGTAATACACCAAGTGATGATACTTCATTTTCAAATCAGTCGAGAATTCAAGTTATTAGATAAGAACATATTTGATAAATACTGATAACTCTCGGAGAGAGTATTAGAACACAAAGATCCATTAGTTAATGAACAATTGGTTTTTATATTATTTGAAATCTTCTAAATCTTACAGTTTATCATTATATCTTTACAGGAACCAAAGCAAATCCTTCTTGTTGTATTTATTCTCTATTGAAGACAAAATATCGATGGATAAACTCATTATCACTCCACTCATGAACTCTTCCACCTCAACGTGTAGCTGGTCGGTGACATTGATTAGTATAAATCCAAATATATACTACTTTCGTAACTTTAATTAGCATAGGCTCTGATACCAATTGTAGGGGGTGCGGATAACTTGGGTAATATATAGATCTATTGCGGATAACTTGGGTAATATATAGATCTATTATAGTTCTAATGGATCTATTTTTATTTATGCGTGGATATTTCTTAACTTCTCTAAACATTTTTATTTTTAGTGTATTTATTTTAATTTTATTAATATTCATATCTTGGGGGGTGATTAGATGGTATTTGATTAAATGCTTTACTGTAGTATTCTTTAGTTTTTTCTCTTAATCTTTGTAATTCTTCTATATTATTTTGGAGGTATTCTAAATATTCTGTATCTTTTGTTCTAAAATATTCAATTAAATTTTCTTTCATAAGTATCTCTGTTGCTCTTATTTCTTCCATATCTTGTCTCCAATATTTTAAATACTCATAGTCTATCATTTTATCCTAAAGTAGTTATGATACTGCAAATTTCTTTGTAATAATTTATTCTAATTGTACTATATCTGATATTAAATCCTAGGTTATCTATTTCGTTAATTATCCTGTCTTTTTCGTCTATGAATAATTCTATATCTAAATCATATTCTAAACTGTCTTTTAATTCTAATTGTTTTATGGTTCTATTTATCCAAATTAATCTTTCTTTTAATTGTTCTCTTCCTTTTCTAAGCTGGTTTCTATAATTAATTTCTTCTTATAGCCAACTTTGTTTTTCTCTAACTCTTTGAATATATTCTAGCATTTCTTAATCTATATAATATCCATCTGAATAATTATCTAGGTAGTAATAGTAATTTTCATCACTTAAGTATATTTCTCCTAACTCGTCTTCTATCTGATTTATATCTTACTCTTCATCTTCAATGTTAAATATTTTTTCTCATATTATTTTTTTTACGTCTATAATTTCTATATCTCTAAGTATGTATAAAACTAGTACTTCAAAATTATCTGTCATTTAGGTGGGTTAATTAAATGTTTTTTTATAATTTTCTTTAGTTGTTTGTTTTAATCTTATAAATTCTTCTATATTTTCATTAAGGTATTTTATATATTTTATATCTTTGGTTCTCATATATTCTTCTAAATTTGTTTTCATTAGTTTTTCTATTAATTGTATATTTTTCATATCCATTTTCCAATATTCTAAATATACGTAATTTATCATGGTTGATGTAGGTTTGGTATGTAAGTATTTATAAGAGTAGTTAGGTAGGTGAGGTATATAATTTATTCTAGTCATAAAATATTTATCAAATATTTTTTCCAATATGATTTTTCTTATATCTACAATTTCTATATCCTTAAGTACATACAAAACAAGTATTTTAAATTTATCTATCATTTCGTCAGATAACTAAGTATTCATTTTTCATATAATGCTTTTTCAAAATATTCCCTTCAATCATACACATAACAAAATATGATCATTTTAGATTACTATATATTAGATTATTCTTAAATAACATGTTTTTCGGTCACTATTAGCATGATAATTTGGATACTTTTCCCTTAAACAGCGCCTCTACTCTGGCTACTCCCCTATCACGGCTTTCTTGCCTCACCGGTTTCACCTTTAGGATGACATAGTTCTTAGGGATTTTTCTCTTTTTCCACTTTGCTAATAAACTTCTTAACATGCTATTTTTCGAATAATTCTACTATAAAGCAACTAACATGAGCTTATTTTATCATATCATGATTGTTAGGAATTTATGAATTTAGCTATTCATAATCATAAATAAATATACCTGTTCTGGTAGGTTTGATAATTCTGGGCTTTGTTTATCCATAGCTTTTTCCATTGAAATATACCTGTTTTTAATAAATATTCAAAAGTTTGTTGTGAAAGAAGAGTGTTTGCTTCAACGCATGAAGGCTTGCTTTCATTCTACCTTCGATGCCTTTTATTTATAATGTTCAAAAAATGCGTAAACTTTTTACATCTTTACACCTATAACTTTACACGTAACCTACCAACTTCAAAAAGTCTTCTAAAAAGACAAAAACTAATAAAATTCTATAAATGTCTATACAATTTAAGACTAAGCTATGAATAGCTTTACAAAAAGTCTTTCTACATGAAGACAAAAACTAAAATATCAAAGACTAATAATGGCACATGTTTGCCAAAAGTCTTAAAGTAAATAGTATCTAATAAATAATTTACGTAAAGTTTTCAAGAAAAAGTATCTATTCTTCCATATGTCACTTTCAACTTTAATTAACTTGTCTCTCTATTATTTCTCTGTTGTTATCTTTTTCTTATCATATTTGCTGCTTTTCTATCTTCTTTCCAGCTGGTATGCTTATCTTCATTCTAGTTGTACGTCTGGTATAACGTTATCTTCTCCTTTACATCTCGAACATTGTTGGTCTGGATATTTCTATCCAATTACCTTGCAATATCTTCCTAGTAATCTGTCTGAAATAAATTTTTTCTTAATTGCTCTTGCAGTAGATTGTTTTTCTGGGTTAAGTAACATCATTATCCATTGTCTGACATCTTCCATATCTGTTTGTTGTAGTTCTCTTGAATTTGAATAAATCATTTTATGATCTCTTGAATAATAACTCCATATTGGGTTTCCATTGATATAATTATTTGCTAATTCTTGAATGATTGTAGCTAGTCCAATAAGTCATTTATTTGAGTAGAAATCAGGTATCTCAATTCTGGGTATCTCTGGTTTCTGTACAATATCTTCCAGTATAACATATCTATGGTTAATCCTATTTTTACAACTTGTATAACTGGTTTGATCTCGTCGTATAATATCTCTGCTGGTGCAGTATAAAACTTTATATAAAATAGATTTCCTTTGGTTACTCTTTTATAAGTGGTGAATATTTTATGTAATTCTTCCATAGCTGATAGTTCTTCTCCATCTTAGGTATATATGGTATTTAATAATCCATAGTCGAAATAAGTTTTAATTAAGCTTGGGTTAGTTTTGGGTAGTGCAATTAGCTTATTGTGACCTTGCAATCTTTGAGTTATATAGTTTGTGTTTGGTTCTTGGATATCTGTAGCGCTGGGGTTAAGGTTTAGAAAAGTTTGTACTTTGTAGATATTTTCTATGTATCCTCGGGCTAGATGGTTATAATTGTTTTTATCTTGGTTCAAACTATCTCGATATGTGGTAATTTGTGGAGGTATGTACAAGGGGTATTTTTGGTATAAATGGCTTCTCAAATATCTTATTCATGTTCACGTTCTGGTATCTTTGTCCACTAACTCCTTTGCTTGTACCTGCAATTGTAGATTGATAAACGTTATGGATTTTATGGAGTGTCCCAACGTCTCCTTTTAGCTCTGAAATTTTAATGTCTTCCGATCGACATAGCTCTGCACACTGTTGAGTT
Organism: Capsicum pubescens; assembly: GCA_030864215.1. Lineage (NCBI taxonomy): Eukaryota > Viridiplantae > Streptophyta > Magnoliopsida > Solanales > Solanaceae > Capsicum > Capsicum pubescens. The sequence goes on from CM061549.1 coordinate 252,410,593, forward strand.
AGCTGATTTGTAGCTTCAGACTTCAGTTTAACTTCATTAGTCTTTAGCTTTTCTATTTCATTACCCATACTGTCCACTTTCATTGAAAGCGTAGTTAGGGTTTTGAGTATCTTTTCTAAAGCATCATCTTCTATTATATCAGTCTGTGTAGCTTTGTCTTGATATGTAATCTGCAATAACATTTTTGTTAGTACTAATTACTTCAATTGTAAATGTAAAATTTAATATATTCAATACTAGTCTCCGAATCTCTTTTGTTGTAACTGAATTTTGTATTTTCTTTGTTAGCCACCACCGAACCTGGGTATTATCTGTTCTCACAATAAATTTGTTATATACAATATATGGTTCAAATGCTAATAAACATTTATATAATGAACATAATTCTTTTCTATTTATTTCCCATTTTATTTCTGTTTCATTAAACGTATCTGAGTATTATCTGCAATGATGTTCTAATTTTTCATTTTCGTATCTATATTTAAGTACTCCTCCATAACTATATTCACTTGCATCTGCTTCTACTATATATGTAAATTTTTTATTTTCATCTGGGAATTGTAATTTTGTTAACTTTTTACAAAGTATTTTTATTTTTTGAACTTGTTTTTTTATGTTCTTCGTTGTAATTATATTCTACATCCTTTTTAATTTTTTTTCTGTAAAAGCTTTAGGTTTTCTGCTAATTTTGGTATATATTCTCTTACTTGGTTTACTAATCCTAAAAATGATTGTAATTTCTTTTTTGTATCTAATTCTTCTTTTGAATTTATTATTTTTGTACTATATGTTGTTGCATTTTTACTCCACTTTTATCTATTTGTATTCCTAAAAACTCTATTTGTTTTTTTATAATTTCGGCTTTCTTTTCACTTAAACTTATTCTCGATTTTTCTATTATATCTGTAAATTGTTCTAATAATTTTAAATGTTCCTCTTTAGTTTTTGTATATAGTAGTATATCATCTATGTATACTATACAATTAGGTAATTGTTTAAAATAACTATCCATAAAATGTTGATATCTACCTGGTGCATTTTTATATCCAAATGGTAATACGTTCCATTCATAAAATTCTTGTGGTACCGTAAATGCGGTTAATTCCTTAGATTCTTCTTCTAATTTTAAGTGGTAAAATCCTGATTTACAGTCAAATTTACTAAAATAGTTATATCCTTGTATTTGTCTTATTTTTAATATCTTATTTGGTATTGGATAATTATATGTCATAGTTTTTGCATTTAAATTTCTATAATCAATAACCATTCTACTTTTACCTCGTTTTTGTTCACTATGTTTATTTACTATAAATGTTGGACTATTGTGTTTACTATTACTTTTTTGTATATAATGTTTTTCTAATAATTCATCTATATGCATTTTAAATTCTTTTAAATCGTCAAAATTATATGTTAATGGTTTTTGAGTTATTATACTATTTTTATCTATTAATTCAATTTTTATAGTAGTTTTATGTTTTCCCATCCTTTTAATGGATCTTGACTATATAATTGTCTTAATTTTTCCTTTATTATTTCTGTCTTATCTATTGAAAATATAGTTATTTCTTTTTTATTTATCGAAAATACAACTAGTTCTACTGTGTCTTCTGTATTTTTTGTATTTTCTAACTTTTGTGTAATTTTTTCACTTCCTTCTATCCAATCAGTTTTCTTTCTTATTTTATTAATAACTCTTTTTTCTCTTACTTTTTGTTTACATGGTGTTGTAAATCACTAATCTGTTTTAGTTATTATATGTGGGTATAATTTATCTAAAAATGGCATTCCTAAAAGCATATCTTTTGATGTTAGTTCATAATTATAGATTTCTTCCATTGTTATTATTTTATCCCATATCTGTATTTTTACATTTTTAGCTTTATATGTAATTAAGCTTCCATCATTATTAAATCCTTTGACTACTATTGGTGTTTTTAATTTATCACATTTACTTTCTGGTAAACAGTTGTATCTACATAAGTTTGCTTCTGCTCCTGTATCTATCGTAGGTGTATAATACCTATTATAATATCCTTCTACTATTATTTTTACAAGTACATATATTTTCATATCATGTTAAAGTTCTTTTTATGAATATAATCTTTCTTTATTATATGTTATAGATAATTGTGTATGTTCTATATTGTATGGTTTTACTTGTTCTAACCATTTTATTCCTAATATTATGTCTTCTTTTTGCATTTCTTCCTTTATTTCAAATTCTATTTTTATTTTTCTGACTCCTATTATTATTTCTTTTTCTGTTGTATCTTTAATGTTTATTAGACTCCTTGGTAGATCTGGTCATATATCACCATTAGATTTTATTTCTTCACTTTTTACTAGATATTTTGCTATATAATTTTCTTCTTGTCCTGTGTTTAAGAGTATTAAATATTCTTTTTCATTTATTGTTCCTGTTATGTAATATTGATTTAAATTAACTATTGAAGTTGTTTCATAACTTGTTCTTTTTTATGAGCTTGATGATTCTGATTTTTCATGAGCTATTCTTTTTGTTGTGCTTATTCTATCATTTATTATTTCTAAATCTTCTTCTATATCTATATCTTTGTAACTATAATCATTATTATCAATTATTTTTATAAATTGTTCAAAAAGACTTTCTATTTGTATTTTATTAATTTTATTTTTTCCCGTTATTTTATGTTTTGTTGTTAATACATATAGATTTTTACATCTTGCTGTAAATATTTTACTTCCTGGGATTAGTTCTATTCCTGATATTTTCCAATATAATACTAATGATTTATCTATATTTTTATCTATTATTGCTACTGAATAATTCACACTTATTATAAATTTAAATTTTTGGTATATTAAATTTCCTTTTATAGCGGTAATTATACTTTTTTCTATAGGTTTTATAATTCTACCATCTGCTAAATATAATTCTATTGGTGTATCTATTCCTTCTCTAAAATATGCTTTTATTAATATCTCTATTCCTCCAAGGTGTACATATTTTATTGGGTCTTTACTTTTTATATCGTTTATTTCTTTATTAACTATTCTTTTTGTTACTAGTGCTATACTAGCTCTTCCTTTTGCATAACTACAATCTATTACATGTTCCTTTTGACTTACTACGTAGTATTCTTCTTTTCTTCTACTAAATATGTTTTTAAAATATTTTTTCTACACTTAAGTCTAATTTTTTTCCTTTTATTTCGTCAAATATATTACTGTCAAATATTATTTTTTGATCTGTTCTTTCTTCATTTAAATATTCCTCCTTTGTTATTATTTTTATATCTTCTTCAGTTATTTGGTTCATTTTTATATCTTCTTCAATCATATGATTCATCTAATTCACTATCTATTTCATTCTCCGAAATTTCATATATACTATCTTCACTTTCTAATTCATAATCTATATAATCTATCTGCATATATTCTGTATTTTCTATTTTTATCTCTGATATTTGTTTATTTTTTGGGTTTTTTGGTAATTTACAATCTCTAGTTAAATGTCCTAGTTTTCCACAATTATAACAAGTACATTCTTTTATAGATTTCTTTTTTCTATATGGTCTTTTATGTTTATAATTTTTTACATAATATCTTTTTCTTGGTTTCTTATATTTATATTTTGATTTTTTGTATTTCTTATATTTCTTATAATATCTTTCTTCACATCCAAATTGAGGTGTCATTTTATCTTTGCAACATGCTAAATTTCTTATTAATGTTTTTTCTATTTTTATTTCTTCTCTATGTTTTTCACATAGATTTCTATACCATTGTTGTAAAAAATTTATTCTTGCTCCTAGGGTATCTACTATTTTTGCTTCCTCCCAACTCTTTATTATTTTTGAACTAAATGGTTTAGGTAATTTACTAAAATATAATTTTCTTATTTCTTTACTTTCTTCTATATTATATGTTCCTTTATAATAATATTCTTTAAATGCGCACGTATACTCATCTATATAGCACGTATTACATATTGCTAATTTTAACATTAATTTCTTATTCGTATCTTTCTCTTTATTTTGTTCTTCTTCTTCTATTGTTATACTACTAAATTCTTCTCTTATAGCTATTTCATATTTTTTTCAATATTTCTGTTGGTAGTATTTTAGTAGGTATTGATGTTCCTTCTATTTTATTATCAGATCTTAGTACTTTTTTACTTGCTTCGGCTAGGTTTAAAAACCATAATTTTACTGTTCCTATTAATGTCTTTTCTATATATTCTGGTTTATTTGTTGTATCTATTTTATTATCTAATAATTATTTTGACATGTATCCTACCCATAGTTGTATTGTTTTATTTGTGTCTATTACACAGTCTAAATCTAAAAAGTTGTAATTAATTATTTGTTTTGGTGTCCATTTATTATATTCATCCTTTGGATTATATCTTTTAAACTTATTTTTGTAATTATAGGTTGGTTTTCTTATTTCTGATGTACTAGGTATTATATTTTTATCTAGAGTATTTACTTCTGTATTTATTAATTCTAGATTTTCTTTATTAATTACTTCTTATTTTTCATTAATTTTTAGTTTTCCTATGTTTTCTAGAATTTCTGTATATGTTTCACTATCTTTCGAATCATAATTATCTGTTTCTTCAGCATCTATTGTATTTATTTCTAATTCACTGGTTTCTGGTTCTTTATTTTTTATTTTTAATTTTTCTTTAAATTGATTTATCTCAATTAATAATTTTTATTCTTTATCTTTTTTTTTCTGTCTTTTTTCATAAAAATCTTTTAGCATTTGTAGTTCTTTTTCTAATTCAACAATCCTACTATTTTTAGTTTCTTCTATTTTTCGCATTTCATCTGTGGTTTGTTTTTTATATTATCTATTTTCTTTTTTTCTGTCTATCTCTTTGTTTTCTCTTTCTATTCTTACCATGGTTGCCAACTTATCTTCTAATTTCAATTCTTTTTTTTCTAACATTAAATATAAATGTTCACCTATTTTCTTATATCTCCTTCCTAAATTAGAGAATACTATTTTTATTTTTAATCCTTCGTGATTTTCATATGTTTTTTCATCTATTATAAATTCTTCTTTGTTCATTTTATTTAAATGTGTATAGGTTATGTTGATATATATATTCTAGACTATCTATTGTTATTCTAAATTTGATATTTCTTCTTTTTGTGCATTTATTGAGTTTTTACTAACTCCGACAATTATGTTATACTGTAGTTTTTCTATCCTTATGTTTAATTCTTTACGTTTTTCAGATATTATTTGTTTTAATTCTTTATATTGTTGTGATTTTTGTACGTTATCCATCTAAACAAATATTATAAATATTGTTTTGGTGAATATCTAAATTTAATTGTTTCATAATTAATAAATTAATCAAATAAATCCAAATATATACTACTTCCATTACTTTAATTAGCATAGGCTCTGATACCATTTGTAGGGAGTGTGGATAACTTGGGTAATATATAGATCTATTATAGTTCTAATGGATCTATTTTTATTTGTGCGTGGATATTTCTTAACTTCTCTAAACATTTTTATTTTTAGTGTATTTATTTTAATTTTATTAATATTCATATCTTGGGGGGTGATTAGATGGTATTTGATTAAATGCTTTACTGTAGTATTCTTTAGTTTTTTCTCTTAATCTTTGTAATTCTTCTATATTATTTTGGAGGTATTCTAAATATTCTGTATCTTTTGTTCTAAAATATTCAATTAAATTTTCTTTCATAAGTATCTTTGTTGCTCTTATTTCTTCCATATCTTGTCTCCAATATTTTAAATACTCATAGTCTATCATTTTATCCGAAAGTTGTTGTGATACTGCAAATTTCTTTGTAATAATTTATTCTAATTGTACTATATTTGATATTAAATCCTAGGTTATCTATTTCGTTAATTATCCTGTCTTTTTCGTCTATGAATAATTCTATATCTAAATCATATTCTAAACTGTCTTTTAATTCTAATTGTTTTATGGTTCTATTTATCCAAATTAATCTTTCTTTTAATTGTTCTCTTCCTTTTCTAAGTTGGTTTCTATAATTAATTTCTTCGTATAGCCAACTTTGTTTTTCTCTAACTCTTTGAATATATTCTAGCATTTCTTAATCTGTATAATATCCATCTGAATAATTATCTAGGTAGTAATAGTGATTGTCATCACTTAAGTATATTTCTCCTAACTCGTCTTCTATCTGATTTATATCTAACTCTTCATCTTCAATGTTAAATATTTTTTCCATATTATTTTCTTTACGTCTATAATTTCTATATCTCTAAGTATGTATAAAACTAGTACTTCAAAATTATCTGTCATTTAGGTGGGTTAATTAAATATTTTTTCATAATTTTCTTTAGTTGTTTTTTTTAATCTTATTAATTCTTCTATATTTTCATTAAGGTATTCTATATATTTTATATCTTTATTTCTCATATATTCTTCTAAATTTGTTTTCATTAGTTTTTCTATTAATTGTATATTTTTCATATCCATTTTTTAATATTCTAAATATACGTAATTTATCATGGTTGATGTGTAGGTTTGGTATGTAAGTATTTATAAGAGTAGTTAGGTAGGTGAGGTATGTAATTTATTCTAGTCATAAAATATTTATCAAATATTTTTTTCAATATGATTTTTCTTATATCTACAATTTCTATATCCGTAAGTACATACAAAACAAGTATTTTAAATTTATCTACCATTTCGTTAGATAAATAAGTATTCATTTTTCATATAATGCTTTTTCAAAATTTTTCCTTCAATCATACACATAACAAAATATGATCATTTTAGATTACTATATACTAGATTATTCTTAACTAACATGTTCTTCGATCACTATTAGCATGATAATCTGGATACTTTTTCCTCAAACAGTGCCTCTACTCTGGCTACTCCCCTATCACGGCTTTCTTGCCTCACCGGTTTCACCTTTAGGATGACATAGTTCTTAGGGATTTTTCTCCTTTTCCACTTTGCTAATAAACTTCTTAACATGCTATTTTTTGAATAATTCTACTATAAAGCAACTAACATGAACTTATTTTATCATATCATTATTGTTAGGAATTTATGAATTTAGCTATTCATAATCATAAATAAATATACCTGTTATGGTAGGTTTGATAATTCTGGGTTTTGTTCATCCATAGCTTTTTTCATTGAAATATACCTGTTTTTAATAAATATTCAAAAGTTTGTTGTGAAAGAAGAGTGTTTGTTTCAACGCATGAAGGCTTGCTTTCATTCTGCCTTCGATGCCTTTTATTTATAATGTTCAAAAAACGTGTAAACTTTTTATATCTTTACACCTATAACTTTACACGTAACCTACCAACTTCAAAAAGTCTTCTAAAAAGACAAAAACTAATTAAATCCTATAAATGTCTATACAATTTAAGACTAAGCTATGAATAGCTTTACAAAAAGTCTTTCTACTTGAAGACAAAAACTAAAATATCAAAGACTAATAATGGCACATATTTGCCAAAAGTCTTAAAGTAAATAGTATCTAAATAATTTACGTAAAGTTTTCAAGAAAAAATATCTATTATCCATATGTCACTTTCAACTTTAATTAACTTGTCTCTCTATTATTGCTCTGTTGTTATCTTCTTCTTGTCGTATTTACTGCTTTTCTATCTTCTTTCCGGCTAGTTGTACGTCTGGTATAACGTTACAATGATGGACGTAGTGCCTTGAAAAATGGAAAAGAAGAAACTAAAAATAAAATAAAAATTGGCTAAATATAAGTCTTTCACAAACTATGAATAAATAGTGTATCATACTCACTATGTCATGTTAGCTAATAGTGTCAAAATGACACAATAGAACCTTACATGAGGAGTTTAAAATGAACAAAGTCTACTTGAGGTATCTAAGTGAAAGTTGGTGTCAGCTTTAGGGGCCGCGGATGTATTCCGCCTATTTCGATTATTATTAGGTATTAAATTTCTTACATTTGCATACACGCAATAACCATAAAAAGAGTTCCCTTTTACAGTTTTCTTACATTTGCATACACGCAATAACCATAAAAAGAGTTCCCTTTTACAGTTTTTATCATACATTTAAATCACAATGGATGTACCTTTAAAGGTATGAGTGCAATTAAATCTTTTCGACGTAGAGCATAAATTTATGTCTAAAAATGTATAAAAATTGCAATGAATAGTAAACATGAACTTATAACTTAAAATTTATAATGTTTTTTAATGTTTAAATTCTCAAAATATTGAACACATAATATTAAAATCATGAATCCACCTCTGATTTGTATGTAACAAATGGACGCCCACGAAAGATCAATTATACTATATTGCTATGTTATGGAAACGTTGCTATGGAAAGAAAAAGCTTTTTTATCATTTTTTTTCTAACCTAAATGCTTTTAGTGCATTTCTTTCACATTAGTTGGATGTGTGGCAAATTTTAAGAGGAAAGTGTGTGTTGGATGTGTGGCCACTTTTAAAGAGGGAAGCAGTAGGTAAATGACAATAACTTGTCCATACCTCCATCCACTTCGATACAACCACTTGATAGTTACTATATAGAGACAGAAGAGAAGGGAAAACAAAACCAAAAAAAAAAAAAAAAAGAAAAAAGAAAACACAGAGGAGAAGAAAGAAAAGATCAATAGCGTGAATATGGAACAAGAGAAGAAGGGAAAGGTATGTGTAACAGGAGGAAGTGGTTATCTTGGTTCATGGATGATTATGAAACTCCTCCAACTTGGTTATTCTGTTAACACCACTATTAGGTCACATCCAGGTAATATGTTATTCCTATTTGAAATCTTTCATAAAGAGGTCTTGTCTATTGATATTTGAATCCTATAATCTGCGTTCAAGTTCGTTATAGGCGCAATTTTTCTTTAACAAATCGAACAACTTCTAGTCCTTCTGGCTTCCGCCATGCCTAGTTTTTGATGATGTCATGGTGTGATTTCTTTTTAAATTTAAAATTAATAACAGTGTAGCTAGATATTCCTCAAACTTTAGAATAAAGAGGATCTTAATATTTTTTTGTCTCCATTTATGCAATATTTTTTTATTTTATGTGTTTTAATTTTTTAAAGAATAAGTAGGATCTTGATATTGTTTTATATGTCATATTTTTTATTTTTTGAGATTTAATTTTGATTGTATATTTAAACTTAAAAATATAAACTGTTTGAAAGAAAATTTATATATTTAAAAAATTACTTAGAAGTCTATAAGTTTCAATAATTAATAATTTAAATATTCAAAAATCATAGAAAAATTTACGATCAAATAATAAATTCTTGAAATCCAAATACTATCACATAAATTCGGTCGGCTGGAGTATCTTTTCTAGCTTGTTGAATTTCTTCTCTGTGAGGGATTTTTTCTTTTTCCTTTGAGTTAGGGTGGGGAAAATTGGATTTTCTCATTTGTGTGATTATTAGGTCTCTTTATCTAAATGAAAAAATATTAATGATTGTGATATTGATACTTTATTAGTACTAGTTGCATTCTAATTTATTTAATATTTTCTTACTTTTTTTGAAAATTAAATTATATAAATTTTAATTAATATATATATATTTTTTAAATAATTCTATTGATATGAGGATAGTTGCAACTTGACGTATTTTCTTTTAGTTTTGAATAGTTAATTTTAATTAAATATTGAGCTAATCAAATAAAATTTAACTTTGAAGATTAGTTAAAAAAATTTAGATATATCAAAAATGACATATAATTTAAGATAGAGGGAGTATATTTTAGAAAGCGTATCATAAAAATACAATTGCCTAAGTTACATAGAAAAATGATAACCCAAAACTACATTGCAAATTTTTAGCATAAGTTCATTTCCGCAGGCTATACCTACTGCAGAAGTTCATTTTTCTCTCCTAAGGACCAACAAAAAAAAAAGAAAACAAAATAAAAAATCTTTCAAAGTACTTTTACTTTCTCTCTTTTGGCTTTCCCAACCTTACATCTTTTTATTTCAGTTTTTCCCATGAAAAAAAAAAATCGATAATGCAAAGGAAAAGATCGACAGTTTTGAGTTGTTGGGCTAATAAATGAAAAGTAAGTTTTAATTTATATAAAAACTGAGCTAAAGTAGATAACAAGGTAAAATATGAACCAATTTTAATAACATTATTTCCCTAACTGATAAAGAGTGTAATTATCTTTATTTTTAAAGACCAGACTAATAAGAAAGACAAAGAATTTCACAAAAAAAAAACTCCTTTATTTTTAAACTTTAATAAAATTAGAAGGACACATGTGAGCATGTGCGGACGCATATTAAAATGCACATTGGAGAAACGTGATCTTCAATTCACTGTTTGAATAACGAAAATGAAATATGCGGGCGCACTTGCCTATCTGTGAATGCAGATGTCAACGCATGCCGCTCTGCATGTCAGCACTCAACTTTTTCTTTTTGATTGACAAGTGACTTGCGATCGCATCTCGTCATGTGCAAATAAATATAGGTCCGCATATGGATCTGTCATTTCATAGCAGTGCAACTCTTCATGAACCTTTGCTTTTATTTTCTGAAGCAACACCTTTTGGCGATAAATATTTGATTTTTTCTCAGATATCAGAACAAAATTTTGAAGTTAAAATAGTCCTTTTTCTTAAAAAACTCAAGTGTAATTTTCTATTATTGAATGTCTTTGTTGTTCGGTAGAATTATTTGAGGTATCACTTTCTATTAAAGTGATTCATTTTATTCTGGAAGAATATATTCCATAACCTCGGATACTTAAGAAGAATAATTTCCTTAAGGACATACTGTGAATTCAGTATGTGATTTTTGAAACTACACCTTTTGGCTATAAATATCTAATTTTTTCTAGATATTAGAACAAAATTTTGAAGTTAAAATAGTCCTCTTTCTTACAAAACTCAAGTATGATTTGCTACGATTGAATGTGTTTGTTGTTCGATAGAATTTGAGGTATCACTATTCTATTGAAGTGATTCATTTAATTCCGGGAGGATATATTCCATAACCTCGAGTACTTAAGGAGAATAATTTCCTTAAGGACATACTGTGAATTCAGTACGTGGTTTTTGAAGCAACACCTTTTGACTATAAATATTTGATTTTTTCTCAGATATTAGAACAAAATTTTGAAGTTAAAATAGTCCTCTTTCTTACAAAACTCGAGTGTAATTTGCTACCATTGAGTGTGTTTGTTGTTCAATAGAATTTGAGGTATCACTATTCCATTGAAGTGATTCATTTTATCCTGGAAGAATATATTTCATGACCTCGAGTACTTAAGGAGAATAATTTTCTTAAGGACATATTTTGAATTCAGTATGTGATTTTTGAAGCAACACCTTTTGGCTATAAATATCTGATTTTTTTCTCAGAGAACAAAAGTTTGAAGTTAAAATAGTCCTCTTTCTTACAAAACTCAAGTGTGATTTGCTATCATTGAGTGTGTTTGTTGTTCTGTAGAATTTGAGGTATCACTATTCCATTAAAGTGATTCATTTTATCCCGAAAGGATATGTTTTATAACCTCGGGTACTTAAGGAGAATAATTTCCTTATGGACATACTGTGAATTCAGTATGTGCTTTTTGAAGCAGCACCTTTTGACTATAAATTTTGATTTTTTCTGAGATATTAGAACAAACTTTTGAAGTTAAAATAGTTCTCTTTCTTACAAAACTCAAGTGTGATTTGCTATCATTGAGTTAGTTTGTTGTTCGATAGAATTTGAGGTATCACTATTTTATTGAAGTGAGTCATTTTATCCTAGGAGGATATTTTCTATAACCTCGGGCACTTAAGGAGCATAATTTCCTTAAGGACATACTGTGAATTCAGTATGTGATTTTTGAAGCAATACCTTTTGGCTATAAAATATCTGATTTTTTTCTCAGAGAACAAAATTTTGAAGTTAAAATAGTCTTCTTTCTTACAAAACGCAAGTGTGATTTGCTATCATTGAGTGTGCTTGTTGTTCGATAAAATGTGAGGTATCACTATTCTATTGAAGTGATTCATTCTATTCTGGGAGGTTAGATTCAATAACCGCGGGTACTTAAGTAGAACAATTTCCTTAAGGACATACTGTGAATTTAGTATGTGATTTTGAAGCAACACCTTTTGGCTATAAATGTCTGATTTTTTTCTTAGATATTAGAACAAAATTTTGAAGTTAAAATAGTCCTCTTTCTTACAAAACTCAAGTGTGATTTGCTACCATTGAGTGTGTTTTTTGTTCGGTAGAATTTGAGCTATCACTATTCTATTGAAGTGATTCATTTTATCCTGGGAGGATATATTCCATAACCTCGGGTACTTAAGGAGAATAATTTCTAAGGACATATTGTGAATTCAGTGGACTTGAATCCTCTAATCTTCCTCTCATTCTATAAGTTTGGTTTACTATTTTTCATAAATAGTTTGAACTTCTTTGTTGTTCTAAAGTATGTTAAAATTTATTGTTGAAATTCATGTTGTAAAAATAAATTTTATTTAACCCAAAAACTAACATACACACTTTATATCCTACTTATTTTGCTTCATTTTATGGGAAAGTATTATTATTGGGGAGTTTAAAACCTTTATTCTTTAGTATAATTTTTTCAAACGTCTTAAAAACAAGTTGAATCATTAGGTATGTTGACTAGCTTGTAGTATTTTTCATATATAAAAACTCTTAAAATTTAAAGAACCTGTAACGTAACAAATTGATGGTCAAAATTAATTGTTTTGACCTTAGTATTCCGAACACCTATTGTAAAATTGCTGTAGAATCATAAAAGTAGTAGAAAGCAGAAAGTTTTTAAAGTTTGATGTGTAGGACACTGCAAAAAAAAATAAAAAAAAATAACAAAGATTGAAAGAAAAGAAAACCAACACAGTAGAATATAGGAGGAAGAACTTAAGTATCTATAGATTACAAAAAACCTTTTTATAGGAATGAAGTTTGGACAATATTTAGTTTTACCGTCACTCCAAACCTCCAATGGCACTATGTGTAGATAAATGAGGAGTAATAAAAAGTTGAAATGTCTGTTAATGATTCGAAAAAGTTATGTTAGGAATTGTAATGGGCGATCAAGGCTATTATTTAATTGTTTATTATCACATAGCGCACCCAATTAAAGTCTCATTAAAATAGAATTAAAATAATAAATCTAAAAATAAGATACCAAAATTGTTTTTTCCAACAATACCTTCACATTATTTGGGATGACGAGTATGATAAAATTCGGCAAGTCTTTAACTACAAAAAAAAAAAAAGGATCTCCTTATTAAAGCCTTTTTTCAATTTTACTCAACAGTATCCCTTAGAAAGTTCCTCCAATTCCCTGTTAATTTTTTTCTCCCACAATTGATTGACGTATTGTAAAGTTAATATTATATTCTTTTATCCTAACTTTCATTGATTATAGACCTTAAAAGGGATGTGAGCTACCTCACAAATCTCCCTAATGCTCAAGAAAGGTTGCATATCTTTAATGCGGATCTACAGAAACCAGAGAGTTTCAATATAGCGATTGAAGGCTGTATTGGGGTATTTCATGTTGCACATCCAATTGATTTTGAGGACAGGGAAACTGAAGAAACGATAACGCAAAGATCAATTGATGGGATTATAGGTATTTTACAGGCATGTCTCGAGTCAAAGACAGTTAAACGTGTTGTGTACACTTCTAGTGCAGCTACGGTTTTGGGTGACAGTTCAAACATAATTGATGAAAGCTCGTGGGCAGATGTAGATCTTATAAGAACCTTAAAGCCTTTTGCAAGTTCTTACACTATCAGCAAGACATTAACAGAAAAGGCAGCTCTAGAATTTGCAGAAAAAAATGGAATTGATCTTGTGACTGTAATCCCAACTTGGATAAATGGCCCCTTTATTACTCCTCAAATTCCTGGCTCTGTTCGTTCATCATTGGAAATGATTCTTGGTGTGTCTTAAAATGTAATCAAGTATATATCATTGAATCTCAGTTTTTCAATGTATGTTTTGCTGAATAGTAGTTGAAAATATGTGCAGGCCATCAAAGTAATATCATAAATTATCCTCCAATTGTGCCTTTTGTACATGTAGATGATGTGACAAATGCCCACATCTTCCTTCTTGAAAATCCTAATGCAAAAGGAAGGTATATTTGCTCAGCTGTTGAAATAACACGGGAAAAGCTACCTCAGTTTCTTTTAACTAGATATCCGGAATTTCAAAAACAAATTACTGAGTAAGTATAGACTCTCGCCTTAACTTTAATTGGTTGATGTTTTTTCTTTGTCTTTCCTTTTCGATAAGGAGATGAAAGAAGAAAAGTGACATATTAAGCAATTACTTTTCTTGTTTCAAAGTTGAGTGTCTTACTTTCCTCTTTTATTTGTGCTCGTATTGTTGAGATTATTAGATGATTAGCTGCTAAGATATTTATGTGCCATGTCAGCAGTTAGTTAGTTAGTTGCATGGTTTAGGATGCTTAGTGGTTGGTAGATTAGCTGGTGACAGCTATGCGCCTTATTTCCGTTTCTATATAACTGATAGGCTAGAGATATTTTCATATTCATTCAGTTTAATATTCATTCAGTTCAATGAAAAATCCCCATATGGGTTTTCAATTGTCTCTCCCCTTTCTCTCTGCTTCAGCTATTTTGCTCCCTTTAGGTTAAGATTTCGTCACGTATAATAAAGTAAGCATCAAAATATTATGTATTCACAAAAAGTTAACGTATGACCTATGCTAGCTATCTAAAATACAATTTTCTTAATTTGAGTAGCCAAAAGAACATGAGATATTGCTCTTATAATCCAGGCAATGCATTTTTCATCAGTACCACCATATATTAATATCTGAAACCAGTTAAATTAAAACATTTAATTCGAAACAAAAGAATGAAATAATTGATGTGTTGTTACTTTTTGCAGGTACACATGGACGAGTAGAGAACTTAAACGGTCTAGCCTTTCATCAAAAAAACTTTTGGAGACTGGATTCAAGTACAAATATGGCCTTGAGGAAATGTTCGATGGAGCAATTGATTGTTGCAAACAAAGAGACATGCTCTAATCCATTTATAGCATACACAACTTAGAAACTTCATTACATGTGAAGCTCTTCCCTTTTATCTTCATCTCTTGTTTCATTTCCATATACTCATAAACCTGAATAGCTGGAAATGTACATTTTAGTGGACATTCATATATAATGGTTCAAATGAATGGTGAGATAAGTCTTGCAAATGCACTTGTGACTCCTCCAAAACTTGTACCATGTTCTAGGGGTCTTTCATGCGCTCTTAAGAATAGAAATGAAGTTGGTTAACCTTTAAAATGATTGAGAATCATTTCGAATGTGTCTCGGTACTTAGATGAGAGTATTTGTAAGGATTGGATTTTTGTCAATTATTCATTTTATGTGATTTGACCATTTTAATTACCCTCCCCGTGGTTGCTACGTGATGTTTCTGGAGTATGGGGATGATTGACACATTTTTCAATGCATTTTGGGGCAATTTGTGCGAGTTTGTGGTTTTTAAAAGTTAAAAGGACTTATAGTTGATTCGATCAATATTTGTTGTTCTGTGTGTCAGATGGCAAAAACAGACTGCGTCATCAAATCTACAATGTCGATTTTGGATTAGTAGCGTGTGTTAGAACAATAATGATAATTGTACAAGAAATTCAAAGTAAAACTTGCTTGGCTTAGAGGCACGATAATACGCTTCTTGAAGATAGTTGGAGTCTCTCCTACGAACAAACGGAAGAACAAGTGACAACTCTATCTTCGGGATTCAACTAAGCCACAAAACATGTAGCATTCAAGAATGTTGCTCTTTTATTCTTGAATTGGTGATTTCACCATTTGATCAATGTCTCTCAAGTGTTTTTCAAGGAAAAAGTAGTTTTAAGTGCTTGTCTTTTCAAACCAAAGAAAACAATATTTATAGGATAAAAGTTTCATGCATGAGAAGTATATTAATTAAGTAATAGTTAATAAGTTCATGTATGTTTTAAAACAAAAAATGTCATTCTTTCAAGAACTTATAACGTAAAACTTAATGAATAATGAATTTGTCAAATACATTTCCTTTGTAACTCAAAACTTATGAATAATGAATTTGTCAAATTCATTTCCTTTGTAACTCAAAACTTTAAGTGATGCATTTGTTTCAAAACTAATTGAAACATAACTCTTAAAAATCTTTAACTGATGTATTTGTTCCAAAATTTATTGAAACATAAAATCAAAAATCCCCCACTTGTTTCAAGAAATTTTATCTTTAAAAAAAAAATAAAAAAATTCATTTGAGACATCAATCTAGCAACATGCATCAATAATGGTGTCTTTTGGACTTGAACCATTAGCTAGTGAAGACTTTCAAAATCATTGACTACTTAGTGAACAAATCTTGAACTAAGTGGTTCATTGAATGAAGTAGAAAAATACTCCACGCATATTGCTATGTTCTGGTGAAAATCAAAATCCTTTGACACCTTACGGCCATGTGTCCCGAATCTTTTTAGCTAAGTGCTTTTAAGATTTTCCTGTAAAAATCTTATTGAAGCAGCCTCCACTTCGCACTTAGAGCGGTGAATTCATCAAGAGTAACTTTGCATACTCCGACTAAGTAGTCTATGAATTTCATTACAGAAATTAATCTCATCCCACAAACTCCAACCGAAATCGGTGTATAGACTTAATAAGAGAATATAATCTCATTCTTTTCTTTTGTAGGAATATCGTCAAATCTATCAAGAGTGTTATTATTTACTCCAATTGATATCGGTCTTATAGATTTATCAAGAGAATAAATCTTAACTTATGCACATCTACTCACTCTTTAGGAAAAAAAGAAATTTTATTGATGTGCTTCACAATTGTAACTTTACTTGTTTTTTCCTTTGAACCTAAGATTACATCATTAGGTAGGGTTACCATAAAGTACAATCAATCTACAACAGGCTTTATTCCCATCCCATTACAAGTTTATACCACCCATTCTTTGCCTAACCTTTTAGACAAAGGATCTGCTAAATTGAGTTTGGACTTCACATATTGAAGCGATATTATGCCATCCTCCAATAATATTCTCACATGATTGTGTTTGAGACGAACTTGTCTTGACTTGCCATTGTAACAATCACTTGATGCCCGAAATATAGCAGCTTTATCCCATAATGGAATATCTATCAGCATACTCCGCAGCCAATCAACTTCTTCTCCAGCAAAAGACATAGCGATAAATTCTGACTCCATGGTTGAGTGAGTAATACATGTCTGCTTCTTTGATTTCCAAGATATTGCTGCTCCAACCAAAGTAAAAATCCAAGCAGTAATAGATTTAGAGTAATTTGGATCAGAATTTCAAGTAGCATCACTATAGCCTTCAAGAACTGATGGAAAGATAGAATAATGTAGGCCAACATTAATTGTACCCTTCAGATACCTTAAAACACAAATTAAGGCATTCCAATGCTCAACTCCAGGGCTACCAGTAAACTTGCTCAAAGTTCCTACTGCATAACTAATATCTGGCCTGGTACAATGCATGGCATACATTAGACTCCCAAAAATCTGAGAATATGTCAATTGATCAAGAATATCACCAGAGTTTCGCACTAGTTTGATGCTAGGATCAAATGGTGTAGGAGCAGTCTTGTCATCAAAATAACCAAATCACTTTAGAACCTTCTCAATATAACTTGATTGAGTAAGAGTCATACCACTTGCCGATATTATAATTTTGATGCCTAAAATTACATCAGCTTCTCCAAGATCTTTCATTTCAAACTGAGAATCAAGAAAATATTTTGTTTATTTGACTCTTTCGATATCAGTTCCAAAGATCAACATGTCATCTACATAAAAACATATTATAAGACCAAAATTTTCTTAAAATTTACTAAATATGCAGATATCTCCACCATTGATTAAGTAGCCATTAGAAATCATAACTTTTCTAAATTTATCGTGCCATTGTTTTGAACTTGTTTTAATCCATAAAGAGATTTAAGAAGTTTACAAACTTTACGTTCTTGACCAAGATTGACAAATCCTTCTGGTTGTTTCATGTAGACTTCTTCGTCTAGATCTCCATTCAGGAATGCAGTTTTCACATCCATTTGATGAATCACAAGACCATGAATTGCTGCTAGAGCAATTAAGAGACAAATAGAGGTCATCTGAGCTACAGGTGCAAAAGTATCAAAATAATCAATATCTTTCAATTGAGTAAAGCCTTTAGCTACCAAACGGGCTTTGTACTTATCTAAAGTACCATCGGATTTTATTTTCTTCCTAAAAATCAATCGGCAACCAATTGGTTTACATCCAGGAGGAAGATCTGACAATATCCATGTATTATTAGATAATATAGAATGCATTTCATCATCAATGGCTTCACGACAAAATGAAGCATCATGTGAAGACATAGCTTCAGCATAACTTTCAGGATCCTTTTCATCCATATAAGTTTGAAAATCAGGTCCAAAGTCTTTTGATTTGGCTGATCTTGAACTGCGTCTTGATTGACTTTCTTTCAATGGATCAACTATTTTCCTTTTAAGAGGAGAAACAGAAGAACTGAATCTTGTTCAAAAGAATCTTTTTTATTGGGATATATATGCTCAAAAAAGTTAGCATGTAAAGATTCAATAATTATGTGAGGAATTGGGGTCTCAAGATTTAAAAATCTATAAGCCTTACTGGTTTGTGAATAGCCAATAAACACACAATCTACTCCTCTATAGCCAATATTGGTTAAATGTTGATTTGGTAATCGAACATGAGCCAAGCAACCCCATACTTTAAAATTATTTATATTTGGTTTTCGATTATTTCAAAGTTCATATGGAGATGCATCATGATTCTTGGAAGTAATTCTATTCAAAATATGACATGCTGAAAGCAAGGCTTCAGTCCACAAATTTTTAGATATACCAGATCCATAAAGCATGGAATTAACCATTTCTATGAAAGTACTATTTTTGCTTTCTGCTACACCATTTTGTTGTGGTGTATAGGACATGGTCAATTGTTTTTCAATGCCTTCTCTCTCACAAAAATTAATAAAATCTGACTTTAAGTACTCTCCACCTCTATCAGACCTAATTGACTTAATTTTCACACTCAATTTATTTTCAACTTCTGCTTTATATGTTTTGAAAGTCTCAAATGTTTCATCTTTTTTTTTTCAATGGAAAGATATAAGTATATCTTGAGTAGTCATCAATAAAAGTGATAAAATACCTTTTTTCATGATGTGACAAATAATCCATCTCAAAAATATTAGTGTGGATTAATTGCAAAAGAGTGGAAGTCCTTTCAACTATCTTAAAGGTCTTCTTAGTAATCTTGCATTTACTACAAGTAAGACACTTAGTAGTATGATTCTTTCCACAATCTTTGATTAATCCATTATTCACCATAAGTTTAATGGATCTGAAATTAACATGTCCCAGACATTCATGCCATAAGTCTAGAGACTCCACAAGATAAGCAAAAATATTTTCATTTTCAATATTGAGTTTAAACATTCCATTTGCAACATAACCTTTTCCAACAAACATGCCATTTTTAGATAAAATAAACTTATCTGCCTCAAAAACCATTTTAAAACCATGCTTAGAAAGAAGCGTACCTGACACCAAGTTCTTTCGAATATCAGGAACATGCAATACGTCCATCAATGTAACTATCTTTCCAGAAGTAAACTTCAGTTCAACAGTTCCTTTTCCCACAACTTTAATAGAGGAGGAGTTTCCTATATATACAATTTTACCGTCCCCCACTAATTCATAAGTCTTGAAAGAATTTCGATTACCTAATATGTGACGAGTTGTGCCAGTATCTATTCACCATTCCACTTGATCTTCCGCTACAAATGATTCTGTGACCATTTCCACAAGGTTATCTTTTTTATTTTTATTTGCTTTTTTTTTTCTTTTTTTCGGCTTTGAGAATTCTACAATCACGCGCATAGTGACCAACTTTGTGACAATGATAACATTCACCAGATTTAAAAGTGGCACCATTACGCTTGAAATTTGTAGTCTTCTTTGCCTTTGAAAAATTCTTATTTTTAGGTTCCTCTTGTTTTATTTTTCTTCAACCATATGAGCTTTCATGACAGGTTCCTTCAAACTAGTATTATCGCGCCATCGTGTCTCTTGTTTAATTTGCAAGTGTTGCAACAATTGTTCAAGAGTCAAATCTTTCTTTTTATGTAAGAGTTTGCTTCGGTACTTTTTCCAAGATGGAGGAAGTTTTGATACAATAGCACCAACATGAAAGTTTTCATCAAGAGCAATTCTAGATATAACAATTTTATTAGCTATAAGTTGGAATTCTTGTACTTGTTCAGTGATTGACTTGTCATCAACCATTTTGAACTCCATATAGTTTGAAACAAGAAATTTCTTAGAACTCGCCTCTTCGCCTAAATAAATAGCTTGAAGAGTGTCCCATATCTCTTTAGCATATTTGCATTTAACATAATATTGATCATAATATTTGTTGGACATTCCTCCAAGAATATAATTCTTGCACAAATAATCATCATATTGCCATTTGGCAATTTGTTCTTTAATCAAAGTAGCCTCGTCAGATGCTACCTCATAACCAGGAGCATTAGGACAAGGTTCTTCAAGAACATATGCCAACTTTAATCGTTTTAAAAAGAATTCCATCTTTCCACACCATCTAGGTAAGTCTTTGACATAAAATATTTCAAAATTAGGATTACACAAAGATGGAATACTATTTGATATTGATGTAGAAGCCATAGATACAACTATCTTCAAATTGTTAGAACACTAATGATAATTGTACAAGAAATTCAAAATAAAACTTGCTTGACTTAGAGACACGATAATACGCTTCTTGAAGATAGTTGGAGTCTCTCCCACGAGCAAACGGAAGAACAAGTGACAACTCTATCTTCGGGATTCAACTAAGCCACAAAACAAGTAGCATTCAAGAATGTTGCTCTTCTATTCTTGAATTGGTGATTTCACCATTTGATCAATGTCTCTCAAGTGTTTTCCAAGGGGAAAGTAGTTTTAAGTGCTTGTCTTTTCAAACCAAAGAAAATAATATTTATAGGATGAAAGTTTCATGCATGAGAAGTATATTAATTAAGTAATAGTTAATAGGTTCATGTATGTTTTAAAACAAAAAATGTCATTCTTTCAAGAACCTATAATGTAAAACTTAATGAATAATGAATTTGTCAAATACATTTCCTTTGTAACTCAAAACTTATGAATAATGAATTTGTCAAATTCATTTCCTTTGTAACTCAAAACTTTAAGTGATGTATTTGTTTCAAAACTAATTGAAACATAACTCTTAAAAATCTTTAACCGATGTATTTGTTTCAAAATTTATTGAAACATAAAATTAACAACGTGGTTGGTGTGATTTTACGACTTTAATATCTCATTTCGGCATTCAGTTTGAAAAATTATGAAATTGGTCCTCGGGGGTCAATTTTGTGAAAACAACCTTTTTTCAAAAATGTGATGCCACCATTAAGTCCAAAACATCAAATTTGATAGGGTAACATATAGTTCGTTTGAGTTCTCGGGATTTCAGATGAATCCCGAGGGATCCGTGGAGACTTAGAAATTTTCCACGTCCCAGCTGGTGGAACTGCTAAAATGGCTCTTGGATCGCTTTAGCGGTGGTCGCTAAAATGGCCAACCGGTCTCTTTAGCGACCTGGCTCCCAACTGGGGGTCGCTAAACGGGGCCTTGTCCGCCAAAACAGACTGGGCTGGCACGCGGGTACCACATAATCGACACTTGACTGCTTTATGTCATGACCCAAACCAGGGCCTCGCCATGGCAAGCATTCCAAGCCAACCAAGGACGGAGATTACCCCTTTAGCCTTACCTCAAGAGCACAATAATAATAAATAATTAACTGTTGAAGCCAATAAATATAATGAGAGAAATATTAAAATCAAGTAGTAAGTTTGAGAGTTAAAAACTAAATCCACAATAACATCCCCACGTTGTCCACAAAATCCTCTAATCCAAAGAATACTAATCAAGTTGGAGCATGCCCCTGACTATGACAAAAAAATCCAAAAATACTAGAATGATAAATGAAAACTAAGAAAAAGTCCAAACCATCCAAAAAATGGAGGGCTCACCATTTCACATCTGACCAACAGGGATATCGAACCACCTAACACTGCACAGGGTTACAAGAAAATCCCTCGGAACCTATATCATGAAATGACATAACATTCGGGGACGATCAGTACGGAGAGTACTGACATACAACCAAGAAAAGCGATAAAATATATACATTTACAAAAACCAGACATAAATCACATGCACTACTATTATACATATATATAGGATGTCGGGATAGGGGTAGGGGACATGAAACATGATCATTAGAAAATTTAATCCTTAACTGTGTAGCTCGTACCGACCTAAAAAAGCCCACGATCTATATGAGTCCGTCTTCCCCTGTCGGTAGGGCCCCCATCCATGTTATACACATGTATCGGAGAATTAAGCTAAAGCAACCAATAATCAATTAGCCTCCCAAAAATATACGGTGCAAATCGGACATAGTGGTCAAAGACCCCCAACATCGACAAACATGGTTTCCAGTGTTGGTCCCCCCAGGACTATACCTTCTCGGTGAAGTTAACTAATTTATTTTAAGCCTAATTAAAACAAGTTTTCATATACCATTAACAACAGAGTCATTTATTAAGGCATTCCCGAATGTATCGTCATATCAAGGGACTTGCAAGTCATTCCAGTTATGTCATATCATATTCATAATCTATTTAACTATTTAGACTTCGATTTTTGTTTAAAAATTCATAGCTAAATCTCCCAAGGGTGTTTCCAAAACCTTATTACCTGTTAAAGTTATGCAATTTTTCAAAGGACAGTTTAGACACTATGAAATCCTGGTGTAAAAACCAAATTATGATAAGGGTTGATGTTCATGTCATTATCATGCCAAAATCCACAAACTTTGTGAAACCCAAATTAAAAAACCATTATTACAAGACATAAATTTCAATTTGTAATTCACCGTTTAAACCATGGAGAAATCACTAAAACAAGAGATAAATAATGCAAGAGTATAGCAACCAAAAACCCTCAACCCTAGTTTGATTAAATAACCAAGAAACATATAAATATCAAGTAATTTGATGTAATAATATAATAATAGGGAGTGTCCAACATGGCTGAATGACGGAAGCATTTGGAGAGAAACTGGAGTTCAGAGCTCAAGGAATTGAATTCTTGAGAAAATCATTGTGTTTCTTGACTTGGGAGTTGAAAAAGAAAAGTGCAATGTTAAAAAGTTCATAACTGATGGTTATTAGGGATTAAAGGTATTTTAAAGTCGTTTAGTCGAGTTAAGGAGCAAAAAGCCCCAACCCCAAGTTAAAAAAATGAAGCTGGGTGATTTGTGCCCAGCAGCGTGGCATGCTGCTATCACGGAGGCCCAAGGACAAGACACACCCTTATCGCAGAGCGTAGGAAGTGTGTCACTCCACTATCGCAGAGGGCACCCAGCGTGCCACGGTTTTATCGCGGACCTTCATTGGTTCGAGGTCCCGAAATGACCCGATACGCTTTTCAAAATTTTTGAAACTCTCTCCAATCATCCCTTATCACGATTAAAGTCAAAAGTTATCCTTAAACAAAAGGGAGGGACCAAATAAATTAGTCTCAAATTTATGTGGTCTTACATTATCCTCCTTAGGATCATTCACGCCCGAATGAGAAGTTAGGACACCCTTAGCACGATAAGAATATAGTGGAATTCCAGGACAATTTTGAAATGCGATAAGAGGGGAAATAAAACTCATACCTTAAAAACTTTCATACAACATTGTAAACAAGAACGTGTTCTTAGCTTTCATATCTTTTTCTTATTCTCATGTAGCCTCTTTTACCTTTTGGTTCTTCCAAATCACCTTCACCAAAGCTATTTCCTTAGTCCTCAATTTCCAAGCTTGCTTAGCCAATATTTTAACTAGGACTTCTTTGTAGGACAACAAATCTTTTACTCCAATATCCTCAACGGGCACCACTAAGGAAGGGTTACCCACACAATTTTTTAGCATGGACATATGAAAAATGGGATGAATCGAAGACAAACTCACCGGTAATTCCAACTCATAGGTAACATTTTCAATCCTTCTTACAATTTGATACAGACCAATATATTGAGGACTGATCTTTCCCTACTTCCCAAATCTCATAACTCTTTCATAGGTGAAACTTTCAAGTACACCCAATCATCGACCTCAAACTTTCTTTGCCTTACATCCGCATAAGACTTTTAGCGACTCTGAATAGTATTAAGTCTTTCTCTAATCTCCTTTACCTTTTCAATCATTTGGTGAACCAAATTGGGCCCAAACAATCTAATCTTACTGTAACGCCCCGAGTCTGTACTCCGGACGCTACACGATGCTCATAATCTGGAAGGACCATAAGCTAACCCATGACTGGTACCTGCTGTAGTAACTGATTAATAACACTGTAAATATGCAAAAATTAGGCGAAAACTTGCCATAAGGTTCAATACTAAAATAAAAACTAAATACGGTATAACAATACCAAAATTGAAATATCTGTCTAAAAATACTTTAGTCTGAAAAGCCTCTAAACTGTCTGAAATATGAAGTTGATGGGACAAGTCCCCAACTAACTCCGAACTAATAAAATCAGCTAGACTACTAAAATAATAATCATATCCTCGAACTATGAGGACTCATCATTACTCTGTCAGCTGAATATCTGAACCTACTAGGTATGGTTGGGAGCCCGTGCGTCTGAACCTATGATATAAAATATCTTAGCGCAAATGAAAGGTATGTGTCAGTACTTTGAATATACTGGTATGTAAAGTGATGTAGGATGAAATGTATGGGTTCATATGCATGAACAATACTAACTGAATAACATGAATGTAACTGAATAAAAGTACATGCATGAATACGTAAACTATAACTGAGATCATGATAACACTGGATACTGAGCCTGAATATTGATTAACTGATATCTGAGTCTATTGATACTGAATTACTGATAACTGAGTGACTGTATCTGACAGTCTTGAGTATGAAACTGTACTGAGTTCTGTATTGAGCTGAGGGACTGTATCTGACAGTCCTGAATTTGTAGAACTGAATTGAGTTCCATACTGAGATTGGAACTGAAACTGAAACTGTGGGAGGTAATCATTAAACCAACATACCCTTCTCTAAACTGATTGGATTCCAACCTGTAACACCAGCTGTAAGGGTGTCAGTACTGTGCCACGGTTAAAGACAAGCCGAGTTACCCTCATTTGGCAGGTGCTCTAAGCGAGAATGGTGGTACCCTCAACTGACAGGTAGATCATCTCATCAAACCTTAACTGGTAGGTTGATGTCGCTGGCTACGTAGTTCTGGAACACAAGTATTGGTTCTAAGGATCATACCCTCTATTGGCAGGTGAGTCCCCATCCTTGGGTTTACTCAGTACTAAATCCTACTCCCAACTAAATAGACACTAGACTGATTTCTAAACTGTTCAAAGTTAGACTGAATAGTTACTGATCATAGTGTTTAACTGAACTGAATTGAGTTAACTAAATTCCATGGAATAACGAAATACTACTGAATTCTATTAACTGGATGAGTACGACTGAATTTCCCTAAGTTCTGTAACTTACTGAATTCTACTGATCGTGACATGGATGAATACTATTCTGTAACTGACACTGGCTCTAGGAATACAACTAAATTATCGAGTATTAAATACCCCCAGGACTCAATAGCATGAAAAGCAAATCACTGCATGACTTTAGTAGCATAATGGTGCTAGCTTACTAACATACATTCACTTAGGTATTTCTGTCAAACACTTGATATACATTGGGCTTGTGCAAGATTAAATTCATATAATAGCATGTTATGCTTGGGCTAGTCAATTCACTTAGGAATTTTGACAAACACTTGAGAAGCATGGGTATTTCACATATCAATACACATGTAGTACTATCATGAATTCTACATTCAACTTGCAACTCAAGAATTTAACATGAAGTTCACAAAGTTCAATTCACAATTAACTAGTTTGCATGAAACTTGGGATAAATCATGGAGTTAGATCGCCATTAATATCATAATCATGAATACATTTAAGATCCAACAAGAAATTCATGAAATCAATTAACTTGAATTTTAAAAGAATTCCTTGGACTCCAAGGGTGGAAGGATACCCTTGGATGAACACTTCACATACTTTAGTGCCTGAATTCTAAAAGATTGGTGGTGGTTTCTTGAATTCTTGATTTGAAATTGATCCCCCTAGGGTTTTTGTTCTTGAAAATTTAAGAATAATGAATGAATTTAGCCTCTAAAGGGGCTTAATATCGTGTTAGGGGCTGATAAATATGGTAAAAAGACCCTATTACCCTTGAGGATGCGTCTTTTTAATGACTAAAAACATAATTGTCGATGCGCAGACCGACTCACCGCGTTGTTGGCATCGATGCGATGGCCAACGCATCGCATCGATTCACTGGAATTTTCCACTGGGAACCAATGAAAATTATTGATCGACGCAATGGCCGATGCACCTCACCGAGATTGCATTGATACAATGTTTTGGATTCCTAAACGTGGTCCAAACGAGGTTCAAAAAATCTGAAACTCGTCCAGGAACACCTAATGACATTCCTGATCATGAATCAACCTAAAGATTGGCATTTTAAGGTCATAGAGGTCGTGAAATAGAGTTTCCAACTTATGTAGGCCAAAATGACAATAAGTTTGAATACTTAGCTAAAATTTTCCAAGTCTGCGACCCCTTTGCAAGCTTATAAAACTGAGTTGAGCTTAGAATTTTGCGGGGTCTTACAATATCTCCCCCTTAGGAACATTCGTCCTCGAATGAGACTGATTAAATTAAGAATTACTGATAGACTGGATTTAGACATTGGACATGTACAACTGAAGCATGATTTCATGACTGAAATTACTAATATACTGAATTTTCATACTGAACATGCATATCTGATGCATGAGTACATAGCTGAAGATGATTCATGAATGTATGACTGAGTATGCAACGTTAATTAATACTATGTTGGTATCTACATCTGAATATGAGATTGAGTAATTCAAAGAAAAACTATTACCTTGGGCTGAGTTTGAGTTTGCGGAGAAAAAGTGAGGGTACTTGGTCTGCATGTCTTCTTCTGCCTCCCAAGTAGCTCCCTCAGTGAACTGATTCCGGCAAAGAACTTTGACTAGAGGAACTTCTTTGTTCCTCAGTCTGCGAATCTGATAGTCAAGGATTTTGACTGGAATCTCTTCATAAGAGTGGATGTTCTGAACATCTATGACCTCTATAGGGACTACGACTGCTGGGTCACCTATGCATTTCTTTAGCAAGGAGACATAGAACACTGGATGAACTGAAGCTAAGTTTGAAGGAAACTCAAGCTCGTAAGCTACCTTTTTGAAATGACTAAGAATTTGTTAAGGACCGATATATTGGGGACTGAGTTTCCCCTTCTTGCCAAACCTCTTCACTCCTTTCATAGGAGAGATTTTCAAATACATAAAATCACTAATCTCAAACTCGAGGTCCTTTCTACATACATCTGCGTATGATTTCTGTCGGCTCTGAGCTGTCTTAAGCCTTTCCCTAATCAACTGAACTTTCTCTAAGGTATCAAATACCAAGTCAGGACCTACCACTGTGGCCTCACCCACTTCAAACCAACCAATGGGAGATCTATACCTCCTCCCATAAAATACCTCAAAAGGAGCTATCTGAATATTGGAATGATAGCTGTTGTTATATGCGAATTCAATCAAAGAAAAGTGGTCATCCCAACTACCTTTAAAGTCTATCGCACATGCTCACAACATATCTTCTAATGTCTAAATGGTCCTTTATTCTTGACCATTTGTCTGGGGATGAAAGGTTGTACTGAGCTAAACTTGGGTACCAAAACCCTTTTAAAATGCCTTCCAGAAATGAGAGGTGAACTGGGTACCTCTATTTGAGATAATGGACAATGAAACACTGTACAATCTGAACAACTCACTGATATAGAGTTTGGCTTAATCCTCGGCTGAATAAGAGGTATGGACCGGTAGAAAATGAGCTGATTTGGTCATCCTGTCTACAATGACCCAAACCAAATCATGCTGGCGACGAGTACAAGGAAAACCCGTCACAAAATCCATGTTCACTTCTTCCTACTTTCAAGTGGGAATACTGAACTCCTGTATGGACCCACTAGGCTTCTTATGCTCAATCTTACCCTACTAACATGTTGAGCACTTAGCCACAAACTCTGTAATATCTCTCTTCATCCCACTCCACTTATTGATCTCCCGCAAATCACGGTACATCTTAGTGGACCCTGGATGAATAGAGTAGCGTACACCATGCACTTCTATAAGAATTTGCTGTCTCAAGTCATCTACACCTAGCACACATAGCTGACCCTGACAACGCAAAACACTATCTCCCCCTTGGGAGAAAACCTCTACCTTCTGATCTCTGACTGATTCCTTCAACTTGACTAGACTGGTTTATTATCCTATTATTCCTTCACCTTGGAAACCAGGGATGATTTTGAACTAGTTGGCACCCATACACTACCTTCTGACGAATCGACTAAGTGAACACCTAGTCAGGCAAGTTGATGAACTTCCTGAACTAACTTATTTTTACCATCCTCCACATGAGAAACACTACCCATAGACATCTTACTGAGAGCATCAACCACTATATTGTCTTTACCTGGATGATACAGGACGCTCATGTCATAGTCTTTCAAAAACTCCAACCACCTTCTCTGACGAAGTTTTAAATCTTTCTGAGAGAACACATACTGAAGGTTCTTATAGTCAGTGAACATATCAGGAGAACTTTCCTGATCCTGTTGGGACTAAAGAGCATAGAGTCTGTTTGGGCGTTGTCCACTGGTGGCACTAGATGTGATACCCTGCTGATTTGGGCGACCGAACTGAGCTGGGGGATGGTTATACTGACCCTGAAAACCTGACTGGGGATAATATCTGACTCTGTGGCCTGGATTACCACACCCTAAACATACATCACTGCCTGCTCTGTAGATAGCATGGTGGTTTCTGCCACATTTCTGACAAAGGGAATTGGTTCGGGCACTGCTGATACTACCCTAAGGTTTAGGGCCTGGTGCTCTATCCCTATTGCCGTCTCTAAATTTTGGCACTGGAGAACTAGCTGAGGAAGGATCCGAAACTAAGGATTTCGGGAAAAATTAAGAACGATTACCACCCTCTGACTTAGGCTTAGCAAAGCTGAAACTACCTGTTCTTGCTCTCTTGTTCTCCCTCTCCTTCTCCATATTCTTAGCATCCTCTATCTGCTGAGCATGGACCATGATCCTGGATATGTCCATCTTCTTAATCAACATTGCGGTACTACATTCCTTGGCCATATTGCTAGACACCGCTGACACAAACTTACTCATCCTTGATCTACTATCTGCCACCACATGAGGAGAATATCTAGCTAATTGAGTAAACTTGAGATTATACTCTTTCACTATCATGTTGCATTGCTTCAAATTTATAAACTCCAAAACCTTTACTTCCCTCAACTCTAATGGGAAGAACATATCCAGAAAAATAGTGGCAAACTCATCCCATTCTATGGGCCCTGCATCGATGGCCCTCTCCGCTTTCCACTATTTGAACCATGAGTGAGCCATATCCTGAAACTGATATGCGGCTAAATCAAAACTCTCAACAGCGGTCACCCCCATAATATCAGTAACTTTCTGCACCTGGTCAAGAAATTCTTGAGGGTCCTTATCTGACTTAGACCTAGTAAAAGATAGAGGGTTCATTCGGGTGAAATCCCGAATCTCGGCAGCAGCAATATTTATACTGTGTTGGCCGAAATAGAAGTTAGATGCTCATTATGGGATTCCACAAAATGAGCTAGGGTGGTGAAAGCTGCTCTGAACTCAGTGTGGGAGACATGTTCGTCCAGAGGATCTGGATGGACGGGCTAGGGTTCTGGTTGGTCTCCCGTTCCTCTTTCCTTTGTCCTCTTTGGAGGCATGCTTTGTAAACAAAAGAGAAACTTGGATTAGACAGAGATTTTAATTGGAGCTCATGCTCACTCACACGAGATGAATACTGAAAGAAGGGAGACTTTTCGTAAAATATCTCATAGCCTCCTGTCCATAAGTGTGGCGCACTACACACCCATACACAAGACTGTACTAGATGTGTCTTTCAGACTTTCTAGGACTCTGTTGAACCTTAGACTTTGATACCAAGTTTGTAACACCCCGAGTCTGTACCCCGGATACTACACGATGCTCATAATCCCAAAGGACCACAAGCTAACCCATGACTGGTACCTGCTACAATAATTGAATAATAATGCTGTAAATATGTAGAAATTAGGCAAAACTTTCCATAAGGTTAAATACTAAAATAAAAACTGAAGACAGTATAACAATACCAAAACTGAAACATCAGTCTGGAAAAATACTCTAGTCTGAAAAGCCTCTAAACTGTCTGAAATATGGAGTTGATGGGACAAGCCCCCAACTAACTCCGAACTACTGAAATAAGCTGGACTACTATAATAATAATAATGTTCTTAAACTATCAGGACTCCCCACTATTCTATCAGCTAAATATACGAACCTGCTAGGTATGGTCGGGAGCCCTTGCGTCTGAACCTATGATATAAAACATCATAGCTCAAAAGAAAGGTATGCGTCAGTACTTTGAATGTACTGGTATGCAAAGTAATGTAGGCTGAAATTTATGAGTTCATTTGCAAGAACAATACTGACTGAATGACATAAATGTAACTGAATGAGAGTACAAGCATGAATATATAAACTGTAACTGAGATCGTGATAACATTAGATACTGAGCCTGAATACTGATTAACTGATATCTGAGTCTACTGATACTAAATTTCTGATAATTGAGTGACTGTATCTGAAAGTTCTGAATATGGAACTGTGCTGAGTTTCGTATTGAGCAGAGTAACTATATCTGATAGTACAGAATCTGTAGAACTAATCTGAGTTCTATAGTGAGATTGGAACTGAAACTTAGACTGTGGGAGGTAATCATCTAACTGATATGCCCCTCTCTGAACTAATTGGGGTCCAACCTGTAACCCTAGCTGGAAGGGTGTCAGTACCATGCCACAAGTAAAGACAAGCCGAGTCACCCTCATCTGGCAGGTGCTCTAAATGAGAACAGTGGTACCCTCAACTGGCAGGTAGATCACCTCATCAACCCTCAACTAGCAGGTTGATGTCTCAACCTATGCTAGCTACGTAGTTTTGGAATACAAGGCCTGCTTCTAAGGATCACACCCTCTACTAACAGGTAAGTCCCCATCCTTTGTTTCACTTGGTGCTGAATCCTACCTCCAACTAAATAGATAATGGACTGATTTCTAAATATTTCTAAGCTGGAATGAGCTGTTACTGATCATACTATTTAACTGAACTGAACTGAGTTCACTGAATTATGTGAACTGGCGAAATACTATGGAATTCTATTAACTGACTGAGTTCTACTGAGTTTCCCTGAGTTCTGTAATTGACTGAATTCTACTGATCGTTACATGGCTGAATATTATTCTGTAACTAACACTGGCTCTAGGCATACAACTAAATTGTCGGGTATTAAATACCCCCAGGACTCAATAGCATAAAAAGCAAATCACTGCATGACTTTAGTAGCATAATGGTACTAGCTTACTAACAATACATTCACTTATGCATTTCTGTCAAACACTTGATATACATTGGGCTTGTGTAAGATTAAATTCACATAATAGCATGTTATGCTTGGGCTAGTCAATTCACATAGGCATTTTGACAAATACTTAAGAAGCATGGGTATTTCACATATCAATACACATGTAGTACTATCATGAATTTTACATTCAGCTTGTAACTCAAGAATTTAACATGAAGTTCACAAAGTTCAATTCATAATTAACTAGTTTGTATGAAACTTGGGACAAATCATGGAGTTAGATCGTCATTAACATCATAATCATGAATACATTCAAGATCCAACAAGAAATCTATGAAATCAATTAACTTAAATTTTAAAAAAGCTCCTTGGACTCCAAGGGTGGAAGGATACCCTTGGATGAACACTTCACATACCTTAGTGCCTGAATTCTAAAAGATTGGTGGTGGTTTCTTGAATTCTTGATTTGAAATTGATCCCCCTAGGGTTTCTGTTCTTGAGAAATTTGAGAATAATGAATGAATTTAGCCTCTAAAGGGGCTTAATCTCGTGTTAGGGGGCTGATAAATATGGGAAAAAGACCCTATTACCCCTGAGGATGCGGCTTTTTAATGACTGAAAACTGAAATATCGATGCGTAGACCAATGCACCGCGTCGTTGGCATCGACGCGATGGCCAACACGCCGCATCAATTCCGCGTCGGTTCACTGCAATTTTCCACTGGGAGCCAATGAAAATTATTAATCGATGCGATGGCTGACGTGCCGAGATCGCGTCGATACACTATTTTGGATTCACAAATGTGGTTCAAACGTGGTCCAAAAAATCCAAAACTCACCTGAGAACACCTACTGACATTCCTGATCTTTAATCAACCAAAATATTGACATTTTAAGGTCATAGAGGTCGTGAAATAGAGTTGCCAACTTACGAATGCCAAATAATACTAAGTTTTAATACTTAGCTAAAATTTTCTAAGTCTGGGACCCATTAGCAAGCTTAAAAGACTGAGTTGAGCTTAGAATTTTGTGGGGTCTTACACTTACCCACCTCGAACCATTTAGTCGGGGACCTACACCTTCTACCATAAAAGGACTCAAAAAGGGCCATTTGGATGCTGGAATGATGACTATTGTTATAAGCAAATTATATACGAGGCAAATGGTAAACCTAAATTATTTTAATGTAAACTACACTGGTTCTTAGCATATCTTCTAGAGTCTGAATAACGCGCTTCGCTTGCCCATCCATTTGAG
Organism: Capsicum pubescens; assembly: GCA_030864215.1. NCBI lineage: Eukaryota > Viridiplantae > Streptophyta > Magnoliopsida > Solanales > Solanaceae > Capsicum > Capsicum pubescens. The sequence goes on from CM061549.1 coordinate 252,443,600, forward strand.
GGTGGAAAGCGGTGCTAAGGTTCACCTCAGTACCCAACCCTTTCTGAAAAAAATACCACAAATGAGAAGGTAACTGCGTACCTCAATCATAAATAATAGACACCAGGGCCCCATGCAACTTAACTATCTCCTGAATGAACAACTTGCCATAATTCTCTCCCGAGTAGTTCGTTCTCACAGGTAAGAAGTGAGTAAACTTGTTTATTCTATCCATAATGACCCAAATTGAATTATTCTGATTTCAAGAATACAAAAAACCTGTGACAAAATCCATATTAATCATTTCCCACCTCCTCATGGGTAAGTCTATCTCTTGAGATGTGCCATCCGGCCTCAAATACTCAACCTTGACTTGCTGACAGACAATACACTTGGCAACAAAGTTTTTCATATCCCTCTTTATATTATTCCACTAATAGATCTCTTTCAAGTCATGATATATTTTTGTCGAACCCAAATGAACTGTATATCGGGACACATGAGCTTTAATCAAAATCCTTTCCCGTAGTCCATTTGCATCAAGAACACACAACCTTCCTTGGTACCTTAGAATGTCATCTCTCCCAATCTCGAAAGCTATAACCTTTTGCTGACCTACATATTTCTTTATTTTCATAAGTATGAGATCCAAAACCTCCTTCTCATTAACTTTATCCCCAAGAGATGATTTAGCCACTTATTGAATGATCACGCCTCCATCCTCAGAGTCTAAAGGGTGAACTCCTAAGTTTGCAAGCCGGTGAATGTTCTTCACCAATCCTCTTTTCTCCTTATCTATATGGGATAGAATCCCCATGGATAACCTTCTAAGAGCATCAAGGGTGTCTGTACTATCACCCAGGTAAATCACCAACATTAGCTTTACCTGGGTGATAGTACAGACTCATGTCGTAATCCTTAAGCAATTCGAGCCACCGCCTATACCTGAGATTTAATTCTTTTTGCATAAATATATACTGCAAACTCTTATGATCTGAGTAGATATCCACGTGCACCCTATACAAATAATGACGCCAAATTTTCAAATAAAAAACCATACCCGCCAATTCTAGATCGTGAGTCAGATAGTTTCTCTCATGAACATTAAGTTACCTGGACGCATAAGCCACCACTTTCCTATGCTGCATCAAAACACAACCAAATCTCACACGGGACACATCACAATACACAACGAACCCCTCAGTATCCTTAGGCATGGTCAAAATAAGAGCAGAAGTCAACTTATCCTTTAACTTTTCAAAACTGCCCTCATAAGCATCAGACATAAACATTTCACCTTTTTTTAGTCAACCTTATAAGTGGAGCAGCAATAGATGAGAAACTCTCCTCAAACCTTCTATAATAATCTGCCAAGCCCAAGAAGCTCCTAATGCCAGTTGGAGTCATGGGTCTAGGCCATTTCATAAACATTTTACCTTTTTTTAGTCAACCTTATAAGTGGAGCAGCAATAGATGAGAAACTCTCCTCAAACTTCCTATAATAATCTGCCAAGCCCAAGAAGCTCCTAATGCCAGTTGGAGTCATGGGTCTAGGCCATTTCTTAACCGCCTCAATCTTTTGCGGAGCCACTTTGAACCTTTCACTAGGTGCAGCATGCCCAGGAAAATTCACCACAATTAGAAAAAATTCACTCTTAAAAAGTTTTGCATATAACTTCTGATCAATTAAGGTCTACAACACAATTTGGAGGTTATTTGCATGATCCTCCTCACTTTTGGTGTACACCAAGATGTCATCAATGAAGACTATAACAAACAGATCCAAAAACTATATGAACACCTGATTCACAAGATCCATGAAAGCAGTCGGAGTATTAGACTACCCAAATGACATAACCAAGAACGTATAATGGCCATAACGGATTTGGAAAGTAGTCTTGGGAATATCAACCTCGCTGATTTTCAATTGATGATAACTCAAACGGAGATCTATCTTAGAGAAACACTTAGAACCCTGAAGCTGGTCAAAGAGGTCATCAATTTTAGGAAGAGGGTTCTTCTTTTTCACTATGACCTTATTTAACTAACGGTAATCTATACATATATGAATAGACCTATCCTTCTTTCGTACGAAAAGCATAGGAGCACCCCAAGGAGAAACACTAGGACGGATGAAACTCTTATCAAGGAAATCCTTTAATTGCTCATTTAGTTCCTTCAGCTATGCCGGAGCCATCCTATATAGAGGAATAGAAATAGGATGAGTATCCGCTGGGAGATCAATCCGAAAGTCTATTTCCCTATCGGGAGTTATCTCAGGAAGATCATCGAAAAAACTTTTGGAAATTTATTTACTATGAAAATAAAATGCAGTGAAGGACTTTAACAGTTAGAATCCTTGACCTAAACTAGATGATACAAACACCCTTTGGAAAATAATTTTTGAACCCTAAGATAAAAAATAAACTTCTCTTTTGGTACTAGGGAACTCCCCTTTCATTTAATTACCAGTTTATTAGGAAAATGAAAAGTAACCTTTAGGGTCCTATAATATAAAGAAGCATAGCACGAGTGAAGTTAATCCATCTCCAAGATCACATCAAAATCCATTATATCAAGCTCTAATAGATCTACCAACGTCTCCTTATGAGAGATGAACACCACACACCCCCATAAATTTTTCTAGCAATAATAGACTCACCCAATGAGGTAGAACAGAAAAGGGGTCTGAAATACTTTTAAGACCAAAACAAAAGTGTATAGCCACATAAGGGGTGACATATGATAGGGTGGAATCGGGGTCAAGCAGGAAATAATCATCATGAGAGAAAAGTTATAACATACTAGTAATAAAATCTGGGATGCCTCAGATTCCTGGTGAGTGGAAAGAGTATATAGGAAATTTTGACCAGTTTCCATCCCTGAAGTAGCACCCTTAGCTGTAGAGGCTGATAAAGTGGCGACCAGGACCTTATTCGCTCTTGTTTGCAACCCCAGTCAAAAGATAATCTCTCTATATATGACCAGGCTGACCACAATTAAAGCACCAATTTCTTCCCTCCTTAAAATAGCCATGGTGAAGCTTCACTCAAACACAGAAAGGTGGATAAGTTGGGTCTGACTGAGCTTCACTATCCTGAGATTAAGCACCCTATGCCGTAGGACTATTGCTATTGCTTGAATGCTTAGGAGCGGGAGCACTAGCTGACGAATAAGATTTTCCTTAGTTATTCTTATGCCATTGCGTACCATCTTCCCCACTGTTCTGCTAATTTGTACCCTATGTTGCATACCTAAACTTCTTATTATGTCTTTTCCCCATTTATATGTATTTTATTTTCTCACGTTCCACCTGTTGCATAGAATCACTAGCCTAGATATGTCTATATTATTATTCAACATAACAACCTTACACTCTAACACCAAATCACGGGACATAACCAATGCAAACTTTCTCATCCAGGACCTCATACTAGAAACAAGCTCATAAGCATAATGGGGCAATTGGGTGAACTTCAATGAATACTCCTTAATACTTATCTCACCCTGCCTTAGATTCATAAACTCCTCAGATTTGGATTTTCTCAACTTCTGAGGAAAGAAACGATCAAGAAAAGTACATGAGAACTCTTCCCACACTACCAGCTCAGAATCTTCACCCCTTAACTCTTTCCACTCCTCATACCACTGATAAGCCACTTCTTTTAAGTAATAAGCCACAAACTTAACCCCCTCTGAATAACTAGCATGCACCACCCTGAAGTTCTTCCCCATCTCATGAATAAACCCCTAAATTGTAGAGCCTATAAAGGTTGGGGGTTTCAGCCTCATAAATTGACCAACCCGAGTAACTTCAGATGAATTGGGGGTCGAACCAATATGATCAGAATGACGAGAATATGATGCCACAATCTGAGCAAGCATATGGGTGGACTGATGGAACTCAGCTTTCGAGATATCTCCCTAAGGAGACTGAGTGACACCAACCCAAAGATCCTGAGGAGAATTGGTAAGGACCAGTGAAATCCCAGGTTGAACAATGCAGTCAAGTGTATGAGCCCTATATAGAGTCTGCATTCCATGAGTCGGGTAAACTTTCTCCACACTTGCCCTAGTAGGGACGGAGGTTCCAACTGAGTTCTTACAATCGTCAGACCTTTGCGGAGGCATGATCTGAAATATGATAATGCTATGAGTTAGAGAAAACTTAAAGTAACTAGACTCTCTAGCATGAAATAAAACACACATAAAAAAAAAATCCCAAATGACTTATCATCTCCCCCTTATAAGAATGGTATGACACACACCCCTAAAAGGTACTCGACTCGACATGACTTTATAGATACCCAACGACCTTGAACTGAACCAGGGTCTGTCCATGACAGGTATCCCAAACCAACCAAGGCCAAAAATAACCCCCTTATCCTTACCTCAAGAGCACAATAATTATAAATAATAAACCGCAGAAGACAACAAATATAATAAGAGAAATATGAAAATAAAGATGCAGGTTTGAAAGTCAAAAACCAAATCCACAATAACATCTCCACTCTGTCCATAAAAACATCTAATCCAAAGAATACTAACCAAGCTAGGACATACAATGATGTAGCATTTAGGGATGATCAATACGGCGAGTACTGCCAAGCAACCCAAGAAAAGGGATAAAATATATACATTTACCAAAATTCAGTCATAAATCACATGAACCACAATTATACATATATATAGAATGTCGATATAAGGGCAGGAGATATAAAATATAATCATTTAAAAATTTAATCCTGAACTATATAGCTCGTACCGACCTAAAGGCACCCACGATCTATATGGGTTTGGGTCTCCTTACCGGAATGGCCCCAGTCTATGTTAGCCGCATGTACCAGAGACAATAAGCTAAAATCCACCAATAGTCAATTAGCCTTCCAAACATATATTGTGTAAATCTGACACAGTGGTCATACACCCCCAACATCGATAAATATGCTTCCTAATGTTGGTTCCCCCGGGACTACATCTTCTCGGTGAAGCTACATAATTCTCTTTAAGTATAATTAAAATAAGTTTTCACACACCATTAACCATGGAGTCATTTAATAAGGCATTCCCAAATTGGTATCGTCATACCAATAGACTTGTAAGTCATTCCAATTTTGCCATACTGTATCCATAATCCATTTAGCTATTTAGACTCCAATTTCTATTTAAACGTTCATAACCAAAGCCCCCAAGGGAATTTCCATAACCTTATTAACTTTTTACCCGTTAAAGTTATGTAATTTTCCAAAAGACAGTTAATACACTATGAAATCCTTGTGTAAAAAACAAATTGTAATAAGGGTTGAGGTTTATGTCATTATTATGCCAAAATCCACAAACTTTGTGAAACTCAAATTACCAAATTCCACCATTATCACTAGACACAAATTTTTAGTTTGCAATTCACGGTTTATACCATAGAGAAACCATTAAATAAGAGATAAACAATGCAAGAGTATAAAAAACAAAAATCCTCAACCCTAGTTTGAATTAAACAATCAATAAACATATATATATATATATACATATATAAAGTAATTTGATGCAATAATATAATAATAGGGACTGTGCAACTTGCTTGAATGACGGAAGAATTTGAAGAAAAACTAGAGTTTAGAGCTCGTGGAATTGAATTCTTGAGAAAACCCTTGTGTTTCTTAACTTGAGAGTTGGAAAGGAGGAGTAAAATGTTAAAAAGTTGATAACTTATGGTTATTAGGGATTAAAGGTTTTTTAAACTCATTTAGTGGGGTTAAGAATAAAAAATCCTCCACCACAAGTTATAAAAATGAAGTTGGGCGATTCGTGCTTAGCAATGTGGCACGCCGCTATCACGGAGGCCCAAGGAAATGCCACACCCTTATCGCAGAGAGTAGGCAGCACGACATGCCACTATCATGGAGGGCACTTGGCATGTCATGACCTTATCACAGACCCTCACTAGTTTGGGGTCCCAAAATAAACCCGCACACTTTTTGAAAATTCCAAAACTCTCCAAAATCATCCCGTTAATATTTATTATCACTATTCAAGTAAAAAATTATCCTTAAAAAAAGGGAGGATCCAAAATAAATTAGTTTCAAATATATGGGGTCTTAATTTTAGAGGTCAGGCCTGGGCAATATAAAAATCATTTTTCTCATTTTCTTCCATTTTTAAGGTTTTGAGCTTCGGGTTAAGAGGTTTTTGGGAGATGTCTTTTATTTTCTATATTTGATAAGCTCCAAATCACAATTTCAACTATTTTACTTTGATTCTCATAATCTAAAATCGTAATTTCATAATTTCAAAAGTTAAATTTGAGAATTTTGCCCAGAAGGCCTAAAAATGATTTTCTTCAATATAAACCTCATTTCTAACCCGTTTTCAATTGTTTTTTCTTCCATGACTTCCTTTAATATTTGGCTAATGTGTTTATGAACTAAAATTTTGATTCTACCTCTTTTTTTGAAAACCTATTTCAGAGTTCTATTTTTGCCTCGACTCAAAAGTGTTCAATATGGGTATTGTTGACTTTTTTAATGCGAAGATTCTATATTTGTATATTTTAGTTAATTTCGAGGCCGTTCGAGAGTGGAAGGCTCTATGTTGAAAGGTTTTGGATCGAATTTTGTCATTTTGAGGTAGGTTATGGCTTAACTTTCTTCTAACCGGATTGGATAGTTAGTGATTATATAAAAGCATGCTATGAGTATGGATAATAATTATGAAAATGATGTTATTACTGTTGTGTGGCCGTGTGGGGAATTATGTTGATATTATTGGTGATTTTTGATGATATTTGTTGTGTGTGGCCCGTGTATAGGCATTATCTGAAATTATTGGCCTTGTGTACTTGTTGAATTATTTTTCTTGTGTTTATGTATTACTCACATATTTCACTTTAATGGTATATGGCTTATATTGGATCATGGGTGGTTAGCCTATTGAGTAGATTTTTAGCTCACGTACGTATATATTGGTTGGATTTGAGATTGTTATTATTATTTGGTTGAGAGAATTACATCCTCATATCATACATACAATTATGAAACATTGGTACTATTGTGGAAATATTGGTTTTCTGACAAAAATGAGACACCTTCGAAATCCCTCCCCTACAGTTCACAAGCTAGAGAGAATATATGGATATTGAGACTAGATTAGTTATTGAGATCGTATATGAGTTGCAAACCCCCATGGGTCCTACCTTGGGATCAATACTTGGTAGGTGTATATGGAGTTATGTAATAACCTCTGACATATCACATCATCATTATAATTCTCATTGTTTTTCATACATTATGTATCTTCTGTATTGTGTTTTGTGATTGATTTGATATTTATCTATTCTATATTTTCTTTTTGTACTTGCATTTGGTGTATGTGATATATTTAGAACTACTAGTGGAGACGGTGTGGGCCACTGTTTGGGATATTTACTGACTGCAGGTGGCACGCCCATAATGTGTGTTTATATACCATATTTTTTACATTGCTCAGTCGGCTTATGATACCTACTGAGTATAAGTGGACCATACTCATTCCTATTGTGTCCTTTCGATTCATATTTAGATGCGAGTGTGCCATGTGGTAGCTAAGTTTGAGCGATAATTGGAGTAATTTTGAGGTAGTGGCAACTCTATGCTTTCAGAGTCGACCTCCAACCTCATCCTACCTAGTTTATGTCTTATTGTGTATTCAGAGTCACACTTATGTTTTCTTTCAAATTTTTAGTTGTATTTTTTAGACTTTGAGATGTACTTAGTTTGTTTTTACACTGTGATATCAGGTTTTGGGATGATTTATGATATTATTGTGATTCAAACTTCCATTATCTTTATGTATGTATGGCCTGATTTTGTGTAATACCACACAAGCTCCTAGATAAGTTTCCTACTATTAGTTCTATGCTTAAAATCCCCTAAGTAAATATTTTAAACCATATATAAGTGTCATGACCTTTAACATTGTGTGTGAAGTATTTCCAATACAATTATGGTCATAGAAAGAACTTAGAACAAAGTTGAGTTGAAAATATTTATATCGACTGAGTATTAGTATCATATCCTACAAGGGTCAATTTTAAACGAGTATAACTCCTAGAATATATTGATTCATGTGGCCTACAATATATCAAATGAAATATCGTCGAGTATGTGGGGTTTGAGCAAGGATAATCATCTACTATATATCAAGTATGTGGGGTTTGAGAAAGGATAATCTTTCATCCTTGTGCCCAAAAACTCAATTTTAAAGTTGAATTGATGTGATTTAAACTAGGGTTCATACCTAAATTTTCATATTCTTGAATTTTGTGATATTATCATGTGATTTGAAGTTTAATTTACACAAGAAATTACCTTTATTCATGTTTTGACTTAAATGATTGTTTCAATGACATTTATCTTGAGCTTGGGGTCTATCGAAAACAACCTCTCTACTTTTTTGGAGGTAGCGGTGTGGACTGCGTATACTTTACCCTCCCCAGACCCCACTTTATGGGAATACACTAGGTTTGTTGTTGTTGTTGTTGATTGTTTTAATGACATGATTTTCAAAATCTTGAATTGTAGTTTGATGTATTGATGAAAGATTCTAATTCAAGTCTTGAGAATGATATTTTGATATAAAGTTTATATGAAATGATTCATGAATTTCAAGATTAAAGCATAAGTTATTGATTACAAGAAGCTTAAGCTAAATCTTAAGTTACAAGTATTACAACAGGGAGGAGGAGGAAGAAGAGGAGAACAAGATTAGTAATGATCTTGAGGAATGCTCTCGGTGGACATTAGCAAGGCTGATAACGTGCACCCTCTATAATTTCTCGTGAGTTATACTGGAAACCATGGTGTTACTGATGAAATTGGTTACCTCACAAGATGGAAATAGCTGTTCACTGCATCCACTAATATTTGGAAGCTTCCTACCCCTCAGGTACCGTTCTATCCTTGACGAGGTTGAGGAGCCCAACTTAGACTTGGATTCGCCGACATTGATTCATCATCTAAGCATAGGTTCTACATACCCAAACATGAATTTTTAATTCTCAGAGCAAGCACCACTGCCTCAGTAGCCTTTGAAGAAGGAACATATAGAAAATCACAAAGCTGGTACTAGTAAGACCCAAAACTACGTTCCTTCGTCTACTCGAGATGGGAAAATTATTGTCACTATTGTCGAAGATGATTTAAAAGAGCAATTGCGCTACTGGAAAAATGCCCTAATAAATTTTGTGGTGGAGGATACTCCCTACCAAAAATCTATGGAGAATTTTATGGAAAATGTATGGAATTTTGTTGAAAACCCCCAAACCCTGGGTCATGATGTTGGATACTACATTTTCCGATTCAACTCAGTTGCTGATAAGGATAAGGTACTTCTAGGTGACCCTTACACATTTTCACAACAAACCATTAATAGTTCAACCATGGATTATTGATTTTGAATTTGATCCGAATTGCATCACAGCTATTCCACTGTGGATTACACTTCCAGTACTACCTGTTGGATTTTGGCTAGGTGATGCATTAAGTAAGATAGAGAGTGGAATCGGTCATCCTCTTCACACAGACCATTTTACTACTTGCATGGAATGTATGTCTTATGCTCGTGTATGCGTTGAAGTGGATGCATCCCAACCTTTAATTGACTTCATTGAAATAGTGACTTCAACTGGAACTTTCTTTCAGCCTATTGAGTTTGATTAGAAACCCAAATTTTGCAACCATTGTCTATATTTTGGGAACTCTGCTGATGATTGTCGACTACATGATAAAGAAGGGGATCAGGAGAAGGATTTCTAAGAAAAAACAAAAAAGAGAAGGAGGAACAGAAGAAGGAGAAGACCTGCACGTGAAAAATAGCAAGAAAAAGAAAAAATGAATGCTACAAGTAAGGAAACTACCACCCCTCCACGACTAGATGACCAAATACAGACCCATAACTTGGAAAGTGACTAGGAACTACAAGTGTAAAGCATCCAGCAAGCAACTGGAACTGGTGGGACTTCACAAGAAGGAGGTGCAAGCACTTCTTGCGTGACAACAGGTTCTCAGCTTTGGTGAGTACGGGTGATCACAAGGGTGTGCCATATAATACTGGAAAACCACCCAACATTTGGAACTTGAGGGGATTGAACCAACCCCTCAAGCAGAAAGAGCTTTGTAAAACATAAGATAGAAATAATGGGATGTCTAGAAACAAGAGCGAAGCTGCACAAAAGTCTCAACATATTGGAAAAGGTTGTATAAGGTTGGAGTACTAGTTGTAACTACCCAATGACTCCAAATGGCCGAATTCCGTTAATATGGAGAAACCATGTGTAGGTGGAGGTATTAGTCTCTTATGAACAGTTTATAAATTATTATGTTGAGAGTCCAATAGATTCCTTTGCTGCTTATGTTACTGTTATATATGCAAAAAATATTGTTGCTGAAAGAATAACATTATGGTCTGCCTTAAGGGGACTAAGTACAAACATTCAGGAACCTTGGATCTTGAGTGGAGACTTCAATCCTATATTGAGTTCTAATGATAGGTTGGGCTCCCCTGTTACACCTACTCAGACACAAGACTTAGGGATTGCTTGGATGCCCTACAACTTACTTTCCTAAGATCTAGAGGTTGTTATTGTTCTTTGTGCAATAAGCAGGAGCAGAACCACAGAGTTATTCAAGAATTGACTGGGATATGGGCATTATCAATGGTTGCAAAGATATGGAGCAGTAGAGGTTTACTACCTACTACGAGACATTTCTGATCATTCTCCAATCTTATTACAGTGCAATCCTACAGTGAGTAGTAGGAAAAAACCTTTTATGTTATTCTCTACAGTCATATAACGTGACAAGTTCCCAAAATTTATTGCAAGTACTTGGAGTCAAAGATACACTAGGACTAAAATGAATCAGCTGGCTCAGAAGTTGAAAGCACTAAAGACAAATCTAAAGGGGCTAAACTCTTATCTAGCTTTATATAAGAGCCACTTGCATACTACCAGACAATAGCTAGCAGTTAATCAAGAAAAGTTGTCCAATGATTTGTTAAATCAAACTTTAATAGAGAATGAGAGAATACTTGTTCAGAAACTGCACCAATGGAGTTTAGTGGAAGAGTAAACACTAGGAAAAAAATCCAGGGACACTTGGATTACCTGTGGGGACTCTTCTTCTAAAATTTTTCATGCACAATCCAGGATTAAGGAAAGTAGAAATGCTATTACATCAATCTATACTGACCAGGGACTGAATATTGTAGATCCAGTCTTAGTGGAACAGGAATTTGTATCCTTCTTTATCAACCTGCGAGGAACTGCTGCTGGTGAGGTGCCTTTACCGAATTCAAAGATCATTAGAAAAGGTCCTTGCTTATCTAATCTAAAAAAGATGTCACGCATACAACAACTTACAGAGGAGGAGATTATAAATGCTATAAAATACATGACAATTGAGAAATCACCAGGAGTGGATGGTATCCCTATTAAATTCTACACAAGTTAATGAAACATAGTGAAATCAGATGTATTACTGGTTGTTCAAGAGTTCTTTACCACAGGTAAAATTCTTAAAACTTTCAGCTGCACAACAGTTATACCACTGCCAAAGGTACTTGCACCCATAGTAGTTAAAGACTACAGGCCCATATCATGTTGTACTATATTCTACAAGATCATTACTAAGGTGTTAAAAAATAGAATGAAGGGATTAATGAACACCATTATAAGCCCCTTCTAGTTAGATTTTATAGAAGGAAGATCCATCATTGATTATGTGATCTTCAGCCATGAATTTTAGAAAAGGTATACAGGGAAAGGAATGTCTCTTAGATATGTATTAAAATTGGACGTAAGGAAAGCCTATGACAGTATTGAATGGTGTTTTCTTAAAAACATGCTTGCAGAATTGGGAATTCCCCAAAAATTTATTAGTTAGGTTATGGAATATGTTACAACTGTGTCCTATTCTCTAGTGTTAAATGGTGGACTCACTAAGCCTTTTCAAGGTAAAAAAGGAATAAGGCAAGGTGACCCTATGTCACCTTACCTTTTTGTTATTGCTATAGAGTATTTACATAGACAATTAGCCTTGGCCACCCCAAATCCCAACTTCTAGTTTCATCCTAGGTGCAAAAAGCTTGGTCTTATGCACATCTACTTTACAGATGATCTATTAATGTTTTGTAAAGCAAACAGTGCATCTATAACACTACTACAAAAAGATTTAAACAAGTTTCTACAACTTCAGGACTCCAATCCAACCAAGACAAGAGTTTTAATTACATGTCAGGTGTCAAGGACACAGAGTATAGACTCTGAGCTACACTGAAGGGTCCTTACTTTTCAAATACTTAGGAGTACCTCTGTCTTCCAGGAAACTAACTGTGGACCAGTTCTACCCCTTAATGGATAAAATTCTTGAAAGGATAAAATATTTGTCAAAAAAACTACTATCTTATGCAAGAAGGCTTCAGCTGATTAAATTTGTTATTTTTGGCATTCAAACTTTTTGGGCTCAGATATTTATTCTCTCAAAGAAGATTATGAAGCTCATAAACTCTCACTGTAGAATCTTTTTATGGACAGGTAAAACTTGTCCTGCAAAGAGAGCACTAGTCTCTTGGGAAAAGTTTTGTATGCCAAAGGTAGTAGGAGGGCAAAATATTCTGAATATTTGCAACTGGAATAAAGCAGCTGTTGCAAAATAACTATAGGCCCTAGCTACAAAAGCTGGCAGTATACGGATAAGGTGGGTACATGCCTACTATATCAAAAATGCTATAGTGGAGGACTGTTGCAGCCCAAGGAATGCTACTTGGGTTATGAAAAAAATGACTGAATAAAGGAAGGCTATCATGCTAGCGCCTGGATTGCGAGGTAATCTTCAAGCAAGACTAAGTCAACTAATTGTGAAGGGCAGATTTTCCATCAAAAAGTTGTACCTAGCCATACTACCTGATATGACAAAATTCTCTTAGAAGAACATAGTACTTCACTCAAGCATCCACCGGAGGCATAACTTCATCATGTGGCTTGCATTGTTGAAAAGATTGGCTACAGTTGATCGACTATAAAAGTTTGGGATTAATGTTGATATGGCTTGTGCATTCTGTCATAATACTATAGAAATACATGATCACTTGTATTTTGACTATCCAATTACAAGTGGTCTGTGGGGTAGAATACTTTCATGGATGGGAATTCATAGAACCACAGAGACCCGGTAGCAAGAAGTAGACTGGATTATCGGATAGGAAAATGGAAGATTATGGGAACGTGCTATCCTATGTTGTAAGCTTGATATGATTATCAGTATAGATAGAGAGAAAGAAACCAAATTAGGTTCCATCAAGGAAGCTTTATGCCTGATAGAGTCTGTAAGGAGATAGTTGTGCACATATATATCCATGGAAGCCAGCAAAAGAAATGGACTACACACTTGAAGAAACTAAATTCTATGCCTTGACTAGTTTCATGTTTAATTCTATTAGATACTTAGTATAGCTATTCTATTTTTTTTAAAAAATCATACAGTAGCAACTCCATAGGAATGTTAGTGTGAGTCCTACTGATCTTCTTGTTAGTTTTACGTCTTTTGAGAGGCAGTTGGTCAGCTCTACCTAGTTATGTAAAAATTACTTGGTGAAATAAAATTCCTTTATTTACCAAAAAAAGTATTACAGCATGATATAAAGTTCAGCTTGATCTTATGATCTAAGATAAGACATAAAATCCACAAGTTTCTTCATGAATATGATTTAAGTAAAGAGAAGCATAATTGGTTTTCAATTTATAAACTCTTATGCTAGTTTAAGGTGGATTTCCTAAATATGAGCATATTAGTATATGTTTTGGAGTAGTATTTAGCACTGAGAGGGGAATATGGGTTAGCGCTTCCTATTCTCTAGAAACTACGTGCCCTCATAGGTTTAAGGGACTTTTAAGAGAGTGTCCCTTCAGTTTTCCAATATGGATGAAGTATAGTGATCACTTTAAGTTAAGGTTCTATTTTGATGGCAAGGGTAGAACAACTCTCCTCAACTTGGGTAAGATGTTGGACTCGATGATAGCTCACATGGTTTATCCCAGTTATAAGAATCTCACACCAAGAAAATAAAAGTAAATATTTTTGAAACTAAGTATAATGACTCATAAGCTTAATTCAGATGTTGTTTTTACTATTCATGCTTATGATATTTCAACTTTCAGTTTTATCCATGATCAAGGTGAGTCCTTTTACACTTAGCATGGATGATTTAAAAGTATGTTCAACTTCAATTTTTACTTATTGCATTCACCCCCACATACTCAATATATTCCAAAGTACTGACCACATATATGTGTCTGTGTCTACATCCCTTCATGATGTAGGTACCAATTGTATCTCACACTTCAAAATCAGATAGTTTGCAACTTCTAGATAGTAGGTGATGAGTTCTTTTAATTTGAGGACTCGAGTTAACTACATTTCCAGTATCATATATCTTATTCATTTGTATTAATTGTGGGTAGTTGGAGGTCATGTACCAGCTACCTAAAGTCAATATTAGTAGAGGATTTATAGACAGTCAGTCGGAATTAATACATTCAGTTTCATTTTTTTTTGTATATCTATTGATGTAAACATTCTTGAAACAACTTTGTATTGAACAAGCCGAGTGAATGACATCTATTCCACTTATTATTTCTAGTTTTATGTATTATATTTAGTTTCTCACAAATTATGCCAGTATCATGGGTTAGCTTGGGATTAGTTGTGGTTCTAACCACTGTGTGACGTCTATGGGTTAGTCTTGGAGTGTTACACTTTGGTTTAAGAGTCTCACCTTGGGTTTATATTGTGATTTCCTTTTTCATATCAGTTTGGGTGGTTGGCTTACTTTGTTAAGGATTATCAGTAATAAGTGGCATCATGACCCTAGTTTTTGTATTGTAGCAGTATTAAACGTTAAAAAATGAATTGTGCATCACATTTTAGGATCCCACACAACACGGTTATCCCCGATCCATGAGGATGGACAGGCACATTGGCCAGCATGCCATGCTTGTCCTTCCAAGTGTGGGTTGTTTTCCCTCCTTTTAAACAAGGGTGTTTTGGTCTTTTTATTATTACTAAAACACCTTAAATGAATTTTAAAACATCTTAAGTAGGGGTGTTCATGGGTCGGTTTGGATAGGTTATTGGTCAAAACCATAACCAAACCAACTTAGTCGGTATTAAAATTTCTAAAACCGAACCAAACCAAATAAAAAAATAACCATCGGTTTGGTTCTTGTCGGTTTAGTTTGGTTTGGTTCGATTTTTTTGGTTTATAATTTTAGCTAACGATAAAAGTTGAAAATTTAAAAAACAAATCCAATCTAACATATGAGATGTCAATCGAGTGTTGTATATCAACCTTGAAACTATGATGTCAACCGAGTGTTATACTTAGGAAAAGCCATGAAAACACCATATGAACACTTCTAAGAAAATATTAAAAAATAATATTTAACAGAATGATATGATAAAACCCCCAAAAGGTGAACACATAAACTTCTTGCTTAACAAGATTCAAAAAGAAAGTTAAAATTAGTGATTGTCTATAGTCTAATGAATCTTAGCTATAAAATTCAATATACAACAAGATATTATTTTCACAATTAGTATCATTTGTCATTCAAAATGAGAAATTCATTTAGAATCTCATAAGGTACTATAAACTAGATGAAGACATATGACTGAATGTGTTACGACTAAAGTTAAATCATGATTAAAATATAAAATGTAAAAAATATTTAGATTGTATTTATGAATAATATATAAATAATTATAATATATATATATATATATCGGTTCGGTTTGGTTATTTTTTCGGTTATTTTAGAGTAAAACCAAACCAAACCAAATTAGTATCGATTTTTTAAAATTCAAAACCAAATCAAACCAAACCTAACCAAATATTGGTTCGGTTTGGATCACGGTTCGGTTTGGTTAAAAACCAAACCGTGAACACCCCTACTCTTAAGTCACCATTAATTAGTAAAACATTATTCATTCCCATTCCATCTCTCAAAAACTTCAAGTTTCCTCCAAAGTTCAAGCTTATAGTTTCAAGCAACCATTCAAGTTCTCGTCTAAAGCTCTTGTCCTTTTTAGGTACATAGGAGTTCAGTGAGGGAAATTCTTTCATCTTCACATCCATGTACTTTTATAGTATGATGGTCCTTGAATTTAATGTGAGGGTTTCAAAATCCTAAATCCACAAATTTAATCCTTCTTGTTTTGTATGATTTTATGAAAAAATGTTAAATAGGATTATAGTATCTTATGAAACTTGTTGTTATGATCTATTATGGATTAATATTTTGTGCTTTGGGACTGCTTTAAGAGATATGAAAATTGTAACAATCCAAAATCGGACCATGATGACACCTACTATAACCCTCTAGTAGGTAAATCCAATCCTATCCTATACACTAAAAGTAATGGATAACAAAGTAGATAAAATAAGGTAACACGACCGACAAGTCTATATACATAATAGGTACAAAATATACAAAATGGGACACTAAAGAAACAATAAAGACAGAATACACAAGGAAATTCAATCGCGGATCTGGTATCACTTGTACAAGAGCTACTCTGTACTAGAATATAGACCAAACTAATACCTGTCTATACAGGATGTACAACAATATAAATAATAAGTATTGGGAGGAGACAAGTAGGCATATGAATACCAATTGCTTACTACAACAACGAGTAAAAAACTTTTGAATGAATAGAACCAGCAGGAAAGACTCATAGTACGATCTGCATTGGATAAAAAAGATGCAAAAGTATAGTATGAGTATTATAACATAAAAGAAAATATATATAAAGAACTGGTCTAGCAATTTAAAGGATAACAGAGAATAAATAAAGATAATATTAATATTAATCAAACAATTACCTAATCAGGCCCTCATAAGCTTATAAGGTACAAATGACATACAATATAATCTAGACATACCACATAAGCATAGCAGGTACAAAGAACAAATAATTAATTGTAACGCCCCAGATTCTGAACCCCGGACGGTACACGGTGCTTATGATCCCAATGGACCATACCCTTTTCTGGTACTTGTAACTGAGCATTGCATAATATATTATAAGAATGCAAAAAACAACTGGTGGAAACTTGCCATAAGGTTCAAAACTAAAATACAACCGAATAAAGTATCAAAACTACTAAAGCAATTGTCTGAACATCTAGTCTGAAAGCCTCTAAACTGTCTGAATAAGGAGTTGATGGGACAATCCCCCAACTAACTCCGTCTACTAAAATACTGAATCTAGAAACATAATAAAAAAAATAGAACATCCTCGAATGATGAGGGCTAACTGCTAAGTCTACTACTGTTAGCTGAATCTGAACTGTTAAGGGTGCTCTGGATCTCGTGCTTCTGAACCTATGGTTTAAAACACCATAGCGCAAGAGAAAAGTATATGTCAGTACGTGAGAATGTACTGGTACGCTAGATGAGGTAAGGCTAAATCCAAATGCTCATATGCATAAACTATAACTGACTAGATAACATGAGACTACTGAATAAGGATACATGCATGAATGCACAAACTATAACTGAAATCGTAGTAACACTGAATACTGAATTCTAACAATTGGATTACTGATAACTGGGTTTACTGATAACTGCTATCTGAGTTTACTGATACTAAATTCTGATAACTGAGTCTACAAATACTGAACTCTAAGATCAAGCCTATCTAGCGGGTGATCCTTGAATCTGCTGATACTGATACTTATTGACTGAATCTGAGATCAAGCCTATCTAGCGGGTGATCTCTGAATCTACTGATAATGAATATGATTTACTGAAAATGAGATCAAGCCTATCTAACGGGTGATCTATGAATCTATGGAACTATCTAAGTTCTTTACTAAGCTAATTGACTATATCTGACAGTTCTGATTTCTATATAGCTGAACTGAGTTCTACTGAGACTAAATCTGAATTTGAGATTGTGGGAAGTAGTCATCTAACTGACATGCCTCTCAATCTAAACTAGTGGGGTCCAACCTATAACCCCAGCTGGAAGGGTGTCAGTATCGATCCACGGGTAAAGACACTTCTATGGTCAAGCCTGTCTAATGGGTTACCCTAAGTAGAAAGTCAAGCCTAATCTAAATGGTGACTCCTGAGAGGTATCCAATCCTTAATCTAATAGGTGACTCCTCATCCTATGTTATCTATTCAGTTATGGAGTATAGGGAATGCTACTAACGACTCTGCCTCTCTAACTAGGAAGCCGACATCCCTGCCCTCGCTCGGTGCTGAATCCTACTCCCAACTGAATAGATGCTGAACTGATTCTTAGACTGTACTAGACTGAGCTGAATCTATTACTGATCATACTGATTAACTAAACTAGACTAAGTTTATTGGGTTCCGTTGACTGACGGAATACTGTTGAATTCTGCTAACTGACTGAATTCTATTGCTTTCTGAACTGAATACTTGAACATTACTAAGGTCTGAACTGAGTACTGGACTAGACTTGGAATGATACTGAGCTTACTGAATTTTTCCAAGTCATGTAACTGATTGAGTTCTACTAAATTTTGTAACTAGCTGAGAATGCTACTGATTTTGACATGACTGAGGGTACTGTAACTGACACTGGCTCTAGGTACACAGCTAAATTTTTGGGTATTAAATACCCCAAGGACTCGATAACATAAATAATACAAGACATGGAAACTCTTGAATATCATGACAATGGACTATCATTCACAATACAATCAACGAAGCATCTCTTCAAGTACTTGGAAGTCTTGATCTTACACATGTATAGGGATGCATGCAACATATCCTAATTCATTCACTAAAGTCTTTTAACAAATACTTGGCAAGCATTGACTTATACATAATTGGGGATTTCATGCTAACATGCTAAAATGGCACTATCTCATTCAAATAAGCATTTTCTCGAACATATGGGGATCATGCTTTGGGTTATACAACGATTACAACATCTACATCATCATGGCTATATCAATAAACTTGCAACTTGAAGGGGTTTATCATGAATGTCATAAAATTCATCTCATACTAGAATCAAAACTTGGATCTTGTAATCTAGAACATGAATCACAACTCAACAATCACATAAATATGAACTTCAACTCACATAAATCATGAAAATCATAAGTATTCAATCTTTATAATTTGAAAAGGGTTCTTGAACTTCTTGGGTGAAAGGAACCCAAGAATCAACATCCAACATACCTCAAAAGCTTGGATCTTGAAGGAGATTAACTTTTCTTGAAGGTCCTTGAATGGTGACGTTTGATTCTTGAGTTTTCTTGGAGAGGGTTTGTATTTAGTTCTTGGTTTTTTTTATCTTGAAAGAAACCCTAGCTTTTGATGTTATAGATGAATATGGAGTTATGAGCCTTGATCTAATATAAATAGGTATTAAAAAAGGTAGAAAAAGACCCAAATATCCTTTTAAAAATGGTTTTAATTTGCTGAATGGAAGTGTGTGATGACTTGAGCGACGGTCCATCACAGGCTCGACGGTCCGTCGACCTGCCGTTGTACGTTGCCCAAAAAGTAGGGTTACTGCCTCAGTTGTGATGGCTTGGGCGACGGTCCTTTACTAGCTCAACGGTCCGTCGGCCTGACCATCGCACTTGGCCAGTGAATGGGTTCTTTGCCTCAGTTGCAATGGCCGGAGCGATGGTCCATCGCAAGCGCGACGGTCTGTCGTCCTGTCCATCGCTCCTGGGCAGTTCGAACAGTTCTCTATAAAACATCCATAACTTTTTACCCTGATACCCAATTTTGGCAAAATTGGTATTGTGGGAAAGCTAATTCAATTTTCCATATGATAAAAAGTCAAAATTGTGAAAATTCTATTTGATTTAACTATTATTGACTTAGGAATTCATCTTTAAATATTCTGGAGACTAAATTAGACTTAAAGAAAGTTTGCGGTATTACATTAATACCACCTACAAGAAGTATATATAAACAAGTAAGTGCAAATGAATAACATGTAATGCAATTAGCGATGAATGTCATGCAGTTAGTTGTGGCTTTCAAAGGAAGGACTCATAGGGGAATCGTGATATCTATATATCTTTTTGTACTCGAATCAGGCCTTTCAAGTAATAATAAGTAATATCAGGTGCTCAAACTTGAACTGGGACTAAAATAGTCAATCTCTCTATTAAAATACAATGTAGAAAAGTAAACATGCTCGGAAATACCTCGACTATATCTCCCTCTCTCTCTCAATATATGCAATGCAATATGTGACTAATGTAGAAAAATAAGATAAAACCCAGAAGATATACTCGGGCCGCTCAAAAGAGCCCATCAAACTCACTTATCTCCCAGCATAAAAAAAAAGTATATAAAGAAATGGTCTAAAAAGGTCCCTTGGCCAAATTTAATGAAGTACAATTTTTCTAGCTTATAAAACTATGATACAATGTTACAAATCTTTTTTAAAAATCAAAATTAGTAGTACGATGGTAAATCCTTTTAAAACAACAAATCAATCGTAAAAAGTGATATAAATCCTTTGAGAAGACGAAGTAGACAAAATAAAAATTAAATAAGAATTAAAACGTCAAAGTCTATCAAACATAAATTGTTTAGTAAATAAAAACAAATAAAAATACATAGGCTAAAAGAAAAAAATAATTTATCTTCACGAGGTAGGGGTTAAGGTCTAGGGATACGCCACCCTCCCTAGATCCAATTTGTGCTATTATACTAGGTATGTTGTAGTTTTTATTTTCATATTTTTATTTGATCTACTTTAATAATTTACTAAGTGCTTAATTAATAAGATCTAGTAGAGGTCTCTACTTGAGTATTAATGCATGCATTGGGTCAAGTTTTAAGTTTCAACTCTTGCTATTGCTACTGGATTCAAATTATTCCTTAATCGTCGACATGTTAGTTGAGAAGAAGAAATAGATAGAATAAAAATTAAATAAAAATTAAAACTTAAAAGTCGATCAAATATAATTTTTTTTATTAAACAAAAACAAATAAAAATACATAAAAGAAAAAAATAATCTAATTATTGTTATCATCATTATTGTCAGCCGATCAATCTTCAACCGGCATTAGCAGTGCCCTCCTCAGCCTTTAGATCTCTCAGAGCATCCTGGATCTCATTGAAGACAACTCCCATTGATGGTCATGAACCTGCGTTTGAAGTTCCCGCATGGTGTCTGTTAAAATAGCAACGTCCCACACAGATAAACCATATCTAGAACACGAATGAATTGACAAAAATGTTAAAACAAAAGTAAAGAAAAGAATCTAAATGTAATACAACGTGCACTACCAATTAGGTATATTAAAACAAAAAGCAATAAAAAAACTTACCTGAGTCAGGAAAGAGAAAGTGGTTGAAGGTGTAATATAAAAGACAAGATGCAAGAAATAAATTTAATAGGATGAACGAGTAAGGAGAGACCTATTGATAGAGGATTGAATTTGAATGAGTTAGGAAAAAAGGCACGACTGTTCACCTCCATTTATTAATTACATACAAACTATTGACTTTTTGATTACTTTGAAAAGTTATGACTTAATTAAATGAAGTTGCTGACTGACATTTTAATTATTGTGATAAGTCATGACTTTTTCAGCTTATTATTATTAATTAGTTCATTTCAGTAACCATTTTTATTGAGTTGTGGAAATAGATTATATATCTGTTGCATCAGATAACACATCTGCATCAATAGATATACTATCTGTTGCATCAGATAACCCATTTGCGACAACAGATATATCATCTATTTCAACAAATCGACAACTTGTTGCATCAGATAATCTATTTGTTGCAACATATAATCTATCTTTTTTAATAATCCTCATATCATTAATTTAAATTTTTTATTACATAAATTTAAAAAAGAGATTTAAAAATAAAAATGGCGAAAAGTCACTACTTGTAGCCTATTTTATATTAACATCAATTATTCAATTTAAATAACTATTTTTTACGGTTATAAATTGTGTTTATCATTTATTTTCTTATTGTTTACTGTGAAAAGAAATGACTTCACTAAATCAAGTTGGTGAGCTTTTACAAAAAGTCACGACTGTTCACCTTTTTTAACAATTATCACATACCTTAATCCAATGTTGTGACTTTTTTATTATATAATAAATAAATAATTTAAAAATAAAAATGATGAAAGTCACAATCAGTTATTAAAATTAAATAACCGTTCTTTTATGATTATAAATTATATTTATCATTTATTTTCTTCTTATTTATTTACGAACTATTTTTCATATTAAATAATCGAAAAGTCATGACTTTCTCCCTCAATAACAACAATAACCCTTTTTTTATTAATAACCGTCTGTTGCAACATATGATCTATCTGTTGCAATAGATGGTTCATCCATTGCCACAAATGTTCAATCCCTACCTCTAACCGTTGACATGCTGAGAATAAGGAATAGACAAAATGAAAAGTAAATATTAAATAAGAATTATAAATCCAAAATCGACCAAACATAGATTTTTGAATCCATTAAATACAAATATATACAATAAAAAAAACATACCCTTGGATAGATCAATATAATAAAAAAAAAACATAACCTAATTATTATTATTACTATTATTATTATTATCATTATTGTCAACCGGTCCATCGACATCCGGCAGCAGCAGGACCCTCCTCAACCTTGCTCTCATGTCTCCGAATTCCCACCGGAGTTCATGAATCTGTCTTTCAAGTTCCCGCAAGGAGTCACACAAAATCACTTTGTCCAAATCCGAATCAATCATATCTAGAAGTGGAGTTATGTATAAATACATCACTTAATTAAATAAAACTGGTGACTTTTCGAATATGTAAATTAAAAAAAACTGATCTAAATACAACATTTTATCTTTTATTGCATTTTGGAAAGAAAAGAAAATTGCTTTAAAATAAATCTAACAGATGGTTAATCTGTTACAAAATATATTATATTTGTTTGAAAATTAACAACATATTGACAATCGGTTGCAACAGATGGATATATATGTTTGGATTTTCTAACAGATAAGTCATATATTGCAACAGATTGATCATCTGTCATAATAGATGTCTATAATTGTTTGATAATTTTAACAGATGTGTCATCTGTTGCAATAGGTTAGTCATCTGTTTATTCAAATCAAGCTATAGATGGGCTAGGAATAATAAGGTGCGTACAGATGGATGGATCCACTTTCATGTGTGGGAGTAATGTATTATTGATAAGGTCCTCGGGACAACACACATAAAGTACAATGATTTTGTGAATGCAGTTTTTAACCGATTAGGCATTAATCATTCAAACAAGATCCTACATTGTACAGTTTAGTTTGATAGGTTCGAACTGATGAGGTCGAGGGGCACATAAGATGGTGTCGATACCCTATTACGAATTAATGACGGTTGTTGCTCATGTTTATGTGTCAAATTTTGAAAAGGGATCAATATATGGCATTATTGTAGAGATCCAATAGAGATTGGACTTAACTTTAAGTGTGCATTGGAATTTGAAAAAGCCTTCGAAGCATCGCATTGCATCAAACAAGAATGGAATACCAATAGAAATTCTCCTCGTCCAAATTTATACGAAAAGGTTGTTTGAGAAGATGATTATATGCCAGAAAGAGTTGTAGATGAATAATTACGAGGGAAAGAGGGTGTTGATGAAAACCTATATCATCTAAGAGCTAATTGAAGAGAAAAACATAGGGTAGCAAGGAACTTCTAGCGAATCTGGCCGATGAAGATGAATTAGAACACAAAAAATCTGAATCAAGTGCAAATATAAAAGTATTCTAGTACTGAAAATCCATCTTTTGTCTCTCTGAAAGAAAATTAGTGCTGCTGGGGAGCTGCGACTAGGTAGTGTGGTCGGGATAATCACCAACATAGTAAATAGCAGAACACGAAGAAAGCAGATTTGTGGGCACCGAGGGTTGAAATGATGTACCGTAAGTAAGGAAAACTTTGCCCAAGAACATATGCATTTAAAATAAGCAATCTAAGAGAAGAAGACAATTTCTGAATTTTAAATTACAGCCCATGCCTTCTTGTTTGTGGTTCCGATTCGATCCACTGTCATTGGCCTGATCGGAACCACAAATAAGATTGAGTATTATTACTTCCTTAGAAATATGGATAGAATTGATTTTGTTTTCTTGCCTTGGCATGCTTTTAACATATCTTGGAGAAGATCAGATGCTTGTTGTAGTATGTGAATCCCGATAATTTTCAAGTTTGCCTTCAGCTTGCTGATTCGGTATTCAAGCTTGTCATTGTCGTCTTTAAGGTCAGTGTAGAGTTCTTTGTCTTTTGTGAGATGGTCAATGAGGTAGGAACACTTTCTTTGAAGTTGTGGCATTGTAAAAGGCCTTCAGAAGGCTTCTAGTACACTTTCTTCAGAAGGTTTTAATAATACATAGAGTGTCTCTATGTTTGTTTTAGGTCAATGTATTGATGTACACTCAAGCAGTGGTCCCAATAATTGAACAACTAACTTTCTCAAGTGTTGTTCAATGCAGCTTGTTCAACCAACCTTCAAAGGATTTGATAGGCTATCCTTTAGGCTATACTTTGGGCTATTCTTTGAAGGTTGGTAGAATAAGCTGCATTGAACAATGCTCGAGAAAGTTAGTTGTTCAATTATTGGGACCACTTCTTGAGTGTGCATCAATACATTGACCTAAAACAAACATATAGACCCTCCATGTATCATTAAAACCTTCCAAAGAAAGTGTTCTGGTAGCTTTCTGAAGGCCTTTTACAATGACACAACTTCAATAAAAGTTTTCCTCCCTCATTGACCAGCTCACAAAAGACAAAGAACTCTTCACTGAACTCAAAAACGACAATGACATGCTTGAATACCGAATCAGCAAGCTGGAGGCAAGCTTGAAAATTATCGGGATTCACATACTATAGCAAGCATCTGATCTTCTCCAAGATATGTTAAAAGCATGCCAAGGAAAGAAAATACAATCAATTATATCCATATGTCTAAGGAAGTAATGATACTCAATCTTATTTGTGGTTTCAATCAGGTCAATAGCAATGGACCAAATTGAAACCACAAACAAGAAGGCATGAGACGTAATTTAAAATTCAGAAATTGCCGTATTTGCTTAGATTTTTTATTTTAAATGCAGTTGTTCTTGGGCCAAGTTTTCTTTACTTACGGTACATCATTTCAACCCTCGGTGCCAACAAAGCTGCTTTTTTGTGTTATTCTATTTTCTATGTAGGTGATTATCCCAACCACGCTACCTAATGATTATCCCAACCACGCTACCTAGTTGTATCTCCCTAGCAAAGTGCCCAGCTGCACTAATTTTCTTTCAGAGAGACAACAGATGGATTTTCAGTACTGAAACACTTTCATATTTGCACTTGATTCATATTTCTCATGTTCTAATTCAGCTTCATCGGCCAGATTCGCTAGAAGTTCCTTGCTACCCCAAGTTTTCCTCTTTAATTAGCTCTTAGATAATATAGGCTTTCATCAACCCTCCCTTTCCTTCACAAGTATTCTCCTACGGCTCCTTCTGGCGTATAATCATCACTCTAAACAACCCAACCATATAAATTTGGGCTAAGGCAATAAATATATTGATTTTTGTTCTTGGTTGAAGTAGTGGAAGGCTTTGAAGTCCATGTTAGAGTCCAATGCACCCTAAAAGTTAGTCCAATTGCTATCGAATCTTTTTACAATGCCACCAAAACTTGATCACTTCACAAAGCTTGGCACATAGACACGCGCAACAATCATCATTAAATTTTAACAGGGTATCAGAACCATATTCATGGTCCCTCAACCTTATCAGTTTAGACCTATAAAACTTAACTGTAAAATTATAGATATCTTGTTTGAATGAGCAATGCCTATTCGATAAAAAACAACACTAAAAAAAATCAGTGTACGCTATGTGTGTTTTCACGATAATTTTATCAGTAATACATATCTCTCATATATGAAGTGGTTGAATTTGCAAGTAGCTTATTCCTCCAAACCTATCTTTACTATAGCCACTTGTGTTGGTCAGATAAAATTTGATCAACATTCATTTTCTTATATCTTCAAATAAGAGAAAAACAATTCTTGTTAAATAAGAGAAGAACAGAAAGAACATTATCCATCTCTTACAAAAGATTACCAATCGGTTGCAACAGGCTCTACATTTGTTGCACCAGTTTCACATCTGCTTACTAGATTGTAAATATGTTATAACAGATGTGAAGGTTGTTTGTAAGACCCCGCAAAATTCTCTCGTAGAACGAACCTTAGGGTGTGTCAAGTGAGGCATGATTTCTGCCCTAAAAGATTGAGAAGAGAATTCCTAAGTGATTGATATTTAAACCATATAGAATTTTCTAAAATTTTACTTTTTGTCATGAAGAGAATTGAATTAGCTTTCCAACGACACCAATTTCGTCCAAATCCGGCATCGGGGTGAGAAGTTATGGCTGTTTTACTGAGAGTTGTCGGAACCGCCCAAGTGTGAAGGATGATCCGACGGACCGTCGAGTCTGCGACGGACCATTGCAACCAAGGCAGAAACTCCCTTTCCTAGCCCAAGTATGACAGCCAGGACGACGGACTGTCAAGGCTGCAATGGACCGTCGCTGAGACCGTCGCCACTAAGGCAGTGTGGTCTCATCTTGGCCATCGAGCAATGGATGATCCGACGAGCCGTCGGACCAATGATGAACCATTGATCTGACCATCACATTGAGGCAGTATGTCCCTTTTCTGGTCATCATGCGACGGACGACTCGACGGACCGTCGGACTTGCGACTGACCGTCGCTCCGACCGTCGCAGACCCCGTTCAGTATTTTTAAGTCCTTTTTAAATTGGGATTTTGGGTCTTTTCCCTTTTAACCCTCAAATATATTCCAAACAAACTTGATAGCCTCATTATCTCCCAAAACATCCAAAGTCTAGGGTTTCTCCCTTAAGAGCAAATCTAAAACCCTTCTCTAAGAAATCCAGAAACTCACCATGGATTCTAAAAAATGAGTTGACATTTCAGTTCCCCAAGTTCAAAGGTTGCAAGAACCCGCTCTCAAGAGTGATAAGAAAAGTTTAGAGCAAGCTTGTTCATCCAATTTCATAATCCAAGGTATGTGGGATTTTGAACAAGGGTAATCCTTTCATCCTTGTGCCCAAAGGCTTATTTAAACTATGATTTTCTGCAATCTATGAGATTTTACATGAATTTGAATTAGGGGTTTTCACCCATTATTATTGATTACAATATTTTGATGTTTTCCATGAATTGAGAGTCTAATTGCATGATTTTCACATATTTTCTTGAGCAATTACAGCTGGGTCTATACCCCATGATTTTAATCCTTGAGAAGTTAATAGTTGAAATGTTTGAGATATTAAAGTATATGAGTATGTTGAGATTTTGAGACAAATTTCTGAAATTACTAGATTTCTACATGAGTTATGAATCTATATGCTATCTATTATGATTTTGATAAGTTTTAACTTGAGAATGAATTATGGGTTATTTAGCCCTACTTGAGATTTGCAATTTTATGAACTCTTATGCTATAAGCACCCATGATTTGAGTATTTTGAGATTGTTGAGAAATATTTTGACCTCATGGTCATTGAGTTTTGAAATCCACTCTACTACATAAGATTCCAGATTTGATTATTGGGTTCTTATTGAACCATGAGATTATTCTAAAGTGGATTTTCATGAGATGAGCGAGATAAACTAAAGGGAGAAGTATTTATCATCGAGCGGGTAAGTTACTATGATTTCTTACCCCAAAACTACGTGCCACCGTAGGTTGGGCCTGAGGCCGAGTTTATGATTATCATTGGGCCTAAGGCCAAGTTGATATTGGGCCCGAGGCCGAGTTTGTTTAGTGATCACTGGAACTAGGTTATACTCCTTGGCAAGAGTATGATGCCTCTCCTTAATGTGAGGTCTCTTCCATAGGAGGACAAAACGTTGGAATCCATGTAGCTCGCATGATTTATGTCGGTTAAGAACAACTCCCTAAACTAAAGTATTTTACATTGATATAAGATATTTTCCTTTAAAACTAAAATACTTTCCCTTGATATGAGTATTTTTCCCTAAAGCTTGAAATGAGATATTTTCCTAACGTGAATGAAATGCCTTCAAGTATGTTCCAAAGTTATATAATTTCGAATTCCAAGTATTTGAGTTTAAAAGAGTTATGAGTTCTTGAGCATTGAAGAATTTTTACTCTCCATGAGACATATGCATGAGTTTAAAGTATTGCTTAAAGTTTCCTTTAGCCTTGAGTAATGAGAATACGAGAAGAGTACAAATTTCAAAGATGAAAATAGAATGACTCAGGAGATTGTGTTACATGTTCCGTTTTACATGATTCATGAGCTTCGCATTTTATACTTATTCAAGACATGTGAGTCATTACTTATTGCATGAATGATTTGATTGAAGAGTATTGATGTTGTTTTATATAAATGCATGCACCCCCACATACGCAGTACATTCCCAAGTGTTGATCCACATATACGTCTATGTGCTACATTGTCTTATAATGTAGGTTCAGGTGCTCAGTCCCAGCCTCGTCAGTGACTTTCGAGTACCTCTGTCTACATTCGTACAGTGGTGAATCCTCATGGTTCGAGGACCTATCTTCAGACATTTCAGTATTTGAGAAACTATGTTATTACTTTCAGTTCATTTCGAGTAAGTTGGAGACCTGTCCCAACGGCTCTCTAGATCATGGATTAGTAGAGGCTTTGTCAGACTAGATGTCAGATTGTGATTGTGTCGAGAATTCCAGTATTGTGTTTCTTTGGATCGAGTATTTTCTCTGTATTTCCCCTTCATATGATATGATTATGCTAGTGTTTGAATTATTTCATCTTGAAATGAGTGTTATTAGTAGAAATAGGCTCAAAGGGTTAGCTTGGGGCTACTTGTAGCCTTAAGCACCGTATGACGTCCCGAGAGGCAATTTTGGGTCATTACACTGTTGCAACAGAAGTGGAGTTTGTTACAACAGATGTGTAAACTGTTGAAATATATCAAACTAGCCTTGGTAGCAACAATAATATCAATAATAAACAAAAAACAAAGAAACAACATCAACAACAAAGAAACAATATCATTTGTTCCAACACCATCAACAACAACACACCACAAGTTCTAAAAACACCAACCCCACCACCAACATCAATAACAGCATCAACAACAAAGAAACAAATAAAATAGTTGTTAAAAAATGCCAACAAGGCTTTTAAACTTCTCCAAACAGATGACTTTTTTCGCATATTTTAATAATAACAATGGTTCGTTCATTCATGACTTAAAAGTAACCTTTCCTTGAAATTATTTTAATAAATATGATATGGGTAAAGGGAAATTAAATTAAAAAACAAATGTAAATAACTGATTTAATTAACTTACAAAGAAAAACATGAGAATGAAAGAGCAACAGTGAACCATATCTGCAATGTCAAAAGCAAGGAGAGCCAAAAAACAATTTCAGTTGAGAAAAGATATAGATCGGCTGATATTAAAAAGGATCCTTATGAAAAAGAGGTGAGAAAAAAGAGAAAAAAATAAATAGTTGTGATAACTCTAAAGAGGAGTGAAAGAAAAAGAAGAGAGATGAATTAATTTAGGGCTGAAGGAGAGATAATTCTAGACATGGGTTTAAATATTCATTAATATTCATTAATAACTTGAGGGGATTGAGGAAGATGGGTAATATTTAAAAGACAAGATAAGACTACTCAACGAGGAGATTTTTTAGTTATCAAGGAAATATTTTTTACCTCCTTAGTAGTATTAAAATTAAAAAAAATTCAAACAGATATGTCATCTGTTGCAATAGATATCAATATCTGTTTGAAATTTTTCAACAGCTCAGTCATCTGTCGCAATAGATGCAAATGTCTATTTGATAATTAAATAAAATAAGTAATCTGTTGCAACAGATCTTAATATCTATTTGAAAATTTCCAACAGCTCAGTCATCTGTCGCAACAAATACAAATGTCTGTTGAAAATTTCCAATAGCTCACTTGAAAACTTAATTTGGAGAATACAACTTTATAAAAAATACAATACGGTTGCTTTTTATATTTATTAATTTTTCAAAAATTTATTATAATTATTTAATAAATTCAAAAATTATTCTCTCTCCTCAAATCCTCTTCTTCACCGGATTTTTTTCATAATTTTTGAAAGAAAAAAGTTTGGATAGACTCTTGCTTCCCAAGTCAAAATTTTTCAATTTCTCCTGCTCAGGTAAGTTTAATCTTCTTTCCCGATCAGTTTAGATCCATTTTAGTATATTTATTTTGTTTTCTCTTTGTGTTGGGGTTCTTTTAGTCAAAATTTGAGTCTTTTTAGTTAACATTGTCGATTCTGCATGTTTAATTGTGTTTTTCTTTGGATAATGACTAGAAAATTTTTGTATTTATATTGTGTATTGATTTTGAATTTGTTGTATTGGATTGGACGCATTTTAATAGTGTTCTTGTTGTTGTGTATTGCACTGCCAATATCGGGAGAAGTTGAAACTTGATTTGCATGTTTCATCCAAGGCGTTTTTGTTATTTTTCTTAATAGACCAGTAGTTGATAGATCAATCACTACAGATTTATTTTTGCTGCATTTTTCCATTTTTATTAATTGACTAGTGGTCGATAATTCAACCACTATATATTCGTTCATGGTTGTATATCATAAATGGTGAGAGTTCATAGAGTAGTTAAAAGTCCTGCTTCCACTGCTTCTAGCAGTAGGAAGCGAAAGCCGAAGAAGTTTCCAAAACTTCAAAGAGCAAAAAAGTTGTAGTCGATGAATCCGAGTCGAAACCTGAATAAAAAATTCTTGCCGATATTTTCGAATATGACGGAGTAGTGCACATGAGAGTGACGATGTTGAGGCTAGTGAAGAAAAAAGCAAAGGGGAAAGCAAAGAAAAAAGTAAAAGTTATAGCGGTAAAGAAGAGGACATGAGAGATAGTGGAGACGGGGATGATGATGATCCCCTAATAACAATGGTTCGTTCATTCATGACTTAAAAGTAACCTTTCCTTGAAATTATTTTAATAAATATGATATGGGTAAAGGGTAATTAAATTAAAAAACAAATGTAAATAACTGATTTAAATAACTTACAAAGAAAAAGATGAGAATGAAAGAGCAACAATGAACCATATCTGCAATGTCAAAAGCAAGGAGATCCAAAAAGCAATTTCAGTTGAGAAAAGATATAGATCGGTTGATATTAAAAAGGATCCTTATGAGAAAGAGGTGAGAAAAAAGAGAAAAAAATAAATAGTTGTGATAACTCTAAAGAGGAGTGAAAGAAAAAGAAGAGAGATGAATTAATTTAGGGCTGAAGGAGAGATAATTCTAGACATGGGTTTAAATATTCATTAATATTCATTAATAACTTGAGGGGATTGAGGAAGATGGGTAATATTGAAAAGACAAGATAAGACTACTCAACGAGGAGATTTTTGAGTTATCAAGGAAATATTTTTTACCGCCTTAGTAGTATTAAAATTAAAAAAAATTCAAACAGATATGTCATCTGTTGCAATAGATATCAATATCTGTTTGAAATTTTTCAACAGCTCAGTCATCTGTCGCAACAGATGCAAATGTCTATTTGATAATTAAATAAAATAAGTAATCTGTTGCAACAGATCTTAATATCTATTTGGAAATTTCCAACAGCTCAGTCATCTGTCGCAACAAATGTAAATGTCTGTTGAAAATTTCCAATAGCTCACTTGAAAACTTAATTTGGAGAATACAACTTTATAAAAAATACAATACGGTCGCTTTTTATATTTATTAATTTTTCAAACATTTATTATAATTATTTAATAAATTCAAAAATTATTCTCTCTCCTCAAATCCTCTTCTTCACCGGATTTTTTTTCATAATTTTTGAAAGAAAAAAGTTTGGATAGACTCTTGCTTCCCAAGTCAAAAATTTTCAATTTCTCCTGCTCAGGTAAGTTTAATCTTCTTTCCCGATCAGTTTAGATCCATTTTAGTATATTTATTTTGTTTTCTCTTTGTGTTGGGGTTCTTTTAGTCAAAATTTGAGTCTTTTTAGTTAACATTGTCGATTCTGCATGTTTAATTGTGTTTTTCTTTGGATAATGACTAGAAAATTTTTGTATTTATATTGTGTATTGATTTTGAATTTGTTGTATTGAATTGGACGCATTTTTATAGTGTTCTTGTTGTTGTGTATTGCACTGCCAATATCGGGAGAAGTTGGAACTTGATTTGCATGTTTCATCCAAGGCGTTTTTGTTATTTTTCTTAATAGACCAGTGGTTGATAGATCAATCACTACAGATTTATTTTTGCTGCATTTTTCCATTTTTATTAATTGACTAGTGGTCGATAATTCAACCACTATATATTCGTTCATGGTTGTATATCATAAATGGTGAGAGTTCATAGAGTAGTTAAAAGTCCTGCTTCCACTTCTTCTAGCAGTAGGAAGCGAAAGCCGAAGAAGTTTCCAAAACTTCAAAGAGCAAAAAAGTTGTAGTCGATGAATCCGAGTCGAAAACTGAATAAAAAATTCTTGCCGATATTTTCGAATATGACGGAGTAGTGCACATGAGAGTGACGATGTTGAGGCTAGTGAAGAAAAAAGCAAAGGGGAAAGCAAAGAAGAAAGTAAAAGTTATAGCGGTAAAGAAGAGGACAGGAGAGATAGTGGAGACGGGGATGATGATGATCCCCTATCCTTGCCAATTTGTGCGAGAGATATCTCCATTGAGTCGTATGACCTAACAACTTGGATGGATGAGCTAGGTTCTTTTCCTGCAAAGATTTTCGTAAGAGAAAGAATGGCAGTCTATCAAGAATTTAGAAGGATTCTTGTTGAGAAAAAGTTGTATGTTGGTTTTAAGAAGACTTATTTCGGACACTTGAGGCATATGCCAGAACATTTTAAGTTTAATGGATAGAGGGTCTATTATGTGTTGCTGCGATGTATCAAAATTAATAAAAAACGGCATGGAATTTGGTTCTGTGTGAACGGTAAGCCTGCTTGTTTCAGCTTAAAGGAATTTGCTCTGATTATGGAGCTGAATTATTCAGCATATCCCCGTGAATAAAAAATGAACAAAGTCCTCCAAAATGGTGAAAACTTTCATTTTAAGGTGACGAAGAATAAGAGCATTACTGCCTCAAGGTTGGTTAGCCTGATGAAAGGTAATAGGTTGACTAATCAACAAAAGTTGAAGTGCGCTTTCATTTGGTTTGTGCACTCAATGCTGCTGGCAAAGGACCCGTCAAAGAAGGTGGATTCAGACCACATCAATATGGCGACTGATTTAGATTTCTTTGGGGAGTATCCATAGGGAAAAGAGTCGTTTGGGCTGACACTGAGCTATTTGAAAAAGATGATTGATTTGACCAAGCAAAAAGAAGCATTTGTGAAGAGGAATAATGCATCGTACGCGTTATATGGATTTCCATGGGCGTTTCTGGTACTTATAATCTACTATCTTATTGATTTATTCTAGACTCTTACCTATTTATGTAATAATACATAAACCCTGTAGATTTCCTTATGTTTCTATTGATTGTACGTCTGGATATACGTTGCCTTTCCTCATCTGGAAAGGTACGCTGGTAAGTCATTGGATTGTCCTTTGCCCGTTCCCCGTCTTCTTAGATAACACACGTCGAAGTGTGATAACATAATGGAAGGCGACCCATTTAAGTACAAAGGAAACAACATAAAGGTAAAATATACTTATCATAATATCATAATAATATTATTATATTAGTGAATGTCGTATAATTTATATTTATTTTTTTATAGATTGTGCACCCGTACCTTACCCCTACTGTCCGTGAGATAGAGCAGAGATACATGAAAGCATTTAAGCCATACACGGATGAATTTAAGGATACGTCCATCGATGCCTTAAAGGCACAGCTAAAAGGCGTGACTATCCTAACTTCATCAACGGAGGTCACGAACGAAGACAAAGATTTGGGTGGTCACAATTATGTTCCAAGTCCAATACGTGCTTGTCATCATGCTGGTTCAACTGGACTCAAAACTACACCAGAATCTTCTAATGATGATGACCTGCATGAGCATGTTGCTATGCTCGAGAAAAATATTTTGGATATTTCCTATTTTGTTAGAGATGAGAGGTTGAGGAGAATCGAGAAGAATAAGAACAAGCAACAAGATGAAGGTAAACTAATTTATTTTTAGTTCTTCCAATTTAATTTTCTTGTATAATTTTTGTGATCCTTTCAAAATAATGCAGTGCATCTCGACAGTTCCCCTAGTAGCCGGTATCAAGTAAACCTTAAAAAACTTGCAGTCGAAGTGACTGACATTGCTGCAGCAGATGAAAAGGCTGAAGAAGAGAAGAAACAAGAAGAAGAAATAGAAGAAGAGAAGGAAGCAGATGAACAAGAAGAATAAGAAGAAGAAGAAGAAGAAGAAGAAGAAGAAGAAGAAGAAGAAGAAGAAGAAGAAGAAGAAGAAGAAGAAGAAGAAGAAGAAAAAGAAGAAGAAGAAAAAGATGAGGAGAGGACAACTGAAGAATAAGCAGAAAATGAAGAGAAAACAGAAAAAAGAGAAGGTAGTTGATGAAGAAGGAGTAGCTAAATAGAAGGACGAAAATATTGAAGAAGAGGACAAATTAGAAGAAGAAGAAAAGAAATAAAATGAGAAGAAAGAAGTAGAAGAAGAGGAGAAAAAAATATGAAGAAAATAAGATGGATATGATGGGCATTGTTAAGTAACTCAATGATGATAACATGTAGTTCGGTGGTTTGGAACAAATAATTTTCTTAATGATTTATTTTTTTTAATGTTATTTTTATGGATAATTGAATTACATATATTTGGCATGTCAATGATGACATTTACTGATGAAATTGTGTTCAGTTGTTACGTTGTCTTGTTAGATTAAATAGTTAATTGCATTGTGTTACCAGTTCAGCTATCGTACTAATTTATGAAGGTCGATGGCAAATATTATAGAAGTTGTTCTCTATAATTTTTAGACTTCAAGTATGATCAATTGAATAAATCATATATTTACAATGACGACCAACAAGTTTACTGTTAAATGTTGCACTGTGTCACCAATTCAATAACTACCATGGGTTATAGAGGTCCATCGATTGTGTCCAGTGTAAATCATAGACGCAAAGCCTTGTCAATAATATACCATATTAATTTATTGGCCTTAGTAGCATATTAGGAAAAAAAGAAATAATTAATTAATAAAATAATGAATAATTGAATTTTATGCAGACAAATGAGATTGAACAAGTCATGTGATCGTATAAGAGTCCACGTAAATTATAGAAGGTGATCAAAGATGTGTGGGAATGGATAATGGTTGTACAACCAACATCCTCGGGGTAATGTTTACCTAAAGCACAAGTATTTTGTGGGGAATTCATTTGTTCAATCACAACTCAACATTTGTTCAACCACAAGTCATCACCTCACACATATTTGATCACCACCTTCAATTACGTGGACTCTCATACGATCACCTGACTTGTTTAGGCTCATTTTACTGCATAAAATCTAATTTTATATTATTTTACTAATTAAATTATCTTTTTCAAATTATGTGCTAGTCATGGTCTATACATAAATATCCTCGTCTAGTTATTTAATTGTGAAAGTAGTTCTCAATATATTCTAGATTATATCAGGTCGAGTAAATGACTAAGCATAGTCTAGCATAAACTACAAACTACTTCATTAATAAATGCACTAGACGAGGATACATGTTCATAGACCATGACTAGAACATATTTTGAAAAGGATTATGTAATTAACAAAATAATATATAATTGTATTTTATGCAATTAAATGAGCCTAAATAAGTCATATGATCGTATGAGAGTCCACGTAAATTGAAAGTGGTGATCAAAGGTGTGTGAGGTGATGACTTTTCGTTGAACAACCAACATCCTTAGGGCAATGTTTACCAAAGCATAAGTATGTTGTTAAGAATTCATTTGTTCATCCACTACCCATCCGCACACATCTTTGATCAACTTCTCCAATTTACTTGGACTCTTATACAATCACATGACCTGTTCAAGCTCCTTTAATTGCATAAAATCTAATTATTTATTATTTTATTAATTAATTATTTCTTTTTTTTAATATGCTACTAAGAGCAATAAACCAATGCGATATATTATTGACAAGGCTTTAAGTCTAGGATTTATAATGGCCACAACATATAACCCTCAAATCATTTTCACTTATTTAATTATTTATATCTTTGACTATGTACTAATATTTTTTTGGACCGTTTCCCCAACCCGTATATACCTTAGCATTGATTGAGTGTGGATCTATACGGTTTAGCATCTACCCAATTCATAAGAAGGCATCGATTATATTTACGGTCTATACAAGAGGTCCAGCAGTATGGTATATTAGTGACAAAGCTTGAAGTCTATGATTTACAGTCGACACAATTACATTAATTTAATTATTTATATTTCATGAACCTGCATAATGGAATCCATCGATTACGTAGACAATCACATAGTTACTGATCTCGATCAATCATATAATATATCGACCGTGCAACTAATTTTGTAGAAATCTACATAATCGTCGATAAACCAGATTCATTATCCATTAGCATATATGAATTCATATATATATATATATATATATATAATTATTTTTTACACTAACAACTGTTTCATTCTTCTTCTAACAGGGGGAATTGCAAAATTTCAAACAAGAAAAAAATTATATGATTAATGTAGAGACAAATAGAAAAAGCATTACAACAAAATTTCAAACACTTATTTCATGAGTTCATTGCAGCAATGGTTTAACACAATATTTACAACAAAATATGAGCAAACAGGGCAAAAGAAAGAAGTTTTCTTCTAATAAATTCCCTATCCATGAAAGCTTCTTTGTAATGAACTTATAACTACAACTACAACAGAAATTAAAACCTAAACTAAGGGGATGGTTGGGGGTGATGAACTCTTCGGGCTGCATGTTCAGCCTCTCCATGATCACCCGTAAAAAACAAGTGATACGCCGAAGTTCATGGTGGAGGTGCTCTCTGTCCTGAACCAGGTCGTAGAAGAGACGGACCAGGTCATTATAGAGGAGGAGAATGTCGTAGCTACGCTGGAAATGAACTCTCCTTCGAGGTATGAGCGAAATGCTCGGCATCTGGCCATATTTATCAATTTTCTTTGGGTTGAAGAAGATGAATATTGTGTATAGTTGATGGTTGTTTATATAGACCAAAATAGAAGCCTTTGGTCTTCCCGATCAGTTGTAGGTAGACACGTGCATCGGTGAAATTCAAGGAGATAGCGTATACCCAATCGACATAGGGTGTAAGTGGATGTGCAACCACTTTTTTGATGTGTTATAAATGCTCGACTGCTCATCTGTTCATTTGAATAATTAGATTTTTTAATAGACTTAAAATAGAATCGATAATAAACTATGTGGTATATAAAGAATAATCTCAATAGACTTAACACACAATATATCCCAATAAACTCTGTATGTGCTAGGGTTTTATATAAGAAGTGATGATATCAACCTAGTGTCTACTTAATTTTTCAAGACTTGTGTCAAAAAAACTAAAAAAGTTTCAATGTGACTATCTTGAAAATGGAGTTATCCAAGAAATATTTTTTACCGTCTTAGTAGTATTTTACCTTTATTCTTTTGGACAGAAGATTGATTTAAAATAAAATAAAGATTTTCAAATAGATATGTCATGTGTTGCAAAAAATATCAATATCTGTTTGAAAATTTCCAACAGCTTAGTCTGTCGCAACAAATTTCTTTGCAATTGATTTAAAAAAATAATTAAGATCAATTCGGACCAAATTAAATATTTCAAAACTTGTCATTCTTTTCCAAAAAATACAAATCAACCCAATACAAATCATCCATTTGTGGGAAAAATATTTCATCATTTCAAATCTCGACTTCTCGTTTTTTTATTTCTATCTCTACAATAGAGACAACAACTACTCAACATATTGCTCAACCCTTCAAAATAAATCGATTTTCTTTCCATTTTGACCACATAGATGTTATTTTTGACTTCATTCTCGCTTGTATCCATCGTTTTCTCTATCTTCGCAGGTAACAGAGTTCGAGAAGAGTTCTACATTTGTTCATTATTCCGAAAATTAGGGATTTTTAGATAATGATGAAAAAAGAAGACTTTTAGTTGTATTACCTTTCAGAATGGGTTAAGAATTTTGAGTTTTGATGCTAAAAAACATAAAAAGAATCTGATAAAACCCTAGTTTTTATCGAAGTATTTCGTTGATTGTCGTGGTATTATTGGATGGTATTTATGGTATTGTTGGTGGTTGTTGGTGGTGGTGTCAGTATTGGTGGTCTTGGTGGTGGTGTCGGTGGTCTTGGTGGTGGTATTGGTGGCATTGGTGGTGGTATTGGTGGTCTTGATGCGGGTATTGGTGGCATTGGTGGTCTTGGTAGTAGTACTAGTGGTCCTGGTGGCATTGGTGGTGCTCTTGGTGGCATTGGTGGTGGTTTTGGTGGTTCATCTGTTGCAACGGGTGGAACATCTGTTGGGACATATTAAATAGGTCTTTAAACAGATTCCCCATCTATTTCAACTGATGGGTTATATCCATTGGAGTATTAAAATTTCTCTTACCTTTTTTTAAAAAAATTATGCAGACATCAAATGTAATGTATTTTTTATTTTTCAGTTGTTTGTAGTTAAAAGTTGTCTCCCAAAAGAATAGAAATTGAAAGTGGATCAACTTCTGACCACCCAACAAAAAAAGTTAAAGTACAGATGGATTTAGAGGAACTTCCTGAACAATCTCAGTCAGAAAAAAATAAAGCTGAGGAAAGTTATGAAAAGAGAGGTGGAGAAGGGTATATAGAGGCTGGTGAGGAAAATAAAAGTGAGGCAGAAGTAGAAAGTGATAAAGATGATGTTGATCAACATGATGATAAACAAGAAGAGGAAGAAGTATAAAGTGAGAAAGAGGACGATGATCAACATGATGATATGCATCACCAATGGGGAGTGAATTAAGATCGAAATCCCAGCATGAGGCGGTTAAAACTATTAGTATTGATAGGCTTCAAGTTGCGATGCTAATAGATGACCCTGTAGAACTAACTGGTGATATTGTACTTAAATGTCAGTTAGGGAAACCTTTTGATGAATTTAGGAAAACTATGACGAATGAAAACATAGATAGAATTTTTAAGAAGAGCTCCTTTGGATACTTTCTTGGGTTTGCCTGAGGACCACACTGCCCGTTTCCAAATGAGAATGGTATATGATCTTCTCAAGTGCAAGATAAAGTGCGTAGGTAATGATAAAGATTCGAAGGAAAGGGAAAAAAGAAGATGAAATCTGGATCAACTACTGTAGCATGCCAGTTTGTTTTGGCTTGAAAGAGTTTGCCATAGTGACGACCTTGGGATACGATCGTCCATAAGAACCTCTCACCAAGAAAACCCCTCGCATAAGGTCCAAGGCAAGCAGGATAGACAAATCACCACCACCATCAAATAGAAGGAAGGCATTGTCTAAGCAACCACCCACAAAAACCAACAAACGCAAGGAAAAAATGGATGGGTTATTGGACATTGTTGGACGTAGCTACAAAGCGGTGGATTTGAAAGAAAATCTCAAGGATAAAACCATACCAAAGCAGTACAGGGAGTAATTGTGCTTGGTTTGGTTTGCCTATTCCGTTATATTGGCAAGAAACGTCAAGAAAGTCATAGAAGATGATTTTTCGGCGCTTGCTGATGATTTTAAGAAATTCAATGATTATCCCTGGGGATATGAAAACTAAAACTTGACTGTCAAATATTTACTAATAAAGCTATCCCCAAAGACGATCATATTATATGGCTTTCCTTGGGCTTTCATGATAATTTTAATCACTATTTGTTTACTCGTCCATTAATTTATATTGAATAATTATTTGCTTGCCTCCTATTTGCATTTTTTAGGCTTGAGCATTTGAAGCCATTCCTCACCTCCGAAAGTAGGCCAAGGATCACCCAAATGAGGTTTATCGTCCAAGGATTCTTAGGTGGTTGGCTGCAAAGAACAACATAAGAGTTAAGGAGGCTGATCTCTTTAACCCTCCAGATGATGCAGTACGTCTTCTTTCAAGTAAAATAATTTGACTCAAAGAAAGATATTAAAATAGATGTGCCATCTATTGCAACAGATGGGTCATCTGTTGAATCAGATTATCGATCTACTGCAATTAGTGCAACATATGAGTAATCTGTTGCGACAGACGATCCATATTTTACAACAGATTAACCATCTGTTGCTCTGGTTTCCTGAACTCGACTCAACAGATTACCCATCTACTGCAAATTATGCAATAGATGGGTAATCTGATGCAATATATTACCCATCTATTGCGATAAACATATTAACTGTTGGGACAGATAGATCATCTATTGCATAAGTTTTTGTGTAAATATGTAACCCAACTGACTGCAAATTATTATTATATGATTTAAATGTATCTGTCTATTTTTTATAGGTTGTGCATCCTTGGACCGTGTCTACCGAGCAGGAGTTGGGGATGACTTTTTTTATTACTCTAGGTCTTGTCGATATAATAACAGACCCAATGGTGGAGTTAATCACTACAAAAAATGAATAAAATTACGGGGTTTATTTGCGGGGGTTATTTTAACCTTCGTAAAATTATATGAAATGCGGGAGTTAAAAATATGTTGCTAAAATTTATAAATTTGCAGGGGTTTTAAACCCCGCTATCAATCGAAAATATAGCACTTATCCCATAATAATATGCTTTCCCTCTCTTTTTTTTTAATTGGCCACAATTTTCCCTCTCGTTTAATTGACACTCTCATTTCTCCCCAAATCACCCTCTCATTTTCCCCAAATGACCCTCTCTAACATTTTCCACCAAATTGACTCCGGTCGGCCGACCATTGCCACTCCGGCCGACCATTGCATGCACTTGAGCTGAACTCCGAGATTGGTGCACTTTCCTGTATTGACAGATTAATGTAAGTCCTGTATTGCATTTAATTGACTTCTGTGCTTGGATTTAATTAGGTCAAATGGATGATATTTGAGTTGAAGTAGAAAGAAGAGTATTTTAAGTTGAACTGTAGTAGTCGAAGTTGTTTGGAACTTTACTTGGCAAAAGTTGTTTATGGATGTTGGAACTTTGTGACTGAAATTTGAAGATTTTCTTCTGAATACACCTTAGGAATACACTCTGTGAACTGCAGAAGTCGAATTTGACTGGAACTTCACTTGAAGATTTTCTTTTGAATACAATTTCTGTCATTGCTTGCTTATTACCAGTTTATTGTGCTGCCAAAAGCATTTGTTTAAAAGTTTACTTGGCTATTAACATGGTGCATGCCCATCTATTAGGCCTTTCTTGATAAAAAATAAGTTTCAATAGTATATTCCCATGGTTTATGAGTTGAGACTTTGAGTTAGTTTCTTGTTAACGCTAGTTATTAACTATGGTTCTTGTCATAAATATTAATATCTGTGCTTTCTTTTTCTTTTTTTTTGGGGTTGTAAAGGAACTGGTTCATTCTTGGTCCTTATATTGGCCTTATCCATATATCATCCTCATAGTACTTTGGCATTTGGCTTTTCTTTGATTTTTCCTGAATAGCATGCTTTATTCACTTTGTTGCTGCTATTTTAGCTCTTGTATTTTTCTCTCTTGGTTGTTAGTGAGCGTTGGTACATGCTATGTTGCTCGGAGTCTTCTAAAATGTCGATAGGTACGTGTCGGGTCCTTTGAAAGTTGTGCGTTTGTGGAGGATCCGACACGGCTGCAATAACATTTTGGAGAGTCTGAGCAACATATGATACATGTATTTGGTTTGTGTATATGTTTTTGGTGACTATACTATTTGAAAATCTAAATTTTTGGGTCAATTTAACTCCATTTTTCTGAAATGCTCATCATTACTTCACTGGATTAATGCCACTACACTCCATCAAGAACTTGTTTCTTCTTTGACCCTTTAACCCCCACCACCTCTTTTTTTCTTAATTTCACCCAAGAAAGGGGGCACATATTTCAAGAAGTTGAAAAAAATTGAATATTTAGTACTTTTTTTTCCACAGTTAACTGGTGAAAGTGTAGGAGAAGTGAAAGCAGTTGCAAATATGCATCAAAGGAAAGCAGAAATGGATAGGCACTCTGATGCTTTTATTGCTTTACCAGATTGGTATAAGCACTCACTGCTAGTCCAATTTTCACTCTTTTACATTCAAATACCCAAGAAGAATGCTAATAGAAAAAGGACATCAGGTGCTTTTAGTTTGCTATTTTGGGCATAGATTCACCATATCTCTTGTCTGTTTTATTATTCTGTGAGTTCAAATAGTCTTCTCTTAGCTTAGTATTCCTCATATTTCCACAATAACTTTTAAGAGAAGTAACATCTAATATGCATTAGTTATGTCTTGGGAGAATAGTTTGCTCCCTCAAGAGACGGAGCTAGGATTTGAAGCTTATAAGTTCGAGAGTTTAGTCTTATTGAGTTATTGAGTTTGAAATTAATAATTTGTGCACATGTTAAATGAATTTCTTAAAACAAATACAGGGTTTGAGCCAAAACGACTGAGTTCTGTCAATCCCGCGTCCTATCCTAAGTGCAAAACGAAATATATTTGTTTAACTTTCGGTAATCGGAGCTAGTCCAATCCACGGCCATTACCTTA
The DNA here is from genome assembly GCA_030864215.1 of Capsicum pubescens. Taxonomy (NCBI): domain Eukaryota; kingdom Viridiplantae; phylum Streptophyta; class Magnoliopsida; order Solanales; family Solanaceae; genus Capsicum; species Capsicum pubescens. Next base: position 252,486,367 of record CM061549.1, read on the forward strand.
ACAACAACAAAAAGCTTCTTCTGTCAGTGAGTAACTACAATATGGACAGTAAAAATGTCATCGTTTGCAACGACACCAGGGTATTATTAATTCTCTTTCTCTTCTTGAATTTCATTTGGAATCCATTTTTTAACACAATTGCTTTTAATTTGTTGTATTCCCCAACTGTAAAACCAAACTGATCTTTAATAGCAGATTACAGGTTGGTGACTTTGAATGTGTCAATATATTACTTATTTCTTAATTACTCCCGGATCAGCTAACTTGAATCCATGCCCTCTTTTTTCCTTTACATTATTACACTACACTGCGTGATATCAAAGTTTTCTGATTTTCTCCTAAAATTTAGTTTATTTTGTTTAGATACATTTCATCCCTACACAATAAAGTACAGTTTTGACTTATATAAAAAAAGAAAGAAAAACTTTGGTTTTTAGTATGCCATGATCAAATGTTTACCTATTCTTGAAAATAAAATCCTTATCAATCACTTCTCCTTCACAAGATATAAGCTTTAGCTTTAATTTCTCGTTATGGAGATCATCATCCACCAACTCAAGCATGATGCTCTTCCTTTCCTAGTGGAACCTGCTATTCAGTATCAAGTGAAAGAGTTTTTGTACCAAGCATTTGCTTAACGTAACTAATGATTCTAGCTATTTCCTTTCTTATGTTTGTTTCTCTCTTTAGACTTTTCTTTTGGGGCCAGTCATGGTAGTCCTAATACATTTTTCTAATCTATTTTGATATATAAATGGACAGTATAATGTTGTGTGTCAATTCTCAATGTTTTAATGAACTAAAGCAGTATGTCAAGTGTGGCTTTGTGGGTGAGAATTTTCCCACTTCTGTATTCCCTTGTGTTGTAGGGAGGCCAATGCTAAGATATGAAGAATCCCTCATCGGACAAGACTTGAAGGTAATCATCTCTCTCTTTATTCTTACCCTTCAATGAAAGATGGGATACTTCTCTTGCATTTATAAACAACTAGGGAGCTCTTCCAGGAAAAAGAAAATCTGGGTTGTAACTGCACTAGTTCAACAGTTGCTTGCTAAACCAGATGTTATAGCTACTTCTTGTGAAATGAAGTCTTGCCTTTTTTGAGTTCCAATTCACCTCAGGATTGTTAGAGTTCTGCTTACACTGTATATTCCTAGATTCTTTGTATATACTTCTAGGTTGCAACTAGGACATCTGGAACTTTCCTGCCATCTCTTTTGTAGTAATATCCCCTTATTTATCTTTCTCTCCTTTCGCCTTATATCCTTCTCTTATATACTTTGGTATCTAACTGTTGAGTTTCATAAGTAATGCAACTCCCAAAACCAAATTAGTTTTGCAAAACCAAATTATTCTTCAAATTAGGAAAGTGACACGCCATGTACATGTGATGCACTGTCGTTTTCTCGTAGTTTTGATAGAATTGTTTGAATGTTGAAGTAGCATTGAGGATTGAATTAAAGGTGTGGGATGATGTTAAGAAAGTATGCCAGAGCTTTAGATGTTGGTGTTGTTTGCACAGTATTCTTGAGTGTGATCATTTGACGTGCTTATAAATCTGAACCCTATTAATAATATTGGCATCTGGGTTAAGAATGAATTCATCACATTGTTATATGCTAAACTTAAGGAACTGATGTGATAATGTTATGGTTTGTTGAATTCTATGGAAGTGAAGTGGGGTGTATGTTTAAAGTTTGAGTAGTGTGCAAGGAGATAAAATTATTGAGGTGCAGGATAACAATATATTGAGGGGCCAAAATTGATCTCTATCCAAAATTTCCATGAACGATAGATACCCACGCTTGAACACCAAAATCTGATGTGAGGCTGCTCCAATACCACTTGTAATGAACTCGATCACAAACCTCCATTAGTGTTGGAGGGACACTAACAACAATAGATGACTTAGGACAGATAGGGACATTGTTAGGTTATCCAAAAGACAGCATTAGTATATTTGTGTCATTACTCAGCATATGGAAACAGAGACATGATGCCACGAATAGTTAATAGTGAACATAAGAGTTTGAGCATTATAGAGAGTTATTATAAACTTTGGAGAGTTTGCCATATCGACGTGGCAAAATCCTGAACCAGTTCTCTATATTCTTCAAATCCCCTAAGGTTCCTTGACCTACAACATATCTATACTTTTTATCCAACTTCCACACAGTAAAATTGGCACAATTAGGTGATATCACATTACTAGGAAAATAGAACTTGACATTTATGGGGTTGTTACTAAGAATGATTTTACCCGTTTTATTTGGATATGCAGGAAAGAATTCCACAGCAAGGCCATTGTTAAGTTCATTAGTGGCTTGGATAATGTCTTGGGACAACCAACTCTACAAAAAACTTTAGACAAAATAAGACCACCTCCTTTGCCTCTTTTAGCTGGTAAAACGTAGTATTTAACACCTGCTTTGATTGGATTCTTATCAGTGTCAAGTATTGTTTCGTTACTACTCAAGTATTGGATTCCATGACTCTACGTACATACACAATTACACATGCATACTCTATCCGTTTCAATTTATGTGGTGATGCTTGATTGGTCATGATAAATTCTTTAAGAACAAATTAAAAAATTAATGTGTCACACATTATTGAATAGAAAGTAAGTAATCTAGTAATAACTCTCTATAATGTCACCTCGTTATAACGACATTTCACTATAGAGGCTTGATTTTCTCTGAAACTTTGGAAAATTTTCCAACGAGGTGTTAAAGAATGATGTTCACTATAACTTGTTGTTTATAATAAGGATTGAAAGTTTATCGATTGATTTTTATACTTTGCATTTTTATGTAGCCAAGTGATGCGGCTAGCGGACCCATTTCGCCCATGGATACAAAGAGATCACGTGATGATAATGATCCTAATGACATTCTTTGATTTTGTTGCATTTGTCTTGGATATTCAATTATGATGATGTAATTGTGTGGTTGGAGTGAATCTTAGAATATTGAAGGTTTTGTGTTTAAATTTGATTTTGGAGTTTGAAGATACTAGTTAGTGTTGAAAATTTGGAGTTTGAAGATGTTAATGTTGAAACTTTAATTTTGAAGTTTAATGTTCAATGTATTTTTGATATGCTTGTAAATTACAATGTTTAATTACTCATGTTGTATTAATGATATATGAATTGAACATTGGATTATAGGTTATGCCTAAAGGAATAATTAAATTTGAGCTAAAATTAGAATTTATAATTAGTTATTGGAAATTGATGGGCCCTATTAAATTAAAAAAAAAAAAAACAAATTGCGGAGGTTTTAAACCCTCGTACCGTCGCAAAATAACCCCCGCAAATTAATTATGGGGGTCGAGAAAAAACTGTCGCAACTTGTTTGTGACAACTCATATTGTGAGGGATTTTGGGAACCGTCGGAATTATATTTTGCGGGGGTTTCAAACCCCAACAAACCTTAAAATTAACCCTCGCAATTTGACCCTTTTTTGTAGTGAATAAAGAAGGAATTGACTTGAGCAACAACCATAAGAAGAGTAGTTAGGCAAGGTCAGCCTAATGTTGAAAATCTTCATGATCAATCTACTGCAACAGATCCGGGTGCTTCTTCTGGGGGTGTTGCTGGTGGAGTTTTTGATGTTGGTGGGAGCCATCCTGATGCTGATGCTGATGCCAGTCGTGATGATGAGCATGTTGATGCTCAAGAAAAAATAAATATGTTTGAAAACACCTCTTACACAGGTCCCTCTCACCCTTACACCGGTCCCTCCCACCCTTACAGTGGTCCCTCTCACCCCTCTTCACCCTCATGTTCTTATTGCAAATGTAAAGTGTGCAAGGACAGACAAAATAAACTCCTTGAAAAACTAGAGGCTATATCTAAAACTGTTGAGGAATTGAAATCCAAGAGGGGTGTTATACCATTCAAGAAGGTGAGAGAGCCATACACTTCTACAGTGGCGATTAGAAGGAAGAAAAGAAAAAGTGCTCAAATACTTTCATGTGTGAAAATAAAAAGATTGCAACTCACCCCTCTCCAAAAGTTGTTGAAGTTCTGAGGCCACTAAAGAAGGTAGACATATAAGCAGCACTTGGCGACCAAGAGATGACGGAACTGGGAAATGTCAAGTATCCCAAGAAGAAGAAGCCTACAGAAGAATACACCATGCATATGATTGACTACCAAGACTTTAGGAGTATGACAGTTATGCGTAAGTGGTACGTGGATAAGGTAAGTTTATTTTTCCTAACCTAACCCTCTAATCTACTCCATGAAGAAGAAGCTACGCAACAGATGTGTCATCTGTTGCAACAACTGGTATTCTGGTGTAACTGGTGGTTGTTTTGTTGCAACATATTAAACATCTATTGTATAAGTTGTGTTAGCTGGGTAATCTGTGAGCAGATTCAGTGAACCCTCTGCAACAGGTCCATCTGTTGCATCTTTCCACTATGTTTTTTCTTCTTTACAATTACTAACCTATTTAAAAATTATCTTCTTATATCACAATATATTGATGAGATTCTTTGCCTCATGAGGGGCAGGCAATTATCATACCCAGATGCTTATGATGCTGCCGATAGGATAATGGACCTCAACTTCTACAATAATTTCAAGAATAGGTACAATGGGCTCAGGGATCTAGCTAAAACTCTCGGTGGCCCGAGATTCGATTGGTTAGTTTCTACGTACGAATGGGAGAAAGATATGATTAACTATGTTAGAGGGAAGCGGATATATCCACATGGCAAGAGCTGGACCAAGGCAAAGAATATTCTTGCATTCATGAACAAGGAAGTCAAACATTTTCTTGCTATTGAGATACTTCTCGAGGAGGGAAAGATTAAGGTTTATGACTGCAACTTACCTGTCTTCGACGATGTTGTTTTTTGTATCCACATGCAGCCACTATTGGAGTTGTTCCCCATCTTATTGAGGCAGAGTAAATTGATGGATCATTTGTCAGTGGAAGTCTTGATGAAAAAAGCATGAGATTTTGAATGTCGAAACAAGACATGGACCTTCAAAAAAATAAAAGCAATGTCGCGTGCGGGCCGTACATGTTTGCATCTATAGAATGTTTGCTGGCCCACACAGAAATGTTTGATCTGTGCGATGCCGTTGTGAAAAAAATGCAAGAGGCCTGGGCTTATGGGCTACTAACTAAATGCTTGAAACTTGTGTATAAAAAAGAAGATGTACAAAGACAAACACCATAACAATTTTTTATGCTTGACGAAAGTTGATATTTTTATAATGCAACAGATAGTATATCTGTTGTGACAGATTGATAATCTGTTGTAATGGGTTGGCCAGCTGTTGCATTATGCAAATGTCTCTCAGTCTCTATCGCAACAGATATAGAATCTATTGCAATATATAGTCTATCTGTTGCAACTGGTAGGTAATCTATTAGACCAAATAAAAAAACTAGGAAGACCTGTTTGATAATTTCCAACAGATAACCTACATGTTGCAACATATGTCTAAATTTGTTTGATAATTTCCAACAAATATGTCGTCTGTTGTAACAGATGTATTATCTGTTGTGATATTTGAATCTAGTATTCCATTTCAATTAATAAGTTCAAAACTAAGGATTAAATTATAGTCATAGACAACATAAAATAAATCGAAGACTTCAGAAATTACATCAAATAACTCAATAAATAAATGAAATGTAAAAAAAATCATTATGGGTAGAAATGATCTCTACAAATAAATCAACAATTTAACCTTTGGTGCCAACAATTACCAAGGAGAGGTTATTACTTTGACAGACTTAAGCTATAAATATCTACTTAATATAGACAAGTTGTTCTTCATCCGGTGCTATGGAATTCGGCTTTGATCGTCGTGGATCTTTAATGTCGCTTGCATACGGTTTCTGAGCTTTCAATTCTCCGTATTCCATAAAAAATCAGCATATATTTTGCGGAGTAATCCAACATCAAGTCCATCATTTGATAATTGTAATCCATCACTCGAATACTCGATGTAAGCGGCAACAAAAAGACCACAATCCCTATGTTTAAAAAAAAAAGATAATACATATCTTGTAGTTCATGTAAGCGTTGTGAAATTTATGAAATAAAACTAAATCATGATAGTTACAGGCTACCAAGGGGTTGTTGAGCAATTCCTTCAGCATATTCTACATCAAATGGATTACCCATTTTATCCCGGTATGCTTCAATCGTCAATCAATCAGTATGAACCTTTTGGTCCAAAAAGTCACTCGTATCAGGGTAAGTAGGCAATATTTTAGCCATTTTTTGTATCTCAAACGACGGCCCAGAACGTCTCTTTCATGATATTGAGTCATAAACTCGAATGCGCCTCTCTTTTAGAACGATGACAGCCAACACCCAATGGAATTCATCACCACAATTGATTGGGATGTATGCTTCGTTGACCAAATGCCAAGGTAAGTCAGATGGAATGATAAAACCTTTGACGATATTGATTAAGCATTGCTCATTTCGGGAAACTTTCGGTTATTGTTGACAAAATCTATCAAAGGCATTATTGATGTAAACTTTGAACAAATAATTGTCTGTCGTGTATCTGTATTGTTCTTGTGTTTTAACTTGGCCTTCTTTCGAAGGTAGTAAAAAATAACATCGATGTGCTGCACATATTATCAAACATTTCAGATTACGTGACAGTAAAATTAATACACAAATGCAATTAAATAAAGCATTAATTAATAGTAATATGTATGACATGTAAACCTCATTATTCCAACAAGTTTGGGGTTGTGACATCAAATAGAACCAATCCTTTGTTCCTGGATATACAACAGCAAAGTCGAACATATCAAAACCAAGACTCTATTTTTTCACTTTGTAGTGTTCGCCATTTTGTTTTCTACACAATTTATATGTGTTAATGTCATATTTTTACAACAAGAATTGTATAAATCAATATCTTTAAAAAAAGATTTATGTACCTGCCGGCGAGATGCTTTAACAGTCCATCGGCAATACATCCTGAATAGTCGTTGATCAACTTTGTTAGTTTTTTTTGGAGTCCCATCCGCGATGTTAAACCCTTCAAACGGGTAATTCTTTCATTCTCCCGAACTGATAGGCTCCGCTTTTTCTTCTTCCATGGAAGCAGTTGATGGATTATCAACTGTGATATTATGCTGTTCAATAATAGCTTCTACTATGACATCCATCTGGAAAGCAGAATTGTCAATGCTAATCACAGATATACAACAGATTATCTATCGTATCAGATGGATCATCTGTTGGGACAAACTCTAACAGGTAAAACAGAGATGTACGATAATTTTAAATAAATGACCCATTTGTTACAACATATGACTCATCTATTGGTACAAATTAAAGCAGTACGAACATATGTTGCAACAGATAACACATCTGATGCAACAGGTTATACGACAGTTGCAACAGATGTATATATCTGTTTGATAATTTTCAGCATATGTATAATCTGTTGAAACAGATGTATCTATTTATTTGTTAGAAAAGATGATATACATTCACCTTCTTCAGCTCATGCTGCTCTCCTATGGCCCTTGTACATTGATTAAAGGTGCAAGACAAAGACAGATGGAGTTGCAATTTTGCTTTTTTCAATGATTGATGATGCCTTAGAAATTTCTTTTCTTCTTCTCTTAGCCATTTTGATCTCTAGTGGAGTGTATGGATATGAAATCCTCTTTGATGGAATGAGGCCTCCCTTAGATATCATCTTCTTTACAGAAGCAGTTAATACATTAATGGTATTAATAACTTCATCATATTTGGTCTTGCAGTCTTGACATTTGCATGCAGAACATTCGCTAGAAGTGAAAAAATATGTATAACCAGTATGATCATAATCATAATGGTTTGTTGTTTCAAAAACTGTAAGAGGGGAACCACTACCACTACCATCATCAATAACAACAATCCCACCCCCCAAAATTATTTTTCTTGTGATGGTTGTTACTCCAAACAATTTTTTCTTTATTTTATCAATGACCTTAGGGTCCGATAAAGTTTACACAGACCGTAAAGTAAGAAAAAAATGACATATTCAACTCGATTGGTTGGAACAAGCCACAGATAAACAATCTAAAATAAATCAGTACATTTATTAGAATGATGATGAAATCATTAATTAAAATAAAAACTTAATTAGAATTAGACTTATTGCTTCCTTCGCGGGGTTGAAGAGATCAAGAAATTTTACATTTTTATCAGTTTTGGCTGACAGCCATCTCAGGATTCTTGGACAAAAAACTTCTTCCTGGTAGTTCACTTCTTGTCTCAAAGAAGGAATGGCTTCAAATGCCCAAACCTATAAAATAATGACAATAAATCAAAAGCATTATTGAATAAAAAATGAATCATGACATAATTAAAGAAACATTTACCATGAAAGCCCATGGAAAGCCATATAAGTTGACTGTTATTGGCATTAAAGGAGTCAACAAATGTTTGACAGCCATTTTGAAGCTTTCATAACCCCAAGAATAGCTGTTAAATGCCTCAAGATCCTCGGAGAGCTTTATCAAACCAAGTGATATGTTGTTGTTAACGTCTCTCGCCCAAAGATCATTATGTACAAACCAAACCAAGCACAATGATTGCATGTGCTTCTTTGAAAGTCTTTTACCTTTCAACGTTTCTATCAAATTAATGTTTTTGAAACTTGGACAACAAAGGACACCAGGTCATTACGATTACTCGACTTGCCTTTGACTTTTTTGGGTGTGCGAGGTATTTTTTTATGGGTTAGAATAGGTATAACTTGAGAAGGAGAAGGAGGATAACATTTTAATCCAGTAACTATGACAAACTCCTTCTAACCAAAACAAATAGCATGCCACAGTAATTTATCCACACCTCATCCATCTTATCTTTGTTTTCATACATAAGACTACGTTTGAGAAGATCATATACCATTTTCATTTGGAAATGAGCATTGTTGTCCCCCGGCAAATTAAGATATTGCCCAAAGTAGATGTCCCTGAAATAAGCATCCAATTTTTGTTTTTGAAGTATTTTTCTGAAGGCGTCGAAAGATTTTTCCATGGCTGACTTAACCACGAAATCACCCGTTAAATCTGTGGTACCATCGCACTGAATTCTCATAGGATAACGATCAATGCTGAAGGTTTTGACCAACTCTTCGGTGGAAGGGATATTAGCATTCGAATCTTCTCTTTTGAAACATTCCTCCTCCCCATTTTCACTATCTTCTGCTCCTGATTGAGATAACGCTTATAAAGCAAGCTCATAGAGCGGTGGATGTAGCCTAGTTATTTCACTTGTTCCTTTACTTGGACTTGATTCAGTTTCTTTTCTTTTGGGAGCCATATTATCTAAAATTAACAGGAACATAAAATAAATTATAATTGATTAATGCATCATTAAAAAAGGATAACAGTAAATCAAACATGTACAACAATAAAATAAAAGTTCCAACAAATCACACATCTGTTGCACCAGGTAGGTTATCTGTTGCAGCATATAACCAACCTATTACAGTGGATGAGTAATCCGTTGAAAATAATAAAAATAGGCCACACATCTGTTGCACCAGGTAGGATATCTGTTACAGCATATAACCAACCTATTGCAGCGGATGAGTAATCCATTGGAAATAATAAAAATATATCACCCATCTATTGCACCAGGTAGGTTATCTGTTGCAGCATATAACCAACCTGTAGCAATGGATGAGTAATCCGTTGGAAATAATAAAAATAGACCATACATTTATTGCACCAGGTAGGTTATCTGTTGCAGCATATAACCAACCTGTTACAGCAGATGAGTAATTCATTGGAAATAATAAAAATAGATCACTCATCTGTTGAAATAGATCACTCATTTGTTGCAGCTTATAACCAACCTGCTGAAGCCGATAATCAATAATCCATTGGAAATAATAAAAATAGATCACTCATCTGTTGCACCAGGTAGGTTATCTGTTGCAACCTATAACCAACCTGTTGCAGCGAATAATTAATTTATTGGAAATAATAAAAATAGATCACTCATCTGTTGAAACATATCACTCATCTGTTGCAATATGAGTTATCTGTTGGATCAATATTGTTTAGATTTATTTCAAACAGAAGAGCCGTCTGTCGCAACAGATGAATGATCTGTTAGATTGTTCATCTGTTTCAGATTTTCATTATTGCATCAGATTTTCATCTGTTGCATTAGATGGTTCATTTATTGTGCTAGATGGTTCATCTATTATGCCAGATGGTTCATCTGTTGCGCCAGATGGTTCATCTGTTACACCAGATGGTTCATCTGTTGCAATACCATTTTTACCAAGAAAAATAACAAATCAACCCAGCAACACCAACACAACACATCAACGGTGACAAAAAATCATCAACAAATCGAATCAACAGTTCGACAATAAGAACTACAATAACAAAAAAAAAATTATATTTCACACCGAAAAGAAAAGAGAAGAAATGCTAGAAATTAAGGTTTTATTCAGTCCACGTTTCAAATTTAAGCAAGAAATATTGAAATTGTTAACCGATACTAAAAGAGAAGTTGGCTCAAGTTCCTCTGTTTCTTCATAACTAAAAAGACATAAATTTTTACCTGTGAAAGAAGAAATGGGACGACGAAGAACTCGGAGTTGTTATCACTGGAGAACACTGTTTGTTACATCGATTGACGGTTGAAAGTCGAAAAGAAACTCGCCCAGCTATTTGTCGCCGGAGCTTGAAGTTGCCGGGGACTGAAGGGAGAAATTTTGCAGAACTGTTGGTTGTGAGGGAGTTGAGAGAGAGTACTATCTCTCTCTCTCTCTCGAGAGAGAGAGAGAGAGGGAGAGAGGAAAGAGACGGTTGATTTGGAAAGGAGAGAGGTGTGGGTTGATTTATATTTTTGAAAATATTAGAAAGTTTTGAAAATATTAATCAAGTACACAATTAACTTAATCAAGTTTCTTAATTATGTTTGACCCTTTAAGTTGGTCAATATCACAAATCTTTCATTTAAAAGATATCTTTCCTTCAATTTTCTCCAGTTACATAGTCCTATATCCTCGCAAGGTATAGTGCAATTATCCGCGTACCACTTTATTTCCTATATCCTCGCAAGGTATAGTGCAATTATCCGCGTACCACTTTATTTTCTTAGTTTTAGTTACTCAATTACTATATTTCAGCTTAAACAGCTTTAGTACTTGTCCTAGCTTTCTCAATAAAGATTTTTTTTCCTTATGTTATTAGTTTATGAAGGATTTTTAATGATTTTTTCTCATATCCCAGTGTTGATCCTTTTTATTGAGATTCTGCTTATCTATTCATCACGTTTAATTTTAAAGTATTTTTGTTATGTTATACCTATATATTCATTTTTTTAATATATCTTGTGTATCAATATATTCAATTGTATTGATACTACTTTTGTGTTACATTATTTTATGATATAGATTTCAGCATTCAAACTCAGGATCACAGTCAGTCATTCCATTAGCTCGCACATTCAGCTTCCGATGAGCCCTCTTTGCATCTAGAGGTTTTAGATATGATCCCTTAGTTTGTAGTTCAGTCTTTAGCTATTTTAGTATAAAGGTAGCGAGGGGCCTTATCCCAATGAACAATATTCAATATGCTAGTAGAGGTTTATAAACAGTTAATGAATTTAGTGTAATCACTTTTAAATGAATTCATGTCATGTTTCAGCTATTAAAAAGTTTATTCTGATATATTTATATTACAATGGTTCAGCTTAATATGCAATTCTCTAAGCTTCTGGATTATTTTATAGTACATGTTCAAGTTTTACGGCAGGACAATTGATTTGCTCGAGCCAATTGTAGTTTCAAGTGTCGATTGCATCCAAGACATAGACTCGGATCGTAACAATTTGCTTGGACAGGTGTAGTATCTTCTTTATTCTTTTTTTTTTTTTTAAGAATTTTTTTTTGTAAAATAACATAAATCCCAATCTTATTAGAATTATTTACGCTCTCTCCCATTTTCTTAATTACTTTACTCTCTCTCCCGATTCATATACATAACGAAACCGACATATACATAGAAACTTTTGTATATGACAAGGCCGACATATACATAACAAGACCGACATATACATAACAAAGCCGATTCATATACATAGCAGGACCGACATATACATAGAAAGTTATGTATATGTATTTTTAGAGAAAAATGGGATTTTTGTAATATGTTAGGAGAGATGAAACTTATTGTAATAAGTGAAACTTAAATTGTGGGTTTGTGTAACTTTTAGAAAAAAATTTACTATGTATATTTAGTGACAGGGTAAGTGTGACGATCCATTTTTGCTAGTCACAATAGACAGACACCTATTGAGTTACTAGAGAAAATTGAAGGAAAGGTGTCTTTTAAGTCTTGAATGAAGGATTGGTGACATTGACCAACAGATAGGGTCAAACACTATTAGAAAACTTGATCAAGTTAAGTGTGGACTTGATTAATATTTTCAAAACTTTCTAATTTTTTCAAAAATACAAATCAACCCAACCCACACCCTCTTCAATCCAAATCAACCACTCTTTCTTCTCTCTCGACAGCTTCTCCCAACCAACAGTTCTGTAAAAAATTTCCCTTCAACCCCCGACGACTTCTACCTCCAACGACAAATAGTTGGGTTTCGAGTTCCCCTATTCAATTCAATCAACCTGTCTCTCATCCCTCTCTCGACAGCTTCTCTCAACTCTCTCCCAACCAACTATTCTGCAAATTTCTCATTTCAATCCTCGGCGACTTCAACATCCGACTACAAATAGTTGGGCTTCGAGTTCCTTTTCGACTTCAATCGACGTGACAGCCTTGCTCTCCGGCCACAACAACTTCGAATTCTTCATCGTTTCTTTTCTTCTTTCACAGGTAAAAAATTATGGCCTTTTTAGTTTTGAAGAAAATGAGGAACTTGAGCCAACTTCTCTTATAGTATTGGTTAACAATTTCAATATTTGTTGCACTAATTTAAAATGTTGTTTGAATAAAACCCTAATTTTTGGTATTTCTTCTCTTCTTTTTTCGAAGTGAATTATGATATTTTGTTGTTTGTTGCATTTTTTTGAAGTTTGATTTTTATTTTTGTGTTTATAAAAATAAAAGGACAATTTGGTTTGATTTGTTCTGTTCTTGTTCTTGGTAAAAATGGTGAAATTGCTGTTTTTTATTTAACAAAATCGTGCTACTATTTTCTCCGACAGATTACCCATCTGGTGCAACATATTAATCATTTGATGCAACAGATTTATCATATTAGGCAACAGATCAACCATCTGATGCACCAGAGGAACCATCAGATTACAATTCTGATGCAAGATCAACCATCTGATGCACCAGAGGAACCATTAGATTATAATTCTGATGCAACAGCTTTACCAGATGTTGCAACAAATTAAGCATCGGATAAAAAATCTGATGCAACTAATTAACCATCTGGTGCAATGGAAGAACCATCAGATTAATGATCTGATGCAATAGATGAACCTCTTGTTGGATAAAATCCTACCAACTCTTCCTACAGAAAAAGTCCAAGACTTGATTTTTCCAACTGATCATTCATCTGCCGCGATAGACGACCCTATGTTGGAAGAAATCTAAACAATATTGACCGTTGATAACTATTCCAACAGATCACTCATGTGTTGCAACAGATGTGTGACCTGTTGCACAGACCATTCATCTTTCTCAACAGATGAGTGATATGTTTTGTATTATCGCAACAGATTACTCAGCCGTTGCTATGGATTATTTAACTGTTCCAACAAATCACTCATATGTTGCAACAGATGATGTAACAACAGTTGTGTGATCTGTTGAACAGACCATTCATCTGTCTTAAAAGATAGTGATATGTTTTGAATTGTTGCAATAGATTACTCATCCACTGCAACAGTTTGGTATATGCTACAACGGATATATTACCTGGTGAAACAGATCGGTGATCTGTTGCAACTGTTATTTTACTGTTTTTCTTGTTTGATTTATTGTTATCCCATTTTAACGATGCATTAATCAACAATAATATATTATTTTATGTTCCTGTTAATTTTAGATAATATGGTTCCCAAAAGAACAGAAACCGAATCAAGTCCAAGTAAAGGAACAAGTGAAGCAGCTAGGCTACATCCACCACTCTATGATTTTGCTTTACAAGTGTTATCTCAATCGGTAGCAAAATATGATGAACACGGAGAGGAGGAATATTTCAAAAGAGATGATGCAGATGCTAATAGCCCTTCCATTAAAGAGCTGGTCAAAGCCTTCAGCATTGATCGTTATCCTATGAGAATGCAGTGTGATGGTGCGGCAGATTTAACGGGTGATTTTGTGGTTAAGTCAGCCATGGGAAAATATTTCGACGCCTGCAAAAAAATACTTCGAGAACAAAAATTGGATGCTTATTTCAGGGACAACTGCTTTGGAAAATATCTTGATTTGCCGGAGGATAACAATGCTCATTTCAAAAGGAAAATGGTATATGAACTTCTCAAGCGTAGGTTTATGTATGAAAACAAAGATAAGATGGATGAGGTGTGGATAAATAACTGTGGCATGCCTGTTTGTTTTGGTTGGAAGGAGTTTGCCATAGTTACTGGACTAAAATATTATCCTTCTTCTCAAGTTATACCTATTCTAACCCAAAAAAGAGCACCCCGCACACCCAAAAAAGGCAAAGGCAAGTCGTGTGATCGTGATGACCTGGTGTCCATTGTTGGTCCAAGCTTCAAAAACAAAAAATTGACAGAAGCGTTTAAAGGTAAAGGACTTTCAAAGAAGCACAAGCAGTCATTGTGCTTGATTTGGTTTGTACATAATATTCTTTGGGCGAGAGACGTTAACAACAACATAAGCCTCGATTTAATAAAGCTCTCCGAGGATCTTGAGGCGTTTAACAGCTATCCATGGGGGTATGAAAGCTTCAAAATGACTGTCAAATATTTGTTGACTCTGTTAGCACCAAAGACAGTGAACTTATATGGCTTTCCATGGAATTTCATGGTAAATGTTTCTTTCTTCTATTATGATATCATTCATTTTTTTTGCTCAATAATGGTTTTGATTTATTGGCGTTATTTTATAAGCTTGGGCACTTGAAGTCATTCCTTATTTGAGACAACAAGTGAACTACCAGGAAGGAGTTTCCTGTCCAAGAATCTTGAGATGGTTGTCGGCCAAAACTGATAAAAATGCAAAATTTCTTGATCTCTTCAACCTCCCGAAGGATGCAGTAAGTATAATTATAATTAATTTTTTCTTTTAATTAATGTTTTTTTGAATGATCTAATCATCATTCTAATATATGTAATAATTTATGTTAGAATGTGCATCCGTCGCTAGTTCCGACCAATCGAGAGTTGAAGATGCCATTTTTTCTTACTTTACGGTCTGTGCAAACTTTATCGGACCCTAAGATCATTGACAGAATAAAAATAGAATTGTTTGGAGCAACAACCATTACAAGAAAAACAATTTTGGAGGGTGGGATTGTTGTTGTTGATGGAGCTATTGGTGGTGGTAGTGGTGCTGCTGTTGGTGCTAATGATGCTCCTCTTACAGTATTTAAAGCAAACCATTATGAGTATGATCATACTGGTTATATAGATTTTGCCTCTCCCAGCGAATGTTCTGCATGCAAATGTCAAGACTGCAGGGCGAAACACGATGTAGTGATTAATGCTATTAATGCATTAACTACTTCTGTAAAGGAATTGACATCTAAGAGGGGTCTTATTCCATCAAAGAGGATTTTATTTCCATCCGCTCCATTAGAGATTAGGGCTAAGAGGAGAAGGAGAGTGATTTCCAAGGCATTATCAGGCATCCAAAAAGTGAAATTGCAACTCATTTGTCTGTGTGTTTCACTGAGCAACGTACAATGTCCAAAGGAAGGCAGCACAAAATGAAGAAGGTGAATATATTATATGTCTTCTAACTGACAAAACAAATAAAAACATATCTGTTTCAATAGATGACACATCTGCTGAAAATTATCAAACAGATATATACATCTGTTGCAACAGTTGACTAACCTGTTGCACCAGATACTTTATCTGGTGCAACATATGTCTCGTCTGTTTTAGCAAATCAAACAGCTCTTCGTACCGCTTTTATTTGTACCAACAGACGACCTATCTACTGCAACAGAAGATTCATATGTTGCAATAGATGGTTCATCCGTTGGAAATTATCACACAGGGTCTTCCTCGTGTAGAAATTTATCCCAACAATTGATTCATTGTTGCAACAGAAATATAATATGTTTGGGATAATTTAAAACGGGAGGAAGACCTGTTTGATTTGCTAGAAGAGATGAGTTATCCTTTTCCGTTTTGTTGTATCTCCGTGATTAGCATTGACCAATTCTGGCTTTCCAGGTGGATGTAGAAGAAGCTACTGATGAACAACATTGACAATATACTACTCTTTTTATGGAAATACAGAGAACAGAAAGCGTAGAAACTGTACGCAAGCGACAATAAAGATCCACGACGAGCAAAGCCGAATTTCATAGCACCAGATGAAGAACAACTTGTCCATACTGATTAGATCTTTATAGCTTGAGCCTGTCAAAGCAATCCTTGGCAGTATACTTAAATTGTTGTTGATGTATTTGTTGAGATCTGTACCCATAATAATTTTTTTATATTTCATTTATTCGTTGACTTATTTCAGCTAATTTATGAAGGCTTCGATTTATTTTATTTTATCTACGAATTTTATTTATTCCTTAGATTTGAACTTATTAATTGAAAAGGAATACTAGATTCAAATATTGCAACAGATAATGTATCTGTTGTAACAGATGACACATCTATTGGAAAAATTGAACGGATTTAGACATATGTTGCAACAGGTAGGTAATCTATTGGAATTTATCAAACAGGTCTTACCACTATTGCAACAGATGGACTTTAGATAAAAACATCGAGATAATGCAACAGATGACACATCTATTGGGAAAAAAGAACAGATTTAGATGGACTTTATCTGTTGCAACAGACGACACATCTATTGGAATAATCAAACAGATTTATACATATGTTGCAACAGGTAGGTTATCTGTTGGAATTTATCAAACAGGTCTTTCCACTGTTGCAACAGATGGACTTTAGATAAAAACATCGAGCTAATGCAACAGATGACCAACCTATTGCAACAGATAAACTATATGTCAGAACAGGTAGGATAACTGTTACAACGGACAGAGAATCTGTTGCATTATAAAAATTCAACTTTCGTTGGGCATAAAAAATTACCACTACGTGTAAAAAGGTTAAAGTGAATTGAATTGAAATAAAAAAGGTGAAACCCATCGACGATGTTCAGTTCAAACACCTAAAATAAAATAGGCATCAAGTAGACATTTTCATTTTAAACACGTAAAATAAAATAGGCATAAAATGTGTCAGTGTCAGTCTGACACATTTCGCTGACTTGCCTTCACTTAGCCCCCAACAGTCATTTTTTCCCCCATTGTCTTATATATTCATCTTCCTCCTAAAATTTAACCCTAAATTCCCAAATCTTCTTCTTCATCGTCATCTTCTTTTATCTATCCAAATTCTTCAAATTATTACTTTTATTTTTTTCAACTGACCTTGACAATGTCGAGCGCATCTTTCACTATTTTTTGTGATAAAGATTTTTGATATTGTAAGTGCGGTCATGAAGCTCTGTTAAAGACTTCTTGGACTCAATAAAATCTGGGTCGTAGGTTTTTTACTTGTAAGATTTCAAAGGTAATATTTTTTTATTTAATTAGTTGATTAATTATTGACTTGTAATTATTTTATAATTGTATTCTCTTTTTTATAGAAATTGGGTGGATGCGATTACTTTGATTGGTATGAAGAACGACACCCTTCACAAGCAAATCGTGTAATCTGAGATTTGTTGAACAAAGTCAAGGCTTCTGAAGAGAAACAAAATCGAGCAAGAAGATACTACATTGTTGCCGTTATTGCTACTGGTTTGGTGTTGTTGGGCACATGGATATTGAAGCCTAATTGCTGAAATTTTCATGGTGGTGTGTGTATTTACTACTGGTTTGTTGTCAACGAGCACATGAATATTCAAGAGTAACTGTTGGAAAATATCAAAAAGATTTAGGCATATGTTGTAAAATTTAGGTCATCTGTTGGAAATTATCAAACAAGTCTTCCCACTGTTGCAACAGATTAGACTTAGATTATTAGATTATTCATAGAAATAACATCGACGTAATGCAACAGATGACCAACCTATTGCAACGGATAAACTATCTGCCAGAACGGATTAAAGATATTTTACAACAGATTGACAATCTAATCTATTGCATTATAAAAAACTTAACTTTCATAAAAAAAAATTATTGCCACTACATGTACATGTAAAAAGTGAAGGGTGACTTGAAACTAAAAATTTTTATTTCACAGGCTCTTCTATATACACAAGCTTCAAGCGTCCAGTTAGTACCCCATAAGCCCAGACCTCTTGCAGGTTTGCCACAGCGTTGTCGCACAGAAAAGTCGTTGGCTCGGCCATTTTTGTGCCAGTCAGCAAACATTCGATATGTGCAAGAGCGTGCGAGCCACTCGTTTTAGCGACATCATTTTTTGTAAGGATCATTCCCCTGTTTCGGCCTTCAAAATTCCATTATTTCTTCATCAACACTTCCTTTGACAAATGATTCATCAGTTTACTCTTCCTCAACAAGATGGGCAACAGCACCATCAGTGGCTCCACGAAAAGAAAAAGATTGAAATCGTTGATGAGAGGTACGTTGGATTCATAAACATTGATATTTCCCTCCTCGAGTAGTATCTCAACAGCCCGATAATGCATGTCGTTCATGCTAATGACTGCAAGAATCCTTTTTACCTCGGTCCAACTCTTGCCGTATGGATTTGGCATGTCCCCTCTAACATATCTTAACGTTTTTTCTTCATCCAAGACCAACGTAGGAACTAGGAAATAAAGTCCCACACCAAGGGCTGACGCTTATCCATTGATTTGATCATACCTATCCTTGAGCTTCTTGCAGAAGCCAAGGTCCATTATCGTATCGGCAGCGTTATAAGCTTCCCGGTACATTAATTGCCTTTTTCTCATGAGTCGGAGAATTATGTCAACATGTTGTGAGATAAGAAGTCAATTTTTAAATAGGTTAGTAATTGTAAAGATGCAACGGATGTCCCATCTGTTGCATAGGGTTCTCTGAATCAATAATCCAACGCAACTTATGCAACAGATGGATAATAAGTGGCAATAAAACCATAACTAGTTGCACCAGTATACCCAGCTGTTGCAACAGATATGAAATCTGTTGCGTAGCTTCTTCTTCATAGGGTAGATTAGAAGGGCTAGGTTAGGAAAAGTAAACTTGTCTTGTCCTCATACGGCATACGCATATCAGTCATAGTCTGGAAGTCTTGGGGGAAAAGGGAGGCCCGGGGTAATCTGGTATGCCTGGCTTGACATTCTTGGCCTATCGCAGATCCTCTTCTCCTTGGTGACAAGTTCCGAGTATATGTCCACCTTTTTTACTGGCCCCTGAACTTCAACAGTTTTTGGAGAGGGAGAAATTGTAATTTTTTTTGATTTTGAGCGGAGAGTACGTCTCTAATTGCTCTTTTCTTTCTCCTAACCAACGCTATAGGAGTGTGTGGCTCCCTCACCTTCTTGGATTGTATGACATAACTCTTGGATTTGAATTCCTCGATAGCTTTAGAGATAGCCTCTACTTTTTCAAAGAGTTTATCCTGTCTGTCCTTGCACTCATCGCATTCGCAATGAGAACACGAGGGTGAAGAGAGGTGAGAGGGACCTGTGTAAGGGCAAAAAGGGGTATTTTCAAACATATTTATTCTTTCTTGAGCATCAATATGCATATCATCACAAGTGGTAGCAGCATCAACATGCCTGCCACCAACACCAACAACTCCACCAGAAGAAGCACCCGGATCTGCCTTAGTAAAAGGTTGGTCATGAAGAGCCTCAATATTAGGATGACCTTGCCTAACTGCTCTTCTTATGGCTATTGCTCCAGCCAATTCTTTCTTTATTAACTCCACCGTTGGGTCTGCAATAGTATCAACATAACCTAGAGTTATATAAGAAGTCATCACTGACTCCTCCTCGGTAGGCACGATCCATGGATGCACAACCTATAAAAAAGAAAAAAAATAGATGCATTTAAATCATATAATATAATAATTTTCACAGTTGGGCTACATTTAAAAAAAAGACCCATCTGTTGCATAGTTTGCAGTATATGGTTAAAATCCATTTGAGTCTGGTTTAGAGAAACAGAGCAATACATGGATAATCTGATGTAAAATATCAATCATCTATTGCAACAGCTGCACAAGATGGGTAATCTGTTATACAACAGATGATTTGTACGTCGCAACAGATGAACGATATGTTATCAGATTAAACATCTGTTGCATAATTTGCAGTAGATGGTTAATCTTTTAGGAGTCGGGTTCAGAGAACCAAAACAACAGATGGGTAATCTGATGCAAGATATACCCCGTTGCAATAGATGTCCCATCTAGTGCATCAGATATAACATTTGTTGCACCAGATATAACATCTGTTCATCTTTCTTATCTTTGAGTAGAATTATTTTACTTGAAGAAGACGTATTGCATCATCCGGAGGGTTAAAGAGATCAGCCTCCTTAATATTGGTGTTGCGCTTTGCAGCCAACCACCTAAACATCCTTGGATGAGAAATCTCATCCGGATAATCCATTAACTGCTTTCGGAGGGGAGGAATGGCTTCAAATTCCCAAGCCTAAAAAATGTAAACAGTAAGCAAGCAAAAAAAAATCATAATAACTATATTCAATATAAATTAATGGATGAGTAAAATTAGTGATTAATTTTACCATGAAAGCCCAAAGAAAGTCGTATAATGTGGTCGTCCCTGAGGATAGCTTTGTCAGTAAACATTGGACAGTCAAGTAGAAGCTGTCATATCCCCAGGGATAATTGTTGAATTTATCAAAATCCTCAGCACGTGCCAACAAATCATCTTCTATGACCTTGTTGACGTTTCTTGCCAATATAACCGAATGGGAAAACCAAACTAAGCACAATTGCTCCCTGTACTGCTCTGGTATGGTTTTATCCTCAAGATCTGTTAACAAATCCGATGCTTTGTAGCCACGTCGATCAATGTCAAACAACCCATCTATTTTTTTGCCTTGGATCTTTTGTGGGGTGGTGTTCCTTCTGGACGATGGCATCTGAGGCCCGTCACTATGGCAAACTCTTGCAAGCCAAAACAAACAGGCATGCCACAGTAGTTGATCCAGATTTCATCCATCTTCTTTTTTCCCCCTCCTCCGGATCTTTATCATCCCCCGCGTACTTGATCTTGCACTTGAGAAGACCATATACCATCGTCATAGGGAAATGGATACGGGCAGAGGGGTCCTCAGGAAACTCAAGAAAGCATCCAAAGTAGCTCTTCTTAAAAAGTCCGCCTATGTTTTCGTTCTTCATAATTTTCATAAAATATTCAAAAAATTTCCACATCTGATATTTAAGTACAATTTGACCTGTTAGTTGTTTTCCTTCTGGGTCATTTATCGGCATCGCAACTTGAAACCTGTCAATACTAAAAGTTTTGACAAGATCATGCTGGGATGTCGATATTAACTCACGCCCCGTCGGTGATCCATTATCATCATGTTGATGATCATCCTCTTTCTCTTTCTTACTCTCCAATTCCTTCTCTTTCTCACTTTCATTTTCTTCATCACCATCTACGAACCCTTGTCCACATCTCTCAACATTGTTTTCACATCTCTCCTCAGCTTCACTTTTCCCTGACTGAGATTGTTCAGAAAGCTCCTCCGAATCCCTCTGTACTGTAGCCTTTTTTTAGTGGTTTGACGTTAATCCACTTTCACTTTCTTTTCTTTTGGGAGACATGTTTTACCTACAGACAAAGAAAAACAAAAATTACATTACAGTTGATGTATGAATAGATTTTAAAAAATACATTACAAACACCATGAATACCGACACACCAACAACCACCACCATAAACACCACCAACCAATGCCAACAAATAAATAAACACCACAAATACCGACACCACCACAAACACCACCAACCAATGCCACCATCGATGCCACCACGACGACCACAAACACCACCACCACCACCAATACCATCCAACTATACCACGATAGTCAACGGAACATTGCGATGGAAACTAGGGATTTCTCAAGTTCTTCCTATGATTTTACCATCAAAACTCAAAATTATAAACTCATTCTCGAAGATAATACAACTAAAATTTTTATTTTTCATCATTAACTTAAAAGCCCTTATTTTTTAGAAAAAAAAAACAAATATAGAGCTCTTCTCAAACTCTGTTGCCTATGAAGACAAAGAAAACAACTGATACAAGCAAGAATAATGTCGAAAATAACACCTATGTGGTCAGAAATAAGAAGAAAAATGATCTGTTGTGGAGGGTTGAGCAAATTTGTTGAGTAGTTATTGTCTGTACTGTATTATTGAGTGAGAATGAGAGAGAAAGAGCTAGACCTCGAGATTTGAAACGATGAAACATTTTGTATGGGTTGATTTGTATTTTTGAAAAGAATGACAAGTAGTTTTGAAAATGTTAATTTGGTCCAAAATGATCTTAATTATTTTTAAAATCATAAAATATATGCGTAATTTTTAAAATCATATAAAAACAGTTGAAGTTGTAGTTGACCGAGTACTCTAGGAGGTGACCCTGTGAAAACTCACCCCTGGTCCTAGATTAATCAATTTAGGTACTATTAGTCTAACATATAAACTCAATTGAAATTGTAAAAAAAATGTTCAATATGTTGCATCAGATTTCTAATCTGTTGTAAATTATCAATCAGATTAGGTAACAACAGATTACGAATCTGATGTAAATTATCAAACAGATTAAGTCATCTGTTGCGATAGATTACCCATATGTTGTAAATTATCAAATGGATTATCATATGTCACAACAGATTACCCATATATTGTAAATTATTAAATAGGCGTTGCCATCTGTTGTGGCTGACCCTATGAGAACTCACCCTTAGTCCTAGATTAATCGATAGTTTACCCTATGAGAACTCACCCCTAGTCCTAGATTAGTCAATTAAGGTATTAGTACCCTAGTTCTAGATTAATCAATTAAGGTATTAGTCTAACATATGAGGTAGTAAGAATCGGTTTGGCTCAGAGTGATCGATCGCTGACTCTGGTCGGGAGGAATGCAATACCGTTTCATCATGTAATTGACAAAAGACTCAATTGAAGTTGTAGTTGACCCCATGAGAACTCACATTCAATTAAGGTATTAGTCTAACATATGAACTCAATTGAATTATATATAAACAAATGTTCAACCTGTTGCAATAGATGTCTTTTCTGTTGGATCAAATCAAACAGATTATGTAATCTGTTGCAACATATTACGCATCTGTTGTAAAATATCAAATAGATTAAGCTATTAGTTGCGACAGATCATGAATCTATTGTAAACTATCAAACAGATTAAGTCATATGTTGCAATAGATTATCCATCTGTTGTAAATTATCAAATGAATTGAGTCATATGTTGCAATAGATTACTCATCTGTTGTAAATTATCAAATAGGCGCTGTCATGTATTGTGGTTGACATTATGAGAACTCACACCTAGTCCTAGATCAATCAATTAAGGTATTAGTTGAATATATGAGGTAGTAAGAATCGGTTTGGCTCAGAGTGATCGATCGACGACTCTTGTCGGGAGAAACGTAGTACCGTCTCATCATGCAATTGACAAAAGACTCAATTGAAGTTGTAGTTGACCCTATATTCAATTAGGGTATTAGTACCCTAGTCCTAGATTAATCAATTAAGGTATTAGTATAACATATGAGGTAGTAAGAATCGGTTCAACTTAGAGTTATCGATCGACGACTCTAGTCGAGAGAAATGCAGTACCATCTCATCATGCAATTGACAAAAGTCTCAATTAAAGTTGTAGTTGACCCTATGAGAACTCACATTCAATTAAGGTATTAGTCTAACATATGAACTCAATTGAATTATATATAAATAAATGTTCAACCTGTTGCAATAGATGACTTTTTTGTTAGATCAAATCAAATAGATTATGTAATTTGTTGCAATATATTACGCATTTGTTGTAAACTATCAAATAGATTAAGCCATTTATTGCGAAAGATCACGAATATGTTGTAAACTATCAAACAAATTAAGTCATCTGTTGCAACAGATTACCCATCTATTGTAAATTATCAAATGGATTGAGTCATATGTTGCAATAGATTACCCATCTGTTGTAAATTATCAAATAGGCATTGTCATCTATTGTAGTTGACATTATGAGAACTCACCCCTAGTCCTATATCAATCAATTAAGGTATTAGTTAAACATATGAGGTAGTAAGAATCGGTTTGGCTCAGAGTGATCGATCGACGACAGAATCGGTTTGGCTCAGAGTGATCGATCGACGACTCTTGTCGGGAGGAAAGCAGTATCGTCTCATTATGTAATTGACAAAAGACTCAATTGAAGTTGTAGTTGACCCAATATTCAATTAGGGTATTAGTACCCTAGTCCTAGATTAATCAATTAAGGTATTAGTCTAACATATGAGGTAGTAAGAATCGGTTCGACTCAGAGTTATCGATCGACGACTCTAGTCGGGAGGAACGCAGTACCGTCTCATCATGCAATTGCCAAAAGACTCAATTGAAGTTGTAGTTGACCCTATGAGAACTCACCCCTAGTCCCAGATTATTCAATCAAGGTATTAGTACCCTAGTCCTAGATTAATCAATTAAGGTATTAGTCTAACATATGAGGTAGTAAGAATCGGCTCGACTCAGAGTGATCGATCGACGACTCTGTTCGGAGGAACGCAGTACCATCTCATTATGAAATAGCCAAAAAACTCAATTAAAGTTGTATTTGACCCTATGAGAACTCACATTCAATTTAGGTTTTAGTCTAACACATAAACTCAATTGAAATTATATATAAACAAATGTTCAACCTGTTGCAACAAATGACTTTTCTGTTGGATCAAATCAAACAGATTAGGTAATATATTGCAACGTATTACGCATCTGTTGTAAATTATCAAACAAATTACGTCATTTGTTGCAATAGATCACGAATCTGTTGTATACTATCAAACAGATTAAGTCATCTGTTGCACTTAAATATTTTTAGATCCTTTTTTTATAAAGCAATTTAGGTATTTCCTGTCCGAGATAAAATAGTTAAAATACTAAGGCGGTAAAAAATACTACTCGATACTACTTAAATAACTCAAAAATCTCCTGAGTGAGTAGTCTTATCTGGTCTTTTCAATGTCATCATCTCCTCGTTCCCCTCAAAAGTTATTAATGAATATTTAAAAAACCCCAAATCTAGAACTCTTTCTCCTTTAGCCATAAACTAGTCTAGACTCAACTTATAACTCTTCTTTATTCTTTATTCTCAATTATCTTTATTGTTTCCTTTTTTCCTCTCTTTTCTCTCTTCTTTCGGATGAGGATCCTTTGGGATCTCAACCAATCAATATCTTTTCTCGACTGAACTGGATGTTCTGATCTGTTTGCTTTTTTGACATTGCAGGTATGGTTCAAAGTTGCTCTTTTCATCTCTTCTTCTTCTTTGTATGTCATTTAAATTAGATATTTACATCTGTTTCTATTAATGATTTACCCGTTACCAGTTTTCTATTTATTAAGAAAATTGAAGGAAAGGTGACTTTTAAGTCTTGAATGAACGAACCGTTGTTTTTATTAAAATATGCAAAAAAAGTCATCTGTTGGGAGAACTTAAAAAGCCTTGTTATCAGTATAGTTTTTTTTATGTCTTTTGTTTGGTACTTTGGTGGTGCTGTTGTTAGGTGTGGTGGTTGTGTTGGAACATGTGATGTTTGTGTTGTTGATGCTGTTGGTGGTGGTGTTGCAATAGTTTCCTCAACTGTTGCAATTGATGAATCAGCTATTGGAATAAACGGAGCAACTTTTTGAAGAAATCAAACCAGTAGCAAGGCTGGTTTGATTTATTCCAACAGATGGCCCATCTGTTGCAACATGTCATCCATCCTTTGCAAGTGATGCCTCATCGGTTGAACAGATGGGTAATCTGTTGCATCATATTGGTCATCTGTTGATTCACTCAATTTTGTGTTACCCTTTTGTAATGTTCTTTTTGTTCTTCTCTTGTTTGACATCAAATGTATTTCTCTTATTTGCAGACAAAAGAAAGTAAAATTGGATCCACTTTTGCCCGGCCAACATTAAAGGCTAGAGTAAAGATGTGTTCGGAGGAATAAACTGCTTGCAGATGGAACCACTTCATATGTGGGAGGTATGTATTACTGATCAACCTATCATGAAAACACACAGCCAGTACAATAATTTTGTGAATATTTGTTCTTTACCTATTAGGCATTAATTCTACAAACAAGATATGGCATTTTACAGTTAAGATTGTTAGGTTCAAACTGGTAAGGCTGAGGGACCAAGACAGTGGTGTCGATATCCCGTTACAATTTAATGACTATTTATGCTCATGTTTTTTGTGTCAAGTTTGGGGAAGGATTCAAGTTTTTGGCGGCAGTGTAAATATCCAATAGTGATTGGACCGATTTTAATAGCGCAATGGACTTGTTGAAAGGCCTTCGAAGCCTCGCACTGCAACAAACAACGATGGATCTAATAGAAATTTCCCTGGTCCAAATTTATATGGATGGGTTGTTGGAAGAGACTATTATACAACAGAAGGTGTTTGGGAGAAAACCTGTGCGGGAAGAGGAAGGTTGAGAAGGCCATATATCATCTTAGTACTTGTTTAAGAGGATACGCAGGGTCGGAAGGAAAGTGTAGCGAAATTAGCTTATGAAATTGACATGAAAAATGAAAAAACTGGATGAGATGCGAATGTGAAAGTGTATCCAAAAATGAAAATCCAAAAGTCGTTGAAGAAAAAGAAGAATGGTCAAGAGGAATTGAGCTGGTCACTTTGCTAGAGACTGTAACTAGCGAGCGCGGACTCAACGAAGACCCACAAAATGCAGGACTAGAACTCTAAGGAAGCAGCTTCACGAGCATGGAAGATGGTAAGATTGTCGGTCTAAATTGACATGTAGGTTACAATTTTGACCGACAATCTTACCACCTTCCGTGCTCGCGAATCTTTTTCCTTGGAGTTCTTGTCCTGCACTTTGTGAGAGTCTTCATTGAGGCCACGCTCACTAGTTGCATTCTCAAGCAAAGTACTTTGTCCAGCTCCAGTCCTGTTGACCATTCTTTTTTTTTATCGACTGACGGATTTTTATATTTTGATACACTTCCACATTTGAAGCTTATCCAATTTTTTCGTTTCTAATATGAATTTCATTGGCCAATTTCTCTACACTTTTCTTTCTACCCTGTGTTTCCTCTTAAACAAGGTCTGAAATGATATATGACCTTCTCTACCCCCCCCCCTTCGTGCATAGGTATTCTCCCAAGCACCTTCTGTTGTAAAAAAGAGTCTTCTCCACCAATCCATCCATATAAATTTGGACGAGGAGAATTTTTATTGGTTCTATCGTTTTTTGCTGCATTGCAAGGCTTCGGAGTCCTTTCAAGAAGTCCATTGTGCCATTAAAATTGGTCCAATCACTATTGGATATTTACACTGCCACCAAAAATTTGAACCCTTCCCCAAACTTGACACAAAAACATGTGCATGAATCGTGTCATTAAATTATAACGGGGACACCACCGTCTTGGAACCCTTTGGCCTTATCAGTTCGCACCTATCAAACTAAACTGTACAATTTAGGATCTTGTTTTGAAGGATCAGTGTCTAATCATCGGTAAAAAACTGCATTCACAAAAAATTAAAATGCATACGCTAAAATAAATTCACAAAATCATTGCACTTTGTTTTTGTGAATGCAGTTTTTTACCGATGATTAGACACACATAAATAGACACACATAAAGTGCAATGATTTTGTGAATGCAGTCCTGCCTTTACCGATGATTAGACACACATAAATAGACACACATAAATATCCTATGTGTGTCTTTATGAGCTGCATTCACAATTCAAACTTTTCGTAGAAAACAAAATGCCACCAGTTTGAATGTAATTAATACAATGGAGCTGAACAGTCCTGCCTTTGGGCCTGACACGTCCAGATTATATTATAGGTCCCTCCTTAATCTTCATTCAACTCTATTTATTTCTTGCATTTTTTCCTTTCGTGTGACATCTTCAACTACTTCTCTTCAAAGAGCATATTCCTTTCTCGTTGAGGTAAGTTTTTTTCTGGCGTAAATTTACCAGTTGGTCGTATATGTTGTATTACATTGTGAATATTTTTCTTTATATTTGTCAATTCATGCATGTTCTAGATATGGATGATTCTTTTTTGGATATTGCTATTCTACGTGACACAGTGCGGGAACTTCAAGGCAGGTTAATGACCTGCAGAGCGAGTTGGTCGCTGTGAGAGCAACACTGTTCAGAGAGATGCAGAGGTTGATGAGAGCCCTGATGCTGCGAGTTGATTGGTTGGCTGCCATTAATGATGATGATGATAATAATAATAATTAGAATGTGTTTTTTATTTTAGCGTATGCATTTTAATTTTTCTATATCGGATCTATACCTAATGTATTTTATTTTTCATTTAATGAAAAATTTAATTTTAGTCAGACTTTGGCGTTTTAATTCTTATTCAATTTTCATTCTGTCTATTTCTTCTAATCTAATACATGTTAACATGTCGACGGTTGGAGGCAATGTTGAATCCAGTAGCACTAGCAATTTTGGCTTTTGAGTTCTTTTAACAGATGGACCATGTATTGGAATCGATTGGTCATCTGTTGGGTTTCAACAGATTATCCATCTGTTTCGACAGATTTTCATCTGTTGGAGGAAAGCATTCCAGTTGTTTGTGCAACTGTTGAGAATAATTGTGGTCTGTTGTATTATTTAATTCATGTTTTGCCTCATTTTATTGATGCACACGTTATTTAAAAAAAAAAGACATTTTATATATAATAAATGATAACATTAGGTTCACAACAATGAGTTAAATATATAAAAGTCCACAACAAACAAACAAACAACAACACAAGTTTCTGCAATTACAACGATCATGGTGGATTATGATTCGGGCATGTAGTTCTTTTGTGGCAGCGCACTTACATATGCTCTTCTTGATGAAAATGATTCTCTAACTCCACGCCTCCTTTTATATGGATTTCTTCCCGGTTTGATAGTGCTCAGGTCAATATATGGAGGAGGTATTAATCTCCCCATAAGCTCTACTGGAACAACCCAAGATTCTTCGGGAGGCACCGGAGTAATATGCCCACTATATGCCATTTGATATTTTTCCACCGAATAATATTGAGAGGAGTGCTCGTAAACTTCAGGTCCATATTTATGGTCATATTGAGATCGAAGGGCTGCCATAGCATGTGGACAAGGTATTTTGTCCAAGTCAAAAACTCTACACGTACAAGATCTTATTTGAAGATCGACCATGGCAGCATCACCATGACCGGTGATACGGAATTTGTAATCTTCTATTTTATGAGAGAATAACCTATTCCCCAAACTGATGTTCGTTGATATTTTCTTTTTGATTTCGAGAAAAAATCGGGTTCTTTTTTCTGGGCACTTGAACTGCACACGCCTTTCGTTAAAAAAATTGCTATATTTCTCGCTTATTTTTTCAAACATAGCCTTGATGGGAAATTCTCTTTCATCGCCAAATAATGAATTCACTGATTCAGATATGTTTGATGTCATAATATTGTACCTATAGAAAAGAATCACTTAGTACGACATCAAACTAAACTTGTGAATCAAACAAGACAATAAATTCATAAGAATGTACCTATTTGTTGGACAGAATGCCCGGCTCCATCTCTCGAAACCGACACGTGCGAGAAATTCTGCTACCTTGGGATTCACATCCGCTATTTGATTGAAATGGTCTAAAAACTCCTCTCTACTATATGATTTAGCTGCTTTATAAAAAAGGGTGGCGACCCTTTCGTTGTGATAGTTGTTTTGAATGTTCTCTCTAAGATGCCTGATGCAACAACCAAAGTAAGTTAAAGTGAAGAAAAGTGAACCCATCTTTGGAATACTTGGATGCCTATCCGATACAAAACACAACTCTTCGGTATCTTCGACGCAGCGTCACAGTTGTTCAAAAAAAATCTATAAGAGGCATCACATTCCTTGTCCGCTACACAAAAAGCGACAGGAAAGATGTGATTCTCCATATCCTGCGCCACCGCCTCTAGCAGAACTCCATTATACCTGCTCCTCAAAAAGGTACCGTCGACGGCTATGCCTTTTCTCAAATGTCAAAAACCTTGAATCCAAGCACCATAGGATACAAAAAAGTACTTGAACCTTCCGTTTTCATCCAGATGCAATGTCGTCTTACTTACGGGATTTGTGGACTCAATCATGTAATGGTAAGCATCCAAGACTTCATACCCATGCTCGAGTGTCCCCCGAACCAGGTCCTTGGCAATCCCCATGGCCGTATATACCTTTCAATAACTGACCAGGACACCCAAATCCATAAGGATTTGATTGGCCATAAGCCTTGTTGAAGGGTCTTTGCCATCGGGAAAACTACTCCTGAAATATTCACCGAGGACCTTTGCCGTGCCATGAGGATTTTGGCCCGAGATGTGCTCCGAACCACATGTGTGATGCTTTTCATGTTTATGAATGACGAATCTTTAATAACATGCGTACTTCACCGCTCTTAACCACCACTTCCAGTTCGAATTAGCACATTTGAAGCAAAAAACACTGCTCGAATTAATCACCTTCTTTATTCTGAATTTTTTTTTCACGCAAGAAATAAACAAAGTGTTAGATAGTTCATTTTTGTCCTTGAATGACATTCCAATAAAAAAGCCAGTCTAGTCGTCTTGAAGATTTCCAAATTGTGTCGATTGAGAAGAATTGCACATCGTATTGGTCGCATCAACGGGCATAGGTGTTTGATCATCATCTAGAATATTCATGTCTAGATCATCCAACCTATCATCAAAGAAGTCTTCTTTTTCTTCTTCTTCTTCTACATTCTGGTTCTCATTCTCTCTCGTCTTTTCAACCATGTACACCCTTAAAACCGGCCTGGTTGAATCACTTAGATAAGAACGCAACCGAACCTGATCGGTTATCTTGAAAGGTCGTACCCTCTGATTTTCAAAGGAGTTGTGCATGTAGCTGATGGCGAAGTCTTCCGGTTGACAATTCAGTCCACAAAAGCTAATGATTAAGTTCACAAAATCATCATACGAAACATCACTTTGGACTGCCATAGCTATCGTTTCAAGCATTTCACCCTTCTTCTAACGCCATACATATCGATTGCTCTTCTCGACCCATTGACCATGACAATTCACCCCTATTGTTATTAATCCCTCTATTAGTGGTACCTAAATAAAGTTATTTGTTAAAAAAAGTTGATAGTGATTTCATAGTGCCGTGAATAAATTCCAACAGATGTATTATCTGTTGCAACAGGTAAGTGATGAGTCGCAACAGATTCTTACCTGTTGGGATTCATGTTACGGGTCTGAATATCTGTTGCAACAGATGAATCGCCTGTTGGAATTGATATTATAACTAAATCACCTTTGAAGCTGATTCCAACAGATGAGTGACAGTTGCAACAGATAATTAACCTGTTGCGACAGATGACTTACCTGTTGTAATAGGTTATTAATCTGTTGTAACCTATGTTGGAATCGTGTTCAAGTTTTGTTGCAACAGATAACTAATCTGTTGCAACATATATGTCAAATGTTGCAACAGATGACCCATCTGTTTAAACATGAATCCAACATATCAGTCTTCCTTTGAAACAGGTGTCTCATCTGTCGCAACAGATGATTTATCTGTTTAAACAGATGGATTTTATGTTGGATTCATGATTGGGTTCTATCCATTGTTGGAAAAAAACAACACAATAGCAGTTACCCAGATGAAAAATTCAACTAAAAATCATAATTTGACTTACCAACGTCTCCTATGAAGTAATGCCAAAGTGGAAAGTGATGTTAGAAACAAAATTTGACCTAAAAAATTGGTCAAATAGCAATAGTAGTGGTAACAACAACAACAACAACAAATGGTCAACAAGAACAAGATGAAGATGATAATGAAGTAGAAGATGATGATAATAAAGCAGAAGATGATGAATGAAGCAGTAGCAACAATGAACAACAAAAATCGCTAAGAGAGAGAAAACAACAATGGGTGAGAAGAGAGAGAAAGAAGTCTTTTTTCCCTCCATTTTTCATTATATAGGCTAACATTTGGATCAAAGTATAAATTTAAAAATTTGTGGGTTATTTTCAAACTTTCTCAACTTTCTTAATCCATAATAAAGTAATTGTCACCTCCACCTAATAATTAAGACTTGTGTCACCTACACCTCATTTTAAAACTCTTTTGTCACATGTGGCCCAAACCTCCGAGTTACTATCATTTCTTAAATAAATCACTAGAGAATTTATCCGTCACTACTAAAAAAAGACTGATTTTCGACCACAAAAAATCGACCACAGATTGTGGTCGGAAATAAAAACCGACCACATGTGGTCGGCTTTTTATTTTATAATTTTTGTTTAAAATCCAGTGGTCGCTTTTATATTTTAAAATTTCAAAATAATCATTTCAATAATTTTTATATTAATTATTTTTTTTTAGAAATAAAAAATTAAAAAAATTAAAAAACCGACCACTTGTGGTCTGTATTTAATTAAAAAAATCAACCACTTGTGGTCGATTTTTAATTAAAATAAAAAGAAATTATTTTTTTAAAAACCGACCACTTGTGGTCGGTTTTTGATTAAAATAAGAAAAGAAAACTATTTTAAAAAAACGACCACTAGTGGACGATTTTTAATTAAAATAAAAATAATAATTTTAATAAATCGACCACTTTTTAATTAAAATAAAAAAAATAAAAAAACGACCACTTGTGGTCGGTATTTAATTAAAATAAAAAGAAATTAATTTTTAAAAACCGACCACTTGTGGTCGGTTTTTAATTAAAATAGGAATAGAAAATAATTATAAAAAAACCGACCATTAGTGGTCGGTTTTTAATTAAAAGAAAAAAAGAAAATAATTTTAAAAAACCGACCACTTGTGGTCGGTTTTGAAATTTAAAAAAATAAAAAAAGTAAATAATTTTTAGGAAACCGACCACTTGTGGTCGGTTTTTATTAAAAAATAATTATATATATAATCTAATTTATTATTTTTGAAATTACACTGATCACACGTAGTCAATAACCAATATAATAATAATAAAAATCAATAAACCTTAGATTTTGTGAAAAAATTACACTAAAAATATATCAAATAAAATAAATAAATTACGTTAAACATGGTCTTTATCTTTTACTTATTTTTTAATATATAAAATAAATATTCTCCTTTGTATATACGTTAAATGACGTTAAACATGCATAATCTTTGTATAATGAATACGTGTATATATATATCATACCATTGGGATAATGATATTATGCTACTATTGCAGTCATAATAACCTAATATATAACCGATAATTCATCAGACTATAATAAATGTGTTCTATTGTAAGGTAATATACTTGTGGATGTGATGTGTATAGTCCGCATTCAAGAGTTCATATATATAAATATCTTTATATATATATATATATATATATATATATATAATGCAATGATCGATTGATGAACGATGTAGTCAAAACCTAGTAGAATCTATCCAAACATATTGAATACCTTGATTTGAAACGACAGAAGTAATAATATATACTGTATGTTGAAGTTATATTAATGTAAGTTAATCAAATTAATCGATCACTCATCAAAATATGTATATGATATACGTCGCATTATATTATTGAATAATATACTCGTGTACGTATATGATATATATAGTACGTATTTAGAACTTGATATAGTCGATAGTGTGTATATGTGTGTGTATGTATAGGTATATATATAGTATATAATATTATATAGTGAAGGTATATTAATGGCATAAGATAAACTAACCGATAATTCATCTGATCAGTATATATGAAATATGTTGTATATTATGGGGTAGTAGAATCGTGTATTTGATGTTTATAGTACGTATTTGAAAGCTGATGGACAATTGAATAGATGTATATATACATATATCTCGTGTAGTGACGTATGCAGTAATCGAAAGCTAGATAACTGAATCTATATATCAAAATATTTTGAATGATATGTTGATATCATACTATTGAAGAAATAGATATACTATTTTGTGTCAATGTACACACGTGTATGTTGTTGAAGTTGTAATAACGTAAGACAAGTATTACGATGTATTGGGGGGAGTAAGGAAGTAGGGGAGGGAGACAGAAAATTGAATCCTGAAACTGGCATATACTTACCATTTGCTTTGAATTTTGAATTTTGAACGACCGCCAAATTTTGGCGGTGAATTTGAGTTTTTTCGTTTAAAAATTTTGTATCTGAGTATATGTGAAATACGTTGTACATTATTATGGGATAGTAAAATCGTGTATGTGATGTTTATAGTACGTATTTAAAAGCTGATAGCCAATTGAATATATGTATATATATGTATATCTCGTGTAGTGACGTATGCAGTAATCGAAAGGTTGATAACTGAATCCATATATCAAAATATTTTGAATAATATATTGATATCATACTATTGAGGAAAAACATATACTATTTTGTGTCAATGTAGATACACGTATATTGTTGAAGTTGTAATAACGTAACACAAGTAATCAATAATTTATTTGATTAACATGTTGTATTAAGAGGTATATATATCAATGAATTTTGAAAATTACGATTGAGAAAATATACTACTCGTGTTATTGTTATAAATATTATAGAATTTATTAAAAAATTAATTTATTAAAAATTAATTTCAATTTATTAATTTATTAATTTATTAATTGTAGTAATTAAAATATTTTTTTATTATTTTCTTGAAAATCGACAACATGGTGGTCGGTTTTCAAGAAAATAATAATAAAATATTTCATAAAATAACTCCGATCCGACCCCACCCCCACATGACCTGACCCGACCGGCTTTAACACAACACACACAAAAATCCCTAATTGAAATACACACACACACAAATCGACCTACACACACAAAAAACCGACAAACACACCAAAAATACACCCAAATCCTTTTCCAAATCCATCCCGCCTCCGACTGCCATCGTCGCCGCCCAGGTACCAACACCCAAATTCTTTTCCATTCTTTCCTTTTCCACTCATATGTGATATAAAAATAGTTTAACATCGATTTGTTTTCCATTGTTGACCAAATTAGTTTCCATTGATTTCTTTGCCATTGTTGTTCAAATTAGTTGCCATTTTAATCTTTTGACGACCCATGCTAGATTTCTTTGCCATTGTTGATCAAATTAGTTGTATGAAGAAAAAAAAAGATAAGAGATGTAATATTTTCTTGTGATTTTGAGTTGACATTGAGAGTGAAAACTATGGACTATTTAAAGGTATATATACATGCTACACTCTCAAGTAATTGATGTTATTATTTCTATGTGATGTGTTGATTTGAGGGTTAGAAAATCTTATTACATCCCTCACGAACTTTATAATAAAGCTCCAACAATTAGCTAAATGTTCCCAAAAAGAACAACCAAAGATACAACAATCTCTAATTTTGAATTTTGAATTAAGAAAAGAGGAGACGATGATAATGTATAAACTTTAGCTAAGCCTTAACATATGTAATTTTGACCATTGACAAAAATTTCATTGTATTTTGGCTATAATTATATTTGTTGCCTCATAGTGTAGAAAAATTAAAGTTCTTGCAAAGTTTCCATGAAGCTAAAATATTCAAAAATATTTTCCCTATTTTTGTGATTTCTTATTTTGCCTAATGGTCAAGATTTTTTTATTCTAGTTTACTAATGGGTTGCTTGAAATTTGATGTTACTATTTGACAGAATTCGAATTCGGGAAAATAATTGCTTTGCTATTTTTTGGTGACCGATTTTCTCTTTCTCTTTAATTTAGGCCAAGCAAAGGTAAATTGATTTCTCTCTATTTTCTTATAATAAAGTCTTTAAATGTAGTTTAGTTTGGAATTGTTCGTTGTAAAAGGTTTTGAAAGCCATAGGAATTTTGTGATGATTATATGGTGTGAGAGGGACATGCGACGCCTCTACTTATTTGCTTTGTTACACTTATTCAATTGTTTGACTTATTATACTATAAATGGATATGTTACTTAAAAGTGAATAAGTGTAGTTACTTAGCTTGAAGGTGAACTTTTATTTTGAATTTTGTTGAAGCATAGGTACTTGAAATGTGAAGTTTTTATTGTGAATTTTGTTATGCTTGTTAATTTTGAATGTGGTTTAGTTTGATGGCTTGGGTGGTGACTTAGTCACTTGAAATCGATTATGTGTAGGTACTTGAAATGTGGATGTATATTTGAAGGTAGTTTAGTTTGTTGTTTTAGGAGGTGACTTAGTGACTTGAAAATGTTGAAGTTTAGGTACTTCAAATGTGAATTTTTATTTTGAATGTGGTTTAGTTTGGTGACTTGGGTGGTGACTTAGTCACTTGAAATTGATTATGTGTAGGTACTTGAAATGTGAATTTATCATTTTGAAGGTAGTTTAGTTTGTTGTTTTAGGAGGTGACTTAGTGACTTGAAAATATTGAAGTTTAGGTATTTTGACGGTGGAATTTTTGTTTTGAATCTTCTTTAAGTTTGGTGACTTGGTAGGTGACTTATTCACTTGAAATTTACTAAGTGTAGGTACTTTAAAGGTGAATTTTTGTTTTGAATCTTCTTTAAGTTTGGTGACTTAGTCACTTGAAATTGATTAAGTGTGGGTACTTTAAAGGTGAATTTTTGTTTTGAATCTTCTTTAAGTTTGGTGGCTTGGTAGGTGACTTAGTCACTTGAAATTGATTAAGTGTAGGTACTTTAAAGGTGAATTATTGTTTTGAATCTTCTTTAAGTTTGGTGACTTGGTAGGTGACTTGGTCAGTTGAAATTGATTAAGTGTAGGTACTTTAAAGGTGAATTTTTATTTTAAATGTAATTAAGTTTGGTGACTTGGTAGGTGACTTAGTCACTTGAAATTTACTAAGTGTAGGTACTTTAAAGGTGAATTTTTTGTTTTGAGTGTAGTTAAGTTTGGTGACTTGGTAGGTGACTTAGTCACTTTAGATTGATAAAGTGTAGGTACTTTAAAGGTAAATTTTTGTTTTGAATGTGGTTTAGTTTGGTGACTTGGGTGGTGACTTAGCGAGTGAAAATTGACTAAGTGTAGGTACTTTGAAGGTGAACTTTTTGTTTTGAATGTAGTTAAGTTTGGTGACTTGGTAGGTGACTTGGTCACTTGAAATTGATAAAGTGTAGGTACTTTAAAGGTGAATTTTTGTTTTGAATGTGGTTTAGTTTGGTGATTTGGGTGGTGACTCAGGAATTTGAAATTTACTAAGTTTAGGTACTTGAAATGTGAATTTTTATTTTGAATGTGGTTTAGTTTGTTGTTTTAGGAGGTGACTTCGTCACTTGAAATTGATTATGATGTAGATACTTTTACATTTTGAATTTAGGTACTTGAAATGTCAACTTTTTGTGACTTGATCTAATTAGTTGAATCTGATTGATTGTGTAGATGGAACCTGGTTATAGTTGGATATATCAATGGAATAATGATAATAGAATGGGTCTTAGGGAGGAATTTGTTGAAGGTGCCAGACGATTTATTAAATATGCTAAGACACGTGATGTTTGGTCACATTTTTGGGCTATTAATTGTTCTTGTGTTAGATGTGATGGTATAAATCTTTTAAAAGAAGAAGTTGTGAAGGAACATCTTTGTGGAAGGGGGTTTCACGAGGACGTTTTAAAATTGTGTACTATTGATGGTGATGTTGAGCAAAATAACTTTGTTGTTGGAGAAAGTAGTAGGTCTGCAGGGCATAATGAATATCAAGATACTAGGATGACAGAAATGGTGCACGATGCTTTTGGGATCCAACACGAGGGCGACTTTAGGGAAAATTTCAAAGATATTCCTAATAGAGAAGCGGGCAAATTCTATGAACAATTGCATGCTGCTAGTCATCCTTTGTTTGACGGGTGTTCGTACTCTCGTTTGTCTATTACTGTTAGATTATTAAGTATTAAATCTGACTAGAATATTGCTAAAGGAGGAATGGACTCAATGATAAACCTTATTAAAAAGTTAGTTAACCCTGGCTTAGAGGTTCCTGATTCTTTCTATAAGGCAAAAATATTGGTGTCAAATTTAGGTCTCTCCTCTGTTAGAATTGATTATATTGAAAATGGTTTCATGTTATACATTAAGAAAGATGCTAACCTAGAGTTCTATAAGTTTTGTCAGCACCCTCGATTTAAGCGTGGTTGTAGTAGAAATAAAATTCCTATTAGGGCGATGCATTATTTACCTCTAATACCAAGGTTGAAGAGGTTGTATGCTACAAACAGCTCAGCTCCTCATATGAGATGGCATCGTGAAAATAGAAGTCCTACTGGTGTTATGTGTCTTCCATCTAATGGAGAGGCTTGGAAGCATTTTGATACAATTTATTCAGATTTTGCAGCTGAGCCACGAAATATTCACTTGAGATTATGTGCGGATGACTTCTCTTCTTTTTCAGTTGGTGCCGCACCATATTCATGTTGGCATGTATTTATCACCCCGTATAATCTTTCTTATGAAATGTTGATGACTAGTCCTTATATATTTTTGAATTATGTTGTTTGTGGCCCGTGTAATTCAAAAAGCAAAATATATGTCTACTTGCAATCTTTGATCGATGAACTTCAAATTTTATGGCATGAGGGGGTTGAAACTTGGGACATCTCACTTAAACAAAATTTTAATCTGTGTGCATATCTAATGTGGACTGTTGATGATTTTTCTGCTTATCGAATGTTGTCTGGGTGGATGATAGCTGGAAAGTTGGTTTGTCCATACTGCATGGAAAAAAAAAATCTCACACATTGAGACATGACAGGAAAAATTCATGGTTTGATTGTCATAGTTGTTTCTTGCCACCTGATCATGAATTTAGGAGACTCAAGAATACATTCAGAAGGAATAGAAGGAAACATGATGGTCCACCTCTAAGGCTATCTGGTCATGACATCTGGGAGATAGTTAAGGATTTGCCTAAAGTCAACGAGGAACCATTGTATAGGCTTGATGGTATGTCGTTTAGCATAACTGGACAACGTAAAGTATATTTTGGTAGTTAGAATATTGGCCAGATAATTTACTTGGAAATAATGTTGATGTTATACATACTGAGACGAACTATTTTCACAACTTGTTCAACACAGTTATGGATGTCACCGACAAGACAAAGGATAATCCTAAGGCCAGACTTGACTTACCAGAATATTACAAGCGCAGAGAATTACACTTACAGGAGGGGCCTAATGGCAATGTTCTTAAGCTCAAGGCTAGTTTTACATTCAAGTTGGACCAAAAGCATCAAATATGTGAGTGGGTCCAAAATTTGAAGATGCCTGGTGGATATGCCTCAAATTTGGGAAAGAGGGTTGATACGACATAAGGAATCTTGCATGGAATGAAAATCCATGATTGTCATATTTTTATGGAATAATTACTTCTAATTTATTTTATTGGTTTACCTGAAAACATATGAAAACCAATAGCAGAGATTAGTTTGTTCTTCAAAGACTTATATGCCACCACATTAAAAGAAAAAAATCTGGTGTGAATGGTAAGTAATATTGTTGTTATCACCAACAAGTTGGAGAAGATTTTTCTGTCAGTGTTCTTCGATGTGATGGAACATCTTCCCATTCTCCTTGTGCACGAAGCTCGGCTAGGAGGTCCAGTTCAAACTAGGTGGATGTATCCATTCGAACTGTAAGCAATTGCAACATATATAAATTCATACATATCTTTTTTTAATATAGTAAACATCTAATCTTAAGATTGTGCAGGGCAATTGAAAAATTGAAAAGGGGTCCCAAAAATAAACATAGGGTGGAAGTCTTTATAGTTGAGGCATATCTTGCAAGAGAAATGTCTCAATTTTGTTCATACTACTTTCGTGATGAAGTTGATTTTTAAGAAACAGACCAAATCGTCATCAAGACGATGAGAATGATCCTCATTGCAACCGATATCAAGTTTTAATTAATCTGGTTGTAAGTCTGAAAAGACCATATTTCACCGGCTCTCTCCTACGGAGCGCAAATCAAAAACTTTATATGTCTTGCTGAATTACTCGGAAGTTGATCTCTCTTTAAAGTGAGGAGATTAAAAATTTAACATATCTTATTTATTTACTCATTCTCTTAAGGAAACTAATTGTGTTCCGCATGTTGGATCTTCAGTTCATTTAAGACTCAATTCTACGAAAATCAAGTGTATGCATCCTTTACAATATGATTTACATATGAGATTCGTAGTACTAATATTTCTACAAATTTTAAACATTTACACATTCCTCAACTATTGGTGTGATGGATGTGTGGACATACCAGGAAAAATAGGGTGAGGAATGAGATTATTCGGGAGAAGGTGGGAGTTGCCTTGGTGGAGAATAAGTTGCGAGAAGTGAGGCTACGTTGGTTCGGGCATGTGATGAGGAGGGGACCTGATGCTCCAGTGCGGAGGTAAGACTCTGGATAGGGATGGTTTTAGGCGGGCTAGAGGTAGACCGAAGAAATATTGGAGGGAGATAATTAGGCATGATATGGAGCAATTATAGCTTAGAGAGGACATGACCCTTGATAGGAAGGTGTGAAGGATGCGGATTAGGGTAGAGGGTTAGGGGTGGGAGCGCAGAGGTAGTAATAGGGGAGTGCTCCTTTGGGTCTGGAGTTTCTGGCTCATAGTGTTGTGGTTGTAGTTTGGGGCTTGTGGTGTTGGCTTTTTTGCATCCCGTACTAGTTTATTATGCACTTATCTTTTGTGTTTGTTATACGGTTAGTTTGTTTTGCGTACTATACTAGTTTATATGTTCTTACTTTTTGTATTTGTTATACTGTTATTGGTCCTAAGCCGGGGGTCTATCGGAAACAGCCTCTCTACTTCTCTTGAGGTAGTGGTATGGTTTGCGTATACTCTACCCTCCCCAGACCCCACTAGGTGGGAATACACTGGGTATATTATTGTTGTTGTACACATTCCTCAACTAACATATATATATATGTATAATATTTTTAAGTACACCAGTCACCAAATGCAGCTGCATACGATCAGTTCTTGAGAGATATTTCTTTGGGACCAGTTGAATCTCATACAATGTCCCATTACATAGTAAATGGGTTTAAATTTTCCACCGAAGAACACTCCAGAACAAGGAAAATAAATAATAGTGGTGTTTGGGTTAAGGGTGATGATGATGTTGATTACTTTGGCATCATACACGAGATCTTAGAACTGGAGTATGTTGGTTTTCCAATAAAAAAAATTGTCCTCTTTCGATGTAAGTGGCTTGTCCCAAGCACAAGAGGCATAAGAGTACATAAAGAGCATAACATCATTGAAGTGAAGCGCAATAGGTCATATACTGTTTACGATCCATTTGTTATAGTGCAAAATGCTAAACAAGTGTATTGTGTTTCTTATCCATTGCGTAGTGATAAGTCTGATTGGTGGGCTGTAATCAAAACAAAACCCATAGGACGGGTGAAAGTTGAGAATGTGTTGAAGACTGTGTATCAAAATGAAATGCAGATTGATCTCCAACTAGTGGACATTGACTTAGTGGATAATTCACCCGAAAATAATATTTGAAGAAGTTAATATTGCAGAAGAAGGGGCTAAGTGGGCAGGAGATGAGAAAACTTCCGAAGAGGGTGAATGGTTTAGTGGAGAATCTTCAGGAGAGGAGGATTAGTTTGTGTAGGTTGTATTTATTATGCATTTATGTCTTTATGCTTTGTACTATATATTTACCTTTATGTTTCTTATTTAAGATTGATATGTAATATACTGTGTAAGATTATTGTTTTCACTTTTTCATAATTTA
Source organism: Capsicum pubescens (assembly GCA_030864215.1). Classification (NCBI taxonomy): domain Eukaryota; kingdom Viridiplantae; phylum Streptophyta; class Magnoliopsida; order Solanales; family Solanaceae; genus Capsicum; species Capsicum pubescens. The sequence continues at coordinate 252,528,452 of CM061549.1, forward strand.
TATAGTAATAGAAATATTCTTGTGTATCTCATGTTGTTGGAGTGATTTGAAATGTGAATTAGTAACTTGAAATTAGTTACTTCGAATGTTTTCGTATAGATTCATTTTGTAGGAACTAACTACTTGTTAACTTTACATAATTTAGATGTCAGGTAGAGGTGACAAAAGTAAGGAAATAGTTGATCCTACAAAAATAAAAAAGAAAAAATAACCTCCGCCTTATAGACGACCGATAGGTATTCATATATCTGAGGGTCGGTTTGCTGACGCGCCAGCATGACCCTCATATTCTAGGTCATCTCAACATTCGGTTCCTGCTCCTACGCATGTGGGACCACTTCATAGGTCTACACCGACTCATTATGTTCCTATCACCATGGCACCGCCATCACAGTACTATCGGACGACCGCTGGCACATTCATACATCTACTATCGTCAGTACCCTCTTGTAGCAGTCACCTACGTTCGTACAGTGATTCTGCTGGATCTATTGGGTTGTTGGATCTTTATCTTAGAGGTATTCCATTCGGTGTTTCAGATCCGTCCACGCTAGTGCATCTACCAGCACTTGTTCCGCGGCTCGGAGATAGAGATGATTATGGGAGGCGTTATCTTATTCCATATGGAACATGGTAAGATTTCTAAATATAATAACATTATTCATTTTTCATTACTATATTGTTATGCTCTATGAAATTACTGTTTGATCTTGTGTTGTAGGTTTAAGCCGGATGCTGGAGTTGGAAAAATTGCGAGTAAACGCATTTGTCGGCACTTCAACGGCTACTGGACCAGTTGGCAAAAGGTTCTGAAAAATGACAGAGAAAAAATATTTAAAGAATTTCAGGTAAGGATTTAACTTATCGACTACTTAACACATTGTTAGAACAAAAGATTGAATATTATATTTTTGTTGTAAAAATATTACTAGTGGGATGATGCGAGTAAATGTGCTATAAGGAGAAATTTTTACAAAAAATCTAGATCCAGATTTAACGGTTTGTTGGATTATGCCAGAACCAACATGGTACAACCAGGGTTTAGACTCGAACCCTATTGGCAACAGTATATTCGCTATTGGAATAGCGAAGAATACCAATTGTTGAGAGACAAAGGAAAGAAAGCCCGGACATCATCCAAGGGTGGTTCTCTACATACTGCGGGTGCAGTTAGTTATTGTTGTGGAGGAAAAAATGGTATGTAACTTTTACAGTTTTAATTATTTGTTTCTATTTAAATTTTTAATTATTGGAAGATTAATAATTTTTTCATATGTAGGAAAAAGAAAAGAGTAGGAAGATACCTTTCGATGAGCTATTCGAGGAGACGCATGTGAATAAGAAAAAGAACTCGACTGATGAAGATGTCTGGGTTGAGCCTCATGCAAAAGTTGCCCATGTAAGAATCAAATTTTGAATATATGGATCTTTTTCTCAAAGTTGATATTATTCAAGTATAAGTACTTTAATATTTTTTTTACTATTAATTTTAACTTTACTTTGAATATAGGACAAATATATGCAGCTCCTTAGTGGGTTTCGTAGTACTCAACTTTCTGAAAGTCAGGGTGACCCAATACCCGAACATGTAGAGGAGGAGTTATGTGAACAAACTGTGGGTCCTGCAGTTAGAGGCCATTACTACAGATACCACAAAAATTATTTTGGCGATAATGTTAGGTCTTCCTTCGGCCCTACATCCTATACCTCGTCAGTTGATAGAGAAACCGTTGAATCACTAAAAAATACGGTTTCTAAACTCACTGAGGAACTTGCTGCAAAGAGAGAGAGGTCTTATAAGGAGGAGGAAATATCATCACAAATCAAGATGTTGTAGGAGTAGTTCCGCTATATTATTCAATCTACAGGGATTATTCCTCCATGTCCTGGTGATGCAGTTCGGGCTGCAAAAGGTCTAGGCCCACTGAATAATATCAGCACAGATGAGGAATCAGATCCTGCGTGTGCGGCTGAGGATGCAGAAGACGAAGACGATGATGATGAGTGGTAGTTTTTTTTACTTTTGTATGTGTTGTAGTTTGGATTTCGAGATGACTTTTAGTTTTTACATTTTTTTATATTTTTAGAGTTGTATGTTAGTTGTGTGGGAATACACTTGATTTGTTGTTGTTGTTGTATTGTATGTTGTTGTTTCATTTGTTTAGCTTGTTGCTTTTTATATTTTAAAAAAAAATTCAGAAAAATCGATCACATGTGGTCGGTTTTCTGAAAAATTTACAAAAAATCGACCACGAGTGGTCGGTTTTAATAAAATTAATTAATTTTAAAAGAAAATTGACCACAAGTGGTCGGTTTTAATAAAAGTAATTAATTAATTTTAAAATAAAACCGACCACTTGTGGTCAGTTTTATTAAAATTAATTAATTTTAAAATAAGACCGACCACAGGTGGTCGATTTTATTAAAATTAATTAATTAATTTTAAAATAAAACAGACCACTTGTGGTCGATTTATCTTGAATTTTTTTATTTTTAAAATTATTTTTTCTATTTTAATAAAATAATAATGAATTTTAAAAATATATATATTTTTAAAAAAACCGGTCACACGTGGTCGGTTTTTAAAAAGCTACCACTTTACCAATCATACATTTTGATCGGTTTTGTGGTCGAAAATTCAGAAAATCCGACCAAATGTGGTCGGGTTTTCTATTTTTTTTAATAGTGCGTGTTTCGCACGATTTAATAAATTTTACTCATTTACCCTCTCCAAGAAAAATATTTTAGAAATTTAAATAGTATATTTTAGAAATTTTTTACTCATACTCCCCTACTAGTTGTTCACGTTCAAGATTTTCTACAAAATGTGAAAACCCTAATTAATCATCATAACGCAAAATTTAAAGGAAAACAGACTGTCTACCATAATTTACAACTTACAATAGTAAGCTTGTCTCTCTAGCCTGCAGAGCCAGATTCAAAATTATATCTAAAGTTTGTGAGTTTTTATGCAATTTTGAAGCTAATGTTACAATAAATAATATATATATATATATATATATATATATATATATATATATATATATATATATATATATATATATATATATTTCTATATAATAGAATAGATGGTTTCGACATGTCTACTTCAGCAGTCTGCTTGCTTTGTGATTTTACTATATCACCCCTAATTAATTATTATAAATTATTTATATATTAAAAAATTAATAATATTTAATTAAAAAAACAAAATAGACATTTACGACATGTCTTCTTCGACTGCTTTAACTGTGATTTTACTATATCACGCTTAATTAATTATTATAGGACATTTATGTATTAAAAAACTAATAATATTAAATTCATAATTTCACTATATCACCCTTAATTAATTATTATAAGTCAGTTATGTATTAAAAATTAATAATATTTAATGAAAAAAGGTAAAATAGACATTTATAATATGTCTGTTTCAATAGTAATTTTACTATATCACCCCTAATTAATTATTATAAATTATTTACATATTACAAAATAATAATATTTTATTAAAAAAGTAGAATTTATATTTATAACATGTTTGCTTCAATTATTTCAACCATAATTTTACTAAATATCACCTCTAATTAATTATTATAAGTCATCTAAGTATTAAAAAATTAATAATATTTAATAAAAAAGGTAAAATATATAAAATCATAATTAATTATTGATGTTTTAAACTAACTTGACGTTTTATATGAGGTCCACTTAAATTTTTTTCACAAGTATTTTGTTTATAGTAATTTTGCTATGTCACTTTTAATTAGTTGTTGTAAGTCATTTAAGACATGTTTGTTTCACTGCTTCAATCGTGATTTTACTAAATCACCATTAATTAATTATTATGGCCATCAAAACATTGTGCCGCTTAAATTGGAATAGAAAAATTATTATAAATCACAATAATTAAAAATTTAAATTATTTAAAAAATATAATTGACTATTGATGACACAAAAATTTGGACAAGAAGAGTAACATATATTATTTGAAAATTATATAAAAAGTATTATAAATTACAAAAGTTAACAACTTAAAATATTTAAAAATAATTTAATCTGTTATATATTTCAAAAATATTATAAATCATAATAATTAACAACTTAAAAAATTTAAAAGATATAAAATATTTAATTGACTCTCAAAATTAAATTAGTGTTACTTAAATTGAATAGAAGAAAAGTATTATAAATCAAAATAATTTAAAAGTCCAGTTATTTTAAAAATATAATTGACTATTAATGCCATGAAAATTTGGACAAAGAGCGTAAGTGTAACGCCCCAATTTTCTGAACCAAAATGCTACACGGTGTTCATGACCCCGAAGGACCACAAGCTAACCCATGACTGATATCTGTACCTGTAAACTGCATAATATCTCATAAAATATGCGAAAACATGAACTGTAAGGCTATAAGGTTCAATACTGATACATATCTGAAAAACATGGTATAACAATACCAAAAAGAAACATAAATACTGAAGTCTGGACATCTAATCTGACATCTAGTCCAAAAGCCTCTAACTGAACTGAATAAGGAGTTGAAGGAACATGTCTCGGACTAACTCCATGAACTGAAAAACTAATCTGAAATATTGTAATAAAGTAATAATAATATTATCCTCGAATGAAGAGGAGCACTAACTGCTGAAATCTGCAATGCTACTGTTTCTCTGAAACTCGTGCCTCTGAACCTATGGTGTAACATAAGAGAAAGCACCATAGCGCAAATGCGTCAGTACGTCTAAATGTACTGAGTATACGAGTGAGGTAGGGTAAATGCAAAGGGTTTTATATGCATGAACAATGCTGACTGATATGAACGTGAGAATACATACATACATACATACGTAACTGCAACTAAACTTGTGGTGATACTGACTACTGAGTCTGAATACTGACAACATGAGTTTACTGATGCTGAGATACTGAATGATTGAGTTTACTGATATTGAGATACTGAATGACTGAGTTTACTGATATTGATATATAATTCACTAATAAGTGAGGAACTGATACTGTATTACTGAATACTGGGAGACTGATACTATATTATTGATAAAGGAATAATTGTTTCTTATAGTTCTGATTATGAAGAACTAATTTGATTGACCGTATATAACAGTCCTGAAACAGTCATCTGAGGACTGGTTGAGAGTACTGAAGTTACTGAGATTGACTGTGAATACTGAGGTTGTTGAGGTTACTGAGCACTGAGATTACTGAGATTACTGGACTACTAAGATTACTGAGATTACTGAGATTTCTGAGTTTTCCTGAGTCACATGACTGACTGAATTCTATAGAACATGGCTTGACTGAGAGTATAGTGAAAACATGACATGGCTTTAGGCACACAGCTATATTTTTTGGGTACAAGTACTCCCAGGAGTCGATGGAAGGAAACTGACACAACTTGAATTTCTTGAGTACACAACCATCAATAAAAATCCATAATACATGAGTGGAGGATTTCATGAAGTACATGGTCATCATAATATCTATCATGAATAGGAATGCTTATAATCAAGTCATAAATCTCATATTCTAATATCATGGGCATTCCGACAACATACACTATTCATAACAATGGCATGGAAACCATTCAAGCATAAGGAAACGGCAACATGTAACATTTAGTTCGTATTGTAATGATTTGGGGATATTATACTTCATGTATTTATTCAATATCTCAAACATGGTAGGAAAATTATGGATATATTTTGTGTACATAATTTATATCTCCATTATCATACATGTTTTATACCACAATAATAACAACACATAATTTGCATGGAAATTCATATTGGAGTGTATGACTAACAAGAACTTGTTATTTAGATATCATGAAATCATGTAAATATAAAGTTCTAACATACTAGGCATTTTATCGAGCACCTTCCATGCATTCTTTAAGGCATAGGTGGATTTCATACTTGTATTCTATCAATCCATCTAAAGGTCATGTTTTTCAACTAACAACATAACTTTCATGAGATATACAGTCACGATACTATTATATAGCAAAACAAACAAGCATCAACATGGGTATGATCATATCACCACAACCAACCAGACTTTTGTATTTTAAAGATTGATTCTTGAACTCCACGGACGAAAGAAATCCGTGGATGAACACTACGCATACCTTGGAAGGGAGGTTCTTGATGATTGACGGAGGAATTTCCTTGAAATTTGATCTTCAAGCTTGATTGTGCAACCCTAGTTTTTTTTTCTCCTATGGTGCTCTTGGATAATGAACTTTGAGATGTTAATAGGGTTGTAATGTGTTTAGAAGCTATAAATTTTGTAGGGTTAAGTTTAGGGACGTGTAAGGAGTGTTAAAAGACTTAATTAACCTCAAAATAACTCAAAACGGAATGTTTTTGGCACTTGGAACTGACTTAGGCGGTGCCTAACCAATCGCCTAAGTTTGGTTGGGCGGCGCCTAACCAATCGCATACCCTTACTGTCTCTCACGAAAATGGGCATAACTTTTCGCTCGGGTATTGGATTAAGGCGAAATTGGTATCGTTGAAAAGCTAATTCGATTCTCTATAAATTGGTGGGTATAAATATGCAGAAATATCACATTAACATCGAGTTATACTCATTCAAATATGACCCTTATAAAATCAAACACTAAAACTTGACGGATTCAAAAACTCTTAGCTTGCATTACTTTAAGTGACTCATATGAACATGCTTAACGCATCATAAGCTATCTTATCGCTAGGATACTCATTGTAAGTCATGCACTAAAATGCTACTCACAGGATAGGAGGTTTCATACGTAGGAAAAATGGTTCGTCTCCTAGCTTAGAATCATGCGGGGTATTACAGTAAAGTATATTATTTAAAAATTACATAAAAATATTATAAATTACAATAGTTAACAACTTAAAATATCTGAAAACATATTAAATATATAAGTGATTATCTAAAGTTTATTTGTGTCGCATAAATTAAGACAAAAAAATAACATATATTGAGCCCGTACTAAATCTAGGATGAATCTTAGAATATATATGCAATTCATTTAAAAGAAAAATTGTTTAAATATATCAAGATTGAAAAGGCAAGTTTCAATACATTACACCAAGCAATGTAATGTTAAATAATATCAATATTACTAATACAAGCATTATTAATACAGACATTACTAATACATTCTATTCGAAATTATTTTTACACACCCTAACAAAACGACTCCTATGTTTCAATGGAAGAAACATATATAAAAGTATAGTTCAATAAAATATCTACATAAGTATACTTTATCGTGTTCTCAAAGTCAAATAACTTAAATTAATATGAAAAAAGGTAAAATATAGTTTTCTTTTTATATAATTTTTGAAATACTTAAAATTTAAATTTAAAGTATTAATTTGATTTAACTTCAAAGAACAAGTTGACAAATAAAAGAGGAAAGAGGTCATATCCACACGGCAAGAGCTGGACCAAGGCAAAGAGAATCCTTGCAGTCATGAACGTGGATGTCACCCATTTTCTCACTGTTGAGATACTACTATACGAGGGAAAGATTAAGGTTTATGACTGCAACTTACCTGTGTTCAGCGAAAAGACATTTTTAACCCACATGCAGCCACTCTTGAAGTTGTTGCCCAGGTTGTTCATGCAGAGTAAGCTGATGGATCATTTGCCTGCTGAAGTCTTGGCGAAGGAATCATGGGTTTTGAAGGTCGAAATAAGAACATTCAGCTCCCAAAAAATACAACCGGTGCAGCGTGCGGGCCGTACTCGCTTGCATACATCGAGTGTTTGTTGACCGACACACAAATGACCGGTGTGTGCAACACCGTTGTGGGAAGATGCAACAAATTTTCATTTCAAGCCAATTCACTATACATATAGGGGCAATAATTTTTGTGTCTGAAAAAGTTGAATTTTTATAATACAATAGATTTTATATCTGTCGTAACAGATATAGTACCTGTTGTGACAGATTGATTATCTGTTGGAATAGGTTGGTCATCTGTTGCGTTATGCAGATGTTCCCCGTCTGTCTGTCGCAACAGATTTACGATCTGTTGCAACATATAACTTATCTGTTGCAACTGATCGGTAATCTGTTGGAGCAGATCAAAAAAGTAGGAAGACCTGTTATATAATTTCAAGCAGATGACCTACGTGTTGTATCTCATGTTGCAACATATGTCTAAATCTGTCTGATAAGATATGTCGTCTATTGCAGCAGATGTATTATCTGTTGCGATATTTGAATCTAGTACTCCATTTCAATTAACATGTTCAAAACTCAAAATTAATTATATTCATAGACAGAATAAAATAAATCGAAGCCTTCAGAAATTACATAAAATAACTCAACAAATAAATGAAATGTAAAAAAATCATTATGAGTACAAATGATCTACTCTACAAATAAATCAACAAGTTAAACCAAGGAGGATAGGTTGTTACATTGACGGACTCAAGCTATAAAGATCTAATCAATATGGACAAGTTGTTCTTTATCCAGTTCTATGGAATTTGGCTTTGGTCATCGTGGATCTTTAACGTCGGTTGCATATGACTTCTGAGCCTTCGCTTCTCCATATTTCCATAAAAGAGCAGCATATCTTTTACGGAGTAATCCGGCATCAAGTCCATCATTTGGTACTTGTAATCCATCGCTCAGATACTCGGCATACGCGACAACAAAAGGACCGCAATCCCTGCGTTATTGAAAAACAGATAATCCATATCTTGGAGTTCATGCAAGCGTTGTGAAATTTGTGAAATAAAACTAAATAATGACACTTAAACTTACAGGCTACCAATGGTTTGTTGAGCAATTCCGTCAACATATTGTACATCAAATGGATTAGCCATTTTATCCTGGTATGCTTCAATCGTCGACCAATTAGTACGAACCTTTTGATCCAAAAAGCCACTCATATCAAGATAAGTAGGCAATATTTTGGCCAGCTTTTGTATCTCAGACGACGGCCCGAAACGTCTCCTTCGCGACATCGAGTCATAAACTCAGATGCGCTTCTCTTTTAGAACGCGAATAGCCAACACCCAATGGAATTCATCACCACAATTAATTGGGATGTACACTTCGTCGATCAAATGCCAAGGTAAGCCAGCCGAAATACTAAAACCTTTGATGATGTTGATTAAGCATTCCTCGTTTTGAGAAATTTTCGGTTGCTGTTGACAATACCTATCGTAGGCATTATTGATGTAAACTTTGTACAAACAATTGCTTGTTGTGTATCTGTATTGTTCTTGTGTTTGCAACTTGGCCTTCTTTCAGAGATAGTAAAAAATGACATCGATGTGTTGCACATATTATCAAACATTTCGGATTACGTGATGAAAAAATCAATACGCAGATGCAATTAAATAAAGTATTAATTAATAGTAATATGTATGGCCTTTAAACCTCATCATTCTAGAAAGTTTGGGGCTGCGACATCAAATAGAACCAATTCTCCATTTCGGGATGTGTAACAACAAAGTCGAACATATCAAAACCAAGACTCGATTCGTTCACTTTGTAGCACTCGTCATTTTTTCCTACATGATGATTTATATGTGTTAATGTCAGGTTCTTACAATAAAAATTGTATAAACTAATATCCATAAAATTGATTTATGTACCTGCCGGCATGATGCTTTAACAGCCCATCGACAATCCATTCTGAATAGTCGTTGATCAACTATGTTAGTTTTTTTGGAACCTCGTCCGAGATGTTGAACCCTTCAAACGGGTAATTCTTCCATTCTCCCAAACTGACAGGCTCCACTTTTTCTTCATCTTTGGAAGCAGTTGATAGATTATCAACTGTCATATTATGCTCTTCGGTAGTAGCTGTGACATCCACCTGAAGAGCCAGAATTATCAATGCTAAGTAGAGATATACAACAGATTTTCCATTTGTTGCAACAGATGAGTCTTATGTTGCATCAGATAGATTATCTGTTGGGAAAAATTCAAATAGGTAAATAAGAGTAGTACGATAATTTTGAACAGATGACCCATCTATTGCAACATAAGACTCATATGTTGAAACAGATAACGAATCAAATGCAACAGATTTATACATCTGTTTGATAATTTTTAGCAGATGTATCATCTATTGAAACAGATATGTGTTTGTTTGTTTTTTAGAACAGATGATGTACATTCACCTTCTTCAGCTCATGCTGCTCTTCTGTGGCCCTTGCACCCTGAACATCGGTACAAGATAAAGACAGAGGCATTGCAATCTTGCTTTTTTTTATGATTGATGATTCCTTTGAAGTGTCTTTCCTGTTTCTCTTGGCCGCCTTGATCTCTAGAGGAGTGTCTGGATATGAAATCCTCTTTGATGGAATGACACCCCTCTTAGATGTCATTTTCTTTACAGAAGCAGTTAGTGCATTAATAGCATTAATCACTCCATCGTGTTTCGCCTTGCAGTATTGACATTTGCATGAAGAACATTCGCTAGATGCGGCAAAATATGGAGAAAAATCTGTACAACCATTATGATCGTAATCATAATGGCTTGTTGTTTCAAAAACTGTAAGAGGAGCATCATTAGCCCCACCCTCCAAAATTATTTTTCTTGTGATGGTTGTTGCTCCAAATAATTCCATTTTTATTCCATTAACGACCTTAGGGTCTGATAAAGTTTGCACAAACCGTAAAGTAAGAAAAAATGACATCTTCAACTCTCGGTTGGTCAGAACAAGCCACGGACGGACAATCTAAAATAAATTGATACATATATTAAGAATGATGATGAAATAATTTAATCATTAATTAAAATAAAAACTTGATTAGAATTGGACTTACTGCTTCCTTGGGGGGATTGAAAAGATCAAGAAATTTTGCATTTTTATCGGTTTTGGCCAACAACCATCCTCAAATTTCTTGGACAGAAAATTTCTTCCTGGTAGTTCACTTGTTGTCTCAAATAAGGAATGGTTTCAAATGCCCAAGCCTATAACATAACGCCAATAAATCCAAAGCATTATTGAATAAAAAAATGATGAATCATATCATGATAAAAGAAATATTTACCACGAAGGCCCATGGAAAACCATATAAGTTGATTGTTTTTGGCGTTAACGGAGTCAACAAATATTCGACAGTCATTTTGAAGCTTTCATAACCCCAAGGATAGTTGTTAAATGCCTCAAGATCCTAGAAGAGATATATAAAACCGAGGCTTATGTTGTTGTTAACGTCTCTCGCCCAAAGAACATTATGCACAAACCAAACCAAGCACAATGATTCCTTGTGCTTCTTTGAAAGTCCTTTACCTTTCAACACTTTAATCAGATTTTTGTTTTTGAAGCTTGGACCAACAATGAACACCAGGTCATCACGATCACTCGACTTGCCTTTTCCTTTTTTGGGTGTGCGGGGTGCTTGTTTTTGGGTCAGAGTAGGTATAACTTGAGAAGGTGAAGGAGGATAACATTTAAGTCCGATAAATATGAAAAACTCCTCCCAACCAAAACAAACAGGCAGGCCACAGTAATTTATCCACACCTCATCCATCTTATCTTTGTGTTCATACATAAACCTGCGCTTGAGAAGATCATATACTATTTTCATCTGGAAACGAGCATTGTTGTCCTCCGGCAAATAAAGATATTGCCCAAAGCAGCTTTCCCTGAAATAAGAATCCAATTTTTGTTCTCGAAGTATTTTTCTGAAGGCATTAAAAAATCTTCCCATGACTGAATTAACCACGAGATCACCCGTTAAATCTGTGGCACCATCGCACTGCATTCTCACAAGATAACGATCAATGCTGAAGGTTTTGACCAACTTTTCGACGGAAGGGCTATTAGCATTTGGATCATCTCTTTTGAATGATTTCTGCTCCCCGTGTTCATTATCTTCTACTCATGATTGAGATAACGCTTGTAAAGCAATCTCATAGAGTGGTGGATGTAGCTGAGCTGCTGCACTTGTTCCTTTACTTGGACTTGATTTGATTTTTTTTCTTTTGGAAGCCATGTTATCTTAAATTAACAGGAACATAATATATATTATAATTGATTAATGCATAACAGTAATATAATAGTTCTAACAGACAACTAATCTGTTGCACCAGGTATGTTATCTGTTGCAACATATAACCGACCAGTTACAACGGATGAGTAATCCATGGGAACCATAAAAATAGCACTATCTGTTGCACCTGGTATTTTATCTGATGCAACACATAACTGACCCGTTGCAACGGATGAGTAATCCATTGGAAACCATTAAAACAGATTACTAATCTGTTGCACCAGGTATTTTATCTGTTGCAATATATAACCGACTTGTTGCAATGGATGAGTAAATCGTTGGAATGAATTAAAATGGATCACTAATCTGTTGCAACAGATAACTGTTGCACCAGGTATGTTATCTGTTGCAACAGATAACCGACTATCACACCCCTTTTTCGACTCCAAAAAAAAGATATGTGTATTTTAAGGTTTGAAAGGGTTTTTTATTAAAGTGACAAAATGAAGATTGGTTTCGAAAAAAGATTGTTTTTACATTCAAAATCAGAATCACCACTTGGCATAATCTGGTGTGCCAAGTCACCATTGGAAAATCCTTTCCGAAACCATTTGACTCTTTAAACCGGTTTACGAACAGAGATTTCGGCTAAGGAATTCTGTTGATCAAGGGGAAGGTATTAGGCACCCCTCGATCCTGTGGTTCGACCACAGTCGCTTGGTGGAGCGTATCGGCTAATTTGACATTACAAATGTACAAACCACATAAACACACAAAACAAGCAAACAAATAAATCACACAAAATTCAAAACAAACAAAAATAATGTTCAGTCCAAATTATACAATCCAAAATAAAAGAGGTGCTGAAATATAAAACCTATTCTATTCTAAACTAATCCTAAACTAAACTCCACCCGACGTTCCGGGCCTTGATCACGAGCCTCCTTTGCGTACATGCTACTTCAGGGCATTCCCCGGATAAATCAATACAAATCCTTCGGGGCATTCCCCGGCCAAATGAGTACAATTTAAACTTTTCGTGCAATAAAGTAGAAAGTACCATTAACGCACATATTCAAACACTCCAATAAATCGTTATTCCTAAATTTGCCTAACCGGTCTACGTTTGCCTACCAAGTTCAACATATCACAATTCTATCATGTTTAACATTATCAATACATCAAAATTAATCAATATTCATTTTCCTCCATTTTTAATCCCCACCTTAATTCATTTTTAACCACGTGATTAACCCATTTCAATACACAATCCACCAATCGAGAATAACGAAAATTCACCAATCATGCTTAGCACATCACACACCCAAATGTCACCAACAGTTCACATCAACAAACAAACCACGGTATCGAATCATACGCAATCACAATCACATAAGAATTAAATAAAAGAGAAGAAAGAATTGGACCTTAAATTTGAAGTTTTCAAACTCAATGTTATTCGAATAAAGAGAGTCTGCACCCGGAAACCTCGAGCTGAACCTTAACACCAACAATCCAACTCGACAAATAATGACCCGTTCACCGTCACTTTTCACGCCGTCACTGTTCACCGGTCACTGTTCACCGGTTACTATTTTTTTTTTTCGTTGTTGTTCTTGTTCTTGTGAGGAAGATTATTTTGTGATTGTTGTTATTGTGGAGAAGATGATTATTAAAGAATGAGCCCCATTTTTCTTCTTAGAATTTTTCTTTTATAATGAGCATGGATTTGTTATAATGTGGGAATTTTGGTAGGTCCCCCATATATTTTTTCTTTGTGGACAAGAAAAAGGAGGGGGGAATCACATGGGTAGTTAGGGTAGGTGGAAGCTTTTGATTGGGTAGGTTGTTAGGATAAGATAAATTAGTTAGAGGTATTTTTTTGTTTATTTTTGTATTTTTCTGGGATATAATTACATGGGGTTGGACACATGGTAAGGTGAACTAAAAATGAATAAAATTAGACTTTGGGAGGGACAAAATTAGGTGTCTACATCATGCCCCTTTGAATGTAAACACAAAGTGTTTTCAGACAAAGAAGTAGACAGCGAGACCAAATTTTGACCCGACCATTATTCGAAGAAAGAAACAGAAGGAAGAAGGACAACCGGGTCTCGACTTAAGACATCCCACCTACTCACATTATGAGAGGATCGAGTGACAAGTATCTCAACTTTTGGAGGAAGATGGACTATACCGAGTTGGAGAGTCGAGTGAGGTTCCATCGAGGTTCCGGTCCACGGCTCTGTCATTACATCAAAAAATGAAAATTACAAGTTAAAACATAAATTAAATTACAAAAATCCTATCTATACAACTTCTGTTGGCTCTTGACCCGACTTTTATCACCCTATTCTTCAGGCGGGCTCCTGATTTGCAATTTCTTTCAACCTGTTATTTGCCTTTCAATTTCTTCACCCTATTCTCCAGGCGGGTTCTTGACTTGCTATTTCATCAACTTGTTGACATGCTTTCAACTTCTGCACCCTGTTCTGAAGGCGGGCTCCTGACTTGCTATTTTTCAATCTGTTTAACTTTCAATTTCTTCACCTTGTTGCTTGGTTTTCCATTTATTCACCCTGTGCTTCGGGCATGCTCCTGAAATCACATCAAAACTGAAAAGAAAATTATCCCAAATAAAGAAATGCAATTTCTATGAGTTAATTGGAATGACTCGACTAAAAGGTACGTCTTATAGGAATCAAAGGGGATGACTCGACTAAAAGGTACGTCTTATAGGAATCAAAGAAAATGACTAAAAGGTACGTCTTCTAGGGGTCAAAGGGGATGACTCGACTAAAAGGTATGTCTTATAGGAATCAAAGGGGATGACTCGACTAAAAAGTACGTCTTATAGGAATCAAAAGGGATGACTCGACTAAAAGGTACGTCTTATAGGAATCAAAGGGGATGAATCGACTAAAAGGTATGTCTTATAAGAATCAAGGGGATGACTCGACTAAAAGGTACGTCTTATAGGAATCAAAGGGGATGACTCGACTAAAAGGTACGTCTTATAGGAATCAAAGAGGATGACTCGACTAAAAGGTACGTCTTATAGGAATCAAGGGAAATGACTCGACTAAAAGGTACGTCTTCTAGGAATCAAAGGGGATGACTCGACTAAAAGGTACGTCTTATAGGAATCAAAGGGGATGACTCGACTAAAAGGTACGTCTTATAGGAATCAAAGGAAATGACTCGACTAAAAGGTACGTCTTCTAGGGGTCAAAGGGGATGACTCGACTAAAAGGTATGTCTTATAGGAATCAAAGGGGATGACTCGACTAAAAGGTACGTCTTATAGGAATCCAAGGGGATGACTCGACTAAAAGGTACGCCTTCTAGGGGTCAAAGGGGCTGACTCGACTAAAAGGTACGTCTTATAGGAATCAAAGGGGATGACTCGACTAAAAGGTACGTCTTATAGGAATCAAACGGGATGACTCGACTAAAAGGTACGTCTTATAGGAATCAAGACTTAAGTTAGGAAGTGTGTTACCTAAGAAGCAAAATTTGAATTACCCAATCAAGAAAGTGTGTTTCCTTATCAATGTTGTTTGAATTATCAAAACAATGAAGTGTGTCTCCTTACCAAAGCTGCTTGAATTACCAAAACAAGGAAATGCGTCTCCTAGAGATCTTGAATTATGAATTTTACCATGGTTTTGATTACCAAACATGTGCAGCAACCTTGCCTCTTGCATTTGTTGAGGTGAGAAATTACGGCCTTTGATGTTTAGGCTCTAAAACCCTTGATCTGAATGCAACATGTATTCCTATTACATACAAAGAAAACTTGTGAGTTTAAAAACATGGTGGCTAGTTTGTGGCTTTGGCTTTTGAGGCAATTGCTCCTGCCCCCGTCACATTTAGCTTTGCTTCCAACCATTAGCATATGTCATTGACTTGTTGTATCATTGACTCAAACTCAGCTTATTAAGAGTGACTCTGAAACAAACACAGTATTTCTGCTTTGTCGTGTTTCTCAAATAAACCCTTTGAACCTTGGTATTTCCATGAGTTCCCCGACTTCTCTATTGACAAAACTTCCTGCATGCCCTTTCTGGGTTCACAATAATGTCTCTTTCATGTGCTAGCTTTTGTCTTTCTTTGTGCAATTAAAGAAGCTGGTAGCCAGTTTTGAAATCTTTTCTCACTTGTTTTGACACGGACTTGACTCAAAGACAAGAAACAAAAAAAAATGACAATTTTTGTTTTGATAACTGACTCAAGAAAGATAAAATTAAAATAAAGAGAAGAAAGAAAAGACAATGAATGTCCCCTTTTAAAACAATGAAACGAAAAATTCATCTAAAAATGACAGTCAACACTAATGATTATGCCATGCATTTTGGATTAAGCAACTTGATCCTTTCATCCAAACTTTCTACCCATTGTTGTTGAGTTAATGACCTTGAAACTGAGTCACTTTCTTAGGTCAATTGCATTTAAGACCTCATTGGCTAGTGGCGCCTTGTAGGGTTTTAGCCAACAAGCTTCTTTCATTTTCTCTCGGCTCACTATCGCCTTATGGTGCCCGTGAGGGTTTTCACCAATAAGACTCTTTCATTTTTATTTCTCTCAACTTACCATCGCCTTATGGTGCCCGTAAGGGTTTTCACCAATAAGACTCTCTCATTTTTATTTCTCTCTTGATTTCCTATGCTGAGGAAGACAAATAGTTCCCAAATGCATCATCATATTCCTTGCATGCTCCGCCTTAACATCCTCAAAGATTGATCTGAAGGTCTTTCTTTGGTTGTAACTTGGCTTTTGGATAAGATTAGAAAGAAAGGATGGCATGGGGCCCAACCGACACTTGAAGTGGGGTAGGACTTACAACTTTTGGAATCGACTCAAACAATGAGGATTAACTCATGCCCCAGTTTCTTTTGACTGGGTGACACTAAATTGTTTATTTGGTTGGACCGAGCCCTGAGTGGGGCAGCCTACGTATCTCACCCTTGAGAGAGGAGAATCAGGTCATGCGTAGTTCTGGCAGCTTATTTTGCTTGATTCTGATTTTTTTTTCTTTTTTTTTCTTTTTTTAGGGATTTTTCCGACTCTATTTTTCTTCACTCTTTTTTTGTTTTTTTTTTTTGACACATTTTTTTTTCTCTTCTCTTCTTTTTTTTTTTTTTTGAACTTTTCTGACTATTGTTTTGCTCGACATTTTTCCTTCGAGCTTTGCTGACTATATTGATGCCAAAAAAGGTGTATGAAAGAAAATAAAACTAAAGCTCAAATGGGGTAAACAAAGGATGGCAATATGTTTGGATGGCAGAACGAAATGCCTTCGTCATATCAATCTTTGAAAATGCAAGTACATATCATGCAATATGAAAGTGCACGATCAAGATCACTTATGAAATGTTTTACAACACTAACTTGCCCCGAGCATGTGCGCTACCTCTTTTCTACACTTGCCCAGCATACAACTCCACTTTGTTGTACATTCCTCATGCTGAAGGACTCATGACTTCGTGGAGCCAATTTTCTTCCTGTTCCTCTTGATAGGATCACGTAGACACTGTTTGACCTAATTAAGACATGTCTTTCAATTGATGACCAAGTTATTCTCACGATTTTCAAAATAATAGCCTTAATTTTCAAAGAAGGTTTCAACTTGATCACCAAATGCCCCAGCACTCTATTTATTTCCTCAGCTGCTCTCTTTTTCTAACTTTAACCCTCTGATTCAATGTTCATTCTTAAACTAGATGTTAAGATCTAGCTGTAAATTTCACTAGCATATCATATCACTAGAGTCAACATAAAATGTACTATGTAAAAAAAACACATATTTAAAACACAAAGAAAAAGGGGACACTCCATTTAATAAAAATAAAAGATAGAAGGGTTTGAACATAAACGACAAAGGGACAAAATAAGATAAATCCCGAACTACAACCCTGAAATAATTTGGAGAACAGAAAATAAAACAAAACAAACTACCAAACCCCTTCCTGGTAAGGAGAGGGGTGACTTCTTCATTGCTCAGCCTGACATCTTAGCCACTGGCTTGCATATCAACATGACTGGAGCTTCCACCACTATCAGACACATTTCCTTCAACAAATAAGCTCTGGATCCCCATGCTTAACTCATTGCCTCCCACAGATTGTGCAGTACCGCGTGCTGGTGAAGAACTCTGTGGGATGGTCGAAGGGCCAATGTTTTGCACCACAATCAATTTATCTTGAATTATGTTTTCTATTTCTCTTTTCAAAGTGCGACAATCTTCAGTACTATGACCCTGAACATCAGAATGATATGCACATCGCACATTAGGATCAAAGCTTCTTGAATACGGGTCAGGAGTATACCCAAGGAGAGGAGTGATCATGCCCTGCTGTACCAATCTCTGGAATAAACTGGCATAGGATTCCCCAATAGGAGTGAAATTATCTTTTTCCTTCCTCCTCTTTGCGAACTCTGGCCTCGGATAAAATTTGGATTTAGAGGTCCTTTGGTAAATTTATGGGGGTCGAGGACGATGTTGAGGGACAGGGGCATGTCATTGTGGATAAGAAGATGGATGAGCATACAATTGTGCATTGTTCACAGGATATCGAGGAAGTGGAATGGGATTTCTTGGATTTCGGAGAAAGAAACCTTGTTGCAAGTGGTTATGTGGATCTGATATGTAAGCTCGGTATTGAGGCTAAAAGTATTGGTGGGTTGAACCTCTCAAACTCTACTTTGGCCCTGTCATGAAAATAGGTGCATTTTCCTTCTTCTTTCCTTCAGTTTCCCTTGGTTGATTGCAATGTCGTCCCGAATGTTTCACAGAATCCTTCTGTCCATCAGGCTCCCCAAATTTTGATGTCTCAAAGTTGAGAGGAAGGTTAACATTTGAAGACATGCCCCAGTTTTTATATGAAACATCTTCATAGCCCATAAGTCCAGGGGAATTTTTCATATCATTTTCTACACTCTTCACTTTCCCAACCATTTTCTCTGGCTCTTTTGGCATGCTAGGCTTCTTAGTAAGAAATTTTGGCGGTTCACTTAACTTAACTGTAGGCTCAAGAGTATACCAATGATCATCAACAGTATTGAACGTGGAGTCACTAGTGGACTGGGAAATCACAATCGTTGGATTGATAGACAAAGTGGAAGCCTTAGTAGAAGGTTGAGAAACAAAAGCACAGACGGTATGTGGTGCTGTGAATGTGGTAGACTTATACTGAGGAGATAAAGAAAGAGTGGTGGAAGTATTGAGGTGCATTTGACGTGGAATGGATTCTGAGGCATGCAGTGGTGCATCAACAACAGTAGGAAACTAACTTTGCGATTTTGGTGGAAGACTCAAGGTATTTGCAGGGTCAAAAGTGGGGAACGGAGGTGGAGGCAGCCCACTGGCCCAAGCTCGGTACATTCCCATCATTTGTTGTCTCAGTCTCAAATTCTCTTCCTTTAAACTCTCAATTTCCCGACTCTTTGTTTCATCCATGATGCCACTCTCTATATCCTTGTTGGACACAACTAACCCTTCCTTGGATTTGGTGTGATATGGAGGACCAGCCAGGAAACCACAAACCAACCACCTTAAACTAACTGAACAAGAGGTAACAAATATGTTAGAGTTCAACATTTTTTTTTCTTCAAAACCTCTTTTTTTTTCTTAAAGAAAAATCACCGAACCCTAGAAGGGCGCCTACGTATCTCACCCCCGAAAGGGGAGAATCAGGTGTGCGTAGTTCGTGAAGTTTTGCCAAAATGGCCAATTAAAATCTTTTTTTTTCTTGAAGCTTTAAAAAGAAAAGAAAATAACAAATTATCAAAAGAATTGACGAAATTTTTTTTGCATTTGTTAGGTTTAAACTCCCTATACAAAAATGGAATCTATGATTACCAAAGAAGAATCTTTTTGGGTTTTCGATTTAGAATTTCATAGGAAAATGAAACTTGAAACTATTAAAGAAAAATCTTTTTGTAGTTTTCTTTTAGAGATGTATATGAAACACCTACTCTAAGTGAAGAGTGAAGAAAATCTTTTTGAATTTTTCAGATTCCTGTACAACATGAAATCTATGGTTACCGAAGAAAATATTTTTGGATTTTCGATTTTAAATTTCATACGAAAATGAAACTTGAACCCATTAAAGGAAAATATATTTTTTTGTTTTCTTTTAAAGATGTACATGAGACACCTACTCTAAATGAAGAGTGAAGAATTTTTTAAAAAAAATTTTTTGAAATAAGATCCCCGAACCTAAAATAGGTTGCCTACGTATCTCACTCCCGAGAGAGGAGAATCAGGGGTGCGTAGTTCGTCCAGATTGGACAATTAACGATTAACTAACAGATTGATCCTAACTTAAGGGCACAACCAAAGACAAACGAATAAAATCTTTTTGAGGTTTTTTTTTCTTTTAATTAGACACTTCAACTAAACTGACACCAACAATTATGAAGGAAAAAAATTGGTATTTTCATTACATGAAATGTACAAATTTCTACCATTTTTTGCATTTTATTTTATAAAAACTGCTAAAAAAAATCTTTTTTTTTTAAATTTCGAAATATGAATGCATGCTAAAGGAGACAAATGAAAAATCTTTTTGATATTTTCGTTTTTGAGAAATGAGTGCAAAAGGTAAAAATCTTTTTTTTTGAATTTTTGGATTGTGAAGAACAAAAGCCATAAAGAACACTAAAAGCTACGACACTCTTTTTTTTTTCTTCTTTTCGACTCACTTCACTTTTTTTCTCTATTTTTTTCAACAGTTCTTGCCTACGCACCTTACTTCTAACACATGTTTTCACCAAATCAGTCCGTCAAATGAACCCATTACCCTCAAAGATGCAACATTTAGCACGTAGGGATGCGTTAGAGGTGAGTCTCCTACAAAGGACCAAGTGGGCCCCGCTAGGACTCAATATGATGCACATAAGCATGACCTAAAGGCTGACCTACGTTGTGGTTTACTAACAAGGACGTTCGGGGGAGCATATGGTCGATAGTGGCTGCTTTGCTTTCCACCTACTCCATACATCCAACGGCTCCCCCCCTAAAATAAAGGTGACTCAACTAGAGTTCGTGCGCACGACGTGCGCTCCAAGACTTGTTGCGGAAAGAATTGACTCGGGTTACGCAAATGATGCCAGATATAAAGCGGTAACACATAGGATAAATACTGTAAACAAAGAGCACGAAAACGCACAAAAGTGAAAACACAAACCAAAAATCACAAACAATGCTTATACACTCGTAATGCCAAACAAAGCCGATACGACTCCAAAAAAGCTCGGATTCTGAAATAGTTCCCCAGCAGAGTCGCCAGAGCTGTCACACCCCTTTTTCGACTCCAAAAAAAGATATGTGTATTTTAAGGTTTGAAAGGGTTTTTTATTAAAGTGACAAAATGAAGATTGATTCCGAAAAAAGATTGTTTTTACATTCAAAATCAGAGTCGCCACTTGGCATAATCTGGTGTGCCAAGTCACCATTGAAAAATCCTTTTCGAAACCATTTGACTCTTTAAACCGGTTTACAAACAGAGATTCCGGCTAAGGAATTCTGTTGACCGAGGGGAAGGTGTTAGGCACCCCTCGATCCCGTGGTTCGACCACGGTCGCTTGGTGGAGCGTATCGGCTAATTTGACATTACAAATGTACAAACCACATAAACACACAAAACAAGCAAACAAATAAATCACACAAAATTCAAAACAAACAAAAATAATGTTCAGTCCAAATTATACAATCCAAAATAAAAGAGGTGTTGAAATATAAAACCTATTCTACTCTAAACTAATCCTAAACTAAACTCCACCCGACGTTCCGGGCCTTGATCACGAGCCTCCTTTGCGTACATGCTACTTCAGGGCATTCCCCGGATAAATCAATACAAATCCTTCGGGGCATTCCCCGGCCAAATGAGTATAATTTAAACTTTTTGTGCAATAAAGTAGAAAGTACCATTCACGCACATATTCAAACACTCAAATAAATCGTTATTCCTAAATTTGCCTAACCGGCCTACGTTTGCCTACCAAGTTCAACATATCCCAATTCTATCATGTTTAACATTATCAATACATCAATATTCATTT
Source organism: Capsicum pubescens (assembly GCA_030864215.1). Taxonomy (NCBI): domain Eukaryota; kingdom Viridiplantae; phylum Streptophyta; class Magnoliopsida; order Solanales; family Solanaceae; genus Capsicum; species Capsicum pubescens. The sequence goes on from CM061549.1 coordinate 252,550,502, forward strand.
TCCTCCATTTTTAATCCCCACTTTAATTCATTTTTAACCACGTGATTAACTCATTTCAATACACAATCCACCAATCGAGAATAATGAAAATTCACCAATCATGCTTAGCACATCACACACCCAAATGTCACCAACAGTTCACATCAACAAACAAACCACGGTATCGAATCACATGCAATCACAATCACATAAGAATTAAATAAAAGAGAAGAAAGAATTGGACCTTAAATTTGAAGCTTTCAAACTCAATGTTATTCGAATAAAGAGAGTCTGCACCCGGAAACCTCGAGCCGAACCTTAACACCAACAATCCAACTCGACAAATAATGACCCGTTCACCGTCACTTTTCACGCCGTCACTGTTCACCGGTACTGTTCACCGGTCACTGTTCACCGGTCACTGTTCACCGGTTACTATTTTTTTTTTTTTCGTTGTTGTTCTTGTTCTTGTGAGGAAGATTATTTTGTGATTGTTGTTATTGTGGAGAAGATGATTATTAAAGAATGAGCCCCATTTTTCTTCTTAGAATTTTTCTTTTATAATGAGCATGGATTTGTTATGATGTGGGAATTTTGGTGGGTCCCCCATATATTCTTTCTTTGTGGACAAGAAAAAAGAGGGGGGGAATCACATGGGTAGTTAGGGTAGGTGAAAGCTTTTGATTGGGTAGGTTGTTAGGATAAGATAAATTAGTTAGACGTATTTTTTTGTTTATTTTTGTATTTTTGTGGGATATAATTACATGGAGTTGGACACATGGTAAGGTGAACTAAAAATGAATAAAATTAGACTTCGGGAGGGACAAAATTAGGTGTCTACACCAACCTGTTGCAACGGATGAGTAAATCGTTGGAAAGAATAAAAATAGTCCTAATCTGTTGTAAAATGAAAAGTAAACCGTTGGAAAGAATAAAAACAGATCACTAATCAGTTATCTGTTGGATCAATATTGTTTAGATTCTTCCAAACAGAAGAGCCATCTGTCGCAACAGATGAATGATCTGTTAGATTGTTCACCTGTTGCATCAAATTTTCATAATTGCATGAGATTTTTAATCTGTTGCATCAGATTTTCATCTGTTGCATCATATGTTTCATCTATTACATCAGATGTTTCAATTGTTGCAATACCATTTCTACCAAGACAAACAACAAATCAACCCAGCAACACCAATATATCACACACATACACACACTAAGAACATCAACTGTGACCAAAAATCACCAACAAATTCGAATCAACAGTACGACAACGAGAAGAAGAAATGCAGAAATTCCAAAAATTAGGGTTTTATTCAATCCATATTTCAATACCAGAAGAGTAGTTGTCTCAAGTTCCTCTGTTTCTTCATAATTTTTTACCTGTGAAAAAAGAAATGGGAGGACGAAGAACTCGAAGTTGTTGTCGCTGGAGAAGTATTCACGTCGATTGACGATTGAAAGTCGAAAAGGAACTCGCCCGACTATTTGTCGCCGGAAGCTGGAGAGAGAATGTGGTTGATTTGGATTGAAGAGGGGTGTGGGTTGGGTTGATTTGTATTTTTGAAAAGATTAGAAAGTTTTAAAAATATTAATCAAGTCCACAATTAACTTAATCAAGTTTCCTAATGATGTTCGACCCTATTTGTTGGTCAATGTCACCAATTCTTCATTCAAGACTTAAAAGACATCTTTCCTTCAATTTTCTCTAGATACTTAACCTACCCGAAATTTGATCCATTTAGGCCTTTTTTTGTCATGCCTCATCAAATCTCATCCGCGTGATATCAAACGCAGATGACGTGGAAAGTTAGTCCATTCAACATTTTTCATGTGGATTAAATGTTTTCATGTTGTTTTTAAATAATGCTAAACCACTATTGATATTTTGTTTACTTTCCTCATATGGTTAAAGAAGAAAAAACTGTTGTTCTTTAATGGAGTCAGATGATGGAGATGACACCTTCAATGGAGAAGTAGATGGAGATGATAAATTTTAATCCAATTCCAACAAACAATCAATCAATTAGATGATTATTGACGCATCAGCTGGAAATTTGATTGACAAATTGACGGGGACAACGGTGGTGAACGGTGGTTATGCATCGATGCATTTGAATGGAATTTATGGATTGGCACAGTGTTGGAAAACTTTGAGTATTAAAGGTTGCAGAGAATGTTTGGACAAATCAAATAGAGATATCAAAGGGTGTTTTCCGAGCAGAGATGCTAGAACTTTAATTGCGGGATGTTATTTGAGATATTCGACACAAAATTTTGTTAATAATCTATCTACGGATAGCAGGAAGAATTTATCGTTACCATCGCGTGTCATTGTTGTGATCATTGCTGGTGTGATTGGCAGTGTTGTTGTTTCCTCAATTCTGTGTTTCTTGATATTCTAGAGATGGGATTAGTTGGAAATATTGTTAGATCTTGCTTTTCTTTGTTATGAAGAAGACAAAGAGGTGTGTGTCTGAAGACGACGATGACGGGGTGGGGGATTGAAGACGATGAACTGGGGTGGGGGTAGGGTGCACTGAAGATGATGACGCTCGTGGGGGGAGGGGACTGTGAAGACGATGAACGAAGGGGGAGGGGGGAGGGGGGGTTTGTTATTTTTTATTTTAAAATTAAAAAATTATAATAATTAAAAATTATATTAATAAAATAATAAAAGTATAAGTTTTTCAATTAAAAAAAAGTAAAATATTATTTTTTCCACTCTCCTCGCCAAATCAGCATTTTGTGCCTGATAGGTATCAATTTAAGCAGTTGAGGTGTCTGGTAGGTACATACCTTAGTTGAGGGATCTAAGTGAATTTTCGGAACAAGTTTAAGGGTCGATCGATGGGTTTGACCTAATTAAAATATCTTAATGTTGGGTCTGTGCTAACACGGGTCATGCTCCTTTAATATATATATATATATATATATATATATATATATATATATTAAAGTGATGGAGAAGGAAGAATGGCAAAGCAATAGCCATAATTCAATTAGAGGCAGATATTCTATGGGAGATGGGAATTATTTGTAGGATAAAAGAAAAAATTCAATTAAATTATTTATTAAATTTAAAAAATAATTATTTTAATAAAATGGATTAACCCTTCATAAGATATAAGTAAAATTGCATACATACTATTCTCTTTAACCTCCACTTATAAAATTATATTAAATATATCTATATTTATACTATATTAATAGTGTGAAAGGGCCTTAAAATATTGTGTGAACTTTATGTTATTCATTAAAAGTTTGCTTTACACAAAGTCGTTTTTTCACTATTTTTCTATAATTTAAGAATTGAAAATTAATTAAATATATTTATGATAAAACCTTTTCTTATTAGAAGTCATCATAATTAGTGACAACTAATATTTTTTTCATTAGTTTAAGAATTCTAAATCAACTAAATTTGATTTTAAAAAGATTTGCAAAATCTAGAGATAAATATAAAAACATTTGTTTTAAAAAATATTAACAAGTACCAAATTTTTATAAGTTTTATATATGTAACAAGAATGTAATCAAAGATTTTATAAAGATGTGACTTTAAAAATAAGAAAAGATTTTAAATATAGAAAAAATTTCACAATAGACAAAATTATTTAATTTTAAATTAATCAAAAATTACACATACGAAGTACATGCAGTTAAACTAGCTATTATTAATAAAACGAAATAAACTGAACCGAGAGGAAACAAGATTAGTTTCCCATGCTATAGAGTCGAAGGAAACTGAAATAAGAAGGAATTATGAGGAAAACAGAAGTGGAAAAATCTCCTCACTTGCTCCCCTTTTCCAACTTAATAGTCAAATTATATTAGATTTGTTAAAAGAAAGAAATTAAATTGTACTGTCAAAAGAACGAATTCTATGATCATGATTGACTACTGATTGCCCTACTTAGGAAAAAAATAATTTATATACATCGATTACGTAAAACCGAAGATACTTAAACATAGCTAATATAATTTAATTCAATATATTAATAGCAAAGAATGAATTTTGTTTTATGAGTTATTGCTAATTTACTTTTTATAAGCAATCATTTGTAATTATCATTATTTTAAAAGCGCTTTTACTCTATCGAGATAGAGAAGTAAGGACGGAGCCACCGTTCAAGTTCTAAGTTTGGCGAGCTGGCTCGATAATTTTGACTCAAATCTTGAATTTGTATTTTAAAAATTTATTAAATATATGTATGAATAATTTACCTCAAACCCAAAAAGTAAAGGGAATTATAGAAGGTAAACTCTAAATAAAAATTGATAAAGTACTAAACAAGGGCAACATACAAATCCTCATTTCTTTAAATTTACACAGAGCTAGACAAAGACCAACCAAAAGACATAATAATAACAGAAAAGGTTTAATCTTATCACATGATAAAAAGCAAGAAATTAAACAATTTTTTCTCACCAACCAAGAGCATCAAGAATACCTAAAACAACATCACAAATATGCTTAAATCCATCTTCCCTAATAGCAAGTTGAGGTGGATAATTCAATCTTGGATTCCTCTTAAACCCATTATGACAGACATTAGGGTAATCAGCAGCAGCCATAACATGCATGTAAGCATAGTCATAAACTTCATTATTCAAATCTTGAAGTGAATCTTGAAGTGCATTAGTAGCTAATGCATACTTATCAGCACAATCCTTAAGGAGTTTCTTCATTAATACCACATCATCATTTGTGTAATTACTAGTGTTAAATACTAATTTTGAAGAACTTAAGTATTTGTTTGTGGCTGTGGCATTGACCATTCCAATTTTGACCATGATAGTTGCTAACCCCTTTGTGTCTGCTTTGAGACTTGTGGAATCTGACTTGAGAGAGGACATACAAAGATCATAGTATTTTGTGTTCTTACATGTTTTTTGGATGAGATCAATTGATGATGATGATGATGATGTTGAAATTGTTGGTTGCAGTGAAATCAAGAAAACAAAAATCAATAAGAAGTGGAAATTAGAAGACATTTCTTGATGATTTGTTTTCATTTTCTTTTTCTAAAGGAATTTGATGTTAGATTTCTTGGTCTAGTAGAGGAAGAATATGGTTGTATGAAAAGAGGGTTGCTTTCTCTTTTATACTAAGGAGAATTTCTAAGTGGGGAATAAATAAACTAGAAATGCACTTTTTGGGAAGTTACTTTTATAAATTTTCTAAAGGAGAATAAGGATTTCTTGAAGGAAAAATTGTGTGACGTAGAAAACATTTAGGCAAAATTTCATGATTTAGCTAATTTTTAAAATTATTAACAGTTGCAGCTAAGATTTAGATTAAATAATTAAATATACATTTTTTGTGTTTTTATATTTAATTAAATTTCGGGGTTTATATGCGTTTTCAGCTTAAAGTAGCTACTATATATATTGTACATTTTGTAGTTACACAAATATTTTAGCTTATTTTTATTATTTTTGGATTTTTAAAAATAAATCATTTTTGCTTAAAAATATGTTGCTTAATAGCACTTTTTTGATTTGTCCAAATACTATAAAAATACTTATAAATTGTTTTGACTTAAAAATTACTAGTAAAGTGACGAGTGAATCTAAAACGGATCTCAGTTTTATAGGTTCTGTATTAAATAATTCCAATTAAGCCTGTCAAACGGATCGGGTTGACCCGACTTGATCCGGCTCACTAAATAAACCCAGATCGATTTGATCCGATCCGATCAGTCCACGGGCTGTAGGATATCAAATTTCAGGTTGGATTAATTTTTTTGGGGTCCAGTTAATTCGATCCGGACCAAAACTGATTCAGGTCCGCCGGTTAACCGGTCCAGCTCGAATAACTAATTTTTTATTTAAAAAAAACAAATTTAGTATATATATCATTATATTATAGTATATATCTTGTAGTATATGTTTTATCTAGAGTAGTATATATATTGAATGGTACATATATATGTGTATATATAGAATATAGACTCTAAAGTAGTGTATATTTAACGTATACATGTGTATATATTTTATAAATTAGTATATATATCATTTTATTGTACTATATATATATATTGTAGTATATTTTATTTAAAGTATTACATATATATTGAATGGTATGTATATATGCATATATATTTTTTATAGACTCTAAAGTAGTATATATTTAACGTATACATGTGTATATGTTTTATAAATTAGTATATAACTATATATATAGTGTGTGTATATATTGTAGTATATTTTATTTAAAGTAGTACGTATATATTGAATGATACGTATATATGTGTATATATATCTTCTATAGACTCTAAAGTAGTGTATATTTAATGTATACATGTGTATATATTTTATAAATTAGTATATATATCATTATATTGTAGTATATATATTGTAGTATGCTTTATTTAAAGTAGTACATATATATTTAATGATACGTATATATGTGTATATATCTTCTATAGACTCTAAAGTAGTATATATTTAACGTATACATGTGTATATGTTTTATAAATTAGTATATAACTATATATATAGTGTGTGTATATATTGTAGTATATTTTATTTAATGTAGTACGTATATATTGAATGGTACATATATCTGTGTATATATATCTTCTATAGACTCTAAAGTAGTGTATATTTAACGTATACATGTATATATGTTTTATAAATTAGTATATATATCATTATATTGTAGTATATATCTTGGAGCATATTTTTTAAAGTAGTACATATATTAAATTGTACGTATATATGTGTATACATAGAATATAGACTCTAAAGTAGTATATATTTAATGTATACATGTGTATATATTTTATAAATTAGTATATAACTATATATAGTGTGTGTGTGTGTATTGTAGTATATATATTGTAGTATATTTTATTTAAAGTAGTACATATATATTGAATGGTTCGTATATATGTGTATATATCTTCTATAGACTCTAAAGTAGTGTATATTTAACGTATACATGTGTATATATTTTATAAATTAGTATATATATCATTATATTGTAGTATATATATTGTAGTATATTTTATTTAAAGTAGTACATATATATTGAATGGTATGTATATATGCATATATATTTTTTATAGACTCTAAAGTAGTATATATTTAACGTATACATGTGTATATGTTTTATAAATTAGTATATAACTATATATTTACTGTGTGTATATATTTTAGTATATTTTATTTAAAGTAGTACGTATATATTGAATGATACGTAGATATGTGTATATATATCTTCTATAGACTCTAAAGTAGTGTAGATTTAATGTATACATGTGTGTATATTTTATAAATTAGTATATATATCATTATATTGTAGTATATATATTGTAGTATGCTTTATTTAAAGTAGTACATATATATTTAATGGCACGTATATATGTGTATATATCTTCTATAGACTCTAAAGTAGTATATATTTAACGTATACATGTGTATATGTTTTATAAATTAGTATATAACTATATATATAGTGCGTGTATATATTGTAGTATATTTTATTTAATGTAGTACGTATATATTGAATGGTACATATATCTGTGTATATATATCTTCTATAGACTCTAAAGTAGTGTATATTTAACGTATACATGTATATATGTTTTATAAATTAGTATATATATCATTATATTGTAGTATATATCTTGGAGCATATTTTTTAAAGTAGTACATATATTAAATTGTACGTATATATGTGTATACATAGAATATAGACTCTAAAGTAGTATATATTTAATGTATACATGTGTATATATTTTATAAATTAGTATATAACTATATATAGTGTGTGTGTATATTGTAGTATATATATTGTAGTATATTTTATTTAAAGTAGTACATATATATTGAATGGTTTGTATATATGTGTATATATCTTCTATAGACTCTAAAGTAGTGTATATTTAACGTATACATGTGTATATATTTTATAAATTAGTATATATATCATTATATTGTAGTATATATATTGTAGTATATTTTATTTAAAGTAGTACATATATATTGAATGGTACGTATATATGTGTATATATCTTCTATAGACTCTAAAGTAGTATATATTTAACGTATACACGTGTATATCTTTTATAAATTAGTATATAACTATATATTTACTGTGTGTATATATTTTAGTATATATATTGTAGTATATGTTTTATTTAAAGTATTACATATATATTGAATGGTACGTATATATGTGTATATATCTTCTACAGACTATAAAGTAGTATATATTTAGCGTATACATGTGTATATGTTTTATAAATTAGTATATATATCATTATATTGTAGCATATATCTTGTAACATATGTTTTATTTAGAGTAGTATATATATAACTAACGTATCGTCGTATGCGCGGTTACATGTGTAATTGTGTATATATTTTTTAAATTCTAATGTACTATATACTATATATATAATGTATATATATTGTTTAACGTATTTAAAATGTATATAGGTGGATATATATAGTGTACATTGGTGAAAAAACTTTTAATTTTTTTTTTGTTTTTAACTGGTTTTGACTGAATTTTGGACCGATTTTGATCGGATTTAGGTGAGTTGGACCGGGTTAAGTTAAGTGGGTCGATTCAGGGTTGTTTTTAAAAAAGTTACTATTAGGCCCGAAATCGGATCGATCCGTTTAATCAGGCCTGGATCCGAACTGACCCACAAATCGGATAAACTCGATGGGCGGCTTTCGGGTTGACCCCGCCCGGCCCACTTAACAGCCCTAATTCCAATCCTATAAAATTTGGATACTGGTCATTTTTGTGATGTATCTGTTTGTCACTATCGACTATGGTACTATATAAATTATGGACTTTTAGTTGTTTTTGTAGTTTTTCTCCGAGTTGTGTGTAAGGGTCTGTTTGGCAGGGACAGTAACAATTAATAGGCCCTTTTTGGAAGTTGCCTACCTTCCAAAAAGAGTTCACGGGAAACACTCTTAGAAAAATATGGACCCCTTCAATTAATCATGTCTGGAATATTTGTTTCTTTGAGACTAGGCTTTAGCTGCTTCTTGAACACATTCACCCACTTTCCAAGTACATGTCTTTTGATTTGAAAGAGTCCATATTGATCATTTATAATAAGCTTAGGTAATTTTATTTTCGAGTTAATTTTTGATGTTGAGTTAAATTTAGTATTCATTCATTTATCATGATAATAGAGTCAAACATATTGTGATTTTCATTTCTCAATATTGGCCTTCTATATTAAATTGTCAACACTCCATATGTTCGTGAGGAGGTATGGAGTTCCGCGGCTTTCATTCAAGAAAGGAGCGGTCTCTTTAATATGACAACTCTACAAAGCATATTTAAAGTCATATGATTAAGGATATTTCGATATATTCAATATATCTTTAGTTTAAAATAAAATTTAAAAATCCTTTTTACAATCATATATTTTGGGTTAAATTAAAATTGAATAAACAAATTGAAATAGGTGGAGTACTAATTAGGTGTTTTCTTTTAAATAAAAGGACAATATTCAATAGTACACGGTTTCATATAGAAACATACAATTTTCAAAGAAACTTATTATTCGTTATTTTATATATATTTTTTAAAAAAAAATTGCATTTAATTTTGTTATCCAACTTTATCACATTATTCAAGGAATAGTTGTGAACAATTGTGAAAGTGAATCATGCATGTGCATGTTTCGTATTCCATCCTTGAAAAGCAAGATTGTCACCATGTGAATTGACAAATCAAAGTCAAGAAAATCTTTCAGCACATATATCATAGATTCATGCAAGTGGGTTGAGATTTATGTCAGCGAATGGCCCATTGTTAAATCATCATAAAGGTAATTAAAGATAACTAATCGTATACTAATTGATCGAATTAAAAGCAAGTCACTTTCTATAGTATTCTAAAATAACTACAAAGAAATAGAAATAAGTACAAATAATTTATCATTAATTTTTAGCTAAATAGCTCGTATCTAATAACAGACAGTCCGATGCACTAAAATTCTTGTTATACACGTGGTCCGGAGAAAGATTAGACGACAAGGATCTATTATACGTAACCTTATAATCTTAATTACGATTCTTTGTTGTTTAGTCATGGAAACTGTCCACCCTAATTTTTCTAGTGAATGCATTGGTCAACCGTATCAAAATTAATTACACTATTAGTCTATATGATTAGATAAATCCTAGTCTTTATTAGTACATTTTTGGTCCGATATTCTTTTTTGTGTTATAAAACAAGAAAGAATAAAGAAAAAGAGTAGAGAGAGAATAGAGAGTAATTCTTATTTCTCTTGAGGGATTTTGATGTTGAGAATACAATGAACAAAACCCCTTTATTTATAGGGAAAAATACTCTTAGTTTCTGATTAAAAGACAGATACTTCAAATCCTGATAGATATCAACTAGATTTTATTAGATCTTGATAGACATTCAATATACTGTAAATACATTTATAACACTCCCCCTTGAATGTCTAGATAGATAATGTGCCTCGTTAAAACCTTACTAGAAAAAACTCAGTGGGAAAAAAATCTAGTGAAGGAAAAAGAGTACACATCTCTAACAATACGCATATAGGCTGCCTCATTAAAAACCTTACAAGGAAAACCCAGTGGGAAAAAACCTCGTAAGGAAAAAAAAGTACAACGCGTATTAACTCCCCCGATAAGAACATCCTTGAACCTTTGCATCCCGATCTTGTGCACCATCTTCTTAAAAGTTGTAATTGGAGAAGACTTGGTGAATAAATCAGCCACATTTTCACTTGAACGAATCTGTTGCATGTTGATATCACCATTCTTTTGTAGCTCATGTATGTAGGAAAGCTTTGATGAAGTGTGCTTCATTCTATCTCCTTTTGCTTCGTTCTATCTTCTTTTATGAATCCTCCATTAAGATATGCTATGCATGATGCATTATCTCCGTATAAAATTGTGGGTAGATTGTCATATTTCACACCATATTTTTCTCGAATGAGATGCATCATGGACCTCAATCATACACATTCTCGGCTTGCTTGATGAATAGCTATTATCTCATCATGGTTCGATAAAGTGGCTAGATAGACTGCTTTGTATATCTCCAAGATATGACAGTATCCCCACATATGAACACATTGCATGTTTGAGATCGAGATTTATGCGGGTTAGATGAGTACCCAACATCAGCATGACCAATAAAATCGGGACTGCAATCTTTAGAATAAAATAAGCTCATGTATCTTATCCCATTTCGATGTCTCCTAGTAGAAGTAGAAATATACCTTGCTAACATATTAACTGAAAAGGCTATAGGCTTGTAGTATTTGCAAGGTACATAAGTGCATCAATTGCACTAAGATATGGTACTTCATAACCAATTCAATTCGATATATTTTGAATTTCAGCAAATAATCTATTTTTTTGAAAACTTTCCAAGAGTTCCAATGATTTTCAAGCTATAAGCTTATACAATATAAGGATTATAAATAAGTTTTCCAAAAACTTTTATATGCTTTAAGCATCTTGAATCCTTAAAAGTTTTTCACATAAGTTTTGTCAAGTGACAATATTGCAACATTTCATGAGTGACATCTTCAATTTTCTGGACTGCAAATAAAATAAGTTTTATACTTACCAAGATGCATCATTTCATGTCGCTTGATAAATGTTTCTATGTCAGCATGCTTAAATTAACGTAGAATTCAGATCCTCGTAATTTTTCACAATATTGCGCCAATATTGTATCAAAGATATTAATGATATATCATTTTGTATCGGTTCACAATGCGACATAATATTTTGAGATCTCATCACTTCATTATTTCCAGGCTCATGAACCTCTCATAACGTTTCATAAAGTGTTATGCCATAGGCTCTTCAAGAACTCATTGCCTTCTTATTATGATTATTTGCTCCTTATCTTTTTCAAGGATAATTTTATTTGAAATCGATTAGTCTACCATGCTTCATGCATGCGTAGATTTTGTCCTTTAAAAACACAAAATAAGAGCACTTGCGCTTAATATGAGATGCTTTCGACATTTGACTTGAATTATCTTTTGGATGAGGATCTGGTGATAATTCCTAACATATTTTATAGCGCTTATAATCTCCCCCTTATGTTAAGAAAACTAACATACATCCTCTACTTCTTTGAGGAATCCATCTTTGTGCATTATGGTATATTCATTAATCGTATACCGCACATCAAAATTATTAGATGGAACAATTGGTTCCCGACCTCGAACCAATTGAGAGGGAAGAAATAATCATAATTTATTGGTCTAATGCATACAAGTGCTATTGCAATATATCATATTTCAGACCAATATATGAAGTTTTGTTCTCATTAACAATGGTTTAGATATTTATTGAAGGTATTCAATGCTAAACCATCATCATCAAGATGAATTATCTTGATTACACAATCTGAAAGTCATGCTTAACTCAATTTTATTGAGCAAACAACTTTATGAATGTCAAACTGCAGGTTGACAATAAATGTACATGTGATCATCTTATTGATGCATCATTTTAACATATCACATGATAGATGAACGGACCCTTATTCACCTTTTATAATTTTCAGATTTGAAGGGATCCAATCCCAATATTAGTTGATCCAACCAACTTATCATGAGAACAAACGACATAAACAATTTTTGAAGAATCTTCTAGTTCTTCAATACATGCACATCTTCGAGATGTCACAATCGTTCATATCAATTTATGACTTTTATTCTAGTAAACTTCAAGTTTACCATGACATGTACTTTTTCTTTAGTAAATTTCAGATTTACTATTACATAAATAAATTTCAGATTTACTACTTCAGAAGTAGATTTCAAAATTATTCAACCTCTTTCGGAGGTGAGTTGTGATACAATCACAATCAAGTGCACGTTTGCATTAATAAGTTTCTCATTTTCCAGGAATGGAATACAATTGTGCCTTGAGCCTATCAAATTATGATAGCTTATAACCTCTTTCAAGATTTTGCTACTTCAGAAGCAAATCGAGGCATACATATGATGTAGAGAATTTTTTTGCTCTAGCATATCTTATAATCATATAAGCGTGTGAAAATATCATCACTTTTGATGATCATTATCATATTGTCCCTCAACGTGTATGCTCGTGCATTCAATCACTTGTCTTCTTTCAGACATATTATGCACTGCTACCACATACACCTCAAGAATGAAGTAAGTTGTCATATTTCAGACTTATCATATATTGCTACCACATTCATTTCATGGAATGAAGCATATTCAATGGGTCGAATTTCATAAATTTTCATCAAACATCCATTATTTTGCCTTAACCATCACAATATCATCAATATGGTGTATTGAGATTCAAACTCAATATTTGATCCATATAAAGGCGTCTTAGGTATGAATCGATGAGACTTAAACTCAATATATTATCATCTTTTTTGATAATATTATTCTTGAGGAATAAATTTAAAATATAAATGGTTCCAAACCAATTATTTTTTCTCAAATCCAATAATAATTATATTAGTAGTAGCAAAAGAAAGATAACATAAAGAATTACTAACCTTGAAATCCTTTAGATTTATAATATCACCTTGTTTGGTAGAGTTTCGTGTTGATAACGTGTTATAAAACAAGAAAGAATAAAGACGAAAAGTAGAGAGAGAATAGAGAGTAATTCTTATTTCTCTTGAGGGATCTTGATATTGAGAATACAATGAACAAAACTCCTTTATTTATAGGGAAAAATACTCTTAGTTTCTGATTAAAAGACAGATACTTCAAATCCTGATAGATATCAACTAGATCTTATTAGATCTTGATAGACATTCAATATAATGTAAATACATTTATAACAGTTTGGTTATTCTTTTGATTAGCAGATCGATGTCACAAAATAGATATTTATCACTTTATAAAAGTATTATGATACTTATATCAGTACCATCTAAGTACATTGAAGTAAGGGTGTCAAGTGGGCCGGGTCTGGTAAACCCGAAATTGGCCCGTGAGATTTAGCCGGGTTGTGGGCCGGTTCAGTTTCGGTCCTGGTTAAATGGGTCGGTCCAGTTTCGGGCCAACAGTAAAAATTTAAAAAACAGCCCTGAACCGGCCCACTTAACCCAACCCGGTCCAACCCACCTAAACTCGGTCAAAATCGATTAAAAATCAGGTCAAAACCACTCAAAAACAAAAAAAAAGTTTTTTCTCCAATATACACTATATATACCCACCTATATACATTTTAAATACATTGAACAATATATATACATTATATATATAGTATATACTACATTAGAATTTAAAAAACATATACACATAATACATATACACAATTACACATGTAATCGTGTATACAACTATACGTTAGTTAAATATATATACTTCTCTAAATAGAACATATACTACAAGATATATACTACAATATAATGATATATATAATAATTTCTAAAACATATACACATGTATACGTTAAATATATACGTCTATAGAAAATATATACACATATATACATACCATTCAATATATGTACTACTTTAAATAAAACATATACGACAATATATATATATATACTACAATAGTACAATATACACACACACACTAAATATATAGTTAATAAAACATATACACATGTATACGTTAAATATATACGTCTATAGAAGATATATACACATTTATACATACCATTCAATATATGTACTACTTTAAATAAAACATATACTACAATATATATATACTACAATATATACACACACTAAATATATAGTTATATACTAATTTCTAAAATAAATACACATGTATACGTTAAATATATACTACTTTAGAAGATATACACACATATATATGTACCATTCAATATATACGTACTACTTTAAATAAAATATACTACAATATGTATACTACAATACATACACACTATATATAGTTATATACTAATTTATAAAACATATACACATGTATACGTTAAATATATACGTTTATAGAAGATATACACACATATATACGTACCATTCAATATATGTACTACTTTAAATAAAACATATACTGCAATATATATACTACAATATACACACACACTAAATATATAGTTATATACTAATTTAGAAAACATATACACATGTATACGTTAAATATATACTACTTTAGAAAATATACACACATATATACGTACCATTCAATATACATAAAATATACTACAATATATATACTACAATATATAAACACACTAAATATATAGTTATATACTAATTTATAAAACATATACATATGTATACGTTAAATATATACTACTTTATAAAATATACACACATATATACGTACCATTCAATATATACGTACTACTTTAAATAAAATATACTACAATATGCACACACACTAAATATATAATTATATACTAATTTATAAAACATATACACATGTATACATTAAATATATATGTCTATAGAAGATATATACACATATATACGTACCATTCAATATATGTACTACTTTAAATAAAAACATATACTGCAATATATATATACTACAATATACACACTAAATATATAGTTATATACTAATTTCTTAAACATATACACATGTATACGTTAAATATATACTACTTTAGAAGATATATACACATATATACGTACCATTAAATATATACGTACTACTTTAAATAAAATATACTACAATATATATACTACAATATATAAACACACTAAATATATAGTTATATACTAATTTATAAAATAAATAAATTAGTAAATTAGTAAATATAGGTATATACTAATTTATAAAATATATACACATGTATACGTTAAATATATACTACTTTAGAAAATATACACACATATATACGTACCATTCAATATATACGTACTACTTTAAATAAAATATACTATAATATATATACTACAAAATATACACACACTAAATATATAGTTATATACTAATTTATAAAACATATATACACGTATACGTTAAATATATACGTCTATAGAGGATATATACACATATATACGTATCATTCAATATATGTACTACTTTAAATAAAACATATATTGCAATATATATATACTACAATATATACACACACTAAATATATAGTTATATACTAATTTCTAAAACATATACACATGTATACGTTAAATATATACTACTTTATAAAATATACACACATATATATGTACCATTCAATATATACGTACTACTTTAAATAAAATATACTACAATATATGCACACACTAAATATATAGTTATATATTAATTTATAAAACATATACACATGTATACATTAAATATATACGTCTATAGAAGATATATACACATATATATGTACCATTCAATATATGTACTGCTTTAAATAAAACATATACTGCAATATATATATATATATATATATATATATATATATTACAATATATAAAACATATACACATGTATACGTTAAATATATACTACTTTAGAAAATATACACACATATATACGTACCATTCAATATATACGTACTACTTTAAATAAAATATACTGCAATATATGCACACACTAAATATATAGTTATATACTAATTTATAAAACATATACACATATATACGTTAAATATATACGTCTATAGAAGATATATACGTACCATTCAATATATATACTACTTTAAATAAAACATATACTGCAATATATATATATATATATATATACTACAATATATACACACACTAAATATATAGTTATATACTAATTTCTAAAACATATACACATGTATATGTTAAATATATACTACTTTAGAAAATATATACACATATAAAATATATGTACTTCTTTAAATAAAATATATGCTACTTAATATAATAAATTAATATACTTTATAGTAAATTAGTCCGTTTGTTAATATTTTTTTTTAAAAAAAAAAAATTAACCTGGCGATTCTGGCCGGTTAACCGGCGGGCCTGGACTGGGCTTGGTCCGGGCCAGGTTAACCGAGCCCAAAACCAAAAATAAACTGGTCCCAGTACCCTACAGCTCATGGGTTGATCGAATTGGGTTGACTAGGTGGGCCGGGTCAGTCCGGCCCAGCCCGTTTGACACCCTTACATTGAAGGAAGAGAAAGGTACAACAAAAATAATAAAACATTCATATTCTTCCTCAAAACCAAGTTTAAGTTCCAGTCTTTATATATATGGTCAATGATCCTACTTGAACAAATATGAGTATATAGTTCGAGTCTTTATTAGCAAAACAAAGAACTCTCTTAATTAAATACAAGAAAAGAGTATAATCCAAAGTATTTCATACTCAAATTATTTATATATCATGCTCGTATCGATTCTCAAATATTCGTAGGACAGTACAAACTAGGAAAAAACAATAACAATGTAACAACAACATACCCAATATTAATCCCATAATAAGGTGGGTGTCTGAGGAGGTTGTTTTCGATAGACCTAAGCTTGATTCAAGGAGATGAAAAAATCATTAGCACTAACACGATAATAAATAAACGAAGTCGAGAAAAAGCTAGCAATTAAATTAAACTACAAAACATGCATTATGCATATATTAATCCTGAAAAGAAGAACCAGACCATGATAATTTTGGTATTTAAAAGACACTTTAGAGATTGTAACCATTTCATTTACTTGATATCAAATATTACAATCTTTGTCTAGTTTAGGCAAAATAGGAAGAAAACTTTTAAAAAGGATTCAGAAAGAACAACTGGAGTCTAGAGATCAAGGCGCAATGCTCCAGCTATGTTGTCGATTTTGTGTATATATGTTAAAATTATCCAGTTAATTCAAAAAAAATAAGGGATAATACCCACGAAAATACCTGAAGTTTGATCGGATTACCAGTTGAGCATACTGAATTTTGCGGGAGTCCTATTACCTCCCGATTTTTTTCCCGTATTTAATGGCATATATCTGCCACTTGGCACACTGCGTGTGATTCATGCGCATTGAGCGCGTGAACAGTGTAAAAAACGTTTAAAACTCTTTTTTTTTTTGCCAAACAGCCCCTTAATTTTATAATTATTTAAAGTTTTATATTTTTATTTCTTTTTTCTTTCTTCTTTCTTCTTTCTTCTTTCTTCAACAATGGTTGCTCCATTGTTGAATTGAAATTTAACGAAACTCAATGGTTATAATTTAATGGAACTCGCTAATTGAAACTCAATAGATGATTCGGAAGATTCAAACTCGAAAACTCGCTAATTTAATTTCGAGTTTCATTAATGGAAATTGAATCTTCCGAGTTCCATTAACGGAAGATTGAATAGCTTCATACATGAAATTAAATTTTCCGAATCTTTCGAGTTCCATTAATGAATTTTTCGAATCTTCCGAGTTCCATTAATGGAAATTGAATCATGAAATTAAATTTTTTGAATCTTTTGAGTTCCATTAATGAATTTTTCGAATCTTTCGAGTTCCATTAATGGAAATTGAATCTTCCATTGAGTTTTCAATTAGCGAGTTTCATTGAATCTTTCATTAATGGAACTCGCTAATTGAATCTTTCGAGTTTCAATGGAAAATTAATGGAAGATTCCATTCAATTATTTGAAAAAACTTTCTTCATAAGCTCAATGGAGTCATTTGGAATATTTAATATGGTTTTAATGGTGAAAAAATGTTGAAAAGTGATAAAATGGAGAAGAAACGGCGCGTGTACCACACTTCCCACCGAAAAAACTGGGTATACGTTTTGAGGGGGGGATTAATTCCACTTTAAAAAAGTCCGGGGGGGGGGGGGGGAATTAATTCCAATTAAAAAAGTATAGGGGAGTAATAGGACCCCCGCAAAGTTCAATATGCTCCACTGAAAATTTGGTTAAACTTCAGGTATTTTTGTGGGTATTATCCCAAAAAATAATCAAGAAGACAATAAATATATATATATATATGTATATACTAGTCTATTGTACGTGCAAAAGCACGTGTATATCTTATTTTAAAATTTTTTATTAACATTACACTAAATTCTATATTTGTTTAAATAATGAGAATGAATGTTATTATATTTATACAGATTGAATTATCTTTTGAATCCGTAAATATGATGAATTATGTCTACCAAGGTTTTATGTCTCTTCTTTGTGAAATCTTTTCATTGATTAACGTTTTACTTTGAGATTTGATGCCTTTACAATATTTCATAATAAATTAAATGACTAAAGATCAAGAGTAATTTCACACGCAAAAAAAAAGAAGAAAAAAGAAAATGTATAAACATGGATATGTTTATATAGACATAGAGAGCATATTTTAAAATCTGGAGGTTCCTACAACAATCTCAAATTAATATAATGATAATTTGTTATCACACCAACAATTAAGGAGTAAATTAAATGTAGTAAATAAAATTTCATTAGTGATATCAAAAGTCAAAATTATATTGATGCACAAAAACGTATTCTAAATAATAAAGCTACATTATATATGAGCATAATAATATAACACAACTCAGTGGCGGAGCCACAGCCGACGAAGGGTGGTCAGATGAACACCCTTCATCGGAATTTTTTTCGAGTATATAGGTTAAATATAGATATTTATGGTTATATACATGTTATTGCACATTCGTGATAAGCTAGAGAAGTATAGTCCAGTGGTCAAGAGTGTGCATTTTTGCATCAACAACCCGAGTTCGAACCTTGGCAGGTGCAACAGTGCTTTATTTTCTTTTTTTTTTTAAACAGTTCTTTGCCCAAGGAAAAATATGAACACCCTTAATCAAAAGTCTGGCTCCGCCACTGACACAACTACTTACAATAAACTAATAATAACAAAAATAATTATAATAAAGTAGAACAAGAATCAATAACAATGGCGAAAGAAAAATAATAAAGTAGAAGAACAAACATCGATGACGAAGGAAAAAAAAATATTTGGATTTTCATGTTATAAAACTAAACTTTGAAGGAAAATAAATATATTGAATTTATTTTTTCAGAATTTACCAAAGGAAAAAAGGTGTTCGGGATTAAAAGCATACCTCAAAATTTTGTGATGTTGTATTTTCTATCTCTATATATAAGAGAGTCCTAAATAAGAAAAAAAAAATAAGTATAAATAACATAAATACCAACCCTTTTGGAAGTAATTACACTCTCTCTCACTTTTTTAATTACTTTACTCTCTCTCCCTATTAATATACATAACATAGCCGACATATACATAGCATTCTGTGTATATGTTGGGATTTTTGTAATATATTTAGGGAATTGAGATTTTTTGTAATATTGGAATTTGAAAACATAAATTGTGTATTTATGTAATTTTTTTTAAAAATAATATACAATATCAATTGATTTGAAAGTCCTATTAACATAACCCGAATAAGGAAAAATTAATATATTATTTTAGTTGGTTTCAAACCCATAATTATTAGGGAAATGATTTAATTACAAAGTCAGGTAAGAGATAAATTTAATAATATATTTAATTGATTTTAATTTATTATTTATCAATATTGGAATAATAATAATTTTTTTGCTTTCTTATTTCCTTTTTGAACTTTTCTCAATTTTAACTTCTTCTTTAATAGGTAATTAGTCATTAAAGTAACTGTATTTCTTGTTTAGCCGGGAGAAAAAGTCTCTTTATTTCCTTTTTAGCCGGAAAAAAAAAGTACCATCTGTTTTCTTAATAATTCTTGTCATATATTTTAGTACTCTTTAGTTTGTAAAATTTACCATATGTTTTGGGGCTCTTTACTTTAAAATATAATAAATATAATTAAATAATAATTTTAAAAAAATAAAAAAATAATTTTTTCTATTGCATAGTATTTTAATGAAGGACAAAAAATTCAAATCACTTTTTTAAAGATCTTCACACTTTTAATATATTATAGATATAGATTATAGATTATAGATATAGATATGGATATACATACATATATATATATATATATATATATATATATCCAAAAGTAAATCTATTATCCCATAAAACGGTACAATTAAATTTATAGACGCGGCTCAAAAACACGCAAATTGAGATGGTCAATACACGAGGTTTGTACGTTATAACTTGTTTAATTAATGCGAATAAGCTAATAAATAAATAAATATAGAACTGAATTGAAATAGCAAGATAAACAAATGATGAGATGAGCCTAAGTTCCAGCATGCTAGCTTTCAACATCATCAGATAAGTTTGACATTATTGATGTTCTTTAGACCAATGAAACTAAATCACAAAGTTTAAGAGATCGAGAGCTTAAGAATACTCAGTAAAAACATTTATTGTTGGTAAATCAATGAATAATCAAATGCCCAACAAAAAGTAGGTAGAAGACCCCTATTTACTCAAGCTCAAGTTAAAGCTTAAACACTTGACCTTTTTTTTTTAAAAAAAATAATTTACTACAATAAAAATCAATTATTATTACAATAAAAATCAATTATTATTCAGAATCAACATACAAAATTAGGTATGTCGGTTCAATACTATGATTTTATTACAACTTGTACGATCGTGTATCCTTACATGTGTGTTTGAGTCTTTGAGAGCAACAAGTTGTTAACGCTATCATCAAGAATTTATAAATTAATTGTGTATATTCATATTAAACTTTTGCTTTTAATCTATTCAAGTTTAATTATTTTTATAGTTTGTTTTAGTATTTTTACATTCTTGACATGAAACATATGAATGATGATTTGTCGAATGTTGGTTCTTTATGTATCGGTGATCCTTGTCTAATTTGTGGGGAATCCAAACTCGTGAAAATACTTTCATATATAATACTTTTCAGAACGGGTGGTGTGCACTCCCCCAATCATTTGAGTGAAATGTTTGTAGTGTATGTAGTGGTTAAGCCGACCACTGAAATGCTTATCCCAATTTATGGGTGTCAAGTGGGCCGGTCCGACCCGACTCGACTCGACCCTAGTAACTAATTCGGTCCGGTAAGCCCTAGGGCTTTAGGGTTTCGGGTCCCGGGCCGGTTATTTTTTAAAATGGGATCGGCTAACCCGGCCCGGACCAAGCCCGGTTCAGGCCCGCCGGTTAACCGGCCCGGTCCGGATATCATTATTTAAAAAAAAAAAAAAGGTTTTTGGGTCAAACTAGCCGTTTTTGGGTCCAAACGGCTAGTTTGGGCCCAATTATTTTAAAAAATAAAATAACTTTAAAAAATATTTTTTAATCCAAAAAAAAATTCTATAAATACGCTACAACTTCAAATCATTTTTCACACAATTTTTCACTCTCTCAAATCTCATTCTCTCTCAAATCTTAATTCTCAATTCTCAAATATTCAATATATTTAATTTCTTAAAGTGTTCACTTTAATTTTTTAATTTTTCGTTTACAAAGTACGAGCGGAAGTTTCTAAAGTCGCAATCTTCGGATACTTCCAAAATTTGGTATTGTCGTTCCATCTTTTACGTTTAATTTTTATTTATTGTATTAATTATTTAATATTTAATTTATTATATTTGTGTATTTTGAATATTTTTAGTTTAATTTAATTTATATTATGGATAAATAAAGAAACCTCGCTATTAAAGGTGTTAAATTTTTTTGTCCCGGAAGCGGTAGTGGTAGTAAAAAGCGAATTACTAGCGGTAGAGGTAGTTCAAGTAGTAGATATACCCGTGTGCCTTCGCCTCCGGTACCGCTTGGTACACCTTTTGAGGAAGAAATAAGTGTAGGTGCTCACGATATGGATTATGTAGAAGCTCAGGAAAATTACGGTATAGAAGAAGAAAATGAAGTAGATGCGGTTAATTTAGACGAAGATAATGAAAATATTGCTGAGACACCCGCAATAGGAGATGCTAACGTTAGATCTGAATCGGTTAATCTCCCTCCCCGTCCTCTCAGTGCCCCAAGACCTCGTAAAAGAACTAGTATTGCATGACAATTTTTTGAACGTATATCAGATATTGAGGTGCAATGCAATATTTGTCAACAAATATATAAGCATAGAAGTGGAGGCAAGCAAGGGGGTACGGGTACGTTAATGAGACATGTAGCTGAAGATCACAAAGGAGAGTTAAATATTGCAAAAGGTGGTGGGGATGTTGGTGGGCCAACGCAAACTAGAATGGACCCAGCAACCGGTCACGTAGCGAAGAAGTATAATAAATTGAGGGACCGGGAAAAAATAGCTAAAATGGTAGCTGTGGGTTGTTTGCCTTTTAATTTTCCTTCTTCTAATGCCTTTATTCGTTATATACAAACAATTTATAATCATATGTTTAACAGTATTCCTAGAACTACTTGTCGGTCTGATATTTTTAGACTTCATTCACAATATTATTTTTATTTATCAACATTGTTAAAAAATATTCAATGTAGATTGTCCCTAACTTCTGATCTTGATCGTGCTGTAAATAAAAATGATTATTTAACCGTTACTTGTCATTAGATGGATAGTAATTTCGTGATGCAAAAACGTATTCTTGCTTTTTTATATGATGAAGATCGTAAACATACTGGACAATTTATTGTTGATTCTATTGTTAAAATTGCCGGATATTATGGTATCGAAAATAAAATTTTATGTATTGCTTTTGATAATGCTTCTAACAACAACATTGCCATAAAAAAATTAAAATCTATGCTATCTCCGCCCTTGCCTGAAATTTTTCATATTAAGTGTGCATGTCATATATATAATTTAATTGTAAAAGATGGTCTTGAGTTTTTTGAGTTTTATATTGAAAAAATTCGCCTTGCTGTTGGTTTTATTCAAGGAAATAATCGTAGATCGAGAATTAGAGAATTTAAAGTTAAATGTCAAGAAAATGGACTTACACCGATTTTGATGCCTGAGGAAATTGATACTAGATAGAATTCTACGTATGAATTTTTAAAAACTTGTTATAAATATAGAATTCCTATTACACTAGCTTTTAACCAACATTGCGGTTCATTTGCTGATTCTGCTGATTGTATGCTACATAATTCTGATTGGGTTGTAATTAATGATCTTGTTAAGTTTTTAGAAAAATTTTATGTAGCTACGGTTGAATTTTTTGGTGCTTATTATCCTACTGTTTGTAATATTTTGGCATATATAGCCGATATTTCTAATTTGCTCAAAGAATATAAAAATAAAGAAGGTTATAAAGAAGCTGTTGGCGCCATGTTTACGAAATTTAAAAAATATTTTTTCTCGATTCCCCCTATTTACTTGGTTGGTGCTATGCTAAATCCGTGCATGAAATATAATAATATGTGTCACTTTAGTACTCTTATTTATACTAACTTAGAAATAAATACTAACCATGATTCTGAACAAGTACAACCTGATTTGTGGACGGCTACGGCTGATGCAAAAGATTACATAGAAAAATTACATAATCACTATGTTGATTTATTTGATTTAGCCGTACCTACAAATATCACTCCAACTGTCGTTCCTCATCCTCCCGAGGAGCCATCATTTTCTAAAAGCCCGGCACATAGTGGTTTTTCTGATTCGTTTTATGATTTAAATTGTTGGAACAGTGTTGATGAGAGAACTTACACATCAACTTATCGGGAAGAGCTGAAATATTATCTTCGGACGGCACCAGAGGATCGCAGACGACGGATCAACACGTTGGATTGGTGGAGGAGTAATGAAACACAATATCCTGTGCTTTCAAGATTAGCTAGAGATATCTTGAATGTTCCAATGTCAACCATTGCATCAGAGAGCGCCTTTAGTCAGGGACGACAGCAGCTTGGAGACAACCGACACTCATTGGGAAACAATGCAATGAATGTTCTAGTTTGCCTCAGAGATTGGATTAGAGCGGAAAGAAGAAACCAAGGAATGGAACCGAAGCCGAGCGACGAGCTGAAACTTGAAGAAATTATGACTTCACGGGAGAACTCAGCAGAATCAAGTCCAATGCATGGTTTTGCCCCTGTTGACTTCGACTATCCTATGCAAGTTCCCATTAATATTAACATGAATGAGTTGGAAAAAATGATGCATCATTTATAGATTTTTCATTCAAGTAAATTATAAATTTTGGATCATTTTGCAATCAATAAAATTCCCCAAATTCATTCACTCCTTAGTCCTTGTTTTTTTATATTTTTTCATTTAACGATTTAAAATTTTAAATTGAATTTCTAGTTTTCTACTTTAAATTAAAAACTTACTTCTAATATGTTATTAATTTACTACCAAATATTATTAATTTATTATATTAAGTAGCATATGTTTTGTATATTTGTGTATATATCTTCTATAGAAGTGTATATTTAACGTATACATGTGTATATGTTTTATAAATTAGTATATAAGTATATCTATATATATTGTAATGTATATATAATGTAGTATATTTTATAAGTAGTAGTATATATACATTGAATGGTGCGTATACACGTGTATATATCTTCTATAGAAGTGTATATTTAACGTATACATGTGTATATATTTTATAAATTGGATATCTTCTATAGAAGTGTATATATGTGTATATATCTTCTACAGATGTATATATTTAATGTATACAAGTGTATATGTTTTACAAATTAGTATATAACTAAATATATATACATATTGTAGTATATATATATGTATATTGTAGTATATATTTTATTTAAAATAGTACATATATATTGAATGGTGTGTATATATGTGTATATATCTTCTACAAATGTATATATTTAACATATACAAGTGTATATGTTTTACAAATTAGTATATAACTATATAACTATATAACTATATATATATATATATATCTTCTACAGATGTATATATTTAATGTATACAAGTGTATATGTTTTACAAATTAGTATATAACTATATATATATACATATTGTAGTATATATATATGTATATTGTAGTATATATTTTATTTAAAATAGTACATATATATTGAATGGTGTGTATATATGTGTATATATCTTCTACAAATGTATATATTTAACATATACAAGTGTATATGTTTACAAATTAGTATATAACTATATAACTATATAACTATATATATATATATATATATATATATATATATATATATATACTTATTGTAGTATATATATATGTATATTGTAGTATATATTTTATTTAAAATAGTACATATATATTGAATGGTGTGTATATATCTTCTACAGATGTATATATTTAATGTATACAAGTGTATATGTTTTACAAATTAGTATATAACTATATATATATACATATTGTAGTAAATATATATGTATATTGTAGTATATATTTTATTTAAAGTAGTACATATATATTGAATGGTGTGTATATATGTGTATATATCTTCTCTAGACGTATATATTTAACGTATACAAGTGTATATGTTTTACAAATTAGTATATAACTATATATATATACATATTGTAGTATATATATATGTATATTGTAGTATATATTTTATTTGAAGTAGTACATATATTTTGAAAGGTGTGTATATATGTGTATATATCTTCTACAGATGTATATATTTAATGTATCCAAGTGTATATGTTTTACAAATTAGTATATAACTATATATATATATATACATATTGTAGTATGTATATATGTATATTGTAATATATATTTTATTTAAAATAGTACATATATATTGAATGGTGTGTATATATGTGTATATATCTTCTATAGACGTATATCTTTAACGTATACATGTGTATATGTTCTATAAATTAGTATGTAAATATATATATATATATATATATATATATATATATTTATTGTTGTATATATATATGTATATTGTAGTATATATTTTATTTAAAGCAGTACATATATATTGAATGGTGCGTATATATGTGTATATATCTTCTAAAGTAGTATACATTTAACGTATACAAGTGTATATGTTTTATAAATTAGTATGTAAGTATATATATATATATATATATATATATATATATATTGTAGTATATACTTTATTTAAAGTAGTACATATATATTGAATGGTGCGTATCTATGTGTATATATCTTCTAAAGTAGTATACATTTAACGTATACAAGTATATATGTTTTATAAATTAGTATGTAAGTATATATATATATATATATATATATATATATATATATATATAGTAGTATATATTTTATTTAAAGTAGTACATATATATTGAATGGTGCATATATATGTGTATATATCTTCTAAAGTAGTATATATTTAACGTATACATGTGTATATGTTTTATAAATTAGTAT
The DNA here is from genome assembly GCA_030864215.1 of Capsicum pubescens. Taxonomy (NCBI): domain Eukaryota; kingdom Viridiplantae; phylum Streptophyta; class Magnoliopsida; order Solanales; family Solanaceae; genus Capsicum; species Capsicum pubescens. The sequence goes on from CM061549.1 coordinate 252,577,570, forward strand.
ATAAATATATATATATATATATATATATATATATATATTATACTATTATAGCATATGTTTTATTTAAAGTAGTACGTATAGTCATATATAATTATATATTGAATGGTACGTATATATGTGTAATTATTTATATATTTTTTAAAAAATATATATTGTATATTGGAGTGTATATAGTGTATATTGGAGTGTATATAGTGTATATTGGATTATTTATTTATTTTTTAAACGGGTTTGACCGGTTTTTAACCGGGTTTGACTGGGTTTTGGTGAGTTTGACCGGGTTGGGTTAAGTGGGCCGGGTTAGGGTGGGTTTTAATTTTTTTACTGTTTGGCCCAGCCCGGCCCGGATAGCGTCCAAACCGGCCCTTAACCGGCCCTCAACCCGGTTAAAAAGGAAGGGCCGGTTCCAGGTTAGCCCGGCCCGGTCCGTTTGACACCCATATCCCAATTACTCTTATTATTCATCTCTGACACCTATATGATTCTCCTATTATTTATGGTGCTGGCAAGAAAAATGAAGCGAAGAATGTGGAACATGCATGGTGCTCAACTTATTGATATAAGAAAACAAATAAGGGAACACCAAGTAATGATTGGGGAGTAGCATATAAAATAAATAACCATAGAAAAGATTAGTGCCAAACTGACGGAGATGAAAGCTAGATACTAACCTTGTAATGACCAGCAAGTTACGGACTTAGCTAATATTCAAAACCAATCTCAGACAAAAGAAGACAGCAAGTTTCTCACAAAGATAGTTTTAAAGAAGCAAAGATGGAGAATCAATCTTGGCTAACAAAACAAGTTCAATTAATGAAATTTCATGGGTTTCCCCGTGATGGACTGACAAATATGGTGAAAAAATAGATTGATGGAAGAAATGGGCTTAGAAAAAAACTTGATCAATTTGACTATAATATCCATGACTTGTAGGTTTAATTGAATAAAAAAATTGTCTCCTGTCCGATTACCAAATATTGAAGATAGTGCCCAATGTGTGCAACAAAAAGAGAATTCCAATTATTTGAACTAAATATTATTGATGATGCCGAGATTGACGAAGTATGCAAAAGTGTGGATGTCAAGGACAATATAATTTTGGAATTTGGGCTTGTTGAACCTTTTTATAAATATTTTTATTCATTGTATTTGAGTATTGTTGACATGAAAATCGAGCTAACGAAACTATGAAGAGGTGTATAGATGAGAAGCAAGAGCAAAAATGACATACCTCACTTAAGGGCCTAGAAGTGTAAGATGCAATATTTACTTCTTGGTTCTTTAATTTTGAAAGAGTAGAAAAACTACCCACAAAAGGACTTCATTGTGGATCGATGAAAAAGAACGACTACCACTTCAAGTAAAAGTTTAATAGAGTTCAACCTATTTTGATAATTGATACCGTGTTAAATTATATAGCCCATGTTATATAAAAATACATTTTGTAAGAGACAATATTTTTATTTATTTAATTATATTTTAACCAACATGCACACTGGGAGGAACATTATACTATTATTTATTGTAAGGATAGCTTGTTGAACAATTAAATTTTTCTTATCAAGAAAGTGCATTAGCATCTAGGACAAAAGAAACTATTTCTAAGAACCAATAGGTACATGCTGCCAAGAGCTTGGTCAAAGGAAGTTAAAGATCAAAATTCATAACTTCCACTCTATAACCTTCAAAAAGCCTTCCCTTTTATTTGGATAAAACATAATAGGATCCAATCAACTATAATTTTTACGATTAAGTGTTAGACGGATCAATCCAAATATACATATATCTATTATTATACTCTAATTTCAAGATCTATTATATTTTGTTTTGCAGCAAAATCACAAAAAAAGTGGATGATGAGGAAATTATAAATGCAAAGATTTTTGATCTGGTGATGATTGACGTCGACATAGAATGTATAGGTATAGATTATATATAGGAGTTCAAGACTATAGTCATATGATTTTGTCACGATCCAATCATAATTAATACCTGCCGTAACCTATGACAGGAGAATCATACTAGTCTTATCCTTACTCATGTAAGTCAGTGGCGGAGCCACAGCCGACGAAGGGTGGTCAGATGAACACCCTTTGTCGGAATTTTTTTCCGAGTATATAGGTTAAATATAGATATTTATGGTTATATACATGTTGTTGCACACCCTTGACAAGCTAGAGAAGCATAGTCCAGTGGTCAAGAGTATGCATTTCCGCATCAACAACTCGGGTTCGGAGTTTGGTAGTTGTAGCAGTGCTTTTTTTTTTTCTTTTTTAAACAGTTCTTTGCCCAAAGAAAAATATCAACACCCTTAACCAAAAGTCTGGCTCCGCCACTGACGTAAGTGTAACTCTCACATTCATATTATATAAATCCTTGTGTACTAAATAAGTTCTTAAAATGTTTTATTTAAATAAAAGTGAATAGAATAGAATAGAATGCGGAAACCTCTATTTATTACAATACTCAGGATCTGAAGTCACCGTACAAGAAATTTAAAAACAACTAAGTCTGAAAATAACTAGAATATCTTAAAATTATACCAAAAAGAAATTGTCTTAGCCCCGAAACAAGGGACACCAACATCATAAGGAGATCTGAAGGTTACTCGGACATGATGCTCACACTCAAAATTGGGTCTGAACTGCTATCTAGAGATAAGGTCGCGTGTCAACCATTGGAAGATGTTCTGCACTCAATATAAAAAAAAGAGCATAGGTAGCATTGATGCGGATAACTTGGGTAAACAAATAGATAAATAGATCTATTATAGCTCTAATGGATCTATTTTTATTTGTGCGTGGACATTTCTTAACTTCTCTAAATATTTTTATTTTTAGTGTATTTATTTTAATTTTATTAATGTTCATATCTTGGGGGGTGATTAGATAGTATTTGATTAAATGCTTTACTGTAATATTCTTTAGTTTTTTCTCTTAGTCTTTGTAATTCTTGTATATTATTTTGGAGGTATTCTAAATATTCTATATCTTTTGTTCTAAAATATTCAATTAAATTCTATTTCATAAGTATTTCTATTAATCTTATTTCTTCCATATCTTGTCTCCAATATTTTAAATACTCATAGTCTATCATTTTATCCTAAAGTAGTTGTGATACTGCAATTTTTTTTGTAATAATTTATTCTAATTGTACTATATCTGATATTAAATTCTAGGTTATCTATTTCGTTAATTATCCTGTCTTTTTCATCTATGAATAATTCCAAGTCTAAATCATATTCTAAACTGTCTTTTAATTGTAGTTGTTTTATGATTTTATTTATCCAAATTAATCTTTCTTTTAATTGTATTCTTCCTTTTCTAAGTTGGTTTCTATAATTAATTTCTTCGTATAGCCAATTTTATTTTTCTCCAACTCTTTGAATATATTCTAGCATTTTTTAATCTGTATAATATCCATCTGAATAATTATCTAGGTAGTAGTAGTGATTGTCATCACTTAAGTATATTTCTCCTAACTCGTCTTCTATCTGATTTATATCTAACTCTTCATCTTCAATGTTAAATATTTTTTCTCATATTATTTTCTTTACGTCTATAATTTCTATATCTCTAAGTATGTATAAAACTAGTACTTCAAAATTATCTGTCATTTAGGTGGGTTAATTAAATGCTTTTTCATAATATTCTTTAGTTGTTTGTTTTAATCTTATTAATTTCTCTATATTTTCATTAAGGTATTCTATATATTTTATATCTTTGGTTCTCATATATTCTTCTAAATTTGTTTTCATTAGTTTTTCTATTAATTGTATATTTTTCATATCCATTTTCCAATATTCGTAATTTATCATGGTTGATGTGTAGGTTTGGTATGTAAGTATTTATAAGAGTAGTTAGGTAGGTGAGGTATGTAATTTATTCTAGTCATAAAATATTTATCAAATATTTTTTCCAATATGATTTTTCTTATATCTACAATTTCTATATCTTTAAGTACATACAAAACAAGTATTTTAAATTTATCTACTATTTCGTCAGATAAATAAGTATTCATTTTTCATATGATGCTTTTTCAAAACATTTCCTTCAATCATACATAACAAAATATGATCATTTTAGATTACTATATACTAGATTATTCTTAAATAACATGTTCTTCGGTCACTATTAGCATGGTAATCTGCATACTTTTTCCTTAAACAACGCCTCTACTCTGACTACTCTCCTATCACGGCTTTCTTGCCTCACCGATTTCACCTTTAGGATGACATAGTTCTTAGGGATTTTTCTCCTTTTCCACTTTGCTAATAAACTTCTTAGCATGCTATTTTTCGAATAATTCTACTATAAAGTAACTAACATGAACTTATTTTATCATATCATGATTGTTAGGAATTTATGAATTTAGCTATTCATAACCATAAATAAATATACCTATTCTGGTAGATTTGATAATTTTGGGCTTTGTTCATCCATAACTTTTGCTTTGAAATGTATCTGTTTTTTTTAAATATTCAAAAGTTTTTTGTTTACAAAGGAGGACTTTTTGCTTCAACACATGAAGACTTGCCCTTAACTTGCCGGAGGCTTACATATTTATAGCCTAAGAAAACGCGTAAAACTTATCTACACTGTTCTTACTTTACACGTGCCTTAATTTTTACAAAATGGGTGCTTAAAAGTCTTAAAAGCTATTAATAGTAGGTACAAGGAAGTCAAAAAGTAATAATGACACTAAATTCCAAAAAATCTAATCTACTATCTCTATACGTAAAGAAATTTCAAGGAAGGCTAACTTTTCTTCCATATGTCATTTTCCTTGTCTCCTTCCATTATTGCTCCATTGATTTTTATCTTTTAGCTGACATCCTTATCTTCTTGGTTTTATTCTAGCTGGACTTCTGGGATAATATTATCTCCTCTATTACATTTCGAGCATTGATGGTCTAGATATTTGTGTCCAATTATCTTGCAATATCTTGTTAATAATCCGTCTGAAATAAATCTCTTCTTAATTGCTCTTGCAGTAGATTATTTTTTCTGGTTAAGTAACGTCATTATTCATTGTCTAACATCTTCCATATCTGTTTGTTGTAGCTCTCTTGAATTTGAATAAATCATTTGATGGTCTCTTGAATAATAGCTTCATATTGGGTTTCCATTGATGTAATTATTTGCTAATTCTTGAATAATTGTAGCTAATTCAATAAGTCGTTTATTTGCATAAAAATCAGGTATCTCGATTTTGGGTATCTCTGGCTGCTGCACAATATCTTCTGGTATAATCATATCTCTGGTTAATCCTATTTTTACAACTTGTATAACTAATTTGATCTCGTCGTATAATATCTCTGCTGGTGCAGTATAAAACTTTATATAAAATAGATTTCCTTTGGTTACTCTTTTATAGGTGGTGAATACTTATGTAATTCTTCTAGAGCTGTTAGTTCTTCTCCATCTTGGGTATATACGGTATTTAATAATCTGTAGTCGAAACATGTTTTTATTAAGCTTGGATTGGTTTTGGGTAGTACGATTAGCTTGTTGTAACCTTGCAATTTTTGGGTTATATAGTTTGTGTTTGGTTCTTGGATATTTGTAGCTTTGGGGTTAAGGTTTAGGAAAGTTTGTTCTTTGTAGATATTTTCTATATATCCTTGGGCCATATGGTTATAAGCTTTTTTATCTTGGTTCAAACTATCTCGATATGTGGTAATTTGTGGGGGTATGTACAAGGGGTCTTTTTGTATTTTTGGTATAAATGGTTTTTCAAATATCTTATTCATGTTCATGTTCTGATATCTTTGTCCACTAACTCCTTTGCTTGTACCTGCAATTGTAGATTGATAAACGTTATGGGTTTTATGGAGTGTCCCAACGTCTCCTTTTAGCTCTGGAATTTTAATGTCTTTCGATCGACATAGCTCTGCACACTGCCGAGTTAGCTGATTCGTAGCGTTAGACTTCAGTTTAACTTCATTAGTCTTTATCTTTTCTATTTCATCACCCATACTGTCCACTTTCATTGAAAACGTAGTTAGGGTTTTGAGTATCTTTTCTAAAGCATCATCTTCTATTATATCAGTTTGTGTAGCTTTGTCTTGATATGTAATCTGCAATAACATTTTTGTTAGTACTAATTACTGCAATTGTAAATGTAAAATTTAATATATTTAATACTAGTCTCCGAATCTCCTTCGTTGTAACTGAATTTTGTATTTTCTTTGTTAACCACCAACGTACCTGTGTATTATCTGTCCGTATAATAAATTTGTTATATACAATATATGGCTCAAATGCTAATAAACATTTATATAATGAACATAATTCTTTTCTATGTATTTCCCATTTTATTTCTGTTTCATTAAACGTACCTGAGTAGTATCTACAATGATGTTCTAATTTTTCTTCTTCATAACTATATTTAAGTACTCCTCCGTAATTATATTCACTAGCATCTGCTTCTACTATATATATAATTTTTTTTATTTTCATGTGGGAATTGTAATTTTGGTAATTCTTTACAAAATATTTTTATTTTCTGGACTTGTTTTTTATCTTCTTCGTTGTAATTATATTCTACGTTCTTTTTAAATTTTTTCTGTAAAGGCTTTAGGTTTTCTGCTAATTTTGGTATATATTCTCTTACTTGGTTTACTAATCCTAAAAATGATTGTAATTTCTTTTTTGTATCTAATTCTTCTTTTGAATTTATTATTTTTTGTACTATATGTTGTTGCATTTTTACTCCACTTTTATCTATTTGTATTTCTAAAAACTCTATCTGTTTTTTCATAATTTCGGCTTTCTTTTCACTTAAACTTATTCCCGATTTTTGTATTATATCTGTAAATTGTTCTAATAATGTTAAATGTTCCTCTTTAGTTTTTGTATATAGTAGTATATCATCTATGTATACTATACAATTAGGTAATTGTTTAAAATAACTATCCATAAAATGTTGATATCTACCTGGTGCATTTTTATATCCAATTGGTAATATGTTCCATTCATAAAATCCTTATGGTACCGTAAATGCGGTTAATTCCTTAGAATTTTCATCTAACTTTAAGTGGTAAAATCCTGATTTACAATTAAATTTACTAAAATAATTATATCCTTGTATTTGTCTTATTTTTAATATCTTATTTGGTATTGGATAATTATATGTCATAATTTTTGCATTTAGGTTTCTATAATCAATAACCATTCTACTTTTTCCTTTTTTTGTTCACTATGTTTATTTACTATAAATGTTGGACTATTGTGTTTACTATTGCTTTTTTGTATATACTGTTTTTCTAATAATTCATCTATATGCATTTTAATTCTTTTAAATCGTCAAAATTATATGTTAATGGTTTTTGAGTTATTATTCCATTTCTATCTATTAATTTAATTTTTATAGTAGTTTTATGTTTTTCCCATCCTTTTAATGGATTTTCACTATATAATTGTCTTAATCTTTTCTTTATCATTTCTACCTTATCTATTGAAAATATAGTTATTTCTTTTTTTATTTATCGAAAATACAACTAGTTCTACTGTGTCTTCTGTATTTTTTATATTTTCTAACTTTTGTGTAATTTTTTTACTTTCTTCTATCCAATCAGTTTTCTTTCTTATTTTATTAATAACTCTTTTTGCCCTTACTTTTTGTTTACATGGTGTTGTAAACCACCAATCTGTTTTAGTTATTATATGTGAGTATAATTTATCTAAAAATAGCATTCCTAAAAGCATATGTTTTGATGTTAGTTCATAATTATAGATTTCTCCTATTGTTATTATTTTATCCCATATCTGTATTTTTACATTTTTAGCTTTATATGTAATTAAGCTTCCTTCATTATTAAATCCTTTGACTACTATTGGTGTTTTTAATTTATCCCATTTACTTTCTGGTAAACAGTTGTATCTACATAAGTTTACTTCTGCTCCTGTATCTATCATAGGTGTATAATACCTATTATAATATCCTTCTACTATTATTTTTACAAGTACATATATTTTCATATCATGTTAAAACTCTTCTTATGAATAATCTTTCTTTATTATATGTTATAGATAATTGTGTATGTTCTATATTGTATGGTTTTACTCGTTCTAACCATTTTATTCCTAATATTATGTCTGCTTTTTGCATTTCTTCCTTTATTTCAAATTCTATTTTTATTTTTCTGACTCCTATTATTATTTCTTTTTCTGTCGTATCTTTAATGTTTATTAGACTCCTTGGTAGATCTGGACATATATCACCATTAGATTTTATTTCTTCACTTTTTACTAGATATTTTGCTATATAATTTTCTTCTTGTCCTGTGTTTAAGAGTATTAAATATTCTTTTTTATTTATTGTTCCTGTTATATAATATTAATTTAAATTAACTGTTGAAGTTGTTTCATAACTTGTTCTTTTTGATGAGCTTGATGATTCTGGTTTTTCATGAGCTATTTAACATTTATTATTTCTAAATCTTCTTCTATATCTATGTCTTTGTAACTATAATCATTATTATCAATGGGACAAGGAAAAGAAGAAGTATCATTGGGCTTCTTGGGAAACTCTTAGTTTTCCATATGAGGAAGGAGGTATTGGTGTTAAGAACCTTGATGATGTTTGCTTAGCTTTGCAATTTAAGCAATGGTGGACCTTTAGGTCCAAGAGATATCTTTGGGGTGACTTTCTACGAGCTAAGTATTGTCAAAGATCAAATCCTACTAGCAAAAATAGATACCGGTCAATCTCTTACTTGGAAACATATGATGTTGAATAAAGGCAATGCTGAAAAGTATATTCAATGGTACTTGAAGGGTGAAAATTATAGTTTTTGGTGGGATGATTAGCTTGGTGTAGGGCCTACTGCTTTACACAATAACTACATACCAAGTATTGATAATTCTACGATTTCGGACTTCGTTGTTGATGGTTTATGGAATGAAGAAAAGGTTAGACATCATGCACCTCCTTCTCTTGTTCATAAAATTCTCAACACTGTGTTCACATATCAAGAAGGTGCAGCTGATTGGGCCATTTGGAAGCTGAATTCTAGTGGTATTTTCTCTTGTTCTTCGGCGTGGAATTTGGTTAGGGAGAAGAAAAGAACCAGCTGGTCAGACTCTTTCATTTGGCATAAAAATATTCCTTTCAAGGTATCTTTTCTTTTGTGGAGAGCTCTAAGGTGTAAGCTACCTACTAATGACAAAATTATTACTTTTGGGCATGAACCAATAGCTTGTTTTTGTTGCTATAGGCCGGGTCTTGATACGGTGGAGCATATTTTTGTTATCGGTGATTTTGCTACACATATTTGGAGGTACTTTTCAGCTTTTTGGGGCATTCAACATGATACCACTCCTTTGAGGAATTTGTTGATGAAGTGATGGATTCATAAATATAATAATGAGGTTCACAAACTCATTCTTCAAGAAACTCCTATTTTTGTTTGTTGGAATATTTGGAAAAACAGGTGTGCAAGCAAATATGGGGGAAAGAATCTTGTACTACTAGAGTTAAATTCTCCATTATTAAGCAGCTTCATATGTTATTGATTACTGTTTATCCATATATTTCTGGGCTGAATAATTGGAGTGATCTTGTTATTATTATTGAGAATTGCCAACACGAGATGAAAGTTACTCAAGTTTGTTGGACCAAACCGCAACATACCATAGTAAAGCTAAACACGGATGAAAGTGCTTTGGAAAATCTGGAAAAAATTAGAGCAGGTGGCATTTTGAGAGATAGTGAAGGTAAGCTGATTTTTGCTTTTGCAGCACCTCTTGGAGTTGGTTCTAACAACCAAGCAGAGGTTCAGGCGGCTCTTATTGGCATTACTTGGTGTATACAACCTGGCTATAGTAGATTTATATTAAAAGTTGATTCTGAACTTCTAGTCAAGTGGCTCAAATGTGATATTAAACCACCTTGGAGCATTTGCAAGTATATTGAGGAGCTACAACATCTCATCAGGTTACTTGACTGTTTCAGATGTTCTCATATATAGAGAGAGGCGAACTTTGCGGCCGACACTTTATCTAAGCATAGCCATGATGTTGATTCTACTCAGTATTATTATAGTTTTCATCATTTGCCTCGGGAGATTAGAGGATGTTTCACACTTGACAAAATGGGTATGGCCACATTTAGAAGGAGGAAGCTGAAACGTATCAAGAAACCACCTTAGCTGAAGCTGGAGGTTCTTGCACTTGTTATCACTTGTTTGTTTATCTTATCTCATCATCTTCATCGTCGCTATTCTCTCAAGTTTATAGCTTTTATGAAGTGGTTTAGTTTTATTTTGATTTTCTTCTTACTTTGTAAAGGGAGAGTCTCCCTTATTTATGATTTCCTAGACTATACTGTGCTGAGATGAGTCCTCTCTTCTAGGTGTTTAGATCTAGGTTTTAATTTTAGAATCAGGGATGAGTCGACCGACCTTAGTAGGCTAGTTGACTTTGAACCACCATAGGATCGGAGATAACGTCTATGCCCCCCTCCTTGTATTTTTTTTCTTTTATTCATGATAAGGCTTGGGGGTGTGGGGCTAAATCCCTGACCGCCATGAGAGGTGAGAGCCTCGGGTAAGGTCTGTTTCTAAAAAAAAATAAAAATAGAAATACTGAACTACTGAGATAAACTGAAATGAAACAATCATGTCCTTGATAGATGAGGACTCGCCTCGACTGCTACTGCTGAAAAGCTGAACTTTCTAAGCGCGGTCAAGAAACTGTGCATTCGAACCTATTGTTGACACCTAATTTTTACCCTCCACGACTAAGTTTGAATTCGAGTTTCTTCGATTTTAAATAAAGTCACAATATTTATTTTAATTTAATAAAAGTTTTTCAAAGTATTTATCTGGGTGATTTTGTCATTTTTAGTAACGATTATATGTTTCTTATTCACTCATACAAAATTATATGATTTTGTTATTTAAATAACTATTTGATGAAAAATTGAATTTTAATTTAGGGTTATCTCGAAAATTGATTCAAACAGTTAAAATTTTAATTTAAAAATAATTTAGCCTCAAAATAATTTATTTTAAAAATAAAATAAAATAAAAATATTTATTTAATCTTATTAAATCAAGAGACTCGGGATTAAACTAATTATTAATTTATTTCAAATTTTACTTCAATTTAGTTAATTAATTTAATATGGACACAATCAAAATTAATTAGATTACAGTTATAATACAATTGATAAATTAATTTTTAAATTTTCTAGATTTTAAATTAAATTAGCTAAATTAAAAATACCCATTACCCCAATAACCCCTAGCCCATTTCTTCCTTTTATTTAACAACTCTCACCAGCCCAATCCACCAAATCGACCCGACCTAAACCCTTATTTCCCCTTTTCCTTAATTTCCCTCAAACAGCGTACAACAACCACCGTTCCAACATTAACATCAACTCACTCCAAACACGCAGCCACGCAATGAGCACACAACGAACTATTCTTTCGCCTTTTACTAAAGAAGATCGTGGCATACGCCTATTTTTTGAGGGAGAAATCTCCCAAAAAAAAAGAAAAAGAAAAATCTCACTCCAAACAACATAACAACGACCAGCTACAACACGCGATGACGACGTGCAAACGACGAAACGACTGCGTACTACGACCATCCCCACGCTTACAACCACCACCAACAGCTGTGAAAATGGCGTGCAATAGTAATAGCGATGACAGCATCAACGACAAGACCCCAGCCACCTCATTTACCATTTTGCCCTCTCATATATCCGTTCTTGGCTAAAATCAGAAAATCTTTCATCTTTTTCAGTGTGTGGTTCACCTATTTGGGAAGCCATTAATTCACCTCCATTGACCACAAAACCAACGACTCTTTTCTCTTCTTTACACTGATCTTGAGGTACAAATAACATTAATGGTTTTTCGTCCTACTGTGGAGCTCAAATCTCTCAAGAAAATCAGCTCAATTGGAATTTGAAATCCATGAAATTCAAATCCAGAACCCTAGTAGACTCCCCCCATTTTCTTCTATAAATAGGTGATGGGGATACAAGGGGGAGAGGATTTTGGAAAAAAATTGGGGGTTCTAAAGGTGATTGTCTTTAACCTCACGAAATCGAAATTCTCAAAGAATCGTCGAAATATCGGAATTCGACATTCCCGTTCAAATTCTACTGGTTAGAATCAACTCGAGGTGGTGGAATTTCATTCGACTGAAAGTTCGTCGTTCCGGTGTCGCTGCCCACGAAAAGGTAAAGACTCACCTTCTTCTTTTATTTTCTCTTTTCTGTTTTAATGATTTTAACGTGAAGCATGTTGTATAAGTGAGTTTGGGGCTAGTCTTGTCTGAAGTATTTGTAGTCAATGACATTTTGAGAATTCCAAGTTTAAATTGTGGCGTTCAATGTTGAGAAGCATTAAGCTTGGTGGTCTAGGATTTATGTTTTGTTAATGTATGGTTTATTGATTCAACAGTCGTTTGTTGACTGCGAACAATTTCATCTTTTACATTTTTTTATTTTAGACGTTCACGTGGAATTCTGAAAGTTTCTTTCACAGTCAATATACACAGTTGAAAGGGCTGAAAATTTATGAAAATAAGCCCAAAAATTGGGCAGATTTCAATGGGCCAAATCTTAACTTTTTCTCTTTAAGTTTATTTATATATTCCTATTTGATTACTTATTTGTAATGAACCTTGGTTAGATCTAATTAAATCCCTTTTAGAATTGTCATTTCTATTTTGTCCTTATATATATATATATATATATATATATATATATATATATTTTATATATAATTCGTCACATAGTTTAAACTCTCGGGTTAATAAAAATAGTCTCTTTATGTTTTTTTCCTTGAGAATAAGCTTTAAAAAAAAAGAAAAATTTATGTCATTTTAATTTATTATTGTGTTAAGGTATTTTATATAAGTTAAAAGAAAATTCTCATCAACCTAAAATCAATTTTCGTTGCAAAAAAGAAAAAAAATCAAAACATTTCCGCTAATTAGTCGAATTTCATAATTTGTTTCAATTAATATTTTTCGTTAAAAAAAATAATAAGTGTTTATATTATAAAAAACGATATTATAATCGCTTTTCTTTAACAAATAATTAATAAATGAATCCAGTTTAGTTCAACCTTCTTCAAAGAAGATTTCTTTAAGTTAAATAAGATCAATTTTTCTCGAATAAATAAATGTCGTCTTAGGTCTTCAAAAATTTAAGTAAATAATTTTAAAATCAATATTTTTGTAAAATTAGCTACTTTTTGTAGTTAGTCAAAATGATCTTTTGGTGAACCGTTTTTAAACGGACACTCCTTAGTGCCTTGAAAACCTTCTTAGGGTATTAATTGAAGCCTTACTTAGTTTCTCTTATTTCAAAGGTTTATTTCTGTTTTTGAATCTTTGAAATATTTTTTTAAAATTTTCTTGGTATTTTCTATAAAAAATCAAGTGGCAACTCTGTGAAAAAATTATTTTGAAATTTTCTTGAATTTTGAAATAGTTTTATTTTAAAAAAAGGTCAAAATTATTTTTTCCTTTAAAATGAAATCTGAAAAAGGATAAAATACCTATGATATAAGACATCATAACACGAAGAAAAGTATGCGGTCAGTACTTTGAATGTAATGGTATATGAGATGAGGTTAGGCCGAAATGCAAGGGTTACTGTGCTTGAAATAATGACTGATTGAATAGCATAAGATAACTAAGTATGCATGCATGAAAACTAAAATATTGGGAATACAAGACCAAACATATATACATTTCTGAAATAATCTGTAAACTGAAATGTTGAAATCTAATAATTGAATAACTGATAATCTGTATGCTTTGGTCAAACAACTTGAATTGAATTTTGTATTGAATACTGAACTGAAATTGTGGGAGATATCATCTAACCGATATGCCCCAATCTGAGCTAATCGGTGTCCAACCTATACCCCAGTTGTGAGGGTGTCAGTATCGTGCCACTGGTACTAACATATAGCTGTGTGGATCCACTCATTGGTGTCCCGAAGGACCAAGGTGTCAAGCCTAACTGACGGGTGAACCCTGAGAGGAAGTCAAGCCTAACTGACAGGCGACTCCTCAGAGAAAGTCAAGCCTAATTGACGGGTGACTCCTCATATCCTATGCTAGCTATGTAGGTATGGAATACATGGACCACTACCAATGACTTCCTAACTGGTGGGAAAGCCCCCATCCCTACATTCACTTGGTGCTAAATCCTACTCCCAACTGAACTGACACTGATTACTGGACTGAACTAAGCTTAACTGAACAAACAACTGACTTAATGATAATACTCACGGTATATCTGAATTCACTCTAAAGATACTGAAATTATGTAAACAGCTAAGTATCGGGTGTTCATAACCCTCCAGCATTGAATGAAAATAACAATACATATATATAAAAGCTTTGAAACCATAGTAGGGGATCATTGTTACAAATCCAACACTTAGGCATTTCATCAAACACATGAGAGTCGTGAACTTAAACATGGGAATGAGTAAATCCTGTGATAATAACATAATTACAATACTAAAACCATGAGTTAGGGCTTCACCAAGAAAATTTCATCATTAAAACATGTATGGGCTTATTTCATCGAAAAATACTTGTAAACGTAATTTATAATTAAAATTCGTAAGAGCTTCATGGAGATAATTCATCATAAACATGTATAATTAATAATTTAAAACATAAAAATAGATTCTTGGACTCCATGGATGAAAAGGGCCCATGGATGAACATTACACATACCTTAACCCTTAAGCTTTAAAGAAGAAAACCAATCTTGAAGATTTCTTGAAGGTTCATGGATTTTGGAAGCTTGAATTCTTGTTTTCCTTAGAGAGGAAGGAATGAAATTTGATAATCTTGGGGAAAGAGTAGGGTTTGATTTGAGAGGAAATTGGGGAAGATGGACAAATAATGCCCCAACTGATATGTTAATTAATTTTTTTATGAATTGATTCAATGGGAAAAAACATAAAGGCCCCTTAGAAGATTAAATTCGTAATTGAAACACAGTTTAATGGGTCACCGCAACGCGATGAGGAGTCCATCACTATATGCACAGCGATGCGATGCTATCACGGTGAGCGGCTAGAGTTGAAATCCAAACACGACCCAATCCTCTTCCGAAAAATTTGAAACTTCCCCGAGGCATGCTTCTTACACCCCTGAACATGAATTAACTCAAAAACCTACGTCTTAGGATTGGGAAGATCAATTTAAAAATCATCAAAGTTAAGAGGCCAAAAATATGACTAAGTCCCCAATACTTAGTGAAATTTTCAGGCTTTAAACCTCTTATGCATGCAACTAGGAGCCGAACTAAGCTAAGTATAATATGGGGTATTACAATATCGCCCCCTTGGGAACATTCAACTTCGAATGAGACTGATTAAGCTGAGAATACTGGGGAACCTGAAATCACATACTGAACATGCATAACTGAAAACATGATTACATGATTGAGCCTGAAACATGATACGTGAACTGAATATCATGAGCTGAAATGATTCCTTGAATACATGCAATGACACGAGAATGGTTATAAGGCCAAGATAAAAATGAGAGAGTCATCTTATGAGTAACCATTGCCTCAGTATGGATCTGGTTTCGTAAATAAAAGTTGAGAGGTTTAGGACATGAAAACTTGGGGTAATGCAACATCTCCCCCTTGGGATTATTTGTCCCCCGAATGATACTGACTTGGCTGAACTACTAAGAAAAGACTGATATAATTCAGGAGGCACTTATGAACTGAATCATGACTGAATGTGTGAATCTGAATCATGATGCATGAATTGAACTGAAATCACAATTTACATGGATCCGAACAAACAATCTCTTGGAATGGCAATATTCATGAAACTTCTAATAGTAAATCCGAATAAACAATCTCTTGGAATGGAAATATTCATGAAAATTCTAATAGTAAAACTAGATCAGATGATGGAACAACTATATGAACTTGTCTTTCTAATTGCTAAACTGAATTGCTGGCTATATGGACTGAATTATACTGAAAGCTTATACTCAACTGCCGTATTTAGTCAATACTCTTTCTAAGAAGTTATAATAACAGTAGGAAGCAAAGAATTTGGGCATAATCTGAATAAGATATATGAGTAACGACTCTTCATATGGCTATAACTCTTTAACATGTAACATAGGCCTATGAAACATAAACTGGAATTGCTATGCCTTAGACAATGCAACTGCTACTCTCAAGCTTAAACATACTCCTCAAATACTCCCTCAACTATACATTCTGCTTCAATACCACACTTCACTTGAGGCTATCGAAAATGTTCACATTGATGATTGAAGTCTATGCTGAACTAAATTCTCTCACTATGTTTGAGCCTACTCGAATCTACAAAGTGCACCCATAACACTATAATACTAGTCGGAATCATCAATTCAATGCACCCTGCGTTTTCACAACTTCTCATCTCAAGAATAATTCTTCTTACTACTTCAATAACTAAATTCAACCTCTTACTAGAAATGCAATAATGCACAATGCACCCATCCACTTATATATACCAACATGACGTTCAATCCTATTATTATAACCACACATGAACTTCTAGGAAACAACCCATCCAAGCATCTTCACAACTTCTCATATCAAGAATAATTCTTCTTACCACTTCAACAACTAAATTCAACCTCTTACTAGAAACGCACTAACGCACAATGCACCCATCCACTTATATGTACCAACATGACGTTTAAGCCTATTATCATAACCATACATGAACTTCTAGGCAACAACCCATCAAAGCATCTTTTTCGTACTCTCTAGTACTTCTATCATTAACAACTTTCATGCGCTATTCTTAAGAAAATCACACACAGAATTTCAACTAACTAATACATATATCAAAAACTTGGCCTCAATTTTATTGCACACTTATAACCTTAGATCAAACAAGCATACAACAATCTTTCCCCAAAAATAAAATATTTACTCTCTCCCATCTAAACAACTATTTATCACCACTATCATTTCATAAGGAGAGGTCACTGAAAGGTTAGAGCGTGAGGGCCTGAAGCACGAAAGAATACTATGCATAACTTGGATGCTTAACTGAGGCCGGAGAAATAGATTATACATGACATGGATTTATTACAGAGATAAAACTAAGGATATACATGACATAATATGAATTTTGCTGATCATTAAGAGAGTAGAAAGAGTACTAGAACTGAACATACTATAAAGCATGAGTACACGAGTCATGAGCTGCATGACCAGAGTTTGGAGTTTATAAATTTCATGAAATATGATTCGTACAACTGAGTAAACTGGAACTCCTTATACTAAGAACTAGAAGCATACATGATTCTATGAAAGGTGCGTGAATTTGAACTATGATCATGGAGCTGACATGTAAGGCATGAGTAGATATCATGACGACTGAAAAATA
Source organism: Capsicum pubescens (assembly GCA_030864215.1). Classification (NCBI taxonomy): domain Eukaryota; kingdom Viridiplantae; phylum Streptophyta; class Magnoliopsida; order Solanales; family Solanaceae; genus Capsicum; species Capsicum pubescens. The sequence goes on from CM061549.1 coordinate 252,594,980, forward strand.
GAACTTTGCACTGAGAAAAGGATGGGTTAGGAATCATCCTCCTTTACTGCTGTTCCAAAACACACTAGCATCACTACTAGAATCTGTGAGCCTAACTTGGTTACTTATTCTATCATATCCCTCCTTAGCTTTAAGCCACCACTCTAAGTTTGTAGGACCCTTTTGATAAACTCTAAACTGAACTGCAACCACTTTACTCCAAAGTTCAAAATATGATAATACTCATCAGTAACAAATTCACCTTGAAAGATTACTTGAAAGTGCAAAACTGTAATGCCCCAAATTTGGTACCCAGAATGCTACACGGTGCTCATGACCCCGAAGTACCACAAGCTAACCCATGACTAATATCTGTACCTGTATACTACATAAAATACTTTATAATGTAGAAATATAAACTGAAAGGCCATAAGGTTCAATACTGAACATGATCTGAATTATATAACATCTGTGTGGGGTGATACAATACCCAACATACTGAAGTCTGAAACTTAATAGTCTAGAAAGCTTTTAACTGACTGAACTATCTGAGTAAGGAGTTGATGGGACATGTCCCCAACTGACTCTAACTAATAAACTGATTAATAAGATAATAGGAAATAATCATGTCCTCGAATAATAAGGACTCACTTCTAACTCTGACTGCTGAAACTGGAAGCTACTGCTGATCTGGAGCTCGTGTCTCTGAACCTATGGTCTAAGACACCATAGTGCAAATGCATCAGTACTTTGAATGTACTGGTATGCATGTGAGGTAGGCTGAATGCATGGGGTTCATATGCATGAACAATACTGTCTAACTGACTAATATGAACGTGAGAATACATGCATGCATACATAGTAACTATATCTGAAAATTGTGATAACATGAGTATGCTGATGACTAACATGACTAATGATTGAATTTTGATAACTGATAACATGAGTGACTATATCTGACAGTCCTGAATCTGATGAAACAAGCTGAGTTCCATACTGTATCTGAATTGACTATATCTGACAGTCCAGAATTCTGAAAAACTATCTGAGTTCTTTTACTGAAACTGATACTGAGATTGTGGAAGGTAGTCATCTATTCGACATGCCCCAAATGACGTATTATAGTTGGATTGAGGTCCAATCTGTGCCCTAATTTGAAGGGTGTCAATACCGCACCACTGATAAGGACAACATGTGAGTGACCCTAATAAAACAGGTAACTCTAATAAGAATGGTGGGAACCCTCATATAGCAGGTTAAGCCATCTCATCTACCCTCATATAGAAGGCTATGATGTCTCAAACTATACTGGATACATAGTTCTGGAACGCAAAGATTGCTTCCAAGAATCACACCCTCATATAACAGGTGAGTTCCCACCCTTGGGTTCGCTCGTGCTAATTTCTACCCCCATCTGAATAGACAGTGAACATGATTTACTGAACTGAACATGGATTGAGTTACTAACTTTCGTTGACTGACAGAATACTACTGATAGCTGACAACTGAGATCATAGAGGTTTCCTGAGTCATAAGACTATCTGAAGTCTAAGGATCATAGCTTGACTTGGAGTATCGTGGAAATATGACATGGCTTTAGGAACACAACTAATATTTCGGGTACAAGTACCCCCAGGACTCGATGGGAGGAAACTGACCAAGCATAACTTACTTGAACATATAACTAACATCATAATTCATAATACATTTATAAAAGCATTCCATCAAAACATGTGATAGGCATAACTTGTACATACATGGGGATTTCATGATATCATACTAGTTGGGAATTATTCCTTCATCTAGGTATTTAATCAAACACATGGTAGGCATAGCACATGTAGACAACATTATACAATAATTAATCATCATGATTCATCTCTAATTTCATCATCCTAGGGTTTATTCATAGGTTCACATGAATATACATCTATACAAACCAATTCCACATAAAATTGATTACCCAACATGGATTTTAATTCAATTGATCATTCTCAACATACAGAAAACAAAACCAACTTGAAACTCATAAAGAAATCCATAAACTTAAACTTAGAAAAGATATTCTTGGGCTTTATAGACAAAAGGAGTCCATGAATGAACACTACACATACCTTGGTTCGTGATTTCATGAAGATTGATGGAGGAAGTTCTTAATTCTGAATCTTCTATAAAAAGCCCTAGGTTATTCTTGAGAGGTTTTTGAGAGAAGAGAGTGTATTTTGGGTGAAAAGTTGCTGAATCACGTGTTGTTGGGTTTAAATAGAGATAGGAAATTGACCCTTTTAACCCTGGACATGTTATTTAATTTCAGTAAATTTTTTCCAAACTGAACCCCTGGCACGATGCGGTGCTATCACGCCGTGTCACTGGAATTTGACAATTGAGAAACCGAGGGATGGCACAATGTAAAGCCATCGCGTTGCCCCTTCTTTTATGACCTGGAACTTTGGCGCGACGCGAAGGAAATCGCGCTAAGACACTGGAAAAGGACAATTCTAAATTTGGGCCCTGGCGCGACGCGCCATAATCGCGGACCCCTACTGAAATTTTCCAAATGCCATTTCCTCTTGTGGCGCGGCGCGCTACTAACTAATGTGGCACTGTTTTATGACGGAAACTTGAAATAGTCGTAACTTCTGACCCGATTATCGAATTTGGGCGAATCTTATATCGATGGAAAGCTTATTGAATTTTCCACATGACAAAAAGTGAAAATCTTGAAAATTCCTCATGGAATAACCATAATTCAATTTAGAATCTAATACTAGACATTCTTGAGATGAAATTAGCTAGGAAAAAAGTATGGGGTATTATAATATCTTCTCCTTGAGAACATTCATCTTCGAATGAGACTGACTAAGAGGGAAGAAAAGACAACTAACGTACATACTGAACATGAATAAATGGAACATGATCTCATGACTGACATGACTGACAAGGTGAACATATAATACTGAACATGCATAGCTGATGCATGTGTAACTGATTCATGAATGCATGACTGAGTGTTCTGAAGAACTAAGTTTCTCACAATGAGAATGCATGTCTGATGCATAATTACATAACTGAACTGATACATGCGTGCATGACTGAATATGCAATGGTACTTGATACCAAGTTTATAATGGGAACGTGAACATGAAACTGCATACCAAGTTTGTGATGAACACTGAAAATGAAACTGAGTAAGCTTAAGGAGAACTGTTACCTTGAGCTTGATGTGAGTTGGAAAAGAAAAGGTGAGTATACTTGGTACGCATGTCTGCCTCTGCTTCCCAAGTAGCTCCCTCGACGGACTAATTTTGCCAAAGAACCTTAACTAGAGGGACTTCTTTATTCCTCAATCTACGAGTTTGATAGTCTAAGATTTCGACTGGAATCTCTTCATAAGAGAGAGTGTTTTGAACATCAATGCTATAAATAGGGACTACAGCTGATGGGTCACCTATTCACTTCTTGAGCAAAGAGACATAAAAGACTGGATGAACAGAGGCTAGATCTGAAGGCAATTCGAGCTCATAAGCTACCTTGCCAAATCGATTGAGAATCTTGAAGGGACTGATATATCGGGGACTGCGTTTCTCTTTCTTGCCAAACCACTTCACTCCCTTCATGGGAGAGATCTTTAGATAGATATAGTCACCAATCTCGAACTCGAGATCTTTTCCACGAACATCTACATAAGACTTCTGTCGGCTCTGAGAAGCCCAAAGTCTTTCTCTAATCAACTAAACTTTTTATAAGGCATCGAATACTAAGTCAGGCCCTATGATTGAGGCCTCACTAACTTCGAACCAACCAATTGGAGACCTACATATCCTACCATAGAGATATTTGAATGGAGCCATTTGAATACTGGAATGATAGCTGTTGTCGTATGCAAACTCAATCAAAGGTAAGTGATCATCCCAACTTCCCTTGAAATCGATTGCACACGCCCTTAGCATATTTTCTAACTTATGAATGGTCCTTTTTACTTGACCATCTGTCTGAGGATGAAAGACTGTACTGAGATAAACTTGGGTACCAAAACCCTTATGGAATGATTTCCAAAAATAAGAGGTGAACTGGGTACCTCTGTCTGAGATAATGGAAAATGGAACATCGTGCAATCTGAACAACTCCTTGATGTAGAGTTTGGTGTAATCCTCGGCTGAATAAGAGGTATGAACTGGAAGAAAATGATCTGATTTGGTCATTCTATCTACAATGACCCAGATTAAATCATGCTGATGACGAGTTCGAGGAAAACTCATCACGAAGTCCATGTTCACAACTTCCCACTTCCAAGCAGGAATACTGAACTCCTGCATAGACCCACTAGTCTTCTGATGCTCTATCTTAACCTTCTTACATGTAGAACACTTAGCCACAAACTCTGCAATGTCACTCTTCATCCCACTCCACCAATAGATTTCCCGCAAGTCGTGGTACATCTTTGTGGCCCTTGGATGAATAAAGTAGCACACACCATACGCTTCTGCAAGAATTCACTGCCTTAAGTCATCTACACCTGGAACATAGAGATAACCCTGACAACGAAGAACACTATCTCCCCTTTAGGAGAAAACCTCTATTTTTTGATCCTAAACTGACTCTTTCAACTTGACAAGGCTGGGATCTCTATCTTGCTTTTCTTCCACCTCGAAAACTAGAGATGATTCTGAACTACTCTGAACCCATATATCACCATCATCTGTATCAACTAAGCGAACGCCTAGTTTGGAAAGCTGATGGATTCCTTTGCTAAATTCTTCTTACTATCCTCAACATGAGAAACACTACCCATGGATAGTCTACTGAGAGCATCGGCCACTACGTTGACCTTGCCCAGATGATAAAGGACACTTATTCTATAATTTTTCAAGAGCTTTAACCACCTTCTCTGACAAAGATTGAGATCTTTATGAGAAAAGACATACTGAAGACTCTCATGATCTGTGAAGATATCTACATGAATACCATATAGATAATGCCTCCAAATCTTTAAGGCAAAGACTACGGCTGCTAACTCAAGATCATGAGTAGGATAATTCTTCTCATGGGATTTAAGCTGTCTGGATACGTAGGCTATGACCTTACTATGCTGTATAAGGACACGACCCAAACATACTTTGGATATATCATAATACACTATGAAACCATATGGACCATCTGAAAGAGCTAATACTGAAGCTGAGGTGAGTCGAATCTTAAACTTCTAAAAACTCTTCTCGCAAGGATCTAACCACTGAAACTTGACTTTATTTTGAGTCAATCTAGACATAGGGGATGCAATAGAAGAAAATCCCTCAATAAACCGTCTGTAATAGCCAGCCAAACACAAGAAACTCCTAATATCTGATGGAGAGACAGGGCGAGGCCAGTTTCTTACTGCTTCGGTCTTTTAAGGATCTACTCTAATGCCATCACCGAAAACGATGTGACCAAGGAATGCTACTGACCTTAGCCAAAATTCACACTTCCTGAATTTGACATACAACTTATGATTTCTGAGAGTCTGAAGTACTATTCTGAGATGGTCTGCATGATCACGCTCACTGCGGGAATAGACCAGGATATCATCTCTGAAGACTATGACGAATATGTCCAAATAATGATTAAACACACGGTTCATCAAGTCCATGAAAGAGGATGGGGAATCGGTAAGACCAAATGACGTGACTAGGAATTCGAAGTGACCATACCGAGTAGGGAAAACTATTTTTGGAATGTCACATTCTCTGACTCTGAGCTGATGATAACCAGATCTGAGGTCTATCTTAGAGAAATAATTGGCACCCCGAAGTTGGTCAAACAAGTCATCGATTCTGGGAAGAGGATACTTGTTCTTGACCGTGACCTTATTGAGTTGACGGTAGTCTACACATATCCTAAGAGAACCGTCTTTCTTGGGTATGAATAATACTGGAGTGCCCTACGGGGAAACGCTGGGCCAGATGAATCCCTTATCTAAGAGATCCTTCAATTGTTCTTTCAGTTCTCTGAGTTTTGCTGGTGCCATTCTGTATGGCGGAATAGATATAGGCTGAGTATCTGGAAGAAGATCAATGCCGAAGTCTATTTCCCTTTCGGGAGAAATTCCTAGAAGATCTTCGAGAAAGACATTTGAATATTCACCTACAACTGGAACTGATTCAAGGCTGGGAGTTTCAGAACTAGTGTCCTTAACTCAAACAAGATGATAGACACATCCTTTAGATATCATTTTCCTTGCTCGAAGTTAGGAAACAAGCTGACCCCTAAAAGCAGATATACTACCCTTCCACTCTAGGACGGGTTCATTCAGAAACTGAAACTGGACTATTCTATTTCTGCAGTCGACTATGGCATGGAAGGAATGAAGCCAATCCATGTCGAGAATGACATCAAAATCAGTCATCTCTAATTCAACTAAGTCTGATAAAGTGACTTTCTGAAATATCATAATCGGGCAGTTCCTATATACCCGTCAGGCTATGATGGTTCTACCCACTGGGGTAGAGACTGAAAAGGGCTCTACTAGGATTTCGGAACTGATTTTGAAATCGCCTGCTATATAGGGAGTAACAAAAGACAAAGAAGCTCCTGGATCCAACAAAGCATAAACATGTACATGAAAGATCTGTAACGTACCAGTAACTACATCAGGAGAATTTTCCTAATCCTGTCAGGACTAAAGAGCATAGAGACGATTTGGGCGTTGCCCACTAGTAGCAATGGTGGTGGCACCCTGCTGATTCGGGCGATCAGACTGAGCTGAGGAGCAATTCTATTAACCCTGAGGACCTGGCTAAGGATAGTCTCTGACTCTATGGCCTGGCTTGCCACATCCAAAATAAATACCACTGCCAGCTCGGCAAATACCCTAATGATACTTGCCACAAGTCTGGCAAAGAGTATAGGTGCGAGCACTGCTAATACTGCCCTGGGACTTAGAGCCTGACACTCTATCTTTTTACCCTCTCTGAACTTAGGAACTGAAGCACTGGCTGAAGAAGAGGCTGGAACTGATGACTTAGGACGAAACTGGGAACAATTTTCTCCTTCTGATTTAGGCTGAGCGAAGTTGAAACTACCTGTCTTCGCTCTCTTATTCTACTTCTCCTTCTGGTTAATCTTCTGTTCCTCTATCTGCTGAGCATGAGTCATAAACCTTGCTAAAGTCATGTCACTGTTCGGCATGGCAGATCTGCACTCATTTACCATGCTATCATTTACCCCTTAAACGAACTTACTCATCTTGGCTCTGCTTTCTGCAACCACATGAGGGGCATATATGGCTAATTAAGTAAACTTAAGAGAATACTCTTTAACCGTCATATTTCCCTACCCGAGGTTGATGAATTCTATCACCTTAGCCTCCCTAAGCTCTTGGGGAAAGAATCTGTCTAAGAATACAGTGGCAAACTCCTCCCACTCTATAGGACCTGCATAATCTGACCTCTCTGACTTTCACTGCTTGAACCAAGTATGAGCCATATCCTGTAATTGATATGCAGCTAGCTAAGAACTCTCACTAGAAGTAACCCCCATTATGTCTGTAACCTTCTGCACCTGATCTAGGAGTTCTTGAGGGTCCTCATCTGTCTTAGACCCGAGAAAGGATGGAGGATTCATTCGAGTGAAATCCTGAATCCTGGTTGTAGCTGAATTGTCCACTGGATTGGCCGAAACGACAACTGGTCGTTCATTCTGAGCAACAACTGAGTTAGCAAGAGTAGGGAATGCAGCTCGGAACTCTGCATGAGAAACATGTTCGCCCAAAGGATCTTCGGGCTGAGGGGATGACTGATTTCCATTTCTTCTTTTAGGAGGCATATTCTATAGAAGAAAGGGAGAACGAATTAGACTGAGAGATTGACTTGAGATTATACTCACTGGCACGACATGAATACTAAAAGAGGGGAAACTGTTCCTAAAACATCTTATAGCCTCATGTACATAAATGTGGCGCGGAACACACCCATGTACAAGACTCTACTAGATGCGACTTTCAGACTTCCTAGGACTCTATTGAACCTTAGGCTCTGATACCAAGATTGTAACGCCCCAAATCTGGTACCCGGAATGCTACACAGTGTTCATGACCCCAAAAGACCACAAGCTAACTCATGACTGATATCTGTACATGTATACTGCATAAAATACTTTATAATGTAGAAACATGAACTGAAAGGCCATAAGGTTTAATACTGAACATGATCTATATGATATAACATCTGTGTGGGGTGATAGAATTCCCAAAACAAAACTGAACATACTGAAGTTTGAAACATGATAGTCTAGAAAGCCTCTAACTGACTGAACTATCTGAGTAAGGAGTTGATGGGACATGTCCCCTACTAACTTCAACTAATAAATTAATTAATGAGATAATAGGGAATAATCATGTCCTCAAATGATGAGGACTCACTTCTAACTCTAACTGCTGAAACTGAAATCTACTGCTGATCTGGGGCTCGTGTCTCTGAACCTATGGTATAAGACACCATAGCGCAAATGCATCCATACTTTGAATATATTGGTATGCATGTGAGGTAGGATGAATGCATGGGGTTCATATGCATGAACAATACTGGCTAATTGACTAATATAAATGTGAGAATACATGTATGCATATATAGTAACTATATCTAAAAATCGTGATAACATGAGTATGCTGATGACTAACATGACTAATGACTGAATTCTGATAACTGATAACATGAGTGACTGTATCTGACAGTCCTAAATCTGATGAAACTACCTGAGTTCCGTACTGTATCTGAGTTGACTGTATCTGACAGTCCTTAATTCTGAAGAACTATCTGAGTTCTTTTACTGAGACTGATATTGAGACTGTGGGAGATAGTTATCTAACCAACATGCCTCAAATGATAAATTATAGCTGGATAGGGGTCCAATCTGTGCCCTGATTGGAAGGGTGTCAATACTACGCCACTAGTAAGGACAACCTGTGAGTGACCCTAATATAACAGGTAACTCTAATGAGAATAGTGGGAAACCTCATATAGCAGGTTAAGCCACCTCATCTACTCTCATATAGTAGGCTATGATGTCTCAATCTATGCTGGATACATAGTTCTGGAACGTAAGGATTTCTTCTAAGAATCACACCCTCATATAACAGGTGAGTTCCCACCGTTGGGTTCGCTCGGTGCTAATTTATACTCCCATCTGAATAGATACTGAATATGATTTACTAAACTGAACATGGACTGAGTTACTGACTTCCGTTGACTGATGGAATACTACTGACTTCTAGCAACTGACTGAGTTTATGAGATCATGGAGATATTCTAAGTCATAAGACTGTCTGAAGTCTAAGGATCATAGCTTGACTGTGAGTATCGTGGAAACATGACATGGCTCTAGGCACACAACTAATATTTCGGGTACAAGTACCCCCAGGACTCGATGGGAGAAAACTGGCCAAGCATAACTTACTTGAACATATAACTAACATCATAATCCATAATACATTTATAGAAGCATTCTATCAAAACATGTGATAGACATAACTTGTACATACATGAGGATTTCATGATATCATACTAGTTGGGAATTATTCCTTCATCTAGGCATTTAATCAAACACATGTTAGCCATAGCACATGTAGACAACATTATACAACAATTAATCATTATGATTCATCTCTAATTTCATCATCCTAGGATTTATTCATAGGTTTACATGAATATACATCTATACAAACCAATTCCACATAAAATTGATCAACTAACATGAATTTGAATTTTATTGATCATTCTCAACACACACAAAACAAACCCAACATGAAATTCATAAATAAATCCATAAACTTAAACTTAGAAAAGAGATTCTTGGGCTTCATGGATGAAAACAGTCCATGAATGAACACTACGCATACCTTGGTTCGTGATTTTGTGAAGATTGATGGAGGAGATTCTTGATTCTGAATCTTCTATAAAAAGCCCTAGGTTGTTCTTGAGAGGTTTTTGAGAGAAGAGAGTGTATTTTGGATGAAAAGTGGCTGAATCACGTGTTATTGGGTTTAAATAGGGGTAGGAAATTGACCCTTTTAACCCTGATGCGTCATTTAATTTCAGTAAAATTTTCCCGAACTGAAACCCTAGCGCGATGCGGTGCTATTATGCCGTATCACTAGGATTTGATAATTGGTAAACTGAGGGATGGCGTGATGTGGAGCCATCGCATTGCCCCTTCTTTTGCGACCTGGAACTTTGGCGCGACGCGGAGGAAATCGTGCTAAGACACTGGAAAAGGACAATTCTGAATTTGGGCCCTGGCGTGATGCGCCATAATCGCGGAACCCTACTGGAATTTGCCAAATGCCATTTCCTCTTGTGGCACGGGGCGCCACTGACTAATATGGTGCTGTTTTACGATGGAAACTTGAAATAGTCATAACTTCTGACCTGGTTATCGGATTTGGGCGAATATTATATCGATGGAAAGCTTATTGAATTTCCCACATGTCAAAAAGTGAAAATCTTAAAAATTCCTCATGGAATAACCATCAATAAATTTAGAAGCTAATACTAGACAATCTTGAGATAAAATTAGCTAGGAAAAAAAGTACGAGGTATTACAAAAACCCACTGCTAATTCTTCCTTCTAAGATACAACTCTTAACTTTATATAGCCTAAATAGTCATCAAACAATAGCTTTAAACACTTCCTAACTTAGAATCTTCATGAGTATCACCATACCATGAGTTTACACTATCAAGAATTTCAACACTACTTTCTATTAACTCTATTTTCAAAGATTTAAACTCAGATTCTAACACTTAATATGGATATCCCCCAAACCATTAATGAACCAAACTAACTTCCTTCATTGCCTACCTATAGCATATCTCTAAATAAAACCCATATCATCATACTTAATTTTGAATCAATATACATAAATTCTTGGATACACTATTTTAAGCCATCTGGTTCACCTATCATACAACTAACCCCATGGATACAAAATCAACTAAATTCATATAACACTATCCCTACTTTACTACTGCTAAACTTCTGGGTTCATGCTTCTAACTCTAGATCATATACTTTCATAGGATTCCGAGAAGGGATTTGAAAACGCATCCCTTAGATATTATTTTTTTCCTATAAGATATGAAACGATCTGAACCCTAAGCACTGAAGTACTACCCCTCCAATCAATAATTGGTTCATTGGGAAACTGGAAACAAATGACTCTATTTCTACAGCCAACTGAGGAATAACATGAGTGGAGCCAATCCATACCGAGAATGACATCAAAATCAGTCATCTCTACTCCACAAGATCTACTGAAGTGATTTTCTGAGATACTGTTATCGGACAGTTTTTGTATACCTTCTTGAATACAATAAAGACACTTACTGGAGTAGACATAAGAAGGGTTCTACTAAAGATTTGAGACTGACACCAAAATCCACTACTATATATGGGGTTATAAAGAAGAGTGAAGCTCTGGGGTCTAATAAAGCATAAACATAGAGGTGAAAGACTTGTAACGTACCCATAACCACATCAGGAGAACTTTTTTATCATGTCGAGACTTGAGTGCATACAATCTGTTCTGGCGTTGACCACTTGTTGCACTAAAAGTGGCACCCTGCTTAGTCGGGAAACCGACTGGAACTTGGGAACGACTGTGTTGACTATGCTGATCCACCTGTGGGAAATCTCTAACTCAGTGGCCTGGCTTGCCACATCCAAAACACACACCACTACCAGCCCTAAACACACCTTGATGATTCCTACCACACCGAGGATTAGTACAACAATGTTCATTCTACCCTGAGATTTAGAGCCTGCTGTTCTATCCCGACTAGAGACAAAGTGCTCATCCTTGGATCAAGATCTGCTATCAAACTCTAAATATGAGGTCTTGTCTGAGCCTTTGGAACACTTTCTGCACTTCTTAAAAGAAGAGTATAGGGTAGTATCAACACAAACCACTGTGTACTGGTAGGTATCATAGGCTAATCCAATTTAATTGCACGCATACAATATAAATTAAATAATAAGTAGAAAGGTATCGTCACATAACAAGTATTCAATGAATTAACAATAGGTCAAACAATCAAGAGTATCAACCATATTGTAAACGTCCACAGAATCAACAACAATACCATAAGTAACAACCACATCCTTCTAAACCTGGCAATTAGAACATCATTAGCTCGTTATCTTCTTAATAACCCATACAACCTCTCAAATTCAACACAAATATGCACACACATGCTAAAGGACTTATTTTTGCCCAACTAGTTATGACCTGTAGGGAACAATCAATGTTCATGTACCGTACCGACGTGGTACACGATCCTCCATAAGCAAGTGATATTAATATCATATCCGTACTGGTATGGTACTTGATCCTCCATAAACAAGTAACATCAATATCATATTCGTACCGGTCTAGTACTCGATCCTCCATAAATAAGTAATATCAATATCATATTTGTACCGACGTGGTACCTGATCCTCCATAAACAAGTAATATCAATATCATTAGGTACCGGTGTGGTACCCAATCCTCCATAACCATATTAGGTAGGTTTTATTAAATTCACATTACCTCTCAGGATACAATACGATGCACTAAGTTTATAAGTACACATAAAATCATAAGATAATTTCATCAAGTAAATTTTCAATAATTATTTATACACGTCTCAATAATCCAAATAGCATCAAATTCAAGTATGTCCGAATACCAATCAACAAGCATCCACACAATTAAATTGAGTCTATACTCCAATTAAACCGTAACCTACCTTAACCAATGAAACCAAAAGCAAGCAATTTTGCAAGGGTATTTTTTTTTCGTAAAACTTCTGAATAGTCAAAATATGTTCAAATATATTATCCCTATAAGAGCATGAATTGGTACAACAAATTTAAATTAAAATGGATCATTATTCGACCCCAGACCAAGAATTCTTAATCTAAGAATCCTAACCAAATACCTGAATTCCTTGAAATCATAATTATCGATAACTGTGTGATACTCCAAGGCTTAAAGGAAATTTCACCAACTGCAGCACTCAGTTAAATAGGAAAACATATCTCCACCCCTTTTAGCTATTAATTTATTATTTTTCTCATTAGCGGCGCATTCATCAGCTTTTAATATTCTTCAAGTTGAATTCATTCTAGTAGTATACTATTCGTACCAGTGAATTCCTATTTACTACTATAATTCTGACTATCATGTCACTATTATAATTGGCAGGAATAAGCTACCAACCCACATCCAATTTCAGCACGAGAAAAATTACATAACACTATTATTCTAACATAGTGATAAAGAACGGTAAAAAATAATTTGAAGTTCTCACCGAGACACTTAATGGCCGCTCACGTACTCCCCCACTTTGGAGTCTATTTTTGTTTTCCTCTATTATGACTTAATGGGTTAAACCTAAACTTCAATTAAAGCGAACGTGGATTATATGAGACGAAAAAGTTGAGTTTTGACTCATTAAACCACTAATTATATTAATTATTTAAAATATTTAAAATTTCTAATAAATCCTCACAATTTATTCGGAATTCTATGCAAATAATTTAAATATGTAAATTGATCAAAAAGTATGTTTTGAACTTATTGAAAATATTAAAATACTAAATCGAGGTTTTCTTGATCGAAGGTTGATCATGATCGGGCTTAACTTTCTCAATTCAATAGCCCCGTTAATGACTTAAATTACTTTTGAATAACTCAAGAATCTATACTACTAATCACCTTAAGTCATAAATAACGTATACATACTTCAAGGAGAGATAAAATGAAAAAGACAAGTAAAATTTCACAAACGACCGGGAGGGTCGTTACAGTTAGAAAATTTTATTGATTTAAAAAAAAAGTATAATCATGAACAACATACTTTATTATTATGAAAACTAAACATGTTTATGAATTTGTTGAAAAAAAATATTATTCCCTTCTTTCATAAAAGAAAAATTAAATTTGTGATTTCAATTTCTTAATTCCCATAATTTGCACCAAATATGCACATGTAATATATAAAATGAAATCTCACGAAAAAACTTCCAATGACATTAAGAATAACAAAAAAAATTAATGTTGATGTTTCACATTAATTTTAACATCAATGCTATATTTTAATAATTTTGTTCTTGTAGTATATGACTTTATTATTGGACATACTACGCACGTACAAAATACAAACACTACATTAATATAGTTTTTTGATTACTGACTGAATAATATAATATGTTTTTGATATATCTTAACTCTTAAAATAGTTTTATTTCGAATATACTCTGGCTCAACGTTTCAATCTCTAACTCACTCACTTTTAAGATACTAATATCCCAAAAAGAATAACGTATAATCAACATTCACATTTCAATCATATTATATAAATCCAATACACTTTGTTCTAGTAATATATATCCTCCCAAATTTCTTTTTTTTTCAATAAACAAACATATCAAATTTCATTTTGTTCTTTCTCATAAGAAAATAATGAATTGAGAAGGTAAGTATGTTAGCTTTCTTAAGAGAATAATGAATCGAGAATGTAAGTATGTTAGCTTTCTTGTCCTTTTGAGAAGCCAATCAATCAACATACCCATATTAAAAATTCGCAATCAATTTACTGTATGCCTTCTCGAGAGCAAGAAATGGGAGGAACTAGTGGTGATTAGTGATTACTCACTTTTATTTTGAATTTTTATAATCATATAATTTAATTTTGAATGAATTTGATTTTAACACCTAAGGGTACAGTCAAATGGTTATAATTTTGTCAATCTTAAATAGATTTCTCGAAATTCAAACCTTAAAATGGAGTGTTCTTTTATAAAGAACATTTTTGTAATATGAATTTGAGTTAACTGGACCAATTGTCCAAAATTCTTTGTTTCTCTTCTTTTTATAATTAAATTCATTTTTAGGCTTTTTCCAAGAAAGTCAAAAAGAAAAGAATGAAGCGAAAGAAAAATAAAATAGCAAGGGGATAAGAAATAACAAACAATAAAACTCAAGATTATTTTACTGTTGAAGAAGAAAAGAAGGGAACTAGTGAAATTCAAAAGAACAGAATAGGAATTTACGTATTTTTTTTTCCATCAAACTAGTGTTGTTTTATGACATGTTTAAATTGTTGAGTAAAATTTTGTACGAGGGGATATTTGAAAAAGCCAAAAATAGAAATTTACTTGTTTATCTTTCTTTTTATATCTATATAATTATTGTCATTTTGGTTTTATGTTTGCCAGAATTGACCTTATTTTTCATAAAAGAAAATTAAATTTGTGATTCTTCTTTTTTAATAGCCATAACATGCACCAAGGATGCACATGTAATATATCAAAAAGAAAACTCATGAAAAACCTTCAAAATGACATAAAGAATAACCAAAAAATTAATATTGACGTTGAACATTTATTTTTAAATCGTTGTTATATTTAAATAATTTTATTCTTCTTGTATATGATTTTATTAGTTGATGTAAGATACACATGCAAATCATGTGCACTACTCTAGTAATAATTCAAGCATATTTTTGACCTTTGACTAAATAATATAATATGTCTTTGATATATCTTAATTCTTACGATAGTTTTATTTCGAATATACTCTGGTTCGATGTTTCAGTCTCTCACTCACTCAATTTTAAGACACTAATATCCCAAGAAGAATAACGTATAATTTGAATTTATATTTCAATCATATTATATAAATCTAATACACTTTGTTCTAGCAATATGTATCCTCCCAAATTTCTTTTATTCCCAATAAAAAAACATATCAAATTTTATTTTATTCTTTCTTCAAAAAATCACGAGTAGTGAATATAAGTATGTTAGCCTTCATGACCTTTTGAAAAGCCAACCAATCAACATATCCATATTAACACATTCACAATCAATTTTCTGTATGCCTTCTCCAGAGCAAGAAATGAGAATAATTAGTGGTGATTAGTGATTACTCACTTTTACATTGAACTTTTAAAATTAATTAATTTAATTTTCATTAATTTTTGCTTTTAACACCTATGGGTATGGTTAAATCATTAAGATTTTGTCATTCTTAATTAGATGTCACGAAATTCAAACCCTAAAATGAAGTATTTTTATATAAGGAATGCTAGAAAAGTTTTTTCTAATGTGAATCTGAGTTAATTGGATCAATGGTCCTAGATTCTTTTCTTCTCTTTTTTCTTTTTATAATTAAATTCATTTTTGGGCTTTTATTCAGAGGAAGTTGAAAAGAAAAAAAATGAATTGGAAGAAAAATCAAATAGCAAGGGGATAAGAATTAACAAAAAATAAAACTCAAGATTATTTGCCTGTTGAAGAAGGAAAGGAGACCGCTAATGAAATTCAAAAGCACAAATTAGGAATTTAAGTTTTTTTTTAAAAAAATAATTTTCATCAAATTAGTATTGTTTTATGACATATTTTAAATTAAATTTTGTACGAGGGGATATTTGAAAAATCCAAAAGTAGAAATTGACTTGTTTATCCTCCTTTTTATATCTATGAAATTATTATCATTTTGATTTTATGTTTGCTAGAATTGGCGTTTTTTCATAAAAGAAAATCAAATTTGCGATTCCTCTTTTTCTTATAGTCATAACGTGCACGAAAGATGCACATGTAATATATCAAAAAGAAAACTCGTGAAAAACATTCAAAATGACATAAAGAATAACCAAAAAAATAATATAGACATTGAACATTTATTTTTAAATCGATTTTATATTTAAATAATTTTGTTCTTCTTGTATATAATTTAATTCGTTGATGTAAGATATATGTGCAAAGCATATGCACTATTCTAGTAATAATTCTAATATATTTTTGATCATTGACTGAACAATATAATATGTCTTTGATATATCTTAACTCTTAAGATAGTTTTATTTTTAATATACTCTCATTCAACATTTCAATCGCTAACTCACTCACTTTTAATACATTAATATCTCACGAAAAATAACGTATAATCTACATTCACATTTCAATCATATTATATAAATCTAATACACTTTTTTCTAGCAATATATATCCTTCCAAATTTCTTTTTTTCAATAAACAAACATACCAAATTTCATTTTATTCTTTCTCCAAAAAAAATCATGAGTAGAAAATATAAGCATGTTATCCTTCATGAACTTTTGAAAAGCCAATTAGTCAACATACCCATATTAAAAAATTCATAATCAATTTTCTGTATGCCTTTTTCAGAGTAAGAAATGGGAAGAACTAGTGGTGATTAGTGATTACTTTATTTTATTCTAAATTTGTAAGATCAATTAAATTAACTTTCATTGAGTTTTGCTTTTAACACCTAAGGGTACAATCAAATTGTTAGAATTTTATCATTTTTAATTAAATGTCTCAAAATTCAAATCCTAAAATGAAGTATTCTTTTATAAGAAAGGCTAGATAGCTTTTTCCTAATGTGAATCTCAGTTAATTAGAATGGTCCTACATTCTTTGCTTCTCTTCTTTATATAATAAAATTCATTTTTGAATTTTTTCCGGAGGAAGTCAAAAAGATAAAAATAAAGTGGAAGAAAATGAAATAGCAAGGGAATCAAAATCAACCAAAATACAGAACTCAAGATTATTTGCCTATTGAAGAAGGAGAAGAGGTTGCTAATGAAATTCAAAAACACAAATTAAGAATTTAAATTTTTTGTAATTTTCATCAAACAAGTATTGTTTTATGACATGTTTTAAATTTTTGAGTTAAATTTTGTGCGAGGGGATATTTGAAAAAGCCAAAAGTAGAAGTTGACTTGTTTATCTCTCTTTTTATATCAATGAAATTGCTATCATTTTGATTTTATGTTTATAAAATTGACCTTATTTTTCATAAAAGAAAATTAAATTTGTGATTCCTCCTTTTTAATAGTCATAACGTGCACCAAAGGTGAACGTACATGTAATATATAAAAAAAACTCATGAATAAATCTTCAAAATAACTTAAAGAATAACAAAGAAAAACAATGTAGACGTTGAACATTTATTTTTAAATCGATGTTATATTTAAATAATTTTATTCTTCTTGTATATGATTTTATTATTTGATGTAAGATACACGTGCAAAGTATGTGCACTACACTAGTAATAATTCAAATATATTTTTGACAGTAGACTGAACAATATAATATGTCTTTGATATATCTTTAAATCTCAAGATAATTTTATTTTGAATGTACTCTGGTTCAACGTTTCAATCTCTAACTCACTCTCTTTTAAGACACTAATATCCCAAAAAAAAATAGCGTATAATCTACATTCACATTTCAATCATTATATAAATCTTATACACTTTGTTCCAACAATATATATCCCCTCAAATTTCTTTTTTTTTTTTCCAATAAACAAACATATCAAATTTAATTTTAATCTTTCTCCAAAGAAAAGCATGAGTAGAGAATATAAGTATGTCAACCCTCATAAACTTTTAAAAAGCCAACCAGTCAACATACCCATATTCACAAATTCACAATTAATTTTCTTTATGCCTTTTTCAGAGCAAGAGATAAGAGGAACTAGTGGTGATTAGTGATTACTCACTTTTCTTTTGAATTTTTAAAATTAATTAATTTTATTTTCATTGAATTTTGCTTTTAGCACCTATGGGTACGATCAAATCATTAGGATTTTGTCATTCTTAATTAGATGTCTCAAAAATCAAAACCTAAAGTGAAGTGGTCTTTTTTTAATGTGAATCTGAGTTAATCGTATCAATGGTCCTAGATTCTTTGCTTCTCTTCTTTTTATAATTAAATTTATTTTTGGGCTTTTTGTAGAGGAATTTGTAAAGGAAAAACTAATGTCGAAGAGAAATCAAATACCAAGGGGAAAAGAATTAACCAAAAACAAAACTCAAAAATTATTTGTCTGTGAAAGAAGGAAAGGAGGATGCTAATGAAATTCAAAAGAACAAATTAGGAATTTATGTTTTTTTATAATTTTCATCAAACTAGTGTTGTTTTATAACATGTTTTAAATTTTTGAGTTAAATTTGTATGAGAGAATATTTGAAAAAGCCAAAAGTAGGTCTTGACTGATTTATCCCCCTTTTTAATTCTATGAAATTTTTATCATTTTGATTTTATGTTTGCTAGAATTGATATTTCTTCATAAAAGAAAATCAAATTTGTGATCCCTCATTTTTAATAGCCATAACATGCACCAAAGATGCACATGTAGTATTTCAAAAAGAAAACTCATGAAAAACCTTCAATAGGACATAAAAATAACCAAAAAAAATTATGTTGACGTTGAATATTTACTTTTAAATTGATGTTATAGTTAAATAATTTTGTTCTTCTTATATATGATTTTATTAGTTGATGTAAGATACACGTGCAAAGCATGTACACTACACTAGTAATAATTTAAATTTATTTTGGACCTTTGACTGAATAATATAATATGTCTTTGAGATATCTTAATTCTTAAGATAGTTTTATTTCGACTATACTCTAGTTCGATGTTTCAATCTCTAACTCACTCACTTTTAAGACACTAATATTTCAAGAAGAATAATGTATAATCTACATTTACATTTCGATCATATTATATAAATCTAATACACTTTGTTCTAGTGATATATATATTTATCTTCCCAAATTTTATTTTTCCAATAAATAAACATATCAAATTTCATTTTATTTTTTCTCCAAAGAAAATCATGAGTAGAGAATATAAGTATGTTATCCTTCATGACCTTTTGTAAAGTGAATCAGTTCAACTTTTTGTATGTCTTCTCCAAAGCAATAAATTGGAGGAACTAGTTGTGATTAGTGATTACTCACTTTTATTTTGAATTTTTAAAATTTATTAATTTAATATTTATTGAATTTTGCTTTGAACTCCAAAGAGTACGGTCAAGTGATTAGGATTTTATCATTCTTAATCAAATAACTCAAAATTCAAACCCTAAAATGAATTTTTTTATAAGGAGTGCTAGATAATCTTTTTCTAATGGAAATCTAAGTTAATCATACCAATGATCTTGGATTGTTTTGCTTTTTTTTTTTTTTAAAGTTAAATTTTTTTTGGGTTCTTTATTCTTTCCGAGAAGTCAAAAAGGAAACAAATACAATGGAAGAAAAATCAAAAAGCAAGGAATAAGAATTAACAAAAAAATTCAAAATTATTTTTCTGTTGAAGAAAGAAAGGAGGCAGCTAATGAAATGCAAGAGCATAAATTAGGAATTTATAATTTTCTTAATCTTCATCAAATTAATATTGTTTTATGGCATGTATTGAATTTTTGAATTAATTTTTATGCAAGAGGATATTTGAAAAAGACAAAAGAAGGAAATGAATTGTTAAATTTTCCTTTTTATATCTATGAAATTGTTATCATTTTGATTTTCTGTTTGAAAATCAAATTTTTGATTTTTTTTAAACTACTCATAACGTGCATCAAACATGCACATGTAATATGTCAAATATATCAAAAATAAAGATCATGAAAAACCTTTAAAATGACACTAAGAATAACAAAAAAATAATATTGACGTTTAACATTTAGTTTTACATCGATGCTATATTTTAATAATTTTGTTTTTTTCTATATGATTTCATTATTTGACATAAGATACACGTGAAAAGCACGTACGCTACACTAGTAATAATTCAAATATATTTTTAAAAATTGACTGAACTATATAATATGTCTTTGAAATATCTTAGCTCTTAAGAGTCTCTTATTTCGAATATACTCTGGCTCAACGTTTCAATATCTTACTCACCTACTATTAATACGCTAATATCCGAAGAAGAATAACACATAATCTTCATTCACATTTCAACCATATTATATAAATATAATGCACTTTGTCTAGCGATATATATCCCCTCAGATTTCTTTCTCCCAATAAACAAGCATATCAATTTTCATTTTATTCTTTCTCCAAAGAAAATCATGAGTAGAGAATATAAGTATGTTAGCCTTCATGACCTTGTGAAAAGCCAACCAGTCAACATACCTATATTCACAAATTTACAATAAATTTTCTGTATGCCTTCTTCAGAGCAAAAAATGGGATGAACTAGTGGTGATTAGTGATTACTCACTTTTATTTTGAATTTTAAAACTAAATTAATCATTTTCGTTGAGTTTTCCTTTTAATACCTAAGGGTATGGTCAAATGAAAAACGAGTCTAGCATTGATTTGAAATCATTCCGAGTCCTAAAATTTGACATTATAAAAGAAGGAGAGAAAGAGATTTATGGGGTTTTGGCTATATCCGGATGAAGGGTAATTTCAAGTGAAGGTGATTTTGGAGTGGATGAGTATGTATTGGAGTCATCAAGAACTGGAGAAGATGGATTTTGAGAAACCATTGAAGAGCTTGAAGAGCAGTTCTTTAAGAATGGATCAGGTGAGAGTATTATAAAAAAGAGAAGGAGAGATAATGGTGAAGGGTGAATGACTGAGGGTTTATATAGATGGAGTTGGGGAGTGACTTTAAAGTGGAATAGAGAAAGTTAAAATGTATAAGAGTGAATGGGTATGTCAGGAGTGAATGATTAGGAATAGGAGAAGTGACATTGATTGAGGGCGGCAATAACTTTTTATAGAGAAGACAGATTTTTGGTGTTTTGAAAGTTATAAAGTTATTTAAATATATGGAACACAAGTGCCTAGCCATTCCAAAATGCTTACTCGATTAATAACTGAAGTAAATTATACCTGGGAAAATCCATGAGTTTCATTGCTTTAAGTTTTCTCTAATTCTGCATAACTAAAACATAGCTCAATTAAACTATCATCACACAGCTAAATGTGCAAGGCTAAAATGATAGCAAAAATATTGATATGTAATAAGAATATTTTCTTACCAATCATTGAGGATAGGTTATGCAATTTTAATCATCCCTAAGTCGAATTTGTTCTTTTCAAAATGTTCTCTTCCTAGTGCTTTAGTTAAAATGCCAGTAAATTCTTCTTTAGTAGAACAAAACATGAGTGATATGTGAACTTTTTCAATATTATTTCTAAGAAAATGATGTCTAATATCAATATGTTTAATTCTCTTATGTTGAATTAGATTATTTGCAATATTTATGGCACTAGTGTTGTCACAATAAAATGGAACACAATCAACATCCATACCAAAATTCTGCAATTATTGTTTTATCCATAGCAATTGTGCACAACATGATCTAGAAACAACATACTCAGCCTCAACAGTTGACAAGACTATAGAGTCTTACTTCTTAGTGTACCAAGAGATCAAACATGATTCAAGGAAGTGTGTCATAGTTGTGGTGCTTTTCCTATCCATTAGATAACCTGCATAGCCGGCATCAACATAGCTTACCAACTTGAAATTGCTACCTTTTGGATAACAAAGACCAGGATCAATGGTTCCTTTGAGATATCTGAAAATCCTATTCACAGACTTAAGGTGAGAATTTTTGGGATTTGTTTGAAACCTTGCACACAATCCAACACTAAAGACAATATTAGGTCTACTTGTAGTCAGATACAATAGAGACCCAATTATCCCTCTATAGAGGTTTTTCTCCATTGATGAACATGTTTCATCCATGTTCAGTTTTATGGAATTTCTATTATGAGTGTTTATCTCTTTGGTTTCCTCCATGGAGAACCTTCTAAGAAGTTTTTTTTACATACTTTTGCTGATATATTAATGTAACGGTAGAAGTCTATAATTTGCAACCTAAAAAGTTTAATTCTCCCATCATTCTCATCTCAAATTCACTACCCATGAGTTTTACAAAGTCACGAGACATGTTAATATTTATTAAGCCAAAGATGATGTCATCCACATAAACCTATACAATCAACAAATCATTTCCATAGGTTTTTAAGAAGAGAGTGTTCTTAATTTTACCTCTTATGTGCCCATGCTCCAGAAAGAATTTTGATTATTTTCATACCAAGTCCCAGATGCTTGTTTTAATCCATCAAGGATTTGTCAATCTTGTACACATAATCAGGAAATTCAACATTCTCAAATCCAGGTGGTTGCTTCACATATACTTATTCCTTAGGATGACCATTTAGGAATACACTCTTTACATCCATTTGATAAAGGGTAAATTTCATGTATTCAACAAATGCTATAAAAAGATGGATTGCTTTAAGTCTTGACACAGGGGCAAATGTCTCATAATAGGCAATGTCCTCCTCTTAATTGTATCCTTGGACCATGAGTCTTCCCTTGTTCCTTATTACTATTCCATGTTCATCCACCTTGTTTTCGTACACTCATTTAGTTTGAATTATAATTCTGTCTAGTAGGGGTGTTAGTAAGTGCCACACTTTTCTTCTTTCAAACTGGTGAAGCTCCTCTTTCATGGAATGATCCAGTTGCACCAAGAAGTGACTCATTCACCTTTTTTGGTTCAATCATTGATGAAAAAGCTTTGAAGGCACTCAAATTCCTTAGTCCTGGTCTATTAGTGATCCCAGAAGTAAGTTCAGTGAGGAAATTCTTAATTAGATGACATTTGTAACATTTTGAAATCACCCAATATGAGTTAATAGGCTCAGAGTGAGTGGCTTTAGCTGGAGTTGCTGCTGGTGCAGTTCCCCTGTCAAAGGGCCTTTAATTTGTTCTGCAGTTGGACTAGGTTGTACAATTTATTCCTTCTTCTGTCCTTCAGTTTCACTTTAATCCTGCATGTTACTCTCAACACAAGATTCATCAATAATAACATGCACACTTTTTTCAACATAATTTGTCATTTTATTTAAGATCCTATAAGCTTTACTATGGTGAGAATATCCTAGGAAAGTTCTCTTATCACTTCTTGCATCAAAATTTTTCAAGTCATCTTTTTCATTATTATGAATGAAATATTTGCAACCAAATATTTTAAAATGAGAAATATTAGATTTTCTGCCTTTGAGTAACTCATAGAGAATCTTCTCTAGGATTGTCCTAATTATGCATCTATTCACGATGTAACTAGAAGTACTTATGGCCTAAGTCTAGAATTTTTTTGCAAGGTTACCTGCAAACATCATTGTTCTATCCATATCTTCCAAAGTCCTACTTTTACCTTCTACTACTCTATTTTATCGTGGTGTTCTAGAAGCAGAGAATACCATTGGCTAAACAAATTTCCAAAATTTTTGCATTTTTAAATTCAGTACCATAGTCAGATCTTATGGAAATTAGGGAATTGCCTAGATTCTTTTCTATTTTCTTAATGAATATAAAAAGGCATCAAAGGCGTCTTCTTTGGAAGCCAAAAATAATGTCCAGGTAAACCTAGAATATTCATCAACAATTACAAAGCATACATTTTTCCTTCTTTACCTTGTACTCTCATTGGTCCACAAAGATCCATATGGACCTGGTCAAGACACTTGATTGTGCTGACATGGTTCTTTGGTTTGAAAGAGGATCTTACCCGCTTCCCCCTTACACAAGAACTACAAACTTTTTCTTCTTTGAACTTGGTTTTGGGCAAGCCCTGTAACATGTCCTTAGAATTTAATTTGTTTAATTGTTTCAAACTTGCATTTCCAAGTCCTTTATGCCAAAGGAGGGGATCATTTTCAACTACACTTAGACAAGTTAGTCTTCTCCTAGGCATCCCCATGATATCATCTTTGTATATATTTTTATGTCTTCAAGCAGTCAAAAAAATCTCTTTGGTATCCATCTTTTTGACCTTACAACCTACATAAGTAACAATTAATTTATTACCTTTGTCACATAATTGTGAAATATTGAGCAGGTTATGCTTTAGAGTCCTTCCATACGATAGACATCTTCCAGTTCTCTGGATTCAGATTTTCCAATCTTTAAAATTCTAGTAACAATACCCTTTTTACCATCACCAAATGACACTTCCCCTCTATCAATTGTAGAGACTGAAAGGAATTTTTATTAATCTACAATCATGTGTCTTAAACAAGCACTATCCATGTACTAGTGTCACTTTTCTCCTTTCACTATCTCGCCTGCAAAATAGTTCAAGAGTTAGTTTTAAGAACCCTAACAAGCTTGGGTCCTTTATTATGATTAAAAGGTTGAATAAGGTTCCTTCTGGCCCATAGAGGCAACAAGTTTTGTGACCTGTTTCTATGATCAGTTTTGGCTCTCTTCCTATTAGCCTGTGCTAATAGCGAGTTAGATTATTTTGCTAGGTTTGTGCTTCTAAATCTGCATTTTGCAGCAACTTGACATTTAGTGGTTGGATATCCTAGATTTTCACATATATAGCACAAATCAATTGTAGCATTAGAACTTTTATAAAAACTCAATCCAGCCTTTTCATTCTGAGTTCTTTCACTCATCTTTTGAACAATTCCAAAGAAATTTTTCCATCTATTTTCTCTTTCAAGATCAATTTATAGTTTGAATACTTCTTGACTTAATTTTCTCACTTTTTATTTCTCACAAAAGCATTCATGTTTAACTTAATCAGTTCTGACTCAATTTTTTCTTATTCCTCACTCTTGATCTTTTTTCCTTTTTTAGAAAGAGACAGTTTTAAAACTTCAGATTTGAGAATCGGGTTTGATGAATCAAGTTTTCTAAATAGGTCCTTTAGGGTTTTGTTTTTGTTTTCAACATTATTTTTACAAGCCTCTAGATCAATATAATCAAACTTTAGGCTTGCAAGACTGCTGAATGTTTCATCCATATCTGAGGTTAGCTATTGAAAATCATCAATTAATGCACTCATTAATGAAACAAGATTTCTTTTTTAAAACAAATACAACTCCGTTTAGTTCAAGGCGCTTACATCAGAGGTTGCATCTTCTTTTTCCATATCAGAATCATGAATGGTTATGAGTGTAGTTTCATTAACATCCTCATCATCTGATTCATCTGAGTCTGCTCCCCAAGTAGATACAATAACATACTTTTTTTTCCTTTTTCTTAACCTTTTCTTTTAGTTCCTTTTCAGTTCTCTCTTTTCTCCACCTAGTCTCCCAGATAGGATAGTTTTTGATTTGATGATTAGTCTTTCCACATTTATAGCATCTAGCCTGATTATCATTAGACCGGTTCTTGCTACCCGTTCCTTTCTTATTTTTAAAGAACTTATTGAAGTTCTTTGTGATGAATGCAACTTGTTTCTCATCTAGTTCAATATCCTCATTACTATCATATGCCTTCAAGTCCAGAGTTTTCTCCGAAGTAGCTTCATCCTTCTTTACTTCATCTATTTGCATTTTATAAGTTTTCAAGTTGGCAACTAGTTCATCCAAGGTCATCCTAGTGAGGTCCTTTGCTTCTCTAATTGTGGTGACTTTTGCATCCCATTTAGACTTAGGTAGGACCCTCAAAACCTTTTCTACTTATTCCTCAGTAGAGATAACCTTTTCCAAGAATGTCAACTCATTAGTCAAAGAGGTCAATCTTGTCATCATTTCATCTAGTGATTCATTCTCTTTTATTTTGAAAGCCTCACATTTAGTGAAAAGTAAGACAATTCTAAATTTTCTCACTTAAGTGGTTCTCTCGTGTGTATTCACCAAAGTATCCCAGATTTATTTGGCAGTGGTGCAATTTGATACCCTATTGTACTCAGTAGGACTTAGCCCACACACCAGGATATTTTTGGCCTTTGAATTTTTCCTTAATGCAATCAGATCCTCAGGAGGAGTAAATTCACTTCTAACATTCTTGACTTGCTCTCCATCAACCATTTTTATGGGAATTGTTGGTCCATCAGTGATCCTATCCCGCAACTCATAATCCTCTCCTTGAAGAAATATTTTCATTCTAGTCTTCCGCCAAATGAATAGAGAACCATCAAAAAGTGGTGGTTAAGTGATTGATTGTCCTTCACTGTGACCACTAGGTGTGCAGAATTCATTATGATGATATAATCTTAGGTGTTAACCCCTTTGAAGATAATATCACTTTGATATCAATTGATAGAGTACGATCCCTACAGATTACTTATTTTAGCTTAACAGTTACCTATATATGAAATAAGTTGTCTGGCGTGTTTCTACGAGGCTAAAATAGTAATTAAATGTTCTAAGAATTTTCACGTGAAAAACACCCGACTAAAAAAGGTATGAAAAAATACGACCTGTACCTCTATAGGATTTCACTCCAAACTTCACTAAAAAATATTGAGCCTCAGCAAACAACAAATTACAAGACTTATGTAATCTAGGAATTATAACTCTAACTCCTACTTCGACACAACACACAAACCTCCCAAGGTATGTGTTTTCAAGTCTTCGAGTTCCCAAACTAGAAGAAAATAATCCTAATTCAGTTTAAATTTCACTAAACCTAGAATCACATCAATATTACAACTCAAGAACCAAACCTAATACTTAGAAACTAAGACACCTTACTTTCTAAGTAATATAACCAGGTTCAACTACGTGTTCTTTCAAGTTGTGAACTACCAAGTCAATTTACCAATTTCCTTTTGTTTTTAAGTGCGTGAGTGTCCTGTGTAAGTCTCTCCCTCTATTAAAACACAACTCTCCAAACAATACTTCATCATATGAGACTTCTATCTCAAGTGGAACTCTCAACTCTTCAGAATTTGTTGGGAAGTAGAACTCCTTCTTCATCTCAACCTCTCTTATCTTCAAGTGTTGTAATCAGTGTCGGACCCAGAATTTAAGGAGTGTGGGTGCTTACTATAAATAAAATAAAAAATCACCTCAAACAGGTTTGAACCCGATTACACCTACAAGTGGAGAGCCTTAAGATCAACCTAAATGCCAGTGCACCTAACCAACTTCTTGTTTAGTAGGTGCTTTTACGTAATTTATACCTATTTTCGTATATTTTTTATGTAATTATACCTATTCCGCGTCAAATTTAGTGGGTGCCGAAGCACCCAAAAATTATGTGTAGGTCCTCCCCTGGTTGTAATCAACCTCAATGTCTTCTATTTCACACGTGATTAACACTTTGCGTATATCAGCTGCATCAGCTTATCCAATCCTGAAACCAACTGTTCTTGTCTTCATGTATCAGTGGACTTGTATCCTTGACTCTGTATATCAGTGGACCACTTTTGCTAACATGTTTCAGCTACCTTGTCAATCGCCAAAACTTCATGAATCTCAACAGATTAGATGATTCTCTCTCCGTGGAGTTGGGGTGATGCCACTCGTAATTGGTTGGGTCGTGATGTCTCCTGTCCACAAACACCTGCATACAAATTATATAAAATATGTACAAATTGAACCTGAATTTAAGTCGAGCAATGTTATAGTCCATGAAAACAAAATATTTTTAAGCATTCACCCTATTTCCTATTTTCTCTAGTCTCCAAACATAAGGTTAGTAAACACGATAAGCTATTTTCTCAAGAAGTAAAAAACAACATGATTTTACCACTCAAACCGTTCACCAAAAAATTGAGTACAGCTTAAATGTATATGTCTAACCAATCAACTTGGGTTTATTATATTTAAGCGAAAAGAAAAATGATGTCAAGATGAATCTATATAAGGAAACACTTTGACACCCTGAATAATACTTTAATGCAACTAAGTCTCAATCATTGCTCTTTATGGACTCATTAAAAATAATATGCATGTCAACATGCGTATATTCATCTTTAAGAATATTTAAATTATTCTTGCCGAGTTGAATCGTCAAATCTTGTTGACCGGAAAAAAAAAGAAAAAAATCTTTAAATCTTGATAAAATGATGAAACTTTATATAGTATCTTCTAGGCTACGGTAATTACTGTATATATCTTATTGTTTTATTATGTCCTGCTGTGATGTAGTGAGGAGAAATACAACAACATACCCAGTATATTCCCACATAGTGGGGTTTGGAGAGGGTAGAGTGTACGCAGTCCATACCAATAAAAACCAATAATCAAAGTTTTCTCTTTTTATTTTCTCATGATTCTGCAAGTTTAGAAATAAAATCAAATGATTTGACATGATGATACCATTTGTAAAATATGATCTCACATTACTGTGTTTTCTCCGTATAGGTCTGGATTTACCATTATAATAACGATTTTGAACTATACCAATTGCAGCGGTGCTATCACAATGAAT
This sequence comes from Capsicum pubescens, assembly GCA_030864215.1. Taxonomy (NCBI): domain Eukaryota; kingdom Viridiplantae; phylum Streptophyta; class Magnoliopsida; order Solanales; family Solanaceae; genus Capsicum; species Capsicum pubescens. The sequence goes on from CM061549.1 coordinate 252,623,949, forward strand.
TCATATAGGAGGAATTGGTTTTTCAAAATAAGGTGTTTGAAATGACAAATCTCTCAACCAATTCGCTTCCTCACTAGTTGAAGCTAAAGCAATTAGTTCAGCCTCCATGATAGAGTTAACAATAATTGTTTGCTTTTTAGACTTCCAACAAATAACACCACCACCTAAAGTAAAAATATAACCAGTAGTAGATAAGGAATCACCTGATAAAGTATTCCAATCCTCATCACGAAGCATTCAAGTATAGCAGGATATTTTTTATAGAACAAACCACAGTTTTTCGTTTCAATTAAATATCTCATTTCTCTCGTTATAGCATGCCAATGTTCATTACCTGCCTTGCTAGTAAACCTGCTAAGTACTCCGACTGCATATGCAATATCAGGGCTAGTGCAATCAGTCACATATCTCAAATTTTCAATTATGCTAGCATATTCCTTTTGATTTATTACATCATTTTCACTTTCAACAGGAAACAAATGAACACTAGAATCAAATGGAGTTACAACATGCTTGCAATCAAGGAAATTATATTTTTTCAATATTTTCTCAATATAATGTGACTGGTCAAGGAAAATTTCATCACATGTTCTAGTGAGTTTTATTCCTAGAATAAAATTTGCGTTACCAAAATCTTTCATATTAAAATGGCTTCTAACAATATTTTTAGTTTTCATAAATCATCAACTTATAGGAAAATAATCAATCATCAACATATAGACAAATAATAACATGCGAATTATTCACAGACTTATGATATATGCACTTATCACACCCATTTGTTTTAAATCTATTATCAATCATGCATGAATCAAACATTTCATGCCATTGCTTTGGTGCCTGTTTTGAGCCATATAGGGATTTATTAAGTTTACACACTTTGCTTTCTTGGCCATCCTCAACAAAACACTCAGGTTGTTTCATGTAAATCTCCTCATTTATGTCTCCGTTTTAAAAAAAAATAGTTTTTACATCCATTTGATGAATTTGTGAATCAAAAATTACCGCAATAGCAACTAAAGGTCTAATGGATGTAATTCTAGTTACCGGAGAAAAAGTATCAAAAAATTCTTGGCCTTCTAGTTGTTTAAAACCTTTAGCCACTAGCCTAGCTTTGTATTTATCAACAGATCCATCCGATTTTAATTTTTTACGTAAGACCCATTTACATTAAATTGTTTTACAACCCGGTGGTAAATTAACCAGCTTCCAAGTTTTATTGGAAATTAGTGTTTCCATTTCATCATTTACAACCTCTTTTCAGAAAATAGCATCATGTGAAGATAAAGTTTCTTTTAAAGTGACATGGTCATCTCCAATGTTAAATACCTAATAATCAGGACCAAAATTTTTTTTCTACTCTAGCTCGTTTACTTCTTCTTAACTCAAAATCATCATTTTCTTATTATGACTCAACCAGATATGCCATAAGTCAAAAGGTAAGAATTTAGTCCAATCTAGCACCTAAGTGTTAGGAAGGTGTTTACAATTTTCAGAATTGCAAGCCAATGATCTTCATGCAGTGGTAGGTTATGGATTTGTAGGCCTCCGACTAAGTTGACTCGATCTTTTTTATTTTGTAACTATTGAAAACTAAGAAGTTCAAAGCTTTATTAAGACTAAGATTGAGACCTACTAAGAATTCTTGTAAAGTTGCGTGAGGTTTTCGGTTTTCAACCTTCTCTTTTATAGCCTTCAGGTGATTTGGCTTCTTGTTTTATAAGAAACCCAGGGGATTTCTTCTCAATCAAAGATTTAAATTGATTTGTTGATTGAGGAATTACACCATATTATATGTCCATATTAGATATGTCTATACATGTGATGAATCCTTCTTTTCTCAAACACGAGCTCACAACCATACATGTCCATATCAGATATGTCCATGTAGAGTGTGTGATCTTCTTTCTTTGTGTAATTCCTTGTGGTATGCCATTGTGACTAATTGTAAATCATCTTTCTTTTACTTTTATATCTAATAAGATCTTGACTGATATGCTTCCAGATTCAGCGCTATCTTTCTTACAGGTAGGGATCACCCGATATATTCCTCCATAATTTGCTCCTAGAAGATCTTTCTTGATGTGATCATATCTTCAGTATATCCTGCATATATTTTTTTATTAGTTTGTCATTTTTAAAATATAATATGTAAATATGGGGCTAATAATCTCTCCTTTTTTGATAATGACAAACAATAAACATTAGTTGACTTCCGTGTTCTTGTAGTCAACTTGCTCTCCCTTTCTTGCTGACTTTTTTGACTTTGTCATCATTGAGTTGAATTCTTGAGCATTAGTAGGCGAGTGACTGACTCTCCCCCTTACTTGGAGCCCTTATATGATGTTTCAACTTTCTCCCCCTTTTGATATAATTGAAAAAAAGCACACAACAAATCATAAAATGGGCACACAACAGATAAGTAGTCAAAAGGGACAAGAACCCTTTTTGAATAACAGTCATCATCTCAATATTTGGCCAGAAAATAGATAAGATTATTGTGAATGTTATGGCAGAAGCCCTCATAGGACTTTTTGACATTTTTTGAGAAGCTAGAGTAGGAATTCTGGACTGATATGGCAAGCTCATTATTAGAGGAGTTGGATTCGATCTTGATGGATTCTAAGTGGGAAAATAATCTATTGAAGATATTGACACCTTCCTTATTGAATCCATCAATGGTTAGCTGCACCTTTCCGACATTAATACTTGTGTCCTTACCCAACTACAGTAGCCTGGTAGTCAACTCCTAAAGAACCATTAACCCTTCCTCAATAGTCTTGAGCCAATCGTTGATCTCTTCAAATTCCTTCAACATAGGAAACACATGATTAGATACAAATTTTTCTACCTTGAAAGGATATGATATTTCTTTTACAGATTCTTTTTTGCACCCTTCCTTATCCACCATATATATCCTATGTTGGGAAAGGTCTGGGGGTCATAAGTTTCTAAGACTTCTACAACTGGGTATACAGATAGGTCAATAGAGTTAGATAGGAGGATTCTGGTGATTAGCAGTCTATAAGGTAGGATAGCAGAGGCATGAGCATGTGAAAACTCTCCATTATATATATCACAAAAACATCACGACAAGCCACATTAGTAAGAGACCCCTTTCAAGGAATGAGAGTGGTGGAAATAATATGTGCCAAGATTCTGTACTTGAAGTAGAGAGACAGAGGACCAAAATTTGACAAACTTACCCCTGGGTCAAAAAATAACCTCTTTAGCTTCCTCAAAGCTAACTTTAAAATTCTTAGGCCAGGTACCACTCATGAAGGGAATTACCCCAGAGAACTTAGTGTCAAAAACTTTTTCAAATAAGAAATCATTGATGATGATTCTTATTCTCAGGAAAAGAGTTTCTAGTTCACCACTATCTTGAGAAAAATGAAGATTCGCATAGAGTATACGCACAGGGTCCTCATATACTTCCACCCCACAGAGGTGAAAAAGCCATAGATAAGTCTTGAGATTTAAAGAAAGAACTTATATTGCAATAAGATTTCTTCAACTAAGAAATATTGACAACTTGACTAGGCACAATGAAACAATTTTTGAAGGAGGTTTGTGAGCTAGTCCAAAACTTGTACATGTCCTCTAGTGGAAAGGAATCTAGAGGGGATGGGTGAGATTTTATGATAGATGAGATGGGGCTCGGGGCTGAGTATTTTTTGGGAGTAGATGTGTGTAATGAATGCAAAGATTATTCCTCAGAGGAACCATAGATGAGAATAGGATCATGATTGTTAGAATGGCAATCTGGAGGGGTTTTAGGAAGATTAGCCATTGATCTAGTTCTTATCATGTTGGGAAAGATAGGCTTGGAAGGGATTTTAAAAGGTTGTGAGGGAGATGAATGGTTTGAAAGATGAAAATGTATGGAGTGAATAAGGGGGAAGTTGAAGAAGTGTGAAGTGAATGGAGGAGACAGGTGAAAAGAAGGGACGTCAGACTTTTTTGGTGTAGTGACCCTTCAGGTCATTTTCCGTACTGTTCACTTATTTTTACCGTTAGAGATTTTTCATAGCTTACCCAAGTGATTTATAACTTATTGGAACTGATAGTTTGGTTATTAGGAAATTTGGTTAGTTTTAGGACCAATCTCCGTTTAGAAGTCTTTGCTGGTTTCGGATGGCCGTTGAGTAAAAACTTCAGTGAAACGACCTTGGATGAAAAATCTGTCTGTGCCTACAGATCCAAAAGTGAGAAAATTGGTAGACATGGTGTGGGGCCTAAAATTGGTCTAAACGACTTTGAATAGAAAATATGACTTTACCAATGCGTCCAAAATCACAAATTTATTGGAGTCCGAATGAATCTGGGAGGTCAAAAAAAAGTGTTGACCTTGTGGACCCCATATAAGTGCGACCGCGGTACTATAAAAAGCCCCCTTGGTCGAATTTTTGCCATTTTCCACTTCCCTTTTGACCCTCGCAGCCCTAAAATGACTTAGTAACTTCAAATTGATTCTTGGGAGGGGGGATTAGAATCTTGATAAACACACACACATATATATATATATAAATATATATATATATATATTCATGATTAACAACAGATTTGAGGTAAGAATCTTTCCATTTCATGCTCTAATTTCTTTAATTTTTGACCATAACCCCAATTAGATTTAGGCCATGATTTAATCCTAAATAATCTTGGTTTTCACTTGATTATTTAGGGTTACTATTTCCTAATAATAGTTTAACGTTAATTTTATCTCAAAGATGCATTTTTCATATGTGGGACCCACTTGCAGGTTTTTTGTGTTATTTTTGGACCCAAAGAATAATGATGAAATATAGGCATTGAAATTATTGTAATAATGTGTAGATTGTATTTTGATAGCTTGGTACCTTGAAGAATCTTCTCAGAAAGAAAAAGCAAAGGTTTATCATTTCGTGGGCTTTCTTTGGATTTGAGTTACGTTAGGCTTACTCCTTGTTAGGTTGAGCTATGTTATAGTATAATTATGATATTTGGTTGGATTAGGAGGTGTTCTAAGTGTTGTAGTTGTTAAATGGAAACACTTGGGATTAGTTGAATTATTTAGGCCATTTGAACTCATATTTTGGAATACTTGACTTGTAGGCTAGAATCTTAGTTATTTGGACTTCACGTCTCATGGAAGGCATAAGAATACTCTAGTTACTTTTGTTAAATGAGAGTGACCTTGCCACTCATTTTAGGGGTAAGTTGGACCTAGTTACCTACACTTGTGGGAATGCCTTAATTTCAATAAAGGAGTTAGGAGTAATGTTTGAGATAGACTTTTACCTTAAAACTATTATGGTTCGCTATTCATTTAAGACTTGACTTAGACCACTTAGCTTAGTCCCGGGTAGAATATGGAATTAGTGTATAATATGTTGGATTAGTTGTTGGTTCTTGAACTATATTAATTTTGGATCGATATAGTATCCTTGGAGGCCTTAGATGCTTGTTAAATGCTTAGAGAACGCACTCGGGGACATGATGGCGAGCATCAGTAAATGAATTATGGTGATTACATTAGAAGTAACAAATTTGGTTGTTGACTAAATTATGTCTAATGCTATGAGTAACTATGAATTTCACTATTAACAAGCCCATGACTATGTTTCCATGTGGTCCATTGACTAGACTATTATTTCAGGCTTTGGTCTATGATATTATTTATGATATTCTTTTGCCAAGTATCCAAACTATTGATTATGCTAGGAAAACTTTCTTGTTTTTTTTTATATTATACGTCAAATTCTATGAGCTCTAAAAGGTATGTTTATTCACTACATGTGATGATATGAAACTAACCATATCGAATCCGGTAAAGCATCATAGTATTAATGCTATATAGATTGATACATCTATTGATAAATTGTCCTTGATGTCGAAGGAGGAGATATGAAGGTATTTCTTTCTTACTTCTCTTTACTTTAGCCCTCGTGAGGCTTTCACTTTATCTTAGCCCTTGTGGGGCTTGTCATTTAGTTTAGCTCTCGTGGGGATCGCCATTTACTTTAGCCCTTCTGGGTTTTATCTTTGATTATTGATATTGATTGCCTATTGTTATGATATGATGATACCTAGTTTTAGTTCGTAGGAGGTGTTAATTATATTGATGCACCGTATGGCCGGAGGATATATTGATATGATGATGATGCCTGAAAAGGATAGAGGATATGATGATGATGTGATAATTACCGACAAGGCCGGAGGATGATTATTGATATGCCTATGAGCATGTTTACTGGTTCGAGTTTGGCTAGCATTATATATGGCAATTATGTTTATGCATATGCTTATATATTTATACATCCGTATGTGAAATGAGGATATGATGTTGATCTTACGGTGTGGTTTGAGATCACTAGTTTTAACTACTTATAAAGTGGGATAGTTCTAAGTAGTGATAATTAGGGGGTATTATAATGGTTATTTCTTTATGACAAATCGAGACTAGTTGGTAAGTGGTATCTTGTGTAAAATTTAGGATTCACATAGTGGGTAATGTTAGCATTAAGTATAAATTAATCAAGGAGTATTGATTAACGAAATAAGCTAAGTGGTGGCTAGTTAGTCTATTAAGTTACTATATTATTTGATGGCTAGAAATCTAATATACTAGTTGATGAACCTTGTTTAGTTAAAATATGGTTGTTAGAAATTATGGATGATACGTGTCTAATGATGATAATAATATGGAATAAAGACCTATGGTCTAGGTTGTTGCCTAGTCGAAGAAGAGAAAATATTCGATTGTTGATAAATGCAGAATATAGTTGAAGAATATTGAGATTTGGATATGCCGTTGGTTATGCATAAATGATTTTTATTTCCTTTTGTGTACTCTCTTGTGGTATGGAACGCCGTGATGGGTTCCTTTACAAAATGCACTAGTTTGTGTATAGGCACCAACTTTGTACTTGTGTTTCTTGTGAATGTGTTCGTGTTGTTTTATGATTCCAAATTATTATTTCTTACGCACGATGGTGTTGTCATGTGATGATGCATTATGGTATATTATTATTCTAGTTTATTACTTATATTATATACAATGATGATGGAGATGATTCAGGTTTGATTCTGTACCTTGACTTAGATATGTTTATCTTGCATTATATCATCTATATATCATGACTTAGATCAGTCGGTCGATGTGCCTACTGAGTAACCGTTGCTTTGTTACTCATACTACACTTCTATACCTTTTTGGTGCATATTCGAGTACTAGCTACCGTCATTGAGTTGAGTTCGTATAGTGTTGACATTTCAGAGATAGGGCAAACTTTTGGAGTTTTGAGTCACCCGTTTCCTTCTATATTTGATTCAGTCTTTTGTATTCAAGATAGATGTATTAACTATTTAAGAATCATGGGTTGTATTTCTTTTACGATCGTATTTAGGTGCTCTTGTATTAATATTACCAGGTCGTGGGATTGGTATCAGTAGTTGATTATCTTTTCATATTAGAACACTGTTTATGTATATCTTGTGTTCGTTGATTTTGGCCTAGTTGGACAATTCTTACCTAATTAACCAATTTTGTTAGCTCTAGGTTATGGTATTAGCTTACCTACTGGCCAAAATTAGTAGGTTCCATCATGACGTGTAAATCGTTTCATGACATTTGGTGAAAGAGAAAGATAAAGAGGCTACAATTATGGAGAGAGAGAAAAAAGAGTCGTGAAAGAATGGTAAAAAAGAAATTATGATGTCGATTCAGAAAAAGGTTTACCAAAAATAAAAAATAAATAAAAAAATAGAAAACAAATCAAAAATCATTAATGCATGTTATTCCAAGGCTTTGTCTTAAGGAACAAAGCCTTTCTTCTAACAGAGGTTTTGTGAAAATGTCAGCCAACTGATTTTCCAAATCAACAAATGTTAAATAAAAATCTCCATTTTCTACATGATCTCATATAAAATGATGCTTGATGTCTATATGTTAGATCTAGAGTGATGCACAATATATTTTAATAAGCTAATTGCACCGGTGTTGTCACACATTATAGGCACAGATTCAATAAATAAATTAAAATTAAGTAATTGATGTATAATCCACAAAATTTGAGTACCACAACTTCCAATTGATATGTATTCCCCTTCAGTTGTTGATATGTGCAATTGGAGTTTGTTTCTTGCTATGCCATTAAATTAGGGCATTTCCAAGAATCTGACATGTCCCACTAGTTCTTTTTCTATCATTCTTACCTACTACAAAATCAACATCAAAATATCTAACTAAATCAAAGTGTGAGGAACGAGGGTACCATAGTCCAATGTTTTGTGTCCCAATGAGATATCGAATGATTCTTTTAACGGTAGTAAGATGGGACTCTTTGGGAGAGACAAGAACCTTGCACACTTGTATATGTTTAACATAATATCTGGTCGACCTGTGGTCAAGTAGAGGAGCGATCCAATCATCCTTCTGTATGTATTTTCATCAACATCTTTCTCAGATGTTTCTAAATCGAGACTTGTGAAGGGACTCACTGGAGTTTCGTAAGCCTTTCCTTTTTCCTTGCAAATATTTTTGATAAGTTCCTTTATATATTTGGCTTGACTGATAAAAGAACCTTTGGGAATTTTCTTGATTTGTAGTCCCAAGAACAATGTGAGTTCTTCCTATTTGTAGCCCCAAAAAGAATGTGAGTTCTCCCATGAGACCCATTTCAAATTCTCCTTTCATTAAATTTGCAAAATTCTCACACAAGAAGACGTTAGGACTACCAAAGATAATATTATCAACATAAATTTGCATAATAAGTAGATTAGAATATAGCTTTTAAGTAAAAACAGTGGTATCTATTTACTTCTTCAAAAATTATTGTTTAACAGAAAAATACTTAACTTCTTATACCTAGCCTTTGGGGCTTGTTTGAGACTGTAGAGTTCTTTTGATAATTTTAAAACATGATTTGGATAGGATGGATTTTCGAAACCAAGAGGTTCTCTTACATAAACTTCCTTATGAATAAACTCATTTAGAAATGCAATCTTAACATCCATTTGATATAATTTAAAGCATTTGAAGGCTGAAAAAACTAACAAAATTATAATTGATTCTAACCTTGCTATAATAGCAAGGGTTTCATTATAATCAATACCATCCTGTTGGGAGTAGCCTTGAGCTACAAGCCTAGCCTTATTCCTGATAACCTTACATTCTTCGTTCAATTTATTCCTGTAGAGCCATCTTGTTCCAATAATTGAACAGTTCTTAGGTTTTGTAACTAGGTTCTAGACTTGATTTCATTCTGTTTTAATTTTTCTTTCATGTCCAGGACCCATGACTCATCTTTGAGGGACTCATCACCTTTCTTGGGTCGATTTGAGACACAAGAGCAATAAACCCTCTTTTTTTAATGAGTCTCTTAGCTTCATCTTATCATCTTGGTGTCTAATAATAAATTCGTTAGGGAAACTTGCATTGTGCCTCCATTCTCTTGGCACACTTATTTTTGGTGTTTCATCAATGAGAGCTGACTCTGGATGAACTATAGTAGACTTATCGGTTGATTATCCAGAAGTTATGCTTGTTTTGGCTACTGCTAATCAAAACTCAAGCTTGTAGGAGAGTGATTAGTTTCAATAAATACAATATGTATAAATTCTTCAAAACATAATGTCCATTTATTACAAACTCTATAAGCACGTGTAGTGGGAGAGTACCCAAGAAAAATACCTTCATCACTTCGTGGGTCAAACTTTCCTAAGTTACTCTTACCATTATTGTGGATAAAATATTTGCATCCAAAAGGATGAAAATAACTGATATTAGGCTTTTTCCCTCTCCGCACCTCATAGAGAGTATTCTTTAGAATTGGTCTGATGAGACATCTGTTGAGAATGTGACATGTTGTGCTTACTGCCTCTGCCAAAAATAATCTGATAGATTTTGTTCTTGAAGCATAATTCTTGAGATCTCCTGAAGATATCTATTCTTTCATTCAACCACATTCATTTTTTGGAAAGATCAAGGAGATAAAAAGTTCTGAGAGTAGCCGTTTTGAGAATAGTATTCCTCAAAAGCTTTAGTTTCAAATTCTCCTCCATGATCACTATGAACATAGGTGATGAAATTTTCTATTTCTCTTAGTACTCTTTTACAAAAGTTCTCAAAATTAGTGAATAATTCATGCTTGTGAGCAAGAAACATTGTCCAAGTAAAGTAAGAATAATCACTAACAATAACAAATACGTATTTTTTTCCACCATTACTTGCGGTCTTGGTGGGTACAAATAAATCCATATGGATTATTTGAAGAGGTTTGGTGGTAGCAACAATATCTTTGAATTTAAATGATGTCCGAGTCTGTTTACCAAGTTGACAAGCATCACATATATGATCCTTCTAAAACTTTAGCTTTGGCATACCTTCCACTAGTTCAAGTTTAAAGAGTTTCTCGATGACATGCTTAAGTTTTCTGTGCCACAACTATATATCGTTGGTTTGCATAGAGAGACAAGTTAGAGTAACAAAATCAGGATTATTAAGAACATAAATATTTTCAACACGTTCACTAATAAGAGAAATATCTCTTTTTTTCATGTTTGATGGAGAAACTCTCAGCTTTGAAGGATACTCCTAATCCTGCGTCACATAATTGATTGATACTCAACAAGTTGTGTTTGAGTTCGTCCATGAGATAGACGTCAACAAGTTCACAAGAGGAGTTGAGCTTCACTAAACTTACTCCAATGACACCACCTTTGGCATTATCTCTAAATCTGACTAATTCACCTTAAATTTTCTTTGGAGAACAAAAACTTTCTTTTTTGCCGGTCATGTGTTTGGAACATCCACTATTGATGACCCACATTTCTTTCTTATAGCTTTTGCGGATGTGTTCTTACAACAAAAGAAGATTAATTTTGTTTAGATACCCAAGTAGTATTGAGTCCTTGAGGGTTAGATGTTCTTTCTTTGGGTCACCAAACTCTACAGTTGTGTGATTTGTGCCCCCTTTTACCACAAGTGTAGAAGACTGGTCCCTGAAAAGAGAAAAAGGTTTTAGCTGACTCCAATAAACTTGATGAGAAGCTTGATTTAGTTTTGAAAGAAATTTATCTTATGGAACTGTGACTTGGTAATTTTTTATGCTGTTTAACTGCATTTTTACATTATCATGTTTTTCTTGAAATAAGTCAGTTTCAATTTGACATGCTTCAAGTTCAATTTGCAAGTTCCATCTTTCCTCTTCAAGATTTCATTTTGATCGAGCTTCACAATTTTTCTTTTCTTGATCAAGCTTATTGTATTCATCAATAACTTTTCGAATCTCATCAATCATCATATCAAGATTCATTTGAAGAATGTTTTAATTATGATAGTTGTATGGTCTTACCTCACTTACTTCACCTCTCTCCATGAAGCGCATGTTGACCACTTTTGTCTCTTCCTCAGTTTCATCTTTATCACCCCATGCCCCAAAGTTTTTCTTTTTCCTGGATGCTCTTCTCCTCAATTTTGGACAGTTCTGCTCAGTGTGTTTAGGTTTCCTAAAGTAATAGAAATGATCATCATTTATTGTAAATTTATTATTCTTGTATCCTTGAGGTATTTACTATCTTAGTTTCAGAGTCTTCCTTACTCAGCGATTTATGAGAGCCATTCCCTCATTATTGTCCTTATCTAGGGGTTTTTCTTCTTTGGTAGTTATGACATTGAAAGCTATTGGTTTCTTTTTTTCTTTCTTGTTGTACCTATTGATATGATTTTTGTCCTAGGCAATGAATTTACCTCTTAATTTATCGTAGGTCATATTATGGAGATTCCTATCTTCTTGAATGATAGCTTTAGTTTCCCATGCTTTTGGACTTGCAGACTGTTTGGATAGATCATTCCTAAGGACTTTAGTTCACATACAATTTTGCTGACTGTTGGGATAGATCATTCCCAAGAACTTTAGTTCACATATAATTTTGTTGAATGAAGCAAACATTAATTCCATGCTTTCATTTTCTTCCACTTTGAAGAGCTCGTACTATTGGCCAGAGCACTTATACTTGCATTTTGGACTTTGGTTTTTCCTTTATAGGTTACTTCTAATTTGTCCCATATTTACTTTGCGGTTTCACAGGTTGATATCTTTTCATATTTTGCTCCGCTAACTGCATAATAATGTAAACTTATAGCTCTTGCATTAGGGTAAATTACCTCTTGTTTTTCCTTAGTGACTTTGAAGTTTTCAAATTCATCCTGGTCAATACTACATGATTCCTTGTCTTTCTATTTTCCTTTGATTCCTATAATGGGCATTGGTCCCTTCGTAATGACAACTTAGGCTTGGAAGTCATTTGACTGAACAAAATTTTTTATTCTATTCTTCAAGTGAGAGTAGTGTTGTCCATTGAAGCACAATGGACTTGTGGATGAGTGTCCATCTTAATGGAGGGCTCCTGGAATCTGATAGTTTGCCATCGAGTCTTTGCTCATGTGCGGTTAAGAAATACTATTGATGAGACCTGCTCTGATACTATTTAAAATTTGAGAGGCGGGTAGAGGGGTGTGAATTAAAAAATCTTTCTTGAGTCATATGATCAGTCTTGATAGTCAACTCACCTATATAATAGAGTATTGAACAAAACATATTAAGTTTAAATTTTGAAGTAGATAAATAAGTAAATATGTAAATGACACAGAGATTTATCCTGGTTTGGAACACGAATGTGGTGCCTACTTCCAGTCCCATTGGGTTTCAAGGATTTCCTTAAGAGTCTTTCAAAGTAAAGTCAGAGTACAAATGTAGCAGACAAGTTCTGAAACTTATTTTGTGATTCAGATCTTGTGACACAACCTCAACTAGTATGACTAAGTTGACTCGATCTTTTACTTTTGTAGCTATTTCAAACTAAGAAGTACAAAGCGTTATTGAGGCTAAGATTGAGACATACTTAGAATTTCTTGTTAAGTTGCGTGAGGTCTTAAGTATACAATCTTCTCTTATATTGCCTTCAACTGATTTGTCTTCTTTCTCTACAAGGAATCCCACGGGATTTCTTCTCAATCAAGGATTTAAATTGATTCCTTGATTGAGGAATTACACTATATGGTACGTCCATATCAGTTATGTCCGTACATGTGATGCAACCTTCTTTTCTCAAACATGAGCTTACAACCATACATGTCCATATCAAATATGTCTATGTAGAGAGTGTTATATTTTTTTCTTACATAATTCCTTATGGTATGCCATTGTGATTAATTGGCAATCACCGTCCTTATACTTTTAGATCTGATGAGTTCTTGATTGATATACTTTTAGATTCAATGCTAGCTTCTTTGTAGGTAGGGATAAGCCGAGTTATTGCTCTATAACTTTCTCCTAGAAGATCTTTCTTGATGATATCATATCTTCTGTGTATCCTGCAAATATTTTTTATTAGTTTGTCATTATTAAAACATAATATAAAAATATGGGGCTAATAGATGGATTCATCTTTCATTTTACAGATTTGGCAAAGGTGATTTTGGGAGGCTCCTATAAGGTTGAGTCAATAATTCTTAGGTAATCTCTTATGGGAGAAAGATTGTATATGTCCACCACTATACTAGGGACCAGGTCCCTTAACAGTTTCTTCAGCTAATAATAGAAAAGTTCTATATGAGTTAGCCGCAGTAATAAGAACCTGGTCCCACACAAGGTTCTACGACTAAGAACAAAAGTAAACAAGACAAAATATTTTATGTGGAAACCTCCTTACTCAAGAGAGCAAAACCACGACCTATCCTAGTAGGATTTCTCAATCACTTCACTAAAATAAGAGCAACTTCCAAATTACAACCTTTTGCAACCTAGGAATTAAACTTTTAATCCCTCACCCTTATAGTAAATTTATTTCAAGCACTCTCTATAATAACTCTATTATAAAGACAACCAAAGATAACTCTAGCTTACAAGGTACTACCACAACCAAATCTAGCCCACAACACTACAATGGCTAACTCTAGCCATAGTTTAAATCGACAAGATAAGAGAGGAAATAAAATAACCAATAAGCTTATCAAAAGAGGAATAACTTTACAATGTCAGATAAAAAATACAATGACTTAAAAACCAAGACCTAACGACATATTCATTGGTAGCAAACTGGTCCCTTGATTATTGGAGCTTTTCTTTTGTGTTGGCTTTGCAAGAAGAATAAGAATTTTTGATTGTGCATAAACTAGGTTTTTCTCCCACATAATGATCCATATATATGAAGGAAATGGGAGTAAAAGCCTAAAAGGTTTCTCATTAATTGATAATGAAAAATTATTGCTCCTCTGTTGTTGTGCACTAACTTTCCTCTAAAAAGTACAGTTGCCAGTTATACTGTTGACTGCCAGAAAGTTCAATATTTGATAAACCTTGTCCCTCATTGGATCCATAAGAAACAATATCCCTTTGAGAGATACTTCCTTTTGATACCCAAATTTTCCAAGAAGATATCCACGCAAGCTCATGCAGTAATGTCAGATACCAGTTGACCACGTACTCATACATCTCAGGTATCATGCCCCTTCATACAGTTAGCAAATTATTAGTAATAGATGTACCATATGCCAATTCAATTGTTCTATGTCACATATTGTAAGACCCCAGAAAAATTTTGATCAATTTATTTTGGACCCTTCCGTATGTGTAATGATAAATTTTGACTTGAATCATTATAAGGGGTGTTAAAGGAGTGACTTTGGTAAATTTTGGATTTTTTGGAAAGGATTTGGGGTTATTTAGGGACCCCAAACAAGTGAGATTCCGCGATAGTGGCGTACAACGCCACCTATGATCCATACCATGGCACGCTGACTAGTCACCGTAATAGCGGCATGCCACCCTGTTAGGCAAATTTGGCTTAGTTTTGTTTTTGTTCAATTGGGGCAAGGTATTTTTGGCCCTTATCCCCATTAAATGACGTAAAACACCTTCTTATCCCCTATAAATCATCAGTTAGAATATTTTACACTGCCGTTCTCCTCTCAAAATTCCTCAATTCAAGAAACTCAAGGTTATCTCCAGAATTCACTACTTCGAGCCCTAAACTTCGCATTACCTCCAAAATTCTCTCAATTTTCAGGCATGTTGTACACTTCCTATTTTAATTATGGTTATATTCTATCAAACTGCTTAATAATTACATGTTCTTTAATGTCGATTCAAACTAGGGTTGAGGGTTTTTTGTTATTAAACTCTTGTATTGTTTTCCCTTATTTTAATGGTTTATTCATGATTTAAATAGTGGATTATAAATTGAATTTGGGTTTCATAGTAATGGGGAAATTAACAAATTGGTTTTCACAATGCTTATGGAACTTTTATGATGTTAATGGCATGAATCTCAACCCAGATTGCTAATTTGGTTTCAAAGAAGAAGCCTTTACAATTAACTTATCTTTTGAAATATGGAACGTTAATTATAGCTTTCAAGGCCTTTGAAAAGGATTTGCATAAAGATGATACCCCATCTATTTGAAATATTGAAAGTATTGAACTTTATGACTGCTTTGAGATTTTATGGAATCTAATGATGATGGCAAACATGATTTTGAATGATGGGGCTAAAGAGTCATTAAAGTTTTATGAAAATATTTTATTGACATGATATGAATTGATTGCAAGTCTTGGTAAGAAAATACCAATATGAATGATCCTAATGAATGACTCCATGCTTAATGATTATGTCCAACTATTTTAATTGGGTTCTAATGGGAATTATATATCTCACCGTGAAGGTTTAAGTCTTTGAAACCAATGCCCAAAACCTATGTTTGTCTACATGGGGATGTCGTGCCTTAAATAAAAGACCAGAGGTTTGTCCTTAACATGAGCATTATATATATGGTGGCTTTAGTCTATTTGTAACTTCAACTTAACTTTGGTTCATGCATCTAACATACAATGGGGCCCCACAGATTAGAGATAGCGGACTCATATAGCCTATGAGTAACTAGATGACTCATACTTACCTTGGGTCATTCTATGACGGTGAGATCCGATCCCCCTTACAACCACCATTTCTAAACAAGGTTCAACATTTGCTTTTCCAAGCATTCAATACTCCCAATGAAGTTTTCATGAATTCATCATCATAATTAAACAAAGTCTAACTAAATAAGCCTAGCTACCAAGTATTTATAGTTTGGTTAAATATTACATAATTAGGGCTTAAAAGTAACCCAAATTTAAGAAAAGGATCTCTAGGGGTTGTTTTTACCCGCTCTTGAAATTCTAGAGCGGATGAAAAGTGGATCCAAAGAACTTTGGGCGCATGACCCTACCAAGGGGCTTTCAAGCCTCATTTTGCACTTGTTCGACCTCATCAAAGTCCTTTGACACTCTTTAATGGTAATCTTTATCCATGTGACATCTTTTAATAGCACTAAGGAGTCATCAACGAACTCGAGCATCATACTTATCTCATCCAAAGGTTCGGAGGCAATTTGGCTTGTATCACAAACTTCCCTTGAGTTCTAAAATTCTCTCTTATTTTCTTAGTTTCTTTCCTCTATTTATCCTCACGATTATGCTCTTTAGGTAAGTCTAGGGGTTGTCTTAGGCCTTGGTTGGCTTGGTATGCTTGTCACGACCAAGCCCTAGTTTGGGTCGTGACAAATTTTCTATTAGAGAATGGTTCAGGGTCCCATGGTTTCCACAAATTCATGTCGAGTAGAGACCCTTTTATGAGTGTGTAGCATGCCACACTTATAAGGGGGATGCTACATGTGTATAGGAATTTTTCCCTTTCTTGTGTTTATTTTGGGCTAGAGAGTCTAATTACCTTGAAACTTTTGTAACTCATAGATTACTAGCATTTTATATCATCCCACTATGAAAATCTGATGGTCATAAGAACTTAGTTGGAACCTCCATCCTATCTGGGTAAAATATAGAGGAAGTTTACCCTACTCATGAAATGCAGACTCTGTATAGGGCCCACACTCCTGACTGCACTAATCCACCTAGATTTTCACTAGTTCCTACTAGTCCTCCTCAGGATCCTCTAGATGGTAACACTCATGCCCAATCCCTTCAGAGAGATATCTCAAATGCTGAATTCTGTCAGTCCATCCATATGCTTTCCCAAATTATGGCATCACTGTCTCATCATTATGATCATGTGGGTCCTCCCACCATCTCATTTGAGGTTTCTCAGGTTATTTAGTTTATGAGGCTAAATCCCTTAACCTTCAATGGCTCTAAGGTTGTAGAGGATCCTCAAGGGCTTAAATATAAGATGGAGAAAATTTTTAGGGTGATGCATGCTAGTGATTCAGATGGGGTTGAGTTTGCAACTTATAAGTTCAAGGAAGTAGGCTATTAATAGTACAATGAGTAGGAAAATTTAAAGGGTGAAGATGATGAGCCAACAATGTCGGAAGAGTTCTCGAGTGCTTTCTATGATCTCTTCTTTCCTTATTAGTTGAGGGAGGCTAAGGTTAAAGAGTATATGAACCTGAAATAGGGTAAGATTAGTGTTAAGGAGTATACATTGATTTTTTCTCAACTATCCCATTATGCTTTTGAGCTTGTGTCCAATATGCGGTCCAGGATGAGAAATTTGATTCGGGTCTCTCTAGTGGCTTGGTGTTAAAGTGTAAGGCATCTATTCTGAACAATGATATAGATATATCTCGATTGGTAGTCTATATTATGGAGAATAAGAAAAAGAAGTAGGTAAAGATGGAGGAAGGGTAGAACAAGAAGATTAAGTGTGCATATTAAGAGGCAAGTCACCAGCATGGTGTAAAAGGGGGCATATCGTGATTTAAAAAGAAATCATAGGGAAACTCTCATAAGTCAGCCAATTCTCTAGACCCTATATCTTTAGGTGACCATCTCTCCAAGCCTATTAATGGATAGCAAACTTAGATTGCCCTATCCTATGCTAGTATAGAAGAGTCGGCCCCATCTTATCCATCCTTCCGCACTTGTGGGAAGTTTCATTATGGATTTTTACATTTCAGGAGTGGAGTGATTTTTAGATGTGGTCAACAAGGTTATACACAATGAGAGTGACCTTCAGCTAAGGTTGCCACCCGAGCTAATAGGGTTCTGGTCACCTCCCCATCTGCTTTCATAGATAAGGTGCTACTTCAGGGGCAGGAAATAGTATAAATCACTTTTATGTACTTGCCACTCAACAGGAATCCAAGGCATCCCCATATGTTATCACTGGTATGTTACAACTTTTCTCATAAAATGTTTATTGTTTGCTTGATCCGGGTTCTACTCTTTTTTATATGACACCTTATGTGGCTGAACACTTTGGTTTTGTTCTTGAAAGTCTTTTTAACCCCTTTTCCATTTCTACCATGGTGGGTGAGTCTATTGCTGCTATAAAAGTCTATAGGGGTTGTGTGGTTTCCATCCTTCATTTAGAGACCCTGGTAGATCTAATAAAGCTATATATGGTGGATTTTAATGTGATATTAAGAATGGATTAGTTCCATACGTGCTATACTTCTTTAGATTGTAGGACCCAAAAGGTCACTTTTCACTTTCCTAATAAACTGATAATCGAGTGGGAGAGAAGTTCCTTTGTACCCAAAAGAAATTTTATTTCTTACCTTAGAGATAAAAAATATTTATTAAAATGGTGTTTTTATAATCTAGTTTGGGTTAAGGATTCTAACTCTGAAAGTCTCTCCTTGTATCTGTTCCTGTGGTAAATGAATTCCCTAAAGTCTTTCCTGTTAAATTTTCTGAGTTTCTATCAGATAGGGAAATAAACTTTTGTATTGATCTCTTATCGAATGTCCCAATTCCGTTCCTCTATATAGGATGGCTTTGACATAGCTAAAAGAACTAAAATAACAATTAATGGAACTCCTCGATAAAGGTTTCATTCATCCTAGGATCTCTTCTTGGTGTGCTTCAGTACTTTTTATGTAAAATAAGAATGGGTCTCATTGGATGTATAGCGCCAGTTGAATAAGGCTATCGTGAAAACTAAGTACCCTTTTCCTAGGATTGATGACCTCTTTGATCAGGGTGCTAAGTGTTTGTCAAAAATAGACCTCCGTTTGGGCTACTATCAGTTAAAGATTATGGAAGATGATATTCCTAAGACTGCTTTTTGAACATGGTATGGCCACTATTAGTTCTTGGTTATGTCAATCGGGTTGGCTAATGCTCCGATTGATTTCATAGATCTTATGAATCAGGTGTTCAGATAGTTTTTGGATTTGTTTGATATAGTCTTCATTGATGACATATTGGTGTACTCTAAGAGTGAGGAGGATCATGCAAATCACTTTCAAATTATGTTACAGACCCTTAAGGATCAAGAATTGTATGGCATAAAGTAAAACACCATAGCGCAAATGCGTCAGTATGATTGAATGTACTTGTATGCATGTGAGGTAGGCTGAATGCAAGGATACATACGTATGAACAATACTAAATGACTGTCTAACATAAACGTGAGAATACATGCATGAACAAGTAAGTGTAACTGAGACTATACTGACACTGGGTACTGAGTTCTGAGTACTGATTTACTTACATCTGGGCTA
This sequence comes from Capsicum pubescens, assembly GCA_030864215.1. Lineage (NCBI taxonomy): Eukaryota > Viridiplantae > Streptophyta > Magnoliopsida > Solanales > Solanaceae > Capsicum > Capsicum pubescens. The sequence goes on from CM061549.1 coordinate 252,643,438, forward strand.
ACTGATAGTGATAACTGAGTCTACTTAATACTGGGGATCTGATGGTATATTACTAATAGAGAAATGATTTTTTCTAACAGTTTTGATTATGAAGAAATGGTCTGATTGACTATATCTAACAGTCCTAAAACTGATTACTGGTAACATGAGTTACTGATAACTGACATAACTGATATTACTGAGATAATTGGTTTAACTGATATAACTGATACATAGTGACTTTATCTGATAGTCTATGTTCTGATGGAGCTAGCTGAGTTCCATACTATTCTGAGTTGTCTGTATCTGATAGTCCTGAATTCTGTAGAACTATCTGAGTTATATTACTGAGACTGAATGAATGTATCTGACAGTCATGATTCTGTAATTGAAACTATAGGAAGTAGTTATCTAACCAACATGTCCTAAATAATTATAATATAGCGGAGTTGGGGTCCAATTTGTAACCCCAATTGGAAGGGTGTCCATACCGCGCCACTGGTAAGGACAATCTGTGAGTAACCCTCATATAATAGGTAACTCCAGTGAGAACGGTGGGAACCCTCATATAAAAGGTTTAGATACCTCATCTACCCTCATATAATAGGCTATGATGTCTTAGCCTACGCTGGCTACGTAGTTCAGGAACACAAGGATTACTTCTAAGAATCAAACCCTCATATAACATGTGAGTTCCCATTTTTGGTTTCTCTCGGTGCTAATTCCTACTCCTATATGAATAGATACTGAACATAATTAACTAAACTAGACTAGAATGAATTCAAGGAGTTCTGTTACTAACGGAATACTACTGAGATTTCTGAATTTATTGAGATTTCCTGATTCATATGACTGACTGAGTTCTATGAATCATGGCTTGATAGAGGAAATCGTGAAACATGAAACTGGGTCTATATACATAACTATATCTTTTGGGTACAAGTACCCTCAGGACTCGATTGAAGGAAACTGACAAAGCATGACTTTCTTGAATACATGGCCAACATCAACAATTCATATTACGACAGTAGGGGATATTTCATGAAGCACATGGTTATCATAATCTTGTATATAGCTTAGAATGCACATGATCATGTCTTAACTTCATCATTTTAATATCATGATTATATCATCACGCAATTGCATTACACAACAATCCTCATGGAAATCATTTTAAACATAGGGGAACACATACATTTATAACTTGGGTCACAGTCTAACTATCAAGCATAATTTCTATTCTCCTAGGCATTTTATCAAACACTTAGGTTGCATGATTTAAGGTTTAGGCTTGAGCATGAATTTAATACAACCTTACTTCGCAATTCAACCCAATTTCATGATTTCAGTCCACATAGTAGCGTAATTTCATAAAGACATAATACAGGTTCCATCTTGAAATTCATACAACAACAACACATGAACATAATTTAATTCATAGAATGAATATCACAATTCGTAATTTAAAACTTGATTCTTGGACTTCATGGATGAATGGAGTCCATGAATGAACACTATGCATACCTTAGATGGAAGATTCTTGATGATTCACGGAGAAATTTGCTTTTACTTGGATCCCCAATTGAAAACCCTAATGTGTTCTTGAGAGGATTTTGAGAGAAAAGGGTGTATTTTGATGTAAATGAGATTTAATGCTGTGTTTAAGCCTTATATAGGGTTGGGAAAATTACTCCTTTGCCCTTAAAAATGCAGACATTTAATCACTAAATAATTGGGCACCAACGCTGTGAGTGATGCAGCGTATCGAGGGTTGCGACGCTATACCCAATGCGGTGCGCCATGAACGCATCGAGTCTCAGTTGTTTTGGCTCTGGCAGTCTGCACAACTGGTGAACAACGTAATTGGTGATGCGGCACGCCAAGATCGCTTTGGTCCACTATTTTGGACTTTCATTCTTGATCTAAACGAGTTTTCAAAAAATCCAAAACTTTTCTAGGAACACCTATTGACCTTTCTGATCATGAATTAATAAAAATACTAACCATTAAAGGATATTAAGGTGGAAAAATGAAATTGCCAACTTTTGAAGGCCAAAATTAAGCTAAGTCTGGAATGTACCTAAAATTTTCTAGATCTAGGACCCCCTTGACACGCTTGAAGAACTGTATTAAGCTTTAGAATTTTATGGGGTCTTACAATATCTCTCCCTTGAGAACATTCATCCTCGAATGAGACTGACTGAGAGGGGAGAAAATGATAGACTGAAACACATACTGAGCATGAACGACTAGAACATATAGACTGAAACACATACTGAGCATGGACGAATAGAACATGATTTCATGACTGGCATGACTGATATGACTGATATGACTGATAACTGAATATATCATACTGAGCATGTATATCTGATGCATGTGTAACTGATTCGTGAATGCATGATTGAGTGTTCTGATAAGCTGGGTTTTCTTATGATGAGAATGCATATCTGATGCATTAATACCTAATTGACATGATGCATGAATGATTATGCAATGGTACTTAGTACCAAATTTATAACGGAATTCTGAGCATAAAACTGAATACCAAGTTGGTAATGAAACTGAACATGTAAATTAGGTAACCTTAAGGAAAGATTTTATCTTAGACTAAGTCTGAATTAGTGGAGAAGAGGTGAGGATGAATGTATTTTTGATTCTTCTTCCCAAGTAGCTCCCTCAACGGACTAATTCCGCCAAAGAACTTTGACTAGAGGGACTTCTTTGTTCCTCAGTCTGTGAATCTGGAAGTCTAGGATTTCGACTTTGATTTTCTTCATGAGAGAGACTATTCTGAACATCTACACTCTGAATAGGGACTATAACTACTGGGCCACCTATACACTCCTTGAGTAAAGATACATGAAAAACTGGATGAACTGAGGCTAGATTTGTAAGCAACTCGAGCTTATGAGATATCTTGTCGTAATGACTGAGAATTTTTGAAGGTATCGACATATAGGGGACTGAGCTTTCCCTTCTTTCCGAACCTCTTCACTCCCTTCATGGGAGAGATCTTTTGATACATATAGTCACCAATCTTGAACACGCATAAATAGGAATAAAAAAAACATAGCTGAGTCTGTAACGGATGACATGAACTGAGTATGGAATGTGATGCATGAACTAAATATTGTGAACTAAATCGAGCCTTAAAATAAGGGCTCATGGCTGCGATTAGAACTTGAGGGTTAACTTATGAGTATCCCCTACACCAAATTGGATTCATTACGTGAAGACAGAATGGGATGCCCATGTTATGAAAGTTCAGGGATTATAGTGTATCTCCCCCTTAGGACACTATGTCCCTCAAATAATACTGACTTGGATGAGCTGCTGGAAAAGTTTAAGCGATGCACAAGGCACCTACGAACTGAGTCTTAACTAAATAACTGGGATCTGAAACTGAAACATGAACTGAGCTGAGCTTGCGTCCATATAGTTGGTTCACCTTAGAATGGTTATATCCATGAGATTTTAGATAGTACGTCTAGATAGAAGGGATAGTAACCCAAACCATGCAAACTTGTCCGTCTGACTGCTATACTGAATTACTATTTTTACGGACTAACTCATGCTGAAAGATTATAGTCGACTGGAGCCTTTTCTCTAACACTCTTTGTATAGAGTTCTAGTGGATTTAGGGTGCAAGGAAATCTTACCCTTGTCTAAATAAGACAGCTAAATGAGAAAATCATTACATGGCTAAAGTTCGATAAGATAAGTTGAGGCCTACGAACACCATTTAAGATGAAATGACTAAGCCTTTTGCACTGCAACTAAGATTACTGAAAAAATTCAAATGGGTGCTGAACATCAGTGCATAAATGTACTACTCATCTGATTAACTGGATAGCTGACAGCTGAATACTAGGCGTGTAAGTCTAAACTATACTTGGTTTGAATAGCTGGACTTAGACTATAGAGTATTATACACAGAAGTTAATGGCTGACTGGGTATCCTGAGGTAACTGAGCATGAATTTCGTGAAATTTGTATTAATTGCGAATGCAAGACCGAGTGTACGACATGATTTGGAAATATTTCATAGACTAAGGTACTGAAATACTAATAAATGAGTATCTGACAACTGTACACTATGGTCAAGCAAGACTGGAACTGAACTGAGTTTCTTATCTGATTACTGAAATGAAGTTGACACTATAACTAGGATTCATACTTGAACTAAATATCGGGTTTTGATAAATAAAAATTGATAACTGTGGTTTAGACTGATACTGAAGTACTTAATTCTGAGATTGAACACTGATTTCTGAGTACTGAATGCTGAAACTGTAACTGAGATGGAAACTGAGTTTTGATAGTTACGCAATAAAGACTAACATAAGTCAAGGATCTTAAAGTGTACTCTCACTCTGTACTTTCCCAACTTCTAATTACAACCTCTTTTTATCCCTTTACTTGCACACTTAATATAATATTCATGCCAATCTTCATTACTACACCCTTGGGTAACATAAGCATTCAACAATCTTCTCTTAACATAAAATATTTACTCTCTCCCTTGTAAGCAACTACTCATCACTACACTATTTTCACAAAGAGAGCTTACTGAAGGGTTAAATCAGGAGGAGCTAAAGTATGAATGGATACTAACTAAACTTGACACATGGCCGAGGCTTGAGGAATATAATATCAATAGCTTGGATTTACCCAAAAGGTCTGAACTGAGATTATAGTGGATACATGACATATCCTGGATTTAACTGATCAGTAGAAGGGTATCATGAGTCATGGAAGTTGAGTATACTGTAAAGAGTGACATGTGCACATGATTCATGAGCTGCATGACCGGAGTTTGGAGTTTTCGGCATTCGTGGGTCATTACTTTGATTGCTAAGGGGAGTAAAACTAAACTCCTTATGTTGGGAACTAGAAACGTACATGATTCCATGGAAAATGTGTGAATATAAGATGGGTTCATGGAATGGAGATGTAAAATATGTGAAGGCATCATACTGACTGAAGTATGAAACTTTACACTGAGATAAGGATGGGTCGGGAATCGTCTTTCCCTTACTGCTTTCCTATACATGCTGGAACTACTACTAGAATCTGAAGGCCTTACTCTTTCTGAGCTTTCATAACCGAACAGTTCCTGTATATCTGTTGGGCTATGATTGATTGACCCACTAGGGCGGAGACTAAGAAATGTCCTATTAACACTTGGTCTGACCTCAACATTGACTGACATACAAAGAGTCACAAAAGAAGAGAAGTTCATGGATCTGATAAGACATAAACATGTAAATAAAAGATCTATAACATACCAGTGACCGCATTAGAAGGACTTTCCTACTTCTATCGGGGCTGATGAGCATGGAATCTATTTTGGCATTGCCCACTGATGAAGCTGGAGGAGGCACCCTACTGATTTGGGAGAACGGACTGAGCTAAATAATAATTATGTTGGCTTCGAGTACTGGGCTTAGGACAATATCGAACTTTGTGATCTGACTCATCATATCTGAAACACACTTCATTGCCGACTCTACATATGCCCTTACGATACTTACCAGAAGTCTGACAAAGGGGATAGCTTCGGGCACTACTAACACTGCCCTGAGGTTTAGGACCTGGTGTCCTATCTGTGAATTTAGAGACTGGAGTACTGGCCAAGGAAGGAATTGGGACTGAAAACTTTGGGCAAAACTGAATGCGGTTACCACCCTTTGACTTAGGCTGGTTGAAATTGAGGCTACCTGTTCTAGCTCTATTATTTTCTCTTTTTCTTTTTTTTACCATGCTTTCCCACCTCGATATGCTAGGTGCGAATCACATGCCTGGGTGGGACAATGGCTTGCTGATTTCTCCGAACTACTACTGAATAGGATATAGTAGGAGAGTCAATTATGAATTCTCCATAAAAGACATACTCGTCTAGGAAATCTTCTTGGATGGGCGGAAGTACCGATTGGTTATTGGTCCTTCTTTTGTTAGTCCTTTTGGGAGACATATTCTATAATGAAAGGAAGGAGCAAATTATACTGAGAGTTTAACTTGAGCTAATGCTCACTCGCACGACATGAATACTAAAAGAAAGGAAACTGTTCCTAAAACATCTCATAGCCCCCTGCACATAAGTGTGGTGCACAATACACCCATGTACAAGGATCTACTAGATGTGGCTTTTCAGACTTCCTAAGACACTGTTGAACCTTAGGATTTGATACCAAGTTTGTAACGCCCCGAATTTGGTACCCAGAAAGCTACACGGTGATCATGACCCCGAAGGACCATAAGCTAACCCATGACTGATATCTGTACCTGGACACTGCATAATATACGTATATAAATGTGGAAATATAGGTTTTAAGGCCATAAGGTTCAAATATGAAACATAAAATCTGATAAAAAAATGTTTAAATGGGGTATAGAAATACCCAAAACTGAAATAAACTATCTGAATATACTATAGTCTGAAAGCCTCTAAACTATGTAAATAAGGAGTTGATGGGACTTATCCCCAACTAACTATAACTACTGAAATGAACTAAGTACTAAAATAATAAAGTAATGATCATGTCCTTGAAGGATGAGGACTTACTTCTAACTCTAAGTGCTAGATACTGGAATGCTACTGAAGCTTTGGAGCTCGTGCTTCTGAACCTATGGTGTAAAGTAAAACACCATAGCACAAATGCATCAGTACGATTGAATGTTTTGGTATGCATGTGAGGTAGGCTGAATGCAAGGGTTCATATGCATGAACAATACTAAATGACTGTATAATATAAATGTGAGAATACATGCATGAACAAGTAACTATAACTGATACTATACTAACACTGGTTATTAAGTTCTGAGTACTAATTTACTAACATCTGGGTTTACTGATACTGATGATAACTGAGTCTACTGAATACTGGGATCTGATGGTATATTACTTATAGAGGAATAATTGTTTCTAACAGTTCTAATTATGAAGAACTGGTCTGATTAATTGTATCTGACAGTCTAGAAACTGATTACTGGTAACATGATTTACTAATAAATGACATAACTAATATAACTGAGATAATTGGTATAACTGATACTGAGCATTTGTATCTGATAGTCTATGTTTTAATAGAACTAGCTGAGTTCCGTACTATTTTGAGTTGACTGTATCAGACAGTCCTGAATTCTATTGAACTATCTGAGTTCTATTATTGAGACTGAATGAATGTATATGATAGTCCTAATTCTATAACAGAAACTGTGGGAAGTATTTATCTAACTGACATGCCCCAAATAATTGCAATATAGTTGAGTTGGGGTCCAATCTGTAACCCCAATTGAAGGGGTGTTAATACCGCACCATTGGTAAGCACAATCTGTGAGTAACCCTCATATAACAGGTAACTCTATTGAGAACGGTGGGAACCCTCATATAACAGGTTAAGACACCTCATCTACCCTTATATAACAGGCTATGATGTCTCAACCTATGCTGGCTACGTAGTTCAGGAACACAAGGATTGCTTCTAAGAATCACACCCTTATATAACAGGTGAGTTCCCATCCTTGGGTTCGCTCGGTGCTAATTCCTACTCCCATATGAATAGACCATGAACATAATTAACTAAATTGGACTAGACTAAATTCATGGAGTTCTGTTGACTGATAGAATACTGCTGAGATTTCTGAATTTAGTAAGATTTCCAGAGTTACATGACTGATTGAGTTCTATGAATCATGGCTTGACTAAGGATATCGTGAAACATGACACTGGATCTAGATACACAACTATATCTTTCGGGTACAAGTACCCCCAGGACTCGATGGAAGGAAACTGACAAAGCATGACTTTCTTGAACACATGGCTAACATCAACAATTCATACTACAATAGTAGGGGATATTTCATGAAGCACATGGTTATCATAATCTTGTATATAACTTAGAATGCACATGATCATGTCTTAACTTCATCATTTTAATATCAGGATTATATCATCACGCAATTGCATTACACAACAATCCTCATGGAAATAATTTTAAACATAGGGGAACACATACATTCATAACTTGGGTCTCAGTCTAAATATCAAGAATAATTTCTATTCTCCTAGGCGTTTTATCAAACACTTAGGTTGCATGATTTAAAGCTTAGGCATGAGCATGAATTTAATACAACCTTACTTCGCAATTCAACCCAATTTCATGATTTTAGTCCACATATTAGCGTAATTTCATAAAGACATAATAAAGGTTCCATCTTGGAATTCATACAACAACAACACATGAACAAAATTCAATTCATAGAATGGATATCACAATTCGTAATTTAAAACTTGATTCTTGGGCTTCATGGACGAAAGGAGTCCATGAATGAACACTATGTCTACCATAGATGGAAGATTTTTGATGATTCACGAAGAAATTTGCTTGAACTTGGATCCCCAATTGAAAACCCTAATGTGTTCTTGAGAGGATTTTTAGAGAAAAGGGTATATTTTGGTGTAAATGAGGCTTACTCCCGTGTTTAAGCCTTATAGGGTTGGGAAAATCACCCCTTTACTCTTAAAAATGCGGATATTTAATGACTAAATAACTGGGCACCGACGCTCTGGGTGACGCAGCGCGTCGAGGGCTACGATGCTATACCTGAAGCGGTGCGCCATGAATGTGTCGACCCTCAGTTGTTTTGTCTTTGGCAGTCTGCACAACTGGTGACCAACACAATTGGCGACAAGGCACGCCAAGGTCGCGTTGGTCCACTATTTTGGACTTTCAGTCTTGATCTAAACGTGTTTCCAAAAACCCAAAAGTTGTCCGGGAACACCTATTGTCCTTCCTGATCATGAATCAATAAAAATACAAACCATTAAAGGACATTAAGGTGGAAAAATGAATTTTCCAAATTTTGAAGGACAAAATTAAGCTAAGTATGGAATGTAGCTAAAATTTTCTAAGTCTAGGACCCCCTTGACACGCTTAAAGGATTGTATTAAGATTTAGAATTTTATGGGGTCTTATAGTTAGCCATTTATTAGCTACAAGATGTAGCCCATACGTGGTTTAAACAGTGGAAGGTAGACAGGGGTTCAGATGCAGAGCCCATAGAATGGGAAGAGTTTGCTACAACCTTCTTAGATAGATTCTTTGCCCTAGAGCAGAAATAAGCCAAAGTATTAGAGTTCATCAATCTTAGAAAAGGTAGCATGAGTGTAAAAGAATACTCCCTCAAGTTCACCCAGTTAGCCAGGTAAGCTCCTCATGTAATAGAAGACAGTAGATCCAGAATGAGTAAGTTCATGTTTGGGGTTTCAGGTAGAGTGGTTAAGTAGTGTAGGACTGCGATGTTGATTAAGGAAATATACATATCTAGAATTATGGTCCATGCTTAACAGATTGAAGAGTAGAAACTTAAGAAGAAAAAGAGAGAGAATAAGAGAGCCAGAATAGGTAGTTATAGTTTTTCTCAGCTAGGGTCACAGGGTGGTAACTGTAGCAAAGATAGGGTACCAGTCTCCAAATATTAGAATAGTGTAAGTATTTTTCACACTCATCCGCTTTTCAAAGAATGTGGTATCGTAAGGGTGTGTGTAGAGCCAACAATAACGTGTGTTTCTGATGTGACGAGTAAGGTCACAAGGTCCGAAACTATCCTAAGCCCGATCCAAAAAGTCAGCACGGTCGTCCTTCAGCTCTGTCCGGTCACCCAAATCAGCAGGGTACCAATTCCAGCGCTATCAGTGGGCAACGCCCAAATAGACTCTATGCACTTCTGTCCTAACAAGATCAGGAAAGTTCTCCTGATGTAGTCACTGGACCTTTTCCAGTTCCCCCCTAGTGAGTCAGTCTAACACAGCCCGACAGGTATACAGGAACTGTCCGGTTATGATGTCTCAAAATGTCACGCCTTCAGGATTCTTATAGTGATGCCAGTATATGTAAAAATTTAGCAAGGGAAGATGATTCCCGACCCATTCCAACCTCAGTGAAAAGTTTTGTACTTCAACTATCATGATACTTATGCATGCTTTACGTTTTAGTTCCATGAACAGAGCTTATATTCATGCACTTCCCTTAGGATTGTGTGCATTTCAAGTTCCTAGTATGAGGAATCCCAGTTCACTTAGTGTTACAAATCATGTTCCATGAGTACAGAAATTCCAAACTCAGGTCATACAACTCATGACTCATACACTCATAACCTGTCTTACATTATGTTCAACCCACATGACTCATGCTCCACTCCTAATGATCAGCCAAACTCAGACTATGTCATGTATACCCTCAGTTTAGATCCTTCGGTGAATCCGTTGGGATGATGTTTTATTCCTCGAGTCTCAGATACAGAGTCAGTTCAGTAATGAATATTCAGTAAATGACTCAGATAGTCCTACAAAACCATGGCTTTCAGTTATCAGTTACTTAGCTATCAGAATTCAGTACTTTAGTACCAGTCTAAACCTTAGTTACCAGAAACCAATATTCAGTCCCAGCTACAATCTTAGTTACAGTTACAGTATCGATTATTGTCTTATCTACAATCTCAGTCCCAGTCTTAGCCCAGTAATTGGGTTGGTAACTCAATTTAGTTTTGAGTTTACTCAACCATAGTGTAAAGTTATCAGTAACTTAGTTGTCAGCCTTCCAGTACACTAGTTTACAAGACCATTCTAGAATTGTACTATAATCCTGGTGTTGCATTCTCAAATAATAAAGTTACCCTCAATTCATTCTCAGTTATCTCATATCACTCAGTCAGTCCTTATCTCCTATACATAATGCTCTACAGTTGCAGTCCAGTTATTCAAGACTAAGTACAGCTCCATCTTCCAGACCCAGTATTCAGCTATCAGTCATTCAATTAATCAGATAAGTTAGTATGTTTAGGTATTCGTGCTCAATTCTCATTCGAATATTTTTAGTAGTCTCAGGTGAAGAAGAAGTACTTCAGTTAAGCATAAGTTTTCAGTATGAGTTAGATCGATCAACCAGTAATTCAGTTTAGCAATCAGGCAACAAATTCGTATGGTGTGGTTTCCCATCTTTCCACCTAGTCCTACTATCAGAAATCTTAGGAATGTAACTATTCAAAGATAGAAAGTCCCAGTAGTTTCAAGATCAACTCAATTAATATATTATATCTCAGTTTCAGATCCCAAATATTCAGTCACGATTCAGTTCATAGGTGCCCTGTGCATCGTCCCAGTTTTCCTCCGTATCTCAGTCAAGTAAGTATTCTTATAGGGATATAATGTCCTAAGGGGGAGATGCTCTATAACCCTCGAGCTATCATGCCCAAAACCCTCCAATTTCTTTTTGTGTAACGAATCCAGTTTGGAGTTATGGGTACCCATAGGTTAACCCTCTAGCTCCAATATTAGCCGCAAGCCCTGTACTCAATGGCTCAGTTCAGTTCATGATACCCAGTTCTTATCACATATTACAGACTCAGGCATGTTCTCATGTTCCCTTTCATACGTGTTCAGAAAGGATCTCGAGATGAGGTCAGAAAATTTCATATATTTGAAAATCTCTCCCATAAAGGGAATGAAGAGGTTCAGAAAGAAGGGAAATCTAAGTCGTCGATATGTCTGTCCCTTCACAATTCTCAGTCGCTTTGGGAAAGTAGCTTATGATCTCGAGTCCCCTTCAGATCTAGCTTCAGTGCATCCGGTCTTTCATGTCTCCTTGCTTAATAAATGCATAGGTGACCCAACAGTCTTAGTCCCTATTGAGGGTGTAGACATTTAGAACAACCTCTCTTATGAAGAGATTCTAGTCAAAATCCTTTACTACCAGACTCATAGACTAAGGAACAAAGAATTTCCTCTAGTCAAAGTTCTTTGGCGGAATCAGTCCGTCGAGGGAGCTACTTGAAAAGCAGAAGCAAACATGTGATCTAAGAACCCTCACCTTTTCTCCACAAAACTCAGACTCAGCCCAAGGTAATAGCTTTCCTAAAATCTTATTTAGTTTCATGTTTAAATTTTAGTTACAAACCAATTTCATGCTTGGATTCCCATTTTAAACTTGGTATCCATTTATCATTGCATATTCAATCATATGCTCATGCATCAGATCATCCATGTGTTCATGCATCAGATATGCATTCTCCTTGTGAGAAACTCAGTTATTAGAAATTTCAGTCATGTATTCATGAGTCAGTTCAGTCATGAAATCATGCATCAGATATGCATGCTCAGTATAAATCTCAGAAATGTCATTCATGTAGTCATGTTTCAGTTTCTTATGTTCAGTATGTACTTCAGCTTATTATTTCTCCCATCTTAATCAATCTCATTCGAGGACGAATATTTCCAAGGGGGAGATATTGTAATACCCCTTACTTCTACCTAACTTAAAATCATCCCAAAAATATTAAATAATTTCTTTAAAATATGAATCCAATTTTATGCATATGGAATTTTAAAGATTTTTACTTTTTTTGTGTGGGAAATTGAATAAGCTTTCCATCGATACCAAATTTGCCCAAATCCGACACCCGAGTGAAGAGTTAGAGCCTTTTTAGTGAGACAGTGTATCACCTGAGCCATCAGTGTGTCGCGGAGCTAGCTTTAATGGAAATTATCAATTTCCAATGTTGCTCCGCGATAGTGGCGCATTGCGCCAAAGGCCCAGTTACAATTGTCCTTTTCTAGTGAATCTCTGCGATGTATCTGCATCGCATAGAACTTCCAGGTCGCAAACAAAGTGGCAACGCGATAGCTCCACATCGCACCACCATGCAGATTACCAATTGTCCAGTTCTAGTGGCTTGGCGCCATAGTGGCGCATCGCACCAAGGATGAAAATCGAGAATTTTCAAGTTTTTGCGATATTAAATCCCAAGGGCCGTTTGATATTTTTCCATTACTCAATTCCTCCCAATCACGGGATTTAACCCTAAGAGTGCATTATTTTCTCACTTTTGCATTAGCCTTTCAAATAAAAATCCTTCTCTCTCAAGAGGCAAAAATCCTAGCTCAAGAAATCAAGGCCAATTTCAAGAATCTTTCCAAGAACTTCATGAATTTAGATTTCCAGGTATGCATTGTGTTCATTCATCCATGTAGCCCAACAATCACGTTTTAAATCATGTATTATGAATATTATGTTGTGGGTTGATTATGTTTATGTGATTGTTGTTGTATGGTTCCCAAGTTGGAATCTCAATGTGTTTTTATGGAATTACGTTAATATATGAGTTTAAATCCATGAATTGAGTGGTTTATGAGGTGTTAATTGATGATTATACCTATGCCCTAAGTGGTGTATGTAAGGTGTTTGATAAAATTCCTAGAAGACTAGAAATCAAGTAATATAGTTCAATTGTGACTTAAGTGATGGATTCATGTTTTACCCTTATGTTGAAAGGACTTCCTTGCTATTGATGTGCAATGTAGATGTTTGTTGCAATGCTCATGATGATAGAATATGGAATTATGCCATTGATTATATGCATTCCTTCCATGTAAAAGATTATGATAACCATGTACTTCATGAAATTCCCAACTTATTGTATTATGGATTGTTGATGTTAGTTGTGTATTAAAGAATATCATGCCTTATTAGTTTTCTTCTATCGAGTCCTAGGGGTACTTGTACCCGACAATTTAGCTGTGTGCCTAGAGCTAGTGTCATGTTTTCACGATATCTCAGTCAAGCCATCTTCAGTAGAATTTAGCCAGTCATGTGACTTAGGAAAATTTAGTAAACTCAGTATTTGATAATGCTCAACTTACACATCAATTTAGTGCAAGGTTGTTGTCATCAATATATTTACCCAACTTTTGGAGTCGAGGTCGAATCCACAGTAAATAATGTGAGTGGTGATTAAACTAATTTAAAACTATAGCTACAAGTTGAATTCAAATAAATGATACGAAAAGATAAAATGGGGGTTTTTTGATGATCAGTAAATTATTGTTGGTCAATTTAGTTCTAGTGTTTGTAATCAAGAGTTTATAAAAAACCAGAATTATGTTCACTATGGGTTTTGATACTTGACAGATGCTAATAGTGATTCAATATTCTCACGATAGGTAGGAACAACATATTGTCTTTATCGAAGTTATGCCTAAATACCTCTTGACCTACTTAAGCATTTAATTACCTAATCCTCTCGAACTTAGGAATTTATATTCACTAACCAGACTCCACCTCAGGTTAATTAACCATGTTCAGCGTCAATTATTAAACGGAAGGTTGGTAGATTTCACGTCCTTGTCAATAATTCACTTCCTACTATAGTTGATTTCTTATCTAAAGCAAATCAAAGCAGGTGCTATCTATCGTTTGCAACCAATAAACAATAATTAAAACCTCAGAATTATCAAGGAGTCCTATTACCTTTAGAATCTTGAATACTTAGCAACTTACAAAAACCTAACCCATAGATCCCATAATTCGGGTTAAAGGGGTTTAGCCACTCATAATGTAATAATTGATACAACAAGTTGAATCAATAATTTGAAAGATAAACTTACAACAAGATGAATAGAAACTAGTGTTTCTCAGATTGGATCAAAGTAGAAATCCCAAAATATTGATGATAATCTCTTCAAAGTTAATTGTAAACTTGTATAAAAAACTAGAGAGTAAACACGTGAAGTTCAAGTCCAGAATGTCGAGTACCCCCAATATGTTGTTCCTCCCAATATGTTCAGCCTCCTTTTATAATTAGAAAACCCTAATATATGCTTTAAATAATTCATCCTAATTATGGAAAAAAAATCACAGAGTTCAGTAATTTCTCGGACAGGTGACGATATTTTGTGATGCCTTATCAGGAGTCTGACGACTTATCACAGATGTTGTCAGCTCCTCTTTGCTTTTGCCATTCGCTGCCTTAGGCTGACGATGAAGCGTGACATCTTATCAGATCTTTGACAACTTATCACAGATGTCGTCGATGATTTACTTTAGCTCTCATGTTCTTCCTTAGGCTAACGATGATCTTGACGGCTTATCATAACTCTGACGGATTATCACATGTCATCATCACTTCTTCCAGCTGAATCCCATTCTCTGTTTCAGGTTGAAGATGAAGCTGATAACTTATCAGAGTGCTGATGACTTATCGAGAATGTCGCCAGCCGCACTTCTCTTCTATTTGGTTCAGATTTCAATTCTTTTACTTCCATCATTGTTGGTTCTCTTGCATCTTGACTTCCACTGCAAAATCAAAGATAAAACAATCAAAAATGACAAAAGTTTCTTAAGACTTTACAATTATTCTCAGTTAAAATCCTCAAATATGTTAGCATCTACTCACATATCAACACCTTCAACTTAAAACAATTGCTTGTCCTCAAGCAACTAAAACACAACCAAGAGGATACAAAGTACATTTGGTAGTCAATCATCTATATTATCTCAAAACCATCTTTACCTTATCCAAGGTCAATTAATTCCAAATCAACTATGTATGCTACTGAAGAATAACAATGGGACACTCAGGAATCAAACTATGGCATCAATTCAATAGCAACAACCATGCATGTACCAAGATTACACTATCCAAACAAGTTAGCAACAAGCAATGTAACCAGTGTGCCCTCACTACAAAGTAGACCCACTTCACTTTTATCAAACATCACATATGTAACCATGGGGACAATCAAAAGACACTCACTCTCAGAATGAAGTTCCAATCAATATATGCCAAATACCATAGGCTTTCCCTTATTTTCATTACCAAGACTTTCAGACAGGTCAACTAGGATCACTATAGGTCTTCTCTTAGGCTTGTAATGTAGGCTAGGGGCTGGTATGATACTCGATGATATTTAAAGTGACTAAGCCTCCTTGACACTACACTATCTTTTGGGGTTTCACTCATTAGCCTTTTTTTATTCTTATCTTTTCTTGATCACACTTATTCATTATAGGTGCTATCTTTCCTACAATCACTTCTTTTTTTCACAACTTTTCTTTTCTTGTTCTTTTCCACTGCACCTAGCTTTTTATTCTTTTCTTTTATTCTACCTATCTTCATACTCATTTGACATCACGTACCCCTAAGATATCCACCCTCAACTTAGGCCATTTGCCTAAGTCAAGGTGCATAATGTCCAAGGAGGACCAGGGCTAAAACAGGTTCATTGTGATATAAATGGGAAGGTGACAGGTGTCATAAAAAGAAATAGGCTAATCAGGCTCGAAGTAGGGATCAAGGGATATTATACATATAGGGAAGGTCATTTAGGCTAAAGTAGGATAATATCAAAGTGGCCTATGATCCTTTCCTAACCCCTATCCTTCAACCTAGGTAAGACTAATCGGGCAAGTTCTAAATCTAACATACAAAGAGAACTAAGTAAAATCTCACACGCACATGGCACACAAGTATATCACAAGTTACTACTTATCCAGTTCATGCAATTGTTTAGTAATGGTTATCAAGTTACTATAACTAATGCCATAACAAGATGCACAATAGTCACACATAAATGCATATCACACAGTTATAAAATAGACCATTGGAGAGGTGTTCAAAAATAAAAAAAACATGTTAACTGCCTAAGGTACTTGTGTTTCTCCTAGTCAACTACAACATTTTACAAAAAATCACAATATGCCTAAACATGCAGGCTCTACTAAGAACAAGACTCCGGGGAAAAGAGGCACGACAACAAAAACCCCAAGAGGACATCAACACCCACAAGTAGCCTCACCCTCATCTTAAAATCATGTAATGTCCCCAATGCGTCAAACCAAAATAAGAGAATTAGAAACATACCTGTGGCACCATGGGTGCGAAGATATGATGTCAATGACATAATACGAATACAAACAATAAAATACCTTGGGTTGCCTCCCAAGAAGCGCCTGATTTAATATCGCGGCACGACCCAACTCAGTTTTTTCTCCACCTTGAGGATATGAATTTCACCCCAACTTAGAGTCCATCTTCTTGCCTTGATCATAGGGGGGTGGTATAAAAATTAAGAAGTCGAGTAATGGATTGAGCATGGTAAACCACTCGGCCTTAAAGTGAGGTATGTTTTTATGTTGCTTAACAAGTGTAAAATAAAGAATACAGGATTCTTGTTCCTCATCGTCATACTCTTCCACTATTTTAGATGATTCCACAGACAAGATATCACCTAAACATAATGTGAAAAAAATGCTTCGAGTGAGTCCCAACTAATTCTACTTCAAAATTTACACTATCTACTAAACACTCACTTTTATTCACCTTCTCAATGTCAGTCTCAAGATCAAGATGACAATCGAGTGGTTGCAAATCTTGAGTTTTGTCCTCAAATTGGCTAATGTCCTCCTCATATTATTCTTTATTTAGCCATTGTAAACATGGTGGGAGTGGTAAATCCTTTAGCTCTGCCCACAACTGTTCTTGATTCTCTAAAATTTGTTTCATCAATTTATTCGCTTGAATCATGATAGCACACATATCTTCAGTATGATCACTTTGACCACAAGGCAAACACCAAGTTACAGTAAGTAGGACAATACCCACATCATATTGTGAAGGTCCAGTCTATGCACTTCCAGGTAAATCTGGACAGCAAGCCTCAAAATATGGTCCCCCACAATAATAACAAGAATTATCGTCACTTAAAAAACCATCTATCCAGGATGACATCTCAAGAAAGGTATGATAAAAATAAAAGAAAAATAAAAAAATAAATGAAACAAATATTTACAAGTATGAATTCAAGAAAGTAGACTAAAATTTCAAACCAACTTAATATACCAAATTGTTCCCAGGCAACGGCCCCATTTTTGATAACGCTCAACTTACACGTCAATTTAGTGTAAGACAATTGTCGTCAATATATTTAATCAACTTTTGGAGTTGGGGTCGAATCCACAGGGAACAATGTGAGTGGTGATTAAACTAATTTGAAACTATAGCTACAAGTTGACCCTAAACAGATGATACGAAAAGATAAAATAAGGGGTTTTGATGATCAACAAATAATTATTGGTCACTTTAGTCTCAGTGTTTGTAATCAAGAGTTTATGGAAAACCAGAATTATGTTCACTATGGGTTTTGGTACTTGACATATGCTAATAGTGATTCAAGATTCTCAAGATAGATAGGAACAACAGATTATCTTTATCAAAGTTATGCCTAAATGTCTCTCGACCTACTTAAGCATTTAATTACCTAATCTTCTCGGACTTAGGGGATTTATATTCACTGACAAGACTTCACCTCAGGTTAATTAACCTTGTTACAATGTCAATTATTAAATGGAAGGTTGGTACCTTCCAAATCCCTGTCAATAATTCACTTCCTACTATAGTTGATTTCTTATCTCAAGCAAATCAAAGCAGGTGCTATCTATCATTTGCAACCAATAGACAATAATTAAAACCTCAAAATTATCAAGGAGTCCTATTTCCTTTAGAATCTTGAACACTTAGCAACTTACCAAGACCTAACCCATAGATCCCATAATTCGGGTTAAAGGGGTTTTGCCACTCATAATGTAATAATCGATACAACAAGTTGAATTCATAATTTGAAAGATGAACTTACAACAAAATGAATAACAACGAGTGTTTCTCAGATTAGATCAAAGTAGAAATCCCAAAATATTGATGATAATCTCTTCAGAGTTAATTGTAAACTTGTATCAAAAACTAGAGAGCAAACACGTGAAGTTCAAGTCCAGAATGTCGAGTACCCTCCAATATGTTTTTCCTTCCGATATGTTCAGCCTCCTTTTATAATTAGAAAACCCTAATATATGCTTTAAATAATTCATCCTAATTATGGAAACAAAATCACAGGGTTCAGTAATTTCTCGTATAGGTGACATAATTTTGTGATGCCTTATCAGGAGTCTGATAACTTATCACAGATATCATCAGCTCCTCTTCGCTTTTGACATTCGCTGCCTTAGGCTGACGATGAAGCATGATGACTTATCAGATCTTTGACGACTTATCATAGATGTCATCAATGATTTACTTCAGCTCTTATGTTCTGCCTTAGGCTAACGACAATCTTGATGGCTTATCACAACTCTGATGACTTATCACATATTGTCGTCACTTCTTCCAGTTGAATCCTATTCTCTATTTTAGGCTGGCGATGAAGATGATAACTTATCAGAGTGCTGTCGACTTATCAGGAATGTCGTCAGCCACACTTCTTTCTATTTGCTTCAAATTTCAACTCTTTTACTTCCATCATTGTTGGTTCTCTTGTATCTTGACTTTCACTGCAAAATCAAAGATAAAACTATCAAAAATGACAAAAGTTACTTAAGACTTTCCAATTATTCTTAGTTAAAAGCCTAAAATATGTTAGCATCTGCTCACACATTAGTAATCCTAGTAAATCTAAAAAAGCTCAGTAATTCAGTAATCTTAGTAGTATTCCGTTAGTCAATGGAACTCTATGAACTCAGTCCAGTTCAGTTCAATTAATCATGTTTAGTGTCTATTCATATAGGAGTAGGAGTTAGCACCGAGTGAACCCAAGGATGGGAACTCACCTGTTATTAGAGGGTGTGATTCTGAGAAATAGTCCTTGCACTCTAAAACTACGTAGCCAATGTAGGTTAAGACATCAAAACTGCTATTTTGAGGGTAGATGAGGTGGATTAACCTATTATATAAGGGTCCCACCTTTCTCCTTTAAGTACCTACTATATGAGGGATCACTCATAGCTTGTTCTTACCAGTGGCGCGGTATTGACACCGTTCCAATTGGGATTACATATTAGACCCCAACTCAGCTATAATAACTTATTAGGGGCATGTTGGTTAGATGAATTCTTCCATAGTTTCAGTTACAGAATTAGGACTGTCAGATATAGTCACTTAGTCTCAGTAATAGAACTCAGCTAGTTCCATCAGATTTTAGGACTGTCAGACACAAGTCACCCAGTTAATAGTATATTAATTATACAAAATTCATGTTACCAGTATTCAGATTTCAGGACTGTCAAATATAGTCAATCAGACCAGTTCTTCATAATCAGAACTGTCAGAAACAGTCATTTCTTTATCAGTAATATGGCGTCAGTTTCTCAGTACTCAATAGACTTAGTCATTTAGAATCCCAGTAGTAGTACTCAGATATCAGAAAATCCATGTTATCAAAATTCATGAGTCAGTGTTATCATGATCTCAGTTATAGTTACGTATTTATGCATTTATTCTCACATTCAAGTTATATAGTCAGTTAGCATTGTTCATGTATTTGAACCCTTTTCATTCATCCTACCTCACTTGTATATCAGTACATTCAACGTACTGACATATTTTTGCTATGGTGTTTTATACCATAGGTTTAGAAGCATGAGCTCCTGAGCATCCTTAGTAGATCAGACATTCAGCAGCCAGGCTAGAAGTGAGTCCTTATCATTTGAGGATAGCATAGTTATTTTATTACTTTATTATTTTAGTAGTTTAGAGTTAGTTAGGGATATGTCCCATTAACTCCACAAATTTCAGATAGTTTATAGGCTTTCAGAATACAACATGTTTTAGATAATTTATTTCAATTTTTGGTATTGTTATACCCCATTACAGACATTGTTTTATATTTAGTATTAGTTTAGTTTTGAACCTTATGTCCTTACAACTTATATTCCACATATTTAAAGTATATTTTCAGTGCTCAGTTATAGATATCAGTCATGGGTTAGCTGTGGTCCTTCAGGGTCATGAGCACCGTGTAGCATTCCGGGTATCAGATTCGGGGCGTTACACTTGTAAGTGAATTTTGGTGATTGCATTATAAGTAATAAATTTGGCTGTTGACAAAATTATGTCAAATGCTATGAGTAGCTCTGGATTTTGCTATTAATCAATCCAATGACTATGCTACCATTTAGGCCATTAACTAGACTATTATTTTAGGCTTTGGTCTATGATATTATTTATGTTATGCTTAGCCTAGTAGCCAAACTATTGATCATGCAAGGAAAACTTTCTTGTTTCTTAGGTTATGAGTCCAATGCTATGGGCTCTAGAAGGTATATTTATTCACTACATGTGAAGATATGATAATCCAGTAATGCATCATAATATTCACGCTATATAGATTCATAAATCTATTGATCAATTGTCCTTGATGATGAAAGATGAGATATAAAGGTATGTTCTTCCTTACTTCTCTTTACATTATCCCTCATGGGACTTTCACTTTATCTTATCCCTTGTGGGGGCTTGTCATTTACTTTAGCCCGTGTGGGGATCACGATTTACTTTTGCCCTTCTGGGTCTTGTCTTTGATTATTGATAGTGATTGCCTATTGTTATGATATGATGATACCCGATTTGAGACCGAAGGAGGTTGTAACCTGATTAAGAACCCTGACCACGAAGAGTATCCTAAACCATTAAGGCCCGAGAGACCCCTATAACTCCCCATCCTACCAGTGATACTATCCACTTTGGGACCAGGCACACACGACTTTAAAATACATCACTATAGAGTAAGGATTTCTTACTTATACCCAATATCTCGCTTGTGTTTGGCCGATATGGAACATTTTATCCTAAGTTGGGGTGTTACATATAACCCCCTTATAGACTCAGTGTTCAAGCTGAGGTTTGCCCTACCGAATAGAATTTTCCTAGACTCAGGACTGAGCTTTGCCCTGCCTTATCGGAATTTACCTAAACTCATTTTGAACTTTGGCCCATATAGACAGGGCTGACACAGAAGAGGCTCTGATTTCGTTCTATCACGACCCAAGATGAGACCCTGACCGTGATGGGCATCCCAAACCATCAAGGCCCGAGAGACCCCTATAACTCCCCAATGCACTAGTGATAGTATCCGCTTTGGGCCAAGGCCCAAATGGCTTTAAAATACATCATTAGGGAGTAAGGCTTGCTTACTTATATACCCAGTATTCCTCCTATGATTTGACGATATGGGAATCCTTATCCTAAGTTGGGTGTTATAGAGGTGTTGATTATATTGATGCCCGACATGGACAGAACGTATATTGATATGATGATGAAGCCCGAAAATGATGGAGGATATGATGATGATGTATGATGCCAGACAAGGCCGAGGGATAATTATTATTATGCCTATGAGCATGTCTACTGGCTTGAGTCCGGTTAGCATTATATATGATAATTATGTTTATGCACATGCTTATATATGTATACATCCGTATGTGAAATGAGGATATGATGTTGATCTTATAGTGTGCTTTTGAGATCACTAGTTTTTACTTATAAAGTGGGATAGTTCTGAGTAGTGATAAGTAGGGGGTATTATAATGGTTATTGCTTAATGATGAATCGAGATTGGTAAGTGGGATCTTGTGTAATATTGAGGATTCACATAGTGGGTAATATTAGCATTAAGTATGAATTAATCAAGGAGTATTGACTATCGAAATAAGCTAAGTGGTGGCTAGTTAGTCTATTAAGTGATATAAGGATTTTTCCCTCTCCACACCTCATAGAGAGTATTTATCCAAGTAAAATGATAATAATCATCAATAATAAAAAATACATATATTTTTCCACCAATACTTACGGTCTTGGAGGGGCCAAAAAAATCCTTGTGGATTATTTGAAGAGGTTTGGTGGTGGTGACAATATTTTTGACTTTAAATGATGTCCGAGTTTGTTTACCAAGTTGACAAGCATCACAGATATGATCTTTCTCAAACTTTAGCTTTGACAGACCTTTCACCAGTTTAAGTCTAGAGAGTTTTCTTGATGGCATGCCTAAGTTTTCTATGCCACAATCATATGTTATTCGTTTGTACAGTGAGATAAGTTAGAGTATCAAAATTAGGATTATTAAGAACATAAATATTGTAACACATTCACTGATCATAGAAATATCTCTTTTTTCATGTTTGATAGAGCAACTCTCAGCTATGAAGGATACTCCTAATCCTACATCACATAATTGACTGATACTCAGTAAGTTATGTTTGAGTCCGACCACGAGATAGACGTTAACAAGTTTGCAGGAGGAGTTCAGCTTCACTAAGCTGACTCCAATGACGTCACCTTTGGCATTATCTCCAAATCTAATTGATTCTCTTTCATTTTTCTTTGGAGAACAACAACTTTCTTTCTTGTCGGTCATGTGTTTGGATATGTTCTTACAACTTATAGCTTCTGCGGATGTGTTCCTTTTTTATAGCTTCTGCGGATGTGTTCTTACAACAAAAGAAGATTAATTTTGTTTTGGTACCCAAGTAGTCTTGAGTACTTGAGGGTTAGATATTCTTCCTTTGGGTCTCCAAACCCACATACCTTTAGACATTTGTCTGCAATTGTGTGATTTGTGCTCTTTTTTTTTACCACAAGTGTAATAGACTGGTCCCTGAAAAGAGAAAGTGGTTTTAGCTGACTCAAGTAAACTTGATGAGGAGTTTGATTTAGTTTTGAAAGAATTTTATCTTATGGAACTATGACTTGGTGATTTTCTATACTGTTTAACAACATTTTTACATCATCAAGTTTTGCTTGAAATAAGTCAATTTCAATTTGACATGCTTCATGTTCAATTTGCCAGTTGTATCTTTCCTCTTCAAGCTTTTATTTTGACAAAGCTTTACAATTTTTATTTTCTTGAGCAAGCTTATTGTATTCATCAATAAATTTTTGATGCTTTTTAATCATCATATCGAGATTAGTTTGAAGAATGTTGCAATTATGACAGTTTTATGGTCTTACCTCACTTGGTTCACCTCTCACTATGAAGCATAGGTTGGCCGCTTTTGTCTTTTCCTCAGTTTCATCTTCATCACCCCATGCCCCAAATTTTTTATTTTTCTTGTATGATATTCTCCTCAATTCTGGACAATTTTGCTTAATGTGTTCAGGTTTCCTATAGTAATAATAACGATCATCATTTCTTGTGAATTTATTATTCTTGTATCCTTATGGTCTCTATATTTTTATTTTAGAATTAGCCTATGTTTTTTAGAATCTGCCTTACTCAGCAATTTATGAGAGCCATTCCCTCATTATTGTCCTTATCTAGGGCTTCTTCTTCACTGGTAGTTATGATATTGAAAAGCTACTGGTTTCTTCCTTTCTTCCTTGTTGTACCTATTGATATAATACTCATCCTAGGCAATGAAGTTACCTCTTAATTTGTCGTAGGTCATATTGTGGAGATTCCCATATTCTAAAATGACAACTTTAGTTTACCATGCTTTTGGACTTGTAGGCTGTTTGGATAGATCATTTCCAAGGACTTCAGTTCAGATACAATTTTGCTGAGTATTTGGATAGATCATTTCGAAGGACTTTAGTTCAAATAAAATTTTGCTGAATCAAGCATTCATTGATTACATGCTTTCATTTTCTTCCACTTTGAAGAGCTCGTACTCATTGACTAGAGCACTTATTCTTGCTTTTTGAAAGTTGGTTGTTCCTTTTTAGGCTACTTCTAATTTGTTCAATATTTCCTTTGAGGTTTCACAGGTTGATATCATGTCATATTATGCTCTGCTGACTGCACAATAAAGTAAACGTATAGCTCTTGCATTAGTGTAAATTACCTTTTATTGTTCATTGGTGACTTTGAAGTTTTCAAAATCATCCAGGTCAATACTACTTGATTCATTCTCATTCTATTTTTCTTTGATTCCTGTAATGGGCTTTGATCCTTTCTTAATGACAACTTAGGCTTGGAAGTCATTTGACTGCGCAATTTTTTTAAATCTATTTCAAGTGAGAGTACTGTTGTCCATTGAAGTATGTTGGCCTTGTGGATGAGTGTCCATCTTGAAGAAGGGCTCCTGAAATCTGATGGTTTGCCATTGAGTCTATGCTCATATGCAGTTAAGGAACACTGTTGGTGAGACCTACTCTGATACTAATTAAAATTTCAGAGGTGGGGGTGAATTAAAAAATCTTTCCTGAGTCATCTAGTCAGTCTTGACAGTCACCTCACTAGTAGAATAGAGTACTGATCAAAACAAATTAAGTTTAAATTTTCAAGAAGATAAATAAGTAAATAAGTAAATGACATAGATTTATCCTAATTTGAAACACCAATGTGGTGCCTACTTCCAGTCCCATTTGGTTTCAAGGATTTCCTTAGATTCTTTCAAAGTAGAGTCGAAGTACAAATAAAACAGACAAAGTCTGAAGCTTATTTTGTGATTCAAATCTTGTGACACAACCTCAACTTGTATGACTAAATTGACCCATTCTTTCACTTTTGTAGCTGTTACAATCTAAGAAGTACAAAGCATTATTGAGACTACGATTTAGACACACTAAGAATTTCCTATGAAATTTCATGAGGTCTTCAGTCTTCAATCTTTTATAGCCTTCAGCTGATTTTGCTACTCGCTCTGTAAGGAAGACCAAGGGATTTCTTCTTAATCAAGAATTTGAATTTATTCCTTGATTGAGGAATTACACCATATGATACGTCGATATCAGATATGTCTGTACTTGTGATGCAATCTTTTTTTCTCGAACATGAGCTCACAACCATATATGTCCATATAAAATGTCTATGTAGAGAGTGTTATCTTTTTTTCTTGCATAATTCCATATGGTATGCCATTGTGATTAATTGGAAATCACCTTCCTTACACTTTTAGATCTGATGAGATCTTGACTAATATACTTCCAGATTCAATACTAGCTTCTTTATAGGTAGGGATCACTGTAACGCCTCAAAAATGGGTCCCTGAGATGTCACACTATGCTTAAGGCTATGAGTCGGCTTAAATTAATCCTATCTGACTTCTACTAGGTCTGAATATCATAATAAAGCAAACATAGAAATAAAAGTCATACTATATGCGGAAAAACATACTGAATATAATATATGAAAATAATGCCCGAAACCTCAATACTGAATATTCTGGATCAAAACTACCAGTCTGACAAGCCTCTACTACTAATATCTAGAGAGTCACTAGGAAAAACTCCAAGCTGACTTGAACTATCTAAAAATACTGAATCATCTAAACTAATAAGCTAAAATCTGAATAACTAAGTCCCCAAACTATGTGGAATCACCAACTTTCGGGATGTAAATGGAGATGCTCGAAATCACTCTCGCTGCTGAAACTGAGCACCTGGACCTACATTATGAGACAATGTAGCACATAGACATATATGTGGATCATTACTTTGAGGATGTACTGATAATATGGGGTTGAATGCATAAGTAAAACATTATCTCAATGTTTATATCAATTTCCAAAAGAATGCATGCTAAATGTGAATGACTCACATAAGCTAGAATATCTGAAAGTCATAATTCATGAGTAGTAAATCATACTTTACAAATCCAATGAGCCATACCATTTAGTTCTAAAAGTTGTACTAGTGATCTGTCTGTAAATCATGCTGCCTAGGGGTAGAAAGGACTCACTTTTATATATGAAATCTGAAAGCTGAAGTCTGTAGCTAATATCTTTCTGTAAAGCATAATCTGAATAAAGTTGTGAGTTTTTAAACTTAGTTTTCTAAAAGATTTTCTTTACTAGTAGGGAATTCACTTAAAAACTATTCTGCAAGGGATGTTCTGCTAACAGATATAAACCATGTGAGCTAACATGGAGTCCAACGTCTTGTTCCCCTATGGGGAAAACCTAACGATGGGAGAGGTATCATACTCTTGCCAAGGAGTATAACCTAATCTAAGTGATCACATCTGTAACTGTTATCTATATAAAAATGGAAATAATGAGATAATCAATACCTACGTTATCTACGTAGTTCTGTGGAAGTTAGGGCTCGCTAATTCCACCTTTCTCGCTCAGTGCTAAATATAACTCCCTTTAATCTATAAGCTCATTTTGTTGAAAATCCACTTTAAAACTAACATAAGGGTTTATTATGAAACCAATTATACTTTTATCCGATTCAATCTATAAGTAAAGCTAATCTAATTTTTGTAATCTGTAATAAATCTGTAAAGTGGATTCCAAATCTTATCTGATGATCCAAAAGATTAAATCTTTACTAAAAATCTGAAAATAGACTGATCATTTGATGATTAAAGAATAATCATTCATGAAATAATAATATTCAATCTTGGGATGATAACCCATGCCTCAATCTCATGTAAAAACATTATAAAGTTCATGCTTGATAATGTAATTAATGACAATTCATCTAGAAATCTGAAATTTACTGTAATAGACATGTAAATATGAAAATAGTCATGCAATTCAACTTCAAAATCTCTCAAAAACTCATAATCTTGAAAATAACAACATTGGGTATGAACCCTAATTCAAATCTCATGTAATTTCATAGAAAATCATGTAAATTTGTAGTTAAAAGCTAGTTTTGGGAACAAGGATGACAGAGGATTCTTGTTCATAAACCCCACATACCATTAACTGATGATTAGATGAACAAACTAGAATTTTTGATTCCTATTTGTGCTTTTGAAGATGTCCTCTTGATTATCTTAAATTAGGAACCCTTAATTTAGAGCCTTCTCGGAGAAACAATGAAGGAAATTTGATTTCTTGGAGCTTAAGTTTTGAGCTCTAGGGTTTTCTTTGAGAGAGAATGGATGAAAATAAGAATAAAGTGCTTAGAATAGACTTAATTTCTTGTTTTGGATGAATTGGGGGATTGGGAATTGACCAAATAGCCCTTTTAAAAAGATTGTCAGAACTGGAAAATCTCGACTTTGTATGCCACCGCGATGCACCACTATTACGGTGTCTTACTAGAAATGGGACAACTGGAAATTTGGCCATCACCGCGACGCGCCTCTATCGCAGGGAGCCATTGGATTTTAAAAATTGGGACCTGGGACTTCTCTGCTATGCGGTCCAAATGCGGAGGTCCACTGGAAATTGACAATTATGAATTTAACCATCACCGCGATGCAGTGTTCGTCCAAGTGACACACTACTTTACTCAAAATGCCATAACTTCTCAACCGAGCATCAACTTTAGGCGAATTTAGTTTCAATGGAAAGATAATTCAATTTTCTACACAATGGAGGAATTGAATTTGAAAAATTATACATGTAATAAAAGTTATTCATTTTTGAAGATAACCTTTTACATTTAGGAGCGAAATTTAGCTAGGAAAAGTGCGGGGTATTATAATATCTCCCCCTTGGAAACATTTGTCCTCGAATGTGGCTAGTTAAGCTGAAATTAATGAGTAATCTAAGGCTATAAGACATCATGCACAACTAAAATAACTGTATGACTGAGTCAAAAACATACCGAGCTACTGAACTGATCTGCGAGTGCATGAATTTACATGAAAATAGTTATATGGCTGAATCTGAGATTGGAAAATAACTGAATGAAGGAAGACTATTACCTTTGACTGGATCTGAGTTCGTGGAGAAGAGATAAGGATACTTGGTACGCATTTCTTCTTCTTCTTCCCAAGTAGCACCCTCAATATACTAATTTCGCCATAGAACTTTGAGCAAGGGAACTTCTTTTCTCCATAGTCTATGGATCTGATGATCAAGAATATCTACTGGAACTTCTTTATATGAAAGGCTATTCTGAATATCTGTACTTTCTAGAGGAACTATAATGACTGAACCATCCATGTACTTCTTTAACAAGGACACATGAAATACTGGATAAACTGAGGATAAATCTGTGGGTAGCTCAAGCTCATACGCCACCTTCCCAACACGACTCATAATACAAAAGGGGCCTACATATCTGGGACTAAGCTTCCTTTTTTGCAAAATCTCTTCATCCCTTTCATGAGTGAAACTTTCAAATACATAATGTCATCAACCTCAAACTCAAAATTTCTTCTTCTTACATCTGCATAAGATTTTTGACGACTCTGAGTTGATTTTAATCCTTCTTGAATCAACTGAACTTTCTCCATGGCCCAATTAAAGTGGACTCACCTACTTTGAACCAACCAATTGGTAATCTACATCTCCGCCCATAAAGAGATTCAAACGAGTCCATCTGAATACTAGCATAGTAACTGTTATTATAACTGAACTCAATCAAAGGAAAATGCTCATCCCAACTGCCTTTGAAATAAAGAACACATGCCCTTAATATGTCCTCTAGAGTCTGAATGGTCCTTTTTTCCTGACCACATATCTGTGGATGAAAAGCTGAACTAAGATGAACTTGGGTACCAAGGCCCTTCTAGAGGGCTTTCCAAAACTGAGAGGTAAACTGAGTACCCCTATTAGAGATTATGGATAAAGGAACTCCATACAATCTAACTAACTCTCTGATATACAACTTAGCATAATCTTTTGCTGTGTAGGACGTGTGAACTGGTAAGTAATATGCTTACATAGTCAATATATCTACGATAACCCAAATCAAATTATGCTAACGACGCAAAGGGGTAATCTAGTCACAAAGTCCATATTCACCTCTTCCCACTTCCACGTGGGGATATAAAACTCTTTCAACATACCACCAGGACTTTAGTACTCTACCTTAACCTGTTGACAAGTTGTATGCTTGGCTACAAACTATGCTATATCTTTCTTCATACCACTCCACCAATAGATTTCCTGCAAGTCACGGTACATCTTGGTAGCACCTGGATGAATGGAATAACGCGCACCATGCCCTTCCTCCATAATCTGTTACCTTAAATCATCAACATATGGCACACACAATCTACTCTGGTTCCTTAACACAACATATCTCCCTTGGGAGAAAACCTCTACCTTCTAGTCTCTAATTGACTTCTTCAGTTTGACCAAACTTTATTCCTTATCCTGCTTCTCTTTCACTTTTAAAACTAGAGAAGATTCGGAACTACTCTGAACCCAAACATTCCTTTTCACTGAATCTACCAATCTCACACCCGATCTAGACCACCGATGAACTTCTCAAACTAACTCTTTCTTATCTTTCTCCACACGAGAAACACTACCCATAGACAATCTACAAAGGGCGTCTGCCATTACTGTAACTCCCCAAAAATCTATCCCGAGACGTCACACGGTGCTTAGGACCACAAGTGATCCCAATCTAACCCTTATACTGGCATAACTCATGAGAAACTGATTAATACACATAAATCTGAAGGAAAGTGCAGAAAATAAATCTTTTCTGAACTTGATCGATACAAAACTACATTAAGATGAATAAAATGCAACTCTACTTATACAAAATAAAACTGAAAATTAAAGTTTACATTACTGACTCTAACTGACATCTGTGAAGACTCTACTATACTGACTATAGTTAGTTAGGATGCGACCCCAACTATCACTAATCAATACATAAGAATAAGAAAGTAAAGAACAATAGTAAATCTTACTGAAGTCCCTGAAATAGGAGGACTCATCATCTGCTGGATGGAATCTGTAGCTGTCTGATTTTGACTACACATACTATAACTTGTACCTACATTATGAGACAATGTAGCACATAGACATATATGTGGATCAGTACTTTGAGGATGTACTGAGTATATGGGGGTGCATGCAATAAGTAAACAATATCATCAATCTTTATAAAATCATGCATGCTAATGTAAATGACACACATAGCTTGAGTAAATCAGAAATATAAATCTTGTAAATCATGAAATAATAAAGCATGTAATATAAATTCCGTGAGTCATTACACTTAGCTCTAAATTCTGTATTCTCTGCTTGTTCTCAAATCTTGTAAACTAAATGAAATCTAAAATTCATTCTGTATAGAAACTACTTTTACTCAAAACTTTAACTCAATAGGTTGTTTCAAGAGTGGGGAACATTTTTGGAACTTCGTGGAAAACTTTGAGAACTTGGGAAATCTTAAAACACTAGCTTTCAAAACATATACTTTTATCTTAAGGAGAATAGATGACTTCTTTTAAATCTTAGGGATTTTAGAACTTTGGGAGACTGTGGAAACTTGGGAGTTTCTTCTAACCGACATAAACCATGTGAGCAACATGGAGTCCAACGTCTTGCCCACGTTGGGGAGAGCTGTTCTATCCTTTCCATCGGAATAGAACCTTAACTCTAGTAATCACTATCTTAACCCACTTGGGGTAAATCAAATCCCATGGTGGCTCATAGTTCTGGGGCATGAAATATTGAAATCAAGACCAACTCGGTGCTAAATACTACTTCCATACTTAGGCTCAGAAATTTTTAGAAAAATCCACTTTAAATAATACTAGAATGTGTAATGGAAGCTAACTATGCTTAGCTTTGCATTAAATAATAGATAAAAGTGGATTCCTATCTTAGCTTAGGATCAAAGATCAACCTTCTTTAGAATCAAAGTAATTTCTTGTTTAAATCATGCTAATACATTATTTTCAAGAAAAATCACAATTCATACTTGACTAAGAGTATATATACATACTCAAATAATCATAATTTCATAATGAAGCTTAAATCTTGACTTCAACCTTGGGAACACTCAAAAACATCAATTCATGGTAGGGATGTGCAATTCATAGCATAATTTCTCAAATTCAAACATAAATAAGTGAAATAACATGCAATTTCAAGACTTGAACAATTTATAAATTCATAAACTCAAAGTAAAGTAAATTGGGCAAAACCCACTTGCAAAAACATGAAATTTCTTAATAAAAATAAAAAATTTGGGCACAAGAACGGAAGAAGTGTTCTTGTTCAAACCCCACATACCTTAGATTATCATATCTAAGAGATGGAACCCGGATCTTGATCCGTTCTTTGGAATTCTAAATCTTGAGAAAACCTAGTTTGATTTTGTTCTTGAGAGAAAAATTGAGTAAATGAGCAATTTTAAGCTTCTAGGGCGGAAATTGTTTGTTATAAATGGATTAGGGTGAAGTGAAATGACAAAAATGCCCCTACACCCATAAAAAACTAAATTATCTTGAAAAACAGTGCCGTAATGTGATCTCGACGCGTCGCGTCACATTGCATCAACTTACTGCCTCACACGAAAAACTGCATAACTTTTTGCTTGGTTATCGGATTTTTGCGAAACTGGTGTCGTTTGATAGCTAATTTAACTATATGAAATTTGGTTGGTCTTCATATGAAAAATTCTATATATATAAAAAGTTATACATGTTTAAACTAGACCTTTGTAGAATCAAATACCAATCTTTGGATGAATCAAAAGATCTTAGCTCTACTTGGCTCTAAGTAACTCCTATGAACATTTTTAACCTCAAGAGCACTTCAAACATGAGGGTAAAGATCATGAAACTTATATTTACATGGGAATCACTTGGATTATAGATTATACACGTAAGAACGATGGTTCATAGACTAGCACAAAAATACGGGGTATTATATTGTCTCCCCCTTGGGAATATTTGTCCTCGAATGTGTCTAATTAATTTGAACATACTGAGGAATCTCAGGATATAACCTATTATGCAGAAATAAAATAAACTGAATAGATGAATCTTAAACATAATAAGCTACTGAACTGACATGCGATTGCATGAACGCTCATGAAAAATAGCTATATAGCTGAGATAGAAACGAGAGTGTCAACTTATTAGTAACCATTACTTTATGCTGGATATGATCTCGTGAAAAAAAATATGAGAGGTTTATAACATAAAAACTCAGGGTATCACAATATCCCCCTCTTGGCATCGCTCGTCCCCTAATGATACTGATTTGGTTGAAATACTAGGAAAAGATTGAGATGATACACATGATACTCATGAACTGAATCATGACTTTAATATCCAAGAAAATCAAATATCAAAACCCTAAGGCTCATACTTTCTCTCCAAGAAACCCAAGATTCCTCCATTAATTCTCTAAGATAACTCAAGATTAAGGTTTTCCAATACAAGAACTCTAAGAACTCATCTTCAAAATCATCATAGGAATCCAAGATTCAAGATTTCTCATCTAATATCGTCAATTAAGGTATGTGGGGTTTGAACAAGAACAATTCTTTCATTCTTGTGCCCAAAGACTTGATTTTTATTAAAGATTTCATGATTTGCATGTTGGGGTTTACATCCAAATCATCTTGTTTTAAGGTTATGGGTTTATAAGTGATTTAAAACTTGAATTTTGAATGTTTATCCCACCTATTTATGCTTTGAATTGAGAATTTATATCATGAATTGTACTTCTCATTTTATGGATTGATATTGTTGAAATATATCAAGAATGATGTTGAGCATAAAGTGTTGTTGTGAATTGTCATGAGTTTAAAGCATGAATTTTGAGCCAAAAGATCAAGTATTGAGATTTTAATATTATGTTCTTCAAAGTTGTTTGATTGTTATATCCATATCAAGAATGAGCTTTAGTTTTTCAAGAAGGCTATGACCTTAAGTTTTCCTCTAGAAAATTGCTTCCCCAGATTTAAAGAAAGTTGATGTTTTGATCCTAAGCTAAGATAGGAATCCACACTATTCATACACTTTTAATTTAAAGAAAATAAAAGCATAATTGGTTTTCATTATAAATCCTTGTGCTATTTTAATGTGGATTTCCTAAAGTTCTGAGCCTAAGTATGGGAGTAGTATTTAGCACTGAGTTGTGCTTGATTCCAGGGTCTCATGCCCCAGAACTACGAGCCACCGTAGGATTATAATTTACCCCAAGTGGGTTAAGATAGTGATAACTAAAGTTAAGGTTATATTCCGATGGAAAGGGTAGAACAGCTCTCCCCAACGTGGTCAAGACGTTAGACTCCATGTCAGCTCACATGATTTATGATGGTTAGATGAAACTCCCAAGTCCAAGTTCCTAAGTGCCAAAGTTTAAAAAAAAAGATTTCCAAAGCTCCCAAAGTATCTAAGTCCTAATAGTAAGGAAAAACTTTTAGAAAACTAAGTGTAAAGGCTCACAAAGTTTACTCATATTATGCTTTACAGAGAGATATTAGCTATAATTTTCAGTTTTTAGATTTAAGAGTGAGTGCTTTTACACTTAGTATGATTTACAGACAGAATACTAGCACAACTTTTAGAACTAAATGTTATGACTCACTAGATTTATAAAGCATGATTTTCTTCTTATTATTTCATATTTCAATTTTCAGATATTCCAGCTTATGTGAGTCACTTACATTTAGCATGCATGACTTTATAAATTGTGATGATATTATGTTTTACTTATGCATTCACCCCCATATACTCAGTACATCCTCAAAGTACTGATCCACATATATGTCTATGTGCTACATTATCTCATAATGTAGGTACAAGTTTTAGTATGCGCATTCAGACTCAGACAGTTGTAGATTCCAGCCAGCACGATGATGAGTCCTCCTACTTCGGGGACTTCAGTTAGATTTATTTATGTTATTTACTTTCTTAATCATATGTATTGATTAGTAATAGTTGGGGTCACGTCCTAGCTATCTATAGTCAGTATAGTAGAGGCTTCACAGACGTTAGTTAGAGTCAGTCATGTAAATTTAGTTTTCATCCTTCAGATTTATCAGATTGTAAAACTTTATCAGTATTGTAATTTCACAAATTTCATCATTTTATGTTTCCGCACAGTAAACTTAGTCATGTTATATATATTATTTAGTTGCTTATGAGTTATGCTAGTAGAAGGGTTAGCTTGGGATCACTTGTGGTCCTAAGCACCGATGTTTGTAACGCTCCAAAAATCTGTCTCGAGACATCACACGGTGCTTAGGACCACAAGTGATCCCAAGCTAACACTTCTAATGGCATACTATTAAGAAACTGAATAAAGATGTATAAATGACTGAGTTTACTATGCAGAAACATAGAAAAATACTGAAATCTGTAAAACACAATACTGATACAACTTTTACTTTCTAATAAAGTCTGAAAAGAGGGACTGAAATTACAAGACTAACTCTAACTGACATCTATGAAGCCTCTACTATACTGACTATAAATAGTTGGGAAGCTACTCCAACTATAGCTAATCAATACATATGAATAAGAAATAAATAACATAAATAAATCTAACGAAAGTCCCCGAAGTAGAAGGACTCATCATATTGTTGGCTGGAATCTGCAACTGTCTGAGTCTGAATATGCATACGAAATCTTGTACCTACATTATGAGACAATGTATCACATAGATGTATATGTGGATCAGTACTTTGGGAATGTACTAAGCATATGGGGGTGAATGCATAAGTTAAATAATATCTCAATATCATCATTTATAAAACAATGCATGCTAAATGTAAATGACTCACATAGCTTGAGTAATCTGAAATCTAAAGCTCATAAACCATGAATAGTAAATCATGTAGTATAAATCTCGTGAGTTATTACACTAAGTTCTAAAATATGTATTCGTTTCTTGTTCTCAAATCTTGTAAGCTAGATGAAATCTGAAAACTAATTCTACATAGAAAATGCTTTATCTCAATACTTTAAATCAATAAACTATTTCAAGAGTAGGGGACATCTTTTGAGAGTTTATTCTAACCAACATAAACCATGTGAGCTGTCATGGACTCCAACGTCTTACCTATGTTGGGGAGAGCTGTTCTACCCTTGTCATTGGAATAAAATATTAACTTAAGTGATCACTATCTTAGTCATCCACATTGAAGCAGGAATAATCTTAATCCTATGGTGGCATATAGTTCTGGGGCATGAGGCCATGGAATCATACCCAACTCGGTGCTAAATACTACTCCCATACTTATTGCTCAAAACTTTTGGGAAATCCACCTTAAAATAGTATAAGGGTTTATAATTAAAACCAATTACGCTTCTCTTCGCTTTAAATCATAAACTGTATAAACAATGTGAATTCCTATCTTAGCTTAGAATTAAAAGAATCAATCTTTGCTTTTGAAAGCACTTATCAAAACTTGTCAATAATACATTGAGATCATAGTCTCCTTATAAACTCATTACTTGTACTTATAATTCAAAATATAAAACTTTAAATGCATCAAAATCATATTTAAACTTCATGCTCAACAATCATCTTAAAAGTTTTCAACAATCTCATAATAAAATGTCTCAAAATCCATGCTTGATAACTTAATTATTCATAATTCATCATAAAATCTGAAAAGTTCAGCAATAAGCATAATAATATCAACATACTCATGTAATTCATCTTCTAAAACATTGAAAATCTCAAAATCTCATGCATAGCAAAATTGAGTATTAACCCCAACTTCAATTTCTTTGGAAAACATATCAAATTATATATCTTTGTAATTAAAAATAAGTTTTGGGCACAGGAACGAAAGGATTATCCTTTTTGAAAACCCCACATACCTTAATTGATGATCTTTGATGAATTGAATGTAAAAGCTTGAATCTTGGACTTCTATTGATGATGAATTCTTAGAGATTTTGTATAGGGAAACCTTAATCTTGAGTTATCTTGGAGAATTAATGGAGAAACTTTGGGTTTCTTGGAGAGAGAGTATGAGCCTTAGGGTTTTGTTTCTTGAGATGAAAAGATGAATAATAAGGTATCTTTGCTTCTTTGGGGGTAAAATTATGTGTTTTGATGAATTTGGGTTAGGGGAATTGACTAAAGTGACCCTAGGACCTTTTGGAATTGAATTAGCATGTAAAATAGCCTTGGATCCGTGTCAGTTTTTCATGTCGAAGCGAAGTAGATGCGACGCGCCAAGATCGCATCGGCTTACTGCCTCACACGGAAAATGGCGTAACTTTTTACTTGGTTGTCGGATTTTTGCAAAATTGGTATCGCTGGAAAGATAATTCAATTATCAACTTTGTTCTAAGTCATTGCTATGAACATTTTCACCTATAAAACACTTCATAGAATATGATAATGATCATGAAACTTGTATTTATAAGGAAATCATTTGGATTAGAGCTTAGACGCGTAGGAACGACGGTTAGAATTCTAGCATAAAAATACGGGGTATTACATTATCTCCCCCTTGGGAACATTCGTCCCCGAATGTGGATAACAAAGCTAAAAACACTGAAGAATCTGAGACTATACGCTATCATGCACAATTGAAATAAATTGAATCACTGAATCTTGAACATAATGAGCTACTAAATTGATCTACGAGTTCATGAATTCTCATGAAAATATATATATGTCTAAGATAGAAACGAGAGTGTCAACTTATGAGTAACTATTACTTTATGCTGTATCTGATCTTACGATAAAAAACATGAGAGGTTTATAACATGAAAACTCGGGGTATTAAAATATCCCCCTCTCGGGATTGTTCATCCCTGAATGATATTGATTTGGTTGAAATACTTGAAAAAGACTATGATGATGCACATGATACTTATGAACTGAATCATGACTTAATATCTGAAACTGAAACTGATGCATGATGCATGTACTGAGCTGAATTTTGCAATTTACTTGGATGCAAATAAACTATCTCTTGAGATGGCCATACTCACGAAATTTTAGGTAGTGAGACTAGACTAAATCTAAAGATAGAAACACTATAGAGATTTGTCTGTCTGACTGTTAAACTGGAATTTTGGCTGCACAGACTGAATCATATTGAATGCTCACACCCTAATTGGGTTTTTCTTCAACACTCTTTCTAAGAAATTTCTAATGATATTAGGGATCAAAAAATTTTGGGCATGATCTGAACAAGACATCTGACTAAGGAATCATAACATTGACACCACTCAATAGCATGAAATATGGACATATAGATCATATGTCAGGATAGAAGTACTATCCCTCAAGCAATGCAACTTCTTACTTTTAAGCTTAGCAATTCTTCTCAAATACTCCCTCACTATACTATTCCCATTAAATACCATACTCCCTTGATTCAACTTATAATTCTCACATAGGCATTGATAAGCCTTTCTACTAAGGTCTAAACTAAACCAAGTCCTCTCATCATGGTCAAGTCTAACTCAAAATCATGGGGTACTACATATAACACCATAACTAAACTAAACTACTGACGCGATATGCGACGGATCGCGTTTTCCCCTACCAATGTAATATATGATGCGTCACGACCATATCGCATTGCATTACTGTTTTTACCATCAAACCTCGCCCGAAAAATCTGACAACCTATATGTGCTATACCATCAAACTATATGTGCTATTGACAACCTCAATCATAAATTCACTCAAGGATTTACATTCTAAGATTGGGAAGGTTGGAAACTAACACGCACCATATTCATCCACTTATACACCAACATGACATTTAAGCCTATTGTTATAACCACATATGAACGTCTAAACAAACACCCATAATAGAACACTCCTCGTATTCTCTATTCCTCTATCACAATAACTTCCACGCACTAGCACAAGAATATACACATAAAATTTTCAACTAACCACAACATGTATCAAAGGTTTGGACTCAATCTTACTTCACACTTATGGACTTAGCTAAACCAAGCATACAATGATCTTTTATCAACAAGAAATATTTACTCTCTCCCATCAACACAATTACTCATCACCACTATTATTATACAAGGAAAGGTTACTAAAAGGTTAAAACATAAGGACCTAAAATTTGAAAGGATAACTTTATCTCTTAACTGAGGCCTGAGGAATAGAATATCAACATCATGGATTCATCAAGAGATCTGGATTGATGACATAAATGATATAAACTAGATTGCACTAGGATCATGAGTTTCTAAAACTTGATGATACTTTGAAACATGAGTTCATACTTATCATGAGTAGTTCAACATAAGACTGTAATTCATAGATTCATGAGAGATAACTCGAGTCATAGAATGAAGCTGTTACTTGCTTGCTAGAAACTGAGAATGGACTTGAGCATGCATGATGTGCATAAGCATTGGCAAGTGGCATGGATCTATCACGCAAGATATGGATTTTCTATTGTAATGACTAAAATTTAAGGAATACTCTAGAGTAAGAAGGGATCACTATCTCATCATAACTCTTATTGATATATGTAAGACCCCGTAAAATTCTAAAGCTTAATACAGTCCTTTAAGCGTGTCAAGGGTGTCCTA
The DNA here is from genome assembly GCA_030864215.1 of Capsicum pubescens. Classification (NCBI taxonomy): domain Eukaryota; kingdom Viridiplantae; phylum Streptophyta; class Magnoliopsida; order Solanales; family Solanaceae; genus Capsicum; species Capsicum pubescens. The sequence goes on from CM061549.1 coordinate 252,682,160, forward strand.
GACTTAGAAAATTTTAGCTACATTCCAGACTTAGCTTAATTTTGGCCATCAAAAGTTGGAAAATTCATTTTTCCACCTTATTGTCCCTTAATGGTCCATATTTTTATTGATTCATGATCAGGAAGGTCAATAGGTGTTCCCAAACAAGTTTTGGATTTTTCAGAAACTCGTTTAGATCAAGATTGGAAGTCCAAAACAGTGGACCAACGCAATCTTGGCATGCCGCATCGCCAATTATGTTGGTCTCAAGTTGTGCAAACTGCTAGAGAAAAAATAACTAAAGCTTTACGCGTTCATGGCACGCCATATCGGGTATAACGTCGCAGCCCTGGATGCATCGCGTCACTCATAGTGTCAGTGCCCAGTTAGTTAGTCATTAAATTTCCATATTTATAAGGGCAAAGGGGTAATGTTCCCAACCCTATATAAGGCTTAAACACGGGATTAAGCCTTATTTACACAAAAATACACCCTTTTCTCTTAAAATCCACTTAAGAAAACATTAGGGTTTTCAATTGGGGATCCAAGTTCAAGCAAATTTCTCCGTGAATCATCAAGAACCTTCCATCTAAGGTATGCATAGTATTCATGAATGAACTCCTTTCATCCATGAAGCCCAACAATCAAGTTTTAAATTACGAATTATGATATTCATTCAATGAACTGAATTATATTCATGTGTTGTTGTTGTATGAATTCCAAGATGGAGCCTTTATTATGTCTTTATGAAATTACGCTAATATGTGGACTGAAATCATAAAATTGGGTGGAATTTCAAAGTACGGTTGTATTAAATTCATGCTCATGCCTAAGACTTAAATCATGCAACCTAAGTGTTTGATAAAATGCCTAGGAGAATCGAAATTATGCTTGATAGTTAGACTGTGACCCAAGTTATGAATGTATATGTTCCCCTATGTTTAAAATGATTTCCATGAGGATTGTTGTGTAATGAAATTGAGTAATGATATAATCATGATATTAAAATGATGAACTTAAGACATGATCATGTGAATTCTAAGCTATATACAAGATTATGATAACCATATGCTTCATGAAATATACCCTACTGTTGTAGTATGAATTATTGATATTGCTCATGTATTTAAGAAAGTCATGCTTTGTCAGTTTTATTCCATCGAGTCCTGGGGGTATATGTACCCAAAATATATAGATGTGTTTCTAGAGCCAGTGTCATGTTTCATGATATCCTCAGTCAAGCCATGATTCATAAAACTCAGTCAGTCATGTGACTCAGGAAATCTCATTAAACTTAAAAATCTCAGTAGTATTCCATCAGTCAAAGAAACTCAATGAAATCATTCTAGTCCAGTTCAGTTAATTATGTTTAGTATCTATTCAGATGGGAGTAGAAATTAGCACTAAGCGAACCCAAAGATAGAAACTCACTTGTTATATGAGGGTGTAATTCTTAGAAGAAATTCTTGTGTTCCTAAACTATGTTGCCAGCGTAGGTTGAGACATCATAACCTGTTATATAAGGGTAGATGAGGTGGCTTAACCTGTTATATGAGGGTTCCCACCATTATCACTAGAGTTACTTGTTATATGAGGGTTACTCACAGATTTTTCTTACCAGTGGCACGGTATTTACACCCTTCCAATTGGGGTTACAGATTGGACTCCAACTCACCTATATTGCGATTATTTAGGGTATGTCAGTTAGATAACTACTTCCCATAGTTTAAGTTACAAAATTAGGACTTTCAGATACAATCAACTCAGAATAGTACAAAACTCAGCTAGTTCTATCAGAACATAGAATGTCAGATATAGTCTCTTAGTATCAGTTATATCAATTATATAAGTTATGCCTGTTATGTCAGTTATTAGTAACTCATGTTACCAGTAATCAATTTCAGGACTGTTAGATTCAATCAATCGGACTAGTTCTTCATAATCAAAACTGTTAGAAATAATCATTCCTTTATCAGTAATATACCATCAGTTCCCCAGTATTTAGTAGACTCAGTTATTAGTATCAGTAAACCCAGATGTTAGTAAATCAGTACTCAGATCTCAGTAACTAGTGTTAGTATGGTCTCAGTTACAGTTACTTGTTCATGCATGTATTCTCACGTTCATGTTATACAGTCATTTAATATTGTTCATTCATATGAACCCTTGCATTCAGCCTACCTTACATGCATACAAGTACATCCAATCGTACTGACACATTTATACTATGGTGTTTTACTTTACGCCATAGGTTCAGAAGCATGAGCTCCAGAGCATCAGTAGCATTCCAGTATCCAGTAGTCAGAGTTAGCAGTGAGTCCTCATCCTTTGAGGACATGATCATTACTTTATCATTTTAGTACTTAGTTCATTTCAGTAGTTGGAGTTAGTTGGGGACATGTCCCATCAACTCTTTATTTAGACAGTTTAGAGGCTTTCAAACTATAGCATATTCAAATTGTTTATGTCAGTTATTGGTATTTCTATACCCTATTTAAACATTGTTTTATCAGATTTTATGTTTCAGATTTGAACCTTATGGACTTACAACTTATGTTTCCGCATTTATATACGTATATTTTGTAGTGTTCAGGTACAATTATCAGTCATGGGTTATCTTGAGGTCCTTCGAGGTCATGAGCACCGTGTAGCATCTTTGGCACTAGATTTGGGGTGTTACAAACCTAGTATCAGATCCTAAGGTTCAATAGTATCCTACGAAGTCTGAAAAGCAACATCTAGTAGAGTCTTGTACATAGGTGTCTTGTGCACCACACTTATGTGTAGGGGGCTATGAGATGTTTTAGGAACAGTTTCCCTTCTTTAAGTATTCATGTCGTGCGAGTGAGCATTAGTTCAAGTTGAACTCTCAGTGTAATTCACTCCTTCCTTTTATTACAGAACATGTCTCCAAAAAGGACTAATGAAAGGTAGACCGAGAAACAGTCGGTACCTCCGCCCATCCTAAAAGATTCCCTGGATGAGCATGTCTTTCATGGTGAATTCAGAATCGATTCTCTTACTATATCTTATTTAGTAGTAGCTCAGAGAAATCAACAGGTCATTGTCCCACCCAGGAACGTGATTCGCACCCAGCAGATCAAGGTGTGAAAATGTAGTAAGTAAGAAAGAAAGAGCAAAAATAAGAGAGCTAAAATGGGTAGCCTCAATTTCAACCAGCCTAAGTAAGAGAGTGGTAACCGCTTTCAGTTCCACCCAATGTTTTCAGTTCCAGTTCCTTCCTTGGCCTGTACTCTAGTCCTTAAATTCAGAGAAATGATGCCAGGTCCTAAACCTTAGGAAAGTGTTAGTAGTGCCCAAAGACACCCTCTTTGTCAGACTTGTGGTAAGTATCATAAGGGCATATACAGAGCTGACAGTGATGTGTGTTTCAGATGTGGTGAGTTAGGTCAAAAAGTCTGATACTATCATAGGCCCGGTCCTCAAACACAACATAATCATTCTTCAGCTTAGTCCGACACATAAATCAGCAGGGTGCCTCCTCCAGCTCCATCAGTGGGCAATGCCCAAACAGATTCCATGCTCTTCATCCCCGACAAAATCAGGAAAGTCCTTGTAATACGGTCACTGGAATGTTATAGATCTTTCATTTACATTTTTATGTCTCATTAGATCCATGAACTTCTCTTCTTTTGTGACTCATTGCATGTCAGTCAGACCAAGTATTAACAGGAACTTTCTTAGTCTTCTCCCTAGTGGGTCAGTCTATCATAGCCCGATAAATATACAGGCACTGTTCGGTTATGAAAGATCAGAAAGAGTCAGGACTTCAGATTCCAGTAGTAGTGCCGGTATATATAGGAAAGGAGTAAGGGAAAGATAATTCCCGACCCATTCTTATCTCAATGTAAAGTTTCGTACTTGAGTCAGCATGATGCCTTCATATGTTTTACATCTCCGTTCCATGAACCCAACTTATATTCACATGTTTTCCATGGAATCATGTAAGATTCTATTTCCCAGCATAAGAAGTTCAGTTTTACTCCCCTCAGTAATTTAAGTCATTACCCACAAATGTAGAAAACTCCAAACTCTGATCATGCAACTTGTGACTCATGTACACATGTCACGCTTTATAGTATACTCATATTTCATGACTTATGATACGCTTCTATTGATCAGTTAAATCCAAGTTATGTTATATATCTGTTATATCATCAGTTCAGACCTTTTGGGTAAATCCAAGCTATTGATATTATATTCCTCAGGCCTCATCCATGTGTCAAGTTCAGTTAGTATCCATTCATGCTTCATCTCCTCCTAATTTACTCTTCAGTAAGATCTCTTTATGAAAACAGTGTAGTGATGTAGTTGCTTAGAAGGAGAGAGTAAATATTTTATGTTAAGAGAAAATTGTTAAATTCTTATGTTACCTAAGGGTATAGTAATGAAAATAGGATTGAATATCATGTTAAGTGTGCAAGTAAAGGGCTAGCAAGATATTGTAATTAGAAATTGGGAAAGTACAATGTGAGAGTACACTTTAAGATCCTCGACTTATGTCAGTCTTCATTGCGTAACTATCAAAACTCAGTTGCCATCTTAGTTACAGTTTCAGCATTCAATACTCAGAAATAAGTGTTCAGTCCCAGAATTAAGTACTTCAATATCAGTCTAAACCATAGTTATGAATGTTCAATTATTAAAACCCGGTATTTAGTTCCAGTATGAATCCTAGTTATAGTGTCAGCTTCAGTTCAGTAATCAGATCAGAAACTCAGTTCAGTTCCAGGCTTGCTTGACCATAGCATACAGTTGTCAGATACTCAGTTATTAGTATTTCAGTACCTCAGTCTATGAAATATTTCTAAATCATGTCGTCCACTCGGTCTTGTATCCGCAATTAATACAGCTTTTATGAAATTTATTCTAAGTTACCTCATGATACCCAGTCAGCCATTAACTTCTGTGTATAATACTCTATAGTCTTAATCCAACTATTCAGACCAAGTACAGTTCAGTCTTACACGCCCAGTATTTAGTTGTCAACTATCCAGTTAATATGATGAGTAGTACATTTATGCACTCATGTTCAACACCCATGTGAATTTTTTCAGTAATCTTAGTTGCAGTGTAAGAGGCTTAGTCATTTTATCTTAAATGGTGTTCGTAGGCCTTAATTCATCTTACCGAACTTTATCCATGTAATGATTTTCTTATTCAACTATCTTATTTAGACAAGGCTAAAATTTCCTTGCGCCCTAAAGCCGCTAGAACTTTATAGAGAGAGTGTTAGAGAAAAGGCTCTAGTCGACTATAATCTTTCAGCATAAGTTAGTCCGTAAAACCAGTAATTCAGTTTAGCAGTTAGACGGAAAAGTTGGGTCCTGTCCCTTCCATATAGATGTACTATCCGAAGTCACATGGATATAACCATTCTAAGGTGAACCAACTAGATAGACACAAGCTCAGCTCAGTTTATGTATCATGTTTCATTTTCAGATCCCAGTTATTCAGTTAAGACTCAGTTCGTAGGTGCCTTGTGCATCGCTTCAGCTTTTCCAGCAGCTCATCCAAGTTAATAATCTTTGAGGGACATAGTGTCCCAAGGGGGAGATACACTATAAGCCCCCAAACTTTCATAACATGAGCATCCCATTCCCTCTTCACGTAATGAATCCAGTTTGGAGTAGGGGATACTCATAAGTTAACCCTCAAGTTCCAATCTCAGCCATGAGCCATGTATTTAGAGGCTCTATTTAATTCAAGATATTTAGTTCACAATATTCAGTTCATGTATTACATTCCAGACTCAGTTCATGTCATCCATTACAGACTCAACTATGTTCTCATCATCCTATTTATGCGTGTTCAAGATTGGTGACTATGTGTATCGCAAGATCTTTCCTATGAAGGGAGTGAATCGGTTTGGCAAGAAGGGAAAGATCAGTCCCCTATATGTCAATCCCTTCAAAAATTCTTAGTTGTTACGACAAGATAGCTCATAAGCTTGAGTTGCCTTCAGATATATCCTCAGTGCATCCAATTTTCTATGTCTCTTTGCTCAAGAAGTGTATAGGTGACCCGAAAGTTGTGTCCCTATTTAGAGCGTAGATGTTTAGAATAGTCTCTCTCATGAGGAAAATCACAGTCAAAATCCTAGACTACCAGATTCACAGACTGAGGAACAAAGAAGTCCCTCTAGTCACAGTTCTATGCCGAAATTAGTCCGTTAAGGGAGCTACTTGGGAAACAGAAGAACACATGCATACCAAGTATACTCACCTCCTCTCCGCTAATTCAGACTCAGTCCAAGATAAAAGATTTCCTTAAGCTTACCTAGTTTACATGTTCAGTTTCATTACCAACTTGGTATTCAGTTTCATGCTCAGAATTCTATTATAAACTTGGTACTAAGTACCATTGTATAATCAGTCATGCATCATGTCAGTTACATATTTATGCATCAGATATGCATTCTCATTATGGGAAAACCCTGCTTATCAGAATACTCAGTCATGCATTCACGAATCAGTTACACATGCATCAAATATGCATGCTCAGTATAATATATTCAGTTATCAGTCATGTCAGTTGTGAAATCTTTTTCTACTTATTCATGCTCAGTATGTGTTTTAGTCCATCATTTCTCCTCTCTCAGTCAGTCTTATTCGAGGATGAATGTTCTCAAGGGAGAGATATTGTAAGACCCTATCAAATTCTAAAGCTTAATACAATCCTTTAAGCGTGTCAAGGGGGTCCTAGACTTATAAAATTTTAGCTACATTCCACACTTAGATTAATTTTGTCCTTCAAAAGTAGGCAAAATTCATTTCGCCACCTTAATGTCCTTTAATGGTCCGTATTTTTAATAATTCATGATCAACAAGGTCAATAGGTGTTCCTGGAAAAGTTTCAAATTTTTTAGAAACTTGTTTAGATCAAGATTGGAAGTCCAAAATAGTGGACCAATGCGATCTTGGCGCACCGTGTCACCAATCGCGTTGGTCACCAGTTGTACAGACTGCCAGAGCCAAAACAACTGAGGCTCGATGCATTCATAGCGCGCCGCGTCGGGTATAGCATCGCAGCCCTCTACGCACCACGTCACTCATAGCGTCGGTGCCCAATTATTTAGTCATTAAATGTCTGCATTTTTTAGGACAAATGGGTAATTTTGCCAACCCTATATAAGGCTTAAACACGGTATTAAGCCTCATTTATACCAAAATACACCCTTTTCTCTCAAAATCCTCTCAAGAACACATTAGGATTTTCAATTGGGATCCAAGTTCAAGCAAATTTCTCTGTGAATCATCAAGAATCTTCCATCTAAGGTATGCATAGTGTTCATTTATGGACTCTTTTCGTCCATGAAGCCCAAGAATCAATTTTTAAAATATGAATTGTGATATTCATTCTATGAACTGAATTATGTTCATGTGTTATTGTTGTATGAATTCCAGGATGGATCATTTATTATTTCTTTATGAAATTACGCTAATATATGACTGAAATCATGAAATTGGGTGGAATTGCAAAGTAAGGTTGTATTAAATACATGTTCATGCCTAAGCCTTAAATCATGCAACCTAATTATTTGATAACATTCCTGGAGAATAGATATTATGCTTGATAGTTAGACTGTGACCCAAGTTATAAATGTGTGTGTTCCCCTATGTTTAAAATGATTTCCATGAGGATTGTTGTGTAATGCAATGGAGTGATGATATAATCATGATATTAAAATGATGAAGTTAATACATAATCATGTGCATTCTAAGCTATATACAAGATTATGATAACCATGTACTTCATGAAATATCCCCTACTATTTTAGTATGAATTGTTGTGGTTGTCTATGTATTCAAGAAAGTCATGCTTTGTCAGTTTCCTTCCATTGAGTCCTGGGGGTACTTGTACCCGAAAGATGTAGCTGTGTATCTAGATCCAGTATCATGTTTCACAATATCCTCAGTCAAGCCATGATTCATAGAACTCAGTCAGTCATATGACTCAGCAAATCTCAGTAAATTCAGAAATCTCAGTAGTATTCTGTCAGTCAACGGAACTCCATGAAATCAATCTAGTCCAGTTCAGTTAATTATGTTCAGTATCTATTCATATGGGAGTAGGAATTAGCATCGAGCGAACCCAAGGTGGGAACTCACCTGTTATATGAGGGTGTGATTCTTTGAAGCAATCCTTGTGTTACTGAACTACATAGCCAGCATAGGTTGAGACATCATAGCCTTTTATATGAGGGTAGATAAGGTAGCTTACCCTGTTATATGAGGGTTTCCACCATTCTCACTAGAGTTACCTGTGATATGAGGGTTACTCACAAATTGTTCTTACCAGTGGCGCAGTATTGACATGCTTCTAATTAGGGTTACAAATTGGACCCTAACTCAGCTATATTGTGATTATTTCGGGCATGTTGGTTATATAACTACTTCCCACAGTTTCAGTTACGGAATCTGGACTGTCAGATACAGTCAACTCAGAACAGTATAGAACTCAGCTAGTTCTATCAGAACATAGACTGTCAGATACATTCGCTCAGTATTAGTTATATCAGTTATACCAGTTATATCAATTACGTCAGTTATTAGTAACTCATGTTACCAATAATCAGTTTTAGTACTGCCAGATATAGTCAATCAGATCAATTCTTCATAATCAAAACTGTTAGAAACAATTATTCCTCTATCAGTAATATACCATCAGTTACCCAGTATTCAGTACACTCAGTTATCAGTATCTGTAAACCCAGATTTTAGTAAATTAGTACTCAGAACTCAGTACCCAGTGTCAGTATAGTCTTAGTTACAGTTACTTGTTCATGCATGTATTCTCACGTTCATGTTATACAGTCATTTAGTATTGTTCATGCATAAGCACCCATGCATTCAGCCTACCTCACATGCATACCAGTAGATTCAATCGTACTGACGCATTTGTGCTATGGTGTTTTACTTTACACCATAGGTTTAGAAGCACGAGCTCCAGAGCATCAGTAGCTTTCTAGTATCTAGCAGTTAGAGTTAGCAGTGAGTCCTCATCCTTCGAGGACATGATCATTTCTTTATCATTTCAGTACTTAGTTCATTTCAGTAGTTGGAGTTAGTGGGGGACATATCCCATCAACTCCTTATTCAGATAGTTCAGAGGGTTTCACACTATAATATATTCAAACAACTTATGTTAGTTTTGGGTATTTCCATACCCCATTTAAATATTGTTTTACTAGATTTTATGTTTCAGATTTGAACCTTATGGCCTTACAGCCTATGTTTCCACATTTATATACGTATATTATGTAGTGTTCAGGTTCAGATATCAGTCATAGGTTAGCTTGTGGTCCTTCGGGGTCATGAGAACCATGTAGTGTTTCGGGTACCAGATTTGGGGCATTACAACATGTATCACAATCTAATTCTCAAAACTTGATTTGGTTATTCATTCTACCATCTCCTCATTAGGTCAAAACTGATATTCTAATGTCTACACATAAATACTAAACTAACAAGAATATACTATATTTCGAACTTACTGACTTGACTCTTGAACAACCCTTTCATATACCATCCTAAACTTTCTAGCTTTAATAATCATCATCAAAGACTTACACCCTCATTTGGAAACATACCTACATCTCCAAACACATAATCATAGCCTACCAAGATCACACTTCTATACTTATGTTTCTAAGCCATGAGAATTAAGATTATATGAAAAGGCTCAACATTATCAATCATACTCCTTAACTTATCTTTGAAGAAAACCATATACTATATCACTAGCCTCCTTCCACTTAGATACTTAATGGTACTACTAACCATACACAAAACTTAGTAAACTTCAAAATAATGAAGCCTTATATCACCTTGGGAATACCTCTAAATCATTCTTAATTATGAATACATGATCTTAGACTCATGCATGCACTATTCAAGCCTACTAGATCACCTCCATATAACTAGCATCAATAATCAAACCATCATTAATCTCACCTTTATGATCATCCACTATTCAAACTTAATGTCTAGTGTTAAACTTGATTTACAACCCAATCTCACACACTATTTTCACTTGGAAGCTATAAAATAAGACATCAAGAAACACTAGTCCACTAGAACCACATAATAGCAATTATTAATCATAATCCTAAGACATACCTTACTAAAATCTAATAACACGTTATCCTTCTAAACATTTCGACTATTCACCCATCTATACACCTAAACTTCTTTCATAGATCTATAAGTTTCAACAAAACTCCCCTTTTGCAACCTTAGGGAAGCCTAAATTAACAACACTTAACCACCAAGTACTTTCATCAATAACCTATACTTTTATAGCAAAACAAATATTATTAATAACTCTTTTCATACTTCAAGCAAACAATAATTCTCCATAACTAATAACTCCTTTTCTACCTTCCACTAAACTAACACACAAGGACATGTCACTTCATTACTAACTCAATCTATGAAAAAATTTAGCTATATATATATTCAATAAATAGCTCTTACCACCCTTATTGTCACTACACTTCTAAACCCACACTTCCAACTATAAGAAGGTTCAATCTACTTATGAATCACAACACTCTAGGTTTCAATATCTCATGAATACAAACTTTATTCAAAACTCTATACTCACACTATCTTTCCTAATGAGTACTATCCATATTGAAAGGCTAATAAGGAATCTAATTGCATATCTAATTCTATCTCAACTGAACAACTCACAAGGATAAGGACATAACTTTCAACTTGAGGAGCTTATGACATACTAGAGAGATCCTATCAAGACCTTTTATATGACTTCTGAAATTTTTACTAGTAAATTTGAGAGCATTATCTAGGGAGGAACTGGAATTCGCTAATTGTTATCCCAAGAATAATACATAGATGAGGAATTTTGGGGTAACACATGAATAGAAAAGAGATTCTCTTGACATGACCACAAGCTAACCCATGACTGATATCTGTAACTGCACACTAAATAATACACCATAAAATGCAATAAAACTGGCAAAAACTTTCCATAAGGTTCAATACTTAAATAAAACTGAATAATGTTTAACAGTACTGAAATTAAAATAACTGTCCAAAAATAGTCTAGTCTGTCTGAACATTTAGTCTGAAAAGGCTCTAAACTATCTGAACTGTGGAGTTGATGGGACAATCCTCCAACTAAATCTATCTACTGAAATACTAAATCTAATGCAATAATAAAATAAGTAATATAATAGAATGAGGACTTACTGCTAGTCTACTGCTGCTGGCTGAGTCTGAACTGCTAAGGGTTCTTTGGAGCTCGTGCTTCTAAACCTATGGTATAAGACACCATAGCACAAGAGAAAAGCATGCGCCAGTACGTGATAATGACTGGTACGCTAGATAAGGTAAGGCTGAATGCAAGGGTTTACATGCATGGATAATACTGACTAAAAATCATGAGACTACTAAATGAGTATACATACATGAGTATATAAACTATAACTAATATCATAGTAACACTGAATACTGAATTCTAATAACTAGATTTCTGATGTATGAGTCTACTAATATTGATATCTGATTGACTGAAGCTGAGATCAGTCCTATCTAGTGGGTGATATCTGAATCTACTGATGATGAAGATGATTGACTAAATTTGAGATCAGTCCTATCTAGTGGGTGATATCTGAATCTACTAATAATGAAGATGATTGATTCAATCTGAGATCGGTCCTATCTAGAAGGTGATCTTTGAATCAATTGAACCAGCTAAGTTCCTTATTAAGCTGAGTGACTATATCTAACAGTCCTAACTTCATTAAGACTGATTTGATTACTATTATGAAGACTGAGATTGAGACTGTGGAAGGTAGTTATCTAACCGACATGCCCCTTGCTAGCTAGTGTCAGGTCTAACTTGTAACCTAATTGGAAGAGTGTCAGTACCGTGGCACGGGTAAAGACTACTTTTGTGGAGTCAGTCCTATCTAATGGGTGACTCCTGAGATCAGTCCTATGTAACAGATAATCCTTGAGTATGTCAGTCCTATCGAACTGGTGACATCTTATACCTATGCTGGCTACGTAGTTCTAGAGCTTAGGGATTGCCCCCAGTCCTAGGCTCGCTTGGTGATGAATCCTACTCTCAACTAAAAGACTCAGAACTGATTCATAGACTATACTAGACTGAGTTGAATCTATTATTGATCGTATTGATTAACTTAGCTAAGTTGAGTTCGCTGAGTTTCGTTGACTAACAGAGTACTTCTGATTTCTGAATTAATTTCAGAACCAAAGATGGAATTCTACTGATACTGAGATCATTGAAATTTCCTAAGTTCTATAACTGTCTGAGTGTTACTTACTTCTATAACTGACTGAAGATACTACTTATCATGACACGACTGAGATTATCTTGAAAACTGACACTGGCTCTTGATAATCAACTAAATTATTGGGTATTAAATAACCCCAGGACTCGATAGCATAAATAATACAGGACAAGACAACTCTTACATAACATGGAAAATTACAATCATTCACAATACAATCAATAAGGCATCTCTTCGAGCAGTTAGAGGTATTAAACATGTATTTGAATAGGGAGGCATGCTGTTGTCTCATAACTCATTGAATAAGGAGTGAACATAAATCGGAATGCATGTAACATATCATAATTCATTCACTAAGGCCTTTCAACAAACACTTGGCATGCATGAACTAATACATAATTGGGGGTTTCTTGTCAACATGCTATAATGAACCTATTCCTTCACACAAACATTTTATCACACATATAAAGAGCATACTTTGGTCATTCAACTTTCAATATACCTAATTAACATGGTTAGATCAATAAACATTCATCTTGTAGGGTTTATTATGAATATCATGAAAGTCACCTCATACTAGAACCAAAGCTTGGAACTTTGTAATCAAAACATGAATTTAAAATCAACAGCATCATAAACATGAACTTCAATCCAAAAAAATCATGAAAACTCATACATAACAATCTTTATAATTTAAAAAGGGATTCTTGAACTTCTTGGGTGGAAGGAACCCAAGAATCAACATCTAACATACCTTAGTCTTGATTTTATGAAAATTGATGGAGGAATTTCTTAAATTTGGATCCTCAATTGAAAACCCTAAGCTTGTCCATGAGAAAAATTAAGAGAAAACTACCATATGTGGGTAAAAAATGGTTGAATTGCGTGTTATAGGATTATATAAGAGTGGAAAAAAGACTAAAATAACCCTGGGGTCGCGGTTATTTTAATGACTGATAACTGGGTGCCGACGCGCTGGTCGATGCGGTGCATCGATGGCATCAACGTGATACCCAATGCTTCGCATCTTGATCGCATCGAGACTTAGTACTTTTGACTGGTAGTCCTAAACAAATATTGGCCAATGCGATAGGTGATGGGCGCGCCAAGATCGTGTTGGTCCACTATTTTAGGCACTAGAACTTGGTCTAAACGAGGTCCAAACAATGTGAAACTCATCCAGGAACTCCTATTGACATTATTGAGCATGGATTAGCTAAAATATCAATAATTTATGGATGTAAATGTCACCAAATAACAATGCCAACTTTCGAAGGCTAAAATAAACTAAGCCTTAACACTTAGCCATAATTTCTTAAGGGTGAAGCTTCTCTTGACATACTTTAAGGGCTCTAATGACTTAGAAAATTTGCGGGGTCTTACAATATCTCCCCCTTGGGAAAATTCATCCTCGAATAGGACTAAGCTGAGATTTTTAATAGGCTGAACTTAGTTAAGGGACGTGAACATCTGAAACATGACCATATGACTAGAACTATTGATCTACTAAAATTTCATACTGAACGTGCATATCTGATGCATGGATATCTAAGTAAGTTGTTCTCATGAAAGCATGACTGAATTTATGGATAAGCTGAGCTTCTTCTATTGAACATTCATATCTAATGCATGAATATCTGACTGAACTGACTTTTGAATGCATGACCAAATATTCAATGATAATTGATACTAACATTGTAAGGAACATCTGAACATGCAACTGAATGGGTTTAAAGACATGAAATCTTTAAGTAATTATGGGGTATCTCCCCCTTGGGACACTATGTCCCTCTAAGAATGCTAACTTTACTAAAATACTGGGGAAACTGAGGTGATGCATAAGGCACCTATGATCTGGATCATAACTAAACCTCGGGAGTCTGAAACTAATGCATGATTCATGAACTGAGCAGATCTTGCAACTACTAGGACTTTCTATCTTAGAATAGTTACCTTTCTGAGATTTCTAATAGCATGACTATATGGAAAGAGGGGAAACAAACTATACGAATCTGACTACTTGACTACTAAACTGACTTGCTGGCTCTACTAACTAACTCATACTGATAACTTAATCTCAAATGAGAAAAGTATCTAACAATGCATATCATAAATATAGAGGACTTATAATGTATCCGAATCTATGTTAAGGGAACTTCCCTGGACATGGCGAGTCTGAAGTGCATAATACCTATTTTGACGCTGACCACTAGTGGTACTAGAAGTGGCGCCCTACTGACGCAAATCTTTACCCCTCTGAGCCATAATTCTAGACTCCCACAACTTGTGTCCTGGAAAACTACAACCAAAACATACCTCACTGCCTACTCTATATGCACCTAGGTGATTCTTACCACATTATTCACAAAGCAGATAGGTACTCTTATTTCTCACACTACCCTGGTCTTTGGAGCTTGGAACCCCATCATGACTGATATCCCTAAACTTTGGTATGGGTACACTTGATGAGGATGGATCTGGGACTGAAAACTTTTGACTATGTTGAGAACGATCACCACCCTGTGACCCTGGCTGAGAATAATTAAAACTACCTATTCTAGCCTTTTTACTTACTTTCTCTCTTTCCTTTGCTTTCTCTACCTCAATATGCTAAGTGTAAATCATAAATCTAGAATGGTCCATGTCTCTATTAAGAATAGCAGTCCTAAACTCCTTAACCACCAACCCAGACACACCGGTTACAAACTTACTCATGCTCGCTCTAGGGTCAGCCATCTGATTAGGGACATACTTAAACAACTGGTTGAACTTGAGACAATACTCCATCACTATCATGGAGCCTTTCCTTAGGTTCATGAACTCTTCTATATTATATTCTCTTATCTCAGGTGGGAAAAACTTATGTAAGAATGCATCCTGAAATATCTGCCAAGTCATGAGAGTTGTATCCTTCCCTCTACTCTTCCTCCACATCACTACCCAATTATAAGAAACATCCTTCAGCTTATAAGATGCCAATTCTACACTCTCCTCTTTAGTAACATGCATAACTTGGGTGATCTTCTTCACCTCATCAAGATAAAGCTATAGGTTCTCATCTGCCTTCGACCCAAAGAATTCTGGCTGGTTCATTCTCATAAAGTCTCTAATTCTGGCTGCGACTAGGCTCCCATCTTACTGAGGTGGGGTTGCAACCCAAAGGTTACCTTGAACATTAGTTGTCACAGCTTCGGCTAGCGCCTAAAAAGCTGCCCGAAACTGTGCATGTGACATATTTTTATTCAGGGAGTTTACGGGCTAAGGTGGCTGGTTATCATTTCTATAGGCATTGACTCTATGAGGAGGCATACTCTGTAAATGAAAGGAGGAGATGGATTAAATTGAGAATTAACTTGAGCTCATTCTTACTCGCATGACTTGAATACTGAACGAAGGGAAACTATTCCTAAAATATTTTATTGCCTTTTATACATAAATGCGACGTGCAACACACCCATGCACAAGACTCTACTAGATGTGGACATTAGATTTCCTAGGATACTTTTGAAACTTAGGCTCTGATACCAAGTTTGTAACGCCCCAAATTCTGAACCCTAGACATTACACGGTGATTATAACCCCGAAGGACCACAAGCTTACCCATGACTAATATCTGTAATTGAGCACTGAATAATACATGGTAAAATACAAAAAAAACTAGAGGAAACTTTCCATAAGTTTCAATACTTAAATAAAACTGAATAATGTTTAACAATACCAAAATTAAAATAACTGTCTGAAAATACTCTAGTCTGTCTGAACATTTAGTATGAAAAGGCTCTAAACTGTGTGAATTGTGGAGTTGATGGGACAATCCCCAAACTAACTCCATCTATTAAAATACTAAATCTAATACAATAATAAAATAAGTAACATCCTCGAATGATGAGGATTCACTGCCAGTCTACTGCTGCTGGCTGAGGCTGAAATACTAATAGTGCTCTAGAGCTTGTGCTTCTAAACCTATGGTATAAGACATTATAGAACAAGAGAAAAGTATGCATCAGTACGTGAGAATGTACTAGTATGCTAGATGAGGTAAGGCTGAATGAAAGTGTTTATATGCATGGACAATTGTGCATAAATATCATGAGACTACGGAGTGAGGATATATTCATGAGTGCATAAACTATAACTGAAATCATAGTAACACTGAATACTGAATTCTAATAACTGTATTTCTGATGTATGAGTCTACTAATACTGATATCTGATTGACTGAAGATCAAATCTGTCCTATCTAGAAGGTGATCTCGGAATCTACTGATGATGAAGATGATTGATAAAATCTGAGATTAGTCCTATTTAGTGGGTGATCTCTGAATCTACTAATAATGAAGATGATTGATTAAATCTGAGATCGGTCCAATCAAGTGGGTGATCTCTAAATCTATGGAACCATCTAAGTTCCTTATTAAGCTGAGTGAATGTATCTAATAGTCCTAACTTCTGTAAGACTGATCTAAGTTCTATTCTGAAGACTGAAACTAAAACTGAGACTGTGGGAGGTAGTCATCAAACCGACATGCCCCTTGCTAGCTAGTGTGGGGTCCAACTTGTAACCCCAGATAGAAGAGTGTCTGTACCGAGCCACAGGTAAAGACAACTTTTGTAGAGTCACTCCTATCGAACGGGTGACTCCCGAGATCAGTCCTATATAATGGGTGATCCCTTAGTTTGTCAGTCCTATCTAACGGGTGACATCTCATACCTATACTGGCTACGTAGTTCTGTAGCTTAGGGATTACTCCTAGGGACCCAGTCATAACTGATGGGTATGCCTCCATCCCTAGGCTCGCTCGGTACTGAATCCTACTCCCAATTGAAAGATTCAGAACTGATTCTTAGACTATTCTAGATTGAGCTGAATCTGTTACAGATGTACTAATTAACTGAGCTAAGTTAAGTTCGTCGAGTTTTGTTGACTGACGGAATACTACTGAGTTCTAAATTGATTTTAGGACCGAAGCTCGAATGCTACTAATACTGAGATTATTGAGATTTCCTAAGTTCTGTAACTATCTGAGTTCTACTTACTTCTATAACTGACTGAAGTTACTACTGATTATGGCACGTCTGAGATTATCTTGAAAACTGACACTGGCTATTTACAATCAGCTAAATTGTCGGGTATTAAATACCCCCAGGACTCGAACATAAATAATACAGGATAGGATAACTCTTACATAACATGGAAATCGACTTTCATTCACAATACAATCAATAAGGCATCTCTTCAAGAACTTAGAGGTATTAAACATGTATTTGAATAGAGAGGCATGCTGTTGTCTCATAACTCATTCAATAAGGAGTGCACATGAATAGGAATGCATGCAACATATCATAATTTATTCACTAAGGCCTCTCAACAAACACTTGGAATGCATGAACTTATATATAATTGGGGGTTTCTTGTCAACATGCTATAATGAACCTATTTCCTTCAAACAAACATTTTATCACATATATAGAGAACATACTTTGGTCATACAACATTAGATCCATCTAATTAACATGGTTAGATCAATCAACATGAATATTGTAGGGTTTATTATGAATATCATGAAAGTTACCTAATACTAGATCCAAAGCTTGGAACTTTGTAACCAAAACATGAATTTATACTCAACAACATCTTAAACATGAACTTCAATCCAAACAAATCATGAAAATTCATACATAATAATCTTTATAATTTAAAAAGGGATTCTTGAATTTCTTAGGTGGAAGGAAACCAAGAATCAACACTAACTTACCTTAGTTCTTGAATTTACGAAAATTGACGGTGGAATTTCTTGAATTTGGATCCTCAATTGAAAACCCTAAGCTTATCCTTGAGGAAAATTTAGAGAAAACTAGTATATCTGGGTAAAACAATGGATGAATCCAGTGTTATAGAGTTATATAAGAGTGGGAAAAAGACTAAAATAACCCTGGGGTCACAGCTATTTTAATGACTGATAACTGGGTGCTAACACGCTGGTCGATGCGGCGCGTCGATGGCATCGACGTGATACCCGACGTGTCACGGAATAATCGCGTTGAGACTCAGTAAATTTGACTGGCAATCCTAGAAAAAATGTTTGTCAATCTGATAGGTGATGCGGCACGCCAAGATCGCGTTGGTCCACTATTTTAGGCACTGGAACTTGGTCTGAACGAGGTCTGAAAAATTTGAAACTCATCCAGAAACCCTATTGACATTCTTGAGCATGGATTAACTTAAATATAAAAAATTTATGGATTTAAAGGTCATGAAATAAGAATGCCAACTTTTGAAGGCTAAAATAAGCTAAGCCATAACACTTAGCCAAAATTTCCTAAGGGTGAAGCTTCTCTTGTCATGCTTCAAGGGCTCTAATGAGTAAGAAAATTTGTGGGGTCTTACAATATCTCCCCCCTGGGAATATTTGTCCTCGAATGGGACTGACTAAGCTGAGATTTCAGATATAAAAAACTTACTTAAGAGATGTGAACATCTAAAATACGACTATATGACTGGAACTACTGATATACTAAAATTTCATACTGAAAGTGCATATCTGGAGCATGGATATCTAACTGAGTTGTTCCCAAGAAAGCATGACTGAAATTAATGATAAGCTAAGCTTCTTCTATTGAACATGCATATCTAATGCACGAATATCTGATTGAACTGACTATTGAATTTATGACTGAATATACAATGATAACTGATACTAACTTTGTAAGAAACATCTGAACATGCAATTGAATGGGTTTAAAAACATGAAAATATCGAGGAATTATGTGGTATCCCTACCTTGGGAAACTATGTCCTTCTAAGAATGCTGAATTTACTAAGATACTGGGGAAACTAAGGCAATGCACAAGGCACCTACGAACTAGAGCATAACTAAACCTCAGGAGTTTAAAACTAATGCATGATTCATGAACTGAGCTTATCTAGCAATTACTAGGACTTTCTATGTTAGAATAGTTACCTTCCTGAGATTTTTGATAGCATGACTAGATGGGAAAAGGGGAAATAAACTATACGAATTTGATTGCCTGACTGCTAAACTGACTTGCTGGCTCTACTAACTAACTCATACAGAAAACTTAAGCTCAAATGGGAGCAAAGGATCTAACAATGTATAACATAAAGATAAAGAACTTATAACGTGCCCAAATATATGTTAGGGGAACTTTCCTGGTCATGGCGAGTTTGTAGTGCATAAAACCTCTTCTGAAGCTGACCACTAGTGGTACTGGAAGTGGCGCACTGCTGATGCAAATCTTTACCCCTATGAGCCATAATTCTACACTCCCGCAACCTGTGTTCTTGCTTACCACAACCAAAACATACCTTGATACCTGCTCTACATGCACCTAGGTGATTCTTACCACATTCTTCACAAAGCGGATAAGTACGCTCAGTTCTCACACTACCCTGGGCTTTGGAGCCTGGCACCCCATCATGACTGACATCCCTAAAATTTGGTGAAGTTACACTAGCTGAGGATGGAGCTAGGACTGAAAACTTTTGACTATGCTGAGAACGATCACCACCCTGTGACCCTGACTGAGAATAACTAAAACTACCTATTCTAGCCTTCTTACTTACTCACTCTCTTTACTTAGCTTTCTCTACCTCAATCTTCTAAGCGTGCATTATTAATCTAGAAAGATCCATGTCTCTATTGGGAATATCAGTCCTACACTTCTTAACCACCAACCTAGACACACCGATCATAAACATACTCATGCTCGCTCTAGGGTCATCCATCTAGTCAGGGATATACTTAGACAACTAGTTAAACTTGAAAAATACTCCTTCACTGTCATGGAGTCTTGCCTTAGGTTCATGAACTCTTTTATCTCTAGTGGGATAAACTTATCTAAGAACACATCCTGAAATATCTACCAAGTCATGGGAGTTGTATCCTCCTGTCTACTCTTCCTCCATATCACTACCCAATCATAAGCAATATCCTTCTGCCTATAGGATTTCAATTCTACACTCTCCTCATTAGAAACATGTATAACCTGTGAAGCCGTGTCTAGTAGATTCTTGTAGAACGGTACGAAGACGTCTGTACTTTTCTTTAAGAGGCTATGAGGTATTTAAGAGAAATTTCCTTTCTTTCCTACTCTAGATCATGCTGTTAAGATTTTTTCTCAGAATTTCCTATCTATTCATGTGTTACCCAAAATTTTTCATCTATGTATTATTCTTGAGATAACATAACTAGCATGTTCTAGTTCCCCCCCCCCCGATAATACTCTCAGATTTACTAGAAGAAGTTTTAGAAGTCTCACAAAAGGTGTTTAAGAGGATCTCCCTAGCATGTTAAGTCCTTTAAGTTTAAAGTTATGTCCTCATCCTTATGAGTTATTCAGTGAGATAGAATAAGATATGTATTCACAATCCTCTTTATTTCTTTAGTGTAGATAGTGTAAACTTAGATTATTGAATAGAGTTTGCATTGAGGGATGTTGCAACCTAGAGAGTTATGATTCTTAGTAGTCGGACCTTCTTATAGTTGGAAGTATGGGTATAGAAGTGTGGTGACAAGAAAAGTGGGAATGATGATTGATAGAAAGTATAAAGATAAGCTTATGCATGATATAGATTTTGTGTTATGGTGATATGTCCTAGTGTGTTAGTTTAGTAGAAGGTAGATAAGGATTTATTAGTTAAGGTGAATTACTATGTGCTTAAGGTATGAAAGGAGTTATTAGTGGTAATTATTATGTTAGAAAGGTATAGATTATTAATGAAATGTTTGGTGGTTTAGTATTATTAAGTTAGGCTTCTCTTGAGGTTGCAGATGAGTTTAGTTGTAAGTTATAGGACTATAAAAGAAGTTTAGGTGTATAGATGGGTAAATAGTAATGATGTGTATAAGGAGGATATGTTAATGGATTGTAAATAAGATAGGCCGTATGATTATAATCGATTATTTTTAGTATTATTAAGTTAGGCTTCTCTTAAGGTTGCAGATGAGTTTAGTTGAAAGTTATAGGATTGTGAAAGAAGTTTAGGTGTATAGATGGGTAAATAGTAATGATGTGTAGAAGGAGGATATGTTAATGGATTGTAAGTAATATAGGCCGTATGATTATAATCGATTATTTTGGTTATGAGATTCTGGTAGATTAGTGTTTTTTGATATTTTGTTCTATAGATTCCAAGTGAGATTATTATGTGAGGTTGGGTTCCAAATTATGCCTAGCACTAGACACTAAGTTTGAATTGTAGATGGTCTCAAAGGTGGATGTAATGATTTCTTGGTTAGTGTGACTAGTAGTATGAAAGTGATCTAGTAGGCTTGAACAGCGTATGCAAGAGTTTAAGTTCATTTGTTCGCAATTGAATATGATGTTGCAGTTATGATATAGAGGTGTGCCCAAGGTGATAAGGGTCTTTATTATTTTCGAAATTTATTAAGTGTTGAGTGGTGGGTAGTACCCTTGAATTGACTTGTATGAATGAGGCTATGTGGTATATGATGTTATTTCCAGTTAACATATGAGTTATAGTTTGATGATGTTGGGTATGCTGGTGTAAGTTTAGAGATTTAATATTGGTAGACTACGAAGGAAGTTAGTATGGTTCAACAAGGGTTTGGAGATATCCATGTTAGGTGAGTGTTTAAGTTGTTATATGATGACTTTTGGGCTATAGAAATCTAAGAGTTGAATCTCAGAAGGAAGTATTAGCATTGGGTGTTACACATGAAGATATAGTCCTTCAGGGTAAGTTTAGTTTTGTGTGTATTGATTACACGCTAGACTCTAGAGTAAAGTGATTGCAGTTTAGATTAGAGTTTATTTAGTAGTTCACTAACTTAGAGTGATTGCTTAAACCTAAGGGGGAGATGATAGAAGGATCAACCAAGTCATACTCTCAGATTTTAGTAGTAATGCCAGTATATTATAGAATATCAGTAAGTGAGGGTGAGGCTCAACCCATTCCTATTTCAGTATTTTTAGTTATCCCAATACCTCTATTTACTCATGCCTTACATGTCGGTTCCATGACCACAGTTTATATTTATGGACCTTATAGAAAAATCATGTATACTTCAAGTTCCTAGCATAAGCAGTTCCAATTCACTTAACAGTACAGATTATGTTCCATGACATCTTGGATTCTAAACTCAGATCATGCAGATCATGACTTATGTACTCATGATTTATAGTATGATCAGTTCTCATAACTCTTGCTATGCTACTAATGATTGGCTATATTCATCTTATAGCTATGTATGCCCTAAATTCAGATCACTTTAATGAATCTATGATGTTGATTCTCTATCCTATGGCCACAGTTAAGTGTCAAGTATAGTATAGTATCCTTCCATGCTTCAAGATCTCATGTTCAAAACTTTTAGTGGCTTCTTCTTATGTAATGATAATGGTGATGAGTAAGTGTTTCCTATTGATGAAAGATCAATTTATGCTTGTTTTAGATAAGTCCCTGAGTGTGAATTAATATTGAGGCGAAGTATTTGATATATGTTGTGGTTAGTTAAAATTTGTGTGTGTATGTTCTTGGGGTAGTTCGTGGGAGTTATTGTGATAGAGGTTTAGAGAATACAATGAGTATGCCATTATGGGTGGTTGTTTAGACATCCATATAATGTTATAGCCATAGGCTTGAATGTCATGTTGGTGTATACGTGGATGAATGTGGTACGCATTAGTTTCCAACTTTCCCGACCTTAGAATGTAAATACTTAGGTGAATTCATGATCGGGGTTGTCAGTAGCACATCTAGTGCATGTTTTAGATTTTTCAGGCGAGGTTTGATGGTAAAAATAGTGAGGTAACGCGATATGGTCGCGACACATCATATATATCCCGTTGGTAGGGAGCAACGTGATGCGTCGCATATCGCGTTGGTAGTCCAGTTTAGTTATTGTGTTATTGATGATAGGCGAATTTACGCACCTAGATCAATATATTTTGCCCATATTTTAGCCTAGTTTTGAGAACAAATTATATATTTCATGCACTTTTAGTCCTTTTTCCTGTAAATGAGCTAACGAACATGATTAGTAAAGTTTCAGGTATAAATGATGCATAATTCAGCATTTTATGGCTTACTTGACGCTAAAGAAAGCTCACGAAGGAAGGGAAGGGAGTTTACACGCCTAAGGACCAAAACTGCTGCATGGAAAATCTGTCCCGGGCTAAAACAGCATTTCTGAAGACTTTGGGGGACCAAAACTGCTGCATGGAAAATCTGTCCCGGGCTAAAACAGCAATTCTGAAGACTTTGGGGACTTACAGACACAAAGCTGGATTTTGACAATGATACATTAACCTAGTACAATTAGGTTATGTATTTCATTATTTTATGTGGATTATGATAATGTTACCTTAACCTAGTACATTTGGGTTAAGGATTTCATTAGTCTAGTAGGATTTGGTTATTTATTTCATTAGCTTAGTAGGAGTAGGATATGGGTATTATAAATACCCTATCATGCTAGAGATTTAGAAGAAGGAGGGAGGAAGGAGGGAGAACACAATACTTCCTTCCATCCCTCTCATCTTCTCTCATCTTCTATCATCTTCTTATAACTTCTAATCTTCTTAACTTCTCATCTTATAATTCAATTCTATTTTTCTTCTTCTACTCCTCCATTCTTAAATTCCACAACAAGAGAATCGTTACTTTGCCTAGGAATTCACGCCTCACGCCTACAACCTAAGCTACACGAAATTACTCAATCTTGTGGTATAACAACAATGTCAATCGTGATCTCCTTCGCATTCATGGGTAACTAAACTTCTCTGTTGGGGTTATGGAAGCCGAATGAGTTACTATCTATTGCTGTGAGTTTATGAGTTCGAGGCACGTATATTGCTTATATCATTATTCTCTTCATCTTAATCTACATTCTTTGCGGTTGCAAACGCAAGAATACGCCAGTCTAACATTTAACTTGTTCGAGAGAAAAGTTATTTGTCTGGAAAAGAGATAATGTCAAGGTAGTAGGACACCCTTTCCTATTAAAAAGCTAGTGCCGTAACTGGACTAACCTCTTGGAGAATTCGTACCGTTAGACACGCTTTAAGCTCGAGAGAGTTAAAGTGAAATAGTCCTTGTTTAGGTCGAGAGACGCTTGGATTTACCATCGACTACAATCCTCTATAAGCAATTGCATGTCAGAATTCTACACACTCATAGCCAATAGAGACGTATACCTCAGAAGGTGGACATAACCCCAACGCTTCAATTCTCATTGTTTACAACCAACGTAACAATCTCTCTCTTTTTACTTTATTATTTTCAGCTTTTGTTTACATTACTTGCAAGACAAGAATCCCCCCTTCTTACGAGACTTGCATCAAAAGTTTAGTAATTTTACTTACTTGTTGGCCAAGCTATTCCCTGTGGGATCGACACCCAACCCAGGTTGGGTTCTATATTTGCTAACGACCGCTTTACACTCCTACGAGAGCTGTAGATTGAGCGTTATCAAAAATTGGCGCCGTTGCCGGGGAATACAAGTGTCAATCAAGTTCGTGAAAATTACTAGACCCTTTGGTCAAAGATTCTCGTACTTTTACTTTTAGTTGTTGTTTTTGTTTTATTCAGGTTTGTTCTGTGCATCAATGGATGCACAACGTGAAATTGAAAGGATGGATGCTCAAGCGCATCAGCAGAATATTGATAACCCAGGGCGTGCAACAAATCTTGATGAGGAGGACCT
Organism: Capsicum pubescens; assembly: GCA_030864215.1. NCBI lineage: Eukaryota > Viridiplantae > Streptophyta > Magnoliopsida > Solanales > Solanaceae > Capsicum > Capsicum pubescens. The sequence continues at coordinate 252,707,132 of CM061549.1, forward strand.
GGGCGATGAGGAGCTACTAAACCCACGACATACTGTTGAGATGGCGGCACCCATGTAGAGAAGAGATCGACAAGCTCGGTTTAGGTATGACCGCCAACCCATGCAACCAGCTTTCGACGATGATGATGATGATCTTGATGGAGCCGGAGCCACAGGAGCCATTATTCCTCCACCATTAGCGCCCGGAGCCAAGTTCAACATCACAAGCACCATGATTCAGTTATTGCAACTCAAGGGATTATTTGGTGGACTAGCAGGCGATGATCCGAATATGCATCTCATCAACTTTATTTCTACATGCAAGTCTTTTGACAATCCTGGAGTTGGTCAGAATGCAATTCGGTTACGCTTATTTCCATTGTCTCTGTCTGGGGAGGCAACACTATGGTTGAATGGGCTGACTCCTGATTCTATTACAAATTGGAGGCAATTGAGAGACGCTTTCCTAGAAAGATTCTTTCCGCCATCCAAAAGAGCACAATTGAGAGATGAAATCAGCAACTTTCGTCAGCTTCCCACTGAAGCTCTTCATGAAACATGGGAGAGGTTCAAGACAAAGCTAGCGAGGTGTCCAAACCATCATATGACTAATGTTCACCTAATGGAGATACTATACAGAGCCTTGAATTCAATAACTAAACCAGTGGTGGATAACGCAGCTGGAGGATCTTTTATGGACCTCACCTTTGGTCAAGCAAGCAATATGTTAGATCGCATGACGAAACAAAGTAGAGCTTGGCATACCAGGGATTCTGAGGTAGCAAGCTCCACTTTATCTATTGGCATGACCACAGAGCAGAGGCGTAGACAAGAAGAACGTGATCAAGATATGACGCACATGAAAACACAAATGGATCTTCTTACAAAGCATTTATTATCAGGGAAGACCGAAAAAGTGAAAGTTATGGCGCTAAAAGGAAGAGACGAATCTGATTCGGAAGAGGAGGCCAACTACTTGAACAATCAGGGGGGTTTCCGAGGGAATGCCCAAGGAAACCAAGGTCGGAACTACTATGAGAAATCTGGAAACAAGGACCAAGGTAGTTGGAAGAACAAGAATGACAATAGTGGTGTGTATGTTCCCCCTGGAAGACGTGACACCACCACATCTAGTTCTGGATGTATGGAAGACATGATGGCTAAATTACTGAAAGGAGTGGAAGCAAATAGCGCGGGAGTAACGGAGGTAATAAATGATTTGTCCTCTATGAAGCAATTAGTTGATTCACATTCCACTTCAATCAAGAAAATAGAGCAGCAATTGAGCCAACTTTCAGCAGCACTCAATCAAAGAAAGGCTGGCACTTTACCTAGCGACACCGTGCAAAACCCAAGGAATGATGGGTCATGCATGGCCATTACTACCAGAAGTGGTAAGGTGCTGGAAACTTCAGAAAAAGGCAAGCAAGTGGCTAACGAAGAGGCGAAAATTGATGATAAGGCAAAAGGGGAAGATGCCGCAGCAGCCGATCCTAATGTCCTTAACGTCACTCCTCACGACGTGCAGCCTGGAAAAGCTGAAAAATGGAAGCAAGAGGAGAAGAAAGCCGTGGAGAGAACAATGCCATACCCACCACCACCTTTTCCCCAAAGATTGAAGAAGGTGGCGGATGATACAAAGTTCAGCAAATTCATGACCATGTTGAAGCAGCTGACCATTAATGTTCCGTTGGTAGAGGCGCTAGAAAAAATGCCTGGGTACGCTAAATTCATGAAGGACCTGTTGACGAAGAAGAGGGCAGTAAGCTATGAGCCGGCAGATAATATTCATCATTGCAGTGCAATTGCCACAAGGTCCTTAGTACAGAAGAAGGCAGACCCTGGTGCCTTCACTATTCCTTGCACGGTTGGATCTATGAATTTTGCCAAGACATTGTGCGATCTGGGTGCTAGCATCAATTTGATGCCACTATCCGTCTACAAGAAGTTGGGGCTAGGATATCCAACACCAACCAATATGAGGCTCGTGATGGCTGATAGGACGGTAAAACGACCTGTGGGTATCTTGAATGATGTGTTGGTGAAGGTATCTTCATTTATCTTTCCTGCAGACTTCGTTATTCTGGATTGTGAGGTGGATTCTGACGTTCCCATAATCTTGGGACGCCCCTTCCTCGCAACTGGAAGTGTGCTTATTGACATGAAAGATAATGAGCTTTTGTTTCGAATTAATGACGAAGTGGTCCGCTTTGATATATGCAAAGCCATGAAGCAGCCCAGAGATATGAATGAGTTATCTGTAGCTGATGTTCATCATGAGGATATGAAAGCATTATCTATAGAGAAACAACCTACTGTTGATCCATTGTCTGCTGCGCCACTGAAAGTTGAACATGAGGATAATGAAGATTATGAAGAACTTATGGGTGCTCTAACAGAAATAGAGTCCTATTCCCATACTCCTAAGCAACCGGACCGTGATCTTAAGAATCAACCTTCACCTACAGTGAAGACTTCCCTTGAAGAGCCACCAATGCAAGAATCGAAAGAGCTCCCCGATTATCTAAGGTATGTGTTCTTGGAAAGTATAAAGATACTTCCGGTGAGTACGGATGATTTAAGTAAACAGCACGTAGAGGCTCTCATCTCTGCTCTGAAGAGATACATGAGAGCTATGGGTTGGACTATTGATGATATAATTGGTACCCCTCCTACAAGTAAGCCTCATTGTCGTCTGAATCCATTCAGAAAACGATCCACCATCTATCTCGACGAAGTCTGAGTACTCGAGGTAACCATGTCGTGCCACGACAATAAATAAGGCGCTAGATGGGAGGCAACCCATCGTTTATCATTTTTCATTTATCGTTTATCGTTTTCTTTCATTCTAGTACTTGATTTGTTCTTAATTAATGAAAATCCAAAAATAAGAGTCGTGCCACGACCAAAACTAAGGCGCTTGGTGGGAGGCAACCCATCGTACTAATCGTTTTCATTTGTTTGAGCGAATATAGGTGCAAGAAGTAGTCAACGAGGAGATTGATTTCAATTGACGATTTGGACGCATTGTATGGTAAAGTTGGTAAGTTAGGAAGGGTGATGCATAAGGCTATGGATTGAGCCTTTCTCACGCCAAAATAGGCTTCGAGGAAGGCTAGGCCTTGGTAAAACTAGGCCACGAATGATGCACAACCTATCCTATAGCCTAAGGTCTCAGAATCTAGTGTGCTATACACTATGCGCCGCCTATTCCTAGGTATGCTTTTGACTATGCGCCGCCTATGCTATGGCATTTGGTCTCAGTATCTCATATGCCATAGACTATGCGGCGCATATGTCTAAAAATGCCATAGACTATGCGGCGCATATGTCTCATTATGCCATAGACAATGCGCCGCATATACCATGACTATGCCAAGCATTATGCGCCGCATATGTAGCATTTTTGTCTCCAAAACCGATTGTAAATGGGTCAAAACCTGACCCATTCTCTTCCTATATAAAGGAGACTTAGTCTTGAAACACAAACACATTGAAAACTTGACCTAGGCGCCGCATATACTCTCCAAATCATCTCAAAACTTTTCTTTTTGCTCTCCCACTTCACAAGAACATCTCCAAAGGCTTCAATCACGTAAGTACTCTCTTGTTCTTCATCTATTTTTCGTAAGTGCTACGTTGCTATGTCTATTACGAATTGCTACATCTTGAAGAAATATTGGTGATATTAATGTGTTTGAATTGTTGATACAAAACCAAGTGAGTAAACATGAACGTTAGGATACTCTTAACTTGTTTCCAACTAGAAATTGATTTTGATGCATTGTTATACTACTTGCGGAATTGCTATAGTCATGAACATTGCATGCTCTTGTCACTTGAATACTTACATGTTGGGATGTCTCGCTCATCGGAATAAGACTTATAGTTGCCTACCGACATAGGAGATTGTGATTATTGATAGAAACTATACCATGATGTAATCCCTATGAAGAAGTCTTGATATACCTAACATGAAAGTATTGCAAAGATTGCAAGAAGTGTTACATATCTGAATTTCTTGTTGGAATATAGCCCCTAAAACGTATGTCGATGAAGTCTGAGTAATCGACCACTTTCACTTCACTAGTCTGTACCAACAAACTAAGTGTGGGGTGGTGCCACTACTGCTTGTTTATAGATTGTATCCATCGAGATGATGCTAACATGAACATTTTTTTAAGTCTCAGGTACAATGGCACCCAAAGCAAGACCACTTCACGAAAAGGCAAGAAAAGAGGCCGAAAAGAGCAAGGAGAACCCTCCTCGCTGCAAATACCTTGACTCACGCTTGGAATTAAGTGGGATACTTATGAGGAACTTCTGAGGATGACGACTCTGATGATGATTCCGATGCAAAGGGTATGACCCCCGACATTGAGGACGAGTCTGACTGACCAGGTTCTTCGTATTTATTCTCCACTGAGGACAGTGTCCCGACTAAGTGTGGGGTGGTGGTATTGCATGCTATACTTCTCTACTCGCATCTATGTTTGTTTGCTTTGTTTTTGTTTCATTTTTTTAGTAGTAAATTTTTTTCTAGCTTCGCATGAAATTATTTTGATAGGCAGCATGAGATTATAACAAGAGTATGTGCTACAATTGTGACTATTGAGACGTTTAGGCTCTAGTTGTGACTCATTATGTGATATTGTGTGGTTCAATTCCTTCACTTGTTGGGTCGAGAGTCTATATTACCTCCAAGCAAGTCGACCATGTGCCTTGTGTGTGTGAGATAATAGTATATTCTATGTTTGTGGCTGATGCTAGAACTTGCCTGGTATGTATGCAAAGCGAAAATAAGGAGTGTAAGTTTAGGATATGATTTAGGCATTTCTTTGGCAACCTATACATGTTTACCTTCAGTTTTACCTACCCATGGACATCATCCTAGTTAACCCTTTTGAGCCTTTAGCCTATTTCTTTGACAACCTTGTATGTAAGCCTAATCCATTTCTTTCAAGACCGTAATTTGATCCCAAAATCCCTAAGTGCTTTAAAGTGAAAAAGTCATGTGACAACATAAAAGGAAATTGGGTGAGTATAATGCTATAAATTGGAATGGTTCTTGAATGTGTTATGAAAAAGAAAAAAAATGCTATCATAAGAGGTATGTTGTGAAAAGAAAAAAGAAAAGAAAGCTGAAAAGTGAGTTGTGCTTAAAATTGAAAAAAAAAGAGAACAAGGGTGGTAAAAAAAAAAAAAAAAAAAAAAAAGAAAGAAGAAAGGTTGAAAGAAAAAAGTGTCAATGATACAAAGTGATGTATTAAAGCGCTTAGGAACCTAGTCACTATTCTTGGCCAAAATAGTCCTACCCGTCCCTTAGCCTACATTACAACCATCAAAAGACCTACTTGATCCTAATCTTAACATTCCAACATTTAGTAGAGTATTACATTAAGGGCAAGCCTATGGTCATCAGTCGCTACATATGAATTCTTTGTGAGAGTGAGAGCAAGGACATTTTGATACCCATGTTTGAAAAATATGCTATATTTGTGAGTGATTATGGGTACTATATGGTGAGACACACATGGTTGATGAGTTTTGGGTAGTTATATATGATTCCTTGTACCTTAACGTTTGCATGCGAGTTGATCACCATCACGAGTCTATACTTGAGGTTAAATTGTTTCTACTTATAATCGGAAAGCTACTCTTGGTTGATAATCGTTGTGCTTGTCTTAATAAATGTTTTGTGTTGATTCTGTAAAAACCTTAAGTTGATGCTTAGAAGGACATGATATGTTGTTCGAGGACGAACAAAGCTCTAAGTGTGGGGTGTTGATGATAGGCGAATTTACGCACCTAGATCAATATATTTTGCCCATATTTTAGCCTAGTTTTGAGAACAAATTATATATTTCATGCACTTTTAGTCCTTTTTCCTGTAAATGAGCTAACGAACATGATTAGTAAAGTTTCAGGTATAAATGATGCATAATTCAGCATTTTATGGCTTACTTGACGCTAAAGAAAGCTCACGAAGGAAGGGAAGGGAGTTTACACGCCTAAGGACCAAAACTGCTGCATGGAAAATCTGTCCCGGGCTAAAACAGCATTTCTGAAGACTTTGGGGGACCAAAACTGCTGCATGGAAAATCTGTCCCGGGCTAAAACAGCAATTCTGAAGACTTTGGGGACTTACAGACACAAAGCTGGATTTTGACAATGATACATTAACCTAGTACAATTAGGTTATGTATTTCATTATTTTATGTGGATTATGATAATGTTACCTTAACCTAGTACATTTGGGTTAAGGATTTCATTAGTCTAGTAGGATTTGGTTATTTATTTCATTAGCTTAGTAGGAGTAGGATATGGGTATTATAAATACCCTATCATGCTAGAGATTTAGAAGAAGGAGGGAGGAAGGAGGGAGAACACAATACTTCCTTCCATCCCTCTCATCTTCTCTCATCTTCTATCATCTTCTTATAACTTCTAATCTTCTTAACTTCTCATCTTATAATTCAATTCTATTTTTCTTCTTCTACTCCTCCATTCTTAAATTCCACAACAAGAGAATCGTTACTTTGCCTAGGAATTCACGCCTCACGCCTACCACCTAAGCTACACGAAATTACTCAATCTTGTGGTATAACAACAATGTCAATCGTGATCTCCTTCGCATTCATGGGTAACTAAACTTCTCTGTTGGGGTTATGGAAGCCGAATGAGTTACTATCTATTGCTGTGAGTTTATGAGTTCGAGGCACGTATATTGCTTATATCATTATTCTCTTCATCTTAATCTACATTCTTTGCGGTTGCAAACGCAAGAATACGCCAGTCTAACATTTAACTTGTTCGAGAGAAAAGTTATTTGTCTGGAAAAGAGATAATGTCAAGGTAGTAGGACACCCTTTCCTATTAAAAAGCTAGTGCCGTAACTGGACTAACCTCTTGGAGAATTCGTACCGTTAGACACGCTTTAAGCTCGAGAGAGTTAAAGTGAAATAGTCCTTGTTTAGGTCGAGAGACGCTTGGATTTACCATCGACTACAATCCTCTATAAGCAATTGCATGTCAGAATTCTACACACTCATAGCCAATAGAGACGTATACCTCAGAAGGTGGACATAACCCCAACGCTTCAATTCTCATTGTTTACAACCAACGTAACAATCTCTCTCTTTTTACTTTATTATTTTCAGCTTTTGTTTACATTACTTGCAAGACAAGAATCCCCCCTTCTTACGAGACTTGCATCAAAAGTTTAGTAATTTTACTTACTTGTTGGCCAAGCTATTCCCTGTGGGATCGACACCCAACCCAGGTTGGGTTCTATATTTGCTAACGACCGCTTTACACTCCTACGAGAGCTGTAGATTGAGCGTTATCAGTTATGTGTAGTACCCCATGATTTTGAGTTATGCTTGACCTTGGTGAGCGGAATTAGTTTAGTTTAGAACTTAGTAGATTGGCTTATCAATACCCATGTAAGAATTAGAACTTGTATGATGTGAGTATGGTATTTAAGGGGAATAGTACAGTAGTAGAGGGAGTATTCGAGAAGAGTTGCTAAGCTTGAAAGTAAGAAGTTGCATTTCCTAAGGCCTAGAAATTCTAACCTAGCTTATAATGTATATGTATATGTTCCAAGCTATAGAATTGTATATAAGTTGTGATTCCCTAGTAGGATGTCTTGTTCAGATCATGCCCAAAATTCATTACTCCCCAATATTGTAAGAATTTCCTAAAAGAGTTTTGAAGAAATACCCTATTTGGGTGTGAGCATTTAGTATGAATCAGTCCATGTAGCCAAGTCCAGTTTAACAGTCAGACAGATAAATTTCTATAGTTTTCCATTTTCCAACTTAGTTTAGTCTTACTACCTGAAGTTTCCTTAGTATGTCCATTCAGAGAGGTAATGGGTTTGTATCTAAGAAAATTATGAATTCAGTTCAGCACACGCATCATGCATTAGTTTTAGTTTCAGATTTTAAATTCATGATTCAGTTTGTGAGTATCTTATGTGTCATTTCAGTTCAGCACACACATTATGCATCGAGATCGCGTTGGCTTACTGCCTCACACGAAAAATACCTTAACTTTCTACTCGGTTATCGAATTTTTGCAAAATTGGTATCGTTGGAAACCTAATTAAATTATATACAATTTGGTGGGTCTTGAGATGAAAAATTCCACATATATAAAAATTTATACATGTTTAAAGTAGACCCTTGTAGAATCAAACACCAAAAATTGGACGAACAAATGATCTTAGCTCAACTTTGTCCTAAGTCATTGCTATGAACAGTTTTCACCTTTAAATGACTTCATAGACTATGATAATGATTGTGAAATTTATATTCACATGGAAATCATTTGGATTAGAGATTAGATGCGCAGGAATGATGGTTCGAATTTTAGCACGAACATACGGGGTATTACAACTACACTTGCCTAGATGATACAACACACTCATATCATAATCCTTCAACAATTCTAACCACCTTCTCTGATGAAGATTTAACTCCCTCTGAGAAAATACTTACTGTAAGATTTTGTGGTTCGTGAACACATCAACATACAGCCGATAAAGATAATGTCTGTAGATTTTCAAAGAAAACACCACCGCAACTAAATCAAGATCATTGGTAGGGTTATTTTTTTAGTGAAGCTTAAGCTGTCTGGAGGCATAGGCTATAACCTTACCTCTTTAAATTAACACACAACCTAGACCGACTCTAGAAACTTCACAATACACTAAAAAACCATCTGTACCATCAAGTAATGCTATAACTGGGCTAAAGTGAGTTGAGTCTTCATCTCCTGAAAACTCTTTTCACAGGAATCTGACCACTGAAACTTAACTTTATTCTGGGTCAATCTAGACATGGGAGACACAATAGATGACAAACGTTCAACAAAACGTCTGTCATAGCCAGCTAAACCCAAGAAACTCCTAATGTCTGATGGAGAAATAGGTCTAGGCCAGTTTCTTACTGCTTCTATCTTTTGGGGATCAACTTGAATACCCTCAATGGAAACAATATGATCAAGGAAATCTACTGACCTTAGCCAAAATTCAAATTTGCTAAATTTGATGAACAACTGGACATCTCTAAGAGTTTGCACTATAATTCTAAGGTGGTCTGCATGATCATCCTCACTATGAGAGTAGACAAGAATATCTTCTATAATGACTATGACAAACATATCCAAATATTGTTTGAACACTCTATTCATCAAGTCCTTCAAAGCTGCTGGGGCATTTGTCAGCTCGAAGGACATGAATAGAAACTCATAATAACCATAACGGGTTTTGAAAGTTGTCTTTGGAATATCATGCTCCATTACTCTAAGCTGAGGATAGCCGGATCTAAGGTCTATCTTGGAGAAGTAACTTGCACCTTAGAGTTGATAAAATAAGTTATCAATTCAAGGAAGGGGATATTTGTTTTTGACTGTGACTTTATTCAGCTGATGATAGTCAATGCACATTCGCAAAGAACCATCTTTCTTTCGCACGAATAGGACGGGAGCGTCCCATGGAGAAACACTAGGTCTTATGAAACCTTTATCTAAGAGATCATTAAGCTACTCTTTTAAATCTTTATGCTTGTCTAGAGCCATATAATAAGGAGGAATAGACATAGGTTGAGTATGTAGAAGAAAGTTGATACCAAATTCTATTTCCCTATATAGAGGTACCCTGGCAAACCTTCAAGAAAGACATTAGGATAAATGAAAGCATGACTGAAATTATTGATAAGCTGAGCTTCTTCTATTGAACATTCATATCTAATGCACGAATATCTGACTGAACTGACTTTTGAATGCATGACCGAATATGCAATGATAACTGATACTAACTTTGTAAGAAACATCTGAACATGCAACTGAATGGGTTTAAAGACATGAAAGCATCAAGTAATTATGGGGTATCTCCCCCTTGGGGCACTCTTTCCGTCTAAGAATGCTTACTTTACTTAAATACTTGGGAAACTGAGGTGATGCATAAGGAACCTATGATATGGATCATAACTGAACCTCAGGAGTCTGAAACTAATGCATGATTCATGAACTGAGCTGATCTTGCAACTACTAGGACTTTCTATCTTAGAATAGTTATCTTTCTGAGATTTCTGATAGCATGACTAGATGAAAAGAGAGGAAATAAACTATACGAATCTGACTGCTTGACTGCTGAACTGACTTGCTGGCTCTACTAACTAACTCATACTGATAACTTAATCTTAAATGGGAGAAAAGTATTTAACAATGCATGTCATAAAGAGAAAGGACTTATAATGTATCTGAATCCATGTTAGGGGAACTTCCCTGGTCATGGTGAGTCTGAAGTGCATAATACCTGTTTTGACGCTGACCACTAGTGGTACTGGAAGTGGCGCCCTACTGACGGAAATCTTTACCCCTATAAGCCATTATTCTACACTCCTGCAACCTGTGTCCTGTCTTACCACAACCAAAACATACCTCGCTGCCTACTCTATATGCACCTAGGTGATTCTTACTACATTATTCATAAAGATGATAGGTACGCTTATTTCTCACACTACCCAGGTCTTTGGAGACTGATATCCTTGAACTTTGGTATGGGTACACAGTCTAAGGATGGATCTGGGACTGAAAACATTTGACTATGCTGAGAACGATCACCACCCTGTGACCCTGGCTGAGAATAACTAAAACTACCTATTCTAGCCATCTTAATTACTTTCTCTCTTTCCGTCACTTTCTCTGCCTCAATTTACTGAGTGTACATCATCAATTTGGAATGGTCCATGTCTCTATTAAGCATAGTAGTCCTAAAATCCTTAACCACCAACCCAGACACACCGGTCACAAACTTACTCATGCTCGCTCTAGGGTCAGCCATCTGATTAGGGACATACTTAGACAACTGTTTGAACTTGAGATAATACTCCTTCACTGTCATGGAGCCTTTCCTCAGGTTCATGAACTCTTCTATCTTAGATTCTCTCATCTCTAGTGGGAAAAACTTATCTAAGAATGCATCTTGAAATATCTGCCAAGTCATGGGAGTTGTATCCTTCCCTCTAATCTTCCTCCACATCACTACCCAATCATAAGCAATATCTTTCATCCTATAGGATGCCAATTCTACACTCTCCTCATTAGTAACATGCATAACTTGGGTGATCTTCTTCACCTCATCAAGATCAAGCTATAGGTTCTCATCTGCCTTTGACCCAAAGAATTTTGGCTGGTTCATTCTCATAAAGTCTCTAATTCTGGCTGCGACTAGGCCCCCATCTTACTGAGGTGGGGCTGTAGCCTAACGGTTACCTTGAACATTAGTTGTCACAGCTTTGGCTAGCACCTGAAAAGCTGCCCGAAACTCTGCATGTGACATATTCTCATTCAGAGAGTTTGCAGGCTAAGGTCGCTAGTTATCATTTCTATGGGCATTGGCTCTACGAGGGGGCATACTCTATAAATGAAAGGAGGAGATGGATTAAATTGAGAATTAACTTGATCTCATGCTCACTTGCATGACTTGAATACTGAAAGAAGGGAAACTATTCCTAAAATATCTTATTACCTCTTATACATGAATGCGGCGCGCAACACACCCATGCACAAGACTCTACTAGATGTGGATTTTAGATTTCCTAGGACAGTATTGAAACTTAGTCTCTGATCCCAAGTTTGTAACGCCCTGTATTCTGAACCGTAGACGTTACATGGTGCTTATAACCATGAAGGACCATAAGCTAACCTATTACTAATATCTGTAATTGAGCACTGAATAATACATGGTAAAATATGAAAAAACTGGAGGAAACTTTCCATAAGGTTCAATACTTAAATAAAACTGAATAATGTTTAACAATACCAAAATTAAAATAACTGTCTGAAAATACTCTAGTCTTTCTGAACATTTAGTATGAAAAGGTTCTAAACTGTCTGAACTATGGAGTTGATGGGGCAATCCCCCAACTAACTCCATCCATTAAAATACTAAATCTAATGCAATAATAAAATAAGTAACATCCTCAAATGATGAGGATTCACTGCTAGTCTATTGCTGCTGGCTGAGTCTAAACTACTAATGGTGCTCTGGAGCTCGTGCTTATAAACCTATGGTATAAGTCATCATAGCACAAGAGAAAAGTATTCATCAGTATGTGAGAATGTACTAGTATGCTAGATGAGGTAAGGCTGAATAAAAGGGTTTATATGCATGGATAATACTGACTAAATATCATGAGAATACTGAGTAATGATTCATGCATGGGTGCATAAACTATAACTAAAATCATAGTAACACTGAATACTAAATTCTAATAACTGTATATCTGATTCTAAGTCTACTAATACTGATATCTGATTGACTGATGTTTAGATCAGTCCTATTTGGTAGGTGATCTCTGAATCTACTGATGATGAAGATGGTTGAAAGAATCTGAGATCAGTCCTATTTAGTGGGTGATCTCTGAATCTATTAATAATGAAGATGATTGATTAAATCTTAGATCGTTCCTATCAAACAGGTGATCTCTAAATCTATGGAACCATCTAAGTTCCTTACTGAGCTGAGTGAATATATCTAATAGTCCTAACTTCTGTAAGACTGATCTGAGTTCTATTATGAAGACTAAAACTAAAACTGAGACTGTGGGAGGTAGTCATCTAACCGACATGCCCCTTGCTAGCTAGTGTGGGGTCCACCTTGTATCCCCATTTAGAAGAGTGTCAGAACCGTGCCACGGTTAAATACAATTTTTATAGAGTCAGTACTATCTAACGGGTGACTCCTGAGATCAGTCCTATCTAACGGGTGATCCCTGAGTTTGTCAGTCCTATCTAACGGGTGATATCTCATACCTACACTAGCTATGTAGTTTTGGAGTTTAGGGATTGCTCCTAGGGACCCATTCTTAACTGACGGGTGTGCCCCCATTCCTAGGCTCGCTCGGTGCTGAATCCTACTCCCAATTGAAAGATTCTGAATTGATTCTTAGACTATACTAGACTGAGATGAATCTGTTACAGATGTACTAATTAACTAAGCTATGTTGAGTTCGCTGAGTTCCGTTGACTGACGGAATACTACTGAGTTCTGAATTGATTTTTGGACCGAAGTTTGAATGCTACTGATACTGAGATTCTTGAGATATCCTAAGTTCTGTAACTGTCTGAGTTCTACTTACTTCTATAACTGACTGAATTTACTACTGATCATGGCACGACTGAGATTATCTTGAAAACTGATACTGGCTCTTGACAATCAGCTAAATTGTCGGGTATTAAATACCCCCAGGACTCGAACATAAATAATACAGGACAAGACAACTCTTACATAACATGGAAATCGACTATCATTCATAATAGAATCAATAAGGCATCTCTTCAAGTACTTAGAGGTATTAAACATATATTTGTATAGGGCGGCATGCTGTTGTCTCATAACTAATTCAATAAGGAGTGCACATAAATAGGAATGCATGCAACATATATAATTCATTTACTAAGGCCTTTATCCAAACACTTGGCATGCATGAACTTATACATAATTAGGGGTTTCTTGCCAACATGCTATAATGAACCTATTTCCTTCAAACAAACATTTTATCACATATATAGAGAGCATACTTTGGTCATACAACATTCAATCCACCTAATTAACATGGTTACATCAATCAACATGAATATTGTAGGGTTTATTATGAATAACATGAAAGTCACCTCATACTAGAACCAAAGCTTGGAACTTTGTAACCAAAACATGAATTTAAACTCAACAACATTATAAACATGAACTTCAATCCAAACAAATCATGAAAATTCATACATAAAAATCTTTTTTATTTAAAAAGGGATTCTTGAACTTCTTAGGTGGAAGGAACCCAAGAATCAACACTAACATACCTTAGTTCTTGAATTTATGAAAATTGACGGTGGAATTTCTTGAATTTGGATCCTCAATTGAAAACCCTAAGCTTGTCCTTGAGGAAAATTGAGAGAAAACTAGTATATATAGGCAAAAAAATGGTTGAATCTCGTGTTATAGGGTTATATATGAGTGGGAAAAAGACTAAAATAACCCTAGGGTCGCAGCTATTTTAATGACTGATAACTGGGTGCTGACACGGTGGTTGATGCGGCGCATCAATGGCATCGACGTGATACGCAATGTGTCACACCATGACCGCGTTAAGCCTCAGTACTTTTGACTGGAAGTCTTAGAAAAAATATTGTCCAATGTGATAGGTGACGCGGCATTCCAAGATCGCGTTGGTCCACTATTTTAGGCACTGGAACTTGGTCTGAACGAGGTCCGAAAAATTTGAAACTCGTCCAGAAACCCTATTGACATTCTTGAGCATGGATTAACTTAAATATTAATAATTTAAGGATTTAAAGGTCACGAAATAGAATTCCAACTTTCAAAGGATAAAATAAACTAAGCCTTAACACTTAACCAAAATTTCCGAAGGGTGAAGCTTCTCTTGACATGCTTTAAGGGCTCTAACGAGTAAGAAAATTTATGGGGTTTTACAATATCTCCCCCCTGAGAACATTTATCCTCGAATGGGACTGACTAAGCTGAGATTTCTGATAGAAAGAACTTACTTATGGGACGTGAACATCTGAAACATGACTATATGACTAGAACTACTGATATACTAAAATTTCATACTGAAAGTGCATATCTGGTGCATGGATATATAACTGAGTTGTTCGCATGAAAGCATGACTGAAATTAAGGATAAGCTGACCTTCTTCTACTGAACATGCATATCTAATGCACGAATATTTGATTGAACTGAATCTTGAATTCAAGACTGAATATACAATGATAACTGATACTAACTTTGTAAGGAACATCTGAACATGCAATTGAATGGGTTTAAAAACATGAAAATATCGAGGAATTATGTGTTATCTCCCCTTTGGGAAACTATATCCCTCTAAGAATGCTGAATTTACTGAGATACTGGGGAACCTGAGGCAATGCATAAGGTACCTACGAACTAGAGCATAACTGAACCTCAGGAGTTTAAAACTAATGCATGATTCATGAACTGAGCTGATCTAGCAACTAATAGGACTTTCTATCTTAGAATAGTTACCTTCCTGAGATTTTTGATAGAATGACTAGATGGGAAGAGGGGAAATAAACTATACAAATTTGATTACCTGAGTACTAAACTGACTTGCTGGCTCTAGTAACTAACTCATACAGAAAACTTAAGCTCAAATGGGAGAAAAGGATCTAACAATGTATATCATAAAGATAAATGACTTATAACATAGCCAAATATATGTTAGGGGATCTTTCCTGGTCATGGCGAGTCTGTAATGCATAAAACCTCTTCTGAAGCTGACCACTAGTGGTACTGGAAGTGGTTTCCTACTGATGCAAGTCTTTACCCTTCTGAGCCATAATTCTACACTCCCGCAACCTGTGTCCTTGCTTACCACAACTAAAATATACCTTTCTACTTGCTATATATGCACCTAGGTAATTCTTACCATATTATTCACAAAGAGGATAGGTACGCTCAGTTCTCACACTACCCTGGGCTTTGGAGCCTGGCACCCCATCATGACTGACATCTCTGAAATTTGCTGTGGGTACACTAGCTGAGGATGAAGCTGGGACTGAAAACTTCTGACTATTCTGCGAATGATCACCACCCTATGACCCTGACTGAGAATAACTAAAACTACCTATTATATCCTTCATACTTACTCTTTCTCTTTCCTTAGCTTTCTCTGCCTCAATCTGTTAAGTGTGCATCATCAATCTAGAAAGGTCCATATCTCTATTGAGCATAGCAGTCCTACTCTTCTTAACCCCAACCCAGACATACTTATCACAAACTTACTCATGCTCTCTCTAGGGTCAACCATCTAATCATGGATATACTCAGACAACAGTTAAACTTAAAAAATACTCCTTCACTGTCATAGAGTCTTGCCTCAGGTTCATGAACTTTTTTATCTCTAGTGGGATAAACTTATCTAAGAACGCATCCTAAAATATCTACCAAGTCATGGGAGTTGTATCCTCCTGTCTACTCTTCCTCCATATCACTACCCAATCATAAGAAATATCCTTCTGCCTATAGGATGCCAATTCTACACTCTCCTCTTCAGAATCATGTATAACCTATGAAGCCGTGTCTAGTAGAGTCTTATAGAATGGTACGAAGATGTCTTTACTTTTCTTTAAGAGGCTATGAGGTATTTAAGAGAAGTTTCCTTTCTTTCCTACTCTAGATCATGCAGTTAAGTTTTTTTCTCAGAATTTCCTGTCTATTCATGTGTTACCCCGAAATTTCTCATCTATGTATTATTCTTGAGATAACATAACTAGTAAGTTCCAGTTCCTCCCCCGATAATGCTCTCAGATTTACTAGCAGAAGTTTTAGAAGTCTCACAAAAGATGCTTAAGAGGATCTCCCTAGCATGTTACATCCTTTAAATTGAAAGTTATGTCCTCATCCATATGAGTTGTTCAGTGAGACAGAATAAGATATTTATTCAGATTCCTCATTATTTCTTTAGTGTAGATACTGTAAACCTAGATTGTTGAATAGAGTTTGCATTGAGGGATGTTGCAACCTGGAGAGTTATGATTCATAGTAGTAGGACCTTTTTATAGTTGGAAGTATGGGTATTGACGTGTGGTGACAAGAAAAGTGGGAATGACAATTGATAGAAAGTATCAATATAAACTTATGCACGCTATAGATTTTGTGTTATGGTGATATGTCCTAGTGTGTTAGTTTAGTAGAAGGTAGATAAAGATATATTAGTTAAAGTGAATTACTCTGTGCTTAAGGTATGAAAGGAGTTATTAGTGGTAATTATTATGTTAGAAAGGTATAGATTATTAATGAAATGTTTGGTGGTTTAGTATTATTAAGTTAGGCTTCTCTTGAGGTTACAGAGGAGTTTGGTTAAAAGTTATAGGACTATGAAAGAAGTTTAGGTGTATAGATAGGTAAATAGTAATGATGTGGAGACGGAGGATATGTTAATGTATTGTAAATAAGATAGGCCATATGCTTATAATCGATTATTGTTGTTATGAGATTCTAGTAGATTAGTGTTTCTTGATGTTTTGTTCTATAGATTCCAAGTGAGATTAGTATGTGAGGTTGGATTTCTAATCATGCCTAACACTAGACACTAAGTTTGAATTATAGATGGTCACGAAGGTGGATGTAATGATTTCTTGGTTAGTATGACTAGTTATATGGATGTGATCTAGTAGGCTTGAATAGCGTATGCAAGAGTTTAAGTTCATTTATTCCCAATTTAATATGATGTTGCAAGTATGATGTTGAGGTGTACCCAAGGTGATAAAGGGCTTTATTATTTTTGAAATTTATTAAGTGTTGAGTGGTGAGTAGTACCCTTGAATTGACAAGTATGAATAAGTCTATGTGGTATATGATGTTATTGCCAGTTAACTTATGAGTTATAGGTTGATGATGTTGGGTATGCTGGTGTAAGTTTAGAGATTTAATATTGGTAGACTATGAAGGAAGTTAGTATGGTTCAACAAGGGTTTGGAGATATCCATGTTAGGTGAGTGTTTAAGTTGTTATATGATGACTTTTGGGGCTATAGAAATCTAAGAGTTGAATCTCAGAAGGAGGTATTAGCATTGGGTGTTACACATGAAGATATAGTCCTTCAAGGTAAGTTTAGTTTTATGTGTATTAATTATACGCCAGACTCTAGAGTAAAGTGATTGCAGTTTAGATTAGAGTTTATTTAGTAGTTCATTGACTTAGAGTGATTGCTTAAAGCTAAGGGGGAGATAATAGAAGGAGAAACCAAGTCAAACTCTTAGATTTTAGTAGTAATGCCAGTATGTTATAGAATATCAGTAAGTAAGGGTGAGGTTCAACCCATTCCTATTTCAGTATTTTCAGTTATCCCAATACCTCTATTTACTCACGCCTTACATGTCGGTTCCATGACCACAGTTTATATTTATGGACCTTATAGAAAAATCATGTATACTTCCAGTTCCTAGCATAAGCAGTTCCAATTCACTTAACAGTACAGATTATGTTCCATGACATCTTGGATTCTAAACTCAGATCATGCAGATCATGACTTATGTACTCATGCTTTATAGTATGATCAGTTCTCATAACTATTTCTATGCTCCTAATGATTGGCTATATTCATCTTATATCCATGTATGCCCTAAATTTAGATCACTTTGATAAATCTATGATGTTGATTCTCTATCCTCAGGCCTCAGTTAAGTGTCAAGTTTCGTATAGTATCCTAACATGCTTCAAGGTCTCATGTTCTAACCTTTTAGTGGCTTCTCCTTATGTAATGATAGTGGTGATGAGTAAGTGTTTCCTGTTGATGAAAAATCATTTTATGCTTGTTTTAGATAAGGCCATGACTGTGAAGTAATATTGAGGCGAAGTCTTTGATATATGTTGTGGTTAGTTAAAATTTATGTGTGCATGTTCTTGGGGTAGTTCGTGCGAGTTATTATGATAGAGGTTTAGAGAATATAACGAGTATGCCATTATGGGTGGTTGTTTAGACGTCCATATAAGGTTATAGCCATAGGCTTGAATGTCATGTTGGTGTCTACGTGGATGAATGTGGTACGCATTAGTTTCCAACTTTCCCGACCTTATAATGTAAATCCTTAGGTGAATTCATGATCGGGGTTGTCAATAGCACATCTAGTGCATGTTTTAGATTTTTCAGGTGAGGTTTGATGGTAGAAATAGTAAGGTAACGCGATATGGTCCCGACAAGTCGTATATATCGCGTTGGAAGGGAGCAAGCGATGCATCACATATCGCGTTGGTAGTCCAGTTTAGTTATTGTGTTATGTGTAGTACCCCATGATTTTGAGTTATGCTTGACCTTGGTGAGATGACTTAGTTTAGTTTAGACCTTAGTAGATAGGTTTATCAATACCCATGTGAGTATTAGAAGTTGAATCAAGTGAGTATGGTATTAACAGAGAATAGTATAGTAATTGAGGGAGTATTCGAGAAGAGTTGCTAAGCTTGAAAGTAAGAAGTTGCATTGCCTAAGGCCTAGAAATTCTAACCTAGCTTATAATGTATATGTATATGTTCCAAGATATAGAATTGTATATAAGTTGTGATTCCGTAGTAGGATGTCTTGTTCAAATCATGCCCAAAATTCATTACTCCCTAATATTGTTAGAACTTCCTAAAAGAGTTTTGAAGAAATACCCTACTTGGGTATGAGCATTCAGTATGAATCATTCCATATAGCCAGTAGTCCAGTTTAACAGTCAGACAGATAAATTTCTATAGTTTTCCATTTTCCGACTTAGTCTAGTCTTACTACTTGAAGTTTTCTGGGTATTCCATTCCAAGAGGTAATGGGTTTGTATCCAAGAAAATTATGAATTCAGTTCAGCACACGCATCATGCATCATGCGTCGTATATCGCGTTGGTAGTCCAGTTTAGTTATTGTGTTATGTGTAGTACCCCATGATTTTGAGTTATGCTTGACCTTGGTGAGCGGAATTAGTTTAGTTTAGACCTTAGTAGATTGGTTTATCAATACCCATGTAAGAATTAGAACTTGTATGATGTGAGTATGGTATTTAAGGGGAATAGTACAGTAGTAGAGGGAGTATTCGAGAAGAGTTGCTAAGCTTGAAACTAAGAAGTTGCATTTCCTAAGGCCTAGAAATTCTAACCTAGCTTATAATGTATATGTATATGCTCCAAGCTATAGAATTGTATATAAGTTGTGATTCCCTAGTAGGATGTCTTGTTCAGATCATGCCCAAAATTCATTACTCCCCAATATTGTAAGAATTTCCTAAAAGAGTTTTGAAGAAATACCCTATTTGGGTGTGAGCATTTAGTATGAATCAGTCCATGTAGCCAAGTCCAGTTTAACAGTCAGACAGACATATTTCTATAGTTTTCCATTTTCCAACTTAGTTTAGTCTTACTACCTGAAGTTTCCTTAGTATGTCCATTCAGAGAGGTAATGGGTTTGTATCTAAGAAAATTATGAATTCAGTTCAGCACACGCATCATGCATTAGTTTTAGTTTCAGATTTTAAAGTCATGATTCAGTTTGTGAGTATCTTATGTGTCATTTCAGTTCAGCACACGCATTATGCATCGAGATCGCGTTGGCTTACTGCCTCACACGGAAAATACCTTAACTTTCTACTCGGTTATCGAATTTTTGCAAAATTGGTATCGTTGGAAACCTAATTAAATTATATACAATTTGGTGGGTCTTGAGATGAAAAATTCCACATATATAAAAATTTATACATGTTTAAAGTAGACCCTTGTAGAATCAAACACCAAAAATTGGACGAACAAATGATCTTAGCTCAACTTTGTCCTAAGTCATTGCTATGAACAGTTTTCACCTTTAAATGACTTCATAGACTATGATAATGATTGTGAAATTTATATTCACATGGAAATCATTTGGATTAGAGATTAGATGCGCAGGAATGATGGTTCGAATTTTAGCACGAACATACGGGGTATTACAACTACACTTGCCTAGATGATACAACACACTCATATCATAATCCTTCAACAATTCTAACCACCTTCTCTGATGAAGATTTAACTCCCTCTGAGAAAATACTTACTGTAAGATTTTGTGGTTCGTGAACACATCAACATACAGCCGATAAAGATAATGTCTGTAGATTTTCAAAGAAAACACCACCGCAACTAAATCAAGATCATTGGTAGGGTTATTTTTTTAGTGAAGCTTAAGCTGTCTGGAGGCATAGGCTATAACCTTACCTCTTTAAATTAACACACAACCTAGACCGACTCTAGAAACTTCACAATACACTAAAAAACCATCTGTACCATCAAGTAATGCTATAACTGGGCTAAAGTGAGTTGAGTCTTCATCTCCTGAAAACTCTTTTCACAGGAATCTGACCACTGAAACTTAACTTTATTCTGGGTCAATCTAGACATGGGAGACACAATAGATGAAAAACGTTCAACAAAACGTCTGTCATAGCCAGCTAAACCCAAGAAACTCCTAATGTCTGATGGAGAAATAGGTCTAGGCCAGTTTCTTACTGCTTCTGTCTTTTGGGGATCAACTTGAATACCCTTACTGGAAACAATATGACCATGGTAAGCTACTGACCTTAGACAAAATTCAGATTTGCTAAATTTGACGAACAACTGGACATCTCTAAGAGTTTGCAATACGATTCTAAGGTGGTTTGCATGATCATCCTCACTACGAGAGCAGACAAGAATATCATCTATAATGACTATGACAAACATATCCAAATACTGTTTGAAAATTCTATTCATCAAGTCCTTGAAAGCTGCTGGGGCATTTGTTAGCCCAAAGGACATGACTAGAAACTCAAAATAACCATAACGGGTTTTGAAAGTTGTCTTTGTAATATCACACTCTCTTACTCTAGGATGAGGATAGCCGGATCTATGGTCTATCTTGGAGAAGTAACTTTCACCTTAGATTTGATCAAATAAGTCATCAATTCAAGAAAAGGGATATTTGTTTTTGACTGTGACTTTATTCAGCTGACGATAGTCAATGCACATTTGCAAAGAATTATCTTTCTTTTACACGAATAGGATTGGAGCGTCCCATGGAGAAACACTAGGCCTTATGAAACCTTTATCTAAGATATCTTTAAGCTACTTTTTTAAATCTTTAAGATCATCTGGAGCCATATAATAAGGAGGAATAGAGATAGGTTGAGTATCTAGAAGAAGGTTGATACCAAATTCTATTTCCCTATCGAGAGGTACCTTGGCAAACCTTCAAGAAAGACATTAGGAAACTTATTGACTACACCAACTGACTAAACTATTGGAGTCTCAGACTTTGTGTCTTTGACTTGAACTAGATGATAGATACACCCTTTGGAGATTAGCTTTCTGGCCTTAATATAGGATATGAAATGACTTTTGGGAGATACTAAATTACCTTCCCACTCAAAGACTGTCTCATCTAGAAACTAAAACTTCACTACTCGGGTGCGACAATCTATAGATGCATAATAGGAATTGAGCCAATCCATACAAAGAATAATATCAAAGTAAACTATATCGAAATCTATTTGGTCTGCTAATAATATTTTATGAAGTACAGTGATAGGACACTTCCTATAAATTTGTTTGGCAATAACTGACTCACCCACTTGGGTAGAAACCAAGAAGGGCTCAGGGATCTTTTTCAGACCTATTTCAAAATTAGCTGCAACTTATGGGGTCACATAAGAGAAACTCGACTCGGGGTCTAACAACTCATAAACATCAAGATAAAAAATATAAGAATACCAGTAACAACATCTGGTGAATCCTCCTTCTCCTGAAAGGATGGTAAAGCATAAAACTTATTCTGGCACAGACTGTCACCAGTACTGGTGATGCGCCCTGATGAGGATCTGGGTGACCAAGAGGATCTGGTGCACTAGTAGCCTAAGTTTAGAGATAAACATCTCTATCTCCAGCTTAGCATGCAGACACTCTTTGATACCGTGACCCAACTTACCACAACAATAACAACCTTTCTGCCACAACAAGCACTTACCAGGATGATTCTTACCACACTTAGCACATGTAGGATAATTGGGCCTTCCACTCACACTATTCTGAGATTTGGACAATGAAAACATACCCCAATGCTTCTGCCTAGATCTAGGAGTGGGAGCACTAGCTAAAGACTTACCCCCATGCTTCTTATTTCCTTTCTCTCTTTCATTCAACTTCTCATCCTCAATATACTGAGCATGCATCATCAATCTAGAAAGATCCATGTCTCTAATAAGAATGGTAGTTGTACACTCTTTGACTACCAAGCTAGATACGCCAGTAACAAACTTACTCATACTTGTCCTATGATAAGACATCGCATCAGGGGTATACTTAGACAACTGATTGAACTTAAGACAATACTTTTTCACTGTCATTGAGCCTTGCCTCAGGTTCAGAAACTCCTTTATTTTAGCTTCTCTTATTTTACGCGGAAAGAACCTGTCTAGAAAAGCATCTGGAAAACCTACCAACTCATGGGTGCTGCATTCTCACCTCTACCATTCTTCCACTTAACCATCCAATCATATGCTACATCCTTTAATCTATAGTATGCTAATTCTATACTCTTCTCTTAAGAAACATGTATAATTTAGGTGATCTTTTTCACTACATATAAATAAAGTTGTGGGTCCTCACCTGCTTTTGACCCAAAAAAAATCTGGCGGATTCATTCTCATGAAGTCACAAATTTTGGCTGCTGCTAAATCACCATTATGATGAAGTGGAACTATAGCCTGATGGTTGCCTTGAACATTGCCAGTCACTATCTGGGCCAATGCCTGAAAGGTAGCTCAAAACTTGGCATGGGATACGTTCTCATTCAGAGGATCGTTGGGCTGGGGTGGCTGGTTTTCATTTCTGTGGGCATTAGATCAACGAGGAGGCATATTCAACTATCATTTAAGAGCATGAGTTAAAATAATATAGAGATACTATAATCACGATAGATCATGAAAGAAAGAGATGATTTCCTTAAAACGTCTCGTAGACTCTTGCTTATAAATATGGCGCGCTTTACACCCATGATCAAGACTCTATGTAACATGGCTTGTCTGACTCCCTACGACTCTTATAAACCTTAGGCTCTGATACCAAGTTTGCAACACCCCGAAAATGGGTCTCCGAGATGTCACACAGTGCTTAAGAGTACGAGTAGCTTTAAGTTAACCCTGTCTGCCTTCTACTAGGTCTAAATCTCATAATAAAGGAAACATAAACATAAAAGTCATACTATATGCAGAAAAATTGACTAAATATAATATCTAAAAATAATGCCTGAAACCTCAATACTGAATAATCTGGATCAAAACTAACAATTTGACAAGCCACTACTACTAATATCTAGAGAGCCACTGGGACAAACCCCCAGCTAACTCCAACTATCTGAAAATACAGAATCATCTAAAATGATAAGCTAAAAATTTGAATAACTAAGTCCCCGAACTATAAGGACTCACCAACTGTCGGGTTATAGATGGAGATGCTCGAAATCACTCTCACTGCTGAAACTAAGCACTTGAACCTACATTATGAGACAATGTAACACATAGACATATATGTGTATTAGTACTTTGAGGATGTACTGAGTATATGGAGTTGAATACATACGTAAAACATTATCTCAACATTTATATCAATTTTCAAAAGAATGCATGCTAAATGTAAATGACTCACATAAGCTGGAATATCTGAAAGCTGAAAATAAAAATTCATAAGAAATAAATCATACTTTACAAATCTAATGAGTCATACCATTTAGTTCAAAATATTTACTAGTGATTTGTCTATAAATCATGCTGCCTAAGTGTAGAAAGGACTCACTTTTATATCTGAAATCTGAAAGCTGAAGTCTGTAGCTAATATCTTTCTGTAAAGTATAATCTAAATAAAGTTGTGAGCCTTTACGCTTGGTTTTGTAAAATCTTTTCTTTACTAGTAGGGATTCTCTTAAAAACTGTTCTGCAAGTAAGGTTCTTCTAACCGACACAAACCATGTGAGCTAATATGGAGTCCAACATTTTGTCCCCCTATAGGGAAAACCTCACGATGGGGAGAAGTGTCATACTCTTGCCAAGGAGTATAACCTAATCTAAGTAATCACATTTGTAATTGTCATCCATATAGAAATGGGAATAATCTGATAATCTATACCTACGCCGGCTATGTAGTTCTGTGAAAGTTAGGGCACGCTAATCCCACCCATCCCGCTTGGTGCTAAATACTACTCCCTCTAATTTGTAAGCTTATTTTGTTGAAAATCCACTTTTAAACTAGCATAAGGGTTTATTATGAAGTCAATTATGATTTTATCTGATTCAATCTGTAAGTAAAGCTAATCTGATTTCTGTAATAAATCTGTAAAGTGGATTTCAAATCTTATTCAATAATAAAAAAGATCAAATCTTTACTGAGAATCTGAAAATAAACTGATCATTTGATGCTTAAAGAAAAATCATTCTTGATATAATACTATTCAATCTTGGGATAATAACCCAGGCATCAATCTTATGTTAAAACATCATAAAGTTCATGCTTGATAATGTAATTAATGACAATTCATCTCGAAATCTGAAATTTGCTGCAATGGGCATGTAAATATGAAAATAGTCATGCAATTTAACTTCAAAATATCTCAAAAACTCATAATCTTGCAAATAACAACATTGAGTATGAACCCTAATTCAAATCTCATGTAATTTCATAGAAAACCATGTAAATTTGTAGTTTAAAGCTAATTTTGGGCACAAGAATGAAAGAGGATCCTTGTTCATAAACCCCACATACCTTAATTGATTATTAGAAGAAGAAACTTTAATTTCAAATTCCTATTTGAGCTTATGAAGATGGAATCTTGATTATCTTAAATTGAGAAACCTTAATTTAGAGCTTTCTTGGATAAGCAATGGAGGAAATTTGATTTCTTGGAGCTTAAGTTTTGAGCTCTAGGGTTTTCTTTGAGAGGGAATGCATAAAAATAAGCATAAAGTGCTTAGAATAGGCTTAATTTCTTATTTTGGACGAATTGGGGGCTTGGAAATTGACCAAATAAACCTTTTAATTTTTTTGCAGAACTGGAAAATTCCAAATTCGTATGCCACCGCGACGCGCCACTATCGCGGTGGCTCACTAGAAACGGGATAACTAGGAATTTGGCCATCACCGAGATGCGCCACCATCGTGGTGAGCCACTGTATTTTGACAATTAGAACTGGGAATTCTCCTCGATACGGGCCAATCATGGAGGTCCACTGAAAATTGACAATTACGAATTTAACCGTTACCGCAACGCGGTGCTCATCCAAGTGACACATGCTTCACTAAAAATGTCATAACTTCTCAACCGAGTATCAGATTTAGGCAAATTTTGTATTGATGGAAATCTAATTCAATTTTATACACAATGGAGGGTTTGAATCTAGAAAATTCTATATGTAATTAAATTTATTCATTTTGTAAGCTAACCTTTGACATTCTAGGAGCAAAATTAAGCTAGGAAAAATGTGTGGTATTACAATCACCTGAGTTATTCCTCTATAATTTTCTCCTAGAAGAACTTCCTTAATAAAATCATATCTTTTGTGCTTCCTGTATATATTTTTTATTAGTTTTCCATTATTAAAACATAATATATAATAATGAAACTAATAGATGGATTCATCTTTCATTTTGCAGATTTGGCAAAGATGATTCTAGGAGTCTCTTATAAGGTTGAGTCAACAATTTGTAGGTAATCTATTGTGGGTGAAGGATTTTATGTGTCCACCAGTATACTAGGGACCAGGTCCCTTAACAGTTTCTTCTGCTAATAATAAAAATGTTCTATATGAGTTTACCGCAGTAATGAGAACCTTGTCTTGCACCACGTTGTACGACTAAGAACAAAAGTAATAAAGACAAAATATTTTATGTGGAAACCTACTTACTCAATAGATAAAAAACACGACCTATCCTAGTAGGATTTCTCAACCACTTCACTAAAATAAGAGCAACTACCAAATTACAACCTTTTGCAACCTAGGAATTAAAATCTTAATCCCTTACCGTTATAGTAACTTTAATGCAAACACTCTCTATAATAACTCTATTGTAAAGACAACCAAAGCTCACTCTAGCCCATAAAGGTACTACTACAATCAAATCTATCCCCCAACACTACAATGGCTAACTTTAGCCAAAATTTAAATCTACAAGATAAGAGAGGAAATAAAATACCTACACAAGTTTCTCAAATGAGGAGTAACTTTACAATGTCAGATAAAAAATACAATGACTGAAAAACCAAGACCTAAAGACATATTCATTGGTAGAAAACTGGTCCCTTGATTGTTGGAGCTTTGCCTTAGTGTTGGATTTACTTCCACCTAATGATCCATATATATGGAGAAAATGGGAGTAAAA
Source organism: Capsicum pubescens (assembly GCA_030864215.1). NCBI lineage: Eukaryota > Viridiplantae > Streptophyta > Magnoliopsida > Solanales > Solanaceae > Capsicum > Capsicum pubescens. The sequence goes on from CM061549.1 coordinate 252,734,063, forward strand.
GTATAGTTGATCCATATATATTAAAAAATTGTTGCTCATCTATTGTTGTGCACCAACTTTCCTCTAAAAAGTATAGTTTCCAGTTATACTGCCGACTTCTAGAAAGTTCAACATTAGATAGACCTTGTCCCTCATCTCCCTCATTAGGTCCCAAAGAAACAAGATCCCTCTAAGAGATAGTTCTTTTTGTCAATCAGATTTTCCAAGAAGATATCCACATACGCTCATGCAGTACTATCAGATACTAGTTAACCACCGACTCATACATTTTATGTTTCATTCCCCTTCATACAGTTTGTTAATTATTAGTAATAGATCTCCTATATTCCAATTCAATTCTTCCATTTCACATATTGCAAGACCCCAGAAAAATTTTGATTAATTTTTTTTGGACTCTCTCATATGTATAGTGATAAATTTTGACTTGAATCATGATAAGGGGTGTTAAAGGAGTGACTTTGGTAAATTTTGGATTTTTTGAAAAGTATTTGGGGTTATTTGGGACCCCCAAACTTAAGAGATTATGCGATAGTGGCATGCGATGCCACCTAAGCTCCACAGGGTGGCATGCTAACTAGTCACCACAATAGCGGCATGCCATGTTGTTGGGAAAATTTGGCTTAGTTTTGTTTTTGTTCAATTGGAGCAAGGGATTTTTGGTCCTTAACCCCATTAAATGACATAAAATACCTTCTTATCCCCCATAACCATTATTTAGAATATTTTACATTGCCCTTCTCCTCTCAAAATTTCCTAATTCAAGAAACTCAAGGTTATCTCATGAATTCACTGCTTTGAGCCCTAAACTTCGCATTACCTCTAAATTTTTCTCAATTTTCAAGCATGTTGTACACTCCCTATCTTAATTATGGTTATATTCTATCAAACTGCTTAATATTTACATGTTCTTTAATGTCGATTCAAACTAGGGTTGAAGGTTTTTGGTTACTAAACTCTTGTATTGTTTTCCCTTGTTTTAACGGTTCATTCATGGTTTAAATAGTGGATTATAAACTGAATTTGGGTTTCATTGTAATGGTGAAATTAACAAATTGGTTTTCACAATTCTTATGGAACTTGTATGATGATAATGGCATAAATCTCAACCCATATTGCTAATTTGGTTTTAAAGAACAATGCTTTACAATTTAACTTATCTTTTGAAATATGGAATGTTAATTATGGCTTTCTAGTCCTTTGAAAGGATTTGTATGAAGATGATGAGCAAAGATGATACCCCATATCTTTGAAATATTGAAAGTATTGAACTTTATGACTGCTTTGATATTTTATGGAATCTAATAATGATGGCGAGCATGATTTTGAATGATGGGGTTAAAGAGTCATTAAAGTTATATGATAATGTTTTATTGACATGATATGAATGGCTTGCAAGTCTTGATATGACGATACCAATATGAATAATCCTAATGAATGAATCCTTGCTTAATGATTATGTGCAACTATTTTAATTGGGTTCTAAAGGGAATTATATAGCTCACCGTAAAGGTTTAAGTCTTCGTGACCAATGCCCGAAACCTATGTTTGTTTGCATGGGGTGGTCATGCCTTAAATGGATGACCAGAGTTTTTTCCATAATATGAGGATTATATGTATGGTGGCTTTATTCTACTTGTAACTATAGCTTAACCTCTATTCATGTATCCAACATACACTGGGGCCCCACGGGTTGGGGTTAATGGACCCATATAGCCTTTGGGTAAGTAGATGACTCATACTTCCTATGGGTTATTCAATTATGGTAAGATCCAATCCCCCTAAGAACCACCATTTCTAAAAAAATTTCAACACTAGCTTTTCCAAGAACTCAACACACCTAATGGAGTTTTCATGAATTAATCATCATCATTAAACAAAGACTAACTAAATAAGCCTAGATACCAAGTATTTGTAGTTTGGATAAATATTACATAATTAGGGATTAAAAGTGACCCAAATTTAAGAAAATTACCACTAGGGGATGTTTTGAACCCCTCTTGAAATGCTAGAATAGATCAAGAACGGATCCAAAGTGCCTTGGGCGCATGGCCCTTCCAAGGGAATGTCAAACCTCATTTTGCACTTTTTTGACCTCATCAAAGTACTTTGACACTCCAAAATGGTAATATTCATCCATGTGACATCTTTTAATATCCCTAAGAAGTCATCAACCAACTCGCGCATCATACTTATCTCATCCAAAGGTTCAGAGGCAATTTGTCTTGTATCACAAACTTTCCTTGAGTTCTATAATTCTCTATTATTTTCTTAATTTCTTTCCTCTATTTATCATTACTATTATTCTCTTGATTTAAGGCTAGGGGTTGTCTCAGGCCTTGGTTGGCTTGGGAAGCTTGTCACGGCCAAGCTTGAGTTTGGGTTGTGACAAGCTTGGTATCAGAGCATGGTTCAGGGTATTTAGGGTTTCCATAAATCCCTGTCGAGTAGGGTACCTTTTATGAGTGTGTATCATGCCATACTTATAAGGGGGATGCTATAAGGCATATAGGAATGTTTCCCTTTTTGTGTTCTATTTTGGAATAGAGAGTCTAATTACCTTGAAACTCAAAGCTTACTCGCATTTCATATCATTCCTCTTCGAAGATATGATGGTTCTAAGAACTCAGTTGGAACCTTCATCCTAACTAGTTAATATGCATAAAAAGTTTACCATACTCATGAAATGCAGACGTGGTACAGGTACCACACTCCTGAGTGCACTACTCTACCTAGATTTTTACTGTTTCCTACTTATCCTCCTTAGGCTCCTCGGGCTGATAACAGTCATGCCCAATCCCCTCAGAGAGATATCTCAAATGCTAAATTCTATTAGTCCATCCATATGCTTACCCAGATTATGATATCGCAGTCTCATCATTCTGATCATTTGGGTCCTCCTGCCAGCTCATTTAAGTTTCCTTGGGTTATTTAGTTTTTGAGGCTAAATCCCCCAACCTTTATAGGCTCTAAGGTTGTAGAGGATCCTCAAGGATTTATAGATAATATGGAGAATAGTTTTAAGGTGTTGCATACTATTGATTCAGATAAGGTTGAGTTTGAAGCTTATAAGTTCATGGAAGTAGGCTATCAATTGTACAATGAGTGGAAAGAGTTAAGGGGTGAAGATGTTGAGCCAAAAATGTGGGAAGAGTTATCGAGTGCTTTTATTGATCACTTCTTGTTGAAGAGTCTATGAACCTGAAATAGGGTAAGATGAGTGTCAAGAAGTATGTATTGATTTTCACTCAGCTATCTTGTTATGCTTTTGAGCTTGTGTCTAATATGCGGTCTAGGATGAGAAATTTAATTCGGGTCTCTCTAGTGATTTAGTGTAGAGTTAAGGAATATATTATGAAAAATGATATGGATATATCTTGATTGGTGGTATATATGTGGAGGATGAGGAAAAAAAGCAAGAAAATATGAAGGAAAGGCAGAACAAGAAGATTAAGTATGCATATCAGGATGCAAGTTACCAACATGGTGTAAAAGGGGCTAGACGGTTTTTTAACAAGAAATCATAGGGAAAATCACATCAGTCAGCCAGTGTTCTGGACCTTATACCTTCAGCTGACCAACACTCCAATACTATCAATGGCTAGCGAGCATAAAGTGCCTCATCCTGTGCTAGTATAGCAGAGTCGGCCCCATCTTATCCACGTTACTGCACTTGTGGGAAGTTTCATCATGGATTTTGACATTTTAGGAGTGGAGTAATTTTTGGATGTGGTCAGCCGGGTTATATACAGCGAGAATGCCTTTCAGCTAAGGTTGCCACCCGAGTTAATAGGGTCCTAGTCTCCTCCCCATCATCTTTAATATCTAAGGTGCTACTCTAGGGGCAGGAAATAGTCTAAATCACCTTTATGTACTTTCCACTCTACAGGAATCCAAGGCATCCCAGATGTTGTCACCGGTATGTTATAACTTTTCTCATGAGATGTTTATTATTTGCTTGATCAGGGTTATAATAGGAATCACCTCGCAGCTTCGCCTGTTCAGGAAGATCCCTTGAATGAGCATGTTTCTCATGATAAGTTTTGATAGGTATTCACTACTTTAGCTTACTCTATAAAAGTTCAGAATAATCATTAGGCTTCTATCCCAGCCAATCTAGTGGCTAATACCGCCATACCTAGGATTCGGGACTTCACCTGAATGAACCCTCCCTTGTTTATGGAATCCAGTTCTAATGAGGATCCACAAGAGTTTTTTGGCATGGTTCAGAAGGTGACTGACATTATGGGTGTCATATCTAGTGAAAGTTTAGAATTGTCTTCTTACCAGTTGCAGGATATAGCTTACAACTGGTATAAGTAGTGGAAGGGGGATAGAGGAACAGATGCAGGGCCTATAGAGTGGTAGGAGCTCTCCATATCCTTTTTAGACAGGTTCTTTCCTTTTGAATTGAGGAAGGTTAAGGTGCAGAATTTCATAAATTTGAAGCAGGATAACATGAGTGTGATGGAGTATTATCTTAAGTTTACCCAGTTGTCCAGGTTTGCTCCTTCGATGGTGGTTGATAACTGGTCTAGGATGAGTAAGTTTGTCTCTGGTGTAGTTGATAGTGTGGTCGAGGAGTGTAGGACCACAATGTTGATTAAGGATATAGACTTTTCTAGGCTTATGGTCCATGCTCAGCAAATTGAGGAGGAGAAGGTTAAGAAGAAACAAAGAGAGAATAAGAAGGCTAGGACAAGTAGCTTTAACTTTGCTCAGTCAAGGTCGGAGGATGGCAACCATTCTTAATTTTATCTAAATTCTTCATCCCCAGCCCCTTCTTCAGCTAAAGCTCCAATGTCAAAGTTCAAAAATGATAATTGGGATAGAGAACCAGGCTCTAAGTCCCAGGGCAGTGTAAATAGTGGTCACACTAACCCTCTTTGCAAAAACTATGGTCGAAATCATCAAGGTATGTGTAGAGCTGGCAATGATGTGTTCTTTGGGTATGAAAAGCTAAACCACATACTCTCAAATTGCCTAAAAAATGGTTAGATGGGTCAGTCCAGTTGTCCCCCATTTTCATCTGGTTGCCCTACTCAGCAGGTAGCCACTTCCAACATAACCAATGGTCAGCCCCGAACAGACTGTATGCACTCCAGTCTCAACAGGATCAGGAAAGTTCTCCTGATGTGGTTACGGGTATGTTACAAGTCTTTCATTTACATATTTGTGCTTTGTTAGATCCCAGAGCTTCACTTTCTTTTGTAACCCCTTAATAACTGTTAATTTCGGTATCAGTCCTGAAAATTTAGTAGAGCCTTTCTCAGTATCTACCCAGGTGGGTAAATCTATTCTATCCAGGAGGGTATATAGAAACTGCCTGGTTATAGTATCTAATAAAGTCACTTTAGTAGACCTTGTGGAGTTAGAAATAACTAATTTTGATGTCATTCTCGACATGGATTGTCTCCACTCATGCTATGCTTCAGTTTATTATAGATATAGAGTTGTTCATTTTTAGTTTTTAAATGAACTAGTCCTTGAATTGGGGGGTAGTACTTTAGCGTTTAGGGGTCATCTTATTTCGTACCTTAGAGCGAGAAAAATAATATCGAAGGGGTGTGTTTACCATCTTGTTTGAGTCAAAGACTCTAATTCTGAGACGCCCAGTCTTTGAGTCTATTTTAGTAGTAAGAAAATTTCCAGATGTGTTCCCTGAAGATCTTCCTGATAGGGGAATTGACTTAGGAATAGACCTTCTTCTAGATACCCAGCCTATCTCTATTCTGCCCTTTAGAATAGATCCAGTTGAGCTTAGGGAGTTGAAAGACCTCTTAGATAAGGGATTTATCAGGCCCAGTGTTTCCTTATGGGGAGCTCTAGTCCTTTTAATGTGAAAGAAAGATGGTTATCTTAGAATGTGTATTAATTATCGCCAGTTGAAAAAAGTCATAGTCAAGAATAAGTACCCACTTCCTAGAATTGATGACTAGTTCAACCAACTTTAGGGTGCCAATTATTTCTCTAAGATAGACCTCAAATCCGTCTATCATCAACTCAAAGTAAGAGAATGTGACATTCTAAAAATAGTTTACAAAACTTAGTATGGTCACTTTGAGTTTCTAGTTATGTCTTTTGAACTAACGAATGCACCAGTAGCCTTCGTGGACTTGATGAACCGAGTGTTTAAGTAGTACTTAGACATGTTCGTCATAGTCTTCATTGATGTTATTCTTCTCTATTCCCATAGAGAAAATAATCATGCAGACCATTTCAGAATTATATTGCAAACTCTTAAAGCCCATAAATTATTTTCCAAATTCAGTAAGTTCAAATTTTATCTAAGATCAGTAGCTTTCCTTGGCCATATTGTTTTAGTGATGGCAATAAATTTAATCCTCAAAAGACTGAAGCAGTGAGAAATTGGCCCATACGTATCTCTACGTTAGATATCAGGAGTTAATTAGGTTTAGTTGGCTATTATCAATGGTTTGTTGAAGGGTTTTCATCTATTGCACCCCCCATGTACAAATTGACTCAGAAGAAAGTCAAGTTTCAGTGGTCAGATTCTTGTGAGAAGTTTTCAGGAGTTGAAGACTTGACTCACCTCATCCCTAATTTTGATATTGCCAGATGGTTCAAATGGGTTGTTGTTTACTGTGATGCTTCCAGAGTTGGTTTGTATTGTGTTTTGATGCAAAAAGGTAAGGTCATATCCTACGCCACTAGACGGCTTAAACCCTATAAAAAGAATTACCAGACCCATGATCTTAAGTTGGCAGCTATTGTGTTTGCCTTTAAAATTTGGTGGCAGTATTTGTATGGGGTTCATGATGATGTGTTCATAGATCATAAAAGTTTACAGTATATATTTTCATAGAAAGATTTAAATCTCCATCAGAGAAGGTGGTTAGAATTGTTGAAAAATTATGATATGAGTGTTTTGTATCATCCGAACAAGGCCAATGTAGTGGCAGATTCCCTTAGAAGATTATATATGGGTAGTGTTGCTCATTTAGAGGATGATAAGAAGCAGTTAGTCAGGAAGGTTCATCAGCTTGCTAGATTAGGTGTGCGGTTGGTGGATTCATCTGAGGGTAGAGTATGGGTTCAGAATAGTTCAAAATCTTCTTTGGTTGCCGAAGTGAAGGAGAAGAAAAATAGGGATTCTAGTCTGGTTAAGTTGAAGGTATCAGTTAGAGATCAGAAGGTAGAGGCTTTCTCCCAAGGGGAAGATGGTGTGTTGCAATGTCAGGGTAGGTGGTGTGTGCCAATTATAGATAGTTTGAGACAGTGAATCCTTGCATAAGCGCATGGTATGCATTATATTACTCATCCAGAGCCACTAAGATGTACCATGATTTGCGAGAAATCTATTGGTAGAGTGGTATGAAGAGTGTTATTGCAGAGTTCGTAGCTAAGTGTCCTAATTGTCAGCAGGTTAAGGTTGATCACCAGAGGCCTAGCAACATAATACAGGAGTTCAACATTCCTACATGGAAGTGGGAAGAGGTTAACATGGATTTTGTGACAAGGTTATTTTTTCACATCGTTAGCATGATTTGATATAGTTAACGGTAGGCAGGATGACCAAATCAACATATTTTTTGCCAGTTCATACTTTCTATATAGCCAAGTACTATGCCAAGCTCTATATTTAAGAGTTGGTTAGATTCTATGGAGTCTTGTTTTCTATCATTTCAGATAGAGGTACTCAATTTACCTTTTACTTTTGGAAGCTTTTCAAAAGGGTCTTGGAACCCAAGTTCATCTCAATACAACCTTTCGGCCTAAAATAGATGGTCAGGCAAAGAGGATCATTCAGATCCTAGAGGACATATTGAGAGCATGTGTTATCGACTTTAAGGGTAGTTGGGATAATCACTTACCTTTGATTTAGTTTACCTACAATAACAGTTATCATTCAAGTATTCAGATGGCTCCATTTGAGGCTCTTTATAGGAGGAGATATAGATATCCTATTAATTGGTTTAAGATAGGTAAAACTGCGTTGATAGGGCCAGATTCAGTATTTGATTCGATGGGGAAAGTTTAATTAATCAAAGAGAGGCTTAAGATATCCCAAACCCGACAGAAGTCCTATGCAGATTTGAGAAGGAGAGATCTTGAGTTTGAGGTCGATGACTTAGTCTATTTAAAAAACCCTCTAGTCTATTTGAAAAACTCTCCCATGAAGGGAGTAAAGAGGTTTGGCAAGATGGGGAAGCTCAGTCCCCAATATATTGGCCCTTATAGGATCTTGAGCAAGTTTGGAAAAGTAACTTATGAGCTTGAGTTGCTATGCACATTTGGCATAAGTTCTTCTAGTGTTCTATGTCTCTTTGTTGAAGTGTATTGGCGACCCAGATGTAGTAGTCCCTTTAAAAGGTATGGATGTTCAGGAAAGCCTTTCTTACAAAGAAATCCTAGTTAAAATCCTTAATCGTTAGATTCATAGATTGAGGAACAAAGAAGTTCCCTTGGTCAAAGTTCTTTGGCAGTTCTTTGGCAGAATCAGTCCGTTAAGGGAGCTAGTTGGGAAGCAGAAGTAGACATGCATACAAAGTACCCTCATTTTTTTTCGCAAACTCAGAATCAGTTTAAGGTAATATTTTTCCTTAGATTATCTCTTTTGTATTCTCAGTTCCAGCTATATAATCATCTTCCTGTCATTGCATGTAGTCACAAATCAATTCAGTCATGTATCATATTTCAGATTCAGTCATGTAATACCACATTTTTAGTTATGCGTGATCAGTATATGATTTTAGCTCCCTCATTATTCTCAGCTTAAATAGTCTCATTAGAGAAAGAATGCTCCTAAGGGGGAGATATTATTATACCCCGCATTAGCCTTAGCTCAGTTCAGCTCATAGTGCATGCATAAGAGGCTTAGAACCTGAAAAGTTAGCTAAGTGTTAGGGACTTAGTTTTATTTCTGGACACTTAACTTCGATGATTTTTAAAGTGACCTTCCCAACTCCGAGACTAAAGTTTTAGAGTGAATTCATGTCCAAGGGTGTTAGGAGCATGTCTCGGGGAAGTTTTGGATTTTTCAAACAAGGATTGAGGAACGTTTGTATTTTGTTTCCAGCACCTCACCGAGATTGCATCGCATCACGGTAGGTATAGTGATGAGGGGTTTATCTCATTGTTGTAATACTCAATTCAGCATTCCATTTATGAATTTAAATCTCAGAGGGGTAGTCTTGTCTTTTACCATTGCCCCAATCATAAAAACACGGGATTAACCTTTAGTTAAGGCATTATGTTCCCAAATTCCTCAATTTCTCTATAAATTAAACCCTAACCCTTCTCCAAGTTGATCAAGTTCAAGCCTCTTCCCTTCAAGAAAACCAAGAAATTATGCTTTCCAATCCAAGAACGGTCAAGAAAAGTAAATCCTCTTTTAAGATTAAAGATTCAAGGTATGTTTGATATTCATCCATGGGCCCTTGTCACCCATGGAGTCCAAGAATCCATTTTTTAAGTTTAAATTATGGTGGTTTTTACATGTTATTATGAATTATATCTGTGAAGCTCATATGAACTTTGATTTCAAATCATGTTTACCATATGATTTTGTTGCAACTATCCCTTGACACGGTTAAATGATGATTATTCGCATATTAAATTCTTAACTCATGATTTTAATATTGCAATTATGCTTTTATCACATGATTTAACTATTCCCATGCTTTAACTCATGACCCTCATATGTTTGATGAAATACCTAAGAAAAGAATTTTGAAAAAATTATCCCTATTATGGTTTGTAAAGCTATATATATATCCTTAGTGATACTTATATTCAGTGTTGAGGGTTATGAATACCCAAAACTTAGTTGTTTACTTAGTCTCAGTATCTTTCAAAATGGTTTCAGATATGTATGAGCATTATTCATTCAGTCAGTTATCATAATCAATTAAACTTAGATCAGCTCAGTAATATGAGTCAGTTCAGTTAGGAGTAGTATTTAACACCGAGAGAACCTAGGGATATGGGCTCACCTACCAGTAGAGGGTGTGGCTCTTAGTAGAAATCCCTGTGTTCCAGAACTACATAGCCAGCGTAGGTCTGAGATGTTAACCCGTCAGTTAAGGGTTGACATATATCTCACCAGGGCACCTACCAGTAGAGGGTGACTCTTTATTCCTTCAGGACTTCACTTTAGTGGATCCACATAACCATTGTTAGTACCCGTGGAATGATACTAATACCCTTCCAAATGGGTCATAAGTTGGACCCCAATTAGCTCATGTCGAGGTATGTCAGTTAGATGATACATCCCACAGTCTCAGTTCAGTATTCAGTTTCAGGTTTGTTTGACCATAGCATACAATTATCAGTTATTCAGTCATTAGTATTTCAGTTTACAGATTATTTTGAAATCATATTATATGTTTGGTCATGCATTCGTAAATTTCATAGTTTTCTTGTATCTACATTTAGTTACCTCATGCTATTTATTCAGTCAGTTATTATTCATGCACATGAACCCATGCATATTAGCCTAACCTTATCTCTCAGACCAGTACATTCAAAGTAATTATCATACTCATTTTTTGTGCTATGATGTTTAATATCATAGGTTCGGATGCTTAAGCTCCTAACCGCATGTAGAAAGTTCAGCCTATCAGCAATAGCAGTCGTGGTGAGTCCTCATCTATCAAGGACGGTGGTTTATTTTAGTTTACTTCAGTATTGCAGTATTTTCTTTCAGTTTTTCAGTTCGAGTTAGTTGGGGCATGTCCCATCAACTCTTTTCAGTTAGTTTTAGAGGCTTTCAGACATTTCAAATAGTCTGTTGATCTGTTAATCTTTTCAGTTAGATTTTCAGTATGTTCGTTTATATTTTGGACTTGAGAATTTCGTTGTCTTAATTTCAGTACTCAAAACCTTTGGAATTATTTAGTTATTTCTGCACTTATGTATCTTATTACCAAATTATTCATTGCTCACAGCAGGTACAAGTTCTTGGGTTAGCTTATGGTCTTTCGGGACCGTAAGCACAATTGTCGTGACTAGGGGGTAGCCTCAGGCCATAAGAATACCACTACTATTCAGGCTGCAATGTGGAGTGACAATTTGATTGGGGTCCAAGAATTTTGTGGCAGCATGATTAGTGGTATTAGAAGGGAGTTGGAATGAGATCTTATATCAATTCCATTAATGTCTTTCCACATGTCCTTTTGTTGGTAGTTGGTTTATTCAAAAGTTGTAGGTTTATGAATAAGTGCTCTGAGCATTAGTATGTCTAAGGATCCTCTTAAAATTCCAGACGCAAGATGATTCACATCCCCAACCCAATGGTTGATGTACACAACTTTCAACCCAATTTGATTCACATCCCCTTAAATTCCCAACCCAATAACGGGTGTACACAACTTTCAACCCACAAGTATATTGTTCAATATGAAAGAGTGGAGCTTGTAAAGTTTCTGCCATTGTGCTTTTTGACCAGAGTTTCTACCATTATGCTTTGAGGGAGTGTGGGATTGAGAATCTATGAGAGAAGCCAACAATCAAATGGATATTTTTATGTTTAGATCTACGAAGGCCCAAATCTCCTTGATTTTTAGGAATAGTGGTTGTGTTCCATCTAAGGTATTGTATATTTCTATTTTAGAAGTTATTCCTAACACAAAATCTCTTTGGATTTCATTAATCTTATTATAGATTTTCTATAGGAATTTAAAATATTGCTTTATGTGCCAGAATTGCATTAAGGTTTGAGTTGGCTAGGATAACATGGCCTGCCATGGTAAGGGATTGATTTTCCAATTGGCAAGTTTAATTTTTTATATTATCTAGAATAAACTAGAAGTCGGGAGGTTTGAGTTTTTGCTGAAAAAGAGGAAAAACTATGTATTTTCCAAAAGTGTCTGGTTGTTTTATAATTAGGAGGTCTTGGATTTGATTGTGTATATCATCCCCACAGTACTTGGAAGAGAATTCTTAATAACCTTATCATTAAATAAAAATAACCTTATCATTAAGTACTTTATATCAAAGCTTGATAGAGATACTGTTTGTTCAGAATTGATTCAGATAGGGAGGACCAAAGTAAAAATCCTCCTTATTCATGATCCGCAGAGAAACTTACCCATCAATATTATATGTTTATACTAAACTTGGTAACTTATTTTTGTTGCCCCCTTTAAGTTTATGTGTAACACCTTAAAAACTTTAGAACCTTTGTGCACCCAATGTTGTATAAAATACAAGTACATGTGCAAAAAATTTCATATTCTACGTAGTATGGGAAGTGATTTATGCATGTATTAAGACCTCAAGTAACTCCAAACTCTTGGCCAGGTCAAAATCTTCCTTATCGATTGATTTCTCATAAAGTATCTTGTTATAGTAAACTTAAAATGAGAATAACTACTAGATTATACAGTGTTTTTGAGATCAATACCCACCAAATGATACATAATTTTATTAGATTTTTAATGCATCCAATTTTTCTTTAATCTTATGTGGGAGTAAAAGGTTATGGTCATTTTACTAAAGCCCTATCAAGCTATCTGCCTACTTACGACCATAACTTATGGGTTGTAAGTACTACTTATGAGGGTTGTAAGTGGGTTCATAAGTAGATTTCTAGAGCTGAAGAAAGGTTCTGATTCTTATGACCCCACCTACATTCCATAGGTGCAACCCATGGGGGCCGTATGTGAGGTCGTGCGGACTAGTTTCTAAGAAATTATTCTGGGTAAGCTTAGGGATATTTTGGTCATTTTTATTATGAGTTTCGAACCTTATGTGCTTAGAACCCTTTTTGAACATTGAATTACGATCCTTCTAAAAAAGAAAACATCAACAATCCTTCCTTCTCCCCCAAAACATTCTTAGAGGCAAGAATACCTAGGGTTCTAAATTTAAGGCTCAGATTCAAACGCTATTCATTAAAAAGGCATGTAGAACACTCCCTACTTCTACTATTATCATAAAGTATGAATTTTAACTAATTTTGTGTATGATTAAATTGGTGATTTCAAACTAGGATTGAGGAGATTGTTATGAAAAAATTTATATTTATTTCTCTTCTTGTTTTAGGGGTTTTCTAAGCACTATTAATGAGTTTTGAGATGTAATATGTTCTATAAAAATGGTGAATTTGTTAACATGGATTTAAAACCTGTAAGGATTTTGCAATATGAAAATATGTCTCTCAACCCACTTCAAAATTTGATTTTATTCATGGGAATTGTGATTTCTTCGCATCATCTTTTGAAAAAAGGTATGAGAGAAAGAATGAAAGGCTAAATGACATTTTAGAAACATGTGAGGTTTTTATTTATAAATTTTATAAATGAATCTGGGAGTCTAAAACATTATATGAAAATGCTATGACATAATATGAATGGCTTGCAAGTCTTGGTATGACTATATCAATATGGGAATGCCTTAATATTTGAAAGAATCAATGGATTAATGATTATGAAAACATTTTAATTGGGCATAAAAGGTAATTGTGTAGCTTCACCGTGAAGGTGTAGTCCTTGTGACTAATACTTAAAATCGTATTTGCCGACGTTGGGAGGTCTTGCCCTGATCAAAGAATGATTGTTGTACACTTTCTTTGCATAGTAGTATACAAATATGTTTATAGTGGCTATTGACTACTGTTTTCTTTAGTGTAATCTCAGTCCATATAGTTAACAAAAATTTGGGCCTCACTGATTTGGGAGTACGAACCCAAATAGTCCGTGGGTTACAGGATGATTGTAAAAAGCTACATAGCCAAGACAAAATTTTACATGGCCATGTCTTTATGTTCCATGTCCCTGCCATTAGGTAGATAAGAGTGTTAGATTTATAAGAGTAAGTTAAACCCTAGGTAGCATGTCATTAGATGAGGTTTTAAATGTATAAATTACATGTGTACCTAGTTTATGCTTCTGAATTTCTTATATTGAGAAGCCAAGAGAGTTTTTAAATGGTGTTCTTTAGAGATGAATTGAGGAAAATCTAGATAGATGACGTATCTAGATGACGTAAGCCCTTGGTGTAGTTTAAAAAATTATTAAGTTGTGAGGTTATACGATTAGAGGTTTAATGCTAGTATACTAAGGAGTGGAGAATGGATTATTATGCATTAAGAAGTATGGATATGTATTCTCATGAGAGTGTGAGTTATATGGTGACGACTATGTATCCTAGCAAAAGATAAGATAAGTATCCCTGGAAGGAATATCCTAGAAAGAAATTAGTGTTCCTATATTATAGTTAGAAGGGGGAGTTTTGTGTTCGTGTGTATGATGATACCACCATTGTGTTGTGTGTTGTGCTCGTAGATTTAATGAGAGCATATGTATACAAGTATAGTCTAATGACCTTTGAGCTAAGAGGGAGATTATGAACTAAGACAGACTTTGAATTTTCTCATGGTGGTGAGTTTCAGGAAAGAGTCATGATAAATCTATTCATATCTAAGAAAATTACTTGTACTATGGTTTAAGAGGACATTGTACCAATGTCTTATGCATTCAAATAGTGCCTAAGCTGAAGGTCTGAGTTATCTATGCAATTTATGTCCATGCTCCAACCCCTGAACTAGAAGCAATAATGTTTCTCAATAATCTAAGCTTCCAAGTGTTCAATTTCTATGTTATGATGCTCATGATCCATAAATGCATGTCTCACTTTATGCTTAGTTATAAGAAACTGTTTTCTTTATATGTGACTAGCTTATTTAATGTCATGTAAAAACCCAAAGTGGTGCTATCTATGCAAACTCACGACCATCCCCAGTTCTAGAATGAAAAGTAATATCTTTAAGAAGCAATCCTTGTCTTACTCCTTAAATATATGAATCTCAGCTTTATGTTATACAACTCAATATATGCTCTTAAGTTTCTTAGTGTGCCCAGCCCTAAGAACTCATGTTATGTTATGTTTATGCCAAACAACCCTCTATTTATGATATATGTGTTTTCTAAATGTATTTCATGCCAATTGTAATGTATCTCACTTCACATCTCTCACCTTGAGTAGTACGACAAATAGGAGTCATAATTGAGTAGTATCACTCCCCTTCCTGAAGCTTGTACTCTAATCCCTTAATGACCCTCCTTATGTTAGGGTGATGTGGCTATAGAAGTGTAATAATATTTTGGAAAGGAAAGAAGATGTTCTTTATTGTAAAAAGTTTAGTGCAACTACTCGAGTTAAGCTTATAGATGAAGGGGGAAGAGTGAGATGAAATTTTGTTATATGAAATAGTTAGGAAAGGGAGATATGGTGAAAATCTTTGTGTTAGTGATTAAAGTTTCTAGTTTTTGGTGGTTAGATCCATAAAAGGGTGTGTAGTAATGATAGGCTTGGAAGTTATGATTGATAGATACGCAGATCTTTGTGTTATAGGTCTAGTACTCATTGGTTAAGATTTAAGGTTATTTGATTACAATGATAATATGGAGTCGTATTCTTGGATGGATGCAAAGTATAGAGCCCTACATCTTAAGCTAGCACCTTTTAACTCTAGGTTAGGCTTCAACACTAGATAAAATTATGGTTAGCCTCAGACTTATGTAGTTATATGTTTCGCGGGATAATTATAATATTGAAATGGAAAAATGTGGTATTCTTGGCTGAAAGCA
This sequence comes from Capsicum pubescens, assembly GCA_030864215.1. NCBI lineage: Eukaryota > Viridiplantae > Streptophyta > Magnoliopsida > Solanales > Solanaceae > Capsicum > Capsicum pubescens. The sequence continues at coordinate 252,749,614 of CM061549.1, forward strand.
TAGTAGAGAAGTGTCTCTATATTTTATGGGCTATTAGAAGTATCATTTGAGGTGGAGAATTTTTCTATTGTAATTTTCTGCAAAAAACTTATTTCATGACAAGTATCAATACAAATCAGGACCTATGATCAAAACATAAGTTCATGCCATACGTGTATCATCATCTTCTATAGAATTCATGCCCAAGCTAATTTCAATATCAAGTCTCATTAGTGATTTTTGCTTACACAGTTTTCTTGGTGTTGTCATGATGCTCTTTTGGATTTTTGTGTATGTCTTGTTGGGGGAGAATTCCTAATGAGAATTTACATCCTTTATTTTGTACTTTAGAGCTTCAATAAGTTCCTACCCATCATTCGAGGATCGATGATTCCAAGAGAGAGATAATGTAACATACCAAAAGTTTCTAAATCTTCGTGCACCCAACGTTGTATAAAATGCAAGTACATGTGAAAACAAATTTCATGTTCTTCATAGTAGTGGAAGTGATTTATGCATGTATTTAGACCTCAAGTAACTCCAAATTTTTGGCCAAGTCATCATATCACTTACCGATTGATTTTCCATGAAGTATCTTTCTATAGTCAACTTCAAATAAGCATAAATCCTAGAATATAGTTAAATTAGCTTTCCAACGCAACCCGTTTTGCCTTAATTGGATGCCGGAGTAAATATTTATGGCCATTTTATAGAAGCCCTATCAAGTTGTCTGCCTACTTACGACTCTAACTTACGGACCGTAAGTACTACTTACGGGTGCCATAAATGAGCCCGTAAGTAGGTCCTGAGAGCTAAAAGTGGGTCTGATACCTATGACCCTACTTACGGGCCATAGGTACTATTTACGTGGATCGTAAGTGGGTCCTTAAGTAAGTTCGACAATTGAAATAAGGGTCTGATTCTTACTAACTTACCTACGGTCCGTAGGTACAACCTACGAGGGCCATAAGTGAGGTCGCGGGGACTTTTTTCTGGAAATTTTTTTGGGTAATCTTAGGGGTATTTCGATCATTTTCCTTATGCGGTCCGACCCTTATATGTTTAAAATCCTTTTATAACACTGAATGACGATCTTTCTAAAAAAGAAAACATCAACAACTCTTCTTTCTTCCCAAAAACATTCTTAGAGGCAAGAACACCTAGGGTCAAATTCATGGATCTACTTCAAACTCTATATATCAAAAAGGAATGTTGAACACATTCTATTTCAATTATTATCATAGAGTATGAATTTTAACTATTTTTGTGTGTGATTAAATTGGTGATTTGAAACTAGGGTTGAGGAGATAATTGTGAGAAACTTTATATTAAATTCTATTCTTGTTTTGGGGTTTTCTAAGCACTATTAATGGATTTTGAGATGTAATATGTTCTATAAAAATGGTGAACTTGTTAACATAGATTTACAACCTGTAAGGATTTTGCAAAATGAAAATATGGCTCTCAACCCACTTCAAAACTTGGTTTTCTTCATGGGAATTGTGATTTTTTCACATCATCTTTTGAATAAGGTATGATATGAAAGAATGAAAGGATAAATGATGTTTTGAAAAAACTTGAAACTTTAGTTTATGGATTTTAAAAATGAATTTGAGAGTGTAAAACATCATATGAAAATGCTACGGCATAATATGAGTGGCTTGCAAGTCTTGGTATGATGATACCAATTTGAGAATGTCTTAATGAAAGGATCCATCAATTAATAATTATGAAAATGCATTAATTGGGCATAAAAGGTAATAGTGTAAATTTTCCGTGATGGTGTAGTCCTTGTGACTAACACTTGAAGCCGCGTTTGCCGATATTGGGAGGTCTTGTCTTGAATGGAGGATGATCGTTGCATGCTTTCTTTGTGTAGTAGTATATAGTTATGTTAATGGTGGATATTAAATATTTTTGTACTTAGCCTAATCTCAGTCCAAGCGGCTAACATGGTTTGAGTATCACCGGTTGGGGTGTACCAGACCCATATAGCCCGTGGGTTACAGGATGACGGTGAAAATCTACATAGTTCAGGACTAAATATTAAATGGTCATGTCTTTATGTTATTTTCCCCCCATTCTATACTTTATTATTATTATCATTGATGATGAAAATAAGCTTTATGACTGTTTTATAAATAATGGTTTATCTCTTTTCTTGGGTTGCATGCCAGTATTCACTGTATTGACAGTCTCCAGACACTATATTATTTTATGATATAGCTTTAGAGTCATTTTTTCATTATTCTATGTAGCATTAAGGAACTCATATTTTTTTTTGGATAGCTGGTGATAAGTGGTGAGCCCTCTATCATCTAGAAGGCGATTGTTCATTTCTCTTATGTTTTATAATACCATGTACTTTTTCCTAGCTCAGTTTAGCTTCTAGTGTGTCAAGGGTTATCTTTGAAAGTGTATAACTCTTGATGCATGTAGAATTTTCAAGCTCCGCACCCACCAATATGTAGATAATTGGCTCGGCTTTCCAACGATACCAATTTCGCCTTAATTCGATACTCGATTGAGAAGTTATGGCATTTTTAGTAAAATAGTATGGCATTTCGACAGGCACCGAATCACGGTGAAGGTCATATCGCGTTTGTCCGATTTCAAGTGGAGCACCATAATTGCATCGCGTCATGGTGAAACTTTAGTTCCTGATCGTCCTTTTTCTAGTAGCTCATCGCGATTTGCCTATATCGAATCAAAATTCCCAAATGGATTGATACCGCATTTAGGAGGAGTGCAAAATAGCACTCGTCCTTTTTTCAGTGGTGCAACGCGATAACGCCGCATCGCGCCACAACCTAAAATGGCAATGGTCCCCTATCCAGTGAGCCACCGTGATAGCCCCGCGTCGCGGTGGGGCCCAAAATTAGGATTTTAATTTTCGAACTTAATTTTTAAAGGGCAATCTAGTCTTTTCCTTAACCCCCAATTTGTGAATAACACTAAATTAATCCTATTGCAACAATTATATGCTCAATTTCATCAACTTCCTCTCAAAGAAACCCCAGAACATCAAAACTTAATTCCCAAGAAATTCAAATTCTACCATTCTTTCTCCAAGGAAACTCAAAATTCAAGATTTCCAATTCGAGATAATCAAGAATCCATCTTCAAGAGCACAAATAGGAATCCAAAATCAAGTATTCTCATCAATTGCATCAATTAAGGTATGTGGGGTTTTTCAACAAGGATAATCCTTTCATCTTTGTGCCTAAAATTAGTTTTAAAGTTGATTTGGTACGAAATTACACGAGTTTCAAATTAGGGTTCATACCCAATATTGCTAATTGAAAGATTATGAGATTTGAATAGATTTAGATGTTGAATTGAATGTCTACTTCCGTATTTTCATGCGTATTGCAGTAATTTCTAGATTTAGAATTGAATTATCAATATTTTCATTATTAAACATGAACTTTATGATGATTTGACATGAAATAGATACATGGATTGTTAATCCCTAGTTCGTATGTTGATATTTCAATACTGACTATACTTTACACATCGTATGATTAATTATTTTCAGATTTTGATAAAGTCTTGATCTTTCAATCTCAATTTAGATATGGAATCCACTTTACAGGTTTAGTTACAAAATAGATAAATAGATACAAAATTAGTTTTCATTATAAACCTTTATACTTATTTTAAAAGTGAATTTCCAATAGAATGAGCATATAGATTAAAGGGAGTAGTATTTAGCACCGAGTTGGGTATGTTCTCATGCACCAGAACTACGAGTCAACGTAGGATTCAAATTTATCAAATTATTTCCATTTCTATATGGATGACAGATACAGTTGTGATTAGTTAGATTAGGTTATACTCCTTGGCAAGAGTATGTCCCCTCCCCAACGTGAGGTTTTTCCATAAGTGAACTAGACGTTGGACACTATGATAGCTCACATGGTGTATGTCGGTTAGAAGAACCTCCCTAAAAGTAAAGACTTGCAGAATATTTTTCAAAAGTGTTTTCCTACAGCTTGCAGAAAAGAGTAAAGAATAGTAGAAAAGCTTTTAGAAAACTAAGTGTAAAGGCTCACAGATTTATTTAGATATTGGTTTACATGTGAATCAGCTATGGGTTTCAGATTTCAGATATAAAAATGAGTCCTTTCTACACTTAGACAGTATGATTTAAAGACAGAATACTAGTACAGCTTTTAGAAACTAAATGTTATGACTCACTAGATTTATGCAACACATTTTTCTATTCTTGATTATGATTTACAGTTTTTAGATATTTCATCTTATGTGAGTCATCTACATTTAGCATGCATTCTTTTATAAATTTATAATGTTATTGAGATATTGTTTTACTTGTGCATTCACCGTCATATACTCAGTACAATCCAGAAGTACTGATCCACATATACATCTATGTGCTACATTGTCTCATAATGTAAGTTCAGGTGCTTAGTTTCAGCAGCGTGAGTGATTTCGAGCATCTCCATCTACATCCCGACAGTTGGTGAGTCCTCACAGTTTGGGGACTTAGTCATTCAGTTTTTCAACTTACTAGCATAGATGATTCAGTACTTTTAGATAGTTCGAGTCAGCTGGGGGTTTTTCCCAGTGACTCTCTAGTTATTCGTAGGAGGCTTGTTGTACTGCTAGATACGATTCAGATTTCCAGTATTAATTGATCAGACTCTTGAGTTTAGTATTTTTAGATATTATATTTAGATAATTTCAGTTAGCTTAGACAGAATTCCGCATCATAGTTTTGATTATACATCTTTATTTCCTCTATTTTAAGCTTCACATTTAGTAGAGGGAAGACAGGGTTAGCTTAAGGCTACTCGTAGTCTTGAGCACCGTGTGACATTTCAGGACCCTTTTTCGTGGCGCTACATGTTTCGATTCTAAAATTGTAAGGTTTTTATTTTATGGAATAGTTGGAGCCATGTCATGACATAGGAGTATTGATAAAGTTAGAGGCTTCGTAGAAAGGTGTTGGGTAATTGCTTAAATTTGATTTTTAATACATGGATGTTTCTTTATTTAAATGTTGAGCTTTTTTTTATGGTCTTGTTTCTGGAACTTTAAATATGACTATGCTTATGATGTAATGCTAAGGGGTCATCTCAAGCCTTCATTGGTTTGAGATGCCCGTCATAGCTAGAGCTCCGATTTCGATCGTGACAGTATGTGATGAATTTACTGGTGTTAACTCTTTGTCCAGCAAGTGAGCGGAATTGAGAAAGACATTGATGCATAGTAAGAATGGACATACAGTTAGATCGAGACATTAGTTTTAACTCATTTGCCTAAAAGAGATGTGGAAAAGGAGACCCATTTTTACTAAGGATGGTGGGGGTCCCAATTATGGATGTCCAGATGATGGTTAATGTAGGTGGATAGCAATACAATACAAAGTATGAAAATGTAAGGGGACATGGGATCACCTCGACAGATACCCCAATTAGGGGACAAGAAGTTAGTCGTAGAGTCATAATTAATAAGAATAGCTATATTGCTTGTGGTAATGCAATTCATAATTAGTTTTTTTATTTTAGGAGTGAATTCAAAGTAATATAGGGTGTGATAGACAAAAGAAATTATTCTATTTGATCAAAGGCTTTTTTAAAATTAATTTTAATCATAACACAACCTTTTTACTCTTTAGTTTATTAGCATAATTGTAGATTTCTTGATTCGAGATAACGTTTTCACTAAGCTCTTATACCCTTGAGGAAACTAATCCGGTAATGTTGATAAGCTTGGTTAAATAAAGTTTGATACGATTGACAATAAATGTTTTGATGATCTTATAAATGGTGTTACACAAACCAAATAGATCTCATTTTGCTCCCCTCGATGTTTCTTTTTGTTTATGAATTGTTCAGATATACCACTGACTGCATATAGTTTATTTATGTAAATAGTCTCAGCTTACAACAGTTTCTTTCTCACAGCAGTTACTTTATCACATTATGTCCCAATCGCTCGTATCTAATTTTGCCACAAATATTTTTTGTTTCCATAACTAATGTTGCTTGATAACCACAAAATATACAGACACATGAATTTTATTACAACTCGTGTGCTTTTTAAGAGATCTTTTAACCACTTAGCCTCATCATTAACCAGCAAAATAATAAATTATGTTCGACTATTTTTTATTTTATAACAGCCCACCATGGCTAAACATATGATAACCCATGAACTTTGCCTTATTTAAATCAAAAATTCAATTAGCATCACTAGTATAATGAGAAGTCCAGTCAATTCAATACCAATATTATCACCAATAGAAAAGTAAAATACATCATTATTTTGTTGTTCATAAACATTGCATTCAATCAGATCACTATTAAACATCTCTCTCTATATATATATAATTTTTTTTAAAAACAAATTAGATAGTTTATAGGATCATACAATGCAACGTTAACAAGACACTCCTACAATTTCAAATATTCTAAAATAGGAGGTAATTTTTCGTAACTCAATAAATTATCACGACCCAAACTACTAGACCGTGTGGATACCTGGATCATTCTATTCAGCTAGGAGAACCCTCATTACCCAACTAAAAATATGCAGAAGACTTCTGTTTTTAAGGGAATACTGGATTAAATATAATAAAGTAAATTAAATATTAATAAATAAACTTAAACTTCTTACAAGTGTCCTTCACTATCCCAAGACTTGATCAAATATGTAAAAGAGCTATCTACTACAACATAGACTGACAATAAAATAAATAATATAAAGACTCTAATATCTGCCAGGAAGAAAGTGCAGAAGTTACTGTTGAATATCGTCATCCATCTAGTAACTACAAATTGACCTGCATTCAGTCTACAACCCAAGAAGGAATGTAGAAAAGCACGGTCAGTACAACCACACATACTAGTAGGTATCATTGGCCGACCATGTTAGTCCATATGATCATAAAATAAAATTAAAGAAAATAAATCATGACATCTTGAATGGAATATAATTCAAATAATGCTATAATAACATTATTACTTTACCTATATATGTTACATCATCCAACTACTCTTCCAACACCATCAGTATTATATTCACTTCTAACATACTCTAGCCTCATTAATTTACACCACCAACCACAATCCAACGCTAATACATCACTATCCCTCTTTATTCACCTTATTTTTTCCATTATCCATATTCATAGGAACAAACTTGTAATCATAGACAACCCACACTAAAATCTCGGATTAACAACCAAATGTTCTCTTATAGTATTAAAGAATGATAACTATCAATTCTAGTAAGCTATGATTACAACACATATAAATGAAGCAAGACAACCAACATATAAGTAAGTACAAAGTTTTACTTTTTCAAATACCTATCACACAATCAATCTCAAGGATACAATCAAGTAGGGAATATAAGTCAACTCGCATCTCAATAAGACACACAAGAGAACTTAAGTCTCATTAGCAATCTTATAAGTACTCTTCAAGAAGGATTAATTCAATTCTTGAAATTTCAAAATTATTTCAGTGAGATTATTCATTAGATTCATCACTCTATATCACTTTACTATCGATCAGTTCCTTTGTTATTATTATCACCATGCCGGCTTGTGGCATCCGATCTAATCACATCTCTCAGTAATACTAAAATTTAATGTCAGCCACATTGCTTGAGAAACTAGTAGAGTAGCATTACAATAATTTAGCATCGGCCACATTACTACTAAAAATCTTTTCATAAGTAACAATTACGTCCTTCTAAATCTCATAATTAGAACATCATTATCATGTCATCTACTTATTAAACCACATGACCTTTTAAAATCAACACTAATCTGTACACACATGCTAAGGGACTTATTTTTTTCCAACTAGTCATGACCTGCAGGGGATAATCTAAGTCCATTACCATACCGGCGTGGTACCCGATCCACCATAAATAAATATTATCAATATTCATAATTTTACCAGCGCGGTACCCAATTCTCCATAAATAGTAATATCAATATTCATACTCGTACCGGTGTGGTACTCGATCCTTCATAAATAACTATTATCAATATTCATATTCATACCGACGCAGTACCTGATTCTCCATAAATAAGTAATATTAATATTCATATTAATATTGGTGTGGTACCTGATCCTCTATAAATAAATATAAATATTCATATTCTTATATACGCGGTACCCGATCCTCCATAAATAAGTAATATAAATATTCATATCTGTACCGGTGTGGTACCCGATTCTTCATAAATAAGTAATATCAATATTCATATTTGTATCAGGGTGGTACCCGATCCTCCATAACCATATTATATATATTTTAGTAAATTCACACTATCTTTCGAGATGTAATATGACGTACTAAATTTACAAGTGTACTTAAAATCATAAGAAAATTCGATCAAGTTCTTTCATTTATCAATATTTTGACCCTCTCACGGGCATTATTTCAATAAATCATCACAATCATCAACAAGCCATTCATGACATTAATTCAAGGAGTTATCATTATCAAACAAGCCTCTTATAGAAATAATTCAGAAAATCATCATTATCACCAATTTAGCCTCTCATGGGCATCCAATAGATAAAGTATTTTTATCAATACCAAAAAAAGAATATCATAAAATAAATCACAATATAACACTTAAGCATTCAAGTCACTACTGGAGAATTACTTACTCATTAATTTTTAAAATGTCACTACCTCTTTTCATGTAATACAATCACCACACTAATTCAAGTTATCTATCCTTTAGTTATTAGTGTGCTCATCAATACTTGATCCTAGCATGATTATCCTCATCATATTATTGTCTAATACATACAACTTAATATCATTATAACTAAACTTGTTTCATCACTAGAACTACTAAGAACTATCATGTCCACAAACTTAATTAACAACAATCTTCTTGCGGGCACATAGCACATAATATCATAAATATCACATAATTAATCAATAATATAGTTTTCGAGATTAAAGTTAAGTTCTCGTGATTTTATCCATCTCAACTTCATGCTCGCAGGCCTAAACATGATTTCTCCCATCAATTATAAATTATGAAAATGTAAAATAACACAATCTTCTACTCATTAAATCTAGCCTACCTGGATGCCAAGCTTTTGGAAGAAGCAAGCTACAACAAGGATGCTCTTTTCTTTCCTTCATGCCTTGAAATAATCAATCATCCAAAAATCAAGCAATTATAAGAGTAAGTAAATAATTACTCTTCAAACAAAAATTTTAGAATTAAAACCCACTAATTCTACCCTTAATTCAAGGTCTATAACTTTCCCACATTCAATTAACCATTAATTAGCTCTTTCAAGCTTAACTCATTTCCATTAATTTAGTTTTTATGCTAAAGGTCTCATCTTTATGGAATTCAAGGTTCCTAACCATCAAAATCATAATCTAATTTACGAAATTCATGTTAGGAATCTTTAATTTATAGTTTACAATCAGATTTAGGTCATATTAAAAATATCCATAAGCATTTCCCCCAAAAAATTCCACCATTAAAGGTCTTTCTAAGGATTCTAAGATGTTATGGAATTAAAAGACGAAGAAAATAATGAAAAAAACTTACCTCAATAAAGGAATTTAACTTTAAGCTTTGGGAAATCACCTCTCTAGTGTTGGGAAATGAAATTTGAGATTTTTAGACCTAAAATACGATTGAAGCTGATTTAAATACCATCAGAATTTTCGCCACAACGAAATCCCTTTTCAGATTGGACTTTGCTCAGTAAAATAGTCATAACCTTTACTCCGAAGTCGAATTGATGAAAATTTTATTGTGGTGGAAAAAAGACTCAGATATCTTTGATTTGATAGGTATTAGACCTCTGAACTCCTTATATTCTAGGAGATATGGTCGTTTGAAGTTGACCTTAATAGAACCCACATCGAAACTCTACCGAAAAGAAAGTTTTAAAGTTAACTTTGTGTCAGGGATATTGTACGACCTTAATTCATACCTAATGAACTTCCAAACTAAAGTATTGATATTAATGCTCATGAATAATTACATTTATTGGGCTTGAGTCTATCTAAACACATCAAAAGATTTAAATCTTAGCCGAAAAAGTTGAGATGAAATAATAAATAAAACAATGACTATTTTGGGCTCAAGTTAATATCGAGAAATGAAAAATAATTTTTTTCATCAATTTATTATGGATAATTTAGTAACGACGAAATGGATCGTTACAAAAATATTATCATTTCCTCGTAAGAAATATCATCTTAGAAATAACAAGCTAATAATAATATAGCTTCACCCAAAATATTATTTGTCACACTAACAAGCAGGCAATTTATCATTTATCAAGATCTCAAACTACTTTTTAATCAATAATAAATATTTAAAAACCTCATCTTATTTCTCAATAAAACTACTTTTGCGTATACATCTGTAGAGAGAAAAATCATCTTAAAATATGACATAGTAAAATTCATCATCGCTCTAATAAATTGAGAACATTTTAAACTCTAAATTATAATAAAGACCAAATTAAGGACTCATAAATAAACCAACATTATCTCCTTCAATTAGAAATGTTAGAAAAGATTTTCACAATTTGAGCTCGATGACATTCTCAAAAGTTAACAATAGAAATGAATTCAAACATAATAAATATTTCAAAGATTCATTAATAGTTTTATTAGCACCTTATATCAAATATTTCATTATATCTTATCTCATAATTCTATGAGAGTCAAATTACCACGAATATTAAAATTATATATTACTTCAAATAATGTCAATGTTTTTTATATGTGAATTTAATAAGAAGAAAATAGAACGAAGTATTTTTCGAATCTCCAACATAAATAAATTCTTCTTCTTCTTAAACTTGGATGTGTAGAGCACAAAGTAATTTTACTTAGTACAAATGTTTCCAATAACGAAGAAGTCCAACACTAATCTCTCACATTGACCACAAGATTCATTTGAGAAATGATCACAAAACTTTATATCATTCATTACTCCAATTTTTTTCTTTTTTTGGTGGGACTAACTTTTCTCTGGATCCTCCTCTACTTTAAGGGGGTATGTTGGCTCAATATGCCACAAGTTTTTTTTGGACTTGTAATATTATCTCTCAATTAAAATTTTGAAAAAAGGACATGGCCTGACCCTTTTTAAAATAATTTATCCATGATTGGGTCATCCGACATTCATGGCCAGTCGGCACAAAAAAATTCATATATGATCATTTCATAATTTGGATCATTTTGACTCAAGTAGTTCAGATACAAATCATATACCATATTGATACAATCAATATACCATACTAATAGAGTTCGTAAAAAAGTAGAGCAACAAATTTATGGGTAAAAGTTGTATAATTATTATAGAGAATATGCATTTTTTAATACGATGTGCATAAAATTTGTATTATTGTTGTGTGTGTGCGTGTGTATATGTATAAAATGAGTATGGAAATTGAATTTTTATTGTATAGAGTACATATCTATATAAGATTTATATCAAATTTGTATCAGTATAGTATAAAGCTACCACAAATGGCTAGAAAATAAAATTAAAATTCAATGGTCATTTACGTGTCAATAATTTTATCTGAAGTGTTATTTATGTCCTTTTCCCTTAAAAACATATAGATATTATAGAATCATTACTGAAATACCCTGTATTTGGACCCTTAGAAAATTTCATGGATTTCTAGACATCATATGACTTATGGGTACCAGTCGTATGATGGGGTACGATTGGTATGCTCTTGGTCGTATGCTAATCAGTGTTGGTTGGTGGGTTGGATTGGTTTCTGGAATGTATGGTTGTGACACGTTGTATGGTTTGGGTTTTCCTTCACTTAATTGGACACTTAGTAACTTAACTTGAATTTGAGTACGAGTGGCTCATCATGAGCCATAAAATAGGGTACGAGTCATACAATTGACTCATATGGTAGACAATGATCAAACATCCTTTGACCCTATTCTGTCAGGGATACGGTTTAGTAGTACTAATCGTATGTTTTGGTACTACTTGGTTTAGGTAAGTCGTATGGTGGATAGTGCTGGGTCCAAGGGGGAGGCTTAGGGTACGACTGGTATGGAGCAGTCGTACCATCTGACGAGAATTTTAAGAAGTTATGTTGGGGGTAATCTGGATATTTTTCCACTTAACCACTTAAGGCTGGACAACTTATATCACTATTAGGACATTATTTACCCTATTATTCTAATCTTAAACACTTAGAAACTCTCTCTAATTCTCTCTAAGTCTCTTGGGTAAAGGAAGGCTAAGGTTTATTCTAGAGGATTAATGTGGGGCTTGTACAGGTGATTTATCTCTATCATCTTTGTAATCTAAGACATGTACTCCTCCCTCATTGTTAGTTCCAACTAAATACATATTTTATACAATGTTTTCATGGCATGATTATTGTATGGTTTTGGGGTTTTCAAATATATGATGGGGTTTTGGTATTAAATGCTTGGTTATGGTTTTTCCATGTTTCAATTATGTTTTAACATGCTTTAATGGTAGTTTGGACAATTGGTTGCATGAGAATGGTTAATTGGTAATTGAAATTGATTTCGGAAACACTATGCCCCAACATGTTTGATAAAATGTCTATAAGAATATTTTTACTCTATTATTGAATATTTAATGAAACTATTGCATAGTATAGTTTGGTAAAGGAACCCTAAATAGTTTAAATGCTTTGGAATGGTTAAAATGGTGAGGTTTGGTGGTCATGGTTATGGTTAATGTCACACTATTTTTTTAACCAAAAAGAAATTGATTTTAAAGTCTGAAAGGGTTTTATTATTAGGTAACAAAATGAAGATTTATTTCGAAAAGGATTCTTTATATTCAAAACTCAGAGTCTCCACTTGACATAGATCGGGTGTGCCAAGTCACCTTTGGAAATCCTTTTTCAAAATGATTTTGACTCTTTTAAACTAATCCGCGAATAGAGATTCCGATTAAGGAATTCTATTGATCGAGGGGAAGGTGTTAGGCACACCTCGATCCCGTTGCTCGACCAGGGTCACTCCATGAACTATATCGGCTAGTACGACACTATGAATGTATAAACCAACAAACACATAAACACCAAACAAACAATCAAACAAACAAAACCAAAATTAGTGTACAGTCCAATTTATTATAGACCCAAAATAAAAAGGTACTGAAATATAAAACTACCCTAATCTACACTAATCCTAAACTACTCTCCACCTGGTGCCTCGGGCCTTGATCACGACCCTCTTTCTAAAACATGATACGTCGGGGTATTCTCCGATGAATAAATAAAATTTTCTTCAGGGAATTCCCTGGCCAAATGAGTACAATTGATCTAAATTCATAAAATAAAACCTTTAAACAAACATTTTCAATATTCAACAGTCCACAAGTTCTAAATTTGCCTACCCGAACCTACTATTTTCCTACCCGTCTCAACCTATCATGATTCTATCACGTTCAACACCACCAATGAATCAAAATTTATCCAAATTTACTTTTATCGAGACCAATCCCTTCCTGCATTCATTCCTAAAATAATTAATCAATTCTTCAACTACCAATCCAAGTTTTCACATTCAAATCCAACATCCACCAACAAAAAACAAAGATTCAAATATGCTAAACAACAAATCATTCACATTGACGTAAAAATTAAAGGGAGAGAAGATAGAGTTGGACCTCAATTCCTGTTTCAAAATTGATGTATTATTCCAATAAAACCTAATAGAATCCACGTCCGAAACCTCAAATCGAACCTCAAACAACGAACCAACGCAAACCCACCAACTCGATCAAATACCAAAGAGCACAACCCAACTTGAGTTCCGGACAAAATCATGAATTAAGAGCCAACCCAACCGCGTCGATCCCAAATTCCATTTTGAACACAAACCCACAAAGAAAAAGAGACAATCTGAAACAACAATATGCAAAACCCAACAAAATACCAATGCTATCACGGTTCCAAGTCATTTTTAGGAAAAATAGGGGGATAGTGGCATCATTTTCTGATAGATTTGGTCGGAATAGGAATGAACGATGGCTAGTGGTACTTTCCAGTGAAGAATCCGGCGGGTTTCCGATGAGAAAATCACCGAAAAATAGTCGATGAGCATCTATTTCTCCCATATTCTCTATCAATTTTTTTCTCTCTCTCTCTTGACTCCCTCGTTCTCTTCTTCAATATAGTGTATGTGTGTGTTTTCTTCTCCCCAATCCAGTGAGTGTGTGTGTATAAATAGAGAAAATATTTAGCTATCCGTGTGTTTCTATATATTATGTGGAGTGTGAGTGTATTATTGAAAAATAAAAGATGATGGAATGTGTATATGCGTACTCTTTCCAGTGGGTGTGTATCCGTGAAATGGAAAATGGGAGTATGTGTATATAGTAACTGTGTGTATGTAAGGAATGACAGTTGTGCATGCTAATCATTGAATATGCCTGGTTATGTGTGAGTAATGGTGTGTGAAAAAAGTGTAATTCTGTTAGTGGGAAAAAAAGGAATCCATGTGACTTGGGGTAGGGTCTAGGGGGTATATTAGTAGGGGTAGGGTGTGGGCTGGTGATGTGTAAAAGTTTGATAGGGAGGAGTCGTTAGGTTGTTCAAATTGAGATTATGTGGAAATTTAGGAATAAAATTTGTTAGGATTTGTTGAATTTGTTTCCTTGTGGGAAAAGTGTAGAATGGGTGAGGGTGTATGGTAAGGTGAGGTAAAAAGTGAATAAATTGGATTTTTGGGAGGGACAAAATTAGGTGTCTACATCATGCCCCTTTTTGAATGTAAAAACAAAATATTTTCAGACAAAAAAGTAGACAACGAGGCCAAAGTTTGACCCGACCATTATTTGAAGAATGAAATATAAGAAAGAAGGACAACTAAGTTGGAGAATCGAGTGAGGTCCTGTTGAGGTTCCGGTCTGCGGCTCTGTCATTACATCAAAAATGAAAATTAAAGGATAAAAATATAAATAAAATTACAAAAGTTCTATCTATGCAACTTTCCTTGACTCTTGACTTGCTATTTCATCACCCTATTCTTTAGGCGGGCTCCTGACTTGTAATTTCTTCACCCTGTTCTCTAGGCGGGCTCCTGACTTGCAATTTTTTCAACTTGTTGCTTGGCTTTTAATTTCTTCACCCTATTCTCCAGACGGGCTCCTGACTTGCTATTTTTTCAATCTGTTGACTTTCAATTTATTCGCCTTGTTGCTTGACTTTCAACTTCTTCACCATGTTGCTGACTTTCCATTTATTTGCTCTGTTCTTTAGACGGACTCCTGAAATCACATCAAAACTAGCAAGAAAATTACCCCAAACAAAGTTATGGATGGAAATCTCACTTTTCAAAATTAGAGTCTTATTTTTTAAGAGGATCCTAAATGATTCTTTCAATAACATTAATTAAATTTCTGCCCAAGTTGATTATTAGAAAACATTTGCAAATGTCAAATCCCATCATAACTACTTCCATGTTACAATTATGAATCAAGACTCTGACCAAGAAATGCATCTCTTAAGAGTAGAATTAAATGACTAAGACTAGAAAGTGTGTCTCCAAAGAATTAAAGTGAGGAATTCCAACTAGAAAACACGTCTTCTAGAGATGAAGGTTTAAGTTAGGAGGTACATGACCCAACAAGTAAAATTTGAATTACCCAATAAAGGAAGTGTGACTTCTTACAAATGTCACTTGAATTACCCAGAAAAAGAAATGTGTCTCCTTACAAATGCCACTTGAATTACCTAAGGAAATGCGTCTCCTTACAAATGCCTCTTGAACTACCCAAATAAGGAAGTGCATCTCCTTACAAATACTGCTTGAATTACCTAAACAAGAAAGTGTGTATCCATACCAATGTTGCTTGAATTACCCAATCAAGGAAGTACATCTCCTTACCAGTTTCTCTTAAATTACACAATCAAGAAAGTGTGTCTCCTTACCAATGCCTCTTGAATTACCCAATCAAGGAAGTGCACCTCCTTACCAATGTTGCTTGAATTACCAAAATAAGGAAGTGCGTCTCCTTATCAATTCCACTTGAATTACCAGAACAAGGAAGTGCGTCTCCTTACAAATATCACTTGAATTACCCAAACAAGGTAGTGCATATTCTTACAAATATTGGTTGAATTATCCAGATAAGGAAATATGTCTCCTTACAAATATTGGTTAAATTACCTAAATAAGGAAGTGTGTCTCCTTACAAATGCCTCTTGAATTACCCAATCAAGAAAGTGCGTCTCCTTACAAATGTTGCTTGAATTGTCCAAACAAGGAAGTGCATCTCTTTACAAATGTCGCTTGATTTACCCAAACAAGGAAGTGCATCTTCTTACAATTATTGATTGAATTGCCCAAACAAGGAAGTGCATCTCCTTACAAATATCACTTGAATTACCCAAACAAGAAAGTGAGTCTCCTTACATATGTTGCTTGAATTATCCAAATAAGGAAGTACATCTCCTTAGAAATGTCGCTTGAATTACCCAAACAAGAAAGTGTGTCTCCTTACAAATGTTGCTTGAATTACCCAAACAAGAAAGTGCATCTCCTTACAAATGTCAGTTGAATTATCCAAACAAGAAAGTCTGTCTCTTTACAAATGTTGCTTGAATTACCCAAACAAGAAAGTGCATCTCCTTACAAATGTCGCTTGAATTACCCAAAAAAGGAAGTGTGTCTCCTTACAAATGTTGCTTGAATTGTCCAAACAAGAAAGTGTGTCTCCTTACAAATATCGCTTGAATTACCCAAACAAAGAAGCGCATCTGCTTACAAATGTTGCTTGAATTATCCAAACAAGGAAGTTCATCTCCTTTCAAAAGGAAGTGCATCTCCTTACAAATATTGCTTGAATTATCCAAACAAGGAAGTGAGTCTCCTTATAAATGTTACTTGAATTACCCAAACAAGAAAGTGCATATCCTTACAAATGTCACTTTAATTACCAAAACAAGGAAGTGCGTCTCCTTGCAAATGCCTCTTGAATTACCTAAGGAAATGTGTCTCCTAGACAAGGAAATGTGTCTCCTACAGATGTTGGATTATGAGTTTTACCATAGTTTTGATTACCAAATCTGTGCAGAAATATTTCCCCCTTTCTTTTGTACATGCAAGAAATTACGGCCTTCGATGTTTAGGCTTTGAAGTCCTTGATTTGAAGGTAACATGTTTCTTTTTTCATCAAAGAAAACTTGTGAGTTTAAAGCATGGTGGATAGTTTGTGGCTTTGGATTTCGAGGCAATTGCTCTTGCGCTGGTCACATTTAATCTTGCTTCTAGCCATTAACATATTTCATTGACTTACTGTATCATTGACCCAAACTCAGATTATTAAAAGTGACTCTGAAACAAAACACATCATCTCTGCTTTGCCGTGCTCCTCGGATAAACTCTTTGAACCATGGTATTTCCATGAGTTCCCAGATTTGTCTGTTGATGAAACTCTCTACATGCCTTATTTTGTCTCACAATCATGTCTCTTTCAAGTGTTGGCCTTTCTGTCTTGCTTTGTACAATTGAAAAAGTCGGTAGCCAATTTTGAAATCTCTTCTCATTTGTTTTGACATGGACTTACTTAAAGACACGAGAAAATGACAATGATTTTTTTATTTGGATAATTGAATCAAGAAAATAAAAATAAAACTATAAAGAAGAAAGAGAAGACAATAAATGTCCCTATTGAAAAAGAGAAAAGAATTTATCTGAAAGTGACAGTTAACTCTAATGATTATGACATGCATCTCGGATTAAGCTGCCTGATCTTTCCGTCCAAACTTTCACCAATTGTTATTGAGTTAATGGCCTTGAAACTTAGTTTTTTCCTTAGGTCAATTGCATTTAAGATCTCATTCAGCTAGTGGAACCTTGAAGGGTTTTCTCCAACAAGCCTCTTTTATTTTCGTTTCTCTCAACTCGACGTCATCTTACAGTGCCCGTGAGGGTTTTCACTGATAAAACTTTCTAATTTATATCTCTCTCAACTTACCATTATCTTACAGTGCCCGGGAGGGTTTTCACCAATAAGACTCATTTTTATTTTTCTCTTGATTCCTTATGTTGAGGAAGACAAGTAGTTCCCAAATGCATTCATCACATTCCTTGCATGCTTAGCCTTAATATCCTTAAATGTTAATTTGAAAGTCTTTCTTTGGTCGTAACTTGTAATTTGGATAGGTTTATAAAGAAAGAATGGCATGAGGCTCAAATGATACATGAAGTGGGGTGGGACTTACAACTTTTGGAATTGACTCAAACATTGAAGATTAACTCATGCCCCAATTTCTTTTGACTGGAAAATTCTAAATTGTTCATTTGGGTTGGACTGAGCCTAAAGTAGGGTAGCCTACGTATCTCATTCCTGAGAGAGGAGAATTAGGCCACACATAGTTCTGGCAGCTTGTTTTTTTTCTTGATTCTGATTTTTTTTTCTTTTGATGACTCTTTTTCTCTTTGGGACTTCTCTGACTCTATTTTTCTTGACACTCTCCTTTTTTTTGAAATTTTTTTGACTCTAATCTTTTACTCGACACCCTTTTTTTGAACTTTGATGGCTCTATCTGGATTCCAAAATAGGGGTATGAAACAAAATAGAACTAAAGCTCAAATAGGGTAAACAAATGATGACACAATATTTGGATAGCAGAATGAAATGCCTTCATCATATCAATCCTTGAGAATGCAGGTACATAACATCCAATTTGAAAGTGGGATATGAAGATCATGTGTGTCATTTTTTACAGCACTAACTTAACCGAGCCTGTGCATCACTACTTCTGCGCTTGTCCAGCAAACAACTCCACCTTTGTTGTACATTCCTCATGCTAAAGGACTCATGACTTCGTGAAACTGATTTTCTTTCTGTTGCTTTTTTCATAGGATATCACATTCATATTTGACCTAATTGAGATATGTCTTTCAATTGATGACCAAGTTATTCTTGTGATTCTCAAACACAATGGCCTTAATTTTCAAAGAAGGATTCAACATGGTCACCAAATGTCTTAACATTCTACCTATTTCTCAGATGTTTTTTCTAACTTTAACCCTCTGATTCAAAGTTCATGCTCAAACTAGATTTCAAGATTTGGCTGAGAATTCCGCTAGCATGTCATATCACTAGAATAAACATAAATTGTACTGTGTAAAGAAAACAAACAAACAACACATATTTAAATACAAAGAGAAAGGGACACTTCATTTAGTTAAAATAAAATATAGAAGGGTTTGAACATAAATTAAAAAGGAATAAAACAAGATATATCTTGAATTACAACCCTGAAATAATTCAGAAAATAGAAAGGAAAACAAAACAAACTACCAACAATCCTTCCCGATAAGGAGAGGAGTGACTTCTCAATTGTTGAGCTTGACATCTTAGCCACTGAGTTGTACATCATCATGAATAAATCTTTCACTGTTTACAATGTTCTGCACCACAATCAATTTGCCTTGAATCATCTTTTCGATTTCTCTTTTCAAAGAACGACAATCTTTAATACTATGACCCTGAATATCAGAATGATATGCATATCGTATATTAGGATCAAAACTTCTTGAATACGAGTCAGGAGTATACCCAAAAAGAGGAGTGATCATGCCCCGCTGTACTAATCTCTAAAATACACTGTCATACAACTCTCCAATTTGTGTGAAACTATCCCTCGACTTTTGCCTCATTTCATTGTTTGGCTTAAATTGAAAATCAGGCCTAGAAGGGCTTTGGTATTTTTGTAGAGTTAGAGGATGACTCTAAGGAGTTGGCACGCGCCATTGTGGGTAAGATGTGGGTTGAACATATGGGTGTGCATTATACACTGGATATGGAGGTGGGCGAATGGAGTATAATGGATTTTAGGAGTAATTTTGAGGAGCTTGGGCATGAACTTGGGTTTGAGCCTCAGGATAACGATAGTGTGGTCCTCTTGACCATGCCTGTTGTCCAACTATAATAGCAGATGCATCTTCCTCATTGTTCTTCCCTCCGACACTTCCCAGATCTTTTTGAATTACTTGAGTAGTCGCTTTCAATGTTGCAAAACTCACAATACGATCGGTATTAATTCCATCCTCTATCATCTCACCCATTTTGAGGACCTCAATAAATGGCTTGCCTAAAATAGGTAACAAGTGTTGATAATATGTTTCATCCTGTGCTTGAATAAACACCTCCACTATCTTACTTTCTATCATTGGTGATTTCACCCTAGCATCTTGTTCACGCTATCTAATTGCATACTCTCTGAAACTTTCAGTACTCTTTTTCTTCATATTAGTTAGGGATTTCTCGTCAGGAATTAACTCCATATTGTATTGGAATTGTTTCATGAATTCATTAGATAGTTCATCCCAACTCTTTCACTTGTTGATGTCTTGGTCAACGAACCATTCTGAAGCTAGACCTGAAAGACTCTCACCGAAATATGTCATGAGTAATTCTTCCTTCCCTTCAGTGCTCCTTAGTTGGTTGCAATAATGTCTCAAATGTGCTACAAGATTTCCATGTCCATCATACTTCTCAAAGTTTGGCATTTTAAAACCAAGAGGGAGATGAATACCTGTATACATACACAGATCTTTATATGAGACACTTTTGTACCCCCAAGTCCTTGAAAGATTTTTATAGCCGGTTTTAAACTTCTTAAAATTTTCTGGTCATTTTCTCTTGTTCTTATATCATAACAGGCTTCTCAGTGTTAATAGGAAATTCAGGCAGTTGAGTGTAGCCATAATAACTAGTCAACTTAAATATGGGCTCGAGAGCATAATGCTGATCGCTAGAAATATTCAATACAGGCTCACTTGCAGAATGAGGAACCACAACCGGTGGCTAAACATAAAAAATAGAAGCTTCAAGTAGGAGTGGTGTTGCAAAAGAATGAATAACAGGTGGAGCCAATCACGTGGTAGTTTTGTGTTGAAGAGTGAGGAAATGAATATCAGAAGTGTTTGGATAATGTCGCCCTAGAGTACACCCTGATGCATATTGTGGCATGTCAAGCAAAATGGGAAATTGTGCATGTGAAATGGGAGGCAAACTAGTAAGATATTCCAAATTATCGATGGGAAATGGAGGAGGTGGCAACCCATTAGCCCAAACCCGATGCATTTCTATCATTTACTTCCTTAATTTTCAAATATCTTCATTAGCTCCTAAATTCTCATTCCCCGAACTCCCTATCTGATTAGTGACAACAACCTCTGTATCCTTGTAGGCCATAACTTTATCTTCAACTTAGTGCAATATGGAGGACCAACCAAAATGTCACAAACCAACCACCTTAAACTAACTGAACAAGAAATAGCAAATGCATTAGAGTTCAACACTTCCTCAAAACCTTTTTATTTTTATTTTTCTTTGGAAAAGATCACCTAACCCGAGAAGGGCGCCTATGTATCTCACTCCCGAGGGAGGAGAATCAGGTGTACGTAGTTCATGAAGTTTTATCACAACATGGACGATCAAACTCTCTTTCTTCTTTTTACTTGAAACTTTAAGAAGAAAATAAAATAACAAATTGTTAAAATAATTGACAAAAATCTTTTTGAATTTTTCATATTTAACATCCCCATACAAAATGAAACCTATGATTACCAAAGAAAAATCTTTTTGGGTTTTCAATTTTGAATTTCATATGAAAATGAAACTTGAAACTACTAAAGGAAAATCTTTTTGTAGTTTTCTTGTAAAGATGTATACGGAACATCTACTCTAAATGAAGAGTGAATTTTTTTGTTTGAATTTTTGAAATAAAATCACCGAACCCTAGAAGGCTGCCTACGTATCTCACTCCCAAGAGAGGAGAATCAGGTGTGCGTAGTTCGTCCAGATTGGACAAATAAATATTAAACAATCGACTGAACTCTAACCTAAAAGACACAACCACAAACAGACGATAAACAAAGTAAATAAAATCTTTTGGGATTTTCAATTTGACACCACATAAAAAGGACAACAACAACTATGAAAGAATTTTTTTTTTGGTATTTTCGTTATATGAAATGTACAAAACTTCTACCATTTTTTTAATTTTCTTTTATAAAAACTCATATTAAAAAAAATCTTTTTAGAATTTTCGAATTATGAATTCATTCTAAAGGAATCAAAAGAAAATCTTTTTGATGTTTTTTTTGTTTTAGACAAATGAGTGCAAAAGGTAAAACTCTTTTTATGATTTTTTTGGATTGTGTAGAACAAAAGTCATAAAAAACTCTAAAAACTCGAAACTCTTTTTTGACTCACCTTATCTTTTTTTGTTCCTTTCTTTTCAAACACACCTTCCTTTAACTCTAGCACATGCATTCCCTCAATCAGTTCGTTAATGACCTCGTCACCCTAAAAAATACAACATTTAGCACGTAGAGATTCTTTTAAGGTGAGTCTATTATAAAGAAAAAATGGGGTCGCGCTAGGTCCCAATATGATACAGATAAGTATGACCTAAAGACCGACCTACGCTGGGGTCCACTAACAAAGTTGTTCGCGGGAGCGTATGGTCGATACTGGATGCAAAAACTTTCCACCCACTACATACATCCGACGGCTCCCCCTCCTAAAATAAGGGTGACTCAACTAGAGTTCGTGTATACGACGTGCATTCTGGAACTTGCTACAGAAAGAATTGACTCGGGTTATTCAAATGATGGTAGATATAAAGAGGTAACACCAAAATAAAAAAACACTGTAAACACATAGCAAGTAGGCACTTAACAATGATAGAATAAATACAAATAATAACAAAAACAACGTTTATTCACCAATGATGTCAAACTAAGCTGATACAACTCCAAAAATAAGCTCAAATTCTGAAAAGATCCCCAAAAAAGTCGCCAGAGCTGTCACACCCCCTTTTTAACCAAAAAGAAATTGATTTTAAAGTTTGAAAGATTTTTTATTATTAGGTGACAAAATGAAGATTTGTTTCAAAAAGGATTCTTTATATTCAAAACTTAGAGTCGCCACTTGGCATAAAGCGGGTGTGTCAAGTCACCTTTGGAAATTCTTTTTTCAAAATAATTTTGACTCTTTTAAATTGATCCGCAAATAGAGATTTTGGTTAAGGAATTCTATTGATCGGGGGGAAGGTGTTAGGAACCCCTCGATCTCGTGGTTCGACGACGGACACTCCATGAACTATATCGGCTAGTAAGACACTATGAATGTAGAAACTAACAAACACATAAACACGAAACAAACAATCAAACAAACAAAATTAAAATTCGTGTCCAATCCAATTTATTACAGAACCAAAATAAAAAGATACTAAAATGTAAACCTATGCTAATCTACACTAATCCTAAACTACGCTTCTCCCGATACCTCGGGCCTTGATCACGAGCCTCTTTAAAAAATATGATACGTCGGGGCATTCTCTGATGAATAAATATAATTTCCTTCGAGGCATTCCCAGGTAAATTAACAAAATTTCCTTTAGGGAATTTCTCAGTCAAATGAGTACAATTGATCTAAATTCATGAAATTAAACCATTCAACAAACATTTTCAATATTCAACAATCCACAAGTTCTAAATTTGCCTACCTGGCTCAATACACGTTCAACATAAAAAATAAATAAAAATTTATCCAAATTTACTTTTATCGAGACCAATCCCATCTTGCATTCATTATCGAAATAATTAATCAATTCTTTGACTACCAATCTAAGTTTTCACATTCTAATCCAACATCAGCCAACTCAAAACAAAGATCAAACATGTCAAGCAAAAAAATCATTCACATTCACGTAAAAATTAAAGGGAGAGAAGATAAAGTTGGACCTCAATACCGCTTAAAAAATTAATGTATTAACCTGATTAAACCCGGTAGAATCCACGTCAGAAACCTTAAATCAAACCTCAAACAATGAACCAACGCAAACCCACCAACTCGATCAAATACCAAAGAGGACAATCCAACTTGACTTTTCAGGCCGAACCACGAATTAAGAGCTAACCCAACTGCGCCTATCCCAAATTCCATTTTGAACATAAACCCATAAAGAAAAAGATACAATCCAAAACAACGATACACAAATCCCAATAAAATACCAACGTTATCATGGTTCTAAGTCATTTTTAGGATAAATGAAGGACTGGTGGCGTTGTTTTCTGATAGATTTAGCCATAGTAGGAATGAACGACAACAGGTGGTATTTTCCAGTGAAGAATCCGACAAGTTTCCAGCAAGAAACTCATCAGAAAACAATCGATGAGTGTCTATTTCTCCCCCTTTCTCTCTTAATTTTTTCTCTCTGTCAATTCCCTCTTTATCTTGACTCACTTATTCTCTTCTTTGATCTGGTGTGTGTGTGTATGTTGTTCTTCCCCCTAATCCAGTAAGTGTGTTTGTATAAATGGAGAAAAAGGTCAGCTGTCTGTGTGTATTCTATATATTATGTGGAGTGTGAGTGTATTATTAAAAATAAAAGATAATGGTGTGTGTATATGCATACTCTTTTCTAGTGGGTGGGTGTCCGTGAAATGGAAATTGGGAGTATGTGTATATAGAACTTTGTGTATATAAGGAATGATGGTAGTGTGTTCTAATCAGTGAATATGCCTGATTATGTATGAGTAATGGTTTGTTAAAAAAGTGTAATTCTTTTAGTGGGAAAAAGAGAAATCCACGCAACTTGGGGTAGGATCTAGGAGGTATGTGGGTAGGGGTAGGGGTAGGGTGTAGGGTTGTGATGTGTCAAAATTTGATAGGGAGGGGTTGCTAGTTTGTTCAAATTTGGATTATCTAGGAATTTAGGGATGAAATTTGTTAAGATTCGTTGAACTTGTTTCCTTGTGGGGAAAGTGTAGAATGGATGAAAGGGTATGATAAGGTGAGGTAAAATATGAATAAATTCGGTTTTCGGGAGGGACAAAATTAGGTGTCTATAGTTAACTAAACTTTCTTATTGTGTTAAAGGGATCCCCCAAGTAAACATAGTAATGAACATCTTGTGGGGTACATAGGATTCCCCCAACCAAACTTACTTATGGAGAACTTGTGGGATACACAGGATTCCCCCAAGTTAACCTGATAATGTGATCTATGGGTACATAGGAATCCGTTTACATAAAAAGGTTGGTTAAGAACATTACTTGCAAGATACTGTCGGTTTGACGATACCACTTCTCATAGCCTTGGTTAATAATAATGGAATAATATTTTGGTTGAATGGTCATGGTTTTAATTGGGCAAGAATGGTTGGGTATGATATCTAAACGTGAATATGAGAGTCGAACGGCGGATACTAGAAACTCATGTTTGACGATATAACGGTTGGTCATAGTGACCATTTATGATACTATATGGTACATGGGAATTGTTTAAGTACATTGTACATATGTATCATTGAGAGCGAATGGTACTCGCAAATTTCCTACTCTTATGGTATCTCCGGTTTATGCAGCTACACGCATCAGGGCCCATTTAGGGGGTTACACTGGCCCATATTGTAATTCCATGTATTTTCCTAGCTTAATTTAACACTCAGTACATGAGTATTCATATATAAAAAATTTCAAATACTCAGTATTTTTCAGTTTAGAGCTTATCATTGCGTAGAAAATTCAGTCAACTTTTCAACGAAATAAAATTCGCCCAAATTCGATAACCGGGTGAGAAGTTAGAGAAATTTTTGTAAAACACTGTGCCACCTGAAACATCATCGTGTCGCGAGACCAGCCAAATGGATATTATCAGTTTCCAGTAAGCCAACGCGATAAGCTCACATCGCGGAGCAGTGCCAGTTCCCAATTAGACTTTTTCAGTGTGACTCCGCGATCATGGTGTGTCGCGCCGATGTGCAATTTCGCATCTAGTGAGGCACCGTGATTGCACCGTGTTGCTCCAATTGCCCAGTTCCCAGTTATCCCTTTTCCAGTGGCTCACTGCAATGCTACCGCATCGCAGTGAAGCCAAAAATTAGGATTTTCAATTTAAGTTCTGAGTTTTTAAATCATTCTAGGGGTATTTGAGTCTTTTTCCATGAACCTAATCAGTCCTAAAACACGAGATTAATTCCCTAAATATCCTATTACATCATTATTCACTCAATTTCTCCTAAATTAAATCATTCTCTCTCAAGAAGGGCAAAACCCTAGCTTCAAGAAGCAAGAACAAATACCAAGGAATCTTTCAAGAAACTTTAAGAACTCATCTTCTCTGGTATGTTAGGTGTTCATCTATGGGTTCCTTTCACCCATAGAGTCTAAGAATCTTTTTTTAAAACTACAAGATGATTGATTCATGATTTACATGCTTGAAATTGGATTGTATTCATGTTCATGACATTATTTGAGTTTCAGTCCATGATTAATTATAGATTTCATGAAACTGAAATAGCATGTATATTGAATTGTGTGATTCCCATGTTATAAACCTTGAATTAGCAAGTTTAGGTGATGTAGTTACAATGATTACATGTTTTCCATGATTATACGCATTAAGTTGTGCTCCCCGTGTGTTTGATGGAATGTCTATATGAATTAAATGGTGAAATCATGACATACTAGAATAAGTACAAGCTTATTCCCTACAAGTGTTTGATAAATGTCTCTATGAATAAATTGTGAACTAGTGGACATTGTTATGCTTTTCAAGATTGGGCTATGCTTTACTTTTCATGCTATCGAGTCCTTCGGGTATCTAATACCCGAAAATCTAGTTGTTTACGTAGATCTACAGTAGTTTCAAAATAGTCTCAGTCTTGTCACGAAATTGTAGTACTCATTCCGTTATAGAACTCAGTGAACTCAGTCCAGTTCAGTCAGTCATCATGATCAGTAACAGTTTAGTCAAATCCAGTACAGTTTAGTAATTAGTCCACGGTCTATTCAGTTGGGAGTAGGATTCAACACCGAGTGAACCCAAGGATGGGGGCTCACCTACCAGTAGAGGGTGTGATCCTTACAAGCAGTCCTTGCATTCCAAAACTACGTAGCTACTATAGGTTGAGACATTAACCTACCAGTTGAGGGTTGATGATGTGTTTTAACCTGCCAGTTGAGGGTACCATTATTCTCATTAGAGTACCTACCAAATGAGGGTAACTCTTCATCTTGTATTTACCCATGGCATAGTACTGACACCATTCCAACTAGGGTTATAAGTTGGACCCCAGTTATCTTATTTGGGGCATGTTGGTTAGATGATTACTTCCCATAGTTTTATTTTTAGTTTTAGTATAAAACTCAGTTCAGTTGTACAGAATTAGGACTGTCTCACAGTCAATCAGTTTCAGTAACTCAGTTATCAGTAATCTCAGATATTAGTTACTTTGTTATCTGAACTTAGAACTCAGCTTCAGTAAAATCTCAGATGTAGTATATACATACATAAATGCACAGTATTGTATTCTCAATACTTACAACAGTTTTATTTATCCATGTGTTCATACTAAGTTATTTCATATCATTTAGTCAGTTATTGTTCATGCATATGAACCCTTGCATTCAGCCTTACCTCATCTAGCATACTAGTATATTCCACGTACTGACGCATAATTTCTCTTTGCACTATGATGTATCATATCCTTGGTTTGGTCGCTCAGGTTTCTGATCGTGCTTAGACAGATTGAGTTAGCAGCAGCAGATTCAGTAGTGAGTCCTCATCTATCAAGAATATGCTTTTATTCTAGTATTTTAGTTTATCAGTATTTCAGTAGTCGGAGTTAGTTAGGGGCTAGTCTCTTCAACTCCACTTTCAGACAGTTCAGTTAGAGTCTTTTCAGACTACACTAGTTCAGACAACATTCAGTTTTTAAATATTATTGTCAGACGTTATTATTATCATTATTTAGATTATGAACTTTCTGTATTTTCAGCCTATGTTCCGTATTATTACAATATTATTATTCAGTGCTCACAGTAGGTACCAGTCATGGGTTAACTTGTGGTCCATCAGGGTCGTAAGCTCCGTGTGGTGTCCAGAGTGCAGACTTGAGGCATTACAAACTTGGTATCAGAGCCTAAGGTTCAACAGAGTCCTAGGGTGTCTTAAATCCATATCTAGTAGAGTCTTGTACTTGTGTGTGTAGCACACCACACTTATGGGAAAGAGGCTATGAGATGTTTTTAGGAAAAGTTTCCCTTCTTTTAGTATTCATGTCATGCGAGTGAGCATGAGATTAAGTTAAACTCTCAGTCTAATCATTTTCTTCCTTTCGATTATAGAACACGCCTCCTAAAAAGAACAGTGAAAGACAAATAGGAAACCAGTTATCACCTTAGCCTATTCAAGCAGATCCCTTGGATGAGCATGTCTCTCATGTAGAATTTAGAGTTGTGTTCACCATTCTTGAAAATTCCATAGAAGCTCAGAATGAACGACCAGTTGCTGTTCAGGCCAACCCAGTGGCCAATAATACTGCAGCCAGGATTCAGGACTTTACTCGAATGAATCCTCCCCTATTCTCAAGATCTAAGTGTGGAGATGACCCATAGGAGTTCCTCGACCAGGTTCAGAGAGTCACAGATATTATGGGAGTGAATTCCAATGAGAGTGTTGAGTTAGCTACCTATTAGCTACCAGATATAGCTCATACGTGGTTTAAGCAGTGAAAGGTATACAGGGGCACAGATACAAAGCCCATAGAGTGGGAAGAGTTTTCTGATGCTTTTCTAGATAAATTCTTTCCCTTAGAGGTAAGAGAATCCAAGGTGTTAGAGTTCATCAATCTCAGGTGAGGTAGCATGTGTGTTAAAGAGTATTCCCTCAAGTTTACTTAGTTAGCCAAATATAATCCCTATGTAATATTAGACAATAGGTCCAGAGTGGGCAAGTTCATGTCTTGGGTGTCTGAAAGTGTAGTTAAGGAGTGCAGAATAGCGATGTTAATTAAGGAGATGGATATATACATGCTTATGGTCCATGCTCAGCAGATAAAAGAGTCTAATAATAAGGAGAAAGAGAGACAGAGAACAAGAGATCTAGAACATGAAGCTTCAATTTCACTCACCCTAAGTCTCTAGGGTGGTAACCATTTCTAGTTTCACCTAAAATCTTCAGTTCTATCTCTGTCCTTAGAAATTTCTCTAGTCCCTAAGTTTAGAAATAGTAACAAAGATAGGGTGCCAAGCTCTAAATCTTAGGGTAGTGTCAGCAGTGCTCGAACAAATCCTCTTTGTTATAAATATGGCAAAAACCATCAAGGTGTCTGCAGGGCTGGCAGTGATGTATGTTTCGGGTATGGAAATCCAGGCTACAGAGTTAGAGATTGTCTTCAATCAGGTTCTTAAGGTTAGTAAAAACGTCTTTCAGCTCAGTCTGGTTGCTCGAATCAGCTGGGGGTTGCTTCCAGTGCCACCTGTGGGCAACGCCCATATAGGCTTTATGCACTTCATTCCAGACAAGATCAGGAAAGTTCTCCAGATATGGTCACTGCTACCTTACAGATCTTCCATTTATATGTTTATGCCTTATTAGATCCAGGAGCTTCTCTATCTTTTGTAACTCTTTACATAGTAGTTAACTTTAAGATCAAAACAGAAGTCTTAATAAAGCCTTTCTCAGTCCTACCCCAATGGGTCAATCCGTCATATCTCAGCGGGTATACAGGAACTATCCGTTATGGTATCTTAAAAAGTCACTTCAGTAGTCTTAGTAGAATTAGAGATGATGGATTTTGATGTCATTCTCGACATGGATTGTATTCATTCATACCATGCCTCAGTTTATTGTAGAAACAAAATTGTTCATTTTTAGTTTCCAAATAAACCAGTCTTTGAATGGAGGGGTAGTACTACAACGCTTAAGGGTTAGTTGATTTCATACCTTAGAGCGATCAAAATTCTATCCAAAAGATGTGTCTATCATCTTGTATGAGTCAAAGACTCTATTTAGAGACTCCTAGCCTTGAGTCAGTTCCAGTAGTAAATGAATTCTCAGATGTGTTTCCCAAAGATCTTCCCGGAGTTTCGCCCGTAAGGGAAATTGACTTCGTAATAGACCTTCTTTCTGACAATCAGCCTATATCTATTCCATAATACAGAATGGCACCTACAGAACTCAAGGAATTGAAACACCAGTTAAGGATCTCCTAGATAACAGATTCATTAGACCCAGCATTTCCCCGTGGGACGAACCAATCTTATTCGTGCTTAAGAAAGACGGTTCTCTCAAAATTTGTATAGACTACCATCAGTTGAACAAAGTCATAGTCAAGAATAAATACCCACTTCCTAGAATTAATGACTTGTTTGACCAACTTCAGGGAGCCAGTTACTTTTCTAAGATATACCTCAGATCAGGCTATCATCACCTCAGAGTCAGAGAAAAGGACATTCCAAAAACATCTTTCTGAACCCGGTATGGTCACTTCAAGTTCCTAGTCATGTCCTTTGGTCTCAAAAATGCCCCAGCAGCCTTTATGGATTTAACAAATCGCGTGTTCAAGCAGTACTTGGACATGTTCATTATAGTTTTCATTGATGATATTCTTTTCTATTCCCATGGCAAAAATGATCATGCAGATTATCTTAGAATCGTACTTCAGACTCTCAGAGCCCATCAATTATTTTCTAAATTTAGTAAGTACAAATTTTGGCTAAGGTCAATAGCATTCATTGGTCATATTATTTCAGGTGATGGCATTAGAGTTGATCCTTAAAAGACTGAGGCGGTGAGAAATTGGCCTAGACCCATTTCTCCATCAGATATCAGGAGATTCTTGGGTTTAGCTAGATATTACCATCATTTTGTTGAATGGTTTTTGTCTATTGCATCCCCCATGTACAGATTGGCTCAGAAGAAAGCTATATTTTATTGGTTAGACTCTTGCGGGAAGAGTTTTCAGGAGTTGAAGACTCGACTCACCTCGGCCTCAGTTTTTACTCAATCAGATGGTTCAGATGGATTTGTTATGTACTATGATTCATCTAGAGTAGGTTTGGGTTGTGTCCTCATGTAGAGAGGTAAGTTCATAGTCTATGCCTCTAGAAAGCTTAAGCACCATGAGAAAAATTACCCTACCCATGATCTTGAGTTAGAAGCTATAGTTTTTGCGTTAAAGATTTGGAGGCATTACTTGTATGGGGTGCATGTTGATATGTTCACAAATCACAAAAGCTTGCAGTGTGTGTTCTCTTAGAAATATTTGAATTTGTGTCAGAGGAGACAGTTAGAATTGCTAAAATATTATGATATGAGTGTTCTATATCATTCGAGCAAGGACAATATAGTGGCAGATGCTCTCAGTAGGTTGTCTATGGGTAGTTTTTCTCATGTTGAGAATGGTAAGAAAAAGTTAGTTCAGGAAGTTCAACATCTTTTTGGGCTAGGTTTCTTCTTAGTCAATTCAGCAGAGGGTAGTGTGTGGGTATAAAATAGTTTAGAATCATCTCTAATTTATTAAGTGAGGGAAAAGAAGGTCAGAGATCCTAGTCTAGTTATGTTGAAAGAGTCAATCAGAGATCAGAAAGTAGAGGTTTTCTCCCGAGGGGGAGATGGTGTGTTACGTTGCTAGGGCCAGCTATGTGTACCAAGTGTAGACGACTTGAGGCAACAAATTCTTGCAGAAGCGCACGGTGCGCATTACTCGATCCATCCAGGAGACACTATGATTTACCGTGATTTGCAGGAGATCTATTAGTGGAGTGGGATAAAGAGAGATATTGAAGAGTTTTTAGCCAAATGCTCAACGTGTCAGAAGGTTAATATTGAGCACCAAAAACCTAGTAGGTCCATGCAGGATTGTAGTATTCCCACATAGAAATGGGAAGAAGTGAACATGGACTTTGTGATGGGTTTGCCTTGTACTCGTTGTCAACATGATTCTATTTGGGTCATTATAGATGGGATGAACAAATGAACTCACTTCTGGCAAGTTCATACTTCATATTCAGGCGAAGACAATGACAAACTCTATATCAGAGAGTTGGTCAGGTTATACAAAGTCCCAGTGTCTATCATCTCAAATATAGGTACCCAGTTTACCTCTTACTTCTGGAAAGCATTCAAAAAGGGTCTTGGTACCCAAGTTCACCACAATATAGTTTTTCAACCTCAGACAGATGATCAAGTAGAAAGGACCATTCAGACTCTAGAAGCCATATTAAGAGCATGCGTGGTCAATTTTAAAGGTAATTGGGATAACCACTTGCCTTTGATCGAATTTTCATATAATAACAACTCTTATTCCAGTATTCAGATGGCTTCATTTGAGGCTATTTATGGTAGGAGATGTAGATATCTAATTGGTTAGTTTGAGGTAGGTGAGACTGAAGTTGTAGGGCCTGACTTAGTATTTGATTCCTTAGAGAAGGTTTTGTTGATCAGATAAAGGCTTAGGGCATCCCAGAGCTAAAAGAAATCATATGCAGATATGAGGAGAAAAGATCTCGAGTTTGAGATTGGTGATTTTGTGTTCTTGAAAATCTCTCCCATGAAAAAGGTGAAGAGGTTCGGTATGAAGGGAAAACTCAGTCCCAGGTATGTCGATCCTTAAAGAATTCTTAGTCATTTTGAAAAGGGAGCTTACAAGCTTGAGTTTCCTTCAAATCTAGCTTCAGTGCACCCAGTATTCCACGTCTCCTTGCTAAAGAAATGCATTGGTGACCCAGCAGTCATATCATATCCTGAGTTGGATAAATTCAAACATATAACAAGATGGTGCTATTTCATAACCCAAGACTCTAGGATAGGTATATATCCGTGACCACCCAAATGAGTCCAACTGTCCCCAAAACTATCAAAATCCATAACTAAATCATAAACTAAAACTAAAAATAATAATGAAACCAAGTTCCATTACATAAAATAAGAGAATAGAACAGTGAGAAATTTCATCCAATGGTATCAACCCCAATACCAATTCCAATATAAGGCGGACACCAATATCGATCCCACCCATGCCAACCCATAGTAGTTCCACAAAAGCCTCTAACCAAAAGAAAACCAATATCCAGTTGGGGCATTCCCCCAACCATAGCCAAAACCAATATCCATAAATAAACCAAATTATATGAAAATGCCCATAATATGAAATGGACACTTCAAAAAGATGGAATCTCACCGCTTCAATTGAAAAGTTGGTTCCAAAATCTGATCACTATGTAGAGAAGTAGAACGGTTGATTCCTGCATCGCGTGAGGATACAGTCACCCGAAGATGGGTTAGCAGGTGAATTCTATCATTAACTCAGGATCTATATATATATAATATAATTCGCATTAGATCCATTAGGTTCTTTGTAGCAATCGGCGACCCTTTCTTCTTTTACTTCGCATAGATTTTTGTCTCCTTGATAGCTAGAAGTTCCACAAATGTATGAAAGGCTGGAGGACTTAGAACCATCCATTCCGGTATGGTTGGATTCTTATATTCATTTTTTAAGGATTCTATGTTTTTCTCTCTTAAGGGTGGATGAGATACTTTTTAAGATTTCTAAATTTTTCTCTCTTAAGGGTGTAACCCCCTGAATGGCCCCGATGCGTGTGGCCGTATGAACTGGAGATACATTAGAGTAGGGTATTCCCAAGTACCCATATCCTCTATAATACATACGTACAGTGTACTTAGAGGATTCCCGTGTACCTCATAGTATCATATAAGGTCTCCATGACCTACTCCTCATATCAGCAAACATGAGTTTCTAGTGTTCGTTCATTGAACTCCCACCTTCACCATTAGCTATCACACACACACATTATTGCCAAATTAAAATCATTTTCTACCAAACAATCCATTATTCTATTTATTATTAACCAAGTATATTAATAGTGGTATCATCATACCGAGTATAACCTGCATGTATTTTCCTTAATCAAACCTTTTAAGTTAAAGGGATTCCCATGTACCCATTTACCAAGTTAACTTGGGGGAGGCCCATGTACCCTACGAGTGTTCCATTATTATGTTTGCTTGGGGTAGTCGTATGTACCCTACAAGTATGTACCCTACAAGGATGTTTACTAACATATTTACTTAGGGGATTCCATTGTACCCCACAAGATGTTCCATTAATCATAACCATCTCCACAAAACCATTTAGAGTTCCATTACTTAACCATACCATGCAATAATCCCATTAAAAGTCCAACAATATAGTAAAAATATTCTCATATACCTATTATCAAACATATTGGAGGCATAGTATTTTCAAAACCAAAGCTAATTACCAAATAACCATTCCCATGCATCCAATTTTCCAAAACCACCATTAAAGCATATAAAATCATAATTAAAATATGGAAAAACCAGAACCAAGCATTTATAACCCAAAACCCCAAATTATATTTGAAAACCCAAAATCATACAATAATCAAACCATGCTTTTAGTTTGAAATAATAAAGAGGGATAAGAACATGCCTTAATTGAGAAGATAATGGAGAGAAATCACCAGCATAAGCCCCAAATTAATTCTTAAGATGAAACCATAGCTTCCTTTGCCCAAGAACTTTAGAGAGGATTGGAGAGGATTAGAGAGGGTTTTCTATGTTTTAATGAATAAAATAATAGGACAAATAACCTCCCAAGTGTTTTAAAAGTCATGGGGCCTTATTAGTTTAAGTGGAAAAATATC
Organism: Capsicum pubescens; assembly: GCA_030864215.1. Classification (NCBI taxonomy): domain Eukaryota; kingdom Viridiplantae; phylum Streptophyta; class Magnoliopsida; order Solanales; family Solanaceae; genus Capsicum; species Capsicum pubescens. The sequence continues at coordinate 252,784,096 of CM061549.1, forward strand.
CAAATTGCCCTCACTTAAACTGCATAAAATTCTTATCAAGGGGTACGACTAACCATACCGATTGGACCCTTCAATACGAGTAGTACCCACCACTCATACCCTAAGCCTCCCCCTTAGATCTAACACTGTCCAAGGTATGACTTACCTAAACCAAGTCATACCCAAAGCATACGACTAGTTCCCATGATACGTACCCCTAGAGGAATAGAATCTAAAGAAAATTGAACACTGCCTATCATACGAGTCCATGGTACGAGTCGTACCCTAGATTAAGGCTCATGGTGATCCACTCATACTCAAATCCAACCTAAGTCACTAAGTCTATGACTAAGTAAAGTAACCAAATAATCTATATCCACCGATACGACTTATATCAAATAAAACTTACCCATTTTAGTAACCCCACCAACCCACCAACTAATACTGTTTAGTATATAACTAACCCATACTACTCGTATCCCTATGTATGAGTCATTTCTCCTAGTTGTATCCTATCCAGAGACCAAAAATCTAGGAAAATTTCTAAGGGCCAGAAACCCAAGTTGTTTTATAACGATTAATACCAAGTATACTCTCCCAAGGATAGATGGCTTATTTGATCAATTTCAAGGTGCTAATTTCTTTTATAAGATAGATCTTTGGTTTGGGTATCATTAGCTTAAGATTAAGGAGGCGTATATCCCTAAGACGGTCTTTCATACTCAGTATAGGAACTTTGAGTTCTTATTTATGTTATTTGGTTTGACTAATGCCTCAGCGGCATTTATGGATTTGATGAACAGGCTTTCCAGGCATTTTTTGGATCTTTTTTCATTGTGTTACTTGATGATATCTTGGTGTATTCTAGGAGTGGGGTGGATCATTCCAATCACCTCTGTGTGGTGTTACAAACCTTGAAGGTGCAACAGTTGTATACCAAATTCTCTAAGTGTGAGTTCTGGTTGAACGTTGTAACTTTTCTTGGTTATATTATTTCTAGTGAGGGTATCATGGGGGATAAAAAAAGGTGGATGTGGTTAAATAGTGGCCTAGACCCACGACTCCAATTAATATTTGGAACTTCTTGGGTTTGGCTGGGTATTATAGGCAGTTCGTGGAATATTTCTTGACGATAGCTGCCCCATTGACTAAGTTGACTTAGAAGAAGGTAAAGTTTTCTTGGTCAAGTTCTTATGAGGGGAGTTTTTAAAATCTTAAGAATAACCTAACTTCGGCTCCAATTTTGACATTGCCTAAAGGTAATGAGGGGTTTGTGGTTTATTGTGATACATCTCTAGTGGGACTTGGTTGCGTTTTTATGCAGCATGGGAAGGTTGTTACCTATGATTCCAGGCAGTTGAAGGTACATGAGAAGAATTATTCTACTCATGATTTTAAGCTTTTAGTGGTGGTTTTTGCTTTGAAAATCTGGTGACATTATTTATATGGAGTGCACATGAACATCTTTTCTATTCATAAGAGTCTACAATATGTGTTCACTTCGAAGGAGCTAATATCAGGAAGAGAAGATGGTTAGAGCTTCTCAAGGACTATGATATAATCTTCACTACCACCCAGGTAAAGCTAACATGGTTGTTGATACTCTTAGTAGGTTGTCTATTTAGAGTTTAGATCATGCGGATAAGAAGAAGCGGGAATTGGTGAAGGATATTCACCACTTGGATAATCTTGGAGTTCATCTCTTAGACTTGAAGAAAAGTAGTGTGATGGTACATGAAGTTATTCGTTCATCTCTTGGTGTAGAGATCAAGGAGAAATAAATGCTAAATGCTATCTGTATAAAAATCAAGGAAGATATAGGTGGGAAAAAGGTGATAATATTTGAGATCATTAGTGATGGTACTTTGTGGTACCAAGGGAGGTTGTATGTTCCTGACTTTGACATCTTGTGATAAAGGATCTTGGACTAGGCACATAAATCATGCTACGTTGTTCATCCCAGTTTAATAAAAATATATCATGATCTCAAGAAGATATATTAGTGGGGTGGTATGAAAAAGGATGTGTCTGATTTTGTGGTCAAATGCGTAGTGTGTCAACAAGATAAAGTTGAGTACATGAGACCTGGGGCCTTGTATCAAGAGATTTATTTTCCAAAATTAAAATGGAAGGTAATTAATATGTATTTAATTACCGTTCTTCCTCAATCTTAGAACCAATTTGATTTGGTTTAGATCATTATGGATAGGATGACAGAGTTTGCTCACTTTTTTTCGGTGCGGACTAACTTTTCGGCTGAGGACTATAAGAGGTTGTATCTTCATGAGATTGTGAAGTTGAATGAGGTACCTATTTTGATTATCTCTGATTGTGGTACGCAGTTTTCATCTCATTACTAGCAGAAAAGATTGGGTACAAAGGTTAGTGTGAGTACTACTTTTCATCTGTGGAAGGATAGGATAGCAGAGAGGACTATTTATACATTAAAGGACATGCTTCGTGCATGGGTGATTAATTAAGATGGAAATTGGTTTGAGCATCTGCCTTTGGTAGAGTTTTCTTAAAACAATAGCTATCATTCTATCATTGGGATGGCCTCTTTTGATTCATTGTATGGTAGGAGGTGTAGATCTCATATTAGGTGGTTTGAGCTTGGGAGGCAAATATATTTGGCCCTAATTTGGTTTATCAAGCTATTAAGAAGGTAAAGGTAATTTGGGATAGGCTTAAGGCTGCCCAAAGTTGCCAAAAGTCCTATGCAAATGTAAGGTGTACAGTCTTAGAGTTTGAGGTTGGGGATAGGGTGTTCCTAAAGGTATATCCCATGAAGGGAGTGATGTGATTTGGTAAAAAGAGAAAGCTCAATCCCCGATATATTGGTCCTTATGCTATTTTATGGAGCATTAGTAAGGTGGCGTATGAATTGGAGTAGCCTTCTAGTTTGAGATCCATTCATCTGGTATTTTATGTCTCTATGTTGAGAAAGTATTTTGGTGATCCTTTTTCGGTGGTTCCTTTGGAAGGATTGGATATATCGGATTTTCTATCTTCTAAAAAGGTCCCGATGGAGATATTGGATCGGCAGGTTCATCGGTTATGGACCAAGGATGTGGCCTCGGTTAAGGTTCTATAGTGGAACCACAAGGTGGAAGAGGCTTTATGGGAAGAGGAAGCGAACATGACGTCCATCTTTGTTTGTTTTCTGCTTCGGATATTCATGTGGAAGGTATGTGTTCTTGACCACATCTTTATTTTCTAACTTGGTTAAAGGTTGGATTGATATTTGATAATGCAAATGAATTATGCTTGTGTTTGACCTACCTTGTCCATCATTCGAGGACGAATGATCCTAGTGGGGGAGACTAAACACCTTAGGTTTGGACCCTTAGAAAATTTCTTGGATTTCTGTATTATGGACATCATACGACTTTTGGGTACCAATCGTATGATGAGGTACGAATGGTATGCTCTTAGTCATATGCTAACCAGTGTTGGTTGGTGGGTTGGATTGCTTTTTAGAATAGGTACTAGTCCTTTGGTTGGTGACGGGTCATATGGTTTATGTTTTCCTTCTCTTAATTTGAGACTTAGTAACTTAAATTGGATTTAAATACGAGTGGCTCACCATGAGACGTAAAATAGGGTACGAGTCATACCATTTACTCGTATGGTAGACAGTGATCAAACTTTTTTTGATCCTATTCTGCCAGGGATACGGTTTACGGATACTAATTGTATGGTTTGGTAGACTTAGTTTGGGTAAGTCGTATAGTAGACAGTGTTGGGTTCAAAGAGGAGGCTTAGTGTATGAGTGGTGGGTACCACTCATATGGAATGGTACGACTGGTATGGTGGAGTCGTACCATCTAACGGGAAATTTAAGCAGTTAAGTTGGGGATAATCTGGATATTTCCCCACTTAACCACTTAAGGATCATGACTTATATCACTATTGGGAAATCATTTAGCTTATTATTCTGATCTTAAACACTTAAAAACTCTCGATAATTCACTCTAAGGCTCTTAGGTAAAGAAAGGCTAGGGTTCCATCTAGAGGATCAATTTGGAGCTTGTACGTGTGATTTCTCTCCATCATCTTCGTAATCTAAGGCATGTACTCCTCCCTCATTGTTTGTTCCAACTAAATGCATGATTTATACAATATTTCCATGGCATGATTATTGTATGATTTGTGGTTTTCAAATATATGATGGGATTTTCGTATTAAATGTTTGGTTATGTTTTTTTCATGTTTCAATTATGTTTTTACATGCTTTAATGGTGGTTTGGACAATTGGTTGCATGTGAATGGTTAATTGGTAATTGGAATTGATTTTGGAAATACTATGCCCCCAACATGTTTGATAAAATGCCTATGAGAATGCTTTTACAATATTATTGGACTTTTAATAGAACTATAGCATGGTATAGTTTGATAATGGGACCGTAACTGGTTTAAATGGTTTCGAATAGTTAAAATGGTAAGGTTTGGTGGTCATGGTTATGGTTAATTAAACTTCCCTATAGGGTACAAGGGAATCCCCTAAGTAAACATAGTCATGTACATCTTGTGAGTTACATGGGATTCCCCCAAGAAAACTTAATAATGGAACACTTGTGGGGTACACGGGATTCCCCCAAGTTAACATGATAATGTGATCTATGGGTACATGGGAATCCCTTTACATAAAAAGGTTGGATAAAGACATTTCTTGCAAGCTATAGTCGGTATGATGATACAAGTACTCATAGCCTTGGTTAATAATAATAGAATAATGATTTGGTTGGATGGTAATGGTTTTAATTGGGTAATAATGGCAGGGTGTGATAGCTAACTGTGAAGGTGCGAGTCCAATGGATAAACACTGGAAACTCATATTTTTCGATAGGAGGATCGGTCATAGCGACCATTATGAGGTACATGGGAATCCTCTAAGTACACTATACATATGTATCAAGGAGAGCAAAGGGTACTCAGAAATCCCCTACTCTTATGGTATCTCCAATTCATGCGGCTACATGCATCGAGGCTCGTTTAAAGGGTTACACTGCCCGTAGGTAGTTCTGGGATGATTATGCTACACATACCCAGGTTAATGGTTTCAAAGGCATGCTAAACTCGACTCTCTTTCCCTGCATGGTTGCATCTATATATATGTATGGTTGTGCGCATATGGTTGGTTTACTGGATGACAATATTTTATCCTTATCTTGAGTTTATGCTAGTGTTCATCTGCTAACCCATCTTCGAGCATTTGTATCCCCACGTGATGCAAGAACCGACCGTTCTACTCCTCTTGCTTAGTGACCGAATTCGGGATCAGCTATTGGATTGAAGTGGTGAGCTTTCTTATTGTATAAGGCTCCATTTCATATCATGAATGTCTTTACATACATTGGTTATTTTATGGATATTGGTTTTGGCTATAGTTGGTGGCATGTCCTAACCGGATATTATTTTTCTTTTGGTTATAGGCTTGTGTGACTACTATGGGTTGGAATGGGCAGGATGGGTATTAGTGTCATTCTTAGTATTGGCAGTGGTATTAGGGATGACACCATTGGACTGGATTTATGATTGTTTCATCCTCTTATATTATGTTATGTACTCGTAATTGGTTATTGTTTTGGTTTTGACATGGCTATTGGTTGGGTTTTAGACAGTTGGACTCATTTGGGTCGGTCATGGTCATAGACCTATCCCAGAGTCTGGATTTGTGCAAATACGCTATCTTGTTATATATTCGTAATTCATTCAACTCAGGGTATGTGTTTGGATGGTTGGGTTGGGTATCGGGGGTGGTCCCTGGTCCTGGTTGTACTTGGGATACCCATTACGACAAGGTCTCGAGTCGGCTTGGGTCAGTTACGTACCTTATTAGCATGAACTCAAAAGTTCAGTTATGAAAGACCTCTCTACTAGCCTCAATCAAGAGAAAAACATCTCTTTTAATGAAATTTGCTCCTTTCCTTTCTCAGCCAACATGTTATCACCTTCCACGCATATGCCATCTAAACCACCTTCCGATGTGGAGGTAGAGAGTTATTAGAAACACTCCAAATCTGTAAAATGAGTTTCATCCAAGATTATACAAATTCCAAATCTGTAAAATGAATTATTTCATCAAAGAATATACATAAGAATTCAAGAAATACTATTACATTATCTTCGATAGAAAGATAGACATGAGACCTTATATGGATAAATATTTTCAGAAATACCAGATTTTTGGGCCAATTATTTCTAAGAAGAATATTTCAGAGAACATCCAGAAAATGATATCATTCCTAAATCAAAGACTTAATCAACTTTGCATTCTATACAACATACAACAAAAATCTAAAAGAAAGACTTGGCAAACTGTCTTCATATCCATTATCAATTAGACAAGTAGTCAATTTTATATCGTAGGCAGTAATTTCTATGAAAACTAATACTCGAAAGGAGGTTAGGCATTTTTCTTTGGTATAAAACAAGTATTATTATCCAAAGTTTTAACAAAGCGTTGATTCCCAAATGTTGCCATGATTAGTGTTTATTTAGTTTATAAAATAAAATTTCTGTTATTTATTTAAAGTTAAATTTTAAGAAGGATATTTAAGTAATTTCATTTTAAACTTTTGGAATTCAACCTTTTAAGGTAGTATGTGTATACATACATATATGTGGATTTGTGTTTCTTCACTCTTACACTAAATGGTCGAAGGAAAATGTTTATTTGGAATCGAATGAACAACGGTCAAAATCAGTAATGTAGCCACGAACATTTAAGTCAATTTAATTAAGGAGTTTAATTGAATTAACTACAAAGAAAATAGCACAAAACTCTCTCAAAGGATTATAACAAGTTAATGGTCATAAAGTGACAAAAGTAATACGTAATTATGAAAAATAAAGGGTATGTTACAATATGCAGGTCCTATTGAGTGGGAGGAATTTGTCACGACTTTCTTAGACAGATTCTTTCCCCAAGAGCTGAGTAATTGTCGATAGTAAAAAATAATAATTCTTTTGGAGATTTCAAATTATTTTCCAACATGAAGAGGGATAGAGGTAGGACGAAAAAGTATTGAGGTACGATGATTAAATAGGACATGACACATATTCAGGTTACCAAGGACATGATCTTAGATAGGGGGATGTTTTTAGAGTAGAAGGTTAGTCGGGTAGGAATGTCGTCATGCATCATAGTATGTTATCTTAGGGTTTAGCGGTAGATATTTATCATTGTTGTTGTTTATTGTATTTCAATTATCATATTATTTTGTGGCCGATTATTATTTTTCTGGTAGATTTTATATTGTTTCCTAGTTAGTTGTTATATTTTCTTTACGGCTTTTCTCCTTTTTTGTATTTTTCTACATATGAGCTCAATGTCTTTCGAAAATAGTCTCTCTACCTCACCGTGGTAATGATACGGTCTGCATACACTTTATCCTCCCCAGACCTCACTTGTGTATTTTTATTGAATATGATTGTTATTATATTAATATGTTTATAGGGACACATATTTGACTTCCACCTTAAATTTAACTTGTTTTATAAATTTTCACAAGATTTATGATATGACATGTCATTCAACATATTAAACAAATATAACATGGATTTTGAGTATTAGAAATTAATTAAGAACCATCTTGATCTTCTAGATCTAGCTAAGGCATTAATAAAATTTAAAGTGTATATGATGAAAAGTTTTATTTTTTATCCTTTATTAGACATTAAGGGCTTGTTTGGTATGAGAGATAAAGAGATAATTAATTTTGTGATTAATTTTAGAATGAGCTTATTTTATGTTTGATTGGGATAAAATTCATAGGATAACTCATCCCAAGATTAGTTACTCTAGGATCGTAGTGTTATTTTTATCTCATCTTGAGGATGTCATAATTAATTCCGAGTTAGCTAATACTCGAACAATTTTCAAAATAACTTGTTTCCAACTAAACGAGCCCTAAGTTGTAATGACCCGGAGATTTGATGAAATATGTGCAATATGTGTTTCTGTGTAAAATGATTGTTTTATCCCTTCCCATAGTTGCATTGTGGTAGTTTTGGGGTGTGGGGTGATTGGCAGGATTTTCGATGTATTTTGGTGCCTTTCTGTGTGATATTGTAGTTTTTGGAGGCTTCGAGAGCCTTATTATGCACTTATATGGTTATATTTTATTTCGTGTTGCGTATGACTAAATGGAATGCGCCAACAGATCTGAAACGTTAATTTTAGGGTGGCAACATATTTTGTTGGGTTTTACGACTTTTAAATCTCATTTCGACCCTCGATTTGAAAAATTGTGATTTTAAATTTCTGGGGTCAACTCTGTGAAAACGATATTTTTTTCAAAATTTTAATATCACCATTAAGTCTAGAGCATCGAATTTAGTATAGTTACATAGTTTGTTTGCGTATATTAGATTTCGAACAAATCTCGAGTACCCCGTTGAAGTCCGTTTTGGACTTAAAAAATCTGGTGCACCATGTTACTGGTGAAATCTAGATTGCAAAGGGTAAAACTCATTTGAGGAATGCATTTTATGCTTTTTTTTTTACCTGGTAACCTGGTGTGATGTATAAATAATCTCTTTTGTCCAATTTTAGCTCATTTTCACCCTGCCTCTTGACAGATAAACATTAAAATAGTGTGAGAACTTAAAAGTGAAGTTTGTGGGTGCTTAGGAAGCTAGTTAACATATATTTTTTTATTCTTTCACAGATTTAAGGTGAGATTTCATCTTTTTCTTACTTTAATTCTTGATTTGTTATTCAAAAATCCCAAAAACCTTATTACTTGATCTATCCCCATATTTCACTTCTTTTTTACTTGAATAATATTTTTAATCCTATAATTATTTATTTTTCCTCGATTTTATCTTCAAACCATTCCCGATTCTTGAATTTTGACGGATTTCAAAGAATTTATCCGGTTAAGACTAAAAATAATTTTTCTTTTATTTGAACCTTATTTTTTACTCGATTTGATTTTGATTTTCAGCTGTAGATTTCTAAAGGTATGAAAAACAGTTTTGAAGTAAAGTTATAATTTTTTCCTTCTTTTTTTAAAAATCTATTTTGGGGGTCCGTTTTGATCCCGAACCAAAAGTAGACAATATAGGTATCGTTGGCTTTATTTTGACGCAAAAATTCTATATTTCTTCATTTTAGTTAATTTTTAGATCGTTCTTGAGGAATAGGGCTTCGAGATCGAAGTATAGCGGATCGATTTTGGTATTCGAGGTAGGTTAATGCTTACCTCTTCAGACTAAGTTGGGTAATCAATTTGTATACCAAAATGAATGTTAATGGTGGGAACTAAACATGAAATATGACTATCTATAAGTTGTGCTCGTGTGGGGACCTAAATGTGATGTAATTGTTGAATATGGGATATCATGTGATATGTGTGATCGTGCGGGGTTTTATGTGATAATTTGATAGCCTTGAATACATAAAAATAATTATATTGTGTTGATTAGAGATGCCTATTGTTGTGTCTTTGGCGTGTTGTGATATAATCATACTTTGTGGGCATGTGATTCATGTGAAAAATATGTGGATAGTGAAAATAGTGAGAGGATATTAGCTCACGTGATTGTGGAATTGTAACATAGTGGTTGACTGTGAATATACTTCATATGGACTGGTTGTAAAAATACATCATGTGGATTAGTTGTGAAAATACTTATTTCAATGATTGACAACCTTGCATCATCATTCCCATGTCATTATATGCATCATTTCACTTATTTGTTATATTGCTTTATATTTACTTATTATCATGTATGTGTACTTGATTTGTGTTTTATGCTATGCATGTGCTTTGAAAACATTGAAAATACTAAAATTACTGAAATTATTGAAAATACTGGAATTACTGAATACTGCTCAAGGTTGTGTGTCAATATCAAGGTTGTGTGTCAACCTCGTGCATTATCATCATCATCATTTTATACACTGCATTTTCTATATTTGTGATGAATGTTGTGATTGAATTTCCATAATGACTTGTTACATGTCTACTTGCTCTATATTCTATTACTTATACTTGATCATCCTGTATATACATGATCTTCTCTGTTTATACTTGTATGTGATATGATGTATACTTGTGTTATACTTGTTGTATTGTTGTTGTATTTGTGATATATATTAAAATTGTTAGTGCAAGTGGTGTGGCTATCATTGTGGGATATTTTCTTGTTGTAGGTGATGTGTCCTTAGTATGTATTTTGTGTACTTTATTTTCTACTTTGCTCGGTCGGCCTATGGTATCTACTGAGTACAAGTAGACCGTACTCACTCCTACTGTACCATTTTGGTGTAAATTCAAGTTCGGTTGCACCCCACATTGCTTGACTAGAACGATTGTTGGATCTTTCAAGGAAGTTGATGATTTTTAAACGTTCAGGTGTCAACCTTTCTCTGTAGACTATGTCTTTACTTTCATTTCAGAGACAGAGTTTCTCTTGTATTTGAATATCTTATGTATTTCTATGGATTTGAGTTGTACTAGATACGTTCTTATACTGTTGACACCTTATTTTGGAGAGTTATGACTGCATTGTTACGTTTCTTTCCGCAGTTATTATACTTGTATGGTTTGATTTCATTCTAAAAGTCTTACCATGGGGTAATTATTGTCTTTTTTCCCTTTGTGTATTGGCTAGGGTGATAGGTTTATTTGTCAAGGTTCGTCGCGATAAGTATCATCATGACCCTTTGAATTTTGAATCGTGACGTAAGTGCAAAATGTTAATTAGTTTGACTCATAGATCATGTAAGTAGAATTTAAAGAAACCATTAATAAAGTATTGATTGACTAGTTTTTTATTAGAGAGTTATTTTTCTGAAATCTGAAGTCATGAGAAGTCCTGCGTATAAATTTGTATTTTTGTTGATATAAACTAATATTATTCATGAAACTATCAAATATTTTGAGATTATCATTTTTATTGATACAGAAACATTCAAAGTTTCCATTAGTTTCAGTTTTATCTTAAGATTTAAATAAGGCTAATATTTATATAAGAATGTGTATCACGAATTAAAAAAAGATATTAAAAGAGACTAAATAAGGTAGGGTAGGATGGGTCAAAATATTAGTGGGTCAAGGTTTACCTGCCCCAGCCTGCTCCATTGCTATCCCCATCTCTTACTAAAAAAAAGATGAGGTAAATGTGGAATATACTTCCTACGATAGATAAAAGAGTAGATATTATTTCTCATTTTGTGTATGCTCACTCTATACAACTGCAATACACTTCATATGTTAGATCTAACCATAAAAAATATACAAAGTATTGACCATATTTTGGTTGGTCAAGAAAAATGCCATCCCTCTTTCTGCTCCCAATTTTAGTGCCTAAAGGTAACATTTATCCATATTGATAATGCCCTCAATAGATTGAGGAAGCCTACTATATTGAAGAAGGACTGCATTTGGTTCATCTCATGGCTAAGGGATGTGAACTTCTTGGTTGTTTGGTTGGCCTCCCTATAGCAATGTTTCAAAGAGAACTTTATTGCTCAACTTCAAATATATAGATTGAACCTCTTTGTTGATTTTCCAAGGGGTACTAAAATTTTTATTCACACAATCCACTAAAAGGTTTGAGTCACTTTCAGCTTGCACATGTTTCATATCATAATCTAGACACCCATTCATACCAAAGAGAAAAGTGTTGGCCCCATCCCTTCTCGCAATATCAATAATAATATGTGTTGGAATAATGGCATACCACATTCCATCCATATCAGTTTCATTCATCATAAAAAAATAATCTCATTAAATTTCAAACTGCAAGAATTAAAATCTTTTGGCAAGTAGTTACAGAGTGGTCTGCAGTTGAACCACCATCAAATCAAAAGGAGATATCACCTTTGGCCACTTTCTATAAAATTCTTTTTACCCAATTTTTTTTAATTAATCTTGCAAATGACTATCTCCAAGTGAAAGTACAAGAGTGACAACTCCTAATCAGAGGATCAATTCTTTGGAAATACTTGAATAAAGGAAAATCTTTTCGAAGAAAGCTAGAAGTCCCGAGATTTCACCAAAACTTTGTTACAAGAAAAATACGAAAGTTTCCTAAGAGGCCTCTTATTGTTTGGTCTTAGCAATAACATTTTTTATGAATTAAATTTTGTGAATCGATGAGAATAAGAAGGATTACCCAATAGGTCTTGCTAAATAAATGATTGTACATGTGAAGGGCTAACACTTCATGCTTGATTAAAACAAGACTCTTTTTCCTCCTTCAGAATAGTAACTGGATATATCACTCTAATAACTTGTGCAAAATGTTGTTGATTATTTCAGAAATAATTTTTTTTCCTTCCTGCTTATGCATAGAGGGGAACACAAATATTAATGAAAAACTCCTTATAGACTATGCCAATGATCCCTTGTATCTTATTAATCTCAGGAGCTTTTACCAAAATTAAAAAATAAAAATCTCAGGAGCAACATTTGATGCCAAAATAAGAGCCTTTAATTTATTGATCATCTACTTAGAGACTCTTTCATACACCTCTTGAACTTCTAAGATAAATCCTAAAGAGTTCCTACCTAACCAGGGGTGGCTCAAGAATAAGGATGGTAAAGTGTTTGTTTTAGGCCTCCAAAAGTTTGAGGCTCTAAAATTTTAATGATAAATTTAATGATTTTAACTTTATTTGAAAAAATAATGAAGGTTGTGAAATAAGTCTAAAAATATTATCTAAAAAATGAAAGATAAAGAAAATATAGCGTCTAATTTTTATCAAAAGTATTTTAGAACTTTGAATTAAAAACTCAAACTTCATGTTAATAAATAAGTTTTAACAATAACATCTAAGTTAATGTATTGCAAATAAACATCTAACAACTAGTTCTCTAAAATTAATCCATACTTTTATTAATAATCATATTAGTATGTGAAGTTAAAGGTTATGAGTCTTTTAAAAATACTACACCAAAAAAACAACTAATATGTAAGAGAAAAAGGATAACTTTTAATTATTGCAATATTATTTTTGTAAGTATGTGTATACATTTAAGGTCTCCTATTAAAATTTGAGTTTAAACTATTAATTTTATTGAGACGTCTTTACACACAACCTCTAAAAGAAAGGATCACATAATCAGTCAAAACAAGATGATTAATGAGTGAACATTTATTATTTGTAAAGAAAGCAATAAAACCATGAATATTAAAAATCTTTGTAAGGTTTTTAGAAAATAATTCAGCATTGTGCATAAATAGAGAAGCGAAAAGAGATTTTTCTGTCTAAGTCTGTAATATCTCGTATTTGTATCACTTAAATAACACTATCTAGAATGACTTTTAGAACCCATGTATAGATGGTAAGCCATGTTTAGACATTGTGGGAGGTGTTGGGGGTGATTTAGGACCTTGAAAATGAGTGTGCGTCACAAGGTAGACCCTATGCTAAGGCCGTGCGTCGCATGGATATCGCCAACAGCCACTGGAATGGTTGTGAGATAGGCTTGCGTCCTCTACTTGGGGATAGGAGATTAACATGTGTTGCCCAATTGTGGCTAGGCGATTGTCATGCGTCACCCACCTTGAGCTGGGCAATTGCCATGCACCGCAGGGTAAAGGTAAAGAACCATAAGTGCTCTGTTTTTTATTAATTTGAGGGAAATAAGGTCTTTTCATCATCCCATATCCGTTTCTAAATCAATATGGACGAAATTAAGGTCCTTAAATACATATTAACACTCACAAAATCCCTAATTCATCTTCCTTAAGTACAAGAAGAGAAAACTACCTAGGGTAGGAGAAATTAAGCTTCAAGGGTCAATTTTCTCAATGTTTTCATCAATTCAAAAGTATGTTATACTACCCTAAATTTCATGGGCATAAATTTATCGTTTAAACAAGCTTTTAAGGTATATAATTTTGTACATGATATGGATTTTTTAAATGATTGAAGAGCATGCATTGTAAACCCGTTTCATGATGAAATCTTGTATAAACTATGAGGTTGTTTTCCTAAACTTGAATTGCTTTTATGTGTACATGTGTTACTAGTTTGAGAAGTTACATGAGAGCATGGTTTGCGTAATTTTCTCTCTTGATATGAAACACATTATCTTAATAATGTTGTGAATTGTTTACACTGATGGTTAAGAGTTTGAGTTCAAATATTTTGCCAATATTTATGGATTGTTATTTTCTTATGAACGAATTGAGAGGAGTTTTTCCTTGTTTTATAAATCCCCATATTTCCTAATACAGAATTTGCATCTGCCTGATGAAAGAGATGACCACCGTATGATAAAGTATTGAAAAGGGAGTATTTTGCATAAGTTTTCATGTATTTTGAAACAACAACTCTCACTTGTGATATTTAAAATCTTTTGGGTGGTTATTTACATTCTTTTGAATAAAAAGGACTATGGATATGAAGTTGTGTGATATGAGTGACTTTCAAATTGGGGTATGACGATACCTTTTTATGATATTCCCTTAAAAGGATCAGGAGTGAACTCTTATAAGCATGATGTATGGTTTTAAAGAATTAAAAATGGGCTTAAAGAGAGTTAGATAGTTACTCGAAGAAGGCATTTGAGTGTAAGAACTCTTTGCTGGAAACCGAGTTTTGTTGATTCAGGAGACATAATTAGATATGGCTAATGTATACTTTCCCTTGAGGTACTAGTGTACTAGAATAGTATTTAGGACCCCAATCCTTGCGGAAAACTTGGATTTCGGGGCTTGGCCGCCGAGTCAAGGGTGGATTCCATATAGCCCGTGGGATTGTAGAAATGTAGGGTCTACCATCTAGCTCAGAAGTAAAATAAAGAGTCGAGTCATTATTTTAAGAAAGTGTTTTGAAGTTCACCAAATTATTTCCATGTGTTTTAATTTATCTTATACTAAACTGCTTTATGAAATGCTCTCACTTATGTTGTATTAAAACATGCATTATTTTTGGATTGTTTTTTTATACAAACACCTTCGAGTATTGACCCCCTATATTTCAGGTTCTGAGGCCCAGTCCCCTGGTCCTACAAACCAGTAAATTGTTTTCAAGACTTTCAGAGATTGGTGAGCCTCCCTTACACCGGAAGGCATCTGTACCATGTGTTGTTTCTCTTTATGGTTTTATTGGTCCAGTTGGGGGCCTTGTCCCAGCTTAGATAGACTGTTGTTTTCATTTCAGTAGAGACTTCGTAGACTTTTTCAGAATGAATTTGGATTTTATTATAGGTCATGTCCTGAATTGTTAAGTTTGAATTAATGGGATTGTTATGTTTCCTTTATCTTCCGCATTTTCTTTTTATCTCTCATGACTTATGCTTATTATAACATGTTGAGTAATCTCCCAAGTTTTGATGGTTCGAGATACCCGTCGCGGCTAAGGCCTTGGCTTGGGTCGTGACAAAGTCCTCCTTAAGATTGCCATTGACAGGAATAAAAAATAATAATTACTAGAGATATGCATGTATATAAGATCAAAACAGAGTTCTCGTGATCCTCATTAAAATATTATAAATTAATATATGATATGAAATATAAAGAAAAGAAGAAGAATGGAGAGAAAAGAGGAGGCTTCTTTATTTCTCTTGAATGAGAGATCGTAAGATTGAGAATACAATGAACAAAACCCCTTCTATTTATAGGAAAAAATACTCCTAGTTTTTGACTAAAATACAGATACTTCAAATCCTGATAAATATCAACTAGATCTTGATAGATATTATTAGATCTTGATAGATCTTATCTATATTCTTGATAGACATTCACTATAATGTAAATACATTTATAACACTCCCCCTTGAATGTATAGATAGATAATGTGCCTCGTTAAAACTTTACTAGAAAAAATCCAAGTAGGAAAAATCTAGTGAAGGAAAAAGAGTACACATCTCTAACAATACGCATATAGGCTCCCTCATTAAAAACCTTACAAGAAAAACCCGATGGGACAAAACCTTAAAAGGGAAAAAGAGTACAGCGAGTATTTGCTCCCCCTGATGAGAACATCAATGAACTTTTGCATCCCAATCTTGTGCATCATCTTCTTGAAAGTTGCAGTTGGAGGAGACTTAGTGAATAGATTAGTCACATTGTCACTTGAATGAATCCATTATTTTGTAGCTCATGTATGTAGAAAAACTTTGATGAAGTGTGCTTCGTTCTATCTCTTTTTATGAATACTCCATTAAGATCTGCTATGCATGTTCCAGTATCTATGTATAAAATGTGGGTACATTTTTACATTTCAAACTATATTTTTCTCGAAAGAGATGTATCATGGACCTCAACCATACACATTCTCAGCTAGCTTCATGAATAGCTATTATCTCAACCTGGTTCGATGAAGTGGCTAGATAGACTGCCTTGCATATCTCCAAGATATGACAGTATCCCCGCATGTGAACACATTATATGTTTGAGACCGAGATTTATGTAGGTGATACGCCCAAATTACAACTCTCAATAAAAAGTGTAAGCGGCCGCTGTCAAATATAGAACCCAACTCGGTTGGGTGTCAAATCCCACAGGGAATACTATGCTCATTAAGTGTCGTAATTGTTATTAGACTGTTGATCAGATTTTCTTAACCAAAATGGGGGTTTGGTTTTTATTTAATTTGTAAAATGATAAATTGTAACAAGATTAGTTCAACTAATGATTTTCTCCGTATTTCATAACTTTATGAGATTAATCAAACCAGGGTTATGATCACCAAAATGCCAGCATCATTTGGGTTGTAAATTATTTATGAGTTCCACTTAACAAATTCAATTGCAAGAAAGGTTGAATCCTATTCTATATCCATTAGTTTCTCAACCTAAATGGATAGGTTATCCTGTAATTTTCTCAAACTCATAGGATGCCTTATTCTTTCAACCTAATTCTCATACAAGCTAATCCTATTAAGGCATTAGCTATTACTATAAAGGTTAAGGCCCTTAGAATTCATGTAAAAACCTTCTTTTCCCCACAAACACTTTCCTCTCAGACAAGTGGTGTTCTAGGGCTTACTCCTCAAGTTTGTAACCAAGAAAAGTCATGAAATTGAAGAAACGTTTATGCAATGTTATTCAATTATGGAACTCAAATTGATTCCCAACCCATAGATTCATTTCACATTAAGTATCCCATAACCCTAGTTATGAGATTTATCCACAACACTCCATAGAAGATAAAGAATTCATTCTTGTATTATTCATAAGTAAATGGAAAGTTTACTTACAATGAACCCCAAGAATCAGTTCTTGAATCTTCAATGATCAGTTGTTTGATACTAAAATTCCCCAAAGTACTTGGATACCAAGAAGTTCAATAGATGAAAAGAAAACTTGTAAAAGGTAAAAGATGCGTTCTTAACCCTAAAAGTTGGTATTTATATGTACCATCTTAAAAAAAGAATTTAAAATTTAAAAAACAGAAAAATCGGGTCCCATTTGACGGTCCATATGACAGACTGTCAAAGATCTGACGGTCCACCATCTTTCCCGTAACTCTATTCATCCAAATAGCAATTTATGGATAACATCTGACGGTCCACCTGGTAGTCCATCGATGGACTGACGGTCCGCCATCTTTACCGTCGTGGAGTCCTTTTGGAAGACAACTTTTGGATAAGAACTGACGGTCAGTATGGTGGTCCATCCCAAGATTGACGGTCCACCATTTTTACTGTCATGGAGCTCCTCTGGAGAATAGGTTCTGGATAAGCCTTGATGGTAAATCTGGTGGTCTGTCCCATGTCTGACGATCCACCACCTTGATCGTCACCAAGTCCCTCTGAGAAGTAGTTTCTGGATAAATGTTGACGGTCCATCTGGTGGTCCGTCACATGTCTGACGGTCCACCATATTATCTGTCACTCGACTCCTCTGGAGGCCTTGTTATGGTTCAACTTGACAGTATATATGGCGGTCCGTCGTAAACCTGACGGTTCGTCATTTTGACCGTCAGTTCCCCTTTTCTGCTACTTTTTCCAATTTTCTTCTGTGGTTATCTCCTTTAACTGAAACACTAAAAACCTTCATTAAATATCACTTTGGTTACTTGAAAACATACAATTTTCCTAAGAAAATGATGCTAAATATTTTGTAAAACACCAGAACATCAACACCCTCAACTTAAGATCATTGCTTGTCCTCAAGCAACTCAACACCAAATTGCGCACATGAACAATAAAATGACAGAAAATCAACCATTGAAACATTCTCTTATGCAATCATTCACTCATCAGCTTAATCTCATGCATTTAACACAACAGAATCCACACCCAGTATTTTTTATAATTCAGCACACAAGCATGAATGTTACATCCCACGGATAAAAGCAAATTCAGTAAAACTTTGATTTCCCTCACAACAAAGAAGTTCACCACTCATTATATGATGTGAACACTGTCCATCTCTCACACTCACCAAAAAAAAAGTTTCAAACATAGCCTAAGTATCCATAGGCTTGCCCTGGCCATACGACACGTCCTCACGGTTGAATCACTAGGATCAAACAGGTCTTTTCAAGTCTTACAACAAGGTTTAAGATTAGGTGGGGTATGTTTTCGGGTGAAGTGACTCATTGAAACTTAACTCTCCTTGCCTTAGCATATTTTCACCCTCAATCTGCTACTTATGTCTTTTTTTTTCGTTTTTTTAATAGAAGAACCAGTCACCCTCAACTTATGTTGATGCAGGCAGTGACCAATTATTTCTAATTGGATTCTAGCTCACACTCCATTGAGGTCTTTCATTTTTTTGACACTATCCACCCTCAACCTAGATGTTTCATCTAAGTTAAAATATACAATGTTAGCATTTGGCTAAGTTTAGAGCTTAATGTTAAAGTCCTATGGAGAGTTACTGGCAGGGGCAGGAGGTTAAACCAATTCTTAGAGGTACAAGATGGGTTCAAACAGGAACAATCTTTCAGGTCGGGTTGCTTCTTTTGGTTAGAAGGTTTAGAACTTCAAGGAGGCCTGTTATCCTATCCTAATGAATCCACTAGAAGACTGTATCCATGGCTCGGGAAAGTTCTAGGTATTATCCTATGAAAGAACTACAAGTAAATCCTCACATCCATAGGCATCAAAGTTAAATATCCTTTACAATTCTTTGAATGTTCATTACATGATTCATGCACTTTTTTACAGACCAATGTTGAATACAGAATTACTGATGGTTATTTGCATATGCTTAACTGAAAAACTAAATAATTACAGACACATGTTCAACGTTTTATGCCAACATCATTCATTCTCTATATTTACAACTAAGTGGTGAAACAGAACCAATTCATTGATTGTCATTAAACACTTGTATTTACATTATGCTTTGCAGAATTTAAATGCAAAAATAAAAATAACCTAGACATACCGCTTCTACTACATAGCATATGATTCGATTCAGAATATCGACAACAACATCCAACGATGGTGTAAATACCCCCACCCCCACACAGAAAACTATGCATTGTCCTTAAAGTAATAAGTTACCGTACATGAGAATTGGGATATTTACGTGTCCTCTCACTCCTATGAGGCATCTATCAAGTGTGGTGAGTCTTCATCATCCTCACCTTGCAAAATATTGGCCCCTATGGTGGTAGGAGCACTCACAACTTCACCCTCAACATTTTGAGGGATGGTTTCCCGAATTGAACTTGCACTTTGCCCCCTTTCTGGGGCAGCACTAGTATAAACTCCTTCCACTTCATTTTCTTGTTCTCTTTGCTTCCTTTCATCTTCCTTCTTTGATTTCTTCACAGCTCTCCTTAGGTTGTGCTAGTCTAACTCCTCAGGTGACATTGTTTCTCTCTTTCTCCTTTTTTCTTCTTTCTTTGCTGCTTGTTCATCCATTTGTTGCTTGCCTTTATCCTTCACTGGTCTACCCATCAGATCTAGAATACCCTCATCATCATCACTTACCGCCAGAGTCAGATCAAATGCAGGAGTTTGTGATTTTTTCTTCTTTAACTAAGCTATGTCAGCCTTTGCCTGCTCAAATTCAGCCATGAGCTTGGCAAGATCAGGAAGAGATAGTGAATCTAGCCTTTTATTGATGTGAGCTTCCATGTTATCCATCCTCACTTGAATAGTTTGAAATGGCCTAACTGCTTCGGCCATGATTTCATCTACAAAAGGTTTAAAATATCCATCCCACTTTTCAAACTGCTTCTGGAACCTCTTTTGATTCTTCACAACTTTGACAAAATTCACCGGGTTGAATCTGTATTCCGTAAAATCTGCTCTACTAGCAAACTGCGTAGAATCTGATCCTGCAGACGTACCCTGGGGCACATAATCAGAAGGCACATATGTGGTAATGGGTAAAGGCATACCTTCGGGCATTTTTGTGGCTTTGGGAACTGGTACAAAATGAGACTGATGTGTTGGAGGCTTGTTCACTCGAATGTCAAACTTCAACTCATCTCTGGACTTCTCAATGTCCTATTTATGGGTGGGTGAAACTTCATTATCAACGCCTCGAATCAGCGGCACACCAGTTTTTTTGCATAATACAGTAATCAAACATGGAAAGGTATGGAAGTAGTTTGCTTATGTGCTCTCACAAATATCTCGTCTGCAATTAGCTAGCCGAAATCAATGTCCAAACCTGAAATCAAACTGGCTACCATCACGTACCTGTGATTATCCAGGTTTCCATCTCTTTTAGTTGGTATTAACCTCAATCGAACAACAGCCCACCAGAACTTAGCCTTGAAACTAAGTGTGAATTTTGCAATGCATTCTTTGGGGTTAGTTGCCCAGGACGGATTTCCATCATCAGTGATCAACAATGCTACCCAATGTCTCTGGCTAGAAGCATTTCTCATTCTATATTCGAAATCAGGGACAGTAGGTAGAGCTTCGTATGCTAGCCCAAACAACAGTCTGTTGATAGTTCGGGCCGAGATATCAACAACAACTCCTCGGACTGGAACAGACTCCCTGTTTGGTCTATTCGAAATCGAAGTCCCCTTCGGACATTTAGATTTTACCAGAAAAATATAATTTGTAAAGAATTCCCTTACCCAGTTTGGTTGGTACTCCCCTGGTGGCGTGCTCATCCATGCCAATCCATAATCATTGAATCGACGTTCCAGTTTTGGATATTCATGAAGCTCCGTGGCCATAATCTGATGTTCATCAGAGAATGATCTCCGGATCTCTCGAGAAGTGGGATGCAACCCATCATAGAACTCTTTTTGTGCTCCCTCAATTTGCCACCTAATAGAATCACATACTTGGGGATCCTTCCGTTCGATCACGTTTTCAGCTTCAGGTTCAGGAACTTCTCCTTAGTTCTCCACATTAGCCACTTCAGTTTTACCTTCTATAGGTGATGTTTGAGTTGAAGCAACTGCCACTTCATCTGGGCTTGAATCGGTGAAACTAATGCTATTGTTACTCCCCTCCTCAGACTGGGGGATTATGATAGCTTCTCTTTCTATTTTCCTGGTGTTATAGGCCGGTGTGGATGTGTTTCTACCTCGCTGAGATTTTCCTCCCTTGGTTTGTGTATTTTTAGGAGCCATGTCACCTGAAAATGGATTAAGAAATTAGTGCAAGATAAAACACAGGCAAAACAGTTCACAGTGAGGCCTGACGGAAGATTTGATGGTCCACCAGTGGTGGGATGGTCCGTTAGATCCACCGTCAGCTTAATCCAGTATGTTTTAATTTTTTTACTTTTGGGACGGTCAACTTGGTGGTCCGTCGAAAACTTGACGGTCCACTAGTCTGACCGTCAAATACAATCCAGAAACTCATTGTCTTTGACCTTTGGGATGGTCAACTTGGTGGTCCATCACAAAGTTGACGGTCCGCCATGTTAATCGTCAAACCTTCGTCCTCAGGTACATTTATGGGTTCGACTAATTTTCAGCGCAGCTTAAGATCAAATCAATTTTTAGCTTGAGCAACAACATTGAAACCACATTTTAAGCAAGACTTCATCCACTAAATCAAACTTAAACATAAATCATTCAAAATCAACACCATTAGACCAAATCATGAAACAATCCATGCCCTTACTTTTCAAATGAATAAGAGGAAAGAAGTAAATGCTCATACCTTAATGTTGCAGTATTCTATTTGCTTGAGACTTCAGAGACTGAACTACTTGCAACTTCTATTACTTCTATTACTCTTTAGTTTGTGATGGGGATAGGGAAAGAATGACCTAGCTTAAATAGAAAAGTAATGGAGGAGTGGAAGAGTCTCAGATAGGATAACTCAGTTCAAGTTCTTTGAATCTTGGAGAAGTGGAAAAATCAAAGGTCATGAAATGGTTACAAAGAGTGTACCCACTCAATTTTATTCTTAAAATCTCATTCTGGGTCAAATACAGAGTACTTATAAAGAGTACCGATTTAACCCAACCCGATTCAGAATTAGGGTTAAAGTGACAGTCGAATTGATGGCCCGTCATAAGTGTGATGGACCACCACTGGGAATGTCACCCCTCAGTTGAGTCGATGATTTTCTGTTTTAGTGTGACGGGTAATGAGACGATCAGCCACAGTCGTGACGGTCCACCGAATTGGCCGTTACTACTTACCAGAATGCAGGTCAGCAGTCTCGCTTCTAACAGCTGCTTTGACGGTCCACCATATACTTGATGGTCCGCCACTCATGCCGTCATTCCCTATCCAGTGAATGCATTTTCCTTCCTATTTTTGATGGTTGAGTGTGGTGGTCCGTCAGTAGTTTGGCGGTCCATCAAGTGTACCGTCGCAACTTTCCGGTAGCTCAAATGCTCCTAATTTTACTCTTTACAGCACTTCTAGTCCTTCACACTTCATAAGCACATCAAAATTTCCCAAAAACATACAATAGACTCTACTTATGGTTACAATAACATGTTGTGGGTTTTCTCCCACTAGCGCCTGATTTAACATCGCGGCACGACTTAGGTATCTCGAATACTCAGACTTCATCAAGGTAAATGACATCAACACTTTTTATTAGGTCTTTTAGACTAATATAAAGTTTGATTCTTTTCCCTTTCACTTTGAAGACACTACCATCTTTGTTTTCAAGATAAACTACTCCAGATGAGTAGACTTGGCTAATTTTAAATGGGCCTGACCATTTAGACTTTAACTTACCCGGAAATAGCTTCAGTCTGGAGTTGAAAAGAAAAACCAATTCACCTTTCGTAAATTCTCTCTGTGTAATCCTTTGGTTATGGAATTTCTTCATCCTTTCTTTGTACAAGTCATCTCTTTCATAAGCTCTGAGACGAAATTCATCCATCTCATTAATCTGCTCTAATCTTAGATCAGTTGTTTCCTTCCAATGCATATTCAGCCTTTTTAGAGCCCACAAGGCCTTATGTTCCAGCTCAATTGGCAAATGACATGCCTTCCTATAAACTAGATGATATAGTGACATGCCAATTGGTGTCTTAAAAGCAGTTTGATACGCCCACAAGGCGTCATCGAGATTTCGAGACCAATCTTATCTACTGGCATTCACCATTTTGGCGAGAATGGCCTTGATCTCACGACTCGACACCTCCACTTTCCCACTAGTTTGTGGGTGGTAAGGAGTTTCTACACGGTGTTGTTTCACTCCGTACTTCGCCAGCACATCCCTGAAGACTTTATTGCAGAAATGGGATCCCCCATCACTTATGATTGTTCTTGGTACTCCAAAGCGGGAGAATATATTCTTTTTCAGAAATGCCACAACTCTTTTTCCTTCATTGTCAGCCAACGCCACAACTTCTACCCATTTTGATACATAGTCTACAGCTACTAGGATGTATTTTAACCCATACGATCTTACAAATGGGCCCATGAAGTCAATGCCCCATACATCAAATAACTCTACTTCCATCATCTTAGACATTGTCATCTCATGACGTTTGGAGATTGATCCTTGTCTCTGACGTTGATCACATCTACGAATGAGCTCATATGCATCTCTGAATACTGTGGGCTAATAGTAGCCACTCTGCAGTACTTTTTGAGTAGTGTGGTCGCCTGCATGGTGACCACCAATAGGTGAAGCGTGGCATGCTTCCAAAATATTCAGCATCTCCACATCTGGTACACAGCGCCTAATAACACCATCTGCACATCGCCGAAAAAGATAGGGCTCATCCCAGAAATACTGGGTAACATCATGAAAGAACTTTTTCCTTTGATGAAAGGAAAGATTATATGGCATCACCTCACTTACCACGTAGTTTGCGAAATCAGCATACCACGGAATCTGCTCGAACTTAGCAGCTAGTATTTTCTCATCCGGAAAGGAATCATCAATATCTAACTTGTCCTTGATTTCTTATTCGCATTCAAGTCTGGATAAGTGATCAGCAACCTGATTTTTGCACCCCTTGCGATCCTTTACCTCAAAGTTGAATTCTTGAAGCAACAATACCCACCGGATCAATCTTGGCTTCACATATTTCTTAGCCATTAAGTACCTCAGAGATGCATGATCCGTGTGGACCACCACCTTAGTCCCTAGAAAATACGCCCTGAATTTCTCAAAGGCGTAAATCACAGCCAGAAGTTCTTGTTCAGTGACAGTGTAGTTCTTTTGAGCCCCATTCAGGGCTTTTCTGGTATAGTAGATTGGGTGAAACAACTTATCCTTTTCCTGGCCCAACACAGCTCCAAGCGCCAACCCGCTAGCATCGCACATTAGTTCAAACGGCTTTATCCAGTCGGGAGAAATAATAACTGGAGCCTCTACTAACTTCCGCTTAATGCATTCAAATGCCTGTCTGCAGTCATCATCAAAAGAGAACTTGGCCTCTTTTTCAAGAAGTTTGCACAATGGGTTTGCAACCTTCGAGAAATTCTTTATAAATCTGCGATAGAATTCTGGATGTCCAAGAAAGCTATGCACCCCTTTTATAGAGATGGGGAGAGGTAGTTTCTCGATAACCTCAAATTTGTCCTTATCCAGCTCAATACCTTTCGTAGAAATTTTATGACTGAGAACAATGCCCTCTATCACCATGAAGTGACATTTTTCCCAGTTAAGTACCAGGTTAAACTCTTCACACCACTGTAATGCTTGACTTAGATTCAGCAAGCATAAGTCAAAGGAATCTCCAACCACTGAAAAATCATCCATAAAAACCTCCAAGGTGTCTTCAACCATATCAGAGAAAATCGACATCATGCACCTCTGGAATGTATCTGGTGCATTACATAATCCAAAGGGCTTCCTTTTAAAAGCAAAGGTTCCATATGGGCACGTGAACATCATTTTCTCCTAATCCTTAGGAGAAATAGAGATCTGATTATACCCGGAATACCCATCCAAGAAATAGTACCAGCCTCTGCCTGCCAATCGATCAAGCATCTGATCCATGAATGGTATTGGAAAGTGATCTTTCAGTGTCCACGAATTTAGCTTTCGATAGTCCATACACACCCTCCAACCTGTGATAGGCCTGAGTGGAATTAGCTCATTCTTCTCGTTGGCCACTACCGTCATACCTTCTTTCTTGGGCACACACTGTACAGGACTCACCCATTTACTGTCTGAGATTAGGTACACCACCCCTGTATCTAGAAACTTGATGATTTCTTTCTTCACCACCTCTTGCATAGGTGGATTTAGGTGACTCTGATGCTCAATAGTGGGTACACAGTCTTCTTCTAACTGAATCTTATGCATACATATGCCAGGAGGGATACCAATTATGTCTGCAATAGTTCAACTAATAGCTCTCTTATATCTCTTAAGAATAGAAATGAGAGCTTCCACCTGTTGTTCACCGAGATCAGCAGTAATAATAACTGGTAGTGTATTTCCACTACCCAAGAACACATACCTCAGATGAAAAGGTAGCTCCTTTAAGTCTAACATTGGTGGCTCTTCAATGGATGGCTTCGCCGGTGGTGAAGGCCGATTCTTAAGGTCAAGATCCAGCTTCTTGGGGGCATAAGAATACGAGCCCATTCCTGTCAAACCATAGGCAGTTTCTTCGTAATCATCAATATCCTCACGATCAAAGTTCATGAGCACAGCAGCCAATGGCGTAACAGTAAACTGCTCCTCCAAAGATAATTCCATCTCTTCCTCATAATAAATATCAACTATAGAGAACACATTCATTTCTTTGGGCTGCTTCATTGATTTGCATACATCAAAATGAACCACTTCATCGTTCATCTGGAATAAAAGCTCATTTTCTCGCAGATCAATAAGCACACTTTTGGTTGTGAGGAAAGGTCGACCAAAGATTATGGACACCTCGAAGTCCACCTCGCAATCCAAAATAACAAAATCTGTAGGAAAAATGAAGGTAGCCACCTTCACTAAAACATCATACAAAACCCCAACAGGTCATTTTACCGACCTATCTGCCATTACAAGCCACATGATGGTTGGTGTAGGATCTCCCAACCCCAACAGTTTATAAATGGCTAGTGGCATCAAATTAATGCTAGCCCCGATATCATATAAGGCCTTGGCAAAATCCAAAGACCCCACCGTACAAAGAATAATGAAGGCTCCCGGATCTGCCTTCTTCTGAACTAATGACCTTGTAGCAATCACACTACAATGATGGAGATTATCAACTGGTTCATAACTTGCTGCTCTCTTCTTTGTCAAAAGGTCCTTCATGAATTTGGCATACCCTGGCATTTTCTCCAATGCCTCAACCAATGGCACATTTATAGTCAGCTACTTCAACATAGACATGAATCTACTGAACTTCATGTCGTCAGTATTCATTTTTAGACTTTGAGGGAAGGGAGGTGGTGGTTTCTGCAAAGTTTTAACCACAAGTTCTTTTTCCTTGTCCTTCTTTTGTTCAAATGTAATAGTCTGTTGACAATTAGGTACAGTATATGGAATAACCCTATCTGATCTTGCAGATTTCATAGAATTATCAATATCAGCTTCATCCGCATCTTCTGCTATCACATCAACTACCGGCTTACCCACAGATTGTCTCTCCAACACCTTACCACTTCTAGTGATAATTTCCATGCACGATCTATCCTTCTTAGGATTTTGGACTGTGTCACTACGTAATAAATCGGCCTTTATTTGATTAAGTGCTGCTGACAATTGGCCCATTTGCTACTCTAATTATTTGATTGACGTAGAATGTGAGTCAACTAATTGGTTCATCGAAGATAAATCATTTTTTACCTCAAGTACTCCAGCGTTGGTTGCTTCTACTCCTTTCAATAGCTTGTCCATCATGTCCTCCATGGAAATATTCCCAGAACTAGACGTAGCTATATCACGACCTCCAGGAGGAATATACAACCCACTCCTGTCATTTTTGCCTTTCCAATTTGCTTGGTCATGATCCTTGTATCCGGTTCGATCATAATAGTTCCGACCTTGGTTTCCTTGACCACTGCCTCAGAAACCCCCCTAATTGTTTAAGTAATTTGCTTCCTCTTCAGAATCGGGGTCAGCTCTTCTCTGTGATGCAACAGCTTTAACCTTCTCTGTCTTCCCTAATAATAAATGCTTAGTGAGAAGGTCCATTTGTATTTTTATGTGAGCTATATCTTGGTCACGTTCCTATTCCCTTCGCCTCTGTTCTGCAGTCATACCAATACATACAGTAGAGCTTGTTACCTCAGAATCCCAGGTATGCCAAGCTTTACTCTGCTTTGTCATACGATCTAGCATCTCAGATACCTCAATAAAGGTGAGATCCATGAATGACCCACCTGCAGCATTATCTACCACTGGCTTGGTCACCGAATTCAAGGCTCTATATAATATCTCCATCAAATGGACATTTGTTATCTGATGATTTGGGCACCGCATAAGCTTCTTCTTGAACCTCTCCCAAGTCTCTTGGAGATCCTCAGTTGGAAGCTGTCTGAAATTGCTTATCTCATCTCTCTATTATGATCTCTTGGACGGCGGAAAGAATCTTTCTAGGAAAGTGTCTTTTAGTTGCCTTCAATTGGTGATAGAGTCGGGAGTTAGCCCATTCAGCCATAGAGTT
Organism: Capsicum pubescens; assembly: GCA_030864215.1. Taxonomy (NCBI): domain Eukaryota; kingdom Viridiplantae; phylum Streptophyta; class Magnoliopsida; order Solanales; family Solanaceae; genus Capsicum; species Capsicum pubescens. Next base: position 252,811,962 of record CM061549.1, read on the forward strand.
GCCTCTCCAGATATAGACAATGGAAATAGGCGCAGACGAATTGCATTTTGACCAACCCCTAGATTATCAAATGACTTGCATATTGAGATAAAATTAATCAGATGCATATTTGGATCGTCGCCTACAAGTCCACCAAATAACCCTTTGAGTTGCAGCAGCTGGATCATAGGGCTAGTAATGTTGAACTTGGCTTCGGGTGATAAAGGCGGAGGAATAATATCCCCTGTGGCCCCAGCCACATCCAGTTCATCATCGTTATCATCAAAAGTAAACTGCACAGCTCTGCGTTCGGGTCTCATTCTAGCATGGCGATCTCTGTTGATAGGTGTAGCCAAATCATCTACACGCCTTGGATTTAATAACTCATCATTACCCAGATCTTCATCGTCAGGATTTGGTGCCCGACCTGGGTTATCAGTGCCCTGCTGATTTACTTGCGCAGCTGCCAATGCAGCTAACCTAGCCTACTTCTATTGAACAGTTATTCTTTCCGGGTTTCGTTGCGCATCCATTCTGCCAATGAGATGTGGTTCAGGATTTATAGGTAATAATGGTTGACCCGATCTCCATGTATTTGGCATGCACAAGAATCAACTTGTTCAAAACAAAAACAACAAACAAAAAGTAAAGTTTGAGAATCTTTGACCAAATGGTCTATTAACTATCACAAACATAGTTGACAACCGTATTCCCCGGCAACGGCACCAAAATTTGATACACCCAAATTACAACTCTCAATAGAAAGTGTAAGTGGTCGCTGTCAAATATAGAACCCAACTCGGTTGGGTGTCGAATCCCACAGGGAATACTGTGCTCACTAAGTGTCGTAATTGTTATTAGACTGTTGATCAGAGTTTCTTAACCAAAATGGGGGTTTGGTTTTTCTTTAATTTGTAAAATGATAAATTGTAACAAGATTAGTTCAACTAATGATTTTCTCCGTATTTTGTAACTTTATGAGATTAATCAAACTAGGGTTATGATCACTAAAATGCCAGCATCATTTGGGTTGTGAATTATTTTTGAGTTCCACTTAACAAATTCAATTGCAAGAAAGGTTGAATCCTATTCTATATCCATTAGTTTCTCAACCTAAATGGATTGGTTATCCTATAATTTTCTCAAACTCATAGGTTGCCTTATTCTTTCAACCTAATTCTCATGTAAGCCCTATTAGGGCATTAACTATTATTCTAAAGGTTAAGGCCCTTAGAATTCATGTAAACACCTTATTTTCCCCACAAACACTTTCCTCTCAGACAAGTGGTGTTCTAGGGCTTACTCCTCAAGTTTGCAACCAAGAAAAGTCATGAAATTGAAGAAAGGTTTATGCAATGTTATTCAATTATCAAACTCAAATTGATTCCCAACCCATAGATGCATTTCACATTAAGGATCCCATAACCCTAGTTATGAGATTTAGCCATAACACTCCATAGAAGATAAAGAATTCATTCTTGTATTATTCATAAATAAATGGAACGTTTACTTACAAAGAACCCCAAGAATCAGTTCTTGAATCTTCAATGATCAGTTGTTTGATACTAAAATTCCCCAAAGTACTTGGAAACCAAGAAGTACAATAGATCAAAAGAAAACTTGTAAAAGGTAAAAAATGTGTTCTTAACCCCAAAAGTTGGTATTTATATGTCCCTGCTAAAAAAAGAATTTAAAATTTAAAAAACAAAAAAACCACGTCCCATTTGACGATCCATATGACGGACCGTCAAAGATCTGACGGTCCACCATCTTTCCCGTCACTCAATTCATCCAAATAGCAGTTTCTGGATAACATCTGATGGTCCACCTGGTAGTCCATCGATGGACTGACGGTTCGCCATCTTTACCGTCGTGGAGTCCTTTTGGAAGACAGCTTCTGGATAAGAACTGACGGTTAATCTGGTGGTCTGTCCCAAGATTGACGGTCCACCATTTTGACCATCACGGATTTCCTCTGGAGAACATGTTCTAGATAAGCGTTGACGGTAAATATGGTGGTCCATCCCATGTCTGACAGTCCACCTCCTAGATCGTCACCAAGTCCCTTTGAGAAGTAGTTTCTGGATAAGTGTTGACGGTCCATCTGGTGGTCCGTCACATGTATGACGTTCCTCCATATTTTCCTTCACTCGACTCCTCTGGAGGCCTTGTTCTGGTTCAACTTGACGGTATATATGGCGGTCCGTCGTAAACCTGAAGGTTCGTCATTTTGACCGTCAATTCCCTTTTTCTGCTACTTTTTTCAGTTTTCTTCTGTGGTTATCTCCTTTCACCGAAACACTAAAAACATTCATTAAATATTACTTTGGTTTCTTGAAAACATACAATTTTCCTAAGAAAATGATGCCAAATATTTCGTAAAACACTGAAACATCAGTGGGTTAAATAAGTACCCAACATCAGTATGACCAATAAGATCAGGACTGCAATCTTTCTAACAAATTAACCGAAAAGGCTATATCAGACCTTGTATTATTTGCAAGATACATTAGTACATCAATCGTACTAAGATACTGTACTTCATAATCAATTCAATTCGGTATATTTCTCATATCAGCAAATAATTTATTGCTTTGAAAACTCTCCAAGAGTTCCAACAATTTTCAAGATGTAAGCATATACAGTATAAGTATTATAAATAAGTTTCCAGAAACTTTTATATGCTTCAAACATTTAGAATCCTTAAACACGTTTTTGTGAAAATTTTATCAAGTGACAATATTCAACATTTCGTGAGTGACATCTTCAAGTTTCTGGATTGCAAATAAAATAAGTTTTACGCTTACCAAGATGCATCCTTTCATGTCACTTGATAAATGTTTCTACGTCAGTATGCTTAAATAAACGTAGAATTCAGATCCTCATAATCCTTCACAATATTGATCCAATATTGTATCAAAGATATCATCGATGATATAATATTTTATATCGGTTTACAATGCGACATAATATTTTGAGATCTCATCACTTTATTATTTTCAGGTACCTGAACCTCTCATAAAGTTTCATGAAGTGTTATGTCGTAGGCTCTTCAAGAGCACATTGCCTTCTTATTATGATTATTTGCTTCATATCCTTTTCAAGAATTATTTCATTTAAAATTGATTGGTCTATCACGCTTTATGCATGCATAGACTTTGTCCTTTAGAGAAACAAAATAGGAGCACTTACAACTTAAATATGAGATGTATTCGGCATTTGACTTGAATGAGGATCTGATGATAATTCCTAACATACTTCATAGCTGCTTATAATCTCCCCCTTATGTTAGGAAACTAATATGCATCCTCCATCTTCTTTGAGGAAACCATCTTTGTGCATCATGGTATATTCATTAATCGCATACCGCACATTAAAAATATTAGATGGAATAGTTGGTTCCTGATCTTGAACCAATTGAGAGGGGAGAAATAATCATAATTTATTGGTCTAATGCATACAAGTGATATTGTATGCAACATATCATATTTCATACCAACACATGAATCTTTGTTCTCATTAACAATGGTTTAGCTATTTATCGAAGGCATTCAATGCCAAACCATCATCATCAAGATGAATTGTCTTAATTATACAATCTGAAAATTATTCTCTTAACTCGATTTTACTGAGCAAGCAACTTTATGAATGTCTAACTGCAGGTTGACAATAAATGTACATGTGATCATCTTATATCGATGCATCTTAATAGATCACATGACAGGTGACTGGACCCTTATTCACCTTTTATATTTTTTAAATTTTTAGGGATCCAATCCAATAATTAGTTGGACCAACCAACTTATCATGAGAACAAACAACATGAATAATTCTTGAAGAATTTTCTAATTCTTTATTACATGTTCAATACTCAATATGCACATCTTCGGGATGTCATAATCGTTCATGTCAACTTATGAACTTTTATTCTAGCAAACTTCAAGTTTACCATGACATGTATCTTTTTACTTTAGTAAATTTCAGATTTACTATTACATGAATAAATTTTAAATTTACTACTTTAGAAGTAGATTTCAAAATAACTCTTCTCGATTATTCTGCCTCATTCGGAGGTGAGTTGTGAATCCATCACAATCAAGTTCACGTTTGTTGATAAGCTTCACTAAATATCATCATATTCACCCAGGAAATGGATCTATGCTTATAAAAATTAAAATTTGCATTCCCATTAATGAAATATAACTGTGTCTTAAGCCTATCAAATTGATAGTTTATAACCTCTTTTATGATATTGCTACTTCAGGAGCAAATTGAGGCATACATATGATCTAGAGAATTTTTATCTAATATATCTTATGATCATAATACGCGTGTGAAAATATCATCACTTTTGATGATCATTATCATATTGTCCCTCCACGCGTATATTTGTACATTCAATCACTTGTCTTCTTTCAGACATATTATGCACTGCTATCATATACAATTCAAGAATGAAGTTAGTTGTCATATTTTCGACTTATCATATATTTCTACCACATTCACTTTATGGAATGGAGCATATTCAATGGGACATATTTCATGACTTTTCATTAAAAACACATTATTTTTCCTTAGCCATCATAATATCATCAATATGGTGCATTAAGATTCAAACTCAACGCTTTACCCATATAAAGGCGTCTTAGGCATACATTCATATTGAGACTTGAACCCAATATCTTATCATCATGATGCATCGGGACTATAACCCGACGTCTTACCCTTTCATGCAATGGATTGAACCTACATCTCATTCTCAATCCTTTGAAAACATAATCATATTATTGTTAATAGCTTAAAGTACCGTATAAAAATAACAATGGACTGGAAGATAATAATTAAGGTGCCCATAATTATTCACGTGAATGATAAAGAAATTAAAGATCTGCTTTATCCCTCAAACACTACTAACTAAATGCAAAGTTTATGTTTTAATCACTGCTGCTTAAAGGCTATATCATAATGGGTTAAAATTTAAAATAACCAAAAGAATCACAAAAGACAACATCTTTAACCATTAACAGTTAACCTACTCTCTTTCCCTCTTAGTTTAGACAGTATCCTAAGGTAAAAGTAATAGAGATATACTACCTTCATAGACAATATCAAAATAGACATTCATGTTGAACTTTTACTTTTACTTCTTTAATAGATGATGACCGAAGCTCACATACTGACGTAAATTTTCTTAATCTAGAACAACCGTAATATTTATGGCTAGAGAATCATGTTGATAACGTGTTATGAAATATAAAGCAAAGAAGAATAATGAAAAGAAGAGAGGAGGCTTCTTTATTTCTCTTGGATGAGAGATCGTAATATTGAGAATACAATGAACAAAACTCCCTCTATATATAGGAAAAAATACTCCTAGTTTCTGACTAAAATACAAATACTTCAAATCCTGATAGATATCAACTAGATTTTATTAGATCTTGATAGATATTATCTATATTCTTGATAGACATTCACTATAATGTAAATACGTTTATAACAATATAAGTGATGATCCCTCATTTTCGTCGTTCTCATAAGGGTTCTATTGTAATTTTATATTTAATGTTTTATAGATGGCTACTCTAATTTAACTTTCCATTACATTGCCCTCAATTTAGTTTGATATCATTCTCACATGCAATCTTATAATTGGTGTGTTCGTGTGTTGTGTATTTTTTTAAGGATCTCTTTTACCGTGGCCCTATCTTCATCTCTTGAAGGTAATTCTTAGTTCAATTGTCTTATACTACTCTCATTTTATATTACTTGGCTCCTATTGATTTGACATATTTATTTTTTATAAAATTTTAATTCGATGTATTTTTACTTAATTAATCTTATTAATGATGTTAATTTATCTATTACTAATTTGTATAGTTATTTAACAGTTAATACTAACGGTAGTATGAAAAAAATAATAAAACTTTGTTAATTTACTAAAACAGACAAGTAAAATTAAAATTTCTGATTCTAGTAGAGGGGTCAAATAAAATGAAACAAAAGAACAATATATTTGTAATAAACTAGCTTCGTTCTAGCCATGAATTTTATGAGTAGTTTTTAAAAAATTATCTTTAAATATTTATCTAGAAAAGAAATTTGAAAAATTTTGAAAATATGATCTTCAAATTTATTCATAAAGTTTTAAAGAATTTTCACATAAAAAGTTCAAACATATTTTTAAATTCATTTAAAATTTTAATTTTTTTAAAGTAAAATGCATGTTCAAACACATCTTCAAATTTCAAAAAATCACAATTTAAAAAACTCAAATTTTTAATTTCAATAAATAGAACTACTTGCTGACCTCTCAAAGATACAAAAATATTTTCAATTTATGATTTCCACCAAGTTGTAATTATTATATTTGAGCATTTTAGTTTATAGTATATCAAATAACTTCTGTTTCTTGAGATCTTTCGGAAGCAATCTCCTTATCTTAACAAGGTAGGGATGAAATTTGCATATATTTACTCTCCGAACTTCACTTATTGAATCACATTGAGTATATTGTTGTTAAATCACTAGTGTCCTTTAGTATTTGCTAATTCTACTTCGCCATAAATAAATGCTTCTTTAAAAATCATTCAATTTCATAACGAAGAATATTAATAATTATTAAAACTAATATATATATATATATACATATATATATATATATAATTTATATCTCTATTTATAATCTATAACCTATATCTATATCTATATCTATAACATATATCTATATCTATAATCTATAATCTATATATATATATTTATATCTATAATCTATAATCTATAATATATTAAAAGTGTGAAGGGCCTTAGAAATGTTGTTTGAACTTTTTGTCCTTCATTAAAAGTCTCCACTTTAGACAAAATCATCTTTTCACAATTCTCTTATTATTTAATAATATTAATTAAAAAAAAAACTTTCCTCACAAAATCAGAATACCTTTCCTTCCCAAAAAACTAACCACTCCTAACTAAAAGAGGACAACATAAAACCCAAATCTAAAAATTTAAAATAATTTTAAAAAATAAAATTCCTTCTTGTTCCAACGTGAATCTCAAATTTAAAAAAGAAAATAATCTTTCTTCGGCTTCTTGCCAAAATTAAAAAATATGTTTATTTAACAAATTTAATATCTTTCTGCCGCTTCTTGTCCCTAACTATTAAATTGTTGTGTTTTAACAAATTTTTTCATCTTCCTACGCTTCTTGCCAAATTTAAAAAACAAAAATATTTCCATCTTTGTTATTTGTTCTTCCTGACGCCATCAAACTCTTTTTTATACAAAATAGGATCAAAACAATTCCTATCCCATGTAAAACAGGTATCCTTTACCAACTTCTATAAAACCCATGTTGATTTTGCTTTTTTATTGCCCTCATCATATTTTTATTTCATCCACAATTGTTCACAGTTTTGTCTCTTCTCCAGGTTTCGTTCTTTTTTTTTCAGTTCTCTTCGTCAATACACTTTAGCGTCTTGGTCTATTGTTGTTTTCTCATTAATAATTTAAACACTATTAATTTCTATACTAGCAATTTAGCTTATATTCTTCATTGATCTAATTTGTGTTTTGTCACACCCCAAATTCCGTCGGGGCGGACAGACACCCATTTTGGGAGAACTAACTCGTAACTTTTCATACATGTAACTATGACATTCAAAGGTTCTGCTAGTATGGATATGATGCATTGATAAAACAAACCATGTAAGTAAGTCCAAACCTACATATACAAGACTTGGTCATTGGAGCCACAACGTTAAAAGAACATAATACTACCACACTTAACTTCACATTAGTCTGGAAAGCCTCTAAAAGACATATGGACTTAGTTAAGGTCGGAACAAATCTCCGCCTTGCTCATAACTACTATACAGTATCAAAATTTATATAACAGACTCGAAAAGCTCCGAATCAACTTGGAGCTCACCAATAGCAGCTGGATGTCCTGTGCTCCTACTGGGGTGGTCTACTAGCTGGAGTACCTGTACCTACGGCATGAAACATAATGTCTCCCCCCGAAGGGTGTCAATACAAAGAATGTACTGAGTATGTACGGCATGAAGTGACTATAAATAAGACAAGAGCTTAACAAAATCAGTTATCAATATATAACTATAAATATAAGGATAGAATACCAACTTTGCATGTGCTTATGGGATCATGTACATTACATCCTTTACTTTGCTTTATTCTTATTTACTTTATAAGATTATAAGGCAAAACACAAATGACCAGTTGATCAGTGGTAAAAGAGGATGACCCATGCTAGGCATTTTAACCCCTCGGATACATTCATCATAAGTACACAAATCAGGATCGATCCATCCTAGGCTTTCCTTTCGCCCCTGGGATACCACCCGTAATGTTGGGATCGACCCATCCTAGGTGTTTCTTCCACCCCTGGGATACCACCCAAAATATATATAGAATCACTTTAGATCATTCTTTTCATCTTTAAAGTTGTTGTTTTGGTGGTCATGTATTAGATTTGGAACTTTGGACCAGTAGCAAAAGGTATGAAAATATGCACTAGATGCAGTAGAAATGAGGTAGAATGCACCAATAATAGAAATATAACACATAGGAGCTTAACTAACACCATGGGTCATGTTGACTAAGAGAACAACTCGTAAGGCTTATTTTGAAAGAACCAATATCATACTAGTACTTAGAAAGGAAAATGAACAGATCTAGTAACAAACACATCTTTAGGTGCTTTAACGACCTAAAAAGTTAGAATAAGTTTGTTAACCACCTTGGGGGTTGTACGTTGTAGTTATGTATAACTTGAAAGGAAGAACGCTTAGGAATCTTACTTTGTAACGAAGGAGTTAGATTCATGCCGAAGAGTATAGGATCGATAAACCATACATACCTTGATGCACAACTAATCACACTTTCATTTAACGTCTTCCCTTTTAGATTACTAATCTACAATAGCATAAGACTAGTATTAGTAGCTAATTAATATATTCACGCCATTTAAACTTACTAAAACAGTAACTGGGTAGTAACCCACAATCAACTAATCCAAGGGTGTTCTCTCAACTTCGTTCTTCTCCAATTACATTCATACACGATGTAACTTCTTATAAGATCCCCTTAACAGTTTCGTCCTTATTTTACTCTCAAAAAAGTATATCAAGTGATGTGGGCAATAAGCTTATGCGACATTCATTTCGATGGTGTACCATTATACCCTTCTTCAACCTTTCAATGGAAATTATTCACACCTTTTCCCCAACGTCAACCAAGCATTCTCCAACATACATACATAAAAAATCCAAAATAGCCCCAAATATCCCTTAATATGGCAACCAAAAATTAAACTCACCATCCCTTGAGTTCTTAACAACAATATATACACAATCCTCAACCAACATATGTATATAGGAAAATGGCAAAAATGGACATTAGCCATACCTTAATTTCGGTGGAAGTTTATTTCCTTGATGTATATCTCTTCAATAGCTTGATCCCTTTACTCACAAACCAAAAGTGAAGAGAAAAATCTCTTAATAATCAAGGATAAAGTGACTGTCAAACTTAAAAATTAATATATTATAGTTTAATCATGGAGAACATAATCCTTATAGTATTCTTAAGATATGCTCATGATTTATTCACTTACCTTTAACTTGGAAGGAAGGTTTCCAAAGAACCTTAGTGGAATTTTAGGGTTGCTGCATAGCTAAGAGAGAACAAGAGAGAAAATCTTGAAAGCTGTTTTTTTTTTGCTAGTTAAAATGAGCTATAAGGGATGGTTTTAATCCCTTTAAAAAGAGCTTCTCTTGGCCGAATTTCTTGGTCATTTTTGAGCCATAATTTATCAAGTAGGACTTTCCCATTATATTGGGCCTTGGCTGCCCATTCTCCTCATTTTCTCTTCTTTAATTTGGCTAGAATTAACTTAAGTAGGTGGTAGTGTATTTGACCCAATAAGCTGGTCAAGGGAGCCTTAATAGGTTATGCACCTACTTAGTTTTTAGGTTGGTCAAAAGGTCAAAGTAGGTGATTCACCTCCTAGCTTAAAATAAGTCAAGCAAGCACCTCAATATTTTATTCAAATTTAAGATCAAAATGCTTATAGTTAAACTTAAAACTTGGTCACTTCATCCTTTAGATTCAAATACCTACTTAAGGGCTCAAGTTTAGATACTCTCATCGATGGTAACTTAATCATACCACGTTTCAATACATGTGGGAATTCCTCCAAATCTATCTTAACGTCACTAATCACATAGGATATCCGAGTCCATTACCTACTCAATAAGTCCATATCAAGTGCCACATAAGTAGAACTAGTACACACGGAATATTGGGTGTTACATGTTATTAGTTGAATTTATGTTCTTATTGATTTAAGTTGTATTATTTATTATATTTATTAAAAATACGAAGACAACTCACATATTCAGGTACAATCTACTTAACTCATCAGTTTATCTTCATTCTAAGTCATGCATTGATGTTATTCTAACTCTTTTTTTTAGACTACTATGGCAACGGATGCAATTACCAAAGTGGTTCTAATTAGTGCATTAAAGCCATCTGATCGCATGTCCATAATAAAAGTGTTGATCATAGAAAGTGGCCCAATAAAAAAATATAATAAAGAAACAACCGGTACACGAAAGCTTCTTAAGTTAGTTAATGAAGAGGTAAGAATTTTTATTTGCTTACTTCATCTTTAATTGTCTTTTGCATTTATTTTTCATCCATTAAAATTAACACCTCTACAATATTTTAGGGCACAAAACTTGGTGCAATACTTTTCAACGATTCAATAAAAAAATGGACAACATTATTAGAACAAGGCCAGTTTTTCTATATTATGAACAACCGCATTACTCTACCAATCCTAATTTTCTATCCGCCAACAAGGAAATCGAGATTGGATTCATCGACGGCACCATTGTTCAAGAATGCAGAGATCTTTTCTCTACTATTGCTTTTTCAAATAATTTCATTTCATTTGAAGATGAACAATTGCAGTCGATGGGAAAAACTTTGGGTAATTTTCTTTCTTTATTCAAATAATCTACCATTTTATATAAACACAATATTTACTACTATTTACCTAACCTAATTCACTTAACTTTTTTGTAGATATTTTTGAAATGTTTGTGAGTTCTAAGATCTTCACAAGAGGAAAAAATCGAAGAGAGATAGTACTTATGAATGAAAAGTAAGTCGAGCTTCGTTTGTAAGTAAAAATCATAAAGAAAAGCTAATTTTTCTTTCAAAAATTTTTTTTTGTCCGACAAAAGTTGTATTTCAAACTTTTTTCACCTCTCCGTCTCCAATAATATAATTTTTATTTATTTAATCTTGTTTGTTTGACTGCAAAATTTAGGTGTGATCGAAAAACTATAACATTATGGGGTGAATCATCAGACATAGACAATGAGTTGCTCTGAAAGTTGTCTGTTCAAAATCTTATCATAGCATTCTGTGATATTAAGACTACACTATATAAAGGTATTTTGTTAAACGCTCCTGTGTTTATAGTAAATTTTATATTTTTTCTAGACACTAGCTAATCGTTTCCCATCTAATGTTTTCTATTTCTAGGTTTCTTCTAAAACTAGACATTTTCGCAAAGACTGTTGATGGTACAGAAATTGACAGATGTACTGTTACATTGTTTGAAGCTGAACGATACTTTATTGGTTATGATATGGCATCGTACATACAATCAATATCAGAAAAGGTTATTTATTCTCTACTTGCAACTATTTTCTATATTTCAAAAATAACAAGATTCATTGACCCTTTTTTTCTTTCTCAAAAAAGAGGTCGCTAAATTTCCTCATTATTGGTATATCTTGTGTCTAATATCAAAATCTTAGTCTTCATTATGTTTTGTGGGGCATAAAAGCATAAAATTAGAGGTGAAGAGAAGATAATAACAATTATCCTACTGTTCTAGAGAGTAAATCATCAAAATTTTCTACCTACTCTAGGTATCTAAGCGACATACTGATGTTATACATCAAAAAAGGTCCTTACAATAAATATTAAGTTCAGTTAGTAGGTGTTCTATGTTTATGTCCTTTTTTTCATTTTTACTTGCTTCTTTCAGTTCTAAATAGCTTCCTTAATAGAAACAGTCTTTAAATACAGATTTATTTTTCTTACTCATACATTCTCTTCTTTGATACAAAATGAAGAATCCCCATTTTATCGTACCTTGACCAAAAAAGAATACACATTTCTTATCAGGCTTGATGCAAAATATGTCAGAGATCAATCTGCACGACGTTTCATTGCTGAAGAAGTACACAAAATTTAAAATCCTATTGGAATTGACGTACTAGATGAAGAAGTAGAGTCCAAAAATACAATCAAGAAGACCCAAAAAGATAGAGTCCACGAGGATGCTACTGAAGACCCAATAACTCCTAAAAGGGTTAAACTTGAAAAGAATTTGTGATGTTTTATTCTCTATAAAAAAACCACCTTTTTTTCCATTCTAGATCTAGCTACTTTTTTTTTAGGTTAAGCTCAAACAGTTTTAGGTTCTAGATAGTTATTGCTTATTTAGATTTTTGATATTTTAAATAATATAAGCAACTTTTGCTAGCATATCAACTAATATTTGTTATTAACATTTTCTAATTGTGTTCTTCTAAATTGATCTAATTATACAATATCTTCTTTTATTTAATTACACTATATGTTATTAATCATTTATTATATGTTGCAGAATATTATTTATTCCATACATGGCACAAGGTAGATATAAAATTAATTAACTCATTATATTTTAGCCTATTGTATACAACTATAATAAAAATTTATTATTTTTTCAATATAGATCAGCATAAAATTTCTCGAGTCATTCGACGGTATAACAAATATATTGCTACAAATACAACAAATTTAACTGATGAAACAACAATGCTCATAAACAAGAAAGTGAACTAATAAATTCAGGTACTAACTAGCTCACAATTTATATTTACTTTTTTCTCTCAAACAACAAATATAATGGTCACATTGTTTCCTTACAACAATTGATTTGTTTAATTCCAGTTAGTTTTCCTTTCTTATATTCTATAATGGTTCAAACTATCTCTAGATCACCACAACCATAAAAAAACTGCACATTCATAAAACTCACGTAACTGTCTACATTAAACAATGATGTTTTACAAGCCATAACGTGCAATCAGTAAAAGAGAAAGCAACTTACCAATCAATCGTGCTTGTAAAATATTGTCATGACATGCTTTGAACCCTGATAATTTGCAGAAAATAAGTTAGTAGAGGCTTTGCCAATAAAATAAGCTAAGGTACAACTCACAGATAGCAAAACAAAAAAAAATTAAAACTATTCATTAAATGAAAACAACGTTTACCTCACGACTGTGATAATTATAACTAGCAAGTTGTGTAAAATACAATATCAGGATCGAAGAGCTGACAACCCTATTACAAAATTTATTTATCCAACTTAAAAAATACAATGAATATCAAGATCTCTACTATTTGTTGTCATGTAGACCCTGCACAATATCAAAACTCTATAAATCTTTTTGATCTTGCAAAGAAAAAGGATGGAACATCCATGCAACAAAGCATGAGAAAAACATTAGAATAGAAGACAAAGGTTAAGTCTACCGCATCCCAAATAACCATTCTAGGAATTCATGAAATGGGGGAACATTCACAAATCATCAAAACCAAGTCTAGGGTCCTGCTAACCTGAAGCACCTCCTCCAGGAAAGGTATCTAGTCCATAATAACCATAAGCATTTAAGGATGAGTTCTGAAATGCAGGCCTCACAACCATTGACCCAGTATATCCCTCTACACCACCATTTGCAATGCCATTAGAATTTTTATTAGCAGAATCCACATGTAATGATGCTATGTTAGATATATTTTCTAAGAGAATAAAATTTTGCCATACCGTAAAAGCTAGATCAACACCGAAAACTGGCTAAAATAGAAATCCCATAGAATCAATACATAAGCGTACTGAAGTGCAAAACTTAACAAAACAAATGTGAAATAAGTGTTTAGTTATATATATATATATATATATATATATATATAAAAGACTTGTGGTAAAGCTACTTAGTGTTGCATGTTGTTGAAACAATGTGTATGGAAGTTAGGGGTCTGTTTTTCCACTGATATCTTTCAAATTGAGGAAATGTTGCAACATTTCAATTTCTATTTCATGCTACTCAGTTTTTAGACCAAAATATATCACTGGGAGCCCAATATTTTCTCAGGAATTATCAACAAGTCTGCAGAAGTTTTGTGAAATTATTGATCTCTTAAGTGTATCTTTATCTTTTCCCACACTTTTAAGTGTAGCATTAACACATGTAGTATTTGTTTCTCTTTGCAGCCAACAAAGGGGTTCAATCCGTAAAAGATCTTGATAGTGAACAAGAAAGACCTATAAAAAAATGCAGAATAAATTGGTTCTTGAAAACTCTTTCTGAACGATATGATATTGAAGGTAATGCAATAATAATTTATTAATTATAGATATATTCATTCTATTTGTGCTACATTTATTATTAATTAATTTTTTTGAAAATTATCTCCATAAATTTAGGTGAAATTGACTACATATCATCAATTTTGTTTGTTCACAAGTTGAAAAATATTCCTCTATGCACACATTGTCGGGCTATGAGGTTTGAACATGAAACACCGACTTTCTGCTGTGACGGTGGATCAATCAATCTTGCAAATACTGTTGTTCCAGCTTAACTTTATGACTTATTTTTCTCACGATCAGAAGTAGCACAAGAATTTGCAAACACATTAGAGGATATAACAACATATTTTCATTTACATCTTTTGGTGTTCAACTCGATAATGATCTGGCATCTTCAAGACAAGGATTTTATACCTTTAGAGCATAGGATCAAATATATCATGATCTATCCTCTTTAATTCCACATGGTGATACTCTATGTTATTTTTAGTTGTACTTTTTAACACAGAAAATGAGGTATGCAATAGGATTTCAAAACTCAAAGAAGCCAATTTATCCGAAGAAGTTGTGGCAATAATAAGAAGATGTTAATCCTTATGCATAATTTTTTTGCCAGCTAAAGGATCATTCAAGCTTTCAGAATTTAAAAATTCGAATTGCTTCAAATACTATACTAGATCAACGTGTCTACAACAAACCATCAGTAGATGAAGTTGTTGCTATTTGGATAGACGGCAACAGCCCCAATACCATTTGATAGAGAGATTATTGTTCATGAGCACTCAGGCAATATACATAGAGTTAAACATTATTATAGTTGTTATGACCCACTCCAGTATCCTCTACTTTTCCCAAATGGTGAATCAGGTTGGCACCAAGGAATACAAAAACAACATAAAATAAAAAAAGATTCACATGAGACCGAAGTTGCAAGCCTCAATCAAAATTTTCGACATTTGCATCCGCTAATGAGGTGTTTAAAAATAAACAATAAGGTATAGTTCTGAAATAAATTTACACAGAATCTTATATTTTGGTAATTAAAGTTCTCATATCAATGTTTTTAAATTTTTCTCTAGGTGTACGACAAGGAGGTAAACATTGTGTCTCATGTAGAGAGTACTACTGCTATAAGCTGCAAATAAGTTATGGAGATGACACGATAATGCTATTGTGCGGACGACTGTTTCAACAATTTGTTGTTGGCATGTACATCAAGCTAGAAATAACATGACTTGAATATTTTAGACTAGAGCAATCAAATCTTAGAAGAAAAATTTTGCAGGGTATATTTGACAGTATTCTGGCGGGAAAAATTAGAGGAGCTAAAGTAGGCTATAGAGTAATACTTCCAGCATCATTCATCGGAGGTCCTAGGGACATACGTCGTAGATATATGAATGCAATGTCTTTGGTTTAATATTTTGGAAAGCTAGATCTATTTATCACAATGACATGTAATCCCGATTGGGTGGAGATAAACGAAAATTTGTTAGAAGGATACCTTCCTCAAGACAGACATGACTTGGTGACTAGAGTCTTTAGAGCAAAGCTACAAGATTTAAAAGATCAGATATACAAGAAAAAGATATTTGGTCCTGTTGCAGCACATGTTTTTATAGTTGAATTTAAAAAAAGAGGACTACCACACATACACCTTTTATTGATACTTGAACAAGGATACAAGATAA
The DNA here is from genome assembly GCA_030864215.1 of Capsicum pubescens. Classification (NCBI taxonomy): domain Eukaryota; kingdom Viridiplantae; phylum Streptophyta; class Magnoliopsida; order Solanales; family Solanaceae; genus Capsicum; species Capsicum pubescens. The sequence goes on from CM061549.1 coordinate 252,828,092, forward strand.
CATCGGAAGACGATTATAACAAGTTTATTTCCGATGAACTTGTTTTTTTTTTGGTAAATAAAGAATTTTATTTCACCAAGTAATAGTTACAAACTAGGCAAAGCTGACCAATTGCCTATAAAAAAAACATAAAAACTAACAGAAAGCTCAGCATGACTCACGCTAACATCCCTATGGAGTCGCTACTGTATGTTTTCTAACATTAGAATAGCTATTTTAAGTACCTAATAATATCAAAACAACAACTAATCAAGGCATAGAATTTAGTTGCGTCAAGTGTGTTGTCCATTTCTTGTACTGGCTTCCATGGATATGTATGTGCATAGATATGTCCTTGCAGACTTTATCAGGAACGAAGCTTCCTTGCTGGAATTTAACTTGGTTTCTTTCTCTCCATGCTATAGGGATGATCATAGCAAAGCACCTTTCCCTGATCTTCCCTTTGCCTATCTAATAATCCAGTCTACTTCTTGCTGCCAAATCCCTAGGGCTCTATGAATTCCCATCCATGTAAGTAAGCACCACAAACCCCTTGTAATTAGACAGTCAAAATACAAGTGTTCATGTGTTTCTATAGTATTATGACAAAATGCACAAGCCATATCAACATTAATCCCAAACTTTGCTAGCAGATCAACTGTAGCTAATCTTTTTAACAATGCAAGCCATAGAATACAAGTCAAAATATAAGTACCGCTGAACTTCCTGATAAAGAAGAATTTCTAATCTTGCATGATTTGGTTGTCAAGCATATGATGCATGGTCCTTGTGGAAATAATTATCCAGCAAATTCATGTATGAAAGATGGACAATACAAGAATCACTATCCTCGGCCATTTTGTAATAAATCACTACAAGAAAATGATGGATATCCTATTTATAAGAGGCGAAATGATGAAAAAAAGAAAAGTTCTGAGGCATGACAATGAAAATCAGTGGGTCATTCCATATAATTCTTATTTGCTTACTAGATACAATTGTCATATCAACGTAGAGTTTTGTTCAGGAGTAAAAGCAATAAAGTATCTCTACAAGTACATATATAAAATTCATGATAGGTGTGTTGTTTATATCGAATCGGATGATAGAGAAAAAGTTATCGATGAAATTAGCAGCTTTCAAGATGCACTATGGGTGACTGCACCAGAAGCACTATGGAGAATTTTTGAATTTAATCTCAGTAAAATGCAGCCTCCCATCATTAATCTTCAACTCCATCTGCCAAATAAACAAACAGGTAAGCTATATATATCCAGCAATTATACTAATTTAACTTATGATGAATATATTAATTTAGATTGAGAATTGCAATTGTTTGAAATGTAAATTTAATTGACATTTCTAATGAGTTTTTGATCGAGTTAGGTTTGATTGGATGATATTTTTTAAACTTTATTTATTAAATTTAAAAAGAAAAAAGAGTTGGTTCATAACTACTCTATTCTGACCATGTGAATTTTGTGATAGTGTAATCAAAGTTATTTTATTTTTGTGTTAGAAAAATTAGTAAAGTGATTTTTGTGATTGAAAAAATGATAGTTAAGTTAGTATGAATTTTACCTAATATTCTCTTTACCAATTTATTTGAAATTGACATGTTCTTTTTTAGGCAAGTTGCAACAAAATTATCGATTATTCATTTTTGACTAATAAATCTATCTTAACCTTCTCATTTGATAACCTATAACCCATCCAAAAACAAAAACAACAATAAAAAGGGCAAATTGGAAAATGTGGAAAAAAAATTCACATAAATTCATAATTTCTCATAAAATTAAATATTTTATGTGCATATATATATATATATATATATATCAAATGAAAATTTTAAAAGCTGAGAAAACCAATGAATAAATAGTTATCAGATAGTGAGTACAACTAATTTAAAATCATTACCTACATGCAAAAATAACCATTAAGTATATCCCTATTTAAATATATTTATTTGTCAGTTATTATTATTCCTAATATAGTTTTTCACATTGTAATCCGACGAATGTGAGAATGCTCTGGGATACATATTATGATGGTATATCAGAAAATTTTAAGAGAATACATGAAAATTCTCCTACTGCTCAACTTCAATGCACATTGAAAAGCATAAATTATTTCTTAGAGAGCATAGGTAAGAGAATTGAAAACTATGACATTTCTAAACTTGAGCAGAGGTTGGATGATGGAATTATATAAGAATGCAGAGAAATACGTGAAAAAAATCTATAATAGTGTCTCCATAAGACTTGGATGCACAAACAAAGCTAAATCCTGAACAAGAACAAGCATTCAAGATCATATTGGAAAGGATTGAGTCTGGACAATCAGGATTTTCTTTCTCGATAGACCTGGAGGGACTGAAAAAACTTTATTATATCGTGCATTACTTGCAAATATTAGATCAAGAGGCATGATAGCGTTAGCAACGACAACAAGTGGTGTAGCAGCGGCTCTTTTATTAGGAGGTCGTACAACTCATTCTAGATTTGAGATACCGCTTCAGACAACTGATACGACTGTCACATGTATGTCAAAGCAACGCGGTGGAACTAAATTGATTCATAAAGCTAAGCTAATTATTTGGGACGAAGAGCCTATGTCCAGTCTTCGGACAATTGAAATAGTTGATAGGAGCTTCAGAGATATACTGGACATTAATGAACCATTTGGTGGAAAAATGATGGGTTTTGGAGGAGATTTTCATCAAGTGATTCCAGTAATTCCAAAATCTACAAGAGCTGAAATGGTAAATGCATGTTTGGTAAAATCATACTTATGGCATCATATGGAAAGGATTAAGTTAACAAGAAATATGAGAGCAAGAGCAGATCCATATTTCAATGAATTCTTACTGCGTATAGGTAATGGAGAGGAGCCTACAATAAGAGATAATTTGGTACTTCTTCCAAAAGAAATGGTTATTCAAAATACGAGCAATAGTACCGGTGAAGATATATTAGTAGAATATATAGTTCCGTCTATGGATAAAAATGCAAGTTGTGCAAAATACATGACAGAACAGGCTATTCTAGCAAGAAAAAATGAATACGTTGATCAACTAAATGAAATATTGATTTTTCAGATTTCCAGGTCAAAGTAGAACATTTATGAGTTTCGACTCTGCAGAACATGATACTAACAATTATTATCAGAAATATTACTTAAATACTCTCACACCAAACTGTCTCCCTCCACACAGGTATGTTCTTACGTATATCATTCAAACTTATATCAAAAGTGGCAGTATAATGCCTAAAGCTACATAAATTCCATTAAGAAATCCAAAATTTACTTTCCAACTAAAAAATATCTCTTACTAGAATCATATTACCTATTTTGGATAATTCGGAAGCATTCCAGGCAGCAACACAAATTTAGGCATTCTGACAAAATGTGAAAATAGTTTCACTTTCTCTCTAGCCTCCCTTAAGTATATAGGTATGTCTCCTTCCACAATTATTATTACATTGCTCTTTGTTTACATATCTAATAATACCCAGTTGCTTTCTTCCTCATATATAGATAAACACAGAAATATTGATTATGTAACATATGAAATATTTACATCAAAGTGATAACCAAATACCACGTATGACTTCTTAATGTGCACAATTTAAATATTCATGAAATAGCAAAGTATCAGATCAAACACATACAATTGATGTGCAAAACAGAACTAGGAATCCAAATTTTAAGAAGGTAAAATCATGGAACAACAACTAAATAAATTGATTATATATAATGCTAACCTTTAGTTGTGTGTACAAGAAAGTGAACTCATGCTTCTATTGAAGTTGCCTCTAGAGCACCTGATTCTACTCTCCTCTGACATCCTGATTCTTCTAGCATGAACCTGATATTGAATATGAGCTAGAGTCTGCCTATACCTTATTTTGCAATATTTGATTGAAACTTATTGTTAAAAATAATTCTCCACATTATCATTCTTATAACATTTTATTGATTTGCAGATTGATTTTGAAAAAAAATATGCCTATCATGTTATTAAGAAATTTGGATGTTTCCAATGGCTTATCTAATGGCACAAGAATGATATGTAGAGATTTTGACAAAAAACATCATACATGCAGAAATAATGATTGGAAAAAATGCTTTCAAGCATGTGTTTATCCCACGAATTCAGCTATCGTCTTCCAAAAATGAAGGATACCCATTCAAGTTCATCAAAAAATAATTTCCAGTGCGATTATGCTTTTCAATGACGATTAACAAAGCACAGGAACAAACAATACCAACTATTGGATTGTACTTGCCACAACATGTTTTTTCACATGGACAGTTATACGTTGCATTCTCGAGAGGAATATCAATAACAACAACAAAGGTTTTTGTCATGACAGAGCAGCCAAAGAGAAAAAAAGAAACATACACAAAAAATATCATCTACAAAGAGATATTAGGTAAGATACAACACATCAAATTACCTGATAAAAAATAGTTTTTACACCTCCTAATATATTATTACTGACTCACCTCAAATATTCCTATTCGCAGGTTCAGGAGATGCACAATTACATCAGATTAAGCTATTATGACAAAGTAATGATGGATAATTTTTGTGTAACTATCTAAGTTCTATGTCTCATACTAATGAGATATGTAGAAAGTAGCAAAATGACATTTAATGTTTGATATTATGGGGTTTGGTAGGCATACCTCTCGATAGAGTCATTTGTGTTGATATAATATCAAATCAAAAACAAAATTGGGTTGGCTATATGAATCATCTATGATTATTCCACTATATTTGATCTCAATTCATTACAATTCTACTTTTCTTAATAAATAATTTTCTTTAAAGGAAAATTAGGAACTCTCTGCAACTAGAGGTTCTCCAAAAATAATTTATCTCTAGATTGGGATACAAATCTCTAACTAGACTAGAAAAGGTACTATAAACCACTAAACCCAAGGTAAGTAAATTTTTGCCCAGAATTGTATGACTGCATGTCTATTTTAACATCCACATTTCTATAACACTCATGTTGTGGACACATTACATATTAGAGGCGTAATATTCACTCTCATATAACATGATTGGTCACACTATTATTCTATAAAAATTGTCTTTCACTTTGGTAAGAATCTTCCAAGCCCATAACTCTCATCTATTTTACTCATCGATCTTCCTAATTCAATGAAAGACATTCATTACTCAGTTCATTCTCCTGGACAATTTTCATCACCAAAACACGTCGTATGTTAGTGAAGTAAGGATCTACAATCAATCCAAACCAACACCAAAACACAAGCTATACATTATGGAAAAAGATCATGTATTTGGATCTGCTATAATCAAGCCAGTGGTTTTATTAAGGTCTGTTTAGAGAAACATGTACCAATTGGTTCTTCCATCATACACGGTAGCCCTACCATATTGAAATGATCTCCCCAACAATAAGTGACATGCTTGCATAGGTATGACATCACAAAATACCTCGTCTTGGTAGTTTCCTACCTTGGAAGAGCATGTAGCATATATTTGGAAGTTACGCAAAATACATACAAAAGCTAAACACGAATACAACTTATAACATATAACCAAATATGTATATGCAGAACGAGAAGACATGACATGCTACTGTAACTTTTGATTACAAAGGGAAATAGGATAAATACCAAGAACTTGCGCTGAAGTATTTCTCTTCTTTGGCTCTTGTGTTAGCATTTTCCGAATAAGGTACTTGGCACTATTCGATATGGATGGCCATGGATCACTTTGAAAGTTAATTTCTCCTTTTAGTATAGCATTGAATATTCCCTTCTTAGTTTCTGCAAAGAATTCAGGAAGAGACGCTAACAAAATACAACAAGCAACACAAAGCAAACCATCTTATTAAACTTTTATAACCATCCTTACAAGGCCAAAATGAAGGTACACCGCTGAGTAGAATATAAAAAATAACACCTGCATTCCATACATCTTCTTCCTTCTCATAACTACATCGCAATACTTCAGGAGAAACATATTATGCGCTACCAACTATATCATTATAATGCCCCGAATCTGGAACCAAAATGCCACATGGTGCTCATGACCCCGAAGGACCATAAGCTAACCCTTAACTAATATATGTACCTGCACACTGGATAGGATACTGTATAAATGCAGAAATAAAGGCTGAAAGTCCATAAGGTTTAAAGATCTGATAAAATATAACATCTGGAGATGTGGTATATCAATACCAAAATAACTAAAATAACTGTCTGAATATGATAGTCCGAAAGCCTCTAAACTATCTGAATAAGGAGTTGATGGGACATGTCTCCAACTAACTCCAACTACTGGAATAAATTAATTAATGAGATAATAAAGTAATGATCATGTCCTTGAAAAATAAGGACTCACTGCTAACTCTGACTGCTGAGACTGGAATGCTACTGATGCTCTGGACCTCGTGTTTCTGAACCTATGGTATAAAACACCATAACGCAAATGCGTCAGTACGATTGAATGTACTGTTATTCAAGTGAGGTAGATTGAATGCTAGAGTTTATATGCATAAACTATGCTAATCGACTGTATAGCATGAACGTGAGAATACATGCATGAATAAGTAACTATAACTGAATTCATGATAATACTGACTACTGAGTCTGAATACTGATAACATGAGTTACTGATAACTAATATAACTGAGCGACTGTATCTAATAGTCTAGGTTCTGATGGAACTAGCTGAGTTTCATACTTTCTAGGTTGACTGTATCTGGCAGTCCTGAATTTTGTAGAACTATCTGAGTTCTATTACTGAGACTGAGACTAAAACTGTAACTGTGGGAAGTAGTCATCTAACTGACATGCCCTAAATAAAGCACTATAGCTAAGTTGGGGTCCAATTTATAACCCCAATTGGAAGGGTGTCAGTACCGCGCCCCTGGTAAGGATAAGTTGTGAGTAATCCCTCATCTAATAGGTACTCTAAGAAGATTGGTGGGACCCTCATCTAACAGGTTAATCCACCTCATCAACCCTCATCTAACAAGTTAGATGTATCAACCTATGCTGGCTACGTAGTTCTGGAGCGCAAGGATTGCTTCCAAGAATCACACCCTTTACTCACAGGTGAGTTCCCATCCTTGGGCTCACTCGGTGATGAATCCTACTCCTATCTGATTAGACACTAAATTAATTATACTGAAATGACTGGACTGAGTTTACTGAGTTTTGTTAACTGATGGAGTATCACTGATATCTGATAACTGACTGAGATTACTGAGATTTCTGAGTTTTCCTGAGTCATAAGACTGACTGAATTCTACTGAACATGGCTTGACTGAGAGAATCTTAAAAATATGATACTGGCTCTAGGCACACATCTAAATTATCGAGTACAAGTACCCCCAGGACTCGATAGCATAAAACTGATAAGACATGACACTTCTTGACACATAACTATAGTCAACAATTTATAGTACTATCATTGGGGATATTCATGAAGTATTTGCATGCCACAAGCTCACATATGAATAGAAGTACATGTAAACATGGCATAATTTCATAAGCCTAATCTCATGAGCATTACATCAGTCCATCACAAAGCATAACAATAACATGGGAGTCATTTAAACTTAAGGGTGAAACATAGGTTTATCATTTTGGTCATAATTGAGTCATAAGACATTTTTCATATTCTCTTAGGCTTTTTATCAAACACATTGCATGCATAACTATTAGGTTAGGCTTGGACATTAAATTAATTCATCATGGTTGCATAAATCAACACAATTTAGTAGATTTCAGTCCACGTGCTAGCATAAATTAATGAAAACATATTTAACATTTCCAACTTAGGTATCATAAACAACCTCAACATGATCGTAATCAATCCACAACATAAACATCATAATTTGTAATTTAAAATTTGATTCTTGGGCTTCATGGATGAAAATAATCCATGAATGAACACTTGAAATATCTGGGTTGATGATTTCTTAAAGATTTGTGGAGGAAAGCTTGAATTCTTGACTTGGAATTGAGAACCTAGGGTTTCTTGTTCTTAAGGATTATCTTTGAGAAAAAAATCCTAATTTGATGTTGTAAATAGATAATGAACTTATGAGCTACTGTCTGGTATAATTAGGCGTTAAAACGGGTGGAAAAGATCCAAATACCCTTTTAAAGATGGCTTAAAATAACTGAACGAAATATGCGATGGTCCGTCGCTGGGTCGACGGTTCGTCGGTCCTGACCATCGCACCTGGGCAGAATAGGGGTTGACTGCCTTTTCTATGACAGCTTGGGCGACGGTCCGTCGCTAGCTCAACAGTCCATCGGCCTAAGCCATCACCCTCAGGCAGAATATGGTCCCATTTACTCTACTATGATAGCTTGGACGATAGTCCATCGCTAGCTCGAAGGTCCGTCGGCTCTCACCGTCGTACCTGGGCAGTTTTAACTGCTTTCTATATTTCGGCCACAACTTTCTACCTCGATACCTGATTTTTATGAAATGGGTATCAATGAAAAGCTTATTCAATTTTCCAATCAACAAAAAGTAAAAATCTTAAAAATTCCACGTGTATGAAAGTGGATTTATCTTTCAAAGTAAGTTTCTAACATTCGTAGAATGATTTCAAGCTAGGTAAAAGTACGGGGTATTACAATATCTCCCCCTTGAGAACATTCATCCTCGAATGAGACTAAGTGAGAGAGGAGAAAGATAAACTAACATACATACTGAACATGAATAACTGAAACATGACTCCATGACTAACATGACTGATAAACTGAATATATATCATACTGAACATGCATATCTGATGCATGAGTAACTTATTCATGAATGCATGACTGAGTGTTCCGAAGAACTAAGTTTTCTCACAATGAGAATGCATATATGATGCATGATTACTTGAATGATCTGATACATGAATGCATGACTGAATATGCAATGGTATTTAATACCAATTCGTAATGGAATTCTGAACATAAAACTGAGTAACCATAAGGAGAACTGTTACCTTGAGCTTAATCTGAGTTGGCGGAGAAGAGGTGAGGATACTTGGTTTGCATATCCGCTTCTTCTTCCCAAGTAGTTCCCTCAACGGACTGATTTCACCAAAGAACTTTGACTAGAGGGACTTCTTTGTTCCTCAGTCTATGAGTCTGATAGACTAGGATTTCAACTAGAATCTCTTTATAAGAGAGGCAGTTCTGAACTTCTATGGTCTGAATAGGGACTACAACTGCTGGGTAACCTATGCACTTCTTGAGAAAAGATACATGGAAGACTGGATGAACTGAGGCAAGATCTGAAGGTAATTCAAGCTCATAATCTACCTTGCCGAATCAACTGAAAATCTTGAAGGGACCAATTTATCGGGGGCTGAGCTTTCCCTTTTTGCCAAATCTCTTCACTCCCTTTATAGAAAAGATCTTTAGATAGACATAGTCACTAATCTCAAACTCGAGATCCTTTCTACGGACATCTGCATAAGACTTTTGTTGGCTCTGAGGAGCTCGAAGTCATTCTCTGATCAACTGGACTTTCTCTAAGGCATCGAATACTAAGTCAGGCCCTATAACTAAGGCCTCACTAACTTTGAACCAACCAATTAGAGATATACATCTCCTACCATAAAGAGCTTCGAAAAGAGCCATCTTAATACTGGAATGATAGCTATTGTTATATGCAAACTCAATCAAAGGCAAGTGGTCATCCCAAATACCCTTAAAATCAATTGCACTCGCCCTTAGAATATTTTCTAACATCTGAATGGTCCTTTCTTCTTGACCATCTGTCTGATGATAGAAGGTTGTACTGAGATAAACTTGGGTACCAAGGCCCTTTTAGAATGCTTTCCACAAATGAGAGGTGAACTTGGTACCTCTGTCTGAGATAATAGATAACAGAACACCGTGCAATCTGACCAACCCTCTGATGTAGAGTTTTGCGTAATCCTCAGCTAAAAAAGAGGTATGGAGTGGAAAGAATCAATCAAGCAAACAAGATAAAACAATCCAAAATTTAGTGTCCAATCCAAATATACAGTCCAAAAATAAAAAATGCGTAAAAATAAATCCTACTCTAAATTAATTCTAGACTAATGCTCTACCCGACGCCTCGGGCCTTCATTAAGAACGTCCTTCGGGTACATGATACCTCGAGGCATTTCCCTGTGAATAAATTATACAATTGATTCAAAAGTGATAAAACAAAACAATTCCAACACATATTTCAAACATTCCAACGATCCACCAATTCTAAATTTTGTCCACTCGAGCCTAGTGCTTGCCTACCCGCTCGATGACATATCACGTTCAACATCAACAATGAATCAAAATACTATAATATTCACTTTTATCAATTTTCGATTCCCATTCTCCAAATAATCTATTTTAATCCTCCATGAGATATTATTTCATCACACACCTTATAATTAATCCATAATCAAGGAAATCAAACACCAAATCAAAACAAACAATAATTCACATCACACCGGATTCAATTCAAAGCATAGAACACGACAAATAACAAAATAAAAAAGAAAATAAAGAGAATTAGACCTCGATTCGAAGGTTTCGAAATTCAATAATGCTTCAACGAAAGGACAGAAACCATGCCAAAGAACCTCGAATCGAACCTCAACAAAGGACTCACCAACTCCGTACTAAATCAACCGCAAGAATCCCAAAATTTGACCCGAACACGAATTCCCGAAAGAAAACCCGCAATCCAAAGCAAAGATCACAAAGCCCTACCAATCGTACCTAATTAGCACACTCCGTTACTATTTTTGGTTGCTTTCCGGTGGATGGGCGCCGGAATCGACACTGGAGGTTGGATTCAGTGGCTTCCTAGCATGCTCCGGTCATTGTTGTAGCGTCGTCAGAGCTCCAGCGAGCTTAAAAATGGAGGCGCTGCTCTCCTCCACCCTGAATTATCTCTCATTCGATCTCTCTCTTCTTTATTCTTGTCTCGCGGTTCTCTTCTCTGCTTCTCTCTCTCTTTCTCTTGCTTTTTTTCTCTTATCTCTTAATCTCCCTCCGATCTGTGTGTGTTGCTATTTCAGCCAATGGAATGGTGATGGGTATCAAAAGATAGAAAAGAAAAATCCCCGATGATGAATTTTTTGGTCTTTGTATATGTATCTGCTCGGTCGAAAAAAAAGAAAAAAAGTTGAAGACCCCTCTCTGTATAATATTGTATCTCCCTTCTTGTGAGAATTCCAGTCGGTTCTTTTGCCTCTTGAGAGTGGCAATGAGTATCCCCCCAGGGAATATGCTTCTAGGTCCTTTTATTTTCTTTGTGGATAATAAATATAAATGGGAGGTCACGTGGAGAGGAAGTGGTGAGGGTGATGTGTCATTTTTAATAGGGAGGGGTTGTTAGAATAAGATAAAATTAGTTAGGAATTGTTATTTTTGTCTTTTTGTGAAGGGGTTATCACACGAGTGAGGGCACACACTAAGACGAGGGTAAAATGGTAAGAATGCTTTCGGGAAGGGACAAAATAGTGTGTCTACATCATGCCCCTCTTTGTAGGTAAACACAATGTGTTTTCATACAAAGAAGTAGACAACGAGACGGAATTTTGACCCAACCATTATTCACAGGGAAGAAACAAAAGGAAGAAGGACGACCGAGTTGGAGAGTCGAGTGAGGTCCCGTCGAGGCTCCGGTCCGTGACTCTATCATTACATCACAAATGAAAATTACAAGTTAAAACATAAATGAAATTACAAAAATTCTATCTATACAGCTTCTGTTGAACTCCTGACTTAAGTTTCATCACCCTATTCTTCAGGCGGGCTCCTGACTTGCAATTTCTTCAACTAGTTTCTTGGTTTTCCAATGCTTCACCTCATTGCTTAACTTTTAATTTCTTCACCCTGTTCTTCAGGCGGGCTCCTGACTTGCTATTTTTCAATCCGTTAACTTTCATCTTTTCACCTTGTTGCTTTGTTTTCATCTTCTTCAGTTTGTTGCTTGACCTTTCATTTATTCGCCCTGTTCTTCAGGCGGGCGCCTAAAATCTTATCAAAACTAAAAAAAATTATCCCAAACAAGAATTATTATAAAGAGAAATTTCGTTTGCCACAAAAGTAAAGTTAAAAAAAAAAGAATTAAATTTTTCTCCCAGTTTATTATCAGAAAACTTTTGGGAAAGTCACATCATACCTACTTGCATGTTGTAATGATGAATGAAGACTCTGACCAAGAAATGCATCTCTTGAGAGTAAAATTGAATAACCAAGCCTAGGAAGTGCGTCTCCTAAGAATTAAAGTGAGCGATTCTAACTAGAAATTACGACTTCTAGAGATACAAGTTTAAGTTAAAAAGTGTGTCACCTAACAAATGAAAACTAGCAAGAAAGTGCGTCTCCAAAGGATTAAGTGCAATAACTTGACTAGAAAGTGCATTTTCTAGAAATCAAGGGGATTGCTAGGAAGTGTATTACCCAAAAGCAAAGTTCGAATTACCCAATCAAAGAAATGTATCTCCTTACCAATGTTGCTTGAATTATAAAAAAAAGGAAGTGCATCTCCTTACCAATGCCGCTTGAATTACCAAACCAAGGAAGTGTGTCTCCTTACTAATGCCGCTTGAATTACTCAAACAAGGAAGTGCGTCTCCTCACAAATGTTTCTTGAATTAACCAAACAAGGAAGTGCATCTCCTTACAAATGTTGCTTGAATTGCCCAAGAAAGGAAGGGCGTCTCCAATATTGCTTGAATTACCAAAACAAGAAAGTGTGTATCCTTATGATAGCGCTTGAATTACCAAAATAAGAAAGTGTGTCTCCTTACAAATGTCACTTGAATTGTCCAAAAAAGTAAGTGCGTCTCCTTACAAATGCCGATCAAATTACCAAACAAGAAAATGTGTCTCCTTACAAATGTTGCTGGAATTACCAAAACAAGGAAGTACGTCTCCTTACAAATGTTGCTTGAATTGCCCAAACAAGGAAGTGTGTCTCCTTACATATGTTGCTTGAATTACCAAACAAGGAAGTGAGTCTCCTTTGGAAGTGCGTCTCTTTATGATAGAGCTTGAATTACCAAACAAGGAAGTGTGTCTCCTTTGGAAGTGCGTCTCCTTATGATAGAGCTTGAATTAAGAAAGTGCATCTCCTTACAAATGTTACTCGAATTGCCCAAACCAGGAAGTGCGTCTCCTTACAAATATTGCTTGAATTTTCTAAATAAGGAAGTGCATCTCCTTACAAATGTTGCTTGAATTACCCAAACAAGGAAGTGCGTCTCCTTACAAATACCACTTGAATTACCAAACAACGTAGTGCATTTCCTCACAAATGTTGTTGGAATTACCCAAGCAAGGAAGTGTGTTTCCATGGCTTTGAATATCAAATATGTGCAGCAATATTACATGTTGCATTTGAAAAAGTGAGAATGTTACGTCCTTTGATGTTTAGGCTTTTGAAATCCTTGATTCAAAGGTAGCATATGTTCCTGTTTCATACAAAGAAAACTTTTTAGTTTAAAAACATAGTGGTTGTTTTGTGGCTTTGGCTTTCGTGGAAATCGCTCTTGCCCTAGTCACATTTAATCTTGCTTTCAACCATTAGCATGTGTCACTGGCTTGCTGCATCATTGACCCGAACTCAGATTATTAAGCGCGACTCTGAAACAAATACAGTATCTCTGCTTTGTCATGCTTCTCAGATAAACCCTTTGAACCTTGGTATTTCCATGAGTTCCCAGACTTGTCGGCTGACAAAACTTTCTGCATGCCTAGTTTTGTCTCACAATCATGTCTTTTGCATGTGCTGGCCCTTTTGTCTTGCTTTGTGCAATTGAAGAAGCTGGTATCCAGTTTTGAAATCTTTTCTCACTTATTTTGACACGGACTTTACTCAAAGACAAGAGAAAAATGACAATGACTTTTATTTGGACAATTGACCTAAGAAAAAAAAAAAATAAAGAGAAGAAAGAAAAGACAATGAGTGTCCCCATTTGAAACAAAGAAAGGAAAAATTTATCTAAAAATGACAGTCAACTCTAATGATTATGCCATGCATTTTGGATTAAGCTACCTAATCTTTCCATCTAAACTTTCTACCAATTTTTGTTGAGTTAATGGCCTTGAAACTGAGTTGCTCTCTTAGGCCAATTGCATTCAGACCTCATTCGTCTAGTGACGCCTTAAAGGGTCTTTTCCTCAGCTCACCATTACCTTATGGTGTCTGTGAGGGATTTTCACCATTGAGACTCTCTTATTTTCATCTCTCTCAACTCACAGTCATCTTATGGTGCCCGTGAGGGTTTTCACCGATAAGACTCTCTTATTTTTATCTCTCTCAACTTACCATCGCCTTATGGTGCCCGTGAGGGTTTTCACCAATAAGACTCTCTCATTTTTATTTCTCTCTTGATTCGTTGTGCTGAGGAAGACAAGTAGTTCCCAAATACATCATCATATCCCTTGCATGCTTTGCCTTAACATCCTCAAAGATTGATCTGAAGGTCTTTCTTTGGTTGTAACTTAGCTTTTAGATAGGGCTGGAAAGAAAGGATGGCATGAGGCCCAAACGGCACTTAAAGTGGATTAGGACTTACAACTTTTGGAATCGACTCAAACAATGAGGATGAACTCATGCCCCAGTTTCTTTTAACTGGGTGACGCTAAATTATTTATTTGATTGGACCGAGCCCTTAGTAGGGCAGCCTACGTATCTCACCCCCGAGAGAGGAGAATCAGGTCATGCGTAGTTCTGGCAGCTTGTTTTTTTTGCTTGATTTTGATTTCTTTTTTTCTTTTGTTGCCTCTTTTCTCTTTGGGATTTTTCTTAACACTCTCTTTTCTTTCTTCTTCTTCTCTTTTTTTTGGACCTATTTTTCTTTTTCTTCTCTTTTTCTTTTTAAAATTTTTCCGACTCTATTGTTTTGCTTGACACCTTTCTTTTGAGCTTTGTTGACTCTATCTTGATTCCGAAAGAGGGGTATGAAAGAAAATAAAACTAAGGCACAAATGGGGTAAACAAAAGATGACACAATATATGGATAGCAGAATGAAATGCCTTCGTCATATCAATCCTTGAAGATACTAGTACATAGCATGCAATGTGAAAGTACACAATCAATATCACTTATGACATGTTTTACAACACTAACTTGCCCCTAGAATATGTGTCACCTCTTCTTTTACACTTGTCGAACATACAACTCCACCTTTGTTGTACATCCCTCACATTGAATGACTCATGCTTTCGTGGAGTTGATTTTTGTTCTGTTCCTCGAGAGCACACATCCTCTATTTGATCTAATTGAGCTTTGTTTTTCAATTGATGACCAAGTTATTCTTGTGATTCTCAAAATAATTGCTTTAATTTTGAAAGAAAGCTTCGACATGGTCACCAAATGTGTCAACACTATCAATTTTTCTCAGATGCTTTTTCTCACCTTAACCCTCTGATTTAATGTTTCATAGTTAAATTGGACTTTAAGATCTGACTGAAAATTCCACAAGCATGTCATATCACTAGAGTCAACATAAAATGTACTGTATAAAGAAAACAAAAAAATAACACATAATTAAAACAAAGAAAAATGGGACACTTCATTTAGTTGAAACAAAAGATAGAAGGGTTTGAACATAAACAACAAAAGGAAAAAACAAGATAGATCCTGAACTACAACCCTGAAATAATTTGGATACCAGAAAATAAAACAAAACAAGCTACCAGACCCCTTCCTAGTAAGGAGAGGGGTAACTTCTCAATTGCTCAGCCTGACATCTTAGCCACTGGTTTGCATATCAGCATGACTAGAGTTTTCCTCACTGTCAATGTTCTGTATCATGGTTGATTTATCTTGAATCATCTTTTCAATTTCTCTTTTCAAAGCACGAAAATCTTTAATACTGTGACCTTGAACATCAGAATGATATGCACATCGTACATTAGGATCAAAAATTCTTGAATGTAGGTCAGGAGTATACCCAAGGAGAGAAGTGATCATGTCCTACTGTACCAATCTCTGGAATAAACTTGCATACGACTCTCCAATCGGTGTGAAGTTATCCCTCGACTTCTGTCTCATTTCATTATTTGACTTAAATTGAAAACCAGACATAGAAGGGCTTCGGTATGTATGTGGAGATGGAGGATAACTCGACAGAGTTCGTTCCTGTCAGTGTGGGTAAGATGGGGGTTGAACATATGGTTGTGCATTATACACTTGATATGGAGATAGGGGAATGGAATATAATGGATCTTGGGAAAGATTCTGTGGAACTTGGCCATAAACTTGGGTTTGAGCCCATGGGTAAGATGGCATGGTCCTCTTACCAGTTTCTGTTGTCCAACTATAATGGTTGATGCATCTTCCTCATTCTTGTTTCCTCCAACACTTCCCGAACCTTTTTGAATTGCTTGAGTAGTCCTTTTTAATGTTGCAAAACTCACAATGCGACCGATCTTAATTCTATTCTCTATCATCTCCCTCATTTTGAGGACCTCAATAAATGGCTTGCCTAATGTAGGTAACAAGTGTTGATAATATGTTTCATCCTGCGCTTGAATAAACGCCTCCACTATCGTACTTTCTTTCATTGGCGGTTTCACCCGAGCAGCTTGTTCACGCCATCTAATTGCATACTCTCTGAAAGTTTTAGTACTCTTTTTCTTCATATTAGTTAGAGATTTTTCATCAGGAATTAACTCCATATTGTATTGAAATTGTTGCACGAATTCATTAGCAAGGTTATCCCAGTTGTTCCACTTATCGATGTCTTGGTCAACAAACCATTCTGAAGCTAGATCTGAAAAACTCTCACCAAAATATGCCATGAGTAATTCTTCCTTCCCTCCAGCACCCCTTAGTTGGTTTCAATAGCATCTCAAATGTGCTACAAGATCGCCATGTCCATCATACTTCTCAAACTTCGGCATTTTAAAACCAAAAGAAAGATGTACACCTGGAAACATGCACAGATCTTTATATGAGACACTTTTGTACCCCCCAAATCCTTGCAAGTTTTTCATAGTCAGTTCCAAACTTCTCAGTTTTCTGGCTATTTCCTCTTGTTCTTCTGTCATAACAGGTTTCTCAGTGGTAGGAGGAAATTCAGGCGGTTGAGGGAAATCATAAGGACCAATCAACTTAAATGTGGGCTTGAGAGCATAATGTTGATCACTAAAAATATTCAATGCAGGCTCCCTTGTAGAGTAGGGAGGCACAACTTGTGGATGAACATCAAAAGTAGGAGCTTCAGGTGGGGGTGGCGCCGCAAAAGCATGAACAGCAACTGGAGCCAAGTATGTGGTATTCTTGGATTGGGGAGTGAGGAAATGAACATTGGAAGTGGTTAGATATTGTTGCCCCGGAGTCGATCCTGATGCATGTTGTGGCATATCAATAAAAATGAGAAATTGTGTATGTGACACGGGAGGAAAGCTAGAAAGATATTCCAGATTATCAGTGGGAATTGGAGGAGGCGGCAACCCATTAGCCCAAGCTCGATGCATTTCTATTATTTTCCACCTTAATTTTTGAATCTCTTCATTATCTCCTACATTCTCATTCCCCGAACTCCCTATCTGATTAGTGACAACTAACTCGATATCCTTGTTGGCCATAACTTCCTCTGTGACTTGGAGCAATATGGAGGATCAGCCAAAATGCCACAAACCAACCACCTTAAACTAACTGGACAAGAGATAGCAAATGGTTAGAGTTTAACAGTTTTTCAAAACCTCTTTTTTTTCTTGAAAAGATCACCGAACCCAAGAAGGGCGCCTACGTATCTCACCCCCGAGAGAGGAGAATCAGGTGTGTGTAGTTCGTGAAGTCATGCCAAAATGGCCAATTGAATTCTCTTTTTTTCTTTTTTTGAAACTTTAAGAAGAAAAAAAATAACAAATTGTCAAAAGAATTGACGAAAATCTTTTTTTGCATTTTTTAGGCTTAACATCCTTATACAAAATGAAACCTATGATTACCAAAGAAAAATCTTTTGGGGTTTTTGATTCTGAATTTCATAGGAAAATGAAACTTGAAACTATTAAAGAAAAATCTTTTTGTAGTTTTCTTTTAGAGATGTATAAGAAACACCTACTCTAAGTGAAGAGTGAAGAAAATCTTTTTGAATTTTTAAGATTTCTGTACAAAATGAAATCTATGATTACCGAAAAAATATTTTTGGATTTTTTATTTTAAATTTCATGCGAAAAATGAAACCTGAACCTATTAAAGGGAAATATTTTTTTGTTGTTGTTTTCTTTTAAAGATGTACATGAAACACCTACTCTAAATGAAGAGTGAAGAAAATCTTTTTTTTTTTTGAATTTTTGAAATAAGATCCCCGAACCCAAAATAGGTTTCCTACGTATCTCACTCCCGAGAGAGGAAAATCAGGGTTGCGTAGTTCGTCCAGATTGGACAATTAAGGATTCACTGAAAGATTGACCCTAACTTAAGAGACACGACCAAAGACAGCCGAATAAAATCTTTTTGGGGTTTTCAATTTGAGACTTCACATAAAACTGACACCAACAACTACGAAAGAAAAATATTTTTGGCATTTTTGTTATAAGAAATATACAAAACTTCTACCAACTTTTTCATTTTTCTTTTATAAAAGCTCTTGTAAAAGAAAAATTGAAATTTTTGAATTGTGAAAAACAAAAGTCATAAAGAACTCTAAAAACTACAAAACTCTTTTTTGGTCTTTTTTTTTATTTTTATTTTATTTTTCACACTTTACTTCTAACACATGCTTTACCCCACATCAGTCTGTCAAATGACCACGTTATCCTCAAAGATGCCATATTTAGCACTTTGGAATGCTTTAGAGGTAAGTCTCCTACAAAGGACCAAGTGGGCCCCGCTAGGTCTCAATATGATGCACATAAGCATGACCTAAAGGCTGACCTACGCTGAGGTTCACTAACAAGGCCGTTCGGGGGAGCATATGGTTGATAGTGGCTGCTTAGCTTTTCACCTACTCCATACATCCAACGGCTCCCCCCTAAAATAAAGGTGACTCGACTAGAATTCGTGCGCACGACGTGCGCTCCGAGACTTGTTGCGGAAAGAATGACGCAGGTTATGCACATGATGTCAGATATAAAAGCGGTAACATAGGATAAATACTGTAAACAAAGAGCACGAAAACGCACAAAAGTGAAAACACAAACAAAAATCACAAACAATGCGTATACACTCGTAATGCCAAACAAAGCCGATACGACTCCAAAATAAGCTCGAATTCTGAACAGTTCCCCAGCAGAGTCGCCAGAGATGTCACACCTCTTTTTCGTACTCCAAAAGAAAGAATTCGTTTTAAGTTTCGAAAGGGTTTTATTATTTAAGTGACAAAAGAAGATTTGTTTCAAAAAAGACTTTTTATATTCAAAACTCAGAGTCGCCACTTGGCATAAATCGGGTGTGCCAAGTCACCCTTGAATATTCTTTTTCAAAACAGATTTGACTCTTTAAAACTGATCCGCGAATAAAGATTCTGGCTAAGGAATTTTGTTGACCGAGGGGAAGGTGTTAGGCGTCCCTCGATCCCGTGGTTCGACCACGATCGCTTGGTAGAGCGTATCGTCTAACTTTGACACCCCGAGATAATAAACCACACAAAACATGCAAAACAATCAATCAAGCAAACAAGATAAAACAATCCAAAATTTAGTGTCCAGTCCAATTATAAAGTCCAAAAATAAAAAATGCATAAAAATAAATCCTACTCTAAATTAATTCTAGACTAATGCTCTACCCGACGCCTCGGGCCTTAATCACGAACGTCCTCCGGGTACATGATACCTCAGAGAATTCTCCGGTGAATAAATATATACAGATACTTCGGGGCATTCTCCGGCCAAATTATACAATTGATTCAAAAGTGATAAAACAAAACAATTCCAACACATATTTCAAACATTCCAACAATCGACCAATTCTAAATTTTGCCCACCCGAGCCTAGTGCTTGCCTACCCGCTCGATGGCATATCACGTTCAACATCAACAATGAATCAAAATACTATAATATTCACTTTTATCAATTTTCGATTACCATTCCCCAAATAATCTATTTTAATCCTCCATGAGATATTATTTCATCACACACCTTATAATTAATCCATAATCAAGGAAATCAAACACCAAATCAAAACAAACAATAATTCACATCACCACGGATCAACCAACACACCGGATTTAATTCAAAGCATAGAACACGATAAATAACGAAATAAAGAAGAAAAGAAAGAGAATTAGACCTCGATTCGAAGGTTTTGAAATTCAATAATGTTTCAACGAAAGGAAAAAAACCATGTCGAAGAACCTCGAATCGAACCTCAACAAAGGACTCACCAACTCTGTACTAAATCAATCGAAAGAAACCCAAAATTTGACCCGAACACGAATTCACGAAAGCAAACCCGCAACCCAAAGCAAAGATCACAAAGCCCTACCAATCGTACCTAATTAGCACACTCCGTTACTATTTTTGGTCGCTTTCCGGTGGATGGGCGCCGGAATCGACACTGGAGGTTAGATTTAGTGGCTTCCCAGCATGCTCCGGTCACTGTTGTAGCGTCGTCGGAGCTCCAGCGAGCTTAACAATGGAGGCGCTGCTCTCCTCCGCCCTAAATCATCTCTCGTTCGATCTCTCTCCTCTCTATCCCTCTCTCACGGTTCTCTGCTTTGCTTCTCTCTCTCTTTCTCTTGCTTTTTTTCTCTTATCTCTCAATCTCCCTCCGATCTGTGTGTGTTGCTATTTCAGCCAATGGAATGGTGATGGGTATCCAAAAATGGAAAAGAAAAATCCCCGATGATGAAGTTTTTGGTCTGTGTATATGTATCTTGTTCGGTCGAAAAAAAAAGAAAAAAGTTGAAGACCCCTCTCTGTATAATATTGTATGTCCCTTCTTGTGAGAATTCCAGCCGGTTCTTTTGTCTCTTGAGAGTGACAATGAGTATCCCCCAGGGAATATGCTTCTGGGTCCTTTTATTTGCTTTGTGGACAAGAAATAAAAAGGGGAGGTCACGTGGAGAGGAAGTGGTGAGGGTGATGTGTCATTTTTAATAGGGAGGGGTTGTTCGTATAAGATAAAATTAGTTAGAAATTGTTATTTTTGTCTTTTTGTGAAAAGGTTATCACACGGGTGAGGATACACACTAAGACGAGGGTAAAATGGTAAGAATATTTTCGGGGAAGGACAAAATTATGTGTCTATAGTCATCTATTATTGATGTCAATGATTGGCTCATCATAGCCTAATCATTGCTTTTAGTCCATTTAAGGTAAGAAAAAATGGACAATATGTATATATTGTCCAATTGCTTCCTCACTGGTCACTGCCAGTGACTATAATTAGCACATGATAACATTATTAACCTATTAATGCACTGTGCCACCTGTCCTTCTCCCCTTTCTTTTTCTTTATTTACACCTAAATCCATTTGGCCCAATTATCGACACCACTTCATTTACAAGATTCCATCCCATAATATATTGAATATGTATTATCTATAGATAACTCATAACAAGCATACCACCATGTATATACTTATATAATTAAACCTTACCTCAATCTCATTCTCAGATGCCTCAACAGTTTTTGCCTCATTTTTTTTTTAGTCTCTAGTTCTCGTCCAAAAGGATTAAACCCTATCATTAACTGAAAGTTACATGATATGGGATAGCAAAAGGATTTATAGTTTTGATCCATTAAATCACTAATTAAACTAATTATTTAAGTTATTCAAAATTTTAATAAATTCGCAAAATTTATTCGGAACTCCATAGATATAAATCAAATATGTATATTGAATAAAAAGTACATTCCAGATCAATTGAAAATATTACGACCCTAATTCGAGGTCATCTCGATTAAAGGTTGACCATTATCGGGTTTAACTTTCTCAACTCAATAACCTCGTTAATGACTTAAATTATTTCTGAACACCTCAAGAATTGATACTACTCATCCCGTGAGTCATAATCCACGTATACAATTACGGAGAGCACTAAAATAAAGGAGAATAGAAAATTTTACAAACGACCGGGAGGGTGGTTACATACATATATATACATATACATACATATATATACATATACATATACATACATATATATACATATACATATACATACATATATATACATATACATATACATTTACATATACATATACATATACATATACATATACATATACATATACATATACATATACATATACATATACATATACATATACATATACATATACATATACATATACATATATATATACATACATATACATATACATATACATATACATACATATGCATATACATACATATATATACATATACATATACATATACATATACATACATATATATACATATACATATACATATACATATACATACATATATATATATATACATATACATATACATATACATATACATACATATATATATATATATATATATGATTGATTTTAAAATTAATTATGTAGTAGAAAAATACAAGACAAATTATATTTATTTAATAAAAATTACATATTACTTTTGATATCTTAAATTTGGACCCGAGCTTAGCACGAGCCTGCTCAAACTAATATCAATTTTTAAATTAATTATGTAGTAGAAAAACACAAGATAAATTATATTTATTTAATAAAAATTACATATTACTTTTTATATCTTAAATTTGGACCCAAGCTTAGCACCAACCTGCTCAAACTAATATCAAAATAGTCAAGAGACCCTTTCATAAGAATTGACCATATCTAACTTCAATATCACATTTCCTTTAATATTGGGTCTACATATCATGAGTAATTCATGTACCAAAATTCTGTTCTCAGTATCATGAGCGCATGTTTACTTGTATCATTATTGAAGCATTGAGGAGAGGACACTTCAAGAAGCATCACAGACAGGTGTTAATGAACCACTATAAAAAAAACTGGTCCCACATAAGAATGCAATTAAAGCTTGGATTATCTCAAAAACAACAGTATTTCAATATTCCTAACTATAAAAACTTGCGAGTAAGACCATCTAATCCTGGAGAACAATCTGAATCCATGAAGAAAACACAAGGTTAATCGGTTCCTCTGAAATCGTGGGATCAATAATGTTAAGATCCTTAAAGTCATCATAATTAGGAGTTTCGCAAAAGATGTCCGGAAATAAGAAATTGCAGCTTTGGCCACTTCATGCTCTTGGGTTCCCTCAACCTACTGATGATATTCATCTTGACTTTTGGAAGTGCCTATATTCCTTCTCTAGTCTTTAGTCGCACTATAGAATCATCTCAAGTAGAAATAAAGTTCTCATGAGCATATTATTCAAATTTGATGGAATATAAAACATATGCACACATTACTAGTGTTATTACATGTCATGTGATTTTTGTTGGGTTCGAAATCGAGAGGGCGTCATGCGGAAGCTTTTAGTTGCAAATTATAAGACGATAAATCAGACGACACATGAAAAATTAAACTAAAAATATATTATTGGATATGATTTTGCCAAACGGCCTACATATTAAAAATAAAATTGAAAATCCTAAAACTTATTGAGAGAAATCTCCGCCTAAACAAAGACTTTTAAAGACTACATTGTGGATGTTATTGTGTTATTGTATCAGAAGAGGGGTCTTCTATTTATAGATGCCCAAAACCTTTCCTCCAAGAAAGAAGTTAGCTAAATATGGAAATGAATTATATTTTTTTCTTTCAGGAAAAGTAAAAGTAATTATGGTAACTATTATTTTCTTTTTAAGAAAAAATAAAACTTAAATATAGTAAGAAAATCAAGACAAAAACCCTAACAAATCTTCCCTTTTTGGCTTGATTTTCTCTTCACTTGATCCACCTTCTTCTTGTGCATGATCTTCGTTCTTCATATATATTCTTCATATGTCACTGCTGTTTGACATGCTTTAAAAATATAAGCTTTTTGGGTTAAAAAATATATAAGCTCTTTTGGGTTAAAAACATTGGAGCCCTTTATAGGGTTAAAAGTAAGCTTTCTTTTCAAATATGTAATAGCAGGATTATTGAAAATATGATTGACAATCGTCTCCACATGTAGTTTTTGGACATATATTTTCTTTATCATCAAATTTGTTGCAACTTTGTTCTCAATGTAGACACCTAATTTTGTCCCTCCCGAAGTCTAATTTTATTCATTTTTAGTTCACCTTACCATGTGTCCAACCCCATGTAATTATATCCCACAAAAATACAAAAATAAACAAAAAAATACCTTTAACTAATTTATCTTATCCTAACAACCTACCCAAACTACCCATGTGATTTCCCCCCCCCCCCCTCCTTTTTCTTGTCCACAAAGAAAGAATATATGGGGGACCCACCAAAATTCCCACATCATAACAAATTCATGCTCATTATAAAAGAAAAATTCTAAGAAGAAAAAGGGGGCTCATTCTTTGATCATCATCTTCTCTACAATAACAACAATCACCAAATAATCTTCCTCACAAGAATAAGAACAACAATGAAAAAAAAAAAAAAGTAACCGGTGAACAGTAACCGGTGAACAGTGACCGGTGAACAGTAACGGCGTGAAAAGTGACGGTGAACGGATCATTATTTGTCGAGTTGGATTATTGGTGTTAAGGTTCGGCTCGAGGTTTTCGGGTGCGGACTCTGTTTATTCGAATAACATTGAATTTGAAAGCTTCAAATTTAAGGTCCAATTCTTTCTTCTCTTTTATTTAATTCTTATGTGATTGTGATTGCGTGTGATTCGATACCGTGGTTTGTTTGTTGATGTGAACTATTGGTGACATTTGGGTGTGTGATGTGCTAAGCATGATTGATGAATTTTCGTTATTCTCGATTGGTGGATTGTGTATTGAAATGAGTTAATCACGTGGTTTAAAATGAATTAAGGTGGGGATTAAAAATGGAGGAAAATGAATATTGATTAATTTTGATGTATTGATAATGTTAAACATGATAGAATTGTGATACGTTGAACTTGGTAGGCAAACGTAGGCTTGGTAGGCAAATTTAGGAATAACGAGTTGTTGGAGTGTTTGAATATGTGCGTGAATGGTACTTTCTACTTTATTGCATGAAAAGTTTAAATTGTACTCATTTAGCTGGGGAATGCCCCGAAGGATTTGTATTGATTTATCCAGGGAATGCCCCGAAGTAGCATGTATGCAAAGGAGGCTCGTGATCAAGGCCCGGAACGTCGGGTGGAGTTTAGTTTAGGATTAGTTTAGAATAGAATAGGTTTTATATTTCAGCACCTCTTTTATTTTGGATTGTATAATTTGGACTGAACATTATTTTGGTTTGTTTTGAATTTTGTGTGATTTGTTTGTTTGCTTGTTTTGTGTGTTTATGTGGTTTGTACATTTGTAATGTCAAATTAGCCGATATGCTGCACCAAGCGACTGTGGTTGAACCACGGGATCGAGGGGTGCCTAACACCTTCCTCTCGGTCAACAGAATTCCTTAGCCGGAATCTTTGTTCGCGGATCAGTTTTTAGAGTCAAACCGTTTCGAAAAGGATTTTCCAAAGGTGACTTGGCACACCGGATTATGCCAAGTGGCGACTCTGAATAAAAAAAAAATGTAAATAATCCTTTTTTTTTTTAAACAAATTTTTCATTTTTGTCACCTTAATAATAAAACCCTTTCGAACTTAAAATACATATCTTTTTTTGGAGTCGAAAAAGGGGTGTGACAGCTCTGGCGACTCTGTTGGGGAAATTTCAGAATTCGAGCTTTTTTTTTGGAGTCGTATCGGCTTTGTTTGGCATTACGAGTGTATAAGCGTTGTTGTGATTTTTGTTTGTGTTTTCACTTTTGTGTATTTTCGTGCTCTTTGTTTACAGTAGTTATCCTATGTGTTACCGTTTTTATATTTGACATCATGTGCATAACCCAAATCATTCTTTCCGCAACAAGTCTCGGAGCACACGTCGTGCGCACGAACTCTAGTTGAGTCACCTTTATTTTAGGGGGGGAGCTGTTGGATGTATGGAGTAGGTGGAAAGCAAAGCAACCACTATCGACCATATGCTCCCCCGAACGGCCTTGTTAGTAAACCACAAACGTAGGTCAGTCTTTAGGTCATTCTTATGTGCATCATATTGAGACCTAGCGGGGCCCACATGGTCCTTTGTAGGAGACTCACCTTTAAAGCATCCCTATGTGCTAAATGTCGCATCTTTGAGAGTAACGTGGTCATTTGACGGACCGATTTGGGGAAAACATGCGTTAGAAGTAAAGTGTGTAAAAAATAAAAAAATAAAAAAAAGGTGAATCAAAGAAGAGTTTCGTAGTTTTTAGGTTCTTTATGGCTTTTGTTTTCCACGATTCAAGAATTCAAAAAAAAAAAGAAATATATCAAAAAAGATTTTCCTTTTGCTTCCTTTAGCAAGCTTTCACAATTCGAAAACTCCAAAAAGATTTTTTTAGGGGCTTTTTATAAAAGAAAAATTCAAAAAAAGGTGGTAGAAGTTTTGTACATTTTATTTAACGAAAATACCAAAAAGATTTTTTATTTCATAGTTGTTGGTGTCATTTTTTATGTAAAGTGTCGAATTAAAAACTCAAAAAAAAAGACTTTGTTATGTTGTTCATCATGTGTCTTTGGTCGTGTCTCAAGTCAGGGTGTCATCTGTTATTTAATCATTAATTGTCCAATCGGGACGAACTACGCACCCCTGATTCTCCTCTCTCGGAAGTGAGATACGTAGGCAACCTATTTTAGGTTCGGGGATCTTATTTCAAAAATTCAAAAAAGATTTTCTTCACTCTTCATTTAGAGTAGGTGTCTCATGTACATCTTTAAAAGAAAGCAAAAAAATATATTTTTCTTTAATAGGTTCAAGTTTCATTTTCGTATGAAATTTAAAATTGAAAATCCAAAAATATTTTCTTCGGTAACCATAGATTTCATGTTGTACAGGAATATGAAAAATTCAAAAAGATTTTCTTCACTCTTCACTTAGAGTAGGTGTTTCATATACATGTCTAAAAGAAAACTACAAAAAGATTTTTCTTTAATAGTTTCAAGTTTCATTTTCCTATGAAATTCTAAATCGAAAACCCAAAAAGATTCTTCTTTGGTAATCATAGATTCCATTTTTATATAGGGAGTTTAAACCTAAAAAATGCAAAAAGACTTTCGTCAATTCTTTTGATAATTTGTTATTTTCTTTTCTTTTTAAAGTTTCAAGAAAAAGAAAAAAAAAATTTAATTGGTCATTTTGGCAAAACTTCACGAACTACGCACACCTGATTCTCCCCTTTCGGGGGTGAGATACGTAGGCGCCCTTCTAGGGTTCGGTGATTTTTCTTCAAGAAAGAAAAAAGAAAAGGTTTTGAAGAAAAAAAAATGTTGAACTCTAACATATTTGTTACCTCTTGTTCAGTTAGTTTAAGGTGGTTGGTTTGTGGTTTCCTAGCTGGTCCTCTATATCACACCAAATCCAAGGAAGGGTTAGTTGTGTCCAACAAGGATACAAAGAGTGGCATCATGGATGAAACAAAGAGTCGGGTAATTGAGAGTTTAAAGGAAGAGAATTTGAGACTGAGACAACAAATGATAGGAATGTACCGAGCTTGGGCCAGTGGGCTGCCTCCACTTCCGTTCCCCACTTTTGACCCTGCAAACACCTTAAGTCTTCCACCAAAATCGCAAAGTCAGTTTCCTACTGTTGTTGATGCACCACAGCATGCCTCAGAATCCATTCCACATCAAATGCACCTCAATACTTCCACCACTCTTTCTTTATCTCCTCAGTATAAGTCTACCACATTCACAGCACCACATACCGTCTGTGCTTTTGTTGCTCAACCTTCTACTAAGGCTTCCACTTTGTCTATCAATCCAACGATTGTGATTTCCCAGTCCACTAGTGACTCCACGTTCAATACTGTTGATGATCATTGGTATACTCTTGAGCCTACAGTTAAGTTAAGTGAACCGCCAAAATTTCTTACTAAGAAGCCTAGCATGCCAAAAGAGCCAGAGAAAATGGTTGGGAAAGTGAAGAGTGTAGAAAATGATATGAAAAATTCCCCTGGACTTATGGGCTATGAAGATGTTTCATATAAAAACTGGGGCATGTCTTCAAGTGTTAACCTTCCTCCCAACTTTGAGACATCAAAATTTGGGGAGCCTGATGGACAGAAGGATTCTGTGAAACATTTGGGACGACATTGCAATCAACCAAGGGAAACTGAAGGAAAGAAGAAGGAAAACGCACCTATTGTCATGACAGGGCCAAAGCAGAGTTTGAGAGGTTCAACCCACCAATACTGTCAGCCTCAATACCGAGCTTACATATCAGATCCACATAACCACTTGCAACAAGGTTTCTTTCTCCGAAATCCAAGAAATATTATTCCACTTCCTCGATATCGTATGAGCAATGCATAATTGTATGCGCATCTATCTTCTTATCCACAATGGCATGTCCCTGTCCCTCAACATCGTCCTCGACCCCCACAAATTTACCAAGGGACCTCTAAATCCAAATTTCATCCGAGGCCAGAGTTCGCAAAGAGGAGGAAGGAAAAAGATAATTTCACTCCTATTGGGGAATCCTATGCCAGTTTATTCCAGAGATTGGTACAGCAGGGCATGATCACTCCTCTCCTTGGGTATACTCCTGACCCGCATTCAAGAAGCTTTGATCATAATGTGCGATGTGCATATCATTCTGATGTTCAGGGTCATAGTACTGAAGATTGTCGCACTTTGAAAAGAGAAATAGAAAAAGATAATTCAAGATAAATTGATTGTGGTGCAAAACATTGGCCCTTCGACCATCCCACAGAGTTCTTCACCAGCACGCAGTACTGCACAATCTGTGGGAAGCAATGAGTTAAGCATGGGGATCCAGAGCTTATTTGTTGAAGGAAATGTATCTGACAGTGGTGGAAGCTCCAGTCATGTTGATATGCAAGCCAGTGGCTAAGATGTCAGGCTGAGCAATGGAGAAGTCACCCCTCTCCTTACCAGGAAGGGGTTTGGTAGTTTGTTTTGTTTTATTTTCTGTTCTTCGAATTATTTCAGGGTTGTAGTTCGGGATTTATCTTGTTTTGTCCCTTTGTCGTTTATGTTCAAACCCTTCTATCTTTCATTTTTATTAAATGGAGTGTTCCCTTTTTCTTTGTTTTTTAAATATGTGTTGTTGTTTTTTTTCTTTTACATAGTACATTTTATGTTGACTCTAGTGATATGATATGCTAGTGAAATTTACAGCTAGATCTTAACATCCAGTTTAAGAATGAACATTGAATCAGAGGGTTAAAGTTAGAAAAAGAGAGCATCTGAGGAAATAGATAGAGTGCTGGGGTATTTGGTGATCAAGTTGAAACCTTCTTTGAAAATTAAGGCTATTATTTTGAAAATCGTGAGAATAACTTGGTCATCAATTGAAAGACATGTCTTAATTAGGTCAAACAGTGTCTACGTCATCCTATCAAGAGGAACATGAAGAAAATTAGCTCCACGGAGTCATGAGTTCTTCAGCATGAGGAATGTACAACAAAGTGGAGTTGTATGCTGGGCAAGTGTAGAAAAGAGGTGGCACACATGCTCGGGGAAAGTTAGTATTGTAAAACATTTCATAAGCGATCTTGATCGTGCACTTTCATATTGCATGATATGTACTTGCATTTTCAAAGATTGATATGACGAAGGCATTTCATTCTGCCATCCAAACATCGTGTCATCCTTTGTTTACCCCATTTGAGCTTTAGTTTTTTTTTCTTTCATACACCTCTTTTGGAATCAATATAGTCAGCAAAGCTCGAAAGAACAATGTCGAGCAAAACAATAGTTAGAAAAGTTAAAAAAAAAAAAAAAGAGAGAAAAAATGTGTCAAAAAAAAAGTGTGAAGAAAAGTAGAGTCAGAAAAATCCCCAAAAGGAAAGAAAAGAAAAAAAAAGAAATCAGAATCAAGCAAAATAAGCTGCCAGAACTACGCATGACCTGATTATCCTCTCTCGAGGGTGAGATACGTAGGCTGCCCTACTTAGGGCTCGGTCCAACCAAATAAATAATTTAGAGTCACCCAGTCAAAAGAAACTGGGGCATGAGTTAATCCTCATTGTTTGAGTCGATTCCAAAAGTTGTAAGTCCTAACCCACTTTAAGTGTCGTTTGGTCCTCATGCCATCCTTTCTTTCCAACCCTATCCAAAAACCAAGTTACAACCAAAGAAAGACCTTCAGATCAATCTTTGAGGATGTTAAGGCTAAGTATGCAAGGGATATGATGATGCATTTGGGAACTACTTGTCTTCCTCGGCATAAGAAATCAAGAGAGAAATAGAATGAGAGAGTCTTATTGGTTAAAACCCTTACGGGCACCATAAGGCGATGGTAAGTTGAGAGAAATAAAAATGAGAGAGTCTTATTAGTGAAAATTCTCACGGGCACCATAAGGCAATAGTGAACCGAGAGAAAATGAAAGAAGCTTGTTGGAGAAAACCCTTCAAGGCGCCACTAGCCGAATGGGGTCTTAAATGTAATTGACCTAAGAAAGTGACTCAGTTTCAAGGCCATTAACTCAACAACAATGGGTAGAAAGTTTGGATGAAAAGATCAAGCTGCTTAATCCAAAATGCATGGCATAATCATTAGTGTTGACTGTCATTTTTAGATGAATTTTTCGTTTCGTTGTTTTAAAAGGGGATATTCATTGTCTTTTCTTTCTTCTCTTTATTTTAATTTTATCTTTCTTAAGTCAGTTATCAAAACAAAAATTGTCATTTTTTTTTGTTGTTTCTTGTCTTTGAGTCAAGTCCGTGTCAAAACAAGTGAGAAAAGATTTCAAAACTGGCTACCAGCTTCTTTAATTGCACAAAGCAAGAAAAAAGCTAGCACATGAAAGAGACATGATTGTGAGCCCAAAAAAAAGGCATGCAGGAAGTTTTGTCAACAGAGAAATCGGGGAACTCATGGAAATACCAAGGTTCAAAGGGTTTATTTGAGAAACACGACAAAGCAGAAATACTGTGTTTGTTTCAGAGTCACTCTTAATAAGCTGAGTTTGAGTCAATGATACAGCAAGTCAATGACATATGCTAATGGTTGGAACAAAGCTAAATGTGACGGGGGTAGGAGCAATTGCCTCAAAAGCCAAAGCCACAAACTAGCCACCATGTTTTTAAACTCACAAGTTTTCTTTGTATGTAATAGGAATACATGTTGCATTCAGATAAAGGATTTTAGAGCCTAAACATCAAAGGCCGTAATTTCTCACCTCAACAAATGCAAGAGGCAAGGTTGCTGCACAAGTTTGGTAATCAAAACCATGGTAAAATTCATAATTCAAGATCTCTAGGAGACGCATTTCCTTGTTTTGGTAATTCAAGCAGCTTTGGTAAGGAGACGCACTTTATTATTTTGATAATTCAAACAACATTGATAAGGAAACACACTTCCTTGATTGGGTAATTCGAATTTTGCTTCTTAGGTAATGCACTTCCTAACTTAAGTCTTGATTCCTAGAAGACGTACCTTTTATTCGAGTCATCCCCTTTGATTCCTATAAGACGTACCTTTTAGTTGAGTCATCCCCTTTGATTCATATAAGACATACCTTTTAGTCGAGTCATTCCTATTGATTCCTAGAAGACGTACCTTTTAGTCGAGTCATCCCCTTTGACCCCTAGAAGACGTACCTTTTAGTCGAATCATCCCCTTTGATTCCTATAAGACGTACCTTTTAGTCAAGTCATTCCTATTGATTCCTATAAGACGTACCTTTTAGTCGAGTCATCCCCTTTGATTCCTAGAAGACGTACCTTTTAGTCGAGTCATCCCCTTTGATTCCTATAAGACGTACCTTTTAGTCGAGTCATCCCCTTTGATTCCTATAAGACGTACCTTTTAGTCGAGTCATCCCCTTTGACCCCTAGAAGATGTACCTTTTAGTCGAGCCATCCCCTTTGATTCCTAGAAGACGTACCTTTTAGTCGAGTCATTTCCCTTGATTCCTATAAGACGTACCTTTTAGTCGAGTCATCCCCTTTGATTCCTATAAGACGTACCTTTTAGTCGAGTCATCCCCTTTGATTCCTAGAAGACGTACCTTTTAGTCGAGTCATCCCCTTTGATTCCTATAAGACGTGCCTTTTAGTCGAGTCATCCCCTTTGATTCCTATAAGACGTACCTTTTGGTCGAGTCATTTCCCTTGATTCCTATAAGACGTACCTTTTAGTCGAGTCATCCCCTTTGATTCCTATAAGACGTACCTTTTAGTCGAGTCATCCCTTGATTCCTATAAGACGTACCTTTTAGTTGAGTCATTCTCTTTGATTCCTATAAGACGTACCTTTTAGTCGAGTCATCCCCTTTGACCCCTAGAAGACGTACCTTTTAGTCGAGTCATCCCCTTTGATTCCTAGAAGACGTACCTTTTAGTCGAATCATTTCCCTTGATTCCTATAAGGCGTACCTTTTAGTCGAGTCATCCCCTTTGATTCCTATAAGACGTACCTTTTAGTCGAGTCATCCCCTTTGATTCCTAAAAGACGTACCTTTTAGTCGAGTCATTTTCCTTGATTCCTATAAGACGTACCTTTTAGTCGATTCATCCCCTTTGATTCCTATAAGACGTACCTTTTAGTCGAGTCATCCCCTTTGATTCCTAGAAGACGTACCTTTTAGTCGAGTCATTTCCCTTGAATCCTATAAGACGTACCTTTTAGTCGAGTCATTCCCTTTGATTCCTATAAGATGTACCTTTTAATCGAGTCATCCCCTTTGATTCCAATAAGACGTACCTTTTAGTCGAGTCATCCTCTTTGATTTCTATAAGACGTACCTTTTAGTTAAGTCATTTCCTTTGATTCCTAGAAGACGTACCTTTTAGTCGAGTCATTTCCCTTGATTCCTATAAGACGTACCTTTTAGTC
This sequence comes from Capsicum pubescens, assembly GCA_030864215.1. Taxonomy (NCBI): domain Eukaryota; kingdom Viridiplantae; phylum Streptophyta; class Magnoliopsida; order Solanales; family Solanaceae; genus Capsicum; species Capsicum pubescens. Next base: position 252,860,949 of record CM061549.1, read on the forward strand.
GAGTCATCCCCTTTGATTCCTACAAGACGTACCTTTTAGTCGAGTCATCCCCTTTGATTCCTAGAAGACGTACCTTTTAGTCAAGTCATTTCCCTTGATTCCTATAAGACGTACCTTTTAGTCGAGTCATCCCCTTTGATTCCTATAAGATGTACCTTTTAGTCGAGTCATTCCAATTAACTCATAGAAATTGCATTTCTTTATTTGGGATAATTTTCTTTTCAGTTTTGATGTGATTTCAGGAGCATGCCCGAAGCACAGGGCGAATAAATGGAAAACCAAGCAACAAGGTGAAGAAATTGAAAGTTAAACAAATTGAAAAATAGCAAGTCAGGAGCCCGCCTGCAGAACAGGGTGCAGAAGTTGAAAACATGGCAACAAGTTGATGAAATAACAAGTCAGGAACCCGCCTGGAGAACAGGGTGAAGAAATTGAAAGGCAAGCAACAAGTTAAAGAAATAGCAAGTCAGAAGCCCGCCTGAAGAATAGAGTGATGAAAGTCGAGTCAAGAACCAATAGAAGTTGTATAGATAGGATTTTTGTAATTTCATTTATGTTTTAACTTGTAATTTTCATTTTTTTGATGTAATGACGGAGCCACGGACCGGAACCTCGATGGAACCTCACTCGACTCTCCAACTCGGTATAGTCCATCTCCCTCCAAAAGTTGAGATACTTGTCAGTCGAACCTCTCATAATGTGAGTAGGTGGGATGTCTTAAGTCAAGACCCGGTTGTCCTTCTTCCTTCTGTTTCTTTCTTTGAATAATGGTCGGGTCAAAATTTGGTCTCGCTGTTTACTTCTTTGTCTGAAAACACTTTGTGTTTACATTCAAAGGGGTCATGATGTAGACACCTAATTTTGTCCCTCCCGAAGTCTAATTTTATTCATTTTTAGTTCACCTTACCATGTGTCCAACCCCATGAAATTATATCCCATAAAAATACAAAAATAAATAAAAAAATACCTCTAACTAATTTATCTTATCCTAACAACCTACTCAAACTACCCATGTGATTCCCCCCCTCCTTTTTCTTGTCCACAAAGAAAGAATATATGGGGGACCCACAAAAATTCCCACATCACAACAAATCCATGCTCATTATAAAAGAAAAATTCTAAGAAGAAAAAGGGGGTTCATTCTTTGATCATCATCTTCTCTATAATAACAACAATCACCAAATAATCTTCCTCACAATAACAAGAACAACAAAGAAAAAAAAAAGTAACCGGTGAACAGTAACCGGTGAACAGTGACCGGTGAACAGTGATCGGTGAACAGTGACCGGTGAACAGTAACGGTGTGAAAAGTGACGGTGAACGGGTCATTATTTGTCGAGTTGGATTGTTGGTGTTAAGGTTCGGCTCGAGGTTTTCGGGTGCGGACTCTCTTTATTCGAATAACACTCTTTTTATTTGAATAACATTGAATTTTAAAGCTTCAAATTTAAGGTCCAATTCTTTCTTCTCTTTTATTTAATTATTATGTGATTGTGATTGCGTGTGATTCGATACCGTGGTTTATTTGTTGATGTGAACTGTTGGTGACATTTGGGTGTGTGATGTGCTAAGCATGATTGATGAATTTTCGTTATTCTCGATTGGTGGATTGTGTATTGAAATGAGTTAATCACGTGGTTTAAAATGAATTAAGGTGGGGATTAAAAATGGAGGAAAATGAATATTGATTAATTTTGATGTATTGATAATGTTAAACATGATAGAATTGTGATACGTTGAACTTGGTAGGTAAACGTAGGCTTGGTAGGCAAATTTAGGAATAACGAGTTGTTGGAGTGTTTGAATATGTGCGTGAATGGTACTTTCTACTTTATTGCACGAAAAGTTTAAATTGTACTCATTTAGTTGGGGAATGCTCCGAAGGATTTGTATTGATTTATCCGAGGAATGCCCCGAAGTAGCATGTACGCAAAGGAGGCTCGTGATCAAGGCCCGGAACGTCGGGTGGAGTTTAGTTTAGGATTAGTTTAGAATAGAATAGGTTTTATATTTTAGCACCTCTTTTATTTTGGATTGTATAATTTGGACTGAACATTATTCTGGTTTGTTTTGAATTTTGTGTGATTTGTTTGTTTGCTTGTTTTGTGTGTTTATGTGGTTTGTACATTTGTAATATCAAATTAGCCGATATGCTCCACCAAGCGACCGTGGTTGAACCACGGGATCGAGGGGTGTCTAACACCTTCCCCTCGGTCAACAGAATTCCTTAGCCGGAATCTCTGTTTGCGGATCAGTTTTTAGAGTCAAACCGTTTCGAAAAGGATTTTCCAAAGGTGACTTGGCACACCGGATTATGCCAAGTGGCGACTCTAAATAAAAAAAAATAATGTAAATAATTCTTTTTTTTTTCGAAACAAATTTTTCATTTTTGTCACTTTAATAATAAAACCCTTTCGAACTTAAAATACATATCTTTTTTTGGAGTCGAAAAAAGGGTGTGACACTCAACATGTCCTCAATCTGAACCATCGGATCATTGAACCATAGTCTCTGATACCACTTGTTGGGTCTGAAATCGAGAGGGCATCATGCAGAAGCTTTTAATTGCAAACCATAAGACGATAAATCAGACGACACATGAAAAATTAAACGAAAAATATATTATTGGATATAGTTTGGCCAAACGGCCTACATATTAAAAATAAAATTGAAAATCCTAAAACTTATTGGGAGAAATCTCCCCCTAAACAAAGACTCTTTAAAGACTACATTGTGAATACTCTTTAAAGACTACATTGTGGATGCTATTGTGTTATTGTATGAAAAGAGTGGTCTTCTATTTATAGATGCTCAAAACCTTTCCTTCAAGAAAGAGGTTAGCCAAATATGGAAAAGAATTATATTTTTTTCTTTCAAAAAAAGTAAAAGTAATTATGGTAACTTTTATTTTCCTTCTAAGAAAAAATAAAACTTAAATATAGTAAAAAAATCAGGGCAAAAACTCTAACAATTTTTTCACCATTAAAGATTGAAATTTCTAAACTTAGTTCACCTGATAGAGAATCTTTTGAACCGTCTCATTTAAAATTAAAATTATTAGTAAAAGAGTAAAAGTAAAGTACATTATAGTTGATGTACTTTTATCATTCGATATGACCTCCCATAGGAATTGGTTTCTTTTTCTTGAAACAATCTGATGATGTGATGAAATGAATATTATTAGAAGCGAAGTCAAGATTTGAAGTTTCTGCATATATAAATACTGTGTTTGATTAAAAGCAATCATGATAAGATGTCATGATAACGAGTACAATCAGATTAGAACGTCGCTAGATCTTGTTTGATATTTGTTTTTGAGTTGCAGTCAGACCTTTCGATACGTTTCTATAATAATATTATTTCACTATAAAATTTAAGTTTTTCTTGAAACTGACTATAATATTTATTAAATTATATCTTTTTTATAATAGTATTTTATCATAACAATAAAAAAAAATTAAATGTCGACATTGTTATTGAGAAATTAGAATGTATTATAGTTACTTTGTTTGCAGTGATGGAGCCATCTTTTTTCTAGTAGTTAATCCGAATCTCCTTCGACGGAAAATTATCCTATTTTTATATGATTAAAAATATTTTTTATGCATATATAGTAGATGTTGTGCTCCTTTCAACTAATTTATATATATACTTCTAAATTTCTTGAATGAAAATTTCGACTCGGTGCACATACTATGAACCCAAATAATAATAATACAAGTTTTATGTCTTGTTTACATCAAAGATGCATCATTAGCGTGTCACCGCTAAACTCTTTATACAGGTACCATTTGTAGGTCTGTCCTTATTTGTGTAAGGATTAAAAAGAGAGAAACAAGTTCATTTGTCTTTACACTTGATTCCAATTCTCAACTGTGCTTTCGGGTACAAAACTTTAAAGTAATATTGACTAACAAGGTCTTATTTGAAATTTAACAACATCAATATGTTGTGTTCATACTTCAATATTTAAGTGTGAACACAATATATTATTGTTGCTAAATTTCGTAAACATTTAGCAATAACAATATATTGTGTTGCTAAAGGCATGTATTATATATATATATATATATATATATACACACACAAACTCACAAAGTATATATAGTAAGTGTGTACATAATGTTTTATTGTTACTAAATGTCAAATACGACCTTGCTAGTCAATAATTACTTTTACTCTCTTTTTTATCCTTACACGAATAAGCATAAAACTACAAAATGTACCACTAAAGATTTTAGCCGTGATGGAAATATTGAAGTGTGAACACAATAAATTAGTGTAATAATTCATACTAAAAAAAAAATCCTATAATCCAATAGTTTCGTCATGTATTATAGGATTTTTATAATATGGATGTACCACCAAAAAGGAGAAAAAAAGTATTAATGAGAAGTGATTCTTGTTTCTTTAGGTGAATAGTTCATTATTCAACTAGATGTATTATTTAGCCTTTCTAAAGCGTAGATGCCAGCAAATAATATTGGATCAATTGTAACAAAATGTACATAAAATATATACCTAATTTGGTTAAAAGGCTATGGATTCAGGGGAACCATATACATAAGGGTATAAATTCACCTTATATAAATATATATAAGTTTAGAAAAAAAAGTTATTGAATTCACCTGAATCTTATCCGCCTCTGTTTAGCAACAATAGGAAGAATAAGGTCTATCACCAATTCTCAATTAAGTTGCTTGATTTGAAAGGGAAACTATGAATGGAGTTTAAGAATTAGATTTAACTGATATATTGAGGATTAAGTAAAGAATGTTTCTTATAAGTATCTAAACTCAGTTATCCTCCGGGATACTGATTTTGATTAGATAATTGCTTATACATGTCTTTTAAGTGGCTTAGGTGCATATATAAGCTCTTGGTCAATCAATTTATAAAAGTTAAATAAGTTTATGCTTATAAATATCTTTTAGGAGGCTATACAATAATAATAACATATCCTTTAATTATAGCACTATAAGGACCTCAACTTTATCTTTGTGGGATAGAAAGATATTTTTGATAGATTATTGATTCAAGAAAATTATTATTTTTAATTGGTTTGGATGAAATGAAATGAATAAAAGTTATGATGGAAATATTGAAGAAAGAAAGTAGCAATGAAAGAAGTAAAAATAACCACAATTAAAAGAAAATAAGGGGTCGTTTAGTCGGGAAATAAGTTATCTTGGAATTAATTATTTCGGGATTAGTTATTTCACTCTAAGGTTGGATAAATTTAATACTACAATCCCGATATAACTAATCTGAGGATGAGTTATCTCATTCATTTTATCCCAACCAAACATGAGATAAACTCATTTTAAAATTAATTTGAGAATTAATTATCCCTTATCCCTTGTATCAAACGAGCCCTAACTACTGTAATAGAACCGAAGAATAAGATATATTGCTAGCATAATAATAATACTGATAAGAGAACGGATAGATGCTCCAACAAGAAGGCTACAATATTGTTCTCAGATTCAACATAAGTACAATTATCTTGTCAAATTCTTAGCTAAAAATGACAAATAAACACCACTTTTCCAAATGGGAAATTTCAAGTTATGACAAGCATGATGTTCTAAATTGATATATATGTTAATTATAGTGGGTACAGGCAACACATAATGCTACATATTTCTTCTTTATACATAGACCATGATAAGCTCTTTCCAGCTTATACAACTTTATGGTTAGTACATTTGATTCCTTACTTAATTTACCTTCAGAAACATGCATGTTAACATGGAAAAAAAATCATCTTTTTTAAGTTTGAAATAAAAAAGACAATAAAAATATTAGAGCAAACAACTAACAACCACACGAAAAAAAGAAATCAACCATTGGGAATTCGTTGTAGATTTATTGCTAAAAACTCTCTTCATTTCCTTAGATTTTCAAATCATAATTAATAAAGTTAATTTAATAAAATAAACTCCTAATAAATATTTTCTAAAGAGAGTGTCAAGCCAACATAGACCAAGTGTTAGGGAATGTAGAGTTTTGATGATAGACATGTGAATGAAACATGTTGTGAAAGTTGGTCCATTCAAGTGTACAAAGCATAGCTGCAGGCAAGGTTGTTGATAAGATGATATTGCATACAAACATGAGTGGATAAGCAAGAACATTCAGATATTCTCTCAACACCTATCACTTCAGCAAAGTGGATAAGAAGGAGAAGACAAATGCAGTATCCAGAAGTTGAATTGATCAAGGAGTCCAACAATAAGAGGAGATGAAGTAAAAGAGTCCTATTCAATCTAGGAGAAAGAGACGGCAACAAAAAGTGAGTGAAACTACCTGGGAGTACTAGTGAAGATAGAAGAGTACATCAACTAAAGGTCTCCATCAGGTGTTGGCTTAAATACAAGAAACGACATTCAAAATATTCACTCAAGCACTGAAAAGATAGTCAACAATCAGCAAAATAGTTCTACAACTTGAAGGAGCTAGTAAAGCAACCTGGTCCTTTACTTAGAATCTTAGACTTTGTGTAATAGGTTGTTTATTGAGTCATATTGAGTTGTAATCTCTAGTCTCAGTGAAGTATAAACTGAGTTAGGATTAACGTCTTCAAGTTGGGGAACTCAAAGAGTTGGGAACACTTATCTTGAGAAGATTAGTGTTTTGCAGTAATAAGAGTTAGAAGTTTTAATTCCTAGTTTACAAGAAGTCTTGTAATTTGTTGATTGTTTAGGATCAAGAGTTATAGTGAAGCTGGGGTTAAATCCTGTAGAGGTACAGGTCATGATTTTTTACACCTTTCTTGAGCCGGGTGTTTTTCACGTAAAAATATTGTGTTCAAGTTTTACTTCTGTGAACCACGTTAGCTTACTTGTTCCACTGATAGAAAACCAGTAGAGTAAAATATTAAAATTGGTAGGGCACGCACTCTAACAAGTGGTATCAGAGAGAGGTTGTCTTAAATAAGGCTAGCACCTAAGAAAAGATCATAATGATGAATTTTGCACCTCCTACTAGTCATCGTGAAGGTCGGTCAACCACTAGACCTCTACCCTTTGATGGCTCTCACTTTATCTAGTGGAAAACAAGGATGGAGATGTTCATCCAAGGTGAAGACTATAAATTTTGGGATAGGATTACTGATGGTCCTACCATTCCAATAAAGATGGTTGATGGTGAACAAGTCAGAAAGGTAAGGAGTGAATTTACTGCTGATGACTTGGTGGCTTTAAGGAAAAATGCTAAAGCTAAGAACATCCTAGTCTATGGATTAGGACCTTCTGAATATAACAGGGTGTCAACTTGCACTACTACTAACCAAATTTGGGATGCATTGGTAAATACCCATGAGGGTACCTCTCAGGTAAGGAAATTCAGAATTTTCCTTCTCTTTTCTGAGTATGAGGCTTTCAAGATGAAGGAAAATGAATCCCTGCATGAGATGATTACAAGGCTTACAACCTTAACAAATGAGCTGGCTTCCTTAGGCAAAGTCATCACTGAGGAGGAACAGGTTGAAAAGGTTCTAAGGGTAATACCAAAAACAAAATAGAATGTTAAGGTAACTGCAATTAGGGAAGCTAACAAAGATCTTGCTGGCATGACTTTGGATGAACTGGTTGGAAATTTGAGAACTTATGAAATAGAAGTTGATGGAACCAAAGAACAAACAGTTCCATAGAAAATCTTAGCATTCAAGGCTTCTAATAGTGATGATGAATTTGAACTTAATAAGGAACAAGTTGCCTTCATAACCAAGAATTTCAGCAAATTCTTTAAAAAGAAGAAGGTAATAAGTAGCAAGAAACGTTCAAATAACAATCCAAATGGATGCTACAAGTGTGGTTAGACTGATCATCAGATCAGAGATTGTCCAGTCTGGGAAATAATGTAGAAAAAAAAAGGGCCGAAAAAGAACTAAAAGAAAAGGCAAAAGGGAAGAAGGAACATGCAATGATAGCAGCTTGGGGATCTGACTCAGATAATGATGAAGCTGATAAAACTGCATTCATGGCACTTAAAGATTCATACTTATAAAAGAAGAAGATGCTACTGAGGTAAGCATACTTAAACTTAAAGAAAAACTACACTTGTTTTCTAAACCAAAACTTATTTCCTTGATGAGTGCACTAATTGATGATTTTCAAGAATTAACTTCTGATAGGGATGAGCTGTTCAACAGTTTTGCAAGCCTTAAATTTGATCTTATTGAATTAAAGGCCTGTAAAGTTACAGTTGACAATGAAAACTGCACTCTCGAGAAAAAAGGTTACAGAACTTGATTCTTCTAATAATGATCTTAAGTCTGAAATCCTTAAATTGACTCTCACTAAAAATGGAAAAAAGGTCATGAGTAATGAACAAGAAAGTGCTAAACTTGAACTAGAAAAGTGTAAACTATAGTGCAGCAATGCAGCTGACAGGATAAACAGATTGAGTCAAGAAATCTCTAAACTGAAACTTGATCTTGAAAGAGCAAATAGGTGGACAAATTCATCAAGAATTGTTCATAAACTCAGTGAGAAAGCTCACAGTGAAAAGGCAGGTTTGGGATTCCACAAGGGTAGTGCTGATCCTAAAAATTTATGTTATATCTGTGGAAATCTTGGACATCCAACAACTGAATGTCTAGTAGCTACTAAAAGCAGATTAAACAGTTAAAGCCTGGCAAATAAATTTTCTCAGACCAAAAATAAAAGAACTGGTTCAGGTCAGAGAAACAGGTTGCACCACATGTTGCCAGCTTGGACTAGAAGAAATTTGATTCATCATTTTACTCATAAAATAGGACCCAAGCTTGTCTGGGTTCCTAAGTCTAACTATTGATTTCTTTTGCAGGAGAAAGTGAAAGAAAGCAAGAGGCATTGGTACTTGGACAGTGCTTGCTCTAGACACATGATTGGTGACAAGAAAAAGTTCCTTTCACTCTCAAAAATAAATGGAGGGAGAGTTTTCTTTGGTGATGGAAAAAAGAGAATCATTACTGGAGTTGGAAAAATTGGCTCATCTGAGTCAAGAGCATTGGAAGATGTCTATCTTGTGGAAGGATTAAAGCACAATCTGTTGAGTATTTCACAATTGTGTGATAAAGGTAACAAAGTTATTTTCACTTCTGCAGGTGTGAAGGTCAAGAAAATGGACACCAAAGAGATTGTGTTCACTACTAGAAGATATAGAAATGCATACAAAGCTGACATAATGGAAATATTAGGACCAAAATTGACTTGTCTAAGTGCAATTGAAAATGATATCCTCCGTTGACACAGAAGACTTGGACATGCAAGTCTTAAATAACTAAACATACTTTCCTCAAAAGATATGGTATTAGGACTATCCAAGACCAAATTTAAAGAGGAAAGGTTATGTAGTGCTTGTGTAAGGGGGAAGCAGGTAAGATCTTCCTCTAAGTCGAAGAACCATGTTAGCACTATTAAGTGCCTTGACCTGGTTCATATGGATCTGTTTGTACCAATGAGACTTCAAAGAAGAGATGGAAAAGGTATATTTTTGTAATTGTTGATGATTATTCCAGGTTCACCTTAACTTTGTTTCTAGACTCTAAAGAAGATTCCTTTGATGTATTTGTAATTTTTATCAACAAAATTGAAAAGAAACTGGGCACTTCATTACTTTCCATAAGATCTGACCATGGTACAGAATTTGAGAATGTCAAGTTCTTAGAATTTTGTTCAGGAAATAATATAGATCATAATTTTTCTGCACCTAGAACACCACAACAAAATGGGGTGGTTGAAAGGAAAAATTCAACTTTGGAAGATATGGATAGAACAATCATGCTTGCTGCAAATGTTGCTAAGAACCTTTGGGTTGAAGCAATAAGCACTACTGCATATATCATAAACAGGTGCATAATCAGACCTATGTTAGAGAAGACTCCCTATGAATTACTTAAAGGAAGAAAGCCTAACATTTCTCATTTTAGAACCTTTGGGTGTAAATGCTTCATACATAATAATGGAAAGGATAATTTGGGAAAATTTGATGCCAAAAGTGATGAGGGAATCTTCTTAGGTTATTCACTTCATAGTAAGACTTATAGGGTTTTAAACATCAGAACAAACTGTGTTGAAGAAAGCATGCATATAGTTTTTGATGAATCCTGCATTAAGACTAACCTGCAGGAAGGAAGTGACTCTAAGGAACAGGTTACACAACCCGGTTCATTTAATGAAGCTACCAAGCATGGAGACACTTCAACAGGGGGAATTAAATCTGGAGGTACATTGATAGGGGTAACTGAGCCACCAACCACCCCATCTCAGAACTTCAGTAGTGATCCTAGTAGATTACTAGTCTTGGTCCCTAAAGGCTACAAGTATCAAGGGTCATATCCTATTGAGAATGTTCTCACTGATCTCACTTCTGAGATCACCATAAGGTTTCGATTAAGAAGTATGTATGCCTTCACGGCATTCCTATCAGAGATTGAGCCAAAGAAGGTAACTAAGGCATTATTTGATGCTGATTGGATCATAGCCATGCAGGAAGAATTGAATTAGTTTTAAAAAAGAAAAGTATGACCCATCTTCCAAAAGATAGAACTGTAGACAGAACTGTAATTGGGACTAAGTAGGTGTATAGAAATAAAGTTGATGAGCATGGAACAGTTACAAGGAACAAGGCAAGACTGTTGGTCCAAGGATACAATCAAGAAGAAAGCATAGATTTTGATGAGACCTTTGCTCCTGTGGCTAGAGTTGAGGCTATTAGATTACTTGTTGCATTTGTTGCCTACAAGGAGTTCATTATTTATCAAATTTATGTTAAGAGTGCATTCTTGAATGGCATTCTTAAGGAGTTAGTATATGTTAAACAACCTCCAAGGTTTGAAAGCAAAGAATTTCCTGATCATGTGTACAAACTGGATAAGGCCCTGTATGGGTTGAAACAAGCTCCTAGAGCTTGGTATGAGAGACTGTCAAAGTTTTTACTAGAGCATGGACATACTAGAGGTAAAATTGATAATACTATTTTCTTAAACTGATGGAAAAGATCTGTTGGTGGTGTAGGTGTATGTAGATGACATTATCTTTGGTTCTACAAACATGAACATGACGCATGACTTTTCTAAACTTATGAGTTGTGAATTTGAGATGAGCATGATGGGAGAGCTAAACTACTTCTTGGGACTACAAATAAAACAAACAACATCAGGAACAATGATCCATCAGCAAAAGTATGTAAAAAAACTTCTCCATGGAAGAGGCAAAAGAAATCAGCACTCCAATTACCACTGCTACGAAGCTTGATTTGGATAAAATAGGTCCTGATGTAGAGCAAAAGATGTACAGAGGAATGATAGGGTCATTGTTATATCTTACTGCTTGTAGGCCTGATATAGTGTTCAGTGTAGGATTATGTGCTAGATTTCAAGCAAATCCTAAGAAGTCTCATCTAAAATCTGTAAAAAGAATTTTTAGATATCTTAAAGGAACTAGTAATCTTGGTCTATGGTACCCAAAAGGTAGTAATTTCAACTTAGTTGGTTATTCAGATGCAGATTATGTAGGATACTTGGTTTATAGGAAGAGCACTATAGGCATGACACACTTCCTTGGATCATGTTTAATTACCTGGTCTACTAAGAAGCAGAATTCAATAGCATTGTCTACTACTGAAACTGAATATGTGGCTGCAGGGTCTTGTTGTGCTCAATTATTATGGATTAAGCAACAACTTATGGATTTTGGCATAGATGTTGGATATGTTCCTATTTTCTGTGATAACACAAGTGCTATAAATATTGCCAAAAATCCTGTTCAACATAAAAAAACTAAGTATATTAATATTCGACATCACTTCCTTAGAGATAATATTGAAAAGGGGTTGATATCAATTATGTTTTGTTCTACTGAAGAACAAATTGCTGACATTTTCACTAAGGCTTTAAGTAGAGAATAGTTTGAAAAAAAAATAGGTTAGCCTTGGGGATGATTAAAATTGCATAAGTCTCCCTCAATGCTTGATTAGAATAAGTTAATCTTAAAGTGATTGTTGATTAATTCAGTCTCACACATTAAGTTGTGTATCCTAATTCCAAGATTTAGAGTATATTGACTCATGTATTTGTTGATTTAGTAGAGAAACTGGATCACAAGAGCAATTTTGTCCATTTTTTCATTTAGGTATGATTATTGTTACCTATAGTGGCATAAAAAGAGACAAGTTGTCTACCTAGTTCCTTCTTGTTACACTTAAACCGCCAAAAATTCAAGAGTCACATTTGCTTCAAAAAGGTGCTTCTTGCTTTCCCATCAGTACAAAACTTCTCATCATTACGTTCCTACCAACATACAGTTCCTCATCCATTCAACTTCCTCTTTTTCTTCCTTAAATACGTTTCTCCCTTTCTTGATTCCTATTCATTCCCTCTTCAACTCTTCACAAGCAAGAAAAAATTCTTGTTTCACAAATGGCATCCTTCTCATTTTCTTCATCCTCCTCATCCACTGACTCTGTCATAAATCCCTTCACCATCATTGTTCTTCATCTAGACATCACCTTACCTCCCTTAATCCCTCCTCAAATCTCCCAAAAATTAACCGATTTTCTTGCATTCAGAAATTTCCCAAATCCTTTTGCCTAAATTTATTCACCTTCTTCATCCTTCTTAAAACCCCCATTTCAACCTCCTACCCCACTCCAAATTCTCAATGTTGATGATATTCCTATTGATAGAGATGACATTTCTATTGCCGACTTAATCCCAAGAAGGTCCAGATCTAAGCTACAAAGAAAACCCTCTTCCATCTCTGTCAATGAAGAGGACACTGTTCCTGTAGAACCCTCTCCAATTGTCTCTACTCCTCGTACTCCTCAGACCCGAGGGAAAAAGCAATGAGAAGATGCTTCCTTGGCTGAAGCTCTTTGATCTAGCAAAAATAAACGTGTGGCTACATCTAATCCCACTCCTCCTCGTGCATCTTCTCCTGATATTCTTCTTCGATCAGTAAGAAAGAAAAAGACTATCATGTCAAAAGTCTCCAAACCCTCTTTGTCTCGAAAATCATCTCCTAAACCTACTTTAAAAACTTCTTCTTCTTTAAAATTCACTCCTACTGTCAAATCTTCCACATCCTCCAAAGTCTTCTACTCGTCCAAAGAAATAGGTCACCAAACTTATTCCTTCTAACTCATCTGATTCAGAGTTTCATTTGGATGCCACTACTGAGTTGAATCCTGATTTTGAGGTTCCAGAACCATCCTCCCATCAAGATACTTTTGAGGCACATTATCTTCACTTTCAAAAATGTAAATTACCTAGAGGAAGAGTTATTAGTGGTTTGAGGGTGTTGATATGCAGACTTTACTGGTAAAATTAGAGTTTCAGGGATAGTCGCATCTCTTTCTTTAGGGAGACTTTCAGAGGCGATTTACCAAACCTGAAGTGTATAAGATCTACACAAATGAGGTGGGCATTGGTAGGATGTTGTCTACTACTGTTAGAAAGGCTACAATGAACCTTTATGTTGCTGGCATTGCTAGGATCTTGTATATTCCTTCTGGGGGGTGGGGTCACTATTTCAAGGTCACTTGGCCACTTCTTGACAATCTTGCTTCTGCTCTTGACATATGTAGAAAATTATCTGGGAATCCTTACTTGATCAATCATAGAAGTGTCTTTAAAAGAGAGATATCCCCACTTCACCAACTCTATTTTGATGTAGTGCATAAAATGATCATCCCTAGGAAGGAAAAAAGGACTATGACTATTTTTCTTGATCTTACACTCATGGAACTATTGGAAACTGAGGTGAGAATTGATTTGTCTTGACTTATACTGAATCATATGCAAAGGGTTCTTCTCAAGGAAGTCAATGGACATGCCTTCCCTTATGAATTCTGGCTCACCCCTATATTTGAGAAGTTTGGGGTGTCTGTCCAAGTGTGGTCTTTACAGACTACCAGGGATATCATAGGGAGTGTGAACCACATGATGCTACCTGTTTCTATGAGCAGTGTTGACAACCCAATGCAAAGATTAAGGAATGCACTAGCTGCAAAACAGGGTGAGGTGGAAGTTGTTCAGGCTGCTTTGGAGGCTACACAGGTTGCTCATGAGGATGAAAAAAGGCTCCTTCAAGATCAGATTGCCTCTCTCACAACCTTGTTGGAAAAAGAGAGAGATGAGAATGTTGATATTATTAGGAAGCTAACCTTTCTTATCAGCTCCTCTTCATCCACTTAGCCTTTTTCCTACTGTCCTAGGCCTATCTCCTTTTGTTTTCTTCCTTGGTGACTTGTTATGTCTTATGTTGCTTTTGTTAAATTTAGTTGTATTTTGATAATGAATGAAATGGACCTAATTGCTTTAAAGTGTTCTACTCCTGTTTTATCATAATGCATTCATGTTCTCTTACTCTGAATTTTGATTGTCTTAGTGATAGCCTTAATGGCCATGAATTATTAGACATTTTCACTTGTTGTGCCAGCTTTTCAATGATGTCAAAAGGAGGAAGAGTAGACTATGCAGTGCTTATAACTCAATTAGACTAACCTGTTTCATTTTGTGATTCTTTTATTAAAATTCCTTATTGAGTATGTCAGGTTTTGTGATGTTGTGCTGCTAAGTTTGTCATCATCAAAAAGGAAAAATCTGTTGGGGAATGTAGATTTTTAAAGATAGGCATATGAATGAAACATGTTGTGAAAGTTGGTCCATCCAAGTATACAAAGCATAGTTGTAGGCAAGGTTGTTGATAAAATGATATTACGTACAAACGGGAGTGGATAAGCAAGAACATTCAGATATTCTCTCAACACGTATCACTTCAACAAAGTGGATAAGAAGGAGAAGACAAATGCAGTATCCAGAAGTTGAATTCATCAAGGAGTCCAACAATAAGAGGAGATGAAGTAAAAGAGTCCTATTCAATCTAGGAGAGAGAAACGGCGGCAAAAAGTTAGTGAAACTGCCTGAGAGTCCTAGTGAAGATAGAAGAGTACATCAACTAAAGGACTCTATCAGGTGTTGGCTTAAATACAAGAAAAAACATTCAAAATATTCACTCAAGCACTAAAAAGACAGTCAACAATCAGCAAAACAGTTCTACAACTTGAAGGAGCTAGTGAAGCAACCTAGTCCTTTACTTAGAGTCTTAGACTTTGTGTAATAGGTTGTTTATTGAGTCATATTGAGTTGTAATCTCTAGTCTCAGTAAAGTATAAAATGAGTTAGGATTAACGTCTTCAAGTTGGGAAACTCGAAGAGTTGGGAACACTTATCTTGGGAAGATTAGTGTTTTGCAGTAATAAGAGTTAGAAGTTTTAATTCCTAGTTTACAAGAAGTCTTGTAATTTGTTGATTTTAAGGCTCAAGAGTTATAGTGAAGCTGGGGTTAAATCCTGTAGAGGTACAGGTCGTGGTTTTTACACTTTCTTGAGCCGGATGTTTTCCACGTAAAAATATTGTGTTCAAGTTTTAGTTCTGTGAACCACATTAGCTTACTTGTTCCGCTGACAGGAAACCAGTAGAGTAAAATATTAAAATTGGTAGGACACGCACTCTAACACCAAGTAAAATGAATGGATTTTTATTTGTCTATTTTTTACCCCATTGCGTGAGAATATATCTAGTATGTTATTGTTGTAGTAGTATTCAAATAAGTTGTCCATAGCTAATTCATGATTTTCCTGCTAAGTATGAACACAATATAAGCTTTTTCCCTTTGAATCTTTAAAATACATAAATCAATCGGTTACCTGTTTCTTCACCTGCTTAAATTATAAATTTTATAATTTTGAAAATATAATAAGTTCATGTGCCGTGATGGACCTAGCATTATCAAGGGAATTTAAGATATAATAATCCAAATTGCATAGGTCACATAGCTAGTCACTTAAAAAAAGTTAAATTATAAGAGATTGAAACTGCAATTTGTGGAGGTTATACGTCTATGCTAATTGCTATCAACTAATATTGGAGCTTTTAAAGCTCCGAAAATTATAATGTTAATCTCCACAATTTATCATTTTTTAAGTGAATTCATACAAAATATAATATTTTCTTTTGATTCGTAAAAGTAAAAATGATGAAGAGATGTGAGAGGTGTAGTTGTGTACAAAAATGAGTTAGACTTATAGTGCTATTAACATGGAGTAACAAGTAAACTCATGAGCATGATTCAAAATTCAATGTATATACAATTTAAGGGTGTCAAGTGGGTCGGGATGGGTCAACCCGAAATTGGCACGTGAGATTTAGCCAGGTTGTGGGCCGGTTTGGTTCCAAGCCTGATTAAATGGGCCGGTTCGATTCTGGGCCCAACAGTAAAATTTTTAAATAAATTCTGAACCAGCCCACTTAACCCAACCCGGTCCAACCCACCTATACCCGGTTAAAACCGGTTAAAAATACGATCAAAACGGTCAAAAACAAAAATAAAATTTTTTCTCTAATATACACTATTTATACCTACCTATATACATTTTTAAAGACGTTAAACAATATATATACACTATATTTACAGTATATACTACATTAGAATTTAAAAAATATATACACATAATACATATACACAATTACACATGTAATCGTGTATACAACTATACGTTACTTAAATATATATACTACTCTAAATAAAACATATACTATAAGATATATACTACAATATAATAATATATATAATAATTTATAAAACATATACTCATGTATACGTTAAATATATACGTCTATAGAAGATATATACACATATATACGTACCATTCAATATATGTACTACTTTGAATAAAATATATACTACAATAGTACAATATATACACCCACTAAATATATAGTTAATAAAACATATACACATGTATACGTTAAATATATACGTCTATAGAAGATATATACACATATATACGTACCATTCAATAGATGTACTACTTTAAATAAAATATATACCACAATATATATATATACTACAATATATACACACACGAAATATATAGTTATATACTAATTTCTAAAACATATACACATGTATACGTTAAATATATACTACTTTAGAAGGTATATACACATATAAACGTACCATTCAATATATACGTACTACTTTAAATAAAATATACTACAATATATACTCACACTATATATATAGTTATATACTAATTTATAAAACATATATACATGTATACGTTAAATATATACATCTATTGAAGATATATACACATATATATGTACCATTCAATATATGTACTACCTTAAATAAAACATATACTACAATATATATATACTACAATATACACACATACTAAATATATAGTTATATACTAATTTCTAAAACATATACACATGTATACGTTAAATATATACTACTTTAGAAGGTATATACACATATAAACGTACCATTCAATATATACGTACTACTTTAAATAAAATATACTACAATATATACACACACTAAATATATAGTTATATACTAATTTATAAAACATATACACATGTATACGTTAAATATATACTACTTTAGAAAATATATACGCATATATACGTTCCATTCAATATATATGTACTACTTTAAATAAAATTTACTACAATATATACTACAATATACACACACACTAAATATATAGTTATATACTAATTTATAAAACATATAGACATGTATACCTTAAATAAATACTACTTTAGAAAATATACACACATATATACGTACCATTCAATATATACGTACTACTTTAAATAAAATATACTATAATATATATATACTACAATATATACACACACTAAATATATAGTTATATACTAATTTGTAAACCATATACACATGTATACGTTAAATATATACGTCTATAGAAGATATATACACATATACGTACCATTCAATATATGTACTAATTTAAATAAAACATATACTGCAATATATATATACTACAATATATACACACATTAAATATATAGTTATATACTAATTTCTAAAATATATACACATGTATACGTTAAATATATACTACTTTAGAAGATATATACACATATATACGTACCATTCAATATATACGTACTACTTTAAATAAAATATACTACAATATGTATACTACAATATATACACACACTAAATATATAGTTATAAACTAATTTATAAAACATATACACATGTATACGTTAAATATATACTACTTTAGAAAATATACACACACATATACGTACCATTCAATAGATACGTACTACTTTAAATAAAATATTCTACAATATATACACATACTAAATATATAGTTATATACTAATTTATAAAATATATACACATGTATACGTTAAATATATACGTTTATAGAAGATATATACACATATATACGTATCATTCAATATATGTACTACTTTAAATAAAATATATACTGCAATATATATATATATATATACTGCAATATATACACACACTAAACATATAGTTTACTAATATACGTACCCGCGCAATGCGCGGATAATATTAAAATATTATTTGTAATTACTTCATATTGAAATGTCTCGTTCGATTATGTTAAATCATATTACTCACATTACTTTAAAAAAAGTTCAACTATCATATTATTTTTTAATGAAATTAAAAAAGAAAAATTATAACCTCAACCTCCATCCCCCCGCCCTTCTCCAATAACAATTTTTAAAAATAAAAAATAAGTTAAAAATTCTAACCCCCCTCCTCCCAAACCCCAACTAAATTATACAAAAAAAGATCATTTAAGATTCATCTTTTACTTTATTATACCATCATATGTCCTCCCCCTCCTCTAACTAAATCTATATGAGTAAAAACAATTTTGTAATTGCAAAAAAAAAAAAAAAATTATGTTTCGTATTTTCCTTTGTTAAATTGTTTATCATTTAAAGATTTTAGATTGTCAATAACAATTTTAAATTTTTATAATACTGTACCCTCATCTCTTTTGTTTAAAATTTATAAATAATATATTGCATCTAATTACTTGCTTTTATACCATTTTAAATCATGTTACCTTAAGAAAAGTTCAACTATCATAATATTTTTCAATGAAATATGACAAAAAATTATTCATAAATTTGAACATAAAAAAATTATACCCATTCTTTGCAAGTTAGCAATAACAACAAATCATCACTATAAAAACAAATAAAAAAGTCTCAAGAAAACTTCTTCATAAATTAAATAATAGAAAAAAATATTAATTTGAAGTCAATCATTATCGGTCCACTTTTTATATTTAAAGAGTATTATCATTTATAATGAGAGATGACGAACTGTGAGAAATGAATAGAGATAACATCAATAACTTCAATTTATAATTCACAAATTGCAACACTCACACATATATTACGTTTATTGTAGAACAAAATATATTTTGACAAATGGATAAAGGTCATTAATTGTTATACATTATTTCCTCCTTTTCAAAATAATTAGCAGATTTAAGATTGCACAATTCTTAAAGAATAATTAATTAAAAATGTGATCTGACTGATATATTCCTTATTAGTTTTTTAATCTTCATTAATTTTAGAATAGTTAATGAAAAGGTAGAGTTGAAAAAAAAAATAATTATATTTTAAATCTTTTAAACTGATAACTATTTTGAGACAATTATTTTAGTAAATATGTCAACTATTTTGTTTTGATAACCACAACATTCAGACTTGATTTCGCACATAAACATGTCAGTTGTTTTGAGAAGGAGAAAGTAGTATCAATTTTGAATGATATGTAGCGAATATAATATTACTATTTAACTTTTAATTAGCATGTCACTTGACTTAATATAATTACCTACTACTTTTCTTTGATATGTCATAAATTCTTATTCCATATTTATGTTCATTTTATTATTTATTTTCAAATTTTTTAAAATATCTAAATTTGTTAATAATATTTTTTAATACCATTTATTTACTTTATTTTATTTTAAAATTAAACTTTAATATCCTCACCATATATCTACCCACTCCATTTTTGTACATAGTTCATAAGTCTACTATTTTTAACTAATAACTTATTAACTTATCATCTTGCTTAATTTTGAAATATAATTTTCTATTAAAAATAAAATATTAATTTAATATTATTTAAATAATTTATTAAATTTCACAGTTACCGCATCAGTATATGAAGTCTCAATAGTTAATTATTTTTGTGTCAAAATTCATATTCAATAAGTATTTATTTAGTAGTGTGAAACAGTAAATTAACATGTACATGTTATATTACTTATATAATTAATCTATACAAACACATTCAAACAATTTTAGATAGAATTCAAACACATATACAAAAAATTTAATCTGTCAATAAAAATAGTTTTATCTTAATATATGAATAATTTATATGTCAACTACTAAACAATTCGATCCTAATTTTCAATATATATCAAATATTTGTATGATGGTAAGGAAAAGCAAAAAAAAAAAAAATCAATTAAATAGATTATTTTTCAGTTTGCATTCTTTTCTTATCATAATTTTATTAATGCTCATTTAAAATCAAATACTTATATTTATTAAACATATAATATTTTTTTATAAAGCAAATACATAAAATAATAATTAAAAAATATTTTTTACATTCTTAGATTTTATCAAGAAGTATCACGATTATTATTGCTGCTAGTGTTAATGTAAAAAATATTAAGGAATTTTTTTTGAAACTTAAATTTATGAGTAAAATAAAAAATTTCTTTTGAAAAATAAGCATCAGAAAAAATATACCACATCAAAGTCATAAGAAAAATCACACCAACAACAACTAAAACAAGAGAAAAAGTGATGAGAATAATTAATATAACTTATCTCTTTATATTTGTTTTTATCAAAAATGAAATTGACAAAATCATAACAGAAAATATTACTTACTTGAATTAAAGCTAGAAAAATAGATTAACATGTAATATCACCATTATTCATCTGCATATGAAAAAGTAAAATTGTTAAAAAAAAAAAATCTAAAAATATAGAATATGAAAATTTCAGTAAATAAACTCATGAATAAATCTAATGATCAATAATAAAAAAAAACAAAAAAAAACTTGACATTATACATAATTGTAGAAGTATATATAGGAGAAGTTAAAGTAGTAGAACTTCATTCTAATTCAAATTTCATTTAAATTCAAAAAACTAAAAAACTAACTGATTAGGATAAATATAGCTTTTTAAAAATAGAGGAGCAAAATCTTATAGTTATATTTAATAATATTTATGAGTGGGACAATTGGAGAAATTTTTATTTATATTCAAAATTAAATTAAATTAAATTATAATAATATTTATAAGATTTTTCTCCTCTACTTTTTAAAATTTATATTTATCCCAATCAATATCCTACTACTACTACAACTATTACTATTTAATTAACTAGTTAATTATTATTATTATTATTATTATTATTATTATTATTGTTATGCACTACGCACTACTACTTTTACTGTTAGTATTTATTATTAGTATTATTAACATATTTTTATCTTTTATTTAATACTTAAATAAATTATATTTAAATAGTTTTATAACATTGATTGGAATTTTTAAAGAGATAACTACATGAAAGAGTAAAAGTCCATTTAGAACTCTTTAACCATGAGTTTCTATTTTTAATGTAATGAAATTTTTTTTCTAATAAGGGATAATATATTTTAAAATTTAAATATTTCTTATCTTTTAACTCAATATTAATATAGAAGGTATAGATATAGATATACAAAATATGGAATATATATGGAATAAATACATCTAATATTATTTTTTTAAAAAAATTATTTTATCTTTAAGAAGATATTGTATCTCCAATTGAAATTCAAAAAAAGAATTATAAAATAGAGAACATCTTATATGATTGGTTAAACAACAATAAGAGTCCAATCAGAACTCTCTAGTGTGAAAACTAACTATTTTCAATATTTAGTTTTATTTTATAATTATTTTTAATTTAAAATTAATAATCTCTTAATTATCTTCTAGTAGTTTAACTTTTTTTTCACGTTTTTTTTTTTAATTTTTTTCTTTTCTTTTCTTTTCTATCTGTCTTTTTTTTCTTTTGTTTTTTTTGTTATTTTTTTTTTATAAAAATTAATTGACAACTTAAATATATAAAGGTATTTCAAGTAGATATATACATTAAATTTAATTATTAAATTCTAATTTATATTTTAAACTTTTGAATAACTGCAAGTAAGGATAAGCTGTAGATATACACCACAAATATATATTATTTTTATTTATAAATAATAATAATAATTATTATTATTATATATTTATCATTATATTTGATATATATAAGTTTATGAAATATAAGAGTTTATTTAGAACTCTTTCACTGTATGTTTCTATTTTAAACAAATTAATAATTTATTTAAAGAATAATGTTATTTCAAATTCAATTAATTATAAAAATCTTATTACACTACTATTAAACTTGTCCTAAAAACTGACATGTGGCTTCTTAGCATCTTGCCACTTGACTTCTCCTAATGCTTCGTCCTCTACTTTATAATATATATAGATACTAATTTCTAAAACATATACACATGTATACGTTAAATATATACTACTTTAGAAGATATATACACATATATATGTACCATTTAATATATTGCAATGCCCCAATTTTCTGAACCGAAATGCTACACGGTGCTCATGAACCAGAAGGACCACAAGCTAACCCATGACTGATATCTATACCTGTAAACTGCATAATATCTCATAGAATATGTGGAAATATGAATTGTAAGGCCGTAAGGTTCAATACTGATACATAACTGAAAAACATGGTATAACAATACCAAAAAGAAACATAAATACTGAAGTCTGAACATCTAATCTGACATCTAGTCCGAAAGCCTCTAACTGAACTGAATAAGGAGTTGGAGAAACATGTCTCCAACTAACTCCATGAACTGAAAAACTAATCTGAGATACTGTAAGAAAGTAATAATAATATTGTCCTCGAATGAAGAGGAGCACTGGCTGCTGAAATCTGCAATGCTACTGCTGCTCTAAAACTCATGCCTCTGTACCTATGGCGTCAAATAAAACACCATAGCGCGAATGCGTTAGTACGACTGAATATACTGGGTATACGAGTGAGGTAGGCTAAATGCAAAGGGTTTTATATGCATGAACAATGCTGACTGATATGAACGTGAGAATACATACATACATACATAACTGCAACTAAACTCGTGGTGATACTGACTACTGAGTCTGAATACTGACAACATGAGTTTACTGATGCTGAGATACTGAATGACTAAGTTTACTGATATTGAGATACTGAATGATAGAGTTTACTGATATTGATATGTAATTCACTAATAAGTAAGGAACTGATACTGTATTACTGAATACTGGGAGACTGATAATAAATTAATGATAAATAAATGATTGTTTCTGATAGTTCTGATTATGAAGAACTGATTTGATTGACCATATATAACAGTCCTGAAACTGAGCTCGTGATAACATGACTACTGAGTATAAATACTGATGACATGTATTTACTGATAATATATCATGAATGATAACTGAATTATGATAACTGATAGCATGAATGACTGTATCTGATAGTCCTGATATCCTGAAGAGCTATCTGAGTTCTTTTACTGAGACTGATACTGAAACTGTGGGAAGTAGTTATCTAACCGACATGCCCCAAATACGCTATAATAGCTAAGCTGGGGTCCAATCTCTGCCCTGATTGGAAGGGTGTCAATACCGCACCACTGGTAAGGACAAGCTGTGAGTGACCCTCATCTGGCAGGTACTCAATGAGAATGGTGGGAACCCTAAACTGACAGGTTAAACCGCCTCATCAACCCTAATCTGACAGTTTAAGATGTCTCAACCTATGCTGGATACATAGTTCTGGAACGCAAGGACTGCTTCAAAAAATTACACCCTCTAGTGGAAGGTGAGTTCCCATCCTTGGGTTCACTCGGTGCTGAATCCTACTCCCAACTGAATGACACTGAACTAATTATACTGAACTGATTTCCTAGTTCGTACTAGAATCAACTGAACTATTACTGATTGTTCTGTTTAACTGAACTGAACATGGACTGAGTTTATTGAGTTCTGATGACTTGCGGAACACTACTGAATTCTGTTAACTAACTAAATACTACTGAGTTCTGTTAGCTGATTGAGTTTACTGATGTC
Source organism: Capsicum pubescens (assembly GCA_030864215.1). Classification (NCBI taxonomy): domain Eukaryota; kingdom Viridiplantae; phylum Streptophyta; class Magnoliopsida; order Solanales; family Solanaceae; genus Capsicum; species Capsicum pubescens. The sequence goes on from CM061549.1 coordinate 252,885,040, forward strand.
TAAACTGAATACTGAACTAAATTGTACCGATACTGAGATTTACTGAATTTCATAGACTGATAGAATATTACTAAGATTACGTAGATTACTGAGTACTGAGTAAAACTGAACTGATACTACCTTTACATGAGTTTTCCTGAGTTATGAGACTGACTGAAGTCTATGGAATCATAGCTTGAGTTCGGATATCGTGAAACATGACATGGCTCTAGGCACACATCTATAGTTTTAGGGTACAAATACCCCCAAGACTCGATAGGAGGAAACTGACACACATGACATGACTTGATCACAAGATTTGAGTCCACAATTCACAATATCATAAGCAGGGGATAGTATACTTTATGTATTGATTCAACATTTCAAACATGATAGGAAAAACATGGATATATTTTGTGTTCATAATTTATATCTCCATTATCATACATGCTTTATACCACAACAATAACAACACATAATTTGCATGGAAATTCATATTGGAGTGTATGACTAACATGAACCTGTTATTTAGATATCATGAAATCATGTAAATATGAAGTTCTAACATACTAGGCATTTTATCGAACACCTTGCATGCATTCTGTAAGGCATAGGTGGATTTCATACTTGCATTCTATCAATCCATCCAAATATCATGTTTTTCAACTAACAACATAACTTTCATGAGATATACAGTCACGATACTATTATATAGCAAAACAAATAAGCATCAACATGGGTATGATCATATCACCACAACCAACCAATCTTTTGTATTTTAAATATTGATTCTTGAAATCCACGGATGAAAGGAATCCGTGGGTGAACACTACGCATACCTTGGAAGGGAGGTTCTTGATGATTGACGAAGGAATTTTCTTGAAATTTGATCTTCAAGCTTGATTGTGCAACCCTAGTTGTTTTTATCCTTAGGTGCTCTTGGATAATGAACTTTGAGATGTTAATAGGGTTGTAATATGTTTAGAAGCTATAAATTTTTTGAGGTTAGGTTTAGGGACATGTAAGGAGTGTTAAAAGACTTAACTACCCTCAAAATAACTCAAAACGGAGTGTTTTTGGCACTTGGAACTGAGTTAGGTGGCGCCTAAGTAATCGCACAAGCCAGGTTGGGCGGCGCCTAACCAATCACCTAAGTTTGGTTGGGAGGCGCCTAACCAATCGCATACCCTTACTGTCTCTCACGAAAATGGGCATAACTTTTTGCTCGGGTATTGGATTAAGGCAAAATTGGTATCGTTAGAAAGATAATTTGATTCTTTATAATTTGGTGGGTATAGATATGCAGAAATACCATATTAACATCGAGTTATAATCGTTCAAATATGACCCTTATAAAATCAAACACTAAAACTTGATGGATTCAAAAACTCTTAGCTTCTATTACCTTAAGTGACTCATATGAACATGCTTAATGCATCATAATCTATCTTATCGCTAGGATACTCATTGTAATTCATGTACTCAAGTATGAATCACAGGATAGGAGATTTCATATGTAGGAAAAATGGTTCGTCTCCTAGCTTAGAAACATGCAGGGTATTACAATATCTCCCCCTTGGGAACATTCATCCTCGAATGAAAATTAACTGAGGCGGGAGAGATGATAAGATGATGTATGTACAAGATATACACTACTGAAACATGGGTTCATGACTGACATGACTGAAAGCTGAGCACAACATACTGAACATGCATATCTGATGCATGGGAAGGTGATTCATGAATATAAGACTGATGATTCTAATAAAGTGAGTTTTCTCAAAATGAGAATGCATATATGATGCATAACTGAAAGGTTGAATCCATGCATATTTGATGCATGATTATATGACTGACATGATACGTGAATGCATGACTGAAAGTATTGATGAGCTGATCACGCATATATGATGCGTGAATTCATGACTAAACTTACTCATGAACATGCAATGGTAAAGGTACCAAGTTTGAACTGAAAACTGTGCATGGAACTGATACCATGTTTGGTACTGAAATATAAACATCAGAACGAGTAAGTTTAAGGAAAACTGTTACCTTGAACTGAAAATACCGATAAGTTTGAGATTAATTACTCCATATGCATGATCGGAAACATGAGAACATAACTGAGTCTGGGACGTGGTAGATATACTGAATATCATAATCTGAACTAAATCTTAAAAACATGGCATACGACTAAAGTTGGAGTTTGAGGGTTAACTTATGAGTACCCCTTCTCCAAACTGGATTCATCAAAAGAAAAGAGAGCAACATGTTTATGTCATAAAAGTTTGGGGGTATGATGTATCTCCCCCTTGGGACACTATGTCCCTCAAAGAATACAGACTTGGATGAGCTACTGAGGGGAATTGAGCCGATGCGCAAGAAACCTAGGAACTGAGTCAGGATTGAATAACTAGGATCTGAAACTGAGACATGATACATGAACTGAGATGAACACGAGTGAATAAATATACTAACTTATCTGATTAGCTGAATAACAGATAGCTGAATACTAGATCTGCAAAGCTAAACAGTACTTAGTCTGAATAACTGGGCTGATATTTTTAAGTTTTATGCATAGAAGATAAGGACTAACTGAGTAGAATGAGGTATCTGAGCATGGATTCATGAAGTATGTATTATTTGCAAATGCGAGACCAAGCGTACAACATGGATCTGAGGTATTCTATAAACTGGGGTACTGAAACACTGATAACTGAGTACTGGCAACCTGAATGCTATGGTCAAGCATGTCTGGAACTGAACTGAGTTTCAAATCTGGTTACTGAACTGAAGATGACATTATAGCTAAACCTATAGCTAGTACAGAAGTATTGAATTCTGAGGCTAAGTAATTGGTAACTGAAGTCATGGTTCTGTAGGACTATCTGAGTCCTTTACTGAATATTGATTTCTGAACTATCACTGTAACTGAGTTTTAGACTGATACTGAAGTACTGAATTCAAGGACTGAACACTAATCACTGAGTGCTGGATACTGAAACTATAATTGAGTTGGCAACTGAGTTTTTGATGGCTACATGCTGGGGACTAACATAAGTTAAGGATCTAAATGTACACTTACACTTTGTACTTTCCCAACTTCTAAATACAACTCCTTGCTAGACATTTACTTGCACATTTATCATATCATTCAAGCCTATCTTCACAACTACACCCTCGTGCAAAGTAAGCATGCAAAAATCTTCTCTTATCTAAACAACTGCTCATCACTACGCTGTTCTATAAGGAGAGCTAACTGGAGGAGTAAATCAGGAGGACCTGAAGTATGAATGGAACTGACTGAACTTGAAATATGACTGAAACTTTGAGGAATATAATATCAACAGCATGGATTTACCACGAAGGTTTGAACTGAGAATATACATGATGTGGTATAAATTTATCTGATCTGTAGGGGCATAGCATGAGTCATGAAAACTGAGTATATTGTAAAGCATGATCTGTGTATATGAGTCATGAGTTGCATGACCTGAGTCTGAAATTTCTGTAGTTGTGAGACATGATTTGTAACACTGAGAGAGCTAGAACTGAGCTCCTTATGCTGGGAAATGAAGGCACACATGATCCCGTGGGAAGTGCGTGAAAGTAAATTGTGCTCATGGAACATGACTCGTACTGCGGAGTCAACTGGGACCCCTTATACTGGGAACGAAAATCATACATGATTTATGGGAAAAAGAAATACATGAGTCTGGTTCGTGACCATAAAATTGACATGCAACTTCTGAGTGGATTTTTTTGTGATAGCTGAAGTGCAAAACTCTGCACTGAGATGAGGATGGGTCAAGAATTGTCTTCCCTTACTGCTTTCTATACATACTGTCTCTACTACTGGAGTCTGAGGGACTGACTTGGTCACTTGATCTATTATCACATACCTATATTTTGTTCAACACCTGCTTGTCTTACTAAACACATCATCTGATTCTGTTTCCTCATATACTGCTAATATCACATTCACACCTTCATGCTTAATTTCAAGTTAATAAACTTAAATTCTTGCTCTCCTGCTAGCACTGTTCAAACCTACTAATTCATGTTGGTACAACTATCCCCATGAATACATAATCTAATCAGACTAGATAAAACTATCCCAACTCATCTACTGCTAAACTCTTGGGTCCATGCTTAAAATTCTAGGTCTATACTCTCATAGGATTCTGAGAAGGGATCTAATGGCATATCAAAAATTAGATTTGAGTTTACAAAGGAGTTCTCATGATCATAAATAAAATCTGTACAACTTTGGAACATGACTGAACTGAGGGGATATTGTCTGAGCATGTGGCAAATCCCATAACTGTCTCCAGGGACTGCATGAGAAAGCCCTATCTTTAGGACTTGAGCTTCACTATTTCTATTACCTTGAAAGTAAGGTAAGGTTCACATGAGGGGAGCCTGATGTGAATCTACATGGGTTCCTTAGAGAAACTTGCTATAGCACGATCTTGAGACATGAAAGAAGGGAAACTGTTCCTAAAATATCTCATAGCCTCCTGGATATAAGTGTGGTGCACAACACGCCCATGTACAAGACTCTACTTGATGCAGCTTTCAGACTTCCTAGGACACTGTTGAACCTTAGACTCTGACACCAAGTTTGTAACGCCCCAATTTTCTGAACTGAAATGCTACAAGGTGCTCATGACCCCGAAGGACCACAAGCTAACCCATGACTGATACCTATACCTGTAAACTGTATAATATCTCATAGAATATGTGGAAATATGAATTGTAAGGCCGTAAGGTTCAATACTGATACATAACTGAAAAACATGGTATAACAATACCAAAAAGAAACATAAATACTGAAGTCTGAACATCTAATCTGGCATCTAGTCCGAAATCCTCTAACTGAACTGAATAAGGAGTTGAAGAAACATGTCTCCAACTAACTCTATGAACTGAAAAACTAATCTGAGATACTGTAATAAAGTAATAATAATATTATCCTCGAATGAAGAGGAGCACTGGCTGCTGAAATCTGCAATGCTACTGCTGCTCTGAAACTCATGCCTCTGTACCTATGGCATCAAATAAAACACCATAGCATGAATGCGTCACTACGACTGAATGTACTGAGTATACGAGTGAGGTAGGCTAAATGCAAAGGGTTTTATATGCATGAACAATGTTGACTGATATGAACATGAGAATACATACATACGTAACTGCAACTAAACTCGTGGTGATATTGACTACTGAGTCTGAACACTGACAACATGAGTTTACTGATGCTGAGATACTGAATGACTGAGTTTACTGATATAGAGATACTGAATGACTGAGTTTACTGATATTGAGATACTGAATGACTGAGTTTACTGATATTGATATGTAATTCACTAATAAGTGAGGAGCTGATACTGTATTACTGAATACTGGGAGACTGATACTATATTACTGATAAAGGAATGATTGTTTTTGATAGTTCTAATTATGAAGAACTAATTTAATTGACCGTATATAACAGTCCTGAAATTAAGCTCCTGATAACATGACTACTGAGTATAAATACTGATGACATGTATTTACTGATAACATATCATGAATGATATCTAAATTTTGATAACTGATAGCATGAATGACTGTATCTGATAGTCCTGATATCCTGAAGAGCTATCTGAGTTCTTTTACTGAGACTGATACTGAAACTGTGGGAAGTAGTTATCTAACTGACATGCCCCAAATACGCTATAATAGCTAAGCTGGGGTCCAATCTCTGCCTTGATTGAAAGGGTGTCAATACCGCACCACTGGTAAGGACAAACTGTGAGTGACCCTCATCTGGCAGGTACTCAATGAGAATGGTGGGAACCCTAAACTGATAGGTTAAACCACCTCATCAACCCTAATCTGACAGTTTAAGATATCTCAACCTATGCTGGCTCATAGTTCTGGAACGCAAGGACTGCTTCAAAAAATCACACCCTCTACTGGCAGGTGAGTTCCCATCCTTGGGTTCACTCGGTGCTGAATCCTACTCCCAACTGAATGAAACTAAACTAATTATACTGAACTGATTTCCTAGTTCGTACTAGAATCAACTGAACTATTACTGATTGTTCTGTTTAACTGAACTGAACATGGACTGAGTTTATTGAGTTCCGATGACTTGCGGAACACTACTGAATTATGTTAACTAACTAAATGCTACTAAGTTCTGTTAGCTGACTGAGTTTACTGATGTCTAAACTGAATACTGAACTAAATTGTACTGATACTGAGATTTACTGAATTACATAGACTGACAGAATATTACTAAGATTACGTAGATTACTGAGTACTGAGTAAAACTGAAGTGATACTGCCTTTACATGAGTTTTCCTGAGTCATGAGACTGACTGAAGTCTATAGAATCATAGCTTGAGTTCGGATATCGTGAAACATGACATGTATCTAGGCACACATCTATAGTTTTCGGGTACGAATACCCCCAGGACTCGATAGGAGGAAACTGACACACATGACATGACTTGATCACAAGATTTGAGTCCACAATTCACAATATCATAAGCAGGGGACAGTATACTTCATGTATTTATTCAACATTTCAAACATGATAGGAAAAGCATGGATATATTTTGTGTACATAATTTATATCTCCATTATCATACATGCTTTATACCACAACAATAACAACACATAATTTGCATGGAAATTTATAGTGGAGTGTATGGCTAACATGAACCTGTTATTTAGATATCATGAAATCATGTAAATATGAAGTTCTAACATACGAGGCATTTTATCGAACACCTTGCATGCATTCTTTAAGGCATAGGTGGATTTCATACTTGCATTCTATCAATCCATCCAAAGTTCATGTTTTTCAACTAACAACATAACTTTCATGAGATATACAGTCACAATACTATTATATAGCAAAACAAACAAGCATCAACATGGGTATGATCATATCACCACAACCAACCAAGCTTTTGTATTTTAAAGATTGATTCTTGAACTCCACGGATGAAAGAAATTCGTGGATGAACACTACACATACCTTGAAAGGGAGGTTCTTGATGATTGACGGAGGAATTTCCTTAAAATTTGATCTTCAAGCTTGATTGTGCAACCCTAGTTGTTTTTCTCCTATTGTGCTCTTGGATAATGAACTTTGAGATGTTAATAGGGTTGTAATGTGTTTAGAAGCTATAAATTTTATGAGGTTAGGTTTAGGGACATGTAAGGAGTGTTAAAAGACTTAACTACCCTCAAAATAACTCAAAACGGAGTGTTTTTGGCACTTGGAACTGACTTAGGCGGTGCCTAAGTAATCGCACAAGCCAGGTTGGGCGGTGCCTAGCCAATCACCTAAGTTTGGTTGGGCGGCGCCTAACCAATCGCATACCCTTACCGTCTCTCACGAAAATGGGCATAACTTTTCGCTCGGGTATTGGATTAAGGCGAAATTGGTATCGTTGGAAAGCTAATTTGATTATCTATAATTTGGTGGGTATAAATATGCAGAAATACCACATTAACATCGAGTTATACTCTTTCAAATATGATCCTTACGAAATCGAATACTAAAACTTGATGGATTCAAAAACTCTTAGCTTGCATTACCTTAAGTGACTCAAATGAACATGCTTAACGCATCATAAGCTATATTATCACTAGGATACTCATTGTAAGTCATGTACTCAAGTATGAATCACAGGATAGGAGATTTCATATGTAGGTAAAATGGTTCGTCTCCTAGCTTAGAAACATGCGGGGTATTACATATATACATACTACTTTAAATAAAATATACTACATATACTACAATATACACACACACTAAATATATAGTTATATACTGATTTATAAAACATATACACATGTATACGTTAAATATATACTACTTTAGAAAATATACACACATATATACGTACCATTCAATATATAAGTACTACTTTAAATAAAATATACTACAATATATATACTACAATATATACACACCCTAAATATATAGTTATATACTAATTTATAAAACATATACACATGTATACGTTAAATATATACTACTTTAGAAAATATACACACATATATACGTACCATTCAATATATACGTACTACTTTAAATAAAATATACTACAATATATATACTCAAATATATGTACACACTAAATATACAGTTATATACTAATTTATAAAACATATACACATGTTTACGTTAAATACATACGTCTATAGAAGATATATACACATATATACGTACCATTCAATATATGTACTACTTTAAATAAAACATATACTGCAATACATATATACTACAATATACACACACACACTAAATATATAGTTATATACTAATTTCTAAAACATATACACATGTATACGTTAAATATATACTACTTTAGAAAATATACACATATATATGTACCATTCAATATATACGTACACATATAAAATATATGTACTTCTTTAAATAAAACATATACTACTTAATATAATAAATTAATAATACTTTATAGTAAATTAGTCCGTTTGTTAATTTTTTACTTTTTTTTAAATTTAACCGAGCCGATTCGGGCAGTTAATCGGCGGGCCTGGATCGGGCTTGGTCCGGGCCAAGTTAACCGGGTCCAAAACCAAAAATAAACTGGCTCAGGACCCGGTACCCTACAGCCCGTGGGCTGATCGGGCCGGGTCAAACTGGGTGGGGTTGGACCGGGTCAGTCCGACCCGTTTGACACCCTTATTGTACATAAAAAAAAATGTATTAACTTTATATATAATATATTTTTCACTAAAGGGAGTTTGAATATGAATCCCTCAATGCACGCTGGCTCCATTCCTATACTTTTTATCATAGACTATAAATATGATATGATGGTAAAAAATTTCTTACACTGACATTGTTTAAAATTTAAAGGCATAATACAAAAATTTGCATTTAAAGTTGGCCTCAGTTGGCAAGTAAACGCTCCAACTTTGACAAGCTCATCTTTACTTTATCAGTTGAACACTCTAACTTATAAAATAATCATCTTAACACGCACCTATAAATTTTATGTGTCACGTTAGTATAGGGTGTTCATGAGAAACAGTTAGAATAAGTGGGAATTTTTAATTTAGTTTCCAATTGAGACAAAATATATGTGTAAATTTACATTCTTTTTTTTTTTTTTTATTTCCCAAGGTATCCCCACAGCCGGCAGCCGTGAGACTAATCTTCCATTCCTCTGTCAGCGCACTAAGCGGTAGGGAACTGGCCACAGAGTTTGCTCCATTCTCCAAAGGCGAGGATCGAACCCCGACTTCTTGCTTAAGGGACATGACGCTGAACCCCCATACCAACTCTAGTGGTTAATATACATTCTTGATCTCAACTTGAGATGTCTAAATATGTATTCTCAAAGTTGGAGTACATATTTATCGGTGGAAGCAAATCTTAAATGCATGTTTATGTATTATGCCTAACATAAACTTTAATTTCATTAAGGATGATATCATCGTGTCCTCAACAATAACAGTAAATGAGAAAACTTCATACAACTAACTTTAACCTCATCAAACTCCCATATTTGTCCTATTTATATAGCACTACCAATCAACTCATTTTTGTACACACCTACACCTCTCACATTTCTTCCATCTTTTTTCCTTTTACAAATTAAAAAAATGAAAGATCAATTTCGTGAATTAACCTTTAAGGAATTTCTTGAAGAGATAACAAGGCAAGAACAAAGTTTTTTTAAGAAAAAAAGAGCTGAAATGCTTAAAGAAAATCCTGAGTTATCCATAAAAGACCTTTTTCCTCCGATGCCAAAAATAACTACTAGTGAAAATAATGCTTATAATACATCTACTTCAGAAGCTAAATTTGAGCAAATTAATGTCAGTGAAAAGATACCAAATAGTGATATTGTTGTGAATGAGATGCAAAAAGGTATTGTTATTGTTTTTTTTCCTTTCTGTAAACGTCTTTAGTATGATAAAAGTCATATTTCACGAGAAATATTTTTAGGAGTTTTTGTTTAATTTCCAATTTTCCAAGAAACTTTTTCCGATGGGAAGTGTTTTTTCTGAAAAATGTTTTTTCGGAAATTGGACCGCAAATAAATTAAGTGTGGTATTTCTGATGGAAAGCATTTTTCACAGAAAATAATACATGGACTAAGTGTAGTAAAGATCATAGACTAAGGGAGTAACATCTCGAGTGTTATTAGTTAAGTAATGAGGGAAGTCATTTTTTTCTTTTTGATGGAAAAAAAACTCTCATGAAAAATATTTTTCCGAAAAATGACTTATATGTTAATACCAAATACACCATTAATTACATGTGTCCTCAATAACATGAGGGAATTTTTTTGATTTTCTTTTAAAAAATTTGGGTTTTGGGTAATATGCATTTTACTGTTTTATATCTTCCATTGTGATGCAGGTAAAGGACAAAATGAAGCATATGAAGGAAGATGGTAGCTAATAGTTTAGAATCAAGTGTTAAAAGAGATGGAGTTGTAAATAAATAAATGAAGTAAAAAAACTAGCTCTATGCACCTCGTTCAGTGACTTTGCTTTAAGAAAATTAAGTCAAAATTATAGAAAAATGGAATTAATCTGATACATGTCTGTATCTATGGCTGCATTAAGTTAAATAAATATCATCTGATGATGTCTTGTTTAGTAATTTTTGCCTGACTTTCTATATTTTAGTTACATCTTTGCTTGTGTATGTTGATCATCTAATAAACCTAAGAATGCTTCACATTTATTTTTTAATTAAAGCTTCAAAAGGAAAATTCAATCTAGGATAACATATAAGCACACACTTGGAAACTTCAAAGTTGAGATGGAGTAGCATGTTTGGTACAACGAAAGTCACTAAAATATTCTTTTAGGAACAAATTTTTGGTTTTTGATTGATGAATAAAAACTACTTTTTAATAAATCAACAATATATTCAGTGTAATTTTATAAGTGAGATTTGAGGAGGGTGGTGTATAGTATGTATGAAGTATTACTCCTAATTGAAAAAGATAAAGAGAATATTTTTGTTAGACATCGGAATTAATTAAGTTAATCATATCAAAATCAACTATATAAAAAAATATAGTAATTAAGAATCCATACAAAAAACAACTGAAGAAGAGAACAATATAGCACCAAAACATGAGCAAATAATACCATAGCTAAAGCCAAAGAGATACTAAAATCTAAGATCAAGATAGTGGGAGAGTAACAAAAATCATACTGATAAGAAAACTGGATTGTTGGGTTCTAGTGAAATGTGAATGAAAAATGGAGGAAAAGTGAAATGTGCATTCACTTTATGAAAAGAGTGTTCTCCCATAAAATATTCTTATGCTTAAATATAAAAGCATTACTCCATGTCGATAGCGACACAAGAAGAAGACAAGCCTCTGGTTGTCATTGTCGTCGCTCGTTTGACTTCGTCTTTGGATTTGTCAAATGATCGACAAATTATCTTTTTTATAAATTTCATTTGAAACTTGAGAGTTAATGACCTGCGTGAACACTCAACCATCTGCAAACGTTGATGCCATCGCAGGTCAAAAGAAACTTATTGGTTTTAGAGATAAGACAACCTGCAACCGTATGTGACCCATTTGTGGTCGCAAATAGGCTCCGTAGGTTGGTGATGATCCAACACAGTGCAATCTTTCAAGAGCCATCGCTTCGTTTCTGAAGCACCACCTTTTGATTATAAATACCTGATTTTTTTCTCAGGTAAAGGCACAAAATTTTTAAAGTAAACACACTCTCTTCTTCTTGAGAAACTCAAGTGTGATTTACAAATCGTTGAGTGAGTTCATAGTTCGAAAAATTTGCTGAAATTAATCATTTTATCACGTGAGGATATATTTCATTAACCTCGAATATTTGAGGGGAATAATTTTCTTAAGGACACATCGTAAATTTGGTGGACTTGATTCTTTCTTTTTTCATCTATTTCTTATGGGTTTTTCTATTTTTTAGAAAGTAGTTTGATCCTCTTTTGTTGTTTTTGAAATTGTTGTTGGTGTTCATGGTGTAAATATAGGTTGTTAATAGACTACATATATAATTATTAAATACATCTGGGTTATTCTGTAATTAGTTATTCTTCAGTTCTCTATATATACAGCTGTAACCCCTTCAATATTAATAAGATCAATTATTATTAAATCTGTATCATGGTATCAAAGCTAGGGTTTCTTCTTCCGCCCAAACCCTAATCTCTCCTCTTTTCCGACGTGTGTGCGCCGCCGCCACCGTCTACACCACGCCGCACGGCCTCCCTCCTCCGCCGTAGGTCGGCGCCATGGACAAGGTTATTGATCCTCTGTCAAAATTACCGTCTGGAGTAAAATTACTGCTCAGGAATCTCCACAATCTCATCCCCGAAAAATTATCTGACAACAACTACCCGGCCTGGGCACTTAACGTCCGCACCGCCCTCGCAGCCAACTTGCTGCTCGGATGGATTGACGGTGCGGAGAAGCCGCAGCCCGAGACAGCCGAGAAGGACGGCGTCAAGCTCCCAAATCCCGACTACCTTCCGTGGATGATCGTAGACACTCAGATCCGAGCCTGTCTTCTCGCAGTTATTAGCCCCTCTGTGCACAAACACGCCCGGGGTTTTCTCACATCGGCTTCACTTTGGGACGCACTAGCCACAAGGTACAACTCTGTGTCCACGGCTCATATTTTTCAGTTGCGTGACAAATTGCATACTCTTCGGAAGGGAACGAAGACGATGACTCAATACCTTGATGATGTGGCCTCTATTCTGTCTGACCTAGATGCTGTGAACGAGATTATTCCTGAACGAGACGTGGTGAATGCCGTGATACGTGGTCTTCCGGCTGGCTATTCCTCTCTCAAACAGCATATTCGCCTCTCGCCTGTCGAAATCACTCTGAATCAACTGTCTGGATGGCTTAATGCAGAAGAATTGAATCTAGACATGGAACACAAATTACTGCTCGGAGAAGCCAGTTCCACCCCTGGCGTCACGGCTCTTTACTCGGCTGGCAGCGGAGGCTCGGCCAGGGGTCGTGGTGACGATCGCCGTAACCAAGGGCGAGGCAGCGGCGGCGGTGACCGTCGAAACACCGGGCAGCAAGGCAGAGGCGGGCCTCCACCGAGGCACGACTTCCAGTCAGGCCGCGGACAGGGACGAGGAAACCAGCGGATGCCCACACGAGATCTTCCGACGTGCCAAATTTGTGCTAAACGGGGCCATTCTGCGGCTAATTGCTGGTATCGTTATGATGACTCGCAGAATGTAAATAGCCAGTCCGGAGGATCAAGGGCGATGCATGCGTCCACAAACGCTCAATCTGGCGATTGGTATCTAGACACAGGTGCTAACACCCATGTGACGTCGGATTATTCACACCTTCAAGCTCCTCATCCGTATCATGGCTCAGAAACTATTACAGTAGGCAATGGTCAATCCCTTCCCATCACAAACACCGGCTCTGGGTATGTCTATACCCCAAATGGTAAATTTCATCTCTCAACCCTTCACCACGTCCCTTCCCTCACATCCAATCTTTTATCTGTTTATCGCTTTACTAAAGAAAATAACTGCACCCTCATTTTTAATGACACCAATTTCCAGATAGTGGACAATACCACGAACCGGGTGCGGTACACGGGCCGCTGTGAGCATGGGCTATACACTCTTCCATCCAGGTCTCCGTCTGTTGTGAGTCAAGCCATTCTCTCGTCAACCTGGCATCGCCGGCTTGGGCACCCATCATCCGCCATCACCAAATCCATTTTATCTTCCTTAGGTTTTAATTTTTCAGAAAAATTACATTGCGAGTCCTGTTCAGTGTCTAAATCTTGTCGTTTACCTTTTTCACTGTCTGAACACAAGGCCACTGCGCCATTTCAATTAATTCATTCTGATGTTTGGGGTCCAACCTCAGTTCCTTCTGTTCAAGGTTTTCGTTATTATATCTGTTTTGTTGATGATTACAGTAAATTCACTTGGCTTTATCCTCTGAAATTTAAATCCGAAGCTTATACTATTTTTGTAAACTTTGACCGAATGGTTCAAAATCAATTTAATGCCAAAATCAAAATTTTTCGAAGTGACAATGGCAAAGAATTTGTCAACAATGCATTTGGTGTTTTTCTTCAAAATCTAGGGGCTCTTCATCACACTTCATGTCCATATACCCCTGAACAAAATGGCGTTGCTGAGCGCAAACACCGTCACCTAATAGAAACAGTTGTTGCGCTCCTCCATGATTCCACCTTACCTGTTTCCTTTTGGGTTGATGCCCTTGCTACTGCCAACTACCTCATAAATCGCATGCCCACTCACACTCTCTCCAACTCCACTCCATATGCCCGTCTCTACAATCATCCACCCGACTATATCCATCTCCGCCCGTTTGGGTGTCTAGTTTATCCCTGGTTGCGTCCGCACACTCAACATAAACTTCAACCTCGGTCCACCCCTTGTGTCTTTCTAGGCTATCATCCCACTATCAAAGGTTACAAATGTTTCGATCCTGTATCTCAGAAAACATATGTTTCCCGTCATGTTCGTTTTGTGGAGGAACAATTTCCTTACACAAGTCTTTCCTCTACTCCATACTCCCCCAATCCACTTGGCGTTGTGCCATTATTTCCGTCCTTTTCTCACGCTCATGCTCCGGCTCACTCGGCACCTAACCCGGTACCCCACTACACCACTACCCACCCGAAACCCCAAACCTCCCACCCGAACACCCAGCCGACTGCCACACAACCCACCACTTCCCTACATCATACTCCTAACACACATACAGCCACCCCATCCACCGCTGCACATCCCAGCTCCCACGGCAGCCCCACCCAACCCACCACTTCCCTACATCATACTCCTAACACACATACAGCCACCCCATCCACCGCTGCACATCCCAGCTCCCACGGCAGCCCCACCCAACCCCCGCCCACACATCATACAACTCCACCACCCCTTCCTAATCACCCTCCACTCAACACTCATCCTATGACAACCCGAGCCAAGGCCGGTACCTTCAAACCCAAAGCCTACCACACTCAAATACCCTTTGATGCACATCCCACAACTGAGCCTACTACCTACAACCAAGCCTCCAAAAATAGTTTCTGGTGCCAAGCTATGGATGAGGAATTTCAGGCTCTGAATGAACAACGTACATGGGATTTGGTACCTCTACCTAGTCACCGAAAGTCTATTGGGTGCAAATGGGTGTTTCGCATCAAACGAAATTCAGATGGATCTCTTTCTCGCTATAAAGCACGTCTGGTTGCAAAAGGGTATCATCAGGAGTATGGTGTGGATTATAAGGAGACCTTCAGCCCTGTTGTTAAGCAACAGACTATTCGTCTGGTCTTGTCTCTTGCTCTTCACTATGATTGGCCGCTTCATCAGCTAGACGTCAGCAATGCCTTTCTTCATGGTCATCTTGAGGAAGAAATCTATATGGTTCAGCCACCGGGATATGTTAATCCCAACCGTCCTCACTATGTTTGCAAGCTTCGCAAATCACTGTATGGCCTGAAACAGGCCCCTCGTGCCTGGTACACACGTCTCTCTACTTTTCTGCAGGGTCTTGGTTTTCGCACCTACCATCATGACAACAGCCTCTTCACCCTTCACTGTTCTCGAGGGACAGTCATCATTCTTATCTATGTGGATGATATTGTTATTACAGGCAGCTCGTCATCACTCATCACTGAAATTACTGAAGCTATGCATCGTGACTTCAAACTTAAGGACCTCGGTCCTCTGGAGTTCTTTCTTGGCCTCGAACTCATCCGCAAATCGGGAACCATATTGATGCATCAGACAAAATATACCCTTGAACTTCTAAATCGGGCTGGAATGACAGACTGCAAACCCGCGGTCACTCCCATGGCAGTCCGCCAATCCCCAGGGCCGAATACTCCCTTTGCCGATCCTACACTATATCGGAGCCTCGTCGGTGGACTTCATTATCTTGCTGTTACTCGTCCGGACATCCAATATGCAGTCAATCGAGTCTCCCAATCAATGCATGCTCCCACAGAACAACACTTTCAGGCCTTGAAACGCATTCTGCGCTATCTTCAAGGTACTCTTCACTGTGGAATTTTATTTCAAAAGGGCTCGTTTGATATATCTGTTTTTTCTGATTCGGATTGGGCTAACGACAAAGATGATCGAAAGTCCACTACTGGATATATTGTTATGATGGGACCGAATCTGATTTCCTGGTGCACCAAGAAGCAAACGCGAGTGTCCCGTTCCTCCACAGAAGCAGAATATCGTGCCATGGCTGCGGGTGTTGCTGAAGCCATGTGGTTACGATACCTTACGGATGCACTTGGCATTCCCCCGACGAAACCACAGATTTATTGTGACAATCAGTCCACTATTTGTGTTACCAAAAATCCAGTCCTTCATGATCGTATGAAGCATGTTGGGTCTGACTGTCACTTTGTTCGCGATGAGGTACTTGCAGGAGCGATGGCCACGCACTATGTCCCATCTACTGACCAGCTTGCTGATATTCTCACCAAGCCTCTTCCGTTACAGCCTTTTCAGTCTCTCTGCTCCAAGCTGCCCCTCGTTACCGCTGATCAGCTTGCGGGGGGATAATAGACTACATATATAATTATTAAATACATCTGGGTTATTCTGTAATTAGTTATTCTTCAGTTCTCTATATATACAGCTGTAACCCCTTCAATATTAATAAGATCAATTATTATTAAATCTGTATCAGTTGTTACTCGAAAAAAATAACAATATTCGACGACGTACTAAATCTTCTATCATAAACCTCATTATTCAAATCATTCTATCTAGGATTATGTCCTCGATAAGCTGAGTATATTCAAGATCAATAGTAATAATATTGGGAAATGAAAGAATGTTTTGGCAAAAGACGTTATAATCTCTATTCAAACATTGTATTCATTAAAATACAACACTATATAATACATTATGTAAAAACAATCCAAACATGTTGTTAGTGACTAGATTCATTTTTAAAATTTAAAATTTATAGATCACCTCTGTAATTTATCTCAGATTGACATTTTAAAACGTGTCTAAATTTATCTGAGTTCAAAACGAACACCTACCATAGAGGGAAAAACCTCAAGAGAAAGAAAAAGGATACTTCCAATTGAGAAGCATTTGTAAGTAACAAAAGCTGACTGGGATTAGTTAGATTAACTGAATCCAATTTGAAAGTTTAATATAAGACAAAGTTTGTTACTTTTTGTCAAGTAGGTAAAGTATGCATATCAAAATTTGGGGGAAAAATACAAAACATTAAACGTTATGTAAGTAGTAATTGTCAGGCCAAAAAAAGGAAATGCAAGTGATTCAATGCTGGAAAAAAATAATTGTGAAAGGACATATTATGTAGCTTGACACAGCATAATTCGTCTAATTTTATTTAAAGATAAATTCACAGCAAATTGTTAATTACGAGTAATTTTGAAAGAAGAGTCTTGACGTAACTCATAAAGTTATTGCTATCAGATTAGAAGGACAGACAATATATCAATTACAACCCCTACGACTTCATCTTCTTACCCGTCACCTACATTATTATTGGCCTATTCCATGTCTTCTCCCTCCATGTATTGAATTCCTGCATCAACAAATTCATAACAAAACATTCATTCTCCAACTTGACCCTTCTATATACATGTCATATGATGAATTCCATCATGTCGTGCAATTGTAAAGGAAACTCAAGAATTGGGGTGAGGAGTTTAACAATAATTATCGTCACATTGTTGTCCATGATGTTATACTAAGGTTAGCTGAAATTGTTGGTGGTAAGTCTAACCAGGGTTGTTACGTAGTTGATATGTTCGTTGATGTATCTTTATCCATTACCCAGTATCTTGATAGGGGTATTTGTTCTTACAACTTGTTGATGTCTTGTTCCACATCAACGGGGCGGTGTTACGTGCTAGAAACAAGTCCGATATGTTGCACATGCATGAGAGTCAAGTTAGATTATATATTATGATTGTTGTATTTGTTTTTCAATGCAGCTCGCGTCAGTTCACGAGTCAGCTGTTCTTGCCTTGCTTACATGTGTTTCACGAAGATTGCATTGAAATCTGGTTAAAGAGGGCTCATATGTGGCCTATTTGTGGTTATGATAATTAGAACATGCACAACGGAAACAACAGTTCTACAGGATGAATATAACTTACATATAATTTAGATAACATAAGCAAAACGAAAATTAGAAAACTTACCTCTTGAATCTTTCACATAGTTCGTTCAACACCTTATTTACCAGGTCTGCTCATTTCTACTATTTCGTGATTAACTTTATTAATCAACCTTGTGTGGGCAAGTACATTTTTTTGGATTAGAGAAGGATGGTTGGGTTCTCGAAAAAGCGTATATTTTCTTTTCCAATCACATGCCTCTATTTATTCCCAATTTCAATTTAAGAAGAAAAGTCAAGAGGCAATAGCCTTTTGGCCCTTTATTGCAGCCTTAATAGCAAAACGTTTTTGACTTTAATATCATCTTAAAACCACAAAACGTTTTTCACCTTAAATACTGCCAAAATTAATTTTTAATACACTCCTTTTATTCATTATTTACATAAGATCCGTAAATAAAATGGTATTACTTCTTCTCTTTTTCGAATTTGATTAGCTAATCAGGCATAGTAGGGACCACAGATTTATTAACTGAGGCTTCCAATTATGATATTAATTCGGTAGTGAATGAATTATCATATCATAATAAATTACAAATTATTCCACTAGAAATCTGTAATTGCACTCTTCAATTTAATTTTGAAATCTACCATTACCTCTTATTTAACTCCCCAAGTTAGAATTGCGACACCAATCAATTAGATTAAATTCTCTGAAAAATTTAACTCATTGATTAATTTAATCCTTTATTTATAATGCTTAACTTATTTCACATGACGAATACAAAATCCACCTGCAGGGTTTTCACGAGAAAACTTATAAGCAACCATAAAGGGGTGTCTTCTATCTCAAGTCCGAGACATGGTTCTATCAACTAATTAATATTTCACTAAGTGATTCGTCATCATCCAACTTATCGGAAATATATTGATTCACAAAAGAGTCTCACCTTTTAATAGATTAAAACGACAAAATAAACCACATTGATCATAATAATTATATCGAGATTAAGAGTATAAGTACATGTAATGGTTTAGAGAAATCGTTTCTTAATATTCAGAACATAAATGAATATCTCTAATTGGTCCGTTCAATACATACGAAATGTATTAGCACAAGAAGTTGGAATATTACCACTCCCATAATTAAGATCAAATTATATTTAATCTTGTGCTACAATCATCAAGATATTTTTCCTACCTCATCTTTGATTGTGATTAATTTATTACTTATAAGAACCGACAATTTTAATCTTTCGTGCATGAGTTAAAAAACTCCATACACAAAATTATATACTATACAAGTAAAGGACACACATGTTAATGCAATGATATATTCAAATAAATATTTTATTAATATAATAAATAGTCTTTACATGGGATGAAAATATAATACTATAACACAAATTACATGGTTAATAGTATATCCTAACAATCTCCCACTTAGACTCATAACCATGAATGTACAATTTTAACACCCATTTCTTCCACATGCTTATCAAAAACCTTCTGGATTAAGCCCTTTGTAAATGGGTCCACCAAATTATTCTTCGACTCAATCTTCAAAACTCTCACATCACTCTTTTGAGTTTTATCCCGAATCAAGTGATATTTTCTCTCAATATGCTTACTTCTTTTATGGATTCGTGGTTTTTTCGAGTTTGTAACTGCATCACTATTGTCACAATTAAGTGGTAGTGGTATTTGAACTGAAGGAACAACTCCAAGCTCTTTCAGAATGCTACTAAGCCAAACAACCTCTTTAGTTGCCTCAGAGGAAGCTACATATTCTGCTTCTATGGTGGAATCAGCAACACATGATTGCTTGATACTCCTCCAAACAATGGCTTTACTTCCTAAAGTAAACACATATCCTGAGGTAGATTTTCTAGAATTTTTATCCGACTGAAAATATGAATTAGTATACTTAATAGGTACAAGATCCCCGGAGTGAAAAACAAGCATGTAATCCCTAGTCCTTTTAAGGTACTTGATTATATGCTTACCCGCAATCTAATGTTCTTACCCAGGATTAGACTGAAATCTGCTAACCAAGCCAATAACAAAGCAGATATCTGATCTAGTGCACAAAATAGCATACATGAGGCTCCCTACAGTAGAAGCATAAGGGAACGCTTTCATTCTCGCTATCTCATCAGTCATTTTGGGCGACTGGTCTTTTGATAGATTAATTCCATGCCTAAAAGGAAGGAATCCCTTTTTGAAATTTTGCATGCTAAATCTTGCAAGAATAGTATCAATGTAAAGTGCTTAAGATAAGCCTAATATCCTTTGCTTACGATCTCGCATAAGCTTGATCCCAAGGATATGAGCCGCTTCTCCCAAGTCTTTCATATCAAAACGTGATGACAGTCACTCCTTAACAAAATTCAACATGCTCACATTATTTCCTATGAGCAAAATGTCATCTACGTACAGAATAAAAAATGCTACTCTGTCTCCATCCCATTTTTTATAAACGCATGATTCATTTTCACGTTGATCAAAACCAAAAGTCTCAATTGAATTATCAAAATAAGTATTCCATGCTTTAGATGCTTGTTTCAAATCATAAATGAATTTCTTAAGTTTATAAAACTTTTGTTCATTACCACTTTCTATGAAACCTTCTGGTTGTGCCATATAAATGCACTCGTCAAGACTTCCATTTAGGAAAGTCCTCTTGACATTCATTTTCCAAATCTCATAATCATAAGGAGCAACAATGGATAAGATAATCCTAATGAATTTAAGCATAGCTACCGGTGAAAAAGTTTCTTCATAATCAATTCCTTCTTTTTGAGTAAATCCTTTTGCAACAAGCCTAGCCTTAAAAGTTTGCACTTTTTCATCCACACCTCTATTTTTCTTATAGATCCATCTACATGCAATGGGTTTGACTCCCGTAGGTGGTTCTACAAGTTTTCAGACTTGATTGGAATACATAGACTCCATTTCAGATTTCATAGCAGCAATCCACATTTTAACATCTTTATCATGTAGTGCTTCAGCATAATTAAGAGGTTCTGTATTAGGCTCCTCAGGTATTTTATCATACTATTCTCTCAAGAGCTCAAACCGTAAAGGTTTTCTAATAATTCTCCCACTACAACGACTAGTCACTACAGAATTTGCTACATTTGGAACTAAATTTTAAACACCCTCAATGTATTCTTGTACTATGACAGGTTCCTCGACATTATCCTGGACGTTTTTATCCACAGGCTACTCGATGTTACTCCCACTACTTTGAGGTAGTGTAATGTCAAGTATTTGCTCTTGTGCAACCTCTTGCCTATTGAGATTTCTCCCATTACGTGGATGCAATGGTATGTTAATAATAGTTTTTGGAATTTTTTCTTGTGTTTCATCATTCGTTATTCTATTGCTCAATTCCTGTAAAATAATTTTACTTCTAGGAACGTGGATCATTAAATAATTCTCTTCAAGAAATTTGACATTTTTTGAAATAATTACCTTTTGTTCGTTAGGATAGTAAAATAAATCTCCTTTTGTTCCTTTTGGATATCCAATAAAAATGCACACTTCTGTCCTAGATTCCAACTTATCAGTTTTTTCTTTTAGCACATGTGCTGGACAACTCCAAACCCGAATATGCCGTAGGCTAGGCTTGCGCCTACTCCACAATTTAGATGGGGTTAAAGGTACTGATTTTGAAGGAACCAAGTTCAAAATATAATTTTCAGTTTCTAATGCATAACCCCCCCCCCCCCCCCAAAAAAAAAAACCAAATATGAATAACTTAACATTGATCTAACTATTTCCATAAGAGTTCTATTTTGGTGTTCTACCACACCATTTTATTGTGGTATTCCTAAAGCAGAATAATGAGATGTAATTCCTGATTCTGATAAGTATTTAATGAATTCCGCAGAAAGGTATTCACCACCACGATCAGATCATAATGTATGGATATGTTTGTTATTTCGCTTTTCCGTTTTCATCTTAAATTCTTTGAATTTTTCAAAGCATTCAGATTTACAGTGGAACCAAAAAAGTGTACCCATACTTTGAGTAATCACACTACAAGAAATACAATTTTTTGTGACGACTTTTAGTGGCGACACAAACAGTTGCCACAAAAATTAGTTTTTTTGTGGCGACATACAAAGGTTGCCACAAAAGGTATAAGATTTAGAGGCTTCCGTTAAAATCACCACTAATAATGACATATTTAGTGGCGACTATGTGTAGGTCGCCACAAATATGTAGTAATTTTTCCAACAAAATTTGGTTTGTGGCGACCTAGGAATTGTCGCTACTAAAAGTCTTTTGTGGTGATTTAGTCGCCACTAATAATGATATATTTAGTGCCGACTATGTGTAGGTCGCCACAAATAAGTAGTAATTTTTTCAATAAAATTTGGTTTAGTGGGGACCTATGAGTTGTCGCTATTAAAAGTCTTTTGTCGCGACTTAATCGCTGCTAAAGGGAGATTTGTTGTGGCCATATTTTTTATCGCCACTAAAACTTCTACTTTGTTATTCTCCCCACTTATATAGGTAAATTAAAAATTTTTTAGTGGTTATAATTGTTGACACCCAATTTTTACCTCCCAATACTATATTTAAGCTGGTATTTTAGCAAAATTATTAACTTTTAAATTTTAGTATCTTTTACACATTTTTCTTGCATCAAACAAATTTTTGACGTGCCACATTCATGGTTTAAAATGAAAAAATTATTTTATTAATTTTTTGATATCATTTTTTACAATTTATTAATTCAACTATAACATTTTTTACATAATTTTATTAAATTATTGGTAACTGTGCATACTCACATTTTTTTAAATACATTGTCTAGTTTTTCATTATTTAGTATTATTTATTTTATTATTAATATTATTATTATTTATTATTATCTATTATTATTATTATTATTATTATTATTATTTATCTATTATTATTATTATTATTATTATTTTACTATTATTTAAATAACAGCCTAAATTAAAATCACTTTGTCTAAATTCATTTATCTTTTAGCCATTTTTTATCCAATTTTACCTGATTTAATATGAATTTTAGCCTAATTGATGATATTTTAATTTTAAATTAATTTCTAAACATCTTTTTAAATAATTTTAATCTCAACCGTTGATCTGAATCGATCCAACGACTGAGATCAGATTAGCCTCCCTTTCCTTTTAAAGAATAAACAAAACCCTAATTCAAAATATTTTTTCTCCAAATTCATCCGCCTCCCTCTCTTTTCTCCCTCTTCATTTCTCCAAAACCCCTCCGCCGCCACCTCTTCTACGCAGCCAGCCTCCGCTGGTGATACAAGTCAAATGGCCACCTTAGCTTTTGAAGACATCCTGCGAGGCCAACACAAGAAAAACCCAATGGTGGTCACATTGAGGGCATGGGAGCATGCATGGAGGATCCATTTTAAGCCCACAATAGAACAATCCCGTGTTTGGAAGATTGCTTGGAAGCTTGCCTTGATGAGATGCCCGAGAGGTCCAAGTGTTGAAGAATAATTGTGAAGACCAAAAAGACTCAAGAAAAGTCATATGTTGAAGTGTGAAGAAGACCACATCAAAACACTACATGATCACCCATTCATTAAGGGTGTAATGGTCTTTTTATGCTTTTTCTTTACACTCCATAGGAGCCCCTTTTCATTAAGGGTATTTTGGTATTTAATGTAATAAGTATAAATAGACTCCTTAGACTTATTTTTCATCAGACTTTGATGAAATTGGATATTATTCTTAGATTGTAGCATTAGTCTTGTAGTTTTAGCTCTCAAACCTGAAATTGGTTCCTTGAATACATTAGAAGTTAGGGTTTCACTTGTATTGAGAAATTGGGCAAGAAAGGTGTGCTTAAGGAAGAGTGTTTCCTTTGGGTCACCTAAGAGAGTGGTTTGGTCTTACATTGGTGATGTGTGTTTGAAGGTTTGATACACCTTCTAGTGTTATTCATTGGTGGAAGTGAGGGTCTCTCTATCTATCTTTAATTTCATGCAATTCTTCTTCTTCATCTCCTTCTAGTGTGTTGTTCTCTTTGTGAACTTGCTGATTTTTGTTCCTTTAGTGTCCATTTAGTGTTTGATAGTCCTTTAGGCTATCATTTGGTATCAGAGCCTTGTTTAGGGTTGTTCCAACATCCCTAAATCTTGGTTTTAGTGTTCTTATATAGAAAATCTCATAAAAAAGAGTCAAAAAATTAGAAAATACAAAAAAAAGGTGTCTTGTGTTGTCTTGTGTTAGATCCGAATTTAGTGTCTTAGATCTACAAATTTTTACCTTGTTTTGAAAGTTTCGTGTGTTAGATTCTTGTTCTCTGACACCTAGGGAGTCTAGATCTACTTTTAGCTTGAAGTTTGGTTGAGTTTGAGCTTAGATCCACCATGGCTATGGAGTTTTGAAGCTTTTTGTGCTATACACGTTTTTGTTTTGGTGATTTAGGTTTGATTTGTGGCTGATTTTTGGCTGGCTTAAGTTGTTTTGACATAAGGAACCTAGGGCTACAAAAAAATCAGATTTAGAGCTCATTTGCTAGGTGGTCAAACTTGGTCAACGCTTGAATATTCATCTTGTTCATCCATGATCTTCATAACTTAGTGAAGAAGAGTATTCAAGGTTCTTGTTTGATCCAAAAAAAGGAAGAAGGAGTGTGAAAAAGTTGTTTGTCCAAAAGCATATTCAAAGAATATTCCAATCTTCCAAAAAAAGAAAGGGACAAGAGAACAAACAAAGTACAAGTGCATTTATTAGGGGGGACCAATCATTTCTCATCCATTTTAAAGCTTGAGAGGGCTTCAAACTTGAACATTTTCCCTCCCAAAACTGAATTCTCTTCTTTCCTAAGGGTGTTTGGCTGAAAATAATTTTTGGAAAAGTTGAAATTCCGAAGGGTGACAACCAACCACGTAGTGCCACGTCATCACTTGTGCTCAACCAAAGTTCGACCCTAAAATTAGATTTTTCTAGTTTCTAGTTTTTTTTTTATTCTAGTTTCTTTTAAGTCAATTCTATCCCTAATTAGTAAGCTAGTAATTACCTACTAGTTTGGTAATTAGATTAGAGTCTGTTGTTTCGCATCTTCGATTTTTGTGTGGTTTTCTCGTTTTCAAGTCGTAGTATTTTTGTTGGTTCATGTTCGTGCATCACTTATTTTGAGTCGTTTCAAATGAATATCCATTCCGATTCAAAGCTTCTCACCTCTCAAGTAACTTGCCAAGTATTGCCGGTTCTCCAGCACTTGTGAAGCCAAGTGTGAGGTGAGGTTGAGTGTGAGTGAAGTGAGTCTTTTGAACTAACTCGTTTGCTCATTTTGTAGGTTATTTTTCTTGCTGTTTTTTGCACTTCGTAGGTACATTTTCTATGGAAACCAAAGGTACTACTTCCCAACCTTTGGGAAATGATGTTATGAGAGCTTTGATGGCCCAAATGGAGGCCTTGAGTCGAGAAATGAAGAGCGGAAATGATGCTATAAGGAGTGATATGGATTCAATGAAGGGTGACATGATTAGAATTAGAGCGAGGGTTGATAGACTATGTCCTCCAAAATCTCCACAATTCCAAACACCTCAAGTCCAAAGATCCTATACTTCACAAAACCAGCCACTAAACCCACCCCAAACATCCCCTAACCGGACCCTACAAAGACCATTACATCACCAAATGAACCAAGTACAACAAGAGGGACTTGGAACACAAACTCCACCACCAAATCCGAACCTAATACCCCCACAACATACCATTTACCAAATGCCAAATCCCATGGACCAAAGAACGTACCATCAACCACCTCTAATACCATAAGTTCAAGTACCAAATAACCAAAGGCCAAACCCACCTCCCCAAAGACCTCAAATCCGAAATCCACCAATCCAAATTGAGGATTATGGTAGAGGTTCCATGGCTGCCTATAGTTTTGATGCCACGTTTGATCGTATCAATGCAATATTCATAGCTTCGTTGAAGATATGCGCCAAATGCTTAGTGCACTAAATCCTAATTTAGGAAAAAAAGATGAAGAGGTAAAACAAGTGAGAAGACTTGACAAACTCCCTTGTGATGTGAGATTCTCAAAGAAGAAAGTGGGCTACCATGATCCGAACCAAGGCAAAGAAGAATGTACTCAAGAACATAAAGGTAAAATAGCAAACTCATACACTTTTATACATATGGACGATGATTGTGTGGCTAGTAACCCATTGAGCATGAGTGGTAGCTTATCTATTTTTAAGTCTATTGATTCTTTGCCTCTTGATGATGATGTACATATTGTAAATGTGGATACACTAGTTGATCCTATGGATGACCAAATTGACTCTTCTTGTAAGATCAATTTATGTCCACCTAGTGTTGAAGCTAATGTGTTGAATGATAGTACATCTTGTGGGAATTGTGTTGATCAACTTATGTGTGAAATTTTTCCACCACTTGAGGATGTATGTGATATGTTTAATGGATCTCAAGTGAGTGATGATGTTAAAAATGTTGATCAAATAAATAGAAGTAACCCCTTTAGCATAACCTCTAGTGAATGTTCTACTCTCAGTTTTGCTCATAGGGATAACCATGTGCTTGAAATATCTTTGATGCTTGATAACGATCTTTTAGAGAATGGATTTACATATTCTATATCCTCTTCATGGATAGATCCTTCTCTCTTTAAGGATAATATCTTGTTTGAAGATGATGAGTTCACTCCTAATGAACCTAGTGGTGAGAATGAAGTTGAATGTATAGCTTGTATTGAAAGTTATAGCCTATATGCCAACCCACTATGGTGTGACAACATTTCTCCTAAAGATGGAAATCTCTTCTTGGAAGATCATACTACTCTT
Organism: Capsicum pubescens; assembly: GCA_030864215.1. NCBI lineage: Eukaryota > Viridiplantae > Streptophyta > Magnoliopsida > Solanales > Solanaceae > Capsicum > Capsicum pubescens. The sequence goes on from CM061549.1 coordinate 252,911,989, forward strand.
AAGGGAAGGGAATGTGAGGTCTTGGAAAGGAATTATCAATTGGGTGATGATAATTTTGACTTTCTTGAATTCTTAAGAACCCCAATAAGTGATTGTTCCTTGAAAATTGATTGTGGTTTTGATCCTTTGTATAACACCCCACCCATGTTTGATGATTATGAAGATGAATTACTTGCTTCTTTTGAAGACTTAAGTAATAATTTCTTTGGATTTGGTGGTGGTATGTGTATACTTGAGGGTACTTCTATAGAAAGGAAAGGTGTCCATTGCTTTGAAATTACTTCTTCTTCTACTACGTGTGATCTTATTGTTGAGAGTACTTATGGCGATGATATTGAAACTAGTGGTGAGTACACACATGAAGATACCTTAGTAGAAGCTGACTTGAGTGATAACTTTCTTTACTCTCTACTTGCTTTTGATGACATATATGCCATTGTAGAGAGTACATCGTGTAGTTTGGGTGAAGCCTATGGGAAATAAGAGCATTGTCTAGACCCGTGTCTATGGCCACTCTTCCCGTTTGACCCCGCCAAATATAGAATTGATGATGTTGATGCGCCCAACTTGTTGCTTGGTCTACATGACAAGCAAAGTATCAGTTTTGGTAAATTTCATAATCAAATCCTTTGTGCATCTTTCATTGAACTTTTAATATTTAATTTAAAGAATTCTTAGTTATATTGCAAATATGTGAAACCTTGGTATGTTGAAATGATTTGTTGTGCTAACCCTAACCCTCATGCCATGAGGATTTTTTATTTGTTTTTTCTCTCTTTGGTTTTGCTAGGTTTGAATTCGAGGTCAAATTCTTTTCAAGAAGGGGAGGATGATACAAGTCAAATAGCCACCTTAGCTTTTGAAGACATCCTGCGAGGCCAACACAAGAAAAACCCAATGGTGGTCACATTGAGGGCATGGGAGCATGCATGGAGGATCCATTTTAAGCCCACAATAGAACAATCCCGTGTTTGGAAGATTGCTTGGAAGCTTGCCTTGATGAGATGCCCGAGAGGTCCAAGTGTTGAAGAATAATTGTGAAGACCAAAAAGACTCAAGAAAAGTCATATGTTGAAGTGTGAAGAAGACCACATCAAAACACTACATGATCACCCATTCATTAAGGGTGTAATGGTCTTTTTATGCTTTTTTCTTTACACTCCATAGGAGCCCCTTTTCATTAAGGGTATTTTGGTATTTAATGTAATAAGTATAAATAGACTCCTTAGACTTATTTTTCATCAGACTTTGATGAAATTGGATATTATTCTTAGATTGTAGCATTAGTCTTGTAGTTTTAGCTCTCAAACCTGAAATTGGTTCCTTGAATACATTAGAAGTTAGGGTTTCACTTGTATTGGAAAATTGGGCAAGAAAGGTGTGCTTAAGGAAGAGTGTTTCCTTTGGGTCACCTAAGAGAGTGGTTTGATCTTACATTAGTGATATGTGTTTGAAGGTTTGATACACCTTCTAGTGCTATTCATTGGTGGAAGTGAGGGTCTCTCTATCTATCTTTAATTTCATGCAATTCTTCTTCTTCATCTCCTTCTAGTGTGTTGCTTTCTCTTTGTGAACTTGCTGATTTTTGTTCCTTTAGTGTCCATTTCGTGTTTGATAGTCCTTTACACTATCAACCTTATCTCTCCTTCTTCCCTCTACATCGGAGCCATTGCTTCGATGCTCCGGAGAAACCACCACAAGCTGCCTCCATTCTCCTCTCCCGCCGCCATAAAATCCCACGCCACCACCACCAGTCACGGCAAACCAGCCATCGCGCTCTGTGACATAGTGATACCAATATTTCTAGTAAAAGCAGATTGCTTTATTCTTCACTTTCTTTTTTCTATCTTTTAAATAAAAGAAATCCCTCTGTGACATAGTTGTAATTTGATATTACTTTTTAGGTTCTTCGATGAGGCCATTTAATATTTCTAACTTGATTATCTCTAAAACCTATATATCTTTAGAACAAGAAAAGCTAATAATTCTTGTGCTCTCTCATTTTTTTCAAACTTGCTTTTTTATTAACATGGTTATGAAGTCAACTTCAAGTATAATTCAAGAATCACATGGGCCTAATATAATAGAGGAGATAAAGTTTGTGTTAACCCGTAGCAGTTTTTACGTGCAGTAAGCCTTTCTATTCACTAGTTCTCCAAGTGGGTTGCTTGTAATATTATTAGTTATTAATTATTATATAAACGATCTGTAGTAAATAGTTCAAGTTTGGTGGTTGTAGCATAGATGTGAGTCCATTACTTTACTATTCAAAAGTCTTGAGATTTTTTTTGTCCTTTTCTCGAGTTCCCATTTGTATGGTGAATTATAATAAATTAATAGTCTTATATTGATATATTGGTAACAAATGGAGCAACTGATTAATACCTCTACTCTATAATTTATGGAAGTTGGAAATTTTGATGCTCTTGTATTAGTAAGTATATTAAGTCAGAATTAGAATTGCTTGTGAAGCTAATACTTGTCTTTTAAAGATGCCAACCTCAGTGAATATGTATAGAGAGCTTATGGCTAATAGTGTTGCAATAGAAGAGATCATGTACTTCCTGAGATGTCCATCCTTCTCCCTAAATGTTCAAAATTGACCTCATTTTTTCTACAGTCCTCATGTTACCAATATCTATAGTTGTTTGAGCAGCCAAAAGGTATTATTTTTATGTGACGTTTTTGCCGATTTTTTCTCTATGTGATTCCCTGTTTAGTTGTTTCTACTAATGTACATTCTCCCTTGTCTGCATGTTTTGTCTTCTTGAAAATTAAATTTCTATTACATTTTCCCTAAAACTAATTACTTCCTTACATCTCAGTGCATGTGCTAAATGTAATATCTCCACACGAAAGTTATGATATTATTTTTTTGTTTTCCTCTTTACTAGACATCATGTGACTAGGAGAGAGTAATTTATAGCTAGTAAAATATCTTACTCTGAATTAGTTTGTCTCCTCTCCATCCATCATTTATTAAATATGGGTGTGTTGAATACGTTTACTAAGACTTAGCACCTATTATGGAGTGCATTGAATTTTTCACTTACTAAATACAATTTTTGCGAGTGATTGCATTTGTCAGTAGAGATAGCTTAGATGGGTCAGTTACTTCAAAGTTATTTACAACATCAAATAAGAATTCTTTCAGATAGTTTTTTATCTGTCGGGTTAAAGTCTTTGATAGCATTAGCAGACCTTGGTGTTGGAATCTCTAGAATACTTAGCTTTACTTATTCTGCCAAGTCAGGACGTCTTAGACTCGATCTATCCTTTGCATCACTAAGGCATTCTCAGTTCTAATGACCATGGTTTGTGACTATAGGATATGCTTCCACATGATGGTTAATGTTCATTGGAGGCCATGGAATAAAATTTCAGTCTTTTGATTATCAAAAAACTATTTTTATCTTTAGTCTTCAATGAAATGGATGTCATATGTTGCTTAATGCCTTTTATTCTCCTAACAAGATATGTTGAGGTCATCAGGTTTACCTGCACGTGTGCGCATCCTGCCATTCATTATGAAAAATGTCATACATTAAAGAGAAAGTTAAGGCGATGAAAGAAGAAATTGAGGTGTTTGAAAGCCCTGACGATGAGGGTGAGATGTTTACACCATGTAGTAAGCTGAGTGATCATTTTTCAGTCCCTTGAGCTAATGAAGTAGTTGTGAGGTTCTCATAAGGTCGAACTTATCATCCGGATCCAAGTATTCTGAGTGTGTTTGAAAATGCAGGTGATTCAATTTGTAGTGGTGGCGTCAAAGTCAATTTGATCTATTGAATTGACTGATGAAGACTTTTTGAACAATTATGTTTTTTAAATTTACATTTGGTTTGGGAAATTTATTGCTAGTGTACATCTTGAAACATTGCTTTATTAGTATGTGTAGCATCAAACATGTCTCCTCTTGAATTTATTATAAATCTATACATTTGAATAATTATTCTTGCGTTATTTATTAGATAGTTAAATGCTTGAGATTTTCAAAATAGGAAAATAAATCTTTGTATAATTTATATTTTTTTTTGACAAAAAAGTGAGTATTAGTTGCGACTCATAGTCGCCACAAAAAGTCAATTTTTTTTTTAAAATAAAATTCAACCTTTTGTGGCGACAAAGGATCGCCACTAAAATATTTGTGGCGACAATGGTCGCGGGTAAAGCCTCATCTACAGTGGCGACTATCCCAATATCGATTTTTTGAACTTTGTTTTATGGCGTATTTGCTTTTTTTTTTGTGGCAAGTTTTGTCGCCACAAAATGTATGTGTTGTGGCGACTTACATATGTCGTCACAAAATTTTTTTAGTTACGGAAGTAGGTTCTATGACCCTTATGTCGCCAGTAAAAATTATTAGTGGCGATTTTTGGTTCTTTTGCGGTGACTTTTGTCGTCACTAAAAAAAAGATTTCTTGTAGTGTCATCTGTGAAAAATACAAAATACTCAAAACCACCTCTTGCTTATATATTCATTGGACCACACAAATCAGTATGAATTAATTCTAACTTATTACTGGTTCTATTTCCTTTGGAAGGAAGATGTCTCTTGGTCATTTTACCTTCTAAACAGGATTCACAAGTTGAAAGTGCCTCCACTTTCAATGAACTCAAAGGTCCATCAAAAACTAACCATTAGATCCTATTTAAGTTAATCTGACCTAGACGTAAGTTACATAATTATGTTTCACTCAATTCTGAAATATGTTTTCTTTTATGTGATTGATCAACATTATTAAGTTTTATTTTTTGTAGCATATTATGGGAAATATCAAATACGAACAAATCATGTATTTTAGGAGCAGAAATAATAAAATGCTTATTAAACTTACTAATTGCACAATTATTAGCAAAATAAATATTGTAACCAGCATCCATTATTCTTGAAACTGAAAGAAAATTCCTTCTTATAGAAGTTAAGTAAAAAATATTATTCAGTCTTAAAACTCTAGAACTACTAAACGAAATAGAAATATTTCCTTTAGCTAAGGCTGGAGCTGGTTCTCCATTTTCTTGAAACACGTTCAGTTTATTTTCACTTAGGCGCCGTGTTTCCTGAAACCCCTACAGGGATGTACAGATATGATTAGTGGCTCCCGAATCTATAGCCCAAAATTGGATAGAAATAGCCGCTAAAAATATTTCAACGACATATGAAAAAGATGTACCTTGTTTCTGTATCTTAGCTATGTAGCCGGGACATTGTTTCTTATAATGACCAGGCTACTTGCAATGATAGCATTTGCCCTTAGTCTTATCCACACCACCATTAGCAGCTGAAACCTTATGAGGCTTCTTTTTCTTTTTCTTTTCGCCTTTCGTCTTAGAAGTCGAAGACGAAGGTTTTTCAACCATCAACGCCGCAGGAGGAGCTTATTGCTTAATGGTAGATTTTGTCGCTTGCAGCTTATTCAACAGTTTCGCAAGAGATAAGTCCATCTTATTCATGTTATAATTCAAGTGAAACTACTGAAAATTGTATGGCAGAGTCTGTAGGACCATCTCAACCTAATACTCATTATCAATAGCTCGTTCAATAGACTTATCATTTTAAGAACATATTCCGTTATCGAAGTTTCTTCAACCATTTTTGTGGTCAAAAGAGATATCATGTCCGTCTGCTTTGCAACATGATTTTGCTCACCAAACATCTCTTTGAGAGATTCAAGCATATCATTTTTGTGGTCAAAAGAGATTTCATGGCCTTCTGCTTTGCAGCACGATTTTGCTCACCAAACATCTCTTTGAGAGATTCAAGCATATCATAAGCAGTAGTCATAGACTGATGTTGATGCTGCAACACATTTGTCATAGAGGCAAGAATGTAGCATCTTGCCATCTCGTCATTCTTGACCCACTTATCGTAGGCTTTAATCTCATAATCAGTGAGTTCATCCAACTTAACAGGACATTCTTCAACCAGCACAAATTTAAATCCCTCAACAGTAAGAACAATATCCAAATTACGTTTTCAGTCCACATTGTTAGGGACTTTTAATTTATTTTGATTTAGGATAGAAGTTAAGGGATTGAATGAAAACATGGTTAATCTGTTATATAATTAAATTAAAATAGATCATTAGACATACTGCAGAATAATAAAATTCTTCAAAAACACATCACACATATAACCATGCACATAAACAGTTAGAATCGTTAGGAAAACTTAACCATTTAAGCAAAATATACATGTAATGTCAGATATTTTATCTCTTAAATGAAACAGAACCAACTCAGTTGGAGAGTTAACTATTGATTTAAGTTAGATAAATATCACATTTCATAAGTCTCTGTACCATTGAACCAACATGTAACTTAGTTGGAAAGTTAATACAAGTCATCAAAAATAAGAGATTATAAAGCAGTATTACAATATACAAGTTTATCCGATGGGGAATATGGCCAATGTCAACATGTAAGCTCATATTATGTGCTGTTATTAACCACTGAAAATCATAAGAAATGATCCCTATCACCACTGGTTTGTAAAAAATAATTTTTTCAAATTTTTTAATTTTTTCAAAAACATAAAAACGCCTAAAAACTCATCAAAACGACCCCGAATGGCCAAAAAATAGCCTACATCACAACTAGTTGTGTGTACTGTTCAGTGGGTCATTTTCAATAAACGTACCAAATTTTAGGTCATTCGGAGTTCGTCAAAAACTAAAAAACTCCAAAACCGACCAAATCGGCAATTATTGGCCGAGCTGTTGTGAGGGACAACATGGCTGCCTGCACTGCTTGGTCTTACTGCTACTGTTCATACACTAAGTAACAACTATAGTTGATCGTATTCGAGACTCATCATTGTTTTTCCGTTAATCTACAAAAGTAATTTTATCAAAACTATGCAAAATTCGTTTTATGCTTTCTTGATGATAAACTTAAATTCTGTTGGAATCAATAAAATCTTCAAAAACATGAAAAACAGCCAGCAACAACATGATATCAAAAATATGAAAAGAAGCCAGCAATAACATGATATCAAAAACATGAAAATCAACCAACAACAACATGATTTATACAATTATTATCCGAAATATGTATAACAAATCATGTAATTTTTTTTTACATTATCTAGCTTATGTAAGAAGACTCTTGATACCAATTGTTAGAATATGCACAGCGGAAGCAATAGTTCTGCAAGATCAATATAACTTACATATAATCTAGATAACATAACCAAAATAAAAATCAGAAAACTTCCCTCTTGAAGCTTTCTCACAGTTTGTTCAACACCTTATTTGCCAGGTCTGCTTCCTTCTACTATTTTCTGATTAACTTTATTAATCAACCTTGTGTGGGCAAGTAATTTTTTTTTGGATTGGAGAAGGATGATTGGGTTCTGGAAAAAACATATATTTTCTTTCCCAATCACGTGCCTCTATTTATTTTCAATTTCAGTTGAAGAAGGAAAGTCAAGAGGCAATAACCTTTTGGCCCTTTATTGCAGCCTTAATAGTAAAACGTTTTTGACTTTAATATCATCTTAAAATCACAAAACATTTTTCACCTTAAATACTGCCATAATGCCAAAATTAATTTTTAATACACTCCTTTTATTCCTTATTAAATAAGATCAGTAAATAAAATGGTGTTACTTGTTCTCTTTTCCAAATTTGATTAGCTAAGCAGGCATAATAGGGACCGCATATTTATTAACTGAGGCTTCCAATTATGATATTAATTCGGTAGTAAATGAATTATCATATCATAATAAATTATAAATTATTTCACTAGAAATCTGTAATTGCACTCCTCGATTTAAGTTCGAAATCTACCATTACATCTTATTTAACTCCCCATGTTAGAATTACCGACACCAATCAATTAGATTAACTTCTCTGAAAAATTTAACTCATTGATTAATTTAATCCTTTATTTATAATGCTTAACTTATTTTACATGACAGACACAAAATCCACCTGCAGGGTTTTCACGTGAAAACTTATAAACAACCATAAAGAGGTGTCTTCTATCTCAAGTCCTAGATATGGTTCTATCAACTAATTAATATTTCACTAAGTGATTCGTCATCATCCAACCTATCAGGAATATGTTGACTCACAAAAGAGTCTCACCTTTTAATAGATTAAAATGACAAAATAAACTACATAGATCATAATAATTATATCAATATTAAGAGTACAAGTACATGTAATGGTTTGGAGAAATCGTTTATTAATATTCAGAACATAAACGAATATCTCTAATTGGTCCGTTCAATAAATACAAAATGTACTAGCACAAGAAGTTGGAATATTACCACTCCCATAATTAAGATCAAATTATATTTAATCTTGTGCTACAATCATCAAGATGTTTGTCCTACCTCATTTTTGATTGTGAACATTAATTTATTACTTATAAGAACTGACAATTTTAATCTTTCGTCCATGAGTTAAAATACTCCATACACAAAATTGTCTACTATACAAGTAAAGGACGCATATATTAATGCAATGATCTATTCAAATAAATATTTTATTAATATAATAAATAGTCTTATATGGAATGAAATTATAATACGATAACACAAATTACATGATTAATAATATATCCTAACTATGATCTCCTAGATACTAGCTAAACTAGAATTAGCGACACATAACTTATCTAAATTTTTCTAGCATAGAAGCATTAGTTGGATCTGTCTCTGTTTTGTAACAATAGTTGATAGTTGAGAAAGCTGAGTTGAATAAAATTACACTTAGAATAAAATACATTGATACTTTAATTTTTTTTTCCACTGCTATTATACGTTGTTCAATTCAAATTAATAAGTTTTTGCATGAGATTTCACGGGGCATATCTATTTTGGCACCGTCATTTAATCTATATATTTTGTTGAAAGTTCATACACATAGCTTAAGTTCAAGAAGCAATGATTGGAGTCGGGCAAAAATTCGGTCATCACTTCAGTCATGGGAAGCCGTTAACACATTTGACCGAATCTATTAGCATTTGCTCAAATAATTTGTATTAATAATTTTGTTAAATATGCATAAATATTAAATTTAGTTAGAACCCAATTATTATCACTTAAAGTTAACATTGAAAAATATTCAAAATGACGTATGAAACTTCTGACACATGATTAGTTAGACTATGCTAAGACTCGATTTGCAAAAGAAAATCCAATTTTTTCAAATTAAATAAATATGTGTTGATATACTTCTATTAGTTCAAGAAGCCAAGTTTGCACCCAAAAAAAAGTTCAAGAAGCCAAGTTCACTCAATGTGATCACCAAAAATATTACTTCCTCCGTTTAAAAAAGAATGACCTACTTTCCTTTTTAGTCCGTTTAAAAAAGAATGATCCCTTTCCTTTTTTGACAATACTTTAATTTCAATTTTCCATATGACATGTTCAGGATCACAAGATTAAAGGGCATTTTGGTACATTTGACACAACTTTAATTTAAGGCCACAAGATTCAAAAGTCTTCTTTATTTTCTTAAACTTTGTGGCAAGTCAAAGTAGATTATTTTTTTTTAAACGGAGAAAGTATTAATAACTTACAATAATAATCACTTTTAAGGCTATAATTATAATCTTGTGCTCATGATCTAACTATAAGACTGTTAACCGGGCCGGTCCAGTTCAAACAATCACCGGCCCCGGTTCAAACCAACATCGGCCCACATAATTTTATCGGATTCTGGACTGATTCGGTACCGGGTCACTCTTAACGGTCCAGTTCGGTCCGGCCCAAACAATGAAATTTACTGAAATAGATCGGACCCGACCCGCTTAGCGTGTATCCATTTTTGACCGGTCAAAATTTAAAAAATAATTAAATTCAAATTTACATATTTTTTCAATATATACACACCTATATACATTTTAAATATGTTAAACAATATACACTAAATATATACTACTTTAGAAAACATATACACATGTATATATTAAATATATACTAGTTTAGAGTCTATAGAATCTATATAAACATATATACGTACAATATAATATGTATAATTTAAATAATATACATAAAACATATATACACTAGATATATACTACTTTAGAAAACATAAACACATGTATACACGGATAACTTGGGTAACTTAAATAGATCTATTCTAACTTTGATGGATCTATTTTTATTTGTGCGTGGATGTTTCTTAACTTTTTTAAATATTTTTATTTTTAATTTATTTATTTTAGTTTTATTGATGTTCATATGTTGGGGGGCGATTAACTGGTATTTGATTAAATGCTTTACTGTAATATTCTTTAGTTTTTTCTCTTAGTCTTTGTAATTCTTGTATATTATTTTGAAGGTATTCTAAATATACTATATTTTTTGTTCTAAAATGTTCAATTAAATTCTCTTTCATAAGTATTTCTGTTAATCTTATTTCTTTCATATCTTGTCTCCAATATTTTAAATATTCATAGTTTATCATTTTATCCTAAAGTAGTTGTAATACTGCAAATTTCTTTGTAATAATTTATTGTAATTGTACTATATTTGATATTAAATTCTAGGTTATCTATTTCGTTAATTATCCTGTCTTTTTCATCTATGAATAATTCTATGTCTAAATCATATTCTAAACTGTCTTTTAATTCTAGTTGTTTTATGGTTTTATTTATCCAAATTAATCTTTCTTTCAATTGTTCTCCTCCTTTTCTAAGATGATTTCTATAATTAATTTCTTCGTATAGCCAATTTTGTTTTTCTCTAACTCTTTGAATATATTCTAGCAGTTTTAATTTGTATAATATCCATCTGAATAATAACTATCTGAATTATTTCTACCATAGAAATCTATATTTTCTAATTCATCTTCTATCCAATTAGTACTTAGTAACTCATCTTCATAATCAAATATTTTTTCTCCTATTATTTTCTTTGTCTTGTAATTCTAAGTCTTTTATGATATATAAAACTAGTATCTTAGTTTCATCAGATACATATCTTCTCATATTATTCATATTATGCTAAGGTTTCTACGAATAACTTGGATAACTTGGAATTGGATTCTAGTAATTAAATGCTTTATCATAGTATTTATTAGTTGTTTGTTTTAATCTTAATAATTCCTCTATATTTTCATTAAGGAATTATATATATTTTATATCTTTAGTTCTCATATATTCTTCTAAATTTATTTTCATTAGTTTTTCTATTAATTGTATATTTTTCATATCCATTTTCCAATATTCTAAATATACGTAATTTATCATGGTTGATGTGTAGGTTTGGTATGTAAGTATTTGTAAGAGTAGTTAGGTAGGTGTGGTATATAATTAATTTTAGTCATAAAATATTTATCAAATATTTTTTCCAATATGATTTTTCTTATATCTACAATTTCTATATCCTTAAGTATATATAAAACAAGTATTTTAAATTTATCTACCATTTCGTCAGATAAATAAGTATTCATTTTTCATATGATGCTTTTTTCAAAATATTTTCTTCAATCATACACATAACAAAATATGATCATTTTAGATTACTATATACTAGATTATTCTTAAATAACATGTTCTTCGGTCACTATTAACATGGTAATCTGGATACTTTTCCCTTAAACAACGCATCTACTCTGGCCACTCCCCTATCACGACTTTCTTGCCTCACCGATTTCACCTTTAGGATGACATAGTTCACAGATATATATCTTCTCATATTATTCATATTATGCTAAAGTTTCTACGAATAACTTGGATAACTTGGAATTGGATTCTAGTAATTAAATGCTTTATCATAGTATTTATTAGTTGTTTGTTTTAATCTTAATAATATATATGTACAGTATAATATATATACTACTTAAAATGCCACTTTAAATAATTTACATACAATATATATACACTAAATATATTCTACTTTAGAAAACATATACACATGTATGTATACTTTAAATATATACTAGTTTAGATTCTATAGAAAATATATGCACATATATACGTACAATATAATATATATATACTACTTAAAATACTATTTTAAATAATATACATATAACATATATACACTAAATATATACTACTTTAGAAAACATATACACATATACTTTAAATATATACTAGTTTAGATTCTATAGAAAATATATGCACATATATACGTACAATATATGCATTACATATAATACTACTTTAGAAACATATACACATGTATACATTAAATATATACTATTTTAGCCTATATAAAATATATACACATGTATGTAGAATATATACTTGTCACACCCCTTTTTTAACTCCAAAAAGATTTAGATTTTAAGGTTCGAAAGAGTTTTCATTATTAAAGTGACAAAAGATTGAAAATTTATTTCGAAAAAGGATTATTTATATTTTTTATTCAAAACTCAGAGTCGCCAGAGCTGTCACACCCCGAACACAGATGATGATTTCCTGTTGGAAATTGGCCGGAATAGTGGGTTCTCGGTGACGGGGTCGTGTTTGGTATGAAACAAAAGCAGTAAGTAGAAGATCTGGGTTTAGGATTTAGCTTTGCCGGAGTTTTGATAACTCAATGACGACGTGAGTTGGAGAAAGACGATCCGGCTGGTGCGATGGTGGCGCTTTTCCGGCGAAGACTCGCCGGAATAGTCAACCCGTCATTTTCTCTCTTCTCTCTCTCTCTTCTCTCTCTTTCCTCTCTCTCTCTCTCTCTCTCTCTCTTTGGTGTGTGTGTATAGGAGCAGAAAAAGAAGAGCTATGGCTGGCTATCCATGGTCAATCAAACTCTTTTTTTTTTTTTTTTGAAACTTTACGAAGAAAAAAAAATAACAAATTGTCAAAAGAATTGACGAAAATCTTTTTGAATTTTCATCTTTAAAATTCCTATAGAAAATGAAACCTATAATTATCAAAGAAAAATCTTTTTTTGGATTTTCAATTTTGCATTCATACGTAAATAAAACTTGAAACTATTGAGCAAAATCTTTTTGTGGTTTTCTTTTAGAGATGTATATGACACCTACTCTAAATGAAGCGTGAAGAAGATCTTTTTTATTTTATTTTATCTTTTTCAGATTTCTATACAAAATAAAACCTATAATTACCAAAAAAAAATAAAAATCTTTTGGGGTTTTCAATTCTTAATTTCATATGAAAATGAAACTTGAAACTATTAAAGGAAAATCTTGTTGTAGTTTTTTCTTGAAGATGTCTATGAAACACCTACTCTAAATGAAGAGTGAATAAAATATTTTTTTGGATTTTTGAAATAAGATCTCCGAACCCACAATAGGCTGCCTACGTATCTCACTCCCGAGAGAGGAGAATCAGGGATGCGTAGTTCGTCCCGATTGGACAATTAAGGATTAAATGACAAACTAAACCCTGAATTGAGAGACACGACTAAAGACAGACGAATAAAATCTTTTTTAGGTTTTTAATTAGAAACTAACACCAACAACTATGAAAGAAAAAATCTTTTTGATATTTTCATTATATAAAAATAATAATGTACAAAGCTCCTATTGAAAGGAAAAAAATATTTTTTTGGATTTTTCGAATTGTGAATACTTACTAAAGAAATAAAAGGAAAATCTTTTTATCGTTTTTATTTTTTGGGGAAATGAGTGCAAAAAGTATTTTTTTTTTTGAATTGTGAAAAAAAAAGCCATAAAGAATCCAAAAAACTATCAAATCTCTTTTTTTCAATCTTTTTTGTCTTTCCTTTTTTCAACAATTTCTTGCCTATACATTTTGCTTCTAACTCATGCTTTTGCCCAAATCAGTCTGTCAAATGACCTCATTATCCTCAAAGATGCAACATTTAGCACGTAGGGATGCCTTAGAGGTGAGTTTCCTACAAAGGGCCAAGTGGGTACCGCTAGGTCTCAATATGATACAGATAAACATGACCTAAAGGCTGACCTACACAGGGGTTCACTAACAAGGTTGTTCGGGGGAGCGTATGGTCGATAGTGGCTGCTTTAGCTTTCTACCCACTTCATACTAGCCGACGGATCCCCCTCTTAAGATAAGGGTGACTCAACTAGAGGTCGTGTACACAACGTGTACTATGGACTTGTTGCAGAAAGAATGACTCGGGTTATGCACATGATGCCAGATATAAAACGGTAACACATAAAAGGAAAAAACTGTAAGCATGTAGCAAGTAGGCACTCAATAATGAAAAAAATAATAACATAAAACAACACAAACGACTATACACCCATAATGCCAAACTAAGCCGATACAACTCCAAAAATAAGCTCAAATTCTGAAGATTTCCCTAGCAGAGTTGTCAGAGCTGTCACACTCTTTTTTAACTCCAAAAAGATTTAGATTTTAAGGTTCGAAAGGGTTTTCATTATTAAAGTGACAAAAGATTGAAAATTTATTTCGAAAAAGGATTATTTATATTTTTTATTCAAAACTCAGAGTCGCCAGAGCTGTCACACCCCGAACACAGATGATGATTTCCCATTGGAAATTGGCCGGAACAGTGGGTTCTCGGTGACGGGGTCATGTTTGGTATGAAAAAAGCAGTAAGTAGAAGATCTGGGTTTAGGATTTAGCTTCGCCGAAGTTTCGATGAATCGATGACGACGTGAGTTAGAGAAAGACGATGCGGTTGGTGCGATGGTGGCTCTTCTCCGGCGAAGACTCGACGGAATAGTCAACCCATCATTTTCTCTCTTCTCTCAATCTCTTCTCTCCTTTTACTCTTTCCTCTCGATGCTCTCTCTCTCTCTCTTTGGTGTGTGTGTATAGGATCAGAAAAAGAAGAGCTATGCCTGTCTATTCATGGTGCTCTGTCAAGAAGAAAATAAATTTTCACCCCCACCATTCTCTCTCTCTCCGTGACTTTTCGCTCACTGTTGTCGAAGAAGAAAAGAAAACTTCCCTTTTCTGATGGCAGTATGTGTATACATATTATCAAAAAACAAATTTAGTAGGTCCCCTCTCTATTTTGTTGTAATTTAGTTAAAAGGAATCCCAAGAACGTGAGGGGGTGGTGACGCATGGGTATAGTGGTGTGGGGTGGTGAGGTGTCCGCTTTTAATTAGAGAGGTTGTTAGGATAGGATTAAAATAAGGTAAAATTTATTAACGGTTGTTATTGTTTGTATTTTTATGGGATATAATCATACGGGTGAGGGCACGCACTACGACGAGAGTAAAATGGTAAGAATGCTTTCGGGGAAGGACAACATTATGTGTCTACAATACTACTTTAAATAGCACTTGAAATTATATCCATACAACATATATACACTATATATATACTACTTTAGAAATTATATAGACATGTATACGTTAAATATATACTACTTTAGAGTCTATAAAAAATATATACAAATATATGTAGAATATATACTACTTTAAATACCACTTGAAAGTTGAAAGATAAATACATTACATGTTATAGTACTTTAGAAAACACATATATACATACAAGATTATAATGTATGCTACTTACTATAATAATACTTGAAGTTTTGAACATATATTCATTATATGTTTTCATTATATTTGAACTTAAAAGATATTTATTTTTTTATTATGTGTATATATGTTTGTTATATTTATTACTTAGTGTAAACTTTGATGTTAATATATTAAAAGTATTTACTTCAAACTAGAAATTCAATTTAAATGAAAGAAATTACAAAGTAAGGAGTGAATAAATATTGTATTTTATTGATTGCAAAATGATCCAAAGCATATAATTTACATGAATGAAAAATCTACAAATTTTGCATCATTTTTTTGAACTCATGCATGTTAATATTAACGGAAACTGCCACAGGAAAGTCAAAATCAATGGGGCAAAACCATGCATTGGACTTGATTGTGCTGAATTCTCCCTTGAAGTCATAATTTCTTCAAGATTTCATTCGTTTTTTGGATCCACCTCCATTCCTTGATTTCTTCGTTCCGCTCTAATCCAATCTCTAAGGCAAACTAGATCATTCATAGCATTTCTTTCCAATGAGTATCGGTTGTCTCCAAACTGTTGTCGTCCCTGACTAAAAGCAATTTTTGATGCAATGGTTGACATTGGAACATTCAATATAACTCTAGATAATCTTGAAAGCATAGGATATTGTCTTTCATTATTATTCCACCAATCCAAAGATTTGATCCTTTCTCTATGATCCTCTATCGGGTGTTGAAGATAATACTTAAGCTCTTCCCGAGAACTTGTTATGTATGTTGAAGTCGCAACCCTGTCCCAAATATTTAAACCATAAAAGTAATCAGTAAAATCGCTATGTTCCGTCTTTTTAGAAAATGATGGCTCCTCGGGAGCTTAAGGAGTGTCAATTGGAGTGATATGTGTTGGTACATCTACACTGAGTAAATAGACATAATGGTTATATAATGTTTACATGTAACTATTTGCATCACTCATAACCGTAAACAAAGAGAGTTCTTCTTCTTCAGGCTCTATCTCTAAGGCAGTATGAATAACAGAACTAAATTCAAACATAGTATCATATTTCATACATGGATTTAGTATAGCACCAACCAAGTAAATTGGGGGAAGTAGATAAAAATATTTTTTAAATTTAACAAACATAACACTAACAACTTCTTCGTAACATTCTCTATTCTTATATTCTTTAAGCAAATAAGAAATGTCGGCTAAATAAGCTAAAATATTACAAACAGTAGGATAATAAGCACCAAAAAATTCAACCGTAGCTATATAATCTTTTTTCAAAAACTTAACAAGATCATCAATTGCAGCCCAATCAAAATCATGTAGCATACACTCTGGAAAAGAATCAGAATATTGATTAAAAGTCATTGTAATAGGAACTTTATAAGCAAGACAAGTTTTTAAATAAGTATAAGTAGCATTCCATCTAGTATCACATTTTTCAGGCATTAATATCGGTCTAAGTCTATTTTGTTCACATTAAACTTTAAATTCTCTCACTCTTGTTTTTCGGTTATTTCCTTGAATAAAACCAACATCAAGACGGACCTTTTTAATATAAAGCTCAAAAAATTCAAGATCATCTTTTATAATTAAATTATAGAGATAATACATCGAAACACCCCTGAACTTGCAGCCAAAACTTACTTTATACCCTTAACTAGTCGGAAAATTATATACCCCCCTTAACAACTTTTAAGTGAATTATATACCCCCCTTAAAATATATTACCAGTCTTACAAAGGGAGGTGCACTACACATGCGTCCACGTCACTGTCACGTCATTGCCACGTCATTACCACATAAATATTTATTTTAAAAATGATGCCACACACACACACACACACACACACACACACACACACATATATATATATATAATAAACATAATAAAAAAAATCCCCTTTCTTCTTCACACCCCCACCCCTCCTTCTTCAGTTAGATCCCCCCCTGCCGCCGCCCCGATCCCGGTCTTCAACCCCCTACAACCATTTTTTTTCTTTTTCTCAAACCATTCCCCCCACCCCCACTCCCTTCCCCCTCTCTTTCTCTCCTTCGAACCCCCATCCCTGCCACGAAAAAGCCTTTCCCTTCATTATTTTTTTTATTTTTTCCATTAACACCATTAAGAGAACAACCATAAAGACATAAATTTAAGATTTTTCCTCCATTAAAAATATTATTTCAACCTTCAATTCTAAATCCCTCAACGTTTTTATCAGTCAACATTAACAAGGATGCTATGTGTGAGTAAATAGCTTTTTTGAAAAAGTTCCGTATCTTTTAATCAAGATAGCATTTCAGAATTTTGGATTCAACCACCCTTCAGCTCCATTTTTCATAATCGAATTTTGGGTTCAACCACCCTTGTCAAAAGGCAAAATAGAATTACTAAAACAACAAAGTTGTCAACTTTGGGATAATTTTGACACAAATTTTCTATCAAGTACCATAAATTCCACAATTTTTTAACTCAAAAATATAAAAGTTCCAGTTCAAAAAACTTCTCAAAACATTCAATTTCACCTTTTACGAAATTTCCCATGACTTCATCTCGTATAAAGAAATGGGGTGGGTGGGGGTGGAGGGTTACGAAAAAAATAGAGAAAGAAACGATGTTGTGGGTTGGGGTGGGGGTGATGGAAACAGGGGAGGGGATTTGGAAAAGATGTAGAAGATGGTGGATTTGGAAAAGATGAAGACGATGGTGGATTTGGAAAAGATGAAGAAGATGGTTACTTTATATATATATATAATAAAAAAAGTGGGCCCTTTTTATTAAAAAAAAATTCACTCATTTTTTTTGCCACGTTAGCCATAAAGGGGAAATTAATTCACTTTAAAGTTGTTAAGGGAGATAAATAATTACCCGTTTAGTTTAGGGTCTAAAGTAAGTTTTGGCCACAAGTTCAGGGGTGTTTTGATGTATTATCTCTAAATTATATATATGACAAACACACTTAACATGAAATATTTTAGGTAATGGCAGAGAAAGATCAACTTTTAACTTGTCAATAACAGTCTGGTTGTTAGATGCATTATAAAAAACAATACATAATATTTTTCTTTCAATACCATAATATTCTGCAAATTTAGTAATAGATTCAAAAATAAATTTTTTAGTGCGTCTACGATCTTCATCATACAAAAAAACTAAAATACGTTTTTGCATATCAAAATTACTATCTATCCGGTGATAAGTAATTGTTAAATAATCATTTTTATTAACAGCACAACAAAGATTAGAAGTTAGAGCAATTCTACATTGAATATTTTTTAATAATGTAAATAAATAATAAATATATTGTGCATGGAGTCTAAAAATATCGATCCGACAAGTACTTCTAGGAATACCATTAAATATAAGATTATAAATTGCTTAAATATAATTAATAAAAGCACCCGAAGAAGCAAAAGTGAAAGATAAACAACCCACAACTATCATTTTCGCTATTTCTTCTCGGTCCTTCATTTTATTATAATTCTTAATTAATTGACCTCTTGTTGAGTTCAATCTAGTTTCTGCTGGCCTACCAACAACTTCACTACCTTGTGCAATAATAAATTCTCTAGCGTGTCTATTTCTTAAATGTCTCATCAACGAACCAGTACCCCCTTTATTGCCTCCGATTTTATGTTCATACACAATTTCACAAATATTGCATTGTACCTTACTTTCTCCTTTTATTTTCGTAAAACAATTTCATGCAATACTAGTTCTTCTACAAGCTCTTGGGGCATGGGGAGGATGGGGAGGAATATTAACCGATTCAGATCTAACATTAGCATTTTCACCTGCAGGTGTCTCACCAATATTTTCATCATCTTTTTCTAAATTAACCGCATCTACTTCATTTTCTCATTTTATACCATAATGTCTCTGAGCTTCTGCATAATTTATATCATGAACACGTACACCTATTTATTCCTCAAAAGGTTGACTAACCGGTACCGGAGGCATACAGGTATATCTAGTACTTGAACTACCTCTATCGGAATTGCCACCAATTCATTTTTTACTACCACTATCTCTTTCGGGACATAAATTTTTGACACTTATACCGATGTTTCTTAATTTATCCATATTATAAATCAAAATAAAAAATATTCAAAATACACAAAAATAATAAAAATAAATATTCAATAATTAATACACCAATTAAAAATTAAAGGTAATAAACCAAATTTTTGAAGTATCCGAAAGTTGTGACTTTAGAAAACTTCCACTTGATATTTGTAAACGCAAAATTTAAAAATAAAATTGAACACTTTAGAAGATAATTAGAATATTTGAGAGAGAATGAGATTTGATAGAATGTGATTTGTGTGAAAAATGATTTGAAATTGTAGGGCATTTATAGATTTTTTTTTGAATAATTTTATTTTTCTAATAAAATAAGCAAAAAAGGCCAATTGGCCATTGGGGCTCTAAACGACTATAATGTCGTTGGGCCTCAATGGTCCAATTGGCTTTGGTTAGCTGCACAAGCCTCTAAACGGGCCGCTCCACCGACCTGTCAACGTAGATGGCCCAGCCTAGAACCAGCAGCCCTATAGACCAGGGTTCCACCGGGCCGGACCCTCTAAACGGGCGGACTTACCGGGATAGAACAGGATATTATTACGTGCTTTTTCAAGCCTAACATTTTCATCATCCCTTTATAATTTGAAATTAGTTTTAAAATGTATGACGGGAATAATTAGTTAATTAACTCCTTGCATAGGTCAAGCAATCTGAGTGAAAACGAGAGAAATTTAAGCTGACTATGTGAGTAATCAATTATAGAAAAGTATTTCCTAGTTTCTTTAGTAGTATACTAGTATAATATTATTGCTCTCCTAATATTATTGTTACATATTGTCTTCTTTATTTTCAATTATCGTATTACTATAATTGATATTGTTTTTTAAGCATTATTTTGGACACACTAATATTTATTAATGGTTAGTATAGTGTACCTATTTTTCATGTGTGTTTCACACCAATCAATAAAATTATATACTTAAATAAAATTATTAAAACACAACTATTGACATTAAATAAATGTTATATGTATATATTTAGATGATATAAATAAATATTGTATCTCAAATATGTTAATGTCTTTTGTACTATATTAAAAGTACTTCTTAGTTAGAGTTTGTCACGACCTGAGCCGAGGCCTTGGCCACGACATACATCCAGAACTGTGAAGGCCGAGAGCCCTCTTAACTCGTAATCATGTGCATAATTCATCAAATTATCAAAATGCGGAAGTAACTGGAAACATGGTCATATTATTATTGCAACTAAACAATACAAATATAAATTCATAAAGACAAAAACCATCTAACACAAGTCTGCGAAATCTCTACTAACTGATAAACAATATCTTAGTAAAATTGGGATAAGGCCCCCGATCGGACCATGAACTAAAACCAAACGAAAACATCACATGAAACAAGGCCTTCCGGAATAAGGGAGGCTCACCAACTCAAAATTTCTGACAATGATCTACTACTTAGCGGGACTGAGCCTCAGATCCTGAAATATGAGGGGTCAATACAAAATGTACTGGTATGTAGAACAATCCAAAAAAAAAATACAGATATACAATATAAGTGAGAGAATTTCATAAAACATGTCATCATAATACATTTGAAAATACATGGGCATAATCGATAGACTTCAAAACATATGCATGAATCTCAACTCGACTCTTTGTCTCACTTCTGAGCTAGGTGGTACACCCTACAATTCTACAATCCCGCGGGCTATATGAAATCTGCCTTGACTCAGCGGCCAAGCCCCCAACCCAAATTTTCCGCAAGGTTTGGAGTTTCTGATTTTGATATGCCAAAGGGCACGAGGCCAGCGTATAATGCTTATTTGGGACATAATAAAACCCGTATCGGTAAAATACAATTTTGGAAAATAAGTTATCTAAACTCATGCCTTCTTCGGATAACCACCTAACTCTCTTTAGACCCACTTTTAGTCCTTTCTAAACATGTATCTTTCTAAACTCTAATTCTAAAAATCTGAATAAAAATCCGTGTCCTGTTTTGTTCTGAGTCTGTCATGGCATTATATGCTTTGGTATCGTCATACGAAGACTTGAAAGTCACATCTATACATAAGCCATATCAAGATATACTTTATATTTTAAATCCGATCAAATCATTTGACCTCTAAATTGTTTAAATAATGCAAGAGAGTTCTTAATTTAAAATATGTGAAAACTTTTGCAAAGATTCTCTCTTTTTCAATACTTTCACACATGATGGTCAATTCCTTTATAACAATCCATGCAATTCTTTCAATCATCACATTGAAAATTTAGAAACAAGAAAACACACTCTCTTCAATTCATAATCAATATCAAGTTCACAAATAATATTAAAACTTTGATCTCATGCTTCACAACATGCAATTGTATAGCCCATAACAAGTGAAATTAAGATATATCATAATAAGAGAGGGAGTTTCATTATTCATGCTCTCAAATCAACTTTAAAAAACTTAAAATAATTATATATATACGCGACCATGATTCAATTTTCATAAGAAGGCCTTAAGAACAAAACGCTATGTCATCAAAATGGGTTCATAATGCATAATTGTTAAAGTGTTATCAAAACCCTTCAAAATTACATGATTTCATAGCTTTAAATATTACTAAAAACAATTTCACTATGCCCATAAAGTTTAGGATAGCCCCACGTACCTTTATGTTGAAGGAATCATGAAGAAATTGACCCTTTAACCTTGAATGTTCAAACCCTAAGTTAATTTTCTCCTCTTTTGTTTTTAGGAAGATGAACTAGGGATTTGATAGTGTTAAAACGTATTTAGGGACTTTAATTTCGTGTTAAGATGTTTAGGGACAGTTATGGAATGCAAAAAGACTTTATTGCCCTTGAACTAACTCAAAAATGGAGCCTTAAGTCGAAAAACAATGGCCATGCAACGCCTAGCCCATGGCCTAGCCATCAAGTGGGCGACTCCTAGACCATGGCCTAGCCATAACATGGGCGGCGCCTTGCCCATATCTAACTCAAGGTGGGCAATGCCTAGGCCATCGCCTAGGCATTATAGTGGTGTTAGGCGATGGCAATGCGATGCCTAGACATCGCCTAGGCTCTACTTTGTGACACCTACTTAGTTTTGAGGTCCTAAAACCCCCCCAACACCTCCCACAACGTCAACACATGATCTATCATCCCCATAGGGGGCCTAAAGGTCATTTTTGATCTATTAAAAGAGTTCTACGACTACGGGGTATTACATTATCCCCCCTCGGGATTATTCGTCCCCAAATAATAACTCGAAACACAATAAGCACGATTTCAAGTACTACATGGAAAAAAGAGTAGGATAAGATTAGTACCTTCCATCTCGTCATCCACGGTTTCAAAGAGGGTCGGATATCTAGTACGCATGTCATTCTCCGACTCCCAAGTAGCTTCCTTATCTTTATAATTCTTCCACAATACCTTAAATGAAGATATCTCCTTACTTCTCAACTTTCGGACTTGGCGATCCAAAATAGCAATGTGTTCTTCTTCATATGACACTGAGTCCTTTACATTAATCTTTTCCATAGGCAACACAAAAGAATGATCCCCAATATATTTCTTCAACATTGATACATGAAATACAG
Organism: Capsicum pubescens; assembly: GCA_030864215.1. Lineage (NCBI taxonomy): Eukaryota > Viridiplantae > Streptophyta > Magnoliopsida > Solanales > Solanaceae > Capsicum > Capsicum pubescens. Next base: position 252,935,004 of record CM061549.1, read on the forward strand.
GATGAATAGAAGCTAAACTCGCTGGAAAATCCAACTCATAAGCAACCCCACCGATCCTCATCGTAATATGATACAAGCCTATGTAACGAGGACTAAGTTTTCCTTTCTTTCCAAATTGCACGACTCCCTTCATAGGGGAGACTTCTAGAAGTACCCAATCATAAACCTCAAACTCCAACTCCCTTCTTCTAATATCAACGTAGGACTTTTTATGGTATCTATTATTATAAGCGAATTCTATCAACGACAAGTGATTCACCCAACTACCCTTAAAGTCAATCATGCAAGCCCTTAATATATCTCCTAAGGTCTGAATGGTGCATTCTGCTTGTCCATTTGTCTTAGGGTGTAAAGAAGTACTAAGATTTACTTGGGTACCTAAACCCTACTGAAAAGACCGCCAAAACTGAGAAGGTTGGATATAATAGACACAAGAGCCCAATGCAAATAGACTATCTCTCGAATGTATAACTTATTATAGTCTTCCCCCGAATAGTTGGTCCGCACAGGAAGAAAATGAGTGGACTTGGTCAACCTATCTATAATCACCCAAATGGAGTCATATTGGTTTTTGGATCTCAGAAGTGCCGTAATGAAGTCCATGTTGATCAACTCCCAATCGCATAGGCAAAGCTATCTCTTGGGAAGTTCCACCTGGACTCAAATGTTCCACCTTGACTTGTTGACAATTTAAACACTTAGCCACAAAGTTAGAAACATCTCTTTTCATATTATTCCACTAGTAAATTACCTTAAGATACTGGTACAATTTAATAGAGCTGGGGTGAACAACATACCTGAAAGTCTGGGATTCATCAAGAATTATTTCTCATAACCCATCCATACTTGGCACACATAGCTTACCTTGATACCTCAAAATACCATCACCTCCAATTTCAAAAGCCATAACCTTTTGTGACCAACATCTTTCTTAATCCGCATCAAGATGTGGTCCTCAGCCTGCTTCTCCTTAACTTCTGCACATAGGGAGGATTTAGCTACCTTATGAACAAAAACTCCTCCATCCTCGGAATCTAGGAGTTGAACTCCCAAATTTAAAAGCCAATAAATATCCTTCACCATATTCCTCTTTCCTCCCTCCACATGAGAACCATATTGGTCTTGACCGGATATCAAAATCCTTCAACAATTCTAGCCACCACCTCTGCCTGAGATTTAGTTCTTTCTGTATGAAAACATACTGCAAACTTTTATGATCAGTAAATATATTACATGCACCCCATAAAGATAATGACACCAAATCTTTAGCGTGAATACCACCGCCGCTAACTCCAAGTCATAGGTGGGAAGTTCTTTTCATGCACCTTTAATTGTCTAGATGCATAAGCCACCACCTTACTATGTTGAATAAGAACATACCCAAGTCCCACCTGGGACACATCGCAGTACACAAGGAAATCCTCTGTACCCTCAGGAGGGGTCAATACCAATGCAGTAGTCAACTTTTCTTTCAGTTTCTCAAAAATATTCTCACAAGAGTCAGAACACAAGAATTTCACCTTTTTCTGAGTCAATCTAGTAAGTGAAGAAGCCATGGAAGAAAAATCTCTATAAACCTTCTGTAATACCCTGCCAAACCTAAGAAGTTTCAGATGTTGGTTGGACTCATATGTCTAGGCCATTTTCTCACAGCCTCAATCTTTTGGGGCTCAACCTTAATTCTCTCACTAGAAACAATGTGCCACAGAAAGGAATAACACTAAGCCATAATTCACACTTAGAAAACTTTGCATACAACTCATGATCTTTGAGGGCCTGAAGGATAATTCGGAGGTGATTGGAATGATTCTCCTCACTTTTTGAGTAAATCAAGATGTCGTCAATAAAGACTATGACAAACAGATCTCAAAACTAATGAAAAACCCTATTCATTAGGTACATAAAAGATGCGGGAGTATTAGTTAGTCCGAAGGACATAACTAAGAATTCATAGTGACCATATCGGGTTTGAAAAATGGTTTTGGGAATATCAGTCTCCCTAACCTTCTACTGATATCACCTTAGAGTTGGTCAAAGAGGTCATCAATTCTGGGAAGAGGGTACTTATTTTTAATGGTGACTTTGTTCAGCTAACGGTAATATATACAAATACGGAAGAAGCCGTCTTTCTTACACACGAAGAGCGCCGGATCACCCCAGGGAGGACACTAGGACGAATAAAGCCTTTTTTCAAGAAATTCTTTTAACTATTCTTTCAACTCTTTTAGTTCTACAGGTGCCATTCTGTATGATGGAATGGAAATAGGCGGGGTGTCCGACAATAGGTCAATGCCAAAATCTATCGCTTTATCTGGTGGTATACCGGGAAGGTCATCAGGAAAGACTTTCGGGAATTCTTTAACTACATGGACAAATCGGAGAAAAGGAATTTCAGTGCTAGAATCTTTGACTCAAACAAAATGGTACAAAAAACCATTTGATATAAGCTTACGGGTTCTAAGATAAGATATGAATTTCCCTTTAGGTGCTAGAGAATATCCCTCCCACTCTATAGTTGGCTCATTAGGAAAAAAAGGTGACCTTTCTGGTTCTACAATCTAACATAGTAAATATGAATGAAGCCAGTCCATTCCCAGTATAGCATAAAAATCAATCATATCCAACTCTACAAGATCCACCATAATATCTCAATGATAAATAGATACCACACAATTTCTATAAACTCTTCTAGACACAATAGAATCACCAATAGGGGTGGAAACAAAAAAAGGGTTTTGAGATATTTTTGGGTTCAAAACCAAAACTAACTGCCACCTAAGGGGTCACATAAGACAAGGTAGACCGGAGATCAAGTAACACATACACATCATAGGAGAAAATACATAACATACCCATAACAACATTTGGCGAAGCCTCTGCATCCTAGTGGTTAGACAAAACATAGAATCGGTTGCGATCACCTCTAGTAGCAGAAGTAGTACCCTTAGGTGGTGGAGCTGTAGAATTTGACTGGGACTTAGTACCTCCAAAATTATCTCTAGCTTAAGGATGGTCTCTCTGAAAATAACCTGGCTGACCACAAGTATAGCACACCAGCCTACCCAACTGACACTTCCCTAGGTGATGCTTACCGCAAGTTCCACATTATTGGAACGACCGATATAGCTGGGCCACACTACCTTGGGACTGAGTACCCTGTGTTTTTGTCCCACCATTTGGCTGAGAGTTATAAAACCTTCGATCAATTAGAGGTCTGGGCGTGGGGTGCTAGCTGAAGATTGAGCATTGCCCCAAAACTTTTTCTTAGACCAATTCTTACCCTATTTCCACTTTGCTGCAGCTGACTGACATTCTGATTTGTAGACCTAGCCCTCTTAGCTTGATTTTCTTTGTCCCTTACCTCAACCTGCCTCTTCTACCTACTGCATATATACCGATAACCATGAGAAATCCATGTCCTTGTTTAGTATTTCCCCCTTATATTCTAACACTAAATCATCTGAGAGACCAGACACGAATTTCCTCATGTGAGACCTCATATTACCCACCAATTTTGGAGCATAACAGGATAGCTGGGTGAACTTCAATGTATATTCTTTGACACTCATCTTTCCTTGTTTTAGATTCATAAATACTTTATATTTTGCTTCCCTCAGCTCCTGCGGAAATAAATGATCCAGGAAAGCCTCCACAAACTCACCCCACACAAAAAGTTCAACATCTCTACCCTTCAAATATTCCCACTCATTATACCACTAGGTAGCTACATCCTTCAACTAATAGGCTTCCAACTTAACCTCCTCAACCTCATTAGCATGTATAACTCTTAATATTTTCTCCATTACAACAATAAAACCTTAGGTATCCTCCTCAACCCTTTCTCTAATAAAGGTAGGTGGGTTCAAATTCATGAATTGACCAACCTGAGTAATTTCAAACGGACCAGACACAGGGCCCACAACGGGTCTGAGATGCCACAAGATGAGCAATCTTTTGGATGGACTACCGGAACTCATCATTCGAGACTTCTCTTTGAGGGGGATGGGTATAGTTCATATCAGAACTCCTAGAGTAGAAGCAAACTCTGAAGTATGAGCTCTGTTACAGGTCCGCATCCCATGAGTAGGGCAAACATCATCAACTTGGGTATTTTGTTCATTGGATCTACGGGGAGGCATGATCAATAACTGAAATAAGGGAAATCATGAGTTAGGGGACATGTAGACTCTATAGCATGAACTAGAACATGAAGAAAAAAGAGATATTCCTAAATGCCTAGTAGCTTCCTCCTTATAAGTGTGGCGCGCTACACACCCATAAAAAGGACTCTACCTGACGAGACTTCACAGACATCCTGGAACATAAACCGTTCTCTGATACCAAGTTTGTCACAACCCGAACTGAGGCCCTAGCATGACAGGCATCTAGAACCGTGAAGGCCCGAGAGCCCTCTTAACTCATAATCATATGCATAATTCATCAAATTATCAAAATACGGAAGTAACTAGAAACATGGTTATGTTATTATTATAACTAAACAATACAGATATAAGTTCATAAAGAACCAAAAACGTCTAACACAAGTTTGCAAAATCTCAACTACCTGAAAAAATATCTGTCTGAAACCGAAAAAGGCCCCCTGTCGGACCTTGAACTAAAAACAAACAGAAACATCACATGAAACAAGGGAGGCTCACCAACTCCAAACATCTGACAATGATCTACTACTGAGCAGGACCACAAGACTAAGCCTCAGATCCTGAAGTATAGGGGGTCAATGCAAAATATATTGGTACGTATAATAATCCAAAAACAAAATACTGATATACAATATAAGTGAGAACACTTCATTAAACATTTGATAATACATGGGCATAATTGGTAGACTTCAAAACATATGCATAAATCTCAACTCGACTCTTTGTCTTACTTCTGAGCTAGGTGGTACACCCTATAATTCTACAATCTCATAGGCTATATGGAATCCTCCCTTGACTCGACAGCCAAGCCCCCAACCCAAGTTTACCAAAAGGGTTGGAGTTTCTGGTTCTGATACGCTAAAGGGCACAAGGATAGCGAATAATCCCTATTTGGGACATAATAAAATCCATATAGGCAAAACACAATTTCAGGCAACGAATTATCTGAACTCGTGCCTTCTTTGGGTAACCACCTAACTCTCTTTAGGACCAGTTTTAGTCCTTTCTAAACATGCATCTTTCTAAACTCTAATTCTGAAAATATGAATAAAAATCTGTGTTCTGTTCTGTTCTGAGTCTGTCATGTCATTATATGCTTTGGTATCGTGATACCAGGACTTGGAAGATACATCTATACATAAGACATATCATAATATACTTTAGATTTTTAATCAGATAAAATCATTTGACCTCCCAAGTATTTAAATAATGCAAGAGAGTTCTTAATTCAAAACATGTTAAAACCTTTGCAAAGATTCTCTCTTTTTTAGTACTTTCACACATGATGGTCAATTCCTTTATAACAATCCATGCAATTCTTTCAATCATCACATTGGACATTTAGAAACAAGAAACACACTCTCTTCAATTCATAATTAATATCAAGTTCACAAACAATATTAAAACATTTATCTCATGCTTCACAAATATGCAATTGTGTAGCCCATAACATGTGAAATCAAGATGTATCATAATAAGAGAGGGAGTTTCATTATTCATGCTATCAAATCAACTTTGCAAAACTAAAAATAATTCTATATACACGACCTTGATTCAATTTCCATAAGAAGGCCTCAAGACCGAAACGCTATGTCATCTAAATGGGTTCATAATGAATATTCATTAAAGTGTTCTTAGAACCCTTCAAAATTACATGATTTCATAGCTTTAAATCTTACTAAAAATAATTTCACTATGACCATGAATTTTAGGATAGCCCCATGTACCTTAATGACGAAGGAATCGTGAAGAAATTGACCCTTTAAGCTTGAATGTCCAAACCTTAAGTTGTTTTTCACCTCTTATGTTTTTAGGAAGATGAACCAGGGATTTGATAGTGTTAAAATGTAATTAGGGACTTTAATTTCGTGTTAAGATGTTTAGGGACAATTATGAAATGTAAAAAAACTTTATTACCTTTGAAATAACTCAAAAATGGAGCCCCTAAGTAGCAAAACTATGGCCATGCGGCGCCTAGCCCATGGCCTAGCCATCAAGTTGGCAGCACCTAGCCCATGTCCTAGCCATAAAGTTCACGACATCTTGACCATTGCCTAACTTAATGTGCGCGATGTGTAGGTCATCGCCTCGCCATTCCAGTGGCGGTGGGCGATGGCAATGCGATGCCTAACCATCACGTAGGCTCTACTTTGTGACGCCTACTTAGTTTTGAGGTCCTAAAATATCCCAACACCTTCCACAGCGTCAACACACGATATACTATCCCTACAGGGATCCTAAAGGTCATTTTTGACACATTAAAAGAGTTCTACGACTACGGAATGTTACAGAGTTGTAATGAGACCTATTGACTAATGCCGGCTGGAATGTCACATAATCAAATAGAACTTTTATGAAAAGAAATAATTGAACCTCTAAATAATAACATGAGGCACTTAAGGTAGTAAATAAAACTTATACTAATATTTCTTTCTTAATTAAGAGAAAAAGCATTGTCAAAGCATCATGAAATTTATAAAGTCATCATACTCAAACTCAGATACATAAATACAATCATGGGAGGGCTCATAAATTATAGTTATACCTCCATTCTACCATAAGTTTTAATTTATTTTTAGTAGTAGAGATATAAAGTTATGTTGTGCAAAGAGAACCTAAATGACCATACCACATTTGGGTAAAGGCATATGATTTGGAGTTTCTGAATGCTAAGACATAAAGAATTTTCATAACTACTATTTTGAGATTCTAAGCAAAAAAAATAAAAATAAAGAAAAAAAAATTCTCTCAACTCCCTCCTTATTTTCTCTCATCTCTCTCCCTATTTCTTTCTCTTTTCTCTCTCTATCTCTCTCTTCATCTTTGTAGCTTGTATTTATATTTTTTTCTCTCCCTTTTCCTAATTTATATTTTTATCTCTCTCTTTCTCCCTTTGTATTTTCACTTCTTTCTCATCCTCTTTAGCAAAATTAAATTCATCAACTCAAACAACCTTGTGAGTTAAGTATAAAAGAAAATGAAAATCTGCATCCATTACCTAAAAAACACAAGATCTATATCAAGAAAATATTTCATCAATTTAGTAACTAATAAGATCTAAAAAGAGGTTAACCTTTGATTTTTCCGACTACTTCTTCGACGGCAATATGCTTGTTTATCAATTTTTTTCGATCAGAATTCTCTAACTGAAAGAATAAAACATGAGAAATTATCAAAAGTGGAGACTACATGAAAATTGTTGGTTATGCATATATAATTTATATATATATGCTATTAACTAAAAGATAAAAATAAAGTAGAAAGACTAATGATAGTTAATGCAAGAAAAATACTTGAATTAAAATAAAAAAACATCAAAGTAGAAGAAGCATAATTTCCTTGTAAAGTTTGATCCAAAACCTTGTATATGAAAAACTTGTTCTATGAATTTTTTCCATCACCGTTTATATAATATCACCTATAAATGTTTTTCCTAGTTAGTTAAGGTGAAATTTGCTAAGAGTAAAAGTTAAATTTCATAATTAAACTTTATGGAGTTTTTTCAAGTCAGAACTTTTTGTTGTTTTTACGATTGGAATGCACCATACGTGCTAGGTCCATTAGGACTTTCTATATATCGATGGAATAACAAAGTCTTCTAATTTTCAAGAACTTCTATTCAATTTCAAATTGAATTAATACGTGATTGTCCAATTTTCAGAAAGTGAATCCAATTCAAACTCGATTTCGTGGACGTTACATCTATTTATTTAAATTTATTTATATAAAAAAAGTGAAAAGACGATTTTGTATATTGTAAAGATTTTTAATGAGGGGTAAAAAATTCAAATCATTTTTCAAAAGGTCTTCACACTTTTAATATATTATAGATGTAGATGTAGCTAGATTATATTTTCTTCATTACTGTATTTTATTTTCAAACCTGCTTTGATATACTTTAGTAGAGCCAAGGGTCTACTATAAATTAAACAGTCTCTCTACCTTCACAAGGTAGGAGAAAGGTTTATGTACACACCACCCTCTCAAATTTTACTTGTGAAATTACATAGTGCATATGTTACAAAGGCTAGTAGGTGGTCAAATCAAACTGAAAAATCACACAAAATAAAAAGTCAAATCAAACCGATAAAAAGATCGATTACGTTGGTTTGATTAGATTTAGTATTAAGTAAAAAGATGCCAAGCCAAACTGACATATAATTATAATTTTGTTTAAAGATATATGTCAACAAATATTCGTAGTTCTCTTACTGGGTGTAATATGTAACATTTATTTTTATATACTTTAAAATCTGGTGGGCTTAAGAACCACCTCAAGATACATCTTGGTATTGGAAGAAAATTTTCCAACTAAGGGACAAATATGCACACCTTGCTTTCTACAGAATGGCTGGCTCACAACAAATTAAGTATAATGGTTGGCTCACAGCAAATGGTAAGTATAATGGCAGGCTCGCAGCAAATGGTAAGTATACTATAAGCAGTGGATCAAGAGGGGAGAATAATACATGGGTTTGTAGTAGATGAATATGGTGTAAGGGGACACTACCCAAACATAACTGTATAAGCTAGTTGACCATGCATGGGAGGCTACTAATGAAGGAGAGACTATTAAAGATGAACATACCACAGTAACAATGCTTAATCTGTGATGATGACAAAGAGACTATAGAACATTTGTTTTTGGTGTGTGCATTCTCAAAGAGATGTGTACAAAACCATCTCCAGTAGATAGGACATGGACTTGTCTGCTAGATATTAAAGAGACGGCAAAGGGTGGATCGAAGAACAAAGGAAAAGGGATGTGGTAAAGTATTTATGTGGTTATAAATGTCTTCTTCTCTAGGATAGATGTGTGTTGTTATCACCACCAATTGCCTTAGCGGTTTCTTAAAAGATTACTATGGAGTCTTGTATTGTTTTCCACAATAACTTCACTCTTTTGTCTGAGGAAGCTCTCAGTGTGTTTTTTCTGGTGTGTATAATGATTTATTTGGATGGCTTCAAGTCAACATTTTATAGTAGAACAAAGCAACCTTTACCTTCAACCTTTATTTGTAATGTCCCGTAGTTTTAATGAGTTTTGACATTTTTAAATGAGCTTTGACGAGCCTTTTTAACCCAGGAAAACCAATTTAGTTGAGTTTAAGACCTTTGGTAAATGTTTTGATTGATTGAACTGGGTCCTTACAATTGAATTTTCGGAGTTAGGGGGTTGTCCAATGTGGCACAGAGTAGGAACCGGCGACCAACTCTATGATACAGAGCAAGAGGCCAAGAAAAGTAAAATTTTGGGGGCCAAAATAGTAAGGATTTGTGATAACCCCGACCCACAGACCCTTGCATCCACAATAGAGGCATGTCAGGGAGGGGTGTCCAGTCATGGTGCTCTTTAATTTTTGATGCGTTTCCAAGGGCCTTTTGCTCCTTTCCTTAATAGAAACCATTCCAAACTATTTTAAAATTTCCCTTAGTCTTTTAATTGTAGTCTTTTAGTTTCCCAAAATCCCGATTAAAACACCCCTCTCATCCCCATAAAAGTCTAAAATCCTCATGATTTTAAGAAGCAAAGTCTTAGGTTAATATGCAAGGTTTCTTCACTGATAACAAAAAAACAATGCAATCGAAGACTAAACTATGAAACGAATAAACAAAGTTAAATATTTATAGAAAATAAATAGATAGACACATCCATAGAAACTAGAAACAAACACAAACACTAAAAACTCGATGAAATTGAAATACAGAAAGTAAAGGGATAAAAGAATAGATTGATAAATACAGATAGATAGACACAAAGAAGATAAGATAATTAAGAACTAAAGAGTATATTATAATCTTAAACTTCTACTTCAACTATCAACAAGTACTAATCTCTTACGTTGACCACAAAGGATTCGAAACACCCTTACAACCACCATTTCTAAGGAAATGCAACATTTGCTTTTCCAATCTCTCAAACACTCTCTCAAGAGTTTTCATCTTTAATCAACATAAAAAACTAAGGAAATAACCTAAGATAGGTAGTACTTATAGCCTTGGGCTATTTAGTACATAAATGGACCCAAAAGTGCGCCAAATTAACCAAAAACTCAATTCTGTCTTGTTGCGCATCTGCTTAAGCATATAGGGCACATCCCGGGCACAGCTTGGGAACCAATACTACTGTTTTGACCTACTCAAGTAGGTCAGGTGCACCCTGGGGAAGGTGTAACACCCCGAAATCTGATTCTCGAGATGCCACATGGTGCTCCGAACTACAATTAGTCTTGAGCTAACCTTGGCTGCCTTCTACTAAATCTGAATCTCAAATTAAGGTAATACGAGTGTAAAATCATAATAAATATGAAAAACTAGTTGAATTATCTAAGTATATCTGAAAATACAAATCTTATCAATCTGATAAAGAAAACACTAAAGATCAGAATACTGCAATAAAAATCTAAAACTGAATCTAGTAGTCCGACAAGCCTCTACTGACTGAATCTATAGAGTCACTGGGACAGACCCCGGCTGACTCAAACTGTCTGAAATGGATACTGAATAATCTACTAATAAACTGGAAATCTGAATAGCAAAGTGTCCAAACTATGAGGATTCACCAACTGCAGAGATGTAGATAAAATGCTTGAAAATCACTCACGCAGCTGAGATTGAGCACTTGAACCTACATTATGAGATAATGTAGCAAATAGACGTATATGTAGATCAGTACTTTCAGAATGTACTAAGCATATGAGGGTGAATGCAATAAAAAAATAATATCATCATAATTTATAAAATCATGCATGCTAAAGGTAAATGACTTACATAGTCTTGAGTAATCTGAAAACTGAAGATAAAAAATCATGAACAATAAAGCATATAGTATAAATCTTGTGAGCCGTTACACTATGTTCTGAAATCTATACTTTGTTCTTATTCTCAAATCATATAGGCTAAGTGAAATATGTATGCCTGTATCTGAAAGCTTGTGTAAAGCAATATTCTAAATTCAAGAACTTTAAAGTTGTAGAGAAAATACTTTATCTTAGGGATTTAGAAATCTGAAAACTTATTCAACATGGGAGGTTCTTCTAACTGACATAAACCATCTGAGCATTCATGGAGTCCAACATTCTTATCCCCCTAAGGAGGAATCTTCACGTTGGGGAGATGAGTCATACTCTTACCTGGGAGTATAATCTATATAAGTGATCACATATCTAACATCCACGTAGAAGTGGAAAAAATCTAAATCCTACATTGTCACATAGTTCTAGGGTATAAAACTGTAGTAGTGTACCCATCTCTGTGCTAAATACTACTCCCATTAAATTTGTATGCTCATTCTGAGGGAAATTCACTTTTTAAAATAATATAGCGATTTATAATAAAAATCAACTGTATATCTGTAAAGGTAAATCTGAAATCTGAATCTGTAAAGTGGATTTCGTATCTATTCTGAGATTAAAAGGTCAAATCATTATCAATAATCTAAAAAGAATCTAGTCGTAAAGTGCTCATAGAACAATCAATCTTGAAATAACAATCTTTAATTAGGGCTTAATGAACAATGCATCAAACTCATGTTAATACATCATAATATTTATGCTTGGTAATGTAATCATTTATAATTCAACTTAAAATCTGGAAATTCCTGCAATATGCATGAAAATATAAGCTTAAACATGCAACTCAACTCTTAAATCACTTGAAATCTCATAATATTATAAATAATAATATAGGGTATAAACCTTAACTTCAATTTCATGGAAAATCACATCAAAATTCAGTAAATTTATAAATAAAATAAGTTTTGGGCACAAGGATGAAAGGATTATCCTTGTTGAAAAATCCCACATCCCTCAATTGATGAACTAGATGCTAAGGCTTGAATCTTGGATCCCTATTGATGGTTTTAAAGTTGAATTCTTGGAGTTCTTGAGTTGAAAATCCTTAATCTTAAATTACCTTGGAGAATTAGTAGAGGAATTGGATTTCTTGGGGAGAAAGATTTGATGATCTAGGGTTTTGTTTTGAGAGAGAATTGATTAAATAAGCATGAAGTGCTTTGAAATATGCTTAATTATTTTTTTAAGATGGATTGGGTCCATGGGGATTGACCACAATACCCCTTTTAATATTTAAACGGAACTGAAAAAACAATATTTTCTAAACTGGGTGGCCACCGCGACACGCCACTATTGCGGTTGCTCACTGGAAATTGAAAAATGGGAACTGGGCTTCCTCCGCGATGCTCTACTATCATGGTGTCCCTTTGGAATGCCATTTTGGCTTCAGGTGTGACGCGCCAACATCGCGTTGGTCTACCGGAAATGGACAACTTGGAATTTGGACCTCTCCGTGACGTGCCAAAATTGCGGAGTCTCACTGGAAATTGACAATTGTGATTTTACACTTCTCTGCGACGTGCTACGGGCCCAAATCATAGTATTTTACGATTGAAACTTAAAATAGCCATAACTTCTTACTCGTTTATCGAATTTAGGCGAATCTTATATCGCTGGAAAGATAATTAAATTTCATACACATTGGAGGGTCTAAATATAGAAAATTATGTATGTATGAAAAGTCATTCTCTCTTGAAGACAACACTTGGTATTCTCAATGCTAAATTGAACTAGGAAAAGTATGGGGTGTTACAATATCTCTCCCTCGAAAACATTCGTCCTTGAATGTGGCTAGTTCAACTAAGGACACTAAGGAATCTGAGGCTATATGATAGCATGCACAACTGAAATAAATTGCACAACTGAATCTAAATTATACTGAGCTTATAAGCTAAATTATGAGTGCATGAATTTTTAATGAGGACGACTATATAGCTGAATCTAAAACTGTAAAGATACTGAATTAAGAAAGAGTATTACCTTTGACTGAATCTAAATTTTTGGAGAAGAGGTAAAGGTATTTGGCTCACATATCTACTTTTTCTTCCCAAACGGCGCCCTCAACAGACTGATTCTGCCAAAGAAGTTTGACTAAGGGAACTTCTTTGTTCCTTAGTCTATGGATCTGGTGATCTAAAATCTCAACTAAAATCTCTTCGTATAAAAGACTATTCTGAATATCTGAGCTTTCTAAAGGAACTACAATAGTGGAGTTGCTGATGTACTTCTTAAGCATAGAGACATGGAATACAGGATGAACGACTTATAAGTCTACGGGCAACTCAAACTCATAAGCTACTTTCCCAACATGACTTACAACTCTGTAAGGGCCAACATACCGGGAACTAAGCTTCCCCCTTTTACGAAATATCTTCAGCCCTTTCGTGGGTGAAATCTTCAGATACACTAAATCACCAACCTCAAACTCAAGGTAGTTTTTTCTCACATATGCATATGATTTCTGATGACTCTGGGCTGTTTTCAATATTTCTCTAATCAACTGATCCTTCTCCATAGCTTTAAACATTGTGTTAGTCCCAAGAAAAGTGACCTCATCTACTTCAAACCAACGTATGGGTGATCTACATATCTTTCCATAATGAACCTCAAACGGGGCCATCTGTATGCTAGAATAGTAACTGTTATTATAAGAAAACTCAATCAATGACAAATGCTTATCCGAACTACCTTTGAAATCAAGAGCACATGCTCTCAACATATCTTCTAGAGTTTGGATGGTACTCTCTGCTTGACCATCTTTCTGGTATTGGAAAGCTGTACTAAGATGGACTTGGGTACTAAGACACTTCTAAAAAGCTCTCCAAAATTGGGAAGAGAACTGAGTACCCTTATCTGAAATGATAGACAAGGGAACTCTATGCAGTCTGACTAACTCTCTAATGTACAACTTAGCATAATCTTCAGATGTGTAAGACGTGTGAACTAGCAATAAATGCACTGACTTAGTCAATCTATCTATAATAACCCAAATTGAATCATGCTAACGATGCAAATGGGGTAAACCAGTCACAAAATCCATATTTACCTCTTCCCACTTCCAAGTGGGGAGATAATGCTCAACTTACACGTCAATTTAGTGCAAAGTGGTCTTCGTAAATATATTTACCCAACTTTGGAGTCTGGGTCGAATCCAGAAGTAACAATATGAGTGGCAATTAAACTAATTTAAAACTATAGCTATAAGTTGAATTCAAACATATGATACGAAAAGATAAAATGGGGGGTTTTTGATGATAAAAAAATGTTAAAGTTTTAACTTGCTTCAGAGCTCAAAACTAAAATTTCAATGGTTCGAATCAGTGATAGAGAGGAACTAGGGTTGTGATCACTATGATTATTAATCCCCATTAAATAATAACTGTAGTACTAGGTTCTTATGACTTGTGGGAAACACCAAATTATCAGTTTTGATAGTCCATCTATGTGTTTCTTAACCTACTTAGATGTTGAACTCCCTAATTCTCTCAAACTTAGGAAATCATTCTATTCATACTAATTTTATCTCAAGTTGATCAATCTTGTTACAACATTAATAATTAGATGGGAACTTAACCTTCCCAAATTCTTGTTGATAATTCACTACCTTTAGTTTATTTCTCAGTTCAGCAAATCAACATAAGGCGAGATCTATTGTTTGCGACCAACAGAAAATAATTAATGCAAAAAAATTATCAAGATATTCCCACAATCACTCGAACCCTAACCAGCTATTAAGACAATTCAAGAAAGACAAAGCGATAACAATAACTGAATTCATAATTCAAAGTGATTAAACTTACAAAAGATGCAATCAGAAATTAATTCTTTTGCCAAATTCAAGAAGAATATCCCACAACTAAATCAAAGAATTGAAAATTGAATTGTAAGTTTTTGATCCCCAAAAAGAGGTGTCTTTGCCTATGGAATAAGTTCAAGATGTTTCGTCCCTTTTTTGATTAGAAAACCCTAACATATGCTTTAAATACTTCATCCTAATTATGGAAAAAAAATCACAGATCACAGTATTTTCTTGGACAGATGACGATATGTGTGACGGCTTATCAGGAGTCTGATGCCTTATCAGGAATGTCATTAGGTCCTCTTCACATTTGAACAAGTTCTGTCTTCAGCTAACGATGAAGCCTAATGGCTTATCAGACATGTGATGACTTATCAGAATTATCGTCACTTCTTCACTTCAGATCCCATTCCCTGCCTAAGCCTAACGACCAGCCTGACGGCTTATCAAACATCTGACGGCTTATCACAGATCATCATCACTTCTTCTAACTAAATCCCATTCTCTGTCTAAGGCTAACGGCAACTCTGATAGCTTATCACAAGGCTGATGACTTATCAGACAAGTCGTCAGCTATACTTCCCTCTCTACTTGCTCGGAAATCAACTCTTTTACTTCTATTATTGCTGGTTCTCTTGCATCTTGACTTTTACTGCAATATTAAAGAGAAAACAATCAAAAACGACAAAAGTTTCTTAAGGCTTCACAATTATTCTCATTTAAAAGCCTCAAATGTGTTAGCATCTGCTCACACATCAACACCCTCAACTTAAAATAATTGCTTGTCCTTAACCAACTAAAAAATAACTAAGAGGATCCAAAGTACATTCGGCAGTCAACCATCCATATTATCTCAAAACATCTTCACCTTCTCCAAGGTCAATTAATTTAAAAAACAACTGTGCATATTATTGAAGAACAATAATGCAGCACACAGGAATCAAGCTATGGCACCAATTCAACAACAACCACCATGCATGTACCAAGATTACACTATCCAAACAAGTTAGCAACTAGCAATGTAACTAGTGTGCCCTTACAACAAATAGGTCCCTCCTTACTCATATGTGAACTCAAGCATGTCAATGCGGGGATGATCAAGAGACACTCACTCTTAGAAAGAAGTTCCAGTCAATGTATGCCAAATACCTTAAGCTTGCCCTTATTTTCATTACCGAAGCTTTCAGACAGTTAAGTTAGGATCACTATAGGACTTTTCTTCAACCTGTAATGTAGGCTTGGGGCTGGTATGATACACAAGGATATTTAATGTAACTAAGCCTCCTTGGAACTACACTATTTTTGGGGTCTCAATTATCAACCTTTACCTTATTTCTCCCTTTCTTGATTAAAGTACATTCAAGTTGGGTGCAGTTTTTATTTATTCATTTTTTTTCACAACTTTTCTTTTCTCATTCTTTTTCTACCATACCCAGCCTTGCATATTTTTTTATTACCCTTCTTTATACTCACTTTACATCACGCACCCCTATGATATACACCCTCAACTTAGGGTATTTGCCTAAGTCAAAGTGCACAATGTCCAAGGAGGACCAAGGCCAAAATAGGTTCATTGTGATACAAATAGGAAGATGATAGGTATAATAAAAAGAATAGGCATTCAGGCTCAAAATCAGGATCAAGGGATATTATTCACACATGAAAGGTCATTTAGGCTATAAGTGGACTAATATTAATAACGACCTATGATTCTTTCCTAACCGCTATCCTACAACCAAGGCAAGACCAACCGGGAAAGTTTTAGATTTAACACACAACGGGAACTAGGTAGTATCACACACACATATGGAACATAGGTACATCACAAGCTGCTACCCATTCGGTTCATGGAATTGTTTACGAATGGTTATCATGTCACTAGTACTAATGCCAAAACAAGATGCACAATGGTCACACATAAATGCATATCACACAGTTATAAAACAGACCATTAGAGAGGTGTTCAAAAATCAACAAAAATATGTTAACTGCCTAAGGTACTTGTATTTCTCCTAGTCAACTACAATATTTTACAACAAATCACAATATGCCTAAACATGCCGGATCTAGTAGGAACAAGACTTTGAGAAAAAGAGGCACGACAACAAAAACCCCAAGAGGACATCAACACCCACAAGTAGCCCCACCCTCAACTTAAAATCATGCAATTTCCCCAATGTGTCAAACCAAAACAAGAGAGTCAGAAACATACCTGTGGCACCATGGGTGCCAAGATCTGATGTCAATCACATAATACGATTACAAACAACAAAATACCTTGGGTTGACTCCCAAGAAGTGCCTAATTTAGTGTCAGGGCATGACCTAACTCAATTTTTTCTCCACCTTAAGGATATGAATTTCATCCCCAACTTAGAGTCCATCTTCTTGCCTCGCTCATAGGGGGGTGGTACAAAAATTAAGAAGTCGAGTAATGGATTGAGCGTGGTAAACCATTCGGCCTTAAAGTGAGGAGTGTTTTTATGTTGCTTGTCTAATGTAAAATCAAGAATATAGGATTCTTGTTCCTCATCTTCACACTCTTCTACTATTTTAAACGATTCCACAGACAAGATATCATCTAAACATAATGTAGAAACGTTCTTTGAATGAAGCCCAATCAATCCTACTTCAAAATTTACACTATCTACTTCACACTCACTTTTATTCACCTTCTCGACATCTTCACTTTGAATTGGGCTAGAATCTTTATTAGAGATTTTCTTGGTTTCTTCTTTTACCTCTAGAATTATGTCCTCAATCTTGGAATCATCTCTCATGGTTGGTTTAGTTGGTTGGGAAATCACTGAGGGTTGCTCAACATCAAGCTCAACATCAATATAGGGTTCTTGCTCCTCATTTTCACACTCTTCCATTATTTTAAATGATTTCACAGACTAGATATCATCTAAACATAATATAAAAGAATGCTTTGAATAATTGACCTCTATATCCATCTCCTCATGAATGGTTGGATTCATGTCTTGACACATATCACATACGATATCATACGTTTCTTTCTGGAGATATAATATTCGTTGAAACATAGCTTCAATGCCACTCTTCCCGGTGCTTTGTTCTTCCTTTTATTGACCATAAAACCTATCAAACTCATAAAAAGAACTAAAATTTGGGTTAGCGCAATAGGGGGAATGGGCATTTGGGCAATCACTCCAATGTCCATATTGACCACCACATAAAGAACAATCACACTCCCGGTAGGATGGATATGGTGCACACATCTATCTCCGGGGAGCATATCTACAATCTTTCCAAAAGTTAGGTCCATCATAATATGGACATGGATCATCAATATAAGATTTTCAACCACCAAGTTCATGTTTATTCCACGATTCCATAGTAATAAGTAAACTAAAATAAAAATCTACCTAACATAAGAAATAAAAGAAAAATAAAAACAAATATTTACAAGTTTGAATTCAAGGAAGTAGGCTAAAATTCCAAACCAACTCAATACGCCAAATTGTTCCCCGGCAACGGCGCCATTTTTTATAACGCTCAACTTACACATCAATTTAGTGCAAGGCGATCGTCGTTAATATATTTACCCAACTTTGGAGTCGGGGTCGAATCCACGAGGAACAATATGAGTGGCGATTAAACTAATTTGAAACTATAGCTATAAGTTGAATTCAAACAAATGATACGAAAAGATAAAATGGGGGTTTTTTGATGATCAAACAAATGTTAAAGTTTTAACTTGCTTCAGAGCTTAAAACTAAAATTTCAATGGTTCAAATCAGTGATAGAGAGAAAATAGGGTTGTGATAAATATGATTATTAGTCCCCATTAAATAATAACTGTAGTATTGGGTTCTCATGACTTGTGCGAAACACCAAATTATCAGTTTCGACAGTCCATCTAAGTGTTTCTCAACCCACTTAGATGTTGAACTCCCTAATTATCTCGAACATAGGAAATCATTCTATTCATAATGATTTTATCTCAAGTTGATCAATCTTGTTACAACATTAATCATTAGCTGGGAACTTAACCTTCCCAAATCCTCGTTGATAATTCACTACCTTTAGTTTATTTCTCAGTTTGAGCAAATCCACATAAGACAAGATCTATTATTTGTAACCAACAAAAAATAATTAATGCAAAAAAATTATCAAGATGTTCCCACAATCACTCGAACCCTAACCAACTATTAAGATAATATAGGAGTAATCATAGATCCCACAATCCTAGTTGTGGGTTTTAGTTCCACACGAAAGAGAAAACAATAATAATAATTCAAAGTGATTAAAATTACAAAAGATGTAGTCAGAAATTGATTCTCTTCCCAAATTCAAGAAGAATATCCCACAGCTAAATCAAAGAATTGAAAATTGAATTCGAAGTTTTTGAGCCCCAAAAAGAGGTGTCTTTGCGTTCGGAATAAGTTCAAGATGTTCCGCCCCTTTTTTTGATTAGAAAACCCTAACATATACTTTAAATACTTCATCCTAATTATGGAAACAAAATCATAGATCACAGTATTTTCTCGAAAAGACGACGACGTGTGTGACGGCTCATCAGGAGTCTGATTCTTTATCAGGAATGTCGTCAGCTCCTCCTCACATTTGAACAAGTTCTGTCTTCAGCTGACGATGAAGCCTAACAACTTATCAGACATGTGACGACTTTTCAAAATTATCGTCGCTTCTTCACTTCAGATCCCATTCCCTACCTAAGCCTAAGGATGAGCCTGATGGCTTATCACACATCTAACAGCTTATCACAGGTCGTCGTCACTTCTTCCAACTGAATCCCATTCTCTGTCTAAGGCTGACGGCAACTCTGATAGTTTATCATAAGGCTGACAACTTATTAGACAAGTTGTCAGTTATACTTTTCTCTCTACTTGCTCGAAAATTAACTCTTTTACTTCTATTATTGTTGGTTCTCTTGCATCTTGACTTTTATTGCAATATCCAAGATAAAACAATCAAAAATGACAAAAGTTGCTTAAGACTTTGCAATTATTCTCAGTTAAAATCCTCAAATGTGTTAGCATCTGCTCACACATCATGGGGATACCAAACTCTTGCAATGTACCACCAGGTCTTTGGTTCTCTACCTTAACCTATTAACAAGTTGCATACTTGGCTACAAACTCCACTATATATCTCTTCATACCATTCCACCAATAGATTTCCCACAAGTCGTGGTATATATTGGTAGCACCTGGATGATGGAATAACACACACTATGTACTTCAGCCATAATCCACTGTCTCAAATCGTCAACACATGGCACACACAATCTACTCTAGTATCTCAACATGCCATCTCCCCTTTAGGAGAAAACCTCTACCTTTTGGTCTTTAACTGACTCTTTCAGTTCGACCAAACTAGAATCCATATCTTGCTTCTCCTTCACTTCCGAAACTAGGGAAGATTCAGAACTACTCTGAACCCAAACATTTCCTTCAGCTGAATCGACCAATCTAACACTCAATCTATCCAAACGGTGAGCTTACCAAGAAAACTCTTTCTTATCATTCTCCATATAAGCCACACTGCCCATTGATAATCTACTAAGGGCGTCTGCCACTACATTGGCCTTGCTCGGATGATACCACACACTCATGTCATAATCTTTCAACAATTCTAACCACCTTCTTTGATGGAGATTCAACTCTCTCTGGGTAAATACATAATGCAAACTTTTATGGTTTATGAACACATCAACATGCACACCATACAGGTGGTGTCTCCAGATTTTCAAAGCAAACACTACAACAGCTAACTCAAGATCATGAATTGGGTAATTCTTTTCATGAGGGTTAAGCTATCTAGAGGCATAGGCTATGAACTTACCTCTATGAATGAACACACAACCCAAACCAACTCTGGAGGCATCACAATACACCATAAAACTATCTGTACTATCTGGTAGTTCTAAGACTGGGGCTGAAGTGAGTTGAGTCTTTAACTCCTGAAAAATCTTCTCGTAGGAATCTGACCACTGGAACTTAACTCTATTTTTGGTCAATCTAGACATGGGATATGCAATAGATGAAAAACCTTCAACAAAATGGAAATAATAGCCAGCTAAACCCAAGAAACTTCTAATGTATGACGAAGAAATTGGCTTAGGCCAGTTTCTTACTACTTCAATATCTTGGGGGATAAACTCTAAAGCCATCAACGGAAATAATATGACTGAGAAAGGCTACTAACCTTTGTCAAAATTCACACTTGCTGAACTTGACGAACAACTGGTGATCTTTAAGAGTCTGTAACATAATTTTAAGATGGTCTGCATGATCATCCTCACTACGAGAGTAGACAAGGATATCATCTATAAAGACTATGAAAAATATGACTAGATAATATTTCAACACTCTATTCATCAAGTCCATGAAGGTTGCTGGGGAATTTGTTAGCCCGAAGGACATGACTGGAAACTCAAAATGATCGTAACAGGTCCTGACGGCTATTTTTGGAAGATCACACTCTCTTACTTTAAGTTGATGATAGCCAGATCTAAGGTCTATCTTTGAGAAATAACTTGAACCTTGGAGTTGGTCAAATAAGTTATCAATTTTAAGAAGAGTGTATTTGTTCTTGACTGTGACCTTATTTAGCTGACGATAGTCAATGCATATTTTCAAATAACCATCTTTCTTTTGCACGAATAGGATGGGAGCGCCCCATGAAGAAACACTGGGCCTTATGAAACCTTTATCTAAAATATCTTTAAGCTATTTCTTTAACTCTTTAAGTTCAGCTGGATCCATACAATAAGGAAGAATGGATATGGGCTGAGTATCTTGAAGAAGGCCAATACCAAATTCTATCTCTCTATTAGGAGGTACCCCTGGGAGTTCTTCTGAAAAAACTTCAGGAAACTCATTGACCACTCGGACGGACTGAATTGTTGGAATCTCAGACTTTGTGTCTTTGACTCAAACTAGGTGGTAAATGCAACCTTTGGATATCAACTTTCTGGACTTAAGATAAGATATGAAATGACTCTTAGGAGACACCAAATTACCTGAACATTTAAGGACTAGCTCATCTAAAAATTGAAAATTCACCACTTGGGTGCGACAATCTATGGTTGCATAACAAGAATGGAGCCAATCCATACCAAGGATAAGATCAAAATCAGCCATATCTAACTCTATTAAGTTAGCTAAAATGACCTTATGAAGGAAAGTAATAGGAAACTTTCTATCTATAAATTTACTTGGCAACAACTGATTCACCTACTGGGGTAGAAACCAAGAAAGGCTCACGGATATTTTTAGAACTTATCTAAAAATTTATTGCGACTAATGGGGTTACATAAGAGAAACTCGACCTAGGGTCTAAAAATACATAAACATCATGATGAAAGACATGAAGCATACCAGTAACAACATCGGGGGAACACTCCTACTCCTGGCAGGATGGTAAAGCATAAAATCAATTTTGGTGCTGACCGCCACTGGTACTGGATGAAGAGCCCTGAGGAGGGGCTGGGCGTTCTAGAGGAGCTGATGCACTAGTATCCTGAGTCTGGGGGCGAACTTACCTATTTTCCTATCTATCATATGGGCACTCTTTGATTCCGTGCCCTATCTGGCCACAACCATAACAACCTTTTTGACCCCACAAACATCCACCCACATAATTCTTACCACACATAGCACATGGGGAATGACTAGGATTCCCACTCACACTATTTTGAGATATGGACATAGACGACCTACCCCACTGCTCTTATCTATTTCTGGGTGTAGGAGCACTGGCTGAAGAAGGTGCAGGCATTAGATGACCGATTCTGTAACTGCAAACGATTTCCTCCTCCAGACTTATTCTGACCATAATCAATTTGCCTTATCCTAACCTTCTTATTTCCCCTCTCTCTACTCATTAACTTCTCTGCCTCTATATGTTGGGCATGAATTATCAACCTAGAAAGATCCATGTCCCCAATAAGTATAGCAGTCCTATCCTCCTTAACTACCAACCCAGATACACCAGTCACAAACTTGCTCATGCTTGACCTAGGGTCAACTATCTGATCAGGGGTATACTTAGACAACTGGTTGAACTTGAGGTAATATTTTTTCACTGACATTGATCCCTTCCTCAGGTTTATGAACTCTTCTATCATAACTTTTCTTATCTCACATGGGAAGAACCTATCTAAGAACACATCCTGAAATATCTTCCAAGTTATGGGAGCTGCATTCTCCTCTTTACTTTTCTTCCACATCACTACCCAATCATATGCAACATCCTTCATCCTATAGGATGCCAATTCTACACACTTCTATTCTGAAATATTCATAATTCGGGTGATCTTCTTTACCTCATATAGATAAAACTGTGGGTCCTCACCTATCTTTGACCCAAAGAATTTTGATGGGTTCATTCTTATAAATTCTTGAATTCTAGCTGTAGCTAAGTCCCTGTCTTGATGAAGTGGGACTATAGCCTGAAGGTTGCCCTGAACATTAGCTATCACATCTTGGGCTAGCGCTTGAAAGACAACCCAAAACTCTGCATGTGAAATATTCTCATTCAAAGGATCTGTGGGCTGAGGTGGCTAGTTATCATTTCTGCATGCGTTAGCTCGACAATGAGGCATTTTCTTTCATATGAAAGCATGATTTAGAGGCAGATAGAGGAACTGAATACATGACAGATCATAAAAGAAGATATAATTTCCTAAAATTCTCTATAGGATCTTGCTCATAGATGTGGTGCACTTCACACCGACGATTAAAACTCTATTTAACACGGCTTGTCTGACATCCTAGGACTCTCTAAACCTTAGTCTCTGATACTAAGTTTGTAATGCCCCGATATCTGATTCCCAGGATACCACGTGGTGCTCCAAACTACAAGTAGTCCTGAGCTAACCCTAGGTGCCTTTTACTAAATCTGAATCTTAAAATAGGGGAATATAAATGTAAAATCATAATAAATTCCAAAACTATCTGAATTATCTAAGTATACGTAAAAATACTGATCTCATCAGTTTGATAAAGAAAATACTAAAAATCTAAATACTGTAACAAAAATCTAAAACTAAATCTAGTAGTCTGACAAGCCGCTACTGACTGAATCTAGAGAGTCACTGGGATAGGTCCTAGCTGACTCAAACTATATGAAATAGATACTAAATCATCTAATAATAAGCTGGAAATCTAAATAGCTAAGCCCTCGAACTATGAGGACTCACCAACTGCAGAGATGTAGATGAGATGCTCGAAAATCACTCACGCTACTGAGAATGAGCACCTGAACCTACATTATGAGATAATGTAGAACATAGACGTATATGTGGATCATTACTTTGGGAATGTACTGAGCATATGGGGGTGAGTGTAATAAGTAAACAATATAATCATAATTTATAAAATCATGCATGCTAAAAGTAAATAACTCACATAAGCTTGAGTAATCTGAAAACTAAAGATCATAAATCATGAACAATAAAGCATATAGTATAAATCTTGTGAGACATTACACATAGTTCTAAAATCTGTATTCTGTTCTTATTCTCAAATCATATAGGGTAAGTGAAATCTATAAGCGTGTATCTAAAAGCTTGTGTAAAGCAATATTCTAAATTCAAGAACCTTAAAGCTATAGAGAGAACACTTTATCTTAGGGGTTTAGAAATCTAAAACCTTATTCTACATAGGAGGTTCTTCTAACCGACATAAACCATGTGAGCATTCATGTAGTCCAACGTTCTTGTCCCCCTAAGGAGGAATCTTCACATTGGGGATCGAAGTCATACTTTTTCCAGGGAGTAAACCTATCTAAGTGATCACATATCTATCATTCACGTATAAGTGGGAACAATCTAAATCCTACTTTGACACTTAGTTTTGGGGTATGAAACCGTAGTAACGTACCCATCTCAATTCTAAATACTACTCCCATTAAATATGTACGCTCATTCTGAGGGAAATCCATTTTTTAAAATAGTATAGTGATTTATAATAAAAACCAACTGTATATCTGTAAAGCTAAATCTGAAATCTGAATCTGTAAAGTGGATATCAATAATATGAAAAGAATCTAGTCGTAAAGTGCCCATAGCATAATTAATCTTGAAATAATAATCTTTAATTAAGGCTTAGTGACCCATGCATCAAACTCATGTTAAAACATCATAATATTCATGCTTGGTAATGTAAACATTTATAATTCAACTTAAAATCTGGAAATTCCTGTTATATGCATGAAAATATAAGCATAAACATGCAACTCAACTCTTAAATCACTTGAAATCTCATAATCTTGTAAATAGCAATGTTGGGTGTAAACCCTAACTTCAATTTAATGGGAAATCACATAAAATTCAGTGAATTTGTAATTAAAATAAGTTTTGGGAGCAAGGATGAAAGGATTATCCTTATTGAAAACCCCCACATACCTCAATTGATGAACTAGATGCTAAGGCTTGAATCTTGTATCCCTATTGATGCTTTTAAAGTTGAATTCTCGGAGTTTTTGAGTTGGAAATCCTTAATCTTGAATTACCTCTGAGAATTAGTGGAGGAATTGGATTTCTTAGGGAGGAAGTTTTGATGATCTAGGATTTTGTTTTGAGAAAGAATTGATGAAATAAGCAGAAAGTTCTTTGGAATATGCTTAATTCTTTGTTTAAGACGGATTGGGGCCTTGGGGATTGACCACAATACCCCTTTTAATATTTAAATAGAACTGAAAAAAATAAAATTTTCCAAACTGGGTGGCCATCGCGATGCGCCACTATCGTGGTGGGTTAATGGAAATTGACAAATGGGAACTGAGCTTCCTCCGCGATGCACCACCATTGCACTGCCCATTTGGAATGCCATTTTGGCTACTGGCGCGACGCGCCAACATCGCGTTGATCTACTAAAAATGGACAACTAGAAATTTAGACCTCTCTACGATGCACTAAAATCATGAAGTCTCACTGGAAATTAACAATTGTGATTTTACACTTTTCCACGATGCGCTACGGGCCCAAATCACGATATTTTATGACTGAAACTTAAAATTTCCATAACTTCTTCCTTGGTTATTGGATTTAGGAGAATCTTATATCGTTGGAAAGATAATTCAATTTCCTACACATTGGAAAGTTTAAATATGGAAAATTATATATGTATGAAAAGTCATTCTCTCTTGAAGGCAACACTTGACATTCTCAATGCTAAATTGAACTAGGAAAAGTGTGGGGTGTTATAAAAGGTCCCCTATAAGTGGATTTTAGCCCGTTTTACACTTATTTGACCCCTTCAAGGCCCTTTGGTCTTTATTATATGCTTTGGGCACTATAAAACACTTCTTAAATGGTATATAGGTGGATTGGAACACATCTAAATTCTTTAATACCATGGGATTATTTGTAGTCCTCGGGCTTGCTTCCTTGTTGAGGTCTTGGGATGAATTTGTCTCTCGGCTCCAAGCTATCCTCCATACATGGTGTTGAGCTCTTGAGAGCTTGAAAATGGTTTCTCAAACATATCTTTACCTCCCAGATGGCCATGTCTTGTGTACCTTCATGTCATCCTTAGATTATAGCCTTGAAAGTTCGACGCCGATTTGGCTTGTTTCATCCTCCCCTTCTTGAAAAATATTTGACCTTGAATCCAAAACTTGCAAGACCATAGTAAGAAAAAAAACATAATATCCTCATGGCATGAGGGTTAGGGTTAGGACAATTAATCATAACATCATACAAAGGTTTCACACAGTTAGTATATAACCAAGGATCCTTTGTGTTAAACATTAAAAACTTATTGGAAATAGTACAAAGGAATTGGCTATGACAATTATCGAAAGATAAGGAAACTATAAAGGTCATAATGACAAAAATTGAATGCATGTGTCATGACCTTTATCCTAGTGTGTAAAGTTCTTATTAGGTGAAGAGTGTTCATAAAAATCACTTAGAGCCAAGTCGAGCTAAGAACCTTAGAGTCATCCAAAGTTTGATGTTTGATTTTAAAAGGGTCAACTTTGAAAGTGTATAACATTTGATGTATGTAGAATTTATCAGATAAAGACACATCAAATTGTATGTAATTGAGTTAGCTTTCCAACGATACCAATTTCGCCTTAATCCAATACCCGTGTGAAAAGTTATGAAATTTTTCGTGTGAGGCAGTAAGCCACCGCGATAACACTGCATAACTATGAACCTTCAAAACACAATCCGGGTTATGAATTTTTTATTTAAATGATGGAGGGGCAATGGTGTCTTTTCCCACCTTAACCCAAGTCATAAAAATACTATCTAAGGCTTAAATTGGTGAGTTATTTTCCCTCATTCAGTAATTTTTCTCTCAAAAAAAAAACCCTAATCACCCCTCCCAAAGATGATCCATTCCATCATCTTCTCTTTAAGAAAGATCAAGAGTTTAAGTTCTCTAATCCAATAATCTCCAGAAAGTTTTTAAGATTATCTCCATGGCTTTCAAGGTCAAGCTTTGATCCATCAAATCAAGTCTATTAAGGTATGTAGGGTTATGAACAAGGATACTCTTTCATCTTTGTGCCAAAAATTAGTTTTAAAGTTGAATTTACATAAATTGCAATAAGGGTTCATACCAAACCTATCTTGTTTTGACTTTATGTATTTATAATGTGATTTAAGTGTTAAAGTAATGCTTGTTCTCATCTATTTATGCTTTGATTTAAATATTTTCAATTGATATTTAAGCATGATAGTATGTTGCAAGTTATATTAAAGGAAGCATGATATTTAAAGGCTTTAAGTGCATCAAGATTATGCATGCTCATGTTTTGATCCATAAGATTCCTATTGTGATTTTGATTTGATTATCTTGACTGAAATTATTGAAGTATTTCAAGAAGATTATTAAGCATAAAGTATTATTTTGATTTGACATAAATTTAGAGCAGGGTTTTTAAGCCCTAAGTTCAGGTGTTGATATTTCAGAAGATTATATTCTTAAGTTTCTTTTGACGAGTTATATCAAAATTTTAAACAAGATTTGATATTTTGATACTAAGCTAAGATAAGGAATCCACACTGTTCATCTTGCTCATGATTTAAAGAAAGATAAGCATAACTGATTTTCTTTGTAAGCCCTTATGCTAGTTTTAAAGTCAATTTTCTACAAAATGAGATTACAGATTAAAGGGAGTAGTATTTAGCATCGAGTTAGGTATGTGTTATAGTTCATATACCCCAGATCTATGAGCTAACATAGGTACAAGTTTAGGTTATTCCCATTTATATGGATGCAGATATAGATTGTGATCACTTAGCTTAGGTTATACTCCTTGGCAAAAGTATGACACCTCTCCCCAAAGTGAAGTTTTCCCCTTAGGGGAACTAGACATTGGACTCCATTATAGGACACATGGTTTATGTTGGTTATAAGAACCTCCCTAAAAGAAAAGAATAATAGAAAAGCTTTTAAGAAAATTTCCTAAGTCCTAAAAAGGAACAACAGAACAACTTTTAGAAACTAAGTGTAAAGGCTCACAATTTATTTCAGATATTGTTTTACATAAGACATTAGCTATAAGATTTCATCTTTAAATTTACAGATATAAAGGTGAGTCCCTTTTACACTTAGACTGCAAGATTTGAAAACAGACTTAACTTCAGCCCTAATTATTCCACGAACAAAAATAGTAAAAGTACAACATTTAGAACTAATTGTGATGACTCATAAAGTTGTTTTTATGATTTACCACGATATGGTTATATTTTGATGTATTTAGAGTACTCCAGCCAACGTGAGTCATTTACACTTAGAATGCATTCCTTACCAGTTAAATGCACAGTTAGTTACTATTTTTACTTATGCATTCACCCCTACATACTCAGTACATTCCAAAAGTACTGATCCACATATATGTATATGTGATACATTATCTAATAATATTGGTACAAGTTGTAGCATGAACATCATAATAAGACAGTTGCAACTTCCATTCAGCAGGTCATGAGCCCTTTTGATTCAAGGATTCGAGTCAGTCATTGTTCGAGTAGTATTTTACTTTCTTTATTCAGTCTTATTGGTTTGGGATAGTTGGGGGTCATGTTCCGACTACTTATATCAATACTAGTAGAGGCTTCATAGACAGATAGTAGAGTTGACGTATTTTATTTTAGTTTTTTTTGTATAAGCACAATTGTATTCATTTTTATACTTTTGTTTTGAAGATATTCAGTAGAGACATATTTTCTGGTTACTTGTTTTAGACTTATATATTTTATCTAGTTTCTCATGAGTTATGCCAGTACAAGGGTTAGCTTGGGATCATTTGCGGTCCTAAGCACTGTCTGACAGCTAGGGGGTAGCCTCGGGTCGTTACAAACTTGGTATTAGAGAACAGAGTTTAGGTTTCCTAGGGTTTCTATAAAGCCATGTCTAGTAGAGTCTTGCAAAATAGTACGAAGACGTTTGTACTTGTCTTCGAGAGGCTAAAGGGTATTTAAGAAATGTCTCCTTTATTTTATACTCTAGATCATGCTGTAAAGTTCTTCTCTCAAAAACTTTTGTCGATTTGTGTGTTACTCCATAGCTCTGCATCTATGTTATATTCTTGATAACATGATCAGAAAGTTCCAATTCCTCCCAAGGTGATGCTCTCAGATTTACTATCAGTAACTTCAGAAAATGTACTAAGGGCTTGAGAGAAGCTCGATAGTGTGTTATAAGCTTTTCAAGTTGAAATTTTAATTATTATCTATATGATTTATCCTGTTAAGATAGAGTAAGATATGTATTCAGATTTCTTATTAACCCTTCAATACAGATAGTGCTCATAAGAAGAGATAGTATAAACTTCATTTGTTGAATAGAGTCTGCATTCGATGGATATTGCAACCTAGAGTGTTATGATTCATATGTAGTAGAACCTTCTTATAGTTGAGAGTATGGGTATACAAGTATAGTGATAAGAAAAGTGGGAATGACGATTGATATAAAGTATATAGATAAATTTATGCATGATTTTGAGTTTGTATTAAGGAGATAGGTCCTTGTGTGTCAGCTTAAGGGTAATGAATATGGTACAAGTTCCTTGGTAAAGGGTAGAGAAAGAGTTATTAGTTAAGGTGAATAATTGCTAGCTTAAAGTAGAAAGTGAGTTTAGTTGAAACTTATAGAGCTATGAAAATAATTTAGATGTATAGATGGGTAAATAGTCATAATATGTAGTAGGAGGATGTGCTAATGGATTTTAATATGGTATACCATAGGATTATGATCAATTATTGTTATTATGAGGCTTTAGTGGAATAGTGTTTCTTGATGTCTTATTTTATATCTTCCATGTGAGAATAGTATGTGAGGTTGAGTTGTTAATAATGTCTAGCACTACACACTAAGTTTGAATAGTGGATGATCATAAAGTTGGAGATAATGATTTCTTAGTTGGTGATGCTAGTTATGAAAATGATCTAGTAGTCCTGAGCAGTGTTTGCAAGAGTTTAAGTTCATGTATTCATAATTAAGTATAGTGTTGTGGGTATGATGTAGAGGTGTTCCCAAGGTGATATGGGACTGTATTATTTTTGAATTTTATTAAGTATTGTGTGTGGTTAGTACTACCCTTGAGTGGATAAGTCGAAGAAGGATAGCTATATTGTACATAGTGTTCGTAGTAGATAATTTGAAGAGTTATGGATAGTTGGTGGTGAGTCTTTTAAGTATGATTTTAATTTTTTGATCTAGGAAAAATATAATTTTGCGATGCAATGTTGGTAGGCTATGATTATGTGTTTAATGAGGCAAGTATGTTTGTCGAGTTAATAGAGTGTAAGTCTTTGATGATGATTATTGAAGCTAAAGAATGTTAAGGGTGGTATGTACTAAGAGAGTGACCAAGAATGAAATTTGTATGGTTCATTAAATGTTTGGGGATATCCATAGTAAGTGTTAGAATCTAAGTTTGAATCTTTAAAGATTGATCTATTAGAAATAAGAGTTGAAGCTCTAGATGGTGTGAACTTCGGGTGTGGTGATACTCATGAAGATTCTAAGTTAGTAACTGTTCAATTTATTAGATGATGACTATTGGGTCTATAGAAATATATAGTTGTATCTTTGAATAAAGTATTAGCAGTGGGTTTTACACTTTTAAGTGTAGTCTTTCAGGGTATGTTTATTATGTATGTGTATTGTTATACCCCCGACTCTAGAGTAAAGTAATTGTAGTTTATATTAAAGTTTAGTAAAGGGTTCCACAGACTTAGAATGATGTCTTTAATCTGAGGGGGAGATGATAGTAGTGATAAACAACTATTGAGATATGTGAGAGTAAATTTTTTTCTTGTTGTGGAAAAATTGTTGTTTGCTTGTTGAATGTTTGTTTTATACGAGTCTGTAAGTGTGAATTAAGATCGATACTAAGCTTTTGGTATGCGTCATTGTTAGTTGAGATTTTGTGAGTGTCTTCTTAGGAATAATGCAAGAAAGTTGTTAATGATACATGTTTAGAGATTATGAGGAAGAGTTTTTTATAGGTATTTGCCTAGAAGTTCTTATGTGGTTACAATGATAGGCTTTAATAGTATGTTGGTATATAAGTGGATGGGTGCGTTGTGCACTAAAGATTTCCTAGTTAGAGGTTGAATTGTGTTGTTGAAGTGATAAGAAGAATTATCTTAGAGAGGAGAAGTTGCGAAAATGCTTGAGGTATAGAATTCTTGGTTCAGACTAGCGTTATAATGTGATGTGTAGTACGTTGTGATTCAAGTTAGGTTTGAACATGTTGAGAGAATTTAGTTCAGATCAGACATTAGTATATAAAGTTATATGTACCCGTGTGATCATGGTATTCAAGGGGAGAAAGTATAGTCGAAGAGAGTATCTGAGAACTATTTCTAAGCTTGAAAAATTAGTAGTTGCATTGTGTAAGGCCTATTAATTCTAAACTAGTTTATGTTTAATAGGCTTATGTTCCATGTTACAAAGTTATAGCTATATTATGAATTCCTTCTTCAGATATCTCACTCAGGTCACACCCAAGATTCTTTTCCCCTAATATTATTAAAACTTTATACAAAGAATGATGAAGAAATATTCTAGTTGAGTATAAGCTTTCAGTATAATTTAGTCCATGTAGCCAACAATTTAGTTTAGTAATCAGACAAATAAGTTGCTATAGTTTTCCATCTTTCCTATTCTTGAGGTAATTCATTCACGTCCATGCAAGTTACAAATTCATTTCAGTCCAAGTATCATGTTTCAGATTCAGCTATCTAGTCATGACTCCATTTATAAGTGTTTAGAGCATAACCTCAATTTTCCAAGTATTCCAGTCCAGATAGGGTAATACCCCTTGTACAATATTAGTCTCATTATCTCATGGTTTGTAATTGTATGAGTCATCACTTCACAGCTCTATATATATGATTGTATCATGAACACCTCATGCGATTTCTAAACTCTAAGCATGAATTAGCTATTTATAGTAAATAAAACGAAGTCAACTCAGAAATCAGTTTACTGATGAAAGTTCTAATGTTTCAGCTTAATTATATCCTTTCTTAGCATACATATCATGTCTACATTATTCCATACTTCTTAGACTTCACGAGTACCTATCCATTATTCGAGGACGAATGTTCCCAAGGGGCAGAAATTATAATACCCTGAACTTTTCTTAGTTCAGTTAAGCTTATAGTGCATGCTTAAGAGGCTTATAACCTAGAAATTTTAGCTACGTGTTGAAGACTTAGTCTTATTTTTGGCTTCGTAAATTCGAGGACTCTTAATTTAACCTTCCAAGATTCGAGACAATGGTTTTGGTATTGATTCATGTTCAAGCATGTAGGTAGCATGAATCGGGTAAGTTTTTTTTGAACTAGGTTTGGACCACGTTTGGATTTCAATTCTAGAAGCTCAACATGATTCCACTGCATTGCGCCAGGGATAGCGATGAATCACTCACTGCATCACGGTGAAGGTGTATTTTTCTTGTTCACGATTCATAAATTAAATGCGTGTTTCATGACCTTTATTCTAGTATGTGAAGTGCGTATTAAGTGAAGAGTATTCATAGAAATCACTTAGAGCCAAGTTGAGCTAAGAATCTTAGATTGTCCAAAGTTTGATGTTCGATTCTACAAGGGTCAACTTTGAAAGTGTATAACCTTTGGTGTAGGTAGAAGTTTTTTTCGCAAGACCCACCAAATTTTATATATTTAAGTTAGCTTTCCCATAATACCAATTTTTCCTTAATTTGATACCGGAGTGAAAAGCTATGCCATATTTCGTGTGAGGCAGTAAATCACCGCGATTATACCGTATCACAGTGAGCCTTTAAAACGCAATCCAGGTTATGAATTTTTGGTTTAAATGATGGAGAGGAAATGTGGTCTTTTCCCACCTCAACCCAAGTCGTTTAAACACGATCTAAGGCTTTAATTGGGGTATTATTTGCCCTCATTCTCCATTTTTTCTCTCAAAGAACAAACCCTAATCATCCCTTCCAAAGATCATCTATTCCATCATCTTTTCTTTAAGAAAGATCAAGAGTTTAAGTTCCCTAATCCAATAATTTCCAGAAAGTTTTCAAGATTATCTCCATGGCTTTCAAGGTCAAGCTTTCATCCATCAAATCAAGTCTATTAAGGTATGTGGGGTTATGAACAAGGATACTCTTTCATCCTTGTTCCCAAACTAGTTTTAAAGTTGAAATTACATAAATTGCTATTAGGGTTCATACCCAATCTATCTTGTTTTGACTTTATGGATTTATAAAGTGATTTAAGTGTTAAAGAGAATGCTTGTTCTCACCTATTTATGCTTTGATTTAAAGATTTTCAATTGAGATTTAAGCATGAAATTATGTTTGAAGTTATATGAAAGAAAGCATGAAATTTAAAAGCTTTAAGTGCATCAAGATTACACATGCTCATGTTTTGATCCATAGAATTCATATTGTGATTTTGATTTCATTATGTTGACTGAAATTATTGAAGTATTTCAAGAAGATTATTGAGCATGAAGTATTATTTTGATTTAACATGAATTTATAGAAGGGGTTTTTAAGCCCTAAGTTTAGGTGTTTATATTTTAAGAAGATTATATTCTTAAATTCTTTTTGATGAGTTACATCAAGATTTTAAGAAAGATTTTATGTTTTGATCCTAAGCTAAGATAAGGAATCTACATTGTTCATCTTGATCATGATTTAAAGAAAGATAGGCATAACTGGTTTTTAGAACTAAGTGTGATGTCTCGCAAAGATTGTTTTTATTCTTTACTACAGTATGCTTATATTTTTCAGTCTTTTGAGCACTCTAGCCAACGTGAGTCATTTACACTTAGAATGCATTCTTTACCAGTTATATGCACAGTTAGTTACTATTTTTACTTATGCATTTACCCCCACATGCTCAATACATTCAAAAAGTACTAATCCACAAATACGTCTATGTGCTATATTGTTTAATAATGTAGGTACAAGTTGTAGCATACACATCATATCATGTCTACATTATTCCATACTTCTAAGACTTCGCGAGTACATTTTTATCATTCGAGGACTAATATTCCCAATGGGGAGATATTGTAATACCCTAAAATTTTCTTAGTCCAGTGAAGCTTTTAGTGCATGCTTTAGGGGCTTAGAATTTAAAAATCTTTGCTGAGTATTGAAGACTTTGTCTTATTTTTGGCTTTGTAACTTCGAGGATTTTTAAGTTGACCTTCCGGGCTTCTAGACAATGGTTTTTGAGTTGATTCATATTCAAGCATGTAGGTAGAATGTATCGGGTAAGATTCAGATTTTTTGGATGAGGTTTGGACCACGTTTGGATTTCAATTCCAGCAGCTTAACATGATTTCACTGCGTCATGCCAGTGATAGCGGTGAGACACTTATTGCATCATGGGGAAGGTGTATTTGTCATGTTCTTGGTCCATAAATTGAAAGAATGTATCATGACCTTTATTCTAGTGTGTGAATTGCTTATTAGGTGAAAAGTGTTCATAGAAATCACTTAGAGACAAGTTGAGCTAAGAACCTTACAATCGTCCAAAGTTTGATGTTTGATTCTATAAGGGTCCACTTTGAAAGTGTATAAATTTTGATGTATGTAGAACTTTTCAGCTCAAGACCCACCAAATTGTAGATAATTGTGTTATCTATCCAACAATATAAATTTCTCCTTAATTTGATATCGGAGTAAAAAGTTATGCAATTTTTTGTGTATGGCAGTAACCCACCACGATTACACCGCATTGTGGTGAGCCTTCAAAATGCAATCCAGGTTATGAATTTTTGGTTTAAATGATCGAGCGTCAATTGGGTCTTTTACTACCTCAACCCAACTCGTAAAAATACAATCTAAGGCTTCAATTGGGGCATAATTTGCCCTCATTCTCCAATTTTTCTCTCAAAGAAAAAACCCTAATCATACCTCCCAAAAATCAGCCATTCCATCATCTTCTCTACAAGAAAGATCATGATTTTAAGTTCCCTAATCAAATAATCTCAAGAAAGCTTTCAAGATCATCTCCATGGCTTTCAAGGTCAAGCTTTCATCCATCAAATCTGGTCTATTAAGGTATGTGGGGTTATGAATAAGGATACTCTTTCATCCTCATGCCCAAAACTTGTTTTAAAGTTGAATTTACATAAATTACAATTAGGTTTCATACCCAACCTATTTTGTTTTGACTTTATGGATTTATAAAGTGTTTTAAGTGTTAAAGTGCTTGCTTGTTCTCATCTATTTATGCTTTGATTTAATGATTTTCAATTGAGATTTTAGCATGATATTATGTTGTAAGTTATATGAAAGAAAGCATGAGATTTAAAGGCTATAAGTGCATCAATATTATGCATGCTCATGTTTTAATCCATAAGATTGATATTGTGATTTTGATTTCATGATCTTAACTGAAATTATTGGAGTATTTCAAGAAGATTATTGAGCATGAAGTATTATTTTGATTTGACATAAATTAGAGCAGGGGTATTTAAGCCCTAAGTTTAGGTGTTGATATTTCAAGAAGATTATATTCTTAAGTTTCTTTTGATGAGTTATATCAAGATTTTAAGCAAGATTTGATCTTTTGATCCTAAGCTATGATAAGGAATCCACATTGTTCCTCTTGATTATGATTTAATGAAAGATAAACCCTTATATTAGTTTTAAAGTAGATTTCCTACAGAATGATCATACAGATTAAAGGGAGTATTATTTAACATCGAGTTGTGTATGTGTCCTAGTTCACATGCCCCAGAACTATGAGACAATATAGGTACAGATTTAGATTATTCCCATTTATATGCATGCAGATACAGATTGTGATCACTTAGCTCAGGTTATACTCCTTGAAAAGAGTATGACTCCTCTCCCCAATGTGAGGTTTTCACCTTAGTAGAAATAGACGTTGGAATCTATAATATCTCGCTTGGTGTACGTGGATTAGAAGAACCTCCTTAATAGAAAAGAATAACAGAAAAGATTTTAAAAGAAACCCCCTAAGTCCTAAAATAGAATAACAGAACAACTTTTAGAAACTAAGTATTAAGGCTCACCATTTATTTTAAATATTGTTTTACATATGAGATTAGCTATGAGATTTCAGCTTTCAGTTTACAGATATAAAGGTGAGTCCTTTTAACACTTAGCCTACATTATTTGAAAACAGACTTAACTTCAGTCTTATTTATTCAACTAACAGAAAGAGTAAAACTACAACTTTTAGAACTAAGTATGTTGGCTGACAAATATTATTTTTATGCTTTACTATAGTATGCTAATATTTTGTTGTCTTTAGAGTACCCTAGCCAACGTGAGTCATTTACACTTAGAATGCATTCTTTACCAGTTATATGCACAATTAGTTACTATTTTTACTTATGCATTCACCCCCACATGCTCAGTATATTCCAAAAGTACTGATCCATATATAGATCTATGTTTTATATTATCTAATAATGTAGGTACAAGTTGTAGCACACACATCATAATAAGACAGCTGCAGCTTCCAGTCAGCAGGTGATAAGCCCTTTCGATTCAAGGGTTCGAGTCAGTCATAGTTCGAGTAGCATTTTATTTTCTTTATTCAGTCGTATTGGTTTAGGATAGTTGGGGGTCTTTTCATGACTACCTATAGTCAATACTAGTAGAGGCTTCATAGACAAATAGTAGAGTTGATGTATTTGATTTCAGTTTTGTTTTGTATAAACAGAGTTGTATTCATTTTTATAGTTTTGTTTTGAAGATATTTAGTAAGGACATATTTTCCGCTTACTTATTTTAGATTTATGTATTTTATCTAGTTTCTCATGAGTTATGCCAGTACAAGGGTTAGCTTGGGATCACTTGTGGTCCTAAGAACTTTGTGATGACTAGGAGGTAGCCTCGGGTCATTACAAACTTGGTATCAGAGCATAGAGTTCAAGTGTCCTAGGGTTTCTATGAAGCCGTGTCTAGTAGAGTCTTGCAGAATTGTTTGGAGACGTCTTTACTTTTCTTCTAGAGGCTGCAGGGGATTTAAGAAATGTCTCCTTTGTTTTATACTCTTGATCATGCTGTAAAGTTCTTCTCTCAGAAACTTCTATCGATACATGTGTTACTCCATAATTCTCCATCTATGTTATATTCTTAGGATAACATTATTAGAAAGTTCTAATTCCTCCCAAGATGATGCTCTCAGATGTACTATCAGTAACTTTAAAAATGTACAAGGGGCTTGAGAGGAGCTCGGTAGTGTGTTATGAGTTTTTCAAGTTGAAATTTTTGTCCTCATCTATATGAGTTGTCCTGTTAAGACAAATTAAGATATGCATTCAGGTTTCTCATTAACCCTTCAATGCAGATAGTGCCCATAAGAAGAGATAGTATAAACTTAGATTGTTGAATAGAGTTTACATTCGAGGGATATTGCAACCTCGAGTGTTATGATTCTTAAGTAGTAGAACCTTCTTATAGTTGGAAGTATGTGTATAGAAGTGTAGTGTTAATAAAAGTGGGAATGATGATTGATATAAAGTATATAGATAAACTTATGCATATTTTTGAGTTTGTGTTAAGGTGATAGGTCCTTGTGTGTCGGCTTAAGGGTAATGAATATGGTACAAGTTCCTTGATAAAGAGTAGAGAAAGAGTTATTAGTTAAGGTAAATTATTGCTATCTTGAAGTAGAAAATGAGATTAGTTGAAACTTATAGAGCTATGAAAGTATTTTAGGTGTATAGATGGTTAAATAATCGTAATGTGTAGCAGGAGGATGTGCTAACAGATTTTAATATGTTATACCATAGGATTATGATCAATTATTGTTATAACGAGGCTTTAGTGGAATAGTGTTTCTTGATGTCTTATTTTATAGCTTCCAACTGAGAATAGTATGTGAGGTTGGGTTGTTAATCATATCTTGCACTAGACACTAAATTTGAATAATGGATGATCATAAATGTGCAAATAATGATTTCTTGGTTGTTGATGCTAGTTATATGGAAATGATCTAGTAGTCTTGAACAGTGTATGCAAGAGTTTAAGTTCATGTATTCGTAATTAAGTATGGTGTTATGGGTATGATGTAGAGGTGTTCCCAAGGTGATATGGGACTGTATTATTTTTGAATTTTATTAAGTATTGTGTGTGGTTAGTACTACCCTTGAGTGGATAAGTCGAAGAAGGATAGCTATATTGTACATCGTGTCATAGTAGATAAGTTGAGGAATTATGGATTGTTGGTGGTGACTCTTTTAAGTATGATTTTAATTCTGATGATTTAGGAAAAATATAAATTTGAGATGCGATCTTGGTAGGCTATGATTACATATTTAGTTAGGCAAGTATGTTTGCCGAGTTAATAGAGTGTAAGTCTCTAATGATGATTATTGAAGCTAATGGAAGTTAAGGGTGATATGTACTAAGAGAGTGACTGTAACGCCCCGAAATCGGGTCCCGAGACGTCTCACGGTGCTTAGGGTCACAAGTGACCCCAAGCTAACCCTTCTACTGGCATAACTCATAAGCAATTGAAAAAAATACAAATCCATACAAATCAGCAGAAATTAACTCTTTTCTGAATCTGATCGATACAAAAATGGAATTTTACAGGATTACAATTTTGCCTTTACAACCAAAATTAAAACAAAATACATCAACTTCTACTGACTGTCTATGAAGACTATACTAGTACTGGCTGTAGGTAGCCGAGTCATGACTCCCGATTACCCCAACTCAATACGACTGAATAAAGAAAATACAACACTATAAACTCTGCATAACTAACCCAAGCCCTTGAATCAAAAGGACTCATCACCTGCTGACTGGATACCACGAACTGACTGGATCCGAAGGTGCAACTATATATTGTACCTACATTCCGATAAAATGTAGCCCACATACGAATATGTGGGTTAGTACCATGGAAAAATACCGAGCATATGGGGGTGTATGCAGTTGTATAAACATTATCATCATAAATATTTATAAGAAATATGCAGGATGTATGAAAGACTCACATAGCCCGAAGAAAATCATCATAATCATGAGAGGATGAAATAAGTATAATAACACATGTGAATCATCATATAATTTGTTAATCACTTTCAGTTCATCAAGAATATCAATTCTCATAATGTAAATATCATTTAAATCTTTCAAAAGAATAACTTTCACAATTCCACTTTCAAATCACTTCACCGTTCACCATAGACACAAGGAAACATACACACACTTTGGGAGATCCTATAACTGACATAAACCATGTGAGCTACATGGAGTCCAACGTACAACCCACGTTGGGGAGAGCCGTCCTATCCTTTCCATCGGAGTAGGACTTCCAATATCAATAAAAAAACACTAGTGATCACTATATAAATCAGCCTCAGGCTCACATCATATGGGGGCACGTAGTTCTAGGGAAGTAAGGTCACTTTATACCTCCTACTCGGTGCTAAAGATTACTCCCGGACTTAGCTCAAAAATTAAAATCAGCCTCAGGCTCACATTAAAGAAAATCCACAATAAACATTTCAACAAATTTCATCGGGAGCCAATTTGCTACCCCTTTATCATAATCAATAAAAACATGGATTTCTTTCACAGTCGAGTTCAAAATAACTCATTCACGACCAAAAGGTCAACTCATTCAAAATATCTCAAATATTCAACATCAACGTGCTTATAACACACACTTTCTAAAAAACACAATTTCCAATGGAGATTCACAACCCAAATATCAAAATCATGATAAATATCGTTCAAGATTCATGCTTTATATCACCACACATGTAAATTCATCTTTCAAAATCATAAACATCAAGATTTCATAATCATCATCATAAGATATGGGTTCATGCTTTAAATTCATAAAAATCAAATAAAAATCATGCCTTTGTAAAGAAAATTACTTTTGGGCACAAGAACGAAAGAGAGTTCTTGTCGAAAAACCCCACATACCTTGAATGATGAAATTTAGATCGATACTCGTTTTTGAGATGTTAATCGTGCCTTTGAATGATGGTTCTTGGAGTTCTTGAACTAGGAACTTGGAATCTTGAATAAATTTGCAGAATTAATGGTGAACTTTGGAGGTTCTTGAAGTTCTTGAACTAGGAACTTGGAATCTTGAATAAATTTGCAGAATTAATGGTGAACTTTGGAGGTTCTTGAAGTTGGATGTAGGAGTTTAGGGTTTTCTTTTTGAGGGGATTTGATGAAATATAACATATAATGCTTCTAATAGGCTTTAATATAGGGTTTGGATGGATTTTGGGTGAGGGAGAATGACCAAAATTCCCCTAAAAATCAAATAATTCTC
This sequence comes from Capsicum pubescens, assembly GCA_030864215.1. Taxonomy (NCBI): domain Eukaryota; kingdom Viridiplantae; phylum Streptophyta; class Magnoliopsida; order Solanales; family Solanaceae; genus Capsicum; species Capsicum pubescens. The sequence continues at coordinate 252,975,554 of CM061549.1, forward strand.
GCATCTGTCCTTTGGTGGACTATTTTGATAGTCTGAAGTAGATCAACCATAACATTTTAATCCTATATCTAAACAATTTCATTAGAAAAAGGACTCTCATATATTTCCGTTGATATATAGTATCTCACCCAAATCATTGTGTAAGAGGAGTTATGATCGTTTGAAGTTGACCCAGAAATTCACTTTTGATAGGCTGAAGTAGATCGACCATAACTTTTTGCTCCGATAGACAAATTGGATGAAACCAATTTCATAGGAAAGAGGACTCACATATCTTTCCTTTTATATATAGTAGATCACCTATATCATTATGTACAAGGAGTTATGATCGTTTAAAGTTGGAGAAAAAATACGCCAAGCCTCAGTACTTTTTTTCCTACACGTTTTACTGTTCACTATTATTCACAGTTCGATCAGAATGTTCATAACTCGTCGCTCGAGTGTCCGTTTTGGATGATCCATATATCTTTGGAAATATTATTCGATACTATACATAATGGTGGGTCATAATCTAAGATATTCCGCACAAAAAATTTATAATTCATTCTAGAAGATAGTACCCAACACGTTTATGCACAAAATTTCAACGAAAAATTTCCCGGGGTATTACAGTGACCAAGAATGAAGTTAGTATGGTTCATTAAAGGTTTAGGGATATCCATAGTAAGTGTTAGAATCTAAGTTTCAATCTGTTAAGATTGAGCTAATAGAAATAAGAGTTGAAGCTCTAGATGGTGTGAACTTCGAGTGTGGTGATACTCATGAAGATTCTAAGTTAGTAAGTGTTCTAGTTATTAGATGATGACTATTGGGGCCATAGAAAGATAGAGTTATATACTTGTATAAACTATTGGCAGTGAGTTTTACACTTTCAGGTGTAGTCTTTCAGGGTAAGTTTATTATTTATGTGTATTGTTATACCCCTAAATCTAGAGTAAAGTAGTTGTTGTTTAGATTAGAGTTTAGTAAAGGGTTCCACAAACTTAGAATGATGGCTTAAATCTGAGGGGGAGATGATAGTAGTGAAAAGTAACTGCTGAGATGAGTGAGAGTAAATTATTTTTTATTGAGGAAATATTGTTTCCTGCTTGTTGAATATTTTTTTATATGAGGATATAAGTGTAAAGTAAGATCGAAACTAAGTTTTGGTATGCGTCATGGTTAGTTGAGATTTTGGGTGTGTCTTCTTAAGAATAATGAAAAAAATTTGTTAATGATAGAGGTTTAGAGATTATGAGGAAGAGGTTTTTATGGGTATTTTCCTAAAAGTTCTTATGTGGTTAAAATGATAGGCTTGAATGTTATGTTGGTTTATAAGTGGATGGGTGCGTTGTGCGCTAAAGATTTTCTAGTAAGAGGTTGAATTGTATTGTTGAAGTGATAAGAATAATTATCTTAGAGAGGAGAAGTTGTGAAAATGCTTGGGGTATTGAATTCATGGTTTTGACTAGTATTATAATGTTATGTGTAGTACGTTGTGATTGAAGTTAGGGTTGAACATGGTGAGAGAATTTAGTTCAGATCAGACATTAGTATATGAAGTTATATGTACCCGTGTGAGCATGGTATTCAAGGGGAGAAAGTATAGTCAAAAAGAGTATATGAGAAGTTTTTCTAAGCTTGAAAAATTAGTAGTTGCATTGTCTAAGGCCTAGTAATTCTAAACTAGTTTATGTTTAATAGGCCTATGTTCCATGTTACAAAGTTATAGCTATATTAAGAATTCCTTCTTCATATATCTCACTCAGATCATACCCAAGATTCTTTTTCCCTAATTTTATTTGAACTTCTTGCAAATAGTGCTAAAGAAATATTCCAGTTGATTATAAGCTTTCAGTATAATTTAGTCTATATAGCCAGCAATTTAGTTTAGTATCCAGACACACAAGTTCCCATGGTTCTCCATCTTTCCTATTCTTGAGGTAATTTATTCATGTCCATGAAAGTTGAAAATTCATTTTATTCCAAGCATCATGTTTCAGATTTAGCTATTTAGTCATGACTCAGTTCATTAGTGTTTAGAGAATAACCTCAGTTTTCCAAGTATTCCAGCCCAGATAGTGTAATACCCCTTTTACAATCTTAGTCTCATTGTCTCATGGTTCATGCTTGCATGAGTTATCACTTCGTGGATTTATATGTATGATTGTATCATGAACAACTACTTATAGTAAGTAAAGCCAAGTCAGCTCAGACATCAGTTTACTGATGAAAGTTTGGATGTTTCAGCTCAATTATATCCTTTCTCAGCAGACATATCATATTTATATTACTATATACTTTTAAGACTTCACGAGTACCTGTCCATCATTTGAGGATGAATGTTCCCAAGGGTGAGATAGTGTAATACATAAAACTTTTCTTAGTTTAGTTAAGCTTATAGTGCATGCTTATGGGGATTAGAACCTAAAAATCTTAGCTAAGTGAGCTAAGAACCTTAGATTCATCTAAACTTTGATGTTTGATTATACAAAGGTCAACTTTGGAAGTGTATAACTTTTGATGTTTGTAGAATTTTTTGGGTCAAGTCCTAAAAAATTGTCGAAAATATAGTTATCTTTCCAACAATATAAATTTTGCCTTAATCCAATACCCAACTGAAAATACCATTTTTCGTGTGAAGCAGTAAGCCACTGCGATTACAACGCGTTATGGTGAGCCTTCAAAATGTGATGCGGATTACGAATTTTTGGTTTAAATAATGGAAGGGCAATGGGGTCTTTCCCACCTCAACAACAGTCGTAAAAACACGATCTAAGGCTTCAATTGGGGCCTTTTTTCCCTCATTCTCCAATTTTTCTCTCAAAGAACAAACCCTAATCATCCCTCCCAAAGATCATCCATTCCATTATATTCCCTTCAATAAAGATCAAGATTTTAAGTTCCTTAATACAATAATCTCTAGAAAGCTTTCAAGATCATCTCCATGTCTTTCAATGTCAAGCTTTCATCCGTCAAATCAAGTCTATTAAGGTATGTGTGCGATCCAGGTTATGAATATTTGGTTTAAATGATGGAGGGGAAATGGGGTCTTTTCCCACCTCAACACAAGTCATAAAAACATGATCTAAGGCTTTAATTAGGGCATTATTTTCCCTTATTCTCCAATTTTTCTCTCATAGAACAAACCCTGATCATCCCCCCCAAAGATCATTCATTCCATCATCTTTCCTTCAAGAAAGATCAAAATTGTAAGTTCCCTAATCCAATAATCACTAGAAAGCTTTCATGATCATCTCTATGGATTTCAATGTCAAGCTTTCATCCATCAAATCAAGTCTATTAAGGTATGTGGGATTATGAACAAGGATACTCTTTCATCCATGTGCCCAAAACTAGTTTTAAAGTTTAATTTACGTAAATTGCAATTAGAGTTCATACCGAACATATCTTTTTTTGAATTTATGGATTTATAAAGTTATTTAAGTGTTAAAGTTCATGCTTGTTCTCATATATTTATCCTTTGATTTAAATATTTTCAATTGAGATTTAAGAACGATATTATATTGCAAGTTATATGAAAGAAAGCAAGAGATTTAAAGGCTATAAGTGCATCAAGATTACGCATGCTTATGTTTTAATACATAGTATTCATATTGCGATTTTGATTTCATTATATTGACTTAAATTATTGAAGTATTTCAAGAAGATTATTGAGCATGAAGTATTATTTTTATTTGACATGAATTTAGAGCAGGGATTTTAAAGCCCTAAGTTTAGGTGTTGATATTTCAAGAAGATTATATTCTTAAGTTTCTTTTGATGAGTTTTATCAAGTTAAGTAAGAATTGATCTTTTGATCCTAAGTTAAGATAAGGCATCCACATTGTTCATCTTGATCATGATTTAAAGAAAGATAAACCCTTATGCTACTTTTAAAGTAGATTTCCTACAAAATGATCTTACAGATTAAAGGAAGTAGTATTTAGCATCGAGTTGGGTATGTGTCCTAGTTCACATGCCCCAGAACTACGGGACAACATTGGTACAAATTTAGATTATTCCCATTTATATGGATGCAGATACAGATTGTTATCACTTAGCTCAGGTTTTACTCCTTGGCAAGAGTATGACACCTCTCCCCAACGTGAGCTTTTCCCCTTAGGGGAACTAGATGTTGGAATCCATGATAGCTCACATGGTTTATGTCGGTGAGAAGAACCTCCCTAACAGAAAAGAATAACAGAAAAACTTTTAAAATAAACTACCTAAGTCCTAAAATAGAATAACAGAACAAATTTTAGAAACTAAGTTTAAAGGCTCTCAGATATTGGTTTAGATAAGACATTAGCTATGAGATTTTAGTTTTCAGTTTACAGATATAAAGGTGAGTCTTTTTTACACTTATCCTGCATGAACTGAAAACAAACTTAACTTCAGTCCTACTTATTTCACGAACAGAAAGAGTAAAAGTACAACTTTTAAAACCAAGTGTGATAGTTCACAAAGATTATTTTTATTCTTTAATACAGTATGCTTATATTTTGCAGTCTTTAGAGTACTCCAGCCAGCGTGATTCATTTATACTTAGAATGCATTCATTACCATTTATATGCACAGTTAGATACTATTTTTACTTATGCATTCACTCCCACATGCTCAGTACATTCCAAAAGTACTGATCCATATATACGTCTATGTGCAATATTGTTTAATAATGTAGGTCCAAATTATAGCATGCACATCATAATCAGACAGTTGTAGCTTCCAATAAGCAGGTGATGAGCCCTTTTGATTCAAGAGTTTGAGTCAGTCATAGTTCAAGTAGCATTTTGTTTTATTTATTTAGTCGGTTGGTTTGGGATAGTTGGGGGTCATCTCCCGACTACCTATAGTCAATTCTAGCAGAGGTTTTATAGATAGATGTAGATTTAATGTATATGATTTTAATTTTAATTTTTTTTGTAAAAGCAAAGTTGTACTCATTTCTATAGTTTTGTTTTGAACATATTCAGTAGAGACATATTTTTGCCTACTTATTTCAAACTTATGTATTTAATCTAGTTTCTTATGAGTTATGCCAGTAGAAGGGTTAAGTTAGGAACACTTGTAGTCCTAAGTACCGTGTGACGACTAGGGGGTAGCCTTGGATTGGTACAGTGGCTATATTCTTTCATAATGTAGGTACCAGTTGTAGCCCATACATCATGATCAGATAGTTGCAGTTTCTAGCCAGTAGGTGATGAGTTCTCCTATTTCAGGTGCTCCAGTCAGATGTCCATCGTGTACTTTATTCATATGTATTGATTAGTGGTAGTTGGAGGCATGTCCTAGATATCTATAGTCAGTGTAGTAGAGGCTTCATAGATGTCAGTCAGAGTCAGTCATGTAATTTCAGTTTCTCTCTTTAGATTAATCAGATTGTAAACTTTATCAGTTACATACTTATTTAGATTTTGTTATGCTTATGTTTCTGCACAATAGAACTAGATATTTAGTACATATTAAATTAGCTCCTCAAGAAGTATGCCAGTTCATGGGTTAACTTGGGATCATTTGTGGTTTCAAGCACCGTGTTACGACTATGGTAGCCTCGGGTCATGACAAACTTGAAATCAAAGCCCAGAGTTCAAATGTCCTAAGGTGTCTATGTATATAAATCCATGTCTAGTAGAGTCTTGCAGAATGGTATAGACACGTCTGTATTTTTCTTCGAGAGTCTATAGGGCATTTAGGAAATATTTTCCTTCTTTTATGTCTTAGATCGTGCTGTAGAGGTGTTCTTTCAGGAAATTATGTAGACTCTTACGTTAATCTATTCATGCCAACTTTTCCTTATTCTTGAGGCAATAAAAATGGTGAAACTCAAATTCCTATAGATAGAGTTTTCTCAAATAGGCCCACAGACAGTTATGGGATTATATGTAGGCTCAAAAGTGTCCAATCAGTTCCCTTATGTTCTACACTTTGAAAGTATTTATTCATGATCATGAAGAATTGTGCATTGAGCCAAAGTCAAGTGAACTCTCAGATCCCTTCTTAGAAACCTTTGAAAGCATATGATCTAGAATTAAAAGCATGAACTTAGAAGTTTCACAATAGTAAAGTAGGTATAATATTTATCTGGAATCAGTATATTTTGTATCCATGGTGCTATTTGTATGAAAGGTGAATCAGTAGGCTTTAAATACCATATGCAAGAATTTAAGTTAAGTATGATGGTGTGGTTGTTCTTAGATTGTACCCTTGAGTTTCTATGTGTGAATGAGGCTAGTAATGTAGTATGTGATGTTCTTACCAGCTAAGTTGTAGACTATAGAAATTTAAGAGTTGTATATCAAAATGAAGTACTAGTAGTGGGTCTTACATTTTCAAGTGTAGTCTTTCAGGGTAAGTTCTTATTTACATGTATTGTTATATCTTGGACTCTAGAATATAGTAGTTTTAGTTTAGAGTTATTTAAAAAGGGTCCTACAGACTTAGAATGATGGCTTTAAGCTAAGGGGGAGATGATAGAACAAGTAACCAATTCAAGCTCTCAAATTTTAGTAGTGATGCCAGTGTTATGTAGAACATCAATAGGGTAGGAAGATCCCAACCCATTCTTATCTCAGTGTAAATTTTTTTAGTTCTTACAACATCTACTCATGCCTTACATATTAGCTCCATGATCATAGTTCATTTTCATGCACATCATAGAGAATCGTATACGCTTCCAGTTCCTAGTATAAGGAGTTTTAGTTCACTCAGCAGTACAAATCATATTCCATAAATTTATGAACTCCGAACTTAGGTCATATAGCTCATGACTCATGTACTTATGTTTTATAGTATGCTCAGTCCCTATAACTCATGCTACACTCCTAATGGGCAGTAAAATTCAGATTTTGTCATGTATGTTCTCAGATTATATCTTTTGAAGAATCCATGATGTTTATATTCTATTTCTTAGGCCTTAGTTAAGTATCAATGTTATGCATAGTATTCTTTCATGCTTCAGGTCCTTATGTTCTAACCTTTCAGTGGCCTCTTCTTAATGTAAAGATAGTGTTAATGAACAATTGGTTAGATGGAAGAGAATAAATATTTCTTGTTGATGAAAGATTATTGTATGCTTATTTTATATAAGGCTATAGGATTGAAGGATTATTGAGGTAGAGCTATTAGTATATGTCATGATTAGTTGAGAATTCCATATGTATCTTATTAAGAATAGTGCAAGAAAGTTGTTATTGATAGAGGTTTAGAGAATATGAGAAAGATACTTTCATGGGTTGTTGCCTAAAAGCTCATAGGTGGTTATAATGATAGGCTTGAACATCATGTTGGTATATAAGTGGATGGGTGTGTTGTGCGCTAGTGAATTCCTGGTAAGAGATTGAATGTAGCGGTTGAAATGGTAATAAGAATTATTCATGAGATGAGAAGTTGTGAAAGCGTGCAGGAGGGGGGGTATTAAATTCATTATTCAGATTAGTATTACAGTATTATGTTTGCACTTTGTAGATTCGATTAGGCTTGAACATATTGGGAGAATTCATTTCAGCTCAGACTTCAGTAAACAGAGTCATCAGTGACCATGTGAAGATATTAAGTATTCTTAAGAGAGGTGCAGTATTAAAGTGGAATGTCTTCTTGAGGGAGTATTTGAGGAGTATGTCTCAGCTTGAAAGTAGAAGTTGCATGGCCTAAGGCTTAGAAATTCTATCCTAGCTTATGTTTACTAGGCCTATGTTCCATGTTCCAGAATTATAGCCATATTACGATTCCTTATTCAGATATCTAATTCAGATCATGCCCAAGATTCTTTTCTCCCTAATGTTATTAGAACTTCTTAGAAAGAGTGTTGGAGAATGCTTCAGCTAAGTGTGAGTTAGTCCTTATATCCAACAATTTAGTTTAGTAGTCATACAGATATGTTTCTATGGTTTCCCATCTTTCCATCTAGTCATACTATCCGAAGTTTCATGAATATGGCTATTCCAAGAGGTAAATTGTTCATATCCATGTCATTTGCGAATTCAACTTAGTTCATGCATCGTGCATCAGTTTTAAATTCTAGATATTCAGTCATAATTCAGTTTGTAAGTGTCTCGTGCATCATCTCAGTCTTTCCTTAGTATCTCAGCCCAGTTAGTATCATTTGGGGGACGAAATATCCCAAGCGGTAGATCTTGTAATATCCAGAATTTTCATATCTTAAACCTCTCATCTTTTCTTCACAAAACCAGATTCAATTTGAGGTAATGGTTACTCATAAGTTTACTCTCTCATTTCTATCTCAGCCTTATAACCACTCTCAAGTCATTGCATATATTCATGAAATCAGTTCAGTTCATGTATCGTGTTTCTGACTCAGTTATGTAATCATGTTTTTAGTCATGCATGTTCAGTATATGATCATAGTTTCCTTAGTGTTCTCAGCTAACCAGTCTTATTCGAGGTTGAATATTCCCAAGGGGGAGATAGTGTAATACCCCGTAAAAGTCTTAGCTCAATTCAGCCCTCAGTTGAATACATAAGGGGTCCAAGACTTGAAATTCCACTAAGTGTTGAGGACTTAGTTACTTTCAAAACCTCTACACTTTGCGGATTTATATATCGACCTTCCAGACCCCAAAATATTGGTTTTTAAGTTGATTCATTTTTAGGAAAGTCAAAAGTACATATTAGGCAAATTTCAAAATTTTTGGACGAGCGTAAGAATGTGTTTGGAAAACCAAACTAGTAGCACCACTGGAGAAGGCCCATGTCGCCCCTCCAGTCTGCCGCTCTAAAGAGGGCGTCGCCTGGTCTAGTCTCCTTCTCTAAGGCAGGCGCCACTCGTTGTAGGCCGATGCTCTAAGGCCCTCGTCGCCCCCTCCCTCATTTTTCCAGGTTTTTCTCTGAACAATTTAAAGGTATTTGGATCATTTTCCCTTTACCCAATACATCCATAACACGAATTTAGACTTCCAAGGAGCACTATTTACCCTATTACTCACAAATTATCTCAAGAAATACCCTCTCTTTCCCCCAGAACAAACCCTATTTTCTTTATAAGAAATTAAGAAATTCAAGCTTCAAGCTTTAAAAAACCCTCAAGAATTTTCATGAATTTATCTAGTGAAGTCTATGGGAGTTCATCCTTGGGACCCCTTTCACCCATTGAGCCCAAGAACCCTTTTTGGTTTTAAATTATGAGTTTTGCATGTTTAAGTTGAACTATCTCCATGAATCTCTTTTTAATTTAATTTCAAGTTATGATTATAAGTGCTTTCAAGTGGAATAAGTTATATCATATATTGAATGTTTTAATTTCCATGTCATATTAGGTTGATTCTGGACAAATCCCCAAGTTGTAATTCTTTCCATGAAATCCTATTGTTTCCCTCATGTTTAAGATATTTACTTGTATAAGTTTATAATTTTCACATGTTTGATAAAATGCCCATGGTTGGGTCTTTGAACCATAATCACTTATTACAGTCTTTCAAGTTTGATATCGTATTTTATACTCATTCAATGCTGGTGGGTTATGAACACCCGATACCTATGTGTTTTGCATGATTTCTATTTTTCAAGTAACAAGTCAATCAGACCATGGTTTTAATGTCATATTCAGAACACCATAATCATGTTGAGCATTATCAGTTTATATGTTTATAATTACCTAAGAATTTGTATGCACTATTATTTTCAGAAATACCATGCCCTGAGATTATCAGTTACCAGTGCCTGCACCAGTTAGTATTTCAGTGTCTTTTAGTTAGGTGTAGGATTTAAGATCGAGCGAATGCAGGGATAGAGGCTTCCCTATCAGTTAGGCAGAGTCATTAGTAGCAGTCCCTATATTCCAGAACTATGTAGCCAGCGTAGTATATCAGGGGTCACTCGTCAGTTTAGGCTTGACTTCCTCTCAGGGGTTACCCGTTAGTTTAGGCTTAACACTCTGGTCCTTCGGGACATCAGCCTTGTGGATCCACATCGTAAGCCAGTGTTAGTACCCATGGCACGATACTAACACCCTTCCAACTGTGGTTATAAGCTGGACCCCGATTAACTCAGATATGGGTATGTCAGTTACATGATACCTCCTACAGTTTCAGTCAGTATTTAGTGTATTTTTGTTCAGGTTTTCTTGACTAAGTGTACAAACATTTAGATATACAGTTATATAGATTTTAGTCTTTCAGAATTATAGATTTTCTTAGTGACATAACAAATATACACTTAGTCTTGCATTCTCAGATATTACATTCTTTACACAATCATGCTCAGTTATCTCATGTTGTTCAGTTAGTCCTTATCGCATTTTCACCGTACCCCACAGTTTCAATCTAGTTATTCAGACTAAGTACAATTTTATTTTACATGAAAAGTATTAAGTTATCAATATACAGTTATCAATTAATCAATATACAAATACCAGCTAATCAGTATCCAGATACTAGTTATTCTGTATTCAGATGCCAGATATTCAGTATTAAACTATCATTCATTTATTTAATCAGTTTAGCTTAGTATATGTTATGTTTGGTTTTGTATGCTTATACATTCATGCTTAGTATATTTGTATATTCAGATCCTCGAGTTATGTCAGTTTTTATCACATAGTTTCAGACCCAGTATTCATACAGAATCCATGTATGTTTTCTAGCTTTAATTCTACTTATATTACAAAAGTATAGTTTTTAAAAACTAAGTGTAGTGATTCACCAGCTTACCAAATGTTGTTGGTTAATCATGTTTTAAGATATATCATCTTTTAGCTTATTTCAGTCTATTGGTAAGTCTACTTACACTTAGCATGCATGTTTAAGATTATGCATGAACTCAGTTATACTTATTGCACTCACCCCCACTTACTCAGTACATTCCAGAAGTAGTGATCCACATATACGTCTGTGTGGCTACATTGTTTTATAATGTAGGTACCTGTTGTAGTCCACACATCATCATCAGACAGTTGTAGTTTCCATCCAACAAGTGATGAGTTCTATTTCAGGGTTCCAGTTAGATGTTGATCATGTAATTTATTCATATGTATTAATTAGTGGTAGCTGGAGGTATGTCCCAACTATCTATAGTAAGTATAGTAGAGGCTTCATAGATGTCAGTCAGAGTCAGTCATGTAATTTTAATTTCTCTCTTTAGATTTATCAGATTGTAAACTTTATCAGTTACATACTTATTTAGATTTCATTAGTATTAGGTTTCCGCATAGCAGACTAGCTATTTAGTACATATTAAAACAGTTGCTCAAGCAGTATGCTAGTTCATTGGTTATCTTAAGATCACTTGTTGTTTCAAGCACCGTGTTACGACTAGGGGTAGCCTCGGATCGTGACACTAGGTCATTTTTAAAACACCCCTGAGTATTCCCCACAAAAATTCCACTATTAAAGGTCTTTCTAGGGATTCTAGGATGTTAAAGGATTAAAAGGCGAAGAAAATAATGAAAAAACTTACCTCAACGAAAAAATTTCAGCTTAAGCTTTAGGAAATCACCTCTCTAGTGTTGGGGAATGAGATTTGGATTTTTTAGACCTAAAATATGCCTGGAGATAATTTAATTACCATTAAAATTTTTGCTACAGAAAAATCCTATTTCAACCTGGAAAGTGCTTAATAAAGCAATCATAACTTTTTACTCAGAATCAGTATTGATAAACAGTTTATGCCTTAGAATGGTGACTCAAAAATATTTGATTTTTTAGGTATTAGACCTCTTCACTCCTTATATTCTAGGAGATATGGTTGTTTAAAATCCCTAATAGAATCCACATCGAAACTCTATCAAAAAGAAAGTTTTAAAGTTAACTTTGTGTTCGAGATATTGTATGCTCCTAATTCATACCTAATGAACTTTCAAACTAATGTATTGATATTAACATTCATGAATAATTAAATTAATTGGGCTTGAGTCTATCTAAACATATCAAAAGCTTTAAATCTTTGCCGAAAAACTTGATATGAAACAATAAATAAAATGATGGCTATTTTAGGCTCAAGTTAATATTAAGGAATGAAAAATAAATTTTTTCTTCAAATTATCATGGATAATTTAGAAACAACAAAATGGGTTGTTACACAATCTGAGCTAATCGGGTTCCAACCTATAACCGCAGTTTGAAGGGTGTTAGTACTTTATCAAGGGTACCAACAATGGCTGGCGTGGATCCACTAAACTGATGTCATGAAGGACTAGGGTGTCAAGCCTAAACCAATGGGTGACCCTTATAACCTACGGTGGCAATGTTGTTCTGTAACTCAGGGACTATTACTAATGGTCTCTACCTACCTGAAGGGGATTCATCATCCCTGTGTTCACTCAGTGCTAAATATTACTCCCAACTGAATGACACTGAAGCATAAACTATAACATGAACTGATAACTGATACGCCCAAGTCATGGTATTATGAACGTAACAATGCATGTATAATCTAATGTACTAAAAAATATGTAAACTAATGTATATCCGAATTCCTAGGTATCGGATGTTCATAACTCACTAGCTCTGACTAATGCAACTGAACATGATAATAAATAAAGCTGATAAAAGTAGGAAATTTCATGAATAAAACCCAAAAATTCAACAACTGATCATAAGATGGAAATTCATAGTTCTTGAACACGGGAAGATATTTTTCTTATGGGAAAACATGTATTTATGAAATAATTACAAAATAAACTAAAGAAATTAGGAAAACTCATATATCTTGATCATATGCTTTAAATCTTAACTATATCATGTAAAACATGCTTGAATTTGAGAATAGTGTGAGTGATGTGATATGGGCCTAAGAAATCATGAATAATCATTACAATAAAGTTTATGAGTGACAAATATATTATGGGGAATCAAATTTAAGCTTGGTTTAACAATTTGGGTAAAACCCTAGTTTATGAAGATCATAAAATTCATGAATAAAATTTTAGTTTGGACATGAGGATGAAAGAAGATCCTTATTGAATACCCGCATGCCTGATTACTCTTGATTCTTGAATTGATGTTTTGAGGATTTGGTCTTTGAGATGAAAAACTCAAATTTCTTACTTCAGAGAAGAGAAAATCACATATGCTGGGAGAATTTCCTGAGTTGTGTTGAGAATTAGGGATTTGGGGTTGTTTTGTCTTTAGATTCAGCCTTAAAATAGTTTAAATGATGTAGTTTTGAGATTAAAAGAGTGGGAAAAGACCTAAAAACTCCTTTGAAAATATTATAACAGTGTTGAGTTATCCCAGCTGACGATTTGGGAGAAGGACCGTCACTCCCGTGACCAACCGTCACTCCAGCCATCCGAAAATGACCAAACTTCATTCTTTCTGCTTTAGGGTGAAGGTATGGCCCGACGGGCCATCACACCCTAACAGAAAAACACCCTTGTGGTAAATCTAGTATAACTTTTTACTCTAATTAAGTCAAAACTTGTGTCTTCAAAAAGCTAAGTCGATTATCTATAGTTTAGTTGGTATTTAGCTAAAGAAAATATCAGAAATAAAAAAGTTAGGATTATTTTGATTTGACTATAGCAAGATACTTCACAAGAAGTCAATTGGTAAGGAAGGTTTTGGCTTGTCCATGTGCTAAGAGTTAATTGAGGCCTTAATATATGTTTAAATCACTGATCAAACTACCAAAACATGATGTTTGATTTTTTTATGAGCTTCAAACAAGGTTCTAATATTAGCTTGGAGTTTGGGGTGTTATAATATCTCCCCCTTGGGATCATTCATCCCCGAATATAAACTAAGGAGAAATATTAGAGAAAGAGGTGCAATCCCTAAAATTTAATTCTAAGATATCAATGTAGACACAATGACTGAATTTATAACTAAAACTTAAACTAGTCTAAGAATTAGGGAACTTACTGTACCGTGTGACTGACTTCTGAAGTCGGATAACTATCATGATATTGATTTTAAATCTAGATATCTTTTTGTGGTTGGAACTAATTTACACTGGGGAGGAAGGACCTAACTGAGTTTACACACAGGATGAACAAAAATAAATAACCTATGAAAATGGGTATATGCATGAAACTTTGGATAGTAAAACTAGATAAAATATGGGAAACTACACAAGCTTGTCTATTTGATCACTAAACTGAATTGTTCACTATCTAGACTGACTCATACTGAGAGTTCTATAACTCAGCTAAAGCCTTCTTGGCATGAACATATAATTAGAACTGTAAAGTGATATCTAATAACATACAATTTCTAAGAGTCACTAGAAAAAGGAATATTTGTTACCTTCAAACTCCTTGTTTGAAAATCTAATAACATTAGGGAGCAAAGAATTTTTGGTATGATCTGAGTGAGATATCTGAATAAGGAATTACAACATGGCTACATCTATATAACATAAAATATAGGCATATAAAACAGAAGCTAGGATATAATTACTATGCCTTAGAAAATGCAACTGCTGACTTTCAAGCTTAGCCACACTTCTCAAATACTCCCTCAATTATACTTTCCCCTTAAATACTACACTTCATTTGACACCGCTTATAATCTTCACATGGGTATTGATAACTCCTTCTACCAAAGTTTGAGTTGAAGTAAATTCTCTCACCATGTTCAAGCCTAAATAAAAGTCATAAGGTACTACACATAAAATCATAATACTAGTCTAAACCACAGATTTAATATCCTATGTGTTTTCAAAGCACTCATCTAAAAAATAATACTCCTTACCACTTCAACAACTTACTTCAACCTCTTACAAGGAATTCACTAGCGCACAATGCATTTATCCACATATATACCAACATGACATTCAAGCTTATCGTTATAACCACATATGAACTTCTATGCAACCAACCGACCTAAGAATTTTCCCGTATTCTCTAATATATCTATCAATAACAACTTTCTTGCACTATCCTCTGGAAGACACGTCTAGAATTCTCAACGAAGTATGACATATACCAAAAGATTTGCGATAATATAGCCTTAGACAAAATAAGCATACAACAATCTTTACCTAGTAAGGAACATTTACTCTCTCCCATCTAAACCATTGTTCATTTATTTTCATCACCACTATCATTACATAAGGAATGGTCACTGAAAGGCTAGGACATGAGGACCTGAAGAATGAATAAATACTATACATAACATTGAAATTTAACTAAGGCTTGAGGAGTAGAGTATAAAATGAATGGATTCATTAAAGAAATCTAAATTGTGGACATACATGCCATAATGCAAATTTTCACTGGTCATTAAAGGTGTACCATGACTTCTGGACTTGAGTATACTGTATAACATAAGTACATGAGTCATGAGCTACATAACTTAAGTTTGGTGTTAATAAATTTATGGAATATGAGTCATACTTATAAGTGAACTGGAACTTCTTATACTATGAATTGGGAGTCTATATGATTCTATACAAAGTGCTTGAATATGAGCTTTGATGATAGAGCTGACTTGTAAGGCATGAGTATAAGTCATAATGAATGAAGTACAAAAATTTGTACCGATATAAAAATGGGTCAGGTATCTTCTTTCCTTACTGTTGTTCTAGAACTCACTAGAATCACTGCTAGAATCTGAAAACCTAATTGGTTCCTCGTTCTATCATCTCCCCATTAGATTTCAGCCACTGTTCTAAGTTTGTTGACCCCTTTAATAAACCTAAACTAAATTTCAATCGCTCTACTCTAGAGTTTGGGATACAATGGTACACATATATACTAAACTCCTCCTGAAAGACTATACCTGAAAGTGTAAAACCACTGCTTGTAATTTATTCTGAGATACAATTCTTAACTTTTTATAGCCTCAATAGTCTTCAGTTTAAATTAAGTGCTTATTACTTCGAACCTTCTGAATTATCACAATAACCAGAGTTCATACTTTTTCGTTCTAGAATTCAAAATATTTCTATTAGCTTATCATCTCCAATTCAATCATAGATTCTAACACTTAACATAGATACTCCCAAACCTTTAATGAGCTATACTAACTTATTATTACTAGATAAAAATTGAAACACAGTAAGAATCATGAAAAACTAATTCACTAAAATTTTTATAAACATACGCAACCTTAACAAGATTCTCTATCATCGTGGACACTACCTAATCTCTATCCTGACTAAAGTATTTACATACTCTAAGTCCATTTAATTTGTAAATCTCTTTCAAAGTGCCATTAAATAGTCCACACAACACCTTACCTGCTCCATGGATACATAATCTACTATATTCAGATAAACACTTGTAACACCTCGAAACCTAGTCTCGAGACGTCACACGGTGCTCAAGACTACGAGTAGCCTTAAGCTAACCCTGTCTGCCTTCTACTAAGTCTGAATATCATAATAAGTAAATATAGACATAAAAGTCATGCTAAATGTGAAAAACTTTCTGAGTTAATTAAGAATAATCTGAATAAAATGTCTGAAAAACCAATGTTATAAGTCTAAATTATATCTAGCAGTCTGATAAGTCTCTACTACTAATAACTAGAGAGACACTAGAAAAAACCCCAGCTGACTCAAATTGTCTGAAAAGAATACTGAATCATATAAGTTGAAAATCTGAATAACTAAGTCCCTGAACTATGAGGACTCACCAATTGTCGGGAAGTAGATGGAGATGCTCAAAATTACTCATGTAGCTTGAACTGAGCACCTGAACCTACATTATGAGACAATATAACAAATAGACATATATATGGATTGGTACTTTGAGGATATACTGAGTATAAGGGAGTGAATGTATAAGTAAAACATTATCTCAATATTTACATCAATTTGCAAAAGAATGCATGCTAAAGGTAAATGACTCACATAAGCTGGAATATCTGAAAGATAAAAATCATAATTCATGAGTAGTAAATCATACTTTATAAATCTAGTGAGTCATACCATTTAGTTCTAAAAGATATATTAGTGATCTGTCTGTAAATCATGTTGCCTAAGTGTAGAAAGGACTCAATTTTATATCTGAATCTAAAAGCTGAAGTCTGTAGCTAATATCTTTCTGTAAAGCATAATATGAGTAAAGTTGTAAGCCTTTATACTTAGTTTTCTAAAAGCTTTTCTTTACTAGTAGGGAATTCTCTTAAAAACTATTTTGCAAAGGAGTTTCTTCTTACCTACATAAACCATGTGAGCTAACATATAGTCAAATGTCTTGTTCCCCTATGGGGAAAATATCACGACGGGGAGAGGTGTAATACTCTTGCCAATGAGCACAACCTAATCTAAGTGATCACATCTGTATCTGTCGTCCATATAGAAATGGAAATAATTAGAATTTGTACCTACGTTGGCTACGTAGTTCTATGGAAGATAGGGTACGCTAATTCCACACTTCCTACTCGGCGCTAAATACTACTCCCTTTTAATATGTATGCTCATTCTGTTGAAAATCCACTTTAAAAGCTAGCATAAAGATTATTACGAAACCAATTATATTTTTATCTGATTCAATTTGTGAACTATTCTGATTTCTAAAATCTGTAATAAGTCTGTAATATGGATTCCAAAACTTATCTGATGATTGAAAGATCAAAGATTTATTGAAAATTTGAAAATATTCTAATTTTAGGATGATTAAAGCATCTTCTTTCTGGAAATATCAATATATAATCTTGGGCTTAATGACTCATACATCAAATTCATGTCAAAACATCATAAAGTTTATGCTTGGTATTGAGAGTAATGATAATTCAATTCAAAACCTGAAATCACTGCAATAAGGATGGAAATATAGAAATAGACAAGCAATTTAACTTCATAAACACTTGAAATCTCATAATCTTGCAAATAGCAATAATGGGTA
The DNA here is from genome assembly GCA_030864215.1 of Capsicum pubescens. Taxonomy (NCBI): domain Eukaryota; kingdom Viridiplantae; phylum Streptophyta; class Magnoliopsida; order Solanales; family Solanaceae; genus Capsicum; species Capsicum pubescens. The sequence continues at coordinate 252,993,282 of CM061549.1, forward strand.
TAAACCCTAATTCAAAACTCATGTATAATCACTCAAAATCATATAAATTTAAAATAAAAGCTTGATTTTGGGTACAAGGATGAAAGAAGTATCCTTGTTCATAAACCCCACATACCTTAATTGATGAAATTTCTAAGAAAGCTTGAACTTGAATCCCTATTTATGTTTTTGATGATGAACTCTTGATTTTCTTGATTTAGGAATCCTCAATTTTGAGTTTTCTTAGAGGAACAATGGAGGAAATTGATTTCTTGGAGGGTAAGCTTTTGAGCTTTAGGGTTTTTCTTTGAGAGAGAATGGATAAAAATAAGCATAAAGTACTTAGATAAGGTTTTAATCCCAGGCTTTGGAAGAATTGGGGTCTTGGTAATTGACCAAAGTGCTCCTTTTAAAATTTAATCGGAACTGGAATAAGGGAGAAATTCCCCATTTTTCAAGCCACTGCGACGTACCACTATCGCGGTGGCTCACTTGAATTCGACAACTGGGAACTGGGCATTCTACGCGACGCAGAGCTAGCGCGGTGCACTACTGAAATGCCAGTTGGACCATCGCTGCGATGCGCCACTGGAAATTAATAATAGGGAAATAAGACTTCACTGCAATGTGGGTTTATCGTGGAGGTCCACTGGAATCGGACAATTGCCATTTTGCAAGCCACCGCGGTGCGATGCTTCTCCAGTTGGGATACCACTTTACTAAAAACATCATAACTTCTCATCCGTCTTTACAATTGTTATTCATTTTTGAAGCTGACCCTTGACATTCTAGGAGCGAAATTAATCTAGGAAAAAGTATGGGGTATTACAATATCTCCCCCTTGGTAACATTCGTCAATAAATATGGTTAGTTAAACTGAGAAAACTGAGGAATCTGAGGTTAAAAGCTATCAGGCACAACTGAAATAACTATATGACTGAATCAAAAACATACTGAGCTACTGAACTGAACTGTGAGTGCATGAATTTACATGAAAATTGCTATATGGCTGAATCTGAGACTAGAAAAGAACTAAATTAAGAAAGACTATTACCTTCGGCTGAATCTGAGTTCATGGAGAAGAGATGAGGATACTTGATAAGCATGTCTTCTTCTACTTCCCAAATATCACCCTCAACAAACTGATTTCGCCACAGAACTTTGACCAAGGGAACTTTTTTGTTCCTTAGTCTACGGATCTGATGATCAAGAATCTCTACGGGAAATTCTTCATAAGAAAGGATATTCTGAATATCTGTATTTTCTAGAGGAACTATAATGGCTGAATCATCCATGCACTTATTCAACAAGGACACATGGAACACTGGATGAACTGAGGAAAAATATACGAGTAGCTCAAGCTCATATGCTACTTTTCCCACGCGGTTCAAAAATCCGGAAGGGACCTACATATCGGGGACTAAGCTTTCCCTTTTATCCAAATATCTTCACCCCTTTCATAGGTGAAACTTTCAAATACACTAGGTCATCAACCTCGAACTTAAGATCTCTTCTTCTTACATCTACATAAGATTTCTGATGACTCTGAGCTACTTTCAATCTCTCTTAAATCAAATGAACTTTATTCATGGCCTCAAACACCATGTCTGGCCCAATCAAAGTAGCCTCACCTACTTCGAACCAAATAATTGGCGATCTATATCTCCTCCCATAAAGAGCCTCAAACGGAGCCATCTAAATACTAGCATGAAAACTATTATTATAAACGAACTCAATCAATGACAAATGTTCATCCCAACTACCTATTAAATCAATATCACATGCCCTCAATATGTCCTCTAGAGTCTAAATGGTCCTTTTTGCCTAACCATCTATCTGCGGATGAAAAGATGAACTAAGATGAACTTGGGTACCATGACCCTTCTTAAAGGCTTTCCAAAAATAAGAGGTAAGTTGAGTACCCCTAACTGAGATAATAGATAAAGGAACTCCATACAATCTAACCAACTTTCTGATATACAACTTGGCATAATTTTCAGCTGTGTAGGACATGTGAACTGGAAAGAAATGCGCTAAATTAGTCAATCTGTCTACTATCACCCAAATCAAATCATGCTGATGGTGTGAATAGTAAAATCTAGTCACACAGTCCATATTCACCTCTTCCCACTTCCAAGTGGGGATACCAAACTCTTACAACGTACCACCAGGTCTTTGGTTCTCTACCTTAACTTATTGGTAAGTTTCACACTTGGTTACAAACTCCGCTATATCTCACTTTATACCACTCCACCAATAGATTTCCTGTAAGTCGCGGTACATCTTGGTGGCACCAGGATGGATGGAATAATGTGCAACATACGCTTCTACCATAATCCACTGCCTTAAATCATCAACACATGGCATACACAATCAACTTTGGTATCTAACCACTCTATCTCCCCCTTGGGAGTAAACCTCTATCTTTTGGTCTCTAACTGACTCCTTCAGTTTGACCAAACTAGAATCCTTATCTTGCTTCTCTTTCACTTCTAAAACTAGATAATATTCGGATATACTCTGAACCCAAACATTCCCTTTAACTGAATCAACCAATCTCATACCCAATCAAGCTAACCGGTGAACTTCCCAAACTAGATCCTTCTTATCATTCTCCCATGAGCAACACTACCCATAGACCATTTACTAAGGGCGTCTTCCACTATATTGGCCTTGCCCAGATGATACAACATACTCATGTCATAATCTTTTAACAATTTTAACCACCTTCTCTGCTGAAGATTCAACTCTCTCTGAGTAAACACATACTGTAAACTTCTATGATCCGTAAACACATCAACATGCACCCCATAAAATTAATGTCTCCAGATTTTCAAATCAAATACAACATCAGCTAATTCAAGATCATGGGTCGGGTAATTCTTTTCGTGCATAATAAGTTGTCTAGAGGTGTAGGCTATAACCTTACCTCTTTGTATCAGAACATAACCCAAATCAACTCTAGAGGTATCAAAATATACAATGAAACCATTTGTACTATCAGGTAATGCCAAAACTAAGGCTAAAGTGAGTCGAGTCTTCAACTCCTAAAAACTCTTCTACAGGAATCTGACCACTAGAACTTAACTTTATTTTGGGTCAATCTAGACATAGGAGACACAATAGAAGAAAAACCCTCACAAAAACGTCTGTAATAGCTAGCTAAACCCAAGAAACTTCTAATGTCTGACGGAGAAATAGGTTTAGGTCAATTTAGTACTGCTTCTGTCTTTTGGGGATCAACTCAAATACCCTCACTGGAAATAATATGACTAAGGAAAGCTACTGACCTTAGCCAAAATTTATATTTGCTAAATTTGGCAAACAACTGGTGATCTCTAAGAGTTTGCAACACAATTCTAAGATGGTTTGCATGATCACCCTCACTACGAGAGTAGATAAGAATATCATTGATAAAGACTATGAAAAACATGTCCAGATACTGTTTGAACACTTTGTTCATCAAGTCCATGTAAGCTGCTGGGGTATTTGTTAGTTCGAAGGATATAAATAGAAACTCAAAATGACCATAACGGGTTCTAAAAGCTATTTTTGGAATATCACACTCCTTTACTCTAAAATGATGATAGAAAGATCTAAGGTCTATCTTGGAGAAGTAACTGGCACCTTGGAGTTGATCAAATAAGTCATTAATTCTAGGAAGAGGATATTTGTTTTTTACTGTAACTTTATTCAGCTGACGATAGTCAATGCACATATGCAAAGAAATATCTTTCTTTCGTACGATAGGATGGGAGCTCCCCATAGAGAAACACTAGGCCTTATGAAACCTTTATCTAAAAGATCTTTGAGATGCTCTTTTAAGTCTTTACGCTTAGCTGGAGCCATACGATATGAAGGAATAAAAATAGGCTGAGTATCTGGGAGAAGGTCATTGTTGAACTCTATTTCCCTATCGGGAGGTACCCTTGGCAAATCTTTGGGAAAAATATTAGGAAACTCATTGACTACTCTGACTGACTAAAAGGTGGAGTCTCAGACTTAGTATCTTTAACTCGAACTAGATGATAGATACACCCTTTGGAGATTAACTTTTTGTCTTTAAGATAAGATATGAAATGACTCTTGAGAGACACAGAATTACCTTTCCACTCAAAGATTGGCTAATCTGAAAACTGAAACTTTACCACTTGGGTACGACAATCTATAGATGCATAATAGGAATGAAGCTAATACATACCAAGAATAAGATCAAATCCAACCATATCTAACTCTATTAGGTCTGCTAACATGATTTTATGAAGGTTAGTGATAGGAAACTTTCTATAGATTTGTTCGGCAACAACCAACTCACCCACTGGGGTAGAAACCAAGAAGGGCTCAGGGATCTTTTCAGGACCTATCTCAAAATTTACTGAAACTAATGAGGTCACATAAGAAAAATTCAACCCAGGGTCTAACAATACATAAACATCAAGATGAAATACATGAAGCATACTAGTGATAATATCTGGCAAATCCTCCTACTCCTAATGGGATGGTAAAGTATAAAACTGATTCTTATGCTGACCACCACCGGTACTGGATGATATGCCTTGAGGAGGGACTGGGTGACCTAGAGGAGTTGGTGCACTAGTATCCTGAGTCTGGGGATGAACATATCTGTTCCCCTACTTTGCATGCGGACACTCTAATTCTATGACCCAACTTACCACAAACATAACAACCTTTCTGTCCCAACATACACTCACCTGGATGATTCTTATCACACTTAGCACATTGAAGATAACTGGGTCTTCCACTCATACTATTCTGAGATCTGGACATAGAAGACTTACCCTACTACTCCTGCCTAGCTCTGGGAGAAGAAGCACAAGCTGAAAATGGTGCTGGAAAAGATGAACGATTCTAAAACTGGGAATGATTTCCCCCTTGAGACCTAGTCTAGCCATACTCAAATTAACTAGTTCTAGCCTTCTTATTCCCTCTCTCTCTTCTCTTCAACTTCTCTGCCTCTATCTACTGTGCATGAATTATGAACCTAAAAAGATCCATGTCTCCAATAAGCATGGAAGTCCTACACTCCTTGGCTACTAAACTAGATACTCCAGTAACAAACTTACTCACATTTTCCATAGGATCATCCATCATATTAGGGGCATACTTAGACAACTAATTGAACTTAAGGCAGTACTCTTTCACTATCATTGAGCACTGCCTCAGGTTCACAAACTTCTCTATCTTAGCCTTTCTCATTTCAAGCAGAAAGAACCTGCCTAGAAATGCATTCTGAAATACATTCCAACTCATAGTAGCTACATTCTCACCTCTACCATTCTTCTACATAACCATCCAATCATATGCTACATCCTTTAATATATAGTATGCTAACTCTATACTATCCTCTTAAAAAACATGCATAATTTGGGTGATCTTCTTCACCTCATCTAAATAAAGATGTGGGTTCTCACCAACTATTGACCAAAAAAATCCGGCGGATTCATTCTCATAAAATCATGAATTTTAGCTACTGCTAAATCACCATTCTACTAAAGTGGAACTGTAGCCTTATGGTTTACCTAAACATTGGCAGTCATAACTTGGGCCAACTCCTGAAAAGTGTAATGCCCTGAGTCTATACCCTAGATGCTACACGGTGCTCATAATCCCAAAGGACCATAAGCTAATCCATGACTGGTACCTACTACAATAACTGTGTAATAATACTGTAATAATTGCATAATTTTGGAAGAAACTTGCCATAAGGTTCAAATCTTAAATAATTACTGAATATGGTATCACAATACCAAAACAGAACATCAAAACATAAAACAGAACAACTGTCTGAAAATACTCTAGTCTGAAAAGCCTCTAAATCGTATGAACTGTGGATTTGATGGGACAATCCCCCAACTAACTCCGACTACTGCAAATAAACTGAAATACTAAAAAAAATCATGTCCTCAAACTATGAGGACTCACCACTAACTCTGTCTGCTGAGAATATGAACTGCTAAGGGTCCTCTAGATCCCGTTCGTCTGAACCTATAATATAAGACATTAAAGCACAAAAGAAAAGCATGCGTCCGTACTTTGAATGTACTTGTATGCTAAGTAAGGTAGTCTGAGATGCATGGGTTAATATGCATGAACAATGCTAACTGAATAACATGAGTATGACTGAATGCGAGTACATGCATGAATACATAGATTGTAACTGAGATCATGAGAACACTGAATACCAAGTCTGAATACAGATTAACTGATATCTGAGTTTACTGATATTGTATTACTGATAATTGAATGACTGTATATGACAGTCATGATTTTTATGGAACTATACTGAGTTTCATACTGAGATGAGCAACTATAACTGACAGTCCTGAATCTGTAGAACTGAACTGAGTTCTACATTGAGACTGAATCTAAAACTGAGACTGTGGGAGGTAATCATCTAAACGACATAGCCCTTTCTGAATATATTGGGGTCCAACCTGTAAACCCAGTTGGAAGGGTGTCAATACCATGCCACGACTAGAGACAAGCTTTACATTAACCCTCTCTGACAGGAAGATCTTTCGTCAACCCTCATTGGCAGGATAACTCGAATGAGATGTATCAACCCTCATAATATCTGGCATAAAGATATCTCAACTTACGTAGGCTAGTAGTTATATAATGTAGGGATTTCTTCTAAGGTTCAAACCCTCTGCTGGCACGAATTCCCCATCCCTGGTTTCTCTTGGTGCAGAATCCTACTCCCAACAAAATAGACACTAAACTGATTTCTATTCTATACTAGGCTGGACTGAACTCTTACTGATATTACTGTTTGACTAAACTGACTTGAGTTCAGTGGATTTTTTGGACTGACAGAATACTACTGAGTTCTGTTAGCTGATTGAGTTTACTGATGTCTGAACTGAATACTGAACTAGACTAGACTAATACTGGGTCTACTGAGTTTTCCTGAGTCCTATAACCGACTGAGAGTACTAGGATCGTGATGTGACAGAGATTATTCTGTAACTGACACTGGTTCTTGGCAAACAGCTAAATTGTCAGGTATTAAATATCCCCAGGACACGATAACATGAAAAGAAAGCATCACATAATCTTTCTTAGCATAAACATGCACATTGAATTCATAATGCATCTATAGAGACATCTTATCAAACACTTGCATGGTATAAATTGAAAATAAGCTAGCATGACATGATCCATTTCCCTTATTAGTTCACATGAACAATACATCAAGCACTTGGTGAGCATAATATATGCACATAATAAGTGAACATCAAGATTTACTTCAAATTTCACAATTTCAAGGGGTTTAACATATATCCATATGAATATACACACATAGTAATCAATCCCACATAAAACACATAATAATTCATGAAATGGAAATCTAACTCATATACTAATCATGAATACAATTTAATTACAATCATGGATATCATGAATTCAAACTACTAGAAATTTAAAAGAGATTCTTGGACTCCAAGCGTGTAGGAACCCTTGGATGAACACTTCGCATACCTTAGTTGGTGAATTCTTAAAAATTAATGGTAGAATCTGAATCCTTGATTTTGAATTTAATTCACCTAAGGTTTTTTTCTTGAGCAATTTGTGAAAGAATGAATAAAACTTGCTAAAACAAGGCTAAATTTTGTGTTATGGGGGCTGAAGGGAATGGAAAAAAGCTTAATTAACCCTGAGGATGCATCTTTTTAATGACTGTAAATTAAAACATCGACGCACAGGCCGACGCGCCGCATCATTGGCATCGATGTGATAGATAATGCATCACGTCGAGTGCATATCAGATCACTGAAATTTGATACTGGGAGATGGGGAAAACATTTATCAATGCGATAGTAGATGTGCCGCATCAAGATCGCATTGACCCCATAGTTTAGGACTCCAAAGGTGCCTCAAATGAAGTACGAAAAATCTAAAACTTATCCGGGAATACCTACGAACATTCCTGATCATGAAACAACCTAAAGATCGATACTTTAAGGTCATAACGGTCGTGAAATTGGATTACTATCTTTTGAAGGCTAAAATAACACTAAGTCAGAATGCTTAGCAATAATTTTCTAAGTCTGAGACCCCCTTAACAAGCTTAAAGGATTGAATTAAGCTAAGAATTTTATGGGGTCTTACATTAGCTACCCCTTGGGAACATTCGTCCTTGAATGAGACTGACTAAGTTGAGAATACTAGTAGACTGAACTTACTTATTGAACATGTACATCTAAAACATGATTATCTGATTGACATTACTGACATACTGAATTTCATACTGAACATGCATATTTTATGTAAGAGTATATGTCTAGTTGATTCATGAATTCATGACTGGGATTACTGATAAGCTGAGTTTCTCATACTGAACATGCATATCTGATGCATGATTACATGACTGAACTAACTCATGAACATATGACTGAATATGCAATAGTAACTGGTACCAAGATTGTAATGGAAAATCTAAGCATGAAACTGAATAAGCTTAAGTAGAACTATTACCTTGAGTTGAATCTGAGTTTACGGAGAAGAGGTGAGGATACTTGGTTCGCATATCTGCTTTTGGTTTCCAAGTACTTCCCTCAATGGACTGATTCCCCAAAGAACTTTTACTAGAGGGACTTTTTTGTTCCTAAGTCTGCAAATCTGATTGTCAAGGATTTTGATTGGAATCTATTTGTAAGAGAGGCTGTTCTGAATATCTATGCCCTCTATGGGGACTATGGCTGATGGGTCACCTATGCACTTCTTTAGAAAGGAGACATAAAACACTGGATTGACTGAAGATAGATCTAAAGGCAACTCAAGCTAGTAAGAAACCTTTCCAAAATGATTGAGAATTTGGTAAGGATCGACATATCGAGGATTGAGTTTCCCCTTCTTTCCAAAATGCTTCACTCTTTTTATAGGAGATATTATCAAGTACACATAGTTACCAATCTCAAACTCGAGATTCTTTATATTCACATCTGTGTACAATTTCTATCGGTTTTGAGCTGTCTTAAGCCTTTCCCTGATCAACTGAACTTTCTCTAAAGCATCATATACCAAGTCAGGACCTACCACTACGGCCTCACCCACTTTAAACCAATCAATGGGAGATCTACACCTCCTCCCATAAAGCACCCCAAACAGAGCCATCTGAATACTGGAATGATAGCTCTTGTTCTATGTAAATTTAATCAAAGGCAAGTGGTTATCCCAACTACCCTTAAAGTCTATCGTACACACTCGCAGCATATCCTCTAAACTATGAATGGTCCTTTCTGCTTGACCATCTGTCTAAGGATGAAAGACTGTACTGAGGTGAATTCAGGTACCAAGACCCTTTTAGAATACTTTCCAAAAATGAGAGGTGAACTGGGTACCTCTATCTGAGATAATAGATAATGCCTTGATATAGTGTTTGGCATAATTCTCGACTGAGTAAGAGGTATGGATTGGTAGAAAATGAGCTGATTTTGTCATCATGTCTACAATGACCCAAAATGAATCATGTTGATGACGAGTACGAGGCAAACCCGTCACAAAGTCCATGTTCACTTCATCCTATTTCTAAGTGGGAATGCTAAACTTTTGTATGGATCCACTAGGTCACCTGCTGACATGTTGAGCACTTAGCCACAACCTCTGCAATATCTCTCTTTATCCCACTCCATTAATAGATCTCTCACAAATCACGGAATATCTTAGTATCCCATGTATGAATAGAGTAGCGTACCCCATGCACTTCTGCAAAAATTTGCTGCCTCAAGTCATCTACGTCTGACACACATAGTAAACCCTGACAATGCAAAACACCATTTCCCCCTTGAGATAAAACCTCTACCTTCTGATCTCTAACTGATTCTTTCAACTTGACCAGACTGGGATCCCTATCCTACTTTTCCTTCACTTCAGAAACTAGGGATGATTCTGAACTACTCTGCACCCATACACTACCTTATGTTGAATCAACTAAGCGGACACCTAGTCAGGCTAGCTTATGAACTTCCTGAGCTAACTTTTTCTTACTGTCCTCGACACAAGCGATACTACCCATATATATTCTACTAAAAGCGTCAGCTACTATATTGGACTTGCCCGGATAATACAGGACACTCATGTCATAGTCTTTAAACAACTCCAACTACCTTCTCTGATGAAGGTTAGGTCTTTTTGATAGAACACATACTGCAGACTCTTGTGGTCAGTGAACACATCAACTTGCACCCCATACAAGTAGTGTCTCCAAATTTTTAAGGAAAAAATTATTGTTGCTAATTCAAGATCATGAGTAGGATAGTTCTTTTTATGGGGCTTAAGCTGTCTAGTGGCGTAGGCTATGACCTTACCTCTCTGCATTAGAACACACCCCAAACCAACTCTGGAAGTGTCAAAATACACAACAAATTCATCTAAACCATCTGGTAAGGTCAACACTGGAGCTGTAGTGATTCGAGTCTTCAACTCCTGAAAACTCTTCTCACAAGAATCTGACCACTAGAATTTGACCTTCTTCTGCGTCAATCTGGACATAGGGGATACAATAGAAAAAAAATCCCTCAACTAACCATCGGTAATATCCGGCCAAACCCAAGAAACTCCTGATATCTAATGGAGAGATGGGTCTGGGCTAGTTTCTTACTACTTTGGTCTTTTGGGGATCAACTCTAGTGTCATTGCTGGAAATAATATGGCCGAGGAAAGCTACTAACCTTAGCCAAAATTCGTACTGACTGAATTTAGTGAATAACTGATGATTTTTGAGAGTCTATAATACTATTCAAAGATGGTTTATATGATCATGCTTATTGTGGGAGTAGACAAGAATGTCATCTATGAAGACAATAACAAATATTCCCAAGTACTTGTTGAACGCCCGGTTCATTAAATCCATGAAGGCTGTTGGGGAATTGGTAAGACCAAAGGACATGACTAAGAATTTGAGTGACCATACCAAGTTCTGAATGCTATTTTTGGGATGTCACATTCTCTGACTCTGAGCTAATGATAGCCTGATCTGAGGTCTATCTTAGAGAAATACCTGGCACCCTAAAGTTGGTCAAATAAGTCATCGATTCTGGGAAGTGGATACTTGTTCACTGTGACTTTATTTAGCTTATGATAATCTATACATATTCTGAGAGAACCTTCTTTCTTTTGCACGAATAAAACTGTTCTTCCCTATGGGGATACACTGGGTCTAATAAATTCCTTATCAAAGAGATCTTTTAACTGCTCTTTTAATTCTCTGAGTTCTGTTGGATCCATTCTGTATGGCAGAATAGATATGGGATGAGTATCTAGAAGAAGATCGATTCTGAAATCAATTTCCCTTTTGGGAGGAATTCCGAGAAGATATTTGAGAAATATATCTAGAAATTCATATGCTACTGACACTGACTTAAGAGTAGGGATTTATGAACTAGAGTCCTGGACTCGAATGAGATGGTAGACACATCCCTTAGATATCATTTTTCTAGCCTGAAGGTAAGAAACAAGCTGACCCCTAAGTGCTGAAGTACTACCCCTCCACTCTAGGACGGACTCATTTAGAAACTAAAACTGAACAGTTTTATTTTTCCAGTCAACTGAGGCATAGTAGGAATAAAGCCAATCCAAGCTGAGAATAACATCAAAATCAGTCATCTCTAATTCGACTAAGTCTGCTGAAGTGACTTTCTGAGATATCATAACCGAGCAGTTCCTGTATACCCACCTAGCTATGATAGATTTACCCACTGGGGTTGAGACTGAGAAAGGCTCTGCTAGAATTTTGGGACTGACTCTGAAATCAACTGCTATAATGGAGTAACAAAGGACAAAGAAGCTCCTGGATCTTGCAAAGAGTAAATATGCAAAAGATAAGATTGCAGCTTACCAGTGAACATATCAGGAGAACTTTCCTAATCCTATTAGGACTGAAGAGCATAGAGTCTATTTGGGCATTGCCCGGTAGTGGCACTAAAAGAGGCACCCTATTGATTCAGGTGACCGAACTAAGCTGGGGGACGGTCTTGATGAGTCTGTGAACCCACCTAAGGACACTATCTGACCTTGTGTCAAATCTTTCCATATCTGAAACATACATGATTGCCCTCTCTGTAGAAACCTTGGTGGTTTCTGCCACACTTCTGATAAAGGGCATTAGTTCGGGCACTGCTAACATTACTCTGGGGTTTAAGGCCTAATGCCCTATCTCTGTTGCTGTCTTTGAATTTTAGCATAGGATAACTAGCTGAGGACGGAGCTGGGACTGAAGATTTCGATCAAAACTGAAATAATTCCCACCCTTTAACTTAGGCAGAGCGAAGTTGAAACTACCTATTCTTGCTCTCTTTCTCTCCCTCTCCTCTTTATTCTTGGCCTTTTCTATTTGATGAGCATGGACCATAAGTCTGGATATATCCATCTCATTAATAAGAATTGTGGTCCTACACTCTTTGACCATGCTGCTAGACACTCCTCATAGAAACTTACTCATCTTAGATCTGCTATCTGCTACCATGTACGGGGCATATCAGGCTAACTAAGTAAACTTGAGATAATACTATTGTACCGTCATATTGCCCTATTTCATGTTAATGAACTCCAACACCTTTACCTCCCTCAACTCGAGGGGAAAAAACTATCCAAAAAAGAAACCGCAAACTCTTCCCACTCTCTGGGCCCTGCATCTGTGGCCCTTTCTGCTTTTCACTGTTTGAACCATGATTATGCCACATCCTGTAACTGATATGTGTCCCACTCAACACTCTCAACAAAAGTCACCCCCATAATATCAGTAACTTTCTACACCTGATCAAAAAATTCCTAAGGGTCCTCATCTGACTTAGACCCGATAAATGGTGGAGGGTTCATTCAGGTGAAGTTTCAAATCCTGGAAGCAGCAGTATTAGACACTGGGTTGGCCGGGATAGCAATTGGGAATTTATTCTGGGCTTCCACAGAATGAGATAGGGTGGTGAAAGATGCTCTGAACTCAGCGTGAGAGATATGTTAGTCCAGAGGATTTGGCTGGACAGGATGGGGTTCTGACTGGTCTCCCATTCCTCTTCCCTTTTCTATTTCCTTAGTCCTCTTTGAAGGCATATTATGTAAACAGAAGAGAAAGGATTATACTGAGAATTTAACAGAATCTCATGCTCACTCACACGACATGAATACTGAAAGAAGGGAAACTTTTCCTAAAATATCTCATAGCATTCTATCCATAAGTGTGGTGCACAATACACCCATGCACAAGACTCTACTAGATGTGGCTTTCAGACTTCCTAGGACTCTATTGAACCTTAGGCTCTGATACCAAGTTTGTAACACCCCGAGTCTATACCCCAGACACTAACTCTTGACTGCTACCTGCTGTAATAATTGTGTAATAATACCGTAATAATTGCAAAATTTAGGGGAAACTTGCCACAAGGTTCAAATCTAAAATTAATACTGAATATGTTATCACAATAAAAAAACTGAATATCAATACTGAAAACTGAACAACTGTCTGAAAATACTCTAGTCTGAAAAACCTCTAAATTGTCTGAACAGTAGAGTTGATGGGACAAGTCCCCAACTAACTCTGACTACTAAAAATAAACTGAAATGCTGAAAACAATCATATTCTCGGACAATGAGGACTCACCACTAACCTTATCTACTGAGAATCTAAACTGCAAGGGTGCTCTGGAGCCCGTGCGTATGAACCTATGATATAAAACATCATAGCGCAAAAGGAAAAACATGCGTCAGTACTTTAAATGTACTGGTATGCTCAGTGACGTAGGCTGAGATGCATGGGTTCATATGTATAAATAGTGCTAACTGAATAACAAGAGTATGACTGAATGAGAGTACATGCATGAATAGGTAGATTGTAACTGAGATCATGATAACACTGAATACTGAGTCTGAATACTGATTAACTAATATCTGAGTTTACTGATACTGTATTAGTGATAACTAAATGACTTTATCTGACAGTCATGATTTTTATGGAACTATACTAAGTTCCGTAAAGATCTGAGTGACTGTAAGTGACTGTCTTAAATCTATAGAACTGAACTGAGTTCTATACTGACACTGAATCTAAAACTGAGACTGTGGGAGGTAATCATCTAAGTGACATGCCCTTTTCTGAATAGATTGGGGTCCAACCTGTAACCCCAGTTGGATGGGTATCAATACTGTACCATGGGTAGAGATAAGCTGTGTGTTTACCCTCTATGATAGGAAGCTCTTTTGTCAACCCTCGATGGCAGGATAACTCGAATAAGATTTATCCACCCTCATAATATCTGGCAGGAAGATATCTTAACTTACACTGGCTACGTAGTTTTGTAATGCAGGGATTGCTACTAAGGGTCAAACCCTCTGCTGGCAGGGATGACCCTATCCCTAGGTTTGCTCGGTGCTGAATCATACTCCTAACTGAATAGACACTGGACTAATTTTTATTTTGTACTAGGCTGGACTGAACTTCTACTAATATTATAGTTTGACTCAACTGAACATAGTTCAGTGGATTCCATGGACTGATGGAATACTACTGAGTTCTGTTAGCTGACTGAGTTTACTGAGGTCTAAATTGAAAACTGAACTAAACTGGACTAATACTGGGTCTACTGAGTTTTTTTGAATCCTGTAACTGATTGAAAGTACTAGGATTGTGACGTGACTGAGATTATTTTGTAACTGACACTGGCCCTAGGCAAACTGCTAAATTATCGGGTATTAAATACCCCCAGGACTCGATAGCATGAAAATAAAGCATTACATGATATTTCCTAGCATAAACATGCACATTGAATTCATAATGCATCTATAAAGACATCTTATCAAACACTTTCATGGTATAACTTCCAAATAAGCTAGCATGACATGATTTTCTTCCCTTATTAGTTCACATGAACAATTCATCAAGCACTTGGTGAGCATAATATATGCACATAATAAGTGAGCATCAAGATTTACTTTAAATTTCACAATTTCAAGGGGTTTAACATGGATTCATAAAAATCTACACATATAGTAATCAATCCCACATGAAATGTATAATAATTCATGGAATAAAAATCTAACTCACATACTAATCATGAATGCAATTTAATTCCAATCATGGAAATCATGAATTCAAACTATTTGAAATTTGAAAGAGATTCTTGGACTCCAAGGGTGGAAGGAACCCTTGGATAAACACTTCACATACCTTAGTTGGTGAATTATTAAAAATTAACGGTAGAATCTGAATCCATGAATTTGAATTTAATTCACCCAGGGTTTTGTTCTTGAGAAATTTATGAAAAAATAAGTATATCTTTCTAAAATAGAGCTAAATTTCATGTTATGGGGGAAGAAGGGTGTGGGAAAAAGACTTAATTAACCCTGAGAATACGGCTATTTAATAACTGTAAACTAAAACATCGATGAAATGACCGACGCACCATGTCATTGGCATCGACGCGATATCTAATACGCTGCGTCGAGTCCATGTCGTCTCACTAGAATTTAACGTTGGGAGCTGGGGAAAATATTTATCAATGGGATAGTCGATGCACCACATCATCATTGCATTGACTCACTAGTTTAGGACTCCAAAGGTGTCTCAAACGAAGTCTGAAAAATCTAAAACTTATTCGGGAACATCTACGGACATTCCTGATCATGAAACAACCTAAAGATTGATACTTTAAGGTCATAAGGGTCGTGAAATTGGATTTCCAACTTTTGAAGGATGAAATAATACTAAGTATAAATACTTAACTAGAATTTTCTAAGTTTGGGACCCCCTTAACAAGCTTAAAGGACTGAATTAAGAAAAGAATTTTGTGGGGTCTTATAAAAGGCAGCCCTGAATTCAGCATGGGATACATTCTCATTCAGAGGATCGCGGGCTGGGATGGCTGTCTATCATTTCTGTGGGAATTACCTCGACGAGGAGGCACATTAAACTGTCATGTAAGAGTACGAGTTAAAAGCAGATAAAGATACTGTAAGTGTGATAGATCATGAAAGAAAGAGATAATTACCTAAAAATGTCCCGAAGCCCCTTGCTAAAAAATGTGGCGTGCTTCACACCTATGATCAAGACTCTACATAACGCGACTTATCTAAATCCCTAGGACTCTTATAAATCCTAGACTCTGATATCAAGTTTGTAATGCCCGAAAACCTGGTCTCTGGATGTCACACGGTGCTCAAGACTACGAGTAGCCTTAAGCTAACCTTGTCTGCCTTCTACTAAGTCTGAATCTCATAATACGGAAATATAGACATAAAATTCATTCTAAACATGGAAAACTGCCTGAGTTAACTAAGAATAATCTGAATAAAATGTCTAAAAAACCAATACTGTATGTCTGAATCGTATCTAGCAGTCCAACAAGCCTCTACTAATAATAACTAGAGAGCCACTAGGAAAATCTCCCAACTGACTCAAACTTTCTGAAAAGAAAACTAAATCATATAAGCTAAAAATCTAAATATCTAAGTTCCCGAACTATGAGGACACACTAACTGTCGGGATATAGATGGATATGCTCGAAATTACTCACACTACTAGAACTGAGCACCTGAATCTACATTATGAGACAATTTAGCACATAGACATATATTTGGATCAGTACTTTGAGGATGTACTGAGTATAAAAGGGGTGAATGCATAAGTAAAACATTATCTCAACAATTATATCAATTTGCAAAGGAAATCATGCTAAAGGTAAATGACTCACATAAGCTGGAATATCTGAAAGCTGAAAATCATAATTCATGAGTAGTAAATCATACTTAATAAATCTAGTGAGTCATACCATTTAGTTCTAAAAGTTGTACTAGTGATCTGTCTATAAATCATGTTGCCTAAGTGTAGAAAGGACCCAGTTTTATATTTAAAATATGAAAGCTGAAGTATGTAGCTAATATATTTATGTAAAGCTTAATCTGAGTAAAGTTGTGAGTCTTTACACTTATTTTTCTAAAATCTTTTCTTACTAATAGGGAATTATCTTAAAAACTTTTCTGCAAGGGAGGTTCTTCTAACCGACATAAACCATGTGAGCTAACATGGAGTCTAACATCTTGTTCCCCTATGGGAAAAAGTTCACGATAAGGAGAGGTGTCATACTCTTTCCATGGAGTATAACCTATTTAGGTGATCACATTTGTACCTGTCACCCATATAGAAATGGAAATAATCAGAATTTGTACCTATGTTGGCTACGTAGTTCTATGGAAGATAGGGCACAATAATCTCACACTTCTAGCTCGGTGCTAAATACTACTCCTTTTTAATCTGTATGCTCATTATGTTGGAAATCCACTTTAAAAGCTAGCATAAGGGTTATTACGAAATCAGTTATGCATTTATCTGATTCAATCTTTGAACTATTCTGATTTTTAAAATCTGTAATAAATCTGTAGTGTTGATTCCAAAACTTATCTGATGATTGAAAGATTAAAGCTTTATTGAAAATCTTAAAATATTCTGATTATAGGATGCTTAAAGCATCTTCTTTCTGGAAATATCAACATATAATCTTGGACTTAATAACCCATGCATCAAGTTCATGTCAAAATATCATAAAGTTCATGTTTGATATTGAGAGTAATGATAATTCAATTGAAAACCTAAAATTTACTGCAATAAGCGTGGAAATATAGAAATAGACATGCAATTCAACTTCATGAACACTTGAAATCTCAGAATCTTGCAAATAGCAATAATGGGTATAAACCCTAATTCGAAACTCATGTATAATCATTCAAAATTATATAAATTTAAAATAAAAGCTTGATTTTGGGAACAAAGATGAAAGATTTATCCTTGCTCATAAACTCCACATACCTTAATTGATAAAATTTCTAAGAAAGCTTGAACTTGAATCCCTATTTGTGCTTTTGATGATGAACTCTTGATTTTCTTGATTTAGGAATCCTCAATTTTAAGTTTTCTTGGAGTAATAATGGAGGAAATTTATTTCTTGAAGGGTAAGCTTTTGAGCTCTAGGGTTTTTCTTTGAGAGAGAATGGATGAAAATAAGTATAAAGTGCTTAAAATAGGCTTTAATCCCTTGTTTTGGATGAATTGAGGGCTTGGGAAGTGCCCTATTTAAAATTTAATCGTAACTGGAATAAGGGAGATATTCCCAATTTTGTATGCCACTGCGATGCTCCACTATCATGGGGGCTCGCTGGAATTCGACAACAGGATACTGGACATTCTACGCGATGCGAAGCTATCGTGGTGCACTACTGAAATGCCAATTGGTCCATCACTGCGAAACGCCACTATTGTGGTGAGCCAATGGAAATTGACAATTGGGAAGTAAGGCTTCACCGCGATGTGAGCTTATTGCGGAGGTCCACTGGAATCGGACAATTGCCATTTTGCAAGCCACCGCGATGCGATGCTTCTCTAATTGGGATACTGTTTTACTAAAAATGTCATAACTTCTCATCCGAGTATGGAATTTGGGTGAAATTGGTATCGATGGAAAGCTTATTCAATTATCTACACCATGGAGGTTCTAAATCTTTAAAATTTCACATACAACAATTGTTATTCATTTTTGAAGCTAACCAGACATCTTCCTTCTTCGAAACTCATTTCCATTAGAGAGATGCATCGAATTACAGAGGTGAAAAAAGAATTCTATGGTAGTTAATCCTCTAAAAGGTATTTTAACTCTCTTGAGAAGCTTGAATTTGCAAAGATACCGAAGTTGAAGCAATGGTATATACCAAGAAATAGAGAGTTTCCTACACTCCAGAACCTTTTAATTGATAATTGCCCCAAGTTGATGTGGAAGTTTCCTGAAAATCTTTGTTCACTAATAAGATTGAGAATTTCAAAATGTTCTAAACTCAATTTAGAGACACCTACCCAACCTTCTAGTTTAAAAAAATTTGAACTTTTTGGTTCTTCTAAGGTTGGAGTTGTTTTTTATGAGGATGAACTGTTTACATCCCATCTTGAGGGAATGAAGAAGATTGTTGATCTTGATATTATATATTGCAACTCTGTTACGTCCTTACCTATTTTCATTCTGCCGAATACCTTGAATATAATAATTATATCTCGTTGTCAGAAATTAAAATTGGAGGTGCCAATTGGTGAGATAATTTATAGCGATTATTGCAACATTTTTCTTAATAGATTGAGTCTGGAAGAATGTGATTCTATAGATGATATATCATCACCTGAGTTGGTCCCAAGAGCACGCACTTTAACAGTGTGGCGTTGCCACAACCTTACTAGGTTTGTTCCTACTACTTGTACTGAAAGACTCGACATTTTGTCTTGTGGGAATCTTGAAATGCTTTCGGTGGAAAGTGGGACCCAGATGACGTTATTGCATATTAGAAACTGCAAAAAGCTAAAGCGGCTACCAAAACGTATGCAGGAACTCGTTCCATCTCTTAATACATTGCTACTGCAACATTGTCCAGGAATAGAGTACTTTCAAGGAGGATTTCCCTCCAATTTACAAGTCCTTCACATCATCTATTGTGTGAAACTAGTGAACGGCCAAAAGAAATGGCATTTACAGAGGCTCCCCTGTCTCAGAGAGTTACTCATCCACCTCAATGGTAATGACGAAGATATTCTTGGTGGTGAGAATTGGGAGTTGCCTCACTCTATTCAAAGTCTTACCATACGCAATGTGAAAATAGTAAGTAGCCAAGTTCTCAAAAGTCTCACCTTTCTTGAATCTCTACATACTTGTAATTTACCTCAAATTCAGTCACTGCAGGAAGAAGGGCTTCCCTCTTCTCTCTCTGAGCTACATTTACATCGCCATCATGAGCTTCATTCACTACCGACTGAAGGTCTTCAATATTTGGAGATGATTGATTGTGTAATAAATTATACAAATTTCTTTCCCTAATTTGTGCTCTATAAATGTAAATAATATTCTAGATGATTTCTAGTAATTTAGCTATCTAGTTACCTTAGTTAGCACTTCCTTTACTTTTATATACATCTATGTAAACTTTGGATAATAAATAAGACTAATACACTGCTACTTCTTTATCTCTTGAACCTTTATTGTATCCGAGACTTTCTAAACTTCAACGAGTCTTCTCATCTCTTTCAAGTTTTCTTTTTGGTTCTATGGCATCCATGGTGAATCCAAGTGATTCTACTATCCTTTCTAATAACACCAGCCATATGGTGTAATTTAATCCCAGTTCTCATCTTCCCCTCAAACTTACTAGTCCAATGAACTTTGTCATTTGGAAAGAGCAGGTCGAATATCTCATGTTCGTTCATGATCTCTACTTCTATCTCGATGGAACCTTAACAAAACCATCAAAAATGGTAACCCTCAACAACAAGAGGTACCCAATCCCAAGTACAAACTCTAGTTTCTCCAAGACTAGTTGATACGAAATGCCTTAATGGCATCTGTTGATCTTACAATTACCTCTGCAATCGCCAAAACATCTACCTCAAAGCAAGCGTAGGACACACTACATAACTTGTATGCTAACAAATCACATAAAAGGTTTTTTAGTCTTCTAAAACTCTCTGGCCACCATTATAAGAAAACTCTCGCAGTATGACAGAGTACTTACGCGAGATCAGGAATGTTACTGATGAACTTGTAATGTTTGGAAATTCGTGTAGTGAAATTTCTAAATCATGAACTAAAACATTTCGGTAAACTAAAAATTAATAGAAATATGAATGCTATATGTAATCACAAGTTAAAGCCGAATATGATGTAAAACTATACTAAGGATTATGTATTAATAAAGGGTCTAAAATTATGAGATATGAACTGATGCAATGAAAAATTATAAACATGTACCGTATACAACTGAATAATTGAATACAAGGTCATGAATGTCTGAACTGAAACATAAGTTGAACATAAACTTGTATGCTAACAAATCACATAAAAGGTTTTTTAGTCTTCTAAAACTCTCTGGGCACCATTATAAGAAAACTCTCGCAGTATGACAGAGTACTTACGCGAGATCAGGAATGTTACTGATGAACTTGTAATGTTTGGAAATCCGTGTAGTGAAATTTCTAAATCATGAACTAAAACATTTCGGTAAACTAAAAATTAATAGAAATATGAATGCTATATGTAATCACAAGTTAAAGCCGAATATGATGTAAAACTATACTAAGGATTATGTATTAATAAAGGGTCTAAAATTATGAGATATAAACTGATGCAATGAAAAATTATAAACATGTACCGTATACAACTGAATAATTGAATACAAGGTCATAGATGTCTGAACTGAAACATAAGTTGAACATAAACTGAGGACTATGGAAGCTAACAATAATTGTCAAGCCCTAATCTGAGATAATTTGGGTCCAACTTGTGACCCATGTTGGAAGGGTGCTAGTACCTTGCCAAGGGTACCAATAATGGCTAGCATGGATACACTAAAATGATGCCCTGAAGGACTAGGGTGTCAAGTCTAAAATTGGCAGGTGACCCCTTATAACCTATTGTGGTGATGTAGTTCTGGAACTCAGGGACTGCTACTAATGGTCTCTACCTAACTGATAGGGGAACCATCATCTCTGTGTTCACTCAATGATAAGTATTACTCCCAACCGAACAACACTGAAGCATAAAGTTGAACATGAACTGATAACTGATATGGTCAAGTCATGGTATTCTAAAAATAATAATTCATGTATAATATGAAGTATTCAAAAACATGTAAATTGATGTATATCCGAATTCCTAAGTATTGGATTTTCATAACCCACCAACTTTGACTAATGCAACTGAACATAATAATATTAAAAGCTAATCATAGTAGGGAATTTCATGGATAAATCTCAAAATTCAACAATTGATCATAATATGGAATTTCATGATTCTTGAATATGGGAAGATGCTATTCTTATGAGAAAACCTATATTCACGATTTAATTACAAAATAAACAGATGAAATTAAAGAAAACTCATATAGCTTGATCATATACTTGAAATCTTAACTAATATTATGTAGAGCATGCTTGGATTGGAGAATAGCATGAATGATATGATGTGGGCCTATGAAACCATGAATAACCATTATAACATGCTTATGAGTGACAAATATATCATAGGGAACTTAATTTAAACTGGGAGTACTAATTTGGGTAAAGCCCTAGTTTATGAAGATCATAAAATTCATGAACAAAATCATAATTTGGGAATGAGGATGAAAGGAGATCCTTATTGAATACCCACATATTTGATTACTCTTGATTCCTGAATTAATTTTTTGAGGATTTGGACTTGGAGATGAAAATTCCTAATTTCTTGCTTTGGAGAAGAGAAAATCGCATATTCTTTGAGAATTTCATGAGTTGTGTTCAGAATGAGGGATTTGGGGTTGTTTTGGATTTATATTAATCCTTAAAATAGTTTAACACGACGTAATTTTGGGGTTTAAAGAGTGATAAAATACCTAAAAACCACTTTGAAAATGTTATAAGAGTGCAGAGCTGTCCCAGTTGACGGTTTGGGCAACAGATCTTCACTCCCATGACCAACCGTCACTCTAAATGTTCCAAAATTACAAAATTTTATTCTTGGTGATTAAGAGAGATGGTATTTCTTGATGGTCCATCTCTGGTGGGGAGGTCCTTCAGCGAGGCCATCGCGCCCTGACAGACAAATACCCTTGTGGTAATTGGGCATAACTTTTTACTTCGATATCGAATTAAAGAAAAATTGGTGGAATTGGAAAGCTAATTAATTTATATATGTTTTTATTGGTTTTGATATCAAAATCTCTCATAAATATAAAATTTAGGATCATTTGAAGTTGGCTATAACAAGATACTTCACAAGAAGTCAATCGGTAATAGAGGTTTTGACTTGGCCATGAGCTGAGAGTTACTTGAGGCCTTAATATTGTCCAAATCACAGATAAAACTACTAAAACATGATGTTTTATTTTGAATTATCTTAAATCAAGGTTCTAATAGTAGCTTGGATTTTTAGGGAGTTACAGAAGTGCATCAAAGGGGAGGATGGAAAAGTACTAGTTGAGGATTCCCTCATTAGGAAGAGGTGGAAATCCTATTTTCCTATACTTTTGAATGATAAGGGGGATAATGATTTAGCGATGGGGGACTTTGATAACTCAGAAGGGTGTCACGATTATGGTTATTATAGGCGTATTAAGACGGAGGAGGTTAAGAGGGCTATTCGTAGGATACGTCAGGGTATGGCCATTAGGCCAGACGAGATTTCTTTAGATTTTTGAAAAAGAACGAGTAGAGAAGGTTTAGAGTGGCTGACAAGGTTGTTTAATATTATTTTTAGGGCAATGAAGTTTCCAAAAGCTCGGAGATGGAGTACGATAATTTTATTGTATAAGAACAAAGGGGACATTCAGAGTTGCAATAACTATAGGGGTATTAAGATATTGAGTCATATTATGAATGTTTAGGAAAGGGTGGTAGAGTTGAGGCTGAGGACGATTTGACTATTTCTAAGAATCAGTTCAGTTTCATGCCTGGTAACTAGAGTACTGAGGCCACTCACCTCGTTAGGAGATTAGTGAAGCAATTTAGGGAGAGAAATAAGGACTTGCACATAGTGTTCATTGATCTTGAGATGGTGTATGACAATGTCCTTAGGGAAATTCTATGGAGGTGCTTGGAGGTTAGAGGCATGACCATGGCATACACTAGGTCGATTCAAGACATGTACTGTGGTGTGAAGACTAAAGTGAGGAAAGTAGAAAGAGATTCAGAGACTTCCCTATTTTGAAAACGTTGTACTAGGGATCGGCTCTGACCCTATTTTTATTTGCCTTGGTTATGTTGTTTTGACGTGACATATTAAAGGGAAAGTCCCTTAGTGTATGTTATTTGCTGATAAGTTGTACAGATTGATGAAACATGAGGATGTGTTAATGATAAGTTGGAGGTTTAGAGAAAGATCCTTGAGTCCAAAGGATTTAGGTTGAGTAGGACCAGGAGAGAGTACTTGGAGTGTAAGTTTAGTGATTTGTCACATGAGGCTGACGTGGTGGTGAAGCTGGATTCTCAGGCCATTCAGGAGAAGAAGAGTTGAAAGTATCTTGGATCTATGATTCAATGTAATGGTGAGATTGATGAGGATGTCACACACCATATTGGTGAAGAATGGTTAAAATGGAGGCCTACTTCAAGGGTCATGTGTGATAAGAAGTTGAATCCTAAGCTTAAAGGAATTTCTACAGAGTGGCGGTCCGATAGGCTATGTTGTATGGGGTGGAGTATTGGCCAGTTAAGAACTTCTACATCCAAAATTTGAAGGTGGTAGAGATGAGGATGTTGTGATGGATGTATGGGCTTACCAGGAGTGATAGGGTTAGAAATAAGATTATTCGAGAGAAGATGGGAGTGGCTTCAATATAGGAAAAGATGTCTAGAAGTGAGGTTTCTATAGTTCGGACATGTGATGAGGAGGGAAACGAATGCTCCAGTTTGGAGTTGTTAGAGGCTAGCTATGGATGGTTTTAGGTGGGTTAGAGGTAGTCCAAAAAAATATTTAAGAGAGGTGATTAGACATGATATGGAGCAGTTACTACTTAAGGAGGACATGACCCTTGATAGGAAGGTGTGGAGGATGCGAATTAGGATAAAGGGTTAGTGGGTAGGAGTTCTTCTGTATTAGTAGGTAATAATGATTATGTTTGTATCTATGCATGTTGTTGCTTGTTCATGGTATTTTGGTGTTGTCTTCAATTTCGAATAGAGAGTTTATAGTATTACCTTTAGGGTGCCTTTTCTTCATTATTATCTAGTAGTGTGGTATCCCAATTTTGTTGTGTGTTTTTATATTTTTGTCATGACCCGAACTTAAGCCCTGGCCGTGACGGGCATCCCGAGCCATGAAGGCCCGAGAGACCCCTTAGCATGTGACCATAAGCATAATTCATATGGAAATAAAAATGTGGAATGTAATCAGAAAACATGAAAACCCATAACTAAACTTTATTCTTCATGATAACGATTTGTAGTGAAACCCAAATCCAATTTAAAACAATCCACGAAGCCTCTACTAAACCAAATAAACTAGTCTATCTAAATTGGGAAAAGGCCCCCGGCCAGACCATATAACAACTGAAACTACCATACAGATAAGATGCCTTTTGAAGTAAGGGAGGCTCACCAACTCTGACTATCTAGCAAAAATCTACTATTGAGCTGGGCTACGGTACTTTGCCTCAGAACCTGTAGGGGAAGGGGGTTGATACTTAGAAAGTACAGGTAAGCAGAACAACCCAAAATAACGTATGATTCGTGTAAAATAATTGAGGGTATTTCAAAATCAATTTAGCATAGTATATAAGTAAAACACATGGGCATAACTCAAGAGTTTCAAAAAAATCTTGTAAATTATGAACTCAATTCTTCACTTTAGTTCTGATCTAGATGGTACACTCTAAATTTCTGAAAAGTACCCCACAGGCTTTATGGGATCCACCCTTGACTCGATGGCCAAGCCCCCAACCAAAGTTTGCCGCAAGAGTTGGAGTTTCTGATTCTGATACGCCAAAAGGGGAACAAGACCTTTGTATAATTCCTATCTCGGGTCATAATAAACCTGCATCGGCAAAACACCATTTCGGGCAATGAGTTATCTGAACTTGTGCCTTCTTTGGGTAATCATCTAACTCTCTTAGATCCTAATTTTAGCTTTTTAAAAAAAAAACATATTTCATGCATATAAACAATTATTTTCTTATTATGTTAAGGGACTATCACAACAGGGTATCCTCATACCCAAACTTGCAAGTCATTCATATTATACCAAATCATATCCACAACCCTTCTCATTCAAAATTATGTAAATGACCACCAAAAGAATTATTGAATCACATGAAAGTTCTTATTTTCAAAAACATATGAAACTTATGTGAACACACTCTCTTTTCAAGACTTTTAACACATGGTGGTCAATTCTTTCATTAATCACATGCAGTTTCTTCATTACGAAACCATATCATTTAGAATAGAAATCAACTCTTTGAAAAAAATATGAAACAACAATGTATAATAATCAAGAGGCATTTAAAACTCAAGAATTATCATCAATCATAAAACAACCCTAATATTAGAAACACATAAATCTCATGATTAAAAAGGGGACTTACAATTTATGCTCTCAAACCTATTTCACAATTCGTAACATGTTAAGACAATAAATTTTATCACGTTTAAGGAAATTTTGTAAATCATGCTCATAAATCACTTCTCAATACCCATATCATGTATGCACATGATTATAAATCATGCTTATGGAAATACCCTATGACAAATACATACTTTTATCAAATTGGGTTCATGATGCATGATCTTTAAACATTTACCCAAAACTCATTAAATATACATAATTATATATATTTAAAACTTATTAAAATGATAAACTTATGCCCATGAGATTTAGGATACTACCACATACCTTTTGACGGAGAAAAATCGAAGAGAACCTAGGGAGATTTGCCTTTGGAGATCAAAATACTCAAACCCTGGGTGGTTTATCCTCTCTTGCTTTTGGGAAGATGATTTGAGGATTTTGAGAAGTGAAATAACGTGTGTTAAGACCTAAATTTCGTCAATATATGATTAGGAACGATTATATAATAATAAATGGCCTTATTGCCCTTAAAATAACTCAAAATGGAACACTTTATGATGCTTGGGAAAGGTTTGGGGGTGCCAAGACAAAGAAAACCTCAAGGTTTGTGGATCATGGCCAAAGAAAACCTGAGGTAGTGTGCTTTGGCAATTGTTTCGTGACACAGGGACATCACAGACCTTGGACAGGGTCCCACTCAAACACTCATAACTTTTAACTTCAAAATTGGATTGACAAACAGACAGTGGTGTTGCAAAGAAGAGTCAAAGGTATTTAATTTTATATATTATGGGCCACATAACTCATCATATTCTAGAAGTAATGGTCGCTGGAAGTTGACCTAAAAAAAATTATCGACTAAAACTCAACCAGTAAGAAATTTCTCAACTTAACTTTGGGCTAGGAGACTTTTATGACGTATACTCGTCTCCAAAGATATTCTCACACTAAAGAATTTTTATTCACACTTATTTCCAACTAGAAACCATTTTTTTGTCTATATACATATGAAAGACGGTTCAACACTAACCCAAAAAACACGGGGTGTTATAGTTTTTTGTCTGTTTGCTGGTTATACTGTTATCTGTCCTAAGTCGGGGGTCTACCAGAAATAGGCTCTCTATTTCATCTAAGGTAGTGGTATGGACTACATACATGTTATCCTCCGAGACATCACTTTACGAGAATGCATTGGGTATGTTGTTGTTGTTGTTGATTGTATAAAAGTATACAACTAGTATTTTTGTACGTTATTCATTTACATTTACTTTAAAAGTTAATTCTTTATATTTTTAAACGTTATTCATTTAAATAATATTTTGGGGATTATCTAAATCTAGTTTTATCAAATAAATCATAATTAATAAATTAATCAAGTAAATCCGTATATATATTACTTCGGTATTTTTTAAATAACAAGTCTCTGATACCAATTGTAGGGGGTGCGGATTAGGCGCGGTAACTTTACTAGAAAATAAATAGTTATTAGGTAATAAGTATTTATTTTTATATAATGTATTTTGTGAATATTATCGATTGAAATATTTTTCATTTTTATCTTCTTGACTTAAGATGTTTTATTAATTCATATTCTAAATTAGATATTGTCGTAATTAAATTATCTAGTGTTCTAGGATGCTCGTTAGTACTATGTAATCTTTTGTATTCTTGGTATAAACTATATAGTTGGGTTTCGGTTTCTTTTAATGATTTATTCTTTTCGTAAGATGTATCCATTAATTTAAGTAATTATTAAATGCTTTGTGGTAATATTCATTAACTGTTTTTATTTTTTCTTGTATTTTTTATTTTATTAATATATTCAATTTTACTGATATTCATATTTTGGGGGTGATTAAATGGTAGTTGATTAAATGTTTTGCTATAATATTCTTTAGATTTTTCTCTTAGTTTTTGTAAGTCTTCTATATTATTTTTAAGATATTCTATATCTTTTGTTTTAAAATATTCAATTAAATTCGTTTTTATAAGGTTTTCTGTTAATCTTATTTCTTCCATTTCTTGTTCCCAGTATTTTAGATATTCGTAGTTTATCATTTTATTCTTCTAAAGTAAATGTATAATAATCTATTCTATTTGTACTATATTTAATATCTTGTTTGAGGTTATTAATACTACTAACTATTTTTTCTTGTTCTCTTCTTAATGAATTTTTTAAACTATCTAAACTTTTATCTTTGCTTTTTTCTAAATTTTTCAAGGTTTCGTCTATCCATTTTAATTTTTCTATTAGATTTTCCATTATTTCTCTAATTTGTTTTCTATAATTAATTTCTTTATGTAGGTCTTCTTGGTTTTCTCTAATTTTCTTAATGTTTTCTGACATTTTTAGTCTGTATAATATCCATCTGAATCTAAATAATATTGATGTTCATAATATATGCAAAAATTTTCTATATTGTTTAATAATTCTTCCTCTTCATAATCTTGTAATTTTTCCCATATTATTTGCTTTATGTCTATAATTTATATATCTCTAAGTATATATAAAATAAGTATTTTAATATCATCTGTCATTTAAGCTTGATTAAATGCTTTTTCATAATATTTTTTAGTTGTTTGTTTTAGTCTAAGTAATTCTTGCATATTTTCATTAAGGAATTCTATATATTTTATATCTTTAGTTTCCATGTATTTGTCTAAATTTATTTTCATCTGTTTTTCTACTAACTGTATGTTTCTCATATCTTTTTCCCAAAATTCTAAATATACGTAATTTATCATGGTTGACATGTAGGTTTGGTATATATGTGTTTGTAAGTGTAATTAGGTATTTGTGATATGTAATTTATTCTAGTCATATAATATTTACCAATTATTTTTTCTAATATGATTTTTCTTATATCTACTACTTCTATATCCTTAAGTGCATACAAAATAAGTATTTTAAATTTATCTACCATTTCGTCAGATAAATAATTATTCATTTTTCATAAAATTGCTATTTTCAAAATATTCTGTTCAATCAAACACATAACAAAATATGAACATATTAGATTATTATATACTAGATTATTCTTAAATAACATGTTCGTCGGTCACTATTAGCATGGTAATCCAGATACTTTTCCCTTAAACAGCACCTCAACTCTGGCTACTCCCCACCACGGCTTCTTGCCTTATTGGTTTCACCTTTAGGATGGCATAGTTCTTAGAGATTTTTCTCCATTTCCACTTTTCTAATAAACTTCTTAACATGCTATTCTTCGAATAATTCTACTATAAAGTAACTAACATGGAACTTATTTTATCATATCATGATTGTTAGGAATTATGAATTTTTCTATTCATAATACTAAATAAATATACTTGTTCTGGTAAGTTTGATAATCCTAAGTTTTGTTCCTCCATAGATTTTTCCATTGAAATATACCTGTTTTAAAATAAATAAGCAAAATATTTGTTGTAGACAAGAGAGAGATTTTTTGCTTCAACTCATGAAATTTTGTCCTTCTTATGCCTCTGATGTCTTCTATTTATAATGAGAAACTTTACATAATTTTACACGTTTCTAAAACTTTACAAAAAAAATCTAAAGACTTGAAAAGTCTTTTTCTACCTAACCTAATTAAAGTTCTGACATATTTTGCATGAAAGTCTTTACAAAGACTTTAATATCTAACTATAAGACAAAAATTTATAAATGTTTTTGGCTTGAAAAGTCAAAAAATCCTATTCTATCTAAAGACTTTACAAACTTTATACAATAAACTTTACGTAAAGTAAAGTTATGTTATTTTATTCACATGTCTTTTGTTTTTATCTCTTTCTTCCGTATCTGCTTTGGTTATCTTCTATATTTTTTGTTAGTGTAGCATCACATCTAGAATAAAGTTGTGCTTGCCACTACATCTGCTGCATATGTGGTCTTTATATTTTTGGTCAACTTTTTCACAAAATTGATCCATAGGTTCTTCTGAAATAATTCCCTTACTGATAGATCTCATTAATGGTTGTTCTTCTGGTCTGAGGAGTGTTAATCTCCATTTTCTAAGTTCTTCCATGTCATGGTCTCTAACTTTTTTGCAAGTTGAATAAATCAATGCTTGATTCCTTGAATTATATATCCAAACTGACTTTTTATTTGAATAATTATTAAATAACTCTGATAATATATTGCTTATTCCAATAACTCTTTTGTTGCGGTAAAATGCTGGTAACTGCGTTTTTGGTATCTCGGTTTGTTCACATATTTCTTTCAGAATAATATAATCTCTGGTCATACCCATTTTGACCACATTAATAGTCTGTTTAATTTCGTCAAATAATATTTCTACTGGTGCGGAATAGAATCGAACATAGAATAATTGTTCGTTAGTAATTCTCTTGTAAGTTATAAATTCTTTGTGAATTTCTGGAATTCCTGCTAAATCTTCTCCATCGGTTGTGTAAACCGTATATAATAATCCATAATAGTAGCATGATTTAATAAAATTAGGGCTTGTACCTGGTAAGGCAATAAGTTTATTGTAATTTTGACATTTCTGGGTAATATATCCTTTTTGTTGTGCGGCTAGCTCTTCACTTTGAATAGGTTTGGTATTTAATAAGGTTTGTAAGGTGTGTATGTTGTCAATGTATTTACGAGAAGAATAATTGTATATCTGTTTTTTTTTTTGGTTAAGTGATTCAGAATATGTATGTATCTGGGGAGGTGCAAATGCTTCTAAATTTTGTATATTTGATGTATATGGTTTTGAAAATATTTGGCTGAGGTTATAATTCTTTTTCTTTGGTATTCCAGGTCTAGTTTGAGTGACTATATTTTTCCCTTTAGATGTGCCTGCAGCTGTAATTGAAGTTTCGTCAGTAATTTGAGTTTTAAGGTGTTTCTCATCGTCACCTTCTAGGTCTAGTTTTTAAATGTGCTCTTCCTGCACAATATCTTATTTTTTATAGTACTCGACTTGCACTTTTACATTTGTAACTTCAGTAGTTAGTGTAATAACTCGTTCTTGTAATAACTCCATTAGTTTAAACATTTGGAGCAATAAATTAGTCTGGGTATCTTTGGCATCAGCCTCTTCCATTGGTAAATCAGTTTGAGTAGCTTTGTCTTGATAAGTAATCTGCAATGTATTTTTGTTAGTATTGATTACTTCAATTGTAAATGTAAAATTCAGTATATTTTATACTAGTTTCCGAATTTCCTTTGTCGTAACTGAGTTTTGTATTTTTCTTGTTAGCCACCATCATACCTGTGTATTAGCTGTTCTAACAATAAACTTGTTATACACGATAGATGGTTCAAATGCTATTAAACATTTATATAAAGAGCATAATTCTTTTCTATTTATTTCCCATTTTATTTCTGTTTCATTAAACGTTCTTGAATAATATCTACAATGATGTTCTAATTTTTTTTCTTCATACCTATATTTGAGTACTCCTTCATAACTATATTCACTTGCATCAGCTTCTACTATATATGTAAATTTTTTATTTTCATCTGAAAATTGTAATTTTGATAATTCTTTACAAAGTAATTTTATTTTCTGTACCTGTTTTTTGTCTTCTTCATTATATCTATATTCTACATCCTTTTTTATTTTTTTCTGTAATGGTTTTAAGTTTTCTGCTAATTTTGGAATATATTCTCTTACTTGGTTTACTAATCCTAAAAATGATTGTAATTTCTTTTTTGTATCTAATTCTTCTTCTGAATTTATTATTTTTGGACTATATGTTGTTGCATTTTGACTCCACTTTTATATATTTGTATTCCTAAAAATTCTATCTGATTTTTCATAATTTCTGCTTTCTTCTCACTTAAACTTATTCCTGATTTTTCTATTATATCTGTAATTTGTTCTAATAATTTTAAATGTTCTTCTTTAGTTTTTGTATATAATAGTATATCATCTATGTATACTATACAATTAGGTAATTGTTTAAAATAAATATCCATAAAATATTGATATCTACCTGGTGCATTTTTATATCCAAATGGTAGTACATTCCATTCATAAAATCCTTGTGGTACTGTAAATGCGGTTAATTCCTTAGATTCTTCTTCTAACTTTAAATGGTAAAATCCTGATTTACAATCAAATTTACTAAAATAATTATATCCTTGTATTTTTCTTATTTTTAATATCTTGTTTGGTATTGGGTAATTATAATTCATTGTTTTTGCATTTAAATTTCTATAATCAATAACCATCCTACTTTTTCCTCTTTTTTGTTCACTATGTTTATTTACTATAAATGCTGGGCTATTATGTTTACTATTACTTTTTTGTATATACTTTTTTTCTAATAATTCTTCTATATGCATTTTAAATTCTTTTAAATCATCAAAATTATATGTTAATGGTTTCTGGGTTATTATGCTATTTTTATCTATTAATTCAATTTTTGTAGTGGTTTTATATTTTTCCCATCCATTTAATGGATCTTCACTATATAATTGTTCTAATTTTTCTTAATTATTTCTATCTTATTTAGTGAAAATATAGTTATTTTCTTTTTATTTATTGAAAATACGACCAGTTCTATTGTATCTTCGGTATTTTTTATATTTTCTAATTTTTGTGTAATTTTTTCACTTCCTTCTATCCATTCAGTTTTCTTTCTTATTTTATTAGTTACTCTTTTTGCTCTTACTTTCTGTTTATATGGTGTTGTAAACCACCAATCTGTTCTAGTTATTACATGTGGGTATAATTTATCTAAAAACGACATTCCTAAAAGTATATCTTTTGATGTTAGCTCATAATTATAGATTTCTTCTATTGTTAATATTTTATCCCATACTTGTGTTTTTACATTCTTAGCTTTATAAGTAATTAAGCTTCCTTCGTTATTAAATCCTTTGACTATTATTGGTGTCTTTAATTTATCCCATTTACTTTCTGGTAAACAATTATATCTACATAAATTAACTTCTGCTCCTATATCTATCATAGGCGTATAATATCTACTGTAATATCCTTCTACTACTATCTTCATTAATACATATATTTTCATATCATGTTAAAGCTCTTCTTAAGAATAATTTTTCTCTATTGTATGTTATAGATAATTGTGTATGTTCTATATTGTATGGTTTTACTTGTTCTAGCCATTTAATTCCTAATATTATGTCTGCTTTCTGCATTTCTTCCTTTATTTCAAATTCTATTTTCATTTTTCTAACTCCTATTGTTATTTCTTTTTCTGTTATATGTTTAGTGTTTATTAAGCTTCTTGGTAGATCTGGGCATATATTATTATCAGATTTTATTTCCTCATTTTTTACTAGATATTTTGCTATATAATTTTCTTTTTGTCCTGTATTTAAGAGTATTAAATATTTCTTTTCATTTATTGTTCCTGTTATGTAATATTGGTTTAAATTAACTATTGAACTTGTTTCATAACTTGTTCTTTTTTGATGAACTTGATGATTCTGATTTTTCATAAGCTATTCTTTTTGTTGTACTTATTCTATCATTTATTATTTCTAAATCTTTTTCTATGTCTATATTTTTGTAACTATAATCATTATTATCAATTGTTTTTACGAATTGTTCAAAAGGACTTTCTATTTGTATTTTATTAATTTTATTTTTTCCTGTTATTTTGTGTTTTGTAGTTAATACATATAGATTTTTACATCTTGCTGTAAATATTTTACTTCCTGGGGTTAGTTCTATTCCTGATATTTTCCACTATAACATTAATGATTTATCTATATTTTTATATTGCTACTAAATAATTTACACTTATTATAAATTTTAATTTTTGGTATATTAAATTTCCTTTTATATAGTGGAATGATAATAAAGGGGAATGATAATAAAGTATCGAGTTAGATTCTTTCTAATTAAATATAATTCTACTTGTGATAGATCATCAAATGTAATTAATGAAAAATACTTTCATTTTTCTTTTACTTTAATAACTATAACTATGTGTAAGTCTCAAATAAATTAAATATTTATAATTTTTCACCAGTTGTACTTCTCCAGTTAAATTCTTTATTTTTCATTAAACAATCAACATACTAGTAGATCTTTGCAATTAATATAACACTATAACTTTATCTCAAAAAGACATTCAATCTATGCAGATTTCTCATTTCAAACACATTATATAGGTTAATTAATATGACTCAAGCTATGCATACAATCCTATAGTTTTAAATTATGTACTTAACCTCCTTACACAATTGAAATTTTCGCTTAATGCTAGCATGAAAAATATTTAACTTTCATTTTACAAGATTATAATAATTGCTTAATTTTTGAAAAATATGAATTTAGTGTAACTAAGCATATTAAAATACGATAATTGACTGCTTGCCTATGGTGATGCCTGAGAAGGTCAAGAATCAAGATGAATCAAAAGCTATATATTTTTTTTATTTTGGTAAAAAGGACGAATACAATTAAATAAATTTCAGTCATTAATTTTAATTTATGATAAATGTCTTAATCTAATTACAAATTTTTCCTTTAAGAAAAATGAATACAATTATAAAAAGGGAGAGTTGCCGATCCACTAGAAAAAAATATATATCTAAATGATCTAAACTAAGAGCACCACAATGGATTTATTAAAAGAAAAAAGGCGTAATATAGACTTGAAGTATTGAAAATTAGTCCTAGTATATCCTTCTTCTACTTTTTACCTCTAAAATATTCTTCTCATCCACATACTGGGGTGTACACAGACGGATTGATTCAAAATTTTTAAATACCAAACTAAACTATTTGAGTTGAATCTTTAAATCTATAAATCAAACCAAACTAATGAAATTTGGGTGTTTCAACCTCAGTTTTTTGGTTGTTGTTTTTTTTTGGTGTTTTGGGGTTTTCGGATTTTTCCATTAACTTGTGCTTCAATATTTCTTTAGTCATTGCGAGATAAAATTATCTTAGGTATTTTTTTTAAAATAAATAAAAAATATGAAATGAGTAATGACAATAAAATATTCAACATAATGAAATCGTATAAAATAAATATTGCACATCAATAAGTTAAATAAAAATATTTATAATTTAAAAATATTAAATCATGCAAAAATAAGCCTAGTAAGTATTAATTGCATGACTAAATATTAAATAAAAAAATAAATTTAGGTTATATATTTATATGAAACTAAAGAATGGATATCCAACATTCTTATCACTCCTTATGTTATAATTCAATAATTTTGTTAGTAGTGGTATTTATTTGGACTTTATGTGAGTTATTAATATTTATAGAGTATAAAACGTAATGGACTATTCAAAATTCTAGGTTTAAATTGAAATAATATGTTGAAAGATAAAAACAATTGAAAAAGTTTAAGGAATATTCATAAATAAACATCATAATAAATATTTTTATGTATTAGATACTTTTAAAAATAATGTAAATATAATATCAGGTTGTTTCGGTTCGGTATTGACTCGTTTTACTAAAAATCAAACCAAACCAAACCAACTGTAGATGGGTTTTCTTGTTCAACACCAAATCAAGTCAATTCAAATCATTAGTCGAATTTTTGTTATTTGATTCAATTTATGGTTCGATTTTGTTCACCCTATAGGCTTTATTTATCCTTTCACTTAACAAATTTTTTTAAAAAATAATTAATGTTTTCATTTAATACGTATCAATTTCTTATTGGTTGGAATTCTAATCTCTTAGAAACTTAATAGTACCTCAATCCATCCCGGATCCCACTTACCATCCAAGATTCTTATTTTCGGATTTATGTCTGTGAAAAGTTGATGACTCTTTGATAAAAAAAATATGGTAGAGTTTATGTTTGAGAAAGAACTATTCATTTTTCGGATTAAAACCATTTAACTTAGCTGAACCATTTTGTCCAGAAGTTGATTTGATATCCCTAGATTTTTTATATCTATATAGTACATCGAACCCCATGAATATGACACAAAATCTGAACAATATGAGATAGGTTGCTAATGATAACCAAATGATAGATAGGAACGCTTCCCATTGACTCCCACTAATCCAACACTATAAGAATTTTAGCAAGGCATATAATGGAGAAGGGAACCATGATCTGATTGAATACCTGCACTAAGGTAAATCTATCATCAAACTAATTATAAATTTCTTTATTGTGTTGCTCTGCAACTAGTGGTTGATCAACTTCACCAAGCGACTGGAGGTAGAAAATTAGATAGTAGTGAGTGGAAATCAAAGGTAACATTGATCACCAGTGATCAGTTTCTTTGGTTACCTGGTGACCAAATGTCGGCTGCAGAGCAAGGCTATATTGAGACTTATAATTAGTTTGATGATAAACTTACTTTAATGTGGGTGTGTTAATAAGAAAATGGTTCTCTTCTCTACTTTGTACCTAGCTATAATTCTTACAATATTGAATTACTGGGAGGCAATGGGAAGAAGTACTATCTATCATCTAGATATCATTAACAACCTATCTCATATGTTTCAAATTCCATGCCACATTCATGATGTACTATGTATATATCTAAAATTTGGGAATGTTGAATTAACTTTTGGATAAAATGGTTCAATCAAGGAAAATGGTTTTAATCCCACAAAATAAAAATTACTTTTTCAAGTAAAAATTCTACCATACTTTTAAACCAAAGAGTCATCAACATCCAATAGAGGTAAAGATCTCTAAAAAACACCTTAGATCGTAAGTGGGATCTGAATTCTATTTGGTGGATTTGTCTCCATTCCATTAAACTTTCTATCCATTTTCTCAAGTGCACATCTTGATGAATGACATAGTCTAATATAATCTTTAAAGGTCAAGTGTAATGATATGAAGTGTGAAATCTTGCTTTTATGTATTTTGATTATTTTGACCTTCTATGTAGTTGCTACATATTATTTTTTGTATGGGTGGCATGATTTATGATGTGATCCGAAGTGATTTGGGAGACTTTATGATTTTTAGAGGCTTTAAAAGCCATATAGTTGACTTCGATCAATATTTGTTATTCCAAGTGTCGGATGACGACATGGATAGTTCCATTAGGTCTTATACTATATGGGTTACGAGTACTCCATAGGCCCTATTTCGGGACCGATAAGCTTGATAGGTGTATACAAAAAACCATACGATGACTTTCAGTATTCATTCCATCATCATTGCATTATATTGCATATGCATTCTTTCATGATTCTTTAGTATTACTTGACTTGTGTTTAGTTTCCATATATTCTTTTTGTATATCTGTGTTGTTTCTCTTCAATATTTATATTAAAACTGTTAGTGGAGATAGTGTGAGAATTTGTAGGTCATGTGCTCATAGTTTTCTTTACTTATATTATTTTCTCCTTTGCTCAGTCGGCCTATTATACCTACTAAGTATAAGTGGATCGTACTCACCCCTACTATGCTCTTTTGATACAGGTCCTAGTTCAAGTAAGACACATAGTGGCTGATCATGCTTTTAGAGACTGTGATAGAGGTACTGGGTTGGTCTAGGGACCAGAATTGACTTCTAGAGCTCCTCTTACTTTTATTATCTATTTACTTATTTTTATAGATAGATATTATACCTTTCTTGTATTCGTATAATGTTTAGATTCTCTACACTTATGACACCTGATTTTAGGGATTTTATACTATTACTTTAAGACATCCACTTTATTTATGTTTTGAGTTGGCCTGACTTTGTTCTAGAACTCTCATCTTATTATAATTAGTACTTGTTGTGAATTTCTTTTCATTTTGGGTGATTGGCTTTCTGGTTAAGGTTGGGCCGCGACAAGTGTCATCATAGACCCCACTTTTGGATCACAACAAATTGGTATAAGAGCACTACGTTCACTAATCTCATAATTGTAAAAGCAGAATGTCTTGTAGATTCTCACGAATTGGTACATAGATATTTGTATCTATCTTTGAGAGTCTATATGATATCCTTAGGAAAAACTTCTCTAATTTGGTTCCTTGTCATATGGGTTATTCTTATCCAATGTTCTAAATTTGTAATCCAGTCTTTTCTATACAAATGGTAAGGACTAGGTCTAGAATGGCTAGAGATATTGAGCCAAAATAGATATGAGAACCCTAATTCAAGGAAAAGATAGGGGTCATGGTCAACCCAAATATAAAGAACGAGCATAAAAGCTACCCCATATTAAGGATGCTTTAAAGAGGCCTCAGCCCGAGGTTATGTATTCTAGGGATATTTATCAGATGAGGGTGGTGGGCCAGCTCAGGTTCCATAGTGTTTAGTCGATAACGTAGTACTTTAGGTTTTTTTTTATCTCTTGAGTCAATTGGAGGTTATTCCCCTGAGTGTACCTGGTATTTATCAGACTTAGAGTAATATTTCACCTTCAATACTGACATCTGCTTATGGTATTCCTAATTTTGGGGTACAACCATCATCTATGGTACGCTTACATATAGACTCTTTGCCTGCCAGACTTATGATTTCTCCAAATTCTTTGGGTGCTGCTATATTTTCTGATGATTAAAGGAGATTTAAGAGGTTTAATCACTTGGGTCCTCCCAAGTTTAGTGGATCTATTGGCGATGATGCCTATGAGTTTTGGATTGATTGCTCGGAGAAGTTACATAATATTAGATCTCTTAAGTCCATGGATTTTATTATACTTTCTATCACTTGATGGATGCGGCTAGGAATTGATGGAGGTCACTTGCTAGTAATAGGTCTTTGGGATTGCGTGCTATGACTTGGACTTATTTTTCTAAGGCCTTCTTGGAAATATTTATGACTCATAGCTTTAGATATCAGATGAAGGATGAGTTTGATCACTTAGAGCAGGGCTCCATGTCTATTTCCGAGTATGAGGCACATTTTCATACCTTATTTAGATATTCAGTCGCTAGTATCTCCACCTAGTCTGAGAGAATTTAAAAGTTTGTGAAGGGGTTAGAAGATACACTTTGGATGGCTACAACCCAAATAGTAGTTTTAGGGGCTTCTTTCTAAATATGCATAAGCATGCCTAGATAACCGAGTCTATTATCAAAGCTTCTTAAGAAGACACCAAGAAGGTACATCATCAGGATGAGTTTAGTGGACATGCCTCTCAAGGGAGGGACATCATTAGTAGAGGTTCTTGGGGTTATCAGAATATGTCAGTTCAGGTTGCGTTATTGGGATTAGGTGGTAGACCTTTAAGTTCTGTGGCTTATCGAAACCAGGTATCAGGTCATGTTAGTCGAGGCTCTAGTATTAGTTCTTTAGGCCAGGGTGGTCATTCTAGTTCATTTTCATCTTTTCAGATTAAGTCAGGCCATCAAGAATGTATTATGTGTGATGAGTTTTGTCGTATGGCCTAGTATTCCCCTCAACCAGTGTATGGACCTAATTAGTAGGTTTCTCAACTTCAAATTTCCCCTACTCTGACATCTCCAGTGAGAGGTGATTCAATGAGTAGGAGACTAAGGTAGATTTTTTGATGTAGTTATTACAGGTATCATCCCAATTTGCTGTTGATATGCCTCTATGTTATTTGAACCTAGATCTACATTCTACTATATGTCTACATATTTTGCTTCTGGATTGATGTTGCATGTGAGCCACTTGTTATGCCTCTTCATGTTTCTACTCCCATAGGAGATTTTTAGTAGTGGATTAGGTGTATCCATCTTGTGTGGTTACCTTTGCAGGTTGTTATACTTGGGTTGACTTGATTATCCTAGATATGGTTGATTTTGATGTTATTTTAGGTATAGATTTGTTAGCTCTGTATCATGCTATTTTAAACTATAATGCCTAAACTGTGGCCTTAGCTATATCGAATATGTTAAGGTTAGATTGGAAGGGCACACTCAATTAAGGTCTAAAGGGTGTTATATCTTTTCTATGTGCTCGTCACATAGTGGAAATAAGGAGTTTGTCTTATTTGGCTTATGATAGTGATACTAGTGTTGCCGTAGCGTGTAATACGTCATAATTTTGAGCTAGAAATTGAACTGTTGTTCCTACATATATAAACTCTAATCCCATAATTTATATCTAAATACATGTGTCATGACCTTTATCCTAGTGTGTTAAGTGCTTATGAGGTGAAAAATGTTCATAAAAATCACTTAGAGCAAAGTTGAGCTAAGAGCCTTTGATTCGGCCAAGTTTTGGTATTTGATTCTACAAGGTTCATCTTTGAATGAAAATAAATTTTTAAATATGCATAACTTTTTTGCTCAATACCCACTAAATGATTGATAATTGAATTATCTTTCCAACAATACCACTTTTGCCTTAATTCGATACCCGAACGAAAAGTTATGATCATTTTTGTGAGAAATAGTAAACCTTTGTGATAAGGCCACGATGCGTTGGTATCTCCCCTGGAGCAAGGTACGCGGCACGTTCGTCTCTCCCCCAGACTAAGGGTCACGCCACAGAGGTTATTCCCCCACAATTTCAGCTTCCTATGGGACAATAGGTAATTTGGACCTTTCCCGTCAAACCCAATTATCCAAAGCACGATTAGTAACACTAAAAGGGCATTATTTGCGCATCTTCCACAAAAATTTTCATGTAGAAACCCTCCCTTACCAAGAACAATAATCCAAGATTCTTATTTCAATAATTCAAGGATTCAAGATTAAATTTCAAGATTTCTTCAAGAATCCATTCAATTAAGGTATGTGGGATATTCATCAATGGATCCCTTTCACCCATTGAGCTCCAAAACATTATCTTTGGTTAAAATGGGTTCTTGCTTTAGTATGGAGTTTTATATATTCAAGATGGTTAAAATTCATGTCTTTCCTTAGTAATTGAACTTAGTTTCATGTCCACGTATGATCCCATGAAAGGTTAGGTTATTTAATATTTTAAACTATAATTTCCCATGTCATGTTCAAGTGAATTTTATGTTACAATATCAAATTATGAATTTAGTCATGTAATCATGTTGTTTCATCATGTTTAACATATTCCTATGTTGAAGTTCTTGATTCTCACTCATCTGGTGAAATATTCATATTTTGGGTATTTGAACAAGATTCCGTACTACAATTTTAAGATTTAATATAATATTGTATAATCATTCAGTGCTAAAGGGTTATGAACACCCGATACCTATGTGTTTTACATGATTTCAGATTTTCAAGTAATATGTCAGTTAAGACATGAATCTTATCATTATACTCAGATATTTATGATCATTATGAGCATTATCAGAAATAATGTTCAGTTAAACTTTGTTCAGTTCAGTAATAGTGTTAGTTCAGTTAGGAGTAAGATTTTGCATTGAGCGAACTCAGGGATAGAGGCTCACCTGCCAATAGAGGGTGTGGCCTTTAGTAGAAGTCCCTGAGTTCCAGAACTACATAGCTAGTGCAGGTTTAAGATGTCTTCCTACCAGTTGAGGGTTGACGAATATCTCATGAGAGCACCTAAAAGTAGAAAGTGAATCCCTAGTTCTTCGGGAAACCTGTTTAGTGGATCCATACATCCTGTGTTAGTACCCGTGGCACGGTACTGACATCCTTCTAACCAAGGTTACAGGTTGGACCCCAATTAGCTTAGACTGGGGCATGTAGCTTACATGATACCTCCCATAGTCTCAGTACAATATTAAAAGTGTGTTAGTTCAAGTTTGCATGACTAAGAATTCAAACATCAGTTATTCAATTATTCAGATATCAGTTATTCAATTATTTAGTTATTCAGTTATTTAGATCCTATCAGTACATGCTATACTTGGTCCTGCATTCTCAGTTTTACATGTTCATGATTTTCATGCTTAGTATCCATACATGACCCTTAGTTCAATTTTATAGCATGCTCAGCTTTTCATGAGTTTTACTTACACTATTCATGTTTTACCGCGTCTTAGCTTCAGTTCTACTTATTCTACAAAAGTAAACATTTACGAAACTAACTGTAGTAATTCACCAGCTTATCATATTATGTTTGTTACTCATGTTTCAAGATACTTTAGCTTTTAGTTTATTTCTATCTCTTGGTGAGTCTACTTGCACTTGGAATGCATGTTTTAAGATTATGTATGAAATCAGTTTTACTTATTGCAATCACCCCCACTTACTCAGTGCATTCTAAAGTATTGATCCATATATATGTCTTTGTGCTACATTGTCTCATAATATAGGTACCAGTTGTAACCCACACATTATCATTAGACAGTTTGTAATTTCCAACCAGCAGGAGAAGAGTTTTCTTATTTTGGGGACTCCAGTCAGTCGTTGTTTATGCTCTATCTTATTATTATATCTATAAATTAATCAGTGGTAGTTGGAGGCATGTCCCAGCTTTCTATAGTCAGTATAGTAGAGGCTTCA
This sequence comes from Capsicum pubescens, assembly GCA_030864215.1. Classification (NCBI taxonomy): domain Eukaryota; kingdom Viridiplantae; phylum Streptophyta; class Magnoliopsida; order Solanales; family Solanaceae; genus Capsicum; species Capsicum pubescens. Next base: position 253,035,570 of record CM061549.1, read on the forward strand.
TAGATAGTCAGTCATAGTTATTACATATAATTCAAGTTTCTTTCTTCGGTTTTATCATGATGTAAGCTTTATCGGTATTATAATTTTTCAGATTTCATTATGATCATGTTTTTGCTCAACAAATTTAGTTTTAATAAAATTTAAATTAGTTACTCAAGCAGTATGTGAGTTCATGGGTTAGTTTGGGATCACTTGTGGTTCCAAGCACCATGTTACGACTAGGAGGTAGTCTCGGATCGTGACAAAATTAGTATCAGAGCACAAGGTTCAAGTGTCCTAGGGTGTCTATGAAGCTAGGTCAAGTAGGGTCTTATAGAATGGTATGGAGACGTCTGTACTTTTCTTGGAGAGGCTACATGACATTTAAGAAATGTTTCCCTTCTTTCATGCCTCAGATCGTGCTGTAGAAAGGTTCTATAAGAAACATATATAGATTCTCACCATGCTCTATTCATGCCAATTCTGCCTTAGTTTTAAGGTAATAAAAAAGTCATGCTCAAATTTCTACAAATAGTGATTTCTCAGACAGTCCCCGCAGATTGTTATGTGATTGCATGCAGGCCCAAAAGTATCCCACCAGTGCCTTTATGATCTAGAGCATAAAAGATTTCATTTATGATTATGAAAAATCATGCATTAAGCCAAAGTCATATATGCTCTCATATCCCTTCTCAAAATCCTATGACAACATATGATGTAGAGTTAGAAACATGAACCCAAAATTTAGCAATAGTAAAGTGGGGCTAGTTTTAATCTGGATTTAGTAGATTATGTATCCATGTGGATAGTTGTATGAAGGGTGAAACAATAGGCTTGAAATAATGCATGAAAGAATTTAAGTTTATTGATTCAAAATTAAGCATGATGGTATGCGTGTGTTTAGACAATACCCTTGAGTTGCTAAGTTCGAATTAGGCTAGTAGTGTAGTATATTATGTTCTTACGAGCTAAGTTATGGGTTATTGGTCGTGATGTTGGGTATTTTGTTGTAATGGTAATTCTCATGGTTTAAGGAAAAATATAAGTTTTGAGATGTGATATTAGTAGGCTATGAATGAAGTTACTAGGGTTTATTAAAGTTTTGGGGATATCCATGTTAAATGTTAGAATCTAAGTTTGAATCTTGGATGATTGAGCTAATAGAAGGAAGTGTTCAAATTCTAGATGGTGTGAACTCAGGGTATGGTGATACTCCTAAAAATTTTAAGTTAGTCAGTGGTTAAGTTATCATATGATGACTATTGGGTCTATAGAAAGTTAAGAGTTATAACTCAGAAGGAAGTATTGGCAGTGAATTTTATATTTTTAAGTGTAGTATTTCGGGATGAGTTTGTATCGATGTGTATTGTTATATCTCGGAATCTAGTGTAAAGTTGTTGTACATCAGTTTAGAATTTATTAAATGGGTTCACAGACTTGGAATGATGGCTTAAAGCTAAGGGGGAGATGATAGAATAAGCAACCAAGTCAGGCTCTCAGATTCTAATAGTGATGCCAGTGTGTTCTAGAACATCAGTAGGGGAGGAAGATGCCTGACCCATTCTTATCTCAGTGCAAATTTTTTTACTTCAGTCATCAATACATCTACTCATGCGTTATATGTCAGCTCCATGATCATAGCTCATATTTATGCAATTTCCATTTAATGATGTACGTTTCTAGTTCCTAGTATAAGGAGTAGCAGTTTACTCAGCAGTACAAATCATATTCCATGCATTTATAAACTCAGGCGGCTCATGAATCATGTACTCATGCATTACAAAATGTTCAGCCCAGGTACTCTTTCTACACTCTTAATGATCAGAAAAATTCAGATTATGTCATGTTTGTATCCAGTTTAGATCTCTATAATGAATTCATGTCGATGGTACTCTATCCCTTACGCCTTATTTAAGTTTCAAAGTTATGCGTAGTATTCTTTCATGCTTCAGGTACCCATCTTCTAACCTTTCAGTGACCTCTCCTTAATGTTAAGATAGTGGTGATGAGCAATTAATGATCAATTTCTTAGATGGGAGAGAGTAAATGTTTCATGTTGGAGAAATATTTTTGTATGCTTGTTTTATATAATGCTATAAGGTTGAAGACAAATTGAGGTAAGTTTTTTGTATATGTCATGGGTAGTTGAGAATTCTATGTGTGTCCTATTGGGGATGGTGCATGGAAGTTGTTATTGACAAGAGGTGTTAGGTAATGTGGTAAAATTCTGAAGTGGGTTGATTGACCAAAAGTTCATATATGGTTATAATGATAGGCTTGAAGGTCATGTTGATATATAAGTGGATGGGTGCATTGGGTGCTAGTGAATTTCTAGTAAGAAGTTGAATTTAGTTGTTGAAATGATAAGAGGAATTATTCTTGAGATGAAAGATGTGAAACTCTCATAGAGTATTGAATTCATGGTTTATACTAGCATTGTGGTGTTGTGTGTAGCTCCTTGTGATTTCAAGATAAGGCTTAAACCTGGCAAGAGTATGCAACTCAACTTAGACTTTGGTTAGAGTAGTGATATATACCAATGTAAGAATTATAAGTTGAATCAAATGAGCATGGTATTTAAGGGGAAAAGTATGGTTGATGGAGTATTTGAGAAGTGTGGCTAAACTTGAAAGTTGGCAGTTGCATTGCTTAAGGCCTTGTAATTCTATCCTAGCTTATGCTTTATAGGATTATGTTCTATGTTACAGAGTTATAGATATATTAAGATTCCTTATTTAGATCATGCCTAATAATTATTTTTCTCTAATTTTATTAGAATTTCTTAGAAAGAGTGTTGTGGAAATACTCCAGTCGAGTATAAGCTTTTAGTATAATTTAGTCCATATATCTAGCAATTCAGTTTAGCAGTCAGAAAGACAAGTTCCTATGGTTTTCCATCTTTCCATCTAGTATTACTATCCGAAGTTTCATGAATTTGGCTTTCCATAAGGTAATTCATTCGCATATATATAAGTTACGAATTCAGTTCAACCCATGCATCATGTTTCAGATTCAGATATTTAACTAAGTTCATAAGTGTTCAATGCATGACTCAATTTTCAATTATTCCAGTTCAGATAGTGTAATAACCCTTGAACAACCTTTGCCTCGTTGTCTCATTATTCGTACTTACAAAATGTACTTGGCGATGCCATAAAGCTCTTTTCTTTTAATTCCTATATATGTCTGGTTGGGAATAATTCCTAATGAGGTGTTACGTACCTTATTTCCTCCATAGTAACTCTTAGGATTTTGTTACATCAGTTATCACTTCGCAGTTCTATATGTATGACCGTAATATGAACATTTCTAGTGAGTTCTAAACTCTCAGCATGAATCAACTCCTTATAGTCAAGTCAGCTCAGAAATCAATTTCATGATAGATGTTTTAATGTTTTAGCTCAGCTATATCCTTCATTAGCAGACATGCCATGTCTATATTATTTCATAATTGTAAAGTTTCAACAAATTCCTATCCATCATTGGAGGACGAATGATTTCAAGGGGAAGATAATGTAACACCCCGTAATTTTGAGCAAAAAATTAAACTGTCCTTCCTATGTGTGTAAACTCTAATCCCATGATTTATATATTAATACATGTTTCAAGAACTTTATCCTAGTGTGTTAAGTTCTTATAAGGTGAAAAATATTCATAGAAATAACTTAGAACAAAGTTGAGCTAAGAACCTTTGATTCGGCGAAGTTTTGGTATTCGATTCTACAAGGGTCAACTTTGAACGTGTATATCTTTTTATATATATGGAATTTTTAAGCTTAATACCCACCAAATGATATATAATTGAATTATATTTGCCTTAATTCGATACTCAAGCAAAAATTTATGACCATATTCATGAGAAACGGTAAGCCTCTGCGATAGGCCTGCGGTGTATTGGTATCTACCCCAAAGAAAGGTATGCAACGCGTTGGTCTCTCCCCCGAAATAAGGGTCATGTCGCGGAGGTTATTCACCCATTGTTTCAGCTTTCTATGGTCTAAAGGGTAATTTTTCCTTTCTCCTAAACCCCAATCGTCCAAAGCATGATTTATAACACTAAAAAGGGCATTATTTTTCCATCATCCTCAAAATTTCTCACATAGAACCCTTCCTTCCTAAGAAAAATAATACAATTTTCTTCTCTCAAGAATTCAAGGATTCAATCTTCAACTTCAAGATTTCATTAAGAATCCGTTCAGTTAAGGTATGCGGGGTATTCATCAATGGGTTTCTTTCACCCATTGAGCCCCAAAACCTTCTCTTTAATTAAAATATGGGTTCTTGCTTTAGTATGGAGTTTTATATGTTCAAGATGGGTTAAATTTATGTCTTTCCTTAGTAATTGAACTCAGTTTCATGTTCACATATGATCCCATGAAAGGTTAGACTAATTCATATTTTAAACTACAATTTCCCATGTCATGTTCAAGTGAATTTCATGTTACAATAACAAATTATGAATTTAGCCATGTAATAATGTTGTTTCCTAATTTTAAACACATTCTCATGTTCAAGTTCATGATTCTCACTAGTTTGGTGAAATGTTCATGTTTTGGATATTTGAACCATGATTCCATGCTATAGTTTTAAGCGTCGATATCGTATTTTATGATCATTCAGTGCTGGAGGATTATGAACACCCGATACCTATGTGTTTTACATGATTTCATATTTTCAAGTAATAAGTCAGTTAAGCTGTAACACCCCACATTTTTAGGCTAGACTTTGAAGCGTCATCTTTCGGGTATTAACTGTAATCCCATGATTTACTTTTGAATACATGTATCATGATCTTTATCTTAGTTTTTAAAGTGCTTTCAAAGATAAAATTTTTCTTAGGAATTACTTAGAACAAAGTTGACCTAAGAGCCTTTGATTCGTTCAAAGTTTGGTATTCAATTCTACAAGGGTCTACTTTGAATGTGTATAAATTTTGATATACGTAGAATTTTTCATCTCAAGACCCACCAAATTGTAGATAATTGGGTTAGACTTCTAACAATACCAATTTTTTCTTAATTTGATACCCAAGTGAAAAGTTTTGACATTTTTCGTGTGAGGCAGTAAGGGGTCGCGATATCCCCGTGCCACTTTATCTATTCAACCCGACCAGGGGTTGCATTTCTATGGCTAGTTAACTCGACTAGGGGTCGCGCCAGAATGGTGATTCCCACGGGAAAAGAGGTCAGGGGGGATTTTAGTCCTTTCCCTTCATCCCCAGCCGTTCGAGCATGATTTATAACTCAAAAGGGACATTATTTTCCTATCTTCCTCACAACAACTCACATAAAAACCCTCTCCTTTACAAGAACAACAATTCAAGTCTTTCTTCTAAAAAAGACAAGGATTCAAGCTTCAATTTCAAGATTCCTTTAAGAAATCAAGAGTTCAAGCTTCCAAGTTCAATAAATCTTCAAGAAATATCAATAATCGAGTTTCTTTTACAACTTCATTATGTAAGTTCAAAGATTCAAGCTTTTTTCACAATTTAAGAAAATTAAGGTATGTGGGAGTTCTTCCATTGGTCTTCTTTCACCTATGGAGACCAAACAAACCATTTTCCTTTAATTAAAGAATGAATTTTCTATCATTATAGTATTTTATATATTCAAGAAATATTGAATTTCATGTTCTCATGGTGTTTTTAATTCAATTCAGCCTATGCGTGAATCCATTTAAGATTTTGAATTCCTCATGATATGAATTTGAGTGTCCCATGCTTTATTCAAGTGAATTCCATGATAAATCCTCAAATTATGTTTTTTGTTTGTAACCATGCTATCTCATCATGTTTAAAATCATCCCAATGTTAAAGAATTAATCCCCATTTGTTTGATGAAATTCCAAATAGAATTATTTTGTAGAATAATTCCCCATTATGGCCTTTCAAAGCTTTTGCATGCCTTTGTTGTTATTTATGTTTAGTGATGGTGGGTTATGAATACCCGATACCTATATGTTTTACATGATTTCTATTTTTCAAGAAATAAGTCAGTCAAATCATGATTTTAGTATCATATTCAGAACACCATGATCATGATGAGTATTATCGGTTTATATGCTGATAATTAACCTAGAATTTGTGTGCACTGTTATTTTAAGAATGCCATAACCTTAGCTTATCCGTTATCAGTGCATGCATCATTTTATGATTCTATTGTCAGTTCAGTTGGGAGTAGGACTTAGCACCGAGTGGACCTAGGGATGGGGGATCACCTGTAAATTAAGAGTGGGTCCTTAAAAACAGTCCCTAAGTTCAAGAACCACATAGCCAATGTAGGATTATGAGATATCACCCGCCAATTTAGGACTGACATTCTCTGAGATGTCACTAGCCAGTTTAGGAGTGAAATTCTCATAGGGGTCACCCGCCAATTTAGGACTGACTCCCTAGTCCTTCGAGACGTCAGTTGAGTCGATCCACACAATCATTTTTAGTACCCGTGGCATGATACTGACATTCTTGTAACTGGGGTTACAAGTTGGACCCCAATTAGCTTAGATTAGGACATGTTGGTTAGATGATACCTCCTACAGTCTCAATAAGTATTTAGTGTAATTTCAGTTTTGGTTTGCTTGACTAAGTGTACAGACTTTTAGATATTCAGTTTTACAGCTTTCAGTCTTTCAGATTTTAGATTTATCTCAGAAACATAATAGATATACACTTAGTCTTGCATTCTCAGATATTATAATTTCTATCACATAGTTTTCAGACCCAGTATTCTTACAATACCCATGTTTTACTATCTTCTAGCTTTAGTTCTATTTATATTATAAAAGTAAAGTTCTAAGGAACTAAGTGTAGTGATTCACTAGCTTATCAGATTTTGTTGGTTAATCATGTTTTAAGATATATCAGCCTTAAGCTTATTTCAGTCTTTTGGTGAGACTACTTCCACTTAGCATGCATGTTTTAAGATCACGTATGAACTTAGTTTTACTTAGTACATTCACTCCCACTTACTCAATACATTGAAAAAGTACTAATCCATATATACGTGTGTGTGGCTACATTTTTGCATAATATAGGTACTAGTTGTAGCCCACACATCATGATCAGACATTCGCAACTTCCAGCCAGTAGGTTATGCGTTATCCTATTTTGGGGACTTCAATCAGATGTTGTTAATGTACTTTATTTTTATTATTCATATTTATTGATTAGTGGTAGTTGGAGGCATATCCAACTATCTATAGTCAGTATAGTAGAGGCTTCATAGATGTCTATCAGAGTTAGTCATGTAATTTGAGTTCTTTTCCTCAGTTTAATCAGATTGTAAACTTTATCTTTATGATATTTATCCAGATTATGCCATGATTGTGCTTCCTCACTGTAATCTTAGTTGTTATGTATATTCTAAATCAGTTTCTCAAGTATCACGCCAGTTCATGGGTTAGCTTGGGATCACTTGTGGTCCTAAGCACCGTGTTACGATTAAGGGGTTGTCTCGGATTGTGACACACTTGGTATTAGAGCCCAGAGTTCAAGTGTCCTACAGTGTCTATGAAGTCATGTCTAATAGAGTCTTGCAGGATGATACGGAGATGTCTGTACTTTTCTTCGTGAGGCTATAGGGCATTTAAGAAATGTTTCCCTTCTTTTATGTCTCAAATCGTGCAGTAGAAGTGTCCTCTAAGAAATTTATACTGATTCTCATCTTGCTCCATCTATGTCAACTCTGCCTTGTTTTTATGGTAATAGAAATAGTGAAGCTTAAGTTTTTACAGATAGATTTTTCTTAGAAAGTCCCTACAGACAGTTATAGGATTACATATTTTCTCAAAACGTATCCTATCAGTACCTATATTTTCTAAAGTTTGAAGGAATTCTTTCATGTTTATGAAAATCATGAATTGAGCCAAAGTTAGATGTGCCCTCAGATCCTTTCTCAGAATCCTATGACAGTATGTGATCTAGAGTTAAAAGCATAAACGTAGAAGATTAGCAATAGTAAAGTGGGCATAATGTTTATCTGGATTTAGTAGATTTTGTATCCACAGGGTTAGTTGTATGAAAGGTGAATCAGTAGGCTTAAAATTGTGTATGCAAGAACTTAAGTTTGTTGATTCAAAATTAAGTATGATGGTGTGGTTATGAGTTAAGATATATGACATTAGTAGTCTATGAAGGAAGACAAGAAGATTATGTGTTTAGTGAGGCAAGTATATTTCTAAAGGGTGTTAGTATGGGATGATGATTGCAGAAGATAAAGAAAGTTAGTGGTTGTATATTATAAGGGAGTTTAGTAATTATGTGTCTCCTTATACCTCGAGCTCTAGAGTAAAGTGGTTGTAGTTCTATTAGATTTTATTAAGTGGTTCACAGACTTAGAATGATAGCTTAAATCTAAGAGGGAGATGATAGAACAAGTAACCAAGTTAGGATCTCAGATTCAAGTAGTGATTCTATTATGTTGTGGAACATCAGTAAGGGAGCAAAATGCCTATTCCCTTTCTTATCTTAGTGCAAAGCTCTATACTTCAGTCATCCCGATATCTACTCATGTCTTACATATCAGCTCCATAACCATAGTTCAACATAGTAAAGAATCATGTACGCTTCTATTTCCTAGTACAAGGAGTTCCAGTTCATTCAGCAGTACGGATTATATTCTATTAATTTATGAACTCCGAACTTAGGTCATGCAGCTCATGACTCATGTACCCATGCTTTATAGTATATTCCATTCTAGGTACTCGTGCTACACTCCTTATGATCATCAAAATTCTGATTATGTCATTTATGCACTCAATTTAGATCTCTTTTATGAATCCATGATGTTGATACTCTTTTCCTCAGGCCTCAACTAAGTGTCAACTTATGTATAGTATCCTTCTATGCTTAAGGATCTTATGTTCTAACATTTCAGTGACTCTCCTTATGAAATGATAGTGATGATGAGTAATTTGTTTAGTTGTGAGAGAGTAAATATTTCATGTTAAGGAAAGATTATAGTATGCTTGTTTTATTTAAGGCTATAAGAGTGAAAGAAGATTGAAGATAAGCTTGAATGTCATGTTTGTATATATGTGGATAAATGAATTGTGCATTAGTAACTTTCCTAGTAAGAGATGGAATGTAGTTGTTGAAGCGGTAATAAGAATTATTCATGAGATTTGATGTAATAAATCATATTAGATGTAGTCTATTTCATCTCCTAGTGCTTGCATAAGAGACTTAAAGCCTGCAAATTTAGCTAAGTGTTAAAGACTTAGCCTTATTTTAACTTCTTCACTTCAAAGATTTTTAATTTGACCTTCTGGGCTCCAAGACAATGGTTTTTGAGTTGATTCATATTCAAGGGTGTAAAAAGTATGCCTCGGGGAAGTTTTACAATTTTTGGACGAGGTTTTGGTCACGTTTGGATTTTAATTCCAGCAGCTCAATGCGATTCCATCGCGTCATGCCGGGTATTGTTATGAGCATGTCATCGCATCGCGCCAAGCCCCTAAATGACATTCCAGTTGTGACTTTAATCTCCAAAGAGGCAATTAAGTCATTTAGCCTCATCCTAAGTCATAAAAACAAAAGATTAGATGTTGGTTTAAGCATTATACACACATTCTTCTTCAAATTTATCTCCAAGAAACCCTAACCAAATTCCAAGAAATCCAAAATTCCATTCCATTCTCTTCAAAATTAGCAAGGATCAAAGTTCTCTAATTCAAGAAGTTCAATAAAGCTTCAAGATCATTTCCATGGATTACAATTAAAGCTTTCATCCATCAAATCAAGCCTATTATGGTATATGGGGTTATTAACGAGGGTATTCTTTCACCCTTGTGCCCAAATTGCATAATTTTAAGATTTTATTACTTGTTTTGAAGTAGGGTTTATACCCAAGTATGTATATTCTTGTAGCATGTGATTTCATGAGATTGAAAGGTTTTAGAATATCAAGAAGTTCTTATGTTTATGTTTATAACTTACATGATTTATATTATGAATGAGGTTGCACTATCTTGACTTGTTATTGTTGAAGTATTTCAAGAATCATATTTAGCATGAACTTTTGATATGGATTTAAAGAATGGGTTTTAAGCCCTAAGTTGAGTATTAAGATTTCAATAAGATTATACTTGTAAGCATGCTATGACAAGATTACATTCAGATTTAAAGCAAGAATTGATCTTTTGATCCTCAACTAATAGATGTAATCCACATTCATTCATTCTGATTACAGTTTAGAGCAAAGAGAAGCATAACTAGTTTTCTTTGTAAACCTTCATGCTATTTTAAGGTTGATTTCCTATAGTATGATTATGTAGATATGGAAGTAGTATTTAGCATCCAGCGGGAAGTGTGGATTTAACGCATCCTATTTCTCCAGAACTATATGCAATTGTAGGATTTTAATACCCATAGTGGGTTTAGATATTGATCACTCTAGCTTAGGTTCTATTCTGATGGCAAGGGTAGTACGACTCTTCCCAATGTGAGCTTTTCCCTATAGGGAATAAGACATTGGAAGCCAAGATAGCTCACAAGGTGTATATCGATTAGAAAAACCTCCCTAACAAAGATTAAAAGTAAAGATTTTAGAAACTAAGTGTGTGACTCATACGATTTATTTAGTATGCTTTATTAGTCATGCCTTATAATTTTCAATTTTCAGTTTTATTCAAGTTCAAACGAGTCACCTACAATTAGCATGCATTACAGCTTACATAAACTAAGTGTTATGGCTCACAAAGTTTGTTATTATGCACTACTACTCATGGTTATGATTTTGCAGGTTTGTTTTATTCAAGCTAGAGATGAGTCATTTACACTTAGCATGCATTTTTTGAAATTTTAATGTACAAATCGAGTTATTATTTTATTTATGAATTCACCCCACATACTTAGTACCTTTGAGAAGTACTGATCTATATATATTTCTATGTGATACATTTTCTTATAATGTAGGTCCTGGTGCTCATTTCCAGTAGCGTAATTGATTTCAAGCATCTCCATCTACATCCCAGCTATTGGTGAGTCCTTATAGTTCGAGGGCCCATTCTATTAGATATTGATGATAATGAAGAATTTTAGTCATTTGGTTTTCATTCAGTTTGAGTCAGCTGGGGCTTGTCCCAGTGGCTCTCTAGTTTGAAGTAGCGGTTTGTCTGACTGTTTTTCATTTTCAAATTTTAATAGAGTTTGTTTTCAAGTTTAAGACTTTCAGTAAGATATTAATTCAGTTTCAATTTAGAAAATTATTTAGTATTTTGAGATTTTGCATGCAAGATCATCATCATTATGAGTTCCAAGGTTGTTAGCAAGCTTAAGAGGTTTACCTTGGGACAACTTATAGTCTTGAGCATCGTGTGATGTCTAGAGTATATTTCCAAAAGTTGTGAAAATGAATGAGGTATTGAATTCATGGTTCTGACTAGCACTATGGTGTTATATGCAGTTTCGTGTGATTTCAAGTTAGGCTTGAACATAGTTGGAGTATGTAGCTCAACTCAGAATTTGGATAGAGTAGTTATATGTACCCATGTGAGTATTTAAGAAGCGAGGCTAAGTTTGAATTTGTCAGTTGCATTGCCTAAGGCCTAGTAATTTATTGCAGTTTATGTTTCATAGGCCTTTGTTCCATGTTATTGAGTTGTAGCCATGTTGTGATTCCTTATTCAGGTATCTCACTCAGATCATGCTCAAGAATTCTTTGCTCTCTAATCTTATTAGAACCTTTTAGAAAGAGTGTTGAAGAAATACTCTAGTTGAGTAAAGGCTTTCAGTATAATTCAATCAGACCAGTTCCTATGGTTTTCCATCTTTCCATGTAGTTTTATTATCCGAATTCTCATGAATATGGCTATTCCAAGAGGTAATTTGTTTGCATCCATGTAATTTGTGATTTCAATTTAGTTCAGGCACTATGTTTTAAATTCTAAATATTCAGTCATGATTCAGTTCGTAAGTGTCCCGTGCATCATCTCAGTCTTTCCTTAGTATGTTAGCCAAGTCAGTATCATTTAGGAAATGAATGATCCCAAGGGGGAGGGGGATGTTGTAATACCCTGAGTTTCAATGTCCTAAACCTCTCATTTTTTCTTCACAAAACCATCTCCAACATGAGGTAATGGGTACTCATAAGTTGACTCTCTCATTTCTATCTCGTCCTTATAACCATTCTCATTTCATTGCATGTATTCATGACATTATTTCAATTTATATATCATGCTCAAACTCAGTTAAGCAATCATATTCCAAGTCATGCATTTTCAGAATATAATCTCAGTTGCCTTAGTATTCTCAGTCTAACCAATCTCATTCGAGGAATATTGATTCCAAAAGGGAGATAATGTAAAACCCCATGGTTTTTTGGGGTAGACTTTGAAGCATTGTTATTATGGGTGTTAACTTTAATCCCATGATTTTCTTTTGAATACATGTGTCATGATCTATATCCTAGTGTATAAAGTTCTTTAGAAGTTAAAAATATTCATAGGAATCACTTAGAATAAAGTTGAGCTAAGAGCCTTTGATTCATCTAAAGTTTGGTATTCAATTCTACAAGATTCTACTTTGAACGTTTATAACTTTTTATATACATAAAATTTTTCAAATCAAAACCCAACAAATTATAGATAATTGAGTTAGATTTCAAATGATACCAATTTCGCCTTAATAAGATATCCGAGTGAAAAGTTAAGACCTTTTTCTTGAGTGGCTGTAAGGGGTCGCGATATCCCCATGCTGAGATATCCCCATGCCGCAATGGCTATTCAAACCTACAAGGGGTTGTGTCGTGATGTCTAGTCAACCCTACAAGGGGTCGTGCCATGATGGTAATTTCCACAGAAAAAAGAGGCCAAGGGGAAGTTTAGTCCTTTCTCTTCAACCCAGTCATCCAAGCATGATTTATAACTCAAAAAGGGGCATTATTTGCCCATCTTCCTTACAACAACTCACATAAAAACCCTTCCGTTTTCCAAGAACAATAATTCAAGTCTTTCCTCTCAATAACACAAGGATTCAAGCTTCAATTTCAAGATTCCTTCAAAAATATAAGAGTTCAAGCTTCCAAATTCAATCAATATTCAAGAAATATCAAGAATAGAGTTTCTTTCACAAGTTAATCATTCATGTTCCAAGATTATATCTTTCCTCACAATTCAAGAAAATTAAGGTATGTGGGAGTTCGTCCATGGGTCCCCTTTCACCCATCGAGCATAAAAAATCCCTTTTCCTACAATTAAAGAATGAATTTTCTATTATCACGGTATTTTATATGTTCAAGAAAGATTAAATTTCATGTTCTTATGGTGTTTTTAATTCCATTCAACCCATGCGTGATTCCGTAAAAGATTTTGAATTCCTCATGCTATGAATTTGAGTTTCCCATGCATTATTCAAGGGAATTCCATGATAAATCCTCAAATTATGGTTTTTATCATGTAACCAAGCTATCTCATCATGTTTAAAAACATGCCAATATTAAAGCCTTAATCCTCATGTGTTTGATTAAATGCCAAAGAGAATGATTTTGTAGAATAATTCCTGATTATGGTCTTTCGAAGCTTTTGCATGCCTTTGTTGTCATTTAAATTCAGTATTGGTGGATTATGGATACCCAATACCTACATGTTTTACATGATTTCCATTTTTCAAGTAACAAGTCAGTCAAATCATATTTTTAATATCATATTCAGAACACCATGATCATGATAAGTATTATCAGTTTATATGCTAATAATTACCCCAGAATCTATATGCACTGTTATTTTTAGAATACCATAACCTGAGATTATTAGTTATTTGTGCATACATCAGTTTTTGATTCTAGTGTCAGTTTAGTTGGGAGTAGGACTTAGCACTGAATGAACCTATGGATGGGGGCTCACCTGCCAGTTAGGACTGGGTCCATAGAAGCAGTCCCTATGTTCTAGAACTGCTAGCCAGTGTAGGATTATGAGATGTCACCCGCCTATTTAGGACTGACATTCTCTGAGATGTCACCCGCCATTTTAGGATTGACATTCTCTTAGGAGTCACCCACCAATTTAGGAATGACTTCCTAGTCCTTCAGGACGTCAGTTGAGTTGATCCACACAACTACTGTTAGTACATATGGCACGGTACTGATGCCCTTCCAACGAGGGTTACAGGTTGGACCCTGATTAGCTCAGATTTAGGCATATCAGTTAGATGATACCTCCCATAGTCTAAGTCAGTATTCAGTGTAATTTTAGTTTAGGTTTGCTTGACAAAGTGTACACACTTTTAGATATTCAGTTTTACAGCTTTCAGATTTTATATTTATCACAGTATCATAACAGATATACACTTAGTTTTGCATTCTTAGATAATACAATTTTTATCATGTAGTTTTCAGACCCAGTATTCATACATTACCTATGTTTTATTATTTTTTAGCTTCAGTTCTACTTATATTATTATAGTAAAGTTCTAAGGAACTAAGTGTAGTGATTCATCATCTTATCAGATTTTGTTGGTTAATCATGTTTTAAGATATATGAGCTTTAAGCTTATTTCAGTCTCTTGGTGAGTCTACTTACACTTAGCATGCATGTTTTAAGATTACTTATGAACTCAGTTTTACTTATTGATTTCACCTCCACTTACTCAGTACATTCCCGAAGTACTAATCCACATATATGTCTGTGTGGATATATTGTTTCATAACGTAGGTACCAGTTGTATCCCATATAGCATGATCATACAGTCGCAACTTCTAGCCAGCAGGTGAAGAGTTCTCCTATTTTAGGGACTCCATTCAGATGTTGTTCATGTACTTTATTTTTATTATTCATCTGTATTGATTAGTGGTAGTTGGAGGCATGTCCCAACTATCTATAGTCAGTATTATAAAGGCTTTAAATATGTGAGTCAGAGTCAGTCATGTAATTTGAGTTCTTTTCCTCAGTTTTATCAAATTGTAAACTTTATCAATATTATATTTTTCCAGATTATGCTAGGATTGTGTTTACGGACAATAAGCTTAGATATTATGTATATTCTAAATCAGTTGCTAAAGTATCATGCGAGTTCATGGGTTAACTTGGGATCACTTGTGGTCCTAAGCACCATTTTACAACTAGGGGGTAGTCTTGGGTCGTGACATAAGCTGTGAATCTTATCATTATACTTAGATATTTAATGTAATGATGAGAAGTATTAGAAATAATATTCAGTTAAACTTAGTTCAGTTCAATACTATTGTCAGTTCAGTTGGGAGTAGAATTTAGCATCGAGTGAACCCAGGAATGGCGGATCACCTGCCAGTAAAGGGTCTGTCCTTTAGTACTAGTCCCTGAGTTCCAAAACTAGATTGCCAGCGTAAGTTTGAGATGTCTTCCTTCCAGTTGAAGGTTGACGTATATCTCGTTAGAGAACCTTCTAGTAGAGGGTGACTCCCTAGTTCTTCAGGACACTAGATTTGTTGATCCACACAGCCAGTGTTAGTACTCATGAAATGATACTGACACGCTTCCAACTGGGGCTACAGGTTGTACCCCTATTAATATAGATTGGGGCATGTCGATTACATGTTACCCCCACAGTCTTAGTACAGTATTAACAATATGTTAGTTTTGTTTGCATGACTAAGCATTCAGACATTAGTTATTCAGTTATTCAGATATCAGTTATTTAGATCCTATCAGTACATGCTATACTTGGTCTTGCATTCTCAGTTTTACTTGTTCATGATTTTCATGCTTAGTATCCATACATGACCCTTAGTTCAATTTTACAGTATGCTCATCTTTACATGAGATTTACTTACAGTATTCATGTTTTATTGCTTCCCAGCTTCAGTTCTACTTATTCTACAAAAGTAAACATTTAAGAAACTAAGTGTAGTAATTCACCAACTTATCATATTATGTTTGTTACTCATATTTCAAAATACTTTAGCTTTTACTTTATTTCTATCTCTTGGTGAGTCTACTTGCACTCGGCATGCATGTTTTAAGATTATGTATGAAATCAGTTTTACTTATTGAATTCACCCCCACTTACTCAATACATTCCAAAGTACTGATCCACATATATGTTAGCCTCCTAAGTCTACGTTTAAATAATGACGAACTAACCAGTGTATCTTTGTATGATATGGAGGACTTTTAATTTTGGAAGGACATCAATTCACAATCTATGGCATGTAAGAAAATCAGTCACAATGAGGACAAATGGAAGGAGACTCTCAGCCCCAAAAGTCATGAAAAATCAGATTAATCAAGATCAAGTAAAAGAAGAAAAAAGATATTGGAAGATTGATGAGTATCTCACCCGAAGATATGGAGGACCAAAAAGACTAACTCAACATGGAAAAAAACAAGGGAACCAGCTCCAAAAATGGAAGAACATCTAATCATGAAAAGGAGGATCACGACATTCAAACAATATGTCAAGCAAATTAATCAAATCTCTTTGAAATAGAAGAAGGATCAAAATCTAAGAATCATGGCAGACCAAATCAATCAGGGCATAAAACAATTACATGGACATATATTATTATAAAATTGTACCACATATGAACATATACTATGGTGACATCCCTCAATCAAGGAATCAATTCAAATCACTGATTGGGAAGAAATATCTTAGGTTTCCTTATGAAAAATGGCAGCAAAAGACTATAAATGAAAAATACTGAAGATGGACATGGGTCATGCAACTTCGCAAAAAAAAAATTAAAGTGTCTCAATATTAGTCTCATAAGGCTTTGTAAGTTTTAGTTGCAATTGTTATATAAAGATTAGGATCGAGTCAACTTTGTAACATCAACTGAAGTTGTGTCACAAGATTTGAAGAGCAAAATAAGTCTTCAGAACTTGTTTCCTATCATTGTACTCGAGCCCGATATTAAACGATTTAAGGAAACTTTGAAACCCAAGGGGACTGGAAGTGTAACACCTCAAAATTTGGGTCCCGAGACGTCACACATTGCTTAGGGGAACAAGTGACCCCAAGCTAACCCTTCTACTAGCTTAATTCATAAACAACTGGATAAAATGCTTAAATCAATATAAAATCAGCGAAAATATAGAACTTCTCCGAACTTGATCAATATAAACATGAACTTTACAAAATTACAACTCTACTTTTACCAAACAAAAATGAAACTGAATACATCAATTTCTACTGACTGTTTATGAAGCCTCTACTGGTACTGACTTTAGATAGTCGGGTCATGACTACCAACTATCTAAGCTCAATACGATTAAAATAAGAAAAATACAATACTTCTTGAACTGTATAACCAACTCAATCTCTCGAATCAAAAGGACTCGTCACCTGTTGAATGGGAGTGGCGGACTGACTGAATGCGGTATCTGCGCTACAACTTGCTCCTACATTATAAGACATTGTAGCATATAGAAATATGTGGGGGTCAGTACTTTAAGGAATGTACTGAGTATGTGGGGGTGCAATGCAACGTTATAAATAATATCATAAATGATTATGAAAATCATGCATGCTGACGATAACAACTTTCTTCACTTGAATTAACTGAAATATATTCCTTGTAAATCATCAATAATAGTACACACATTATAAATCTCATAAATCATTATACTCAACTCAAACTCTTTAAATCATGACTTAGAGTGACTCGGTAACTCATGAAAACTTGGACTATTATGGACTTGGGAGTTTCTTATAACTGATATAACTACACCATGTGAGCCGCATGGAGTCCAACGTTTTGTCCTCCTAAGGAGAGAACCCCACATTGGCGGGGGTATCGTACTCTTGCCAAGGAGTACAACCTTAATTTCTCAATCACAATCCTATACTCAGCCTCTGGCCCACAGTTATCAACATCAATACTACGGTGGCACGTAGTTTTGAGGAAATACCAATTTTCCCGATCGGTGCTAAATACTCCTCCCAAACTCAGCTCAGAACGCGTTAGAAAATCCACCTTAATCAATATCAATTCTTGGGTCTATCATGAAGACCAAAACAATAATATATCTTATCGGTAAATCATATACAACTGTCGATTCCTAACTCGACTCAAAATCAAAAAATCTTTCTCAACATCAAGATGTATCAATTCATTTAGTCATGGAAACATCAATAACTTTGAGAAAATATCAAGACTCATTATAACAACTTAATCTTATGAATCAATATACTCAATAATCCAATTTGTCATAAGGAAACTTAAATCTTGACACAGTCTTGAAAGCACTTGAAATACCAACTCATGGTAGAACATGAAATTCACAATATTAAATATCAAGTCATAATTTGGAAATTGTAAAATAATCATTTATCAAAAACTTCAAGAAAACATCATAGAACTCATTCTTGGCTCTCAAGCTCAAATATTAATATATATATTCAATAATCCAACTTCTCATAGAAAAGCTTAATTCATGACTCTTATCTCAAATCATTCGGAAATCATCAACTCATAATAACAATATTCAACTCATGGCATAAGTTATCAATTTAAGAAATAAAATGATGAAATAGTCATGTGTATTAATCTTGAATAGCTCAACTATCATAAATCATTAATAAAGTAATTTGGGTGTAAACCCACTTTGCAACATCATGGATTTCAATAGTAGAAATTGAATCTTTGGGCACAAGAACGAAAGAAGTGTTCTTGTTCAAACCCCACATACCTTGGATTATGGATTTAAGATGAACAAGCTTGATCGGGAACTCTTCTTCACACTTTTGAGCTAAGTTTCTTGATGCCTTTGACTTGAAAAATTTAATTCTTGGATAACTTGGTGAAATCTTTGGAAGATTCTTAAATTTCTTGGAGAAGATTGGATTTAGGATTTTAGAAGAAAACCCTAGTTTCTTGATCTTTTCCTTGGAAGAGAATGAGAGATAATGAAGGTTTTATCCACTACTAGTATATATATGGAGGCTAAAAATGAGTGGAAAGCACCAAAATACCCTTTTAAAACGTCCTTGAGTTGCTGGAAAAATATACTTGACGCCATCCGTGACAGGCCGTTAGGTCCGTGATAGGCCGTCATGAATGGTCGTCACAAAAAGGGGTCCAATTCTTGATTTTCTGCCCAGGGCTGATGATTTCATCATAAATGTCATCAGAATGTGACGACGTCGTCAAAAATGGCGTCAGAAACGTGACAGCCCGTCAGAACCGTCGTCACCGTTTTCCAGCTTGACATGCTGGAGTAAAATAGGCATAACTCTTTCCTCCGATATCATATTTTGGTGAAATTGGTATCGTTGGAAAGATAGTTAAATTATATATCTTTTGATAGGTCATTATCTCAAAAATTCCTGGTATAATTAGAGATATGCTCGTTTAAAGTTGACTATACCAATATTCTTCCCAAGAATTTAATCGGTAAGGAATGTTTCGATTCGCCCAATCGTTAGGACATATTTAAGGCCTTAATACACACCATCCTTGATTATAAAACAACCAAAGAACTATAATTTATTTCTCAAGATCTTGATTCATGGTTGCACTATTGGTTAGAGTCTCGGGGAATTATAAAGTGGCTCTAACTTTCTCACCGGGTGTCCGATTCGGGTGAATCTTATGTCGATGGAAAGCTTATCCAATTCTCCACATGATAGAAAGTAGAATTTTGGGAAATACAACATGATATAAACAACAATCAATTTGGAAGTCATCCATATTCACTCAAAAGATGGATTTAGGCTTAAGAAACGATCGGGGTATTACAGGAAGTAGGCACCACATTGGTGTTATGAACCAGGATAAATCTCTTTATCCTTATTTAGTATTTAAATATTTATTTACTTAATTATGATAAATCTAATTTATTTTTTGAAGTGCACTGATCTGCAGGCGAGTCGAATGAAAGGGGTCAGTAGTCGACTCACAGAAAATTTTCAATTCACCCCTCTCTGGAATTTCAATTGGTATCAGAGACGTTCTCACCAACAGTGTTGCTTAACCTCAAGTGAGGAAACATAATATGACAAATTATAAAATTACCTATGCTCTTCTTCAAGATGGTCATTCCTCCATAAGACCACTATACTTTAATGGACATCATTACTCTTACTGGAAGAACAGGTTCAAAATCTTTGTCCAATCAAATGACTTCCAAGCCTGGGTTGTCATCAAGAAGGTTACAAAGTTGATTCTATGACTCAAGGAGAAGCCAAAGGACAAAGACAAAGAATCTCGCAGTGCTGACATATAAGACCTTGAAAGCTTTGATGTCGTCAAAGAACAGGAAGAGGTAATTCAAACTAATGCATGATCTATAAATTTACTTTTGTATGCAGTTAGAGGGGAAGAATACAACAGTATATCAACTTGTGAAATCGCAAAGTAAATGTGGGACAAATTGGAGGTAACCTATAAAGGAACCTCCAATGTCATGAAGTGAAAGATTGCTTCCCTGGTCAATGAATATGAGTTATTCAAAATGGAGGAGAATTAAAACATTGAAACAATGTTAGCTATATTTAGTAAGATCATATGCAAACTAAAATCACTAGGGAAGATCTATTCACACAACCTACAAGTCCAAAATCTGGTCGGAAGTCCCCCAAAGATTTGGGAAACCAAGGCTGCCATTCTGGAAGGCGAAAATCTTCGCAACATGACATATGACAAACTACGATATAACCTTATTGCATATGAAAAAAATTATATTAACAGGTACTACAAGGAGGAGAAGAAGAAACCAATAGCCTTCAATGCTTCTCCAACCAAAGAAGTGGACATTCTTGAAGATGCTAATAGTGAAGGAATGGCTCTCATGAACCTTGGAGTAAGGAAAATCATAAGACAGAGATAATAGAGATCCCAATATTTCAAGAATGATGATTCCATGAGAAATGATGATCACTGTTAGTACTGTGGAAGGCCTGGTCACTTTAAGAAAAACTGTCCCGAGTTAAGGAGAAGATCATCCTGAAAAAATAAAAAATTTGGAGCCTGTTGCGTCCCTATGCACACGCAAGTGTAAGTGATCGTACAACTAGTATAAAGACTTAGACAGTCAGATATCATTCCCACGAGGACTAATAAACTAGAATTTTAGTCATCTTTTAGTTTGAGACAAATTGGTATTAAGTGCTTGAGAGTATCTTGATGATTGTGAATTTATGAATAAAAATGTAAATTATTAAACAAGAAATAACTAGTGGTGACTCGAGAAAAGCAAGCAATGGGTGTAATCAATAATGATAATGATTCCAGGATTGAGGTATTTTGAACAATCATACAATTTTCTATTCTTATTACAGTGTAATTGGTTATCGGGTTGTTGATTCGTAAGGTTTATGCCACGATCTTGGTCTCCCGACCTCAAATATTCTATCTATTAAATATTGTAGCTACAACTCCCACAGAGATACAAAAATTCTTCTAAATTCATAAAGTTATCTTCTTGCAATTGAACCAAGCAAGGTTTCTAGGTATATCCCTATCCTAGATGCTCCCTAATTTCATCGCTCTATCCTACGATCTCCTCCCAAATGCACATATAAATATAGATTTATTCTAATGGTGGCCACTTATCAAAATAGTAAGTGCAAGAAATTCAGAACAACCCAGATGATAATCCCAAAAAAAACTATGAATGAGAATATAAAAGAGTAATCATGTTCTTAGCCTCAACCCCAGAATAAGGGTGTTTAGCAACTCATGTTTGAATTCAACATCCAAAATAAGAAATTAATCATAACCAAACTATTTCCTGAAGTAAAGAAGTTCAAAATCAATATTAATAACCCTAAAAGAAAGAATTTTGTGATTTTTCACTGATACTATACTTGCCAAAAAAAAACTAGTAATTGTGCTCACGTGTTTCTTTTATACTAGGGAAAATTTCACCAAATTTGTACTCTTGACATGACACGTCACGCATCGAATTGTATCACCCAACGCGTCGCGTCCTTATCGCGTTGTTCCACTAGAATTCTACTTCCAAAATTAGGCTAATTTTATTTTGTCACCACATGACGCGGCGCGCTAACATCGCGTCGTGTCACTGGAAGTTTCTCCTCAATATTCAGCTAAGGGTCAAAAACTGAGGCATCGACGCGGTGCGTTGATATCGAATCGATGCACTAGAAGTTTCACATGGAATTTCTTCTAACTCGGAAAAATCATGCATCGACGCGACGCGTTGACATCGCATCGATGCACTGGAAACTGTTCTTCCATTTTTTTCTAAGGCACATAATGTTACCATTTGACACGATGCATTGAGATCATGTCGTGTTACTGGTATTCTTCTCCATTTTATTTCCTTCATCTCATCAATCCTTAGCATCTTTCTTTCTTTTTCCCTCTCATGCATCTCCATATGTTTTTGCCTTCGATTTGCATGGTTCATTGCCTCATCATGATATGCATCCCATTTTCTTCCAAATCCATGGGAAATCAACCCTGTTTTTCTAATCACATTGGTTAGCTACGAAACATAATTTAACAAGCAATTCAATATGTTTACCATACTTTTTATTCTCAAAACAAGTCCAAATATGGGTAAATAGTGGTGTTTGGACATATAAATACGCCTAAGATCACCACCCCACACTTAAAACCTTGTTCATCCTCGAACAAACTTCAAGCATCACAATACTCAAACCTTCTAATCACAACCTAAGAATCATGCTGGTGTTGGACACATAAACTTTTACTTCATAATTCATTGTCCCAACAGTGCATTCAATTTGTTGGCGAATTTATTATAAGCACGAAATTAGAAATTCAATAAGTAATCTGAACTTTCATCCGCATGCACCCTCACAGCAAGAAAATTTTTCCATATCACTCACACTTTAAAAATCTTAATCAGAATAAGAATATTAAATTTCAAACACTCGCTCTCAACAAAGAATTCACAAATATACAGATATGAACCATAGGCTTTCCCTTAGTGAATTACTCCACTAATAGTCGGGTGTTGAAATGTAGGATCAATTAGGTCTTTTCATGGTTGTAATGCAGGCTAAAGGACGGGTAAGAACTATTTTTGAAATAGTGACTAATCTTCCTAAGCACTTTAATACATAACTACCTTCATTCAAAATCACATTCTTTTCAACCAAGCTTTCCACTTCATTATCTTTACACATCCATTGTTCCACCCAGATCTTTCTAAGCACATTACCATCTCTTTGACAAGAGTATTTTCTTTTACATTTCAGCTTTTCTTTAAATCCCAAATTTTGTTATGCACCACTATAGTAGCCACCCTAACCTAAGAAATTTGTCTTAATTGAGGTGCACATTGTCCTTAACGGGCTAGGGCCAAAACAGGTTCATTGTGATGTAATAACCGGCTAATGAGAACTTAAATTTTTATCACACATTATTTTCTAACTCCTAACCATCATACACAAATGCACAAATTACTTCTCTTATAGCTTCACTTTCACCTTTTTCCCTATTTTGTATTTCAAATTCCCCTTTATTCCATTATTTGCATTAAAGTGCTTAGGAAATATGGACTAAATTAAGGTCTTACCAAAGAAAAGGACTAGGCTACATATGAGGCTACCGAAGAAATCAGTCTATAGGCTCAACGGGGCTAATTATGAATATGCATAAGGGTAGCCAAATAAAGTCTTTAAAATCTGGCTAACAAAGAAATGCCTAAATCACTTCCTACTCCCCACACCCTTTATTTTGATTTGTAAACACACCGGGCAAGTTCTAATCATTTCCATACATTCAGAATATGAAAAATTACTCATACACTTGGTGCATGCTAAGAATCAAGTCGGATCCTTAAGGTCTCCGATTTTTGCACTTTATCAAATTTAATATTAAGCCAATCAAATCAACTACACCTATTGAGATTTCACCAAAACAACAAACAAATAATTTCCAACACGTACATTCCTCCAAGGTTGCAATCGGGATCTTACTATTTTCTCAGCTTCTAAAGACACACCCTCCTTAAGACGGTCGTCATTCATCCATCATAAGGGAAAACACTAACTAAGATGATTGCATAACAAAATTTTCCAGAAAGGGAACACCTAGTTACTGTAATCTCAAATTGCACCACAAAGGGTAAAAATATAATACTACCATTAACATAAACCAACAAAAATAATTCTTGCCAAAAAGAGCAATACTTGTCAACTTACAAATTTATCAAAACATCCCAAAACACAAAATGAATAAATATTATTTGTTCATCCAACCAAGCCAACACAACATAGTCAAATAGAAGAGAAGAAGAAGATGAAGATCGAACACCCCACACTTAAGCCGAG
Organism: Capsicum pubescens; assembly: GCA_030864215.1. Classification (NCBI taxonomy): domain Eukaryota; kingdom Viridiplantae; phylum Streptophyta; class Magnoliopsida; order Solanales; family Solanaceae; genus Capsicum; species Capsicum pubescens. Next base: position 253,059,730 of record CM061549.1, read on the forward strand.
CACTGTCCCAGTGCTAGCAAAAAGGGCATGGTGGCATAATACTCCCTGATAAGTCAAATGTTACCATGGGAAGCACATCATCAGCTTCAGCATCATTTCCATCACCAACATCATCACCAGATTCATCATCATCATCAGAATGTTCTTCTTTGCTGGACTCAACATCAGAGTATGCCATACCTCTCTCCTCATCTATCTGGATATCATCATCTACTATCTCATGGAACTCATAACCTATCCACAAAATGGTCTTGGCATAATGACCTAACTGATAATCTAACTCTATATTATGGATTTCCTATTGGGCGGCTGTTCACCCAGAGGCACTCAAAAGCAATTTGGTAAACCCATACATCCGGGATATAATCTCATCATCTCGAGGGTGACGCTCGGGCATAGTCAAATTTTTCCCATGAGGATATGGCCCTTTTATGCGAGAAATGTCAAGTGGTCTTTCACCGACAGGCGATAAATAATCTGCATCTTCTTCCGACACCCCCTGTTGCCTCAAATATCTAGTCAGCAATCCGCCAAACCCGTATCTATGCCCCCAAGAAATATGGCCTTACTCATTGTTGAGAAGATATTTGCACATATATTTAAGTTCATATCCTCACACATGAAGGCAAAAATTAGATAAATTCTATTACGGGTCACTTCCGTCATGTGTGTCCCATGAATCAAGTAGGTGTAAATGATTCTGGCCCATAAACGGGCCTCCTTATTTAGATAAGTGAAAGAAAGTGAGCTATGTGTACCTACCTCCTTATAGAGAATCCACCTCACCTTCGATCGAGTACCGAAAAAGAGGCAACGTATTTGTTGATAAGGGGGTGCGACTATTATCCTCTTCAAAACCTCAGAATCTACATAAGGTACAGGTACGCCTAACATCTTATTGACCGTGTATGCTGTGAAAGGGATTATCCGACCACACACTTTAACTTCCGAATCCTTCAGGTTCTAGTTTGCATAAAATTCCCTGACCAAACTCAAATTACATTCCCCTGGCTGCTCGAAATGAAACCCCATATATTGAGGCTTAATCTTCCTTATCATTGAAGGATACTCCTTCATCAAAGTTCTCCGATTGATGAACTGGTCAGCTGAGTATTTGGATTCCTTGTGCTGCGAGTACCACTTTCTACCCGCTTCAGCAACAACTTTTATTCCGAACTTGTGATGCCCCCTGAGAACCTGTGGAGCTGCTGGTACTCTATCAGTTTCTCTACTCCTCTTGTGTGCATACCCCGATATCCCCACTATTCTCTTTACCATGCTAGACATGTTACCTGTTCAGCACAACAACCCACAAGAATATAAAACAAGCACCTTCAACACTAGCTACAACTAAGTGTGAATGTCACCTCACACTTAGTTGCTATAAAAATTACATTTACTCGGGTTCTCAGACTTCCCCTTTTATTTCAAAGTCCATGGTCAGTTATACAACATTACTTATTCAACATCAATTAATCTCGAGGAAGTGACAAAGAAAATTATTTCATTATGACCACTTCCAGTTCATCTACACAGAAACTACCTTAACTCAAAGTGCAGGGCATCATGTCAATTAAGGTCAACTCATAAGAGCCTATATTTTAGTCACCAACATATTTCACCTATTAAAATGCTCCTTACTACATCAGTGCAACCCCAAACTTAATTTATATCATGTAGTGAATCAACAAATCCCAATTTATTGATAGTGAAGACATAGTTCATCAAAACACATCATTAGAAAATCAAGTTACATCTCGACCCTAGTAGTTAACACATCAATTAAGTCATTATTTACATTTCAGAATACCCATGCTTCCCACATGAACAATGCATCAAAACAACAACAACAACATATCACCATCACCTCCTAATATCCCCACACAATTTTAACAACTACTATTCAGAGTAAATTCAATTTAGAGAAATAAAATCCCTTGGGATTGAAATTTTAAATCAATTAAGTTTCAAATCACACAAGTCATAGAAATATTTAAGCACATTTGATTCTCAAAATTTAAACTTAAAGTATCATGAGAACTTACCTTTTCTTGGTTTAAAAAAAAGGGTTGAAGTTGAAACCTTGTGAAATTTTAAACAAGACTTGACTAAGGAGTGATTTAGGGTTTTGGGGGGAAAGGGGGCAGCGCACAACTAGGGTTAGGTGAGGGGAGTAAAAATGGTTAAGTATGGTATTTATAGATGTGACCCAGAAAAGAAGAACGATGCGACGCACCACTGATCGCATTGATTCTCTAGAAATGGCCTTGAAAATTTTTTCTAAGTGTGGAATTTATGTTCATCAACACGACGCGTTGGAATTGCGTCGCTCCTCTGGAATATGCATCCAAAAATTTTTCTAAGGCCAAATTTCTCAGATTTTTTTAGTATCTTTTCTTACCCCTTACCTTTTCACCACTTAACAACGATTTACTTACTCAATGGACCATGTTCAATATCTTTTTTATCTCCTCCTTATTTCTCATTCCTGAACATTAATCAAAAACAACAAAATTACGTCAGGAAAAATGGGTTGCCTCACACCAAGCGTCTTATTTTTGGTCGTGGAATGACTCATTTTTTGTATTTTTCGTTTTTTTCTTCATCTACTAAAAATTTAAACTACCTATTACATTACATTTGTGGGTTGCCTCCTATATAACACCTTATTTTACATCGTGGCATGACTCAGCTCATCATTAATCATTAACAAAAGTGATAGATTCCTTGTGCTTATCCGTATGATCTGCCCAATAGTGCTTTACACGCTGTCCATTCATAAGGAACTTCTCTGTGTTCTCTCTATTCTACAACTCCACAGCTCCATGCGGTGTCATACGCACCACCTCAAAAGGTCCAGACCATTTCAACCATAATTTTCCTAGAAACAACTTAAGTCGTAAGTTAAACAACATGACAAGTTGTCCGGGTTCAAATACTCTATCTTGAATTTGCTTGTCATGCCATTTTTTGGCCTTTTCCTTGTATAGCTTGGTATTTTCATAGGCATGGAGCCTAAACTTATCAAGTTCATTGAGTTGAAATAACCTATTCTCCCCCGCAGCCTTCATCTCAAAATTTAGCTTCCTTAAAGCCCAATATTCTTGGTGTTCCAACTCCACAGGAATATAACACGCTTTACCATACACCAAATGATATAGAGATGTCCTAATGGGTGTCTTGTAAGCTGTTCAGTAAGACCAAAGTGCATCATCTAGCTTTTCCGCCCAATCTCTCCTCTGCCCATTTACCATCTTCTAAAGTATCTTCTTAATCTCTCAATTGGACACCTCAATATGTCCACTAGTTTAGGGATGATATGCAGTGGAAACCTTGTGCCTAACACCTTATTTAGCAAAAAAGATTTTTGAACCAGGTGTTAATGAAGTGCGTACCTCCGTCGCTAATTATTGCTCTTGGTGTACCAAATCTGGAAAATATGTTATTCTTCACAAATTTCAGCACCACTCTTGCATCATTGGTCGGACAAGCCATAGCTTCCACCCATTTAAAGACATAGTCAACTGCTACAAGAATGTACAGATTACCTTTTGAAGGTGGAAATGGGACCATGAAATCGATCCCCCAAACATCAAAGACTTCGACTTCTAAAATATTATTGAGGGGCATCTCATGATGCCTAGTTATGGTACCCAACCTTTGACATTGATCACAATTCTTTACAAAAGCAACTACATCTCTAAACAAAGTAAGCTAGAAAAAACCTGATTGCAGCATTTTTCTCGCAGTCCTCTCACCCCCATGATGTCCACCATATGGAGATGAGTGGTAATCTTGTAGTACTTTTGAAAATTTAGCCTCTGGGATACACCTACAAATGACTCCATCTGGACCCTACTTGAAAAGGTATGGTTCATCCCAAATATAGGCACGAGAATCATGGAGTAATTTCTTCCTTTGTTAGGTGGTGACCTCAGGAGGGTACACCTCACCAGCTATCAAGTTCACAATATCCGCATACCATGGGAACTCACCTGCCTAAACAAACAACAATTTCTCATCAGGAAACTCTTCCTTAATACTTAGGGAGTCATCAACTATATGGTCTCGATTCTCCAGCCGTGACAAGTATTCAGCAACTTGATTTTCAGCCCCCTTCCTATCTCGCACCTCAAGATCAAATTCTTGTAGTAATAGAATCCACCTAATCAGTCATGGCTTTGCATCCTTTTTGTTCAAAAGATACTTAATGGAAGCATGGTCAGTATGAACAATGAACTTAGTACCAACAAAGTAAGATTTAAATTTTCGAATGCATACACCACTGCCAACATCTCTTTCTCTGTAATCATGTAGTTAACTTGAGCATCATTCAACACTTTGCTAGCATAGTAGATGGAGAGAAATACCTTATCTCTTCTCTGACCCAAAACTGCTCCCACAATAATGTCACTAGCATCACATATCATCTCAAAAGGTAACTCCTAATCTAACGTGATCAGAATAGGTAATTCAGTCAACTTCTTCTTAAGCTTTTCAAAAGCTTCATGGCAATCTACTCCAAACTCGAACTTGAATTCTTTCTCTAACAATTTGCATATGGGGCTTGCAATCTTTGAGAAATCTTGAATGAATCATTTATAGAACCCTGCATGTCCCATAAAGCTCCGCACTCCTTTACGTGTGGATGGATGAGGTAACTTTTCAATCACTTCAATCTCCTCCTTGTCCACTTTAAGTCTTTTCATGACACTTTATGGCCTAGAACAATTGCTTTCTTAACCAGAAAGTGGCACTTTTCCCAATTCAGCACCAAGTTCATCTCTTCACATCGTGCTAGGACTCTATCAAGATTCTGCAGACACTTTTCAAAAGAATTACCATACATAGAGAAATCATCCATAAATACCTCTAAAAATTCTTCCACCATGTCTGAGAATATCACCATTATATATCTCCAAAATATAGCAGGTGCATTGCATAAGACGAAGGGCATGTGTCTGAGCGCGTATGTACCATATGGAAATGTGAAAGTGGTCTTCTCCTGGTCTTCTGGTGCTATGATTATCTGATTATATCCTGAGTATCCATCCAGAAAACAATAATACTCTTTCACCACCAATCTATCCAGCATTTGGTCAATGAAGGAAATTGGATAGTGATCTTTATGAGTCGGTTCATTCAACATCCGATAATCAATACAGATCCTCTAACTGGTCACCGTACATGTGAGAATCAACTCATTATCATCAATGGTCACTAAATTCATTCCTTCCTTTTTGGTACACAGTGCACTGGACTCACCCATTTTCTATCGGAAATTAGGAAGACAATACCACTATCTAACCATTTGATCACTTCTTTTCTGACCACCTTCTTCATCATAGGATTTAACCTTCGTTGTTGCTGAACTCTAGGTATATAAACCTCTTCCATGTAGATGTTGTGCATGAAAAATGCTGGATTGATTCCAGTAATATCAAACATTTGCCAGCCAATCGCCTTCATTCTCCTCTTTAGCAATGCTACAACTTTCTTTACCTGTATATATGATAATCCTACAGATAAAATAACAGATAAGGTATATTTATCACCAAGAAAAACATATTATAAATGAAGAGGAAGAACCTTAAGCTCCAAGTTAGGAGCTTCTTCGACTAAAGGCCTAGGTGATGGACCAATTGACCTATTCAAAGGCTCGAACTACACTTTCTTTTTCTCAATCACTTCCAAATTCATAACCTGGACTAATTTCAATTCTTCCACGTCTCTATACAGATCATGACCCATCAAATCTTGCTCTAATACATCATCAGACAACAATAACTGCCAATCCAAAGCATGATCAACAATCGATATAGAAGACAACTCCTTATATATGGCTGGCAGTTTCAACACTTTGTACACATCAAAAACTTCCACTTTATCATGTGCTCGAATTGTCATTTTTCCAGCTGCTACATCAATGAGTGATTGTCCTGCTGTTAAGAAGGGTCGTCCCAAAATAAATAGAACAACAGGATCAGCCTCAAAGTCAAAAAATTACAAAATCCACTGAGAATATTAAAGATCCCACTTGCACCAACACATCTTCAATAATACCATCTAGCCTAGAAATGGACCTATCCGCCAACTGCAACACAATAGTAATGGGTTTGGGACTCCCAAGACCCATCTTCCGGTACCATAATGTGGGCATGAGATTTATGCTAGCACCCAAGTCACATAATCCACCTGCACAAATAGACTGTTTAATAGTAATATGCAAGGTAAAACTGCCTGGATCTTTCAACTTTGTGGGTAGTTTATTTGGAATTTCAGACATGCACTCTTGAGTAAGTGCAACTGTAGCATATTTTGTTTACCAGTTCTTATTGGCAACAATATCATTAAAGTATTTCACATATTTTGGCACACTCTACAGAATGTCAACAAGAGGAAGGTTTACTTGAACCCGCTTCAAAAGATCTAGGAACTTCTCATAACTTGTTTTCTCTTGATGCTTCCTTGACCTTTGAGGAAAGGGTAAGGGGATAGTCTTCTTTTCCACATGAATTTCATCTCTTGCCTCTTCTTTCTTGACTTTTTTCTCTGCATTGTCTTTTGAATTGTCATCAGTGACTATGGGATTATCCTGCTCCTGAACTGTATCCTTAGTTTGCATCCCACTCCTTGTTGTAACAATATTTAACTGCTTTGGATTGGCCTCTGTATTGCAAGGTAATGCTCCTTGTGGCCTTGTAGTCTGTGATCCTACAAATTAACCCAACTGTAACTCTAGATTTCTTGTAAGCAATTTTTGACTCTTTAACTCAGCTGCAAACTGTGCCTGTTGAGTCTTTATGTGTTCCAAAAACTGTTCTTGTTGAGCCATAAACTGCTTAATTAATTTCTCCATATTACTAGTTTGAGCGATTGCCTGATTATTCTAAATCGGCTGTGGATTTGGTTGCACTGGTCCCTTGTATTGATATGCATTCTGTGTCTGATTTCCACCCCATGAAAAATTGGGGTGGTTCCTCCAATTGGAATTATACGTGTTGTCAAAATTTTATTGACCCTGATGATTTGCATTCCCCACGTAGTTGACTGAATCTGGATTAACTGAACATACATCTGCTGTGTGCTCACCACTTTCATAAACTTCACACCACGAATATACCTGTTGAACTGTATTTGCTGTAGCTGCTAGTTGTGTCACAACCAACTTTAGGTTATTCAACTGAGTAGTCATATGGTTTTTCATTGCTGAAATCTGTGCCTGTAATACAGTGAACTGATCTACCTCCAAACCCCTGCAACTTTCTTGGGAGCACTCCTTCAGTCTGCATGCCATTCAGGATTCGCTTGTGAGATTTGATTCTACAGTGTATATAATTCTTTATAATTTTTCTCCAAAGCTTGTCCTATTGCTGCTGAATCTAAGAGAATCTTCGTATTATACTCAAGTCCTTCTATAAATGTGTGCACCAAGACATCATTCAATTTATGGTGATGAGGATAATTTTTTAGCATGCCTTTAAATCTCTCCCAAGCTTGGTAGAGATTTTCTCCATCTTTTTGTCTGAAGCTCAATATCTCACTCCTCAATCATGTAGTCTTCTAGGATGGAAAGAATCGAATAAGGAACTTCTAAGCACAATCTTCACAAGAAGTGATAGAGTGCGGTGGTTTAACATGTAACCACCTCTTTGCTTCCCCATTTAGAGAAAAAGGGAAGAGTGTCAATCTTACGTAATCAATATTCATATCTTTAAGAATGTATGTATCGCTTATTTCTAGGAAGGTCTGTGTGTGTTGTTGTGGATCCTCATGTGAAAGTACATGAAATTGCCCCACAAAATTCAACAATTGCACCATATTTTGTTTTAATTCCCTCCGACCACCTGGCACAGGCTTCCGAATGTTGTTAGTCACATGGTTCATAAGTGGGATTTTCACCTCACGAATAGGTCTTGCTGCTGGTTGAACAGGAACGGCTGGAATAATTGGAGCTGGAACATTTCCAACATTTGGATCAACATCATTAGGATCTCATATTTTAGCCATCTAACCCTATTGAATGAAATGTTGAGCTCTTATCCTCTGATGAAAAATCAATTCTGGTTCTGCAAAAGGCTCTACCAACTCTTCATCTCTAGCTAGTCCAGTATTTAGCTAAACCTGCAAAAATTCAGCCGCTAAGATCAAGTTGTTAACACTTAAACTTATTCTCAAAAACCAAAAATTAAGAAATTCACTAATTTTACTAGTCCCCGACAACGGTGCCAAAAACTTATTGCGTCCCTATGCACACGTAAGTGTATGTGATCGTACAAGTAGTATAAAGACTTAGATAGTCAGATATCGTTCCCACGAGGACTATTAAACTAGAAGTTTAGTCAACTTTTAGTTTGAGATAAATTGGTATTAAGTGCTTGAGAGTATCTTGATGATTGTGAATTTATGAATAAAAATGTAAATTATTAAACAAGAAATTAGTGGTAACTATAGAAAAGCAAGCAACGGTTGTAATCAATAATGATAATGATTCCTGGATTGAGGAATTTTGATTGATCATACAATTCTTTATTCTTATTACAGTCTAATTGGTTATCTAGTTGTTGATTCACAAGGTTTATGCCACGATCTTGGTCTCCTGACCTCAAATCTTCTATCTATAGAATATTGTAGCTACAATTCCCACAGAGATACAATAATTCTTCTAAATTCATAAAGTTATCTTCTTGCAATTGAAACAATCAAGGCTTCTAGGTATATCCCTATCCTAGATGCTAATTCAAATCCCTTATTTTATAAAAGGATAAGAATCTTGCTCCCTAATTTCTTCATTCTATCCTACGATTCTCCTCCTGGATGCACATAGAAATATAGATTTATTCTAATGGTGTCCACTTATCAAAATAGTAAGTGCAATAAAATAAGAACAACCAGATGATAATCCAAAAAGAAACTATGAATGAGAATATAAAAGAGTAATCATGATCTTGGCCTCAACCTCAGAATAAAGGTGTTTAGCCACTCATGTTTGAATTCAACATCAAAAATAAGTCATTAATCATACCAAAAATAATTCTTGAAGTAAAGAAGTTCAAAAGAAATATTAAGAACCCTAAAATAAAGAATTTTGTGCTTTTTCGCCGCTGCTATGCATGACAAAAAAAACTTATAATTGTGCTCACGTGTTCCTTTTATACTATAGAAAATTTCACCAGATTTGTACTCTTGATGCGACGCATTGCGTCCTTGTCGTGTTTTTCTACTAGAATTCCGCTTCCAATATTAGGCTAAGTCCATTTTGTCACCACATGACGCGATGCGCTGACATCGCATCGTGTCACTGGAAGTTGCTCCTCAATATTCAGTTAAGTGTCAAAAACTGAGGCATCAACAAGACGCGTTGATATCGCATCGATGCACTGGAAGTTGCACATGGAATTTATGCTAACTCAGAAAAATCACGCATCGACGCGACGCGTTGACATCGCGTCGATGCACTGGAAATCGTTCTTCCATTTTTTTCTAAGGCACATAATGTTACAAGTTGACGCAACGTGTTGAGATCGCTAGTATTCTTCTCCATTTTCTTTCCTTCATCTCATCAATCCTCAACACCTTTCTTTGTTCTTTCCTCTCGTGCATCTCCACATTTTCTTGCCTTCTATTTGCATGGTCCTTTGCCCCATCATGATATGCATCCCATTTTCTTCCAAATCGATGGGAAATCAACCTTGTTTTTCTAATCACATCGGTTAGCTATGAAACATAATTTAACTAGCAATTCAACATGTTTAACATACTTTTTATTCTCAAAACAAGTCCAAATATGTGTAAATAGCGGTGTTTGGACATATAAATACGCCCAAGATCAGATCCTGGAGTGATAAAGATAAAATCGAAAGAGATGTAGAAGCCGCCAATATGTGCTTTATGGCAACAGGTGAATCTAGTGAGGTAAGAATACATGATTTTCCCAGCAGTAATATTCTTGTATCTTACTTAGATTTGATAACTAACGAGCTTCAAAAGGTTATATATGAATATAAAAAACTTGCTCAAGAAAATAAATGTTGTGAAGCCCGAATTAAATGAAAACTTGAGGAGGAATAGAGAAGTCATCAAATAGAAATTGAAGCATGTCAAATTGAAATTGACTTGATTCATGAAGATCTTGATGATGTACAAATAAATCTAAACGGTATTAAGAAAACTCCTAGTCACAGTTTTGTAAAATCCAACTCTTTTCAAAACAAATCTAGTTTCTCATCAGAATCGTTTAAATCAGCTAAGATTTTCTTTTCTTCTTGAGGACCTATCTATTTTATATGTGGATAGAGAGGGAAAAATTCGTACAGATATAGGAATAAGACTAAAAGTATGTGGGTTTGGAGTCCCAAAAGAAGCATATCTAACTCGTAAAGACCCAAGTCCACTTGGGTACCTAAAAAAAATTAATCTTATTGTGTTGCAGGAAAAGGTCTGCAAGAGCTATAAGAAAGAAATATGGGTCATTGGTAGAGGACGTCCCAAACACATAACCAAAAATAAAGAAAATTTTTCTGCTTTAGATAAAATATATGGGGGATCAGTAAGGTTCGGTGACAATGCTAAGGGCAATGTAATCGCAGTTGGCCTAATAAAACTCAACTCATCATGTTAATTCATGAAAGTATATCTAGTAGAAATCCTCAAACACAATATGATCAACATCAGTCAACTCAGTGATGCCGAATTTAAAATACCTTTTAAAGCCAAAAATTATTCAATCAAACATGACAAAAGAGACATCTCTCTCATTAGTGATTGTGTTGAAAATATTTATATTTTAAATATTACTAATTTTTCTATGTTAACTTGGCTTACTGTGCAAGCCAATGATACTTGGTTGTAAAACAGAAAGCCCAGGCAAGCTACTATGCATACCGTTGAAAAGTTGTCCAGACTCGAATTGGTTAAAGGTCTGCCAAAACTCAAGTTTGAAAGGATCACATTTTTGATGCCTTCCAATTGGGGAAGCAGACCGGGACATAATTCAAAGTCAAATACATTGTCTCCACCACCAAACCTCTTCAAACAATCCATATGGATCTATTTGGCCCAACCAAAATTGTAAGCATCTGTGAAAAGAGATATATTTTTGTCATAGTTGATGATTATTCACGTTTTACATGGGTAATGTTCCTTGATCATAAATATGAGTCTTTCACATATTTTGAGATTTTTTGTAGAAAGGTATAGAGATAAGTCTGACACCTCATCACTTATGTTCACAGTGATAATGGAGGAGAATTTGAAAACAAGGCGTTTGAGGAGTATTGTGCTCAGAACAGATACTCTCAGAACTTTTCTTCACCTTGAACCCCTTATCAAAATGGTGTAGTGGAGCCAAAGAATTGGTCTCTCTAAGAAACTTTCAAGACAATTTTGTTAGAAGATAATCTCCCAGATCTTTTCTGGGCAGAAGCAGTAAGAACCGCATGTCAGATAATTAATAGGTTCCTGATCCAACCTATCCTATGAAAAATGACTTATGAATTCTGGAGATAAAAGAAGCCCAACATCAGTTATTTCCATCTTTTCGGCTTCAAATTCTTTATTCACAACAATGGTAAGAATAACTTGGGAAAATTTAATCCTCGAAAAGACGAATGTAATTTTCTTGGGTACTCTCCCACCTATCGTGCCTATAGGGCCTTTAATAAAAGAACTTTGTGTGTTGAGGAATCTATGCATATTGTATTTGATGAATCTAATCACTTATCTATGAGTTTGAGTGATGATGAAGAACAGGTGGGTAATCTCCGATCTGAGTAAAGTAACAACACAATCTCTGAGCCATCACAAGACAAGTCGACTACTCCCTCCCAAGAGTTAACTCTTAAAGTAGAAACTGTAAAGTCAAGTTCTCAAAATGTTTGGAAGAACGATGCTAGTCATCCAAACAAACTCATCATAAAAAATATAGAGGATAGAATGCAAACAAGAGCATCATTTAGGAGAAAAGAAACTGCCCCCTTTGTTTATCAAATTGAACCTAAGAAAACCAATGAGGCCATCAAAGATGAATCATGGGTTGAAGATATGGAGGAAGAATTGGACTAGTTTGAATGAAATCAAGTATGGACTCTAGTTGAAAGACCCAGATTCTGCCCAGTAATTAGAACCAGATAGGTCTATACAAATAAATTAGAGGAAGAAGGTAAAGTTATTAGAAATAAAGCTAGACTTATAACTCAAGGCTACTTCAAGAAGGAAGGTATTAATTATGACAAGATCTTTGCCCCCGTGGCAAGTTAGAGTTAATGCAAATTTCATTAGCTTTTGCCGTATTCAAATGTTTTAAGGTATATCAAATAAACGTAAAAAGTTCTTCCTTAAATGACTTTATTCATGAGGATGTCCTTGTAAAACAACCCCCCGGATTTGAATATCCCTCGTGTCTAAATCATGTTTTCAAATTAACAAACACACTTTACGGCCTCAAACAAGTTCCAAAAGGTTGGTATGAGAGATTGAGTACTTTTTTACTAAATAATAATTTTCAAAGGGGTAAATTTGATACAACTCTGTTCATACAAAAGCTTTATTCAAATATTCTCATTGTGCAAATGTACGTTGATGATATCATTTTTGGTAGTTCTAGCATCTCTATGTGCTAGAATATAGCTAATTTGATTAAAGGAGAATTCAAAAGGATTCTTATGGGTGCACTCACATTCTTTCTGGGATTACAAATCAAACAAACTTCCAAAGGAACTTTCATCAGTCAAGCCAAGTACATGAAAGAACTCATCAAAAAGTTTAGTATAAAAAAAGGAAAGACCTATGGAACACCTATGAGCCTATCCACAAGCATTGATTTAGATTTGTCCAGAAAATACATTGATGAAAATATGTATAGGGGGATGATCAGATCTCTCCTACACTCGATTGCAAGTCGATAAGACATTATGTTCCAGTCGACTCCTAAGGAGTCTCATCTCACTATCATCAAATGAATTATCGATATCTTATAGGAACTCAAGACTTTGCTATGGTATCCCTGCTCCTCACATTTTGATTTAATTGATTATCCAGATGCTGATTTTATAAGAGATAAAAATGATAGAAAGAGCACTAGTGGAACATTTCAAATTCTTGGTGATGCCCTTATCTTATGGCATAGCAAGATGCAAACTTCAGTTGCTCTCTCAACCACTGAAGCTGAATACATAGATGTCAGAAGTTGTGGTACTCAAATCTTATGGATTATGCATCACCTTCTTGATTTGACTTATCTTTTGAATCTATTCCTATTATGTGTGATAACATCGGTGCTATTAGCTTATCTAAGTATACTGTGCATCATTCTAGGGCCAAACATATTGATATTAAGCATCATTTAACTCAAGATCATGTAGAAAATGGTGATTTTACTCTAAAATTTGTTGACGCTAAAAATCAACTAGTATATACAACAACAACAATAACAAACCCAGTATATTCCCAAATCTTGGGGTCTGGGGAGGGTAGAATGTACGCAGCCCATACCACTACCTCTAAAGAAGTAGAGAGGTTATTTTCGATAGACCCCCAGCTCAAGACAAAGGACAGTATACAAAAAACATAAAAAGCATGGAACATGATAAAATAACATAGGCACAACATCCACAAAAATACTGTACATTGCCAAACAAAGGACACCAAAGCCCTCCTAGAAGAAACCTCAGCTAGAAGAAAGATTATGTTTCCTTAGAAAAAGGCTTGGTATTCTTAGCATTAATGATATTTAAGTCCTATTTTGGATAGTAATTTGCCGCAATTTTTCTAAATAAAAATATATATATGAATTTGTTTGGTACACCTCTTCTAAAAGAGTAGTCATCATTACTTGGTCTTTGTGTATCTCTATGTATGGATTTCTTTGTCTACATATTGCCTATGCGTTGTTTCTTTTTTATTATGTCAAAGGGTGAGAAAGTAGAAACATAAAAGTGATCCTACCAGTCAGGGGAGCAGAGTAAGTCAACTAATATTACTTGTACAAGTCAAGGGGAGCAAGCTAATAGATAGGGAAGTCATCTTATGTTTACTTTTGTTTGTCATTATCTAAAAGGGGGAGATTGTTAGCCTCCTAAGTCTACATTTTACTAATGACAAACTAACAAGTGTATCTTTGAAGGATATTGAGGACTGCTAATGTTGGAAGGACATAAACTCACAATCCACAATATCCAAGTAAATCAGTCACAATCAGAATAAATGGAAGGAGAATCTCAGCCCTAAAAGTCACAAAAAATTAGATCAATCACGATCAAGTAGAAGAAGAAAAAGTATATTGTAAGATTGAAGGGTATCTCACCCACATATATGAAGGATAAAAAAGACTAACTCAACATGGAAAAAGCAAGGGTACCATCTCAAAAAATAGAAGAACATCCAATCATGAAAAGTAGGATCATGACATTTAAATAGTATGTCAAGCAAATCAATCAAATATCTTGGAAATGGAAAAAGGATAACAATCTCAGAATCATGACAGATCAAATCAATCAGGACATAAAGTAATTACATGGACATATGTTATATGGACATGATAATTGTGAAACAGCACCACGTATGGACATGTCTGATATGGTCATACATTATGGGTCCATCCCTCAGTCAAGGAATTAATTTAAATCCTTGATTGGAAGAAATCTCATAGGTTTCATTTTGAAAAATGGCAGCAAAAGATTATAAAAGAAGAAGACTGAAGATGGACATAGGTTACGCAACTTTAAGGAGAAAAATCAAAGTGTCTCAATCTTAGTCTTGCAAGGCTATGTAACTTTTAGTTTACAATTGTTATATAAAGAGTAGCACCGAGTCAACTTTGTAACATCAACTAAAGCTATGTAACAAGATCTGCAGAGCAAAATAAGTCTTCAAAACTTGTTCTTATCATTGTACTTGAGCTCGAGATTGAATGATCTAAGGAAACTTTGAAATCCAAGCGGACTAGAAGTAGGCACCACATTGGTGTTATGAACCAGGATAAAGTTTTATGTCTTTGCTTTGTGTTTAACAATTTATTTTCTTAATTGTATTAAATCTAACTTATTTTGTAAAGTGCATTGATCTGCAGGCGAGTTGATTCAAAGGAGTCAGCGTAACGCCCCAAAATCTAATTTCTGGGATGCCACACGGTGCTCTAAACTATAAGTATTCCTGAGCTAACCCTGGCTGCCTTCTACTAAATCTGAATCTCAAAATAGGGGAATATGAATGTAAGATCAAAATAAATATAGAAAAACTGTCTGAATTATCTGAGTATATCTGAAAATACTAATCTCATCAGTCTGTAATGCAAATACTAAAAATCTAAATACTACAACTAAAATCTAAAACTCAATCTGGTAGTCCGACAAGCCTCTACTAACTAAATCTAGAGAGTCACTGGGACAGGCCCCAACTGACTAAAACTATCTAAAATGAAAACTGAATTATCTACTAGTAAACTAAAAATTTGAATAGCTAAGTCCCCAAACTATGAAGACTTACCAACTACAAAGAAGTAGATGAGATGCTAAAAAATCACTCACGCTGTTGAGACTGAGCACTTGAACCTACATTATGAGACAATGTAGCACATAGACTATATGTACATCAGTACTTTAGGAATGTACTGAGCATATGGGGGTGATTTCAATAAGTCAAACAATACTTCAATAACATCACAAGTTATAAAATTATGCATGTAAAACATAAATGACTCACATAGGCTTGAGTAATCTGAAATCTTAAGATCATAAATCATGGATAGTAAAGCATATAATGTAAATCTTGTGATCCTTTAAAATTAGTTTCTAAAATTTGTCCATTACTAAAAGCTATATTTTAAATTCAAGAACTTTAAAGCTGTAGAGAAAGTACTTTATCTTAGGGGTTTAGAAATCTAAAAACTTATTCTGCATAGGAGGTTCTTCTAACCGACATAAACCATGTGAGCATTGAGTCCAACATTCATGTCCCCCTAAGGAGGAATCCTCACGTCGGGGAGAGGAGTCATACTTTTGCAAAGGAGTATAACCTATTTAAGTGATCACATATCTATCACCCAGGTAGAAGTGGGAACAATCTAAATACTACGTTGGCATGTAGTTCTGGGGTATGAAACCGTAGTAATGTACCTATCTCGGTGCTAAATACTACCCCTATTCAACCTGTATGTTCATTCTAGGGAAATCCACTTTTAAAATAGTATAGTGGTTTATAACGAAAATCCACTGTACATCTGTAAAGCTAAATCTGTAATCTGGATCTATAAAGTGGATTCCAAAACTAATCTAAGACCAAACAAAATGTCAAATCTTTAACAATAATCTAAAAGAAATCTAGTCATAGGGTGCTTATAGCACAAAAATATCTTAAAATAGAAATCTTTAATTAGGGATTAATTACCCATGAATCAAACTCATGTTAAAATATCATATTGTTCATTCTTCTTGATAGTGTAAACATTGATAAACTAATTCAAAATCTGGAAATCACTGCAATATGCATGAAAATATGAACATAATCATGTAATTCAACTTTTAAATCTCTGGAAATCTCATAAGCTTGTAAATAACCATAATGGCTATAAACCCTAACTTGAATTTCATTGGAATTAAAATAAGTTTTGGGCACAAGGAAGAAAGGATTGTCCTTGTTGATAACCCCACACACCTCAATTGATGAACTAGATTCTAAGGCTTGAATTTTGGATCCCTATTGATGCTTTTAAAGTTGAATATGTTTTAAGTTCTTGAGTTGGGAATCCTAAATCTTGAATTGCCTTGGAGAATTAATAGAGGAATTGGATTTCTTGGGGAGTAAGCTTTGATTATCTAGGGTTTTGCTTAAGAGTATTTTGGTGAAAAGTGGATATAATATGCTTAGGATGGGTTAAATGATCTGTTATTCATGACTTGGGGCTAGAGAAAAAAACACCAAAGAGCCCCTTTTAAAATTTTACTTAGACTGGGAAAATTTCCAAACTTGGCCTACGGTGCGACACACCGTTATAGTGGTGACCTCCTGGAAACTGCCAACTGGGACCTGGAAAATCATCGCGATGCAGAGCTATTGTTGTACACTTCTGAATAGCTATTTTGGCCTCCTCTGTGATGCACCATTATTGTGGAGGCTCACTGGAAAGTGACAATTGTGAAATGGGTCATCACTGCGACGTAGTGGAATTGCGAAATCTTATTGGAAATTGACAATTGGGATTTTTGACCTCTTCGCGATGCGGTACAATCACGGAGTCTAACTATAAATTGACAATTGTCATTTAAATTGTCTCCACGACGCGCTAGTGACCGAAATGACGGTGTTTTATGATTGGAACTTAAAATCATAATAACTTCTCGTCCGGTTATCGGATTAAGGCAAATCTTATATCATTGGAAAGAAAATTCAAATTCCTACACGTTGGAGGGTCTAAATTTAGAAAATTTTATATGTATGAATGGTAATACTCTCTTGAAGCCAACGCTTGGCATTCTCAATGCTAAATTGAATTAGGAAAAGTATAGGGTGTTACAATATCTCTCCCTTGGAAATATTCATCCTTGAATGTGGCTAGTTTGACTAAGGACACTGAGGAATATGAGCTTACATGATAGAATACACAACTAAAATAAATTGCACAATTGATTCTAACTTATAATGAGCTTCTAAGTTAATCTGCGAGTGCATGAATTTTCAATGAGGACGACTATATAGCTGAATCTAAAATTGGAAAGATACTGAGTTAAGGAAGAGTATTACTTTTGATTGGATCTAAATTTGTAGAGAAGTGGTGAGGGTAGTTGGCTCGCATATCAGCTTCTTCTTCCCAAGTGGCCCTCTCAACAGGTTGATTCCGCCAAAGAACTTTGACCAAGGGAACTTCTTTGTTCCTTAGTCTACTGTTCTGATGATCTAAAATCTCAACTGGAATCTTTTCGTATGAAAGGCTGTTCTGAATATCTAAGCTTTCTAAAAGAACTACAACACTGGAGTCACTGATGCACTTCTTAAGCATAGAGATGTGGAATACAAGATGAACGGATGACAAGTCTACGTGGAAATCAAGATCATAAGCTAATTTCCCAGCACGACTCACAACTCTGTAAGGGTCAACATACGGGGGACTAAGCTTTCCCTTTTTACCAAATCTCTTCACCCCTTTAATGGGTGAAATTTTCAAATACACTAAATCACCAACCTCAAATTTGAGGTCCCTTCTTCACACATCTACATATGATTTCTGAAGACTTTGGGCTGTTTTAATCTTTCTCTAATCAACTGAACCTTCTCCATAGCTTTGAACACTGCGTCTGGCCCAAGCAAAGTGGCCTCACCCACTTCAAACCAACCTATGGGTGATATGCATCTCCTTTTAAAGCCTCAAATGAGGCCATCTGTATTCTTTAATGGTAATTGTGATTATAAGCGAACTTAATCGTTGGCAAATGCTCATCCCAACTACCTTGGAAATCAAGAGCATATGCCCTCAACATATCTTCTAGAGCTTGGATGTTCCTCTTTGCTTGACCATCTGTCTGAAGGTGGAAAGATGAACTAAGATGGACTTGGGTACTAAGACCCTTCTGGAAGGCTCTCTAAGATTGGGAAATAAACTGAGTACCCCTATCTGAAATGATAGACAAGAGAACTCCATGCAGCCTGACTAAATCTCTGATGTACTGCTTAGCATAATCTTCAGATATGTAAGACGTATGAACTGGCAAGAAATATGCTGACTTAGTCAATCTGTCTACAATAACCCAAATCGAATCATGATGACGACGCGAATAGGGTAAACCAGTCACAAAATCCATATTCACATCTTCCTACTTCCAGGTGGGGATACTAAACTCTTGCAATGTACCACTAGGTCTTTAGTTCTCTAGCTTAACCAGTTGACAAGTTGCACACTTTGCTACAAACTCTGCTATATGTTTCATCATACCACTGCACCAATAAATTTCCTGTAAATTGCGATACATCTTGGTAGCACCTGGATGAATGGAATAACGTGCACCATGCACTTCTGTCATAATCCACTGTCTCAAATCATCAACACATGGAACACAAAATCTACTCTGGTATCTCAACACGCCATATCCCCTTTGGAGAAAACCTCTACCTTTTGGTCTTTAACTGACTCCTTCAGTTTGACCAAACTAGAATCCTTTTCTTACTCCTCCTTCACTTCTGAAACTAGGGAAGATTCGGAACTACTCTGAACCCAAACATTCCCTTCGGCTGAATCAACCAACCTATCACCTAATCTAGCCAAAAGATGAACTTCTCGAGCTAACTCTTTCTCATCGTTCTTCACATGAGCAACACTGCCCATAAATAATCTACTAAGGGTGTCTGCCATTACATTGGCCTTGCCCGGATGGTACAACACACTCAAGTCATAATCTTTCAACAATTCTAACCACCTTCTCTGATGAAGATTTAACATTCTCTGGGTAAAGACATACTGCAAACTTTTACGATACGTGAACACATCAATATGTACCCCATACAAATAATGTCTCTAGATTTTCAAAGCAAACATAACAACAACTAATTCAAGATCATGGGTTGGGTAATTCTTTTCATAAGGATTAAGCTGTCTAGAGGCATAGGCTATGACCTTACCTCTCTGTATCAGAACATAACCCAAACCAACTCTAGAGGCATCATAATAAACAAAAAAACCATTTATACCATCAGGTAATACTAAAACTAGGGCTGAAGTGAGTCGAGTCTTCAGCTCCTGAAAACTCTTCTCGCAGGAATCTAACTATAGGAAATTAACTTTCTTTTGGGTCCATCTAGACATAGGAGATGCAATAGATCAGAAACCCTCAACAAAATGTCTATAATATCCAGCTAAACCCAAGAAACTCCTAATTTCCGATGGAGAGATAGGTCTAGGCCAATTCCTTATGGCTTTTATCTTTTAAGGATCAACTCTAATACCCTCACTGGAAATGATATGACTAAGAAAAGCTTCTGAACTTAGCCAAATTCACATTTTCTAAATTTGGCGAACAACTGGTGATCTTTAAGAGTCTGCAACACAATTCTAAGATGATCTGCATGATCATCCTCACTACTAGAATAGACGAGTATATCATCGATAAAGACTATGACAAATATGTCCAAATATTGTTTGAACACTCTGTTCATCAAGTCTATGAAAGCTACTAGGGTATTGGTTAGCCCAAAAGACATGACTAAAAACTCAAAATGATCATAACGGGTTATGAAAGTTGCCTTTAGAATATCACATTCCCTTACTTTAAGACGATGATAGCCGAATCTAAGTTCTATATTTGAGAAATAACTTGCACCTTGGAGTTGATCAAATAAGTTATCAATTCTTGGAAGAGGATATTTGTTTTTTATTGTAACTTTATTCAGCTGGCGATAGTTAATGCACAAAGATCCATCTTTCTTTCGCACGAATAGGATGGGAGCACCCCATGGAGAAACACCAGGCCTTATGAAACCTTTATCTAAAAGATCTTGGAGTTGCTCTTTCAACTCCTTAAGCTCAGCGGGAGCCATACGATATGGAGGGATAGAAATAGGCTGAGTATTTGGGAGAAGGTCAATACTAAATTTTATTTCCCTATCGGGAGGTACCTCTAGAAAATCTTCAGAAAAGACAACAGGAAACTCACTGACTGACTGAATTATTGGAGTCTCCCATTTTGTGTCTTTTACTCAAACAAGATGATAGATACACCCTTTGGATATTAACTTTCTGGCTTTAAGATAAGATATGAAATGGCTTTTGGGAGACAATGAATTTACTTTCCACTCAAAGACTGACTTATTGAGAGGCTGAAACTCCACCACTCTGATGCGATAATCTATGGATGCATAATAGGAATGGAGACAATCCATACCAAGATCAAGATAAAAATCAACCATATATAACTCTATTAGGTCTTCTAACATGATTTTATAAAGGATAGCGATAGGACACTTTTTGTAAATCTGCTTGGCAACAACTGACTCACCTACTGGGGTAGACACTAAGAAAGGCTCAGGGATCTTTTCGGAACTTACCTTAAAATTTACTGCAACTAATAAGGTCATATAAGAGAAACTCGACCCAGGGTCTAGCAACACATAAACATCAAGATGAAAGACACGAAGCACACCAGTAACAACATCTGGTAAATTTTTCTGCTCCTGGCAGAATGGTAAAGCATAAAACCTATTCTGGCATTGGACTCTACCGGTACTAGATGATGCACCCTAAGGAGGGGCTGGGTGACCTAGAGGGGCTGGGGTACTATTAGCCTGATTCTAAGGACAAATATCCCTATTTTCCTATCTAGTATGCGGGCACTTCTTAACCCTATGGACTATCTAGCCACAACCATAACAACCTTTATGACCCCACAAATATTCACTCATATAATTTTTACCACACTTAGCACATGGGGAATGATTGGGATTTCCACTCACACTATTTTAAGATCTAGACATAGACGACCTACCCCACTGCTCCGATCTGTTCCTGGGTACGAAATAACTGGATGGAGAAGGTGTGGGAATAGATAGATTATTCTAAAACTACAAATGATTTGCTTCTCTAGATCTATTCTGACCATAATCAAACAGCCCTGTCCTAGCCTTCTTATTTCCTCTCTCTCTACCCTTCAACTTTTTTTCCTCTATCTGTTAGGCATGAATCCTCAACCTTGCAATATCCATGTACCTAATAAGAATAGTAGTCCTACACTCCTTAACTACCAACCCAGGCACACCATTCACAAACTTACTCATGCTTGACCTAGGGTCAGCCATCTGATCAGGGGCGTTAAATTTGAGGCAATACTCCTTCACTATTATTGAGCCCTGCCTCATGTTCATAAACTCTTCTTTCTTGGATTCCCTTATCTCATGCGGAAAAAACTTATCTAGAAACGTATACTGAAATACCTGCCATGACATGGGAGCTGCATTCTCCCCTCTACTTTTCTTCCACATCACTACCCAATCATATGTAACATCCTTCATCCTATAAGATGACAAATTTACACTCTCCTCTTTAGAAATATACATAATCTGGGTGATCTTCTTCACCTCATCTAGATAAAACTGTGGTTCCTCCTTGTCTTCGACCCAAAGAATTTTGTCGAGTTCATTCTCATAAAATCTCAAATTTTGGCTGAGGCTAAGTCCCCATCTTGCTGAAATGAGACTGCATCCTAACGGTTTCCTTGAACATTAGACATCACATCTTGGGTTAGCTCCTAAAAGGCAGCCTAAAACTGTACATATGACACATTCTTATTCAAAGGATCTGTGGGCTGAGGTTGCTAGTTATCATTTCTATATGTGTTAGCTCTACAAGAAGGAATTTTCTGTCATGTGAAAGCATAGTTAGAAGTAGATAGAGACACTGAATACATGATACATCATGAAATAAGAGATTATTTCCTAAAATTCTCCATAGCCTCTTTCTCATAGATGTGTCGCACTTCACAGTGATGATTAAGACTCAATGTAATGCGGCTTGTTTCACTCCCTAGGACTCTCTAAACCTAAGTCTATGATACCAAGTTTTAAATTCCCTGAAATCTGATTCCTGGGATGTCACGTAGTGCTCTGAACTACAAGTAGTCCTGAGCTAACCCTGGATGCCTTCTACTAAATTTGAATCTCTAAATAAGGGAATATGAATGTAAAATCATAATAAATATGGAAAACTATATGAATTATCTAAGTATATCTAAAAATACTGATCGCATCAGCCTGATAAAGCAAATGCTAAAAATCTAAATACTGTAACTAAAATCTAAAACTAAATCTGGTAGTCCGACAAGACTCTACTGACTGAATCTAGAGAGTTACTGGGATAGGCCCCAGCTGACTCAAACTGTCTGAAATGAATACTAAATCATCTACTAATAAACTAAAAATCTGAATAGCTAAGTCTTTGAACTATGAGGAGTCACCAACTATAGATATATAGATAAGATGCTCGAAAATCCCTCACGCTGCTGAGACAGAGCACCTGAACCTACATTTCGAGATGATGTATAACATAGACGTATATGTGGATCAGTACTTTGGGAATGTACTGAGTATATGGGGGTGAATACAATAAGTCAAACAAGACTTCAATAGCATCACAAGTTATAAAATCATTCATGTGAAATGTAAATGACTTACATAGGCTTGAGTAATTTGAAATCTGGAGATCATAAATCATGGATAGTAAAACATATAATGTAAATCTTGTGAGCCTTTATAATTAGTTTCTAAAATCTATCCTTTTCTAAAAGCTATATTATAAATTCAAGAACTTTAAAGCTTTAGAGAAAGTACTTTATCTTAGGGGTTTAGAAATTTGAAAACTTATTCTACATGCGAGGTTTTTCTAACCGATATAAACCATGTGAGA
This sequence comes from Capsicum pubescens, assembly GCA_030864215.1. Classification (NCBI taxonomy): domain Eukaryota; kingdom Viridiplantae; phylum Streptophyta; class Magnoliopsida; order Solanales; family Solanaceae; genus Capsicum; species Capsicum pubescens. The sequence continues at coordinate 253,083,107 of CM061549.1, forward strand.
ATTCATGGAGTCCAACGTTCTTGTCCCCCTAAGGAGGAATCCATAAGTCAGGGAGAGGAGTCATACTCTTGCCAGGGAGTATAACCTATCTAAGTGATCACATATCTATCACCCACGTAGAAGTGGGAACAATCTAACGTAGTTCTGGGGTATGAAACCATAGTAATGTACCCATCTCGATGCAAAATACTACTCCCATTAAATCTGTATGCTAATTTTAGGGAAATCCAATTTTAAAATAGTATAGTGGCTTATAATGAAAATCCACTGTATATCTGTAAAGCTAAATCTGTAATCTGAATCCGTAAAGTGGATTTCAAAACTATTTTGAGACCAAACAAAAGGTCAAATCTTTAACAACAATCTAAAATAAATATAGTCATAGGATGCTTATAGCACAACAAATCTTGAAATAGCAATTTTTAATTAGGGATTAATGACTCATGCATCAAACTCATGTTAAAATATCATTGTTCAAAATCTGAAAATTACTGCAATTTGCATGAAAATATGAACATAATCATGTAATTCAACTTCTAAATCCCTGAAAATATCATAAGCTTGTAAATAAAAATAATGGGTATAAACCCTAACTTGAATTTCATAGGAAATCATATAAAATTCAGTAACATTGGAATTAAAATAAGTTTTAGGCACAAGTACGAAAGGATTGTCCTTGTTCATAACCCCACATACCACAATTGATGAACTAGATGCTAAGGCTGGAATCTTGGATCCCTATTGATTCTTTTAAATTTGAATTTTTTGAAGTTCTTGAGTTGGGAATCCTAAATCTTGAATTGCATTGGAGAATTAATGAAGGAATTGGATTTTTTGGGGAGTAATCTTTGATGATCTAGGATTTTGTTTAAAAGTATTTTGGTGAAAATTGGGTATAATATGCTTAGTATGGGTTAAATAATCTATTATTCACGCTTTGGGATTGGGAAAAATGACCAAAGAGACCCTTTTAAAACATTAGTCAGACTAGGAAAATTCCCAAAATAAGCCTATGGCGCGATGCGCCATTATCGCGGTGGCCTACTAGAAACTGCCAATTAGGACCTAGAAAATCATCGTGATGTAGAGCTATCGTGGTAAGCTTCTAAATTTCCATTTTGTCCTCCTTTACAATGATCCATTATCACGGAGGCACACTGGAAAGTGACAATTGTGAAATGGGACATCACCGTGATGCGATGGAATCGTGAAATCTTATTGGAAATTTACAATTGGGATTTTAGACTTCTCCGTGATGCGGTACAATTGCGGAGTCTTACTATAAATTGACAATTGTCATTTAAATTGTCTCCACGATGCGCTAGTGACTGAAATGACGTTGTTTTATGACTGGAACTTAAAATTGTCATAACTTCTCATCCAGTTATCGGATTAAGGCGAATCTTATATCGTTGGAAATCAAATTCAAATTCCTACACATTGGAGGGACTAAATATGGAAATTATATATGTAAGAAATGACATTCTCTCTTGAAGCCAATGCTTGACATTCTCAACGCTAAATTGAACAAGGAAAAGTATGGGGTGTTACAATCGGTAGTCGACTCACAGAAAAATTTTAGTTCACCCCCTTTGAATTTCAATATATGTCTATGTTCTACATTGTCACATAATTTAGGTACCAGCTGTATCCCACAGATTAATATGAAATAGTTTGCAGTTTCTAGCCAACAGGTAATGAGTTCTCTTGTTTCAGGGACTTTAGTTAGTTGTAGTTCATGCTCTATCTTGTTAATATTCATATGTATTAATTAGTTATAGTTGGATACATGTCCCAGCTATCTATAGTCGATATAGTAGAGTCTTCATAGATAGTTAATCAGAGTCATTACATGTAATTCATGTTTCTTTCTACAATTTATCATGATGTAAGTTTTATCGGTATTATACTAATTCATATTTCATTATGATCATGTTTTTGCTCAAAAAATTTAGTTTTTATACAATTTAAATCATTTGCTCAAGGAGTATGCTAGTTCACGGGTTAACTTGGGATCACTTGTGGTTTCAACCATCATGTTACGATAGTCACGGGTCGTGACATAACTCCTCATATGGATTCTATTCGGATGGATTATTTAAAAGTTCATGGATGTGTTCCTTATGAATTTTTTTGGTATATTGCAACATTTATTTAGATATTGATGTGGAGACGGGATCCTAGCCCATTAACATTCCTCCTTAAAGGATGACCCTACCAAAGTTGAAGGAATTAAAGGAACAATTGTTGGATTTGTTTAGTAAGGGGTTTATTAGACCTAGTGTATCTCTTTAGGATGCCCTATTCCTATTTATGAAGAAAAAGGATGGTTTTATGCATAGGTGTGTGATTATAGTCAGTTGTACAAAGTGACAATTGAATTAGTATCCTATTTGTTGCAGTTCTGATATTTTTGACTAGCTTCAGGGTGCTTTAGTGCTTTTTAAGATTTATTTGAGATTCGATTATCACAAGTTAAAAATTATGTCCTTGAATGTATCAAATATGGCCTTTCAAACTCGGTATAGTCATTATAAGTTCTTGGTCATGTATTTTGGGTTAACCAATGCTCTTGAATATTCATAGAGTTGATGCACTAGGTATTTTGATGGTATCTCGACTCCTTTGTGATTGTATTTATTGATAACATCTTGGATTATTCCCAGATTGAGGTCGATCATATAAAGTATTTAAGGATTGTACTTTAGAGATTGCATGATAAGAATTTGTATCCTAAGTTTTCCAAGTGTGAGTTTTGGTTGGATTCTATGTCCTTCTTTGGCCATGTAGTGATAAAAATGGTATTATAGTTGATTCAGACAAGATAGTGTGATTCGTGATTTGACCAAAGTTATTTTTCTTACCAAAATTTAGAGTTTTATTTGTTTGGTGGGTTACTATCAGCATTTTATGGAGGGTTTCTTATCAATTGCAACTTCCTTGACTAAGTTGAATAAAAAAAATGGTATTTCAGTGGTCAGATTCTTGTGAGAAGAGTTTCCAAAATCTCAAAGAATTTTGAGTTCGGCTCCTATTTTGACCTTGCCCAAGGAGGGTGTGGGGTTACAGTATTTTGTGATACTTTTGGTGTTGTTTTGGGCATAGTGTTGATGCATAAGGACAAGGTGATATATTATGCCTCTCTTTAGTTGAAGCCTCATGAGAAAAATTACCCCACCCATGATTTGGAGATAGCAGCCATGGTGTTTATGTTAAAGTTGTGGCATCATTATTTGTATGGAGTTCTTTGCGAGATCTTTTTGGATAATTATAGCCTTTTATACCTTTTCAATCAATGAGATATTAATATGAGACAATGATGTTGCACTGAGTTACTTATTGATTATGAACTCACTATTATGTATCATCCGAGCAAGGCTAATATGGTTGTGTATGCCTTGAGCTAGAATTCGACTAGTATGGGAGTTTATTAATAAGTGATATTGATTTTGGAGGAGGCACATTGTTCTAAATATTCTATCCATCAAGGAGTGACTAAGGTGTATTCTGACTTGAAGAAGCATTACTAGTAGGGTGGTATAAAGAAAGATGTGTCAAAATTTATAGCTCATTACTTCTGTTATCATCAGGTGAAGGCCGGGCATCAGAGGCTAAGTGGTTTTCTTCAGAGATTACCCATTCTTGAATGGAAATATGAGTGTATCAATATGGAATTTATGAATAGGTTTCTTTGTGCTTCTCACTATTCTTACAATATTTTGGTCATCATGGATCTGTTGACTAAGTCAGTTATTTCATATGTATTTAGATTTTATTCAGTGCTGAGATGTTGGCTCGTATCTATGTTTGGTAAATAGTTAGTCTTTATTGAGTACCAATTACATTATTTCAGACAGAGGCTCAATATTCACTTCTAGCTTTTGGCAGACGTTTTAGTAGGAGTTGGGTACGCAGGTTGACCTTTGCACAACTTTTCACCCCAAAATGACAGTTAATCAGAGTAGACTATTTAGATTATGAAGTATATGCTCCACACATGTGTTATGGGTTTCGAAGGTTAGTAGGAGCAACATTTTAGCTTAGAGAAGTTTGCTTATAATAATAGCTACTATTTTAGAATTAAGATGTCACCATTTGAGACGTTGTATGGTAGGTGTTAGTTGATATCCTATTGACTGATTTGAGACTTCAAAGGTTAGACTCTGTGGTACCGACTTGCTTCGTGAGTCTATGGACAGGGTTTAGATGATTCAAGGTAGGGTTTGAGTAGCCCAGAGTAGGCAAAAAAGTTATGTGGACTGTAGGTTTTGTGATTTGAAGTTTGGAATTATCGGTTGAGTCTTCCTTCATGTGTTTCCTATAAAAGACGTGATGAGGTTTTGTAAGAGGGGAGAGCTCATCCCTAGATATATTAGGCTGTATGAGATTCTTCAAACAATTGGGGAGGTTGATTATAATTTGGTCTTACCCCCAGAATTTTTAGTCGTTCATCTAGTTTTTCATATATCTACGTTTTTGCGCTATATTCTAGATAAGTCTCACATGATTTTTTGGGACTCGGTCTTGTTGGATGAGAGGTTGACCTTTGTAGAGGAGAAAATGTCTATTCTAGCCAGAGATGTTAGATAGTTGCATTCTAGATATATTCCTATGGTTAAGGTTCAATGGAGACACTATCTTGTTAAGGGGTCTACTTGGGAGGTCAAGTCCAACATGCGTAGAAGTAACCCTTTAGGTATTTTCTTAACTTTTAAACTCTCAGGTTATTTTGAAGAGGGATAGTTTTAAGTATTTTGGGTCTATGATTCAGGGGAATAGAGAGATTGATGAAGATGTCATGCATCGTATAGGGGCGGGGTAGATGAAATGGAGGCTCGCTTTGGGAGTTTTATGTGATAATAAGGTTCCTCCTAATCTTGAAGAAAATATCTATAGAGTGACGGTCTGTTCAGCTATGATGTATGAAGTGGAGTGTTTGCCAGTCGAATTCCACATCCAAAAGTTGAAGGTGGCAAAAATAAGATTGTTCTAATGGATGTGTGGACTTACTAAGGGTGATATGAAGATCACAAATTAGGGTAGAAGGTTAGTGCATGTGGGTAAGTCGTAGCCTGCAGGTAGTTGTGCCTTGGGGTAATCTTGCTAGTAGTTATATAACTTTGCACATATGGTGGATCCTCTAGTTAGGAGGGTTGGTAAGGAGGGGTTTGCAGTTTGTTAGTTTATAGTACTTCTTGGCGGGTATCATATTTTCTATTTTGTCTCATTTTTATTATGATTGTAACTACTATCCTTTTGTCTTGAGTCGGGGGTCTATCAGAAATAATCTCTCTACTTCTTTGGAGGTTGTGGTATGAACTATGTACATTCTGCCCTCCCCAAACCCCATTAGGTGGGATTAAATTGGGCATGTTTTTATTGTGTTAGTTTGAGGATGAAATAGAATTTTAAGTGGTGGATACTGAAATGACCTAAAGTGTGAAATCTTAATTTCTATGTGTTTTTATCATTTTTTCCTTCTCCGTAGTTGCTACATGTTTTTTAGATGAGGAAATGATTGACATGGTTTTCAAGGTGATCAGGAGTGATTTGGGAGATTTTGTGATTTTTAGATACTTTGAATCCATTTAGTTGACTTCACTCAATATTTGGTGTTCTGAGCATCGAATGATGATTTAGACAGTTCTATTAGGTATGAAATATCAAATTTGGGTTCAGGTTTGAAACTTTTAGTTTGAGTTTTGATCCTCCACTTTGAAAAACTAGTGAAATTTGCCCTAAAGAAGTCCCAAGGATTAATTTGTTGAAAAAGAATTTTTTTTCCAAAAATCTAACATTTCTATTGAGTTCAGAACATCGAAATTATACTGATAGAACATATAGTTTTTCTCTGTGGAGTCTCAATAAAATTCTGAGGGTCTGTTTAAATCATTGTTGGCTTGCACCAAAATCAATACTTACTGATATCTGGTGCAGTCACTTAAACATCTCAAGTACTACTTAAGCGGTAGTCGTGTTAGTGGCAAGAGGTTTCTTAAGCGGCGACCAATTAAACAATGGACAACCTATATGGTTTGGCCACTTTAGCGACATCAAGTCTCTTATGAGGTGGTCGCTTAAGCGGCAACAACTGGTACATAAATTCCCTTTTAATATTTTTCCTTTATTTTTGAACTTTAAGCTTTGAGTATGGGTTATTTTTAAGGTTTTCATCACTATTTGATCTTGGGTAAGCTACAAAACCTTAGTTTCATTACTTTTTATATCATCAAAACACTCTTTACTCTTGGTTTTAACTTCAAAAATTGAGAATTTTTACAAAAAAACTTTAAAATGGTTTTGATACAAAAACGGCCCACCAAGAAGCCAAAACAGTCCACAAAACGTGACAAGAACAAGCAACACAAAGGGATACAAGATGACAAACACAAAAACATACGGATTTGCAAAATAACGAAAGGATAGATAGTGAGACCAAGATTATTACAAGATTAAGAGACAAGTGTATTTCAACATTAACCCTAATGAATGTACTAATCAAAACCACACTCTTATGGTGACCTCCAAGGAAATCAACTCACCTCAAGATCCACCGTTTCCAAGCAAAGGTCAATATTGGCTTTTCCAAGCCCTATACTAAGGATGGATTTTCCAAGCCCTAACTAAGAATACACTAAGGTGGCCTACTCTCAAGAGAGAGAATTTTCAAGTGTTTCATACATTTATCATTCATAAATTAAATATAAAAGACCTAATAAGAGACTATATATAGCCTAGCTTATTACATAGTTTAATGGACAAAATACCCTTAATGAAAGGGGAGGTCATGGGTTGTTTATTTAACATGTGTAATCCCCAAAATACCCTTAATGAAGGGTGCTTCTTCAATGCTCCAAAACCATGGGGTCACACTTTAAAACTTGTAGTCTCGAATTGTCATCAAATGTAAGCCCCTACGCAATCTTCCACACACGGGTTTGTTTAATGACATTCTCAAAACGGGTCCGCCATGCATGTTCTCGTATCCTCAAGGTGACCAAGTCTTGATCCTCTATGATTTGGCCTCTAAAGATGTCATCAAAAGATAAGATGGCCATTTGTCCCATATCATCCTCCCCTTCTTGAAATGGATTCGACCTCGAATCCAAACCTTGCAAAACCGAAGAGAGGACAAACAAATAAAAAATCCTCATGGCATGAGGGTTAGGGTTAGCACAACAAATCATCTCAACATGCCAAGGTTGCACATATTTTCAATATAGCCAAGGATCCTTTGAATGTAATAGTAAAAACTCAATGAAAGAAGTACGAAGGATTTGGTTATGGGATTCACCAAGAGTGACACTTTACATGTCATGTAGACCAAGGAACAATTTGGGTGCACCAATATCACCATTTCCATATTTGGCCCTGGGGTCAAACGGGAAGAGTGGCCTTAGACACGGGTCTAGAAAACACTCCCCTTTCTCGTGGTCTCCACCCAAAATAAATGACATACTCTCTACAGTAACATACATATCATTGAAAGAAAATAGAGAGTAGAGAAAATTATCACTCAAGTCAACTTCTACTAAGGTTCCCTCATGTGTGTACTCACTACTAGTTTCCCAATCATCACCATAAGTACTCTCAACAATAAAGTCACACAAAGTAGAAGAAGGAGTAACTTCCAAGACTACACAGTCCTTATCCTTAAGAGTACTCTCATCTTCCAAGAAGAGATTTTCATCTTTAGGAGGAATGTTGTCACACCATAGTGGGTTAACATATAGGCTATAGCCTCCAAGGTAAGCTATACCATCTTTTTTACCACTAGGCTCATTAGGAGTGTGTATATCACTTTCAAACAAGATATTATACCTAAAGAGTGCATGATCCAACCCACGGGAAAATTTGGAACAAGCAAGTTCCCCACTCTCTAAGAGATCAATATCAAGTTTCAAAGTGGTTTAAAGCACAACATTGCCCCAAGAATAGCACTCGGGTTCACTACCCTTTTATTGACCTACTTTTTCAAATACTTCACTCACTTGAGTTTGATTAATCACATCACACACATACTTAAGTGGTGGAAAATTTTCACTAATAGGTTGATCAATACCAATTACACAAGACGATGTACTTCCGTTCAACATATAGGCTTCAACACTAGGTGGACATAAATTGATCTTATAGGAAGATTCAATTTGGTCATCAATAGGATCAATTAGTGTATCCATACTCACAACATGTACATCATCAACAAAAGGAAAAGAATCATTAAACTCACAAGTAAGTAAGCTACTACTCACACTCAATGGGATACTAGCCACACAATTATCATTCACATGTACAAAAGTGTAAGAGTTAGCTATTTGACCTTGAAGTTCTCCTTTTCCATATTGTGAAGAACCTCCACAAGCTTGGGAAGAAACTTCACTTCGGCATTGCTCTCCTTTAATTTCCATATCGGTACCAATAAAAATGTCCTTAGAAATAGAAAGACAAACAATGTTAGCTCGGTTTGGTGCCAATCCCCTCACTTCGCTCCGCACAACCTCTCCTTTTTCCACTCTCAAATTACCACCTTTCACACCTTTACTCCTCTCAATAGTTTGTCTCTCATAAGCATTAGGATTGGAGTAAGTATTCACTTCTCTCTGTAGCTCAGGCAACATGTATGTCACGAGGTGATTTCCCCACCGGTCTCTTACAATATTTTGCCAATTTTGCACATTTGGAACTCTATGTTTTGCAAACCAATCGACACATAAGCATACATGACCGTATGTCAATGAAAGAATATCGCACCACACCTTCTCATGGTATTCAAATTAGGAGAAGACAACCTTGACCCTCTCGGTAACCTTAAACCCATCCAAGAAGTATGGAACAAGTAAAGGCTCACGAAACAACCCCAAGTAGTCAACTATGGATGGAACGATGTAGTTACTATAGTACCTATCATTTAACACAACGAGGAAACTCGGTATCCCTCAAATGGTCACCTTTCCAGAGTGTAAACTCCTTCTCAGATCAACATTGTAAAGAACATGAGTACCCCTCAATTTTGGAGATGCATACCCTCTTCTTCTCGTTGGACAACCTCCACTAGATCTAGTATAACCATTCACACTATATAGACCTTGATAAGAAGTAATACAAGGTAAAGAATATGAATCTTCACACTCCTCACGTGTACTCTCATCATAGCTCTCATAAGCTTTGCGAACGAAATGGTTATACCTAACACTAAATCTAGGTTCGGAGTGAGAAGTGTAAGACTCCTTACATGCCCCAACGTAATCATAAGATCCATCATGAGGTCCTACATCATCTCCAAATTCACCATAAGAACTAGGCACTTCATTCACCTCATTTCCCCCCTCAAAAACCTAACTCTCAAATCTGCCCAAGTTTTGATCGTGGCTATTTTCATAACCTCCGCAATCTCCCTAAACTTCGTAGCCATAAAACCCCTCACTACAATCATAGTCTCCCATGTTGTAGTCACAATAATCCCCGACTATCAAAGACATGTTCCCCTTATATCACCTTTGTACCTACACAATGAACAAATAAGATTAGTAGTAAAAGCTCCTCACTAACACTCGTATACACCCACCTTTGTGATTCTCACAATTGGAGCGATGAATATTGAAAGTTGCTTATACTCCGGTAGTCAATAGGATGTCAATTTTGCTTGGCTGCCAGAATGGATTCTTGTTTGATCGACTCAAGACATAAAAACAAAATTTAGTCACAAACTTGAAACAAAGAAAATACTACGACTTATAAACGAGAAAAGCATAAAATACAACGCTTAACACGAAACAAAACATACTAAAAAACTAATCTACAGTCTAGTAGGTATTTACTAGTTTGCTAATTAGTATGAGAACTAACAAAATAGAAAACAATAGAATCAAAAAAGTGAAACTAGGAATTCCAATGTTCATGAGCTATTGATGATGTGGCACTCGATTATTGGTCGATGGACAAAAAAATATTGTTGAAGTTGAAAATTTTTATTCCACAATTTTGGTTGTTCAAATTTCACAAAGATGGGGAGAATTTCGATTTTGGTAGGTTAACAAACAAGACTTTAAGTCCTTTTTTTCAAAATTCAAACCTTGACCAACTTTCACTTTTTTGGAAAGACAACCTTTTAGAGGTCTTGTCCCTCTTTCCTCTTTTGGCTTGTCTAGAAAAATGAACTTACTCCCTTTTGGTATGAAGACTTTTCGAAGGTCTTTTGTTCTTTTTACTTTTTGGTAATGTCTTGAAAGTTGTTTCAAGACTAAAAAGAGTCCACCACACTCTCTTCCCTTTTAATTTGGATCAAACAACAACCTTTTACAAGACATCTTCAACACAAGAACTTCAACAACAACAACAACAAAACCTCCACTCTTCCCACAACAACTTTGCATTTTTTTTGCTCAAGAACTTGGGTTAGACTCAAGTAGTGTTAGAGAAAAAAAAAACCAAAAAAATAAAAAACAAATACAATCAAAACAACACCTAAATCTAGACACAAATTTGGCCAAACAACAACAACACTTCGGCCAAGACACCAAACCCGTAGAATAACTTCTTTTTGTGAGATTTTTTACCTTGGACACCTCTTCTAATGTTAGAAAACAAATATATAACACTATAAAACACAAAACACACAAAAATTACAAGAAAACTCGGCTTCAAATTTTGGCCTAAACACAAAAACGTGGACAGATTACTATTTTTGAGTTTTCCAGCTTTTCAACAATTTTTTTTTTAAGTGAACAAACCCAAGATTGATCTCGTGGGAACGAAATCAATGATGGATTTGATACCAAATGATACAAAAACAGCCCACCAAGATGCCAAAACATTCCACAAAACGTGAGAAGAACAAGCAATACAATGGGATACAAGATGACAAACACAAAAACACAAGAATTTGTAAAATAATAGAGGGATGGATAGTGAGACCAAGATTATTACAATATTAAGAACCAAGTTTATTTCAAAACTAACCCTAATGAATGTAATAATCAAAACCAGACTCTTATGGTGACCGCCAAGAAAATTAACTCACCTCAAGATCCACCATTTCTAAGCAAAGGTCAATATTATATTTTCCAAGCCCTATACTAAGGATGGCTTTTCCAATCCCTAACTAAGACTACACTAAGGTAGTCTACTCTCTTGAGAGAGGATTTTCAAGTGTTTCATACATTCATCATTCAAAGACTAAAGAGAAAAGACCTAATAAGAGACTATATATAGCTCATCTTATTACATAGTATAATGGACCAAAATACCCTTAATGAAAGGGGAGGTCATGGGTTGTTTCTTTAATATGTGCAATCCCTAAAATACCCTTAATGAAGGGAGGTTCTTCAATGCTCCAAAACCATGAAGTCACACTTCAAAACTTGTAGTCTCGAATTGACATCAAATGTAAGCCCCCACGCAATCTTCCATACACAGGTTTGTTTAATGACATGCTCAAAATGGATCCTTCATGCATGTTCTCGTATCCTCGAGGTGACCAAGTCTTGAGCCTCTATGTGTTGGCCTCTAAAGATGTCATCGAAAGATAAGATGACCATTTGTCCCATATCAGTTTTTTCCTAGAGTTGGACTTTGTTTTAACTTATTTTTGCATCAATTTTCATTTCTAAATTCCTTTAACCTTGAGAAATGTAATTCTAAAATAAGGATTTTGATTTTAACCTTTTCACTTTCAAACTCATTTTTTAAATCCGTTTCAGAATAGACTCAAATATGGACAATATAGCTATTATTAGTTTTCTTTTAACATGTAGATGACATATTTTAATATTTTAATTAATTTCAAGACCGTTCGAAAAGAGAACTATCTGTGTTGAAGAACTTTAGGCTTACATTTTATTGTTTTGAGATAGGTTATGTCTTAACTTCTTTTCGATTGGGTTGGGTAGTTAATAAATATGTAAAGCATGCTATGAGTTAGAAAAAATAACTATGGATTTTAAATTTTGAGATTATTATTACTGTTGTGTGCCTGAGTAGGGGCTTATATTCCACTGCTGTTGACTTGTGATATATGATAATTTGTGTTGCCCGTGATGGGGGTTTATTTAACATCTTTGGTCTTATTTGTGCATTTAAATGACTTTAGTTTAGATGTAAAGTTTGTGTCAAGATTTTATCATTAGTTGTCTTATCATGATATATATGCCCGAGTTAGGGGTTGATATGATATTAATAAGTTTAAATGCCTTAGGCATTAGTTGCCTTTATCATGATAGATATTTTCGAGTTAGTGGTTGACATGATATTAATGTTGTCTTAAATGTATATTTATTTTGATGATACCTAATTAGCTTTGATAATCATGAATTTTGGACATATTGAGTTGATCTCTAGGTTCACTTATATACGTATTGAATGAATTGAATATTTTCACTTTATTTTGAGCATTACATCCTCATCCTATAAATATACATTCATAAGATACCGGTACCATTGAGGAACACTATTTTTGAAAGAAAATGAGTCCCTTTTAATAAAAAAACCTCTCTACGAACACGAGCCGTAGAGTTGGGTTTCGATTTGAGTTATGAGTTACTGTATATGGGTTGCAAATCCCCCAAAGGTCCTATCTTAGGAGTTGAAAGCTCGGTAGGTGTATACAGAAAGTCAAGCAATGACTTTCACTATTCATTCCATGATTATTGCATTGCTTTGCACATGCATTTTTCATGATTTTTTAGTTTTCTTTGACTTGTGTTTTGTGTTCATATATTATTTGTATATATTAGTGTTATTTTATTTTAATAGTAATTTTAGAACTATGAGTGGAGATGGTATCAGCTTCATTTGGAAACTTTTTTGTTTGCAAGTGATGTTCTCATAATTTTCTTTACTTATTTTGCTTTTTGATTTGCTCAGTTAGGCTATGATACCAATTTAATAGAAGTGGACCGTACTCACCTTTACTGTGTTCTTTTGGTACAAATCCTAATTCGAGAACGAGACTCGGTGACTGATTATGCTTTTAGAGATTGTGATCAATGTACTGGGTTGCTCTAGGACCAACGTGGACTCTTAGACCTCCTCTTACTTTTATTACGTCTTTACTCATTTTAGATACAAATATTTTTCCTTTCCTAGACTTAGATGATGTTTTATATGCTCTACACTTATGACACCTGATTTTGGAGATTGTATGCTATTTCTTTCATACTCTCGCTTTATTTATGTTTTGAGTTGGCCTGATTCGTTCTAGAAGTCTCATCTTATTATAATTGTTATTTTTTAAGATTTTTTTTTCTTATTGGGTGTTTGACTTACTTGTCAAGGTTGGACCGAGATAAGTATCATCATGACCTTGTTTTAGGATCGCGACATCAAGATTAGATCAATTAACTAGCATCTTAATTATGATTAAAATATTAAATTTTGAAATGCACTTTTTAATTTAGGTATGTAATATTAATCTCTTTACATCTTTTGGTAATCATTAATTTCAAATTGTGATTATAATTTCAATAGTATTTAGTTTAATTATCTTTTATTTAATTTAGTTATTTAAGATGGTGAATATATGAAAAAAAAGCTGGGAAGGTTATTGTGAGAATAATATTTATTTTGATGCTATTTAATTTAATTAAGATTTTGAGATATATGAACAAGCGTTGGATTATTGACCTGTTCAATATAAAATTTACAGATGAAATTAGTGAGTACCAAAATATGGGAGGAGATTAATATACATACCAAAATTAAAGAATACTTTCCAAATTTAATATTTTAATTATAGTTAAAATGCTATTTAAATTAATTGAATCTTGACCTGTAATAATTATATTAGACATGTATTATTTATTTAGATGTGTACTTGAGGAAGTGGAGAGGAGTTGTAATGGAAGGGAGCCAAATTCGAGTTTGGAGATTATTAATTTTTTAATTAATTAAAATTCAGAGTTGTAAGAAACTGCCATGTATAAGATGAAAATATTAATGCTTTTTTTATTTTACTTTTTATATGAAAAGGCTAAAATAAATCCCATAGATGGATGAGAAGGATATTTTACAGCTCAAAAATAAAAGAAGGATGTATTAGAATCGTTTTCAATATTTGATTGGACACTTTTTTCATTTATTAAATAAATAATTGAACTCTAAAGTTCTAGAAATAATGGAATCAAATATGATGCATTTGTGACTTTGTGTATCGAACTAAATTTCTACTTTCGGTTGATCATCCAATCTAATTAGTTAGATTTTTCTTTAAATTTGTCATAAGCACTATAACTAATAGGCCTTATTCATAAGCAAGTTAGTCGATTAAGTGAATCATTACTGACCAAATTTTATCATTTAAATTCCATTTCTTTTTCATTAAGCAACACGAAGAATACAATTGAAAACAGAAAAAGGCAATTAAGAAATTAATCCTCAGCATCAAATAAAAAACTAAACTCAAACTAAACCTTTATTTTTCTTCCTTTTCTATCCATAATAATTCTTTTAAAAATATTTTAGGTATTTATTGGATTCAAAAACTAATCATCCGTTTTAATTACTTTTAAACACGTCATATAATAAAAATATATAAATTTAAGTTATATTTACTGACAAATATAACAATATTTTTTATGTTAAGTAATAAATAGAGAAATGTGATGCATGTGTTCATTTCTGGCTTCTTAATTAAGATAAATAAGATTTCAACAAATTATTAGAAAGGAAAGAATAATAGGTGTTCATTGACTTAATAATAAAACACACGACAAATTTTTCTATGGGGTTTATGGAGATGTTGGAGGTTAGAGGCGTATTTATGGCTTACATTAGGACGATTAAGCACATAAGAGGGATTAAGATCCAACTGAAAATAGTGAAAGGAGACTCAAAACACTTCCCAGTAGTTATGAGGTCGCATTAAGGATCATCTCTTACCCCATTTTAATTTATCTTGGTGATAGATGAACTGTCACGACATATTATTCAAGGTGATGTGTCATGATGTATACTATTTGTAAATGACATTATATTGATTGCCAAGACTTGTGTCAGAGATAACAACAAGTTGGAGATCTGGAGACAAACCCTTGAGTTAAAAGGATTCAGATTGAGCAGGACAAAGATAAAGTACCTAACATGTAAGTTTAGTAGCGTAAACCATGAAGTAGATATGGAAGTGAGAAATGATGTGCAAGTTATCCCAAGAGAGGAAATTATCAATAGTCCAAGAAAATGGGGAGATTGATGATAATTGTTTGATAAGAAATAGGTAAGTTTTATCAAGTGGTTGTTAGATCAGCTACATCGTACGTAGCGAAGAGTTAGATGGTCAAGAACTTGCACCTCCAGAAGACAAAAGTAATGAAAACGAAGATATTGATATGGATGTATGAACATACGAGGAAAGATAGAATTATGATAAATGATATTTGATATAAGGAGGAAGTGGCCTCTTGTGGTGGATAAGATGAGTGCAACGAGTCTGAGATAGTTCAGATATGTTAAGAAAAGATGCACCAATGAGAAAATATATGAGGTTGACTATCGTAAATCTAAGGAGATGTATATGTAGGTCAAATAAGTATAGGTAGAGATGTATGATAAGACTGGGCATTATACACCGGTAGATTACAAAGGATATGACTCTAGATAAGAAAATATAAAGGTGGTCGAGGATTAAGGTAGAAGATAGTAGGTAATTGGGTATTGAGTAATTTCTTCATCAACATTAATTAGTATTGTTATTCTCCAAACTAATGTATTATTTTTATATGTTTAATATTACATGTTATCTCTTTTGTTTTAGTTATCCTATTACTGGTTATTGATACCGTTATTTTCTCCATTATTTTGAGCACAATGACATTCATTATTGTATTTTCTTCATTAGTGTATTTTCTTTTCAAACATACTTTGAAGACTTTATTTGAGTCGTGGATTAGTCTAAAACAACCTCTCTATCTTCAAAAGGTAAGAGTATTGTCTGCGTAAACACCACCCTCTCCAAATTTCACTTATGAAATTATACTAAATATATTACAAAGGCTAATAGGTGATCAAACCCAACTGTAAACCCACACCAAAAAGAAAAGTCAAATCAAACCAATAAAAAAACACCGTCTATGCTAGGTGATTTAGCATTGAGTTAGAAAATACCAGGTCAAAACGATATATAAATATATGATCTTTAACGTATTCTTCATGTAGAATTTTCTCTAATATGATATATGTTAAGAAATATTTATAATTTTCTCGTAATATTTCATAGAACTATACAGTGCATTCATTCTTACATACTTTAAATCATGCATAATTTAATGTGTGTCATCATTTTTTTAATCAAGTTGTTGTTAATGATACAGATTTAATAATTAATTGATCTTATTAATATTGAAGGGGTTACAGCTGTATATATAGAGAACTGAAGAATAACTAATTACAGAATAACCCAGATGTATTTAATAATTATATATGTAGTCTATTAGTTAAAATGTGTCAATCTAATCAATTTTTCATATTTACATTTTAATATGTATATTATTACTCTTTTAAAAAAAAATTGACTAGATGTATTATCATCTACTGATAATTTTCTAACGTTAAACAAAGTGTATTATATTCTAGGTAATACATTGATTTTGTAGTTTTAACTATTAAAATTTATTAAATTTAAAAGCTTACATCATTGAAAATTATTGTAGACGGTCGAAATAATTATCATGTATTTTTTATTAAAAGAAATATTATCATGTGTTTAATTAATAGATTATAGTTTGTTAATTTGTCAATTATTAATGGACATCTATTGATTTAAAAATTATAATTTCAACAAAACAAGATTGAAATTAATATGATTAAAAAATGAAAAAAATTAACCGATCAACCCGATATAGGTAATTTAATTTGATTTTGATAAATTCAAACCAACCAGTCTACGTACATGCCAACTTAAAACCTTAATCTCGACACTCAAAGTGGGTACCATTATAATTTATTTTTAAATTATTTATTGCTAAATATTTGAACAGAGTCTTAGTGTAAGTAAACTATGCAGAGATAATGATCAAAAACATGTAATCTTTTTTATGTCAGCTTCACACCCTTAATTATCAGATATTTTCTTTTTTCTATTAGAACTATCACATGTGTTTCATTTTCCTACCTGAACTAATATCATTGGTGACAGTTTTGGTATAAAAAATGTACAACTTATAGTTTGCATACAAATCTTCGAGGTACCTTTTAATATGTTGATAATAATGATAGTTTAAGTAAGAAAAAGGAACATTTAATTGTGAAGGTGTGAAACTCATGAAAAATAATTTAAATATTTTAATCATTGACTGAACTATTTAATATGTCTTTGAAATATTTTAACTTTTAAGACAATCTTATTTTGAAAATACTTTGACTAGACATTTCAATTTCTCACTCACTTACCATTATGATATTAATATCCCAAGAAGAATAAATATATAGTCAATCTACATTCACATTCCAACGATATTCTATAAATGTAATACACTCCCTGCTAGCTATAGACATCTTTTATTTTTCAATAAACAAACACACAATTCTTCATTTTAATCTCCAAAGAAAATCATGAGTAAAGAATATAAGTACATTAGCCTTCATGACCTTTTGAAAAGCTAACCAGTCCACATACCAAAATTATCAAATTCGCACCCAACTTTTTTCTCTGCCTTCTCTAGAGCAAGAAATTAAAGAAACTAGTGGTGACTCAATTTTTGTTTTGAGATTTCTAATAAGATTAATTTTATTTTCATTTAAGTTTGCTTTTAACAGCTAAAGGTAGGGTCAAATTATTAAGATTTTCCTATTCTTAATGAAATGTCTCGAAGTTTAAGCCCGAAAATGAAATATTCTTTTATGAGAAGCACTCAATAGCCTTATTCTGATGTGAATCTGAGTTAATTGAATTAATAGTCCTATTTTGTTTTTCTTCTTTTTTATAATTAAAATTCATTTGTTGGCGTTTTTATTTTCAGAGAATGTCAAAATGGAAACAAATGGAGGAAAAAAAACAGCAATGGAATAAGACTTCACAAAAAGCCAAAACTCAAGATTATTTGCATGTTGAAGAAGGAAAGAAGGCAACTTATGAAGTGAAACGACATATCGTTTTAATCAATTTAATATTATTTTATGGCATATTTTTAATTTTCAAGTTTGTTTTTGTGCAAGGAAATAAATGAAAAAGTCAAAAGGGGAACTTAGCATGTTGCTTTTTATATTTATGAATTTTTTATTATTTTGCTTTTATGTTTGCTCGAATTGACTTGTTAATTTCATTGCAACTCTTTAATATTAAATTAAAAAGAGGGTCTCTAACTAACGACTCATCTTTTAATAGTATATGAGAGTCAATCATACAAGGAATAAAAAGATTGAGTAGTTTAAATGAACAATTAATTAAATACGAGCAAAAACGAGAGAGATTTAAGTTGATTGTGAGTGTAATCAATTATTGAAAAACATATCCTAGTTTCTTCAGTAGTATATTAGTATAGTATTATTACTATCCTAATATTGTTATTACATGTTGTCTTCTTTATTTTCAATAATCATATCACCATAATTGATATTGTTCCTTTCATCATTATTTTGGATATAGTGATACTTATTAATTGCTAATGTAGTATATGTGCTTTGCACGTGTATTTCACACCAATCAATCAAATTATATACATAACTAAATTTATTAAAACACAACTATTTCCATTAAACAAATGTTATATCAATATATTTAAATAATATAAATAAATATTGTATCTTAAATATGTTAATGTTACAAGTACTATATAAAAGTGCTACTTAGTTAGAGTTATAGTGAGACCTATTGACTAATGCCCACTGGAACGTAAAAAATTCAAGCAAAACTTTTATCAAAAGAAACAACTAAACTTCTAATCAAATCATGAGGCATTTAAAGTAAATGAAACTTTTATGGGTACTTCTTTCCTAATTAAGAGGAAAAGCATTGTCAAAGCACCATGAAATTTATAAAGTCATTGTTATGCTCCTCTCGGTTGTTTGTTGAATTTTCTCATCTTCTCTATTTAGCGCTTTCCATAGTGGGTGCATAATTTGTGACTTATGGTGATGAGTAGTATCAATTCTTGAGGTGTTTGAAAGTTTTGAGTATTTTTAATAATTATTTAATTAATAAATTAATGGATCAAAATAACAATTTAGTTACTTATGTGGTTAATATAAGGGTTAAATTAAATAGTTAGGGTTTATCATTTATAGTATTAATTAATAGCATCAGAAAGTTACAAGAAAAGGAGTAGATAATAGCATTTTTCATTATAGGAGTTGAGGAAGAGATTTTGGGCTTCAGGTTTCAGGTTAGCATTCGTTGTACATTAAAGCATTGATGAAAATTGAGGTATGTTATGATTTCGTCCTAATGATCTAATAAATATTGGTAACACTTTTGTCTGTGTTAAGAATGAGAAGGCAGTAGTACGAATTGTGTTCGATAAGAAACAGTATGGTAGCGATTAAGAAGCAATATTGAGAAACAGTAATGTTTGTCTTTATTAAGTTAAGAAGCAGTAGCTAGCAATTAACTTTTTTCGTCTTTATTAAGATTAATGAAAAGAAAAAAGGAAAGTTAGGAAATTACAGGTAAAATTTTCCAATTGTTTTTAGGTAATTAGAATCATATGATGCCATTAGTGGAATTGTACCGTGCTTTTGAAATTGAAAATCAACGGTTGTTATTTTTGACAGTAACAACGGAATGGTGATGACACCATATTCATATTGAGGATATTATTAAGATAGGTTGAGAAATTAAGGTTTAAGCCTAGAGTTTGGCAATTGCAAGCTATTGTTTTGTTTGTTTCTTTGGGTCTTACATTTTTAAGGGAGGATATGTAAAATGGTTGTCATTAGATCCATACTGTTATTGGAATTATCTAATTGAACATAGTTGAAATATTTGGGAGTTTTACGGAAGGGAAAGACCTTTGCACAGTAGATTTTGTTTGAGTTCTTCGGTTGAGGTAGGTTACGGCTTAATTGGAGTTTAGACTTGATTTAATTGTATCTATGCTTCTAAATTGTATACTTCTTGATGGGTAGTTGAACATGCTTGAAATTGTTGATGTTTAGATTGTTGATGCGTGTATAAATGTTTATTGAAAATTTACTTGATGGAATTGTGTTATGACTTTAAGTGTACTTGTAAACTTGATACATTGTGTTGTATGTTGAGAGGTTGTGTAAACTGTTATTGATAATACTTGTTTATGTTAGATCGGGTACCATGCTTGTACGAATATATTTATGTTGGATCGGGTACCACGATGGTACAGATATATTTATGTTGGATCGGGTACCACGCTGGTATGAATTTATTTATGTTGGATCGGGTACCACGCCGGTACGGATATATTTATGTTTGATCGGGTACCACGTCAGTACAAATATATTTATGTTGGATCGAGTACCACACTGGTATGGATATATTTATGTTGAATCGGGTACCACACCGGTATGAATATATTTATATTGGATCTGGTACCACGCCGGTACAGATATATTTATGTTGGATCGGGTACCATGCCGGTACGGATAAGTATATGTTGGATCGGGTACCATGCCGGTATGGTACATGAACACAGATTGTTCCCTGTAGGTCATGACTATTTGGAAAAAAATAAGTCCCATAGCATGTGTGTACATAATTGTGTTGATTCTGTGGATGTTTATAGTATGGTTGATACTCTTGATGATTATGTGACTTATTGTGAGCACTATTTGACCTGATATGGTTGTATTGTTTATCCATTGAGTATTTTTTATGTGACGAAGTCTATCTACTTGTTATTTGATCTATGTGGTGTAATGTTATTAAGTTGAGTTGGCCTATGATACCGACTAGTACATAGTGGTTTGTACTGATACTACCCTGTACTCTTCTTTTGTTGAGTGCAGAAAGTGTTCCAGAGACTCAGACACTACCTCACCTCAAGAGTTTGATAGAAAATCTTAATCCGAGGGTGAGAACTCCATCTTTAGACTGCCACAAGTCATCTTATTTGTTATTTTCCATCTTTCGGGTAATGAAAATTTTCTTATTTACTATATTTGGGATCCCTTTAGACATGATTTTTATTAGTAGTTCTTGTACGATAACTTTCGGGTCTTGAAAATTTTAGTAATGAGTTTGCTGGATTTTTGCATAATTAATGATTAGCTCTGAATTATTGTTACAATGTTGATTTTATGAAATCTCATAATAATATTGACTAAGTGACCGGATAATAGATTGATTTAGATGGTCCTCCCATGAGAAGATTATTATGGGTCCCACTCATGACCATTTGGATCGTGACAAAGTTGGTATCATAGCCTAGGTTCGTCGATCTCGTCGTACAAGAACATGTCTAGTAGAGTCTTGTGGAACGGTACAGAGACGTCTGTACTTTTCTTCGAGAGGCTACAGGACAATAGAAAAAATTCAAATTCTTCTTTCTTACGTGCTATTACTTGATTTCAATCGGTATTTGATGATTCCAATTGATATTTGACTTCTTTCACTCTTATTCTCACAGATGGTAAGAACACGAAAGAATAAGGCAAGAGAAGGACATGGTGGAGGAAAGAGAGCAGCGCCCGCCAGGGGTTGACTCAGGCTGTGGAGCCAGCTAGAGAGAGGCCAGTATCTCCTCACCTCCATGAGGATTTGCCGAAGGTTACAGAGGATGAAGCTATTCCAGTACAGAATGAACGAGTTCCGGTTCATGATGGGGTTGCACCAGCTCAGGGAGGTGCAACTCTGATTCAGATATGTTTCTCTATGATTCAACAAGTTTTGAGTTTTCTGAGTGGTTTGGTAGGATTAGGGACTATCCCTGCAACACCTGTAGTCCAGCATGGGATACAACATACTACTATTGTAGCCCCTCGGATAGAAAAAGAGTTAGAAGTAGATGTTTTTCCAAGAAAGGTTGTGGGTTCGGTGATGATCAAAGATAAGCATGAGTTATCCTGTAAGTTTATCAAGATGAAGCCCACTGTTTTTTATGGAACTAAGTTGGAGGATGCCTATGAGTTTATTATTGGTTGTCATGAGAGGTTGCATAAAATTGGGGTGGTTGAGAGGTATAGCGTAGAGTTGGTTACTTTTCAGTTTCAGGGGGATGCTAAAATGTGGTTGAGGGCCTATGTTGAGTGTAGGGATGCATCTTTGCCTCCCTTGACTTGGACATAGTTTTACTCAGTTTTTCTAGAAAAGTACGTGCCTCATACTTTGAGAGATAGAAAGAGGGATGAGTTTGCTAATCTTAAGAAGGGGAACATGTCAGTTGCAGCCTATAAGCCCAAATTTCATTCTTTGTCTTGGCATGTATCTCACTTGCTGAAGACTAAGGAGGAAAGAATTCATCTTTTTGTGAAGGGTTGAATACCGGTCTCAAGATTTTTGCTCTTCAGATGATATCTTTAGGTACGTCTTTCCAAGAGATGGTTGATTTTGTCAAGAAGGTGGAGGGCGTAAGGCAAGAGGGTTATTCTAAGGCATCAGAAAAGAAGGCCCGCAGAGAAGGCAGTTGTAGTGGTTCTTATTCTAGGGGTTAGGGTTCACAGGGATACCCTGCTCGCCCCATTTAGTCAGTGATGCTGGTGTCTATGGGTGGTCCGTCAGGAGCTAGCTAACCACATTCATACTCTGCTGGTTACCTTGCTTCATCTTCGTCAGCTCAGTAGCCTACCTTGGACCATACATGTTACGAGTGTGGCGGAGTGGGTCATGTTAGGAGGTTTTGTCCTAATGCAAGGCATTTTGGTCAGTCTATCCAATATCAGACTACTAAAGATCTCGTTTTAGCAGGTAGGAGAGGTGGTGGTAATGGTAGAGGTCTTTCACAGGGTGGTCATGGTGGTTATCAGACAGGTAGGGGTGGTAATCAATCCCATTGAGGTGGTTCTCATCTTGGCAGAGGTGACGTACAGACTAGCGGTAGGGCCCATATCTATGCCTTTCCAGGCAGGACCGAGGCAGCAGCGTCAGACGCTATTATTATAGGTACTATTCTTGTCTGTGACTAGATGGACACTGTATTATTTGATCTTGGATCTAATTTTTCATATGTGTCTGCTAATTTTGTTGTGGGATTGAACATGGTGTGTGATTTGCTTGACCTTTCGATTCACGTGTCTACACCTGTTGGTGATTCAGTTGTTGTTGATAAAGTTTATCTTTCTTGTTCTGTTAAGTTTATGGGGTATCAGACTTAGGCAAATTTAGTGATTTTGGACATGGTAGATTTTGATATAATATTGGGTATGAGTTGGTTGTCTCCGTATCATGCTATATTAAATTGTCATGCTAAGACAGTGATTGTAGCTGTGCCGAGAATGGATAGACTTAAGTGGGAGGGTGATTATAGTCCTGCTCTAATGAAACTTATTTCCTTTCTACATGCAAGGAGGTTAATTGAGAGAGGTTGTTTGGCCTTCCTAGCACATCTTTGGGACACTTCCGCAGAGGTCCCATCTATTGAGTCAGTTCCTGTGGTGTGTGAGTTTCAAGAGGTTTTTCCTTCAGATTTTCGTGGTATGTCGCCAAACCGTGACATTGATTTCTGTATTAATCAAAAGCCAAGTACTCATACTATTTCCATTCCTTCCTATAGGATGACTCCAGCTGAGTTGAGGGAGCTAAAGGCTCAGTTGCAGGATTTGTTGAGTAAGGGTTTTATCCGTCTGAGTGCCTCTCCATGGGGTGCTCCTATCTTTTTTGTAAAGAAAAAAGATGGTAGTCTTTATATGTGTATAGACTACAGGTGGTTGAACAAAGTTACGATTTGTAACAAGTATCTTTTTTCCCGTATAGACGATTTATTTGACCAGTTGCAGGATGCATCCGTATTTTCTAAGATTGATTTGAGGTCCGGATATCATTAGCTTAAGATTCAGACTGCCGATATTCCTAAGACTGCTTTCTAAACAAATTATGGGCACTATGCGTTTCTTGTGATGTTTTTTGGGCCGACTAATGCCCCAGCTGCTTTTATGAGTTTGATGAATGGGATATTTAAACCCTACTTGGATTCTTTCGTGATTGTCTTTATTGATGATATTCTAGTTTATTCTAAGAGTAAAGAGGAGCATGAGAATAACTTAAGGATTATTTTGGGATTGTTGAAGGAAAAAAAGTTGTATGCAAAATTTACTAAGTGTGAGTTCTGGTTGGCTTCTGTATCCTTTTTGGGGAATATGGTTTCGGAGGAAAGGGTGATGGTAGACCCTTAGAAGATTGAAGAAGTTAAGAATTGGGCTAGGCCTACCTCATAGATGGAGGTTCGTAGCTTTGTAGGCTTAGCAAGTTATTACCGTAGGTTCGTGAAGGAGTTCACTTCTATTTTTACTCCTATGACATGGTTGACTCAGAAGGATATACCTTTTATTTGGCCTGATGACTATGAGGAAAGCTTTCAAAAGCTCAAGACCTTGTTGACTACCGCTCTTATTCCTGCCTTGCCGGTAGAAGGTAAGGATTTTAATATTTATTGTGATGCCATATGTTCTGATTTAGGTGTTATGTTGATGCAAGAGAGGAATGTTGTTGCTTATGCTTCGAGAAAATTGAAGCCTAATGATAAGAATTATCCCACTCATGATTTGGAGTTAGCTGTTGTAGTTTTTGCTCTTAAGATTTGGAGGCATTATTTGTATGGGGCTCATTGTGAAGTGTTCACTGATCACCACAGTTTACAGTATGTGTTGACACAGAGGGATATGAATTTGAGACAATGTAGACAGATGGAATTTCTTAAAGATTATGATATTACCATTCTCTACCATTCGGGGAAGGCTAATGTGGTCACTGATGTATTGAGCAGAAAGTCAGAAAGTATGGGTAGTTTCGCTTATTTGAATGCTAGCAGGCGTCCATTGGCTAGAGAGATTCAAACTCTAGCTAACAAGTTTGTTCGACTTGAGGTGACTGAGAGAAGAGGAATTCTAGCCAGTATTGAGGCAAGATCCATATTTCTTGATCAAATCAAGGCTAAACAATTTGAGGATGCTAAGTTGAGCAAGATCCATGATAAGGTTTTGTAGGGTGAGGCCAAGGAGGCCATTCTTGATGGTGACAGTATGTTGCGGATTAAGGGGCGAGTTTGTGTACCTCGTGTTGATGATTTGATTCCTACTATTCTAGCTGAGGCTTATTGTTTGAAGTATTCTATACATCTTGGTGCAACCAAGATGTACCATATTTTGAGGAAGCATTACTGGTGGGGTCAAATGAAGCGTGACATAGTTGATTTTGTTGCTAAATGTCAAAATTGTCAGCAAATAAAGTACGAGCATTAGAAACTTGGTGGTACTCTTCTTCGGATGCTCATTCATGAGTGGAAATAGGACAGGATAGCTATGGATTTTGTTGTTGGTCTTCCTAGGACCTTGAGGAAGCATGATTCTATATGGGTTATTGTGGATAGGTTGATGAAGTTTGTACATTTCCTTCCAGTTCAGGTGACTTATAATGCAGAAAAGTTGGCTAAGATTTATCTTAAGAAGGTTGTTCGGTTGAATGGGGTCCCCATTTCTATTATCTCGGATAGGGGTACTCAATTTACCTCTACCTTTTGGAAGAAGTTGCATGAGGAGTTGGGCACAAGGTTGGACCTTAGTACAACTTTTCACCCTCAGATCGATGGGCAGTCCGAGCGGATGATTCAGGTGTTGGAGGATATACTTCGTGCATGTGTGATGGATTTTTGAGGTTATTGGGATCAGGTTTTACCTTTGGTTGAGTTTGTATATAATAACAGTTTATGGTAAAGTATTGATATGGCATCATTTGAGGCTTTGTATTGGAAAAGGTGTAGATCTCCCATTGGGTGATTTGATGCATTTGAGATGAGACCTTAGGGTACTGATCTGTTGAGAGACTCGTTAGAGAAGGTCCAGTTCATTCAGGAGAAACTTATAGCGGCTCAAAGAAGACAAAAAGAGTATGCAGATCGAAAAGTTAGAGATATGCACTTTATGGAGGGTGAACAAGTATTGCTCAAGGTGTCACCTATGAAGGGTGTCATGCATTTTGGGAAGAGAGGTAAGCTCAGTCCTAGATATATTGGACCGTTCGTGATTCTTCAGTATGTGCGGCCGGTGGCCTATAGATTGGCATTGCCTCCGAGTTTGTCGGGAGTGCACCCTGTGTTTCATGTATCTATGCTAAAGAAGTTTCATGGTGATGGTAACTACATAATTCATTGGGATTCGGTCATGTTAGATGAAAAACTCTCTTATGAAGAGGAACCTGTTGCTATTTTTGATAGAGCTATTCGTAAGTTGAGGTTTAAGGAGATTACGTCTGAGAGGGTCCAGTGGAAGAATCGTCCTATTAAGGAGGACACTTGGGAGACCAAAGCAGACATGTGTAGAAAGTATCCATATTTTTTTGCGAATTCAGGTAATGTCTTGTTTTCTTTTCTTGTCTTGTGTTTAACCGTTCGGGGACGAACGGTTGTTTTATTGGTATCAGATGCAACAACCCTTTCGGTCATTTGTGGAATTTTCTCATCTTCTCTATTTTAGCGCTCTCCGTAGTGGGTACATAGTTTGTGACTTATGGTGATGAGTAGTATCAATTCTTGAGGTGTTTAAAAGTTTTGGGTATTTTTAATAATTATTCAATTAATAAATTAATAGGTTAAAATAACAATTTAGTTACTTATTGGTTATTATTAGGGTGAAATTAAATGGTTAGGGTTTACCATTTATAATATTAATTAATAGCATCAAAAAGTTACCAGAAAAAGGGCGGATAATAACGGTTTTCATTATTGGAGTTGAGCAAGAAATTTGGGCTTCAGGTTTCAGGTTAGCATTCGTTGTACATTAAAGCATTGATGAAAATTGAGGTATGTTATGATTTCGTCCTAATGGTATAATAAATTTTGGTAACACTTTTTTCTGTGTTAAGAATGAGAAGGCAGTAGTACGAATTGTGTTCGATAAGAAATAGTATGGTAGTGATTAAGAAGCAATATTGAGAAACAGTAATGTTTGTCTTTATTAAGTTAAAAAAAGTAGCTAGCAATTAACTTTTTTTTGTCTTTATTAAGATTAATGAAAAAGAAAAAGAAAAGTTAGGCAATTAAACGTAGAATTTGCCAATTGTTTACAGGTAATTAGCATCACATGATGCTATTACTAGAATTGCACCGTGCTTTTGAAATTGAAAACCAACGGTTGTTATTTTTTACTGTAACAAAGGAATGGTGATGACATCATATTCATATTGAGGATATTATTATGATAGGTTGAGAAATTAAGGTTTTTGCCTAGAGTTTGCCAATTTCAAGCTATTGTTTTGTTTGTTTCTTTAGGTCTTAAATTCTTAAGTGAGGATGTGTAAAATGGTTGTCATTAGATCCATACTCTTATTGGAAATATCTACTTAAACATATTTGAAACATTCGGAAGTATTATGGAAGGAAAAGACTCTTGCACTGTAGATTTTTTTTGAGTTCTTCAGTTGAGGTAGGTTACAGTTTAATTGGATTTTAGACTCAATTTAATTGTATGTATGCTCCTAAATTGAATACTTATTGATTGGTAGTTGAACATTCTTGAAATTGTTGATGCATGTATAAATGTTTATTGAAAATTTACTTGATGAAATTGTCTTATGACTTTAAGTGTACTTGTAAACTTGGTACATTTATTGTATGCTGTGAGGTTGTGTAAACTGTTATTGATGATACTTGTTTATGTTGGATTGGTTACCATGCTAGTACGGATATATTTATGGTGGATCAGGTACCATGCCTGTATAGATATATTTATGTTGGATCGGGTACCATGTCGGTACATATTTATTTTTGTTTGATCGGGTACCACGCCGGTACAGATATATTTATGTTGGATCGGGTACCATGCTGGTACGGTGCATGTACATAGATTGTTCCCTGCAGGTCATGACTATGTTATAAATCAAACGGGAGAGCTCAACCCAAAAGACCAGCCTGATAGGTAAGAGAACTCATTTGGCCTATAAACTCCTTAGCATTTCTCTATTTTTCCAATTTGGGACAATTGGTTCATAACAATCGCTTCTGCTTGAGAACCAACGACCTTGTTGGTCACGACTGAGCCCAGTTGGTCACGACTGGCACCCCTCTTAGGTCCAGGCAACCTCTCCTGGTACACAGGCCACCACTCCAAGTCGTGACTTCATGAGTAGATCGATCCTCATTAGTCACGGCTACGCCCAGTTGGTCACGACTAGCACCCCGCTTGGGTCTAGGCCACCACTTCGAGTCACGTCCCAATACGTGGGACTCTCAATGAAAGCACCAATGTTATAAACCAAATGGGAGAACCCAACCCAAAAGACTAGCCTGATAGGTGGGAGAACCCATTTGACCTATAAACCCCTTAGCATTTTTCTATTTTTCCAATTTGGGACAATTGGTTCATAATAATTTTGGGAAAAAATATGTCCCATAGTATGTGTGTACATAGTTGTGTTGATTCTGTGGATATTTACAGTATGGTTGATACTCTTGATAGTTATGTGACTTATTGTGAGCACTGTTTGACCTGTTATTGTTGTATTGTTTATCCATTGAGTATTTTTTTATGTGATGAAGCCTATCTACTTGTTATTTGATTTATGTTGTGTACATATTATTAAGTTGAGTTGGCCTATAATACCTACCAGTACATAGTGGTTTGTACTGATACTATCCTGTACTCTTCTTTTGTTGAGTGCAGAAAGTGTTCCAGAGGCTTAGACACGACCTCACCTCTAGAGTTAGATAGCAGATCTTAATCCGAGGGTGAGCACTCCATCTTCAGACTGCCATAGGTCATCTTATTTGTTAATGTCCATCTTTCGGGCAATGAAACATTCTTTATTTACTATATTTTGGATATCTCTTTAGACATAATTTTTTTTAGTTGTTATTGTATGATGACTTTCGGGTCTTGGAAATTTTAGTAATGAGTTTGTTGAATTTTTGCATAATTAATAATTAATTTTGGATTACTGTTATAATGTTGATTTTATTAAATCTCATCTTAATATTGACTAAGTGACTGGGTAATAGTTTGAATTAAATGATCCTCCCATGAAAATTTTACTGTGGGTGACACTCATGGCCATTTGGATCATGACAGTCATTGTACTCAAACTCATCAATGCATTCATGGGAGAGCTCACAAATTGCAGTTATACCTCCATTCTATCATGAGTATTAATTCTTTTTTGTAGTAGAAATATGAAGCTATGCAAAGAGAACCTAAAGAAATCATACCACATCGAGAGGAAGGCATATGATTAGTTGAAGTTTCTGAATGCTAAGGCATAAAAAATTTTCATTACTACTATTTTGAGATTCTAAAAATAAAAAAGAAAAGAGAAAAATTTCTCTCACCTCTCTCCTTAAATCTTTCTTGTCTCTATCCCTATTTCTTTCTCTTTTCTCTCCCTCTCTATCTGTATTTCTCTCTCTTCGTATCTTGTATTGTTATTGTTTTATCTTCCTCTTTGTATTTTGTATTTACCCCCCCCCCCCCCCTCCTCTCTCTCCCTTTGTATTTTCACCTCTTTCTCATCCTCTTTCGCAAAATTAACTCCTTAACTCAAAAAATCATCTGAGGTAAGTACAAAAGAAAATGAAAAAATTACAGCTATTACCTAAAAATACAAGAACTAAATCAAGAAAACTTTCCATCAATTTAATAACTAATAATAAAAGAGTTTAACCTTTGATTTTTCCGACTACTTCTTCGAAGACAACATGCTTGTTTCTCTAATTTTTTCGATCAGAATTCTTTAACTGAAAGAAAAAAAAATATGAGAAATTATTAAAAGAGGAGATTCCATGAAAATTGTTGGTTATCCATAATTTATATATATAAGCTATTAACTAAAAGATATAAAGAAAGAAGAAAGAATAATGATAATTAATGCAAGAAAAAAAATACTTAAATCCAAATAAAAGAAAACATCGAAATAGAAGAAACATAATTTTCTTGTTAAGTTTGATCCAAAATCTTTTACATAAAATAATTATTCTATGAAACTTTTCCATCACCCTTTACATAATATCACCTATAAACAGTTTTCTTAATGGGTTAAGGTAATAATTTTCTTGGAGTAAAAGTTTAATTCAATAATTAAACTTTATGGAGTTTTTTAATTCAATTTTTTTTTTTGTTCTTTTTATGATTGGAATGCACAATACGTGCTAGGTCCATTAGGACTTTCTATATATGGATGTAATAGCTAGGGGTTTTAATTTTCAATAACTTCTATTCAATTTCAAATTGAATTAATACGTGATTGTTCAATTTTCAGAAAGTGAATCTAATTCAAACTGGATTTCTTGGACTTTACATCTATTTATTTAAATTTATTTACATAAAAAAAGAAAGATAATTTTTGTTATTGCAAAGATTTTAATGAAGGATAAAAAACTCAATTCATTTTTCTAAAGATATTCACACTTTTAATATATTGTAGATGTAGATGTAGATAGATTATATTTTCTTCATTACTTTATTTTATTTTCAAAGCTGTTTTGATATGCCTTAGTTGAGCCAAAGGTCTACCATAAATTAAACCGTCTCTCTACCTTCACAAAGTAGGAGTAAGATTTGTGTATACATCACCCTAAAAAATTTTACTTGTGAAATTACATTGTGTATGTTAGAAAGGCTAGTAGGTGGTCAAACCAAACTGAACAACCACATTAAATAGAAAAGTCAAATCAAATAGATAAAATGATCGAATACGTTGGTTTGATTAGATTTAGTATTGAGTAAAAAATACCTAGCCAAACCGACATATAAATATATAATATTTATAATTAATTTTCTTTAAAGATATATGTCAACAAATATTTGTAATTTTCTTATTGGAGGTAAATTGTAACATTCATTTATATACTTCATCTGGTGGGCTTATGAACTGCTCCAAGATACTTTTTGGTATTGGAAGAAAATTTTCCGCCTAAGGGACAAATATGCACCTTTGCTTCTTACTGAATGGCTGGCTCACAACAAATGGTAAGTATAATATAAGCAGGGGGTACAGATAGATCAAGAGGGGACAATAATACATGAGTTTGTAGTAGATGAAGATGGTATTGAGGGATACTACCTAAACATAATCGTATAAGCTAACTGACCATTCATGGGAGGCTACTAATGAAGAAGATACTATTAAAGAAGAACATACCACAGGTACAATGCCTAATCTGTGGTGATGCAGTGGAGACTATGATGCCACAGGTCTATCTATGTTTGCTAGATATTAAAAGGATATGGAAAAGGGTAGATCGAGGAACAAAGGGTAGGGAGTGTAGTGAAGGATTTAACCTTGGATATTTATATGGAATAATAAATGACATCTTCTATAGGATTGATTTGTGTTGTCATCACCACCAATTTCCTTAGCAATTTTGTAATCCCCCAGGTGTTATAGGGTCTAAAACGAGTTAAAATAAGCTTACGTAACCCCTATTTAAAGCGTAAAACACTTTGGGTGCGTTGGGGGGAGGATTGAAACTTAAAAATGGACCATGCGATGCGAGGGGGACATTTCGTGTTGGCCCCAAGCCGTAAGGGGTCAATGCCTTGCCCTCACGACAGGAGTCGTACCACGGAAGGGCAATCCTGTGCTTGTCCTTGTGCGAGGTTGGGCCTTCTCGCTGGGGTCTGCACTATGGACCCCCTGATTTCATTGACGAGACTTTATTTTTAAAGAGTTTTAAGGTTATTTTGGTCATTTTATGTCCTATAAACCGTCCTACCCTTACTTAAACCATTTCTAAGCATTAAAACTCCTGTATTCTCTCAAAGAGGGTCATTCTTTATTCCAAAGATAAGGTTGAAAATGAGTGAGGTTAGGGTTCAATCTTAGATCTTCTCTTCTTGCTATTCTCGGGATATTTCTCTTCAAATAAGGCATGTTGTACCCTTTATTTTAATTACTATTTTATTGCATCAATTTACATGATTTCTTACGTGTTCTTGAATGTTGGATTAAACTAGGGGTTGAGGGCTTTGGTTGTTTTACAGTTGCATGGTTTTACCTTTATTTTAATGGTTTTTCTTCATGGTTTAAATGGTGGGATTTTAATGGAAATTGTGTCTTATGGTAATGGTGGAATTTAGTACTGGGTTCCATATTGATTATAGATTTTGGCATGATAATAACATGAACCTCAACCCACCTCATAATTTTATCTTTGAACAAGGATTCTATAGAGTTAAACTCATATTTTGAAAACATTGCATTGTATTAAATGGTAAATGGATAAAAAGGTTTTGGCTATGATTTTGGATTTAAAATGGAATTTGGAGTCTAATGGTTAAATGGTTGTGGTAGGGAATAATTGAAATAGCTTGTAAGCCTATTGGTATGATGCTACCAAATTCAAAAATGCCTTAATAAAATACTTCATGGTTGGTGTTATGTGTAGAATTATTTTAATTTGGGCTTAAAGTGAATTGTGTCTGTTGTACATATTATATCTTGGATGGCTATCGCCTTGGTGTATGTATCCATTCCTTGGTACATGCAGCTAACATGGATTAGGGCCCTTTCAATAGAGAGAGCCGGTGTATTGACTCCTCAGGTCATTTTTTATATTTTTACTTGTCTTCGCCATTAGGGATACTCTATATCTGCCACAAATCATTTCTAACTTGTTGG
Source organism: Capsicum pubescens (assembly GCA_030864215.1). Lineage (NCBI taxonomy): Eukaryota > Viridiplantae > Streptophyta > Magnoliopsida > Solanales > Solanaceae > Capsicum > Capsicum pubescens. Next base: position 253,115,763 of record CM061549.1, read on the forward strand.
GATCGACGGTTCGATTACCAGGCAGTTTGTTTGGTTTTTAGAATCGATTTCCTATTTTGAAGTCTTTGCTAGTTCCAAATGGGTACCGGACAAAAAATTCAGTGAAATGATCTTGGAAGTAAATTCCAACTATGCCAGCAGATCCGAAATATCAATTTTAGGCTAGGTACACCTTTGGTTTAGGTCCCAATACACCCAAACTCATTTTGACCTATTGGTCGAAAAGTGGAAAAATTAGGAATAGAGGTGTGGGATCCACATTTGGTCTAAATAACCTCAGATGGAAAATTTGATTTTGCCATCATGTCTGGAATATTGATTTTAGGCTAGGGGGACCCTTGGTTTAGGTCTCATCTCCCGAACATATTTTGGGTTATTGAGCGGATTGTATGAAAAATAGAACCATAGGTGTGGGCCTTAATTTTTGCTGAAACGATATCGGATGAAATTTTGATGATTTCAATAGATTTGAAATATGTTTTGCACTCAAATTTCACTATTGTATAATGTTGTTTGGATTCCGAATGAGTTTCGAAGGCCAAAGATAAGTTTTTGACTTTGCTATCAGGGTGTGCCATATCTCTTCGTCAGAGGGTCTATAAATAGACTCCATGGTCGCGAATTTGGGCATTTTCCTTTCATCTTTGAAAGCTTAAAACCCTAAATGGGTATGATAACTCAAATTGAGTTGTGTGGGTGACTTAGGAGCATGATTATCATCTATTATCGAGATTATCATCCGAATCAAGGTAAGATTTCATCACTTTATAGATGAATTTCTTAGTTGACCTAAAACCTAAATTCACTTTGGTCTTGATTCTATCCCAAAATTAGCTTTATTTGCACCCATTTCTTGAGGGTTATGATTCCTTGATACTGTGTGAGTGTTGGGTTGGCCTTAAAAATGCATTTTTCATAAGTAGGACCCACTTAGGGTTTTTTGTATTATTTTTGGTCCCCGAAGCACAATAGTGCAATATGGGTATCATTAGACTCGTATTAATGAGTATATTATGTTTTTGATAGCATGATGGCATTTTGGGATTGTTAAGTGAAAACAAGCATGTGGTGAATGATGCTAGATTTTGCGGTTCGATCTTGAGGTAGGCTTCTACCCACTCTTCTTCGATGATGATGTGTGTTATACATGGCATGTGAATATGAATGTTATGATTTATTTTGAATAAAATAACTTAGTATTGATTATTGATGTTTGGAGATTTAGATGATGATTTTGGACCCGTAAGGTGGAATGTTTATGACCCTATTAGAATCCTATTGCCTTTTTCCTAGGTTAAGCTGATTTATAGCATGGATATAATAGTATGCTAGGTTTGGGATGTGCTTTGTGTGTTGGAATCATGGTTAGTATGCTTACCTTAGTTGGCTATTTTAGTGATCTTGAAACCATAATTTTGATAGCGTTGACTTAAATGACCATGTTTCTAGGTGCAGTTCATATATTAGGATTGGTGATGACTTAATTGACTTACTTGACATATAGAGGTTGAAGTAGATACCTTGGTCTAATTTGGGGCATAGTTTGCTAGTAATGGAAATTGAGGATTAGAAGTGGGATCTTGACCCACCTTAAGCTTAGATTTATATAGTTCCATCGAAGACCTTAGACGTTTGTTAAACGCTTAGAGAATGGACTTGGGAAACATGGTAAATGAGTTATGGTAATAGTATTTGACATGATGTATATGGTTGTTGATTACATTATCATTAATGCTATGTGTAGCTATGAATTATGATTTAATTAAGCCTATGACTATGTTATCATTTAAATCATTGACTAGACTACTATTTCAGGGTTTGGAATATGATATTACTGATGTTGTACTTTACCTAGTAACCAAACTAGTGACTAGGATAGAAATCCCTCTTGTTGTGAATATTGAGAGTCATGATACTAATGGTATAAGGCACATTTATTGACTACACGAGAAACTATGATACTAACCATGTTAATCCGATAATGCATTGCAATATTCATGTTATATGCATTCATATATCTATAGATAAATTGTCCTTGACGACGGATGATGGGTTATGAAAGTATGCTCTTCCTCTCTTGTCTTTTACTTTAGCCCTTTAGGTCATGTCATTTACTTTATCCCTCGTGGGGATTGTCATTTACTTTAGCCCTTGATACAAGCCAAATTACCTTCGAACCTGTGGATGATATAGGTATAATGCTCGAGATACTTGATGACTCCTTAGTGATATTAAAAGATGCCACATGGATGAATATTACCATTAAAGAAGGTCAAAGAACCTTGATATAGTCGAAGGAGTGCAAAACGAGGGTCGAAAATCCCTTGGAATGGTCATGTTCCCAAGGCTATTTTGATCCGCTTTTGATCTGCTCTAGCATTTCAAGAGAGGGTGAACACAACTCCTAATGGGCCTTTTATTGCATTTGGGTATCTTTTGGGCCCTCATTATGTAATATTTAGACAAACTATAAATACTTAGTAGCTAGCTTATTTAGTTAGATTTGGTTGATTGATAATAATGAATTCATGAACCTCTATTGGGGGTGCTTTGAGAGATTAGAAAAGCAAATTTTGATCTTTGATTAGAAACATCAGTTGTAAGGGAGATTTAATCCCCTTTGCAGTCACGTAAGAGTTAGGTGCTATTTGATAATCTTTAAGAAAGGTTTTGGGGTTTGATACACATATTGATTTCCCTTTTATTATCATATATGTGTCTATTTTTCTATTTTTAATATCCTATCCTTTTAAATTAATTTTTCACGTTTAGATTTGAGTCTTTGTGGTGAGAATCATATCATTTTGTATCAGAGCCGAGCTTGATTTCGTTATTATGAAGTCAATCTTGGGTTTGTTATCTTGAAAATAAACAAAAAGAGTTGTCAAAATCAAAAATCACAAAAAAATGCTATTTACATTTTAGAGAATAGGTCAAATTTTGATTTTTTGATTTTTGTGTTTTCTTGTGTTTCTAGTGTTAGAATTGTGTTCTATAACACTATACGAGTTTATAAACATATGTTGAGTCAAATCAGAGCTTATTTGAGTGTTCTATCTTTGTTGAAAGCTTGGGTTGAAGAAGTTTGATTTGAATTGAAAATCTAAAGATTCTGTGAAGAATTTGGGAAAAATATCTTTTGGAAAGAGTTTAGAACGTTGAAAAGTGCTTACGCTAAAAATTTCAACTCATTCAGAGCTTCGGAGAAAAAGTTAGAAAGATTGATGTTCTTGAAGAAATTTCTATCTTCAAGTGAAATTTTCTAAAAATTTGGGTGTTTGATCTAAAAAGAAGGAAGAAAAGTTGTGAAAAAGTGTTTGTACTTGGGCATCTAAGGAGATTCCACAGAGTATTCCAACAAAAGAGGACACAAAGGACCACTAGAAGGGAATTTTGGCCATTTCAAGAGAGAGGGGCGACTGATTTGCCTTTAAAATTCCCTTGAGCTGCACCCAAGGTGCTGCAGCACCTCAAACCAATGGAACCTACGTCCAGGCTACCTTGGACCTACACCCCACCTGTGAGAGTAGGTCACCAAACGTAGATCAGCGCCTCCCAATGCAAATCAAGTCCATAACGCAAAATTCAAGCTTCCAAAGTACATTTTAACACTTTAATTACTCCATTGCTCAAGGTTTTATTATTTAGTTTCATTTTCTTGATTCCTAATCTCTTATTTTGATTTTTAGACCAATCATGAACTAGTAATTCGTCTACTATGTCGATCGATTAGTTCTTAAGTCTGATTTCTTTCATTGCCCTATTTATTTTTAGCTTTTCTAGTTTTTATTTCGTTGTAACTTTTTGATTCAAGTCCGTAAATAGATTTTTATTTCTTTGAGTCATTCAAACAATAATCCACTCCAATCGTAAGTAGAGATTTACACCTTATTGACCATCGTAGTATAGGAAACCTTCAACATTCACCGCTCCAATTGTGAGGATCACAAAGGCAAGATTATTACGAGTGTTGGCGAGGAGCTTTACTACTAATCTTGTTTGTTAATTTTGTAGGTAAAAGGTGATATAAGGAAGAATGTCTTCTACAACCTCAAAAAATTTTGACTACGACATGTGAGACTATGATTGTGGTGAATATAGTTATGGCTACGAAGAAGATAGAGAACATGGGGACTATAAATATAGTCACAATCAAGCTATGGATGAAAATGAGGGATACTACTCCGAAGGATAATATGAGATTAATGATTACCCTAGTTCTTATGGTAAGTATGGATATGATGAAAAATGTTGTAATGGTTTTTATGAGGAAGATGGGGCATATAAAGAGTATTACACTTTACACTCTGATCCTAGAGGTGGTGTAAGGTATAGCTCGTTCATTTACAAATCTTATGAGGATCATGGTAAGAATGTATATGAGGATTATGAAGGTTTCATATTCCTCATCTTGTAGTACTTCTTATCAAGGTTGAATCTATGTGAATTGTTATGCTAACTATAGTAGAGGTTTCTCCATGGTAATGAAAGAGAGTGCATCTCCAAAGCCTAGGGATACTACATCTTTTTTTTTATCCTAGTTCCCAAAAGTTAAGAAACGATAATCTAGGTAGATATGGAGGGTATAGTAAGATTCAAGATCTTTCTACTCTCCCCATCTTTATAAGAGAGTCAAGTCTCAAAGAATATCTTGATTGGGAATGGGAGTGCGAAAGGATCTTCATGGATTATTATATGAGTAAGGCAGAAAAAGCTACATGTGCCCTTAAACATATTCAAGTTCCAACATCATTGTGGTGGGATATGAACAGAAAGTCTGACCAAACATGGAGTGCCTTCAAGGAACTCATGAGGGATACCCATGTACTAATAGGGTATATGAAGCTTTACAATATTGATCCAAGAAGAAATGTTCACTCTGGAAGGGTAAGGATTGGTGGGGTTACTGGATTCCTCCTTGTTCTAGATGATTAGTGATATAGAAACTACATTATCCCACCCATGGTTGACCATCTAGGGATACCTCTATAACCTCTACTTGCTCCATACTTTTTGGAGTGGTATCGAGTTTCTGAGAGAGTGAACGTTTTCTTCACCCATTATAGGTACTATGAGGACGTGTGGTGTGACATCTTCCTCTTGGAACGTGGACACCTAAGCTTGGGAGACAATTGGTTTGAAATGCATAGAGTTCCAAATGTATAAAATTTTCCTAAGATTGTAAACGACCAATAGAGAAATCATCTCTTTCCATCCATTCTTCCTAAAACTCAAAGAGATGTGACCACTTACTCCAAGACTAAAGAAATTGAGAGGAGTAAGGGAGTACAAGGTGGCAATCTAAGAAAGGAAAAAAGAGAGGTTGTGAGGAGTTAAGTGAGGGGGTTTTCACCAAACCAAGCTAACATTGTTTGTCCTTCTATTAAAAAGGACATGCGTATAGGTAACAACATGGCACGTAGAGGAGAACAAGAACTAAAAGAGAATATTCCCTTGGAATATTCGATGAGGGAAATCTTAGATGCTTCCAAGTCTTGTGAATGCCTCCACACCAAGGCAAATAAGAATAATCTCATGAATTTTAAGGTAAAATAGCTAACTCTTACACTTTTGTACATGCGAATGATAATTGTGTGGCTAGTAGCACATTATGTGTGAGTAGTAGCTTATCTATATGTGAGTCTCATGATTCCTTATATTTTGTTGATGATGTACCCTTTGAGAGTGTGGAAACACTAGTTTATCCTATTGATGACCTCATTGACTCTTTTAGTAAGATTAATTTGAGTCCACCTATTGTTGAACCCAATGTGATGAATAATGGTACATTGTATTATGAAAATTGTGTTGACCAACTTGTGGGTGAAACTAGTACACCACTTGAGGATGATTGTTATGTGATTAATGAACTAGAATTGAGTGATTATATTGAAAATATTGGTCAAGTAAATAAGAGTGGCCCTTTGAGCAAGTCCTTTAGTGAATATCCTATTGTTTGTCTTTCTCATACGGATGATATGTGTTTGAAATTTCTTTGAAATTTGATAGTAGTGTCATTGAGAGTGAACTTAGAAGTTCTAATCTTTCTTCATTAATTGATCCTTCTCTCTTTAAGTTTAATATAATGTTCAAAGATGGTACAATCACTCCTAATGAACCTAGTGGTGTGAATAATGTTGATGGTGTAGCTCATCTTGAGGCCTATAGTGTAAGACTCTACAAAATTCTTAGCTTAATTCAGTCTTTTAAGCCTGTTAAGGGGTCCCAGACTTAGAAAATTCTAGCTAAGTATTCAGACTTAGTGATATTTAGCCTTTGAAAGTTGGCAATCTAATTTTGTGACCTTTATGTCCATTAAATGTTGATATTTGAGTTAATTCATGATCAGGAATGTCAATAGATGTTCCCGGGCAAGTTTTGGATTTTTCGGACTTCGTTTGAAGAACCTTTGGAATCCTAAACCAGTGAGTCAACACGATCATGACGTGTCGCATCGACCATCGCATTGATAAATGTTTTCCCCAACTCCCAGCATCCAATTCCAGTGAACCAAAGTGGACTCTACGCGGCACGTTGGCTATCACGTCAATGCCAATGATGTGGTGTGTCGGCCTGTGCATCGATGGTTCAGTTTACAGTCATTAAATAAAGCCGCATCTAAAGGGGTAAATGGATCATTTTCCCACCCCTATTCATTCCTTAAAATAAGAAATTAATCATTCTTAGGGCAAAGTATTCATTATTTCTCTCAAATTTCTCAAGAACAAAATCTCTAGGTCAATTAAATTCAAATTCAAGGCTCAAGATTCCACCGTTAATTTTCTAGAATTTACCAACTAAGGTATGTGAAGTGTTCATCCAAGGGTTCCTTCCATCCTTGGAGTCCAAGAAACTCTTTTAAAGCTCATGTTGAGTGATTTCATGATTTCCATGATTTGAATTAAAGTGTATTCATGATTTATTACAAGATTCATGTAGAATTAATTGACATGTGGGCTTATCATGTGAATTCATTTTGAAACTCTTGGTATTGTGTAATTACAATGAAATCATGATGCATGCATGCTATTTTTAGTATTATGTGCATATATTATGCCCCTCAATTGTTTGATGTATTGTACATGTGAGTTGAATAGTGAAATTATGTTATGTTAGCATGTATGCAAATTCCTGTAATACAAGTTTTTTCTTGAATGCCCAAATGAATGAATGATGACTAAGTACTTAGTTACCATGTCACAAGATTTTGCCATGTCTTTTAAGTTTATGTTATCGAGTCCTGGGGGTATTTAATACCCGATAATTTAGCTGTTTGTCTAGGGCCATGGTCAGCCATAAAGTAGAATTTGTCATGTCTCGATCAGTAGAATTCAGTCAGTTACAGAACTTAGGAAAACTCAGTGAACTCAAAATTAGTTCAGCTCAGTTCAATAAAATTAGTTAAGTTCAGTTATACTGTACGATCAGTAAAGTTCAGTCTAGCCTAGACCAATTTATATTTCAGTCCAATGTTTATTCAGTTGGGAGTAGGATTCAGCACCGAGTGAACCCAAGGATGGATCTCACCTGCCAGTAGAGGGTGAAATCCTTAAAATCAGTTCTTGTATTCCAGAACTATATATCCAGCGTAGGTTGAGACGTCAAGCTTCCAGTTGAGGCTTGATGAGGTGAATAACCTTCTAGTTGAGGGTACCACCATTCTTGTTCAGAGTACCTGCCATATGAGGGTGACTCAGCCCTTTTCCTTACCCGTGGAACAGTATTGACACCCTTCCAATTGGGGTTACAGGTTGGACCCCAAATCAGTTAGAGAAGGAGCATGTCGATTAGAAGATTACTTTCCACAGTCTCAATTTCAGATTCAGTCTCAATATGGAACTCAGTTTAGTTTTGCAGATTCGGGATTGTCAGACATAGTCACTCAACTCAGTATGGGACTCAGTATAATTCCACAGAATTAAGACTGTTAGAAACAGTAATTCAGTCACCAGTAATTCAGTATCCGTATACTAAGCTATTAGTTAATGATAACGCCCAAACTACAACTCTCGTAAGAGTGTAAGCGGTCGCTGTCAAATATAGAAACCAACTGGGTTGGGTGTCGAATCCCACAGGGAATACTTGGTCACTAAGTGTTGCAATTATTAGTAGACTGTTGATCGAAAATTCCACGGAAAAGGGGGGATTGGATTGTGGCGTGAATTAATGCTATCAAAGTAACAACAGAATGCTTTGTTTAGTAAGATTTAATCACAGAGAAAAATAAGTTAGGGTTATGTCCACCTTATGAGTTCTACGTATCTATTAACTATGAGTAATGTGGAATTCAAACATGCATGTACTTATAGAGATTCGTATTCTAATGGTAAATCCTAGTGTTTCTTAACCATCAAGGATTATTTCACATTAACTCTCTCGAGCTTAAAGCGTATAACTAATGGTACGAACTCTCCAAGAGGTTAATCTGGTTAAGGAATTAACGTGTAAACAGGGGTTGGTAGCCCTATTTCCTTGTCACACTCTCTTTTCCAAACATGTAACTTTTCTCTCGAACAAGTTAATGCTATAATGGCGTATTCTATATGTTTGCAACCACAAGAATTTAATTAAAACAAAGAGAGTAATGATATAAGTAGCATACGCATCAAGAATTCACAAACTCATAGCAATATATTGTATCTCACAAGGTTTTCATAACCCTAACAGAGAAGTTTAGCTACTCATGATTACAACGGAAATCACAATAGACATAATCATCATACCACAACCTAGAATAAACTTGGCGATGGGGATGGATTGGCGTCAATAAGAGAATGTCGTTCTCTTCCTATCCGTTGCTCACAAGAGCCGTGTTTTCTGTTCTAAAACCTCTTAAAAAACGAAATTGAATAATGAGTGAATGATAATGCTGCTGAAAAATTCAGCAATAAGGTTTTTATAGTATCCTTCTCTAACTAAGTTGCTACTGCATCCTTAAGTCTTTAAAAATACTGGGTTTGCCCAGGAAAAAGTTTCCATGCATCACTTTCAGTCCAAAAGCTGCCTTCCCTCTAATGTGAAGTTTTCCTTTGCTGCTCATAAGTCCATAAAGTGCTGAAATCTTCTTCATTAATACCTGAAAAACATGCTAATCATGTAGGTAAGCTCATTTAAAGGAGAATAGACTAAAAGTGCAGGAATTATATATTTTGTCCTCAAAACTTAGCTAAAATCTGGTTAAATTATGGTTCTTAAGCGTGTAAATACGCCCAACATCACCACCCCACACTTAAAGCTTTGTTCGTCCTCGAACAAAATATAGCATCCATGCAAACACCTAACTAGAATTTCACAATAGAAACACCTAACTAGAATTTCACAATAACAACACAAAATTTATCCTCAAGACATGCACGTCAATTATTCACAAAGAGTAGGTTTCTTGATCACTACTAGAAACAATTCAACCTCCAACCTAGACTCGTGAGGATGGTTAATTCGTATCCACAAGTTAAGTCACAAAGAATAATATAAAACTACCCAACAATCATCAACCATGTGTGTCTCACACAAGATATCACCCATAATCACTCACAAGTTTTGCATTTTTCGAAACATGGGTACAAGATTCTCCTTGCTCTCACTCTCACAAAGAATTCTTATGATGCAAATGATGACCATAGGCTTGCCCTTAGTGTAATGCTCTACTAATATCAGAATGCTAAGCTTAGGATCAAATAGGTCTTTACATGTTGTAATGTAGGCTAAGGGACAGGTAGGACTATTTTGGCCAGAAAGAGTGACTATTTTCCCTAAGCGCTTTAATACATCACATTATGCCATTAACACTCTCTTTTAAATAACCCTTCTACCTTTCTTTTCATCTAACACCCCTTTTCACCTATTTTGTTATTCAATTATAAACACAAAGATGAGAATATACAACTTATTTTTTATTTTTCTATTTCTGTTTTTTTTAATAAAACACCTCTATGATAGCCACTCCTATTCACAACAATTTCAAGTACCAATACACTCTGAGGCCTCACTCTCACCCACTTTCCTCTTATTTTGTCACATGACTCTACAATTTAAAGCGCTTAGGAATTTGGATCAAATTATGGTCTTGAAAAAAAATGGATTAGGCTACATATGAGGCTGTCAAAGAAAATAGCTAAAGGCTCAAAGGGGGTTAACTAGGATAATGTCCACGGGTAGGTAAAAAGAAGGTAAACAATCACAGGCTGCCAAAGAAATGCCTAAATCATCTCCTAAACTCACACTCTTTATTTTGCTTTACACACACACCAGGAAGGTTCTAGCATCAGTCACAACACAGAATATACTATAACCTCACACACACAAGGCACATGGTCAACTTTATTGGGAGCAGTATAGACTCTTGACCCAACAGATGAATGAATTAAACCACACACTTATCACACAGTGAGTCACACTTAGAGCCTAAATGTCTCAATAGTAATGATTTTGGCACAAACTCTTGTCATAATACCATGCCGCCTATTAGAACAATTTCATGCAAAATCTAAAAAATCTAAAATTAAAATAACTAATTACGACTAATTAAAAAAAACAAGAACTAGAATAAATGTAGGCAAAGAAGTACAAGAAGCATACAAATACCAGCACCCCACACTTAGACGGGACACACTGCCCTCAGTGGAAAATAAATAAGGAAAACCTGATTAGTCGGACTCCTCTTCTATGTTTGGGGTCATACCCGCTGCGTCGGAATCATCATCAGAGTCGTCATCCTCAGAGTTTCCTCAAAATGAACCCCACTTGATCCCAAAAGTGCGTCGAGGTATTTGTAGAGAGGAGGACTCAGCTTGCTCCTTTCTTGACCTTTTCTGTTCTTTCGGTGAGGTGGACGCTTTTTCTTTTCCTTGTCGTCCTTTTGGGGCCATTCTACCTGAGATTAAAATAGAGTCATGTTAGCTTCATCTCAGAAGATTCAATCGAAAAATAAACAGTAGTGGCACCACCCCACACTTAATTTGTTGTCACAGACTAATTAAGTGAGTGATGTCGATTACTCAGACTTTATCGACATACATTTAGGCGATATGTTCCAACAACATGTTTAGCACAGTCATATTCTCATGTAATCTTTACTATCCTTTCCAACGTTATTCCATTGGGCGTATACTTTTATGTTTGGATTAATGCACTTTTTGAACAAGACTACCACATAGAGATCGTATCATGTTATTGCATAGGAATAATCACACCATTTTATGCTTGTGGTCAATCAGGATCGGTATCTCGATGAACGAGTCATTCAAACATTCAATCTTTCAACTTTCAAGATTATGCATTAACTTTACCATTTTGATTCCGCAAAAAGATGACAGTGTATAACAATCAAATACAAGTGGGAACAAAGTCAAGAACACCCACACGTATTCTTTCACTCAACTAGATGTATCATAACAAACAAACCACATTCAAATCACCAACACCACTTCAAGATCTAACAAATCATTATAAACGTAGCATTTCAACAACTACAGAATATGAAATAATGACTTACTTGGTGATGTATCCGGAAGATGAACTCACAAGACTAGATGAGCAAAAAGAAATTTTTTTGAGAGGATTTGGAAGCTTGAGCGGCGCCTATCTTGAGCAAACAATGAGATTTTGTTCTAAGATTGAGGGCCTATTTATAGACCAAGGCTAGGGTCGGGTTTGATCCATGAAAAATTGGGTTAGGAGTCAAAAATAATAAGTAGGTGGCGCCTAATGCTTTGCCTATGCTTAGCATAGGCGGAGCCTATGGTATTGCCTAGTTGGGCATAGGCGGCGCCTATGCTATGGCCTAGTTGAAACAGTGAGTATAGGCAATGGCATAGGCGGCGCCTATGGTATTGCCTAGATTTGCATAGTCCTTGCCTTGTCCATTGCCTAGATTTATATAGGCCTTGCCTTGTCCATTGCCTAGATTTATATAGGCCTTGCCTTGTCCATTGCCTAGTTGAGGCAGTGAACATAGGCAATGACATAGGTCTTGCCTTGTCCATTGCCTAGATTTGTATAGGCCTTGCCTTGTACATTTCCTAGATTTGTATAGGCCTTGCCTTGTCCATTGCCTAGTTGAGGCAGTGAGCATAGGCAATGACATAGGCCTTGCCTTGTTCGTTGCCTAGATTTGCATAGGTAATGCCTAACCGATAGCCCTTTCTCCTTCATTCCTAACTTACCACCTTCAACATGGCTCACTTTCAAATCAAAATTTTGGGATTAATCCTCTCGTTTGTACATCTTGCACCTACACTTAATCAAAAACAACAAAAATGATTAGAAGGATGGGTTGTCTCCCATCAAGCGCCTTAGTTTTGGTCATGGCTCGACTCTTCTTTTTTGGATTTTTATTTAACAAAGACAAACTCCTAGTAAAACAAAACGATTAAAAACGATGGGTTGCCTCCCATGTAGCGCTTGATTTATTGTCGCGGCACGACATAGTTACCTCGATTACTCAGACTTCATCGAGATAGATGGTGGCTCTTTTTCTGAATGGATTTAGACGACGCTGAAGCTTAATTGTAGGTACACAATCTTCTTTGAGATGAATCTTGTGCATACATATCCCAGGAGGGATACCAATTATATCATCAATAGTCCAACCAATGGATCTCTTGTACCTCTTCAGAACAGAGATGAGAGCCTCTACTTGATGTTCAGCTAAATCAGCCGTAACAATCACTGGAAGTGTAGTTCCACTTCCCAAGAATGCATACTTTAGATGACTGGGGAGTGATAACGCTCAAACTACAGCTCTCATAAGAGTGTAAGCGGTCGTCGTCAAATTTAGAACCCAACTGGGTTGGGTGTCCAATCCCACAGGGAATACTCGGTCACTAAGTATGCAACGATTAGTAGACTTTTGGTGAAAGTTCAGCGGATAAAGGGGGGATTTTATGCGTGAAGTAAAATTATCAAAATAGCAAAGTAAAAAACAGAATGTTTAGTAAGATTTTAATCAATGAGAATTGTAAGTTAGGTTTATGTCCACCTTATGAGTTTTACGTATCTATTAGCTATGAGTTATGCGGAATTGAGACATGCATACGCTTATAGAGATTCGTATTCTATGGTAAATCCTAGTGTCTTTCGACCATTAAGGATTATATTACTTTAACTCTTTCGAGCTTAAAGCGTATACTAATGGTACGAATTCTCCAAGAGGTTAATCCAGTTACGGAACTAACTTTAAAACAGGGGTTGGTAGCCCTATTTCCTTGTCATTCTCTTTTTTCCAGACATGTAACTTTTCTTTCGAACAAGTAATTGCTATACAGGCGTATTCTATATGTTTGGAACCACATGAATTCAATTAAGATGAAGAGAGTAATGATATAAGCAACATACGTATCAAGAATTCACAAACTCATAGCAATAGATAGTGTCTCATAAGGCTTCCATAACCCTAACAGAGAAGTTTAGCTACACATGAGTGCAACGGAAATCACAATATATATAATCATCATACCACAACCTAGAATAATCTTGGCGATGGAAGTGATATGGCGTCAAAAGCTCTCACACGTTTTGCCCTAGCCGTTCTTCTCAAGAGAGCCGAGTTATCTATGTTAGACTTACAGAATATTGTAACGTGAATTAGGAGCAAATGTCAAATGAAAAAAGTCTTGAATTAATGAATGAGTGAATAATAAAAAGCTTCCTGAAAAATTCAGCAAATAGGGTTTTTATAACATCCTTGTCCTAGTCCTACTGAAATAGGGTTTTTATCCTTGTCCTAGTCCTACTGGGTTACTGCATACTTGTCCTAATCCTACTAAGTTACTGCTGATCCCCCACGTCTTTAGAAATGCTGTTTTTGCCCGAGACAAGTTCTCCATGCATCACTTTCAGTCCACAAGCTTCCAGAAGCTGCCTTCCTTCTTACGTGAAGTTTCCTTTGGCGTCCAACATTCCATAAAATCCAACGATCCAATCGTGCAAGGAATAGTGAAAGCACCTGGATCTGCCTTCTTCTGTACTAGCGATCTTGTAGCGATTGCACTGCAATGATGAACATTATCTGCCAGCTCATAACTTGCTGCCCGCTTCTTTGTCAACAGGTCCTTCATGAATATAGCATACCCAGGCATCTGTTCCAGCACCTCCACCAACGGAACATTAATAGTCAGCTGTTTCAACATGGTCATGAATTTACTAAACCTGGTGTCCTCAGCTTTCTTCTTCAGTCTCTGCGGAAAAGGTGATGGTGGAAGGGGAATTATTTTCTCCACCACTTCTTTTTTATCTTGCTTCCGATTATCAACCTTTTCAGGAGTGTCATCAGCCTTCTTCTTCAGTCTCTGAGGAAAAGGTGGTGGTGGAAGGGGAATAGTTTTCTCCACAACTTTCTATTTACCTTGCTTCCAACTATCAATCTTTTCAGGCTGCAGACGTCTAGGGGTGACATCATGAACACACTCTTCAGCTTCTTCGTCCTCTTCACATTCTGCATCAATAACATTATCCGCTATATCATCAACTACCTGCTTTCCTTTAGATGGATTTTCCAACACTTTACCACTTGGGGTAGTAATAGCCATACACGATCCATCATTCCTCGGATTTTGCACTGTGTCTCTAGGTAGTGTTACGGCTTTTATTTGATTGAATGCTGCTAAAAGTTGACTCAATTATTGTTCCAGCTATTTTATTGCAGTAGAATGCGAGTCAACTAATTGGTTTATTGAAGACAAATCATTCTTCACCTCGGTTACACCCATGTTGGTTGCCTCCACTCCTTTCAACAGCTTAGCCATCATATCTTCCATGGACATCATCCCAGAGCCAGACGCCACAGCCTCACGATTTCTAGGAGGAACGTACAAAACACTCCTGTCGGTCTTATTCATCCATTTACCTTGATCATGGTCCTTATATCCTGATTTATCATAATAGTTTCGACCTTGGTTTCCTTGGGAATTGCCTCGGAAACCCCCTGATTATTAAAGTAATTTTCTTCCCCCTCAGAATCGGAATCATATCTTCCCTGTGATACAATGGCCTTAACCTTTCCGGTCTTCCCTAATAATAAGTGCTTGGTAAGAAGATCCATCTGTGTTTTCAAGTGAGCTATATCTTGGTCACGTTCCTCTTGTCTACGCCTCTGCTCTGCCGTCATGCCAACAGATACGGTAGAGCTTGCTACCTCAGAATCCCTGGTATGACAAACTCTACTCTACTTTGTCATACGATCTAGCATATCACTTGCCTCAAGAAAAGTAAGGTCCATGAATGACCCACCTGCAGCATTATCAACCACTGGCTTTGTCACCGAGTTCAAAGCCCTATATAATATTTCCATCAAGTGGATATTCGTCATCTGATGGTATGGGCACCGCATAAGCTTCTTCTTGAACCTCTCCCATGTTTTGTGGAGAGCTTCAGTTGGAAGTTGTCGAAAATTGCTGATCTCATCCCGTAATTGGGCTCTCTTGGATGGAGAAAAGAATCTTTCTAGGAAAGCGTCTTTCAGTTGCCTCCAATTAGTAATAGAATCAGGAGTTAGCCCGTTCAACCATAGAGTTGCCTCCCCAGACAGAGACAATGGAAATAAGCGCAGCCGAATTGCATTCTGCACAACTCCTGGATTGTCAAACGACTTGCATGTTGAAATAAAGTTGATCAAATGCATATTCGGATCATCTCCTGCGAGTCCACCAAATAACCCCTTGAGCTGCAATAACTGAATCATGATGCTAGAGATATTGAACTTAGCTCCGGGTGCCAAAGGTGGAGGAATAATAACCCCTGTGGCACCAGCTCCATCCAAATCGTCATCATCATCCTCAAAAGGAGCCTGCACAGCTCGGTGGTCAGGTCTCATTCTAGCTTGACGATCTCTCCTGTGCATAAGTGCTGCCATTTCATCTGCACGCCTAGGATTCAGTAACTCATCATCACCTAGGTCCTTATCATCAGGATTTGTTGCCCGACCTGGGTTATCAATATTCTGTTGATGCACTTGAGCAGCTGCCAGTGCAGCTAATCTAGCCTGCTCCTGTTGAGCAGCCTTTCTTTCAATGTCACGTTGTGCATCCATTCTGCCAATAAGTTGTGGTTGAGGATTGATAGGTAATATTGGTTGACCTGAACTTCGAGTGTTTGGCATGCACTCAAGCAAACCTGAATAAAACAAAAACAACAACTAAAAGTAAAATTCAAGAATCTTTGACCAAAGGGTTTAGTAATTATCACAAACTTAGTTGACAACCGTATTCCCCGGCAGCGGCGCCAAAATTTGATAACGCTCAAACTACAGCTCTCATAAGAGTGTAAGCGGTCGTTTTCAAATATAGAACCCAACTGGGTTGGGTGTCGAATCCCACAGGGAATACTCGGTCACTAAGTATGCAACGATTAGTAGACTTTTGGTTAAAGTTCTGCGGATAAAAGAGGGATTTTATGCGTGAAGTAAAATTATCAAAATAGCAAAGTAAAAAATGGAATGTTTAGTAAGATTTTAATCAATGAGAATTGTAAGTTAGGGTTATGTCCACCTTATGAGTTTTACGTATCTATTGGCTATGAGTTATGCGGAATTCAGATATGCATGCGCTTATAGAGATTCGTATTCTATGGAAAATCCTAGTGTCTTTCGACCATAAAGGATTATATCACTTTAATTCTTTCGAGTTTAAAGCGTATACTAATGGTACGAATTCTCCAAGAGGTTAATCCAGTTACGGCACTAACTTTTAAACAGGGGTTGGTAGCCCTATTTCCTTGTCATTCTCTCTTTTCCAGACATGTAACTTTTCTTTCGAACAAGTTAATGCTACACTGGCGTATTCTATATGTTTGCAACCACAAGAATTCAATTAAGATGAAGAGAGTAATGATATAAGTAGCATACGTATCAAG
Source organism: Capsicum pubescens (assembly GCA_030864215.1). Classification (NCBI taxonomy): domain Eukaryota; kingdom Viridiplantae; phylum Streptophyta; class Magnoliopsida; order Solanales; family Solanaceae; genus Capsicum; species Capsicum pubescens. The sequence continues at coordinate 253,132,611 of CM061549.1, forward strand.
AATTCACAAACTCATAGCAATAGATAGTGTCTCATAAGGCTTCCATAACCCTAACAGAGAATTTTAGCTACTCATGAGTGCAACGGAAATCACAATAGATATAATCATCATACCATAACCTAGAATAATCTTGGCGATGGAAGTGATATGGCGTCAAAAGCTCTCACATGTTTTGCCCTAGACGTTCTTCTCATGAGAGCCGAGTTCTATGTGTTAGACTTACAGACTATTGTAATGTGAATTAGGAGCAAAAGTCGAATGAAAAAAGTCTTGAATTAATGAATGAGTGAATAATAAAAAGCTTTCTGAAAAATTCAACAAATAGGGTTTTTATAACATCCTTGTCCTAGTCCTACTGAAATAGGGTTTTTATCCTTGTCCTAGTCCTACTGGGTTACTGCATACTTGTCCTAATCCTACTAAGTTACTGTTGAATCCCCAAGTCTTTAGAAATGCTGTTTTTGCCCGGGACAAGTTGTCCATGCATCACTTTCAGTCCACAAGCTTCCAGAAGCTGCCTTCCTTCTTACGTGAAGTTTCCTTTGGCGTCCAACAGTCCATAAAATGCTGAAATCTTCATCATAAATACATGAAATCTTGCTAATCACGTTGGTTAGATTACTTACAGGAAAATGGACTAAAAGTGCAGGAATTTTATATTTTGTCCTTAAAACTTAGCTAAAATATGGGTAAATAAAGGTGCTTTAGGCGTGTAAATACGCCTAACATCAGGGAGCTCTTTCAATTCTAGCACTGGTGGCTCTGCAATGGAAGTCTTCGCTGTTGATGACGGTCGATTCTTAAGATCATGGTCTGATAACGCTCAAACTACAACTCTCGTAAGAGTGTAAGCGGTCGTCGTCAAATATAGAACCCAACTGGGTTGAGTGTCGAATCCCACAGGGAATACTCGGTCACTAAGTATGCAACGATTAGTAGACTTTTGATGAAAGTTCTACGGATAAAGGGGGGGATTTTATGCGTGAATTAAGAGTATCAAAATAGCAAAGTAAAAACGGAATGCTTGGTAGGTTTTAATCAATGAGTATTGTAAGTTAGGGTTATGTCCACCTTATGAGTTCTACATATCTATTGGTTGTGAGCTATATGGAATTCAAACATGCATGCGCTTATAGAGATTCGTATTCTATGGTAAATCCTAGCGTCTTTCGACCATCAAGGATTATATTACTTTAACTCTTTCGAGCTTAAAACGTATACTAATGGTACGAATTTTCCAAGAGGTTAATCCAGTTACGGCACTAAATTTTAAACAGGGTTTAGTATCCCTATTTCCTTGTCATTTTCTCTTTTCCAGACATGTAACTTTTCTTTGGAACAAGTTAATTCTATACTGGCGTATTCTATATGTTTGCAACCACAAGAATTCAATTAAGATGAAGAGAGTAATGATATAAGCAGCATACGTATCAAGAATTCACAAACTCATAGCAACAGATAGTATCTCATAAGGCTTTCATAACCCTAACAGAGAATTTTAGCTACTCATGAGCGCAACGGAGATCACAATAAACATAGTCGTCATATTAAAACTAGAATGATCTCACGTTGGAGAGGAGTGTGGCGTCACAAAAAGGTTGACATTTTTCCTCTTGGTGTTTCCCACGAGTTAGCATTTTTATCTGTGAACAATTGTAACGTGAATTAGGAGCGGAAGTTGAATGAAAAAAGAATTGAATTAATGAATGAGTGAGTTGAATGAATTATTCGAATAGAGAGAGATAATAATAAAAACTTCAGCAACATAGGGTATTTATAACAGCCATATCCTATTCCTACTAGGCTACTGCGTACTTATCCTAATCCTACTAGGTTACTGCATCCTTATCCTAATCCTACTAAGTTACTGCTGATCCCCAAAGTCATTAGAAATGTTGTTTTTTGCCCGGGACAAGTTATCCATGCATCACTTTCAGTCCATAGGCGTCCAAACGCTACTTTCCTTCTTTCGTGAAGCTTCTTTGGGCGTCAAGTTATCCATAAAGTGCTGTAATCTTCATCGTTTATACCTGAAAACTTGCTAATCACATTTGTTAGCTCACTTACAGAAAAAGGACTAAAAGTGCATGAATTATATATTTTGTTCTCAAAACTTAGCTACAATATGGGTAAATTAAGGTGCTTTAGGCGTGTAAATACGCCTATCATCAACACCCCACACTTAAAGCTTTGTTCGTCCTCGAACAATATATCATGTCCATATAAACATCTACTTAGGATTTCACAGTAACAACACAAAATATTCATCAAGACAGACACAACAATTATTAACAAAGAGTAGTTTTCTAATCACTTCTAGAAACAATTCAACCTCTAATATAGACTCGTGATGATGGTTAATTCGTATCCACAAGTTAAGCCATAAAGAATCATACAAGACTACCCAAAACTCATCAACCATGTGTGTCTCACATAAGATATTACCCATAATCACTCTCAAATATTGCATTTTTCAGAACATGGGTATAAGATTATCCTTGCTCTCACTCTCACAAAGAATTTATATGTTGCAACTGATGACCATAGGCTTTCCCTTAGTGTAATGCTCCACTAATATCAGAATGCTAAGCTTAGGATCAAATAGGTCTTTACAGGTTGTAATGTAGGCTAAGGGACGGGTAGGACTATTTTGGCAAGAAATAGTGACTATGTTCCTAAGCGCTTTAATACATCACATTATGCCATTAACACTCTCTTTTAATCAACCCTGCTACCTCTCTTTCATCTATCACCCCTTTTCACCTATTTTGCCATTCAAGCATAACTATCTTTTTATTTAATCATAAACACAATTTATCTTTTTTTTTTCTATTTCTTTTTCTTTTCTCTTTCTTTTTTTTTTTTATAACACACCTCCATGATAGCCACTTTTTTTCATAACAAATTCAAGTACCAATACACTCTAAGGCATCACTCTCACCCAATTTCCTCTTATTTTGTCACATGACTTCACAATTTAAAGCACTTAGGAATTTGGATCAAATTATGGTCTTGAAAAAAATGGATTAGGCTTACATATGAGGCTGTCAAAGAAAATGGCTTAAAGGCTCAAAAGGGTTGACTAGGATAATGTCCAAGGGTAGGTAAGCAGAAGGTAAACAATCACAGGCTGCCAAAGAAATGCCTAAATTATCTCCTAAACTCACACTCTTTATTTCGCTTTACACACACAGCAGGCAAGTTCTAGCATCAGTCACAAACATAGAATATACTACCATCTCACACACACAAGGCACATGGTTAACTTTATTGGGAGCAGTATAGACTCTTGACCCAACAGATGAATGAATTAAACCACACAATTATCACACAGTGAGTCACATGTAGAGCTTAAATGTCTCAATAGTAATGATTTAGCACAAACTCTTGTTATACTACCATGCCGTCTATCAGAACAATTTCATGCAAAATCTAATATTTAAAATTAAACTAACTAATTATGACTAATTAAAACAAACAAGAACTAGAATAAATGCAAATGCTGACAAAGAAGTATAGCATACAAATACCAGCACCCCACACTTAGACGGGACACACTGCCCTCAGTGGAAAATAAATAAGAAGAACCTGATTAGTCGGACTCCTCCTCTATGTCTGGGGTCATACCCCCTGCATAGGAATCATCATCAGAGTCGTCGTCATCAGATTTCTCCTCCATGTTGGAGTCTGGCATTCGTCGATCATCATCGGTTGGTATGTCGTCATTAGGAGGTTCCTCAAAGTATACACCTACTCCACACATAGCCCACGCATTCTCATTCATTGGGTAGTCATAATCCAACTGTTGGAGCTCTGAAGCAATTGGGACACGACCCTTGCTTATCATGGTAAACCTCGTCATGCCATATAAATGGCGGAAGAAGCTTTCGTCGCGAGCATGCCTTTCTGCAGTGGTAAGGTTGACGCCATGCGTGGATTCAACATCTTTAACCATTGTGAGGTCAACATTCTTTGTGTTGTGTGGAAGCTTATGATCAGCCGGTTCCTCATCAATATCCTCCTCCCTTAATATTGCAGTCATCAGATTGCCAAAGCTAAAGTGGGACCTCTTGTGCAGCCTAGCCTTACGCATTATGGATCGAATAATTGCCCCAATGTTGATAGGGACATTCCTCATCAATGCGTACACCAAGAACACTCTATCTCGTGTGATCTTTGTGTACTGTGACCCTGGAATCAGGCAAAAATTGACTATCCGCAACCATATCCGAGCTTCTCTGTTCAAGGAGGCATACGGGAAGGTATTGTGCCGACCGGTATCCTTGTGAAGACTCCACCGTGACATTGATCTTGTTCCGCATAGTGTGTGTCTGATTGCCCTGTATGGAGTTCTGCGATAAAGCTCCTTGAGTGGTGATGGATCTACAGTTGGCAAGCCTAGAAAAGAGTTGAAGAATTCCGCGTTCAGTTGCAAAACTTGTCCCCGAATCTTTACTTCACTCCCTGTAGTCTTTGGGGATCAATTGGAATAAAACTCACGCGTTAGATCAAGATTACATTCTCCCATATCTCGGAAAATGAAGTCAAGATGTAGCGCCATGAGTTTAGCCAAGATGTGAGGTTCTTTCTTTTTTAGGCTCTCCTTTTGTATCAACTCCACATGAACATATTTGTTTATTTTATTGTTCTTGTACCACTCCTTTGCTTCCTCCTCTAGGACCCATTTTATCCCGAACATGCGGCGAGGTATTCGCAGCGAGGAGGATTCAGCTTGCTCTTTTCGTCCCTTTTTCTGGCCTTTCTGTGATGTGGTTGCTTTGTCTTTTGCTTGGCGTGCTTTTGGTTCCATAGTACCTGCGATTAAAATAATAGTCATGTTAGCTTCATCGTGGTAGATACAATCGACTGACAAACAGTGGTGATACCACCCCACACTTAAGTTGTTGGCAAAAACTAATTAAGTGAGTGATGTCGACTACTCAGACTTCATCGTCATACATTTGGGCGATATGTTCCAACCATATGTTCAGCACAGTCATACTTTCATGTCGTCTTAACTATATTTTCCAACTCTATTTCATGTAATCTTGATCATACTTTCATGTTTGGACTAATGCACTTTTTGAACAAGACTACTTCATAGAGATCGTATCAAGTTATGGCATAGAAATAATCACAACGTCTCATGCTTGTATTCAATCATGATCTTTATCTCGATGAACGAGTCATTCAAACATTCAAGCATTCAATTTTGAAGATTATGCAATTAACTTCACCATGTCGACTCCGCAAAAGTATGACAGTGTATAACAATCAAATACAAGTCGGAACAAAATCAAGAACACCCACACGTATTCTTTCACTCAACGAGATGTATCACAACAAATTAACCACATTCAAATCACCAATACTACTTCAATATTTAACAATTCATTATAGGCGTAGTAGTGTAGTACTTACGGAATATAAAAGAAGAACAAAGAAGTACTTACTTGGTTGATGGCCTCGAAAGATGTTCTTGCAAAGTAAAAGAGCAAAAGGAAATTTTTTGAGAGATTTTGGAGAGGTAGGCGGCGCCTAGGGTGATGTTGCAATGTATTTTTGTTCTAAGACTAAGGTTCTATTTATAGGACAAGTTTGGGTCGGGTTTTGACCCATTTGGAATCGGATTTGGAGACCAAAAGTGACCATAGGCGGCGCCTAATGCTTTGCCTATGCTTGGCATAGGCGGCGCCTTTTGCAAAGACTTGTTGAGCATAGGCGGCGCCTATGCTATGGCATTGTTAGGCATAGGCGGAGCCTATGCCATGGCATACTAGATTCAGAGACAAAAGGCTTTTGCATAGGCGGCGCCTATGCTATGGCATTGTTGAGCATAGGCGTCGCCTATGCTATGGCACTCTAGAATCCGAGATCTTAGGCAATAGCATAGGCCTTGCCTTGTTCGTGGCCTAGATTTACATAGGCCTTGCCTTGTTCTTTTCCTATATTTTCATAGGCAATGTCTAACCCATTGCCTTTTGCTTCTTCATTCCTAACTAACCACCTTCAACATGCAATACTTCCAAATCAAAATTTGAAACCAATCTCCTCTTTTACACTTCTTGCACCTACACTTATTCAAAAATAACAAAAATGATTAGAACGATGGGTTGCCTCCCATCAAGCGCCTTAGTTTTGGTCGTGGATCGATAAAATCTTATGAAAACAAAACAATTAAAAAATGATGGGTTGCCTCCCACCAAGCGCTTGATTTATTGTCGCGGCACGACATAGCTATCTCAATTACTTAGACTTCATCGAGATAGATGGGGCATCATTTTCTGAATAGATTCAGACGACGCTGATGCTTACTTGTAGGCATGCAATCTCCTTCGAGATGAATATTGTGCGTACATATCCCAAGAGGGATACTAATTATATCTTCAATAGTCCAACCCATAGCTCTCTTGTACCTCTTCAAAGCAGAGATGAGAGCCTCTACGTGCTGTTCACTTAAATCAGACGCAACACTCACCGGAAGTGTATTTCTACTTCCCAAGATCGCATACCTTAGGTGACTGGGGAGCTCTTTCGATTCTAGCACTGGTGGCTCTTCAATGGAAGTCTTCGCTGTTGGTGACGGTCGATTCTTAAGATCAAAGTTCAGTTTCTTAGGAGCATGAGAATAGGACTTTATTCCTGTTAGAGCACAAACAGTTTCTTCATATTCTTCAACATCCTCATGCTCAAAATTCAACAGCACAACAGACAATGGCTCAACAGTAAGCTGTTTCTCTACAGATAATCCTTTCTCATCCTCATAAGAAACATCAGCTACAGAGAACACATCTATATCTCTAGGCTGCTTCATCGATTTGCATACATCAAAATGGACTACTTCGTCATTCAGCCGAAATAAAAGCTCATTAGCTCTTAAATCAATCAGCACACTTCCAGTTGCGAGGAATGGACGCCCCAAGATTATGGGAACTTCAGAATCCACCTCGTAATCCAAAATAACAAAGTCTGCAGGAAAGATGAAGGTGGAAACCTTCACCAACACATCATATAAGATACCAACAGGCCGTTTTACCGACCTATCTGCCATCACGAGCCGCATATTGGTTGGTGTAGGATCGCCCAACCCCAACTTTCTGTAAACGGATAATGGCATCAAATTTATGCTAGCTCCTAAATCGCACAATGCCTTAGCAAAATTCATAGATCCAACCGTGCAAGGAATAGTTAAAGCACCAGGGTCTGCCTTCTTCTGTACTAAGGACCTTGTGGCAATTGCACTGCAATGATGAATATTATCTGCCGGCTCATAGCTTACTGCCCTCTTCTTTGTTAAAAGATCCTTCATAAATTTTGTGTACCCAGGCATTTGCTCTAGCGCCTCGACCAAAGGAACATTAATAGTCAGCTGCTTCAACATAGTCATGAATTTACTGAACCTGGTATCATCAACTTTCTTCTTCAGTCTCTGCCGAAAAGGTGGTGGTGGAAGGGGAATTGTTTTCTCCACCACTTTTTTTTTATCTTGCTTTCGATTATCAACTTTTTCAGGAGTGTCGTCAGCCTTCTTCTTCAGTCTTTGAGGAAAAGGTAGTGGTGGAAGGAGAATAGTTTTCTCTACAACTTTCTTTTTATCTTGCTTCCAATTATCAATCTTTTCAGGCTGCAGACGTCTAGGGGTGACATCATGAACACACTCTTCAGCTTCTTCGGCCTCTTCACATTCTGCATCAATAACATTATCCGCTATATCATCAACTACCTGCTTACCTTTAGATGGATTTTCCAACACTTTACCACTTCGGGTAGTAATAGCCATACACGATCCATCATTCCTTGGATTTTGCACTGTGTCGCTAGGTAGTGTTCCAGCTTTTCTTTGATTGAATGTCGCTGAAAGTTGACTCAATTGCTGCTCTAGTTGCTTTATTGCAGTAGAATGCGAGTCAACCAATTGATTTATTGAAGACAAATCGTTCTTCACCTCATTCACTCTCGTATTAGTTGCCTCAAATCCTTTCAGCAGCTTTGCCATCATATCTTCCATAGACATCTTCCCCGAACCAGATGCCGTGGCCTCACGATTTCCAGGAGGAATATACAAACCACTCCTGTCAGTCTTATTCTTCCAACTACCTTGATCGCGGTCCTTGTATCAAGATTTATCATAATATTTCTGACCTTGGTTTCCATGGGCATTGCCTCGGAAACCCCCCTGATTATTCAAGTAGTTGGCTTCTTCCTCGGAATTGGATTCGTCTCTTCCTTTTGACACAACTGCTTTGACTTTTTCGGTCTTCCCTGATAATAAATGCTTGGTAAGAAGATCCATCTGTGTTTTCATGTGTGCCATATCTTGATCGCGTTCCTTTTCTCTTCGCCTCTGTTCTGCAGTCATGCCAATCGATACAGTAGAGCTTGCTACCTCAGAATCCCTGGTATGCCAAGCTCTACTTTGCTTTGTCATACGATCTAACATATCATTTGCCTGAATAAAAGTGAGGTCCATGAATGACCTACCTACTGCATTATCAACCACTGGCTTAGTCACCAAATTCAAAGATCTGTATAATATCTCAATCAAGTGGACAATGGTCATATGATGGTTTGGGTACCGCATAAGCTTCTTCTTGAATCTCTCCCATGTTTCATGGAGAGCTTCAGTTGGAAACTATTGAAAATTGTTGATCTCATCCCGTAATTGGGCTCTCTTGGATGGCGGAAAGAATCTTTCTAGGAAAGCGTCTTTCAATTGCCTCCAATTAGTGATAGAATCAGGAGTCAGCCCATTCAACCATAGAGTTTCCTCCCCAGATAGAGACAATGGGAACAATCGCAGCCGAATTGCATTCTGTCCAACTCCAGGATTGTCAAACGACATGCATGTTGAAAAAATATGATCAGATGCATATTCGGATCATTGCCTGCGAGTCCACCAAATAACCCCTGGAGCTGCAATAACTGAATCATGGTTCTAGTGATATTGAACTTAGCTCCGGGTGCCAAGGGTGGAGGAATAATAGCCCCTGTGGCACCAGCTCCATCGAGATTGTCATCATCATCATCAAAAGGAGCCTGCACAGCTCGGCGGTCAGGTCTCATTCTAGCTTGACGATCTCTCTTGTGCATAGGTGCCGCCACCTCATCAGTACGCCTAGGATTCAGTAACTCATCATCACCCAGGTCCTCATCATCGGGATTTATTGCCTGACCTGGGTTATCAATATTCTGTTGATGTACTTGAGCAGCTGCCAGTGCAGCTAATCTAGCCTGCTCCTGTTGAGCAGCCCTTCTTTCAATGTCACGTTGTGCATCCATTCTGCCAATAAGTTGTGGTTCAGGATTGATAGATAATAATGGTTGACCTGAACTTCGCGTGTTTGGCATGCACTCAAGAAAACCTGAATAAAACAAAAACAACAACTAAAAGTAAAATTCAAGAATCTTTGACCAAAGGGTCTAGTAACTATCACAAACTTAGTTGACAACCGTATTCCCCGGCAACGGCGCCAAAATTTGATAACGCTCAAACTACAGCTCTCGTAAGAGTGTAAGCGGTCGTCATCAAATATAGAACCTAACTGGGTTGGGTGTCGAATCCCACAGGAAATACTCGGTCACTAAGTATGCAACGATTAGTAGACTTTTGATGAAAGTTCTGCGGATAAAGGGGGGATTTTATGCGTGAATTAAGAGTATCAAAATAGCAAAGTAAAAATGGAATGCTTGGTAGGTTTTAATCAATGAGTATTGTAAGTTAGGGCTATGTCCACCTTATGAGTTCTACGTATCTATTGGCAGTGAGTTATACGGAATTCAAACATGCATGCGCTTATAGAGATTCGTATTCTATGGTAAATCCTAGCGTCTTTCGACCATCAAGGATTATATCACTTTAACTCTTTCGATCTTAAAGCATATACTAACGGTACGAATTCTCCAAGAGGTTAATCCAGTTACGGCACTAACTTTTAAACAGGGTTTAGTAGCCCTATTTCCTTGTCATTCTCTCTTTTCCAGACATGTAACTTTTCTTTCGAACAAGTTAAGGTTATACTGGCGTATTCTATATGTTTGCAACCACAAGAATTCAATTAAGATGAAGAGAGTAATGATATAAGCAGCATACGTATCAAGAATTCACAAACTCATAGCAACAGATAGTATGTCATAAGGCTTTCATAACCCTAACAGAGAAGTTTAGCTACTCATGAGCACAACAGAGATCACAATAAACATCATCGTCATATTAAAACTAGAATGATCTCACGTTGGAGAGGAGTGTGGCGTCACAAAAAGGTTGACATTTTTCCTCTTGGTGTTTCCCACGAGTTAGCATTTTTATCTGTGAACAATTGTAACGTGAATTAGGAGCGGAAGTTGAATGAAAAAAGAATTGAATTAATGAATGAGTGAGTTGAATGAATTATTCGAATGGAGAGAGATAATAATAAAAACTTCAGCAACATAGGGTATTTATAACACCCATATCCTATTCCTACTAGGCTACTGCGTACTTATCATAATCCTACTAGGTTACTGCATCCTTATCCTAATCTTACTAAGTTACTGCTGATTCCCAAAGTCTTTAGAAATGCTATTTTATGCCCGGGATAAGTTATCCATGCATCACTTTCAGTCCATAGGCGTCCAAACGCTGCTTTCCTTCTTTCGTGAATCTTCCTTGGGTGTCAAGTTATCCATAAAGTGCTAGAATCTTCATCGTTTATACCTGAAAACTTGCTAATCACGTTTGTTAGCTCACTTACAGGAAAAAGGACTAAAAGTGCATGAATTATATATTTTGTTCTCAAAACTTAGCTAAAATATGGGTAAATTAAGGTGGTTTAAGCGTGTAAATACGCCTATCATCAAGGTCCAAATTCTTAGGAGCATGAGAATAGGACCTTATTCTTGTTAGAGCACAAACGGTTTCTTCATACTCTTCAACCTCCTCACGCTCAAAATTCAACAGCACATCAGTCAATGGCTCAACAGTAAGCTGCTTCTCTATAGATAATTCTTTCTCATCCTCATAATAAACATCAGCTACAGAGAACACATCCATATCTCTAGGCTGCTTCATTGATTTGCATACATCAAAATGGACCACTTCGTCATTCAACCGAAATAAAAGCTCATTAGCTCTTAAATCAATAAGCATACTTCCAGTTGCGAGGAAAGGGCGTCCCAATATTATGGGAGCTTCAGAATCCACCTCACAATCCAAAATAACAAAGTCTGCAGGAAAAATGAATGTAGAAACCTTCACCAAGACATCATATAAGATACCAACAGGTCGTTTTACCGACCTATCTGCCATCACAAGTCGCATATTGGTTGGTGTAGGATCGCCCAACCCCAACTTTCTGTAAATGGATAACGGCATCAAATTGATGCTAGCCCCCAAATCACACAATGCCTTAGCAAAATCCAACGATCCAATCATGCAAGGAATATTGAAAGCACCAGGATCTGCCTTCTTCTGTACTAGCGATCTTGTAGCGATTGCACTGCAATGATGAACATTATCTGCCAGCTCATAACTTGCTGCCCGCTTCTTTGTCAATAGGTCCTTCATGAATTTAGCATACCCAGATATCTGTTCCAGTGCCTCCACCAATGGGACATTAATAGTCAGCTGCTTCAACATGGTCATGAATTTACTGAACCTGGTGTCATCAGCTTTCTTCTTCAGTCTCTACGGAAAAGGTGGTGGTGGAAGGGGAATCGTTTTATCCACCAATTCCTCTTTATCTTACTTCTGATTATCAATCTTTTTAGGAGTGTCATCAGCCTTCTTCTTCAGTCTATGAGTAAAAGGTGGTGGTGGAAGAGGAATCGTTTTCTCCACCACTTCTTTTTTATCTTGCTTCTAATTATCACTCTTTTCAGGCTGGTGACGTCTAGGTGTAACATCATGAGCACTCACTTCAGCTTCTACGACATCTTCAAACTCTGCTTCATCAACATTCTCTGCTATATCATCAACAACTGCTTGCCTTTGGATGGATTTTCCAACACTTTATCACTCTGGGTAGTAATAGCCATACACGATCCATCATTTCATGGGTTTTGCACAGTGTCACTGGGTAGCGTGCTAGCCTTTCTTTGGTTGAATGCCTCTGATAATTGACTCGATTATTTCTCCAGCTGTTTTATTGCAATAGAATGCGAGTCAACAAATTGATTTATTGATGACAAATCATTCTTTACCTCAGTAACGCCCATTTTGGTTGCCTCCACCCCTTTCAACAGCTTACCCATCATATCATCCATGGACATCTTTCCAGAGCTAGACGCCACAGCCTCACGGTTTCGAGGAGGAACATACAAACCGCTCCTGTCAGTCTTATTCTTCCAAACACCTTGATCGCGGTCCTTGTATCCAGATTTATCATAATAGTTCCGACCTTGGTTTCCTTGGGCATTGCCTCAGAAACCCCCCTGATTATTCAAGTAATTTGCTTCCCCCTTAGAATCGGAATTATATCTTCCCTGAGATACAATGGATTTAACCTTTTCATTCTTCCCTGATAATAAATGCTTGGTAAGAAGATCCATCTGCATTTTCATGTGAGCCATATCTTGGTCACGTTCCTCTTGTCTTCGTATCTGCTCTGCAGTCATGCTAATAAATATAGTAGATCTCGCTACCTCAGAATCCCTGGTATGCCAAGCTCTACTCTGCTTTGTCATACGATCCAACATATCACTCGCCTCAATAAAAGTAAGGTCCATGAATGACCCTCCTGTAGCATTATCAACCACTGTCTTTGTCACCGAGTTCAAAGCCCTGTATAATATCTCCATCAAGTGGATGTTGGTCATCTGATGATTTGGGCACCGCATAAGCTTTTTCTTGAACCTCTCCCATATTTCGTGGAGGACTTCAGTTGGAAGCTGTCGGAAATTGCTGATCTCATCTCTTAACTGTGCTCTCTTGGATGGCGGAAAGAATATTTCAAGGAAAGAGTCTTTCAGTTGTCTCCAATTAGTAATAAAATCAGGAGTTAGCCCGTTCAGCCATAGAGTTGCCTCCCCAGACAGAGACAATGGAAATAAGCACAGCCGAATTGCATTCTGTCCAACTCCTGGATTGTCAAATGACTTGCATGTTGAAATAAAGTTGATCAGATGCATATTCGGATCATCGCCTGCGAGTCCACCAAATAACCCCTTGAGCTGCAATAACTGAATCATGGTGCTAGTGATATTGAACTTAGCTCCGGGTGCCAAGGGTGGAGGAATAATAGCCCCTGTGGCACCAGCTCCATCGAGATCGTTATCATCATCATCAACAGGAGCCTGCACAGCTTGACGGTCAGGTCTCATTCTAGCTTAACGTTCCCTCCTATGCATAGGTGCTTCCACCTCATCAGTACGCCTAGGATTCAGTAACTCATCATCACCCAGGTCCTCATCATCAGGATTTGGTGCCCGACCTGGGTTATCAATATTCTGTTGATGTACTTGAGCAGCTGCCAGTGCAGCTAATCTAGCCTGCTCCAGTTGAGCCGCCCTTCTGTCAATGTCACGCTGTGCATCCATTCTGCCAATAAGCTGAGGTTCAGGAGTTATGGGTAATAATGGCTGACCAGAACTACGAGTATTTCGCATGCACTCAACAGAACCTGAATAAAACAAAAACAACAAACAAAAAGTAAAATTCAAGAATTTTAGACCAAAGGGTCTATTAACTATCACAAACTTAGTTGACAACTGTATTCCCCGGCAGCGGCACCAAAATTTGATAATGCCCAAACTACAGCTCTCGTAAGAGTGTAAGCGGTCGCTGTCAAATATAGAACCCAACTGTGTTGGGTGTCGAATCCCACAAGGAATACTTGGTCACTAAGTGTTGCAATTATTAGTAGACTGTTGATCGAAAATTCCACGGAAAAGAGGGGATTGGATTGTGGCGTGAATTAATGCTATCAAAGTAACAACAGAATGCTTTGTTTAGTAAGATTTAATCACAGAGAAAAATAAGTTAGGGTTATGTCCACCTTATGAGTTCTACGTATCTATTAACTATGAGTAATGCGGAATTCAGACATGCATGCACTTATAGAGATTCGTATTCTAATGGTAAATCCTAGTGTTTCTCAAACATCAAGGATTATTTCACTTTAACTCTCTCGAGCTTAAAGCGTATAACTAATGGTACGAACTCTCCAAGAGGTTAATCCGGTTAAGGCATTAACGTGTAAACAGGGGTTAGTAGCCCTATTTCCTTGTCACACTCTCTTTTCCAAAAATGTAACTTTTCTCTCGAACAAGTTAATGCTATGATGGCGTATTCTATATGTTTGCAACCACAAGAATTTAATTAAAACAAAGAGAGTAATGATATAAGTAGCATACGCATCAAGAATTCACAAACTCATAGCAATAGATAGTATCTCACAAGGTTTTCATAACCCTAACAGAGAAGTTTAGCTACTCATGATTATAACGGAAATCACAATAGACATAATCATCATACCACAACCTAGAATAAACTTGGCGATGGGGATTGATTGACATCAATAAGAGAATGTCGTTCTCTTCCTATCCGTTGCTCACAAGAGCCGTGTTTTCTGTTCTAAAACCTCTTAAAAAACGAAATTGAATAATGAGTGAATGATAATGCTGCTGAAAAATTCAGCAATAAGGTTTTTATAGTATCCTTCTCTAACTAAGTTGCTACTACATCCTTAAGTCTTTAAAAATACTGGGCTTGCCCGGGAAAAAGTTCCCATGCATCACTTTTAGTCCAAAAGCTGCCTTTCCTCTAATGTGAAGTTTTCCTTTGCTGCTCATAAGCCCATAAAGTGCTGAAATCTTCATCATTAATACCTGAAAAACATGCAAATCACGTAGGTCAGCTCATTTAAAGGAAAATAGACTAAAAGTGCAGGAATTATATGTTTTGTCCTCAAAACTTAGCTAAAATATGGTTAAATTATGGTTCATAAGCGTGTAAATACGCCCAACATCAGTTAACCAGTACTCAGATTTGGTATTTAGTGTTATTACTATCTCAGTAAAGTTTACCTATTCATACATGTACTCTCATTAAGTCATACTTATGATATTCAGTTAGTATTGTTCATGCATATGAACCCATGCACTTTAGTCTACCTCACTGAGCATACCAGTACATTCAAAGTACTGACACATACGTTTCTATTGTGCTATGATGTCTTATATCATAGGTTCAGACGCACGGGCTCCCGAGCACCCTTAAAAGTTCAGATTCTCAGCATACAGAGTTAGTGGTTAGTCCTCATAGTTCGAGTACGTGATTATTTATTTTAGCATTTTAGTTTATTTTTCTGTAGTCGAAGTTAGTTGGGGACTTTTTCCATCAACTCTATAGTTCAAACAGTTTAGTGGCTTTTCAGACTAAAGTATTTTCAGATTGTTCAGTTTTCAATATTGATGTTCAGTTTTGGTTTTGTGATAAATTATCCAGTATTATTTATAGTATTGAACCTTATGGACAGTTTTCTTCCTACTTTCCGTATATTTACCGTATTATTATTCAGTTATTTTAGCAGGTACCAGTCATGGGTTATCTTGTGGTCCTTTAGGATTATGAGAACCATGTAGCATTTGGGGTACAGACTCGAGGCATTACAAACTTGGTATCAGAGCCTAAGGTTCAACAGAGTTTTAGGAAGTCTGAAAGCCACATCTAGTAGATCTTATACATGGGTGTGTTGCGCACCATACTTATGGACATGAGGCTACGAGATGTTTTAGGAAATGATTCCCTTCTTTCAGTATTCATGACGTGTGAGTGAGAATGAGAACCAATTTAACTTTCAGTCTAATCCTTTCTCTTCTGTTTATAGAAATATGCCTCCAAAGTGGACTAAGGGAAGAGGAACAGGAGATCAGTCAGAACCCCAACCCGTCCAGCAAGATCCACTGGGCGAACACGTCTCCCAGACTAAGTTCAAAGCAGTATTCACCACCCTAGTTCATTCTGTGGCAGCCCAAAATAAATGCCTAGCTAACGTTTTAACCAACCCAGTGGCCAATACTACTGCTGCTAGGATTAGGGACTTCACCTGAATGAACCCTCCATCATTTACCGGGTCTAAGTTAGATGAGGACCCTCAAGAATTTATTGATCAGATGCAGAAGGTTACTGATATTATTGGGGTGAACGCTATTGACAATGCTGAATTGGCCGCATATCAGGTGAAGGATATGGCTCCTTCATGGTTTAAATAGTGGAAAGCACAAAGGGCCGCAGATGCAGGGTCCATAGAGTGGGAAGAGTTTTCCACTGCTTTTCTGGATAGGTTCTTTCCACTGGATTTAAGGGAAGCAAAGGTGTTGTAATTTTTCAATTTGATGAGTGAAATATGACAGTGAAAGAGTATTTTCTCAAGTGTACTCAATTAGCTAGATATGCTCCTCATTTGGTGGCAGACAGGAGATCCCGAATGAGTAAGTTTGTGTCAGTGGTGTCCAGCAGTGTGGTCAAGGAGTTTTGGACCACAATGCTTATGAAAGAGATGGACATATTCAGGCTCATGGTCCATGCTCAGCAGATAGAGGAGTTAAAGAATAAAGACAAGGAGTGGGAGAACAAGAGAGTGAGAACAAGTAGTTTCAACTTCGCTCAGACTAAGTCTGAGGGTGGAAATCATTCTTAGTTTTACCCAAAATCTTAGTTCCATCTCTATTCTAAGCTAGTGCTCCTGTGCCAAAATTCAGGGACGTCAATAGGGATAGGGCACCAGACCCTAAATCCTAGGGCAGTATTAGTAGTGCTCAAACCAATTCTCTTTGTTAGAAGTATGGAAGAAACCACTAGGGTATCTGTAGAGCAGGCATCAATGTGTATTTTAGGTGTTCCAAGCCAGACCACAGAGTCAGCGATTGTCCCAAGTCAGGTTCTCAGGGTCAGTATAACTGTTCCCCAGCTCAGTCCTATATCCCAAATCAGCATAGGGCTTCTTCCAGTACCACCAGAGGGCAACGCCCAAACAGACTCTATGATCTTCCGTCCCGACAGGATCAGGAAAGTTCTCCTGATGTGGTCATAGGTGCATTACAAGTTTATTATTTGCATTTTTACTCTTTGCTAGATGCAGGATATTTCTTGTCCTTTGTTACTCCTTATATAGTTGTCAATTTCTGAGTCAGTCTCGAAATCCTAGCAGAGCCTTTCTCAGTGTCTACCCCAGTGGGTAAATTAATCATAGCCCGATGGGTATACAGGAACTGTCTAGTTATGGTATCTCAGAAAGTCACTTCAGTAGACTTAGTCGAATTAGAGATGACTGATTTTGATGTCATTCTCGGCAAGGATTGTCTTCATCCCTGCTATGCCTCAGTCGACTGGAAAAATAAAATTGTCCAATTTTAGTTTCCGAATGAACCCGTCCTAGAGTGAAGGGGTAGTACTTCAGCACTTAGGGGTAATCTTATTTCTTACCTTCGGGCAAGGAAAATAATATCTAAGGGATGTTTCTTCTATCTTATTCGAGTCCAGGACTCTAGTTCAGAAACCCCCACTCTTAAATCAATATCAGTAGCATGTGAATTCCTAGATGTGTTTCCCAAAGATGAAAATTGAATTTGAAATAGACCTTCTTCCTGATACTTAGCCTATATCTATCCCACCATATAGAATGGCACCTGCAGAACTTAGAGAATTAAAAGAACAATTAAAGAATTTCCTAGATAAGGGATTTATCAGACCTAGTGTGTCCCCGTGGGGTGCACTAATTTTATTCGTGTGTAAGAAAGATAGTTCTCTTAGAATGTGTACTGAATATCGTTAGTTAAATAAAGTCATGATCAACAAAAAGTATCCACTTCCCTTAATAGATGACTTATTTGACCAACTTCAGGGTGCTAGTTACTTCTCTAAGATAGACCTCAGATCAGGCTATCACCATCTCAGAGTCATAGAGCGTGACATCCTAAAAATAACTTTCTAAACATGGTGTGATCACTTTAAATTCTTAGTCATGTCTTTTTGTCTTACCAATGCCCCAAGAACTTTCATGGACTTGATGAACCGTATGTTCAAGCGGTACTTGGACATATTCATCATAGTCTTCATAGATGACATTCTTGTCTACTCCCGCAGTGAACACGACCATGCAGACCATTTCAGAATAGTATTATAGACTCTCAGAAATCATCAATTATTCACCAAATTCAGTAAGTTAGAATTTTGGCTAAGGTCAGTAGCTTTCCTCGGCCATATAGTTTCCGGAGATGGCATTAGGGTTGATCCTCAAAAGACTGAAGCAGTAAAAAATAGTCCAAGACCCATCACTCTTTCAAATATCAGGAGTTTCTTGTGCTTGGCTTGCTATTACCAAAGGTTTGTTGAGTGATTTTTATCTATTGCATCCCCTATTTCCAAACTTACTCAAAAGAAAGTTAAATTCTTGGGTTCATATTCTTGAGAAAAGAGTTTTTAGGAGTTGAAGACTCAACTCACTACAACTCCAGTTTTGACCCTACCAGGTGGATCAGATGGCTTTGTTGTGTATTGTGATGCCTCCAGAGTTGTCTTAGGGTGTGTTTTGATGTAGATAGGTAAGGTCATAGCCTATTCCTCTAGACATCTTAACCCTATGAGAAGAATTACCCTACTCATGATCTTGAGTTAGTAGTAGTAGTTTTTGCCTTAAAGATTTGGAGGCACTATTTATATGGTGTGCACATTGATGTGTTCACTGACCATAAGATCCTGTAGTATGTATTCTCTCAGAAAGATCTAAACCTCCGTCAGAGAAGGTGGTTGGAGTTATTTAAAGACTACAACATGAGTGTTTTGTATCATACGATAAAGGCCAATATAGTGGCTGATGCTCTTAGTAGGGTGTCCATAGGTAGTGTTGCTCACGTGGAAGATGATAAGAAAAATTTAGTTTAGGAAGTTCATCAGCTAGCCCGACTAGGTGTCTGCTTAGTCGATTCAGCATAAGGTAGTGTATGGGTACAGAGTAGTTCAAAATCATCCCTAGTTTTCGAATTGAAAAAAAAAACAAGATAGGGATCCCAGTCTAGTCAAGTTGAAAGAATCAACCAGATATTAAAAGGTAGAGGTTTTCTCCCAAAAGGGAGATGCTATTTTGCATTGTCAGGGTTGACTATGTGTGTTAGCGTAGATGACTTGAGTTAGAGAATCCTTGTAGAAGTGCATGGTGCGTGCTACTCTATTTCTAGGGGCCACTAAGATGTGCCGTGATTTGTGAGAGATTTATTGGTGGAGTGGGATAAAGAGAGATATTGCATAGTTTGTTGCTAAGGGCTCAATATATCAGTAGGTTAAGATTGAGCATCAGAAGCGTAGTGGGTCCATGAAGGAGTTCAGCATTATCACCTGGAAATAGAAAGAAGTGAACATGGAATTTGTGATGGGGTTGACTCGTACTTGTCATCAACATAATTCAGTTTGGGTCATTGTAGACAGAATGACCAAATCAGCTCATTTTCTACAAGTCCATACCTCTTACTCAGTCGAGGATTATTCCAAACTCTATATCAGGGAGTTGGTCAGATTGCATGGTGTTCCATTGTCCATAATCTCAGATAGAGGTACCCAGTTCACCTCTCATTTCTTGAAAGCATTTAAAAAGGGTCTTGGTACTCGAGTTCACCTCAGTATAGCCTTTTACCCTTAGATAGATGGTAAAGCAGAAAGGACCATTCAAACTTTAGAGGATATGCTGCGAGCATGTGTGATAGACTTTAAAGGTAGTTGGGATGACCACTTTCCTTTGATTGAGTTTGCATACAACAACAACTATCATTGCAGTATTTAGATGGCCCCATTTGAGGCACTTTATGGAAGGAGGTGTAGATCTCCCATTGGTTGGTTTGAGGTGGGTGAGGCCGCAGTGGTAGAGCCTGTCTTGGTAGTTGATACTTTAGAGAAAGTTCAGTTGATCAGAGAAAGGCTTAAGACAGCTTAGAGCCAACAAAAATCATACACAAATGTGCGTAGAAAGGATCTCAAGTTCGAGATTAGTGACTATGAGTACTTAAAAATATATCTTATAAAAGGAGTGAAGCGGTTTGGCAAAAAGGGGAAACTTAATCCTCGATATGTCGATCCTCAATGAATTCTCAGCCATTTTTGAAAGGTAGCTTACGAGCTTGAATTTCCTTCAGATCTATTTTCAGTCCATCCAATGTTCATGTCTCCTTGCTAAAGAAATGCACAGGTGACCCATCAGCTGTAGTACCTATAGAGTGCATAGACGTTCAGAACAACCTCTCTTACGAATAGATTTCAGTCAAAATCCTTAATTATCAGATTCGTAAATAGAGAAATAAAGAAGTCCCACTAGTCAAAGTTCTTTAGCAAAATCAGTCCGTTGAAGAAGCTACTTGGGAAATAGAAGAAGATATATGAACTAAGTAACCTCACCTCTTCTCCGCAAACTCATATTCAGCTCAAGGTAACATTTTTCCTTAAGCTTATTCAGTTTTATGCTCATATTTTCCATTTACAAACTTGGTACTAGTTATCATTGCATATTCAGTCATATGTTCATGAGTCTGTTTAGTTATTTATTTATGCATCAAATATGAATGTTCAGTATGAAATTCAGTATGTCAGTAATGTCAATCAGATAATCATATTTTAGATGTTCATATTCAGTAAGTAAGTTCAGTCTACCAGTATTCTCAGCTTAGTCAGTCTCATTCGAGGATGAATGTTACCAAGGGGGAGTCTACCAGTATTCTTAGCTTAGTAAGTCTCATTCAAGAATGAATGTTCCCAAGGGGGAGATAATGTAAGGCCCCACAAAATTCTTAGCTTAATTCAGTCCTTTAAGCCTATTAAGGCATCTCAGACTTAAAAAATTCTAGATAAGTATTCAAACTTAGTGTTATTTTATCCTTTGAAAGTTTGCAATCTTATTTCTCTACCTTTACGTCTATTAAATGTTGATATTAGAGTTAATTCATGACCAGGAATGCCAATAGGTGTTCCCGGACAAGTTTTGAATTTTTTTGTTTTTGTTTGAAGCACCTTTGGAATCCTAAACCAGTGAGCCAACTCGATCTTGATGTGTCACATCGACTATCGCATTGATAAATATTTTTCCTAGACCCCAGCGTCTAATTTCAGTTATCCTATATGGACTCGACGTGGTGCGCTGGCTATCACATTGATGCTAATGACGCGGCATGTCGGCCTACGCGTCGATGGTTTAGTTTATAGTCATTAAAAAAAGTTGTGTCCAGAGGGGTAAATGGGTCATTTTTCCACCCCTATTCAGCCCCAAAAACACAAAATTAATCATTCTTAGGGCAAAGTATTCATTATTTCTCTCAAATTGCTCAAGAACAAAAACCTTAGGTGAATTAAATTCTAATTTAAGGCTCAAGATTCCACCGTTAATTTTCCAGAATTCACCAACTAAGGTATGTGAAGTGTTCATCTAAGGGTTCCTTCCACCCTTGGAGTCCAAGAAACTCTTTTAATGCTTATGTAGTGTGTTTCATGATTTCCATGATTTAAGTTAAAGTGTATTCATGATTTATTACATGATTCATGTAGATTAATTGATATGTGTGCTTTATCATGTGAATTCATGTTGAAACTCTTGGTATTTTGTAATTGGAATTGAATCATGATGTCTAGATGTTATTTTTAGTATTATGTGAATATGTTATGCCCCACAAGTGTTTGATGAATTGTTCATGTAAGTTGAATAATGAAATTATATGATATTAGCATGTATAGCAAGTTCATGCCATACAAGTGTTTGCTTGAATGCCCAAATGAATGAATGATGACTAAGTAGTTAGTTACCATGTCTAAAGATTATGCCATGTCTTTTAAGTTTATGCTATCGAGTCCTGGGGGTATGTAATACCTGACAATTTAGATGCTTGTCTAGAGCCATGATCAGTCACAGAGTGGAATCAGTTATGTCTTGATATGTAGAATTCTGTCAGTTATAGAACTTAGGAGAACTTAGTGAACTCAGAATCAGTCCAACTCAGTTTAGTAAAATCAGTTCACTTCAGTTATATAGTACGATCAGTAATAGTTCAGTCTAGCCTAGTACAGTTTAGAATTCAGTCTAGTGTCTATTCAGTTGGGAGTAGGATTCAGCACCGAGTGAACCCAAGAATGGGGACTCACCTACCAGTAGACGGTTAAATCCTTAGAAGTTGTCCTTGTATTCCAAAACTACGTAGCCAACGTAGTTTGAGACATCAACCTTCCAGTTGAGAGTTGATAAGGTAATCTACGTCGTTCATAGCACCTGCTAGATGAGGGTGACTCGACATTTTTCCTTAACTGTGGCATGGTATTGACACCCTTCCAACTGGGGTTACAGGTTGGACCCTAAATCATTTAGAGAGGGGGAGTGTCTGTTAGATAATTACTTCCCATAGTATCAATTTAAAATTTAGTCTTAGTATGGAACTCAGTTCAGTTTTGCAGATTCAGGACGGTCAGACACAGTCACTCAGCTCAGTACGGGACTCAGTATAGTTCCACAAAATCAAGACTGTTAGATACAATTATTTAGTTACTAGTAATTCAGTATCCGTATACTCAGATATAAGCTAATCAGTATTCAAATTCAGTATTCAGTGTTATTACGATCTCAGTACATTTTACATATTCATGCATGTACTCTCATTTAGTCATACTCATGATATTCAGTTAGTATTGTTCATGCATATGAACCCATGCACTTCAATCTACCTCACTGAGCATACTAGTATATTCATAGTACTGATGCATGCTTTTCTTTTATGTTATGATGTCTTATATCATAGGTTCAAACGCACGGGCTCTCGAGCACCCTTAGCAGTTCAAACTCTCAGCATACAGAGTTAGTGGTGAGTTCTCATAGTTCGAGGACGTAATGATTTGTTTCATCATTTCAGTTTATTTTTCAGTAGTCAGAGTTAGTTGGGGACTTGTCCCATCAACTCCACGATTTAGATAGTTAGAAGCTTTACAGACTAGAGTAGTTTTAGCTAGTGGTTCAGTTTTTAGTATTGATGTTCATTTTTGATATTATGATACCTTATCCAGTGTTATTTACAACATTAAACCTTTGACCAGTTTTCTACCTACTTTCCGCATATTTACCATATTATTATTTAGTTATTATAGCAGGTACCAATCATGGGTTAGCTTGTGGTGCTTTGGGATTATGAGCACCGGGTATTATCTGGGGTACATACTCGGGGAATTACATATGGCCTATATGACAACCCACTATGGTGTGACTACATTTCTCTTAAATATGGAAATATCTTCCTTGAAGATGAGAGTACTATTAAGGGAAAGGAATGGAAAGTTTTGAAATGGAATGATCAATTGGGTGATGATAACTTTGATTTTCTTGAGTATTTAAAAAAACCAATTAGTGATTGGTCCTATCTAAATGCTTATGGTTGTGATTCTTTGTACGACACCTAACCATTGTTTGATAATTATGAGGATGAATTTCTTGGTTCTTGTGATGACTTGAATAATAATTCCTTTGATGTTAGTGGTGGTATGGGTCAACTTAAGGATTCTTCCTTTAAAATAGAAGGTATTAATTTTTTGGAAACCAGTTCTTCTTCTACTTTGTGTGGTCCTATCGTTGAGAATACTCATGGTGATAATCTTGAACCTAATAGTGAGTATATACATGAGGACACATTGGTTGAAGTTAATTTGAGTGATACCTTTCTTTACTTTCCATTTGATTTTGATGATGCTTATGCTAGTGTGGAAAGTATATCATTTGATTTCAGTGATGTGTTTGGGTGAAATAAGTGGTGTCTAGATGCATGTCTATAGACACTCTATCCATTTGACCCCGGTGATAAATTTAAATGTTGTTATTCTACGCACCCAACTTGATGCTTGGTCTAGTTGACAAGAAAAGTTTAGATGAGGATGTTGTAATCCTTCCCTATGATGAAAAGTCTTTCTTGGGGATTTACAACCCACTTAATAGACCCAAGTTTTGCATGAGAGGCATTTCCAACGAAGATAAGCATTTCTTAAAGAAGGGAAGTAAAGAAAGGATCCAAGAGAATTCAACATTGTGCATTTCCAATCTTTACCAAGGTTTCACTACTTGTAGGTCAAAGAGAAAGTCTCATCTTGAAAACACTTTAGATGGATTCCATTCTTATGATCTTCTTTGTTGTGAATTACTTAAAGTTGGTCACCCCTTTCTTAAGGGAAGTTGTTTGAAAGGAAAAAGTCATATGTGCTTAAATTTTTTGATTCCATCCTTGTGTTCATTATGTTCTTTATCATTTGATTCAAATGTCCTTCTTGTAGATAACAACACCTTGGATGATGCTTTTACACTTGATTCCTTTCTATACAACCTCTTTGCTTATGATGATATCCATGTTAGTTTTGGATTTTCTTTATGTAGAGGTAGGGAACTTGTTTTTTGATCCACTTGTTTGAATGTCAATGCTATAAAGATCTTGTGGACTTTAAAACCAGTTAAGGCACCAATCTTGATGTGGTCTCTTGAAGAGGTGATGAAGAAATTGTGTCTTATGGATCCTAAGGTTAAGGTAGCCTTACCTTTTGGATTTAGTGATACCATTATGACATTTGTGGTTTCCTTACCTCTTAGTGATTCCTATAGCCAACTTTATTGTGCATTTTTCAATTAGTTTCTAATGTCTACCACGAAGGATCCTTGGTTATATCTTAAGTATGTGCAACCTTGGAATGATATTATGATTATTTGTGCTAACCTAACCCTCATGTCATGAGGATGTTATATTTGTTTGTCCTTTATTTTGTTTTTCAAGGTTTGGATTTAAGGTCAAATCCTTTTAAAGAAAGTAAGGATGATACAGGCCAAATTGCATCAAAACCTTTGGATGAGATACATACGATGCTCGACGTGCTTGATGACTCCTTAGTGCTATTAAAAGATGCCACATATATGAAGATTACCATTAAGGAGGTCAAAGGACTTTGACATGGTTGAAGGAGTGCCAAACAGGCTCGAAAACCCCTTGGAGGGGTCATGCGCCCAAGGCGCTTTGGATTTATTTTTAATCTACTCTGTAATTTCAAGAGCGGGTCAAAACAGCCCTCAGTGGGCCTTTTCTTGCATTTGGTTCACTTTTGTGTCCTAATTATGTAATATTTAGCAAAACTATAAATAGTTGGTAGGTAGGCTTATTTTGTTCATTTTGGTTGATAGATAATGATGAATTCCTGAACCTCCATTGGGAGTGTTTTGAGAGCTTGGAAAAATGAATATTGATCTTTGATTAGAAACATCAGTTGTAAGGGATATTCAATCCCCTTTGCGGTCACATAAGGGTTAGGTGTTATTTGATAATCTTTAAGGGAGTATTTTGGGTCTGATGCACCCTTTGATTTCCCTTTTATTATCATATTTGTGTCTATCTTTCTCTTTTTGATATTCTATCCCTCTATCTTACTTTTTTTCATTTAGATTTGAGTCTTTATGGTGAGAATCATATTAGCCCTCGTGGGCTTGTCATTTACTTTAGCCCTTATGGTGCTTGTTATTTACTATAGCCCTTGTGGGGCTCGCACTTTACTTTAGCCCTTGCGAGGCTTATTTTTTATTATTGGGCCTAAGGCCATGAGTACTATGTTATGATTATTCCGAACATATTATTGGACCGAGGGTCATTTTATGATATTGGTTGGATATCCGAAAAGTATTTATCCTTGTTAAGGATATGGTTGTAGAATATGGATACATTTATGTTTATGTTTCTTATGATTTCATTTACTAAATATTGGTGATGGCATGTATTTATTTGGTACATTCATGATTATTATATCGATATTGATGTGATCCCAGCTAAAGTACGATGTAAACACTATTGTTTCTAAATATGGGTTAAAACATATTTTTCACCGTAATGATGGATTTATTTACTATAATAATTGCCTACCAAATGTAACATTTATATGTATAAAAGAGGCTAAAGATATTGTTTAAAATTTTTACCAAGATAGATTCTGATCCATGACTTGACACTATTACTTACTCCGGTCATGAGATATTCTGACCCTTTCTGCATTTTACAATAATTTAATCCCGAAGATCATCGCGAGCAAAAGACTTATGAATTAACACTTTTTTTAGATACGTCTTGAGTCTGTGCACCTATTATATATATCGATACACATATATTGATGGTTATGATGACATTGATACCAGGCAAGGTCGGAGGATATTGTTATGATAATATTGATACCCGACAATGCTGCAGGATACTGTTATAAAAATACTATGCCTTGTGTTGTTATGTGCTGATTAAGCCTTTTGAGCCTGGGCGGTAAGGGGAACACATAGTATCAGTTAGGTATTTGGTTGTCTGAATAGCCGATTACTCGCGTTCTTATTGATATTATTATTATCATTGTTATGATCATTATTATAGAAAGTTTATGACAGATTGGTTATTGATTCAATATCGATATTTGAGGTATGTTTTCAGCCTCTTTTATCTTACAATTTCATTATTATGCCTGATTATTTCATGTCTAGCCATGTGGATTAGAAACCCTGAGCATGTTAGTATTAAATCCTGATAGGATCATATTGAGTCCTTAAAATGAAGATATGATGATCTAGGCTTTGCTTTGAGATGATCTTGTATGTATATATGTATATATGTATATATACAGCTATATGTAGCTATGGTATTATTGTATTTCCCTTCCTTTATTTGAACAAATTGTATATTCGTTCATTGGCAATGTATATTATTATATATTCTTATTCTTCTCTTTATTCATATATTGGCCAGAGATATATGGTATAGTGTTAGACTACTAAGTATGGCTAGAATAATATAGTGCACCCTTATTACTTACTTAGCCTTGTTATGTTGGTCCATTGGATATGAATAGGATAAAGTTGTTTCTTATTATCTTACTAGCTTGTTATATGATTTCTGGACTCTTAGGAGTAGTTTCCATTCTATTTACTTGTTTTATATATCCGCAGTATCTTTGGAGTTTTATTGGTGTTTGCCTACTGAATACCATTAGTTTGGTACTCATACTATATTTATGCATCTTGCAGATCATAGTACAGGTTATCGTCGTTAATATGTGTGTCATGTGGAGCAGCCATGGTTTGAGATACAGAATGAGCTCCCAACATTTTGAGTATTACTTTCCTCTATCTTATGTATATACTAGTCTTTATATTGTATTTGGAGATAAGTTATATCAGTGTAATTTATTTTACTCTTATGATATTAGAAGATCTTGTACTGATAACACCAGATTTTGGTATTTATTTATGTATTTGAATTTTTTGTTTTTTTTATTCCGCATTCTTTCCTTATGCTATTTGGTACTCGATTACTAGACGTTCCGAAATACGGGTTTGGATTGCCTACAGGTGGGTTATAGTAGGCACCATCATGACCTAAGAAATTGGGTCATGATAAATTGGTGTCAAAACCTAGGTTTCACTAGTGTATTAGTACAAGAGCAAAGTGTTAGTAGAGTCCTGCAGATCGGTGTAGAGGCGACCTTAAACTATCTTTGGGAGGCTATAGGGACATTTTAGGAAATTCACTTCTTGACTCCTTATTGTGTATCCCCATTTCTATGAACCTTGAACATATTTTTTGACTCTATTTTGTCCCTAATGAGTGATGAAAGATGCACAACGATGTGGACAGGTGCAGATGAGACTTCAATGGGCGTTTCCCAAGTTTTAATACAGAGTCAAACTATAGAGTCAGAGATGGATATTAAAGATCTTCAGTGTTAACCAAAGGATTTAGGGCCAATTTAGGCTCCAGTTGAGCTCGTGACTACTTTAGCCTTTATGTTTCAGCATTGGGAATTCGGGTTATGATGTAGATCTCTCTCAACAATGGATGACATTCGACTCATCGAGAAGTTCTCAGACCAGAGTTGGGTCTATTGGTTTTGATTAGGTTTCTTTACCTTTTTGGAGTATGAGATTGGATTTCTCAAGTGGACCAGACTTATTTCTATGTGATATCCTTCTGAGTAGGACATTGATGTTCGGATTATTCGAGGTTTGGTATTGCCACTTTTTATGGCATTAGAGTACTTGATAACAGCTAAATCTTTCTTCCCTCAAGTTGTTGATTATGAGAGGACCATAAAGTGTATGTATTGAGACTTATAGAAATAGCGGCAAGAGGCATGCCATAAGTTTAGTGCTATTGGTATATTATCCGAGAGTGCGGATCCTTCTAGTAGAGTTCAACTTCACTTTTAGCGTATCGGCTCTACGCATATAGTATTTCAAACTATGAGTGATTATCAAATTAGTTATGATGATCATAGTGTGCAGAGTTCCCATCAGACCTTTCAAAGATTTTTGCTATGAGTCTTCAGGCCGTGGTGGCCATTTTGGAAATTGAGGGGTACTATCTCGTAGTATTCTAGAGATTTTGCTCAGTGTTAGTTGGCCATCCATTTGATCTCAGTTTGATTCCTCGCCATGTTGATGCTTCATGAGTTGCTACAACCATAGAGAGATTAACTACTGGTCTAGAAAGTGTCCCCAGCATGGGATTTTTAGTCATTCATCTTATTCAGATTAGCCTCGTGATATTATGGAACTTTTAGTTAGAGATAGTGTCCTTGGAACCTTAGTTAATGATTTAGTCGGTCAGTTTGAGTTGGACCCATTCAAATTTATTTTTCCTATGCCTGTCAGGCGTGTGATTGTGGATGTCATCACAATTGGTGTTCATTTATTTCCTGCATTTATCTTTTATTATATTTATTGGGGTTTTAATACCCATTAATGATTATATGCCTTGATGATTTCATATTGATTGTTATGTTCCTTGTTATAGAAGTCATAATTATATGAGTACTCTCATGGTTTATTCTTTTAGTAGTGGATGGAGTAGATCTGTGTTGATATTTTTCCCTATGGGTGTAGATTTTGGGTTTGAGTCCCATTTACTTTATCATATTAGCCATATTGTGGACCTTGAGTGGAATATGATATTGAAGTTCAATTTGGTACCGCCTATTCACTATATTGATGTTGATATTATTGTTGCTATTCCTACCACTGCTTAAGGCTATTGATATTATTGGAAATTATTCATTGATATAATTAATTCTCATTGGGTGGCTGTATAGACTAGTGTTAACTAGTTAGACTTTCATTTCCTTGAGATTTCTATGTAGTGGTTTGAGTAGATATAACCTAATTTGATGATTTCTTTCCCCTGGCGCAGTGAGGTTGATTGTGCTCCCTCTTGGTTAGTTGTGTAGACTGATTTTGGGGATGCATTGTCATATCAAAGTTAAGTTGACCTTCTACGGTTCTGTCTGGTTCTTAAGTTGGTAATTTAGCCATATTGCCCATTCTCGAGTTGGGGATTCTTAGACTTGCCTCCTAGGTTGTGAAGGCTTTTGTTTTGGATATCCCTTCTGATATAACCCATTTATGAGATTGATCATTTTGAGGTCTATTCATTATTTGTGGCTATTTCATCATTTGATAGCGATTTTGATTTTGTTATTGAGATGTCGTGAATTCATTTCTTGGATTTTTTGGGTTCGTTTCCTTGTGATGGTTTCCCCTTGTTATTAGTGTGTAGATTGGATACTTCTTTCTTTCTATGATATGGTTTTATCTAACAGAGTTGGAAAGTTATAGGCAGTTTTCTTTTCTATGATTTCTTCTTAAGTTGGGAAATTGGAAGTTCTTTAACTCGAGTTGTTGATTTTTTTTGTGATAGTTTTGAATTTGATCTTGGTTTCGAGATTAGTATATTTCTTCTTCGATGATCTGATTCTTGGGTGGATTTAGGAAATCCCTATTTCAGAGTTTGTACGGCCTAATGAGGCTTGGTGGAGTGTCTCTCCTTGATGATATGTGCCTATGTCTACTCTTGTCGAGATGAGGAGTTGGATTGATTCGTGGTCGGCTAAAGTTGCATTTCTCTGAGTTGCTAGAGTTTTGCCATTACTAGTGTACTTTGCACCATTGGAAAGTCTTGATTATATAGTTCATGTACTCTAGCGGATATCAAGTGGGTTTTTTTGTAACTTCGGCCGGTGATTCATCTTTTTGCATGATTGTTAATTTATGGCTATATTTCGTACCCTATAGCTGATATAGAGTTGGTTTCTTGTGTTTTTATTCGAGGGTTATCCCTATGGAGATTTTTGTTCTTCGGATATCCATCAACTGTAACTTGGTTTGATTTATCTCGAATATGGTAGATTTGGATACCAAAGTCGATTTGAATGATTGGCAATGATATAGGCTTATTGGTTCAGTTTTGAATTGATGCCTTGGAATGGTGATTTGGAAGTTGTGACAAACATAGAGTATGAATGCCTACCCATCTTCAGGTTTGGTTTCGGTAGTTGAAATTGAGTGATTCAACCTCGATATAGAGATTTTAGCTTGGTGTTTTAGATCTTGCATGCAACTTTTATGTGGGACTTGTCTCAGTTTAGATTTCATTTATAGGATGGTTGAGCCTATTTCGTGGTTGCCTAGAAGGTCTTTACAACTTTGGGTGGATTATAGTTAATAAGTGTTTAGATGATAGCCCACGACTCGGTATTGGTTCTTTTAACTTTGACCACGAGTTTCAAATTTCTTTGGAAATTTTGGATGATATACTTAGTGGGAGTAATATACTCGAGTTTGATTCAGTACGACTTCATTCTCGATAGATGAGACATCCTAGAGCAGAATGTTAAGTGATGAGTAGGCATGACTTGATCCTTCAAGATTTTAGTTTAATTTTTATCCGAATTTGTTATAGCATTAATATAGATTGCATTCCTTGATTATCTCTTTTTGTGTGCCCAAATAGCATTGTATTCCCTTAGTCTCATGGTTTCCATATGGGCGTTCAGTGGATTGCATCAGTTCTTTGAGTTCTCGATGATGAGATTGCGTAGAAGACACTCAGGTGATTTTCCTCTTGGTTTAGGTATGATAACAGGTGTAAAATAGCAAAGAAAGGCTAATTTGGATTTGGAGTCGGTGGTATGACTCATGTTTTGGGATTATTTTTGGCATGGATAAGTCTTGGTTGGATTATTCTTGTATCGAGATGGTATCAGTATTTTGTGGTTCAGTTTATGTTCATTAGCCTGTTCGGTTCAGTTGGAGGCTAGTTAGTAGTTGAAGTCAAGTCTTAACTATTTGGAAGTAAAGTGAGAGTGCTGGTTGAAAGAGGGATACCTGTGGAAAAATTCCTCAAAAGCATTTTCTCTTCGTTGAGGATATCAAGGAACTCATCCTTGGAGCATGCGGGTCCAGTACCCCATCCTTCTGAACTTTTGAGGTTCTTTCTATCTGTTGACTATCAGGGATGAAAGTCTTTTTCGTAGTGGATATTGTAATGACTGTTCTGGTTATTTTTCATATTAATTTCCTCTTATATTCACTATTAGGGCTTCTCCATAGATTTCACAAGTCATTTATGACTTGCTGAATTGACAATTAAGTTAACAGACAGTTTGTTTGGTTTTTAGAACCAATTCCCTGTTTTGAAGTCTTCACTGGTTCCCAATGGTCACCGGGCAAACACTTAAGTGAAACAATCTGGAATGCAAATTCTGACTATGCTAACAGATCTAGAATATTGATTTTAGGCTAGGTAGACCTTTGTTTTGAGTCCCAATGTACTCGAGCTCATTTTGACATATTGGCCAGAAAGTGGGATCGAGAATATAGGTGTGGGACCCACATTTGGTTGAAACAACCTCGGATGGAAAATCCAACTTTACCATCGCATCTGAAACATCAATTTTAAGATTGGGGGATCCTTGGTTTAGGCCTCAAGGATCTTAAACTTATTTTGGATTATTGAGCAAATTTTATGAAAAATAAAATTGTAGGTGTAGGCCCCACTTTTTGCCGAAATGATCTCGGATGAATGATTTGATGATTCCAAAGGATTTAAAACATGGTAACACTCAAATTTCACTATTGGATCACGTTATATGGGTTTTGAGTGAGTTCCGATGGTGAAAAATAAGTTTTTGACTTTTTGTCAAGGGGATACTACATCTCTTCGCCGGGGGGGGGGGGGGTCTATAAATAGACCCCAAGGTAGAGAATTTGCACACTTTCCCTTCATCTTTGAGAGACTAAAACCCTAAATAGGTATGAAAACTCAAAATTGAGTTGCGTGGGTGACTTAGGAGCTTGATTATCATCTGTTATCGCGATTATCATCCGAATTAAGGTAAGATTTCATTAGTTTATTGATGAATTTCTTAGTCTTGACCCAAAACCCCAAATTCACTTAGGTCATGATTTTTTTCCCAAAATTAGCTTTGTTTTCACCCATTTTTTTAGGTTTATGATTCCTTGATGATGTGTGAGTATTAGGTTGGCCTTGGAAATGCGTTTTCCATAAGTGGCATCTACTGGGTTTTTTGG
The DNA here is from genome assembly GCA_030864215.1 of Capsicum pubescens. NCBI lineage: Eukaryota > Viridiplantae > Streptophyta > Magnoliopsida > Solanales > Solanaceae > Capsicum > Capsicum pubescens. The sequence continues at coordinate 253,164,962 of CM061549.1, forward strand.
TGTCATTTTTGGACCCGAAGCACAATAGTGCAATATGAATATCATTAGACTCGTATTGATGTATAGATTATGTTATTGATAACACGATGATATTTTGGGAATTCTGAAGTGAAAACGAGCATGTTGTGAATGATGTGAGGTTTTGTGGTTCAGCTTTGAGGTAGGCTTTGCCTATTTTTCTTTGAATATGATGCGTATTACGTCTGGAATGTGAATATTAATGTTAGGATTGATTATGAATAAAATAACATAGTATTGATTATCATCTATTATCAAGATTATCATCCGAAATAATGTAAGATATCATCGCTTTACTGATGAATTTCTTAGTTTTTGACCTAAAACCCAAATTCACTTAGGTCTTGATTTTATCTCGAAACTAGCATTGGACCTATTTCTATAGGGTTATGATTCCTTGATAATGTGTGAGTGTGGGGTTGGCCTCAAAAATGCATTTTTCATAAGTGGGGCCTACTTGGGGATTTTTGGTATTGTTTTTGGACCCCAAAGCACAATAGTGCAATATGGGTATCGCTAGAATCATATTGATGAGTATATTATATTTTTGATAGTATGATGGAATTTTAGGGATTGTTAAGTGAAAACGAGCATATGGCGAATGATGCTAGATTTTGCATTTCAGTTTTTAGGTAGGCTTATACCTATTCTTCTTCGATGATGATCTGTGTTATGTATGGCATATGAAAATGAATGTTAGGATTTATTCTCAATAAAATAACTTAGTATTGATTATTGATGTTTGGGGAATTAGATGATGGTTTTAGACCCGTAAGGTGGAATATTTATGACCCTTTTAGAACTCTATAGCCTTTTTCCTAGGTTAAGCTAATTTGTAGCATGGATATGATAGTATGCTAGGTTTGGGATGTGGTTTATGTGTTGGAATCATGGTTAGTATGCTTAACCTTTGTTGTATATTCTATTGATCTTGAAATCATAATTTGGGTAGTGTTGGCTTAAAGGCCCATATTTCTAGGCGAAGTTCATATCTTAGGATTGGTTATGGCTTACTTGACATATACAAGTTGAACTAGATATCTTAGCCTAGTTTTGGGCATAGTTTGCCTAATTATGGAAATTGAGGATTAGAAGTGGGATTTTGACCCACCTTAAGCTTGGATTTATATAGTTCAATTGAAGACCTTAGATGTTTGTTAAACACTTAGAGAATTTCCTTGGCAGAATGTTTTCTAACCATGGTAAATGAGTTACGATGAAAGTATTTGAGGTGATGTATATGGTTGTTGATTACATTATCATTAATCCTATGTGTAGCTATGGATTATTCTATTAAAGAGGCCCATGATTATGTTATAATTTAAATCATTGACTAGACTACTATTTTAGGCTTGAACTATGATATTATTAATGTTATACTTTACCTAGTAACCAAACTAGTGATTAGGCTAGAAAGACCTCTTGTTGCTAATATTGTGAGTCATGATACTAAGGGCTCCAGAAGACATATTTATTGACTACATGAGAATCTATGCTACGAACCATGTTGAATCCGATAATGCATTGTAATATTCATGGTATATGCATTCATATATCTATGGATAAATTTTTCTTGACGATGAATTATGGGTTACAAAGGTATGCACTTCCTAGCTTCTTTTTTACTTTATCCCTTGGGTGGCTTCTCATTTACTTTAACCCTTATGGGGCTGGTAATTTACTTTAGCTCTCATGGAACTCGCACTTTACTTTAGACCTTGTGGTGCTAGTGTTCTATTATTGGGCCTTAGGTCATGATTACAATGTTGTGATTATTCCAGATATATTATTAGGCGGAGGGTAGAGTTATGTTATTTGTTGGATTTACGAGAAGTATTTATCCTTCTAAAGGATACTATTGTATAATATAGATACATATATGTTAGTGTTGATTATGATTTAATTTGTTGAATACTAGTGATGGCATGCATAGATTCAGTACATTCATGATTATTATATCGGTATTGATGTGATCCCAGTTGAAATATGACATGAACATTGTTTTTCCTAAATAAGGGTTAAACCCACTTTTCACCGTAACAATGGATTTCTTTACTATAATAATTGCCTACCAAATGGAATATTTATATGTATAAAAGAGACTAAAAATATTGTTTAAACATTTGAACGAGATAGATTTCGTTCAATGACATGACACTATTATTTATTCTGGTCGTGTGATATTCTGACCATTTATATATTTTTACAATGATTTAGTCCCAAAGATCATTCCGAGCAACAGACATACGAATTTACACTCTTTTAGTTATGACATGAGTCTGTGTACCTATTATATATATACATACATGTATTAATGGTTATGATGATATAGATACCCGGCATGACTGGAGGATACTGTTATGATAATACAGATACCCAGCAAGGCCAGAGAATACTTTTATGATGATACTGATAATCTGCAAGGCCAGAGAATATTGTTATGATGATATTGAAACCTGATAAGGCCAGAGGATACTATGACGATGATATTGATACCCAACAAGGCCAAAGGATATTTTGATGATGATATATATACCTGATTCAAGTCTGAAGGATGGTTGTGATATTGATTGTGTACCTTGCATTCATTCTTGCATGCACATTGCCTATCACCAGTATGTGTCTATGTCTATCAACAGGCATGGGTCAGTTGCAAAGATATCGGTGATGACTATGCCTTGTGTTATTGTGTGTTGATTGAGCCTTCTGAGCCTTGGACAATGGGGAAACACATATTCTTGGTTAGGTATTTGGTTGTCTTTAATAGCCAGTTACTTGCATTGTTAATGATATTATTATTATTATTATCATTGTTATGATCATTATTATGGCTAATTTATGACAGATTGGTTATTAATTCGGTAACGATATTTGAGGTATGTTTTCGACCAATTCTATCTTACGATTTCATTACTATGCATGATTATTTCCTGTCTAGCTATGTGGATTAGAAACCCTGAGCATGATAGTATTAACTTCTTAAAGGATTATAATGAGGCCTTAAATAAAGATTTGAGATGACCTTGTATATATATATATATATATATATATAGCTATATGTAGCTATGGTATTATCGTATATCCCTTCCTTCATTTGTTCAAATTGTTTATTCGTTCCTTGGACTTGTTTATTATTATATATCTTCTTCCGTTCTTTATTCATATACTGGCTAGAGTATATGGTATAGTGTCTAGAATACAATAGTTCACCCTTATACTTACTTAGCCTTATTATGTTGTTCTATTGGATACAAATAGGATAGTTGTTACTTGTTATCTCATTGTCTTGTTATATGATTTCTGGACTCTTGGGTGTATTTTCCATTGTATTTATATGTTTTATATAGCTGCTTTATCTTTGGAGCTCTGTTGGCCGTTACCTATTAATTACCATTCGTTTGGTACTCATACTACACTTCTGCAGCCTGCAGATCATAGTATGGGTTATTTCCATTGATGTGTGCATAGTGCAGAGAAGCCATGGTTCAGAGATAGAGAGTGAGATCCTAACATTTGGAGTGTTACTTTCCTCTCTTTTATGTATAGACTAGTCTCTATATTGTATTCTGAGATAAGTTATATCAGTGCAATTTATTTTATTTATTCCACTTTTGTACTATTATTATATTACAAGCCCTTGTACTGATACCCCTAAGTGTTGGGATTTATTCATGCATTTAAACTTTTGTTATATTTATTCCGCATTCTTTCCTTATTCTATTTGGTAGTCCGTTACTAGCCACTCTAGATAACTGGTTTGGCTTGCCTATAGGTGGGTTATAGTATGCGCCATTATAACCGAAGAAATTGGGTAGTGATTGCCTGACCCATATAGCCCGTAGGTGCCTGGAAGGTCGGTACGAGCTACACAGTTTAGGCTTAAATTTTACAACGATCATGTTTTGTGTACCTTTTCCTATCCTGTCTTCTTATATGTATCTATATAATTGATTTGCATTGATTTATGACAATATTTTTGGTAAATGCATTTATTTTGTCCTTTTACATGGGTTGCATGCCAGTACTCATCATAATGACCATCCCCAGACACTATGTCATTCATGATGTAGGTTCCAAGGGATTTTTTTGTGACCCTGTGTAGTGTTAGGTGGTTCGATATCCCAAATGGTTAGTTGTGAAGTGGTGAGCCCTCCATCTTTTGAAAGGCCTAGTTTCTCTTTATTTTCATTTATTATTCTAGTACTTTTGAATTTCTTTTGTTATAGTTGGGGGCATCTCCCGACTTAGTTGGTATCCTTTAAATTAGATGCTTTTGTGGACAATGTTAGGGAATTATTGTGGATTTGGGCTTGGACACTCAAACATTTTTTTTACTTACATACGTCTCTTATTATCTTGGTTAGTTTTTGTTGTTTATTACTACTATCATGCTCTTAAGGTAACGCTAAGGGTTATCTCAGGCCATGGTTAGCATGGGATGCCCTTCATGGCCAGGCCTTGGGTTGGGTCGTGACAAACTTAGTATCTGAGCATGGTTTAGGGTCATTGGTTATCCATAAAGTTGTGTCGAGTAGAGTCTTGTTTATGGGTGTTTAGAATGCCACACTTATAAGGGAGAGGTTACAACACATTTAGGAATATTTTCTCTCTTAGAATTATATTTAGCGCTAGAGAGTTTAGTTAATATAAATTTTTTTGATCTACTGGCTTACTCGTATTTCAAATCATGCCTCGTTAAACATCTGATGGTCGTAGGGACTTAGTTGGAACCTTCGTCTCAACTGGGACAAATAAGGAGCAACTTTACCCTATTTATGAAATGCAGACTCGGTATAGGGCCCATAATCTTGAATGTATTATTCCACCAGTCCCTACTAGTCCTACTCTAATCTCCTGAGTTGGGGATACTTATACTCTATCGCCTCAAAGAGATGTATCAAATGTTGAGTTCCTTCAATCCATCCACATACTTGTTTAGATTATGGTATCACAGTCTTGAGGTCTAATTAAGCTGGCCCTATTGCTAGTTCTTCTGAGGTCACTTGGATTGAACAAATTAAGAGGCTGAATTCTCTAACTTTTACAGGTGATAAGGTTGAGAAGAATCCTCAGTGGTTTATTGATGAGATAGAAAAGATCTTCAGAGTTATTCATGCTAGTGATGTAGAGTGTGTGGAGTTTGCAGCTTACCAGTTAAAGAAAATATCTTATCAAGGGTATGGGGAGTGGGAGGAGCTAAGGGGTGAAGATTCTAAGCTAGTGGTGCAGAAGAATTCACAGGTGATTTTCTTGATCATTTCCTTCCTTAGGAGATGAGGAAAGCCCAAGCAGAGGAGTTTGTAAACCTACAATTGGGTAAAATGAGCGTTTAGGAGTATGCATTGAAGTTCACCTAACTATCTCATTATGATCCTGAGCTTTGTCTAGTATGAGGTCCCAGATAAGGAAATTTGTATTGGTTTTTTCCCATAATTTGGTGTTAGAATGTAACAATGCTATGCTGAATAATAATATGGGCATATCTAGGCTAGTGGCTTACATGCAACAAGTGGAAGATGAGAAAAAAAGTAGGTAAAAATAGGAGAAAGGCCCAATAAGAAGTTTAAGTATGTAGAGTAGGGTGGAAACTAGAAGAACAGTGGGAGGTATGGTAGGCAATGTCCTAATAAGAAGGCTTGCAAAAATTCTTATTCATTAGCTAGTGCTTCTTACCCTAAGTCTTTGGATGATCGACGTTTTCAGTATAACAATGGTGCTAAGGCATAGGGTGCCCAATCTAAAGCTAGTAGAGCTCAGTTAGACCCATCTTATCCTCCTTGTAATTTTTGCAGATAGCTTCACCATGGATGTTATGAGGAAGAGAGGAATTTATTCTTTAATTATGGCCAACCTAGAAATATGTGGCAAGATTTTCCTTCAGTTAGGGTTGCCACTAAGTCTAATAAGGTTGTGGTCTTCACTTTATCAGATCCTATAGCTAAGGGCACCACTTCGGGGATCTAAAATGGCAAAAATTGCCTCTATGCATATGTTAATCATTAGGAATCTAAGGCATCCCCCGATGTTATCACTGGTATGTTATAACTTTTCACCCATGATCTTTATTATTTGCCTGATCTCGGTACCACCTTATCCTATGTGAACCCTTATGTTGTTGTATAATTTGGATTTGGTCTTGAAAGTATCTCTAACCCACTTTTTATTTCTACTCTGGTGGGTGAGTCCGTTATTTCTAGAAATGTATATAGGGGTTGTGTGGTGTCCATTCTCGATACAGAGACATTAATAGATTTGATAGAGCTAGATATAGTGGATTTTGATGTTATTTTAGGGTGATTGGTGAAATATCCTGGGTTTTGATACTTAGAAAATTTCTTGGAATTCTATTCTCCAAACCCAATATGACTCATGGGTACGAGTCGTATGTTGGGGTACGAGTGGTATGGTCCTATCATATGCTAACTAGTGTTAGTTGGTGGGATGGTTTTGTTCACTAGAATGGGTACGACTTAGGGGTATGAGTGATAAGTCTTGGTATGAGTAGTATCAGGGACTCATATTGTAGGCAGTGTTTGATCCTCATGGTGTTTAATTCTTCCTAGGATACGGGTTATGCATACGGATCGTATGTTTTGGTTACAAGTTGGTTGGATGAGATGTGTACTAGATAATGTCTGATCCAAAGGTTGAGGCTTGGATATGAATGGTGGACACCGATCGTATTGGGAGGGTACGACTCGTATAGGCCATTCGTATCCCTATGACAGGTTTTAAGGGATTTAAGTGGGGCTATACTGGACATTTCCCAACTTACCCTAACTAGGACCCATGACTTATAATACACTTTGGAGGTTATTTACTCAATTATTCTATTCATTAACACTTAGAAACTATTCTTAAACACTCCATAATTCTCTCAAGAATTTTTGGGGCAAAAATGCAAGGGTTTCATCATAAGGGTTTCTATGGGGCTTGTCTTAGTGATTTCTTTCCATTAATTCTTTGGTATAAGGAATGATTCTCTTCCCTCATTGTAATTTCTACTAAAGGCATGGTTTATATGATTGAATTCATGGTTTTACTATTTTATGATTATGGTTTTCAACTATTATTTAGGGGTTTTGATATAAAATATTTGGTTATGGTTTTCTATGGATTTAATTATGCTTTTAAATACATTAATGGTGGTTTTTGACAATTGTATTGCATGGTAATGGTTTAATTGTTTTTGGAATTGGTTTTGGTGATATTATGCCCTCAAGGTGTTTAATAATATGCTTATAAAGATATGTTCATTGCATTGACTTCTTTGAAGGGAACTGTTATATGTTTTAAACTTGGTAACGGAATTATGCATGGTTTAAATAGTTTTAAAAGGCTAAAGGCTAAATGGTTATTCTTGTGGGGAACATGGAAGTCTCCCAAGTAGTTTAATATGGTATATGGAAAAGGGCACTAGAAATTCCCCTTAACCTAAATGGTTTGTCTATGGATATTACTTGCAAGTAAGGTGTGGTATGACGATACCACTAATATTGGCTTTGGTTAATAAAATGGTAAATGTATTGATTTGATAGTTGGAATTGGTTTTAATTAGGCATTAATAGTGGGGTGTGTCGTAAAGTCGGGGAAGATGGCTGTCCCAGGAGGACAAAAACTTGAAACTCATATTTGTCGATATGAGGATTAATCTTAGTCGACCGAGTGTATGATATGAAACTATTTGGGAATGTACTAGTCATCCCATGGGATACGTCCCTGGTCATGCAGCTACATGCAATGGGGCCCTTTTAGCAGGCGGTGCTGAACCTATATAGCTCGTGGGTGGTTTAGGACGACCAAGCTACATAGCCCAGGTAAAGGTTTTAAATGAATGCTACATCCGGTTGCCTTTACGGGCACTTCTATATGTATGGTTGTATGCATTATGGATGATTTTACTTGGTTTTATAACTGGTATTATTTTATCCTTATCCTGTGATCTATGTTAGCAGTTACTCGCTAACCTGTCTACTAGTGGATGTATACCCATGTTGTGTAGGAACCGACCGTTCGACTCCTCCTACATAGTGATTGACTCGGGGATAACATTTGGACTAAAGTGGTGTGCTTCAATCCTATCGGAAGGCATCATTTCATGTTATGGAAATTGTTAGACGTTTTAACTTTATTTTGGATATTAGTTTCGGCCATGGTTGGGGGCATGTCCCAACCGAATTTATTCACTCTTTTGGATAGAGGATTTGTGGTACTTCTGGGAGTTGGAATGGGCGGAATCGGTATTGGTATTTTCCTTGAGATCGGTATTAGTGTTGGGGTTTACATCCTTGGATGATATTATTGGTTTCTTTTATCATATTACATTTTGGGATTAATTGTTATATTATGTTTAGTATTCTGTTATTTGGTTATGGCCTAGTTTATGACCTTTGGTTTGGCTTTGTATGGTTAGATGGTTGATTTGGTATAGGTGGATTCGTTTGGATCGGTCATGATTGTTACCCTATCCTAGAGTTTTAACAAGAATATTTACACTATCTTATTATATGTTTAAAATTTGGCACATCTAAGGCAGGATATAGGTGGTTGGGTTGGGTAACAGGGGCGGTCCCCGATCCTGGTTGGACTTGGGATGCCCATTATGATAAGGATCAAGGTTGGATCGTGTCAAGTTGGTATCAAAGCCAGGTTTATGGTCACTTCAAAGTCCACAAAGTCGTCTTAAGTAGAGTCTTTTTTAAGGGTGTGAAGAGTGCCACACTCATAAGAGAGAGGTTGCAGGACATTTAGGATTATTCCACTTTCTTGGTATTCTATCTTCAAGCTTGAGATCACAATCATGGAATCTTATCTAATCCTTGTTTTGCTTGTTTTTCATATCATGCCTCCTAGATTTGGAACACAAGGAAATTATTCCGTCCTATCTCGAGATAATGCTAAAGGGGTACGTCTGAGTACATCTTTAATGTCATGGTCCTATTCCTGATAGTGCTTGAGTTTCTCTTATTTGGTCTAGTTCTCCTCAGGTTCCTTAGGGCAACATGATGAATGTAGAATTTTATCTGTTTATTCATGTTATTTCCCAACTGGTTGCTGCACAGGCTGAGCGGGGTGCGGCTGGTGCTTTATCTGTTGAGGCCATAATGGTCGTTTAATTTAAGATGATAGGTACTCCTACTTTTACAAGAGTGAAGGTGGAGGAGGATCCACAGAATTTCTTGGATGAGATGGAAAAATTTTTTTAGGGGATGCAGGCTACCAATATAAAAGGGGTTAACCGTGTAGCTTATTAGCTCAAGGATATGGCTTATCAGTGGTATGAGGAGTGGGACAAGGATAGAGGTGATATGGAAGAGAAAGGGTTTTAGGAGGCGTTTTCTAATGCCTTCTTGGATCGGTTGTTTTCTCAAGAATTGTAGGAAGATAAGATAGAGGAGTTTGTGAACCTCGGGCAAGGGAGGATGACATTAAAGCCATATGCTCTTAAGTTCCATCAGTTATCAAGGTATGCTCATGACTTTGTAGCTCATATGAGGTCGAGAATGAGAAATTTCTCTTCTGGGTTAAATAAAGATTTGATCATATAGAGAAAGACTACCTTGCTTATTAAAGATATGGACATCTTGAGGTTAACTATTCATATGCAACAAGTTGAGCATGAGAAAAGGAGAAAGGTGTAGTTTGGGGATAGGCAGGGTAAGATAAGAAGGTTTAATGATCAAGAAGGTACTTAGTCTCAGGGTGGAAGAGATTGGCAAGTGGCAGAAAAAGAAGTTAGGGAGTTCTGGCTCTTTTTCTGCTAGTGCTCCTTACCATTCGGGAGACAGTCATCATCAAGGTATGATAATTCTCGGACATAGGTTTCCCAATCTCAGGAGAGCAGAGGTCAGTCAGTTTCTTCATATCCTCCTTTTCAATTTTGTGGTCGACCTCATAGGGGTTATTGCAAAAAAGGAAGGGACAAATGCTTTAAGTATGTCTAGGAAGGCCATCGGCTCAGGGATTTTCCAATTAATAAGGTTGTTACGAGGGAGAATAAGATTCCTATGGCTTCATCTTCTGCTTTTGTTACTGCTCACAGTTCTTATGTTGGTCGGAATAGGTTGTATACTTTAGCATCCCAACAAGAATACAAGGCATCACCTGATATCATTACTATTACGTTATGTATTTTCTCTCATGATGTATATTTTTTTCTTGATCCAGGATCCCCTCTTTCTTATATAACTCCATATGTGGCTGTATCTTTTAGTTTCGATTTGAAAGTTATTTCACATCCTTTTTCTATTTCTACCCTGGTAGGTGACTCAGTTATTACTAAGAGAGTCTATAAAGGGGGTGTGGTATCTGTTGGTGGCAAGCAGACATTGGTGGATCTATTTGAGTTGGATATGGTCAATTTTTATATAATTCTGGTTATGGATTGGTTGCATTCTTGTTACGCATCTTTGGATTGTCGAACCCGTAAGGTTATCTTTAAGTTCCCTGGTGAACCGGTTATATAATGGAAAGGTAGTTCCTTAGCTCCTAGGGTGAGGTTTATTTCTTATCTTAGATCGTGGATGTTAATCTCCAAGGGTTTTCTTTATCACTTAGTTCGGATTCAGGTAACTAACTCAGAAGGTCCTTCTTTGTCTTCAGTCGTTGTGGTTAATGAATTTTCAGAGGTCTTTTCGGATGATCTTCCTGGTGTTCCTATGGACAAGTAAATAGAGTTTGATATTGATTTGCTTCTGGACACTCCTCCAATTTCTATTCCTCCATATAGAATGGTTTCGGCCGAGTTGAGGAAACTCAAGGAGCAACTTTAGGATCTTCTAGATAAGGGGTTTATTCATCCTAGTGTTTCTCTATGGGGTGCATCGGTGTCGTTTATGCGTAAGAAGGATGGTTCACTTTGGATGAGAACTGACTACAGGCAGTTAAACAAGGTGACGGTCAAGAACAAGTATCCTCTTCCTCGAATAGATGACTTGTTTGACCAGTTGCAAGGCACCAAGTTCTTCTCTAAGATAGACCTTCGATCAGGGTACTATTAGCTTAAGATTAGGGAGGTCGATATCTCTAAGTCATCTTTTCGTAATCAGTATTGGCATTTTGAGTTCTTGGTGATGTCATTTAGATTGATTAACGCTCTGACAGTATTTATGGGCTTGATGAATAGGGTGTTCAGACAATATTTGGATCTCTTTGTCCTTGTGTTTATTAATGACATTATGGTTTATTTGAAAAGCGAGGTGGATCATGCTAATCACCTCTATGTGGTGTGAAAGATCTTAAAGGAACAAGAATCGTATGCCAAGTTCTCTAAGTGTGTGTTTTGGTTGAACGTTTTGACTTTCTTGGCTCATATAATTTCTAGTTAAAGAATCATGGTGGATTCACAGAAGGTTGTTGTGGTGAAGAGGTGTCCTAGGCCCATGATTCCATCCGATATTTGGAACTTCTTGGGTTTAGCCGGGTATTATAGGCAGTTTGTTGAAAACTTTTCTTCGATAGCTGCACCTTTGACTAAGTTGACTCAGAACAAGGTTAAGTTTACTTGGTCGGATGCTTATGATGGTAATTTTGAGGAGTTGAAGGATAAGTTGACTTCAGCTCTGACCCCGACTTTGTTGGAGGGCAATGATGGATTTGTGGTTTATTGTGATGCATTTTGGGTAGGGCTTGGTTGTGTTTTGATGCAACATGGGAAGGTGATTGCCTATGCTTCCAAGCAGTTGAAGGTACATGAGAGGAATTATCCTACTCATGTTTTGGAGTTGTTGGCGGTTGTGTTTTCTTTGAAAATATGGCAGAATTGTTTGTATAGTGCTCATGTGGATGTATTTTATGATAATAAGAGTCTTTAGTACATGTTCACTCAGAAAGAGCTTAATCTCATATCCTCTACTTGATATTAGTTAATTTGGCTTGGAGAGGCAGATATGTTTGGCCCAAATTTGGTTTATTAAGCGATGAAGAAGGTCAAAGTGATTTGGAACTAGTTTAAAGCTGTCCAAAGTAACCGAAAGTCCTGTGTGGATGCTAGGTGTAGAGACTTGGAGTTTGAGGTCAGGATAGGGTGTTCCTAGAGGTGTCTCCCATGTAGGGAGTGGTGCGATTTGGCAAAATGGGGAAACTCAATCATAGGTATGTTGGTCTTTATATGATTTTGCAGAGAGTTTGCAATGTTTCTTGTGATTTGGAGTTTCCATCTTGCTTAAGTTTTTTTCTTCCAATATTTTATGTTTCCATGTTGAGGAAGTGCATTGGTGATCCTTCTTTACTGTTGTTATTGTATGGAAGAAAGGAACTTATGTTTCAATTATGGTTAGCCTGGACATATGCAGAAAAATTTCCCTATGGCTAAGGTAGCCACTAGGGCTGATAAGTTTCGATCGCCACTTCTTCGACTCCTGGTACAAAGAGCGTCACCTCTTGTACCAATTCTGGCCGAAATTATCTCCATAAACTTTCTAATCACCAGGAATCTGAGTGATCCCCCGATGTTGTGACCGATATATTTATTATTTGCTTGATTTGGGTTCTACCCTATCTTATGTGACTCTTTTTATGGCTGTACACTTTGGTCTTTATCCTAGAAGTATTTCTGACTCCTTCTCTATTTCTACACCGATAGGTGATTTTATAGTTTCTAGAAAAATCTACAAGGGTTGTGTGGTATCCATCTTTCATAGACATTAGTGGATCTAATAAAACTTGATACGGTAGATTTGGATGTAATTTTGGGGATGGATTGCCTTCACTCGTGCTATGCTTCTCAGAATTGTAGGATCTGAAAGCTCAGTTTCTATTTTCCGAATTAGTCGATGAATAAATGGGAGCAGAGTTCCTTAGTGCCTAAAGAGAGGTTTGTTTCCTATCTTAGAGTCAAGAAGATGATTTCCAAAGGGTGTAGGTACCATCTAGTTTGGGTTAAGGTTTCTAACTCTCAAAGTCCTTCTTTGCAATGTATTCCTGTGGTTAATGAATTTCCTGAAGTTTTTCCCAATGACCATCCTAGAATTCCTCCTGATAGGAAAATATATTTTGGGATTATTCTACTACTGGATAACCATTCCATTTCCATTCCTTCTTATAGGATGGCTCCGGGTGAATTGAAGGAGTTAAACAAAAATCTTAAAGATCTTCTTGATAAGGGTTTCATTCACTCTAGTGTTTTTACATGGGGTACTGATGTGCTTTTTGTTTGAAAGAAAGATGGGTCTCTTTGGATGTGTATAGATTATTGTTAGCTAAATAAGGTTACGGTGATGAATAAGTACCCTTTTCCTAGAATTGATGATCTTTCAACCATCTTCAGGGTGTTAAGTGTTTCTCTAAGATTGATCTGCGTTCGGTATATCATCAACTGAAAATTAGGGAGGTTAATATTCCCAAGACTACTTTCCAAACCCAGTATGGCCATTATGAGTTTTTTGTTATGTCATTTTGGGTTGACTAATAATCTGACTGCTTTTGTAGATCTCATGAATTGGGTGTTCAGGTAGTTTTTGGATTTTTTTGTTATAGTATTTATTGATGACATCTTGTGTACTCTAAGAGTGAGGAGGATCATGCCAATAACCTTCAAATTTTGTTACAGACACATAAGGATCAGAAATTGTATGCCAAATTTTCTAAGTGCCAGTTTTGGATGAATGGTGTGACTTTTTTGGGCATGTTGTTTCAAGTGAGGGGATCAAGTTGGATTCACAGAAAGTTGAGGCAGTTAAGAAATGTCCTAGATCCATGACTCTAACAGACATTAAGAGCTTCTTGGACTTAGAATGGTATTATAGGAGGTTTGTGGAGAGTTTTTCATCTATCATTGCTCCGTCGATGAAGCTAACTCAGTAAAAGTTATTTTTTGTGATCTGATGCTAGTGAGGGTAGTTTTGAGAAGTTGAAGGATCAATTGACTTCTATGTCAATTTTAACCCTACCCAAGGGTACTGATATGTTTGTTGTGTATTGTGATGCATTCTGTGTATGGCTGGGTTGTGTTTTTATACAATATGATAAGTTTATAGCATATGCATCCAGATAGCTTAAGGTATATGAGAGGAATTATCTGACTAATGATTTAGAGTTGGTGGAGGTGGTTTTAACTTTTAAGATGTGGCACCACTATTGTATGGGGTACATTTAGATATTTATTCAGATCATAAGATCTTGCAATATGTGTTTACTCAAAAGGAATTGAATCTCGAGCAGAGATGGTGGCTTAAATTGCTTAAGGATTACGACATGAGCCTTCATAATATCTAGGTAAAGCTAATATGGTTGTTGATGCTCTTAACAGGTTGTCCATGGGAAGCATATCTTATGTGGATGAAGAGAAAAGAGGGTTGGTGAAGTATATTCACATGTTGGCTAATTTAGGGGTTTGTCTTTTAAAATCCGAGGATGGGGGAGTGATTGTTGAGGAAGTGGTTAAATTATCTCTTGGTCTTGTGGTGAAAGAGAAGTAGGCTTTGATCCCATACATATGTAGATTCAGGATGGTATGGGTCAACAAAATGTTATGGCTCTCAAGATTAGGGGAGATAGTATTCTAAGGTATCAAGAAAGATTGTGTATTCCTGATATTGATGTATTGCGGGAAAGGATGTTGACTGAGGCTCATGATTCCAAATATACATTTTATCCAAGTTCGACTAAGATGTATCATGACTTGAAGGAAATGTATTAGTGGAATAATATAAAGAGAGATATGGTAAACTTTGTCGCTAAGTACATGGTTTGCCAACAAGTTAAGGTTGAACACTTGAGGCGTGGTGGCATATCTCAGGAGATAGAGCTGCCCATGTGGAATTTTGACATGATTAATATGGATTTTATCACGCGTCTTCTATGGCTTGGCAATCAGTATGATTCAATTTAGGTCATTGTAGATAGAATGACTAAGTCTGTTCACTTTTTGCCTATGAGGACTAACTACTCAGGAGAGGATTATGGTTCGTTGTTCATTCAAGAGATAGTCAAGTAGCATGGATCACCTGTGTCGACTATTTTCGATTGAGGTAAATAGTTTTCCTTACACTTTAGACATTTGTTTAAGAAAGGTTTGGGTACTCAGGTGAACCTTAGCTTTGCTTTCCACCCTCAAATGGATGTACAAGCGGAGCAAACTATTCAAACCTTGGAGGATAATCCAAGGTCCTGCATAATTTATTCTAAGGGGAGTTGGTTGATCACTTGTCTCTTATTATGTTCTCTTACAATAATAGGTACCATTCTAGAATTCAGATAGCTCCTTTAGAGGCTTTTTATGATAGGAGGTGTAGGTCTCCTATTTGGTGGTTTGATGTTGGTGAGACTAGGTTATTTGGTCCTAATTTGGTTCCCTAAGCAATGGAGAAGCTGAAAGTTATTAGAGAAAGGCTTAAGACTACTCAGAGTTGCCAAAAGTCTTATGCAAATGTGAGGCAGAGGGAGTTGGTGTTTGAGGTTAGTGATTAGGTGTTCTTAAAGGATTCTCCTATGAAGGGAGTCATGATGTTTGGAAAGAAGGGAAATTTAAGTCCCCTTTACATTTGTCTATATCAGGTTGCGAGGGTAATTAGGAATATTACTTATGAGTTGGATTTTCCTAAGAGTTTGGGCTCTCTTCATCCTATTTTCCATGTGTCTATGCTGAAAAAGTATGTGGGTTGATGATAGGCGTATTTACACGCCTAAAGCACCTTAATTTACCCATATTTTAGCTAAGTTTTGAGGACAAAATATATAATTCATGACCTTTTAGTCCTTTTTCTTGTAAGTGAGCTAACAAACGTGATTAGCAAGTTTTCAGGTATAAATGATGAAGATTCCATCACTTTACGGATAACTTGACGCCAAAGGATGCTTCACGAAAGAAGGAAAGCAGCGTTTGGACGCCTATGGACTGAAAGTGATGCATGGATAACTTGTCCCGGGCAACAACAACATTTCTAAAGACTTTGGGG
This sequence comes from Capsicum pubescens, assembly GCA_030864215.1. Lineage (NCBI taxonomy): Eukaryota > Viridiplantae > Streptophyta > Magnoliopsida > Solanales > Solanaceae > Capsicum > Capsicum pubescens. The sequence goes on from CM061549.1 coordinate 253,180,876, forward strand.
ATCAGCAGTAACTTAGTAGGATTAGGATAAGGATGCAGTAACCTAGTAGGATTAGGATAAGTACGCAGTAGCCTAGTAGGAATAGGATATGGGTGTTATAAATACCCTATTTTGCTGAAGCTTTTTATCATTCATTTAACTCACTCATTCATTAATTCAAGTTTTTCCATTCGACTTTTGCTCCTAATTCACGTTACAATATTCTGTAAGTCTAACACAGAGAACTCGACTCTCTTGAGAAGAACGGCTAGGGCAAAACTTTTGAGAGCTTTTGACGCCATATCACTTCCATCGCCAAGATTATTCTAGGTTGTGGTATGATGATTATATCTATTGGGATTTCCATTGCACTCATGAGTAGCTAAACTTCTCTGTTAGGGTTATGGAAGCCTTATGATATACTATCTATTGCTATGAGTTTGTGAATTGTTGATACGTATGCTGCTTATATCATTACTCTCTTCATCTTAATTGAATTCTTGTGGTTTCAAACATATAGAATACGCCAGTATAGCATTAACTTGTTCGAAAGAAAAGTTACATGTCTGGAAAAGAGTGAATCACAAGGAATAGGTCTACCAACCCCTGTTTAAAAGTTAGTGCCGTAACTGGATTAACCTCTAGGAGAATTCGTACCATTAGTATTCGCTTTAAGCTCGAAAGAGTTAAAGTGATATAATCCTTGATGGTCGAAAGACACTAGGGTTTACCATAGAATACAAATCTCTATAAGCGCATGCATGTCTAAATTCCGCATAACTCATAAACAATAGATACGTAAAACTCATAAGGTGGACATAACCCTAACTTACAATTCTCATTGATTAAAACCTACTAAACATTTCATTTTTCTTTGTTACTTTGATACTCTTAATTCACACTACAATTAAATCCCCCCATTTTCGTAGAATTTTCGATCAACAGTCTACTAATCGTTGCATACTTAGTGACCAAGTATTCACTGTGGGATTCGACACCCAACCCAGTTGGGTTCTATATTTGACAACGACCGCTTACACTCTTACGAGAGTTGTAGTTTGAGCGTTATCAAATTTTGGCGCCGCTGCCGGGGAATACAGTTGTCAACTAAGTTTGTGATAGTTACTAGACCCTTTGGTCAAAGATTCTCGTATTTTCTTTTTAGTTGTTGTTTTTGTTTTTGTTTTATTCAGGTTTGCTTGAGTGCATGCCAAACACTCGAAGTTCAGGTCAACCGTTATTACCTATAAATCCTGAACCTCAACTTATTGGCAGAATGGATGCACAACGTGATATTGACAGAAGGGCGGCTCAACAGGAGCAAACTAGACTAGCTGCACTGGCAGCTGCTCAAGTGCATCAACAGAATATTGATAACCCAGGTCGGGCAACAAATCCTAATGATGAGGACCTGGGTGATGACGAGTTACTTAATCCACGGCGTGCAGAAGAGGTGGCAGCACCTGTGAACAGAAGAGATCGTCAAGCTAGAATGAGACCTGACCGCTGAGCTATGCAGGCTCCTTTTGATGATGATGATGACGATCTCGATGGAGATGGTGCCACAGGGGCTATTATTCCTCCACCCTTGGCACCCGGAGCTAAGTTCAATATCACTAGAACCATGATTCAGTTATTGCAGATCAAGGGGTTATTTGGTGGACTCGCAGGAGATGATCCGAATATGCTTCTGATCAACTTTATTTCAACATGCAAGTCGTTTGACAATCCAGGAGTTGGGCAGAATGCAATTCGGCTGCGCTTATTTCCATTGTCTCTGTCTGGGGAGGAAACTCTATGGTTGAACGGGCTAACTCCTGATTCTATTACTAATTGGAGGCAACTGAAAGACGCTTTCCTAGAAAGATTCATTCCGCCATCCAAGAGAGCACAATTGAGAGATGAGATCAGCAATTTCCGACAGCTTCCAACTGAAGCTCTCCACGAAAAATGGGAGAGGTTCAAGATGTTGCTTATGCGGTGCCCAAACCATCAGATGACGAATATCCTTTTGATGGAGATATTATGCAGGTCTTTAAACTCAGTGACAAAGCCAGTGGTTGATAATGCTGCAGGTGGGTCATTCATGGACCTTACTTTCATTGAGGCAAGTGATATGTTGGACCGTATGACAAAGCAGAGTAGAGCCTGACATATCAGGGATGCTGAGGTAGCAAGCTCTACTTTATCTGTTGGCATGACTGCAGATCAAAGGCGTAGACAAGAGGAACGTGACCAAGATATGGCTCACATGAAAACGCAGATGGATCTTCTTACCAAGAATTTATTATCAGGGAAGACCGAAAAGGTTAAAGCCATTGTATCACAGGGAAGATATGATTCCGATTCTGAGGGGGAAGCAAATTACTTGAATAATCAGGGGGGTTTCCGAGGCAATGCCCAAGGAAACCAAGGTCGGAACTATTATGATAAATCTGGATACAAGGACCGCGATAAAAGTGGTTGGAAGAATAAGACTGACAGGAGTGGTTTGTATGTTCCTCCTGTAAATCGTGAGGCTGTGGCGTCTAGCTCTGGGAAGATGTCCATGGAAGATATAATGGCTATGCTGTTGAAAGGAGTGGAGGCAACCAACATAGGTGTAACCAAGGTAAAGAATGATTTGTCTTCAATAAATCAATTGGTTGACTCGCATTCTACTGCAATAAAACAACTGGAGCAACAATTGAGTCAATTATCAGCGGCATTCAACCAAAGAAAGGCTGGCACGCTACCCAGTGACACTGTGCAAAACCCAAGGAATGAAGGATCGTGTATGGCTATTACTACCCGGAGTGGTAAAGTGTTGGAAAATCCATCTAAAGGTAAGCTGGTAGTTTATGATATAGCGGATAATGTTATTAATGCAGAATGTGAAGAGGACGAAGAAGCTCAAGAGTGTGTTCATGATGTCACCCCTAGACGTCTGCAGCCTGAAAAGATTGATAGTTGGAAGCAAGGTAAAAAGAAAATGGTGGAGAAAACTATTCCCCTTCCACTACCACCTTTTCCTCAGAGACTGAAGAAGAAGGCTGACGAAACTCCTGAAAAGGTTGATAATCGGAATCAAGATAAAAAGGAAGTGGTGGAGAAAATAATTCCCCTTCCACCACCACCTTTCCCGCAGAGACTGAAGAAGAAAGCTGATGATACCAGGTTCAGTAAATTCATGACTATGTTGAAGCAGCTGACTATTAATGTTCCTTTGGTGGAAGCGCTAGAGCAGATGCCCGAATACGCTAAATTTATGAAGGATCTTTTGAAAAAGAAGCGGGCAGTAAGCTATGAGCTGGCAGATAATGTTCATCATTGTAGTGCAATCGCTACAAGATTGCTAGTTCAGAAAAAGGCAGATCCTGGTGCTTTCACTATTCCTTGCACGATTGGATCGTTGGATTTTGCTAAGGCATTATGCGATTTGAGAGTTAGCATCAATTTGATGCCGCTATCCGTGTACAGAAAGTTGGGGTTGGGTGACCCTACACCAACCAATATGCGGCTCGTGATGGCAGTTAGGTCGGTAAAATGACCTGTGGGTATCTTGAATGATGTATTGGTGAAGGTTTCCACCTTCATCTTTCCTGCAGACTTTGTTATTTTGGATTGCGAGGTGGATTCTGAAGTTCCCATAATCTTGGGGCATCCTTTTCTCGCAACTGGAAGTGTGCTTATTGATTTAAGAGCTAATGAGCTTTTATTTCGGCTGAATGACGAAGTGGTCCATTTTGATGTATGAAAATCGATGAAGCAGCCTAGAGATATGGATGTGTTCTCGGTAGCTGATGTTTACTATGAGGATGAGAAAGGATTATCTGTAGAGAAGCAGCTTACTGTTGAGCCATTGTCTGCTGTGCTGTTGAATTTTGAGCATGAGGATGTTGAAGAATATGAAGAAATTGTTTGTGCTCTAACAGGAATAAAGTCCTATTCTCATGATACTAAGAAGCTGGACCTTCACCAACAGCGAAGACTTCCATTGAATATCCACCAGTGCTAGAATCGAAAGAGCTCCCCCGTCACCTAAGGTATGCATTTGTGGGAAGTGGAAATACACTTCCGGTGAGTGTTGCGGTTGATTTAGGTGAACAGTATGTAGAGGCTCTCATCTCTGCTCTGAAGAGGTACAAGAGATCCATTGGTTGGTCTATTGATGATATAATTGGAATCCCACCTGGGATATGTATGCACAAGATTCATATCGAAGAAGATTGCATGCCTACAAGTAAGCATCAGCGTCGTCTGAATCCATTCTGAAAACGATGCCCCATCTATCTCGATGAAGTCTAACTAATCGAGATAGCTATGTAGTGCCGCGACAATAAATCAAGCGCTTGGTGGGAGGCAACCCACCGTTTTTAATTGTTTTGTTTTCTTAAGATTTTGTCGAGCCACGATCAAAACTAAGGCGCTTGATGGGAGGCAACCCATCATTCTAATCGTTTTTGTTGTTTTTGAGTAAATGTAGGTGCAAGAGGTGTAAAGGAGGAGATTGGTTTCAAATTTTGATTTGGAAGTATTGCATGTTGAAGGTGGTAAGTTAGGAATGAAGAAGCAAAAGGCTATGGGTTAGGCATTTCCTATGAAAATATAGGCAAAGAACAAGGCAAGGCCTATGTAAATCTAGGCCACGAACAAGGCAAGGACTATGCTATGGCCTAAGCTCTCGGATTCTAGAGTGCCATAGCATAGGCGCCGCCTATGCTCAACAATGCCATAGCATAGGCGCCGCCTATGCTCAACAATGCCATAGCATAGACGTCGCCTATGCAAAAGCCTTTTGTCTCTGAATCTAGTATGCCATGGCATAGGCGCTGCCTATGCCTAACAATGCCATAGCATAAGCGCCGACTATTCTCAACAAGGCTTTGTAAAAGGCGCCTCCCATGCCAAGCATAGGCAAACCATTAGGCGCCGCCTATGGTCACTTTTGGTCTCCAAATCCGATTCCAAATGGGTCAAAACCCGACCCAAGCTTGTCCTATAAATAGAACCTTAGTCTTAGAACAAAAATGCATTGCAACTTCAACCTAGGCGCCGCCTACCTATTCAAAATCTCTCAAAAATTTTCCTTTTGCTCTTTTACTTTGCAAGAACATCTTCCGAGGCCATCAACCAAGTAAGTACTTCTTTGTTCTTCTTTTATATTCCGTAAGTACTACACTACTACGCCTATAATAAATTGTTAAATCTTGAAGTAGTATTGGTGATTTGAATATGGTTGATTTGTTGTGATACAGCTAAGTGAGTGAAAGAATACGTAATGATGCTCTTGATTTGGTTCCGACTTGTATTTGATTGTTATACACTGTCATACTTTTGCGGAGTCGACATGGTGAAGTTAAGTGTATAATCTTCAAAATTGAATGCTTGAATGTTTGAATGACTCGTTCATCGAGATAAAGATCATGATTGAATACAAGCATGAGATGTTGTGATTATTTCTATACCATAACTTGATACGATCTCTATGCAGTAGTCTTGTTCAAAAAAGTGCATTAATTCAAACATGAGAGTATGATCAAGATTACATGAAATAGAGTTGGAAAGGATAGTTAAGACGACATGAAAGTATGACTGTGCTGAACATATTTTTGGAACATATCGCCCAAATGTATGACGATGAAGTCTGAGTAATCGACATCTTTCACTTAATTAGTTTGTCACAACAAATTAAGTGTGGGGTGGTACCACTACTGTTTGTTTGTCAATTGTATCTACTGAGATGAAGCTAACATGACTATTATTTTAATCTCAGGTACAATGGAACCAAAAGTAAGACAAGGAAAAGAAAAAATAACCACTTCACAAAAAGGCCAGAAAAGGGGACGAAAATAGCAAGGTGAATCCTCCTCACTGCAAATACCTCGACGCGTGTACGGGATAAAATGGGTCCTAGAGGAGCAAGGAAAGGAGTGGTACAAGAACAATAAAGTAAAAAAATATGTTCATGTGGAGTTGATACAAAAGAAGAGCCTAGCAAAGAAAGAACCCCGCATTTTGGCTAAAATCATGGCGCTACATCTTGATTTCATTTTCTAAGATATGGGAGAATGAAATCTTGATCTAACGCAAGAATTCTATGCCAATTGGTCCCCAAAGACTACCGGAAGTGAAGATTCGGGGCCAAGTCTTGCAACTGAATGCGAAGTTCTTCAACTCTTTTCTGGGTCTTCCATCTGTGGATCCATTACCACTCAAGGAGATTTATCGCAGACCTCCATACAGGGAAATCAGACACAAACTATGCGGAACAAGATCAATGGCACGGTGGAGTCGTCACAAGGATACCGGTCGGCACAATACCTTCCCGTATGCCTCCTTGAACAGAGAAGCTCGAATATGGTTGCGGATAGTCAATTATTTCCTGATTCTAGGGTCACAATACACAAAGATCACACGTGATAGAGTGTTCTTGGTGTACGCTTTGATGACGAACATCCCCATCAACATTGGGGTGATTATTCGATCTTCAATGCGTAAGGCCAGGCTGCACAAGAGGTCCCACTTCAGCTTTGGCAATCTGTTGACTGCGATATTGAGGAAGGAGGACATTGAAGAGGAACCTGCAGATCATAAGCTTCCACACAACCCGAAGAAGGTTGACCTCACAAAGTTTAAAGATGCTGAATCCATGCATGGCGTCAACCTAACCACTGCAGAAAGACATGCTCGCGACGAAAGCTTCTCCCGCCATTTATATAGCATGATGAAGTTTACCATGATGAGCGGGGGTCGTGTTCCAACTTCTGCAGAGCTCCAACAGTTGGATTATGACTACCCAATGAATGAGCATGCGAGGGCGATGTGTGGAGTAGGTGTATATTTTGAGGAACCTCTTGATGACGACATGCCAATCGATAATGATCGACGAATGCCAGACTCTGACGTGGAGGAGAACTCTGATGACAACGACTCTGATGATGATTCCGATGCAGGGGGTATGCCCCAGACATAGAGAATGAGTCTGACTAATCAGGTTCTTCTTATTTATTTTCCACTGAGGGCAGTGTGTCCCGTCTAAGTGTGGGGTACTGGTATTTGTATGCTATACTTTTTTGTCTGCATTTGCATTTATTCTAGTTCTTGTTTGTTTTAATTAGTCGTAATTAGTTAGTTTAAATTTTAAATTTTTTAGATTTTGCATGAAATTGTTCTGATAGACGGCATGGTAGTATAACAAGAGTTTGCGCTAAATCATTACTATTGAGACATTTAGGCTCTACATGTGACTCACTGTGTGATAATTGTGTGGTTTAATTCATTCATCTGTTGGGTCAAGAGTCTATACTGCTCCCAATAAAGTTGACCATGTGCCTTGTGTGTGTGAGGATATAGTATATTCTGTGTTGTGACTGATGCTAGAACTTGCCTTGTGTGTGTGTAAAGCAAAATAAAGAGTGTGAGTTTAGGAGATGATTTAGGCATTTCTTTGGCAGCCTGTGATTGTTTACCTTCTGTTTACCTACCCGTGGACATTATCCTAGTCAACCCTTTTGAGACTTTAAGCCATTTTCTTTGACAGCCTCATATGTAAGCCTAATCCATTTTTTTTTAAGACCATAATTTGATCCAAATTCCTAAGTGCTTTAAATTGTGAAGTCATGTGACAAAATAAGAGGAAATTGGGTGAGAGTGATGCCTTAAAGTGAATTGGTACTTGAATTTGTTATAAAAAAAGAGTGGCTATCATAGAGGTGTGTTATTAAAAAAAAGAAAAAAAAGAAATAGAAAAACTAAAAGATAAATTGTGTTTATGATTAAATAAAAATATAGTTATGCTTGAATGGCAAAATAGGTGAAAAAGGGTGATAGATGAAAGAAAGGTAGAAGGGTTGATTAAAATAGAGTGTTAATGGCATAATGTGATGTATTAAAGCACTTAGGAACATAGTCACTATTTCTGGCCAAAATAGTCCTACCCGTCCCTTAGCCTACATTACAACCTGTAAAGACCTATTTGATCCTAAGCTTAACATTCTGATATTAGTAGAGCATTACACTAAGGGCAAGCCTATGGTCATCAGTTGCAACATATGAATTCTTTGTGAGAGTGAGAGTAAGGATAATCTTATACCCATGTTTTGAAAAATGAAATACTTGTGAGTAATTATGGGTGATATATTTTGAGACACACATGGTTGATGAGTTTTGGGTAGTCTTGTATGATTCTTTGTGCCTTAACTATTGAATATGAATTAACCATCATCACGAGTCTATGTTGGAGGTTGAATTGTTTCTAGAAGTGATTAGAAAACTACTTTTTGTTAATAATTGTTGTGCCTGTCTTGATGAATATTTTGTGTTGTTACTGTGAAACCCTAAGTAGATATTTATATGGACATGATATATTGTTCGAGGAAGAACAAAGCTTTAAGTGTGGGGTGTTGATGATAGGCATATTTACACGCCTAAAGCACCTTAATTTACCCATATTTTAGCTAAGTTTTGAGGACAAAATATATAATTCATGCACTTTTAGTCCTTTTCCTGTAAGTGAGCTAACAAACGTGATTAGCAAGTTTTTAGGTATAAATGATGAAGATTCCAGCACTTTACGGATAACTTGACGCCTCAGGAAGCTTCACGAAAGAAGGAAAACAGCATTTGGACGCCTATGGACTGAAAGTGATGCATGGATAACTTGTCCCGGGAAAAAACATCATTTCTAAAGACTTTGGGGATTAGCAGTAACTTAGTAGGATTAGGATAAGGATGCAGTAACCTAGTAGGATTAGGATAAGTACGCAGTAGCCTAGTTGGAATAGGATATGGGTGTTATAAATACCCTATTTTGCTGAAGCTTTTTATCATTCATTCAACTCACTCATTCATTAATTCAAGTTTTTCCATTCGACTTTTCCTCCTAATTCATGTTACAATATTCTATAAGTCTAACACAGAGAACTCGGCTCTCTTGAGTAGAAAGGCTAGGGCAAAACGTTTGAGAGCTTTTGACGCCATATCACTTCCATCGCCAAGATTATTCTAGGTTGTGGTATGATGATTATATCTATTGTGATTTCCGTTGCACTCATGAGTAGCTAAACTTCTCTGTTAGGGTTATGGAAGCCTTATGATATACTATCTATTGCTATGAGTTTGTGAATTCTTGATACGTATGCTGCTTATATCATTACTCTCTTCATCTTAATTGAATTCTTGTGGTTGCAAACATATAAAATACGCCAGTATAGCATTAACTTGTTCAAAAGAAAAGTTACATGTCTGGAAAAGAGAGAATGACAAGGAAATAGGGCTACCAACCCCTGTTTAAAAGTTAGTGCCGTAACTGGATTAACCTCTTGGAGAATTCGTACCATTAGTATACGCTTTAAGCTCGAAAGAGTTAAAGTGATATAATCCTTGATGGTCGAAATACACTAGGGTTTACCATAGAATACGAATCTCTATAAGCGCATGCATGTCTAAATTTTGCATAACTCATAGCCAATAGATACGTAAAACTCATAAGGTGGACATAACCCTAACTTACAATTCTCATTGATTAAAACCTACTAAACATTCCATTTTTCTTTGTTACTTTGATACTCTTAATTCACACTACAATTAAATTCCCCCTTTTTCGTAGAATTTTCGATCAACAGTCTACTAATCGTTGCATACTTAGTGACCAAGTATTCCCTGTGGGATTCGACACCCAACCTAGTTGGGTTCTATATTTGACAACGACCGCTTACACTCTTACGAGAGCTGTAGTTTGAGCGTTATAATGGGTGACCCTTCTTTGATAGTTCTTATTAAGGATGTTAGTGTTTCATATTCTCTATCTTATGAGGAAGTCCTAGTTAAGATATTGTATGGGCTACTTCGTAGATTGAGAACTAAGGATATAGCTTCAGTAAAGGTGATTTTAAATAATCAAAGGTGGAAGAAGCTACATGGGAAGCTAATGAAAATACGAAGGACAAATATCCATTATTGTTCCCAACCTTGGATGAAATTGCTTGAGGTATGATTTTCATTCCCCTATTTTTTGGCATCTCGAATTATTCAAGGATTTTGGTTGTATTTTTTTTTTTGTGCTAAGGGTTCCCCAACTTCTCATTCATGGATGAATGATCCTAAGAGAGGGGGAAGGGGGAAGGGGTAATATGACTCCCCGGATTCTTGTACTTTAGACCCTTGGAGAGCTAAGTAATTAAATTAGCCTAAATTCTGAAGGGATGGTGAAACTATAAGTGATCACGACCCTAATCATAACTCATTTCTAGTCGTAAGGAGTCGTGATAAGAATTGGTGATCATAACAGTGAGTTTTCTTAGGTTTTAGTTTTTTGGCATCGAGTCTAGGGTACGATAAATTGTGTGACGTAATGAGTCATTAGAAGGGACTCATTGTCCAAACAGTAAGGTCACCCAGATGTTCTGCCTTGATCACGAGTCTTTTTCATAACTTGTGATGATGGATAATGAGTCGTGATGAGTGACTCGTGGTCATAACAATAAGCTACCATAATTTTGATCCCCCAAGAAACGACTTCAGGAAATGACTGATGATCAGTCGTCACGAGTCATTAGCCAAATCGTGATAACTGACACTTACTTTTTCTGCACATTTTAATTCGGTACTTTTAAGTCTTTTCATTCCTTTTCACTTTTCCCTATGACTTAAAAACATCTAAAAGGCCCTTTTTCCATCAATTATAAAAATCGAACACTACTCTCCCCTCTTTAACTCCCAAAGCAAGAACACTAGGGTTTTTATAAGGGATTCAACACCTAGGCTCAAAACTTCAGATTTTCTTCAATTCCTTTGGCATTTTAGGCATGTCTCTGATACCTAAATTGAATTTTATATTATGGTAATTTTTAATCATTGTTCATGTTGTTTTAATTTTTGTGTTTGAAATTAGGTTGAGAGAATTTAATGGTTATTACTCGAATTGTATTTCCCACGGTTTAAATGTATTGTTACTTTTGTTGATGGTTTTGGGGGCTGAATGGGTGAATGGTTATAATGATTGGAATGGGGAACATGAGTTTCCCCAAATTGTTGGATTTTTTGTTTGGTATTAGAATCAACCTCAACCTACCTTCATAACTTTGGTTTTGAACATATAATTTGGATGATTTAACATACATTTGGAACCTTTCATTACATTAAAGGTGGAAAACCTTGGTGATAATGGTTTGGCTTTAAATGGCAGTTGAGATTCGAATAGTTAATTGCATTGGTATGTCATACTTATATAAGCTTGCAAGCATAATTGGTTTGACGATCCATGTCGGTAAATTCCTTAATAAATGTCTCTTGGGTTAATGGATGGGTTTATGTGTAAAATGGTTTTAAATAAGGTTGTGTATCTCACTGTGAAGGTGAAGTTTTGGTGGACTGACACAGGAAACCATGTTTTCCGGCGTGGGGATCTATATGACTATGTGCTTGGTTCACACATTATATTTTTGGGGATGGCTAGATCTTTGGTGTCTTTAGCCCTTTCTTCGAATTCCTCGATCCGTGCATCTATCATGCACTAGGACCTTTCAACAGGGGCAGCTGAACCTGTATAGCCAATGGGTTCCCTTAGGAATGATAGAGCTACACAGTCCTATATATGTAAGTATAAATGTGTGCGTATGGTTTTAACTAATTTTGGACATGGTATTATTTTATCACTTTCCCTGAGTTAACTGCCAGTAGTTATTCCATTGACATCCCTGGATGCTACAATGTTTCATAATGTAGGGTTCTACGATTTTTCTGTTTCTCCTATGACTTATTAGGTGATTCGGTTCGTTAGTTGGTCTGCTTTGAAGTGGTGAGCCCCCATTTTTTAGAAGGCCGATCATTTCTTCAATATGATTGTTTCCTCAATATTCCATTTTTGATTCTTTTGGCCATGGTCGGGTCCCGACCTAATTGATATTCTGGTTGTTAGAGGCTTTTATGGACAAGTGTGGATTGGTTGTTATTTTGGCTCTTAGTTTTCATCTGAGTTATCTATAGATCTTATGATTATGTTTGGTTAGCTTCTATAGAATTCATTTATTGTGTTCTAAATGTTAGGAAAATGGGGTGGTCTCCGACTCACGGTTAGATTGAGATACCCATCATGAAAAGGCCCTGTTTTGGGTCGTGACATTGTCTATTCTTGATGTAATGGGCTATAGGAAAAGATCTTAACTGAAGCTCATGCGAAAAAAAATATGGTTCACTCAGGTTTGACAAAGATGTATTACGACTTGAAAGACATCTATTGGTGGAATAAAAAGAAAAGAGATATGACAAATTTTTTTGCCAACTGTATGGTCTGCCCACAAGTCAAGGTTGAGCATTTGAGGCCAGGTGGTACTTCTCAAGAGATAATATTATCAATATAGAAATGGTAAATGATTTACATGGACTTTGTTACCAGCCTTTCGAGATCTCGAAATTAGCAAATTCTATTTGGGTACTTGTAGATAGAATGACTAAGTCTGCTCACTTCTTGGCTGTGAGGACTAACTACTCAAGAGAGGATTATGCCAAGTTGTTTATTCGATAGATAGTTATGTTGCATGGGGCTCCGGTGTCCATTATTTTTTATCGAGGTATGGATTTTTATTATCATTATGGCCTTTTTTCAAAAAGGGTTAGGTACTCAGGTGAACCTTAGTGCCGCTTTCACCCATCAAATGGATGGACAAGCAAAGCGTACCATTCAAACTTCAGAGGATATGTTAAGGGACTAGTGTGATTGATTTCAAAGGTAAACGGGTGGATTATTTACCACTAATTGAGTTTTTTTTGTAACAATAGTTATCATTCCAACATCCATATGGACCCCTTTAAGGCCCTTTATAGTAAAAGGTGCATATCTCCGATTGGGTGGTTTGAGGTGGGTAAGACTAGGTTGTTTGGACCTAGCTTGGTTCACCAAGCGATGCTGAAGGTAAAGGTTATTCAAGAATGACTTAAGACTACCGAGAGTCTCTAAAAGTCTTATGCGGATATGAGGCGGATGGAGTTGGAGTTTGAAGTTGACGACTGGGTGTTCTTGAAGGTTTCTCCTATAAAAAGGGAAGACTATTCCTCATTACATTGGTCTATACTAGATTATAAGAAGGATTGGGAATGTTTCTTATGAGTTGGAATTACTGGTGATCTTGGCTTTGGTTCATCCCGTATTCCATATATCCATGCTCAAAAAGTGTATGGGTGATCCTTCCATAGTAGTGCCAGCTGATGATATTGACATTAAAGATTCATTATCCTATGAGGAAATCCTAATTGAAATCTTGGATAGAAAAGTTTAGAAATTAAGAACTAAGGAAGTATCTTCGATAAAGGTGCTTTGGAGGAACCAAAATATAGAAGAGGATACGTGGGAATCGGAAGAACATATGAAAATAAAATACCTGTTTTGGTTTCCTATATTGGGCAAATGTTCTTAAGGTATGCACCTTATAATTTGCTTTCTACATTTTTAGTTTATTTTTGAGTCCCTTCTTATCCTTTTCCTTGTATTGTGTGTAGGGTGTCCTAGTCTCTTATTAGTGGATGAATGATCGAAGAGAGGATAATGTAACACCCCGAGTTCTATGAGGTCTAAAATGTGTTAAAATGAGCTTACGTAAACCCCTATCTTAAGAAGAAAACACTTCGGCTAGAGTTTGGGTGCATTGGGGGAGATTTGGGACATAAAAATGGACCATGCAATTTGAGGGACATTTCACATTGGCCCCACTTTTAAGGGGACCCCCTAGATGGATTGCTTCCTTTCCCTCGCACCAGCATCGGGCCATAGAGGAGTAGTCACGTGTTGGTCCTTTGCACCGGGTCCGCAGTATGACTCCCCTTCTTTTATCGACATGACTTTTTTAATGGATTTTAAGGCAATTTTGGTCCCTTTATGTCCTATAAACACTCATACCCTTACTTAACCTATTTCTAAGCCTTAAAATATCAATATTCTCTCAAAAAGGGTCATTCTTTATTCCAAAGCTAAGGTTGAAAAGCAGTGAGGTTAGGGTTTAAGATTAGAGCTTCTGACATGACTCAACCTAGGGTCTTTTCGTAAATAGGCATCCTAAGTCTAACCAGGATCGGGGACCCCCCCTATTACCCTACCCAACCATCTATATCCAGCCTTAGATGGGCTAAATTTTGAGTATATAACAACATAGAGTAAATGATATCATAAAGACTCTGGGATAGGGTCACAACCGTGACCGACCCAACTGAGTCAACCCATACCAAATCAACCATCCAATTGTACCAAGACAAACCAAAGGCAATAAATCAGGCCACAACTAAAGAGGATGCCAAAACATAATATCATAATAAATCCAAAAATGTAATATGATGGAACAGTGAGAAATCATGTCCGATGATGCCAGCCTCCCAGCTTATTCAAATTCAAAGGCCAACACCAATAGCGATCCCACCCATACAAACCCCTAGAAGTATTAAAAAACCTCTATAAAAAAGAGTAAGCGAATCCGGTTGGGACATGCCCCCAACCATGAAAAAAATCAATAGCCATAATATGAAATGATACCTTCCGAAAGGATGAAAGCTCACTATTTTGGTCTAAATGTTGTACCCGAGTCAATCATTATGTAGGAGGAGTCAAACGGTTGGTTTCTACCTAGTGTGGGTAAACAAACGCAAGTAGACAGGTTAGCGAGTGACCGCTAGCATGAATCTAGGGATAAGGATAAAATAATTCCAGTTAAACAATAAAGTAAAACCATCCAATGCACACAAACATATATATATATATATATAACCATGCCGAGAAAGGGGACCAATTTTAGCATGAACTTAAAACCTTTACCTAGGTTGTGTAGCTTGGCCGTCCTAAACTACTTATGGGCTATATGGGTTCTGCTCTCCCTGCTGAAAGGACCCAGTCCATGTAGCCTCACGACCAGGGAAGTATCCCATGGGATGACTTTTACACCCCCCAATAGTGTGACATCATGCACACGGTCCACTAAGACCAATCCTTATATCGGCAAATATGAATTTCCAGTTTTGGTCACCCCAGGACCGCCACCTTCCACGACTTTACTACATACCCTGCCATTAATGCCGTATTAAAACTAGTTTTAAAATAACCAAACCATTATTTATTGTTTAACCAAGGCCAATATTAGTGGTATTGCCATACCACCCCTTAGTTGCAAGTAATATCCATAGCCAAACCATTTAGATTAAGGGGACTTTTAAGTTCCCTTCCATATGCCATCTTAAACCACATGGGATACTTCCATGTTCCCCACAAGAATAAACCATTTAACCTT
Source organism: Capsicum pubescens (assembly GCA_030864215.1). NCBI lineage: Eukaryota > Viridiplantae > Streptophyta > Magnoliopsida > Solanales > Solanaceae > Capsicum > Capsicum pubescens. The sequence continues at coordinate 253,196,103 of CM061549.1, forward strand.
TAGCCTTTTCAAACCATTTAAACCATGCATAATTCCTTTACCAAGTTTAAAACATGTAAGAGTTATTTTAAAAGAAGTCAATGCAATGAACATATCTTTATAAGCATTTTATCAAACACCTTGAGGGCATAGTATAAACAAAACAAATTCCTAACCATTAAACCATTTCCATGCAATCAAATTGTCCGAAACCACTATTAATGCATTTAAAAGCATAAGTAAAACCGTAGGACACCATAATCAAAAAGTTAATGTCAAAACCCCCAAATAATAGTTGAAAACCATGTTCATAAAATAGTAAAACCATTAAATCAATCATATAAACCATGCCTTTGGTTAAAATTACAATAAGGGAAGAGAATCATGCTTTATACTGAAGAATTGATAAATTATGGAGTGTTTTGGAATAGTTTCTAAGTATTAATGAATAGAATAGTAGGGTAAATAACCTCCTAAGTGTATTAGAAGTCATAGTTCCTAATTAGAGTAAGTAGGAAAATATATAGAATGCCCCCACTTAAATCCCTTAAAAACCTGTCATAGGGATACGACGACCCATATGAGTTGTACCCTCCAGATACGATCGGTACCCACCACTCATATCTAAGAATCAACCGTTGGATCAAACAGTTTCCAGTATATGACTCACCCTACCAAGTTGTAACCACAGCATATGATCCATATCCATAACCCGTATCCCTGGCAAAATAAAATACCAGGAGAATCAAACACTGCCTACCATACGAGTCCCTGATACAAATCGTACCAAGCCCTATGACTCATACCCATAAGTTATACCCATTCTATTGACCAAAACCATCCCTCCAACTAAAATAGATTAGAATTTGATAGGATCGTACCACTCGTACCCCAACATACGGCTTTTACCCATGAGTCGTATCGGGTCCAGAGAACAAAAATTCCAAAAAAATTTCTATGCGTTGAGACCCAGGATGTTTCAAATTCTTTTCTTGATATTCTCGAGAAATTTCTCTTCAAATAAGGCATGTTTTACACACCCTATTTTAATTATTACATAATTGCATCAAACTAAATAATTTCTTACGTGTTCTTGAATGCATGATTAAACTAGGGGTTGAGGGTTTTGGTTGTTTTATGCTTTTATGGTTTTACCTTTGTTTTAATGGTTTTTATTTATGGTTTAAATGGTGTATTATGAATTGAATTGTGTCTTATGATAAGAGTGGAATTTCGTGATTGGTTTCACATTGATTATGGATTTTGGTATGATAATAACAAAAACCCCAACCCTATTCATAATTTGATCTTTGAACAAGGATTGTAAAGAGTTAAACTCATCTTTCAAAAACATTTCATTGCATTAAATGGTAAATGGATAAAAAGTTTTTCCTACGATTTTGGTTATAAATTGGAATTTGGAGTCCAATGGTTAAATGGTTATGGTAGAGTATAATTAGAATAACTTGCAAGTCTATTAGTATGTCGATACCAAATTCAGATATGCCTTAATAAAATACTCCATGATTTGTGGTATGTGTAAAATTATTTTAATTTGGCTTAAGGAGAATTATGTACCTCACTGAGAAGGTGTAGTCCCGATGGGATCAACATTGGAAACCATGTTTGCTGATGTTTGTGGTCTATGTCCCTTGTGTTTATTTTAAACATTATATTTTGGATGGCTATGTCTTTTGTGTATTTAGTTATTCCTTGGTGCATGCGGATAATATGGATTGGGCCCTTTCGGTAGGGGAGACGAACCCATTTAGTCAGTAGGTGCTTAGAAGGTCGGTACGAGCTACACTATCCAGGCTTAAGTTTTTGAATGATTTTTTTCTTATCCCTTGCCATATACGGCATCATATATAGATATATACATACATACATAAATATATTTATATATAATTGATGTGCATGTGGCTTATGATAGCAGTTTTGGTAAATGCATTTATTTTACACCTTTACATGGGAAGCATGCCAGTACTCATTGTACTGACCGTCCCCATATGCTACATAATTTTATGGTGTAGGTTCTAAGGGATTATTTGGTGACCCTGTGCAGTATTAGGTTGTTTGATATCCCAGTTATTCGGCTTTAAAGTGGTGAGCTCTCCATCTTTTGAAAGTCCTAGTTTCTCTTAGTTTTAATTTATTATTATAGTAATTTTGGATTTCTTCTTTTATAGTTGAGGGAATGTCCTGAATTAGTTGGTATCCTTTAGATTAGAGGCTTTTTTGGACAATGTTGGGGTATTATTGGTTTCCCCTGTTTATTATTACTATCATGCTCTTGAGGTAAACATAGGGTTTATCTCAGGTCGTGGTTGGCTTGGGATGGCCGTCATAGCCAAGATTTGGTTTGGGTTGTGACAAGTTTCATAAAAGATTACTATAGAGTCTTATATTGTTTCCCACAATAACTTCACCCGTTTTTCTAAGAAATCTCTCAATGTGGTTTTTGTAGAGTGAAAAATGATTTATTTGGATGACTTAAAGACCATATTTAATAGTAGACAAAGCAACCTCTAACTCCCACCTTTATTTGTAATGTCCCGTAGCTTTAATGAATTTTGACGTTCTTAAATAAGCTTCGATGAGGCTTGTTAAGTTAGGAAAATGGGTTTAGTTGAGTTTCAGACCTTTGTTAAATATTTTGATTGATCGAATTGGGGCCTTAGTAATTGATTTCTTGGAGTTTTGTGACAAAGCAAGAGGCCAAGAAAAGAAAAATTTTGGGGACCAAAATAGTAAGGGCTTCTGAAAACCCATGCCTCAGACCCTAGCCTCTGTGATGGAGGCGTGTCTGGGAGGGGTAGCCAGCCATGTTGCTCTTCATTTTTTGATGCGTTTCCAAGGTTCTTTTGATCCTTTGCCTAATGGAAACCATCGCCACCTATTCTAAAATGTCCATTAGTCATTTACTTTCCCTAAATCCCAATTAAAGCACCCCTCTCATCCCCACAAAATTCTAAAACTCATGGTTTTAAGAAGCAAAGTCTTATGTTAATATACAAGGTTTGTTCACTAAGTTTTTCATCAAAACATATATAGAAAAAGTTTTTTCAAGTAAATATCATGAAATAATAATTTTCTTCTTATTTAGTATGATTTTATATAATTTATAAACTAAGGTTGTGATTTAATTAATGAGATACAAAAGACTCAAGCCAAGATGAAAGATTTAATTACAAACACTATGATTAAGAGAAACAAATATTATTTATCCATTTATCCCCTTGTTGTCTCTAGGATTTGATCTTCATATCTATCGCCTACATTGTTATAGGCCACCCCATGTATTTTCCCTCCTTATATTGAACTCTAGTATCAATAAATTCATGACAAATCACTTTTTCTATAACTTAACCCTTCTATATACATATCTTATGATAAATTTCACTATGTCATACAATGAAAACTCAAGAATTGGATGATGAGTTTGAGAGTAATTCTCGTCATGTTGTTGTCCATGATATGATATCCAGGTTAGTTGATATTATTGGTTATAAGTCTAGCAAGGGTCTCTACATAGTCGATAACTTCATTGATATATCTTTAACCATTACCCATTATCTTGATAGGAGTATTTGTTATTATGACCGGTTGATATAATGACCTTCTTTGTTTTTATAGGTAAATCTCTCATACCAAATTTTGGGTTAAGTTAATTCCCGAATTAGAAGTGAGAAATTTCAGGATAGGCTAGGCTCAAACAAAACCTGAATGAGGTATGGTCTAGGACAATCCAGGAGTAGATTGGGATAAGGTAACTGAGTTTATCTTGATTTATGTTACTAAGGGAATAAGAAATACATAGAACTTTTCAGAATTGAGTTCGGGTAAGTAAAACACTTGGTATCGATTCCAACACAAAGGGGTTGATTTTTAATGTCATGGTTTAAAGGTGTGTTGTGAAAAAGGAAAATCTAGAAGCATTCTCAACTTTTTGCCTCGTAGATGTTTCTATAGAAATGTGCACATTGCTATAGTGACATGCTCAAAAGTGGAATAAATCCTGCTAGGGCGATGATCAAACCCTGTCAATGTCACTATAATGACATATATCACTATAGTATTAGGGTATATCACTATTTGAGTAGAAACTTCCCAAAATCATCTCATTATTTCAAAAACACATTTTGGGGAAGGTTGGAACACTCCACATTTTTTGGGCTAGAATTCAAACCATCATTCCTACGTATATAGACCCTAACCTAATGATTCTTTGTAAATATAAGTGTGATGGTAAATTCTTTAGTGTGGGAACATCTTTGAAGAGGAATTGAGATCATAAAATTCTACTAATTCAAAGTCGAGATGAGAACTTTTCTACTAATTGGGTATTAGTGAACGTTCAAACTTGGGTCAACTTCTAATGACTATTAATCCTAGAATATAACAAGTTAGGTGACTAATGAATATCAAATGAAATATCTTTGACTCTTTTATCCAATGGATTCGATTTCACCTTAATCCGATATCAGAGTAGAAAGTTATGCTCATTTTACTTTGGAGTGTCTGTCTGTCAGAAGTTGATGACTAAGTTGACGAGTTGTCAAATAGGTGACGATTAAGTTGATGAAACTTCAATCCTAGTCATCAACCTTAACCAAAAATGGGAAAAATCATGCTAGAGTTGACGACGAGGGTAATGGGACTTCGCTAAGTTGACGGCTCATCAACTTAGTTGTCATCTGGGGATTTTCTGCATTGTTTTGTTGCTTTCTTTAGGGATATTTTGTTCTTTTCCTCACCCCAAAATCCCCCCTCCCCCTTATGAGTTAAATCCTCTAATAAATGTTATTGTTCCTATTCAAAGTCAGTTTTAAAATTTCATTCTCCTTTCCACTCTCAAAGAAAAAAGTTAGGGTTTCTTTCAAAACTTATACTTTCAAAGCTTAGATTCAAGATATTTCAAAGTCTGTTCATCAAAAAGGTATGTGGAACTATCCTAAAATTTATGGGCATAAGTATGTTTATTTTAATTATCCTTATTATTCATGTATGTAAGTTAAGGCTTTGAAGTTGATTGATAAATATGAATTTTAGAACCCAAATCTTATGATAGAATTATGCATTTACCATGGGGTTTTCATCATGTTTGATATTTTTATTATGTATATATTATGGGTATTTAAATTATTTGAAGAGTATGCATCATGAACCCCTTTTTATGATGAAATTTATACTTACTATGGGGTTTTTCATAAACTTGAGTTATTCATGTGTATATATGTTATAAGTCTTAAGAAGTGACTTACAAGCATGATTTACAAAATTTCCTCTCTCATGATTAAATCTATTGTCATAATATCTTATGGGTTGTTCAAATGGATGACTTAAAAGCTTGAGTTTAAATGCTTTACCATCAATTATGGATTGACATTGTCTTATGATCCATAGAGAGGGTGTTTTCTTGCTTTATAAATGTTCTTTGTGTTAAATGGAAGAATTGTATGTGATTGATGAAAGAGATGGACACGCTATGCTAAATCCTTAAAAAGAGAGTGGTTTTATATAAGTTTTCATATGCTTGGAATAAGAACTCTCTTTTGGAATGTAAATTTTTTTAGTGGTCATTAACATTCTTTTGAATGAAAATGTCTATGGATATGATTTGATATGATATGGCTTACAATTTTAGGTATGATGGTACCTTTTATGGGATGCCCTTAAAATGAAAGAAAAGAATGTTTATAAGCATGAAACATGGTTTTAAGAGGCTAAAATTTGGCTTAAAAAGAGTTAGATGGTTACCCCAAGAAAGCACGAGTTGAAAGACTCATCGTTGGAAACTGTGATTTGCCAACACGGGATATGGTACGGTGCTTTGTGATCTTGAGTACCTTTGATTCATGTTATCCCAATTTAGGACTATTGTGAGGAGCCCTGCTTAGTGATTGTCTACACTACCATGACATGTTGATTTGATTGGGATTATGGTACCCTGCTTTGTGATCTTATGTACCCCCTACAGACTACGTACCCTAATTGTTATAGAAAACTTGAATTAAAAGCTTGGCCACTAAGTTAAGGGCAGATTCCATATAGGTCATAGGATTTTTTAGATGTAGGATGTACCATCTAGCTCAGAACTAAAAAAGGAGAGTTGAGTCTATGTTTCAACAAGAATGTTTTGAATAACTTTAAATATTGACTATGTCTTTTATATATATTATGCTAAATTTTTTCAACAATGCTCTTGATTATTTTACATGAAATATATCTTATTTTTAGATTATTCTGCATACCAATACATTCCAAGTATTAATCATCCTTGTGGAGACTATATTTTCTCATAATGTAGGTTTTGAGGCACTGTCCCATTACCCATGACGTCAGTAGAATATTTGGATATGACAGAGTTAGCAAGCCATCCATATTATGGAAGAAATTTATTCATATGTTGACTTATTTCAGTTTATGGTCCATCTAGGGGCCTTGTCCCAGCCTAGACATGTAGTTTTTATTAAAGTCTTCGGGGACGAGATTTGATTATTGTATTGTCACAACTTTATTGATGCATTTTAATTATAAGATCACATTGAATTTCATTATGTCTTACGCACTTCTATTTCATATGAATTATGCTTATGATAGTGTGTTAAGGGATCTCTCAGGACTTCATGGTCCGGGATGGTTGTTGGGGCTAAGGCCTCAACTAAAATCGTGTCAAGATTGGTATAAGATCATGGTTCATGGTCCTAGGGTATATCTACAAAGACTTATCTAGTAGAGTCTTACTTATAGGTGTGTTGTCTCTTACACTTATAATCAGGAGGCTATCTGGTATTTAGGTGATGTTTCCCATTATTTCATACTCTAGATCATGCAATAGTGTTCTCCATATGAAAGTCATCCAAACCTTTCTCTAATTTTATAAGATATGCCACATTATCGAGGCAGTACAAGTTCAAAAGTTTAGATTCCTAATGATATAGTCCTTTTTGATTGAGTTATCCATAAAGTTATGAAATAGCACAAGGAATTAAGAGAAGTCCATTAGTTTGTCAAGTGTATTGACTAATTGTGTACTCCTATCTATATCAATCATACATTTGAGCCTAAGGTAAAATGTGTATTCAATCCCTTTTCAAAATGTTTGGTGCAGATGTCATGCTTAAGGGTAATGATATGTAGTAGAATGTTAGAACAGTATTTCCACCCAAGTGGTAGTATATGATAAGGTGTTATAATCTATGAGTAGTAAGATGGTCCCAAAGTTAGTAGTATGAAGTCATACGTTTAGAAGTCAAAGTAAGGGTAACTCTTGAGTGAAGAAGGTAGTTTTGGTTGGCTAACCTTTGAGTAGAGGGTGGTATTCCTTTTATGGTGATTGGGTAAAGTTGTACCACGATTTATAGATTTATGATATTTAGAAGAGAATGTGATTAGGTATTATAATTATAATTTAGTTAAAATAGGGAAAAAGCTCATAATGATACTTAGTATAGTAGTAAAATAAATCACAGGTTATGACTGAAGGGGGTAGATTGGCTTGTAATTTATAATTTTGCATTCAAATGGGAAATCTAAGAAAGTGGAACCTAGTGATGATTATATTATTTTGAAGGTAGTTGGGATGTATGCATGGGTAAGTATATATGATGTAAGAAATTAAAATATGCTAATAGATCGTAATAGGTTATAGTGTAAGAGCAAGGTCGACTGCTCTTATTATTTGACTTTACCCCCGGATGCTCTTTTTCTAGTAGTTGTAAGCTAGTAAGTAGTATGTGACAACGTGTGTAATGAATATTAGGGTGTAATACTAATTTTGTGATGAAAAATGTGCTTGTATGTTGTAGTTAAAAGAAATAAGGAATTTAGGTTGATTTCCCCTATTGGTGGACTAGTATATAATGCGGGGTGTTTCATCGGTTGTCATGATTTGTGCTAGACACTAGTTTTGGGCTTTAGATGTGGATTGTGGTGGCAAGAATGTTAACTCGAGGATAATGATATGACAATTGTGGGAGTAAGTTAGTAGGCTTGATTTGATGTGTGTCATATCCTAGGTTTGCAACTTCGAGAAAACTTGAATGGAAAATGACGATATATATACACGAGGACTAGTGATAAAATGATGAATTATGTTTGAGTCATTAGGTGGAAGAGAGCGTTAGGTATATAAGAATAAGTTGAAGCCCAGGTAGCATGTTGTTAGATAAGGTTTTATGTGTTCCTAGTTCATGTTCTTGAATTTCTTAGTATGGAAAAGGCTACAGAGTTGCTATATGGTGTTCTGTAGAGCTGATGTACTGACCTGAAAGTGCCCCCAGGACGTCACACGGTACATGAGACTACGAATAGTCCCAATCTAACCCTTGAAGCCTACATAACTTAGAACTTATAAGAAAAGAAAACTAACATATAAAATCTGATGATAATCGAATCAATATATTAACTGAATGTCTTTAACTTGGAAATATTTAAACAGACACTTTTGAACTTAAAACAGAATCAGTCGGACAAGCTTCTACTTCTAACTAGAGAGACACTAGGACAGACCCCAGCTGACCCGAAAACAAATAGAAATCAAATAACTGAAACACTTCATCAATATCAAAGTCTTATAAACTGGGTCCTCAGACTATGAGGACTCACCAAAAGTTGAGATGTAGGTTGTGATGCCGTAGTCAATCATGCTACTAGAATTGAGCACCAAAACCTACATTATACGATAATGTAGCACATATACATATATGTGGGTCAGTACCTCTGAAATGTACTTGGTATGTGGGGGTGAATGCATACATAAAACAATAACTCAATATTAAGATAAACTTTCAATAATGCATACTAAGTGTAAATGACTCACCTTGAGGTTGAATAAAACAAAGACTGCAAAATCATAAATATAAGTAATGAAGCATAAGAATAAACTTTGTGAGCCATAACACTTAGTTCTAAAAGCTTTACTTTTATTTTTTTTAGGGAGGTTCTTATAACCTACATAAACCATGTGAGCTACAATGGAGTCCATCATCTTACCAATATCGGGGAGAGCTATTCTACCATTTCCATTGTAATAGAACCTTAACTTAGTGATCACTATAGTTAATCCATATTAGGACATAAACTAAAGGTGGCAGGTCGTTCTGGGGCATGTGACCTTGGACTCATACCCAACTCGGTGCTAAATACTACTCCCATATTACTTATATGCTCACACTTCAAGAAATCCACCTTAAAATAGCATAAATGTTAATATACTACAAACTAATTATGCTTTTCTTTGCTTTAAATCATAAGTAGAGTAAACAATTGTGGATTTCAAGCCTTGTCATTTGAATTGAAAGATCAAAACTTTCTTGTAAACTTAGTGTTTAAACATAAGCCTTAAATCTTAGACTTGCTTTCATGGAATTGTAAAACAATATCATGCTAAAACTCAATTGAAATACTTTAAACAATGCTTCAAATCAAACTCATGGTAATTCAAATTATTAGAGGGAATTCTACAAGTCAAAACATAATTAGATGATAACAAGTATGCACTTTAATACTTCAATCTCATAGTAATTCAATAAAATCAAAACAAAATAATGTGGGAATGAACCCTAATTGCAAATCATATAACTTTAACTTTAAAATAAGTTTCGGGCACAAGGATGGAAGAATATCCTTTTTCATAAACCCCACATATCTTAATTGAATGGATTCTTAAAGAAATCTTGAAACTGGGACATAAATCATTGTGTTCTTGATAGGAAAACCTTGAACTTTTTTCTTGGGGAAAGGGGGAGGGTTTCAAGTGAATAATTTTGATGAAGATGAGCAAATAATGCCCTCTTGAATGTCCCAAATTGTTTTTTGGACGACTTGGGTTGAGGTAAAAAGACCCAGCGTCCCTTGGCCTCTTTTTTTATTATCAAAATAGAAATCATGGAGCAACACCTAGTTAGGTTAAGAATCCCTCATGACGCGACCCCTAGTTGGGTGGAATAAACCTCGCACGCGGGGCTATCGCGACCCCGTAGTGTCTCTAATGAAAATGGTTATAACTTTTCGCTCGAGTATCAGATTAAGGAAAAATTGGTATCGTTGGAAAGATAACTAAATTTTCTATCATTTTATGAGTATTGATCTGAAAAATTCAACAAATGTCAAATTTAACCATGTTAAAAGTTGACCCTTGTAGAATCAAATACAAAACTTTTGTCGAAGCAAATTCTCTTAGCTCAACTTTGATCTAAGTGATTCCTATGAATATTTTTCACCTCATAAGCACTCTTCTCACTGGTATAATTATCATGGAACATATATTTAAATTTAAATTACTGGATTAGAGTTTTGACACGTAGGAATGATGATTCAAAGTCTAGCTCAAAAATGTGGGGTGTTACATTATGTCCCACTTGGAATTATTCATCCTAAAATAAGACTTGTAAAGATGTGATACTACGAAGACTGAGAGTCTATACTAAACAATGATAAGCTGAAAAAAGGTCAAATAACTGGGTCTTAAACATATTACATGGGCTGAACTAATTCCATGAAAGCATGTTGTGATATAAGAATAGTTGTATAGCTGACATAGTGAGAGGAAATAGTCAATCTAAGAAAAACTGTGACCTCAAGTTGAGTCTAAATTTTTGGAGAATGGGTGAGGATATTGGGCTCACATATCTACTTTTGCTTCCCAACTAGATCCCTCTACTATCTGATTACAATATTAAACCTTAACCAAAAAATCTTATTTAATTATTAGCCTACTAATCTTACGATCAAGAATCTCAACTGGGAATTCTTTATAGGAAAGGATATCCTTAACATTTACACTTTCTAAAGGAGAAACAGGAGATAAATCACCAAGCCATTTCTTTAACAAAGAAATATGGAATATCAGATGAACTGATGCCAAATCTGCAGGCAACTAAAGCTCATAATATACCTTCCTAAAACGGTTCAAGATTTTATATGGGCCCACATAGTGGGGACTGAGCTTTCTTTTCTTGTCAAACTTCTTCACCCCCTTCATAGGAGAAATTTTCAAATAGGTAATGTCACCAGTCTCAAACCCAAGGTAACTGCTCCTCACATCTGCATAAGATTTCTGATGGATTTGGGATGCCTTCAGTGTAACGCCTTGAGACTACCCCCTAGATGTCACACGGTGCTTAGGACCACAAGTGATCCTAAGCTAACCCATGAACTGACATACTATCAAGAAAATAATTTAAATATGTATAAAATATTTTAGTTTAATATGCAGAAACATAACATGATGAACTCTAGGAAAAATACAATACTGATACAATTTTACATTCTGATAAAACATAAAAATGGACCTGAAATTATATGACTGACTTTGACTGACATCGATGAAGCCTCTACTATATTAACTATAAATAGTAAGGATATGAATCCAACTACCACTAATCAATATATATATGTAAGAAAGTAAGGTACATGAATAACATCTAACTGAAGTCCCCAAAGTATGAGGACACATCACCTGCTGATTGGAATCTGCAACTGTCTGATCGTGATAGATGGACTATACCTGAACTGGTACCTATATTATTAAACAATGTAGAACATAGATGTATATGTGGATCAGTACTTTTGGAATGTACTGAGCATGCGGGGGTGAATGCATAAGTAAAACAATAACTCAATGTTCATATATAACTTATAAAGAATGCATGCTAAGTGTAAATGACTCACATTGGCTTGAATAGCTAAAAATCATAAAACATGATAAATAAAGCATACTGTATAAATCTTGGGTGCCATAACACTTAGATTCTAAAAGGTGTACTTTTACTCTTTCTGCTAGTGGAATAAGTAGCACTGAAGTTAAGTTTGTTTTCAAATAATGTAGGCTAAGTGTAAAAATGACTCAACTTTATCATCTGTAAACTAAAAGATGAAATCACATAGCTAATGTCTTTTGTAAAATAGTATCTGAATAAAATTGCAAGCCTTTACACTTAGTTTCTAAAAATTGTTCTATTATTCTATTTTAGGACTTAGGAAGGTTATTCTAACCGACATAAGTAAGATATCATGGTGTCCAACGTCTAGTTCTCCTAAGGGAAAAACCTCACGTTGGGGAGAGGTGTCATACTTTTGCCAAGGAGTATAACTTGAGCTGAGTGATCACAATCTGTAGTGCATCCATATAAATAAGAATAATTTGAATCTGTACCTACGCTGGCTTGTAGTTCTGGGGCATGTGATCTAGGACAAATATCTAACTCAGTGATAAATACCACTCCCTTTAATCTATATGCTTATTCTGTAGGAAATCCACCTTAAAACTAGCATAAAGATTTATAATGAAAACCAGTTATGCATTTGTTTACTGTAAACTGTAATAAAAACTATAATGTGGATTCCTTATCTAAGATAAGGATCAAAAGATCAAATCTTTCTCAATATCTGAATAAAAGCTAGTCATAGGGTGCTTAAAAGTAAAATCTTCTTGAAATATCAATACTTAAACTATGGGCTTAAAAACCGATGCTTTAAAATCATGTCAAATCATCACTAAGTTCATGCTTAATAATCAAAATCTTGAAATTCTTTAACAATTCTAGTCAGGATAGTGAAATTCAATTCTCAATGTACATAAATCAAGTCATACGCATAAGTATGAGAAAGTAGAATGAAATTCAACATTTAAATCAATGGTAACATTATAAAATTTAAATATTGATCTTTGTGTATGAACCCTTGTAACACCCCAAGTTTGCACCCTAGACGTCACACAGTTCTTACGAACCCAAAGGACCACAAGCAAACTCATGGATGGTACCTACTATAAACACTAAATAATAATACTGAAATAATATGGATGTTAGGCTAAAATTCCATAAGGTTCATAATATGAATTGATAAATATAGCAACTGATAATAACATCTGAAAACTGTCTAAACTAGTCTAGTCTGAAAAGCCTCTACTGAACTATCTGAATGGGGAGTTGATGGGACAATCCCCCTAACTAACTCTGACTAATAAAATACCAAATCTACTGTCATACTGAAATAAATAATATCCTCGATGGATGAGGACTCACTACTGAATCTGCTGCTGCTAACTAAATCTGGATAAGCACAGTCAGGAACCTGAGCGACCAAACCTATGATATGAGACTTCATATCTCAAGAAAAGATTATGTGATCAGTACTTGGAATGTATTGGTATACTATAAGAGGTAAGGCTAATATTCATATGCTCATATTCATGAACATTAACTGACTAAATGATATGAAGTTACTTAATGAGGGTACATAGAGAACTAAAACTGTTGTAATCACTGAGTATGCAATACTGTGCATATACGTATATACATGTTGTGTATCTGAGATTATATTATTACTGAGTACTGAGTTCTATTTGCTGAGTAACTAATATCTAAGATTACTGACAACTGAAGTATTGATAAATGGGTGACTATTTCTGATAGTCTTGAATTTATTGAACTTAATTGAGTTCTATGCTAAGACTGAAACTGAAAATGAAACTATGGAAGGTAATCATCTAACCGACATACCCCTCTCTAAACTGATTTGGGTCCAACCTGTAACCTAAGTTTGAAGGATGTCAATACCGTGTCATGGGTATAGACACTAGCTGTGTGGATCCACTGAAATATTGTCCCAAAGGATTAAGGCCCTCTGCTGGTAGGTTCCCTGATGAGAACGGTATTACCCTCAAATGGCAGGTAAACACCTTATTAACCCTCAACTGGCAGGTTGATATCTCAACCTACGCTAGCTGTGTAGTTCTGATATGCAAGGACTACTACTAAGGATCACACCTTCTACTCATAGGTGATCCCCCATCCTTTGGTTCGCTTTGCGCTGAATCCTATGCCTAACTGAATGACACTGATTATTAGATTGAACTTAACTAGACTATGTTTCACTGAGTTCTGTAATTGACTGAGTACTACTTTTCATGACATTACTAAGACTATTATGTAGCTACTATGATCTTGGTAAACAACTATTTTTTTTAGGTATTGATACACCAAGGACTCGATAGCGTCAATAGTAAAACATGGCATAATCTTGAAAGCACACTAGCTAGTTACTTAGTCATGATTCATTCATTGAGACATTTTGTCAAACACTTCAAGGCATGAACTTATACATGAATGGAAATACCTGCTAACATGTCATGATTGTACTATTTAATTAACATTGTCATTCTAACAAACACTTGGGGAGAATGATTATTTTACATAATAATAAACATATATAAATATCATGGCTACAACATTCAACTTATAAATTCAAGGATTTAACATGAGAATCGCATAATTCATCACACATACTATCTTAATTTCATGAAACTTGTAATTAATCATGGATTGAAGACCATATAACAATACACACATGAACACAATCCCACTCAAATATGTAATTCATGAAATATCAATCTTGTCTTTTGAAAAAGGATTCTTGGGCTCCATGGGTGATAAGGACCCATAGATGAACATCTAACATTCCTGGGAGGATGATTTCTTGAAGTTTCCTTGTGGAATTCTTGAGGATTTCTCTTGATTCTTGGAGGTTAGGGTTATGCTAATTGAGAGAATGCTCTTGATATTGGGGGAAATTGAATAGAATAATGACTTAACTAGGTTATTAGGGGTTAAATCACTTGTTTTGAACTGATCTGGGTTATGGAAGAAGACCCAAATAACCCTAAATTAAAGTTAATTTTTGTTACAAAATTTCCATTTTTGGTCATCACCGCGTGTGGTGGCATCGCGGTGATCCACTGGAAGTTGGCTGAAACTGTTTGAAAATGGAAAATTACAAAAATGGACTTTGGCGCAACGTGGTGGAATCACGTCGGGCTACCGAAAATTGACAATTCTGAAATGGCACCATAGCGCGATGTGTCACTATCGCGATGCCTCATTGGAAAATGACATATTGGAACTGGAACTTCAGCGCAATGTGCTAGAATCATGGTGTCTCAGTGGAAACTGAAGAATGCCATTTTAACGCTCACCGCGATGAGGTGCTTCTCAATTTGACCATACTGTTTCACTAAAAGATCCATAACTTCTCACCCGGATATCAGATTTGTACCAATTTATGTTATTGGAAAGGTAATTCAATTTCCTACCATCTGATGGGTCTTAATCTGAAAAATTCTATATGTATTGAGTTTTATACATAGAAACTCTCATAAACGAAGAGAAGAACTAAGTTAGGAGAGTACGGGGATTAAAATATCTCCCCCTTAAGAACATTTATCCTTGAATGAGTGATAAAGTAGAGAATACTGATAGATTGAGTTTACATACTAAGAATGCATATCTAAAGCATGATTATATGACTGAAAGTACTGATAAACTAATTTTTCATACTAAAACATGATTACATGGCTGAACTAATTGACGAATGAATGACTGTTATGAAAATGATATGCGATGGTAACTTATACCAAGTTTATAACTGTAACTGAACATGGAACTGAGTAAATCTAAGGAAGACTATTACCTCAAGCTGAGTTTGAGTTTACGGAGAAGAGGCGTGGATACTTGGTCTGCATATCTGCTTCTGCTTCCCAAGTAGCTCCCTCAACAAACTAGTTCCGCCAAAGAACTTTGACCAAGGGAACTTCTTTGTTCTTTAGTCTGTGAATCTGATGATCGAGGATTAGGAATGGAACCTCTTTGAAAGAGATATCATTCTGAATATCTATGCCCTCTAAGGGGACTACAACTGCTGGGTCACCAATGCATTTTTTTATCAAGGAGACATGGAATACTGGGTGCACTGAAGCTAGTTCTGAAGGCAACTCAAGATTGTAAGCTACCTTTCTGAAATGGAGGATAATCTGTAAGGACCAACATATCGTGGACTGAGTTTACCCTTCTTGATTAACCTCTACACTCCCTTCATGGGAGAGATTTTCAAGTACACAAAATCGCCAATCTCAAACTCGAGATCCTTTCTTTTCATATCTGCATATGATTTTTTTCGGCTCTGAGCTTCCCTAAGCTTTTCTCTGATCAACTTAACCTTCTCTAAGGCATCAAACACTAAATTAGTCCCTACTACAGTGGACTCACCTATCTCGAACCAACTAATTAGAGACCTACATCTCCTACTATAAAGAGCCTCAAATAGAGCCATCTGAATACTGGATTGATAGTTATTATTATATGCGAATTCGATCAAAGGCAAGTGGTCATCCCAACTTCCTTTAAAATCAACAACGTATTCTCTTAACATATCTTTCAGAGTTTGAATGGTCCTTTATGCCTTACCATCTGTTTGAGGGTGAAAAGTTATACTGAGGTGAACTTGGGTTCCAAGACCTTTTTAGAATGATTTCTAAAAATAAGAGGTAAACTGGGTACCTCTGTCTGAAATGATGGATGTTTGGACTCCGTGTAACATGACCAACTCTCTGATATAGAGTTTCGCATAGTCCTCGGCTGAATAGGAAGTGTGGACTAGAAAAAATGAGCAGATTTGGTCATCCTATCTATGATAACCCAGATCGAATCATGTTGATGAAGTGTACTAACCAAACCTGTCACAAAGTCAATGTTAACTTCTTCCCACTTGCATATGGGAATAATGAACTCCTGCATGGACCCACTGGGCTTCTGGTGCTCAATCTTAACCTACTAGAGCACTTATCTACAAACTCTGTGATATCCTTCTTCATCCTACTCCACCAAAATATCACTCATAAATAATAGTGCATCTTAGTGGCCCCTGGATGAATCGAGTAACATGCACCGTGCACTTCTTCTAGAATTTTTTTTTCTTAACTAAACAACACATGGCACACAAAGTCTACCCTGGAAATGCAATACCCAATCTCCCCCTTGGGAGAAAACCTCTACTTTCTCTTCTCTGACTGACTCTTTCAACTTAAATAGACTGGGATCTCCATCTTACTTTTCCTTCACTTTGGAAACCTGAGATGATTATGAACTATTTTGCATCCACAAACTACCTTTTGCTGAATCGACTAAGCGGACACTTAGTCGGGTAAGCCGATAAACTTCCTGAACTAACTTTTTCTTACCATTCTCAACATGAGCAACACTACCCATAGACAACTTACTGAGAGCATCTTCCTCTACATTGGCCTTGCCCAGATGATATAGAACACTCATATCATAATCTTTCAACAACTTTAATCACCATCTCTGATGCAAATTTAAATCTTTCTGAGAGAACACATACTTCAAGATTTTATGATCTATGAACACATCTACATGCGTCCCATACAAATAATGCCTCCAAATATTTAAGGCAAACACAATAACTGCCAATTCAAGATCATGGGTAGGGTAATTCATCTCATGGGACTTAAGCTATCTAGAGACGTAGGCTATGACCTTACCTCTTTACATTAGGACATAACCCAAATCAACTCTAGATGCATCCCAATACACAACAAACCCTTTTGAATCATCTGGTAACGTCAAAACTGGGGCTATAGTGAGTCGAGTATTTAACTCCTAAAAACTCTTCTCACAAGAATTTGACCACTGAAACTTGACTTTCCTCTGAGTCAATCTTGACATAGGGGATGCAGTAGATGAAAAACCTTGAACAAACCATCGGTAATAGTTATCCAAACCTAAGAAACTCCTGATATCTGATAAAGATATGGGTTTGGGCCAGTTTCTCACCACTTCAGTCTTTTGAGGGTCAACTCTAATGCCATCATCAGTAACAATATGACCAAGGAATTATACTAACCTTCCAAAAAATTCAAAATTACTGAATTTTGCAAGAAATGGATGGGCTTTGAGAGTCCAAAGTACAATTCTAAGGTGATCTATGTGATCATTTTATCTACGGGAATAGACAAGAATGTCATTGATGAATAATATCATGATCATATCCAATTACTGCTTGAACACACAATTCATTAAGTCTATAAAGGCTGTTGCGGCCTTTATTAGACCAAAGGATATGACAAGAAACTCGAGGTGACCATATCGGGTTCGAAAGGATGTTTTTGGAATGTCACATTCTCTAACTTTGAGCTGATGATAGCCTTATCTAAGGTCTATCTTATAAAAGTAACTGGTGCCCTGAAGTTGGTCAAATAATTCATTGATTCTAAGAAGTGGGTATTTGTTCTTGGTTGTAACTTTGTTCAACTAACGGTAGTCTATACATATTCTGAGTGAACCATCTTTCTTACACACGAATAATACTGGTGGACCCCATAAGGAAACTCTGGGTATGATGAATATCTTGTCTAAAAGGTCCTTTAAATGTTCTTTTAACTCTCTAAGTTTATCTAGTTCCATTATAAATGGCAGAATAGATATAGGTTGAGTGTCTGAAAGAAGGTTTATTCCAAAGTAGATTTCCCTTTTAGGAGGAACTCCAGGAATATCCTCAGGAAACACATCTATGAATTCATTTACTATTGGAACTGACTCAAGACTAGGAGTCTCTAAACAAGAGTCTTTGACTTGCACAAGATGATAGGAACTTCCCTTGGATATCATTTTTCTTGCTCTAAGGTATGAAATCAACTGACCCTTAAGCATTGTAGTACTACCCCTCCATTTAAGGATTGGTTTATTTGGAAAATGAATGCACAAATTTTCTTCTACAATAAACTGAGGCATAGTATGAATGGAGCCAATCTATGCCGAGAATGACATCAAAATCCATCATCTCTAACTCTACTAAGTCTGTTGAAGTGACTTTCTGAGATATCATAATCGGACAGTTCCTGTATACCCGCTGAGCAATGATAGTCTGGCCCACTGGGGTAGA
Source organism: Capsicum pubescens (assembly GCA_030864215.1). Classification (NCBI taxonomy): domain Eukaryota; kingdom Viridiplantae; phylum Streptophyta; class Magnoliopsida; order Solanales; family Solanaceae; genus Capsicum; species Capsicum pubescens. The sequence goes on from CM061549.1 coordinate 253,214,823, forward strand.
GAGTGAGAAAGGTTCAGTTAATATTTCTAGTCTGATTTTAAAGTTGACTCCTATGTAAGGAGTTACAAAACACAGAGAAACTCATGGGTCTAATAAGGCAGAAATATGTAAATGAAAGATTTGTAATGTACTAATGACTACATCAAAAGAACTTTCCTAATCTTGTCGGGACTGAAGTACATAGAGCCTATTTGGGTGTTGCCCACTGATGGCACTGGAACTAGAACCCTGCTGATTCGGGCGACTGAACTGAGCTGGGGGCGATTGCACTAACCCTGTGAACCTGACTGAGGACAATCTATGATTCTATGTCCTAGATTGCCACACCTGAAACATACATCACTTCCATCTCTGTAGATACCATGATGGTTTCTGTCGTATTTCTGGCAAAGAGGATTTTTTTGAGCACTGCTGACACTACCCTAAGACTTAGAACCTGGTGCCCTATCTTTGTTACCATTTATAAACTTAGGTTCTGGAGCACTGGCTAAGGATGGAGCTGGAAATAAAGATTTCAGGAAAAATTGGGAATAGTTACCACCCTCTGACTTAGGCTGAGTAAAATTAAAGCCACATATTCTAGATCTCTTATTTTTTCTCTCTTTCTCTTTATTATTAGCCTCTTTTAGCTGCGGATCATGGATCATTATAATGGATATGTCCATCTCCTTAATTAACATTGCAGTTCTGCACTACTTAACAACACTCTTTAATAGCCTAGACATAAACTTGCTCATCCTGGACCAATTGTCTACTACTACATGGGGAGCATACCTGGTTAATTGAGTAAACTTAAGGCAATACACATTCACACTCATTTTGTCTTGCCTGAGATTGATGAACTCTAACACCTTGGCTTTCTTCAACTCTAAGGGAAAGAATCTATCTAGAAAAGCAGTAGCAAACTCCTCCCACTCTATTGGCTCTGCATCTATGCCCTGTCTACATTCCACTACTTAAACCACGTAGGAGATATATCTTGTAGCTGATAGGTAGCTAACTCATCACTCTCACTGGAAGTCACTCCAATAATATTTGTGACTTTCTGCACCTGGTCGAGGAACTCCTGTGGATCCTCTTAAGATTTAGATCTTAAAAATAGGGAAGGATTTATTCTGTTGAAGTCCCAAATCCTGGATGCTGCAGTATTGGCCACAGGGTTGGCCTGAACAGAAGCTGGCCATTCATTCTGAGCTACTACAGAATGGGCTAGAGTGGTGAACGCAGCTCTAAATTCTATATGGGAGACATGCTTGTCCAGAGGATTTGCCTGAACGGGTAGAGGTTCTGACTGGTTTCTTGTTCTTCTTTCGTTGGTTTTTTTGGGAGGCTTGTTCTATAAACGGAAGGAAGAAATGAATTAGCCAAAGATTTTAACTTGATTTCATGCTCACTCACATGACATAAATACTGAAAGAAGGGAAACTTTCCGAAAATGTCTTATAGCCTTTTGCCTATAAGTGTGGTGCGCTACACACCCATGGACAAGAATCTACCTGACGTGGATTTTAGAATCCATTGGACTCTATTGAAACATAGGTTCTGATACCAAATTTTTAACACCCCGAGTCCACACCACGGACGTCACACGGTGCTTACAACCCCAAAGGACCACAAGTTAACCCATGACTGGTACCTACTATAAGCATTGAATAATAATACTGAAATAATGTGGAAGTTAGGATAGGATTCCATAAGGTTCATAATTTGAATACTAATAAATATAGCAACTGATAATAACATTTGAAAACTAAATATTGTCTGAACTAGTCTAGTCTGAAAAGCCTCTACTAAACTGTCTGAATGTGGAGTTGATAGGACAAGCCCCTCAACTAACTCCGACTAATAAAATATTGAATCTATTTTAATACTGAAATAAATAATATCTTCAATCGATGAATACTCACTACTGAATCTGTTGCTGCTAACTGAATCTGGTTAAGTACGGTCAGGAACCTGAGCATCCGAACCTATGATATGAGACATCATAGCGTAAGAAAATAGTATGGGATCAGTACGTGGAATGTAAAGGTATACTAGATGAGGTAAGGCTAAAATTCATGGGATCCTATGCATGAACAGTAACTGACTGAATGATATAAAGTAACTGAATGAGAGTACATAGAGAACTAAAACTGTTCTAATCACTGAGTATGCAATATCTGAGATTATAGTATTACTGCGTACTAAGTTCTATTGGCTATGTAACTGATATATGAGATTACTAATAACTAAATTACTGATTACTAAGGGACTATTTATTACAGTCCTGATTCTATAGAACTGAACTGAGTTCAATGCTGAGACTAAAACTGAAACTATGGGAGGTAATCATCTAACCGACATGCCACTCTCTGAGGTGATTGGGGTCTAACCTGTAACCATAGTTTGAAGGTTATTAGTAACATACCACGGGTACAGATACTAGCTGTGTGGATCCACTAAAATATCGTCCCGAAGGATTAAGGCCCTCTACTAGCAGGTTCCTTGATGAGAACGGTATTACCCTCAACTGGTAGGTAAACACCTTATCAACCCTCAACTGGCAGGTTGATATCTCAACCTACTCTAGCTACATAGTTCCGGAATGTATGGACTACTACTAAGGATCACAGCCTCTGCTGACAAGTGAACCCCCAACCTTGGGTTCGCTCTGTGCTGACTCCTATTCCCAACTGATTGACACTAATTATTAAACTGAACCGAACTGGACTGAGTTTCACTAAGTTCTGTAACGGACTGAGTACTACTATTCATGATGTTACTGAAACTATTTTGCAGCTACTGTGATCTAGGTAAACAACTAGATTTTTTGGGTATTGAATACCCCTAGGACTCGATAGCATCAATAGTAAAACATGGCACAATCTTAAAAGCATACTAGTTAGTCACTTAGTCATGATTCATTTATTGAGACATTTTTCCAAACACTAGCAAGGCATAAACTTATACATGAATGGGAACACATGCTAACATGTCATGATTGCACTATTCAATTCACATAGACATTCTAACAAACACTTGGGGAGCATGATTATTTTATGAAACTTGTAATTAATAATGCATTGAAGACCACATAAAAATACACACATTAACACAATCCAACTCAAACATGTCATTCATTAAATCTTAATCTTGTATTTTGAAAAAGGATTTTTGGCTACATGGGTGATAAGCACCCATGGATAAAAATCGAACATAACTTGGAGTGTGGGGTGTTACATTATCTCCCCCTTGGAATCATTCACCCCTGAATATTGGGTAGGGACTTAATTAAGATGAGAGTACTGAAGAATGGAAATCTCATACTGAACATGTATAACTGGGAACATGATTGCCTAACTGAGTCTGAAACATGATACATGACTTGAATATTATGAAATGAACTGATTTCTTGATACATGTAATGACATATGATTGGTTATAAGTCTGAGATAGAAATAAGAGGGTTAACTTATAAGTACCCATTACTTCAATCTAGATCTTGATTCATGACAAAGAATTAAGAGGTCTAGAACATGGAAACTCAGGGCATTACATGACATCTCCCGCTTGGGATATCTTATCCCCTGGATAACATTGACTTGGCTGAGATACTAACGAAGGACTGAGATGATACACGGGATACTTATGGGATGAATCATTACCTAATATCAAAATCTAAAACTGATGCATGATGCATGAACTGAGGTGAATTTTCAAAGTACATGAAGAAAATAAATTAACTCTTGGGATGGCCTTCTCGCAAAACTTTGGGTAGTAAGACTAAATGGAAAGTTGGAAATCTATAGGAGCTTATCTGCTTGATTGCTAAACTGGATCACATGCTTAATGAATTGGACCATACGGACGGCTCATGCTCAAATGGCATATTTCCCCAACACTTTTCTAAGAAATTCTAATAATATTATGGAGCAAAGAGTTTTGGGCATGATCTAAACAAGACATCTAACTAAGGAATCACAACATTGATACAACTCTATAGCATGGAACATAGACATATAAATCATAAGCTATGATAGAACTACTAGGCCTTAGGGAATGCAACTTCTTACTCTCAACCATAGCAACACTTCTCAAATACTCCCTCAACTATACTACTCCCCTTAAATACAATACTCATTTTATTCAACTTACACTATTCACAAGGGCATTGATAAATCTATCTACTAAAGTTTAAGCTGAACTAAATTCTCTCATTATGATCAATCCTAACTTGAAACCACAAGATACATCATGCTCCACCATAATGCTAGTCTAAGCCACATGATTCAATCTTCCACGTCTCTTCCAGAGCTCACTCGTCACATAACATGCCTTATCACTATGACTAACTCTAAAATCTTATTATGGATTCACTAGCGCATATTGCATTTCTCCACTTACATCCCAACATAACATTCAAGCCTATCATTATAATCATATATGAACTTCAAGGTAAACAGCCATAAAGTCTTACTTCTCCTATTCTCTAAACCTCTATCAACAATATCTTTCTTGCACTATGCTTAGGAAAACATACCCAGAATTCTCAACTAATAATGACATATACCACAGGTTTACCAAAATATTATGTAACGCCCCAATTTTCTCAACCGGAATTCTACACGGTGCTCATGACCCCGAGGGACCACAAGCTAACCCATGACTGATATTTGTACCTGTATACTGCAAATCATGGCATAATAATATGGAATACGTAAAACTGTAAGGCCATAAGGTTCAACTAAATAAAACCATGTCTGAAAATCATAACGTCCATATGGGTGAAAATACCCAAAATAACTCAATCTGAAAGCTAAGTCTGAACGTAAATTTGAATATAAATCCGAAAGCCTCTAAACTATCTGAAAAAGGATTGAAGGAACATGTCTCCAACTAACTTCGTAAAACTAAACTAAAGAAATAAATAAATGTATCAAATCATATTGTCCTCGAATCAATAAGGATTCACTATGTTTCTGCGACTGGAATGCTACCGCTACTGCTGTGCTGGAGCTTGTGTCTTAGAACCTATGGTGTAATATGAAAAGAAAGAACCATAATGCAAATGTGTCAGTACAACTGGAGTACTAAGTATACGAGGAAGGTAGGCTGAACATAAAGGGTTTCATGCATGAATAACACTGACTGACTAATATGAACGTGGGAGTGCAAACATACATATTTAGAAATTGGGACCGTCAATGCGTGATAGCAAGACCTGTAAGCTAATACATAGTCTACTGATAACTTTCATGACTGATACTTAAAGCTGATAACATGGACGACTGTATTTGATAGTCCTGTATATACTGAAATCTGAAGAACACCCTGAGTTCTTTTACTGAGATTGATACTGAAACTGTGGGAGATAGTGTTTAACCGACATGCCCCATATATTCTATTATGGCTAAGCTGGGGTCCAATCTCTGCCCCAACTGGAGAGGTGTCAATACCATGCCACGGGTAAGGACAACTTGTGAGTGACCCTTATCTGGCAGGTACTCAATGAGAACAGTAGGAACCCTAAATTGATAGGTTAAACCACCTCATCAAACCTAATCTGATAGGTTAAGATATCTCAACCTACAATGGCTACGTAGTTCTGGAACACAAAGATGACTACTAAGAATCACACCCTGAACTGGCGGGTGAGTTCCCATCCTTAGGTTCACTTGGTGCTAATCTCTACTCCTATCTGGAGGGACTGGACATGAATAACTGACTATACATGACTTAATCTTACTGAATTTCATTGACTGGCGGAATGTTACTAATATCTGACAACTGACTGAGATCATGAGGTTTTCCTGAGTCACATTACTGACTGAAGTCCATGGAATCATATCTTGAGTTCGGATATCGTGAAACATGACATGACTCTAGGCACACAGCTATAGTTTTTGGGTACGAATACACCCAGGACTCGATTAGAGGAAACAGACACACATGACATGACTTGATCACAAGATTTGAGTCCACAATTCACAATATCATAAGCAGGGGATAGTATACTTCATGTATTTATTCAACATTTCAAACCGTATAGGAAAAACATGGATATATTTTGTGTACATAATTTATATCTTCATTATCATACATGCTTTATACCATAACAATAACAACACATAATTTGAATGAAAATTCATATTGGAGTGTATGGCAAACATGAACTTGTTATTTAGATATCATGAAATCATGTAAATATGAAGTTCTAACATACTAGGCATTTTATCGAACACCTTGCATTCATTATTTAAGGCATAGGTGGGTTTCATACTTGCATTCTATCAATCCACCTAAAGATCATGTTTTTCAACTAACAACATAACTTTCATGAGATATACAGTTACGATACTATTATATAGCAAAACAAACAAGCATAAACATTGGTATGATCATATCACCACAACCAACCAAGCTTTTGTATTTTAATGATTGATTAATGAACTCCACGGACGAAAGGAATCCATGGATGAACACGACGCATACCTTGGAAGGGAGGTTCTAGATGATTGATAAAGGAATTTCCTTGAAATTTGATCTTCAAGCTTGATTGTGCAACCCTAGTTATTTTTCTCCTATGGTGCTCTTGGATAATGAACTTTGAGATATTAATAGGGTTGTAATGTTTTTAGAAGCTATAAATTTCGTGAGGTTATGTTTAAAGACATGTATGGACTGTTAAAAGACTTAACTACCCTCAAAATAACTCGAAAACTAAGTGTTTTCGTGGATGAAATCATAGATGTGCACCGCATATGATATCGCCTATATTTACATAGGCGCCGCATATGATATCGCCTATATTTACATAGACGCCGCATATGATATCGCCTTTGCTTTCCAATGGCCATGTGCGATTGGTTAGGCGACGCATTCTACTTTGAAAGGCCATAACTCCTTGCTTGGGTGTCAGATTTTGATAAAATTGGTATCGTTGGAAAGCTAATTCGATTCTCTTCAACTTGGCGGGTATAAATCAGGCAAAATGTCACATATGAATCATGTTATTCTTGTTCAAAGATGACCATTGCAAAATCGAACACTAAGACTTGATGGATTCAAAAACTCATAGCTTGCATCACTCTAAGCGACTCATATGAGCATGCTTAAGACATCGCAAGCTATCCTATCACTAGGATATTCATTGTAAGTCATGCACTAAAATGCTACTCACAGGATAGGAGGTTACATATGTAGGAAAACTTATTCACTTCCTAGCTTAGAAACATGCGAGGTATTACATATTCCTTGATCTTTTAGCCTTGGATAGAAAAGCATAATTAATATTTTTCAATGAGGTTCATCAACTCTTTCTCATCTAAACCATTGAATATTTATTATCAACACCCCTATCTTAATATTGGAAGAGATCATTGCAGGTCTAATGCATAAGGATCAGAAACATGAAAGAATACTATACATAACTTTGATACTTAACTAAGGCCTGTGGAATAGCACGTCAAAGGTATTGATTCATTAAAGAGATCTAAACTGAGGACATACATGATATAAATCTAAATTTTACTGATCATTAATAGTGTCACATTAGTAATGGAATTGAACATACTGTAAAGCATGAACACATGAGTCATGAGTTGCATTAACTGAATTTAGAGTACATAACCTAAACCCTTAGGAACATTCATCCTCGAATGAGAATTTACTGAGAGGGGATACAAGACAACAGAACCTGAACTGAACATGAAGAACTGAAACTTGATATCATGACTGACATGCTAAACATACTGTACTTGTGCATATCTGATGCATGGACAACTGATACATAAATTCATGACTGAGTATGCAACGGTTAATAGATACCAAGTTTATACTGTAAACATGAACATGAAACTGAATAAGCTTAAGGAGAACTGTTACCTTAAGCTTGATATGAATTGGCGGGGAAGAGGTGCGGATACTTGGTACGCATATCTGCTTCTACTTCCCAAGTATCTCCCTCATGAGACTGATTTTGCCAAAGAACCATGACTAGAAGGACTTCTTTGTTCCTCAATCTATGAGTCTGTAATATAAGATTTCAACTGGAATCTCTTCATAAGAGAGGCTGTTCTGAATCTTGATGCTCTGAATAGGGACAACAACTGCTAGGTCACCTATGCACTTCTTGAGAAAAAAGACATGGAAGACTGGATGGACTGAGGCTAGATCTGAAGGTAACTCAAGCTTATAAGCTACCTTGCTGAAGTGACAGAGAATTCTGAAGGGACCGACATATCGGGGAATGAGTTTCCCTTTCTTGCCGAACCTCTTCACTCCCTTCATGGGAGAGATGTTAAGATAGAGATAGTCATTGACCTCGAACTCGAGATCCTTTCTACGAACATCTGCATAGGACTTTTGTCAGCTCTGAGCAGCCCGGAGTCTCTCTCTGATCAACTAAACTTTCTCTAAGGCATCGAATTCTAAGTCAGGACTTATGAATGAGGCCTCACTAACTTCAAACCAATAAATTAGAGATCTACATCTCCTACCATAGAGAGCCTTGAATGGAGGCATCTAAATACTAGAATGATAGCTATTGTTGTATGCAAACTCAATTAAAGACAAGTGGTCATCCCAACTTTCCTTAAATTCAATTGCACACGCCCTTAGCATATCTTCAAGAGTCTGAATGGTCCTCTCTACTTGACTATCTGTATGAGGATGAAACGCTGTGTTGAGATGGACTTAGGTACCGGGACCCTTTTGGAATGCTTTCCAAAAGTGAGAGGTGAACTGGGTACCTCTATCTGAGATAATGATAGTGGAACACCATGTAACCTGAATAACTCCCTGATATAGAGTTTGACATAATCCTTGGTGGAATAAGAAGTATGGGCATGAAGGAAATAAGTTGACTTGGTCATTCTATCTATAATGACCCAGACTGAATAATGCTGATGACGAGTTCTAGGTAAACCCATCACGAATTCCATGTTCACTTCTTCCTACTTCCAAGTAGGAATGGTGAACTCTTGCATGGAACCACTAGGTTTTTTATGCTCTATCTTAACCTGCTGATATGTAGAGCGCTTAGCCATAAACTCTACAATATCTCTCTTCATCCCACTCCACCAATGAATCTCCCGCATGTCGTGGTACATCTTAGTGGCCCCTGGATGAATAGAGTATCACGCACCATGCGTTTCTGCAAGAATTTGCTGCCTCAATTCATCTACACCTGGAACACATAGACGACCCTGACAACGAAGAACACCACTTCCCCCTTGGGAGAAAACCTCGACTTTCTGATTCTGAACTGACTCTTTGAGCTTGACAAGGCCATGATCCCTGTCCTTCTTCTCTTTTACCTTGGAAACTATAGATGACTCTGATCTACTGTGAACACATACATCACCCTCTGAAGAATCGACTAAGCGAACGCCTAGTCTGTCAAGATGATAGATCTCCTGAGCCATATTTTTCTTGCTACCCTCAACGTGAGAAATACTACCCATGGAGAGTCTACTTAGAGCGTTGGCCACAACATTGGCCTTTCCTGAATAATAAATAACACTCATGTCATAATCCTTCAAGAGCTCTAACCACCTTCTCTAATGAAGATTGAGATCTTTTTTAGGAAAAGACATACTAGAGGCTTTTATGGTCTTCGAAGATATCTACATGAACTCCATAGGGATAATGCTTCCAAATCTTCAAGGCAAAAACTATCGCTGCTAACTCAAGATTATGAGTAGGATAATTCTTCTCATGTGGCTTTAACTGTCTGGAGGCGTAGACTATGACCTTACCATTCTGCATGAGGACACAACCTAAACCTATTCTGGATGCATCACAATAGACTACAAAACCGTTTGAACCATCTGGAAGAGCTAGAATTGGAGTTGAGGTGAGTCGAGTCTTCAACTCTTGAAAGCTCTTCTCGCATGAATTTGACCACTGAAACTTAATCTTCTTCTGAGTCAATCTGGACATGGGAGATGAAATAGAAGAAAATCCCTCGACAAACCATCTATAATAGCCAGCAAAACCCAAGAAACTCCTGATATCTAATGGAGATACGGGTCTTGGCAGGTTTCTTACTGCCTCGGTTTTCTGAGAATCTACTTTATTGCCATCACCGAAAACAATATGGCCAAGGAATGCTACTGATCTTAGCCAAAATTCTCACTTGCTGAACTTAGCGAATAATTGGTGATCCCTGAGAGTCTGAAGAAAAATCCTGAGATTGTCTGCATGATCACGCTCTGTGCGAGAATAAACCAGAATATCATCTATAAAGACTATAACAAACATGTCCAAATACTGCTTGAACACACGGTTCATCAAATCCATAAATATTGCAGGGGCATTGGTAAGACCAAATGACATGACTAAAAATTCAAAGTGACCATACCAAGTACGGAAAGTTGTCTTCGAAATGTCACATTCTCTAACTCTGAGCTGATGATAGCCTGATCTGAGGTCTATCTTGGAGAAGTAGCTGGTACCCTGAAGTTGGTCGAATAGATCATCAATCCTAGGAAGAGGATATCTGTTCTTAACCGTGACCTTGTTGAGTTAATGGTAATCAATACATATCTTGAGAGAACCATCTGTCTTGCGCATAAATAATACTGGCACACCCCATGGGGAAATGCTGGGTCTGATGAATACCTTATCTAAGAGATCCTTCTACTGATCTTTCAGTTCCTTGAGTTCTGCTGGTGCTATTCTGTATGGGGGAATAGAAATAGGTTGAGTATCCGGAAGAAGGTCTATACCGAAGTCTATTTCCTTTTCGGGAGGAATGCCTGGAAGATCTTCGGGCAAAAAATCTGAGTATTTATTAACAATTGGGACTTTTTTGAGACTGGTAGATTCAGAACTGGAATCTTTAACATGCACTAGATGATACACACACCCCTTAGAAATCATTTTCCTTGCCCGAAGGTAGGAAACAAGTTGACCCCTAAACGCTGAAATGCTACCCTTTCACTCTAGGACGGGATCATTCAGGAATTGAAACTGAACTATCCTATTTCTGCAGTCTGTGGCATAGCAGGAATGAATCCAATCATGCCGAGAATGACATCAAAATCAGTCATCTCTAACTCAACTAAATTTGCTGACGTGGATTTCTGAGATATCATAACCGGGTAGTTCCTGTATACCCGTCGGGCTATGATGGTTTTACCCACTAGGGTAGAGACTGAAAAGGGCTCTGCTAGAATTTCGGGACTGATTCTGAAATCGCCTGCTATGTATGGAGTAACAAAAAACAAGGATGCACCTGGGTCTAGCAAAGCGTAAACATGAATATGGAAAAACTGTAATGTACCAGTAATGACATCAGGAGAATTTTCCTGATCCTGCCGGGACTGAAGAGCATAGATTATGTTTGGTCGTTGCCCACTGGTAGCACTGGAAATGGCACCCAGCTGGTTCGGGCGACCGGACTGAGCTGCAGAATGATTTTACTGACCTTGAATACTTGACTGCGGACACTCCCTAATCCTGTGGCCTGGCTTGCCACAACTAAAATAGACATCACTACCGGCTCTACAAATTCCCTTGTAGTTCTTACCACAAGTCTGAGAAAGGGGATTCGTTCGGGCACTGCTAACACTACCCTGAGATTTAGAGCCTAGCATTTTGTCTTTGTTGCCATCTCTGAACTTCGGCACTGGAGCGATGGTAGAGGAAGGGGCTGGAACGGATGACTTGGAGCGAAACTATGAACGGTTTCCTCCATCTGACTTGGGGTGAGCAAAGTTGAAGTTACCTGACTTTGCTCTGTTGTTCTGCCTCTCCCTAATCTTAACCTTCTTCTCTTCTACTTGATGGGCATGGGTCATGAGTCTAGCTAAGGTCATATCACTGATCAGCATCATATACCTACACTCATTTACCACGCTATCATTGACCCCTAACACGAACTTGCTAATCTTAGCCCTATTGTCTGTAACCACATGAGGAGCATACCTGGCTGGCTGAGTAAATCTGAGAGAATACTCCCTAACCATCATATTTCCCTACCTGAGGTTGATGAACTCAATAACTTTGGCTTCCCTCAGCTCTTGGGGAAAGAATATGTCTAAGAAAGCCGTGACAAATTCCTCCTACTCAATAGGACCTATATCCTCTACCCTTTCAGACTTCTACTTTTTGTACCAAGCATGAGCCACATCTTGCAACTGATATGCGGCTAACTCAACACTCTCAATAGAAGTTACACCCATGATTTCAATGACCTTATGTACTTGGTCAATGAACTCCTAAGGGTCCTCATCTGACTTAGACCCATGGAAAGATGGAGGGTTTATCCGGGTGAAGTCTCGAACTCTAGCTACTATGGGATTGGCCACTAGATTGGCTGGAATGACTGGTGGCCATTCATTCTGTGCAGCCACGGACTGAGCAAGTGTGGTAAATGAAGCGCTAAACTCTGCATGGGAAACATGTTCGCCCAAAGGATCTTCGGGTTGAGGAGCTGGATGGTTTCTTATCTTTGGGGCCATGGTATTGAAATAAGAGAAGAATGGTTTAGACTGAGAGTTTAACTTGTAATTATACTCACTAGCATGACATGAATACTGAAGAAAGGGGACTGTTCCTAAAACATCTTATAGACTACTGTAAATAAATGTGGCGCGCAACACACCCATGTACAAGACTCTACTAGATGCAGCTTTCAGAATTCCTAAGACTCTATTGAACCTTAGGCTCTGATACCAAGTTTGTAATGCCCCGATTTGCTGAACCGGAATGCTACACGGTGCTCATGACCCCGAGGTACCACAGGCTAACCCATGACTGATATTTGTACCTGTATACTGCAAATCATGACATAATAATACAAAAAACGTAAAACTGTAAGGCCATAAAGTTTAACTAAATAAAACCATGTCTGAAAATCATAACGTCAATGTGGGTGAAAATACCCAAAACAACTCAATCTGAAAGCTAAGTCTGAACGTAAATTTGAAAATAAATCTGAAAGCCTCTAAAATATTTTAATAAGGAGTTGAAGGATCATGTCTCCAAATAACTCTGTAAAACTGAACTGAAGAAATAAATAAATGTATCAAATTATATTATCCTTGAATCAATGAGGACTCACTGTGTCTCTGCAACTGGAATGCTACCGCTACTGCTGGGCTGGAATTCGTGTCTCAAAACCTATGGTGTAACATGAAAAGAAAGCACCATAGTGCAAATGCATCAGTACAACTGGAGTACTGAGTATACGAGGAAGGTAGGCTGAACATAAAGGGTTTCCTGCATAAACAACACTGACTGACTAATATGAACGTGGGAGTGCAAACATACATATATAGAAAATGGGACCGTGAATGCGTGATAGAAAGACCTGTCAGATAATACATGGTTTACTAATAACAGTCATGACTGATACTGCAAGATGATAACATGGACGACTATATCTGACAGTCCTGTATATACTGAAATCTGAAGAACACTCTGAGTTCTATTACTGAGATTGATACTGAAACTGTGGGAGGTAGTGTTTAACCGATATGCCCCATGTATGCCATTATGGCTAAGCTAGGGTCCAATCTCTACCCCGACTGGAGGGGTGTCAATATCGTGCCACGGGTAAGGACATCTTGTGAGTGACCCTTATCTGGAAGGTACACAATGAGAACGGTGGAAACCCTAAACTGACAGGTTAAACCACCTCATCAACCCTAATTTGAAAGGTTAAGATATCTCAACCTATGCTAGCTATGTAGTTATGGAACACAAAGATGACTACTTAGAATCATACCCTGAACTGGCGGGTGAGTTCCCATCCTTAGGTTCACTCGGTGCTAACCTCTACTCCAATCGTGAGGGACTGGACATGAATAACTGACTATACATGACTTAATCTTACTGAACTGTGTTAACTGGCAGAATATTACTAATATCTAACAACTGACTGAGATCATGAGGTTTTCCTAAGTCACATGACTGACTGAAGTCTATGGAATCATAGCTTGAGTTTGGATATCGTGAAACATGACATGGATCTAGGCACACAACTATAGTTTTCGGGTATGAATACCCCCAGGACTTGATTGGAGGAAACTGACACACATGACATGACTTGATCACAAGATTTGAGTCCACAGCTCACCATATCATAAGCATGGGATAGTATACTTCATGTATTTATTCAACATTTCAAACATGATAGGAAAAGCATGGATATATTTTGTGTACATAATTTATATCTTCATTATCATACATGTTTTATACCACAACAATAACAACACATAATTTGCATGGAAATTCATATTGGAGTGTATGGCTAACATGAACTTGTTATTTAGATATCATGAAATCATGTAAATATGATGTTCTAACATACTAGGCATTTTATCAAACACCATGCATTCATTCTTTAACGCATAGGTGGGTTTCATACTTGCATTCTATCAATCCACCTAAAGATCATGTTTTTCAACTAACATCATAACTTTTATGAGATATACAGTCATGATACTATTATATAGCAAAACAAACAAGCATCAACATGGGTATGATCATATCACCACAACCAACCAAGATTTTGTATTTTAAAGATTGATTCTTGAAATCCAAAGATGAAAGAAATCCATGGATGAATACTATGCATACCTTGGAAGGGAGGTTCTTGATGGTTAACGGGGGAATTTCCTTGAAATTTGATCTTCAAGCTTGATTGTGCAACCCTAGTTGTTTTTCTCCTATAATGCTCTTGGATAATGAACTTTGAGATGTTTATAGGGTTGTAATGTGTTTAGAAGCTATAAATTTCATAAGGTTAAGTTTAGGGACATGTAAGGAGTGTTAAAAGACTTAACTACCCTCAAAATAACTCAAAAACTAAGTGTTTTTGTGGTTGAAATCATAGATATGCGCCACATATGATATCGCCTATATTTACATAGGCGCCACATATGATATCGCCTATATTTACATAGGTACCTCATATGATATCGCTTATATTTACATAGGCGCCGCATATGATATTGCCTATGCTTTCCAGTGGCCATGTGCGATTGGTTAGGCGATGCATTCTACTTTGAAAGGCCATAACTCCTTGCTCGGGTGTCGGATTTTGATGAAATTGGTATTATTGGAAATCTAATTAGATTCTATACAATTTGGTGAGTCTAAATATGCCAAAATGTCATATATAAATAACGTTATTCTTTTTCAAAGATGACCGTTGCAAAATCGAACAATAAGACTGGATGGATTCAAAAACTCTTACTTTGCATCACTCTAAGCGACTCATATGAGCATGCTTTAGACATCGTAAGCTATCCTATCACTAGGATATTCATTGTAAGTCATTCACTAAAATGCTACTCACAGGATAGGAAGCTTCATACGTAGGAAAACTTATTCACTTCCTAGCTTAGAAATATACGAGGTATTACATATTCCTTGATCTTTTAGCCTTGGATAGAAAAGCATAATTAATCTTTTTCAATGAGGTTCATCAACTCCCTCTCATATAAACCATTGAATATTCATTATCAAAACCCCTATCTTAATATTGGAAGAGATCATTGCAGGTCTAATGCATAAGGATCTGAAGCATGAAAAAATACTATACATAACTTTGATACTTAACTAAGGCCTATGGAATAGCACGTCAAAGGTATTGATTCATTAAAGAGATCTAAACTGAGGACATACATGATATAAATCTAAATTTTACTGATCATTAATAGTGTCAAATTAGTAATGGAATTGAACATACTGTAAAGCATAAGCACATGAGTCATGAGTTGCATGAGCTGAATTTGGAGTACATAATTTATGGAATATGATTCTGAATTTTCAATGAACTGGAACTCCTTATACTAGGAATTAGGAGCGTATATGATTTTTCTATAAGGTGCATAAATATGAACTGTGGTCATGGAGCCGGCATGTAAGGCATGAATTAATATCATGATAACTGAAGTACAAAACTTTGTATTGAGATGAGAATGGGTTGGGCATCATCCTCCCTTATTGCTTTTCTTCACTACACTGGCATCACTACTAGAATCTATAGGTCTGACTTGGTTACTCATTCTATCATCTCCCTCTTAGCTTTAAGACATGACTCTAAGTCTATGAACCACTAAACAATCTCTAACTGAACTGCAACCACTTTACTCTTGAGCTCGGGGTATATCAATACACTTAAATAGCACACTCACCCTAAAGGACTATATCTTAATGTTTAACACCACCTACTAATACCTCCTTCTGAGATTCAACTCTTAGATTTATATGGCCCCAAAAGTCATCATATAACAACTTAAACACTGACCAACTTAGAATATTACATAGTAATACCATACCATGACTTCACACCAACTAGAGTTTCAACTCTTCTTTCTATTAGCTTAATCCTCAAAAAAGTCAAACTTAGATTCTAACACTTAACATGCATATCTCCAAACCCTTGTTGAACCATACTAACTTCTTTCATAGTCTACTAATATCACATCTCTAAACTTATATTTTTACTTAAACCAATATACCCAACATTTTCAACTTGTAACCCATAAGTTAACTAACAAGAACATCATATACCACATAGAATCATTCTTACTTATCAATTTAAGGGTACTACTAACCTCACACAACACTTAATAACTTTAGAAAATAATTCAATCCCAATATCACCTTGGGCACACCTTTACATCATACTAAACTACGAATAAATGAACTTAAACTCTTGCATAAACTATTCCAGCCTACTAGATCACATCCATACAACTAGACACATAACCAAGAAATAATTATTTCTACCTTGATGATCATCTACTATTCAAACTTAGTTTCTAGTGCCAGGCATCATTAACAACCCAAATACTTCATGAATATCCTAAACTTTTCTAACTCAAAAATTATCATCAATAACTCCTTTCATACTTCAAGAAAACAATAATTCACCTTAACTAATAACTGCTTATCTACCTTCCACTTAACTAACACACAAGGACATATCACCATAACGCAAAATCTATAGCATGCATAAGTTTGTCTCTATACTTTCTATCAATCGTCAATCCCACTTTCTTGTCACTGCACTTCTAAACCCACACTTCCAACTATAAGAAGGTTCTAGTACTTATAAATCATAATACTCTATCTTGCAAATCCCTCGAATACAAACTCTATTTAACAATCTAGGTCCATACTATCTCCTTTTATGAGCACTATCTGTATTGAAGGGTTAACGAGGAATCTAAATACATATCTTACTATATCTTAAATGGATAATTCATAAGGATAAGGAAATAACTTTAAACTTGAGGAACTTGTAGCTCACTAGAGAGCTCCTCTCAAGCCCCTTTGTGACTTCTAAAATTACTGATAGTAATCTGAGAGCATCATGTTAAATTCTCTATAGCCTCTCGAAGAAAAATACAGACATCTCTGTATCATTTTACAACACTTTCCTAGACACGACTTCATAGACACCCTAGGACACTTGAACCTTGTTCTCTAATACCAAGTTTGTAATGCCCTGAGACTACCCACTGGATATCATCTAGTGCTTAGGACCATAAGTGATCCTAAGATGACCCATGAACTGGCATACTGTCAAGCATCTAATTTAAATATGCATAAAATAACTGAGTTTACTATGAAGAAACATAATCATGATGAACTCTGGGAAAAATACAATACTGATACAATTTTACATTCTGATAAAACTGAAAAGAAGAATTTAAATTACCTGACTGACTCTGACTGACATCTATGAAGCATCTACTATACTGACTATAGATATCTGGGATGCGACTCCAATTACAACTAATACTTATCTATGAGTAAGAAAGTAAGGTACATAAATAACATCTAACTAAAGTTCCTGAAATAGGAATTATCATCTGTTGCCTAGAATCTATAACTATCTGATAGTATATATGGACTACAACAGAATTGGTAACTAAATTATTAAATAATGTAGCACATAGACGTATATGTGGATCAGTACTTTTGGAATGAATTGAGCATGTAGGGGTGAATTCAAAAGTAAAATAGTAACTCAATGTTCATATAACTTGTAAAGAATACATGCTAAGTGTAAATGACTCACATTGGCTTGAATAAATGAAAGTTGAAAATCATAAATCATGAGAAATAAAGCATACTATATAAATCTTGTGAGTCATAACACTTCGATTCTAAAAGTTGTACTTTTACTTTTTCTTCTAGTGGACTAAGTAGCACTGAAGTTATGTCTATTTTTAAATCATGCAGGCTAAGTGTAAAAAGGACTCACCTTTATTATCTGTAAATTGAAAGCTGAAATCTCATAGCTAATATCTTGTGTAAAACAATATCTGAATAAAATTGTGAGCCTTTACACTTAGTTTCTAAAAGTTATTCTGTTATTCTATTTTAGGACTTAGGGAGGTTCTTCTAATCGACATACACCACGTGAGCTATCATGGTGTCTAACGTCTAGTTCCCCTAAGAGGAAAACCTCACGTTGGGAAGAGATTTCATACTCTTTACAAGGAGTATAACCTAAGCTGAGTGATCACAATCTATATCTGCAGTCCATATAAATTGAAATAATCTGAATTTGTACCTACGTTGGCTCACAGTTTTGGGCATATGACTTAGGCCCCACATGCCTAACTCGGTGCTAAATACTACTCCGTTTAATATGTATGCTCATTCTATAAGAAATCTACCTCAAAACTATCAAAAGGGTTTATAATGAATACTAGTTATTCATATGTTTATTGTAAACTATAATAAAAATTGTAATATGGTTCCATATCTAAGTTGAGGATCAAAAGATAAAATCTTTCTCAAAATCTGAAAATAAGCTAGTCATAGGGTGCTTAAAAGAAAAATTTTCTTGAAATACCAATACTCAAACTAGGGGCTTAAAAGCCCATGCTTTATAGTCATGTCAAATCATCATTAAGTTCATGCTTAGTAATCAAAATCTAGAAATTCTTCAACAATTCTAGTTAGGATAGAAAAATTCAATTTTCAATGTATATAAATCAAGTCACACACATAAGTATAAGAAACTAGACATATAATTCAATATTTAAATCACTGGTAACTTTATAAAATTCAGATAATGATCTTTGGGTATGAACCCTAGGCTAAAATACATATAAATTCATCTTTAAAATTTAGTTTGAGGTATAATTACTAAAGAAGTATCGTTGTTCATAACCCCACATACCTTAATGATGAAGAAATTGAGAAAAGGTTGAACCTTTAATCTTGATTTCCTAAACCCTATGTTGTTTTTCTCCTCTTGTGTATTAGATAATGAACTAATTATTTTAATAGGGTTAAAACGTGGTTAGAGACTATAAATCTCGTGCAGTTATATTTAAGTATGGTTATGTAGTGTCAAATGACTTTGTTGCCCTTGAAATAACTGGAAAATTAAGTTTCTACACCATATGGTGATAGGGTTTGTGGTGCAAAGTCCATGGCAAACCACAATATTTGTGGTGCAAAGTCCATAACAAACCTTAAGGTTTGCAACAACAAACCCATGGAAAACCTTAAGGTTTGCGGTGCCAAGCATCTGGCAAACCTTTTCTAGTGAACATTTGCAATGGTATGGTGATGCCTTGCCATCGCCTAAGCTCTAGTTTTTTACGCCAACTTAGTTTTGAGGTCCTTACACACTCTCAACAACCCCCACAACATAAATACATGATCTACCATCACTACGGGGGTCCTAAAGATCAGTTTAGAAGCATCAAAAGAGTCCTACAACTACGGGGTGTTACAATCGTACAGCCTGAATGGTGCCACATTCAAACACTCATACTTCTTACTTAGGACTCAAATTAACGAATAGTCGGACGCCTTGGAAACAAGATTAGAAGATCTTTTACTTGATATATAGTAGTCCACATAAATATATATATAATAGGAGAAGCAGTTTCTGGAAGTCGACCCATGCAAAGTTGAAATCTAAAAATTCATGATAGGAATGTGCTCAACTTAACTCATGATCTAAGAGATTCTTATGGTGTATATTAATTTCCAAGAAAGTTTCAACACTAAGGAAAAATATAAGTCACACTTATTTCTAACTGAACACCATTTGATTTGGGTCTATATACGTTGGAAAGATGATCCAACTTTAGACTGAAAGTGTATGGTGTTACATTGAGCCTCTCCCAAATTAACTGAACCTTCTTTGTCGCTTCAAACACTGAATCTGGTCCTATCATAGCAGCCTCACCTGCTTCAAACCAACCAATAGGAGATCTACATCTCCTTCCATAAAGAGCCTCAAACAGAGCCATTTAAATACTGGAGTGATAACTATTGATGTAAGTAAACTCAATCAAAGGTTAGTAGTCATCCCAACTACCTTTAAAGTCAATAACACATACCCTCTACATGTCCTCTAAAGTATGAATTGTCCTCTCTGCTTGGACCTCCATCTGAGGATTGAAGGTCGTGCTAAGGTGAACTTGGGTACCAAGACCCTTCTGGAAAGCCTTCCAAAAGTGAGAGGTAAACTGAGTACCTCTATCTGAAATGATGGACAAAGAAATCCCAACTTCACCATCTTCTTAAGATAAATCTTGGCATAATCTTTAACTAAGTACGGAGTATAAACAGGTAATAAATGAACAAACTTATTCATTCTATCAATAATAACTAGAATCGAATTTTCCTAACGATGCGTATAAGGCAACCCTATCACAAATCCATCTACCACTTCCAAGTAGGGATGCTAAACTCCTGAAGTGTACTAGTAGTCCTTTGTTGCTCAATCTTAACCTTTTGACAATTTGTACACTTAGCCACAAACTCTGCAATATATTTTGTCATGCCACTCCACCAATAGATTTCCTACAAGTACCGGTACATCTTAGTTGCTCGATGATGAATAGAATATTGTGCATCATACATTTCTGCCAATATTTCTTGTCTCAAACTATTAATGCATGGAACACACAACCTTCATTAACAACGAACCACAATATCTCCCCCTTGGGAGAAAACTTCTACCTTATGATCTCCAAACACCTTCTTCAACTTAACCAAGCTAGGATCATTGTCCTACTTTTCTTTTACTTCGGCAACTAACAAAAATTTTGCACTATTCTAAACCCATATACTATCTTTGGAAGAATCAACCAGAATCGAACTCCTAACCTGGCAAGCTGATGGACCTCACAGACTAACTCCTTCTTATTGCCATCAGCATGGGCAACACTACCCATAGATAATCTTGTAAGGGAATCTTTCACTACATTGGCCTTGCCTGAATGTACAACACATTCATATCATAGTCTTTCAAAAACTCAAGCTATCTTCTCCAACGAAGATTTAGGTCCTTATATGTGAATACATACTATAACCTCTTGTGATCCATGAACACATCAACCTGAACCCTATAAAGATAAGGCCTCCAAATTTTCAAGGCAAACACAATAGCTGCCAATTCAATATCATGGGTCAAATAATTCTTTTCATGGGGTTTGAGTTGTCTAGAGGCATAGTCTATGACCTTACCCCCTCTTCGTTAAAATACAACCCAGAAAAACTTTAGAACCATCACAATATATTACGAACCCATTGGGGCTATCTAGAAAAGTCAAGACTTGAGCGGAAGTGAGTAGTCTTCAACTCCTGAAAGCTCATTTCAAAGGAATCTTACAACTAAAATTTAACCTTTTTCTGGGTTAGCCTAAACATAGGGGAAGCAATAGAAAAAAACCCTTCTACAAACCATCAGTAATAGCTAGTGAAACATAAGAAACTCCTGATATTATATGGAGAGATGGATCTAGGCTAGTTTCTTACTACCTCGGTCCTTTGATGATCAACTCGAATGCCATCACAAGAAATAATGTTCCCAAGAAAAGCTACTGATCTCAACCAAATTTCTCACTTACTTAACTTAGCGAATAACTAATGATCTTTAAGATTGTGCAACACAATCCTCAGATGGTCTACATAATTATTCTCACTACGGGAATTGACAATGATGTCATCAATTAAGACTATGAACGGGAATTGACAATGATGTCATCAATTAAGACTATGACAAACAAGTCCAAGAATGGCTTGAACACCATATTCATAAATTACATGAAATTTGTAGGGGCATTTGTTAGTCCAAAATACATAACTAAGAATTCAAAGAAACCATACCGAGTTCAGAAAACTATCTTTGGAATGTCAGATTCTCTATCTCTAAGCTGATGATAGATGGATCTGAGATCTATCTTAGACAAATACTTACACCTTGAAGCTGGTCGAACAAGGCATAAATCCTAGGAAAAGGATATTTGTTCTTGATTTTAACTTTGTTCAACTAGCGGTAGTCGATGCATATTAGAAGAGAACTATCTTTCTTGCACTCAAAAAAGATTGGAGTGCCCTGCAGAGAGACATTGGGCCTTATGAAACCTTTATCTAAGAGGTATTTAAGCTTCCATTTGTAATTCCCCAGGTCTGTACCCTAGATGTCACACGGTGCTCACAATCCCAAAGGACCACAAGCTAACCCATGACTGGTACCTGCTGCAATCACAGTATAATAATACTGTATAATGCAAAAATTATGCAAAAATCTTCCTTAAGGTTCAAAATTGAAGTCAAATGCTGAATACTAAAAATCAATACTATAAATTAAACATCTTTTCTGAAATACTCTAGTCTGAAAGCCTCTAACTGTCTGAATATAGAGTTGATGGGACAAGCCACCAACTAACTCCGACTGCTGGAATAAACTGAATATTGAAATACTAAAATAAAAACTCAATCCTCTAACTATAAGGACTCACCACTAAGTCTTTTGCTGATAGATTAGGCTACTAAGTGCGGTCAGGAGCCCGTACGTCTAAATCTATGATATAAGATATCATAGAGAAAAAGAAAGATATGTGTCAGTACTTTGAATGTACAAGTTAGCTAAGTGAGGTAGGAAAATATGCATGGGTTCATAAGTATGAACTATAAATGATTGAATAACATGAATATAACTAAATAAGAGTACATGAATATCTAAAATTGCTATAAATACTTATTAAGCAATGATATGCACCTAACTATGCATACTGTAACTGAGGTCTTGTTATCACAGGGTACTGAGTTCTAATAATTGAATGACTGATATCTGAGTTTACTGATACTATACTTTTATCTGAGTGACTATTTTTTATAGTCCTAATTCTGTAAAACTCAATTGAGTTTTATGCTGAGCTGGATGACTGTATCTGACAGTGCTGATTCTTAAACTGAACTGAGATTTTAGACTGAGCCTGAAACTAAAACTGAAACTGAAACTATAGGAGTGTTCATCAAACTAACATTCCCTGATTATGAACTACGTTGGGGTCCAACCTGTGAACCCACTTAGAAGGGTGTTAGCACCTTGCCAAAGGATATTAACAATGGAAATAAGTTAACCCTCTCTGGCAGAAAGTTCTTTCGCCAACCCTCATTGGCAGGAAAACTCATCTGAGGTGTATCAACCCTTATATGGAAGAAAGATATCTTAACATACACTTGCTACATATTTCTTTAATATAGGGAATGCTGCTAAGAGTCAAACCCTTTAATGACAAGACTACCCCCATGCCTGGATTCACTCGGTACTTATTCCTACACCCAACTAAATAGACACTGAATTGAACTGATTTCCAGACAGTTCTAGGCTTGACTAAACTGTTACTGATCATGTTAACTGACTGAACTGGACTGAGTTAATTGAGTTCTATTAACTGATTGAGTACACTGAATTCTGGTAATTGACTAAATACACTAGTTCTATTAACTGGCTGAATATACTAAGTTCTATACTGGCTGAGTACTAATGTACATGACATCACTGTGACTATTCTGAGACTACTATAAATCTAGATAAACAACTAGATTGTCGGGTATTAGACACCCCCAGGACTCGATAACATAAATTGTAAAATATAGTACAGTCTCAAAAATATGATATCTAGTTACTTTGTCATCATTTATTCATTGAGTCATTTTAGCAAACACTTCCATGGCATGAACTTGTATACATGCTAACATGATATAATTTCAATACTCACTCTCATGAACAATTCATCAAACACTTGGGGAGCACAATCTATGCACATAATAATGAACAACATGTAAGCATCATGACTAGCAATCTCAATCTTACAAATTCATGGGAGTTTGACATGAATCCACATAACAACACACATATGCTATTTATTTCTCATGGAACACGTGATTACTTATGGATTATAAACCCAAATATTATCATAACCATAAATACAACCAAATTCAACATGAAATGCATGAAAGAAACTAACTTGTACTTTAAAAAGGGTTCTTGAACTCCAAGAGTGGAAGGAAACCCTTGGCTAAACACCTAACATACCTTGCTTCTTGAATTCATGAAGATTGATGGTGTGTTCTTGAAGTTTGAATTTGAAATCAAAATCCTTAGTGTTTGTTCTTGAGAGAAATTTGAGAGAAAGAAAGTGTTTTTGCCCTAGGAATGACTTAATCTCGTGTTTTTGGGGCTGAATACGGGTGAAAAATGGCCCAATTTCCCCTCTGGATGCGGGCTTTTAATGACTGAAAATGTGTCCAGTGATGCGCAAACTGACACATTGTGTCGATGGAATCAATGCAATGACCAACGAGCTTCATTGAGTTCGTGTTGGTTCACTGGAATTGCACCAAAAGCTGGGGAAAATTTATCTATTGACGCGATGGGTGACGTGACGCATCGAGATGAAGTTGACCCACTGTTTTGGTCATCCAGACTGGTTTCAAATGAGGTCTAAAAAATCTGAAACTCACTTAAAGTAACTTATTAACATATCTGATCATGATTTATTCCAAGGTTTGACATTTTAAGGTCATAAGGGTCGCGAAATAGGATCGCCAACTTACGAAGGATAAAATAACTCTAAGTATAAATACTTTGCTCAAATTTCTAAGTTTGGGACCTCTTTTCAAGATTTAACTAGCTGAGTTAAGCTTAAGATTTTTTCAGGGTCTTAAAATATCTCTCCCTTAGAAACATTTATCCTCAAATGAGACTGACTAAGCTGAGAATATTAAAAGACTAAATTTATAGACTGAACATGCACAATTGAAGCATGTTTATATGACTAAAAGTACTGATATACTGAGTTATCATAATGGACATGTATAACTGAAGTATGATTTCATGACTGAAACTACTGATATACTGAGTTTTCATACTCTACATGCTTAAATGATGCATGACTGAATTCTGAAGACATGAAACATGACTGAGTTGTTTTATGAAGGTATGTATGATATGAAAATGCTATGCAACTGAATTGATATCAATCTCATAAAGGGAAATTTGAACATGTAACTAATTAAATTTAAGAAAAATGGTTACCTTAGGTTGAATCTGAGTTTACGGAGAAGAAGTGAGGATACTTGGTCCGCATATCGACTTTTTCTTCCCATGTAGCTCTCTCAACGAACTGATTCCGCCAAAGAATATTGACTAGAGGTACTTCTTTGTTCCTCAGTCTGTGAACCTGATGATCGAGAATTTTGACTGGGATCTCTTCATAAGAGAGGCTATTCTGAACATCTATACTATCTATAGGGACTATAACTGCTGGGTCACCTATGCTCTTCTTTAGGAAGGGACATGAAACACTGGGTGCATTGAAGCTAAGTATGAAGGAAACTCAAACTCGTAAGCTACCATTTCAAAATGGCTGAGAATTTGATAAGGATCGACATATCGGGGACTGAGCTTTCCCTTCTTGATAAACCTATTCACTCTCTTCACAGGAGAGATTTTTAAATACATATAATTACCAATCTCAATCTCGAGATCCTTTCTTCGCATATATGGATACAATTTTTGTCGGCTCTGAGTTATCTTAAGACTTTCCCAGATCTACTGAACTTTTCTAAGGTATAAAATACCAAGTCAGGCCCCACCACTATGGCCTCACCCACTTCAAACTAACCAATGGGGGATCTACACTTCCTTCTATTGAGCACCTTAAATGGAGCCATATGAATACTGGAATGATAACTGTTATTGCACATAAACTTAACCAAAGGCAAGTGGCATCCCAACTACCTTTAAAGTCAATAGTACATTCTCTTAACATATCTTCTAGAGTCTGAATGGTCCTTTCTTCTTGACCATATATATGAGGGTGAAAGGTTGTACTAAGGTGAACTTGGGTACTAAGACCTCTTTGGAAGGATTTCCAGAAGTTACAGATGAACTGTGTACATCTATCTGAAATGATGGACAAAAAAACTCAGTGCAATCTAACCAACTCTCTGACATAGAGCTTGACATAATCCTCAGTTGAATAAGAGGTATGAACTGGTAAGAAGTAAGCTGATTTGGTCATCCTATCAACAATTATCCAAATTGAATCATGCTGGTGAGGAGTGCGAGGCAAACCTGTCACAAAGTAATGTTTACTTTCTCCCATTTCTATGTTGGAATACTGAACTCCTGCATTGAACCACTAGGTTTTTGGTGCTTAAAATTGACCTGCTGACACGTAGAGCAATTAGCTACAAACTCTGCAATGTCCCTCTTCATACCACTCCACCAATAGATCTCCCACAGATCGCGATAAATCTTAATGGCCCCTGGATAAATAGAGTAACGCGCACTATGCGCTTTTGCAAGAATTTATTGCCTTAAGTCATCTACACCTGGCACATATTACTGACCCTGCAACGCAACACATCATCTCCCTCTTAGGAAAAAACCTGTACTTTTTTATGTCTTACTGACTCTTTCAACTTGACTAGACTGGGATCTTTATTTTTTTTTTCCTTCACTTCAAAAACCAGATATGATTCTAAACTATTCTGCACCCATACACTACTCTCTGCTAAATCGACTAAGTGGACACTTAGTCGAGCAAGATGATGAACTTCTTGAACTAACTTTTTCTTATCATCTTCCATGTGAGAAACACTACCCATAGACATCCTACTGAGAGCATCATCCACTATATTGGCCTTACCTGGATGATACAGAACACTCATGTCATAGTCTTTCAACAACTCTAACCACCTTCTCTAGCGCAAGTTTAGGTCTTTCTAAGAAAACACATACTGCAGGATTTTGTGGTTTGTGAACACATAAACATGTACCCTATATAGATAGTGACTCCAAATCTGTAAGGAAAAAACAACAGCAACCAATTCAAGATCATGAGTGAGGTAATTCTTTTCATGGGGCCAGAGCTGTCTAGAGGCATAGGCTATGGCCTTACCTATATACATCAGAACAGACCCCAAATCAACTCTCAAAGCATCACAATATACCATAAACTCGTCTGAACCATCTGGTAAAGTCAAAATTGGGGTTGTAGTGAGTTGAGTCTTTAACTCCTGAAAACTCTTCTGATAAGAATCTGACCACGGGAATTTAACTTTCTTCTGAGTTAATCTGGACATGGGGGATGCAATAGATGAAAATCCCTTAACAAACCATTGGTAATAGCCATCCAAACCTAAGAAACTCCTTATATCTGATGGAGAAATGGGTCTAGGACAGTTTCTCACTGCTTCGATCTTTTGAGGATCAACCCTAATGCCATCACCGAAAACTATATGGAGAAGTAAAGCTATTGAACTTACCTAAAATTCGTACTTACTGAATTTGGCGAACCACTGATGGGCTCTAAGAGTTTGTAATATTATTTTGAGATAGTCTGCATGGTCAATTTCACTGCGAGAGTAAACAAAAATGTCATGAATGAAAACTACGATGAACGTGTCTAAGTACTGCTTAAACATGTGGTTCATCAAGTCCATGAAGGCTGTTGGGGCATTTTTAAGACCAAATGACAAGACTAAGAATTCGAAATAACCATACCAAGTTTTGAATGTTGTCTTTGAAATATCACATTCTCGAACTTTGAGCTGATGATTTCCTAACCTGAGGTCTATCTTTCAAAAGTAGCTGGTACCCTAAAGTTGGTCAAAAAATTCATCGATTCTAGGAAGTGGATACTTGTTCTTGACCATTACTTTATTTAGCTGACAGTAGTCAATACACATTCTGAGAGAACCGTCTTTCTTATGCACGAATAAAACTGGTGCACCCCAAGGGGATACACTGGGCCTGATGAATCCCTTATCTAGGAGATCCTTTAACTGTTCTTTTAAATCTTTGAGTTCTTATGGAGCCATTCTGTATGGAAGAATATAGATAGGCTGAGTGTCTGGAAGAAGCTCTATTTTGACGTCAATTTCCCTCCCAAGAGGGACTCTAAGAAGATCTTCGGGAAATAAGTTGGGAATTCACATGCTACTGATACTGACTCAAGGGTAGGGGTCTCTGATGTTAGGCGTATTTACATGCCTAAAGCACCTTAATGTACTCATATTTTAGCTATGTTTTGAGGACAAAATATATAATTCCTACACTTTTAGTCCTTTTTCCTGTAAGTGAGCTAACCAACGTGATTAGCAAGATTTCAGGTATTTATGATGAAGATTTCAGCATTTTATGGACGGTTGGACGCCAAAGGAAACTTCACGTAAGAAGGAAGGAAGCTTCTGGAAACTTGTGGACTGAAAGTGATGCATGGAGAACTTGTCCCGGGCAAAAACAGTATTTCTAAAGACTTGGGGGATCAGCAGAAACTTAGTAGGATTAGGACAAGTATGAAGTAACCCAGTAGGACTAGGACAAGGATAAAAACCCTATTTCAGTAGGACTAGGACAAGGATGTTATAAAAACCCTATAATGCTGAATTTTTCAGTATTCACTTATTCATTCATTCAAAGCTTTTTATTATTCACTCATTCATTAATTCAATTCTCTTTCATTCAACTTCCGCTCCTAATTCACGTTACAATTGTTAACAGAGAAAAATGCTAACTCATGGGAAACACCAAGAGGAAAAACGTCAACCTTGTTGTGACGCCACACTCCTCTCCAACGTGAGATCATTCTAGTTTTGATATGATGATGATGTTTATTGTGATCTCCGTTGTGCTCATGAGTAGCTAAAATTCTCTGTTAGGGTTATGGAAGCCTTATGAGATACTATCTATTGCTATGAGTTTGTGAATTCTTGATACGTATGCTGCTTATATCATTACTCTCTTCATCTTAATTGAATTCTTGTGGTTGCAAACATATAGAATACGCCAGTATAGCATTAACTTGTTCGAAAGAAAAGTTACATGTCTGGAAAAGAGAGAATGACAAGGAAATAGGGCTACCAACCCCTGTTTAAAAGTTAGTGTCGTAACTGGATTAACCTCTTGGAGAATTCATACCATTAGTATACGCTTTAATCTCGAAAGAGTTAAAGTGATATAATCCTTGATGGTCGAAAGACACTAGGATTTACCATAGAATACGAATCTCTATAAGCGCATGCATGTCTGAATTCCGCATAACTCATAGTCAATAGATACGTAAAACTCATAAGGTGGACATAACCCTAACTTACAATTCTCATTTATTAAAACCTACTAAACATTCTATTTTTCTTTGTTACATTGATACTCTTAATTCACGCTACAATTAAATCCCCCCTTTTTCGTAGAATTTTTTATCAACAGTCTACTAATCGTTGCATACTTAGTGACCAAGTATTCCCTGTGGGATTCGACACCCAACCCAGTTGGGTTCTATATTTGACAACGACCGCTTACACTCTTATGAGAGCTGTAGTTTGAGCGTTATCAAATTTTGGCGCCGCTGCCGAGGAATACGGTTGTCAACTAAGTTTGTGATAGTTACTAGACCATTTAGTCAAAGATTCTCGTACTTTACTTTTAGTTGTTGTTTTTGTTTTCTGCAGATTTTTATTCAGTGCATGCCCCATACTCGAAGTTTTGGTCAACCGTTATTACCTATCAATCCTGAACCACATCGTATTGGTAGAATAGAAGCACAACAGGAAATTAAAAGAAGGGCGGCTTAACAGGACCAGGCTAGACTAGCTGCTTTGGTCGCCGCCCAAGTACATCAACAGAATATTGATAACCCTAGGCGAGCAACAAATCCTGACGATGAGGACTTAGGTGATGACGAGTTACTAAACCCTGGGCGTGATGCTGAGGTGGCGACACCTGCTAATAGAAGAGATCGTCAAATCAAATTTAGACCTGAATGCCGAGCTATACAGATACCGTTTAATGATGATGATGACGATCTGGACGGAGCTGGTGCCACAGGAGCTATTATTCCTCCGCCCTCGGCACCCGGAGCCAAGTTCAATATCACTAGCACTATGATTCAGTTATTGCAACTCAAGGGATTATTTGGTGGACTAGCAGGCGATGATCCGAATATACATCTGATCAACTTTATTTCTACATGCAAGTCATTCGACAATCCTGGCGTTGGACAGAATGCAATTCGACTACGCTTATTTCCATTGTCTCTGTCTGGGGAGGCAACTCTATGGTTGAATGGGCTGACTCCTGATTCTATTACTAATTGGAGGCAATTGAAAGACACATTCCAAGAAAGATTCTTTCCGCCATCCAAGAGAGCGCAGTTGAGAGATGAGATCAGCAATTTTCGACAGCTTCCAACTGAAGCTCTCCACGAAATATGGGAGAGATTCAAGAAGAAGCTTATGAGATGCCCAAACCATCATATGACCAATGTCAACTTGATGGAGATATTATACAGATCTTTCAACTCGGTGACTAAGCCAGTGGTTGATAATGCAGCAGGTGGATCATTCATGGACCTCACTTTTATTTAGGCAAGTGATATGCTAGATCGTATGACAAAGCAAAGTAGATCTTGGCATACCAGAGATTCTGAGGTAGCAAGCCCTACTGTATCTATTGGCATGACAGCAGAACAAAGGAAAAGAGAGGAAGAACGTGATCAAGATATGGCGCACATGAAAACACAAATGGATCTTCTTACAAAGCATTTATTATCAGGGAAGACCAAAAAAATCAAAGTTGTTGCGTCAAAAGGAAGAGAGGAATCTAATTCCGAGGAATAAGCCAACTACTTGAACAATCAGGGGGGTTTCCAAGGCAATGCCCAAGGAAACCAAGGTCGGAACTATTATGATAAATCTGGAAACAAGGACCGTGATCATGGAAGTTGGAAAAACAATACCGACAGGAGTGGTTTGTATGTTCCTCCTGGAAGACGTGACGCCGCTGCATATGGTTCTGGAAATATGTCCATGGAAGATATGATGGCTCAGCTGCTGAAAGGAGTAGAGGCAACCACCACAGGAGTAACTGAGGTAATAAATGATCTGTCCTCAATGAAGCAATTGGTTGACTCGCATTCCACTTCAATAAAATAGCTGGAGCAACAATTGAGTCAATTATCTGCAGCATTCAACCAAAGAATGGCTGGAACACTACCCAGCGATACGGTGCAAAACCCAAGGAACAACAGATCATGCATGACTATTACTACCAGGAGTGGTAAGGTGCTGGAAAACTCATCCCAAAGCAAGCAAGTGGCCGATGATATATTGGATAAGGCAGAACCAGAAGACGTCAATGAAGCTGAAAAAAACAAACAGCGTGGTAATGACATCACCCCGAAACATCCACAGCCAGAAAAGGTTGATCAGCGGAAGCCCGACGCAAAAGAAGTGGTGGAGAAAACTATTCCCCTTCCACCACCACTTTTTCAACAGAGACTGAAGAAGAAGGCGGATGATACAAGGTTCAGTAAATTCATGACGATGTTGAAGCAGCTGACTATTAATGTCCCTTTGGTGGAGGCGCTAGAGCAAATGCCTGGGTACGCAAAATTTATGAAGGATATTTTAACAAAGAAGCGGGCAGTAAGCTATGAGCCATCAGATAATATTCATCATTGCAGTGAAATTGCCACAAGGTCCTTAGTACAGAAGAAGGCAGACCCTGGTTCTTTCACTATTCCTTGCACGGTTGGATCTATGAATTCTGCTAAGGCATTATGCGATTTGGGAGCTAGCATCAATTTGATGCCACTATCCGTCTACAAAAAGTTGGGGTTGGGCGACCTTACACCAACCAATATGCGGCTCGTGATGGAAGATAGGTCGGTAAAACGACCTGTGGGTATCTTGAATGATGTGTTGGTGAAGGTGTCTACCTTCATTTTTCCTGCAGACTTTGTGATTTTGGATTGCGATGTGGATTCTGAAGTTCCCATAATCTTGGGACGTTCTTTCCTTGCAATAGGAAGTATGCTTATTGACATGAGAGCTAATGAGCTTTTATTTCGGTTGAATGACGAAGTGGTCCGCTTTGATATATGTAAATCAATGAAGCATCCCAGCGATATGAATGTGTTCTCCGTAGCTGATGTTCATTATGAGGATAAAAAGCATTATCTGTAGAGAAACAACTTACTGTAGAACCATTGTCTGCTACGCTGCTGAATGTTGAGCATGAGGACGATGAAGATTATAAAGAAACTATGTGTGCTCTAACAGAAATAGGGTCCTATTCTCATACTCCTAAGCAGCCGAACCTTGATCTTAAGAATCAACCATCACCAACAGCGAAGACTTCCATTGAAGAGCCCCCAGTGCTAGAATCGAAAGAGCTCCCCAATTATCTAAGGTATGCGTTCTTGGGAAGTGGAAATACACTTCCGGTGAGTGTGGCGGATGATTTAAGTAAACAGCACGTAGAGGCTCTCATCTCTGCTATGAAGAGATACAAGAGAGCTATGGGTTGGACTATTGATGATATAATTGGTATCCCTCCTGGGATATGTATGCACAAGAGTCATATCGAAGAAGATTGCATGCCTACAAGTAAGCATCAGCGTCGTCTGAATCTATTCATAAAATGATGCCCCATCTATCTCGATGAAGTCTAAGCAATCGAGATAGCTATGTCATGCCGCGACAATAAATCAACCGCTTGGTGGGAGGCAACCCATCGTTTTTAATTGTTTTGTTTTCTTAAGATTTTGTCGAGCCACGACCAAAACTAAGGCGCTTGATGGGAGGCAACCCATCGTTCTAATCGTTTTTGTTGTTTTAGAGTAAATGTAGGTGCAAGAGGTGTAAAGGAGGAGATTGGTTTCAAATTTTGATTTGGAAGTATTGCATGTTGAAGGTGGTAAGTTAGGAATGAAGAAGCAAAAGGCTATGGGTTAGGCATTGCCTATGAAAATATAGGCACAGAACAAGGAAAGGCCTATGTAAATCTAGGCCATGAACAAGGCAAGGCCTATGCTATGGCCTAAGCTCTCGGATTCTACAATGCCATGGCATAAGCGCCGCCTATGCTCAACAATGCCATAGCATAGGCGCCGCCTATTCAAAAGCCTTTTGTCTCTGAATCTAGTATGTCATGTCATAGGCGCCGCCTATGCCTAACAATTCCATAGCATAGGCGCCGCCTATGCTTAACAAGGCTTTGCAAAAGGCGCCGCCTATGCCAAGCATAGGCAAAGCATTAGGCGCCGCCTATGGTCACTTTTGGTCTCCAAATCCGATTCCAAATGGGTCAAAACCCGACCCAAGCTTGTCCTATAAATAGAACCTTAGTCTTAGAAAAAAAATGCATTGCAACTTCAACCTAGGTGCCGCCTACCTCTCCAAAATCTCTCAAAAAATTTCCTTTTGCTCTTTTACTTTGCAAGAACATCTTCCGAGGCCATCAACCAAGTAAGTACTTCTTTGTTCTTCTTTTATATTCCGTAAGTACTACACTACTACGCCTATAATGAATTGTTAAATCTTGAAGTAGTATTGGTGATTTGAATGTGGTTGATTTGTTGTGATACAACTAAGTGAGTGAAAGAATATGTAAGGATGATCTTGACTTGTTTCCAACTTGTATTTGATTTTGATACACTGTCATACTTTTGCGGAATTGACATGGTCAAGAAAATTGCATAATCTTGTAACTAGAAAGCTTACATGTTCGAATGACTTGTTCATCGACATGAAAATCATGGTTGACTACAAACATACGATGTTGTGATTATTTCTAATGCCATAACTTGATTCAATCTTTATGTAGTAGTTTTTCTCAAAAGGTACATCATTCCAAACATGAAAGTATTGCCAAGATTTCATGAAATAGAATAAAAAAAATGATAGTTAAGATGACAGGAAAAGTATGACTGCACTAATTATATTGTTGGAACATAACACCTAAACGTATATCGATGAAGTCTGAGTAATCGACATCTTTCACTTAATTAGTTTGTCACAACAAATTAAGTGTGGGGTGGTACCACTACTGTTTGTTTGTCAATTGTATCTATTGATATGAAGCTAACATGACTATTATTTTAATCTCAGGTACAATGGCACCAAAAGCAAGACAAGGAAATGAAAAAACAATCACTTCACAAAAAGGCCAGAAAAGGGGACGAAAAGAGCAAGGTGAATCCTCCTCGCTGCAAATACCTCGATGCATGTACGGGATAATATGGGTCCTAGAGGAGGAAGGAAAGGAGTGGTACAAGAACAATAAACACTTTAATTCTTAATTTCCACAACAAGAGAACCGCTATTCTAAAAGGGAATTCACGCCTAACGCCATACCAAACCCTACTACACGTGAGATCTTTATTTTGGTATAATGATAAAGTCTATTGTGATTTCCGTTGCACTCATGAATAGCTAAACTTCTCTGTTGGGGTTATGGAAGCCTTATGAGATTCTATCTATTGCTATGAGTTTGTGAATTCATGACACATATGCTGCTTATATCATTATTCTCTTCATCTTAATGCAAATTCTTGTGGTTGCAAACGCATAGAATACACCAGTATAGCATTAACTTGTTCGAAAGAAAAGTTATATGTCTGGAAAAGAGATAATGTCAAGGTAATAGGGCACCAACCCCTGTTAAAAAGTTAGTGTCGTAACTGGATTAACCTGTTGGAGAATTTGTACCGTTAGACACGCTTTAAGCTCGAAAGAGTTAAAGTGAAATAATCCTTGATAGTCGAAAGACGCCTGGATTTACCATAGAATACAATTCTCTATAAGCACATGCATGTCTGAATTCCGCATAACTCATAGCCAATAGAGACGTATAACTCATAAGGTGGACATAACCCTAACTCTCAATTCTCATTGGTTAAACATCTTACTGAACATTCTTTCCTTTTTACTTTGCTATTTTCCATTTTTACTCTACTATTTTGTTACATTATTGTACGCTACAAAATCCCCCCTTTTACGAGACTTGCACCAAAATTCTAATAATCTTTGCTTACTTAGTGACCAAGTATTCTCTGTGGGATCGATACCCAACCCAGTTGGGTTATATATTTCACAACGACCGGTTACACTCTTACGAGAGCTGTAGTTTGAGCGTTATCAGTCTCTTACCCAGAGTCTTGAACTCAAACGAGATGATAAACACATCCCTTAGATATCAACTTTCTCACCCTAAGGTAAGAAACAAGTTGACCCCTAAGTGTTGAAGTACTACACCTCCACTCAAGGACAGTTTTATTCAAAAATTGAAAATAGACAATTTTATTTCTACAGTCAACAAAAGCATAGCATAAATAAAGCTAATCTATGCCGAGAATGACATCAAAGTAGGTCATCTCTAATTCTACTAGGTCTGCTGAGGTAACTTTTTGAGATACCATAACTGGACAGTTCCTGTATACTCACCGAGCAATGATAGATTTACCTACTAGGGTAGAGATTGAGAAGGGCTCTTCTAGGATTTTGAGACTAATTTGAAGTCAACAGTTATATAAGGAGTTACAAAGGACAACGAAACTCCTGGATCTAACAAAGCATAAATGTGCAAATGATAAACTTGTAACATACCATTGACCACATCAGGAGAAATTTCCTGATCCTGTCAGGACTAAAGTGCATAGAGCCTATTTGGGCGCTGACCATTGGTGGCACTGGAAGAGGCACCCTACTAATTCAGACAATTGGACTAATCTGAAGAACGATTATATTGACTCTGTTAACCCAACTGAGGACACTCTTTGACTCTATGGCCTGGATTGCCACATCCAAAACATATATCACTGCCTGCTCTACAGATACCCAAGTGGTTCCTTTCACACTTCTGGCAAAGTGTATTTGTTCGGGCACTGCTAACACTACCCTGAGATTTAGGGTCTGGTTCCCTATCTCTATTATTATATCTAAATTTTGGCACTAGAGCACTGGCTGAGGACGGAGCTGGATTTGAAGATTTCAAGTAAAACTGAGAATGATTCCCTCTCTTTGACTTGGGCTGAGTGAAGTTGAAGCTACCTGTTCTTGCTCTCTTATTTTCCCTCTTTTTTTCCTATTATTAGCCTCATATATCTACTGAGCATGGACTATGATCCTGGATATGTCTATATCTTTAATCAGGATTATGGTCCTACACTCCTTGACCACACTATTAGACACCCTAAACACAAACTTACTCATCTTAGATATGCTATCTGCTACCACATGAGGGGCATATCTAGACAATTGAGTAAACTTAAGAGAATACTATTTCACTGTCATGTTGCCCTACTTCAGATTAATAAACTCCAAAACCTTAGCTTTTCTCCACTCCAGTAAGAAGAACCTATCCAGAAAAATAGTACCAAACTCCTCCCATTCTACGGGCCCTATATCTGCGGCTCTCTCTGCCTTTCACTTCTTAAACCATTAGTGAGACACATCCTACAACTGATATGTGTCCAACTCAACACTCTCACTAGCAGTTACCTCCATAATATCTGTTAATTTTTGTACCAGATTAAAGAATTCCTGTGAGTGATCCTCTAACTTAGACTCAGTAAATGCTGGAGGGTTCATTCAGGTAAAGTCCTGAATTTTAGATGCAGCATTATTGACCATTGGGTTAGCTAGAATGATTGTTGTACGTTTAGTCTAGGATGCCATAGAATGAGCTAGAGTGGTAAAAGCGGCTCTGAATTTTGTATGAGAGACATGCTCGTCCAGTGGATCTGCCTGAATAGGCTGAGGTGTTGGCTGATTTCCTGTTCTTCTTTCGTTGATCTTTTTGGGAGGCATGTTCTGTAAATGGAAGTAAGAAAATAATTAGACTTATATGGTAACTTGAGCTCATGCTCACTCGCACGATATAAATACTGAAAAAAGGGAAATTTTTCCTAAAATGCCTGATAGCCTCTTGTTCATAAGTGTGGCGCGCTACACACCCATGCACAAGACTTTACTAGATGCGACTTTTATACTTCCTAGGAATCTACTAAACCTAGCTCTGATACCATGTTTTTAATGCCCCGAGTCTATACCCCGGACGTGACACGGTGCTCACAATCCTGAAGGATCACAAGCTAATCCATGACTGGTACTTGCTACAATCATTGATTAATAATACTGTATAATGCAAAAATTAGGAGAAAAATTGTCTTAAGGTTCAAAACTAAAGTCAAATGTTTAATACTGAAAATCAATATTAGAAATTGAACATCTTGTCTGAAATACTCTAGTTTGAAAGCCTCTAACTGTCTGAATACGGAGTAGATGGGACAAGACCCCAACTAACTTCGACTACTGAAATAAACTGAATACTGAAATACTGAAATAACAACTCAGTCCTCTAACTATGAGGACTCACCAGGACTACCTTTCCATTAAAGAACTTCCTCATCAGGAAACTAAAACTTCACCATATGGGTGCGGCAATCTATTAATGTATAACATGAATGGAGCTAATCCATGCCTAGAATAACATCTAAATCAACCATTTCTAACTCTATGAGGTCAGTTAGTATGATCTTATGGAGGAAAATTATAGGATATTTCTTATAAACTTGTCTAATAATTATTGACTAACCAACTGGGGTGGAAATTGAGAAGGGCTTAGCATGATTTTAAACTTTTGTCCTAAAATTTAATGCAATTAATGGAGTCACATAAGAGAGATATAACTCAAGTTATAAAAACACATATACATCAAGATGAAAGATATGCAATATACTAGTAATAACATCTGAGAAACTCTCCTGCTCCTATCGGGATGGTAAAGCATAGAATCAATTTTGACACTGACTGCCACCGGTATTGGATGATGTCTCCTGAGAAGGAACTAGGCGACCTAATAGAACTGGTGCATTAGTAACTTGAGTCTGAAGACCATCATCCCTACTTTCCTTCTTAGCATACGGACACTCCTTAATTCTTTGGCCCATCTTGCCACACCCATAACAACCCCTTTTACCTAGCAAACACTCACCTAGATAAATCATACCACACTTTGCACCTGTTGAATAGTTGTGTCTTCCACCCATATTGTTCTAAGACTTGGAATTAGAAGTCCTGCCCTATTTCTCCTACTTGGTACTGGGTGCAGGGGCACTAGTTGAAGATGGTGCTGGCACTGATGAATGACCCTGAAACTGCAAATGGTTTCCCCCTCTAAATCATGGTTGACCATACTCAAATTGTCTGCTTCTAGCCTTCTTGTTTGTAATTCTCCAATTCTGTACCCCAGACGCTACACGGTGCTCATAATCCTGAAGGACCACAAGCTAACCCATGAATGGTACATGCTGCAATAGCTGAACAATAATACTATAAAATGCGGAAAACATGCCATAAGGTTAAATACTTTAATAAATTGAATGTGGTATAATAATACCAAAACTGATACATCTGTCTGAAAAAGTATTTAAATTGTCTGAAATATGAAGTTAATAGGACAAGTCCCAACTAACTCTGAACTACTGAAATAATCTAAACTACTAAAGTAATCATTATGTCCTTGAACTAAAAGGAATCGCCACTAACTCTAACTGCTGAAAATCTGAACTTCTAAGGGAACTCAGGAGCCCGTACGTCTGTACCTATGATATAAGACATCATAGCACAAGAGAAAATTATTCTTCAGTACTTTGAATGTACTGTTATGCATAGTGAGGTAGGCTGAAATGTATGGGTTCATATGCATGATCATTACTGACTAAATGGAATGAGTATAACTGAATGAGAGTGCATGCATAAATACATAAACTGTAACTGAGACCATTATAACACTAGATACTGAGTCTGAATACTGATTTACTAATATCTGAGATTACTAATACTATACTACTGATAACAGAATGACTGTATCTGACAGTCCTAATTCTGTGGAACTATACTGAGTTTTATACTAAACTGAGTAACTGTGTCTGACGGTCGTAAATCTGTAGAACTGGATTGAGTTCTATACTGAGACTGTGGGAGGTAATCATCTAACCAACATGCCCCTTTTTAAATATATCGGGGTCCAACCTATAACCCTGGTTGGAAGGGTGTCAATATTGTGCCACGAGTAAGGATAAGCCATGAGTTAACCCTCTCTGACAGGAAGCTCTTTCGTCAACCCACGCTAGCAGGAAAACTCAAATGAGATGTATCATCCCTCATAATATCTGACAGGAAGATATCTCATCCTATGCTGGCTACATAGTTTTATAATCCAGGGATTGCTACTAAGGGTCAAACCCTCTACTAGCAGGAATGCCCCCATCACTAGGTTAACTCGGTGCTGAATCTTACTCTCATCTAAATAGAAAATGACTGATTTGTTAGTTCATACTAGGCTTGACTAAACTATTACTTATTATACAATCTAACTAAACTTAACTGAGTACACCGAGTTTTGTTGAATGATGGAATACTATTGAATTCTGTTAACTAACTAGATTTACTGAGGTTTAAACTAAATACTGAACTGGACTGGAGTGATACTAAATCTACTGAATTTTGCCTGAGTCCTATAATTGACTGAGATTACTACTGATCGTGTCATGACTGAGATTATTCAGTAACTAACATTGGCTCTTGGTAAAAAACTAAATTATCGGGTATTAAATACCCCTAGGACTCAATAGCATAAAAAGTAAAGCATCACATGATCGTGCATAGCATAAAAATGCACACTTCTTCATAATGTACCTATAGAGACATTTTATCAAACACTTGTATGGTATAACTTGCACATAAGCTAGCATGACATGATTTCTTTCCCTTATTAGTTCACATGAACAATTCATGAAGCACTTGGTGAGCATAATATATGCACATAATAAGTGAGCATCTTGAATCACTTCCAATTTTAGAATTTCAAGGGGTTTAACATGGACTCATAGGAATCTACACACATAATAATCAATTCAACATAAAACGTATAATAAATCATGAAATAGAAATCTAATTAAAATAATAATCATGAATACACTGTAATTCCAATTATTGAAATCATAAATTCTAAACTACTTGAAGTTTAAAAGAGTTCTTGGACTCCAAGGGTGGAAGAAACCCTTGGATAAACACTTGACATACCTTAGTTTATGAATTCTTGAAGAATAATGTTTGAAACCTTGAGCCTTGGATCTTGAATGTGATGATCTAGGGTTTGTTATTGATAAATTATAAAGAGAATGAGTATATTTTTCCTCTTGGGCGGCTTAATGAAATGTTTTGGGGGATGAAGGACGTAGAAAAAAGAACCAATTACCCCTAAAGATGCGGCTTTTAATGACTGAAAATTAAACCATCGATGCGCAGGCTGACGCGCTACGTCGTTTGTATCGATGCGATTCCCAATGCACCGCATCGATTCCATGTAAGTTTACTGTAAATTGCCACTGAGAGCCAAGAAAAATATTGATCGACGTGATGGTCGACGCGCCATGCCAAGATCGCATTGATAAACTATTTTGGATTCTCAAACGTGGTTCAAACGAGGTTTGAAAAATATGAAACTCGTCCGGGAATACCTACTGACATTCCTGCTCATGAATTAACCTAATGATTGACACTTTAAGGTCATAGAGGTCATTGAATAGAGTTACGAACTTACGAAGGCCAAAATAATACTTAGTCTGAATACTTAGCTAGAATTTTTCTAAGTCTGGGACCCCATAGTAAGCTTAAAAGACTAAGTTAAGCTTAGGATTTTGTGGGGTCTTACAATATCTTCCCCTTGGGAACATTCATCCTCAAATAAGACTGATTAAATTGAAAATACTGATAGACTGAATTTATACACTGATATGCACAACTAAAGCATGATTTTATAACTGAGATTTATGATATACTAAATTAACTTACTGAACATGTATATCTGATGCATGAGTACATAGCTGAACATGATTCATGAATGCATGACTGGGATTACTAATAAGCTGAGTTTATATAATGGACATGCATATCTGATACATGAGTACATGACTGAACTTATTTGTGTATGCACAACTAAGTATGCAATATTAATTGATACCAATTTGGTAGCTATTTCTGAAAATGAGACTAAGTTCAAACAAAAACTATTACCTTGAGCTGAGTTTGACTTTGTGGAGATGAAGTAAGGATACTTTGTCCGCATTTCTTCTTCTTCTTCCCAAGTAGCTCCCTCAACAGACTAATTCTTCCAAAGCACTTTAACTAGAGGCACTTGTTTGTTCCTTAGTCTGTGAATCTGATAATCAAGGATTTTGAATTGTATCTCTTCATAAGAGAGGTTGTTCAGAATATCTATGCCCTCGATAGGGACTATGACTTGTGGTTCACCTATGTATTTCTTAAGCAAAGAGACATGGAATACTGGATGCACTGAAGTTAAGTCTAAAGGCAACTCAAGCTCGTAAGCTACCTTTTTTAAATGGCTGAGAATTCGGTAAGGACCAACATATCGGGGACTGAGTTTTCC
This sequence comes from Capsicum pubescens, assembly GCA_030864215.1. NCBI lineage: Eukaryota > Viridiplantae > Streptophyta > Magnoliopsida > Solanales > Solanaceae > Capsicum > Capsicum pubescens. The sequence continues at coordinate 253,256,344 of CM061549.1, forward strand.
CTTCTTGCCAAACCTCTTCACTCCTTTCATAGGAGAGATTTTCAAATACACCAAATAACCAATCTCGAACTTAAGATCTTTTTTCTGTACATCTGTGTACAATTTTTGTTGGCTCTGAGCAGTCTTAAGCCCTTCCATGATCAACAGTACTTTCTCTAAGGTATCAATTACAAAGTCAAGCCCTACCACTGTAGCCTTACCCACTTCAAAACAAACAAGGGGAGATCTACACCTCCTCCCATAAAGAAAACCAAATGGAGCCATCTAACTACTAAAATGGTAGTTTTTTTATATGAAAATTCAATCAAAGGCAAGTGGTTGTAATACCCCATACTTTTCCTAGCTTAAAAAGTTTCCCAAGAATGTTAGAAGCTTTCTTTGAAAGATGAATCCACTTTTGTACACATGGTATTTTCAATATTTTTACTTTTATCATGTGGGAAATCGAATAACCTTTCCATCGATACCAAATTCTCCCAAATCCGACACTCGGATGAAGAGTTAGAGCCTTTTTAGTAAGACAGTGTATCACCTAAGACTTCAGCGCGTCGCGGAGATAGCTCAAACAGAAATTGTCATTTTCCAGTGTTTCTTTATGATAGTGGTGCATCGCGCCAAACTTCTAGGTTGCATACAAGGTGGAAACATGATAGCTCCACGTCGCGCCACCGTGCAATTTCCCATTTGTCAAATTCCAGTGACTTGGAGCGATAGTGGCGCGTCGCGCCAAGGATAAAAATTGAGAAATTTTCTCAGAGATTAAATATGCTTCCAGGGTTAAAAGGGTCAATTTCCCACCCCTATTAATACCCAATAACACGTGATTTAGTCATTTTTCACCCAAAATATACTGGTTTCTCTCAAGTTTCTCTCAAGAACAAGCTAGGGTTTCTATTGGGGATTCAAATTCAAGAAGGTTTCACCATCAATCCTCAAGAAATCACATCCCAGGTATGTGTAGTGTTCATTCATGGACTCCTTTCATCTATGAAGCCCAAGAATCTCTTTTCTAAGTTTAAGTCTATGGATTTCTTATCGAATTTCATGTTGGGTTTGTTTTGTTTATGTTGAGAATGATCAATTGAATTCAAATCCATATTGGGTGATTAATTTTATGTGGAATTGATTTGTATAGATGTATATTCATGTGAACCTATGAATAAACCCTAGGATGATGAAGTTAGAGATGAATCATGATGATTAATTGTTGTATAATGTTGTCTTCATGTGCTATGCCTACCTTGTGTTTGATTAAATGCCTAGATGAAGGAACAATGCCCAACTAGTATGATATCATGAAATCCCCATGTATGTGCAAGCTTATGCATATCACATGTTTGGTGAAGTGCTTCAATAGATGAATTATGAATTGTGTTGTTGGTCATGTGTTCAAGTAAGCCATGCTATGTCAGTTTCTTCTCATCGAGTCCTGGGGGTACTTGTACCTGAACATTTAGCTGTGTGCATAGAGTCATGTCATATTTTCACATTCTCCTCAGTAAGCTATGATCCATAGAACTCAGTCAGTCATATGACTGAGGAAATCTCAGAAATCTCAGTAATCTCAGTAGTTCAGTAATCTCAGTGATCTCAGTGCTCAGTAATCTCAGTAACCTCTGTATTCCCAGTCAATCTTAGTAACTTCAGTATTCTTAGTCAGTCCTTAGAACTCAGTACATTCTGTCAGTCAACAAAACTCAGTAAATTCAGTTTAGCTCCGCTAAATAATATGACTAGTATCAGTTCAGTTCAGTTAATCAGTTCAGCTCAATTAATCAGTTCAGTGTCTTTCAGATGGGAGTAAGATTCAGCACCGAGCGAGCCTAGGGATGAGGACTCACCTGCTATATAGGACTGAGATCCCTAGAAGCAATCCCTAAGTTCTAGAATTACATAGACTTTATAGGTATGAGATGTTACCCGTTAGATAGGACTGACATACTTAGGGATCACCTGTTAGCGCATTTAAATGTATAGGACTGATCCCAGGGGTCACCCGCTAGATTAGGACTGACTCCATAATAGTTATCTTTACCAGTGGTGCGGTAATGACATCCTTCCAACTAGGGTTACAGGTTGGACCCTAGTTATCTTACTTTGGGGCATGTCCATTAGATAAATACATCCCACACTTTCAGTTAAAGAATCAGGACTGTCAAATACAGTCAATTTAGCTCAGTAGTATATATTTAGGACTGTCAGATACAGTCAATCCTTATCATTATAAATAGACCCCTGGATCACCTACTAGACAGGAATGATCTCAACGATGGTCAATCAGTATCAGTATCATCAGATATAGAGATCACCCGCTAGATAGGACTGATCTCATATTCAGTTACTTGGCTACAGTACAGAACTCAGCTAGTTCCATCAGATTCAGGACTGCCAGATATAGTCATATATATTATCAGTTATATCAGTTATCAAAACTTATGTTATCAGTATTCAGCTTCAGGACTGTCAGATACAGTCAACCAAACCAGTTTTTCATAATCAGAATTGTCAGACACAATTATTTATTTATCAGTAACATAGTATCAGTCCTTCAGTATTCAGTAATAGATTATTAGTTTCTCACTCATCAGTGACTCAGATGTCAATGTCAATAGACTCAGTATTCAGAACTCAGTATTCAGTCCTATCATGATCTCAATTATAGTTATATATGCATGCATGTATTCTCACGTTCATGGTATTCAGTTAGTTAGTATTGTTCATGCATATGAACCTATTACATTCATCCTACCTCACTTGCGTATCATTACATTCAAAGTACTGACGCATTTGCACTATGGTGTCTTATACCATACGTTTAGAAGCACGAGCTCCAGAGAATCAGTAGCATCCCAGTTCAGTGATCAGACTTAGCAGTGAGTCCTTATCCTTCGAGGACATGATGATCATGTTACTATTTTAGTTTTCAGTTTATTTTAGTAGTTGGAGATAGTTGGGGACATGTCCCATCAACTCCTTTTTCAGATAGTTTAGAGGCTTTTAGACTATAGCATGTTAGACAGTTATTTCAAATTTGCTTTGGTATTGTTATACCATTTTCAGATATTGTTTTATTAGATGTTTATCCAGTTTAAACCTTATGTCCTTTCAGTATATGTTTCCATATTTATATAGTATATTATGCAGTGATTAGTTACAGATATCAGTCATGGGTTAGCTTGTGGTCCTTCGGGGTCATATGAACCATGTGGCTTTTCGGGTACCAGATTCGGGGCGTTATAGTGGTCATCCCAACTACCTTTAAAGTCTATCACACATGCTCGCAGCATATCTTCTAAAGTCTGAATGGTCCTTTCTTCTTGACCATCTGCCTGAGGATGAAAGGTGATACTGAGGTGAACTTGAGTACCAAGACCCTTTTGTAATGCCTTCCAGAAATGAGAGTTGAACTGGGTACCTCTATCTGAGATAATGGAAAACTAAACGCTGTGCAATCTGACAAACTCCCTGATATATAGTTTGGCATAATCCTCGGCTTAGTAAGAGGTATGGACTGGTAGGAAATGAGCTGATTTGGTCACTCCATCTACAATGACCCAAACTGAATCATGCTGGAAATGAGTACAAGGCAAACCCATCACAAAGTCCATGTTTACTTCTTCCCACTTCTAAGTAGGGATACTAAACTCCTACATGGACCCACTAGGTTTTTGAAGCTTAATATATACCTGCTGATATGTTGAACACTTATCCATAAACTTTTCAATGTCTCTCTTCATCCCACTCCACCAGTAGAGCTCCTGCAAATCATGGTACATCTTAGTGGCCCCTGGATTAATAGAGTAGCACGCACCATGCATTTCTTTAAGAATTTACTGTCTCAAGTCATCCACACTTGGCACACATAGCTGACCCTGACAACACAACACACCATCTCCTCATTGGGAGAAGACCTCTACTTTCTGATCTATGACTGCTTCATTCAACCTGACTAGACTAGGATCCCTATCCTGTTTTTCCTTTATCTCAGAAACCAGGGATGACTCTGAATTACTCTACACCTAAACACTACCTTTTGTTCAATCGACTAAGCAAACACCTAGTCGGGAAAGCTGATGAACTTCCTGAACTAACTTTTTCTTACCATCTTCCACATGCACAACACTTCCCATAGACTTCCTATTGAGAGCATCAGCTACTATATTGGCTTTATCCGGATGATACAGGAAGCTCATGTCGTAGTCTTTTAGCAATTCCAACCATCTTCTCTGATGGAGGTTTAGGTTTTTCTGAGAGAACACATACTAAAGGATCCTATGTTCTGTGAACACATCATTGTGCACCCCATACAAATAGTTCCTCCAAATCTTTAAGGTAAACACTACTGTTACTAACATAAGATCATGAGTAGGATAGTTCTTTTCATGGGGATTAATTTGTCTATAAGCGTAGGCTATGAACTTACCTCTCTGCATCAAAACACACCCCAAATCGACTCTGAAGGCATCAAAATATACCACAAACCCATCTGAACCATCTAGTAGGGTCAAAACTGGAGTTGTAGTGAGTCGAGTCTTAAACTCCTGAAAACTCTTTTCACAAGAATCTGACCACTGGAATTTGAATTTCTTCTGAGTTAATCTAGACATAGGAGATGTAATAGGAGAAAATCCCTTAAAAAACCATTGGTAATAGACTGCCAAGCCCTAGAAACTCCTGATAACTAATGGAGAGATGGGTCTAGGCCTATTTCTCACTGCTTCAGTCTTTTGGGGATCAACTCTAATGCCATTATCGGAAATGATATGTCCAAGGAAAGCTACAGAACTTAGCCAAAATTCACACTTACTGAACTTGGCGAATAGATGATGATTTCTAAGAGTATGTAATACTATTCTGAGATGGTCTGCATGATTATCCTCACTGCGGGAGTAGACAAGAATTTCATCTATAAAGATTATGACGATCATGTCCAAGTACTGCTTAAACACACGATTCATCAAGTATATGAAAGTTCTTGGGGCATTAGTAAGACCATAGGAAATGACTAAGAATGCGAAGTGACCATATCGAGTTCTGAAGGTTGTTTTTGGGATGTCATATTCTCTGACTCTGAGATGATGATAGCCCGATCTGAGGTCTATCTTGGAGAAATAATTGGCACCCTAAAGTTGGTCAAACAAGTCATCAATTCTAGTAAGTGGATACTTATTCTTGACCATGACTTTATTTAACTGACAGTAGTCTATACACATTCTGAGAAAACCATTTTTTTTATGCTCGAATAAAACTGGGGAGCCCCACGGGGACATACTGGGTCCGATGAATCCCTTATCTAGGAGATTCTTTAACTGTTCTTTTAATTCTTTATGTTCTACTGGAGCTATTTTGTATGGCGGAATAGATATGGGTTGAGTATCTAGAAGAAAGTCTATTCTGAAGTTGATTTCCCTTTTGGGAGGAACTCTGAAAAGGTCTCCGAGAAACACATCTAGGAGTTCATATGCTACTGACACTAATTCAAGAGTAGGGTTTTCTGAACTAGAGTCCTACACTCGAACAACATGGTAAACACATCCCTTAGATATCATTTTTCTTTCCCGAAGGTAAGAAACAGGCTGACCCCTAAGTGCTAGAAATTTCTATTGGGAGCCAAGGAAAATATTTATCGACGTGATGGTTGACGCACCGCGCCGAGGTTGCATCAATACACTATTTTAGATTCTTAAACGTGGTTCAAACGAGGTCTAAAAAATATAAAACTCGTCCGGGAATACCTACTGACATTCCTGATCATGAATTAACCTAAAGATTGACACTTTAAGGTCATAGAGGTCGTGAATTATAGTTGCCAACTTACGAAGGACAAAATAATACTAAGTCTGAATACTTAGCTAGAATTTTTCTAAGTCTGGGACCCCTTAGCAATCCTAAAAGACTGAGTTAAGTTTAGGATTTTGCGAGGTCTTACATTGTTCCTCTTCTCTTTTTCCTTCAACTTTTCTACCTCAATCTACGAAGCATGATTCATCAGTCTATCAATATCCATATCCCTAATAAGCATTGTAGTCCTACACTTCTTGACTACCAAATTAGATACCCTAATAACAAACTTATTCATATGATCTCTAGGGTCAGCAATCAACTCAGGAGAGTACTTAGATAACAGTGTGAACTTAAGACAATATTATTTCACATTCATAGAGCCCTGCCTCGGGTTCATGAACTTCTCCACCAAAGCTTCCCTCATCTCACATGGAAACAACCAGTCCAAAATAGCATTCTGGAATGCCTTCCAATTTGCGGGAGTTGCATTCTCACCTCTACCTTCCTTCCACATAACAACCTAATCATAAGAAATATCCTTTAGTCTATAGGATTCCAATTCTGCACTCTCTGCCTTAGTAACATGCATAATCTGAGTGATATTTCTCACCTCATCAATAAAGAGATGGGGATCCTCATCCACCTTTGACTAAAAAAATTCAAGAGGATTCATCCTTATGAAGTTGCAAATTTTGGTTGTAGCTAAATTACAATTTTCTTGAAGTAGGATTGTTTCCTGTTGGCTTTTCTAAACATTATCATTCACAGCTTGGGCCAATGTCTAGAAGAAAGCCTGAAATTCAGCATGAGATACATTCTCATTCAAAAGGTCAGTGTGCAGGGTTGGTTTGTCACCATTTCTATGCACATTAGCTCAACAAGGAGGCATATTCTGTCACGTCAATGCATGAGTTAAAGTAGATAAACCAAACTATAAGCATGATGGATCATGAAAGAAATGATGATTCCTAACTTGTTCCATAGCCTCTTGCCCATAAATATGGTATGGTTCATATTTATGATCAAGATTCTACATAATGCCTCTTGTCTGACTCCCTAGGAATCTTTTAAAACCTTAGGCTCTAATACCAAGTTTGTAACAACTCAAAAGTTCCCCCATGGAATTCACACAGTGCTCAAGACTATGAATAGTCCCAAGCTAACCCTTTAAGCCTACTTAACTTGGAACTTAGGAGAAAATTAAACTAACATATAAAATTTGATGATAATCGAATCAATATCTTAACTAAAACTCTTTAACTTGGAAATCTTTAAACTGACACCTTTGAACTTAAAACAGAGACAGTAGGATAAGCCTCTACTTCTAACTAGAGAGCTACTGTGACAGACCTCAACTTACCCAAACAAAAATATAAATCAAATAACTAAAATACTTCATCAATATCAAAGTCTGATAAACTGGGTCCTCAGACTATGAGGACTCATAAAAAGTTGAGATGTAGGTGGTGATGCTCGTACATAATTGTGTTGCTGGAATTGAGCACCACAACCTACATTATAGACAATGTAGCACATAGACATATATGTGGGTCAGTACTTCTAGAATGTGCTAAGTATGGGGGCTGAATGCATACATAAAACAATAATTGAATATTAAGATAAACTTTTAATAATGTATGCTAAGTGTAAATAACTCACCTTGAGCTTGAATAAAACAAAGACTGCAAAATCATAAACATGAGTAATGAAGCATAACAACAAACTTTGTGAGCCATAACACTTAGTTATAAATTCTTTACTTTTATTCTTTCTTAGGGATGTTCTTCTAATCGACATAAACCATGTGAGCTACCATGGAATCTAATATTTTACCCACGTTGGGGAGAGCTGTTTTACCGTTACCATTAGAATAGAACCTTAACTAAGTGATTACTGTACTTAACCCATATTGGGACTTAAACGTATGATGGCATGTAGGTCTAGCGCGTGTGACCTCATACTCATACCCAACTCGTGCTAAATACTACTCCAATATTACTTTTATGCTCATACATTAGAAAATCCACCTTAAAATAGCATAAGGGTTAATATAATAGAAAACAATTATGCTTTTCGTTGCTTAAAATCATAAGTACAGTAAACAATTATGGATTTCAAGCCTTGTCCGTTGAATCAAAAGATCAAACCTTTCTTGTAAACCTAGTACTTAAACATAAGCTTTAATCTTATACTTTCTTTCATGGAAATTGTAAAACAACATCATTCTTAAAACTCAATTGGAACTCTTCAAATTATAATAGGGAATTCTACAAGTCAAAACATAATTAGATAATAACAAGTATGCACTTTAATACTTCAATATCATATTAATTTCATAAACTCAAAAAAAAAATGTAGGCATGAACCCTAATTTCAAATCATATAACTTTAACTTTAAAACAAGTTTTGGGAATAAGGATGGAATAATATCTTTGTTCACAGACCCCACATACCTTAATTGAGTGTATTATTGAAGAAATCTTTAAATCGAGACTTAAATCCTTGTGTTCTTGAGAGAAAAATATTGAACCTTGTTCTTGGGGAAAGGGGGAGGGTTTCTAGTGAGTAATTTTGAGGAAGGTGAGCAAATAATGCCCTCTTCAATGTCACAAATTGTGTTTTGGATGACTTGGGCTGAGGGAAAAAGATCCAACTTCCCTTGTCCTCTTTTTTCCGTGGAAATAAAACTCATGGATCGACCCCTAGTTGGGTTAAGAATCCCTCATGATGCGACCCCTAGTTGGGTGGAAGATCCCTCATGGCATGGGGCTATCGTGATCCTTTACTGTCTCTCACAAAAATGGTGATAACATTATGCTCGGGTATCGAATTAAGGAAAAATTTGTATTATTGGAAAGCTAACTTAATTATCTATTACTTTATGGATATTGATCTGCAAAATTCCAGAAATGTCAAATTTATACACATTAAAAATTGACCCTTGTAGAATCGAATACAAAATTTGGTCGAAGCAAAGGCTCTTAGGTCAAATTTTCACTAAGTGATTCCTATGAACATTTTTTACCTCAAGCACTCTTATCAATATGATAATGATAATGACACATGTATTCAAATTTAAATCATGGAATTAGATTTTACACACGTAGGAATGATGATTCAAAGTCTAGCTCGAAAATGCGAGGCGTTACAACTGGATTGAGGGAAATATAGATAGATGATGTGAGCTCTTATCTAGATTTAAAAGCTCTATTAAGTTGTGAGGATGTGCAATTAGAGATTTAATGATAGTATACTAAGTAGTGAAGAATGGATTGTTATGTGTTAAGAAGAGTGAATATGTATTCTCATGAGAGTGTGAGTTATAGGGTGATTCCTATGGAACTTTGTAAAAGTTAAGATTAGTATTCCTCAAGGGTAGTGTCTTCATATTATAGCTATCAACGGAGTTTGGTATTCATGTTAGTGATAAACCCAACATAATAAGTGATGTGCCTATAGATTTAATGAGAGGATATGTCCTCAAGTCTAGGACAATGACCTTTTAGCAAAAGGGGAGATCCTAAACTAAGGTAGATCCTGAATTTTCTCATGGTTTTAAGTTTCAAAGAAGATCCATAATAACTCTATTCTTATTCTAGCAAAATTCTCCGACTTTGGATCAAGAAGACATTTTACTAATGTCTTATGTATTCAAATTGTGCCTATGCCTAAGGTCCAAGTTATCTATGCAAATTATATCCATGCTCCAGCCCCTGAACTAGAATCAATAACATCTCTCAGTAATCCAAGCTTCCAAGTATTCAACATCTATGTTATGATTGCTCGTGATCCATAAATCTATGGCTCATATTATTCTTCATTCTAAGAAACTATGCTTTCTATATATTATTGATTCATTTTATATTAAGTTTAGCCCAGAGAGATATGATTTATGCAAACTCATGGTCATTCTCAACTCTTAAATTTAAAAGCTATAGCTTTGGGCAGCAATCCTTGTCTTATTCATTGAATATATAAATCGTGGTTTTATGTTATACAACTTGTGATACATGCTCTCACATTTCTTACTGTGCCTAGTACTATGAACTCATGTTGTATTATGATTATGCTTGAATGACACTCTATCTATGATTTAGGTGTTTTCTAAGAGGTATTTCGTGCCTATTGTACTGTCTCTCACTTCACAGGTCTCACCATCTCATCTTGAGAAGTGTAAAGTAATATTTTGGATGAGGGAGGTGTGCCCACTCGATCTTAGGTCATAGACGAAGACGGAAGAGGGATATGAACATTCTTTATGTGAAATAATTAGGAACTAGATATATGGCAAAAATCTTTTTGAGAAGTAATTGAAGTTACTGGTTTGTAGTGGGGAGATCCATGAAGTGGGTGTAGTAAAGATAGTCTGGAATGTTATGATTAATGAAAACATAAACCAATGTGCTATGTGTTAGTACTTCTCAATATAAGACCTGAAAGTAGTTTGATTATAGTGATAAGGTGAAGTTTTATCTAAAAAGGATATAGAGTATAGGGTCCCATAGATTAAGCTAATTTTATTCTGGGTTAGGCTTCAACATAGAAGTACTATGCAGTGGGACTCATACTTTTGTAGTTAGGTGCATTGTGGAGGAATTGTATGTTTGAAATAATGAAGTGTGTAATTCATTTTATAGAGCATAGTTGAGTAGTGTCACTAAATTTAAGGTCTATTGGTCATATCATGTAAGGTAGAGGATACCTCTATTCCTATGTCCCGCAAAGAACTTTATTTCATGTTAGGTATCATTTAAATCAAGACCTATGATCACCAAATAAACGCATGCCTAATGTTGTGATGATTATGATCCATAAAAATCACGTGCAAGGTCATTTCTATGTCAACTCTCATTATCTTAAGCTTTATGCTTGCACGATTTACTTGGCGATGCAATGAAGCTCTTCTTGAATGCCTATGTACATATCATTGAGGAAAAACTTCATAATGTTAGGTTACAACTTTTATTCCACGCTCTTAGAGCATCAAAAAGTTCCTACCCATCTTTCTAGGTTGAACGATTCCAAAGGAGAGATAATGTAACACCCTATATTTTTGAGCTAGAATTCAAACCATCGTTCCAATGTATATAGACCAGAACCTAATGATTTTGTGTCAATATAAGTGTGATTATCAACTCTATAGTGTGGTAACATCTTTAAAGAGGAATTGAGATCATAAAAATCTCCTAATTCAATGTCGATATCAAAACTTTTCTACTGATTGGGTTTTAGTGAATGTTCCAACTTGGGTCAACTTCCAACGACTATTACTACTAGAATATAATGAGTTAGGTGACCTACAATAAATCAAATGAAAGATCTTCGAGTCTTTTTCAATGCATCCGATTTCACCAACTACTGGAAATTACCTCTATGGTGATGGTTTCAAAACCATTGCAATATACAATAAAACTGTTTACATAGCTCTACCACAACAGTTCAGCAAGCATCCTATATGTGAGCATTGCGATAGGTCTCTAGCAACGGTTTATGCGACGGTTGGCTGAAATCGTCGCCATAGGTAAAGCTATAGCAACAGTTATTTTTTGTCTTATTGGGACACCTCTTTGCATCTATTACAATGGTTACTAACCGTGTTATTGCAACGACATTAAACTATTGCAATAGCATCTATTGCGATGGTTTTGTTATTCTATTGCAACTCTTTTTGAGTGCCTATTACAACTGTTTCATTACACTATTGCAATAGTTTTATTGGTCTTTTTTGATGATTTTTGACTACCTATTGCAATGTTTTATTGATATATTACAACGGTTTATTGATCTATTGCAACGATTGTTGCCACATGTAATTACATTGATTTATATAAATAGTCACTCGTATTAATGTCAATTTTTATTTACATACATAATAAATTATAACACAATGTATAAACATCACAAAATAAAATAATTCATTAATAATCTCATAGTCCAAAATTGCACTACTATTAGAGATTTTAATGTGTAATTTCACTATAGAAAAAACCAATTTCATGAGAAGTACCTCCTCTTTCTCGTTGTGGTTTCATAACATACAATCCAGGCCTCTCAATTGCATCCTTGACAGTGTCAGATTCATCCAAGCTCCACAACCATTCAAAGCATTTCTGTAGTTTGGCAATGCGATCTTCGCTTTCTATAAACCTGCTCATAGACAAGGGCGGAAGTTTAACAAATTACAGAAAAGAGTGTTAGAAGAAGTTAATTTCTCAATGACTGCATAATTGTATTCATAACACTCAACTTACAAACTTACAAAACATTCTACTTTAAACTGCATAATTGTCTGGGTGCTTATATGTTGTTACCTTAGACATTTATCTTTTACTTTATTTTTGCTTCACAGTGATGGAGAACAACAATATCGCAATATTCATCACAATCGGTTTATAACACGCTAAATGCATTAAGTTTTTCCTTTCCATAACCCCGTTGCAAAGAGGACGACGGCATATCATAAACAATTATCCAGTCTCAAATTTATGCTCCTGTTATAGATAGCTTTTGAGCTTCTCAAGACGCTATGCTTATTGATTACTAAAATACATGAGATGCAACTTGAGTTAAGTTTTTACCTTTCAAGTACATCGGGCTTCGAAAGATCTTGCTGAATCTTCTTGGTGCCAGCTAAATGATAGGAAATTATAGGGCACTTGAGTGCACGTGACTTCTCCATTAGGAGCCTAGCTTTCCACTCCTACAATAAAGTGCATAAAACAGATCAAGCAAACATTATAGGTGACTGTCAAGTGTATACCTAATAGGAGAACTAGAGATCCAATGAGATGCAATAGTAAATTGACGATCTCTCTATTTGGACCAGTTCCATAATCTCAGATTTCAAAAGTAACTATGAATCAACTCTACCTCTACCTTCACGCATTAGAGATACTTTCAAAAGATTTTGCAGATAAGTAGATATCCACAAGACTAACTAAAAGAACCATAGACTTCCTTCTAACTGTTCAGTGATAATGTTCAGGGCACATTACCCTGAGTTAGGCGTTCAAATAGTTCCATTTCAATTGGTTCTAAAAAGAATTGCTTCTGTATCACTTTCAAGGAGAATGCAATGCCTTAGAATATGGAGTTCATTAACTTTATTTAAAATGAATTTACCCCCATGCCGTGTCAAAAACATAATAGATGTACACAGTCTACATTTTTTATACTTCCGACCAACATAATCTTATGTGTCGTAAATATGGTTATCATTTTTTTATTAGATCCATGATATGTAAACATCTAATTTAAAGTAGGATATCTTTCTCTCAATGAAGCAGAAAGCCAATGTTGGCCATACATGTTGTGTTCTTCAGATAGAACCACAAACATAACTACAGCCCTGTAATATGTATTTAAGTTAGTACAACTTAAAAGACCTTACTCGTTCTCTGATTAAATAAAATGCCTTCCAAATCAAAATGACCTTGGATCACCATATTCATTCCAAGCTTTAGCCAATGCTTCAATAAATTGATTTACAACATTGTTAGTGGGAATTCTTCTAGGATCTAAGTCAATGTGTTCTTTGTATTATTGAATCAAGCTCCTGCAAATGACAGTTAATATCTAGCTTTAGAGGAGAAATATGGACAATTACACAATCTTTTGGTTATGAATTTCTTGACTATAAAAAAAGGTCATTGGGAACAATTTCTCGATTCATCAAATGCCTTAAAAGTTCGCAATTTGATATACCAGTTCTAGATACATACACACTCCAATAACCATACAAAATATGTATCCATAAATGAATCCAAACATAGACTATATATATGATGTGAGTTACGACATTTCTCTGGACTACTCTGTTAGTGTAAATTTGTCTACCAATAAAATAAAAAGGACACAAAACAAAGTTAATATCTTGAGAGCATAGAGCACTAAGCTGCACCTTTTTACCCGTTTCTAGCATTAGGACTGCAGGCACAGATAAATAAATACATTATTTGAAGTTAAAGGCCAAAGAAAAATTAATTACCAAGAGCCAAGCATTCAAGGGGCTTCTTAAAAAATTGGAGAAAATGGGAGATGGTCTCCTCCAAAGATTTAAGCTCCAATGAATTCTGATAATTCTGCGTATCCATATTCAACAAATTATTTGAGTTTAAATCAAAGGCCAAACTTTAAAGCATGCTGCAGACAACTTAATGAAGACAAACCTTCTAGTATTCTCTATAAAATTTGACAATCCCTTCTTTTTCATGTGGAAATTTACTCATGATCTCTTCAATGAAGTCATTATATTCTCGGTGTATCGCCTGTAGGAATCACGCAACTAACCAGATTAGAGAAAAGAGTGTTTACACAGATGAATACAACTAAATCAAAATTGAGTTCCTGGAGTTCTGATGGTGCCATTCTGTATGGAGGAATAGATATAGGTTGAGTACCTGGAAGAAGGTCTATGCCGAAGTCTATTTCCCTTTCGAGAGGAATGCTTGGAAGATCTTCGGTAAAGACATCTGAATACTCATTAACCACTGGGATTGATTTATGACTGGTAGATTCATAACTAGATTCCTTAACATGCATGATATGATAAACACATCCCTTAGATATCATTTTCCTTGCCCAAAGGTAGGAAACAAGTTGACCTCTAAACGCTGAAGTATTACCCTTTCACTATAGATGGGTTCATTCAGAAATTGAAACTGAACTATTCTGTTTCTGCAGTCGACTGTGGTATAGTAGGAATGGAGCCAATCCATGCTAAGAATGACATCAAAATCAGTCATCTCTAACTTGACTAAATCTGCTGACGTGACTTTTTGAAATATCATAACTGGGCAGTTCCTGTATACCTGCCGAGCTATGATGGTTTTACCCACTAGGGTAGAGACTGAAATGGGCTCTGCTAGAATTTTGGGACTGACTCTGAAATCGCCTGCTATATAAGGAGTAACAAAAGATAAGGATTCACCTGGATCTAGCAAAGCATAAACATGAATAAAAAAGATCTGTAACATACCAGTAACAACATCAGAAAAATTTTCCTGATCCTGTCGGGTCTGAAGAGCATAAAGACAATTTGGGTGTTGCCCACTAGTAGCACTAGAAGTGGCACCCTGCTGGTTCGGGTGACCGAACTGAGTTGCGGAACAATTTTACTGGCCCTGATAACCCAACTGGGGACAATCTTTGAATCTGTGTCCTAGCTTTCCACAACCAAAAAAGAAATCGCTACCAGCTCTGCAAACACCCTTGTGGTTCTTACTATAAGTCTGACATAGGGGATTAGTTCGGGCATTGTTGACACTGCCCTGAGACTTAGAGACTGGCAATTTATCTTTGTTACCCTCTCTAAACTTAAGAACTGGAGAACTAGTTGTAGAAGGATCTATAACTGATGACTTAGAATAAAACTGGGAATGGTTTCCTCCTTCTGATTTAGGCTGTCTAAAATTGAAGCTACCTGTCCATGCTTTTTTATTCTGATTTTCCCTCTACTTAATTTTTTGCTCCTCTATCTACTGAGCGTGAGTCATAAGTCAAGCTAAAGTCATGTCACTATTTAGCATGGGGGATCTACACTCATTAACCATGCTATCATTTACCCATGAAGCAAACTTACTCATCTTAGCTTTGTTGTCTGCAACCACATGAGGGGCATATCTGGCTAATTGAGTTAACCTGAGAGAATACTCTTTCACGGTCATATTGCCCTGCCTGAGGTTAATGAACTCTAGAACCTTCTCCTCCCTCATCTTCTGGGGAAATAATCTATCTAAGAAAGCCGAGAAAAACTTCTGCCACTCTATAGGACCTGCATCATCTACCTTTTCAGACTTCCACTGCTTGTACCAAGTATGAGCCACATCTTTCAACTAGTATGTGGCTAACTCAGCACTCTCAACAATAGTCACCCACATAATATTTGTCACCTTCTGGACCTGATCTATAAGTTCCTGAGGGTCTTCATCTACCTTAGACCCGAGGAACGTTGGAGGGTTTATTCGAGTGAAGTCCCGAATCCTAGATTCCACTGAGTTTGCCACTGGGTTAGCAAGAATAACTGTTGGCCGCTCATTATGGGTAGCTACTAATTGAGCAAGAGTGGTAAATGTGTTCTTGAACTCCGCATGAGAAACATGACTTCCCAAAGGATCTTCGGGCTGAGGAGCTAACTGGTTTCTTCTCTTTGGAGTCATGTTCTGAAATCAAGAAAAGAAATGGATTAGACTGAGAAACTGACTTGTGATTAGACTCACAGGAACGACATGAATACTGAAAGAAGGGAAACTATTTCTTAAAACATCTCATAGCCTCCTGCACATAAATGTGGAGTGCAATACATCCATGTACAAGACTCTACTATATACAACATTCATACTTCCTAGAAATCTATTGAACCTTAGGCTATGATACCAAAGTTTGTAGTTCCCCAATTATCTGAACTGGAATGCTACACGGTGCTCATGATCCCAAAGGACCACAAGCTAACCCATGACTAATATATGTATCTGTACACTGCATACTATGACATAATAATGTAGAAACATGCACTAAGAGGACATAAGGTTTAATACTAAACATATTCTGAATGATATAACATCTATGTGGTGTAATAGAATACCCAAAACAAAACTGTCAACACTGAAGTCTGAAACACAATAGTTTGCATCTAGTCTGAAAGCCTCTATTGTCTGAATAATCTGAATAAGGAGTTGATGGGACATGTCCTCAACTAACTCTAACTAATAACTAATCAATGAAATAGTGGAGAAATAATCATGTCCTCGAAGGATGAGGACTCACTTCTATTCTGACTGCTGAGACTGGAATCTACTGCTGATCTGGAACTCGTGTCTTTGAACCTATGGTGTAGCATAAAAAAAAAGCACCATAGCGCAAATGTGTAAGTACAAAAGAATGTACTGATTATGCATATGAGGTAGGCTGAATACATGGGGTTTACATGCATGAATGATAAAAACTGACTAACTAATATGAACGTGAGAGTGCACACATGAAGACATAGTAACTGAGATTGTGAGAATATGATAACTGAATCTATATACTGATGACATGAATTTACTAATATCTAGCATAACTTATATTGGAGTTTCGATAACTAAAATAACTGATAACATGAGTGACTGTGTCTGACAGTCCTAAATCTAATGCAACTATCTGAGTTTTGTACTATGACTGAGTTGACTGTATCTAACAATCCTGAAATCTGAAGAACTATCTGAGTTCTTTTACTGAGGCTGATATTAAAATTGTGGGAATAGTTATTTAATCGACATACCCTAAATGCACTAGAACAACTGAGCTAGGGTCCAATCTATGCCCTGATTGGAAGGATGTCAATACTGCGCCACAGGTAAGGACAACTGTGGGTACCCTCATCTAACAGTGTCCCAAAAAGAGAATGGTGGGGCCCTTATCTGATAGTGCTTATCCACTTCATCAACCCTCATTTGACAGTGTTGATGTCTCAACCTATGATGGCTACATAGTTCTAGCACACAAGGATGACTACTAAGAATCACACCCTCATATGACAATATGTGTTCCTACCCTTAGTTTCACTCGGTGCTAATTTCTACTCCCATCTGAAAAGACTGAACATGATTGACTGACTATACATGGAATGAGTTTACTGAATTCCATCAACTGATGGAATACTATTGATATCTGATAACTGACTGAGTTCATGAGATTTCTGAGATTTCCTAAGTCACATGACTGACTGACTTCTATGAAACTTGGCTTGACTGAGATTATCGTGAAAACATGACATGGATCTAGGCACACAACTATATTTTTTGGGTACAAGTACCCCCAAGACTAAATAGAAGGAAACTGACAAGGCATGACATTCCTGAATACATGACCAACACCAACAATCCATAATACTTCTTGATCATAGGAATAGAGTTCATAATTCATAATGCCATAAATAAAGTATTTAATGCTTCACATGGTTATTATAGTATTGATCATGGAAGGGAATGCATATAACATGTACATACTTGCATGATTTCACTATCATTAACGTTGCATAACAAAACAGTCAATACACAACAAGAGCATGGAAATTGTGTTGCATCATAAAGGTTAGCATAGACTTGTCATTTAGATACTATTAAGTCGTAAGGAACATAATTCTATCATTCTAGGAATTTTATCAAACACCTTACATGCACACTTTATATCATAGGTGAAATCATCAATTTAAGAATCTTAAACTACCCAAACTCATAGCTTTTCAATCAACAAACTCACAAACTTCATGGAAAGTCATCACGACACCACCTTGAAACCTAAATAACAACTATCAACATGAACATGATCAACTCACAACAAGAAATCATAATAGGTTATTTAAAACATGATTCTTGGACTCCACGAATGAAAGGGGTCTGTGGGTGAACACTACGCATATCTTAGTTCATGATTTTGTAAAGATTGACGGAGAGATTCTTGAAATTTGACGATGAAGTCCCTAGGAATTGAACCTTCTATGAAAACCCTAGGGCTTGTTCTTGAGAGTTTTTGAGAGTAATTGAGTATAAGTTGTTGAATCATGGCAAAATCTCGTGTTATAAGTCTTATGTAGGGTGGGGAAATTGACCCTTTTAACCCTAGGACACGCCTTTAAATTTTGAGAAAATTTTCTAATTTTTATCCTTGGCGCGACGTGCTACTATCACGCCAAGTTAATGGAAACTAACAAATGGAAAATTGCATGGGAGAGCGTGTAATGCCTTGATTTTCTAAATTGTAACACTACACGATACTCATGACCCTGAAGAACCACAAGCTAACCCATGACAGATATTTGTACATGTACACTGCATAATATAACATGATAATGCGAAAACATGAACTGAAAGTCAACAACGTTCAATACTGAACAAACATCTGATAACACAATGTCTAATAATTGTATAACAATACCAAAACAAATATAAAATAACTGCCTGACATGCTGTCGTCTGAAAGCATCTAGACGGTCTGAATATGGAGTTGATGGAACATGTCCCTAACTAACTCCATTTACTGAAGTAAACTGGAAACTGAAATAGTAATGTAATCATTATGTCCTCAAAATATGAGGACTCACTTCTAACTCTGACTGTTGAGACTAGAATCTACTGCTGATCTGGAGCTCGTGCCTCTAAACCTATGGTATAATACACCATAGCGCGAATGTGTCAGTACTTTGAATGTACTGGTATTCAAGTGAGGTAGGCTGAATACAAATCGTTCATATGCATGAATAATACTAACTGACTGACTAACCTGAATGTTAGAATACACACATGACTACATAACTCTAACTGAGATCGTGATAGGACTGAATATTGAGTTCTGACTATTGAGTTTACTAATATAGACATCTAAATCACTGATGAGTGAGAAAGACTGATACTGTATTACTGAATACTGAGGGACTGATACTATGTTACTGATACATGAATAACTGTGTCTGACAGTTCTGATTATGAAAATTTGGTCTGATTGACTGTATCTAATAGTCCTGAGGCTGAATACTGATAACATGAGTTTTTAGAACTGATATAACTGATAATATGAGTGACTGTATCTGACAGTCTTGAATCTGATGGAACTATCTGAGTTTTGTACTGTATCTGAATTGACTGTATCTGACAGTCCTGAAATTTGAAGAACTATCTGAGTTATTTTACTGAGACTGAGACTGTAACTGAGACTGTGGGAAGTAGTCATCTAACTTACATGCCCCAATTGTGCTATAACAGCTGATCTGGGGTCCAATCTGTGCCCTGATTGGAAGGGTGTCAATATTGCGCCAATGGTAAGGACAACATGAGAGTAACCCTCATATAATAGGTAACTCTAATAAAAATAGTGGGAACCCTCACATAACAGGTTAAGCCACCTCATCTACCCTCATATAGCAGGCTACGATGTCTCAACCTATGCTGGCTACATGGTTTTGGAACGTAAGGATTGCTTCTAAGAATCGCACCCTCAAATAAAAGGTGAGTTCCTATCCTTAGGTTCACTCGGTGCTAATTCCTACTCCCATCTGAATAGACACTGAACTGATTAATTATGCTGAAATGATTAACAGAACTAAACTGATTAGCTAAACTGGACTGATTAGCTGAACTAAACTGATTAAGTGAACTGAACTGATACTAGTGGTATTGTTTAGCGGAGCTATACTGAATTTACTAAGTTCCATTGACTGGCGGAATGTACTGAGATCTGAGGACTGATTGAGAGTACTGAGGTTACTGAGACTTACTTGGAATACTAAGATTACTAAAAATACTAATTATTGAGATCACTGAGATTACTGAACTACTGAGATTACTGAGATTTCTGAGTCACATAACTGACTAAGTTCTATGGATCATAACTTAACAGAGAGTATCGTGAAAACATGACATGGCTCTAGGCACACAACTAAATATTTGGGTACAAGTACCCCTAGGACTCGATGAGAAGAAACAGACATAGCATGGCTTACTTGAACACATGGCCAATAATACAATTCATAATTCATAGATTGAAGCAATTCATCAAACATATGATATGCATAAGCTTGTACATACATGGGGATTTCATGATATCATACTAGTTGGGAACTGTTCCTTCATCTAGGCATTTAATCAAACACATGGTAGGCATAGCACATGTAGACAACATTATACAACAATTAATCATCATGATTCATCTCTAATTTCATCATCTAGGGTTTATTCATAGGTTTACATGAATATACATCTATACAAATCAATTCCACATAACATGGATTTGAATTCAATTGATCATTCTCAACATAAACAAAACAAACCCAACATGAAATTCATAAATAAATCCATAAACTTAAACTTAGAAAAGAGATTCTCTAGCTTCTTGGACAAAAGGAGTCCATGAATGAATACTACGCTTGAAATTTGACGGTGAATTCACTTGGAATTGAACCTTCTATGAAAACCCTAGGGCTTGTTCTTGAGAGTTTTTTAGAGTAATTGAGTATAAGCTGCTGAATTATTGCCAAATCTCGTGTTATAAGGCTTATATAGGGTAGGAAATTGACCCTTTTAACCCTAGGACACGTATTTAATTTTTGAGAAAATTTCCCGACTTTCATCCTTGGCGCGATGCACCACTATCATGCCAAGACACTGGAAAGTGATAAATGGAAAATTGCACGGTGGCGCGACGCGGAGCTATCACGTTGCCACCTTGTCTGTGACCTGGAAGTTTGGCGCGATGCGCCATTATCGCGGAGAAACACTGGAAATTGACAATTGCCATTTGAGCTATCTCCGTGACGTGCTGAAGGCTCAGGTAATAAATTATCTCACTAAAAAGGCTCTAACTCTTCGTTCGGGTGTCGAATTTGGGCAAATTTAGTATCGATTGAAAGCTTATGGAATTTACCGAATGACAAAAAGTAAAAATATTAAAAATATCACATCTATAAAAGTGGATTCATATTTTAAAGAAAGATTCTAACATTCTTGGGAAAAAATTTCAAGCTAGGAAAAGTACGGGTATTACAATATCTCCCCCTTGAGAACCTTCATCCTCGAATGAGACTGACTGAGAGAGGGGAGAAAATAAAACTGACGTATATACTGAACCTAAATAACTAAAACATGACCTCATGACAGACATGACTGAAGAGCTAAATATAACATACTGAACATGTATGACTGATAATCTTAATTCATGCTTATTTGATGTATGACTGATAATTGACTCGTGAATACCTGAATAAATATTTTGATGAACTGAGTTTCTTGCAGTGAGAATGCATGTCTAATGCATAATTATATAACTGAACTGGTATGTGAATGCATGACTGCACATGCAAGAGTACTTAGTACCAAGTTTGTAATGGGGATTTAAGAATGAACTGAATACCAAGTTTGTAATGGTATTTTGAACATGGAACTGAGTAAGTTTATGAAAACTGTTACGTGACTAAAAGGAACTGATAACCCCATGATTATGCTAGAAGTATGCATAAATGGGGAACTGAGAACATGACTGAGGCTGAAACATGGAATATAAACTGAATTTCGTGAACTGATCTGAGCCTTTAAATACATGGCTCACGACTGAGATTTGAACTTGAAGGTCAACCTATGAGTATACCCTACTTCAAAATGGATTCATTTCATAAGAAGAGAATGGGATGCTTATGTTATAAAGGTTCGGGGGATCATAGCATATCTCCCCTTGGGCCACTAGACCCCTCTGGGAATACTGTCTTACCTGAGCTTCTGAGGAAAACTCAGGCGATGCACAAGGCACCTAGGAACTTTGTCGTAACTAATTATCTGAGATCTAAGACTGAGGCATGATACATGAACTGAGTTGAGCTTGAACCTATCTGATTGGTTCATCTTAGAATGATTGCATCATTTCATAAGATTTTGGCAAGATCACATAGCTAGGGCTATGGAAACCAAACTGTACGAATTTGTCTGTATAAGATAGTTGAGTAAGAAGATCATAACTTAATTGAGATTCGGTAAGATGAGTTGAGTCCTACTAATACCATTTAGTATGAAATAACTAAGCCTCTTGCACTACCACTAAGACTACTGAAAAGATTCACATGGGTACTAAGCACAAATGCATAACCGTACTGACTTATCCAATTAACTAAAGGATTGATAGCTTAATACTAAATCTATAGGATAGAATTATACTTATTCTTAAATAAATAGACTGTACTTATTCTTAAATAACTGGACTGCAACTGCAGAGCATTATGCATAGGAGATAAGGACTGACTGAGTAACATTAGGTAACTGGGCATGGATTTATGAAAACTGTATTACCTCAAGAATTCTACGCTAAGTATTTAATGTGATTGGGAACATTCTGTAAACTGAGGTATTGAGGTACCACTGACTGAGTAATCAATAACTATAACATTGTCAAGCTATCCTGAAACTAGGCTGAATTTTTTATAACTGGCGTTTAGACTGGTGCTGAAGTATTTGATTCTGGGACTGAATGTTGATTACTGAAACTAAACCCTAAAACTATAACTGAGATGGTAACTAAATTTGGAAAGATGCATGATGAGGACTGATATAGATCAAGGATCTAAATGTATACTCGCACTCTATACTTTTCCCCAACTTATAAATGTAACCTCTTGCTAGCCACTTACTTGCACGCTACTACAACATTCAAGCCTATCATCATAATTTCACATTCGTGTAAAGAAATCATGCAACAATCTCCTCTTAACATGAATCATTTACTCTCTATCTTCTAAGCAACTGCTAATTACTATACTATTTTCACACAGAGAGCTCATTGATGGGTTAAATAAGGAGGACATGAAGCATGAATGGATACTGACAGAACTTAACACTTGAATTGAAGACTGAGAAATAGAATACCAATATCATAGATTTACCAAAATGGTTTGAACTGAGGATATAGATGATATATCTGAGTTTGGCTGCTCACTAGAATTGGAGTATGAGTCATGTGGACTGGGCATACTGTAAAGCATGACATTAGTATATGGGTCACGAGCTGCATGACCTAGTCTAAAATTTTTGAATTTGTGAGACATGATTCGTAACACTGAGGGAGATGGAACTGAACTCCTTATGCTGGGAACTAAAAGCGCACACAATTCATGGAAATAGCGTAAAAGTAGGTTGTGTTCATGGAACTAATTCATACTGTAGGGTAAACTGGGACCCTTTATACTGGTAACAGAAATCGTACATGATTTACGAAAAAATGCATGAGTATGATTCGTGACCATAAAGTTGACACGCAAGTCCTGAGTAGATTTCGTGATAGCTGAAGTGCAAAACTATGCACTGAGATAAGGATGGGTCGGGAATCGTCTTCCCTTACTGGTTTCTATACATACTGGCACTACTACTAGAATCTGGGAGCCTGAAATGGGTCACTCGATCTATCATCTCCCCCTTGGCTTTAAGCCATCATCATAAGTCTGTAAACACTTTACTAAACTCTAAACTGAACCGCAATCATCATCACATACTTACACTCTATTCGACATATGCTTGCCTTACTAAACACATCTAGTTATATTTCTTCATATACTACTAATATCACATCCGCACCTTCAAGCCTAATGTCATGTCAATAATCTTAAATTATTTCTCATAATGTTCAAGCCTACTGATTAACTTTGGTACAACTATCCCCATGAATACATAATCTGTTCAACCTGGATCATGTTATCCCAACTCTACTACTGCTAAAATCCTAAGCTTATGCTTCTAACTGTAGGTCATATGATATCATAGAATTTAGAGAAGGGATCTGATGAAATATGAGTTCTCATGATCATGAATAAGAGTTGTACAACTCTGGAACATAACTGAACTGATGGAATACTTTTGAGCTTGTGGGAAATCCCATAACTGACTGTAGTGTCTGTCTGAGAAAGACCTATCTCTAGGACTCGAGCTTCACTGCTTATGTTACCTTGAAAGTAAGGTAAAGTTGACATGAATAAAGCATGGTGAGAATCTACAAGAGATTCTTAAAGAACCTTTCTATAGCACGATCTGAGACATGAAAGAAGAGAAATTGTTTCTAAAACATCTCATAGCCTCCTGCACATAAGTGTGGTGCACAACACCCGTATGTACAAAACTCTACTAGATGCGACTTTTCAGAATTCCTAGGACACTATTGAACCTTAGGCTCTGATACCAAGTTTGTAACGCCGTGATTTTCTGAACCGAACTACTACACAGTGCTCATGACCCTGAAGGACCACAAGCTAACCCATGACTGATATCTGTACCTGTACACAACATAATATAACATGATAATATGGAAATATGAACTAAAAAGACATAAAGTTCAATACTGAACAAATATCTGATAACACAATGTCTGAAAATGGTATAACAATACCAAAACAAATCTAAAATAACTGCCTGACATGCTATAGTCTGAAAGCCTCTAAACTGTCTGAATAAAGAGTTGATGGGACATGTCCCCAACTAACTCCATCTACTGAAGTAAACTGGAAACTGAAATAGTAATGTAATCATCATGTCCTCGAAAGATGAGGACTCACTTCTAACTCTGACTACTGAGACTAGAATCTACTGTTGATCTGGAGCTCATGTCTCTAAGCCTATGGTATAGAACACCATATCGCGAATACGTCAGTACTTTAAATGTACTAGTATTCAAGTGAGGTACGTTGAATGTAAATGGTTCATATGCATGAACAATACTAACAGATAGACTAACATAAACGTGAGAATAGATGCATGACTACGTAACTCTAACTGAGATTGTGATAGAACTGAATACTGAGTTTTGACTACTGAGTTTATAGATATAGACATCTAAGTCACTGATGAGTCAGAAAGACTGATACTATATTACTAAATACTGAGGGACTGATACTATGTTACTGATACATGAATAACTGTGTCTGACAGTTCTGATTATAAAGAACTGGTCTGATTTACTGTATCTAATAGTCCTGACGTTGAATACTGATAGCATGAGTTCTGAGAACTGATAGAACTGATAACATGAGTGACTATATATGACAGTATTAAATCTGATGGAACTATCTGAGTTCCGTACTGTATTTGAATTGATTGTATCTGACAGTCCTGAAATCTGAAGAACTATCTGAGTTTTATTACTGAGACTGAGAATGTAACTGAGACTATGGAAAGTAGTCATATAACCGACATGCCTCAATTATGCTATAACAGCTGATCTTGGGTCCAATATGTGCCCTGATTAAAAGGTGTCAATATCACACCACTGGTAAGGACAACATGTAAGTAACCCTCATATAACAGGTAACTCTAATGAAAACGGTAGGAATCCTCATATAATAGGTTAATACACCTTATCTACCCTCATATAGTAGGCTACGATGTCTCATCCTATGCTGGCTACATAGTTCTGGAATGCACGAATTGCTTCTAAGAATCGCACCCTCTAATAAGAAGTAAGTTCCCATTCTTAGGTTCACTTGATGCTAATTCCTACTCTCATCTGAATAGACACTGAACTGATTAATTATGCTAAAATGATTAACTGAACTAAACTGATTAACTGAACTGGACTGATTAGCTGAACTAAACTGATTAGATGAACTAAACTGATACTAGTGGTATTGTTTAGCGGAGCTAAACTCAATTTAATGAGTTCCGTTCACTGGCGCAATGTACTGAGATCTGAGGACTGACTGAGAGTACTGATGTTACTAAGACTTACTAGGAATACTGAGATTACTGTGATTACTGAGTACTGAGATCACTGAGATTACTGAAGTCCCGAGATTACTGAGAGTTCTGAGTCCCATGACTGACTGAGTTCTATGGATCATAGCTTGACTGAGAGTATCATGAAAACATGACATGGCTCTAGAAACACAACTAAATGTTTGAGTACAAGTACCCCTAGGAATCGATGAGAAAAAACTGACATAGCATGGCTTACTTGAACACATGACCAACAATACAATTCATAATTCATATATTGAAGCACTTCATCAAACATATGATATACATAAGCTTGTACATACATGGGGATTTCATGATATCATACTAGTTGGGCACTGTTCCTTCATCTAGGCATTTAATTAAACACATGGTAGGAATAGCCCATGTAGACAACATTATACAACAATTAATCATCATGATTCATCTCTAATTTCATTATCTAGGGTTTATTCATAGGTTCACATGAATATACATCTATACAAATCAATTCCACATAACATGGATTTGAATTCAATTGATCATTGTCAACATAAACAAAACAAACCCAACATGAAATTCATAAATAAATCCATAAACTTAAACTTAGAATAGAGATTCTTGGGGTTCATGGATGAAAGGAGTCCATGAATGAATACTACACATACCTTATCTTGTAATTCTACGAAGATTGACGGAGAGATTCTTGAAATTTGATGGTGAATTCCCTTGGAATTGAACCTTCTATGAAAACTCTAGGGCTTGTTCTTGAGAGTTTTTGAGAGTAATTAAGTATAAGCTGCTGGATTATGGCCAAATCTCGTGTTATAAGGCTTATATAGGGTGGGAAATTGACCTTTTTAACCCTAGGACACGTATTTAATTTTTTAGAGAATTTCTCAATTTTCATCCTTGGAACGACACGCCACTATCCCGCCAAGACACTGGAAAGTGACAAATGGGAAATTGCATGGTGGCGCGACGCGGAGCTATCGCATTACCACCTTGTCTGCGACCTGGAAGTTTGGCGCGATGCGCCACTATCGCGGAGCAACACTAGAAATTGACAATTTCTATTTGAGTTATCTCCGCGATGTGCTGAAGGCTCAGGTGATACACTGTCTCACTAAAAAGGCTCTAACTCTTCGCCCGGGTGTCGGATTTGGGAGAATTTGGTATCGATGGAAAGTTTATTGAATTTCCCACATGAAAAAAAGTATAAATATTGAAAATACCACATATATAAAAATTGATTCATCTTTCAAATAAAGATTCTAACATTCTTGGGAAAAATTTTCAAGCTAGGAAAAGTACGGGTATTACTGCGCGACGCGGATCTATTGCGTTGCCACCTTGTCTGAGACATGGAATTTAGGCGCGATGCATAACTATCATGGAGAAACACTGGAAATTAATAACTTTCATTTGAGCTATCTCCGCGATGCGCTGGAGGATTAGGTGATACACTGTTTCACTAAAAAGGCTCTAACTCTTCGCTCGGGTGTCGGATTTGGGCGAATTTTATATCGATGGAAATCTTATTTAATTTTTCACATGAAAAAAATGAAAATATTGAAAATTCCTCATATAATAATAATCATTCACTTTAGAATATAATATTAGGCATTCTTGGGATGAAATTAGCTAGGAAGAAAATTTGGGGTATTACATATATATATTATGCTAAATTGTTTCTAGAATTATCTTTTCATTCTACATGAAATATATGTTATTTTTGGATTTTTATGCATACCAATACATTCCCAAGTATTGTCAGTCCTCATGGCGGATGCATTGTCTCTTAATGTAGGTTCTGAGGCACAATCCAAGGTACATCACATCAGTAGAACATTTGGATATGAAAGGGTTGGTGAACCATTCATCTTTTGGAAGTCATTTATTCATATGCTGACTTTCTTTAGTTTTTGTTCTAGTTGGGGGCCTTATCCTGGCCTAGACAGTTACTTTTCAGTAGAGGCTTCATCAATGATATTTGATTATTCTATTGTCACAACATTATTGACATCTTTGATTATAATATCACTTTGAATTTCATTTTCTCTTTCTCACTTTTGTTTTACATGAATTATGCTTATGATAGTATGTTAAAGGGTCTCTCGAGCCTTTGACGTTCAGGATACTCATTGCGGCCAGGGTCTCAGATCGGATCGTGACAAAGGTCAAAGTTGATTTAGGGTGATGTCAATTAGTGTTCATCATTTTTCATCACTAAGATAAGTAAATTATCCACTTTAACTAATATTTTGGTAAGCCTTAGTATTACTAGTTTACCTACTTTTGGGAGGGTTTTAAGCTTTCTATAATTGTTTTTTTGTGCAAGTGGGTGAAATCGGCATAAAACCTTGGAATTTTAGTTAATTATCATTAAAGTACTCTTTCATGACATTAGTTGACTAAATTATCCATGGACTTGGTATTTGTTAGGTGAATTGATGGTAGAAAAAACCTAGAAGGGGTAATATAATCATGAACATGGCCTGAAGGGTTGGGACTGGGTTTTAATCCTCAATATTGTAGGGCACTAAGTTGATTCAGGCAAAACTCAATCTTATTGAGTGGTGTAAGCTTGGGTTGAGATAGATGATGATTAATGTAGTGTAATCCAATTTGTCTTATGTATGCATAATAATTGTTCTTAGTATAGCTTATTTAATGAATAATGTTAAGAAATGAAAAAGGGTTAAAAAGGGTGTTGATGTTTAAGTTTAATCATAGTCAATGAATTATATATAAAGCTTGTGGTTGTTACAAGTGTTGGATGTTGTCATTGTTTTCCTTATTGTTGTGACTTTCTACTAATTATTACTGTAGAATGTATCGGTATTTTACTATTTTTACAGAATTGATTGATATAATGTTGGCAGACAGTTGATATCTGAGATTTGCTATATGGACAAAGACTTGTTCCCTGCAAGTTATGGCTAGTGGACGCGCACATAAGACCCTTAGCATGTGTGTACAATGTACATATGAGTGTGATGATTCCTTGAGTGATTTGAGGATTATGTGTTCTTGGTTTTATTGGTTCATTCAGTGTTACTTGAGCGAGTTAAGGATTATATGTTCTTGGTTTCATTGGTTCCTTGAGTGGTCTGAGTCGCTTGCTAGTCATGACATGGATCTGTGTTGTCTATTGCTTGTATGATTTATTTTTTATTGACATGATAGTTGTGCAAACAGTCCTATCTTTGCCAATATATTCATTCTTTCATGACTTGTATGTCTAGGTCCAGCATGTAAAGTATTTACATCTAAAATAGGGGTTATTGTTAAAGAAAAATGACCATGATCACTAGATATATAATTAAAATCATAAATTATGTCCAACATTAATATAATCACCAAATAGGTAATAAAAATCATATTATTCAATGCCATAAAAAATGTCAACAAAATTATTATGAAAATTCTTAGTAAAATTTAATCTAAGAATAGAAACAACTAAAACTACAGAAACTAGTTTCCTACTCCTCCAAAATTGTGTCCAAAAAACTTGGTTCCACTCTTTGAGGATTAGGGTAAGAAACAAAGATATTAGGCAGCTAGTCCTCAGATATGATATCCAAACGGCTGCCAAACTAGCTTTGGTGAGTCATTCCATTAACAATCTTAAATCTATACTGATATTATATCTTTTCCTTTCTTCCGCTACGACTAAAAGAATGAAATAAGGGTTGATTTAATTTGATCCCCCTTGAGGAATGTTATCTATTTTGATCCCCCTTGAGGAATTTTTACCTATTTCCACTTTGTGTAATTTTTTGACCGTTGCAACTGTGTATTTCTTCACAAAAAAGTAAAGTCTAGTCTTTCAAATTATATTCTTGTTACAATGGCAATGATCAAAAATTTATTAATTGAAAAAAAAAGACTATAAGCATGAATAACATACTTTATTATTATGAAAACTAAATATGTTTATGAATTTGTTGAAAAAAAGTATTATCACCTATGTTTTCATAGAAGAAAAATTAAATTTACGATTTCTTTTTTTTAATACCCATAACGTGCACCAAGCATGTACATGTAATATATCAAAAAGAAAGATCATGAAAAACCTTCAAATGACATTAAGAATAACAAAAAAAAAATTAATGTTGAAGTTTAACATTTATTTTTACATTGATGTTATATTTTAATGATTTTATTTTCTTGTATATGATTCTATTAGTTGACATAATACACATGTGCAAAATACGAATACAACACTAGTATATATTTTTTATTATTGACCGAACTATCTAATATGTCTTTCAAATATCTTAACTCTTAAGATAGTTTTATTTTGAATATACTCTGGCTCAACGTTTCAATCTATAACTCACTTACCAGTAAGACACTAATATCCCAAGAAGAATAACACTTAATCTACATTCATATTTCAACCATATTATATAAATCTAATACACTTTGTGCTATCTATATATATCTTTCATTTACCTAATAAACAAACACATCATTCTTCATTTTTTTTCTTTCTCCAAAGAAAATTATGAGTAAAGAATATAAGTATGTTAGCCTTCGGGACCTTCTGAAAAGTCAACCAGTACACATACCAAAATTCTCAAATTTGAACCCAACTTTTTCAATGCCTTTTTCAGAGCAAAAAAATGAAGAAACTAATGGTGATTAGTGATTACTTTTTATTTTGAGTTCCTTTTTTTAAAACAATTAATTTAATTTTCATTGAAGTTTTCTTTTAACATATAAGGGTAGGGTCACATGGTTAAGATTTTCTCATTCTTAAACAAATGCCTCAAAGTTTAAGTCCTAAAATGAAGTGTTCTTTTATAAGAAGCACTCAATAAACTTATTCTAATGTGAATATGAGTTGATCGAGCCAATTATTGTAATTTTTTATGCTTTCCTTCTATTTTATAATTAAAATTCATTTTTTTCATGTTTTTATTTCCAAAGGAACTAATATCTCACAAAAATAAAAACATAGTCACATAATCTATATTCACATTTCAATCATATTATAAAAATATAATACACTTTGTTCTAGCCATATATATTGCCCCTAAATTTCTTTTTTTTTCCAATAAACAAACATATCAATTTTTATTTTATTCTTTCTCCAAAGAAAATCATGTGTAGAGAATAAAAGTATGTTAGCCTTCGTGACCTTTTGAAAAGTCAACCAGTCTACATACCCGAATTTACAACCAACTTCTTATATGCCTTTTCTAGAGCAAGAAATGGGAGGAACTACTGGTGATTAGTGATTACTCGCTTTTATTTTGAATTTTTAAAATCAATTAATTTAATTTTCATTGAATTTTGCTTTTAAATCCTAAGAGTACGGTCAAATGGTTAGGATTTTATCATTTTTAATTAGATGTCTCAAAATACAAACCCTAAAATAAAGTGTTCCTTTATAAGGAGCAATAGATAGTTTTTTTAATATGAATCTGAGTTAATCGGACTAATGATCCTAGATTGTTTGCTTATCTTATCTTTATAATTAAATTCATTTTTCATCTTTTTTCAGTGAAAGTCAAAAAGGAAACAAATGTGGAAAAAAATCAATTAGCAAGGGGATAAGAATTAACAAAAAACAAAACTCAAGATGCCTGTAGAAAAAGGAAAGGAGACAACTAATGATGTTCAAAATCACAAATTAGGAATTTATATTTTTTTAATTTTCATCAAATTAATGTTGTTTTATTACATGTTTTAATTTTTGAGTTAAATTATGTACAAGGGGATATCTGAAAAAGCCAAAAGTAGGAATTAACTTATTTATTCCCCCCTTTTTATATTTATGAAATTGTTATCATTTTGATTTTATGTTTGCTAGAATTGACCTTTTTTCATAAAAGAAAATTAAATTTGTTATTTCTTTTTTTAATAGCCATAACCAGCATCAAAGATGCACATGTAATATATCAAAAAGAAAACTCCTGAAAAACCATCAAAATGACATAAAGAAATATCAAAAAAAAATATTATTGATGTTTAACATTTATTTTTACATCAATGATAGATTTAAATAATGTTGTTCTTCTTGTATGTGATGTTATTAGTTGGATGTAAGATACACGTTTAAAGCAGGTGCACTACACTAGTGATAATTCAAATATAGTTTTGACCATTGACTGAACTATATAATATGTCTTTGATATATCTTAACTCTTTAAGCAGTTTTATTTTGAATATACTCTGGTTCAATGTTTAAATTCTTTCAATGTTTCAATCTCTAACTCACTCACTATTAAGATACTAATATCTCGAGAAATACAATATATAATCTACAGTCACATTTCAATCATATTATATAAATCTAATGTACTTTATTCTAGCAATATATATCCTCCCAAATTTCTTTTTCCCAATGAACAACATATCAAATTTCACTTGATTCTTTCTCCAAAGAAAATCATGAATATAGAATATAAGTATGTTAGCCTTTGTGAACTTTTGAAAAGTCAATAAGTCCACATACCAAAATTCACAAATTCACAATCAACTTTCTACATTCCTTCTCTGAAGAAATAAATTGGAATAACTAGTAGTGATTAGTGATTACTCACTTTTATTTTGAAATTTTAAAATTAATTAATTTAATATTAATTGAATATTGCTTTTATATTAACGCTTACGAGTATGGTTAAATGGTTGAAATTTTATCATTCTTAATTACATGTCTCTAAATTCAAACCCTAAAATAAAATGTTCTTTTATATGGAGTGCTAAATAGCCTTTTTCTAATGAAAATCTAAGGTAATCGGATCAATGATCCTAAAACGTTTTGCTTCTTCTTTTTCTATATAGTTAAATTTTTTTGGGTGGTTTTTCTTCAGATAAAGTCGAAAAGGAAACAAATAGAGTGGAAGAAAAATAAAAAAGCAAGGGAATAAGAATTAACAAAAAAAAACAAAATTCAAGATTTATTTTTATGTTGAAGAAAGAAAGGAGACAGCTAATGAACTGCAAAAGCATAAATTAGGAATTAATTTTTTTGTAATTTTTATCAAATTAATGTTGTTTTATGGTACGTCTTAGTTTTTTGAATTAATTTTTATGCAAGATGATATTTGAAAAGGAAAAAGGGAGGAATTGACTTGTTAAATTTTGCACTTTTTATATCTAGGAAATTGTTATCATTTTGATTTTATGTTTGCTAGAATTGACTTTTTTATCATAAAAGTAAATCAAATTTCAAATTCTTTTTTAAAAATACCCATAACGTGCACCAAACATGCACTTATAATATATCAAAAAGAAATCTCATGAAAAAATTCAAAATGAAATAAAGAATAACCAAAAAAATAATATTGACATTTAACATTTATTTTTACATTGATGTTATGTTTTAATATTTTTGTTCATCATGTATATAATTTAATTAGTTGACATAAGATACACGTACAAATCATGTACACTACACTAGTAATAATTCAAATATATATTTGATCATTGATAGAATTATATAATCTGTCTTTGAAATATCTTAGCTCTTAAAACAGTTTTATTTTGAATATACACTGGTCCAACATTTCAATTTCTGACTGACTTACTATTAA
The DNA here is from genome assembly GCA_030864215.1 of Capsicum pubescens. Lineage (NCBI taxonomy): Eukaryota > Viridiplantae > Streptophyta > Magnoliopsida > Solanales > Solanaceae > Capsicum > Capsicum pubescens. Next base: position 253,289,888 of record CM061549.1, read on the forward strand.
GATGCTAAAATCCTAAGAAGGACAACACATAATCTACATTCATATTTCAATCATATTATGTAAATCTAATACACTTTTTTCTATCGATATATATCTCCCCAAATTTCTTTTTCCCATTAAACAAAATATCAATTTTTATTTTATTCTTTCTCCAAAGAAAATCATGAGTAGAGTATATAAGTATGTTAGCCTTTGTGATCTTTTGAAAATCCAACCAGTCCACATACAAAAAATTAAAAATCAACAACCAAATTTCTGTATGCCTTGATCTCTAGAGCATGTTATTGAAAGAACTAGTGGTGATTAGTGATTAGTGATTACTCACTTTTACTTTTAAACTTTTCAAATCAATTAGGTTAATTTTCATTGAATTTTGCTTTTAACGCCTAAGGGTATAGTCAAATGGTTAGGACCTTTCATTCATAATTAGATATCTCAAAATTCAAACCTTAAAATGAAGTGTTCTTTTATAAGAAGTGCTAGATAGCCTTTTCCTTATTTGAATCTAATTTAATCGGACCAATGTTTCGAAATTGTTTCACTTCTCTTCTTTTTTATTGTTAATTTTTGTTTGATATTTTTTTTCAAAGGAAGTTGAAAAGGAAACAAATGAAGTAGAAGAAAAATCAAATAGCAAAAGGATAAGAATTACCAGAAAAAAGTCAAGATTAACTACTTGTTGAAAAAGGAAAGGAGGCAACTAATGAAGTGCAAAAGAATAATAAGAATTTACATTTTTTTGTAACTTTTATCAAATTAATGTTGTTTTTTGTGACGACGCAAATTAAGCATGTGATGGTACTTGGCAAACCCTCGGAACAAGTAAGCCTTACCCAAGCCAAATTTAAACTTATTAAAATATAGAGGTGGAAGAAGAGAGGATAAAACCAAAGAATAAGAGTCAAAAGGGAATCAAAAGCGAAAGCAGAAGAAAATAGAAGAATTCCAAATGTAAATATAAACGAGATACAAGTCTCAAAGATACATCCCAGGTATGGTTGCCGCTAGTTCAAACCTCTAAAAATAAAATGATAAAAAATAGCTAAAGTATCTTAAATGTGAGTAAGCATAATATAAATAAAGAGAGACATGGATAAGCTTGGAGTCTGTGAGTATTACCTCAATCTCCGCAACATTAATGCCAGAAGAAAATAATCTACAATTTATTACTCAGTCTAATACTTGCATGGGATGTAGAAACAAGAAAAAGAAAGGAGAAGTAAGGGTGAGTACAAAGCCACATATACTTAACAAGCATCGTCGATAATCAACCCTAATCCAAAGCGATGGTGAGAACCACCACCCCAACTATCCATGGCTTCCCAACAATCTAAATTTTGGTATATACGTTGATTTATCCTAGTTCGAGTAACCTAAACAACGGTTAATCAGCGTATCAAACACAAGGTTGGCACATTGATTTAAGTGAGTCAACACTACTCATTTATATTCAACAATAAGAAAGTCGTTTATGAAGAAGACTTTTAAGTATGATATAACAGGCTTAATCAATTATCATTAACCAATACTGTGAGATAAAAACAAAGAGATTGTACATATAGTGTATTTCATGATGCTAAGGGGGTGATTAAAAACTATCTCTCTTGACCAAGCCATAGTCAGACACTACGTCTCATAATACCTCAACCTTTCAGTCAATATAGAATAATATCAGATAATGTATGAAACAAAATGAATGCTCAAACACAATATCACAACTAAGGTTTTAGGATGGCAATACAATACAAAAGTAAATACTAACACAATATAAAACCAAACTATATGGAAGGTAATGCGGTGGAAATGATGCAACACAATTAAGTGATGATGATGAATACTTGAAAGTTATCGGGTAAATTTTAGTATACACCCATAAAACTTGCAGCTTTCGAGTAAGACATATGGGGGGGGGGGGGTTCACAACCCATATACTCATATAATCTCAATCTAATGTCTCAAGTCAACCTTAATGGCACATCCCTCGGTATAGATATTTTATAAAATATCTCATTTTCTTACAAAAATCAAAATATCCTAGTGATATAAATGTCTTGTGAATACGTATGCATGATATAAGGATGTATTTCTCATAACCAATATGGAGATTAAAATCATTCAATACATGTATAAGTGAGATTAGAATGAACTTAGTGTATCAAAAATTAATGATATTAATTTCCACTTGGTACCACTAGAATAAATAGTTATGTAATCATCAATATTATCAGTTTGGACCCCTCACTCAGCATTACTATAATGAATATGCTATTAAATCCTCAGATAAGCCCTATAATGTCAAGTTAAGCTTCCACTAAGGCATCGTAATAATATGTCCTCTCAAATCAAAAGAAATATGCATATAAGTCCCCCCTTTCTCCCTACCTAAGGACATTGTTGAAGGCTCACTAAGTACTTTTAGGTTAAAAAGAAGCACAAGATTCACTCTGCGGGAACATTGGACATGGTCAAAAGCTACTTGAAAGCCTTGGATTGTATCACATAAAGACAAAGAAGAAAATGAGGGCAATACGCCCTCCCACAAAGGCACACAATAATAAATAACAACTCAAATTCATAATTAAGTTCACATAAGCCCCACACTAGCAATATAAAATAACTAATAATTCCAATAATAATAAATTGGACTACCCAAACCTAACTGGTCCACTCATTAAGCCTCAGTTATTGCAAGTCTATTCATACTGTATATTTCATCTAAAACCTCAATCATTCCATCAATAATGATGATAATAACATAATTATTCTCAAACAAGGCACTAAATAATAATCATCACAATAATATCAACTAATAAGATTCAAGATCTAAAATGCGCACTCAATATCAATTATTCGAGAATCACAAGGTCATCTATCTATATTTTTCTCTAAGGGTACTTATAAGTAGTTGTATCACCCTAATTTTTTGAACCGGAATGCTACACGGTGCTCATGACCCCAAAGGACCACAAGCTAATCCATGACTGATATCTGTACCTGTATATTACATAATATATCATAAAATGCGGAAATATGAACATGAAAGGCCATAAGGTTCGAACTAAATAAACGTCTGATAACAAAATGTCTGGAAAAGGTATAACAATACCAAAATAAGTCATAAATACTGAAAATAATAAGATCTAAATATCTAATCTGACATCTAGTCTAAAAGCCTCTAACTGAACTAAATAAGGAGTTGAAGGAACATGTCTCTAACTAACTCCATCTAGCAACCGAATAGTAAATGTAGAAATAATTATATCATCCTCGAATGAAAAGGAATCACTGAAAACTCTGAACACTGGAATGCTACTGCTGATCTTGAGCTCGTGCCTCAAAACCTATGGTGTAACATAAGAGAAAGAACCATAGCGCAAATGCGTCAGTATGTCTGAATGTACTGAGTATATGAGTGAGGTAGGCTAAATACAAAGGGTTATATGCATGAACAATGCTAACTAATATGAACGTGAGAATACATACATGCATAAACAACTATAACTGAACTCGTGATGATGCTGACTACTGAGTCTGAATGCTGACGACATGAATTTACTGTTACTGAGGTACTGAATAGATTATTGACTATTTTTGACAGTTTAAATTATGAAGAACTGGTTTGAATAACTGTGTCTAACAGTCCTGAAACTGAATATTGGTAATGTGAGCTATGACAACTGATATAGCTGATATAACTGTAATGATTAGACTAATTGATATAACCGATACTGAGTGACTGTATCTGATAGTCTAAGTTCTGATGGAACTATTTGAGTTGTATTCTACTTGGAGTAACTAAATCTGAGATCAGTCCTATCTAGTGGGTGATCATGAGTATACTGATAATAAGGATGATTTGACTTAGTCTGAGATCATTCCTATCTAGCGGGTGATCTTTAAATCTAATTATTCATATACTGATTAATCATAGTTGAGATCAGTCCTAGCTAATGGGTGATCTTGAAGTCTATTTACAATGATAAGCATTGACTGTATCTAACAGTACTGAATCTGTACTACTAAGCTGAGTTGACTGTGTCTAAAAGCCCTAATTCTGTAACTAAAACTGTGGGATGTGTTCATCTAACCAACATTCCCCAAGCTAAGTTGACTGGGGTCCAATCTCTGCCCTGACTGGAAGGGTGCCAGTACCGCGCCACCAGTAAAGACATATGTTGTAGAGTCAGTCCTAATCTAGAGGGTGACTCCTAGGATCAGTTCTATACATATAGATGTGCTAACGGGTGACCCCTGAGTATGTCAGTCCTATCTAACGGGTGACATCTCGTACCTATGTTGGCAACATAGTTCTGGAACTTAGGGATTGCTTCTAGGGATGTCAGTACTATTCTAGCGAGTGAGCCCCCATCCTTAGGTTCTCTCGGTGATGAATCCTACTCCCATCTGAAAGACACTGAACTGAATAACTGGGCTGAAATAAATAACTTAACTTAACTGATTTGCTGAACTGATACTGATTAACTGAACTGATACTAGTGGTATTGTTTAGCAGATCTAAAATTGAGTTTACTAGATTCCAATGATGGATGAAATATAATGAGTTCTGAGGATTGATTAAAAGTACTAAAGTTATTGAGATTTAATGTGATTACTGAGGTTACTGATCACTGAGATTACTGAGAATACTGAACTACTAAGATTACTGAGTTTTTCTGAGTCACATGACTGACTGATTTCTATAGATCATGGCTTGACTGAGAGTATCAAGAAAACATGAGATGACTTTAGGCACACAACTATATTTTTTGGGGACAAGTACCCCCAGGACTCGGTGGAAGGAAACTGACACACATGACTGACTTGATCATAAGAGTAGAGTCCATAATCCACAATATCATAAATAAGGGATTTCATACTAAGCATGGTTCTTAACAATCTATTTCATGGAAGGGAATTTCATACAACATGTATATACTTGCATAGATTTCAATATCATGCTCATTACACATTACAACCACAATCCATAATATCATAACTTAGGGAATTTCATGAAGTACATAGGTATTCTACATCTTTTACATAAGTGGGTTTTTCAAGTAAGCATAGCATAATTCCATAATACTAGTTCATGAGTAATCCAACAGTGTTCACAAGACACATTATCAACATGGATGGCATTGAATCATAGAGGCCTATCATGAATACTTCCCTTAGTCACAATTTAGCTATAATGCATGATTTCTAGTCTCTTAGGTATTTTATCAAACACCTTACATGCACAACTTAGGCATAGGTGTAAATCATACAATTAATCATCATAAATAATCAAACTTGCATGTTTTCAACTCATATGATGTCATAGATTCATAATAACACATAAATATTCTATGTTGGTATCATTCAATACATAAACATGATCAACAATGCATTCATAACATGAAAACTATAATATATAGTTTTAGAAAAGAGTTCTTGAACTTCATGGATGAAAGGAGTCCATGAATGAACACATGCATACCTTAGAAAGTAAACCTTGATGATTTGCTGGAGAGTTCTTGGATTGGAAAACTTAATTCTTGATTATCTTGGAAAAAGGCTTGAATCTTGCTTTTGAGAGATGAGTTTGATGGAAACCCTAATCTTGTGGTTGAGAGTATAAGAGTGGGTTTTTGAGATTCTTAACTGAAGGAAAATGGGAAAAATTATGCCTCTTTAGAGTTATAAGTCGTGAAAGGTGAAGGAAATGACCAAAATACCCTTGCAAAAATGCCCTTGAATTGCTGGAAAAATATACTTGATGCCATCCGTGACAGGCCCCATTAGGTCCGTGATAGGCCGTCACGAATGGTCATCACAAAAGGGCTCCAAATTATTGATTTTCTACCCAGGGCTGACGAAGTCGTCAGAAATGTCGCCAGAATGTGACGACGTCGTCAAAAAGGTCGCCAGAAACTTGATAGCCCGTCAGAAACGTCGTCACTGTTTTCCAGCTTGACATGCTGGAATAAAATGGGGATAACTCTTTGTTTCTATATCAGATTTAGGAGAAATTGGTATCGTTGGAAAGATAATTCAAAGAGCTTTTATTTGATATGTAGTAAACCACCTAGTTCGTCATATACAACGAGTTATGGTTCGATTGAAGTTGACCCAAGTTTTGACGCTCACTAAAACATGAACGATAGGAAAGCTTTCAACTTGTACTTGAGTTAGGGGACCTCTATGATCTAAATTCATGCTCAAATATATTACCACACTAAATTTATATAGGATTTGAGACTTTTGAAACATCCATGCATAGGAATGACGGATTTTTATTCTAGTCCAAAATGTGGGGTATTACAATAGTAATACTAACTAATCAAGACAATAATCTTACTACAATCCATACAAAACTATGGTACCGGCGGAGATACTTGCCATTTCACCTAAGTGTGATACCCAATCCTAAACCAATCATAACATACAAAAAAACAATCAATACAACATATAAACCCTTTGAAAAAAGTCAAGGTACATCCCAACTTGCTTTAAAGAATATCTACAAGTCCAAACACCATTCAGAGCCTCAACCAGAAGCTCGACTCTATCAAATCAACACCAAACACATCTAATCTACTCAAAAATGATATCTACAGGTCAAAAGTAAGCTAATGATACTAATAAATAGGGTCCAAAAGGGATTTCAAAAATGAGTTCAAAAACAAAAGGGCTAAATTCAAAATTTCCTTTTAGAAATACATTTCTCAAGATTATAGACATCTACAGTTAAAACCCCACGTGAAAATGATTTTAAAGCTTTACAAGCTAAAACCCCAAAATTTCATTTTGAAATCAAGATTTAAATGTGTTTCCGAAGACATAATTGACAGAAATTAATGAAAACACCAGTTTGGAGCTTACTCAAGAAAGATTGATGAAGAAATACCATAAAAGTTCCAAAAACCAAAGCTTTAACGTTAAAAAATAGAGGAAACACTGAGAAATTGATTTATATACTAATTTCTCGTGTTGACCACTTAAGCGGTAAACTGACCGCTTAAGCGGCTAGGTCATTGCTTATGAGACCAGGGAAAAAGTGGTCAGCCTTTACTTAAGTGGCCGAATATCGCGTAAGCAAACACAGCGATGAGGCCTCCGCTTAAGCAAATAAGTGGACACCTTAGTTTTCCATTAAAGTGACTCATTGGTCGCTATGCAAACCTACTTTAGCTACAAAATTATTGCTTACGCGGTTACACCAGTTGATTCCCAGCACCATCAAACTTGAAATTTTGTCAAGTTTCTGATCGGACCCTCAAAATATATTTGAAATCCTATGAACGTAAATGAACTATTCTTCTAGGCTAAATTCCACATTCCATAATCAATGTCGACATTGAATTTTTGAAAAATATTGTTTTCAATAAATTAATCCTTGGGACCCTTTTAAGGCTAAATTTAACTACTTTTCAAATAGAGTGCCAAAATGCAAAGGATTCGGCACCCTAGCTAACTATGCTACTAACCCAAAATTGACATTTTAAAGCAAATAGAACTTTCAGAATGATCATTCGAGTCTTGAAAAAACAAATATTTACTGAAGTCAAACTAACCCCTTTTAAGGGTGTGCAAAACCACAATCTATATCTCTGCAGTGTCAACTTCAGAAGAATGTCATCTACAATCTACCAATCAAACCAATACTTGTATTGGGTGTTGAAAATAAGAAAAATAAAAGAAAATCAAAAGTGAGTTCAAAAATCATGCGTACCCATCAAACATCATCGATAACTTAGCCTAATTTGAAGTGATGGAAAGAGCCACCACCCAAACTACCAAGGTTGCCCCAAAAAGATCTGTAGCAATTAAATTCTCCACTTAAACCTGATAGGTTAACCCAACACAATGGTCATAACATTTTCCATAAATAGGGTAGACACATAAGTTTAGGTGATATTTGAAATGAAGACTGACTAACACAATATATTAGTCTCAATTATCATGTTAAATCAGTAAATCATTAAAAAGTAGTAAGAGTGTAAAAATATGTATATGTATGCCACTAGATGTGACACTACATGTCTCACTAATTAAGTCACAGACATACCTTACGTCTCATGTATACCTCAACTCCTAAATCAGCCAAGAAGTAAAATAGTGAGATGTAATAAAGTGAAATAAATGTTGAATATAAAATATCACAAATAAGGTTCAATCATGATAATTAACTATAAAAGTAAGCACTCAATAATAATACCAAACCGTATCAAGGAAATTTCATGTAATGCAAGTGATGCAATGCAATGAGATGATGATAATGAATTACTGAAAGCTATCGCATTACTTTTGGATACATATACGGAGCCTCAATTCTCTGAAGATAGGACCCAAGATGGGTTTATATCCCATATGCTCTTTATAATCTCAATTTAATGTCTTAAATCAATCTTACCGACACATCCCTAGATATAGCTATTTTATAAAGTATAATACACCATACTTTTTCCTAGCTTAAATTTGATCCTAAAATGTTAAGGGTGAGCTTCAAAAATGAATAACTTTTATTGCATATGGAAATTTCCAGATTTGGACCCTCCATTGTGTAGCTAATTGAATAAAATTTCCACCAATACTTAATTCACCTAAATCTGATACTCGGTTGAGAAGTTATGGCAATTTTAGTAAAGCAGTGTACCATCTGAAAAACCACCACATCGCGGTGAAGGGTAAATTCCTATTTGTCAAATTCCAGTGGACCTCCGTGATAAGCTCGCATCACAGAGAGGTCCAATTTCCCAATTGTCACATTCCAGTAGGCCAACGTGATTGTACCGTGTCGCGTTGGTGGCCTAAATGGCATTCTTATGGAGTACCGTGATGGCTCCGCATCACGGTAAATTGTCAGTTCCCAATTTTCCTATTTCCAGTGATCCACCACAATAGTGGTGCGTCAGGGTGGCATGCAAAGTTGGGATTTTTTGTTTTCAGTTCTGATAAAGGCTTAATAGGGGGCACTTTGATCAATTCCCAAGCCCCAATTTGTCCAAAACAAGTAATTAATCTCATTCTAAGAACTTTATGCCCAATTTCATCCATTCTCTCTCAAAGAAAAACCCTAGAGTTTAAAGGCTCTTCTCTAAGAAATCAAATTCCACAATTGTTTCTCCAAGAAACCTCTAGATTGAGAATCCCCAAGACAATATAATCCAGAATTCTTCTTTAAGAACTCAAATAGGAATCCAAATTTCAAGATTCTTCATCCAATCATCTATTAAGGTATGTGGGGTTAATGAACAAGGATCTTTTTTCATCCTTGTGCCCAAAACCAAGTTTTAATTATAATTTTAAATAATTTTGAATGAATATTCATGAGATTTGAATTAGGGTTCATACCTTTTATTGCTATTTGCAAGATTATAAAATTTCAAGTGATTTAGAAGATGAATTGCATGTGTATTTTCATATTTTCATGCCTATTACAGTAATTTTCTGATTTTGAGATGAATTATCATTGTTTTCATTATCAAGCATGATTATTATGATGTTTTAAAATGTATTTGATGCATGGGTTATCAAGCCCAGGTTTATATGTTGATATTTCAAGAAAGATGATGCTTCAAACATCTTATGATTAGATTATTTATAGGTTCTCAATAAAGCTTTGATCTTTTGATCCTCAGATAAGTTTTGGAATCTAATTTATAGATTTATTATAGATTATAGAAATCAGAACAACTTTATTTATAGGTTTAATTAGATAAATGCATAATTGGTTTCAGAATAAACCCTTATGCTAGTTTTTAAAGTGGATTTCCAACAAAATGAGCATACAAATTAAAGGAAGTAGTATTTAGCACTGAGCGGGAAGTGTGGGATTAGCATGCCCTATCTTCCATGGAAATATGTAGCCAACGTAGGTACAGATTATGAGATTATTCCCATTCCTATAAGGGTGACAGTTACAGATGTGATCGTTTAGCTTAGGTTATGCTTCTTGGTTAGAGTATGATACCTCTCTCCATCATGTGGTTTCCCCCTTAAGGGAACAAGACGTTGGACTCCATGTTAGCTCACATGATTTATGTCGGTTAGAAGAACCTTTCTACTAGTAAAAAGTAAATAAACAGCTTTTGAGTATTTTTCATAACAGTAAAGACTTTCAGAAAAGAATAACAGAAAAGCATTTAGAAAACTAAGTGTAAAGGCTCATGAATTTATTCAGATTATGCTTTACAGAAAGATATTGGCTACAGATTTCATATTTAAGATTTCAGATATAGAAGTGACTTCTTTTACACTTAGACAGTATGATTTACAGACAGAATATTAGTACAGCTTTTAGATCTAAATGTTATGACTCACTAGATTTATGAAGTATGTTTTGCTATTCATGATTAAACATTTCAGTATTTCAGATCTTCCAGCTTATGTGAGTCATTTACATTTAGCATGCATTTTTTTTATAAATTATGATGATGAGATAATGTTTTACTTATGTATTCACCCCCATATACTCAGTACATCTTCAACGTATTGATCCACATATATGTATATGTGCTACATTGTCTCATAATGTAGGTTCAGGTGCTCAGTATCAGCAGCGTGAGTAGTTCGAGCATCTCCATCTATATCCAACAGTTGGTGAGTCCTCATAGTTTAGGGACTTATTCATTCAGATTTTACAGCATATTAGTCTATATGATTCAGTATTTCTTTTGAGATGGTTTGAGTTAGCTAGGGGTATGTCCCAGTGACTCTCTAGTTACTAGTAGTAGAGGCTTGTTAGACTGCTAGATTTGATTTAGAGTTACAATATTTAGTTTTCAGAGATTATATTCCGATTAGACTTAGCTATTTCAGATAGTTTTCACATTTAGTATGACTTTTATGTCTATATTCCTACTATTCTGACATTCAGTCTTAGTAGAAGGTAGACAGGGTTATCTTAAGGCTACTTGTAGTCTTGAGCACCATGTGACATCTCGGGACTAGGTTTCGGGGCGTTACAAATTTGGTATCAGAGACTAAGGTTTTTAAGAGTCCTAGGAAGTCATAAAATCTACGTTATATAGATTCTTGATAATGGGTGTGAAGTGAGACATATTTATGAGAAAGAGGCTACGGGAAGTTCTTAGGAAAATTATCTATTTCTTTCATGATCTATTATGCTTATAGTATCTCTATCTATTCTTAATTCGTACTTTTATGTGATAGTTGAATATGACTCCACGTCAATCTAATGCCTACAGAAACAGTAACCAGCCACCCTAGCTCGCTAATCCTTTGAATGAGAATGTATCCCATGCTAAGTGTAGGGTTTTCTTTCAGGCGTTGGCCCAAGTTGTGACTACTAATGTTCAGGGAAACCATCAGGCTACAGTCCCACTTCAGTAAAATAGGGATTTAGCAGCAGCCAAAATTAGAGACTTTATGAGAATGAATTTGCCAGAGTTCTTTGGGTCGAAAGCGGATGAGGACCCACAACTTTATTTAGATGAGGTGAAGAAGATCACTCAAATTATGCATATTTTTTAAGATGAGAGTGTAGAGTTGGCATCCTATAGGCTGGAGGATATATTTTATGATTGGGTAGTTATATGGAAGAATGTTAGAGGTAAGAATGTAGCTCCTATGAGTTGGTAGGTATTTTAGGATGCTTTTCTAGACAGGTTCTTCCCACGTGAGATGAGGGAAGCTGAGATAGGGGAGTTTGTGAACCTAAGGTAGGGCTTGATGACAGTGAAGGAGTACTACCTTAAGTTCAACCAGTTATCTAAGTATGCCCCTGATACAATGGTTGATCCTAGGGATAGTTTGAGTAAGTTTGTTATTGAAGTGTCATGCTTAGTAGTCAAGGATTGTAGGACTACCATACTTATTGAAGACATAGACTTTTCTAGATTGATGATTCATGCTCAGTAGATTGAGGTAGAGAAGTTTAATGGAAGAAAGATGGGAAGTAAGAAGGCTAGAATGGAGAAATTTAAGTATGTCCAATCTAGGCCTCATAGGGGAAATCATTCACAATTTTAGAATTGTTCATCTATGATAGCACAATCTTCAGATAGTGCTCCCGCTCCTAGATTTAGATAGGAGCAGTGGAGTAAGTCCTCTATGCCTAGATCTCAGAATAGTATGAGTGGAAGGACCAGTTATACTCCATGCGCTAAGTGTGCTAAGAATCACCCTGGTTAGTGTTTAGCTGGACAGAAAGTTTATTATGGGTGTCTAAAGTTGGGTCATGGAATTAGAGAATGTCTGCATGCTAAGTAGGGAAACATAGATGTTCGTCCCCAGACTCAGGATACTAGTGCACTAGCTCCTTTAGGTCGCCCAGTCCCTTCTCAGGGCATATCATCCAGTACCGATGCTGGTCAGCGCCAGAATTAGTTTTACACCTTACCATCCCATCAGGAGCTAGAGTATTCACCAAATATTGTTACTGGTAAGCTTCGTGTCTTTAATTTTGATGTTTATATATTGTTAGACCCTAGGTTGAATTTCTCTTATGTGGCCCCATTAGTTGCAGTAAATTATGAAATAAGTCCTGAAAAGATCCCTGAACCTTTCTTGATTTCTACTCCCGTAGGTGAGTCAGTTATTGCCAAATAGATCTATAGAAAGTGTCCTATCACTGTCCTTCATAAAATCATGTTAGAAGACTCAATAGAGTTAGATATGGTTGACTTTGATATTATTCTTGGTATGGATTGGATCTATTCCTATTATGCATCCATTGATTGTCGCACCCGAGTGGTGAAGTTTGAGTTTCCATATGAGCCAGTCTTTGAATGGAAAGGTAATTTTGTATCTCCCAAGAGTCATTTTATATCTTATCTTAAAGCCAGAAAATTGATTTCCAAAGGGTGTATCTATCATCTAGTTTGAGTCAAAGACACTAAGTATGAGACTCCAACAGTTCATTCAGTAAGTGTATTCAATGAGTTTTCTAATGTATTTTCCAAAGATTTGCCAAGGGTACCTACCGATAGGGAAATAGAATTCGGTATTGATCTCCTTCTAGATACACATCGTATGGCTCCCACCAAGCTTAAAGATTTGAAAGATCAAGTCAAAGATCTTCTTGATAAAGGTTTCATAAGGCCTAGTGTTTCTCCATGGGGTGATCCCATCCTATTCGTGCGAAAGAAAGATGGTTCTTTACGCATGTGCATTGACTATCGTTAGCTGAATAAATTTATAGTCGAAAAAAATATCCGCTCCCTATAATTGATGACTTATTTGATCAACTCCAAGGTGCAAGTTATTTCTCCAAGAAAGACCTTACATCCGTATATCATCAGCTTAAATAAAGGAATGTGATATTCCAAAGCCAGTTTTCAGAACCCGTTATCGTCATTTTGAGTTTCTAGTCATGTCTTTCGGGCTAACAAATGCCCCAACAGCCTTTATGGACTTGATGGACAGAGTGTTCAAACATTATTTGGACATACTTGTCATAGTCTTTATAGATGATATTCTTTTCTACTCTCGTAGCAAGGATGATCATGCAGACCATCTTAGAATCATATTTCAAACTCTTAGAGATCACCAGTTGTTCGCCAAAGTTAGCAAATGTGAATTTTGGCTAAGGTCATTAGCTTTCCTTAGTTATATCATTTCCAGTGAGGGTATTAGAGTTAATCCCCAAAAGACAGAAAATGTAAGAAATTGGCCTAGACCTATTTCTCTATCAGACAATAGAAGTTTCTTGGGTTTAGCTAGTTATTACAGATGTTTTGTTAAGGGTTTTTCTTCTATTGCGTCTCCTATGTCTAGATTGACTCAAAAGAAATTTAAGTTTCAATGGTTAGATTCCCTCGAGAAGAGTTTTAAAAAGTTGAAGACTCGACTCACTTCAGCCCAAGTGTTAGCATTACCTGATGGTACAAATGGTTTTGTTGTTTATTGTGATGCCTCTAGAGTTGGTTTGGGTTGTATTTTGATGCAAAGAGGTAAGGTCATAGCCTATGAATCTAGATAGATTAAGCCTCACAAAAAGAACTACCCGACCCATGATCTTAAGTTAGCTATTATTGTGTTTGCTTTGAAAATCTGGAGACATTATTTGTAAGGGGTGCATGTTGATGTGTTTACGGATCAAAAAATCTTACAGTATATGTTTACCCAGATAGAGTTAAATCTTTTGCAGAGAAGATGGTTAGAATAGTTGAAAGGTTATGATATGAGTGAGTTGTATCATTCGGGTAAGGCCAATGTAGTGGCAGACGCCCTTAGTAGATTATCTACAGGCAGTGTAGCTCATGTGGATAATGATAAGAAGGAGTTAGTTTGGGAAGTTCATCGGTTAGCAAGATTGGGTGTGAGATTGGTTGATTCAGCTGAAGGGAATATTTGGGTTCAGAGTAGTTCTGAATCTTCCCTAGTTTTGGAAGTGAAAGAGAAGCAAGATAAGGATTCTATTTTGGTCAAACTGAAAGAGTGAGTTAAAGACAAAAAGGTAGAGGTTTTCTCCCAAGGGGGAGATGGTGTGTTGAGATACCATAGTAGATTGTGCGTACCATGTGTTGATGATTCGAGGCAGTGGATTATGGCGGAAATGCATGGTGCAGATTTTTCTATTCATCCAGGAGCCACCAAGATGTACCGCGACTTGTAGTAAATCTATTGGAGTTGTATGAAGAAAGATATAGCAGAGTTTGTAGCCATATGTTCAACTTGTCAATAGGTTAAGGTAGAGCAGTAATGACCTAGTGGTACGTTTCAAGAGTTTAGTATCCCCACTTGGAAGTGGAAAGAGGTGAATATGGATTTTGTGACTAGTTTACCCCATTCGCGTTACCAGTATGGTTTAATTTGGGTCATTATAGAAAAATTGACTAAGTCAGTGCATTCTTAGCCAGTTCACACATCTAACACTACTAAATATTATGCCAAACATTATATCAGAGAGTGGGTTAGATTGCATGGATTTCCTTTATCTGCCATCTCAGATAAGGGTACTCAGTTTACCTCTCAGTTTTGGAAAGCCTTTCAGAAAGGTCTTGGTACCCAAGTTCATCTTAGTTCAGCTTTTCATCCGCAGACAGATGGTCAAGCAGAGAGGAACATTTAGACTTTAGAGGACATGTTGAGGGAATATGTTCTTGATTTCAAAGGTAGTTGGGATGATCATTTACCATTGATTGAGTTCTCTTATAATAAAAGTTACCATGCTAGTATTCAGATGGCTCCGTTTGAGGCTCTTTATGGATGGAGATAGAGATCGCTAGTTGGTTGGTTCCAAGTGGGTGAGCCAACTTTGATTAGGCCAGACATGGTGTTTTAAGCTATAGAGAAAGTTTATTTGATTAGAGAAAGATTGAACGAAACTCAGAGTCATCAGAAATCTTATGCAGACGTAAGAAGAAAAGATCTTGAGTTTGCGGTTGAAAACCTTGTGTATTTGAAAGTTTCACCCATGAAAGGGGTGAAGAGATTTGGTAAAAAGAGGAAGATTAGTCCCCGATATATAGGCCCCTTCCGGATTTTGAGTTGTGTTTGAAAGGTGGCATACGAGCTTGATCTACCCACAGATTCATCCTTTGTTCATCTAGTGTCCCATGTATCCTTGTTGAGGAAGTGCATGGACGATTCAGCTATTATAGTTCCTCTAGAAAGTGTAGATATTCAGAATAGCCTCTCATATGAAGAAGTTCCAGTTGAGATTCTTGATCATCAGATCCGCAGACTAAGGAACAAAGAAGTTTCCTCGGTCAAACTTCTATGGCGAAATTAGTCCGTTGAGGGTTCTACTTGGGAAGCATAAGTAGACATGCGTACCAAGTATACTCATCTCTTCTCCATGAACTTAGATTCAGCCGAAGGTAATAGTCTTCCTTCATTCAGTTCTTTTCCAGTCTCAAATTCGGCCATATAGTTATTGTCATGTAAACTCATACACTCGTAGATCAGGTCAGCACCTCATTATGTTTAGATTCAGTCATATAATTTATTTCAGTTGTGCATGATAGCTTATAGGCTCAGATTTCTCAGTATTTTCAGCATAACTAGCCATATTCGAGGATGAATGTTCCCAAGGGAGAGATATTGTAATACCCCATACTTTTTCCTAGATTAAATTCATTCCTAGAATGTTAAGGGTGAGATTCAAAAATGAATAACTTTTATTACATATGGAATTTTTCAGATTTGGACCCTTCATTGTGTATCTAATTGAATAAGTTTTCCATCAATACCAAATTTGCCTAAATCCAATACTCGGTTGAGATGTTATGACGATTTTAGTAAAGCAGTGTACAATATAGACAACCACCGCATCGTGGTGAAGGGTAAATTCCCAGTTGTCGAAGTCCAGTGGACCTCCGCGATAAGGCCGCATCGCAGAGAGGTCCAATTTCCCAATTGTCACATTCACTAGTAGGCCAACGCAATTGTACCATGTTGCGTTGGTGGCCTAAATAGTATTCCTATGGAGCACCGCGATGACTCCGCATCGCGGTAAATTGCCAGTTCCCAATTGTCCTATTTCCAGTGAGCCACCGCGATAGTGGCGCGACGCGGTGGCATGCAAAGTCGAGAATTTTTCTAGTTTCGATTAAGGTTTAATAGGGGGAACTTTGATCAATTCCCAAGCCCCAATTCATCCAAAACAAGGAATTAAGCTCATTCTAAGTACTTTATACCCAATTTCATCCATTCTCTCACAAAGAAAAACCCTAGAGTTCAAAGCTTCTTCTCCAAGAAATAAAATTCAACCATTGTTTCTTCAAGAAACCTCTAGATTGAGGATTCCCAAGACAAGATAATCCAGAACTCATCATCAAGAACTAAAATAGGAATCCAAAATTCAAGATTCTTCATCCAATCATCTACCAAGGTATGTGGGGTTTATGAACAGGAATCTTCTTTCATCCTTGTACCCAAAACCAAGTTTTAATTACAATTTCATATAATTTTGAATGAATATACATGAGATTTGAATTAGGGTTCATACCCATTATTGATATTTGCAAGATTATGTGATTTCAAGTGTTTTAGAAGATGAATTGCATGTCTATTTTCATATTTTCATGCCTATTGCAGTAATTTCTAGATTTTGAGATTAATTATCATTGTTTTCATTATCAAGCATGATTATTATGATGTTTTAACATGTATTTGATGCATGGGTTATCAAGCCCAAGTTTATATATTGATATTTCAAGAAAGATGATTCTTTAAGCATTTTATGATTAGATTATTTACAGATTCTCAATAAATCTTTGATTTTTTGATCCTCAAATAAGTTTTAGAATCTGCTTTACATATTTATTACAGATTATAGAATTCAGAACAACTTTATTTATAGATTTAATCAGATAAATGCATTATTGGTTTCAGAATAAACACTTATGCTAATTTTTAAAGTGGAATTCCAACAGAATGAACTTACATATTAATGAGAGTTGTATTTAGCACCGAGCAAGAAGTGTGGGATTAGTGTTCCCTATATTTCATAAAACAACGTGGCCAACGTAGGTACAGATTATTAGATTATTCCCGTTCCAATATGGGTGACAGTTACATATGTGATCACTTATATTAGGTTATACTCCTTAGCAAGAGTATGACACCTCTCTCCATCGTGAGGTTTTCCTCTTATGGTAACAAGATGTTGGACCCCATGTTAACTCACATGGTTTATGTCGGTTAGAAGAACCTTCCTACTAGTAAAAAGTAATTAAACAACTTTTGAGTATTTTCCCTAATAGTAAAACCTATCAGAAAAGAATAACAGAAAAGCTTGTAGAGAACTAAGTGTAAAGGCTTACGAATTTATTCATATTATGCTTTACAGAAAGATATTAGCTACAGATTTTAGCTTTTAGATTTTAAATATAGAAGTGAGTCCTTTTACACTTAGACAGTCTGATTTAAAGATAGAACATTAGTGCATCTTTTAGAACTAAATGTTATGACTCGCTAGATTTATAAAGTATGTTTTGCTATTATAAGACCCCGCAAAATCCTATATTCAACTCAGTCTTTTAAGCTTGCTAAGGGGTCCAAGACTTAGAAAATTCTAGCTAAGTATTCAGACTTAGTATTTATTTTGGCCTTCGTAACTTGGAAACTCTATTTCACGACTCTTGTGACCTTAAAGTATCGATCTTTTCATTGATTCATGACCAGGAATATTAGTAGATGTTCTCGAATGAGTTTTAGATTTTTTAGACCTCGTTTGAACCACGTTTAGGAATCTAAAATAGTGAATCTTCACGATCTCGCGGCGGCAATCGCGTCGATTAATATTTTTCCTTGGCTCCCAGTGGCAATTTCCAGTGAACCGACATGGACTCGACGTGGCGCGTTGTTTATTGCATCGATGCCAATGATGCGGTGCGTGGTTCTGCGCATTAACAGTTTGATTTTTAGTCATTAAAAATCACATCCTTGGGGGTATTTTGGTCTTTTTCCCACCCATATTCACCCCTAAAACATGAGATTCAGCCCTTATTGAGCAAAATATACTTACTTTCTCTTAAGTTTCTCAAGAACAAGAACCCTAGATGATTTAATTTCAAATTCAAGGCTCAAGATTTCACCATTAATTTTCAAGAATTTAGCAACCAAAGTATGTCAAGTGTTCTTCCAAGGGTTCCTTCCACCCTTGGAGTCCAAGAAACACTTTTAAACTTCAAGTAGTTGGAATTTTTTATTTCCATGACTGGAATTAAAGTTTATTCATGATTATTATTTGAATTAGATTTCTATTACATGATTTATTATACGTCTCATGTGGAATTGATTATTATGTGTGTAGATTCGTATGAATCCATGTTAAACCCCTTGAAATTTTGAAATTGGAAGTGAATCATGATGCTCACTTATTATGTGCATCTATTATGCTCACCAAGTGCTTGATGAATTGCTCATGTGAAGTAATAAGGCAAACAAATCATGTAATGCTAGCTTATGTGCAAGTTATACCATGCAAGTGTTTGATAAAATGTCTTTATATATAAATTATGAACAAGTGTACATTTTATGCTATGCAAGATCATATGATACTTTACTTTTTATGGTATCGAGACCTAGGGTATTTAATATTTGATAATTTAGTTGTTTACCTAGAGCCAGTGTCAGTTATAGAATAATCTCAGTCATGTCATCATCCATAGTACTCTCAATCAGTTACAGGACTCAGGAAAAACTCAGTAGACATAGTATCAGCCCAGTCCATTTTAGTACTCAGTTCAAACCTCTGTAAATCCAGTCAGTTAATAGAATTCAGTAGTATTTTGCCAGTCAATGAAACTTAGTGAACTCAGTTCAGTTTAGTTAGAAAGTATAATCAGTAACAGTTCAGTCAATCCTAGTATGAACTAAGAAATCAGTACGTGTCTACTCAGATGGGAGTGGAATTCAGCACCGAGTTAACCTAGGGATGAGGGCATTCCTGCCAGCAGAGGGTTTGACCCTTAGTAGCAATCCCTGCATTACAGAACTATGTAGCCAGTGTAGGTTGAGATATCTTCCTTCCAGATATTATGAGGGTTGATACATCTCATTCGAGTTTTCAGGCCAGTCAGGGTTGACGAAAGATCTTCCTATTATAAAGAGTTAACTCATAGCTTGTCTTTACCCGTGGAATGGTATTGACACCCTTCCAACTGGGGTTATAGGTTGGACCTTAATTTATTTAGAAAGGGGCACGTTGGTTAGATGATTACCTCCCACAGTATTAGTTTTAGATTTAGTCTTTGTATAGAACTCAGTCTAGTTCTACAGATTCAGGACTGTCAGACAAAGTGACTAAGTTTAGTATGGAACTCAGTATAGTTCCACAGAATCAGGACTGTCAGATACAGTCATTCATTTATTAGTAGTACAGTATCAGTAATCTTAGATATTAGTAAATCAGTATTCAGACTCAGTATCCATTGTCATAACGATCTCAATTAGAGTTTACGTATTCATGCATGTACTCTTATTCAGTTATACGCATGCCATTCAGTCAGTATTGTTTATTCATATGAACCCATGCATTTCATCCTACCTCACTTAGCATACCAGTACATTCAGAGTGCTGACGCATATTTTTCTCTTACACGATGATGTCTTATATCATAGGTTCAGACGCACGGGCTCCCGAGCACCCTTAGCAGTTTAGGTTTTCAACAGTCAAAGTTAGTAGTAAGTTCTTATAGTTCGAGGACATGATAGTTATTTTAGTAGTTTAGATTATTTTAGTAGTTTAGATTATTTCAGTAGTTCGGAGTTAGTTGGGGACTTGTCCCATCAACCCTAAATTTCAGACAGTTTAGAGGCTTTTTCAGACTAGAGTATTTTCAGACAGATGTATCAATTTTGGTATTGTCATACTTCATTCAGTTTATTATAGTATTGAACCTTATGGCATGTTTTCCACCTAATTTCCGTATTTTACTGTATTATTATTCAGCTATTGCAGCAGGTACCAGTCATGGGTTAGCTTATGGTCCTTCGAGATTATGAGCACCGTGTAGCATCTAGGGTACAAACTCGGGGTGTTACAAACTTGGTATCAAAGCCTAAGGTTTAATAGATTCCTAGGAATTCTGAAAGCCACATCTAGTAGAGTCTTGTGCATGGGTGTGTTACGCACCACACTTATGGACAGGAGGCTACGAGGTGTTTAAGGAAAAATTTTCCTTTCCTTCAATATTTATGTCGTGCGAGTAAGCATGAGCTCAAGTTAAACTCTCAGTCTAATTCATCCCATCCTTATGTTTCCAAAATATGTCTTCCAGAGAAGATAATAGAAGAAGTGATGAAACTAAGTCAGCCCCTCCACCCGTTCAGGCAGATCCCCTGAATGAGCATGTTTCTCACGTTGAATTTAGAGTTGCTTTCACATCCCTAGATAAATCAATAGTTTTTTAGAATAATCAAATGGCTATGATCCTATCTAGGCTTATGGCTCATACTTCACAAACTGAGGAGGAGCGGCATAGGAACAAGTGGAGAAAGAATAAGAGGGCCAGAATGTCTAGGCCAAAGAATGGCCGAACAAATCCTCTTTGCCAGAACTGTAGAAAGAACCACCAAGGTTTCTGCAGAGCTGGCAGTGATGTGTTTTTCGGGTGTGGAAATCCAGGTCACAGAGTCATATATTATCCTTAGTCAGGTTTTCAGGGTCAGAATAATAGTCCCCCAGTTCAGTCCGGTTGCCCAAATCAGCAGGCTTCCACATCTAGTGCCACCAGTAGACAACGCCCAAATAGACTCTACACACTTCAATCCTGATAGGATCAGGAGAGTTCTCCTGATGTAGTCACTGGTATGTTACAAGTTAATCATTTACATATTTATACTTTGTTAGATCCAGGAGATTCTTTTTCTGTTGTAACTCCATATATAGCTGTTGATTTCGGAGTCAGTCCTAAAATCCTAAAAGAGCCTTTATTAGTATCTACCCCAGTGGGTAAATCTATCATAGCCTAGCGGGTATACATAAACTGTCTGATTATGGTATCTCAGAAAGTCACTTCAACAGACTTTGTCGAATTGGAAATGACTGATTTTGATGTCATTCTCGGCATGGATTGGCTTCATTCCAGCTATGCCTCAGTCAACTAAAAAAATAGAGTTTTCCAGTTTCAGTTTCCAAATGACCCTGTCCTTGAGTGGAGGGGTAGTACTTCAGCACTTAGGGGTAATCTTATTTCCTACCTAAGGGAAAGAAAAATAAGATCTATGGGAGGTTTCTACCATCTCGTTCGAGTCCAGGACTCTAGTTTATAATCCCCTAACCTTGAATTAGTGTTAGTAGAATATGAATTCCTAGATGTGTTTCCCGAAGATCTCCCCGGAGTTTCTCCTGAAAGGGAAATCGACTTCGAAATAGACCTTCTTCCAGATACTCTGTCCATATCTATTCCGCCATACAGAATGGCTCTAGAAAAATTCAAAGAATCAAAAAAACAGTTAAAGGATCTCTTAGATAATGGATTCATCAGACCCAGTGTATCCCCTTGGGGTGTACCAGTTCTATTCGTGCGTAAGCAAGTTGGTTCTCTCAGAATATGTATAGACTATCGTCAGCTAAATAAAGTCACGGTCAAGGAAAAGTATCCACTTCCCAAAATTGATGACTTGTTTGACCAACTTCAGGGTGCCAGTTACTTCTCCAAGACCTCAGATCGATCTATCATTAGCTTAGAGTCGGAGGATATGGCATTCCAAAAATAGCTTTCAGAACTTGGTATGGTCATTTCAAATTCCTAGTCATGCCATTTGGTCTTACTAATGTCCCAGTAGCTTTCATGGGCTTAATGGATCTCATTTTCAAGTAGTACTCGGACATGTTCATTATATTCTTCATCGATGACATTCTTGTTTATTCCCGTAGCGAGACGGATCACACAGATTATCTCCAAGTTGTACTTCAAACTTCAAAACCTATCAATTATCATGATATCTATTCATGTATTATATGTCAGCTCTATGATCATGGCTTATATTCTAGCACGTTAGCAAAAATAATGTATGCTTACAGCTCATAGTATAAGGAATTTCAGTTTACTCAGTGTTACGAACCATTTTCCATGAATATAGAAACTCCAGACTCAAGCCATAAACTCATGAATCAAGTATTTGTGTCATGCTATACAGTATGCTCAGTTCCTATGACCCATGCTACACTTCTAGCGATTGGCTAAATTCAAATTTCGTCATGCATATCCTCAGTTTAGATCTTTTGATATATCAATGGTATTGATATTTTATTCCTCAGGCCTCAGTTAAGTGTCGAGTTTTGTATAGTATGCATGCATACATCAGGTCCTCATGTTTTAACCCTTTAGTGGACTCTTCTAACAAAATGATGTAGTGATAAGCAGTTGCTTAGAAGGGAGAGAGTAAACATTTCATGATAAGGAAAGATTTTTGCATGCTTGTCTTATACAAGGATGTAGCTATGAAGATAGGCTTGAATATTAGGGTAGTGTGCAAGTAAATAGTCATAAAGGAGTTGTATTTAGTGGATGAAGGGGGAAATCTGAATTTTTCATGAGATAAAGAGTTGAGAAAATACAGAGTGTGAGTGTCTATTCAGATCCTCAATTCATGTTTGTATCCATCATATAGTTATTAGAACCTAGTAGTAAGTTCTAGGACAGTCTTAGTTACAGTCTCAGTCACAGTCCCAGTCCAGTAGTCATATCAGAAAATCAATTTAGTTTTAGATTTGCTTGACCACAGCGTACAGTTATTAGTTATTCAGTTTTCAGTATTTCAGTACCTCAGTTTACAGACTATTTCTGAGTCATGTTATACACTTGATCTTGCCTTCTCAAATAGTATAATTTTCAAGAATTCATGCTTAGTTATCCCATGTTACTCAGCCATTCCCTACCACATATACATAATACTATGTAGTTTCAGTCCATAATAAGTACAGTTCAATCCTACATGACCAGTATTCAGTTATCAGCCACTCAGATAATCAGATAAGTTAGTACGTTTATGCGTTCCTCGTCAGTGCCCATATGAATATTTTTAGTAGCCTCAAGTGAAATGCATACAGTGTTGAAGTAGAAATTCTAGTTAAGGGAATAGTTGTGAAACATGGATAAGATTACAAGTTTGTAGTTGCAGTGCATAAGGCTTTGTAACTCTATCTTAGATGATGTTTCGTAGGCCCTGCTCCATATTACAGAATTGCAGCCACGTGGTGATTTCTTATTCAGATGTCTTATTCAGACCATGCCAAGTTTTTTTGCTCCCTAAAGCCACTAGAACTCTATAGAAAGAGTGTCCAAAAAAATCTCTAGTTGAATATAAGTTGTCAGCATAAGTTAGCTCGCAAAACCAACAATTCTCTTTAGCAGTTAGGCAGACAATGTTCATATATTTGTGTTTCCCATCTTTCCATCTAGTCGCACTATCCGAAGTCTCATGAATGTAACTATCACAAGATCGAGCAACCATGTGGTTGCGAGTTCAGCTTAGTTCAGGTGTCATGCCTCAGTTTCATATCCCTAATATACAGTCATGATTCAGCTCGTAGGTGCCCTGTACATTATCTCAGTTGTTCCTCAATATCTCAGCCAAGTCAGCATTCTTCAGGGGAAATAATATCCTAGGGGGGAGATGCACTATAATCCCTGAGCTATCATACCCTAAACCTCCCATCTTTGATTCACATATCAAATCCATCTTGGAGTAGTGGGTACTCATAGGTGGACCCTCAAGTTCCAATCTCATCCATAAGCCATGTATTTAGGGGCTCAGTTTATTTCATGATATTCAGTCCATGTATCATATTTAAGACTCAGTTATGTTCTCATGTTCCCATTCATGTGTGTTTAATAAATGATCTCGAATTTGAGATCGGTAATTTTATACCCTTGAAAATCTCTCCCAGTAATACGGGTAAAGAGGTTTGGCAAGGAGGGGGAGTTCAGTCCCCGATATGTCGACCCTTACAAATTTCTCAGTCGTTTTAGAAAGGTAGCTTACGAGCTTGAGTTGCCTTCAGACTTAGCTTCAGTGCATCCAGTGTTCCATATATCCTTGCTTAAGAAATGCATAGGTGACCCAGCATTCATAGTCCCTATCGAGGACATAAATATTTAGAATAGCCTCTCTTATCAAGATATCCCAGTTGAAATCCTTCATTATCAGATTCGCAAACTGGGGAACAAATAAGTCCTAGTAAAAGTACTTTGGCAGAATTAGTCTGTTGAGGGAGCTACTTGGGAAGCAGGAGCAGATATACGAACCAAGTATTCTCACCTCTTCTCCACTAACTCAAACTTAGCCCAAGGTAATAGTTTTCCTTTGAATTTACTCAGTCTTATATTCAGATATAGCTACCAACTTGGTATCAATTAACATTGCATACTTATTCATGCATTCACGAATCAGTTCAGTCATGTACTCATACACCAGGCATGCAAGTCTAGTATATAAGCTCAGCTTAACAGTAATCCCAGTCATGCATTCATGAATCAGGTTCAGCTATGTACTCATGCATTTGATATGCATGTTCAGTATGATAATTCAGTATATCAGTAATTTCAGTCATGAAATCATGCTTCAGTTGTACATGTCAAGTGTCTAAATCCAGTCTATCAGTATTCTCAGTTTAATCAGTTTTATTCTAGAACGAATGTTCCCAAGGGGGAATATTGTAAGAACCCGCAAACTCCTAAGCTCAACTCAGTCTTTTAAGCTTGCTAAGGGGTCCCTGACTTAGAAAATTCTAGCTAGGTAATCAGACTTATTATTTATTTTGGCCTACATAAGTTGGAAACTCTATTTCACAACTCTTGTGACCTTAAAGTATAGATCTTTAGATTGATTAATGATTAGGAATGTAAGTAGGTGTTCTCGGATAAGTTTTGGATTTTTTGGACATCATTTGAACCACGTTAGGGAATCCAAATTAGTGAATCGATGCTATCTCAGTGCAGTGCATCGTCTATCGCATCGATCAATATTTTTTATTGGCTCCCAATGGCAATTTCTAGTGAACCAATGCGGACTCGACGCGGCGCGTTGGCTATCGCGTCAATGACAATGATGTGGAACGTCGTCCTGCTCGTCTATAGCTTAGTTTTTAGTCATTAAAAAACATATCCTTGGATGGTATTTGCGTCTTTTCCCCACCCACATTCAGCCCTAAAACACGAGATTCACCCCTTATTGAGAAAAATATACTTACTTTCTCTCAAATTTCTCAAGAACAAGAACCCTAGGTGATTTAATTTCAAATTCAAGGATCAAGATTTCATCATTAATATTTAAGAATTTAGCAACCAAGGTATGTCAAGTGTTCATCCAAGAGTTCCTTCCACCCTTGGAGTCCAAGAAACTCTTTTAAACTTCCAGTAGTTGGAATTTTTGATTTCCATGATTGGAATTAAAGTGTATTCATGATTATTATTTGAATTTGATTTCTATTTCATGATTTATTATACGTTTCATGTGGAATTGATTATTAAGTATGTAGATTTGTATGAATCCATGTTAAACCTCTTGAAATTGTGAAATTGGAAGTGAATCATGATGCTCACTTATTATGTGCATATATTATGCTCGCCAAGTGCTTGATGAATTGCTCATATAAACTAATAAGGGAAAGAAATCATGTCATGCTCGCTTATGTGCAAATTATACCATGCAAGTGTTTGATAAAATGTCTCTATAGATACGTTATGAACAAGTGTGCATTTTTATGCTAAGCAAGATCATGTGATGCTTTACTTTTCATGCTATCGAGTCCTGGGGGTATTTAATACTCGACAATTTAGTTGTTTACCTTGATCCAGTGTCAGTTACAGAATAATTTCAGTTATGTCACAACCAGTAGTACTCATAGTCAGTTACAGGACTCAGGAAAAACTCAGTAGACTCAGTATCAGTCCAGTCCAGTTTAGTATTCAGTTCAGACCTTAGCAAATCCAATCAGTTAATAGAATTCAGTAGTATTTTGTCGGTCATTAGAACTCAGTGAACTCAGTTCAGTTCAGTTAGATGGTATAATCAGTAACAGTTCAGTCAAGCCTAGTATAAACTAGGAAATCAGTCAGTGTCTATTCAGATGGGAGTAGGATTCAGCATCGAGTTAACCTAGGGATAGGGGCATTCCTACCAGCAGAGGATTTGACCCTTAGTAGTAATCTCTGTGTTACATAATTACATAGCCAGTGTAGGTTGAGATATCTTCCTGCCAGATATTATGAGGGTTGGTACATCTCGATCAAGTTTTCCTTCCAGCGAGGGTTGATGAAAGAGCTTCCTATCCGAGAGTGTTAACTCACAGCTTATCATTAACCATGGCATGGTATTGACACCCTTCTAACTAGGTTATAGGTTGGAACCCAATCTATTTAGAAAGGGGAATATCGGTTTGATAATTATCTCCTACAATCTCAGTTTTAGATTCAGTCATAGTAAAGAACTCGGTCAAGTTCTACAGATTCAGGACTGTCAGACATAGTCACTTAGTTTAGTATAGAACTCAGTATAGTTCCACACAATCAGGACTATCAGATACAGTCATTCAGGTATTAGTAGTACAGTATCAGAAATTTCATATATCAGTAAATCAGTATTCAGACTTAGTATCTAGTCTTATAACGATCTCAGTTATAGTTTTCGTATTCATGCATATACTCTCATTCAGTTATACTCATGCCATTCAGTCAGTATTGTTCATGCATATGAACCCATGCATTTCAGCCAACCTCACTTAGCATACCAGTACATTCAAAGTACTAACACATACATTTCTCTTGCGCTATGATGTCTTATATCATCGATTCAAATGCACAGGCTCCTAAGCACCCTTAGTAGTTTAGATTTTCAACAGTCAGAGTTAGTGGTGAGTCCTCATAGTTTGAGGACATGATGGTTTTTTCAGTAGTTCATCTTATTTTAGTTGTTCAGAGTTAGTTGGGGACTTGTCCCATCAACTCCATATTTTAGACAGTTTAGAGGCTTTTTCAGACTAGAGTATTTTCATACAGATGTATCAATTTTGGTATTTTTATACCGCATTCAGTTTATTACAATATTAAACCTTATGGCATGTTTTTCGCCTAATTTCCACATTTTACAGTATTATTGTTCAGCTATTATAGCAAGTACCGGTCATGGGTTAGCTTGGGGTTCTTTGGGATTATGAGTACCATGTAGCGTCAGGGGAATAGACTCGGGGCGTTACAGCTATTCATGATTACAGATTTCAATATTTCAAATATTCCTACTTATGTGAGTCATTTACATATAGCATACATTATTTTATAAATTATGATGATGAGATAATGATTTACTTATGCATTCAGCCTATATACTCAGTACATCATTAAAGTACTGATCCACATATACGTCTATGTGTTGTATTGTCTCATAATGTAGATTTAGGTGCTCAGTATCAGCAATGTGAGTAGTTCGAGCATCTCCATCTACATTCGATAGTTGGTGAGTCCTCATAGTTCGGGGACATAGTCATTCAGATTTTACAGCATATTAGTCTAT
This sequence comes from Capsicum pubescens, assembly GCA_030864215.1. Taxonomy (NCBI): domain Eukaryota; kingdom Viridiplantae; phylum Streptophyta; class Magnoliopsida; order Solanales; family Solanaceae; genus Capsicum; species Capsicum pubescens. The sequence goes on from CM061549.1 coordinate 253,317,803, forward strand.
ATGATTCAGCATTTCTTTTCATACGGTTTGAGTTAGTTGGGGGTCTTTCCTAGTAACTCTCTAGTTATTAGTAGTAGAGGCTTGTCAAAATGCTATATTTGATTCAGACTTACAATATTTGGTTTTCAGAGATTATATTCAGATTATTCTTAGCTATTTCAGACAGTTTCTGCATTTAGTATGACTTTTAAGTCTATATTCCCACTATTATGAGATTCAGATTTAGTAGAAGGCAAATAGGGTTAGATTAAGGCTACTCGTAGTCTTGAGCACCATGTGATATCTCGAGATCAAGTTTTGGGGCGTTACATAAAGTATCTCATTTTCATGCAAAAATCAAAATATCTCAGTTGTACTAATGTCTCATGATTATCCATGCATGATATGAGGATGTAATACTCATAACCAATCAATAAGAATATCCAAATTCACTCAGTACATGTATAAATAACCTCAAAATCAACTCAATGTATCAATAATTTAGGATATCAATTTCCACTTAGCACCATCAGAATAAATAGTCATGTAGTAAACAATATTATAATTTCCAATCCCTTTCTCGGGCATAACTATAAAAAAATATGCATTAATGCTCATATAAGGTCAATAATGTCAAGTCAAAACCCACTCGGGCGATACAATACTAAATAAGTTATGTAATGCACAAAACATGACCAATAACATCAAGTTAAGCCCCCACTCGGCATCACAATTATATATCCACCCAAATAAAAAGAAATATGCATATAAGCCCCCACTCAAACACACGATCATAAATAATTACTCAAGTCCATAATAATGCTGACATAATCCTTACATTGGGAAAATAAAACAAACCACAATCTCGTAGAAAGTAATCATGAAACTACCCAAACCTAGCTTGTTTCATTCATTAAGTTTCATCAACTATTATGAGTCTATTCATACTCTAAGTATTCTCTAAAACCTAAATCATTATGTGTAACGCCTTGAAAAGGTGTCCCGAGACGTCACACAATGCTGGGACTACAACTAGCCCTAAGCTAACCCTGTAAGCCTTCTAAAAGTTCTAAAACTCAGACAAATATTATCTAAACATGTGATAACATTGGAATTCTAAATTTCTATCTGAACCGTTCTAATTTTAACTAAACATAATATCTAAAAACATTTAACTTGGAAATCTAGTAAACCAACACTTAAAATCTAAAATGTATCTAATAGTCGGACAAGCATCTACTACTACTAACTAGAGAGCCGCTAGGACAGACCCCCAGCTGACTCAAACTGACTTAAAATAACTGAACAAGCTACTTTAATAAGTTGGAAATCTAAATAACTGTGTCCCCACACTATAAGAACTCACCAATTGTTGGGATGTAGATAGAGATACTTGCGGTCAATCACGCTGCTGGAACTGAGTACCTGAACCTACATTATAAGACAATGTAGCACATAAATGTATAAGTGGATTAGTACTTTGGAATGTACTGAGATATGGGGGTGAATGCATAAGTAAAAGCAGCAATCAAATGTGCATATTACTTGTAAAAAATGCATGCTAACTGTGACTGGCTCACCTTGGAATGAGTAAAGCAAAAGTTGTAAAATATAAACATAATGTATTAGAGCAGAAATACAGTCTTTGTGAGCCATCACACATAGTTTTAGAAGTTGTACTTTTACTCTTTCTATTGGGAGTTTCTTCTAACCGACATAAACCATGTGAGCTGTCATGGAGTCTAACATCTAACCCACGTTGAGGATACTTGTTCTACCCTTACCATTGAAATATAACCTTATCTTAAGAGATCACTGACTTAGCCCACTATGGGCACTTAAACCTACGGTGGCGCGCAGTTCTTGGCATGAGACCTTGGAATCATACCCAACTCGGTGGTAAATACTACTCCCATACTTATATACTCAAACTTTTAGGAAATCCACCTCAAAATAGCACAACGGTTTATAATGAAAACCAAATATGCTTCTCTTTCTTTAAATCATGATCAGATGAATAATTGTAGATTCCAATCATAGCTTAGGACTAAAAGATCATTTTTTGTTGAAAAATCTGAAAACTTACTTATCAAAGAATTCTTAAAAAATAATCTTCTTCAAATATCAAGGCTTAAACTTGGGGCTTATAACTCATTCTTTAAACTCATATCAAATCATGCCAATTTCAAGCTCACTAATGATGATCTTGAAATACTTTAACAATTCTAGTCAAGATAATGAAATTCAATTCTCAATATATATAAAATAAGGTCACACGCATGAATGTGTGAAAATAACTATGAAATTTAACAAAAAAAAATCACTTGTAACTTCATAAACTTCAAACAATGATATTTGGGTATGAACACTAAATTGCAAATCATGTAAATTTAACTTTAAAACATGTTTTGGGCACAAAGATGAAAGAATATCCTTGTTCATAACCCCACATACCTTATTAGGTTAAATTGATGTAGAAACTTTAACTTTAAATTCCTAATGATGTTCTTGAAGCTTTTTCTTGAAGTTTCTTGAACCTGAAAACTTGGATTCTTGATTTTCTTGAAGAGGGAATGGTGAAGCTTTGGATTTCTTGGAGTTAAAGTTTTGGAGAGAAATTTGGTGAGGAATGAGTATATTTTGCTTAGAATAATGCCAAATATCATGTTTTTTACTACTTGGGGCTAGGGTAAATGACCTAAATGCCCTTCTAATATTTAAAGTCACAACTAAAATGTTGTTTATGGGCTTGTGTGATGCGGTGACCATCTCACCTCTATTATTGCCTCGACGCGGTGGAATCACATTAAAATACTAGAATTGAGATCCAAACATGGGTGTGATTTACATGTCACTGCAATGCGGTACTTGTGCCACAGAGATTACTGTTGTGACGTGGCCTAATCGTATTGGACTTCTGGAAATGTTGTCTAAACACTGCTTAAACCTCATCTAAAAATTCAGAAACCTCCCCGAGACATTCTCCTTACACCCTTGAACATTAATCAACTCAAAAACCATTATCTCAGAGCCCGCAAGGTCAACTTAAAAATCCTCTAAGTTAAGAGGTCAAAAAGTGACTAAGTCCCTCAACACTTAGTTTTATTTTCAGGTTCTAAGTGTCTTATACAAGAACTAAGGGATGAGTTGTCCTAAGAACTTATGGGGTATTACAATATCTCCCCCTTATGAACATTCATTCTCGAATGAGCCTAGTTAAACTGTGGATACCTAGGAACTGAGATTATATATTTGTATGTATAACTGAAAACATAACTGTATGACTGAATCTAAAACATGCTGAATGACTGAACTAACTTGTGAATGAATGAAATGACATGAAGATAATAATATAGCTGAAACTGAGAATGGGAAAAGAAATAATCTAAGGAAGATTGTTGCCTTAGGCTAAGTTTTAGTTTACAGAGAAAAGATGAGGGTACTTGGTTCACATGTCTGTTTTGGCATCCTAAGTGGCACCCTCAACGGACTGATTCCACAAAACAACTTTGACCAAGGGAACTTCTTTGTTCCTTAGTCCACAAATCTAGAGATCAAGAATTTCAACTGGCATTTCTTCGTACGAAAGTCTATCCTTAATATTCGTGATTTGTAGAGGGACTACAATAGCTGGATCACCAATACATTTCTTTAATACGAAGACATGAAACATTGGGTGAATGGATGACAAATCAGAAGGAAATTCAAGCTCGAATGACACCTTCCCAACATGACTCAATAGCCTGTAAGGGCAAACATAACGGGGATTAAGCTTCCACTTTTTGCCAAATCTATTCAACCCCTTCATGGGTGAAAATTTCAAATAAACAAAGTCATCGACTTAAACTCAAGATCCCTTCTCCTCACATCTACATAAGATTTCTGACAACTCTGAGTTATTTTCAATCTCTCTCAAATTAAATGGACTTTCTCCATGGCTCCAAACCCCACATATGGCCCTATCAAAGTGGCCTCACTGACTTTAAACCAATCGATTGGTGGCCTACATCTCCTCCCATAAAGATCCTCAAATGAAGACATCCTAATGCAATAGTAACTTTTATTCTAGGTGAACTCAGCATATCCTCTAATGTCAGAATGGTCCTCTCTGTTTAACCATCTGTCCAAGGGTGAAAAGCTAAACTGAGATGAACTTGGGTACCAAGACCCTTCTGAAAATCTTTCCAAAAGTGAGAGGTAAACTGAGTAACCTTAACCGAAATAATGGATAAAGAAACTCCGTGCAATCTGACCAACACTCTAATATACAATCTAGCATAGTCATCAGATGTATAGGATATGTGAACTAGAAAGAAATACGTTGACTTGGTCAATCTGTCTACATTAACCCAAATCGAATCATGTTGATAACATGAATGAGGTAACCTTGTCACAATGTCCATGTTCACCTCTTCCCACTTCTAGGTGGGAATACTAAATTACTGCAAGGTTCCACCAGGTATTTGGTGCTCCACCTTAACTTATTGACAAGTAGTATACTTGGCCATAAATTTTGTGATATCTTTCTTCATACTACTTCACCAATAGACTTTCCTCAAATCACGGTACATCTTAGTAGCTCCTGGGTAAATAGAGTAACACGCAACATGCAGTTCTACCATAATTCATTGCCTCAAACCAACAAACCACAGAACACATAGTCTACTCTGGTATCTCAACACACCATCTCCCCCTTGGGAGAAAACCTCTACCTTCTAATCCCTAACCATCTCCTTCAGCTTAACCAAACTGGAGTCCTTATCATGCTTCTCCTTAACTTCTAAAACTAAAGAAGATTTTGAACTACTCTGGACCCAAACATTCCCCTCAACTGAGTCAACTAATCAAACACCTACTCTAGCCAATCAGTGAACTTACTGAACTAATTCTTTCTTATCACCCTCCACATGTGAAACACTACCCTTCGACATTCTACTAAGGGCATCTGCCAAAATATTGGCCTTGCTCGGATAATACAGAACACTCATATCATAATCATTAAACAATTCTAACCACCTTCTCTAATGGAGATTTAACTCCCTCTACAAAAACATATATTGTAACCTATTGTGAGCCGTGGATATATTAACATGCACCTCATAAAGATAGGGCCTTAAAATTTTCAAGGCAAACACAACAGCAGCTAACTCAAGATCATAGGTAAGATAGTTCTTTTTGTGAGTATTAAGTTGTCTAGAGGCATAAGCTATGACCCTACCTATCTACATCAAAACACAACCCAAAACAACTATAGAAAGATCACAGTAAACAACAAATCCATCTGTACCATCAGGTAGCGCCAAAACTAGGGCTGAAGTGAGTCAACCCTTTAACTCCTAAAAACTCTTCTCACAAGAATCTGACCACTAAAACTTAATTTTGTTTTAGGTCAATTTGGACATGGGGGACAGAATGGACGAAAACCCCTCAACAAAATATCGGTAATATCCAGTTAAACCCAAGAAACTCCTAATGTCTGATAGAGAGATGTGTCTAGGCCAGTTTCTCACTACTTTGGTATTTTGAGGATCAACTCTAATGCCATCACTGAAAACAATATGGCCGAGGAAAGCTACCAACCATAGCCAAAATTCACTCTTGCTGAATTTGGCAAACAACTGGTGATCTCTAAGAGTTTGGAACATGATTCTAAGATGGTCTGCATGGTCATCCTCACTACAGGAATAGATAAGGATATCATTGATAAAGACTATAACAAACATGTCTAAGTACTGTTTGAACACTATATTAATCAAGTCCATAAAGTTTTTTGGGGCATTTGTTATCCGAAAAACATGACTAAAAATTCAATGTGACCATAACGGGTCTTGAAAGCTATCTTCGGAATATCACATTCCCTTACTCTAAGTTGGTGATAGCCAGATCTAAGGTCTATCTTAGAGAAGTAACTTGCATCCTTGAGTTGATTGAATAAGTCATCAATCCTAGGAAGAGGATATTTGTTTTTGATTATGATTTTATTCAACAGACGGTAGCCAATGCATATTCAAAGAGAGCCATCTTTCTTACACACAAACAAAATGGGAGCTCCTCATGGAGAGACACTGGGCCTTATGAAACCATTATCTAAGAATTCTTTAAGATGCTCTTTTAACTCCTTAAGCTCAGCTGAATCCATACGATATGGAGGAATAGAGATGGGATGAGTATCAGGAAGAAAATCAATACCAAATTTTATTTCTCTATTGGGAGGTACCCCTGGCAAATCTTTAGGAAAAACTTTAAGAAACTCATTAACTACACAGATTGATTGAACTGTTGCAGTCTTAGACTTAGTGTCCTTGAATCAAAATAAATGATAAATCTACCCTTTTGATATCGACTTTCTGGCCTTAATATAAGATGTGAAATGAATCTTAGGAGACACTGAATTACCTTTCCACTCAAAGACTGGATCATTAGGAAACTAAAACTTCACTACTCAGGTGCGATAGTCTAAAGATGCATAACAAGAATGGAGACAATCCATGCCCAAAATAAGGTAAAATTCAACCATATCTAACTCTATTAAGTCTACTAATATAATCTTATGAAGAACAGTGATATGAAATTTTTCGTAAACTTGTTAGGCAACAACTGACTCACCCACGGGGGTAGAAACTAAGAAGGGATTAGAGATATTTTTAAGACCTATCCCAAAATTTACTGTAACTAATGGAGTCACATAAGAGAGATTTGACCCGGGGTCTAACAACACATAAAAATCAAGATGAAAGACACAAATCATACTAGTAACACGCCTAGTGAACTCTCCTGCTCCTGATGGGATGGTAAAAAATAAAATTAATTAGGGTGCTGACTGCCACCAGTACTAGATGATGCACCCTGAGGAGGGACTGGGCGACCTTGTGGAGCTAGTGCACTAGTAGCCTAAGTTTGGGGACGAATATCCCTATTTTCTTTCTTAGCATATGAGAACTCTTTTATTTTGTGACCCAACTCTCCATATCCATAACAACCTTTCTGTCTCCACAAACACTCACTAGGATGAGTTTTACCACACTTAGCTTATGACCGATAATTAGGCCTTTCGCCCACACTAATTCAAAACCTGAACATAAAGTCCTACCACACTTCTCCTTCTTGGTTCTGGATACAGGGTAACAAGCTTAAGATGGAGCAGGCATATGTGAGTGACCCTAAAACTATGAATGACGTCCCCCTCTAGACCTTTCTTGGCCATACTCAAACAATCTGATTCTAGCCTTCTTATTTCCCCTCTCTCTCCCTTTCAACTTCTCTGCCTCAATCTATTGAGCATGAGTCATCAATCTAGAAAGATCTATATCCTCTATAATCATAGCATTACTACACTTCTTGACTACCAAACCAGACACTCAAGTAACAAACTTACTCATAGTAGATCTAGGGTCAGCTATCAAATCAGAAGCATACTTAGACAACTGATTGAACTTAAGGCAGTTCTCCTTTACAATCATTGATCCCTTACAAAGGTTCATGAACTCCTTAAACTTTGTTTCTCTCAACTCATACAGAAAAAACCTATCCAGAAATGCATTCTGAAATGCCTTCCAACTTATGGGAGTTGTATTTTCACCTCTACCATTCTTCCACATAACCACCCAATCATAAGCAACATCATTAAACCTATAAGATCCAATATACACTCTCCTCCTTAGTAACATGCAATACTTGGGTGATATTCCTCACCTTATCAATATAGAGTTGTAGGTCCTCGCCTACTTTTAACCCAAAGAATTCATATAGATTTATTCTCATGAAGTCCCAAATTCTAGCTGTAGTTAACTCCTTATTCTACTAAAGTAGGACTACAGCCTGATGGTTTTCCTGAACAGTGGAAGTCATGGCTTTGGCCAACGCCTAAAAGGCAGCCTAAAATTCAGTATGGGACACATTCTTATTCAGAGGATCAGTAGGCAGAGGTGGCTGGTTATTATTTCTGCATGTATTAGCTCAGTGAGGAGGAATATTCTGGCACTTAAGAGTATGAGTTAAAGAAGATAGAGATAACTATAAGCATAATAGATCAGGAAAGAAAAAGAATGATTTCCTAAATCTTTCTATAGCCTCTTGCTCATAAATGTGGCGCTCTTTACACCCATGATCAAGACTCTATGTAACATGGCTTGTCTTACTCCCTAGGATTTTTTAAACCTTAGACTCTGATACCAAGTTTTTAACACCCCAAAAACATATCCCAAGACATCACATGGTGCTTGGGACTATGAGTAGACCCAAGGTAACCCTGTAAGCCTTCTATAAGTTCTAAAACTCAAACAAAGATAATCTAAACATATATAACATTGGAATACTTAATTACTATCTGAATCGTGCTAAATTTAACTGAACATAATATCTAAAAACATTTAACTTATAAATTTGGTAAACCAAAACTCAAAATTAGAATTGTATATAACAGTCGGACAATCCTCTACTACTACTAACTAGAGAACCGCTAAGATAGACCCCTAGATGACTCAAATTGACTGAAAATAATTGAACAAACTACTATAATAAGCTGAAAATCTAAATAACTAGGTCCCCGCACTATGAGGACTCACTAACTGTCGGGATGTAGATAGAGATTCTCATGGTCAATCATGCTGATAGAACTGAGCACCTTAACCTACATTATAAGACAATGTAGCACATAGACATATTGTGGATTAGTACTTTTGGAATTTACTGAGCATGTGGGGGTTAATGCATAAGTAAACGCAGTAAACAAATATGCATATAACTTGTAAAGAATGGATGCTAAGTGTAAATGACTCACCTTGGATTTAGTAAAGTAAAAGCTGCAAAATTTAAATATTATATAATAGAGCATAAAGAAAGTCTTTGTGAGACATCACACTTAGTTCTAGAAGTTGTACTTTTACTCTTTCTATTGGGAGTTTCTTCTAACCGATATAAACCATATGAGCTGTCATGGAGTCCAACATCTTAGCCACATTGGGGAGAGCTGTTCTACCCTTGCCTTCAGAATAGACCCTTATCTTAAGTGATTACTGACTTAGTCCACTATGGAATTTAAACCTATGGTGGTGCGTTGTTCTGGGGCATGAAACCTTGGAATCATACCTAACTTGGTGATAAATACTACTCCCATACTTATATGCTCAGACTTTTAGGAAATCCATCTCAAAATAGCGCAAGGGTTTATAATAAAAATCAATTATGCTTCTCTCTCTTTAAATTTTGATCAGATGAATAATTGTGGATTCCAATCTTAGATTATACCAAAAGATCAATTCTTGTTTAAAAATATGAACACTTACTTATCAAAGAATGCTTAAAAGATAATTTTCTTGAAATATCAGGACTTAAACTTAGGGCTTATAACCCATTCTTTAAACTCATGTCAAATCATAACAAATTCTTGCTCAATAATGATGATCTTGAAATACATTAACAATTCTAGTCAAGATAATGAACTTCAATTCTGGATATATATAAAATCAAGTCACACACATTAATGTATAAAAATAACTATGCATTCAACACATAAATCACTTGTAACTCCATAAACTCCAAACAATGATATTTGGGTATGAAAATTAAATTGCAAATCATGTAAATTTAACTTTGAAAAGTGTTTTGGGAACAAGGATGAAAGAATATCCTTGTTAATAACCCTACATACCTTATTATATTAAATTGATATGGGCATGATCATGAAGATGTAAATTTGTGAGAGTGTTTAATGTAACCTCGAGAGTTTAAAAGTTTAAGTGTTAAAAGAGGCTCCAAAGTTGCCCCTATGAACACTTCATGGGCGCCTATTTGTCTACTTGATCATTAAAGGGCCTTTTTGTCATTTTATCTTTTATTTGTAATATACTATAAATAGAACAATATAGGGTTTTAGTTAATTAATCATTGAATGTTGATGAAAGAACAAAAAGAATACCTCTCTTGGGAGACAGAGCCTCCCTAGGCCGAAACTAGGACATGACCAAGTGTGGATTAACTTGTGAATGTGTATTGCTTGGAAACGTTGGTGCTTGAGTGGTGGAATTCCTCTTGTGTCTTCGTAAAGGTGTGGTGTTACTATAGTAATTTTTAAGGGTCCTTAGATTTAATATATCCTTGGGTTCCTAATCTTGTAATAGTGTATGTCTCACTATCTATCATTACATTTCATGTCTTAGTTTGTGTTGTCTAATGAACCCGTTGTTTCTTGTTGTGTCTTGTAATCTTGTAACATTGGATTATTGTAATCCTAGTGTTGTTATTCTTGTTATAGTGTTGTTTATCTCTTGTTGTTGTGGATGTTTTTGGTGTCTTTTACACGTTGTTCTTGTCATTGTTAGACCCGATATTTTGGAGTTGTTGAGCTCTCCGGTTCCTTTTTGTTTATGGACTATTTTTTTGTATTTTTGGGTACAATCCATGGTTTGTATAATATCATATGGTATCAAATCTTGGGATTGATTTTGTTCCAACAAAATCAATCTTGGGCTTGCTAGAAATTTAAAAAAAAATAGAGAGAGAAAAAAGTGTTCTTGAGTTGTCTTGGCTGAAAGTTGTGTCCTTGTTGTTGTTGTGGACGAGACTTGTTTTCTTGTATAGATCTAAAAGTCATTGTGTTTGTTTTATTGTTTCTAGTGTTAGTTTTCTTCATCACTAACACTCTTGAGTCTAGGTTTAGATTTGAGCTTGAATTGTTGACCTTGTTGTTGTGAGCATAACTTTGTCCTATTGTTATTGGCATTGTTGTAGTGGCTTCACCTTTGACCATGTGTTGGTGACATTGTTGATTATATTAGATGTTTTCTATTGTTTTTGATGTTCTAAGTGAGGCGTTGTGATATTGTTGTTTATAATTGGTGGCCTAAGGACATTGTGTTAGAGTGTAGTAGTCTTGGTCGTGTATTGAAGGCCTTGTTGTTGTAGATTTGGAAGTGGCCAAGGAATTTCTGTTGTTCTTGGTATGGTTGTTGTTGTTCTTTAAGTTCTTCACCTCATTCATATATTGTTGAAACATAAAGTTAATGATAGATCCAAAAAAGGTGAAGGAATAAAAGTTTACTTGTTAGTCTTGAAAGGCTTCCAACCACCCAAAGACTTGACATCACTTCTCAATCACTTTTTCTTGTTTTAACTACCATGTTTTAAGGAAAAGGTATAATTCCAGTCAAGACTTTTTGTGTTTGAATTTGAAAGGAGTTCCAAGACTTGTCTTTCCCTCCATTAACCAAATCTCACTAATCCAAATTGAAAATTGGCTAAGACTTCCTATTTGGAAAATAACAACCCTTTTAAAAACCGCAACCAATATGTGGTTGCCACATCATCATTTACTGTGAAAACAATAATTTTAAGCTCAAATTTTGATCTCTTAGTCTTATTTTGTCATGTCCTTAGTTTCTTTTGTTGATTCCAATACTAACTTAAAATCTAGTGGCCATTTACTAGATTGTGAGTAGGTATTGAAACCGTTCTCCGTGTTTATGTCCTTGTCTGTTTTCTCTCTTATTCTTTGGAGTCATGGTAAACATTTCGTTCATCTCTCATTACCTCATAGACTACAAGCAAGCATACAACACTTGTGAGACTAAGTGTGAGGAATCCGAGAACAAAGAAATAAAGAGAGAGTGTGAGGACCTTTCTCGTACAACTAACTCCTTTGTTGTTTTGTAGTGAAACTTCTTGGCTAAACTCAATTGATATGGATGATATTAACATCAAATCTCAAGATGGAGAGGAAGCCGAGGTGCAAAATTAAGATATTGGCAGAGACTTGAAGATGTTGTGTTCTTGGTTTCTTTTTATTTTGTGGACTGTTTTGTACCATTTTATTTGGTTTGTGCCATGAATTTGAGGTCAAATTCCTCTCAAGATGTAGAGGATTATACGGGCATGATCATGAATATGGACATTTTTTAGTGTGTTGAATTGTAATACCCCACATTTTGGACTAGAATAAAAATCCGCCATTCCTATGCGTAGACATTTCAAAAGCCTCGAATCCTATGTAAATATAGTGTCTTAATCAATTATGTAGTATTGGAATCTATTTGAGCATGAATTTAGATCATATAGGTCCCCTAACTTAAGTACAAGTTGAAAGCTTTCCTATCGTTCAAGTTTTAGTGAGCGTCAAAACTTGGGTCAACTTCAATAAATCATAACTCATTGTATATGACGAACTGGGTGGTTTACTATATATCAAATGAAATCTATTTGAATTAGATTTCCAACGATACCAATTTCTCCTAAATACGATATCGGAGCAAGGAGTTATGCCCATTTTACTCCAGCATGTCAGGCTGGAAACAGTGTGACGACATTCGTAATAGCTTACCACATTTGTGACGCCCTATCACGAAGGTCGTCAACCTTAGGTAGAAACTAGCTCCTAAGTGACAAAATTTGTGACAACTTACCATATTTGTGACACCCTATCATGAAGGTCGTCAGCCTTAGGCAGAAGGTTGTCAGCCTTAGGCAGAAACCAGCTCCTAAGTGACGACATTCGTGATAGCTTACCACATTTGTGACGACCTATCATGAAGGTCGTCAGCCTATGGAAGAAACCAGCTCCTAAGTGACGAAATTCATGACAGCTTACCACATTTTTGATGCCCTATCATGAAGGTTGTCATCCTTATGTAGTATCTATCTTCTGTGTGATGACAATTTTGATGGCCTGTCACATTTGTAATGCCTGGTCAAAATTGTCTTCAGCCTTAGGCAGAATCCAGCTTCTGTGTGATGACATTTTTAACGGGCTATCACATTTTTGATGCCTTATCACGAATGTCGTCAGCTTTTCTTTCCAGAACTTGAGGTATATTTTAGTAAGGGTATTTTGGTCTTTTCCATTCACTTCCCACGACTTATAACCCTCAAGGAACGTATTATCTTCCATTCTCTTTAGTTAAACATCTCAAAAAGCTCTCTCATACACTTTCAACCACAAGATTAGGGTTTTCTCTCAAGATCATCTCCTCAAGAACAAGAACATTCTCTCCCAAAGGTGTTACACTCTAGTCAAGAAAAATCAATAGCAAGCCTAAGAATTTCTTCAAGAACCTTCAAGAAACATTAGATCTCTTTCAAGATCAAGATTTAAGGTATGTGTGTGTTCATTCATGGACTCCTTTCGTCCATAAAGTTCAAGAACCCTTTTCTAAAACTATATATTATGGTTTTCATGATATGAATGGATTGTTGATCATGTTTATGTGTTGAATGATACCAAGATAGAATCTTTATGTGTTATTATGAATCTATGACATCATATGAGTTGAAAACATGTAAGTTTGAATATTTATGATGAGTAATTGTATGATTTACACCTATGCCTAAGTTGTGCATGTAAGGTGTTTGATAAAATACCTAAGAGACTAGAAATCATGAATTATAGCTAAATTGTGACTAAGGGAAGGATTCATGATAGGCCTCTATGATTCAATTTCATCCATGTTGATAATGTGTCTTGTGAACACTGTTGGATTACTCATGAACTATTCTTATGGAATTATGCTATGCTTACTTGCAAAACCCACTCATGTACAAGATGTAGAATACCCATGTACTTCATAAAATTCCCCAAGATATGATATTATCGATTGTGGTTGTAATATGTAATGAGCATGATATTGAAATCTATATGAGTATATACATGTTTTATGAAATTCCCATCCATGAAATATATTGTTGAGAACTATGCTTAGTATGAAATCCCTTATTTATGATATTGTGGATTATGGAATCTACTCTTATGATCAAGTCAATCATGTGTGTCAGTTTCCTTCCATCGAGTCCTGGGGGTATTCATACCCTAAAAATATAGTTGTGTGCCTAGTGCCATGTCATGTTTTCACGATACTCTCAGTCAAGCCATGATCTATAGAAATCAGTCAGTCATGTGACTCAGGAAAACTCAGTAATCTCCGGAGTTGAGTATTCTCAGTAATCATAGTAAATCTCAGTAACTTCAATACTCTCAACCAGTCCTCAGAACTCAGTATATTCCGTCAGTCATCAGAATCTAGTAAACTTGATTTAGCTCCGTTAAACAATACCACTAGTATCAGTCTAGTTAATCAGTATCAGTTCAACTAATCAATTCAGTTCAGTTATTCAGTTCATCCCAGTTATTTAGTTCAGTGTCTTTCAAATGGGAGTAGGATTCAGCACCGAGTGAGCCTAGGTATGGGGACTCACCCACTAGATTAGGACTGAGATCCTTAGAAGCAATCCCTAAGTTCCAGAACTACGTAGCCAGCGTAGGTATGAGATGTCACCCGTTAGATAGGACTGACATACTCAGGGGTCACCCGTTAACACATTTATATGTATAGGACTGATCTCAGGAGTCACCCGCTAGATTAGGACTGACTCCATAGCAGATGTCTTTACTGGTGGCGTGGTACTGACACCCTTCCGATCAGGGCAGAGATTGGACCCTAGTCATCTTAGCTTGGGGCATGTCGGTTAGATGAATACATCCCACAGTTTTAGCTACAAATTTAGGACTGTCAGATACAGTCAACTCAGTTCAGTTGTACAAATTCAGTACTGTTAGAGACAATCAATCCTTATCATTATAAATAGACTTCAAGATCACCCATTAGATAGGACTGATCTCAACTATAGTTAAACAGTATTAGAATCATCAGATTTAAATATCACCCTCTAGATAGGACTGATCTCAAATTCAATTACTCCATATAAAATAGAACTCAGATAGTTCCATCAGAACTTAGACTGTCAGATACAGCCGCTCAGTATCAGTTACATCGGTTAGGCCGATCATCACAGTTATATCAGTCATATCATTTATCAGAATTCATGAAATCAGTATTCAGCTTCAGGACTGTCAGACAAAGTTAACCAGACCAGTTCTTCATAATTTAAATTGTCAGAAATAGTCATTCATCTATTCAGTATCTCAATGTTAGTACACTCATGTTGTCAATATTCAGACTCAGTAGTCAGTATCTCCACGAGTTCAATTACAGTTATGTATGCATGTATGTATTCTCACGTTCATATTAGTCAGCATTGTTCATGCATATAAAACTTTGCATTTAGCCTAGCTCACTCGTATACTCAGTACATTCAGACGTACTGACGCATTTGCACTATGGTGCTTTCTCTTATGTTAGTCCATAGGTTCAGAGGCATGAGCTCCAAATCAGCAGTAGCATTCCAGTGTTCAGAGTTTGTAGTGAGTCCTTCTCATTCGAGGATGATATGATTATTGCTATATTTACTATTCAGTTGCTAGATGGAGTTAGTTGGAGACATGATCCTTTAACTTCTTATTCAGTTCAGTTAGAGGCTTTCAGAGTAGATGTCAGATTAGATATTCAGATCTCATTATTTGCAGTATTTATGACTTATTTTGGTATTGTTATACCTTTTTCAGACATTTTGTTATCAGAAATTTATTCAGTTCGAACCTTATGGCCTTTCATGTTCATGTTTCCACATTTTATGTATATTATGCAGTATATAGGTACAGATATCAGTCATGGGTTATCTTATGGTCCTTCAAGGTCATGAGCACCGTGTAGCATTTCGGTTCAAAAAATTAAGGTGTTACATGAATGCAACCTTGGGAGTGTACAAGTTGAAGTGTTAAAATATGCTCCAAAGCCTCCCCTAACACACTCCATGGGCGCCTATTAGTCTACTTGGACATTAAAGGGCCTTTTTTATTTTTTTATTTTATTTGAAATGTACTATAAATAGAACAATATAGAATTTTAGTTCATTAGTTCTTGAATATTGATGTAAGAACAGTTCTCTTGAAAGAGAAAGCCTCCCTAGGACAAAACTAGGACATGAGAAAGTGTGGATTCACTTGTCAACATGTATTGCTTTGAAATGTTGGTACTTGAGCGATGGAATTCCTATTGTGTCTTCGTAAGGGTGTGGTGTCATTGTTGTAAGTTTTAGGGGTCCTTAGAATTAATATATCCTTGGGTTCCTGATCTTTTAATAGTGTATGACTCACTATCTATCTTTATATTTCATGTCTTAGTTTGTGTTGTCTAGATAACCCGTTGGTTCTTTTTGTTTCTTGTAATCATGTAACGTTGGATTGTTGTTATCCTAGTGTTGTTCTTTTTGTTGAAGTGTTGTTCATCTCTTGTTGTTGTGTCTATTTTTTGTGTCTTTTACATCTTATTTTGTTGTTGTTGGACCCAAGATTTTGGTGTTGTTGAGCTCTCGGATTCCTTCTTGTTTATGGACTGTTTTTGTATAGTTTTTGGTACAATCCGTGGTTTGTATCATATCATTTGTTATCAAAGATTGTGGTTGATTTTGTTCCAACAAAATCAATCTTGGGCTTACTACAAATTTGAAAAAAAAAAGTGTTCTTGAGTTGTCTTAGCCGAAAGTTGTGTCCTTGTTGTTGTGTGGCTGAGACTTGTTTTCTTGTCCAGATCTAGAAGTCATTTTGTTTATTTTGTTGTTTTTAGTGTTAGTTTTCTTCATCACTAACACTCTTGAGTCTAGATTTAGATTTGAGCTTGAATGGTTGATCTTGTTGTTGTGAACATAACTTTGGCCTATTGTTCTTGGCATTGTTGTAATGGCTTCACCTTTGATTATGTGTTGGTGACATTTTTTATTATATTACACGTTGGTTGTTGTTGTTGATGTTCTGACTGTGGCCTTATGATATTGTTGTTGATAATTGGTGGCCTAAGGACATTGTGTTGGAGTGTAGTAGTCTTGGTCATGTATTGAAGGACTTGTTGTTGTAGATTTGGAAGTGGCAATGGAATTATTGTTGTTCTTGGTGTGGTTATTGTTGTTCTTGAAGTTCTTCACCTCATTCATATATTGTTGAAACATAAAGTGAATGATAGATCCTAAAAAGGTGAAGGAAGAAAAGTTTACTCGTTAGTCTTGAAAGGCTTCCAACCACCCAAAGACTTTACATCACTTCTCAATCACTTTTTCATGTTTTACGGTCCATGTTTTGAGGAAAAGGTACAAGTCAAGTCAAGACTTTTTGTGTTTTAATTTGAAAGGAGTTCCAAGACTTGTTTTTCCCTCCATTAACCAAATCTCACTAATCCAAATTGAAAATTCCCCAAGACTTCCAAATTGGAAATTAACAACTTGTTTAAAAACCACAACAAATATGTGGCTTCCATATCACCATTTACTGTTCACATGATAATATTAAACTCAAATTTTGATCTCTTATTTTTATTTTGTTGTGTCCTTAGTTTCGTTTGTTGATTCAAATACTAACTTACAATCTGGTGGCCATTTACTAGATTGTGAGTTGGTTTTGAAACCGTTCATTTTGTTTACGTCCTTGTGTGTTTTGTTTCTTATTCCTTGGAGTCATCGTAAATATTTGGTTCACCTCTCAAAACCTCATGGAGTACAAGCAATTATACAACACTTGTGAGACTAAGTCTGAGGAATCTAAGAACAAACAAATTAAAAGAGAGTGTGATAACCTTTCTTTTACAATTAACTCCTTTGTTGTTTTGTAGTGAAACTTCTTCGCTAAACTCAATTGAGATGGATTATATAAAAGTCAAATCTCAAGATGGATAGGAAGTCGAGGTGCAAAAGGAAGATGTTGGTCGAGACTTGAAGATGTTGTGTTCTCGGTTTCTTCTTATTTTGTGGACTGTTTTGTACCATTTTATTTTGTTTGTGCCATGAATTTGTGGTCAAATTCCTCTTAATATGGAGATGATTATACGGGAAAAATCAAGAAAATGGACATTTTTTGGTGTGTCGAATCCAACCTTGGGAGTATACGAGTTGAAGTGTTAAAAGAGGCTCCAAAGTCGCCCCTAAGCACACTCCATGGGAGCCTATTTGTTTACTTGGTTATTAAAGGGCCTTTTTTTCATTTTATCTTTTATTTGTAATGTACTATAAATAGAAAAATATAGGGTTTAAATTTATTATTTGTTGAATATTGATGTAAGAACACAAAGAACACCTCTCTTGAGAGAGAGAGCCTCTGTAGGCCGAAACTAGGACATGAGCAAGTGTGGATTCACTTATGAATGTGTATTGCTTGGAAACGTTGGTGTTTGAGCGGTGGAATTCCTCTTGTGTCTTTGTAAGGGGGTAGTGTTACTATTGTAAGTTTTAGGGGTCCTTAGATTTAATATATCCCTGGGTTCCTAATCTTGTAATAGTGTATGTCTCACTATCTATCTTTACATTTCATGTCTTTGTTTGTGTTGTCTAATGAACCCGTTGGTTCTTTTTGTGTCTTGTAATCTTTTAACGTTGGATTGTTGTTATCCTAGTATTGTTCTTCTTGTTATAGTGTTGTTTATATCTTGTTGTTGTGGCTATTTTTGGTGTCTTTTACACCTTGTTCTTGTTCTTGTTGGACTCAAGATTTTGTAGTTGTTGAGCTCTCGGGATCTTTCTTGTTTATGAACTATTTTTTTGTAGTTTTGGTACAATCCGTGGTTTGTATCGTATCTTAAATTTATGTAGAAACTTGAACTTTTAATTCCTAATGATGTTCTTGAAGCTTTTTCTTGAAGTTTCTTGAACCCGGACACTTGGATTCTTGCTTTTCTTGAAGAGGGAATGATGAAGCTTCGGATGTCTTGTAGTTAAATTTGAAGTTTTAGTGTTTCCTAGCGAGAAATTTGGTGAGGAATGAGTATATTGTGCTTAGAATAACGTCAAATCTCATGTTTTTATGACTTTGGGCTAGGGTAATTGACCTAAATGCCCTTTAGGATTTAAAGTCGCAACTGATATGTTGTTTCTTGGCTTGGTGCAATGCGGTGGAATCACGTTAAGCTATTGGAACTGAGATCCAATCATGGGTGATATTTATCAAGTCACCACGATGCGGTACTTGTGCCACCACAATTACTGAGGGGACGCAGCCTAATCACGTTGGGCTGCTGGAACTGTAATCCAAACACAGCTTAAACCTCATCCAAAAATTCTGAAACTTCCTCGAGACATGCTCCTTACACACCTGAACATGAATCAACTCAAAAATCATCATCTCAAAGCCTGGAAGGTCAACTTAAAAATCCTCTAAGTTAAGAGGTCAAATGTGACTAAGACCCTCAACACTTAGTTCGATTTTCAGGTTCTAAGTGTCTTATGCAAGCACTAAGCGCTGAGCTTTTCTAAGAACGTATTAGGTATTACAATATCTCTCCCTTGGGAACATTCATCATTGAATGTGGCTAGTTAAACTGTGGATACCGAGGAACTGAGAATATATATTAGCATGCACAATTGAAAACATAATTGGATGAATGAATCTAAAACATGATGAACAACTGAACTAACTTGTGAAGGCATGAAATGACATAAAGATAATCATATGGCTGAAACTGACAATGGGAAAAGAAATAATCTGAGGAAGACTACTAACTTAGGTTGAGTCTGAGTTTGCGGATAAAAGATGAGGGTACTTTGTTCGTATGTCTGTTTCGGCTTCCCAAGTGGAACCCTCAATGGATTGATTCTGCCAAAGAACTTTGACCAAGGAAATTTCTTTGTTCCTTAGTCTACAAATCTGGCGATCAAGAATCTCAACTGGAATTTCTTCATACGAAAGACTATCCTTAATATCTGTGCTTTCTAAAGGGACTACTACAGCTGGATCACCAATAAACTTCTTCAATACGGACACATGAAACACTGGGTGAACGGATGAAAAATCAGTAGGCAATTTAAGATCGTATGCCACCTTCCCAACACGACTCCATATCCTGTAAGGGAAAACATAACAGGGACTAAGCTTTCCTTTTTTTCCAAATCTTTTCACCCCCTTCGTGGGTGAAACAATCAAATAAACTAAGCTATCGACTTCAAACACAAGATCCATTCTTCTCACATCTGTATAAGATTTCTGATGACTCTAAGCTATTTTCCACCTCTTCCAAATCAAATGGACTTTCACCATGGCTTCAAATACCACATTTGTCCCTATCAAAGCGGCCTCACCCACTTCAAACCAACCGATCGGTAACCTATATCTCCTCCCATACAGAGCCTTAAATGGGGCCATCTGAATACTAGAATGGTAACTGTTGTTGTATGCAAACTCAATCAATTGTAATTGATCATCCTAAATACCCTTGAAGTCAAGAACACACTCTCTCAACATATCCTCTAGTGTCTTAATGGTCATCTACATCTGACCATCCATCTGAAGGTGAAAAGTTGAACTGATATGAACTTAGGTACCAAGACCCTTTTGAAAGTATTTCTAAAAGTGAGAGGTAAACTAAGTACCCCTATCCGAAATGATGGACAAAGAAACTTCATGCAATCCGACCAACTTTATAATATACAATCTAGCATAGTCTTCAGTTGTGTAGGATGTGTGAACTGGCAATAAATGAGCTGACTTGGTCAATCTGTCTATAATAAGCCAAATAGAATCATGTTGACAACACGAATAAGGTAACCTTATAACAAAGTCCATGTTTACCTCTTCCCACTTCCAAGTGGGAATACTAAATTCCTATAAGGTGTCACCGGGTCTTTGGTGCTCCACCATAACCTGTTGACAAGTAGTACACTTGGCCACCAATTCTGAGATATCTTTCTTCATACCAATCCACCAATAGACTTCCCACAAATCATGGTACATCTTAGTGTCTCTTGGGTGAATAGAGTAACGCGCACCATGCGCTTCTTCCATAATTTGCTGCCTAAAGCTATCAACTCACGGAACACACAGTATACTCTGGTATCTCAACACACCATCTCCCCCTTGAGAGAAAACCTCTACCTTCTGATCCCTAACTGTCTCCTTCAGTTTAACCAAACTGGAGTCTTTATCTTGCTTCTCCTTCACTTCAGAAACAAATGAAGATTCTGAACTACTCTGGACCCAAATATTCCCCTCACCTGAGTCAAGTAATCCAACTTCTAATCAAGCCAACCTGTGAACTTCCCAAACTAATTCTTTCCTATCACCCTCCACATCAGTAACGCTACCCATCCATATTCTACTAAGGTAATCTGCGATAATCGTGGCCTTGCTCGATGATACAGAACACTCATATCGTAATCTTTCAGCAAATCTAAGCACCTTCTCTGACTAATAGTTAACCATATCTATGAAAACACATACTGCAAGATCTTGTGGTTCGTGAACATATAAAAATGTAACCCATAAAGATAGTGCCTCAAGTGTTTCAAGGCAAACAAAATAGCAGCTAACTCAAGATCATCGGTAGGCTAGTTCGTTTTGTGAGGCTTAAGCTGTCTAAAGGAATAGGCTATGACCTTACCTCTTTGCATCAAAACACAACCCAAACCAATTCTAGAAGCATCACAGTAAACAAAAAATCCATTTGTACAATCTGGTAGCTCTAAAACTAGGGCTGAAGTAAGTCGAGCCTTAAACTCCTAAAAACTCTTCTCACAAGAATCTGACTACTGAAACTTAACTTTATTTTGAGTCAATCTATACATGGGGATGCAATGGACGAAAACCACTCAACAAAATATTGGTAATATCTAGCTAAACTAAAGGAACTCCGAATGTCTAATGGAGAGATGGGTCTAGGCTAGTTTCTCACTATTTTGGTCTTTTGAGGATCAACTCTAATGCCATCAACATAAAAAATATGGCCAAGGAAAGCTATTGACCTTAGAAAAAATTCACACTTGCTAAATTTGGCGAACAACTGGTGATCTCTAAGAGTTTTCAACATGATTCTAAGATGGTCAGCATGGTCCTCCTCACTACAAGAATAGACAAGGATATCATCGATAAAGACTATGACAAACATGTCCAAGTATTATTTGAACGCTCTATTCGCCAAGTCCATAAAGGATTCTGGGGCATTTGTTAGGCCGAAAGACATGAATAGAAATTCAAAGTGACCGTAATAGGTCCTGGAAGTTGTCTTTGGAATATCACATTCCCTTACTCTAAGTTGGTGATAGCCATATCTAAGGTCTATATTAGAGAAGTAACTTACATGTTGGAGTTGGTTGAATAAGTCACTAATCCTAGAAAGAGCATATTTTTTTTATTATGACTTTATTCAGCTGACGGTAGTCAATGCACATTCGGAGAGAGCCATTTTTGTTACGTACGAACAAAGCGGGAGCGCCCCATGGAGAGACACTAGGCCTTATGAAACCTTTATCTAAGAGTTCTTTAAGCTTCTCATTTATCTCTTTGAGCTTAGCTGGAGCCATACGATATGGAGGAATAGAGATGGGCTGTGTATAAAGAAGAAGATCAATACCGAATTTTGTCTTCCACCAAAGATCAATTATTGTTTAAAAATCTGAACACTTACTTATCAAAGAATGCTTAAAACATAATTTGATGATCTTGAAATACTTTAACAATTCTAGTCAAGATTATGAAATTCAATTCTCAATATATATAAAATTATGTCACATGCATGAATGTGTGAAAATAACTATGCAATTCAACACATAAATCACTTGTAACTTCATAAACTTCAAACAATGATATTTCGGTATGAACCTTAAATTCCAAATCATGTAAATTTAACTTTAAAACATGTTTTGGGCACAAGGATGAAAGAATATCCTTGTTCATAACACCATGTACCTTATTAGGTTAAATTGATGTAGAAACATGAACTTTGAATTCCTAATGATGTTCTTGAAGCTTTTTCTTGAATTTTCTTGAACCCGGAAACTTGGATTCTTAATTATCATGAAAAGGGAATGATGAAGCTTTGGATTTCTTGGAGTTAAAGTTGAAGTTTTAGGGTTTCTTGGAGAGAAATTTTGTGAGAAATGTGTATATTGTGCTTAGAATAACGTCAAATCTCATGTTTTTACGACTTAGGGAGAGGGTAATTGACTTAAATACACTTATGAGATTTAAGGTCGCAACTGAAATGTCATTTTAGGCTTGGCGCGATGTCATGACCATCCCACCGCTATTACTGGCGCGACGCGGTGGAGTTGCGTTAAGCTACTGGAACTAAGATCCAAACATAGGTGTAATTTAGCATGTCACCACGATGCGGTACTTATGACACTACAATTACTGGTGTGACGCGGCCTAATCTTGTTGGGATGCTAGAACAACAATCCAAATACTGCTTAAACCTCATCCAAAAATTCTGAAACTTCCCTGGGACATGCTCCTTACACCCCTGAACATTAATCAACTCAAAAACCATCATCTCGGAGCCGGGAAGGTGAACTCAAAAATCCTCTAATTTAAGAGGTCAAAATATGACTAAATCCCTAAACACTTAGTTCTATTTTTAGGTTTTAAGTGTCTTATGCAAGCACTAAGGGCTGAGTTGTGCTAAGAATATACGGGGTATTACCTTATGATAATAACATAATTACCCCCTAACAAGGTACAACAACAACAACAAAAACAACAAACCCAGTATTTTCCCACGTAGTAGGGTTTGGGGAGGGTAGAATGTACGCAGTCCATACCACTACCTTGTTAGTCCATACCCCTAATAAGGTATTAAACTATAATTATCACAATAAAGTCCACCAACATGATTCAAACTCTAAAATAGGCATTTAATAGCAATTATTCTAGAATTACTTGGTTATCTGTCCATATTCTACGCTAACGATATTTATAAGTAGTAATGCTAACAATCAGGATAATAATCTAACTACCATTCACCAAAGACTCTGAAACCCATAGAGAGGCTTGCCATTTCACTTAAGTGGGACCCTCAGTCCTAAGCAATATACAAAATATAATAAACAATCATACAACACATAAATACTTTAGAAAAGGTCAAGGTGCATTTCAACTTGTTATTACAAAAGATCTACAAGCCCAAGAACAACCAAAGCCTCAACCAGAAGCTCAACTCTCTTGAATCAACACTAAATGTGTATAATTTAGTTAAGTATGTAATCTACAAGTCAAAATAAAGCTAATGATACTCAAATTAATCTTATTTAAGATGTGTCCAAAATGGGTACAAAAAATGAGTTTGAAAATGAATGGGGTAAAACATGAATTTTATTTAAGAATAATGTTTCCCATAAAAATAGGAGTATATAGTTGAAAACCAATGCAAAATAGAGTAGAAATTGGACCTGGGATTGAAAGAAAACTAATTTACAAGTTACCAAATAATAATCTCCAAAATCATATTTAAAATAAGGGTTTTCAAGATGAAATTAATGGAAAGTGGTAGAATAAGGATTTAGGAACTTACCCATGGAAGAAATCATGAAAACCTTTTTAAAATCGCCTTAATTAGGGCTCTAAAAGTCCAAAAATAGAGAAAATATGATTTGGGACAAAAAATGAAGTTAATATTCTGTCCAGGTTCGCTGGCTTTCGCGAACGCGAGCCTTTGATCCCAATAACGAGGTTGCTTAATCCAAACCTTCACAAATGAAAAGGCGGGGATAATAGTTCTTCATGAAAGTGATCCTAAGTCCCCAAACATGAATAGGAAGGGAGTGTGCACCAGATAACAACTAAAAACCAACAAGGGCACAAGTTAAAACTCTTATAACAAACCCTCGGAATTTGTTTGGGACCCTAAAAAAATTAACCAATAATTATACTAGACTAATTTTGACATTTCAGACACAATGGCAATGACAATTATTGAAAAATGATCATTTTCAACAAATTAATACCCCGAGGCCCCATTAAGGTTAAAGTTAACCAGTTTTCGAATAGAGTCAAAAATTAAAATAAGAGCTTGGGAAGCAAACTAACCATTGTACCAAACCAAAATCAATAATTTGGAGCTATTGAAACTGACAGAACCATTATCCGAAGCTATAGTCACAAAATATTGATTAAAGTCAAACTAACCCTTTTTAAGGGTGTTCAAAACCACAAATTCTTTTTAAATACCCTAGAATGCATTGGAAACTATGCCAACTATTTTCACAACCCATAAATGAGATAAAGTAACTATGGAAAAGGACAAAATGATAAAATTTTGAAAATTCTAAATATCAGTATGAGGATCATTACACCTAATCATATGTCTCCAATATTTTTTGACCTACCTCTACCCCGCCTGAAACCATCCATTAGCTAGCCTCTCACATCTCTATACTGGGGCATCCATGTACATCCTCATCACATGCCTGAACCTTATAAACCTCTCTTCCCATATTTTTTCTTCCACCAAAGCTACTATCAACTTGTCTTGAATAATCTTATTTCTAACCCTATCTCTCTTAATTCCACACATCCATCTCAATATCCTCGCCTCTACCATCTTCAACTTTTAGATGTAGGATTTCTTAACTGGTCAACACTCCAATCCATAAGACATAGCGGATTGGACTACCACTTTGTAGAAATTACTTTTAAGCTTAGGAGTAACCTTCTTATCACAAAATTTCCCCAAGCGAGCCTTTATTTCAACCACCCTGCACCAATACGGTGTGTGAAATCATGTTCAATCTCTCTATTTCCCTGGATCATAGACCCAAGATACTTACAATTATCTCTCTTTTAAATGGCTCGAGAATTCAGTTTCACTACCATGTTAGCCTCATCCATTAAATCACTGAACTTATATTTTGATGTACTTTATCTTGTCCCGTTCAACCTAAAATTATCAGTATCTAGGGTTTATCTCCAAACCTCCAAATTATCATTAAATTATCCCCAGATTTTGTCAATTAGTAGTACATCATCAACAAATAACATACACTAAGTCACCCTCATGAATCTTCCACGTCAATACACCCATTATCAAGAAGAATTAAAATGAACTAGGAGTCAATCCAGGTGCAACCCTATAAAAATATAAAAGTGCTCCAAATATTATTCTACCATCCTCACATGATTCTCACTCCATTATACATGTCCGAAATCGACCTAGTGTATGCATGATCACACCTCTAGCTAATAAGAACCTCCATAAAACCTCTCTGGGGACTTTGTTTCATGTCTTCGTAAGATCGATAAACACCATGTGTAAGTCCTTATTCCTCTCCCTATACAACTCTACTGATTTCCTCAAGAATTGAATATTAGGGAACTATCATGAAATCGAACTGATTCTCAAAAATATTCACGGTGCTCCTAATCCTCAACTCGATCACCCTTTCCTAAACCTTCATAGAATGAGTCAACAAATTAATATCCTTATAGTGGTTGCAACTCTGAATTTCTCTCTTGTTCTTATATCATGGAAGTATTGTACTCTATCTCCAAACTTTGGGCAATTTTTTTGTCCTAAAAGTAATGATAAACAATCTTGTCAGCCACTCCATACCTGTCTCTCCAGTGCTCTTCCAAAAAATCTCTAAAATCTCATCTAGACCAATCTCCATACCCCTGTGCATCCTATGAATAACCCCTTTGAATCTCTCTACCTTAATACACCTATAATAACCATAATTGTGATACATATTTGAGTGCTCTAAGTAGCCCAGCACAAAACCTTTGTTCCCCTCATTGTTAAATATCTATAAAAACTAAATAAGACTTCTACCTCCTCCTAATGATGGCGTCTATCCTCTACCAACACTTTATCATACGCTTCCTTGGTGCACTTAATTTGTTTAAGGTCACGATCCCTCCACTCCCAAGCCTTGACAAGCCTATACAGTTTCTTATCCTCATCTTTCTCCTTTAAACTCGTATATAATCTATCCAAAATTATTGTCTCGGTCATTGTAACCACTAACTTAGCCTATTTCCTATCTAACTTATACTCCTCTTATTAGTTTATTTATCCTTGTCATTATTTCTCTCACTCAACTTTGCAGAAACCACCTTTTTAGTTGTAACGCCCCGAAAAATGGGTCCTGTAGAGTCACACGGTGCTTGAGGCTACGAGTAGCCCCAAGATAACCCTTTGATCCATTTTCATTCAGTTCAACACAAATCAACGGGGTTTCCATAAATAACCCTCAAATATCAACAGAGTAATCATCATCCAAGAATAAAAAAATTTTAGAAAGATAACAAAATACGACTTATTAGTCAACTCCCAACATCTATACTAGTCTGACAAGCCTTTAAGAAAATCAGTAAAAGTAGCGAGCCATTGAGACATACCCCAACTGACTCATACTCAGTTATCAAATGTAAACAATTCCGTGAAACCAACATCAGACATCACGTCCTCAGAACATGAGGACTTACCACAACAGAGGATATAGAATAGCGTGCCCAAAGAATCACTGTCGAACCTGGAACTGAGCACCTGAACCTACATTCCGAGAAAATGCAGCCCACATCCGAAGATGTGGGTCAGTACCATGGAAAGTAACCGAGTATATGGGGGTGTATGCAGTTGTATAAACATCATCATCATAAATATTTATAAGAAATATGCAGGATGTATGAAAGACTCACATAGCCTAAAGAAAATCATCATAATCATGAGAGGATGAAATAATTATAATAACACATGTGAGTCATCATATAATTTTTCAATCACTTTCAGTTCATCAAGAATATCAATTCTCATAATGTAAATATCATTTAAATCTTTCAAAAGAATAACTTTCACAATTCCACTTTCAAATCACTTCATCATTCACCATAGACACAAGGAAACACACACACTGGGAGATCCTATAACCGACATAAACCATGTGAGCTACATGGAGTCCAACGTACAACCCACATTGGGGAGATCCATCCTATCCTTTCCATCGGAGTAGGACTTCCAGTATCAATTCAAAAACAATAGTGATCACTATATAAATCAACCTCAGGCTCACATCCTATGGGAGCACGTAGTTCGATAGAAGTAAGGTCACTTTATACCTCCCACTCGGTGCTAAAGATTACTCCCGGACTTAGCTCAAAAATTTACATCAGCCTCAGGCTCACATTAAAGAAAATCCACAATAAGCACTTCAACAATTTTCATCGGGAGCCAATTTGCTACCCCTTTATCATAATCAATAAAAACGTGGATTTCTTTCACAGTTGAGTTCAAACTAACTCATTGATGAACAAAAGGTAAAATCATTCAAAACATCTCAAATATTCAACATCAACGTGTTTATAACACATATTTTCTCAAAAACACAATTTCAAATGGGGTTCGCGACCCAAATATCAAAATCATGATAAATATCATTCAAGATTCATGCTTTATATCACCACACATGTAAATTCATCTTTCAAAATCATAAACATCAAGATTTAATAATAATCATCATAAGATATGGGTTCATGCTTCAAATTCATAAAAATCATGCCTTTGTAAAGAAAATTATTTTTGGGCACAAGAACGAAAGAGAGTTCTTGTTGAAAAACTCCACATACCTTGAATGATGAACTTTAGATCGATACTCATTTTTGAGATGTTAACCGTGCCTTTGAATGATGGTTCTTGGAGTTCTTGAACAAGGAACTTCGAATCTTGAATAAATTTGCAGAATTAATGGTGAACTTTGGAGGTTCTTAAAGTTGGATGTAGGAGCTTAGGGTTTTCTTTTTGAGGGAATTTGATGAAATATAACATATAATGATTCTAATAGGCTTTAATATAGGGTTCGGATGGATTTTGGGTGAGGGGGAATGACCAAAACGCCCCTAAAAATCAAATAATTCTCGAATCTGTTCTTTGGTGAACTGTTTTGATAGTCGAAGTAGATCAACTATAACGTTTTACTCCGATATCCAAATTGGATAAAACCAATTTCATTAGAAAGATAACTCTCATATATTTTCTTTTATATATAGTATCTCACCCATATCATTTTGTACGAGGAGTTATGATCATTTGAAGTTGACCCAAAAATTCACTTTTGATAGGCTGAAGTAGATCGACCATAACTTTTTGCTCCGATAGAAAAATTGGATGAAACCAATTTCATCGGAAAGAGGACTCGTAGATCTTTCCATTGATATATAGTAGATCGCCCATATTATTATGTACAAGGAGTTATGATCGTTTAAAATTGGAGAAAAAATAAGCCAGGCCTCAGTACTTTTTCCTGCACGTTTTACTGTTCACTACAATTCATGGTTCGATCGGAATGTTCATAACTCGTCGCTCGGGTGTCCGTTTTGGATGATCCACATATCGTTGGAAATATTATTCGATACTATATGCAATGGTGGGTCATAATCTAAGACATTCCGGATGAAAAATTTATAATTCATTCTAGAAGATAGAACCCAACACGTTTACGCACAAAATTTCGACGAAAAATTTCCCTGGGTATTACATTAGTCACCACCTTTCTTTTAACTTCTTTGTACCACCCCCATTCCCCCTATGATTTCCAGATCGGCCTCTTAAGACACTCAACACCTCTCTAGTTATCTCCCTAATGCAATTGGCAGTCGTCTCCTACATATGATCCACATACCCTTTACTCTCCCAATCACTCTTATTCATTAACTTCTCCCCTATCTCTGAAGTACTAGCCAAATTCAAAATACCCCACTTAATCCTGGGACGATCCTCCATACCCCTCTTATATCTTTCCTTCTTGATTTCCAAGCCCGCCACCATAAGCTTATGTTGAATTGAAAATTTTTTGCTGCATATGGACTAACAGTCTTTTCATAGCACTCTATCACCCTTCCTAAGTATAAAAAAGTCTTTCTGAGTCTTAACTACCGACTATAAAAGGTAATAAGGTGATCCTCTTTTGCAGGACGCTCGAATTCTCTACCACCAATCCAAAAGTCCTAGCAAAATTCCAAAGTTAGGCTCCTCCTTTATTCCTTTCCCCAAAATCAAAACCTCCATTCACATCATCATACCCTCTCAAAAACGACCCGATATGCCCATTGAAGTCACCTTTCATGAAAAGCTTCTCAGTGCTTGAGACGCCTCTCACAAGTGGATAAGATCCAATTTGACCTCTAAGAATACCATGTCCTGCTAAATCTCCACATGATTCTGCATCGACGAAGAATAATATTTTCTTTAAAGTTGATCCTTGTGAGACTTAATTTCTTGTCGCCGATTATCTATTTTGTGTTACTTTGATTGATTTCAGGAATATGAATTTGATACCACATGGTGTTGTAAAGACACAATCATTATTCTAGGTTTTGATTTATCTTGTGAAGAACCTTGCTTCCATTGACATTGAAGTTTTGTGTTTTCAAATTTTTAATAGAAAAATCCTCTTACTTTTTTGCATCTATACATTAAATATTTTAAGGATCTATCTCTTTATCTTCATCTTTCTTTCTTTATGCGAAATACGGTTAGCTAAATTTTATAGCTAGTGTTATGGGATCAATGTTGGTAGTTAGGGGTTTCACAGGTCAGTTTGAATCGATTATTGGTCAAAATAAAAATGAAATCAATATATAATCAAACTTTAAATTATCGAAAACAAATCAAATCAAATATAATATATACTTATTATTTTGCATTTGATAGTTAACCACGTGAATTCAGAAGAAGATAACTATTCATTCTAAAAAAAAATCCAATGATTACCGCATAAAACAGTAACATGATGTACATCTAATACAAGATATTTAAATTAGAATAAATTTTGATGAAAATATAAACAAGATATTAAAAATTATTCAAAGAAATAATATACATATATATATATATACATATATATATATATATATATGTATTAAATTTGTCGGTGCGATCCAGTTGTTTTTCAGGTGCTTGGAACAAAACCAACACCAAATCAAATATTATCGATTTCTAAAAATATACATTAAATAAAATTAAATAATTTAGATTTATTTAATTTTTTTGTTTCAATTTTTTAGTTTGGATCCTCTTTTATCCAAGCCATGAACATCCCTATTGATGGTTATGTATTTGGGTCTTTAAATAGAAATTGTTCATAGTAGTGATTTAAATATGCATTATTAATTTCTTCATTTTCAAATGTCTTTTAATGTTTGCAAACATTAGGAGGTCCTTTTATTCTTTACTTGCTTTGACCAAAAAAGTTTAAGAAAAAAAATTAATATCAGAGATTTGAAACTTGGGCAATTTAGTTAAAGTGATAAAAGAGTTTAAATGAGGTGTAGGTAACTCAAGTTTTAATAATTGAGTGTAGGTGACAATTACTTATTATGGATTAAGAAATTTGGGAAAGCTTGAGAATAACCCATAAGTTTTTTATTTACAATTTGATTCAAATGTAAAACCTAATATAACAAGAAACTGAGGGGAAAATGCATGTTTCTCTCTCTTTTCATTCATTGTTGTTTTCTCTCTCTTCGTGATATTTATTTTTCACTATTGCTGCTGCTTTATTCATCATCTTCTGCTTCATTATCATCATCTTCTTCTTCATTATCATCATCATACTCTTCATGTTAACCATTATTGTTGTTGTTTCTACTACTGCTACTTGACCAATTTTTTAGGTCAAATTTTGTTTCATACATCACTTTGATATTACTTCATAGGTAACTTTGGTGAGTAAAATTATGATTTTTAGTTTAATTTTTTATCTGGGTACACTGCTACTGCTAGTTTTCAACAATGGATAAACCCCGAATATGAATTCAACATAAGAGTCATCTATTTCAGTAGATGACTCATCTGTTGTGACAAATGAGTCATCTATTGCAATGGAAGACTCATATGTTGGATTCATATTTATGGTTCTATAGTGTTGTAACATGAATCAAATAGATGGATATTCTATTACAACAGAAGAGTTATCTATTGCAATAAAGGAGTTATTTGTTGAACTAGAGTACTCACTTATTGCAACAAAACCTAAAGTTGATTCCAACAGACGTATCATCTATTGCAATAGGTCAGTCATCTATTGAAACAGGTTATTTGTTGCAACATGTCACTTATCTTTTAGAATTACCTTCAAAGGTTCCTTAGTACTGCAACATCTATCTTAAAAGGTGAGTTATCTGTTGTAACATATGGTTAATCTATAGCAACAGATGATTCACCAATTCTAACAAATAACTCATTTGTTGAAATTAGCTTCATGCTCTTTAGTACTGTAACATGAATCATAATGGGAGAGTCATCTGTTGCAATAGATAACTAACCTATTAAAACATATTATCACAAGTTGCAACTGATTACTACTCTGTTGGGATTCATGTTACTGTACTATAAAATCACTATTAGTTTTATTATCATGTCATTAATATTAACTTTTTTAACAAATGTCCTTATTTAGGTACCATTAATGGAGGGATCAATAATAATATAGATGGATTGTCATGGTGAATGGATAGATAAGAGCAATCGATATGTATGGTGGTGGAAGGAGGGTGAAGTGCTAAAAACAATAGCTATGACAATCCAAAGTGATATTTCTTATGATGATAACTTAATCATCAGCTATTGTGGACTGAATTGTCAATAGGAAGAACTCGTCATCAGTTACATGTACATCTCCTTTGAAAATTAGATAGTACTACCTTTTAAGATAACCAATTAGGTTTGATTTCATTCTTATCTGAGTAATTTAGCTAGGTCGGTGTTAAGGGTGTACATGGTTAAAAAATCAAAAGAGAATGGAACCAGAATGTAGAAGAAGAACAAAAATAAGACATGTTTGATGATAAGTTTGTTGATCAGGACATGAATATTCTAGATGATGATCAAACACTTATGCCCGTTGTTGCGAGCAATATGGTGGGCAATTCTTCTTAATCAACATAGTAGGGCAATCAAAATGACGAGACCGGGTTTTACAAGGGAATGTTATTCAAGAATAAGATAAAACTATCTAGTTCTTTGTTTATAGCTTAATTGAAAAAAGATTTTAGACTAAAGAAGGTGATTAATTCAAGCAAACTCTTTTCTTTTAGATGTACTAATCCTCACTGCAAGTGGTGGTTGAGGGTTGTGAAATACTTAAGTTCTGATATATTCTTCATTAATGTTTATGAAAAGTATCACACTTGTGGTTCGGAGAATATCACGATCCAAAATCCCCACACCACGGCAAAGGTCCTCGCACAATATTTCCAAAATAGATTCTCCAATGGAAAAGGCCCTTCTACAAGTGATATGGACAGTCAAATCCTTACAGAATTGGGTGTTATGTTTAATTATTAAAGGATATATACGGCTATGGGGATTGCCAAGGACTTGGTTAGGTGGACACACGACCATGGGTATGCATTCCTTAATGCCTACCATTACATTCTTGAGTTCACATATCCCGAAAGTAAAACGGCATTATATGTTGATGAAAAGGGAAGATTCAGGTACTTTTTTGTATACTATGGTGCTTGGATTATTGGTTTTTAACAGTTGATAGAAGACATATCCATCGATGGAACTTTCTTAAAGAGAAAGTAGGGAGGATTTTTGCTAGCGGCGGTGGAACAGGATGAGGAGAATCATATCTTTCTTATCGCATTTTGTCTAGCAAACAAGGAATTTGATGCCTTGTATAGATTTTTTTTGAACAAATACGAATCTGTGTCAAAGATATCGAAGAGTTGTGTATTTTTTTGG
This sequence comes from Capsicum pubescens, assembly GCA_030864215.1. Lineage (NCBI taxonomy): Eukaryota > Viridiplantae > Streptophyta > Magnoliopsida > Solanales > Solanaceae > Capsicum > Capsicum pubescens. Next base: position 253,351,096 of record CM061549.1, read on the forward strand.
ATAGGCATCTAAGTATCCCAAAGATGGGTTCAATTTTCTACACTTCAGCTCACTTGGGTTATTGTATGAGGCATCTTACATATAATATTCAAAACAACTTTCACAATAAAAGGATCGTGACTCTTTATTATAGAGCAGCTAAAGCATATGATGTAGCTGAGTTTTTTGACCATTTCAATTAAATAAGGGATATCTCACCCAAGGCAACATAATATCTTAAATGTGTTGGTTTCAAGAGATGGAGCCAGGCATTTTGTTCGATAAATATGTACATTGTTATAATTTAATGTATTGGTTGAGTTACAAATTTGTAATACTGTATGATGTCGTACTAAATATTTTTTTTCGTATAGGTATAATATTATAAAGTCAAATATAGTTGAATTAGTTAATTTATTGTTTGGAATTAAAAGAAAATTTCCTATAGTGGCATTATTTGATGAAATAAACAAGAAGTATGCAAAATGATTTCACGAAAGGCGCATGCAGTTCGCAAACACAAGAAATAGATTTGTTCTAAAAGCGGAAAAACAAATATCAACGATCATCAGTTTGGATAATAGGTTATTTTCTCATCAAATAGCATATTACAAGTTCAGTGTCGACGGTCATAGCGAAGTTTCCGTGGTCAATCTTCAAACAAGATCTTGTACATATATAGTTTTTGACTTGGACAAAATACTCTATCCACATGCTATGGCAGTACTTCGAGCCCAATATAGAGATAATACGATACTAAAATTTATGAGTATTCATCTTCATATTATTCAGTGGAAAGATATATAATGGCATAAAATGAGAATATTAATCTAGTGCCTCCTGAAGAATCTTGGATTATTCCTGTAGAGATTTTAGGGAGATTAATATCTCCTCCATATGTTGATCCAAACACTATCAAATCGGGAAGAAGGCGATATTAAAGTCCGCGTAAAGTCAGATAATAATTTCCATCAAGAAAAAATAAGTGCTCCATATGTAAGAATGTTGGCCATAAAAGAACTACATGCCTGGATAGTAATCATCATGATCGTTGTAATAGTAAAACTTGTGTTGTGTTTTTTTATGGACTTTGATATTTTTAACTCATTTTTGTGAATGTAAATGTTATTATTTTTAACCAGAGTGTGTTCTTCCAATAGATAGACCAACTGTTGTAGAAGATCTTTTGGAAGAACACAATAAAGATCATCAAACTAGATTGTGTTCATCTAACAGATCAGCAATCTGGTGCTGTAGATGGGCCATCTGTTGGAATAACACAATATAGTTTTTTCCACTAGTTTGTGTTCTTCCAACAGATGACCAATCTGTTTCTACAGATGATCCATCTATTGGAAGAACTCAAAACTCTTGTTATTGCTATTGGTTTCAAAATTGTGGCAAATGCTTAATCCTTACCTCCAACTCTCGACATGTTAAGAAGAAGAAATAGATAAAATGGAAATTAAACAAAAAATAAAGTCAAAGTGGATCAAACATGGATTTTTTAATTAAACAAAACAAAAGACATTAGGCTTGGTTAGAATCTGATATAAATAAAAACAAAAAATATATGCTAAAAGAAAAAATATAACCTAATTGTTATCATTATTATTATTATTATTATTGTCAACCGTTCAATCGTCAACGGGAAGCAGCAGGGCCCTCCTCAGCCTTCGAATCTCATGCACCATCCTTGCTCTCATGGAGTCCAACTCCCACCAGAGTTCATTAACCTGCCTGTGAAGTTATCGTAAGTGTCATGCAGAATCACCACGTCCTAAATTAGATCAGTCATATCAAGAACACGCATGTATTAATAAAAAACATAAAACACTAAAGAAAAGAAAATATTCAGAATGTAACACAACATAGACTACTAACTACTAGATTTAAAAAAAATTACCTCAACAAAAAAGGAATCTTGTAAGACCCCGCAAAAGCCTTAGCTTAATTCAGTCCTTTAAGCTTGTTTAGGGGTTCCAGACTTAGAATATTTTAGCTAAGTATCCAGACTGGATTCCATTTAAGACTACGAAAGTTGGCAATCATATTTCACAACCTTCACATCCTCCAAATATTGTTATTTGAGTTAATTCATGATCAGGAATGTCCATAGGTATTTTCGAACAAGTTTTGAATTTTTTGGACTTCTTTTAAAGCTTCTTTGGAAATCTAAAAGAGTGAATCAATGTGATCTTGGTGCTCCATATCAGCTATCGTGTTGATAAATATTTTCCCCAGCTCCCAGCATCAATGTCTTGTGAGACGATGCAGACTCGATGTGACGCATTGGCTATCGTGTCGATGCCAATGACACAGCGTGTTGGTCTGCGTGTCAATGATACAGTCTTTAGTCATTAAAAGACTACATCCTTGGGGGTATTTGGGTCTTTTTCCCCAACCATCAACCCCCCAAAATACTAAATTCTGCCCTAATTCACAAAGTTATACTCACTTTCTCTCAAAATCTCTCAAGAACAAGCCTTAGAGTTTTCAATTCAAGATTCAAATCTCAAGAATTCTACCATCAATCTTCTCAAAATCAAGCATCAAGGTAGGTGAAGTGTTCATCCAAGGGCACCTTTCACCCTTGGAGTTCAAGAAATATCTTTTTAAATCTAGAATCATGATTTCCATGTTATGGGTTGTATTGTACTCATGTTGACCATGTTGAATAATTTCCAATGTTAAGATATTTAGTAAAGTTCATGAATTCATATTAGCATGTGGGCTTAAATCCTTGAATCAAACTGACTAATGTAGCCATGATGAATTGATTGATTATTCATGCCCAAGAATAAGGTTATGTCTCTCATGAGTTTGTCAAAATGCTTAAGTGAATAAATTGTGCCTTGTGATCCATAAGTGATCTTATGATGACTTCATGCTAGAACTACATGTTCAAAATGACTCCCATGTTAAAGCTATGCTTTGAAAGTGTTTGTTCGAATGCCTATGTGAATTGTTTAGTGTACTTATGACATGTTAGTATGTATTTCTAAACATTTATAAGTTCAATATTTTCAAGTGTTTGATGAGATGCCTTAGCAAGTTAATTATGAACATATGGTCATTGTTGTGCTTTCAAGACGTATGCTATGATTTACTCTTTATGCTATCGAGTGTTGGGGTACTTGTACCTGATAATGTAGTTGTTTACCTAGTTATACTATAATTACAGCAATACTTTTATTCAGTGCTCACAGCAGGTATTAGTCATGGGTTAGCAAGTGTCCTTCGAGATTGTTAGCACCGTGTCTGAGATACGGACTCGGGTCATTACAAACTTAGTATCAGAGCCTAAGGTTCAATAGTATCCTAGAAAATCTGAAAGTTACATCTAGTAGAGTCTTTTGCATGGGTGTGTTGCGTGCCACACTTATGAAAAGGAGTTTACGAGATGTTTTAGGAACAGTTTCCCTTATTTTAGTATTCATGTCATGCGAGTAAGCATGAGCTCCAGTTAAACTCTCTACCTAATCCATGTTTCTCTTCTGTTTATAGAACATCCCTCAAAAAAGAACTAAGGAAAGAGGAACGGGAGACCAGCCAGAACCTCAGCCCACCAGATTCTCAGGACAAACATGTCTCCCACGCTGAGTTCAGAATAGCCTTTACCACCCTAGCTTATTGTATGGTATCCTAGAATGAAATACCAGCAGTCATTCCGGCCAACTCAGTGGCCAATACTGCTGCTTCCAGAATTTGGGACTTTACCCGAATAAACCTTCCATCGTTTACCGGGTCAAAGTCAGATGAGAACACTCAGGAATTTCTTGATCAGATACAGAAGGTTATGGATATCATTGGGGGTGATTGATGTTGAGAGCGCTGAGTTAGATTCCTATCAGCTATAAGTTGTAGCCCATACATGGTTTAAGCAGTGAAAGGCAGCAAGGGTGCAGATACAGTGCCCATAGAAAGGGAAGAGTTTGCTACAACCTTCTTAGATAGATTCTTTCCCTTAGAGCTGAAAGAAGCCAAGGTGTTAGAGTTCATCAATCTCAGGCAAGACAGTATGAGTGTAAAAGAGTATTCTCTAAAGTTCACTCAGTTATCCAGGTATGCTCCCCATGTAGTAGAAGATAGTAGATCCAGAATGAACAAGTTTTTTTCTAGGGTATCGAGTAGAGTGGTTAAGGAGTGCAGGACTATGATGTTGATTAGGGAGATGGACATATCTATGCTTATGGTCCATGCTTAACAAATTGAGGAACAGAAAATTAAGAGAAAAGAGAGAAAATAAGAGAGCCAGAACGGGTAGCTTTAGTTTAGCCCATCCAAGGTCAGAGGGTAGTAACCATTCTTGGTTTAGTAATGATGGGGCGTCAGGCACCAAAACCCAGAGTAGTGCAAGCGGTGTTCGTACTAATCTACTTTGTGAACAAAGTGGTAAAATCATAAGGGTATGTGTAGAGACGGTAGTGATGTGTGTTTTGGATGCAGTGAGTCAGGTCACAGAGTCTGATACTGACCTAAGGTTGGCCTACGAAGTCAGCACAGTCATCCTTCAGCTCAGTTCGGTCACCTGAATTAGCAGGGTGCCACTTCCAGTGCCACCAATGATCAACGCCCAAATAGGCTTTATGCACTTCAGTCTAGGCAAGATCGGGAAAGTTCTCCTGATGCGGTCACTGATACGTTATAGACCTCCCATTTACATGTTTATGTCTCATCAGTTCCTGGAGTTTCTCTTTCTTTTGTAACTCCTTGTATAGCAGTTAAATTTAAGGTCAGACCAGATATTAACAGAACCTTTCTCAGCCTCCACCCCAGTGGGTCAGTCTATCATAGCCTGACAGGTATACAGGAACTATCCGATTATGAAATCTTAGAAAGTCAGGCTTCCATATTTTGAAGTAATATTAGTATGTGTAGAAAAGTAATTGGTGGGAATGATGCCCAACCCGTCCTTACCTCATTTTAAAGTTTTGTACTTCAGTCATCATGATACCTACGCATGCTTTATATCTCAGCTCCATGAACATAGATTATATTCACGCACTTTTCATAGAATCATGTGTAATTCTAGTTCTTAGTACGAAGAGTTCCAGTTCACTCAGTAGTACGAATTATGTTCCATGGACATGGAGGCTCCAAACTTAGGCCATGCAGCTCATGACTTCTGCACTCATGCCTTACAGTGTGTTTACTCCCAGTTACCATCTGAATCGTAGTCTCAGTCATAGTCTTAGTTATAGTTTCAGTCTCAGTTGAGTAATTAAATTATTAACTCAGTTCAATTTTAGGTTTTCTTGACCATAGCGTACAGTTATCAGTTATTCAATTATCATTTATTTCAGTACCTTAGTTTACAGACTATTTTAGAATTATGTTATACGCTTAGTCTTGCATTCTCAAATAATACAGTTTTCATGAATTCATCCTTGTTATATCATGTTACTCAGTAAGTCTTACATGCCCAATATTCAGCTATTAGTCATCTAGTTAATCAGATAAGTTAGTATGCTTATGTATTCATGCGCAATGCCCATTTAAATATTTTTCAGTAATCCCAGGTAAAGTTTCGTACTAAGGTGGAGAGTATAGTTGAGGATAAGTTTTTAGTATGAGTTAGTCCGTAAAGCCAGTAATTCAGTATTAGCAGTCAGACAGACAAGATCGTGTGATTTGGTTTCCACCTTTCCATCTAGTCGCTCTGTCCGAATATCTCATGAATTAAATTATTCCAAGATGGAGCAATCAGGTAGTGTGTGTTTAACTCAGTTTATGTATCATGTCTCATTTTTATATCTCAAATACTTAGTAACGATTCAGTTTGTAGGTTCCTTGTACATCGCCCCAGTTTTCCTCAGTTTCTTAGCCAAGTCAGCATTCTTCGAGGGACATAACTTCCCAAGGGGGAGATGCACTATTACCCCGAGTTTTCATGTCTTAAACCTCCCAGTTCTCTTCCCGTAACAAATCCAGTTTGGAATAGTGGGTACTCATAAGTTAATCCTCAAGTTCCAGTCTCAGCTGTAAGCCACGTGTTTAAGGGGCTCAGTTTAGTGCACGATATTCAGTTCATGTACCACATTCCAGTCTCAATCATGTTCTCATGTTCCCATTTATGCGTACTCCAAAAATGATCTTGAGTTCATCACTATTTTCAGTTTAAGTAATAGTTTTCCTTAAACTCATTCAGTTTCATGTTCAAATTTCAGTTAAAAACTTGATATCAATTACCATTGCATAATCAGTCATATGTTCATGAGTCAGTTCAGTCATGCATTCATACATCAGAAATGCATGTCCAATATGAGAAACTCATCTTATCAGTAATCTCAGTCATGAAATCATGCTACAGTTGTACATGCCCAGTGTCTAGGTCCAGTCTCTCATTATTCCCAGACTCAACAGTCTCATTCGAGGATGAATGTTCCCAAGGGGTAGATAATGTAAGACCCCACAAAATCCTTAGCATAATTCATCCCTTTAAGTTTTCTAGGGGACCCAGACTTAGAATATTTTATCTAAGTATCCAAACTTGGTGCCATTTTAGCCTACAAAAGTTGGCAATCTTATTTCACGACCTTCACGTCCTCCAAATGTTGATATTTGAGTTAATTCATGATCAAGAATGTCTGTAGGTGTTTCCGGGCAAGTTTCAGAATTTTTGTACTTCATTTGAAGCTCCTTTAGAAACCTAAAATAGTGAATTAATGTGATCTTGTCGCACCTCATCGACTATCACGTTGATAAATTTTTTCCCCAGTTCCCAGCGTTAATTTCCAGTGAGTCAATGCGGACTCGACGTAATGCATTGTCTATCACATTGATGCCAACGACGTAGTGCGGTGGTCTATGCATTGATGGTATAGTTTTTAGTCACTAAAAAACCGCGTCCTTGGGGTATTTGGGTATTTTCCCCCAACTTTCAGCCCCCAAAAACATGAAATTCAGCCCTAATTCACAAAAGTATACTCACTTTCTCTCAAAATCTCTCAAGAACAAACCTTAGAATTTTTAATTCAAGATTAAAATCTCAAGAATTCTACCATCAATATTCTCAGAATCAAGCATCAAGGTATGTGAAGTATTTATCCAAGGTCCCCTTTCACACTTGGAGTTCAAGAAACCCCTTTTTAAATCATGAATCATGATTTCCATGTTGTGGGTTGTATTGTACTCATGTTGACCATGTTGAATGATTTCCAATGTTAAGATATTTATTATAGTTCATGAATTCATATTAGCATGTGGGTTTAAATCCTTGAAATCGTATGGATTAATGTAGCCATGATGAATTGATTGATTATTCATGCCCAAGCATAAGGTTATGCCTCTCATGTGTTTGACAAAATTCTTAAGTTAATAAATTGTGCCTTGTGATCCATAAGTGATCTTATGATGAATTCATGCTAGAACTACATGCTCAAAATGACTCCCATTTTAAAGCTATTCTTTGAAAGTGTTTGTTGGAATGCCTATGTGAATTGTTTAGTGTACTTGTGACATGTTAGTATGCATTCCTATACATGTACAAGTTCAAGATTTTCAAGTGTTTGATGAAATGCCTTAGCAAGTGAATTATGAACATATGGTCATTGTTGTGCTTTCAAGAAGAATGCTATGCTTTAATCTTTATGCTATCGAGTCCTGGGGGTACTTGTACCCGATAATTTAGTTATTTACCTAGAGTCATGGTCAGTCATAGAATAGTATTAATCACGCCACGATCAGTAGTACTCTCAGTCAGTTACAGAAACTCAGGAAATCTCAGCAGTGTTCGTAATGCAGTCAAAGTACTCAGTTCAGACTTCAGTAGTACTCAGTCAGTTAACAGAATTCAGTAGTTTTCGTTAGTCCACGGAATCCAGTGAACTCAGTTTAGTTTAGTCAAACAGTAATATCAGTAATAGCTTTATCCATCTTAGAATAGTTTAGAAATCAGTTCAGTGTCTATTCAGTTGAGAGTAGGATTTAGCACCGAGTGAACCCAAGTATGGGGACACGCCTGCCAGCAGAGGGTGTTATCCTTAGAAGAAATCCTTGTGTTCCAGAAATATGTAGCCAGTGTAGGTTAAGATATCTTCCTGCTAGATATTACAAGGGTTGATACATCTCACTTATGTTTTCCTACCAGCAAGGGTTGATGAAAGAGCTTCCTGTCAGAAAGGGTTAACTCATAACTTGGCCTTACCCATGGCACGCTATTGACACCCTTCCAACTGGGGTTACAGGTTGGACCCTAAATCAGATAGAGAAGGGGCATGTCGTTTAGATGGTTTCCTCCTACAGTCTCAGTTTCCATCTCAGAGTCAAGATAGAACTCAGTTCAGTTCTACTGATTTAGGACTATCAGACATAGTCACTCAGCTCAGTATAGAACTCAGTATTATTCCACAGAATTCAGGACTGTCAAATATAGTCATTTAGATAATCAGTAATGCAGTATCAGTAAACTCAGATATTTATTATCAATATTTAGACTCAATACTCAGTATTATCGATCTCAGTTACAGTCTATGTATTCATGCATATACTCTTATTCAGTCATACTCATATTATTCAGTTAGTATTGTTCATGCATATGAACCCATGCATTTCATCCTACCTCTCAAAGCATACCAGTACATTCAAAGTACTGACGTATGTTTTTTGCGCTATGATGTCTTATATCATAGGTTTCGATGCTCGAACTCCAGAGCACCCTTAGAAGATTAGATTTTCAGCTGTCAGAGTTAGTGGTGAGTCCTCAAAGTTTGAGGACATGGTTTATTTTAGTATTTCAATATCAGTATCACTAGTTGGAGTTAGTTGAGAACTTGTCCCATCAACTCCATAGTTCAGACAGTTTAGAGGCTTTTTAGCCTAGAGTATTTTCAGATAGTTGTATTTCAATATTCAGATTTTAGTATACAGTATTGTTTTCCATATTTGGACCTTATAGCAGTTTTCCACATTTATCACAGTTATACTATGATTACAGCATTACTATTATTCAGTGGTCATAGCAAGTACCAATCATGGATTAGCTAGTGGTCCTTCAGGATTGTTAGAATTGTGTAGCATCCAAGGTACAGAATCGGGGTATTATAAATCTACTATTTGAAGAGAAGTGGTTGAAGATGTAATATAAAAGACAAGATGCAAGAAGTAAATAAAGTGGAGTAGAATGAACAAGTAAGAAAGGGACCTATTTATAGAGGATTGAATTTGAATGTGTTAGGCAAAAATTCACGATTGTTCACCTCCATTTTATTAATTACATGCCTTAAATAAATCAATAACCATTTATTTTAATAATAACCATCTTTATTAAGTTGTTGCAACAAATGGACCATTTGTTGCAACAGATAACCTTTTTATCGCATCAGATAACCTATCTATTGCAATAGATTTACCATCTGTTGTAACAAATAGTCCATGTATGCAACAGATGAGCTATCTATTGAAACATATTTGTGTATAGCATTTATTTCCTTATAATTTATTTAAGTCATGACTTTTCACCATTTCAATAACCCTTTTTTATTAATAAGCATTTTTAGTCAATTTTTCCAACTAATGGACCATCTATTAAAATAGATATGTAATCTGTTAAAAGAAAACAAACTAGTGGCAAGAACCTTATTGTGTTATTCTAGCAGATCTGTTACAATAGATGTACCATCTTTTGAAAGAAGAGGGTTTTGAATTTTTTCAACAGATTACCCATCTATTGCAACATATTGGTCAGTTGTTGGTTGAATGCAGTCCATATTGATGAATTGTGTTGTGTTCTTCCAGCAAATGTTCATATGTTGCAACAATATGCTGAATTTTTTTTGTCTGTCGTATTTAGTTCTTGTTTTACCTCTTTTTATTGGTGAAAAAGCTAATAAAAAATATGACATCTAATATATATCAACATTTACATCCCCAACAATGAGTTAAAATTTAAAAAGTCCATAACGAACAACAACACAAGTTTACTATTACAATGATCGCGATGCATTACATACGTAAAACTTGTTTTTTTTTGGTGGGCATGTAGTCCTCTAACATTGTACACTACTTCACGATGGAAACTGAAGATTAAACATTGTTTGATACTATTGGGGAAGGAAGAATAAGATGCATGCAGATGGATAGATCTATTTTCATGCGTGGGAGTTATTGTAATGCCCTGAATCTGGTACTCGAAACGCAACACGGTGCTCATGACTCGAAGGACCATAAGCTTACCCATGACTGATATCTATGCCTGTATACTGCATGATATACTGTATAATGTGGAAACATGAAATGAAAGGCCGTAAGGTTCAAATTGTAACATAATATCCAATAAAATATAACTTCTGGGATGGGATATAAATGACCAAATCAAAACTGTCTAAACATATTGTAGTCTGAAAATTCTCTAAAACATAACTTTCTGAATAAGGAGATGATGGGACATATCCCCAACTAACTACAACTAATAAACTAATTAATGAGATAATAAAGAAATGATCATGTTCTCAAAAGATGAGGACTCACTGCTAACTCTGAATGCGGAGACTGGAATACTACAGATACTCTGTAGCTCGTGCCACTGAACCTATGGTATAATACACCATAGCACAAATGTGTTAGTACTTTAAATGTGTTGGTAAGAATGTGAGGTAGGCTGAATGCAAAAGGTTTACATCCATGATCTATACTAACTGACTGAATAATATAAACGTGAGAATACATGCATGAATACATAATAACTGTAACTTGGGTCGTGATAACATGATTACTGAGTCTGAGTACTGATAACATGATATACTGATAACTGTATAACTAAAATAACTGATACTGAGCAACTATATCTAACAGTCTAGTTTCTGATGGAACTAGCTGAGTTTTGCATTATTCTGAGTTGACTATATCTGACAGCCCTGAATTCTGTAACCGAAATAATGGGAAGTAGTCATCTAACCGAAATGCCCCTAATACGCCATTATGGCTGAGTTGGGGTTCAATCTGTAACCCCAATTAGAAGGCTGGCAATACCGAACCACTGGTAAGGACAATCTGTGAGTAGACCTCATATAACAGGTAACTTTAGTGAGAATGGTAGGAACCCTCATATAACAGGTTAAGCCACCTCATCTACCCTCATATAATAGGCTATGATGTCTCAACCTATGCTGGCTACGTAGTTATGGAATGCAAGGATTGCTTCTAAGAATCACACCAATATATAACAGGTGAGTTCCCATCCTTGGGTTTACTCAATGCTAATTCCTACTCCCATTTGAATAGACACTGAACATGATTAACTGAATTGGACTAGACAAAATTTATGAAGTTCCGTTAGCAGACGGAATACTATTGAGATTACTGAATTACTGAGCTTTACTGAGTCACATAACTGACTGGGTTCTATGGACCATGGCTTGACTGAGGATATCATGAAAACATGACACTAAATCTAGGCACACATCTATATTTTTCAGGTACAATTACCCCCAGGACTCGATAGATGGAATCTAACAAGGCATGATATTCTTGAATACATGACCAACATCAACAATCCATAATACAATAATTGGAGATATTTCATGGGCATTTGATTATCATAGCTTGATAAGTGAATAAGATAGCATGTATACATAGAATAATTTCATAAGGCTAACTCATGAGCAATCCAACAACAATTTCAATACATAAGAATAACATGGAAGTCATTTTGGATCACAATTTAGCTATAGTGCATAATTTCTATTCTCTTAGACATTTTATCAAACACCTTACATGCACAACTTAAGGCATAGGTGAAATCATCAAATTTCACAAATCATAAACCACTAAATTCATGGATTTCAATTTATATGCTAATGTACTTTTCATAATTTCACATAAGGATCCCAACATAGGAATCAAATAACAACCATCACATAACTTGAGCAACCCAAAACATAATAATCATGATTCATAATTTAAAATAGGGTTTTTGATCTTTATGGATGAAAGGAATCCATAAATCAACAAAATGTGTACCTTAGTTCTCGATTTAGCAAAGATAGATGGAGAGATTTTCTTGAAATTGAATCCCCAATTGAAATCCTAGTTTGTTCTTGAAAGAAAATTGAGAGAAACTAGTTTATTTTGGGTGAAGAATGGCTAAATCGCGTGTTATTAGGATTAAATAGGTGTGGAAAATTGACCCTTTTAACCCTGGACACGTCTTTTAAAATTGGTGAAAATTTCTCGACATGGACCCCTAGCGCGATGCGGTACTATCGCGCCGTGTCACTGGAATTTGACAACTGTGAAATTGGGGGATGGCGTGATGTGGAGCCATCGCATTGCCACTTCATTTGCGACCTGGAAGTTTGGTGTGATGCGCCACTATCGGGGACCCTTACTTGAATTTGACAAATGCCATTTTCTCTTGTGGCACGGTGCGCCACTGACTAATATGGCGTTGTTTTATGATGGGAACTTGAAATAGTCATAACTTTTTATCCGGTTATCAGATTTAGGCAAATCTTATATCGATGAAAGCTTATTGAATTTCCCACATAAAAAAAAGAAAAAATCTTAAAAATTCCTCATGGAATAAACATCATTCAATTTAGAATATAATACTAGACATTCTTAAGATATAATTTGTCAGGAAACTTTGGGGTATTACAATATCTCCCCCTTGGGAACATTTATCCTTGAATGAGACTGACTGAGAAGGGAGAAATGATAAGCTGAAGTATATACTGAACATGAACACTAAACATGACTGACATTTCTGAGATCTATACTGAGTATGCATATCTGATGCATGATTTCATGACAGAGCTGATACATGAATGCATGACTGAGAGTACTAATAAGATGATTACATATATCTGATGCGTGAATACATGACAGAACTGATTACATGATTGAGATTTCTAATAACTGAGTCTTCTCACAAGGAGAATATCTGTCTGATGTATGAACACATGACTAATCTGATGCATGAACATATAATTGAATATGCAATGGTACTTAGTACCAAGTTTTAAAATGGAATCCTGAACATGAGACTTATACCAAGTTGTAACTGTAATCTGGACATGAAAATCGAAAAGGTTAAGGAGAACTGTTACCTTGAGATTAATCTGAGTTAGCGGGGAAAAGGTGAGGATACTTGGTTCGCATATCTACTTCTGCTTCCCAAGTAGATCCCTAAACGGACTAATTTTGCCAAAGAACTTTGACTAGAGGTATTTCTTTATTCCTCGGTCTACGAGTCTGATAGTCTAGGATTTCGAATGGAATCTCTTCATAAGAGAGGTTCTTAACATCTATGCTTTGAATAGGGACTACAACTGTTGGGTCACCTATGCACTTCTTGAGCAAAGAGACATGGAAACTGGATGAACTAAGGCTAGATCTGAAGGAAATTCGAGCTCATAAGCTACTTTGCCAAAGTTACTGAGAATTTTGAAAGGACCGACATGTCAGGGACTAAGCTTTCCCTTTTTGTCGAACCTCTTCACTCTCTTCATGGGAGAGACCTTTAAGTAGACATAGTCACCAATTTCAAACTCGAGATCCTTTCTTCATACATCTGCATAAGATTTCTTTCGGCTCTGAGCATCCCAGAGTCTTTCTCTAATCAACTGGACTTTCTATAAGGCATCGAATACTAAGTCAGGCCCTATGACTGAAACCTCACTAACTTCGAACCAACCGAATGGAGATCTGCATATCCTACCATAGAGAGCTTTGAATGGAGCCATATTAATACTGGAATGGTAGCTATTATTGTATGCAAACCCAATCAAAGGCAAGTGGTTATCCCAACTACCCTTGAAATCAATTGCACACGCCCTTAGCATATCCTCTAGGGTCTGAATAGTCTTTTCTTCTTGACCATCTATCTGAGGATAGAAGGTTATACTGAGATGAACTTGGGTACCAAGACCCTTTTGGAATGCTTACCAAAAATAAGAGGTGAACTGGGTACCTCTATCTGAGATGATAGATAATGGAACACCGTACAATTTGACCAACTCTTTGATGTAGAGTTTAACGTCATTCTCGGCTGAATAAGAGGTATGGACTAGAAAAAAAAATGAGCTGATTTGGTTATTCTGTCTATAATGACCCATACTGAATCATGTTAATGACGAGTTTGAGGAAAACCCATCACAAAGTCCATGTTCACTTCTTCCCACTTCCAAGTAGGAATACTGAACTCCTGTATGGACCCACTAGGTTTCTGATGCTCTATCTTAACCTGCTGACATGTAGAGCACTTAGCCACAAACTCTGCAACATCTCTCTTCATCCCACTCCACCAATAGATTTCCTATAAGTTGTGGTACATATTTTTCACCCCTGGATGAATAAAGTAGCACACACCATGCGCTTCTACAAGAATTTGCTTCCTTAAGTCATCTACACCTGGAACACACAGATGACCCTGACAATGTAGGACACCATCTCCCCCTTGGGATAAAACCACTAATTTCTTATCCTTGACTGACTCTTTCAACTTGACTAAACTGGGGTCTTTATCTTGCTTTTCTTTCACCTCAGAAACTAGAGCTGATTTTGAACTACTCTGAACCTATATATCACCCTCTTCTGTATCGACTAAGCAAACACCTAGTCTGGAAAGATGATGGACTTCCTGAGCTAACTTCTTCTTATTGTACTCAACATGAGCAACACTACCCATAGATATTCTACTGAGAGCATCGTCCACTACATTGGCCTTGCCCGGATGATAAAAGATACTCATGTCATAATCTTTCAAGAGCTCTAACCACCTTCTCTGACGAAGATTGAGATCTTTCTGAGAAAAGACATACTGAAGGCTCTTATGGTTTGTGAACACATCTACATGAACACCGTATAAATAATGCCTCCAAATCTTTAAGGAAAATAATACGGCTTCTAACATAAGATCATGAGTAGGATAATTCTTCTCATGGGGTTTAAGATGTCTGGAGGCGTAGGCTATGACCTTACCATGCTGCATGAGGACACAACCCAAACCTACTCTAGATGCATCACAATACACTACAAACCTATCTGAACCATCTGGAAGAGCTAAGACTGGAGCTGAGGTGAGTCGAGTCTTCAACTCCTGAAAACTCTTCTCGCAAGGATCTAACCACTAAAAATTGACTTTCTTCTTAGTCAATCTGGACATCGGGGATGCAATAGAAGAAAATCCCTCAACAAACCATCTGTAATAGCCAGCCAAACCCAAGAAACTCCTGATATCTGATAGAGAGATAGGTCTAGGCCAGTTTCTTACCACTACGGTCTTTTGATGATCTACTTTAATGCCATCACCGGAAATGATATGACCAAGAAATGCTACTGACCTTAGACAAAATTCACACTTACTAAATTTGGTGAATAGCTGAAGATCTCTGAGGGTCTGAAGTACAATTCTAAGATGGTCTGCATGATCACGCTCGTTGCGGGAATAGACCAGAATATCATCTATGAAGACTATGATGAATATGCTCAAGTACATCTTAAACACACGATTCATCAAGTCTATAAAATCTACTGGGGCATTAATAAGACCAAAGGACATAATAATAAACTCGAAGTGACCATACTGAGTACGAAAGGTTGTCTTTAAAATGTCACATTCTCTAACTCTGAGCTGATAGTAGCCTAATCTGAGGTCTATCTTAGAGAAATAGTTGGCACCCTGAAGTTGGTCAAACAAGTCATCGATTTTGGAAAGAGGAAACTTGTTCTTAATCATGACTTTATTGAGTTGACGGTAATCAATACACATTCTGAGAGAACTGTCTTTCTTTCGCACGAATAAGACTGGTGCACCCCACGGGGACACACTGGGTATGATGAATCCCTTATCTAAGAGATCCTTCAACTGCTCTTTTATCTCTTTGAGTTTTTCTAGTGTCATTCTGTATGGCATAATAGATATAGGTTGAGTGTCTGGAAGAAGATCAATGCCAAAGTCTATTTCTCTTTTGGGAGAATTCTTGGAAGATCTTTGGGAAAGACATCTGAATATTCATTCACAACTGGGACTAAATCAAGGCTGGGAGTTTCATAACTAGTGTCCTTAACTCGAACAAGATGATAGACACATCCCTTAGATATCATTTTTTATGCCCGAAGGTAGGAAATAAGTTGAACTCTAAAAGAGAATACACTACCCTTCCACTCTAGGACTGGTTCATTTGGAAACTAGAACTGGACTATTCTATTTTTGCATTCGAATGGGCATAGCAGGAATGAAACCAATCCATTCTGAGAATGACATCAAAATTAGTAATCTCTAATTCGACTAAGTCTGCTGAAGTGACTTTCTGAAATATCATAACTGGGCTGCTTCTGTATACCCACCAGGCTATAATGGTTTTACCCACTGGGGTAGGGATTGAGAAGGGCTCTGCTAGAATTTTGGGACTGACTCTGAAATCAACTGCTATATAGGCAGTAACAAAAAACAAAGAAGCTCCTGGATCTAGCAAAGCGTAAACATGAACAAGAAAGATATATAACGTACCAGTAATCATATCAGGAGAATTTTCCTGATCTTGCCGAGACTGGAGAGCTTAAATTTAATTTGGGCGCTGCCCATTAATAGCGCTGAAAGTGTCACCCTATTAATTTGGGTGACTGGACTGAGCTGAGGAATGGTTCTACTGACCCTGAGGACCTGGCTGAGGATAGTCTCTGACTCTTTGGCCTGGCTTGCCACATCCAAAACAAATACCACTGTCAGCTCTGCAAATACCCTGATGGTGCTTGTCATAAGTCTGGCAAAGAGGATAGGTACGGGCACTGCTAATACTTCCCTGAGACTTAGAGCCTGGCGCCCTATCTTTATTACCATCCCTGAACTTAGGAGTTGGAGCACTAGCTGAAGAAGAAGCTAGAACTGATGACTTAGTATGAAACTAAGAACGGTTTCCTCCTTCTAATTTGGGATGAGCAAAGTTAAAACTACTTGTCCTTGCTCTCTAATTCTGTTTCTCCCTCATCTTAAACTTTTGCTCTTCTATCTGTTGAGCATAAGTCATGAACCTGGCTAAATTCATATCACTATTCAATATCACAAACCTACACTCATTGACCATACTATCATTCACCCCAGAAACAAACTTACTCATCTTGGTTCTGCTATCTGCAACCACATGAGGGGCATATCTGGCTAATTGAGTAAACTTAAGAGAATACTCTTTCACCGTTATGTTTCCCTGCCTGAGGTTGATAAATTCTAATACCTTATCCTCTCAGTGCTATTGGGGAAAGAATCTATCTAAGAATGCAATGACAAACTCCTTCCACTCAATAGGCCCTGTATCATCTAGCCTTTCTAACTTCCACTGTTCAAACTAAGTATGAGCAGCATCCTACAATTGATATGCAGCTAGATCAGCACTCTCAACAGCTAACACCCCTATGATTTTTATAACCTTCTAAACCTGATCGATGAATTCCTAAGGGTCCTTATCTGTCTTAGACCCGAGAAAGGATGAAGGATTTATTTCGATAAAGTCCCGAATCCTGGCTGCAGCTAAATTGGCCACTAAGTTGACCAGAACGACAACTGGTCGTTCATTCTAAGAAGCAACTGACTTAGCAAGAGTAGTGAATGCAGTACTGAACTCTGCATGAGAAACATGTTTTCCCAAAGGTTCTTCGAGCTGAGGGGCTGACTAATTCCCATTTCTTATTTTGGGAGGCATGTTCTGTAGAAAAAGGGAGAAATCGATTAGATCGAGAGATTGACTTGATATTATGCTCACTGGCATGACATGAATACTGAAATAAGGGAAATTATTCCTAAAACATCTTATAGCCTCGTTTACATCAATGTGACGCACAACACACCCATGCACAAGACTCTACTAAATGTGGCTTTCAGACTTTCTAGGACACTATTGAACCTTAGGCTCTGATACCAAGTTTGTAATGCCCCAAATTTGGTACCCAAAATGTTGCATGATGCTCATGACCTTGAAGGAACACAAGCTAATCCATGACTAATATTTGTGACTGTTTACTACATGATATACTGTATAATGCAGAAATATGAACTGAAAGGCCATAAGGTTCAAACTGTAACATAATATCCGATAAAATATAACATCTGGGATGGGGTATAAATGCCCAAAAAAAAACTGTCTAAACATACTGTAGTCTAAAAAGCCTCTAAAACATAACTGTCTGAATAAGTAGATGATGGGACATGTCCCCAACTAACTCCAACGAATAAACTAATTAATGAGATAATAAAGAAATGATCAAGTCCTCGAAAGATGAGGACTCACTGCTAACTCTGACTGCGGAGACTGGAATGCTACTGATTCTCTGGAGCTCGGGCTTCTAAACCTATGGTATAAGACACCATAGCGTAAATACGTCAGTACTTTGAATGTACTGGTATGTATGTGAGGTAGGATGAATGCAAAGGGTTTACAGGCATGATCTATACTAACTGAATGAATAATATGAATGTGAGAATACATGCATGAACACATAATAATTGTAACTAGGGTCATGATAACATGATTACTGAGTCTGACTACTGATAACATGAGATACTGATAAATGTATAACTGAAATAACTGATACTGAGCGACTGTATCTAAAAGTCTAGTTTCTGATGGAACTAGTTGAGTTCTACACTATTTTGAGTTGACTGTATCTGACAGCCCTAAATTCTGTAACTGAAACTGTGGGAAGTAGTCATCTAACCGACATGCCCTTAATACGCCATTATGGCTGAGTTGGGGTCAAATCTGTAACCCCAATTGGAAGGGTGTCAATACAGCACCACTGGTAAGGACAATCTGTGAGTAACCCTCATATAATGGGTAACTCTAGTGAGAACGGTGGGAACCCTCATATAACAGGTTAAGCCACCTCATCTACCCTCAAATAATAGGGTATGATGTCTCAACCTACACTGGCTACGTAGTTTTGGAATGCAAAGATTGCTTTTAAGAATCACACCCTCATATAACAGGTGAGTTCCCATCCTTGGGTTCACTCAGTGCTAATTCTTAATCCCATCTGAATAGACACTGAACATGATTAACTGAACTGTACTAGACAAAATTTATAAAGTTCCGTTAGCTGACGGAATACTATTGAGATTACTGAATTACTGAGCTTTCCTGAGTCACATAACTGACTGGGTTCTATGGACCATGGCTTGACTGAGGATATCGTGAAAACATGACACTGAATCTAGGCACACAGCTATATTTTTCGAGTATAAGTACCCCAAGGACTCGATGGAAAGAATCTGACAAGGCATGACATTCCTGATTACATAACCAACATCAACAATCCATAATACAATAATTGGAGATATTTCGTAGGCATTTGATTATCAAAGCTTGATAAATGAACAAGATAGCATGTATACATAGCATAATTTCATAAGGCTAACTCATGAGCAATCCAACAACAATTTCAATACATAAGAATAACATGGAAGTCCTTTTGGATCACAATTTAGTTATAGTGCATAATTTCTATCCTCCTAAGCATTTTATCAAACACCTTACATGCACAACTTAAGGCAAGGTGAAATCATCAAATTTCACAAATCATAAACCACCAAATTCATGGATTTCAATTTATATGCTAACGTAGTTTTCATAATTTCACATAAGGATCCCAACATGGGAATCAAACAACAACCATCACATAACTTGAGCAACCCACAACATAATAATCATGATTAATAATTTAAAATAGGGTTCTTGAGATTTATAGATGAAAGAAATCCATTAATCAACACAATGCATACCTTAGTTCTCGATTTAGCGAAGATTGATGGAGAGATTTTCTTGAAATTGAATCCCCAATTGAAACCCTAGTTTGTTCTTGAGAAAAAATTGAGAGAAACTAGTATATTTTGGGTGAAGAATAGCTATATCACATGTTATTGGGTTTAAATAGGGGTGGTAAATTTACCCTTTTAACCCTGGACGTTTCTTTTAAAATCGGTGAAAATTTCCTGACCTGGACCCCCGGCAAGACACAGCGTTATCGCACCGTGTCACTGGAATTTGACAACTGGGAAATTGGGGGATGGCGCGATGTGGAGCCATCGCATTTCCACTTTATTTTTGAACAAAAATTTTGGCATGATTCGCCTCTATTGCGTACCCTACTGGAATTTGACAAATTCCACCACTGACTAATATGACATTGTTTTACGACAGGAACTTGAAATAGTCATAACTTCTTATCCGGTTATCGAATTTAAGAGAATCTTATATCGATGGAAAGCTTATTGAATTTTCCACATGAAAAAAAGTGAATATTAAAATTACTCAAGTAATAAATATCATTCTATTTAGAAGATAATACTAGACATTCATGAGACAAAATTAGTTAGGAAACTTCGGGGTATTACAGTTATGTATTACTGATCGGGTTATTGCGACAACACATATAATGTATAATGATTTTATGAATGCATTTGTTTACAGATTAGGCATTGATCCTTCAAACAAGATCCTGCATTTTATAGTTAAGTTTGATAGGTATGAATTGATGAGGTCGAAGTGTTCCAAGAAGGTACTATCGATTCCCTATTACATTAATTTAATGATGGTTTTGCTCATGATTATGCATAAATTTTTGAGAAGGGGTCAATATTTGATGATAGTGTAGAGATTCAATAGTGATTGGACTAACTTTAATTGTGAAATGGACTTTGAGAAGGCCTTCGAAGCATCCCAGTGCAGCAAACAAGAATGGAAATAGAAATTGCCCTGGTCCAAATATATATGGATGGATTGCTCGGGGAGATGATTATATAGCAGAATGTGTTCTAGGAGAATAGCTACACGGGAAAGGGGGTTATTAAAGACTATATCATTTCAGACCTTGTCAAAGAGGAAACACAGGGTAGCAAGCAAGGAACTTCTAGACAATCTGGCTAATGAAATTGACATGAAAGATGAAAAAACTGAATGAGCTGCAAATATGAAAGTGTATCTAAAAATAAAAATTCATTTGTCGTTGTTGAAAAGAAAAATGATAAAGTGGACTGGAGCTGGACATTTTGATAGGTAACTGCGACTAGTTAGCGTGGCCTTAATGATAATCCCCAAAGCATAGGATCAGAACTCCAAGAAAGCAACTTTGTTAGCACCGAGGATTTGAAAAATGTACATTCAGGAACGAAACTTAAACCAAGAACTACTGAAGTAAAAATAAGGAAAGACAAGGCATCAATTTCTGAAGTCTAACTTGCACACCATGCCTTCTATTTGTGGTTCTAGCTAGGTTAATGGCAGTGGAAACAAAAAGGTCTGAAGTCGGGTAAAAATCCCATTCCTTTTTGTTTCCACTGCCTTTTACTTTACCAGAACCATAACCAAAAGACCTAGGATGCAAGTTTTACTTCAGAAATTGCCACCTTAGTTTGAAACCTTATTTTTACTTTTGGGGTTGTTGGTTTAAGTTTTGTTCCTGACTACCTTCTTCCAACCCTCAGTTCTCGCAAAACTATTTCCTTTGAGTTTTGTTCTATTATTTGGAGGTGATTATTTAGACCACGCGAACTAGTCGCAGTTACCTAGCAAAGTGTATAGCTCAAGTCCACTTCACCATTTTTCTCTTCAACAACGAGTGATGGATTTTAATATTTAGATACACTTTCATTTTTTCAGCTCATTCAGTTTTTTTATTTTTTATGTCAATTTCATCGGCTAGATTCGTTGCACATTCTTTGCTACCCTGTGTTTCTTCTTTAATAAGGTTTGAGTTGATGTATAGTCTTCAGCACCTTCCCTTTCCCTCGCAGATATTCTCCAAGGCAGCTTTTATTGTATAATCATCACCCCGAGCAACTCAACCATATAAATTTAGACCAGAGCAATAACTATATTGATTTCCATTCTTGTTTGTAGCAGTGCAAGGATTTGGAGGCCTTTCAAAAGTTTATTGAACCCTTAAAATCTGTTCAATCATTATTGAATCTTTACACTACCCCTAAAAACTTTATCCCTTCTCCAAACTTAACACATAAACATTAGCAAAACAATGATTAAACCATAACAGGGTATCAACACCACCTAATTGGTCTGTCATCCTTAATAGTTCAAACCTATTAATTTTAACTGTAAAATGCAATATCTTATTTGAATGATTAATGCCTAATCGATAAAAAACAACATTTACAAAATCAGAGTACTATATATGTGTTTTCATGATAACATGATAAGTAATACATACCTCCCACATATGAAGTAGATCCATCTACAAGTAGCTTATTCCTCTAAACCCATCTTTACTCTAGCCTTTTATGTTGGTCGAGAAAAAGTTGATCCACTTCACTTCTTTTTCTTTTGGGAGACATCTTTTATCTACAAACAAGAGAAAAAAAAAATAACATTACAATTTATGTCTGCATAATTTAAAAGATGATAATATAAAATTCAACAAATACAACACATTACAATAAATATTCCAACAGATGACCCATCTATTATAACGAGTGACATATATGTTGCAATAGGTGACCCATCTTTGCAATAGGTGACCAACATATTGCAATAGATGGGTTATCTATTAGAAAATATCAAACCAACCTTCCTACTTCATCCAATAGGTGCTTCATCTGTTGCAACATATGGGTCATCTTGTGGAAGAAATATTTGGATTTATTCTAGTAATTCATCAGTTTCAATAGATGGGGAATCTGTTGAAAACCTACTTTAATATCTTTCACCATATGTTTCACCTGTTGCAACACTAACAATATCAACAACAACATCAACAACAAAGAAACAAACCAAAAAACTGATACTTCCAACAAGGTTTTTTAAGTTCTCCCAACAGATGCCTTTTTTGCATATTTTAATAAAAATAATGGTTCATTTATTCAAGACATAAAAGACACCTTTCCTTTAATTTTCTCAATAAATAGGATATGGGTAATGGGTAAATAAATAAAAACAACATATGTAAAAAACTAATTCAAATAACTAATGTAAAAATATGATATTCACAATTTAAATTTTCATCATAGAAAACATAAAAAAAATTGATGAAATAGGCAAAGAAGAAAATGAGAAGGAAGAAAGAATAATAGTAGAGAGCACACATATAATAGTGACCCATACCTTCCATGTCAAAATCATAGGGATCAAAATAGTGAAAAAATATATAGAATGGTTGAGATCTGAAATGATGCTCAGGCGAAAGAGGGGAGATAAAAGATAAAACAGGGGAGAAAGATGGTATTACCCTAAAGAGGGGAAAAAGAGAAAGATGAGAGATGAATTATTTTATGGTTGAGAGAGAGAGAATTCTAGAGATGGGTTTAGATATTTATTAATAATTTATGGTAGTGAAATGCTTTGAGGAGAACGAGGAGACTATGATGATGACATTGAAAAGACAGGAGGAGATGTTTTAGCTATCCAACAAAATTACTTATCACCTTACTATTTTTATTTTTTATTTCGGATAGAAAATTACTATAAAATAAAAAAAATCTTAAAATAGATAAGTTATTTGTTGCAACAGATGTCTATATCTACTTAAAAATTTCCAATAGATCAGTCATCTATCGCAACAGATGACGATAGATGGCAACATTTATTTGATAATTTACAATAGATAAGTCATTTGTTGCAACAGATGTTATTATCTATTTTATAATTTCTGATAGATAAATCATTTGTTGCAATAGATGTCATTATCTATTTGATAATTTCCAAGAGATAAGTCATCTATTGTAATAGGTTAGTCCTCTATTTATTCAAATCAACTCATTGTTTGAAATATCTAAATTGATTTAGCTAGAATTAAGGATGAGTTCATAGGTTCAACTACAATTTTAATTAATGTCATTGCAATTACATGATGTTTGTATTATGTTCATCCTGATTGGAGTCATCATTTGATCAATTTGAGTTGAAAAGATTCATATCAATTCATTATTTAAAATATCTAAATTAATTTAGCTAGAATTAAGGATGAGTTCATAGGTTTAACTATAATTTCAATTAATGTCATTGCAATTGCATGATGTTGGTATTGTGTTCATCTTGACCGCAGTCATCAATTCATCAATTTAAGTTGAAATAATTCATATCATGTCATTGTTTGAAATATCTAAATTGATTTAGCTAGAATTAAGGATTATTTCATAGGTTCAACAATAATTTCAATTGATGTTGTTGCAATTGCATGATGTTGGTATTGTGTTTGTCCTTACCAGAGTCATTAATTGATCAATTTGAGTTGAAATGATTCAAATCAAATTATTTTTTTGAAATATTTAAACTGATTTAACTATAATTAAGGATGAGTTCATAGGTTCAACTACAATTTTAAGTGATGTCATTGCAATTGCATGATGTTGGTATTGTGTTCGTCCTTACCAGAGTCATTAATTGATCAATTTGAGTTGAAATAATTCAAATCAAGTTATTTTTTGAAATATCTAAACTTATTTAACTACAATTAAGGATGAGTTCATATGTTCAACTACAATTTCAAGTGATGTCATTGCAATTACATGATGTTGGTATGGTGTTCGTCCTGACCGAAATCATTAATTGATCAATTTGAATTGAATTGATTCATATCAAGCTATTTTTTTAAATGTCTAAATTGATTTAACTATAATTAAGGATGAGTTCACAGGTTCAACTACAAATCAACCCAAAATTAATTTAAATTAATATAATTAAATTATTATTAAGTTAATATTAAATTCATTAAAGTTTTAGTTTAACTTAATAACTGAAAAACTAACTTTAATATGATTAATTTAATTTATTATGAAAAATTTAGTTTTAGTTTAACTTAATAACTGAAAAACTAACTTTAATATGATTAATTTAATTTATTATAAAAAATTTAGTTTTAGTTTAACTTAATAACTGAAAAACTAACTTTACTATAATTAATTTAAATTGATTTCAAAACTTGTCATTCGTTTCCAAAATACAAATCAACCCATACAAATCATTCATTTACGGGAAAAATATTTCATCATTTCAAATCTCGAGTTCTCTCTCTTCTCTTTCTCTCTCAATAATACAAACAATAACTACTCAACAAATTAATCAACCCTTCATAATAAATCAATTTTCTTCCTATTTCCGACCACATAGTTATTATTTTTTATTTCTTTTTTGCTTGTATCCATCATTTTCTCTCTTTTTGCAGGTAATAGACTTTGAGAAGAGTTCTACATTTGTTGTTTTTTAAAAAAATTATATTTTTCTAGTTAATGATGAAAATAAGAATTTTAGTTGTGTTATCTTCGAGAATGAATTGACAATTTTGAGTTTTGATGTTAAAAATATAGGAAGAATTAGAGAAAACCCTAGTTTTTATCATAGTTTTCTATTGACTATTATGGTATTGTTGGATGGTATTTGTGATGTTGTTGGTGGCTATTGGTGGTGTTCGTATTATTGGTGTTGGTGGTGTTGGTGTTGGTATTGGTGTTGGAATTAGTGGTGTTGGTATTAGTGATGGCATTGGTATTTGTAGTGGTGTTGGTATTATTGTTGGTGCTGATATTGGTTATGCTGGTATCAGTATTGGTGGTGTTGATACTGATGATGGTATTGGTGGTGGTGGTAGTGGTGTTGGTATTAGTATTGGTATTGGTGGTATTAGTGGTGGTATTAATGTTGGTATTAGTGGTATTAGTGGTGTTGGTATTTTTGGTGTTGGTGTTGGTGTTGGTGTTGGCGGTGGTGGTGGTGGTAGTATTGGTGATGTCGCTAGTATTGGTAAAGTTTGTGATATTGGTGGTGGTGGTGGTGGTGGTGGTAGTGTCGGTGGTGGTGGTTTAGGTTGTTGTGTTGTTGGTGGTGGTGGTGGTGGTATTGGTATGGGTGGTATTGGTGATAGTTTTAGTGGTGATATTAGTGGTGTTGGTATTAGTGGTATTAGTGGTGTTTATGGTGGTGTTGGTGGTGGTATTAGTAGTGTTTCTGGTAGTGTTCGTGTTGGTGGTGTTGGTGTTGGTGGTTTTCGTATTGGTGGTAGTGGTGGTGTTGATGTTGGTATTGGTGGTGGTGGTGGTGGTGGTGGTATTGGTGGTGGTGGTGGTGGTGTTAGTGGTATTAGTGGCATTGGTATTGGTGATGTTTATGGTGTTAGGGTGTTGTATTGCCCAACAAATTACACATCTGATGGAAATGTGGAAGACCTTGTTCAATTTCATCTAACAGAAGATCCATCTGCTACAAAAAGATGGGTAATCTATTGGAAGTTATCAAAATAGAACTGCTGCATGATTTGAAAACTTCCAAGAGATGACCCACCTATTGCAACAGGTGGAACATCTATTGGGAAATATTAAAATAGTTCTCCAAGCAAATTTCACATCTATTGCAACAAATGTATCAGATGTTGGCATAAAACAAAACAACTCTTTCAATAGATTAACCATCTATTGCAACAGATGTATCAGCTGTTGGAAGAAAACAAACCTGTAGCAAGACTATTTTGATCTCTTCCAATAGGTTGTTCATTTGTTGCAACAAGTTATGCATCTATTGTAACATATGATTCATCTGTTCCAACAGAGGGTTCATCTATTCCACTAGATGGTTCATCTGTTCCAATAGATGATTCGTCTGTTCCAACAGATGGGTTATCTATTGAAATATTTTTTGGAATATGCTATATAATAATTTATTGAATTTGTGTTACCTTTTTTTAAAATTATGTAGATATCAATTGTAATATATTTTTGTTTTTCTCTTGTTTGTAGGTAAAAGATGTCTCCCAAAAGAAAAGAAAGTAAAAGTGGATCAACTTCTGACCACCTAACAAAAAAGGCTAGAGTACAGATAGATTCGGAGGAGCTTCCTGAACAATCTCAGTCAGGAAAAAGTGAAGCTGAGAAAAGTTATAAAATAATGTTGAGAGAGGTGGAGAAGGGTCTCTAGAGGGTGGTAAGGAAAATAAAAGAGAGGAGGATGAAGAAGAAGATGAGGAAGTAAAAAGTGAGAAAAATGATGATAATGCATCATCAATGGGACATGATTGAGATCTAAATCCCAGCATGATCCTGTCAAAACAATTAGTATTGACAGGTTTTAAGTTGTACTACTGATAGATAACGCTGCAGATTTAACTGGTGATTTTGTAGTTAAATCTCTTATAGGGAAACATTTTGGTGATTTTAGGAATACTATAAAGAAAGAAAAACTAGAGGAATTATTTTAGAACAACTGCTTTGGACACTTTCTTAAGCTACCTTAGGACAACAATGGTTGTTTCCAATTGAGCATGATATATGGTATTCTCAAGCATAGGATCAAGTATGTGGGGGGTGATAAAGATTTAAAGGAGGGGGCAAAAAGATGGATGAAATATGGATTAACTATTGTGGCATACCGGTTTGTTTTGGCATGAAAGTCTTTGGCATAGTGATAAGATTGAGATGCGACCGGCCAAAAGAACATCTTATCAAAACAACACCCCTCAAAAATTCCATGGGAAGCAGGTCAGTCAAACCACCACCATCAAATAAAGGAAAGACGTTGTCCAACCGACCACCCATCAAAACCAATAAACGCAAGAAAAAAATACATGGGTTGTTGGACAATGCTGGTCTTGGCTACAAAGCCACGATGTTATTAGAAGATCTCATGGATAAAACCATACCAAATAAGTACAAGGGCCAATTGCACTTAGTTTGGTTTGCTCATTCCGTTATATTGGCAAGAGACGTCTACAAAGTCATAGAAGTTGATTTATTGGTGTTTGCTGAGGATTTTGATAAATTCAACAATTATGCCTTCGTATATGATAGCTACAAGTTGACCGTTAAATATTTATTTGCAAAACAATCTCAAAAGATGATCTCCTTATACTTCTTTCCTTAGGCTTTCATGTTAAATTTAATCACTATTTGCTTACTCTTGCAGTAATTTATATTGAATAATTATTATGACTTTTTTCATTTGCTTCCTATTTACATTTTTTAGGCTTGGGAATTTGAAGTCATTCCTCCCCTTCGAAAGTAGGTCAAGGATTACCCAGATGAGATTTCTCATCCTAGGATCCTTAGTGACATGACACAACTAGGGGCATTGTCATAATGGGCGTCCCAAGTCCAACCAGGACCAGGGACCACCCCAATATTTAACCCAACCACCCAACGCATACCCCAAGTCGAATAAATTTGCACAAATAACAAGATAGCGTATAACTATCCAAATCTAGACTCTGGGGTAGGTCTATAACTGAGACCGACCCAAACGAGTCCTACCGTTCCCAAACCAACCGATAGCCATAACAAAACCGTGAACCAAAACCAAAACATTAACCAAACCATGTTCCATAACATAACATAAAAGGATGGAACAGTGAGAAATTTTGTCCAACGGCATCATCCCCAATACCAATGTCAATACTAAGGCTGACACCAATTCTGATCCCGTTCATGCCAACCCATAGTAGTTCCACAAAAGCCTCAAACCAAAACAAAACCAATATTCGGTTGGGACATGCCCCCAGCATAGCCAAAACCAATATCCATAAATAAACTAAAGTTTGTAAAAACATCGATGAATATGAAATGAAGTCTTCCAAAAAGATGAAAGCTCACCACTTCAATCCCAAGAGCTGATCCTGAAATACGATCACTATGCAGGAGGAGTAGAACAATCGATTCCTGAATCGCGTAGGGATACAACCGCCTGAAGATAGGTCAGTGGGTGAACGCTATCATGAACTCGGGATTAGGATAAAATAATGCCAACTAGTAAAACCAAGCAAACCAACTATATGCATACAAACCATACATGTATATATATATATAAAAATTAGCATGCATTTAAAACCATTAACCTGGGTATATGTAGCTTAACTTTCCTTAACCACCGATGGGCTATGTGGATCCACTGTAACCCTCTGAACGAGCCTCAATACATATAGCAGCACAAACTAGAGATACCATAAGAGTAGGGTATTCCTAAGTACCCATACCCTCCATGATACATAAGTACAGTGTACTTGAAGGATTCCCATATTCCTTATAGTATCATATATGGTCGCCAAGACCAACCCCTTATGTCAGCAAACATGAGTTTTCAATGTTCGTTCATTGAACTTCCACCTTTAAAGTTAGCTATCACACCCCTCATTATTGCCCAATTAAAACCGTTTACAATCAACCAATCCATTATTCCATTTATTATTAACCAAGGCTATTAATAGTGGTATCGTCATATCGACTGTAACTTGCAAGTATTGTCCTTAGACAAACCTAATAAGGTAAAGGTATTTCATGTATACATTTACCAAGTTATCTTGGGGAGTCCCATGTATCCTATAAGTGTTTCATTATTGTGTTTTCTTGGGGGAGTCCCATGTACCCCACAACTTGTTCATTAAAATGTTTACTTGAGGGATTATATTGCACCCCACAAGGAGTTCAATTAACCATAACCATGACCACCAAACCATTCCAAACCATTTATACCATTTAGGGTTCTATTACCAAACCATATCATGGAATAGTTCCATTAAAAAGTCCAACAACATAGTAAAAGCATTATCATAGCCATTTTATCAAACATATTGGGGGCATAGTGTATCCAAAACCAACATCAAATACGAATTAACTATTCCCACGCAACCAAGTATTCAAACCACATTTAGAACATGTAAATACATAATTAAAACATAGGAAAACCATAACCAAACCATTATAACCAAAAAAACCCAATATTTTTTTGAAAACCCAAAATCATATAATAATTAAGCCATGAAAACAATTTAAAAAATATGTCTTTACTTGGAACTAACAATGAAGGAAGGAGTACATGCCTTAAAATGGGAAGATGATAGAGAGAAATCACCAACATAAGCCCCAAATTAATCCTTATGATGAAACCCTAGATTCCTTTTCCCAAGAACTTTGAGAGGATTAGAGAGTGTTTTCTAAGTGTTAAAGAATTAAATAATAGGGAAAATAGCCTTCTAAGTGTGTTAAAAGTTGTGGGGCCTTATTAGGTTAAGTGGGGAAATTCCATATTTCCCTCACTTAAACTACATAAAATTCCCGTTAGGGAGGTATGACTAACCATACTAGTCGTACCTCCAATATGAGTGGTACCCACCACTTGTACTCTAGGATTCTCCCTTGGACCCAACACTGCCCAAGGTACGAATTATCCCAACCAAGTCATACCCAAACCATACGACCCATACCTTTGTTTAGTACCCCTAGCAGAATAAAATCATAAGAGGTTTGAACACTGTCCACCATACGAGTCCAAGGTACGACTCGTAGCCTAGATTATGGCTCATGGTGAGCCACTCATTCTCAGATCCAAGATAATCTACCAAGTCTAAGATTAAGTGAAGGAAAGACCTAAACCAAATGACCCGTATCCAATCGTACAACTCGTACCAACCCAAATTGTACCCATTCCAGAACCCAATCCAACCCACCAACCAACACTAGTCAGTATACGAACAAGGCATACCAATACCCTAGTATACGATTGGTACCTACCAGTCATATGTTGTCCAGAACCCAGAAATCCAGGAAGTTTTCTAAGAGTCCCAAACCCGGGGTGTTTCACTTAGGTGGTTGGCTGCAAAGAGCAACACAAAAACTAAGGAGGTTGATCTTTTTAACCCTCCGAATAATGTAGTAAGTCTTCTTTCAAGTAAAATAATCAGACCCAAAGAAAGATACTGAAATAGATAGGTTGCCTATTGCAACATATGGGTTATCTATTGTAATTTATCATAACAAATTACCTATCTACTGCAATTGGTGCAACAGATGGGTAATCTGTTAGAGAAAATCAAACTGGTCTTACTCCAATTTTAATTTGACCCAACAGATTACCTATTGTTTTAATAGATGGATCATCTGTTAGGATAAATTAAAATAGGATGAAGACATGTATGATGATTTCCAACAGATGAATCATTTGTTGCAATATATAACTCATTTGTTTGGACAAACAAAAATAGTAGGAAGTCTTGATTTAATTTATCCAAACGGATTACCCATCTGTTACAGCAAATAGGTCATCTGTTGGTACAAATTAAAATACTAAAAAGACTTGCATGACAATTTCAGATAGGAGTCATTTTTTCCAACAGATGAGTCATCTGTTGGAACAACCTAAAATAGTAGGAAAGTCTTGATGTAACTTGTCCCAAGAAATGGGTCATCTATTGGGACAAATTAAAATAGTTGGTAACATGTTTGATTTACTCCAACATATGACACATATGTTGTAATATATAATGTATCAGATGCAATAAGCTAGTCATCTGTTGCAATAGATATCTATGTCTATTTGATAATTTTTAGTAGATATGTCATATGTTAAGATAGATATATAGTCTTTATTTGTTAGAATAGATAATAAATATTCAACTTCTTCAGCTCATATTTCTCTCTTATGGACCTTGTACATTTATCAAAAGTGAAAGACAAAGATAGACGAGTTGCAATTTTGCTTTTTTCAATGCTTGATAATGCCTTGGAAATTTCCTTCCTTCTCTTTTTAGCCGCTTTAATCTCTAATAGAGTGTATGGATATGAAATCCTCTCTGATGGAATGACACCCCCTCTTAGATGTTAATTCTTTTATAGAAGTAGTTAATGCATTAAGAGCATTAATCACTCCATCATGTTTTGCCTTACAGTTTTAACATTTGCATACAGAACATTTGCTAGGAGGGACAAAATCTGTAAAATCAGTATGATCATAATCATAATAGTTTGTTGTTTCAAAAACTACAAGAGGATAATCATTAGCTCCAACAGCAGCACCACTAGCATTACCACTACTACCATCATCATCTCCATCACCACTAACACCATCAACAACAACAAGCCCACCCATTAAAAAAAAATTCTTGTGATGGTTGTTTCTCTAAATAATTCCTTTTTTATTCTATCAATGACCTTAGGATCCGATAAAGTTTGTACAGATCATAAAGTAAGAAAAAATGTTATCTTTAACTCTTGATTGGTCAGAACAAGCCACAGATGCACAATCTAAACTAAATCAGTTCATATATTAGAATGATGATTAAATCTTTTAAAAAAATTATTAATTAAACTAAAAAATTAATTAAAATTAGGCTTACCGCTTCCTTCGGGGGTTGAAGAGATCAAGAAATTTTATTTTTAATTAGTTTTGGCCGATAACCATCTTAAGTTTCTTGGACATGAAACTTCTTCCTGGTAGTTCACTTGTTGTCTCAAATAAGGAATAGCTTCAAATGCTCAAGTACTACAAAAAATGGGTCAAATTACGGGGGTTAATTTTAAGGTTTGTGCGTAAATTTTTATTCCAGTGGTTCCTAAAAGCCCCCACAATAAGAGCCGTCACAATCAATTTGCAACAGTTTTTTGCTAACTGCCAAAATTAATTTGTAGCGATCGACCTCTGTTACTCCAAATTTAATTTTTTATAATAAATTTACATTTAAAAATTGTGGCGATTTAAAACCTCCACATTTTTTTAAATTAATGGGGCCCATCAATTTTTAATAACAAATTATAGATTCTAATTTTAGCTCAAATTTAATTATTCCTTTAACATAACCTACAACCCAATATGTATTCAATTCATATATTATTAACACAACATGACAAATTAAACATTGTAATTCACAAGCATATCAAAAATACATTGAACATTAAACTAAAAAATCAAATTTTCAACATTAGCATCTTCAAACTCCAAATTTTCAAAATTAACTAGTATTGTCAAACTCCAAAATCAAATTTAAACACAAAACCGTCAATATTCTAAGATTCACTCCAACCACAAAATTAAATCATCATAATTAAATATCCAAGACAATATGCAAGAAAATCAACGATTGTCATTAGGATCACTATCATCTTGTGATCTCTTTGCATCCATGGGCGAAATGAGTCTACTAGATGTATCACTTGGCTACATAAAAATGTAAAGTATAAAAATCAATCAGATAA
Source organism: Capsicum pubescens (assembly GCA_030864215.1). NCBI lineage: Eukaryota > Viridiplantae > Streptophyta > Magnoliopsida > Solanales > Solanaceae > Capsicum > Capsicum pubescens. The sequence continues at coordinate 253,383,959 of CM061549.1, forward strand.
AATTTCAGTCCTTATCATAAAACATTTACATCAGCGTACAACTAAAAACATCATGATATATGTAAATTGATCAATCAACAACTACTCCACATACTACAGTTTCAAAGCGCAGGAGATCTCAACAGGTGTTTTCTTGATCCAAGGCATTTCAGGGTTTTCTACTAGCCAATGTGGTTACTTGGCCACATGCAAAAGAAAGTCTTGTGATCTTCTCAGTTGAAGAAGGGAACAAAAAAAGAAAGTTTATGTTCCTAGAGAAGGAAAATGGCCTGATACTACAACTCCTACTATATCACAAAAACGTGTAATACCCCATATGCTTCTTAGCCTAATTCAGCTCATAAAGTATAAATGAGAGGCCTAAGACCTCAAAAACTTAGATAAGTGTTGAAGACTTAGTCTTATTTTTGGACTCTAAACTTTGATGATTATTTACTAGACCCTTTCGACCCTAAAAAGTTGGTTTCTAAGTTAATTCATGATCAGGGTTGTCTATAGTTTATTTCGGGTGAGTTTTAGATTATTCGAACGATATTTGAAGCATGTTTGGATGACCAAACTAGTGACCCAATGCGATTAGGTTGCATCGCGTCAGGCACTGTGTTGTCCTTGGCAATGGGTGCAATGGCCATCGCATCGGTGATGTGACGCGTGTTGGTCATTACATCACTGGGCACATTTTTACCATTTTTAATCTCGAGCCTAGGAGGGTATTTCAGTCTTTTTCCCTCACTTTAACACGGGATTTGAGTCCCAAAATAGCATTTTTGCCCCTAAATTCATATTTCACACAAAATCCAAAACATTCCCTGTCAAGAACACAAACCCTAGCCCTTCAAGCTTCAAGTTCAATTCTCAAGAAATCCCTCAACAACTTCCAAGAATTTGTCAATTAAGGTATGTTAAGTGTTCATCCTTGGGTCCCCTCCACCCCTTGGAGTCCAAGAACCTTTTTCAAAGCTTGTGTTATGAGTTTTCTTGATTTAGATCATATTATGTCCATGTATGTGTTGTAATTTGATTGTCAAGTTATGAATATGTGAATTTCATGTGAAATAAACTAATGTGTACGTTGGTTGATGTAAGTATCATGTTGAATCCCCTAAATTGTGAATTAAATGGTGAAGTCATGATATGTTAGCATGTTGATCACTCCCATGTACAAGGTTGCCTTCCAAATGTTTGATAAAATGACTAAATGAGTAAAAGTTAAATTGTTACTGTTTGTTATGCTTTAAAAATTATGGTATGGTCCTATTGTTAATTATATCGAGTCCTGGGGTTATGATACCCAAAATCTAGTTGTTTACCTAGGTTAAAGTAGTCATAGAAAGGTCCCAGTCAAATCATGAGCAGTAGTACTCATACAGTTAACATAGTCAGTGTGATTCAGTCAAGCCTAGCCCAGTTTAGTGCTTAGTGTCGGTTCAATTGGGAGTAGGATTTAGCACCGCACAAGCCTAGGGATGGGGGCATTCCTGCCAGTTTAGGGTGTGACCCTTAGTAGCAATCCTTGAGTTACAGAACTACGTAACAAGCGTAGGTTAATATGTCTTCCTACCAGTCTAGAGTTGACATATATATTTACATCTCATAAGTTTTCCTACCAGATTAGGGTTGACCCAGCCATTGTTAGTAACCCATGGAATGGTACTAAGACCCTTCCAATTGGGGTTACAGGTTAGACACCAATCAGTTTATAATGGGGCATGTCGATTAGATGAAAGCTCCCACAGTTTAAATTTCAGTACTCAGTTCAGAATTCAGTTCAGTCTTGCTTGACCATAGCATATAGTTTACCAGATATTTAACTATCAGATTTTAGTATCTCAGATTACAAACTACTCCAGTACTTGTTTTATGCGTGGTCATGCATCCTCGGCCTTTATAGTTTTCATACATTCTTACTCAGTCCTCATGCTATACATTTATTTAATTATTACTCATGAACATGAACCCATTCATATCAGCCTAACCTCATTTAGAATACCAGTACATTCAAAAGTATTGATCACATATTTTTTTCTTGCATTATGATATCTTATATCATAGGTTCAGATGCTTGGATTCACAATCGTACTTAGACTTTCCTGTTCATTAGCTGCAGCAGCCGTGGTGAGTGCTCTTACATCGAGGATATGTTATCTTATATTCAATTATGTTAGTAGTTTAGATGTTTAGTCAGTCGAAGTTAGTAAGGGGCTTATCCCATCAACTCCACAGTCTGACAGTTAAAGGCTTTCTGACTAGTATAGATAGTTGGTCAGCTTTCAGTTGTGATCATTAGACGTTTTATCAGCATTTCCAATTTTTTTAAGCATTTTAAACCATTACTTAGTATTGTTTTCAGTTGTTAAAACCTTATGGAATCTCAGTTGAAATTCTGCATATGTTGTTTATCAATTTTATTCAGTACTCACAGTAGGTACCAACTTATGGTTAGCTTGTGTTCTCACGAGATCGTAAGTATCATATGGCATCCAGGGTGTACTCCTAGGGCATTACAAAATAGGTATCAGAACCTAAGGTTTTAAAGTATCCTAGGGAGTCCGAAAACCACATTGAGTAGAGTCTTGTGTATGGGTGTATAGCGCGCCACACTTATGAGCAAGAGGCTACAAGACTTTTAGGAAAAGTTTCCATTCTTTCAGTGTTCATATCATGCGAATGAGTAAGAGATCAAGTTAATATCTCTCTAATACAACTTTTCCTTCCATTTACAGAATATACCTCTCAGGAAAATGAACGGATGAAGAACTAGAAACCCGCCAGCACCTCCTCCCATTCAAAAAGATCCCCTGAATGAGCATGTTTCTTATGCAAAGTTCATAGTTGCATTCACCACTCTATCTCTCTTTGTAGCAACCCAAAATATGATTCCAGCTGCTATTCAGGCCAACCCAGTGGCCAATACTGCCACAGCCAGGTTTCAAAACTTACCCGAATAAATCCTCATTTATTTTTGGGATCTAAGGCTGAAGAGGATCCACAGGAATTCCTAGACATAGTATAGAAGGTGACATACATTATGGGGTAACTCTCTATGAGATTGTTAAACTAGCTACTTACCAGCTGCAAGATATAGCTCATACATGGTTTAAGTAGTAGAAAGAGAATAGGGGTGCAGAGGCTAGACCTATAGAATGGGAGAAGTTTTCTACTGCCTTCTTGGATAGATTTTTTTCATTGGAGATGGGGGAGGCTAAGGTGTTGGAGTTTATTAACCTGAAATAGGGAAACATGAGTGTGAAAGATTATTCCCTCAAGTTTACTCAGTTAGCCAGGTATGACCCTCATGTAGTAGCTGATAACAGGTCCAGGATGAGTAAGTTCATATTTGGGGTATCTGATAGTGTGCTCAAGTAGTGTGGGATCGTGATATTGATCAAAAAGATAAACTTAGTGAGTTTGATAGTCCATGCATAGTAGATAGGGGAGGAAAAGGTTAAGAAGAGAGAGAGAATAAGATGGCTAGAATAGGCAATTTAAATTTCACTCAGCCAAAGTTAGAAGGTGGTAACCATCCTTAATTTTGTCCAAAATCTTCAGTCCTAGCTCCGTCTTTGGCTAGTGCACTGATGCCTAAATTATGGAATGACAACAAGGATAAGGCATCAGGCTCTAAGTCTCAGGGTAGTATGAGCAGTGCTCCAACAAATCCTCGTTGCCAGAAATGTGGTAGGAATTATCAGGGTGTTTGCAAAGCTGGCAGTGATGTATATTTTTGGTGTGGCAATCTAGGTCATAGAATCAAAGAATTTTCAAAGGCAGGTCTGCAAAGTTAGCATAATTATCCCCAAGCTCGGTTCGGTTGTCCATCTCAGCAGGGTGCCACTTCTAGTTCTACCAGTGGGCAACACCCAAATAGGCTCTATACACTTCAGTCCTGATAAGATCAATATAGCTCCCCTAATGTGGTTACTAGTTCGTTAGAAGTCTTTTATTTACATGTTTATTCTTTGCTCAACCCTGGAGCTTGTCTTTATTTTATAATCCCTTATATAAATGTCAACTTCGGAGTCAGTCCCGAAACCTTAATAGATCTTTTCTCAGTATCTACCCCAATAGGTGTCTTTATTATAGCCAGGAAGGTATACGGGAATTTTTTGATCATGATATCCTAGAAAGTCACTTCAGTTGATCTTTTGGAGTAAGAGATGACTGATTTTGATGTCATTCTCGACATGGATTGGCTCCATTCATATTATGCTTTAGTTGATTGTAGAAATAGAGTTGTTCATTTTCAGTTTTTGAATGAACCAACCCTTGAGTGAAGGAGTAGTACCACAGCGCCTAGGGGTCAACTTGTTTCATAACATAGAGCGAGAAAAATGATATCCAAGGGATGCGTCTATCATCTTATATGAGTCAAAGACTCAAGTTTTGAGACTCCCATTCTGGAGTCAGTTCCACTAGCAAGGGAATTTCCAGATGTATTCCCTGAAGACCTTCCCAGATTTTCTCTCGAAAGGGAAATTGAGTTTGGAATAGACTTTTTTTTGAATACTCAACCTATTTCTTTCCAACCATACAGAATGGCTTCAGTCAAACTCAAAGAGTTGAAAGAACAGTTGAAGGACCTCCTAGATAAAGGATTCGTCAGTCCAAGCATTTCCCTGTGGTGCGCACCAGTCCTATTTGTGCATAACAAAGATGGTTATCTTAGGATGTGGATTGACTACTGTTAGTTTAACAAAGTCATAATCAAGAATAAATACCCACTTCCTAGAATAGATGACTTGTTTGACCAATTTTAGGGTGTCGGTTACTTTTCTATGATAGACCTTAGATCCGGCTATCATCAGCTCAGAGTCAGAGAATGTGACATTCTAAAAATAGCTTTTCGAACCCGGTATGATCACTTTGAGTTTCTAGTCATGTCTTTTGGTCTTAAAAATACCCCAGCAGCCTTTATGGACTTGATGAACTGAGTGTTCAAACAGTAGTTGGACATGTTTATCATAGTATTTATCAATGACATTCTTGTCTATTTTTGCAATGAAAACAATCATGCAGACCACCTCAGAATAGTATTACAGACTCTTAGAGCCCATCAGTTGTTCACCAAATTCATCAAGTGCGAATTTTGGATAAGTTCAGTACCTTTCATGGTCACATTATTTCCGATGATGTCATTAGTGTTGATCCTCAAAAGACTGAAGTAGTAAGAAACTAGCCTAGAACTATCTCTCCATCAGATATTAGGAGCTTTTTGGGTTTGAACAGCTATTACCGATGGTTTGTTCAAGGGTTTTCGTCTATTGCATCCCTCATGTACAGATTAACTCAGAAGAAAGTCAAGTTCCAGTGGTCAGATTCATATGAGAAGAGTTTTTAGTAGTTGAAGACTCGACTCACCACAGCCTCAGTCTTAACGTTGCCGGATGGTTCAGATGGGTTTTTTGTGTACTGTGATGCTCCCAAAATTGGTTTGGGTGTATTTTGATGTATAAGGATAAGGTTATAGCCTATGCCTCTAGACTGCTGAAGCCCCATGAAAAGAATTACCCTACCCATGATCTCAAACTAGCAGTTGTTGTATTTTCCTTAAGAATTTAGAGGCATTATTTGTATGGGGTGCATGTTGATGTGTTCACAAACCTCCAGAGCATGCAGTATGTATTCTCGTAGAAAGATTTTAACTTGCATCAAAGGAGGTGATTAGAGTTATTAAAAGACTACGACATTAGTGTTCTTTATCATTCGGGCAAAGCCAATGTAGTGGCAGATGCCCTCAGTAGGTCGTCCATAGGTAGCGTTGCTTACTTTGAAAATGATAACAAGAAGCTAGTTCAGGAAGTTCATCAGTTTGCCAGGCTAGGCATCCATTTGGTTGATTCAACCGAGAGTAGTGTGTGGGTGCAAAATAGTTCAAAATACTCTTTGATTGCTGAAGTGAAAGAAAAATAGGATATGGATTGTAGTTTGGTTAGGTTAAAGGAGTCTGTTAGAGACTAGAAAGTAGATGTTTTCTCCCAAAGGGGAGATAATGTGTTGCATTGCTAAGGTAGACTGTATGTGTCATATGTAGATAACTTGAGACAGCAGATTCTTGATGAAGTGCATAGTGTGTGTTAATCTATTCATCTAAGGGTCACTAAGATGTACCATGATTTAGGGGAAATCTATTGATGGAGTGGGATAAAGAGAGATATTGCAGAGTTTGTAGCTAAATGTCCTACTTGCCAACAGGTTAAGATTGAGCACCAAAAGCCTAGTGGTTCTGTACAGGAGTTCAGTATCCCAACTTATAAGTGGGAGGAAGTGAACATAGACTTTGTGATGGGTTTGCCTCGTATTTTTCGTCAGCATGATTCGATTTGGGTCATTATTGATAGGATGACCAAATCAGACTATTTCATGTCAGTCCATACTTCCTATTTAGCTAAGTATTACTCCAAGATCTACCTTAGAGAGTCGGTTAGGTTGCACGGTATTCCATTGTCCATCATTTCTTATATAGGTACTCGGTTTACCTCTTACTTTTGGAAAGCCTCCAAAGGGATCTTGGTACTCAACTTCACCTCAGTACTGACTTTCACCCTCATATGGATGGTCAAGCATAGAGGACCATTCACACCCTAGAAGACATATTAAGAGCGTGTGTCCTTGATTTTAAAGGTAGTTGGGATGATCACCTATCTTTGATAGAGTTCGCATATAATAATAGCTATCATTCCAGTATTCAGATTGCTCCATTTGAGGCACTTTATAAAAGGAGGTGTACATCTCCTATTTGTTGGTTTGAGGTAGGGAATACTGCATTGATAGGGTCCGATTTAGTATTTTATGCTTTAAAGAAAGTCCAGTTGAACGAGGAGAGGCTTAAGACATCCCAAAGCCGACAGAAATCCTATGTTGATGTGAGGATGAGAGACCTTGAGTTTGAGATTGGTGACTTATTCTACTTGAAAATCTTCCCCATGAAGGGATTGAAGAGGTTTGGTAAGAAGGGGAAGTTTAGCCCCTGATATGTTGGCCCTTATAAAATTATGAGTCGTTTCGAAAAGCTAGTCTATGAACTTGAGTTGCCTGCAAATTTAGCATCAGTGAACCTAGTATTTCACGTCTCTTTGCTAAAGAAGTATATTGGTGACCCAGCGATTGTGTACCCCTTAAAAAGTGTAGATGTTCTGAATAGTCTCTCTTATTAAGAAGTTTCAGTCAAAATCCTAGATCGTTAGATTCGTAGTCTAAGGGACAAAGAGGTTCCCTTGGTCAAAGTTCTTTTTCAAAACTAGTCTATTAAGGGAGACACTTGGGAAGCAGAAGCAGACAAGCATACAAAGTACCCTTATTTCTTCTTGGAAAACTAAGACTCAGCCTAACATAACAGTCTTCCTTAGATTTATTCTACTTCATACTCAGTTCCAGCTGCATATCATTCAATTGTCATTCATGCATTCACGATTCAATTCAGCCATGTGTCATGTTTCATATTTAGTCATGTTTTAGTTGTGTGTGCCAGAATAATCATAATTCCTCAGTATTCTCAGTTTAACCATAGAGGGTGAATATTCCCAGAGGGGTGATATTGTAACACCACATATGTTTCTTAGTGTAACTCCCCGAGTCTAGACCCCGAATGCCACACGGTGCTTATGATCCCAAAGGGCCACAAGCTAACCCATGACTAGTACCTTCTATGAACACTAAATAATAATACTACAATAATGGAAAAATTGGGCTAAAGTTTCCATAAGTTTCACAACCAAATCAAATCTGATAAATAAATACTAAAAATTAAACATTTATCTGAAATAATCTAGTCCGAAAGCCTCTAACTGTCTGAAGATGGAGTTGATGGGACAAGTCTCTAACTAACTCCGACTACTAAAATAACTAAAATACTAAAATGATAACTTTGTCCTTGAACTATGAGGACTTACCACTATATCTATCGCTGATAATCCGAGCTGCTAAGTACAGTCAAGAGCCCATGCATCTGAACCTATGATATGAGATATCATAGTGCAAAAGAAAGAGTATGCATCAGTACTTTGAATGTACTGGAATGCTAAGTGAGGTAGGCTAATATTCAAGGGTTCATATGTATGAACAATAACTGACTAAATAATATGAATATAACTAGATGAGAGTATATGTATAACTGACTGCTGAAAATATTTATGACGGATTATAGTACATACATCTATATTCATATATACTATAACTGAGATTATGCTGAACTGAATATTGAGTATTGATAACTGGATGACTGTTTTGACAGTACTGATTCTGTAGAAATAACTGAGTTCTATACTAATCTGGGTGACTGTGTCTGACAGAACTAATTCTGAAAACTGATCTGAGGTTTTATACTAAGTCTAAAACTGAAACTATAACTGTGGGAGTGTTAATCTAACCGACATATACCGATTATAAACTGAGTTGGGGTCCAACCTGTGACACCAGTTGGAAGGGTGTTAGCACCTTGCCAAGGGATACTAACAATGGTTATGAGTTAACCCTTTCTGGTAGGAAGACATTTTGTTAACCCTCACTAGTAGGAAAACTCATACGAGATGTATCAACCCTTATCTGGAAGGAAGATATCTCAACCTACGTTGGCTACATAGTTTTGTAATATAGGGATTTCTACTAAGGGTCAAACCTTTCACTGACAGGAATGCCCAATCCCTGGGTTTACTCGGTGCTGATTCCTACTCCTAATTGAATAGACATTGAATTGATTTAAAGATAGTACTAGATTTGACTGGATAGTTACTGATCGTCCTAACTGACTGAACTGGACTGAGTTCACTGAGTTCTGTTAACTGGATGAATATACTGAGTTCTGTAACTAACTGTGTACTACTGTATGTTACATCACTGAGACTATTCTGAAACTACTATAAATCTAGGAAAACAACTAGATTTTCGGGTATTAGAAACCCCGAATACTCGAAAGCATAGATAGTAATAATATTGCACAATCTTGAAAGCATGATAAGTAGTCGCTCTCTCACAATTCATTCATTGAGGCATTTTAGCAAACACTTGCTTGGCATGAACTTGTAAACATACTATTATGTCATGGTTTCATTATTCCACTCACATGTACATTATATCAAACACTTGGGGGGCATAGTTTATGCATATAATACTAGTCAGCATGTAAGCATCATGATCACAATTCCAAACTCACAAATTCAAGGGTTTCCAACATGAAACTACATAGTACTACACATATGCTATTTAATTCACATGAATTTTGTAATTAATCATGAATTAGAACCCAAATAAAATCATAATCATGAATACAATTTAACTAAACATGGAATTCAGAAAAATAATCATCTTAAAATTTTAAAAGAGGTTCTTGAACTCCAAGGGTGGAAGGAAACCAAAGGATGAACACCTAACATACCTTGATTGTTAATTTTGTGGAGATTGGGGGGAGTTCTTGAGGCTTGATTCTTGAACTTGATGAAGCTAAGGCTTGTTCTTGAGAGGATTTTGTGAAAAGTATGAGCAATTATGCTATTTGGGGCTTTAATACCGTGTTATGGAGCTATTGGGTGAAGGAAAACTGATCCATTTACCCTTTAAAATGTGGAACAAAACTGTAGAATTTACCTAGGTCGGAGAGGGATCTGGAATGCCGCTCTAGGTAGGGAACCGCAATTTGTATTACGGCCTCCCCCCAGCATCGAACTAGGCTAGAGCGCCGCGGGATAATCACCCCGAGCAACTATTTTGGAGTTTCAAACACGCCCTTACGCTTGTCCAAAGATTCCAAAAGTCACCCGAGATGTACTGTTGACTTCCCTGATCATGAATCAACTTAAAAACTAACTTTCTAAGGTCGGGAAGGTCATAAATTATTTCCTCAAAGTTTGAGGGCTTTAGAAATGACTAAGTCCTAACACTTCGCTGAAATTTTATAAGTCTGGGACCTCTTTTGTCATGCTTTAAAGGACTCAAACGATTAGGATTCTGCGAGGTCTTACAATATCTTCTCCTTGGGAATATTCTTCCTCGAATGAGACTGACTAAGCTAAGAATAATGATAGACTGGGCTTACATACTTAACATGCACAACTGAAGCATGATTACATGACTGAAGCTACTGATGTACTGAGTTTTTATATTGAACATGAATAACTGAAGCATGAATAAATTCTGAAGACATGACACATGACTGAGCTATTTCATGAAGGTATGCATTATATGAGAATACTATGCAGCTGAAACTTTTACCAAGTTGGTAAAGAAAATCTGAGCATGGAATATAGTAATGCAGGGGTGAATGCAATGAGCAAAACTAATTTCATACGGGACCTTATAACATGTAAGCTAAGCGCAAGTAGACTCACTAATAGGCTGGAATGAACTGAAAACTAAAATATCCTAAGGCATGTATGGCAAGCATACTCTACTAAGATGGTGAATCTCTACACTTAGTTTCTGTAAAACTTTACTTTAATGATATAATGTAGAACTAAAGTTGGGATATGGTAGAACATGGATAATATATGGATGCTGGGTCTGAAACTACGTGATTGAGACTAACATAAATCGAGGATCGAAATACACAATCACACTGAGCACAAATGCATAAACATACTAACTTATCTGATTAACTGAATGACTGGTAGCTGAATACTGGTCATGTAAGACTAAACTATACTTAGTCTGATTAACTTAACTGAAACTGTAGAGTACTATGTATATGAGGTAAGGACTAACTGAGCAACATGAGATAACTGAGGATAATTGTGTGTAATCCGTATTGTCGGAGAATGTAAGAACAAGAATATAACATGATTCTAAAATAGTCTGTAAACTAAAATACTAAAATACTGATGATTCAATAGCTAATAAGTATACGCTATGGTCAAGCAAACCTGAAACTTAATCACTGAACTGATTACTGGACTGAGACTATAACTGAGACTGAATGTTGAACTGATTTTCGTGAATACATGCATTGACCTAAGGATGGTTGTATGGCTAAGATATAACAAGAGAGTTAACTTATGAGTAACTATTACTTAAAGTTGGACTTGATTTCATGAAGAAAGCATGAGATATTTAGTACATGAAAAGATCGGGATGCTTACGGACTGAATCCTGGCTGACTATCTAGGATCTAAAATATGTTGCATGAACTGAACTGGATTCACAATTCACATGGACGTGAACAAACTATTCCTTGGAAGGGATATATTCATGAAGCTTCATATAGTAGGACTAGATTCAAAGATGAAAACACCATAGGAACCTGTCTGTCTGACTGCTTATCTGAATCATTAGCTATACAGACTAACTCATACTGAAAACTCATGCTTAACTGGACTATTTCTTCGACACTCTTTCTAAGAAGATCTAATGACTTTTAGGGAGTAAGGAATACTCTTCGAATACTCTCTCAACTATACCTTCTACCTTAATATTGCACTTTACTTGAGACCACAAAAAATATTCATATGGGCACTGCTAACTCTTCCTACTGAAGTCTGAGCTGGACTGAATTCTCTAACTACTTACAAGCCTACTTGGAGCTACAAGATAAACACACAGTTGTTGTAACACTTATACTAGTCCGAATCATAAATTTTCGCACACCCTGAATTTTTTGCAACTCCTCATTTAGAAGAGGCCTGGGGAGAGGAATAGAATACCAATACCATGGGTTCATCAAATGACCTAACCTGAGAATATCCATGACCTAATCTAATTTTCGCTGATCATTTGGAGTGTGGCATGAATGTGGGAACTGAACATACTGTATAGCATGAACACATAAGTCATGAGTTGCATGACCTGAGTGCTAGAATTTTTGAATTCTTGGAACATGATTTGCACTGCTGAGAAAACTGGGACTCCTTATATGAGGGACTGGGATCATACATGATTCTATGGTAAGTGTATGAATTTGATCTATGATCATAGGGCTGATGCATAAAGCATGAGTAGATATTTTAATAACTGAAGTACAATACCTTGAACTTAAATACAGTTGGTTCAAGCATTTTTCCCCCACTACTAATATTCTACAGTACCCTACTTCACTACTAGAATCTAAGAAACTGACTTGGTTACTTGCCCTACCATCTCCCCCTTAGCTTAAAGCCATCATTCTCAATTTGTGAACCACTTACTCAACCACTCTAATTCCATCACCGAAAACTATATGACCAAGGAAAGATACGGACCTTAGCCAAAATTTGCACTTACTGAATTTGGCAAACAACTGATGTGCTCTGAGAGTTTGTAATACTATCCTGAGATGGTCTACATGATCATGTTCACTTCAGAAGTAGACAAAAATATCATCAATGAAGACTATGATGAACATGTTCAAGTACTGCTTGAACGCATGATTCATCAAGTCCATCAAGGTTGTTAGGGCATTGGTAAGACCAAATAACATGACTAAGAATTCAAAGTGACCATACTGAGTTTTGAAAGCTATTTTTTAAATGTCACATTCTCTGAATCTAAGCTGATGATAGCCTAACATGAGGTCTATCTTAAAAAAGTAACTAGCACCTTGAAGTTGATCAAACTAGTCATCGATTCTGGGAAATGGATATTTGTTCTTGACCATGACTTTGTTCAACTGACGGTAGCCAATACACATTTTGAGAGAACCATCTTTCTTACGCATGAAGAGAACTGGTGCGCCCCACGGGGAGACATTGGGCCTGATAAATCCCTTATCTAAGATATCCTTCAATTGTTCATTTAATTCCCTGAGTTCTGCTTGAGCCATTCTATATGACGAGGTAGAGATAGGCTATGTATCAGGGAGAAGGTCTATTCTGAAGTTAATTTCCCTCTCGGAAGGAACTCCAGGAAGGTCTTAGGGAAACACGTCTGGGAATTCACATGCTACTGGAACAGACTCAAGACTAGGAGTCTCGGAACTAGAATCCTTAACTCGAACAAGATGGTAGACATACCCCTTGGATATCATTTTCCTCACCCCTAGGTAGGAAATAAGCTGACCCCTAAGTGCTGAGGTACTACTCTTCTATTCAAGGACAGGTTCATTTGAAAACTAAAAATGGAAAATTTTGTTTTTGCAGTCAATTAAAGCATAGCATGAATGAAACCAATCCATGCCGAGAATGACATCAAAATCGGTCATCTTTAACTCTACTAAGTCTGTTGAAGTGGCTTTCTGAAATACCATAATCGACGGTTGATGATAGGCGAATTTACACACCTATAGTGCTATATTTTACCCATATTTTAGCCATGTTTTGAGGACAAATTATATAATTCATGCACTTTTAGTCCTTTTTCCTGTAAGTGAGCTAACGAACATGATTAGCAAGTTTTCAGGTATAAATGATGCAAAATTCAGCATTTTATGGATAACTTGACTCCAAAGAAAGCTTCACGAAAGGAGGAAAGCAAATCTTGGACGCCAAGGACCAAAAGTGGCGCATGGAAAATCTGTCCCGGGCAAAAACAGCAATTCTAAAGACTTTGGGGACTAGCAGTAACTTATTAGGAGTAGGATAATGATGCAGAAACCCAGTAGGATTGGGTTAAGTAATGCAGTAGCTTAGTAGGAATAGGATAGGAGTATTATAAATACCCTATTCTGCTAGAGATTTTAATCATTCTTCTATTACTTTTAACTTCGAATTACAATTCTAATTCTACTTTTCAATTCTTATTTTACTTCCGCAAGACCTTTTCTATTAATTCTACTTTTTATTCTTCTTCTATTCATCTAATCAATTCTTAATTTCCGCAACAAGAGAAACTTTACTTTGCAAGGAATTCACGCCTAACGCCTACCACACTTTGCTATACGAAATATTTACTGTGGTATAATAACAATGTCTATTGTGATTTCCTTCGCACTCATGGGTAACTAAACTTCTCTGTTGGGGTTATGGAAGCCATATGAGATACTATCTATTGCTATGAGTTTGTGAATTCGTGACACGTATATTGCTTATATCATTATTCTCTTCATCTTAATCTAAATTCTTTGTGGTTGCAAACGCATAGAATACGCCAGTATAGCATTGACTTGTTCAAAAGAAAGGTTATATGTCTCGAAAAGAGATAATGTCAAGGTAATAGGTTCCCATCCCCTATTAAAAAGTTAGTGCCATAACTGGATTAACCTCTTGGAGAATTTGTACCGTTAGATACGCTTTAAGCTCGAAAGAGTTAAAGTGAAATAGTCCTTATTCAGGTCGAAAGACGCTTGGATTTACCATCGAATACAATACTCTATAAGCACATGCATGTCTGAACTCCGCATAACTCATAGCCAATAGAGACGTACAACTCATAAGGTGGACATAACCCCACCTTCTCAATTCTCATCGTTTACATCTTACTAAACATTCTTTCTTTTTACTTTGCTATTTCCGTTTTTTCTCTACTATTTGGTTACATTACTTGCACAACAAGACTCCCCCCTTTTTCGAGACTTTCACTAAAAGTCTAGTAATCTTCGCTTACTTGCTGACCAAGATATTCCCTGTGGGATCGATACCCAACCAAGTTGGGTTCTATATTTGACAAACGACTGCTTTACACTCTTACGAGAGCTGTAGATTGAGCGTTATCAAAAATTGGCGCCGTTGCCGGGGAATACAAGTGTCAATTAAGTTCGTAATAATTACTAGAACCTTTGGTCAAAGATTCTCGTACTTTTACTTTTACTTTTTGTTTTTGTTTACTGCAGGTTTTTATTCAGTGCATGCCCCATACCCGAAGTTCTGGTCAACAGTTATTACCTATCAATCCTGAACCACAATGTATTCGCAGAATGGAGGCACAACACGCAATTGAAAGGATGGCTGCTCAACAGGAACAGGCGAGACTAGCTGCGCTAGCCGCCGCTCAAGTGCATCAACAGAATATTGATAACCCTGGGCGAGCAGCAAATCCTGACGATGAAGATCTAGGTGATGACGAGCTACTAAACCCTAGGCATGCCGCTGAGATCGCAACACCTGCCAACAGAAGAGATCGTCAATCTAGGTTTAGGCCTAAAAGCCAAGCTATGCAGCCAGCTTTCGACAATGATGATGATGATCTTGATGGAGCCGGAGCCACAGGAGCCATTATTCCTCCACCATTGGCACCCGGAGCCAAGTTCAACATCACGAGCACCATGATTCAGTTATTGCAACTCAAGGGATTATTTGGTGGACTAGCAGGCGATGATCCGAATATGCATCTCATCAACTTTATTTCTACATGCAGGTCATTTGACAATCCTGGAGTTGGTCAAAATGCAATTCGGTTACGCTTATTTCCATTGTCACTGTCTGGGGAGGCAACTCTATGGTTGAATGGGCTGACTCCTGATTCTATTACAAATTGGAGGCAATTGAGAGACGCTTTCCTAGAAAGATTCTTTCTGCCATCCAAAAGAGCACAAATGAGAGATGAAATCAACAACTTTCGTCAGCTTCCAACTGAAGCCCTTCATGAAACATGGGAGAGGTTCAAGACGAAGCTAATGAGGTGCCCAAACCATCACATGACTAATGTTCACCTAATGGAGATACTTTACAGAGCCTTGAATTCAATAACTAAACCAGTTGTGGATAATGCGACTGGAGGATCATTTATGGATCTCACCTTTGGTCAGGCAAGCAATATGCTAGATCGCATGATGAAGCAAAGTAGAGATTGGCATACCAGGGATTCTGAGGTAGCAAGCCCTACTTTATCAATAGGCATAACTGCAGACCAAAGGAGAAGAGAAGAAGAACGTGATCAAGATATGGCGCACATGAAGACACAAGTGGATCTTCTTACAAAGCATCTATTATCAGGGAAGACCGAAAAATTCAAAGCCAGTGCGTCAAAAGGAAGAGACGAATCTGATTCGGAAGAAGAAGCCAACTACTTAAACAATCAGGGGTTTCCGAGGTAAAACCCAAGGAAACCAAGGTCGGAACTATTATGATAAATATGGAAAAAAGGACCAAGGTAGTTGGAAGAACAAGAATGACAAAAGTGGTTTGTATGTTCCCCCTGGAAGACGTGACGCCACCACATCTAGTTCTGGAAGTATGGAAGATATGATGGCTAAACTACTGAAATGAGTGGAAGCAACTAGCGCGGGAGTAACGGAGGTAATAAGTGATTTGTCCTCTATGAAGAAATTAGTTGATTCACATTCCACTTCAATCAAGCAAATAGAGCAGCAATTGAGCCAACTTTCAGCAGCACTCAATCAAAGAAAGGCTGGCACTTTACCTAGCGACACTGTGCAAAATCCAAGGAATGAGGGATCATGCATGGCTATTACTACTCGAAGTGGTAAGGCACTGGAAACTTCATCTAAGGGAAAACAAGTGGTCAATGATGTAGAAGACATTGATGACAAGGAAAAAGGAGAAGCTGCCGTAGAATCAACCCACGACGTCCATGACGGTACACCGAGTATGTTGCATCCTGAAAAGGCTGAAAAACGAAGGCAAGAGGAGAAGAAAGCTGTGGAGAGAACAATTCCATACCTACCACCACCTTTTCCTCAAAGATTGAAGAAGGTGGCGGACGATACAAAGTTCAGCAAATTCATGACTATGTTAAAGCAGCTGACCATTAATGTTCCATTGGTGGAGGCACTTGAACAAATGCCTGGGTATGCGAAATTTATGAAATATCTTTTGACGAAAAAGCGGGCATCAAGCTATGAGTTGAAAGATAATGTTCATCACTGCAGCGCCATCGCTACCCGATCACTAGTTCAGAAGAAGGCTGACCCCGGAGCTTTCACTATTCCTTGCACTGTTGGATCTTTGAATTTTGCCAAGGCATTATGTGATTTAGGAGCCAGCATCAATTTGATGCCATTATCTATCTATAAAAAGTTGGGGTTAGATGATCCTACTCCAACCAATATGAGGCTCGTAATAGCGGATAGGTCGGTAAAATGACCTGTAGGGATTCTATGTGATGTATTGGTAAAGGTTTCTTCATTCATCTTTCCGGTAGACTTTGTTATTTTGGATTGTGAAGCAGACTCAGAAGTTCCCATAATCTTGGGGCGCCCTTTCCTTGCTACAGGAAGCTTTCTTATTGATTTGAGAGCTAATGAGCTTTCATTCCGAATAAATGACGAAGTAGTTCGCTTTGATGTGTGCAAATCAATGAACCAACCCAAAGTGCTGAACGTATTCTCGGTGGCTGATGTTTACTTTGATGATGAGAAAGAACTACTTGAAGAAAAGCAAATTATTGATGACCCAGTGGCGGTTGTGCTCATGAATGAAGAGAATAAGGATGCTGAAAATTGCGAAGAAGCTATTTGTGCTCTATCAGGATTAGGGACATATCGCCATACTCCCAAGAAGCTGGACCTCGATCTCAAAAATCGACCCACACCACCAGCCAAGCCATCTATTGAAGAGCCACCCACGTTAGAATTGAAGGAGCTGCCTAGTCATTTAAAGTATGCATTCTTAGGAATCGGAAACACACTTCTAGTCATTGTGGCTGCAGATTTGGGAGAGCAACAAGTTGCAGCTCTCATTGCTATTCTACAGAAGTATATAAGAGCCATTGGTTGGACCATTGCTGATATTATTGGTATTCCACCTGGGATTTGTACACACAAGATTCATCTTGAAGAAAATTGTACACCCACCATTGAGCATCAAAGGCGTCTCAATCCACCTATCCAAGAAGTGGTGAAGAAAGAAATTATCAAGTGGTTAGACGCAGGAGTTGTGTATCCAATCTCCGACAGTACATGGGTAAGCCCGGTACAATGTGTTCCCAAGAAAGGAGGCATGACGGTGGTCGCAAATGAAAAGAATGAGCTTATTCCACTCAGACCCGTCACCGGATGGAGAGTATGCATGGACTACAGAAAGCTGAATTCTTGGACACTCAAAGATCACTTTCCAATGCCATTTATGGACCAAATGCTAGATCGATTAGCGGGGAAAGGATGGTTTTGTTTTCTAGACGGTTATTCAGGCTATAATCAGATTTGTATTGCCCCCGAAGACCAAGAGAAGACAACGTTCACATGTCCATATGGCACGTTTGCCTTCAAACGTATGCCATTCGGGCTATGTAACGCACCATCCACCTTTCAACGTTGTATGATGTCCATTTTTTCTGATATGGTTGAAGATACTTTGGAGGTATTCATGGACGATTTTTCAGTTGTTGGTGAGTCTTTTGAAGCGTGCTTGGTAAACCTAAGTATGGCGTTGCAAAGATGTGTAGAATTCAACCTAGTGCTTAATTGGGAAAAATGCCACTTCATGGTTAAAGAAGGTATTGTTCTGGGGCATAAAATCTCCGAAAGAGGGATTGAGGTTGATCGAGAGAAAATTGAGGTTATTGAGAAGCTACCACCACCAATTTCCGTAAAGGGAATTCGTAGTTTCCTCGGTCACGTAGGTTTCTATCGGCGGTTTATCAAAGACTTCTCCAAAATTGCTAGTCCATTGTGCAAACTCTTGGAGAAAGATGCAAAATTTGACTTCAATAAAGATTGTTTGAAGGCATTCGAACGCCTCAAAGGAAAACTAATTGAAGCCCTTATCATGGTTGCACCAGATTGGTCTCTACCGTTCGAAGTCATGTGTGATGCTAGTAGGGTAGCCGTGGGCACTGTACTTGGCTAGAGGAAGGAGAAATTATTCCATCCTATCTACTATGCTAGCAATGTCCTGAACGAAGCCCAAAAGAACTACACTGTCACAGAACAAGAGCTCCTAGCGGTTGTGTACGCATTTGAGAAGTTTCGTGCTTATTTGTTGGGGACCAAAGTGATCGTTCATACAGACCATGCAGCTCTAAGATATCTAATGACAAAGAAGTATGCGAAACCAAGACTAATTCGATGGGTGTTGCTGCTGCAAGAATTCGATTTCAAAGTTAAAGATAGAAGAGGTTGCGAGAACCAAGTGGCTGATCATCTATCTAGACTCAAAAACGAGCATATGGCACAGCCCGAAATCAAGATTGATGATGCATTCCCTGATGAGGAGATCTTAGCAATGATAATGAAAAAGTTACCATGGTATGCCAACTTTGCAAATTTTGCGGTAAGTAATGTGATACCTGCAAACTTATCTTACCATCAAAAGAGGAAGTTTATACATGATGTAAAACACTACTTTTGGGATGAGCCATATTTGTTTCGACGATGCGTGGATGGTGTTATCCGACGATGTATATCCCATGCAGAGGTGCCTAATATATTGGAAGCATGCCACACTTCCCAAGTTGGGGGACATCACGCAGGTAATCGGACAGCAAGAAAGGTATTGCAAAGAGGATATTATTGGCCTTCGATATTTAGAGATGCCTACGACTTTGTTAGAAGATGCGACCAATGTCAGCGACAAGGTGCTATTTCGAAACACCATGAGATGCCCATGTCGAAAATCCTTGAAGTAGAGCTCTTTGACGTATGGGGTATTGATTTCATGGGTCCATTCGTAAATTCATTTGGAATGAAGTACATCCTAGTTGTTGTAGATTATGTCTCAAAATGGGTTGAAGCAGTAGCGTTGGCCGACAATGAGGGAAAGCGTGTTGTTGCATTCTTGAAGAGAAATATCTTCTCTCGCTTTGGAGTACCACGTACTATCATAAGCGATGGAGGATCCCACTTTTGCAACAAGCTATTCAAATCCATGTTGTCAAAATATGGTGTCAAGCAACATAAGGTAGCCACACCTTATCACCCACAAACTAGCAGCCAAGTAGAGGTTTCCAACCGAGAGATCAAGCAAATCCTTGCTAAAACGGTGAATGTTAATAGGAAAGATTGGTCTAGGAAGCTGGATGATGCACTATGGGCGTACAGGACTGCATTCAAAACACCCATTGGCATGTCCCCGTACCAACTAGTTTATGGGAAGGCTTGTCACTTACCCATTGAGCTTGAGCATAAGGCATTGTGGGCGTTGAAGCGATTGAATTTGAATTGGGATGATGCAATAAATCTGAGATTGGAGCAACTGAACGAGATGGACGAATTTTGTCTCCATGCTTATGAAAGATCAAACCTATACAAGGAGCGGATGAAAAAGTATCATGATCAGCAGATTGTTCGACGAAACTTTCAAAAGGATGATATGGTCCTTTTTTTCAATTCCAAACTGAAGTTATTCCCAGGTAAGATAAAATCTAAGTGGTCTGGTCCATACAAAGTTAACCAAATCTACTCGTCTGGAGTAGTAGAGTTGGAAGACAATAATGGTGTTGTCTTCAAAGTGAATGGCCAACGAATAAAACCCTATATCGGTCCTCTTGATTCGATACATTATATGGCCCTCACTTATCTCGACGAAGTCTAAGTACTCGAGGTAACTATGTCATTCCGCGACAATAAATCAAGCGCTAGATGGGAGGCAACCCATCGGTTATCGTTTTTCATTTTTCCTTTCGTTCTAGTACGTGTTTTGCTTTTGATAAATAAAAATACAAAAATAAGAGTCGTGCCACGACCAAAACTAAGGCGCTGGATGGGAGGTAACCCATCGTTCTAATCATTTTTATTGTCTTTGGGCAAATGTAGGTGCAAGAGGTGTAAAACGAGGAGAGTGGTTTCAAATCTCGATTTGGACGTGTTGCATGTTAAAGGTGGTAAGTTAGGAATGAGGAAGAAAAAGGTTATGGATTGAGCATTGCTCATGAAAATATAGGCATCAAACAAGGCTAGGCCTAGGTAAAACTAGGCCACGAACAAGGAAAAGCCTATACTATGGCCAAAGATCTCGGAATCTAGTGTGCCATAGCATAGGCGCCGCCCATGCCCAAGTATGCCATAGCATAGGCGCCGCCTATGCTAAAGCCTTTTGTCTCTGAATCTCATATTCCATTCTAAAGGCACCTCCTATTCCTAGGAATGCCATGGCATAGGTTCCGCCTATGATAAACAATGATTTGCAAAAGGCGCCGCCTATGCCAAGCATAGGCAAAGCAAAAGGCGCCGCCTATGGTCACTTCTTGTCTCCAAATCCGATTTTAAATAGGTCAAAACCCGACCAACCTTCTCCTATAAATATGAGACTTAGTATTGAACCAAAAACACATTGTCAACCTAGCTTAAGCGCCGCCTATAGTCCCCAAATCCTCTCAAAAGTTTTCCTTTTGCTCTTTTTCTTCACAAGAACATCATCCAAAGGCATCAATCAAGTAAGTACTACTTTGTTCTTCATTTACATTCCGTAAGTAATACATTACTACTCCTATTATGAATTGTTAAATCTTGAAGTAGTATTGGTGATTTGAATGTGATTAAATTGTTGTGATACAACCAAGTGAGTGAACGTATACGTAAGAATCATCTTAACTTGTTCCCAAATTGTATTTGATTTTGATGCACTGTCATACTTTTGAGGAATTAATATGGTCACAAAAATTGCATAATCTTTTCACTTGAATACTCACATGTTGGAATGAATTGTTCATCGGGATAAGAATTATAGTTGCCTACCGACATAGGAGGTTGTGATTATTTAGATACTATACCTTGATTCAATCCCTATGTAGTAGTCATGATATATCAAACATGAAAGTATTGCCAATATTACAAGAAGTATGACTGCTCTGATTTTATTGTTGGAATATAGCACCTAAAACGTATGTCGATGAAGTCTGACTAGTCGACCACTTTTACTTCACTAGTCTATACCAACAAACTAAGTGAGGGGTGGTGCCCCTACTGCTCGTTTATAGATTGTATCCATCGAGATGATGCTAACATGAACATTATTCTATTCTCAGGTACAATGGCACCCAAAGCAAGACAAGGCAAAGATAAGGCTACCACTTCACAAAAAGGCAAGAAAAGAGGCCAAAAAGAGCAAGGAGAATCATCCTCGATGCAATTACCACGCCGCATGTTCGGAATAAAATGGGTTCTTGAGGAGGAATCAAAGGAATGGTATAGGAACAACAAAGAAAGAAAATATGTTCATGTGGACTTGATAAACAAGGAAAGCCTAGCAAAGAAAGAACCGCGCATGTTGGCCAAGATCATGGCATTACATCTGGATTTCATCTTCCGAGACATGGGAGAATGCAATCTCGATTTAACAAGAGAATTCTATGCCAACTGGTCACCGAAAACCACAGGAAGCGAGGTCAAGATTCGGGGCCAAGTTTTACAACTCAATACGGATTTCTTCAACTCCTTTCTTGGCTTGCCTTCAGTCGATCCATCACCATTCAAGGAGCTGTACAGGATACCTCCATATAGAGATATTAGACACACACTCTGTGGAACAAGATCCATGGCACGCTGGAGTAGACACAAGGACACTGGTCGACACAAAACCTTCCCATATGCTCCTTTAAATAGGGAAGCAAGGATATGGTTGCGTATAGTCAACTTTTGCCTAATTCCAGGGACTCAGTACACCAAGATAACAAGAGATAGAGTGTGCTTGGTATACGCATTGATGAAGAATGTCCCTATCTACGTCGGGGCAATTATTCGTTCCACAATGCGGAAAGCTAGGCTACACAAGAGGTCCCACTTCAGTTTTGGCAACCTGTTGACTGCACTACTAAGGAAAGAAGACATCGAAGAGGAACCGGCTGATCACAAACTCCCACACAACACAAAGAAGTTTGACCTCACGAAGGTTAAAGATGCTGAAACCACTCATGGAGTCAACCTTACCACTTCAGAAAGGCATGCTCGCGATGAAAGCTTCTCCCGCCATTTATATGGCATGATGAAGTTTACCATGATGAGCGAGGGTCGTGTTCCAACTGCTGCAGAGCTCCAACAGTTGGATTATGACTACCCAATGAATGAGCATGCGAGGGCGATGTGTGGAGAAGGTGTATATTTTGAGGAACCTCTTGATGACAACATGCCAACCGATGATGATCGACGAATGCCAGACTCCGACGTGGAAGAGAACTCTGATGACGACGACTCTGATGACGATTCCGATGCAGGGGGTATGACCCCAGACATAGAGGATGAGTCTGACTAATCAGGTTCTTCTTATTTATTTTTCACTGAGGGCAGTGTGTCCCGTCTAAGTGTGGGGTGCTGGTATTTGCATGTTATACTTCTCTATCCACATTTGCATTTATTTATGTTTGTTTGTTTTGTTAGTAGTTAATTGTTTTTTTCAGTAGTTAAAAAAAAAAATTTTGCTTAACTTCGCATGAAATTATTCTGACAGGCAGCATGAGATTATGATAAGAGTTTGTGCTAAAATCATGACTATTGAGACGTTTAGGCTCTAATTGTGACTCACTATGTGATATTGTTTGGTTTAATTCCTTCTTCTGTGGGGTCAAGAGTCTATACTACTCCCAATAAAGTCGACCATGTCCCTTGTGTGTGTGAGATAATAGTATATTCTGTGCTTGTGGCTGATGCTAGAACTTGCCTGGTATGTATGTAAAGCGAAAATAAAGAGTGCAAGTTTAGGAGATGATTTAGGCATTTCTTTGGCAACTTATGATTGTTTACCTTCTTTATACCTACCCATGGACATCATCCTAGATAAAACCCTTTTGAGCCTTTAGCCTATTTTCTTTGACAACCTCATATGTAAGACAAATCCATTTTTTTCAAGACCATAATTTGATCCAAATTCTTAAGTGCTTTAAAGTATAAAAGACATGTGACAGAATAAGAGGAAATTAGGTGAATATGATGATTTAGAATGTATTGGTGCTTGAATTCATTATGAAAAAGAAGTGCTATCATAAGAGGTATGTTATGAAAAGAAAAAGGAAAGGAAAACTAAAAACTTAGTTATGTCTAAAATTGAAAAAACAAAAGAGGAGAAAAAGGGTGGTAGATTAAAAGAAAGTAGAGAGGTTGTTTGAAAGAAAAGTGTTAATGATATAATGTGATGTATTAAAGCGCTTAGGAACATAGTCACTATTTCTGGCCAAAATAGTCCTACCCGTCCCTTAGCCTACATTACAACCAGCAAAAGACCTATTTGATCCTAAGCTTAGCATTCTGACATTTAGTGGAGCATTACACTAAGGGCAAGCCTATGGTCATCAGTTACAACATATGAATTCTTTGTGAGAGTGAGAGAAAAGATATTTTTATACCCATGTTTGAAAAATATGCAATACTTATGAGTGATTATGGGTAACATCTTTTGTGAGACACACATGGTTGATGAGTTTTGGGTAGTCGTGTATGATTCTTTGTGCCTTGACTTTTGAATATGAGTTGACCACCATCACGAGTCTATGTTGGAGGCTGAATTGTTTCTACTAATGATCAGAAAACTACTCTTGGTTGATAATTGTTATGCTTGTCTTGACGAATATTTTGTGTTGTTGCTGTGAAACCCTAAGTAAATGTTAAGAGGGACATGATATTTTGTTCGAGGACGAACAAAGCTTCAAGTGTGGGGTGTTGATGATAGGCGAATTTACACGCCTATAGTTCTATATTTTACCCATATTTTAGCCATGTTTTGAGGACAAATTATATAATTCATGCACTTTTAGTCCTTTTTCCTGTAAGTGAGCTAACGAACATGATTAGCAAGTTTTCAGGTATAAATGATGCAGAATTCAGCATTTTATGGATAACTTGACACCAAAGAAAGCTTCATGAAAGGAGGAAAGCAAAGCTTGGACGCCAAGGACCAAAAGTGGCGCATGGAAAATCTGTCCCGGGCAAAAACAACAATTCTAAAGACTTTGGGGACTAGCAGTAACTTATTAGGAGTAGGATAATAATGCAGTAACCCAGTAGGATTGGGTTAAGTAATGCAGTAGCTTAGTAGGAATAGGATAGGAGTATTATAAATACCCTATTCTGCTAGAGATTTTAATCATTCTTCTATTACTTTTAACTTCGAATTACAATTCTAATTCTACTTTTCAATTCTTATTTTACTTCCGCAACACCTTTTCTATTAATTCTACTTTTTATTCTTCTTCTATTCATCTAATCAATTCTTAATTTCCGCAACAAGAGAAACGTTACTTTGCAAGGAATTCACACCTAACGCCTACCACACTTTGCTACACGAAATATTTACTGTGGTATAATAACAATGTCTATTGTGATTTCCTTCGCACTCATGGGTAACTAAACTTCTCTGTTGGGGTTATGGAAGCCATATGAGATACTATCTATTGCTATGAGTTTGTGAATTCGTGACACGTATATTGCTTATATCATTATTCTCTTCATCTTTATCTAAATTCTTTGTGGTTGCAAACGCATAGAATACGCCAGTATAGCATTAACTTGTTTGAAAGAAAGGTTATATGTCTCGAAAAGAGATAATGTCAAGGTAATAGGGTCCCATCCCCTATTAAAAAGTTAGTGTCATAACTGGATTAACCTCTTGGAGAATTTGTACCGTTAGATACGCTTTAAGCTCGAAAGAGTTAAAGTGAAATAGTCCTTGTTCGGGTCGAAAGACGCTTGGATTTACCATCGAATACAATTCTCTATAAGCACATGCATGTCTGAACTCCGCATAACTCATATCCAATAGAGACGTACAACTCATAAGGTGGACATAACCCCAACTTCTCAATTCTCATCGTTTACATCTTACTAAACATTCTTTCTTTTTACTTTGCTATTTCCATTTTTTCTCTACTATTTGGTTACATTACTTGCACAACAAGACTCCCCCCTTTTTCGAGACTTTCACTAAAAGTCTAGTAATCTTCGCTTACTTGCTGACCAAGCTATTCCCTGTGGGATCGATACCCAACCCAGTTGGGTTCTATATTTGACAAACGACCGTTTTACACTTTTACGAGAGTTGTAGATTGAGCGTTATCAACGGTTCCTGTTACCCATCGGGTTATGATAGATTTACCCACTAGGGTAGAGACTGAGAAAGGCTCTGCTAGAATTTTGGTACCAGCTCCAATGTCAACAACTATATAAGGAGCTACAAAGGACAAAGAAGCTTTTAGATCTTGCAAAGCATAAATATGTAAATGATAAACTTGTAACGTACCAGTGACCACATCAGGAGAATTTTCCTGATACTATCGGGACTGGAGTACATGAAGTCTATTTGGATATTGCCCACTGGTGGCATTGGAAGCGGCACCCTGCTGAGACGGGCGACCGAACTGAGTTGAGAAACGATTATTCCAACTCTGTGAACCTAATTGAGGATAATATTAGATCCTATGGCCTGGCTTGCCACATCCGAAACACAAATCACTACCATCCCTACACATACCCTAATGATTCCTACCATACTTTTCGTAGAGAGGGTTGGTACGACTACCCTTTGGCCTTGACATTCTAGCCCTCTTATTCTTTCTTCCTGTTTCCCTATGCTTATCCTCCTCACTCTGTGGAGAATGATCCATAAGACTAGATAGTACAATAGCCATCTAGCTTTTCTGAGTAGCTACTGAATAAGCTAAGGTAATAAAAGCAACCCTAAGTTCAGGGTGAGAGATATGCTCATTCAGGGGATCTGCCTGAACGGGCGGAGGTGCTGACTGATTTCTAGTTCTTCTTCCATTAGTCTTTTTGGGAGACATTCATTGTAAACGAAAGTAAGAAAAGAATTAGATTGAGAGTTTAACTTGAGCTCATGCTCACTCGTACTACCTGAATGCTAAAGAATGGAAACTTTTCCTAAAATGCCTCATAGCCTCTTGTTCATAAGTGTGGTATGCTATACTCCCATGTAAAAAACTCTACTAGACGTGTCTTACAAACTCCCTAAAAATCTATTGAACCATAGGCTCTGATACCAAGTTTGTAACGCCCCTAGTCTGGACCTCGGATGCCACACGGTGCTTATGATCCCGAAGGACCACAAGCTAACCCATGACTGGTACCTATTGTGAACACTGAATAATAATATTGTAATAATATGGAAATTGGGCTGAATTTTCCATAAGGTTCATAACCAAATCAAATAATGATAAATAAATACTAAAAATTGAACATCTGTCTAAAATAATCTAGTCTGAAAGCCTCTAACTACCTGAAGATAGAGTTGATGGGACAAGTCCCCAACTTACTCCGACTATTGAAATATACTGAAATACTAAAATGATAACTTTATCCTCAAACCATGAGGACTCACCACTATATCTACCGCTGATAATCCGAGCTGTTAATTACGATCAGGAGCCTGTGCGTCTGAACTTATGATATGAGATATCATAGCGCAAAAGAAAGAGTATGTGTCAGTACTTTAAATGTACTGGTATGCTAAGTGAGGTAGGCTGATATGCAAGGGTTCATATGCATGAACAATAACTAACTGCATAATATGAATATAACTGGATGAGAGTATATGTATAACTGGACTGCTAAAAATACTAATGACGCATTACTGTACATACATCTATATACATATATACTATAACTGAGAGTATGATGAACTGAATGTTGAGTACTGATAACTAGGTTACTGGTAACTGGGTGACTATTCTGACAGTCTTGATCTGTAGAACTAACTGAGTTCTATACTAAGTTGGGTAACTGTGTCTGGCAGTCCTGATTTTAAAAACTGATCTGAGGTTTTATTTTAAGTCTGAAACTAAAACTATAACTATGGAAATATTACTCTAACCGACATACACCGATTATAAACTATGTTGGGGTCCAACCTGTGACCTCAGTTAGAAGGGTGTTAGCACCTTGCCAAGGGATACTAACAATGGTTGTGAGTTAACCCTATCTGGCAGGAAAACATTTTTTCAACCCTCACAGGAAAGAAAACTCGTATGAGATGTATCAACCCTTATCTGACAGGAAGATATCTCAACCTACGTTGGCTACATAGTTTTGTAACATAGGGATTGCTACTAAGGGTTAAACTCTTCACTGACAGGAAAGCCCCCATCCCTAGGTTCGCTCATTATTCCTACTACTAACTGAATAGACACTGAATTGATTTCTAGTTTGTACTAGTCTTAACTGGACTATTACTGATCGCACTAACTAACTGAACTGGACTGAGTTCACTAAGTTCTGTTAACTAGCTGAATATACTGAGTTCTGTAACTAACTGCATACTACTGTACGTTACATCACTGAGACTATTCTGAAACTACTATAAATCTAGGTAAATAGCTAGATTTTTGGGTATTAGATACCCCCAGGACTCGATAGCATAGATAGTAATAACATTGCACAATCTTGAAAGAATTATAACTATTCACTTTGTCACAATTCATTCATTAAGGCATTTTAGCAAACACTTACGTGGCATGAACTTGTGCAATTACTATTATCTCATGGTTTCAATATTCCACACACATGTACATTATATCAAACAGTTGGGGGCATAGTTTATGCACATAATACTAGTCAACATGCAAGCATCATGATCATAATTCCAAACACATAAATTCAAAGGTTTCCAACATGAAACTACATGGTACTACACACATACTATTTAATTCATATGAATTTTGCAATTAATAATGGATTAGAACCCAAATAAAATCATAATCATGAATACAATTTAACTCAACATCGAATTTAGGAAAACAATCATCTTAAAATTTTAAAAGAGGTTCTTGAACTCCAAGAGTGGAAGAAAACCCAAGGATGAACACCTAACATACCTTGATTGTTAATTTTGTGGATATTGAGGAGAGTTCTTGAGGCTTGATTCTTGAACTCGATGAAACTAGGGCTTGTTCTTGAGAGGATTTTGTTAAAAAGATGAGCAATTATGCTATTTGGGGATTTAATCTCGTGTTATGGAGCTATTGGGTGAAGGAAAAATGAACCATTTACCCTTAAAAATGTGAAACAAAACTGCAAAATTTACCCAGACTTGACTGGCCAGGGCGCCACGAGCTCTGGAACGCTGCTCTAGGTAGGGCGTCGCGGTCTGTATCACGGGCTCCCCCCAGCACCGGACTGGGCAGGGCACCGTGGGGTAATCGCCTCGAGCCACTATTTTGGAGTTTCAAACACGCCCTTACGCTTGTCCAAAAATTCTAAAACTCACCCGAGATATAGTTAACTTCACCGATCATGAATCAACTTAAAAACTAACTTTTTAAGGTCGGGAAGGTCGTAAATAAATTTCTCAAAGTTTGAGGGCTTTAGAAATGACTAAGTCCTAACACTTAGATGGAATTTTCTAAGTCTGGGACCTTTTTTGGATGCTTTAAGGGACTCAAACGATTAGGATTCTGTGAGGTCTTACTTTTAGCCTAATTAAGCTCATAAATTGTACATGAAAGGCCTAAGACCTCAAAAATTTAGCTAAGTGTTGAAGACTTAGTCTCATTTTTGGCCTCTAAACTTTGATGATTTTATTCTTGACCCTTCCGACCCCAAAAAGTTGATTTCTAGGTTAATTCGTGATCAGAGTTGTCTATAGTTCATTTTGGATGATTTTTGAATTTTTCAAACGATGTTTGAAGCATGTTTGAATAACCAAACTAGTGACCCAATATGATTACGTCGCGTTGGGCACTGCATTGGCCTCAGTAACGCGATGCGACGGCCATCGCATCGGTGAGTGATGCGATGCATTGGTCATCGAGACACTGGGTACATTTTCAGCCGATCTAATCCTAAGCCCAGGAGGGTATTTTTGTCCTTTCCCTCACTTTAACACAGTATTTAAGTCCCAAAACAGTATTTTTTCCCCTAAATTCATATTTCACTCAAAATCCAAAACATTTCTCTCAAAATCCAAAACATTTCTCTCAAAATCCAAAACATTTCTTCTCAAGAACACAAACCCTAGCCCTTCAAGCTTCAAGTTTAATTCTCAAGAAATCCCTAAACAACTTCCAAGAATTCATCAATTGAGGTATGTTAAGTGTTCATCCTTGGGTTCCTTCCACCCCTTGGAGTCCAAGAACTTTTTTCAAATCTTGAGTTATGAGTTTGCTTGATTTAGATCATATTATGTCCATGTATGTGTTGTAATTTGAGTGTCAAGTTATGAATATGTGAATTTCATGTGAAATAAACTAATGTGTATGTTGGTTGATGTAAGTATCATGTTGAATCCCCTAAATTGTGAATTAAATGGTGAAGTCATAATATGTTAGCATATTGATCATTCCCATGTACAAGGTTATGCCTTCCAAGTGTTTGATAAAATGACTAAATGAGTGAAAGTTAAATTGTTACTGTTTTCTATGCTTTATAATTTATGGTATGGTCCTATTGTTAATTATATTGATTCCTGGGGTTATGATACCCAAAATCTAGCTATTTACCAAGTTTACAGTAGTCCTAGAAAGGTCCTAGTTGAATCATGAGTGGTAGTACTCAAACATTTAACATAGTCAGTGTGAATTCAGTCAAGCCTAGCCCAGTTTAGTGCTCAGTGTCGGTTCAGTTGAAAGTAGGATTCAATATTGAGCGAACCCAGGGATGGGGGTATTCCTGCCAGTCTAGGGTGTGACCCTTAGTATCAATCCCTGAGTTACATAACTACGTAGCTAGCATAGGTAAATATGTCTTCCTGCTAGTCTAGGGTTGACATACATATTTACATCTCATAAGTCTTCCTTCCATATTAGGGTTGACCCAGCTATTGTTAGTAACTCGTGGAATGGTACTAAGACCCTTCTAACTAGGGTTACATATTGGACCCTAATCAGTCTATATTGGGGCACGTCAGTTAGATGAAAACTCCCACAGTTTCAGTTTCAGTACTCAGTTAAGAATTCAGTTCACTCTTGCTTGACCTTAGCATATAGTTTACCAAATATTTAACTATTAGATTTTAGTATCTTAGTTTACATACTACACCAGTACTTGTTTTATGTGTGATCATGCATCCTCGGCCTTTATAGTTTTCATGCATTCTTACTCAGTACCTCATGTTATACATTCATTTAGTTATTACTCATGAACATAAACCCGTGCATATCAGCCTAACCTCATTTAGCATACTAGTATATTCAAAAGTACTGATCGCATACTCTTTTCTTGGGCAATGATATCTTATATCATAGGTTCAGATGCTCAAATTCAAGATCGTATTTAGACTTTCCAGTGTGTTAGCAGCAACAACCATGGTGAGTCATCTTCCTTTTAGGACAAGTTAACTTATATTTAGTTATGTCAGTAGTTCATATGTTTAGTTAGTTAGAGTTAGTTGGGGGCTTGTCCCATAAACTCTACAGTCAGACAGTTAGAGGCTTTCAGACTAGTACAGACAGATGATCAGTTTTCAGTTGTGATCATCAGATATTTTATCAGTATCGCCAGTTTGATTTTAAGCATTTTAAACCATTACTTAGTATTGTTTTTAGTTGTTAAAACATTATGGAATCTCAGTTGAAATTCTGCATATGTTGTTTATCAGTTTTATTCAATACTCACAGTAGGTACCGGCTCATGGTTTAACTTGTGGTCTCACGGGATCATAAGCACCATGTGGCTTCCAGGGTGTACTCCCGAAGAGTTACAAAATGTTACTATTAGAAGCAAAACAGATGATCCAAATCTCCAACACTACATAAATGACAAATTTATTCCATCTTAGAGACTAAAGAATAGTTTAAGCAGGGACAATTTTCTTATGCGTTTGGTGTGCATTGAGTCATGCTTATTGTGTTACTAGCTCCTACATGTACAATGACAATAGATTTTCCAAATAGATACTAGTAAATATATAGTGCAGTACACATGTTACTGCATATTAGCAAACAGAACCACAACAAAAGAACAATTTTAATCAAACTAGAACACCATCAGCCATTCACCCTATAGAAAGAACAAAAGAGTTGGCTTTTTTTCCTTAATAAACATAATTTACCTAACAAATTTACCCTTAACAAAAGTTCTCCCTTTGTTGAGTTACCACATAGTCAAATAACTTGGTTCAGTGATATAGCGATCCAGCAACTTACTGTAGACAACTAGTAGGACCGTATCAATCTATGATCGCCACAAATTCAATCAAACCAAAGTAATTGCCACAACTAGAATGTACACAAACTAACAAATAACAACTATGCTTCGATCCAAAGCAAATTGGATCATCCATCTCTTAAGTCACTAGATTTAAGCTTGAATGTATACAAACTAGACTAACACAAAATCAACAATATTCTATATCACTAGTAAATAGGTAATCGATAAAATGGATGATCATCAAAAATATATATTAATGAAAATGAAGGGAAATAATTTTATAAGCTTATACTAACATGAAATTAACAAGATTCAACAGAAAACTAATAAAATGAATCATCAACGATATATTTTTTATAAACAAAATTTGACAATGTATCACAAATCTTATCTAGTTGTGTACTTTATGACCTAGGGAGGCCTTAATACAACATATAATTAGGATGTGACATACGTTGTTCATTTCATGCCAATGATTCTGGGTTCAAATCTTAGTGGATGGCAATAACATTAACTCTAGGCTATATCCTCTAAAATGTCAAAATGTGGAATTTAACACTCAACCCTATGGTAGTCAAGGATCTGTTATATAAATCCTCTATTCCATCCTATTCTCATGATTTATTTCATTGTGATATTGAATAACTTGTCTTTCAGTAAAAAGATATTACATCAATACATAATATATAGTAGCTTTATATTGTTTTGCTTAATTACATCAACTGAAAAGTAATCCATTTAAGAGGAACTCATGATCCATTCAAAATCAACCATTGTTAATTTTTGAAAGTTCTAAGAGAAAAAGAAGTACATAGAAATAAACCCAAGGTGATTTACCCCTTCTGCCTAAGATTTGGTGTTCAAAGTTGCCTAATAAATTTACTAGAATACACCTACAAAAGTAATTGTTTTAGTTGAGTAAGCAACACCCCCAAGAAATAAAGAAACTCTTGATGATTTAAATCAACCTGTAAGACCCCGTAAGATACTAAGCTCATTTCAGCTCACTCTTGCATGTAAAAGGGGTCCAAGACTTAGAATATTTTACAAAGTGTTGGGACTTAGTCATATCTAAAGCCCTCAAACTTCGATGAATTTATTCTCGATCTTCCTAACATCGAAAAGTTAGTTTTTAAGTTGATTCATGATCGGAGAAGTCAATAGTACATCTCGGGTAAGTTTTGAGATTTTTGGACAAGAGTAAGGTCATGTTTAGACTTCCAAAATAGTAGCGGAGGGTGATTATCCCATGGCGCATTGCCTAGTACGGTGCTAGGGGAGCCCACGATGGAGCCCGCGGTGCCCTGCCCAGTCCGGTCCATGCATTTTCTTCAGTTTTGTTCTACATTTTTAAGGGCAAATAGGTTATTTTCTATTCACCCAATAGGTCCATTACACGATTTTTAAGCCCCAAATAGCATATTTACTCATCTTTTTCACAAAATCTCTCAAGAACAAGCCCTAGTTTCTTTAAGTCCAAGTTTAAGTTCCAAGCAATCACCAACAACCCACACGAATTCAACTACTAAGGTATGTTAATTGTTCATACTTGGGTCCCTTCCAACCCTTGGAGTCCAAGAACCTTTTTGTCAAAGTTTGAGTAATGGGTTTTTTTGAGTTAGATCATATTGTGTCCATGTATGCATTGTAACATGAGTGTCAAGTTACGAATATGTGAATTTCATGTGAAATAGGATAATATGTATGTTGATTGATGTAAGTATCATGTTGAATCCCTAAATTGTGAATTAAATGTTGAAGTCATGGTGTTTTAGCATGTTGTACATTCCCATATAAAAGTTTATGCCTTTCAAGTGTTTGATAAAATGTCTAGATGAATGAGAGTTGAATTGTGACTATTTGATATGCCTTTAAATTTGTGGTATGGGACTATTGTCAATGATTCCAAGTCCTAGAGGTTATACTACCTGAAATTTAGCTGTTTACTTGGTTTTCATTTGTTATAGAAAGGTCTCAGTTGTATCAGAAGTAGTAATACTCAGTCAGTTAACATGGTCAATGCGAGTTTAGTCAAGCTTAGCCCAATCTAGTGATCAGTGTCGTTTTAGTTGGGAGTAGGATTTAGCACCGAGCAAACCTAGGAATGGGGGCATTCCTTCCAGCTTAGGGTATGACCCTTAGTAGCAGTCCCTGAGTTACAGAACTACGTAGTCAGCGTAGGTTGATATGTCTTCCTGCCAGTTTAGGGTTGACGTACATATATATATATATATATCCATGAGTCCCTACCAGATAAGGGTTGACCAACCCATTGTTAGTAACTCGTGGCATGGTACTAACACTCTTCCAAGTGGGGTTACAGGTTAAACCCCAACCAGTCTATATTGGGCATGTTGGTTAGATGAAAGCTCCTACAATTTCAGTTTCATCACTCTATCTAGAACTCAGTTCAGTCTTGCTCGATCATTGTATGTAATTTAATAGCTAATTAACTATTAGATTTCAATACCTTAGTTTACGGGCAATTTCATTACTTGTTTTATGCATGATCATGCATTCTCAGTCCTTATAGTTTTCATGCATTGTTACTCAGTACCTCATGTTATATATTCAGTTAGTTATTACTCATGAACATGACCATGCATATCAGCCTAACCTAATTTAGCATACAGTACATTCAAAAGTACTGACCACATACTCTTTTCTTGTGCTATGATGTCTTATATCATAGGTTCAGACGCTCGAATCTCTAATCGTACTTATACTTTCCATTGTATCAGTAACAGCAGCCGTAGTGAGTCCTCTTCCTTTGAGGAAGAGTTGTCTTATGTTCAGTTATGTCATTAGTTCAGTTATTTTGTTTTTCAAAGATAGTTGGGGGCTTGTCCTATCAACTCCACAGTCACACAGTTTAGAGGCTTTCAAACTAGTACAAACAATTAGTTAGTTTTTTAGTTGTTATTATTTGTTGTTTTATCAATATATTTCCAGATGTTTTAAACCATGATTTAGTATTGATTTTAGTTATTAAAACCTTATGGCATTTTAGTTGAAATTTCGCATATGTTGTTTATCAGTTTTATTTAGTGCTCACAGTAGGTACTAGTTGACGAGTTAGCTTGTGGTTTCATAGGACTGTAAGCACCGTGTGGCATCTATGGTATACTCCCGAGGCCTTACAAACTTGGTATCAGAGCCTAGATTTTTAAAGTGTCCTTGGGAGTCTACAAGCTGTATTGAGTAGAGTCTTTTGCATCTGTGTGAAGAGCACCACACTTATGGACAAGAGGCTACAAGATGTTTAGGAAATGTTTCCCTTCTTTCAGTGTCCATCTTGTGAGAATGAGCAGGAGCTCAAGTTAATCTGTCCATCTAATTCAACTTTTCCCTTCCGTGTATAGAATATGCCTCCCAGAAAGACTAACGGAAGAAGAATTGAAAACCATCTAGCACCTCCACCCATTCATGAAGATCCCCTGAATGAGCGTGTTTCTCATGTAGAGTTCAGAGTTTTATTCACCACTCTATATCACTCCGTAGCATCCCAAAATATGCGGCCAGCTGCTGTTCAGGCAAACCCAGTGGCCAATACTACCACAGCTAGGATTCAAGATTTCACCCGAATGAATCCTCCTTCATTTTTGAGATCTAAGTCTGATAAGGATCCTCAGGAATTCCTAGACATGGTGCAGTAGGTAACACACATTATGGGGGTGACTTCCAATGAGAGTGTTGAACTAGATGCTTACCAGTTACAAGATGTGGCTCATACTTAGTTTAAGTAGTGGAAAGGGGATAAAGGCACAGAGGATGGACCTATAGAGTAGGAGGAGTTTTCTACTGCCTTCTTAGATATATTATTCCCGTTGGATTTTAAGGAGGCCAAGGTGTTAAGAGTTTATTAATCTGAGACAGGGCAACATGAGTGTAAAAGAGTATTCCCTCAAGTTTACTCAGCTAACTAGGTATGTTCCTCATGTAATAGCTGGCAATAGGTCTAGGATGAGCAAGTTTGTATTTGGGGTATCTGATAGTGTGGTCAAGGAGTGTAGGACTACGATGTTGATTAAGGAACTAGACTTGTCTAGGCTTATGGTCCATGCATAGAAGATATAGAAAGAAAATATTAAGGAGAGAGAGGAAGAACAAGAGGGCTAGGATAAGTAGCTTTAATTTCACTCAGTAAAGTTAGAGGGTGGTAACCGTCCTCAGTTCCACCCAAAATATTCAGTCCCAGCTTCATCTTCGGCTAGTGCACCAATTTCCAAATTCAAGAATGACAACAAGGATAGAGTGCCAGGCTCTAAGTCTCGGGATAGTGTGAACAGTGCTCAAACAAATCCTCTTTGCCAGAAATATAGTAGAAACCATCAGGGTGTTTATAAAGCTGGCAGCAATGTATATTTTGGGTGTGGCAAGCTAGGTTATAAAATACAAAGAATGTACGCAGGCAGGTACGCAAAGTCAATATAATCATCCCTAGTTCAGTCTGATCGCCCATCTAAGCAAGGTGCCGTTTTCACTGTCACCAGTATGCAACGCCCAAATAGGATCTATGCACTTCAGCCCCGATAGGATCAGTAATGTTCTCCTGATGTAATTACTGGTACGTTGCAAGTCTTTCATTTACATTTTTATGCCTTACTTGACCTTGGAGATTCTCTTTCTTTTGTAACCCCTTATATAGTGGTCAACTTCGGAGTCAGTCCCAAAACCTTAATAGAGAATTTCTCAGTATCTACCCTAGTGGGTAATTCTATCATAGCCAAGCAAGTAATAAAAACTTCCCGGTAACAATGTCGCAGAAAGTCACATCAGTAGACCTTATAAATCTAGAAAAGATGGATTTTGACGTCACTCTCGACATGGATTGGCTTTATTCATGCTATGCTTTAGTTGATTGTAGAAATAAAACTATCTACTTCCAGTTCCCAAATAAACCAGTCCTGGAATGGAGGGGTAGTACCACAGCGCCTAGGGGTCAATTTCTTTCATACCTTAGAACAAGAAAAATGATATCCAAGAGATGTGTCTATCATCTTGTGCGAATAAAAGACTTTAATTTTGAGACTCCCAATCTTGAGTCAGTTCTAATAGCAAGGGAATTTCCAGAGGTGTTTCTCGAAGATCTTCCCGGAGTTCCTCCTAAAAGGGAAATCGACTTTGGGATAGACCTTCTCTCAAATACTTATCCCATCTCTATTCTGCCATATAGAATGGCTCCAGCTGAACTTAAAGAACTAAAAAATAGTTGAAAGATGTCTTGGATAAAGGATTCATCAATCCTAGCATCTCCCCATGGGGTGCACCATCCCTATTCGTGAGTAAAAAAGACAGTTCTCTTAGGATGTGCATCAAATACCACTAGTTGAACAAATTCACAATCAAGAATAAATGCCCACTTCCTAGAATAGATGAATTATTTGACCAACTACAGGGCGCTAGTTACTTTTCTAAGATAGACCTCAGATCCGACTATCATTATCTCAGAGTAAGAGAATATGACATACCAAAAATAACTTTCCGAACCCGGTATGGTCACTTCGAGTTTCTAATCATGTCTTTTGGTCTCACAAATTCTCCAGTAGCCTTTATGGACTTAATGAATCGAGTGTTCCAGTAGTACTTGGACATGTTTTTCATAGTCTTCATAGATGATATCCTTGTCTATTCCCGTAACCAAAAAAATCATGCAGACTACCTCAGAATAGTGTTACAGACTCTTCGAGCCTATCAGTTGTTCGCTAAATTTAATAAGTGCAAATTTTGGCTAAGATCAGTATCTTTTCTTATCCATATAGTTTCCAGTGATGGCATTAGAGTTGACACTCAAAAGATCGAAGCAATGAGAAACTGGACCAGACCCATTTTTCCATCAGATATCAAGAGTTTCTTGGGTTTGGAAAGATATTACCGATGGTTTGTTGAAGGGTTTTCATCTATTACATCCCCCATGTCCAGATTATCTCAGAACAAAGTCAAATTTTAGTGGTCAGATTCCTGTGAGAAGAGTTTTCAGGAGTTGAAGACTCGACTCACCTCAGCCACAGTCTTGGCGTTGCTCGATGGTTCAGAGGGGTTTGTAGTTTACTGTGATGCTTCTAAAGTTGGTTTGGGTTGTGTTTTGATGCAGAGGGGTAAGGTTATAGCCTATGTCTCTAGTCATCTTAAGCCCCATGAAAAGAATTACCCTACCTATGATCTTGAACTAGCAGCCATTGTGTTTTTCTTAAAGATTTGGAGGCACTATTTACATGGGGTGCATGTTGATGTGTTCACAAACCACAAGATCTTACAGTATATATTCTCGCAAAAAGATTTGAACTTATGCCAGAGGAAGTGGTTAGAGTTATTAAAAGATTTAAACATGAGTGTTCTGTATCATCCAGGCAAGGCCAATGTAGTGGCAGATGCACTCAGTAGATTATCCATGGGTAGTGTTACTTACGTCGAAAATGATAAGAAGAAGTTTGTTCAAGAAGTTCATCAGCTTGCCAAACTAGGCGTCCGTTTGGTTGATTCAACCGAGGGTAGTGTGTGGGTGCAAAATAGTTAGGAATCCTCTTTGGTTGTTGAAGTGAAAGAAAAGCAGGATATGGATTCAAGTTTGGTTTGGTTGAAGGAGTCTGTCAGATATCATAAAGTAGAGGTTTTCACCCAAGGGGGATGGTGTGTTGCATTGCCAGGGTAGGCATTGTGTGTCGTGTGTAGATGAGTTGAGATAGCGGATTCTTACAGAAGCGCATGGTGCACGTTACTCTATTCACCCAGGGGCCACTAAAATGTACTGCTATCTGTGGGAAATCTATTAGTGAACTGGTATGAAGAAGGATATTGTGAAGTTTGTAGCTAAGTGCTTTATCTATCAACTGGTTAAGGTTGAGAACCAAAAGCCTAGTGGTTATATGAAAGAGTTTTATATTCCCACTTGAAAGTGGGAAGAAGTGAACATGGACTTTGTGACGGGTTTGCCTCGTACTCATTGTCATCATGATTTGATTTGGGTTATTGTGGACATGATGACCAAATCAGCCTATTTCTTGCTAGTCCATACTTCTTATTCAATCGAGGACTATGCTAAGCTCTACCTTAGAGAGTTGATTAGGTTTTTTGGATTTTCATTGTCCATCATTTAAGATAGAGGTACTCAGTTTACCTCTCATTTTTGGAAGTCTTTCCAAAAGGGTCTTGGTACCCAAGTTCACCTCAGTACAGCCATTCACCCTCAGATGGATGGTCAAGCAAAGAGGACCATGGAAACCCTAGAAGATATGTTAAGAGCGTGTGTCCTCGATTTTAAAGGTAGTTTAGATAATCACTTACCTTTGATAGAGTTCGCATATAATAATAGCTATCATTCCACTCTTTAGATGGCTTTTTTAGGATCTTTATGGAAGGAAGTTTAGATCTCCAATTGGTTGGTTCGGTGTAGGGGATGCCGCATTGATAGGGCCTTATTTAGTATTTGATCCTTAGAGAAGGTTTGGTTTATTAGAGAAAGGCTTAAGACAACCCAAAGCCGATAGAAATCTTATATGGATGTGCAGAAAAAAGATCTCGAGTTTGAGATTGGGGATTTTGTGTATCTGAAGATCTCTCCCGTGAAGGGAGTAAAGAGTTTTGGCAAGAAGGGGAAGCTCAGTCCCCGATATGTTGGCCCTTACAGGATCTTGATTCACTATGGGAAGGTAGCATATGAACTTGAGTTGCCTGCAGACTTAGCTTTAGTGCACTCAGTATTTCACGTCTCATTGCTAAAGAATTTTATTGGTGACCCAACGGTTGTAGTCCCCTTAGAATGTGTAGATATCCAAAACAGTCTCTCTTACGAAGAAATGCCAGTCGAAGTTCTTGACTGTTAGATTCGCAGACTAAGAACAAAGAAGTTCCCTTGGTCAAAGTCCTTTGGTGAAACCAGTCCGTTAAAGGATCCACTTGGGAAGCAGAAGTAGACATGCCGACCAAGTACCCTCATATCTTCTCTGCAGACTCAGACTCAGCCTAATTTAACAGTCTTCCTTAGATTTATTCTACTTCATACTCAATTCAGTTGCATATCATTCTCATGGCGTTATGCATTCACGAATTAGATCACTTATGTAATTTTATTCTCAGTATATATATTCGGCATGTAACCTCAATTCTTTAGTGTTCTCATCTTAACCATCCTCATTCGAGGACGAATGTTCCCAAGGGAGAGATATTGTAAGACCTCATAAGATCCTAAGCTTATTTCACCTCACTCTTGTATGTAAAAGGGGTCCAAGACTTAGAATATTTTACTAAGTGTTGGGACTTAGTCCTTTCTAAAGCTCACAAACATCGATGAATTTATTCTTGACCTTTCCGATAATAGAAAGTTAGTTTTTAAGTTGATTCATGATCGAGGAAGTCAATAGTATACCTCGGGTGAGTTTCGGGATTTTCAGACAAGCGTAAGGGAGTATTTGGACTTCCAAAATTGTAGCGGAGGGATATTAGCCAGTGGCTCCCTGCCCAGTCCAGTGCTGGGGAAGCCCGCGATGGAGCCCACGGCGCCCTCTCCAGAGTGGCGCTCTGGAGCCCGCAGCACCCTACTCAGTTCGGTCCATGTATTTTCTTCAGTTTTGTTCTGCATTTTTAAGGGCAAATGGATCATTTTTTCCTTCACCCAATAGGTCCATAATATGGGATTAAAGCCCCAAATAGCATATTTACTTATCTTTTTTACAAATTCTCTCAAGAACAAGCCCTAGTTTCTTCAAGTCCAAGTTAAAGTTCCAATCAATCACTAACAACCCACACGAATTCAACTACTAAAGTATGTTAAGTGTTCATCCTTGGGTCCCTTCCAACCCTTGGAGTACAAGGACCATTTTTTCAAAGTTTGAGTATTGGGTTTTCTTGATTTAGATCATATTGTCCCCATGTATGTGTTGTAATTTGAGTGTCAAGTTATGAATATATGAGTTTCATGTGAAATAAGCTAATGCGTATGTTGATTGATGTAAGTATCATGTTGAACCCCCAAATTATGAATTGAATCTTGAAGTCATGGTGTTTTAGCATGTTGTACATTCCCATATTCAAGGTTATGGCTTTCAAGTGTTTGATAAAATGTCTAGATGAGTGAGAGTTGAATTGTGACTATTTTTTGTGCCTTTAAATTTGTGGTATGGTCCTATTGTCAATGATATTGAGTCCTGGGGGTTATAATACCCTCAATTTAGCTATTTACTTAGTTTTCATTAGTTATGGAAAAGTCTAAGTTGTATCAGAAGTAGTAATACTCAGTCAGTTAACACGGTCAATGCGAGTTCAGTCAAGCTTAGCCCTGTCTAGTGATCAGTGTCATTTCAGTTGGGAGTAGGATTCAACACCAAGCGAACCCAGGGATGGGGGCATTCCTTCCATCTTAGGGTGTGAACCTTAGTAGCAGTCCCTGAGTTACAAAACTACGTAGCTAGCGTAGGTTGATATGTCCTCCTGACAGTTTAGGGTTGACGTACATATATATATATATCATGAGTCTTCCTGATAGATTAGGGTTGACCCAACCATTGTTATTAACCCGTGGCATGGTACTAACACCCTTCCAACTGGGTTACAGGTTGGACCCAAACAAGTCTATATTAGGTCATGTCGGTTAGATGAAAGCTCCACAGTTTCGATTTCAGCACTCAGTTCAAAACTCAGTTCAGTCTTGCTTGACCATAGCATGTAATTTACCAGCTAATTAACTATCAAATTTTAGTACCTTAATTTACGGGCTAATTCAGTACTTGTTTTATGTATGGTCTTGCATTCTCAGTCCTTACCGTTTTCATGCATTGCTACTCAGTACCTCATGTTATACATTCAGTCAGTTATTACTCATTAACATGAACCAGTGCACATCAATTATTAAACTAAGTGGCATGTTGTTGTTAGCATCTTTCATCCAAAGAATATTATGTAAGAACCAAACCAAGCACAATGATTGCTTGTGCTTCTTTGAAAGTCATTTACCTTACAATGCTTCTATCAAATTTTTATTTTTAAAGCTTGGACCAACAAAGAACATCAAGTCATCACCATCACTTGACTTGACTTTGCTTTTTTTTGGGTATGCAAGGTGTGCTTTTTTTATTAGAATAGGTATAAGTTGAGAAAGAGAAGGAGGATAACATTTTAGTCCAGTAACTATGGCAAAATCCTTCCAACCAAAACAAACAGGCATGCCACAGTAATTTATCAACATCTCATCCATATTATCTTTATTTTCATAGATAAATCTACGCTTGAGAAGATCATATACCAGGGTTATTTGGAAACGAGCATTATTGTCCTCTGACAAATCAAGATATTTCCCAAAGCAACTTTCCCTGAAATAAGCATTCAATTTTTAGTCTCAAAGTTTTTTCTGAAGGTGTCATGGCTGACTTAACCACAAAATCACCAATTAAATATATTGCATCATCACACTGCATTCTCACAGAATAACCATCAATGCTGAAGTTTTTGCAAACTCTTCAGTGCAAGGACTATTAGTATTTGGATCATCCCTTTTGAAACATTCCTCATCCCCAGGTTCATTATCTTCTGCTTCTAATTGAGATATCACTTGTATAGCAAGCTCATTGAGTGGTGAATGTAGCCTAGTTGTTTCACTTATCCCTTTACTTAGATTTGATTCGCTTACTTTTTTTTGGGGAGCTATATTATCTAAATATAACAGAAAAATAAAAAATATTATAATTGATTAATGCATCGTTAGAAAAAGGATAACAGTAAATCTAACATGCACAACAAAGTAAAACAATAATTTCAACAGATTACACATCTATTGTAATAGGTGGGTTATCTTTTGTAAATTATAACTAACCTGTTGCAATGGATGAGTAATCTATTGGAAACAATTAAAACAGTTTCAAAAATATTGTGATTACTTCTAACAGATCACTCATCTGTTGAAACAGATGACTGGTGTATGCAAAAGATCATTCTTCTTTTGTATCATATGAATGATCTGTTTAAACTACTATAAACTATTAATATTGTTTAGATTTCTTCCAACAAAAGGGTCATCTATCCCAATAGATGAATGATCTATTGGAAGAAATCAAAGTCTTAGACATGTCATCTTATTGGAATAGTTGATAAAATTTCATCCAACAGATAGTTCATCTGTTGCATCAGATGGTTTATCTGTTGGATCAGATGGTTAATCTATTGCAGTATATAACTAATATGTTGCAACGGATGAGTAATCTGTTGGAAACAATTAAAAAAATATAATACTATTGTGATATCTTCCAACAGATCACTCATTTGTTGAAATTGATAACTAGTTTGTGCAACAGATCATTCATCTATTGCAACATATGAGTGATCAATTTCACATACCAGTCATCTGTTTTAATAGATGAGTGATCTATTGGAAGAAATCTTTATTGGAATTATTGCCAACTGCCAATATTGTTTAGTTTTCTTCCAATAGAGGGGTCATCTGTCGCAACAAATTAATGATATATTGGAAGAAATCAAAGACCTGGACATGTCATCTATTGGAATAGTTTATAGGATTTCATCCAACAGATGGTTAATCTGTTGCATCAGATGGTAAATCTATTGCAGAAAAAATAATATCAAGATTTTGTTCAATAGAACAACAACAATATCTCCATTTAATATCAAATACACCATTTGTATCAAGAACAACAACAAATCAGCCTAGCAACACCAACACAACACACGGAACACACACACCAAGAACATCAACAGTGACCAAAAACACCAACATTGTTGTTTTGTCTGTACAAACACAAACAATAAAAAGCAAATTTTAGAAAACTCAACAAA
The DNA here is from genome assembly GCA_030864215.1 of Capsicum pubescens. Taxonomy (NCBI): domain Eukaryota; kingdom Viridiplantae; phylum Streptophyta; class Magnoliopsida; order Solanales; family Solanaceae; genus Capsicum; species Capsicum pubescens. Next base: position 253,427,493 of record CM061549.1, read on the forward strand.
TACCAACAAATCGAATCAACACTTCGACGGCAAGAACTAAAATAACAACAAAAAATCATATTTCACTCTGAAAAGAGAAAAGAAGAAATACCAGAAATTAGGATTTTCTGCAGTCCTGATCATTTCAAATTTAAGCAACAAATATTGAAATTGTTAATCAATACTAGAAGAAAAGTTGGCTCAAGTTTCTCTTTTTCTTCATAACTAAAAATCCCTAATTTTTTACTTGTGAAAGAAGAAAAGAGACGATGAAGAACTTGAAGTTGTTGTCGCCGGAGAGCAATTTTGTCATGTCGATTGACGGTTGAAAGTTAAAAAGGTACTCGAAGACCAACTATTTGTCGCCGGATATTAAAGTCGCCAGAAAATTGAAGGGAGAAATTTGCAGAATTGTTGGTTGGGAGAAGTTTGAGAGAAACTATCGAGAGAGAGACGGTTGATTTGGAGAGAAGAGGGGTGTGGGTTGATTTGTATTTTTGAAAAGATTAGACAGTTTTAAAAATATTAATCAAGTCCACAATTAATTTAATCAAATTTCCTAATTATGTTTGACCCTTTAAGTTAGTGAATGTCACCAATACCACATTCAAGACTTGAAAACACCTATCCTTCAATTTTCTCTTAAAACTTTAAACCCCCCGTCTTATGACTTGAGTTATAAAAGGAAAATTCAATCCATATTTTATGGTGTATTTAATTAACCACACATTCGAGGGCCAAAAGAACTTTGAATGAGATTTAACTAATGGGTCGAAAGATTTTAGTATATATATTGAATACATCATTTTGCATGTTTAGGCATTCATATGAATTTTTTATATGAAGACCCCATTGCATTACTCCCTCCTTGGAAGAACAACTCACGTCTCCTTTATCAATTGAATTAATTTCATATATCAAACGTTAGCATTAAATTAAAATCAAAATTATTTCCTCCTTGTCTGTTAAGGAATTAGGATTTAAGTAGAGTATTACACTGAATAGGCAATTTTTTCCCCTTATTATTAATTTGTGGGATTTGAACCTAGCCTAGTTGAGTTCTATATTTGATTCAACAAGCATTTTATACCATTTAATGGTGTAACTTGAGCATATCATAACCCTCTTCATTTTTTTAGTGAATTTGAAGTCAAAAGGAGAATGATTATGTCAAAAAAGGAAAAGAAAAGAGAGTATGCAAGAAGGGCTTGGGTATAAGGATAAGGGATAATTAATCTCGAGATTAATTTTCGGATGAATTTATCCCATGTTGGTGATAAAGTCGTGGAATAACTTATTTTGTAATTAATTATTTATTCCAAAATTACAGTATTATTTTTATTCCACGTTTAGGATGGAATAATAGTCCTGAAATAATTTATTCTCCAACGAGATAAATAATTATTCTTCAGTTATAGTGGTAACTCATAGAGGGGTGGTACTTGTAAGTTGTAACGCTTACGATAGTCTGTTTGAGATAATTGGACTATTTATATGCAACAGGAACGTACATTACTGGATTATTGATATAGAGATGAGATTTTTCAAGTTACATATTGTGGAGATTGTGTTTCCCAACTTTTTTGGTTTAGGGACGACAAATACTTAGTTAATCTCTACCTTCATCTATGTAATTTCTAAATTTGTGAGCCAAATATTCCAAAGATAAAGAAATTAGCCCACTCCAAGTGATAAAAGAATTGAAAGATCGAAACCAAAAAGAAAAAAAAAAAAAGAATTGAAAGATTGATGATTTGAATTTTTCAGTTTATCAACTTGATTAATTACCTCATAAATGCCTAGGGCATTATAGGATCACAAAAAATTATTTGGGCTCTTATCAAGATGTATTATTAACAGCTTGTTAGTATGGTTGTTATCTATTATATTGTATCGTGTAGTTGGTTTATATATAATACTTTTGTTGATTGTTACTTAAATTTTATTGTATTATATCGTATCGTTAAATCCATTGTTATGTAACAACGGAAAATCTCATTTGATGTAACCGTCAATTTGGTGCAATGGAGTCATTTACCTTATTTTATTTTCTCATGTTGTTTTTGCCTATTGTATTTATCCTTTACTGTACCTTTTTATAATATCTTTACGTCATACTCCACTTTTCTTATAAATTTATCGTTTAAATTATTGATGTGTGATATTATGTAACAATGTAACTGAAAACAATATGATCTATTCAAACGGTGTATTTATCATCGCAATAGAGTTCACTAAATACAATACGATAAAACACAATTTGCCCACGTCTATATTAATTCCTGTTGAGTTAATTTGGTAATTGTAGAATAGCTAAGGATGTGATTATGGTAGTATAGCCACAATAAATATTTGATCTTGTTGTCCGCCCTAACTTTCTAGACTCAGAAAAATATGATTAATAGATGTTTGTAACTGTCATAAACTCCAGAAACCTTCGTAGAGGTAATAATGGACATATTTGGGAGATGACTATTTATTCTTACAAGTGGTAGAAGCCCCAAATGAAATTGCTTCGATTTCAAGTAATGATTTGTTTCGATAGTTTAATATACTTCGACGTAACATGCATGGTCGGAGATATACTATTATGTGAGGATTTTGCCATATTGGAAAAAAAAGGTTTTCCACCCCCACAAGTTTAATCTTTAAATTATCAATTATAACCTTCTATTAAAGGTATAAAACTCTAAAAGTTCATTTGATATGCGAGATAACCTTTAAATTATCAATTATAACGTTCTATTAAAAGTATGAAACTCTAAAAGTTCATTTGATATGCGAGATAAGGTGGGAAATTTCAGTATTAAAAAAAGATTTATACTGTGTTTAGTCAACGGTATAAATTTATAGCGTCTACCAAATGAGGTATAAATCTTGTATAAATAACATAAATACCAACCCTTTTGGAAGTAATTACACTCTCTCCCACTTTTTAAATTATTTTACTCAGAGGCGGATCCAGGATCCGGACTCTCTGGGTGCCAAGCAAACTTATCGATTAAATTAATCAGATTATTTATTTTTTAATCTATAGAACAATTAACCAACCAATTAATAAAAAAGAACAATAATAAAATAACAAAACTTAATTTTCAATAATATTACTAATATCATAATATAATATCCATAATTCATTACAATTGTCCACGACGAGTTTTCATATTCTGAAAACGATCAATGATGACATCATTACTTACATTTGCAAATACATCACGCTCTATGTAACATACTAAACAATCATTTAAATATTGATCACCAATACTATTTCGCACTTCATTTTTTATGTGCTTCATGGAGGAGAATGCTCTTTCCACAGTTGTTGTAGCAACGGGTAAAATTAGAGTCAACTTCACAAGTAAATAAACAAGCGAATAAGTTTCCACAAGATTTGCCTCAACTAATGCCTTTGCCAAGTCACGAATTCCTTGCAAGTTAGAGAATTTGAAATTACCACCTCGCATATGAATTATGAAAGTATTAAGTTGGTAACTTAAATCTCGAAGCTTTCCATCATCAAACTCATTTGGATAACACTTCGCTAAAGTCATGATTCTATCTTTGCCAAAGTTAGAGAAAAAATTGACAGGATTCAAAATGCCCATCCCAAGAAGCAAATCACTATCCACTACATCAAAACGATCATTAAGCTCTTGAAGTTGCACATCAATGACAGCACAAAAGATTTCAACACACAAATGGTGTGAATAACAAACATCCAAACACTAATGCTTTGACTTTCCAGGAAAAATAAGGCTCATCTAATTTGGGAATTAAGATACCATGTGAATCACAAAATGAAGAAACATCATCCAACAAAGATTCCCACCTATTTTCTTCATATCTTGCAAACTTTTCTTTGAGATGCTAAGAAACTCCACGACATTAACAATATCTTGATCTTTTTTTTGTAAAATTTTGCTCAACTCATTTGACATGGCCAACACTTTCAACATCAAGTGAAGCATAAAAACAAATTTGAATGTTTTGACCTTTGTCAAAAGATATTCCGCTTGATTTCTATCACTTGAGGTAGAACCTTCAATTTCAATCACTTCAAGCACATGAACAATATATGAGAAAATAACAAGAAAGTTATTCAATGTTTTGAAATATGATCCCCAGTGAGTATCACCCGATCTTTAAAACCCACGTTCTTGATGTAATCCTTGTGCGATATGAGCTTCACAGAACTCAAGTAATTGCTTCAAATTATTGGCTTGGTGATGACGAAGTAAATCTCTACGCTTAAAAGATCCTCCAACAACATTCAACACATTAGTAACATGATCAAAAAAGTCTTCAACTTCCAAATATTTTTTAGCAATAGCAACAAGTGTTAATTGCAATTGATGTGCAAAATAATGAATATAATATATCGAAGGACTATATTTCATTATTAAAGTTTTGAGACCATTTATCTATCCTTTCATATTACTATCTCCATCATAACCTTGTCCACGTATTTTGGATGGACTTAGTGAGTGATCGGAAAGCAAAGAATAAATTTTTTTCTTCAATGAGCATGTTGATGTATCACTAATATGGATAAAACCGATAAATCGTTCTACAACTTCACCATTCTTATCAACATACCTCAAAACAAGAGCCATTTGTTCTTGTGTGAGATGTCTTTGGATTCATCAACTAATATCCCAAAGTAATCTCCATTCAAGTCTTCAATTATAACTGTCAATGTTTCTTTCGCACAAGCATTGACAATATCCTTTTGAATCATAGGACAAGTCAAAGTATCATTTTGTGGAGCTTTTTCTAATATCACTTTTCCCACATCCGGATGTTTATCTCCATGCCACCGCAAAAATCCTAAGAATTAGCCTTGATTAGTTGAAGATTCACTTTCATCGTGACCTCAAAAAGGCAATCCATGATACAAAAGAAGTCTTTCCACATCAATTGAAGCTTCCAAACGAATTCGGTACTTACTTTTTGCCTTTTGAGAATGTTTGTCAAGAACAACTTGAATTGATCGACGATGATTTGACAAATCTAGCATCTTATTTTAACATTTGTGGTGAACACTGTTAACGTTACCGACATGTAAACGAAATCTTTCAAGAGCCTTATTTCAACCCCTAAAATCCTTTGATGCATAAAAATCACCCGTAGTTTCATGAACAAATTTATTTTTGAACAAATAGCAACAAAGACAATATACGGCATCTTTCTCCACACTATACTCCAACCAAGTCGAAGGTGAACCTTTAAACCAACTTGAAGCAAATTGACGCATTCTACCTCCTATTTCACTTGAAGGATATGGTTTCAAGACAGGTTGACAAGACACTTTTTCAATATAATATTTTCTCACTTCATCTCATATTCGAGGATCATAATAAAAAATAGGTCTTTTTTCTCCCGGATCGGCTTTAAGTGAATCCAAATCGAGGTCGGTTATAAGACAAGAACGATTGACATTGACATGACTAGAACTTGATTGAGAATAATTAACCTTCTTGAAAAAATTCTCCATCTCAATTCACAAAATTAGAACACTTTCTCCTAAATCAAGATAATTTTAAATTTGAATTTCTAGACTCAAGAAACAGAAAAAAAATAATATTTCAAAAAAACTTACAAAGAGAACAAGCAACAAGTAAAGAGAGAGAGCAAGCAGCAGCAGCCAGCAGCAGGAAACCTCAAGAACAAGAGTCAATGTTTTGATTTGGTCCTTTGGAAATAGGGTTTTTGTTTTAATTTTAATGAGATATATTTGATTATACCTTTTAAATAATTAAATTAAAAAAAAGTTAAAAAATAATATTACTTTTATACAAAAGTCAACTAAGAAATACGTTTGTTCCCTGTTTTAATGAAAACTATTGAGTGAAGTATGTCTGTTGGCTGTTGCTTTGTTTTAATGAAACAGTTATTAGAAAAAATAATTAAAAAAAACAAATGTTGCTTGCCAGGATCGAACACATAACCTTGGGACTACAAAAGCAACATTTTTTCACTTGCACTAGGTAGTGCTCTATTATTGCGAGTGACATAATTAATATTTAACTATATCTGTATATATATACAATTATATATATAGAGTTTCCACCGAAGTTTGCAGGTGGCGTGCCACCCCTAGGGTCCTTAATAGATCCACCCCTGATTTTACTCTCTCTTCCTATTAATATATACATGACATAGCCGACATATACATAGCATTCTGTGTATATATTGAGATTTTTATAATATGTTTAGGAAGTTGGGATTTTTTGTAATATTGAAAACATAAGTTGTGTATTTGTATAATTTTTAGATAAATCTTATCCAAAATATCCTACCTTTTCCCGTCCTGTTGACATGGACATTGGGCCGCCTATCACAGGCCCACCAGATTAAGATTGGACCATTTTTTATCTTTTTTATATTTGAGCATTTGTAATAAAAAGGACCCGGATGGAATCTTCTACATACAAGAAATAAAAATATCTTTTCACTTTATCTTTTGTCTCTTGTCTTCATTTCACTCTCTTACAGTATAGTGTCAAATGGTACAAAATCCATGGCGATTTCCTTATTTTCCTCTTCTAACATGGTATCAGAGTTTAAAATCGAGTAGATCTCACTCTTAGCTATCGACCGATCCTACCCTCGAAGTATTTCTTCAACATTTTTTCCAGCAACTTTTCATCTTCTTCGATGGTTTTCAAGATTTTTCAGTGAGAATTTTCCATATTTTTTGCATAAGGCTTTACTTCTTCAGGTAATCGAAGAAGAACGGTAAAATTTATCCTATTTCTCGACTTACGGTGTTATCGATTCTCAATTCTCGACTTGTGGTATTATCGATTAGTCCCCATCTGTTACTATTGGCGGTTGTTACTGTTGTTGTATTGCCGATATATTTTTGATCTGTTGTTGCTGAAATATTGTTGATGTGTTGTTGGTATATTAGTTGAGTGTCTAGCTTGCTTTTGTGTTGGTGTTTTATAGCATTTTGTTGTAATTTTTTAAATCTAAACTTCTAAAACTGCTTCTTATGACGACCGATGCTACGTCCAGTGATCCTTTTAATAGTAATGGAGGTTTTACACCTTTTTTGATAGATATATCTCATCCTTTTTACATTCACCCTTCGGATAACCCTAATACCCCTTTAGTCTCTCCTCATTCGATGGGAATGGTTTCGTTGTTTGAAGGAGATAGATGTATGTTGCTTTGTCAGCTAAAAATAAGCTTGGGGTTATTACAGGAAGGAATCCTCAACCTTCTGAGAATTTCCCGTATACTCTGGTTGGGAAAGGTGTAATGATATGCTTATTGCCTGGATAACCAATTTTCTATCTAGAAATATTGCTCTTAGCTTGATGGGGTACAACACTGCCACGGATATTTGGAAGGACCTAAATGAGCTATTTGGTCAATCTAATGGGTCTAAGTACATCCAAATTCAATGAGAAATCAGTGTCACTACCTAAGAAATCTTCAAATATAGCAACTTATTTCACCAAATTGAGAAGTCTATGGGATGAATTCATACTTCTTATGTGGGTCCTACTTGCACTTGTGGTGCTCTACCAAAACTTTTGGAGGAACAACAACTTTTTTAGTTCTTAAGTAGGCTAAATAAGTGTTATTCTTCAAGAAAAAACAATATCTTAATGATGTCCCTATTACCCTCCATCAGTAGAGTCTATTCTATGCTACAACATGATGAACACCAAAAGAAAAACTCTCTAGTTATCCCAATTTTTTCCAATGATTCTGCTTCATTCATTGCTTCTGCTGGATCCTCTAATCAATATAGAAGAAGGTCTCATCCTGGTTACAATCAGAAATTCACATTTGATCCCAGGAAAGAGACCTTTAATTCTAACTACAAAGTTCAGTTTGACATCAAGAAGGGCAATACTACCACTGATTATTGCAAATAATATAGAAGATCTGGCCATATAGTTGATAATTATTACAGATTACATAGTTTTCCTGTAGATTTTAGATTTCAAGTTCACAAAGAACAAGTAGGGTACTGCTTCTTGTGTACAGAATACACAAACTGCTACTGAATCAGGGTCATCTTCTTATATTCCTCCTAGTTTTAATAATGACCAGTACCAACATTATCAACATCTTTTGGAGCCTTCAACATACCACTACTCTTACTGGTGGAATTATTGATGAAAATGTTGTTTTTACTGCCCTTGCAGGTTTGTTTAACAGATCTATTTTTGATAATATCGGCCCATATGTATGTGCTACTTCTCAGTAGCTCTAATTTTTGGATCCTAGATTCAAGGAAAACTAATCGCATGACCCCACGCAAATATCTTCTATATAATATACAACCCTTAGCTAAACCCTAGATAATCACTTTGTCAAATGGTTACAAAGTCAAGGTCATCTCTACTGGATCTTTTCAATTCAGACATGATGTGACCTTACACAATATACTTCTTGTTCCTTCTTTTAAATTTAACTTGGTTTCTATTCACAATTTACTAGTTTAGCTTCAGTATTATGCTATATTTACTATTTTGCTTGTTTTTACAGGGCCTTTCTCTGAAGCGGACACTGGAGATTAGTAGAGTTGGAAATGGATTATATTTCCTACATCATGCTTCATCCTCTACATTAGACACATCTCTTTTTACTTCTATTTTTCCTATATTTTCTTATTCCTATGAATCTCAAGTTCCCTTTAGTGTTGAATTTTCCATTCCATCTTCTGTTGCAACTGTTTTCCCTTCTCCTGTCAATTTTTCTTGTAATACACAGATTCTTTGTACTATGAGTGTTCCTGTTACTAATAAAATTAATGTTTTCAAGCATCAAAGGCTTGGTAACTTACCTTTTCAGTAAATGAAATCTATTTCTAACTTACCTGATCAACTTTCTACTAAACAGAATCTTTTATTCTCCATTTGTCCCATGGCTAGGCAGTAAAGATCTTCCTTTCCTTTAAGTTCCATTAAGTCAATTTTACCATTTTAATTGGTTCATGTTGACATATGGGGACCATACAACACCAAAATATATAACCACTACAGATATTTGCCCACTTGGACTCTTCTCCTATCTTGCAAAGGTAATGCCTTATATGTTTTAAAGGCTTTTGTTTCCATGGTAAAGACCTATTTTTACTATCCTATCCAAACTTTCAGATCCAATAATACTCTTGAATTGGGGGTAGTCATCTTTGTCAATAGTTTTTTAATGTTCATGGGATACTCCATCAAACTACCATTCCTCATACTCCTCAAAAGAATGGAGTTGTTGAGGGGAAACACAAATACCTCTTGAAAGTGTCTAGATCTCTTTTATTTCAATCTAATCTACCTTAAAATTATTAGGGTAAATGTGTCTTGAATGCCACCTACCTTATTAATAGATTACCCTTCCCTCGTTTACACAATATTTCTCCACTTGAGAAGATTTCTAATGCTCCTTCTTCCTACAACCACTTGAAATCTTTTGGATATCTTTGTGTTGCTGCATCTCCTAAACATGGTAGAGATAAATTTCAATCTAGATGCATTTCAGATATTTTTTTTGGGGTACCCACCTGGCAAGAAGGCTTACAAACTACTAGACCTCAATTTTTCTTCTATTTTCTACTCCAGGGATGTTGTGTTCCATGAACACATTTTCCTTTTTAATCTTCTAATTTTTACAGTTCACTAACATTTCCTCCTTTACTTTTCATTGACACTCTTGATTCTCCACCTCCTAACCCCAATCTGTTACCTATTTCCCCTACAGCCCCTGCTGCTCTTTTGCCCCAGTTCCTGTCCCTACCTCACCTGCTTCAAGTTCCACCAGAACACCCACTAGAGTTACCCGAAAACCTTTCTATTTTTCTTATTATATTTGTAGCTCAGTCTTCTCTATCCCTGCATTTACTATTTTTGTGGTTTCCCCTACTAAGGCTCACATTCATAAGCCCCAATTTTTTTATCAAGATACTTCACATCTTGCTTTGCAAGCGGCCATGCTATAAGAGTTTCAAGCTCTTGAGAAGAATAATACTTGGGACATTGTTCCCTTTCCACCCCACAAGAAAGTTATCCTATGCAAATGGATTTATAAAATCAAACAAAGGTCTGGTGGTTTCATCGAGCATTACAAAGCTAGACTTGTCATACATGGGAATACTCAAAAGGAAGGTATTGACTATAATGAGACCTTCTCCCCTATTGTTAAACTCACAACTATTAAATGCTTTTTGACCTTAGCTATTAAAAGAGGTTGGACTGTTTTTCAACTTGATGTTAACAATGTTTTCCTCTATGGTACTCTTGAGGAGGGGGTTTACATGAAAATTCCATTGGATCTTTATATTTTTTTCATCTTCTTTTGTTGCCCCCTTGGCGTGTAGACTCAAAAAGTCACTTTATGGACTTAAGCAAGCCTCTCGTCAGTGGTTTTCTAGGTTATCCGAAGCCTTACTTTCCAAAGTTTTCTCTTATAGTAAAAATGATTATTCCCTTTTCACCAAGGGTTCTTCTGATTCTTTGATTGTCATTGTTGTATATGTTGATGATATCCTCCTAGTGGGCGCTGATATTTCACAGTTGAAAACCTTGAAATTCTTTTTGGATACTGAGTTTAAGATAAAGGATTTGGGTAATGTTCATTATTTTTTTGGACTGGAAATTGATGTTGTTGTTGCTGGTTTTCTGGTCAGTCAACGCAAGCACACTTCTGATCTACTTACAGAATTTCGTTTCCATAATTATGGGCTTGTTTCCACCCCTCTTGATTCTTCTATTAAGTTACTCGTTGACATGGGTGTTGATCCTACTGATGCTACTTTGTATAGACGTATTGCTGGAAAATTGAACTTTTTGCAACATACACGCCTTGATATTTCTTTTTCCGTTCAGAACCTCGGTCAATTTTTGAGTAAACCTCAAATTCCTCACGTGATGGTTGTTAGACGTGTTCTTCGCTACCTTCTTAATTCCCCTGATCAAGGTATTTTGCAGTCTAGTTCTTCTGATTTTTTCATTGTTGCATATTTTAATTCTGAGTGGGCCAGTTGTGCCAATTCTCAAAAATTTGTGAATGACTTTTATATCACATTGGATGGGAGTCCAATTTTTTGTAAAAGCAAGAAGTAGCCAACCATTTGTTTATCCTCTGCCAAGGCTGAATATCATGCCCTTCGTAAGGTCGCTGCTGAGCTTTCTTGGCTTAAACGTCGCCTTGGTGATCTTGGCCTTTTGGTTTGTTATCTAATTCCTGTATTTTGTGATTCCCAGGCTACAATACACATTGCAAAGAATGTGTTTTTTCACGAAAGGGCAAAGCACATAGACATCGATTGTCATTTTATTCGCGATCGTTTATCTGCTAGTTTGATCAGTCTTCAGTTTCTTCATTATGCAGACCAGTTGGCTAATATTATATCCAAATCTCTATAAGGTCCTGTTCATCATCATTTACTTTCCAAGTTGGCCATGTACTCCCCTTCCAGCTTGAGGGGGGTATTGACATGGACACTGGGCCGCCTATCATAGGACAACTAGATTAAGATTGGACCATTTTTTATCTTTTGTATATTTGAGAATTTGTAATAAAAAGGACCCGAATAGAATATTCTACACACAAGAAATAAAAAATATCTTTTCACTTTGTCTTTGCTCTCTCTTTTCTATTTCACTCTTTTACAGTATAGTGTCGAATGGTACAAAATCCATGGCGATTTCCTTATTTTCCTCTTCTAACACGTTCAACTTGTAATTATTTTGGACAATTTTCATAAATACGAATAGTTTAGTATGTAATTACATAAAATTTCTACTGTTTTCATATTTACGTAAAATTCCAATTTTTCATTCATTATCTCGATACGTAGCTAAGACTCGCGATATATCACCACCTGATACATAAGTATCGATACATAACTATTAAGTATTAATATTTCAAGGACACATTCAGATACATAAGTCTTATGTATCAGTAGCATAAAAAATATTTTGATACATGAGTTTTGTAAATATTCAATCAAACACATCTTTCTTATGTATTTATAACCTAATATTTTGTAAGATACATAACATTTGTATATAACTTTTTTATATTTGGTGGAGGGTCGTGTGATGTATCTTTTTGTCCTTTTCAATCGGATACATCATTCATATGTATCTCCAAACTCTCATAACAGATACAGCATTCTTATGTATCTTCATTAACACAATCATCTTCAACCTCCATTGTCGAATCTTCAAACTCCCTCTGTACTCTACCTCCTACTCTTCCGTCATTGTCTTAGGCCACCGTTGCTAGTATATTCTCATCGCTGAGTGACCAAATAGATCCATTGGGAAAAACTCTTTGAATTTTGATCAATTTTTCTCAATTTGGGGCCTAAAATTTAAAGAATTTTCCCACAATCGTCAATTTACATTCACCGACCATGATACTATAGAAATCTTCAAATTTGGTATCAATCGATCCCAATCAGTGTTGTTTTCTTGGACACTACTAATGCTCTTGGGTGGATCCGCTTGAATTCATTTTCTAATGAATTTAGGAGAAGAGGAATTGTGTTCAACAGTGATGGAGGGGCGACGATGGAGGTGTTTTGCCGGTGGGTGGTGGTCGGTTGAAAGAGAGTAATTTTTTTTTATTGTTAACAGAGGGAGTTCTTGGTTGTTACTCGTAATCAGTTGGGAAGAGAGTAATGTATCGATTATTTGGAAAGAGAAAGTGAAAGAAGGAATTTTTGTAATTATTTTATAGGGTTGAGATTTTAATTGGCTTAAATAAGTTATGGTGTAGTATTATGTTATTTATCCTTATTTTCTTTATTCCATCTCCTTGGATAAATAAATCAATCCAAGGATTATAATCCTATGACTATAATTTCAAGATAAGTTAGTCTGTGTATCAAATTATTCCTAGGGTCATTTGGTACGTGTGATAAGGTTAATAATTACGGGATTAACTTTATTCTAAATTAAGTATAAGATATTATCTAATTTTGATATTATCTAATTTTAAAATTATTTTATCCCATTATTTTTATTATTAAAATGATGAGAGTATTATCCTATATGGAAGATGAGATATCTGATATCCAATGAATTGAATATTCCTCCTTATCCTATCCCTGAACCAAACGACCCCTAACGGATCGCCAAACTCGGTTTATTTTATTATATTGTTGCTTAGGGAAAGATATTTTTGATTCTGTGAGCTCAATCCTCTGCCTAGAGTTAGAATTAAAGGAGCTAAGGGTAGTAATAATAGTTTGGCAGGTATTCGAATTAATGGGTTCATTAAAGTTAGGTTATCATCATCACACAAATAAATATGAGCTGTCCTTCTAGATTTTTCTTTTTCTTTAAATAAAAAAAAAAGATGTATCAAATTCTTATCAGAAACTTCAGTATGGAGATTGTTTCATACACATGGTGAACATAAATGTCAAGACATTACTCATCCTAATAACAAGGGAAAGTTTCTCTACATCTAGCATGTCTTGAAGCTTCGAGATCGATATCTTATATTAAAGCTAATGAATTCAATATTATTTGAGTATATTTGTTTTATTTATTGTTGAGCCTCTTTCACCGGCCCTACTTTCTAATTTGATAAAAGACTTTCTAATAATTTCTAATTTCTATTCTCTATCTCTAATATCTATCTATCTATCTAATATAATAAAAGTGTGAAGAGTTTTAAAATTATTATTTAATCTTCTTATTCTTTATTAAAAAAATTCTGTAATAAATAATTTTTTATTATTATATTAAATATTAATTATAATAAATATATGACAAGTTCTGTATATGAGAACTTTTATTTTATGGAAAGACTCCAAAATATATGAGAAATAAAAGTTCAAAATGTATGAGAAGTTTACTTCTATGCGTAAAGAAAAAATCCTAAATTTTGTCTATCCGAGACCCAAAAAAAAATTGTTGCAGAAGTCATCTAATAATAACTAGATACGGTAGCCCGTGTCAGCACGGACCCAACATATGTTATTTACATTATCTCAATTTATGTAGCACAAATAGCATTTGGAGTGTCAGTCAAATTTTTATTAATATAAATTTTAAAATAATTTAAGTTGCTAATCATTGTGATTTATAGTATCTTTTATGTAATTTATGTTACTCGTTTTGTCTCAATTTTAAAATTTAGCGAGTCAATTAATTTATTTTTACTAATATATTTTTAAAAATATTTTAAGTTGTTAATCTTTGTGATTTTAGTATCTTTTAATGTGATTTCAAATAATTTAGGTTACCTGTTTTATCGCAACTTATGTGACACTATTAGAATTGCAAAAGTCAATCATATTTTTTACTATATGTTTTTAAAATATTATAAGATGTTAATTGACTTATATTTATTTTTTTGCATAATTTTTAAATATATAATATTTTACCAAAATAAAGTAAATAAAGTAAATAAATTAAAATAAACAAAGTACTAAATTTTTAAAACATGTTAAATTCGAAAATATCATTTGGATCTACAAATTACTAAATTAAAACGATAAAACATGCAAATTATAAAATGCCAAAACTATCCCGAATTTAAGTGACACAAATATAATAAGATAATCAATCAGATTCTTAATATGTTTTTAAATATTTTAAACTGTTAGCTATTGTAATTTATAATATATTTTTTTATGTAATTTTCAAATAATATATGTTACTCTCCTTATCCAAATTTTTGTGGCATTAATAGTCAATTATATTCTTAAAATAATTTAAGTTTTTAATTATTCTGATTTATAATACTTTTTCTTCTATTCCAATTTAAGTAGCACTGAAATAAATTCGAGAGTTAACCAAATTTTATGATTGAAGCAGCGAAATGGATATGTCCTAAATGACTTATAATACATAATTAGAAGTGATATAACAAAATTACTATAAGAAAATATTTGTAAAAAAAAATTAAATGAGTCTCATATAAGATGTCATGTTAATTTAAAACATCAAGCATTAATTTATCATATTATGTCAATTTTATTTTTATTAAATATTATTAAGTTTTTAATACCTAAATGACTTATAATAATTAATTAGGGGTGATATAGTAAAATTACGGTTGAAGCAGCTGAAGTAGACATGTCATAAATGTCTATTTTATCTTTTTTTTTTAAAATTAAATATTATTAATTTTTTTATATGTAAATGTCTTACAATAATTAATTAGGAGTAATATTGTAAAATCATAGAGCAAACATACTTGTGAATTTTTTTAAATGAGTCTCAAGTAAGATGTCCTATTAATTTAAAACATCAAGAATTAATTTATCATTTATATCTATTTTATTATTTATTAAATATTATTAATTTTTTAATACCTAGATGACTTATAATAATTAATTTGAGGTGATATAATAAAATTACGATTGAAACAACTGAAATAGACATGTCATAAATGTCTATTTTACCATTTTTAATTAAGTATTATTAATTTTCTTATATATAAATGATTTGAAATAATTAATTAGGAATAATATAGTAAAATCACGAAACAGCTGAAGTAGGTGAAGAAACAAGTATGTTGATGAAGAGCTGTCTACTTCTTCACTCTCATTAATAGTAGTAATTCTACCTCTATACAACTCCTAATTAATCTTTCTTAGCCTTTCCTTCTTTATTTTTTTTTGAATGTTTCTTTAGAATTTTATTATTAATTAAAATCTTGATAGTATCTATGATTATAAAGATAATTTTTTTTCTTTTGTGATTTGAGGTTAGTTTGTAATTTTAGTATATTTTGAAAGTTCACAATGAAATTAGAGTAAATTCTCCAGATAGTCATTCATGTTTGGGAAATTGCCTATAAATATCATTTTTGTTTCATTTAGGACAAGAATATCACCCAACTCTTTCTATTTTCCTTAAAATATACAACACCTCTCCTACTTGAAATGCCATGTCATTAATTTTTTTTTATATATAAATAGATCTATTTAACTTATCAAACTTATTTAACTAAAGTTTTTATCCTATTTCTTTTTTTAAAAATTACACATGATATATTAATCATTGAAGATTAATTTAATTACACAAAAGCTTGAATTATTTTATTTGATATGTACTTTTCAAAGTTTCTTTTATTTACTTATTTATTTCACCACTTAATAATATTTAAAACTCAAGTACTTATAAAAATTGGTACTCATTTATTTATTTTTTTATTATTTATTTTATATATTAAATATTCTTAAAAAGTAAAAGAAATAAAAACGAAGGGTTTATATTTTAGACATTAAATTTATTATTTATATGAGAATAAAATAATAAAATTCACATTTTTGGATTATACAAAAGAATTTTTGGATTAATATAATCCAAAGATATTATATTACCTTCAAATATAGAGTAATAGAGAATAAAATAATATAAGTTGTTCTTTAAAAATGTTGATGGCAAACCTACGATATTTTTTGTTGCCAAAAAAAAATTCAATAAGAAAATTTTAATATGTATTATTACCTAAAAAATTTAATTTGGACATAGATTACTTGAAAACTTTTAATTGAGTAATATTTTAAAAATTTATTTGTAATAGTACTAAAGAAGGTATCATTTTGTTAATATTTCTTAAAAAAATTATTTGTTTCAAGGCTACATAATTTTTCTTTCCTTCATAAAATGTGATATTATTCTTTTATTTTCATATAAATAATAAACTTAATGTCTAAAATACGAAATTCATCATTTTATTTCTTTTAAGTTTTAAGAATTTTTAGTATATAAAATAAACGAAAAAAATTCTTGTACTAATTTGTATAAGTACCTGTATTTTAAAACTATTATTACGTGGTGAAATAAATAAGTAAATAAAATATATTTTGAAGAGTACATATCAAATAAAATAACTCAAGTTTTTGGTGTAATTAAATTAATCTTCAATGATTAATATGTCATGTGTAAATTTGTTTAAAAAAGAATTAAGATAAACCTTTAGTTAAATAAGTTTGATAAGTTATACATTTATAAAAAAAAAAAGAAATTTTAATGACATGACATTCCAAGTAGGAGAGAGAAAGATTTTGAGATGTTAAGTATATTTTAAGGAAAATGAAAAAAGTTGGATGATATTTTTGTCCTAAATAAAACAAAAATAATATTTGTAGGCAATTTTCCAAATATGGGTGACCATTCAGGGAATTTACTCATGAAATTATCATGTATTTTTGATGGACAATTGCTAATTAAGAATTATTTTTTTTGAAATCTCGATAGTATATTTATGCTCGAAGTGACACAAATTGTTTGTGATTTGTGGTAAGTTTTCTAAAACTTTGGTATGTTCTTAATGTTTAAAATAATAAATTATCATTTATTATGTATATGCAATTGTTAATTGAGAAGCGTTTTTTTTGTTATTTTGGTATGACCTTGAACTTTGCGATAACAAGTTATCGGGTAGTCTTGAAAGATAATTGTTAATTGATAAGTTTTTTGAAAAATATATTTAGGTATAGAATTTTAGTTAGTTCATGCTATTTATAATAATAAATTATAGTGTATTCTTTATAGACAATTTCTAATGGCTGACTTTTTTATTTGACAAACAAATCAAGTAGCCTTTGAGGGTCTTTAGCTTGACAAGTTTATAATGACATTTATCTTTAAATTTAAGATCTAAGAAAATATTAATCATTGTGCTAAAAACCTCCAAAAATAATAATAATTAGATTCTTCATTGTTTGATTTATATAGTAAGATAGATTACAACTTTAATGCCAAGGAAATAAAATGAAAAAAATAATTTTTTTTATATATATTTAAGTAATAAAAGATAAATTCATTACTTGTCATTATTCGAACCGGGGCTTGGCCATGACGGTCATCCCAAGCGAACCAAGGCCTGAGGTGGCCCTTTTGCCTTACATCATAAGCACAATAGTATAACGATTTGCGGAAGTCAAACCATGCAAAGAAAAGAGTTTAATAAGTAATAAAACGAAGTTTGAAACTCAAATCCAAGATCAAAAGAACAATAATCCCCAAACTGTCTACAAGCCTCTATCCAATAAACATTTACTAAGTCGGAAAATGACTCCGACTATGCCAGAAGAAAGGCGAAGGAAACCAACAATATAAAAAACATGAAAATTATATGGCCTTCCGGATGATGGAGGGTACACCACTTCTCACCAGCTATCCAATAGAGTAACGATTCACCTAACGCTGCACAGGGTCACAAGAAAAGTTCTCCAAACCTACATCATGAAATGATGTAGCGTCCGAGGACGATCAGTATGGAGAGTACAGGCATGCAACCGCAAAAAAGGGATAAAATATGTAGTTCACCAAAACTTAATTATAAATCATATGCGCAAACCACCAAGATAATAAAATGTCAGGGTAGGGACAAAGGACATAAAACATGATCATTTAAAAAACTTAATCTTGAATAATATAGCTCATACCGACCTTCAGGCATCCATGGGCTATATGGGTTCGGCTCCCCCTGCCGGAAGGGTTCCAGTTCATGTTAGACACATGGAGTGAAAAATAGGTTAAAGTCACCAAGAATATAACATCTCAATAAAATAACCATGTACTACTGCGCGAAGCAAGCAAACAATGGTCATCCATATTTCAGGACAAGACCCTCCAACATCGACAAATGTGATTTTCAGTTTTGGTTTTCTCGGAACTACACTATCTCGGTGAAGCTACACAATTTTCTTTAAGCCTCGTAAAAATATTTTTCACATACCATTAATCAATAACCATGGAGTTTTCATTTATTAAGACATATCCGAATTTGGTATCGTCATACCAAAAGAACTTGCAAGGCATTCCAATTATGCCAAATTGCTCTATTAAATCATTTAAACTCCAATTTTCAATTCCAACAGTTCAATGTAAATAATTTTTCATTAATGCAATACCACTTCTATTTAATCAAGTAATTTTTCAAAAGATGGGTTAACACTATGAAAATCTCTTTCAAAAACTAAATTCATGAAGTTGATTGAGGTTCATATTTATATCACACAAAGACCAAAAAGATCATGAAATCATATGACCAAATTCCACCATTACTATAAAACATAATTTCAGCTTACAACCCATATTTAACCCATGGAAAAATCTTTAAAATAAGAAAAATCAATGCAAGTATATATAATAACCCAAATTCCTCAACCCTAGTTTACGCAACCATTAAAATATGAGAATATCAAGTATATTTCATAATTTAAATATAAGTAAAATAAGGGAGTGTCCAACATTACTATTTAGTAGAATGAATTTGAGAACTTGAATTGGGGTCCTTGTGAGTTGAATTCTAAAGAAACCCTAAACTTGCTTCTTTTCCATGTTGAAGAAGGAAAGAAATGGTGATAAATGTAATAATTGATGGATTAATGGGGGTTAGAGGGTGTTTAAAGTCATGTAATAGAGAAAAGGACCAAAAAGACATCCCAAACCAAAAAGAACAAAAATTAAAGTTGTCGACCCTTAGGTGTGGAACGCCCTTATTGTTGTATGACAAGGGCATGGCCTACTCTTATCGCAGAGCGATAAGAGCTTGGCATACTCTTTTCATGACCCGAATTAGGGTCTATCCGTGATGAGTATCTCAAGTCCCACATAGACCGAAGATCACTCCCTTCATCTAGCCTAACCAGCACAACAACCACAAGTGTCAGATGAATTTCAAGCATATAACAAGATAGCGTAGAATAAAACTAATAACAATTCATGATAAGTCTATACCAACCACTGACAATCGGACAACTGTCTTCCACCAAACAACCAACCAAACCACCCAAGTCCACAGTAGTCCAACAAAACCTCTACAAAACTAAAATCAATAAAATGTCGGGACATGCCCCCGTCAGTAGCTAAAATAAAGTCTAAACAAGGTCTAAGACATAGAAAATAAAGACCATGAAATGAAGTCTTCCAAATTATGGAAGCTCACCAATTCATTATCAACTCACGAAATAACTCGAGTACCTGATCACTGCATAGAAAAAGTAGAAACAGTTTTGGTGCCTGCATTACGTGCAGATATAGCATCCGAAGACAGTTAACGGGTGGAGCACTAGCATGTAACTCAGGGATAGAGGAACAAAATAATGCCATGATAATAGCTTAAAACCAGTGCAACATCCAAAGCATAATATCATATGAAATACATATACATATATATAATATGACATGTCGGGGTAGGGAAAAGGCTTAGATGAACTTTGAAAACCTTAACCTGAGTTTTGTGGCATAACCATTATATAACAAGGCACCCACGGGATATATGGGCCTATCTCTCCCCTATCTAGAAGGACCTCAGTGCGTGTAGTCGCACGAACCAGAGAATATCAATGTCTGTAAATGCCTTTATAGAGGACTCGAACCTCCCGGTATAATTAGGGTGGCTTGAGAACCAATGTATATAATATGGGGGACTCGAAACTCCCATTCATATATTTATTCGGAGAACTCGAACCTCCCGTTCATATAGACACCCACACGGGCTAGCACGATTTCTAGTGTTAGTTCTTTGAACTTCACTTTCACGGCCCGACTAAACATCCCGCTTTAAAGCCCAATTAAAAAATTCATTACACGTATACAACCATTAATCCAATTACTTACAAAGGCATCCCATTGGTATCATCATACAAACCCCACTTTCAAGCGTACAACATGCCATAATCATTATTAATCCTCTTAGGACTCGAACCCATTGTCTAACAAAGATGTCAATGCAATTCATCCTTTAGGGACTCAAACCCATTTAGTGTTTCAAATCAATTTATGGACAACAAAGCCTTCATAAACCATTTACCAACCATTAACATTCTTAGGCCAATGCCTTTGTTCAAAACACAATTCATCATGTGACAAGATCATTCTCATTGACAATTTCACAAACAGGTTGAGGGCATACCATTATCAAAATAAAAAAACATCATATTTAGGGTTAAACATGACCCTTTGGTTAAACCATAATTTCCATGCACCCATATGTTCAAAACTATTATTAAAACATACATAATCATTAATTAAATCATGAGAAAGAAATTCCCAATAATATTCATTTAAACCCGCAACCTTGTTTTCAAAAACGTCATTAATGACTCATGAAAAATGTTTTAAACATATGATTTTAGTGAACTAACAATGAATGAAGAGTCACATGCCTATTTTACAAAGATTCACGGAGAGAATTTGATCTTTAAGCCCTTAGATGACCACTTTGAAGAAATCCTTGCCTAATTTTTCTTGAGAAGTTTTAGAGAGTGTTTGATCTTGTAAAATGTATAATGGATGACCAAAAGGTGTTATAAGACATGGGATCTTAAGGGATTGGGGTGGTAAATATCCAGAATACCCTCAGCTTAAAAGCTGTAAAAAGTCTGAAAGAGGCTACGAGTCAAGCCATTGAGTCATCAACACAACATATGACTCTTACCGTTGAGTCATCACCAAGACAGAGAATTAGACACCATATACTGTCCAACTTAAGACTCCCTATACCCATTTGTCACTATACCATATGACTCATATGGTTTAGTCATGACCGATATAGAATACCAAGGGCTTAGACACTAGACAACATGTAACTGAACCCTTAACCACTCATCACATGATCATACGACTCGTGAGGAGTCTCTCATAACCAGAATGAAACTTGGCTAATAACACACTGGTTTGGTTACGACTTGGGTCCCTCAACCCATAACCACACCATACGACTCGTGGTGTGAGTCTGTAGAAGGGCAAAGTGCCTAAAGCTTGGGAAATTTGCAAAGGCCAAAGTTTGGGGAATTTTAGTTCTTATCACAGACCTTCACTAATTTCATGTAAGTATGTGCCACCCATCTATGGCATGCCCTTATTGTGGATCCTTACTATTTTTGGGTCCCGATATGTCCCAAAACACAGTTCAAAAATTTCTGAAACGCTCTCTAAGGGTCCCGTTACCTTCCCATAAATGATTCCACTCAAAAATTACCATTAAACACTAAGGAGGTACAAAATTAAATTCATTGAAAAATCTGTGAGGTTAATATGGTTATGCTCATTTTCTTGTTCCCTAGACCCCGTAACACCCGACGTGTTACATTCTCTCCCCCTTAGAATTATTCATCCCCGAATGAGAGATTTGGATACATTAAGCATAATATACGTAAGTACACAACGGAACTCAATAACAAATTCAAAAGGTGTACTAATATAAAAAAAATAAGGTTCATACCTTAAGCACTTTCATTCAACGTTGGTAAAAAGAACGGGTACTTAACTTTCATATCCTCTTTCGATTCTCATATATCTTCCTCTACCTTTTGGTTCCTCCAAAGCACCTTCACTGGAGCTATTTCCTTAGTTTTCAACATCCGAACATGCCTATCCAAGATTTCAATTAAGATTTCCTCATAGGACAACGAATCATTAACACCTATATCCTCGACTGGCACTACTAAGGAAAGATCACCCACATATTTCTTGAGTGTGGACACATGAAAAATGGGATAAACCGAAGCCAAACTTGTTGGTAACTCCAATTCATAAGCAACATTTCTAATTCTTCTTATAATTTGGTACGAACCAATGTAACGGGACTAAGTTTTTCCTTTTTCCCAAATCTCATAACTCCTTTCATAGGGAAAACCTTCAAGAACACCCAATCATTGATTTTAAACTCCAACTCTCTTCGTCTCACATCTGCAAATGATTTTTGGCGACTTTGAGCAGTCTTAATCCCTTCTCAAATCAACTTCACTTTTTTCATTGTTTGGTAAACCAAATAAGGATTGAAAAACCTAGTTTCATCCGCCGCAAGCCATCCAATTGGAGAACTACACCTTCAACTATAAAGAGCCTCAAAAGAGGCCATTTAGATGCTAGAATGATAGCTATTTATTATAACAAAATTCAATAAACGGAAAATGGTCAACCCAGCTACCTTTAAAATCAATCACACATGCCCTTACATATTTTTCAGAGTCTGAATAGTATGCTTATCTTGTCCATCTGTCTGAGGGTGGGAAATGGTGCTAAGATTTACCTAAGTACCCAACCTTTTCTGAAATGAATGCCAAAAATGAGAGAATAACTCATACCACGATAAGAAATAATAGACACTGGGGCTTCATGCAACTTGACTATCTCCTAAATGAACAACTTTGCATAATCTTCTCCTGGGTAGTTAGTTCTCACAGGCAAGAAGTAAGTAGACTTGGTCATTCTGTCAACAATGACCCAAATAGAATCATACTGATTTCAAGACCGCGGAAGACCTATGAGGAAAACCATATTAATCATCTCCCACTTTCATATGGGTAATTCAATCTCTTGAGAGGTGCCACCTAACCTAAAATGCTCAACCTTGACTTTTTGATAGACCATGCACTTGGGAAAAAAAGTTTCCATATCTCTTTTCATATTATCCCAACAATAGATTTCTTTCAAATAATTATACGTCTTTGTCGAACCCAGATGAACCGTATATCTGGACACATGGGCTTTGGTCAAAATCCTTTCACGCAACCCATCTACATCAGAAACACATAACCTTTCTTAATTTCTCAAGATGCCATCTCCCCCAATTTCAAAAGTCATAACCTTTTGCTGACCCACATCATCCTTAATTTCATAAGTATGGTATCCAAAACTTTCTTCTCTTTGACTTCAGCCCCGAGAGATAAATTAATCACTTCCTGAATAATTACTCCCCCATCGTCGGAGTCTAAAAGACGGACTCCTAAATTGGACAATCGATGAATATTCTTCACCAAACTCCTTTTCTCCTCCTCAACGTTAGACAAACTCCCCATGGACAACATGCTATGAGCATTAGCAACAACATTAAATTTACATGGATGGTAGTGCAGACTTATATCGTAATCCTTAAGTAATTTAGCCACCACCCCTGTCGGAGGTTCAATTCCTTCTGCGTGAACACATACTACAAACTTTTATGATCTGAATAAATATTTAAATGCACCCCATAAAAATAGTGACACCAAATTTTCAAAGAAAAAAACAAAACCGCTAACTCTAGGTCGTGAGTCGGGTAATTTCTCTCATGAACCTTAAGTTGTCTTGAAGCGTAAGCAACCACCTTCTCGAGATTCATCAATACACAACCCAATCCTAGACGAGATGCATCACAATACATAAAGAACTCCTCATTACCTTGGATAGGGTCAAAACAGGAGAAAAAGTTAACTTATCCTTCAACTTCTCAAAGCTACCTTCACAAGAATCAGACCATAGAAACTTTACCTTTTTCTGAGTCAGCTTTGTAAGTAGAGTAGCAATAGACGAGAAACTCTCCCCGAATCACCTATAGTAAACTATTAAGCCCAAAAAGCTCCAATGTCAGTAGGATATATGGGTCTAGGCCACTTCTTAACCACCTCAATCTTTTGTGGATCTACCTTGATCCCTTTACTGGATACAATATGCCCAAGAAAAGTCACAACACTTAACCAAAATTCACATTTAGAAAATTTTGTATACAAATTCTGATCCTTTAAGGTTTGCAGCATAATTCAAAGGTGATTTTCATGATCCTCCTAACTTTTGGAGTACACAAAAATGTCATCAATGAAAACTATAACGAACAAATCCAAAAGTTGCCTGAATACTCAGTTCATAAGGTCCATAGAAATAGTCGGGGCATTAGTTAATTAAAACGACGTGACTGAGAACTCAAAATAGGCATAAGGAATCTAGAAATTAGTATTAGGAATATCATCCTC
Source organism: Capsicum pubescens (assembly GCA_030864215.1). Lineage (NCBI taxonomy): Eukaryota > Viridiplantae > Streptophyta > Magnoliopsida > Solanales > Solanaceae > Capsicum > Capsicum pubescens. The sequence goes on from CM061549.1 coordinate 253,452,145, forward strand.
CCTAATCTTCAATTAGTGGTAGTCCGAATGGAGATCTATTTTAGGGAAACACTTTGCACCCCTGAAGATGATCAAAGAGGTCATCCATTCTAGGAAGAGGGTACTTATTTTTCACTATGACCTTATTCAACTGACAATAATCTATGCACATACAGAGGGACCTATCTTTCTTTCACACAAAAAAAACAAAAGATCACCCTAAGGAGAAACACTAGGACAGAAGAAATTCATATCAAAGAGATCCTTTAATTGCTCCTTTAGTTCCTTCAATTCCATCAGAGCCATCCTATAAGGAGGAATGAAAATAGGATGAGTATATGATAGGATATCAATCCCGAAATCTATTTTTCTATCGGGAGGAATCCCAAGAATGTCATTGGAAAAACCTTTGGGAAATTCATTCACTAAAGAGATGAATTGCAGGAAGGGACATTCAAAGTTAGAATCCTTGACCCAAATTAGATGGTAAAGACACCCTTTTGATATCAATTTCTGACCCCTAAAGTAAGAAATAAACTTTTCTTTCGGTACTAAGGAACTCTCCTCCTATTTAATTACTGGTTCATTAGAAAAATAAAAAATGACCTTTTGGGTCCTACAATCTAAGGAAGTATAGCACAAATTAAGCCAATCCATTCCCAAGATTACATCAAAATCTACTATATAATGTTCTATTACATCTACCAATATCTCCTTATGAAAGATAGACACCATATAACCCTTATAGACTTTTTTTAACAATAATAGACTCACCCACCGGGGTAGAAACTAAAAAAAGGTTGAAAAAACATTCAGGGAAAAAGCCAAAGTGTACAACCACATAGCGAGTCACATAAGATAGGGTAGAACCCAGATCAAGAAAGCAATAAACATCACGAGAGAAAAAAACTGTAACATACTAGTGATAATATTTGGGGATGCATCAGATTCCTGATGTGTTGAAAGAGAATAAAGGCAGTTTTGAACATTCCCTGCCCCTAAAGTAACACCATTCACTGCAGGAGCTAATGAAGTGGTAATCGAAAAGTTATTAGCCCCAGCGGCAAACCTAGCTGAGACAATCACAATTCATATAATGGGGATGACCACATATGTAACACAAAATTTTCCCTCCTCACAATACCCATGATGAATCTTTCCACAAAAATGGCAGGAAGGGTAAGGTGGAGTTGATTGACTTGTACTAGTCTGATACTGGGCACCCTTTTTCCTGGAACCACTACTAGGCTGGAAACGTCAATCTCCTGAAGTCTTCAAAGAAGGAGAACTAGTTATTGAATACGAATTACCCCAAGTCATCATCTTGAACCACTATCCATCCCTGTTTCTACTATTCTTCTAGCTCACACTCTGCACTGCGTACCTAGTCTTTCTACTCTGCCTTTTCCATATTTACATCTGATTGTTTTTCTCACCCTTCACCTGCTGTACATAAATGACCAACCTCTATATATCCATGTAATTATTTAGCATAGCCACCTTAACAATAAGTTACGAGACAGTCTCGAAGTAAATATTTTCATCCTAGACCTTATACTAGTGACAAGATCAGGAGCATAACAGGATAGTTAGGTGAGCTTTAACACATACTTCTTAACACTCATCTTACCCTACTTCAGATTTACAAACTCTTCATCTTTTGATTTCCTCAACTCTTGAGGAAAGAAGTGATAAAGAAAAGAACTCGAGAACTTTTCCCTCCTAGCCGGCTTAGCATATTTACCCCTTAACCCCCCCCCCCCCCAACTCCTCATACCATTGATAAGCTACTTTTTTAACTGATAAGCTACAAACTCAATCCCTTATGAATCACTAGCATATATCACCCTAAACATATTATCCATCTCATCAATAAACCTATGAGGATCCTTCTCAACCTTAGAAATCGTAAAGGTTGGGGGATTCATCCTTATAAACTAACTAATCTGAGTAACCTTAAATGAATCAGTGGAAGGACCAACATGATCAGAACGGTGAGACTATGATGTCATAATTTGAGCAAGCATATGGTTGGAATAATGAAATTAAGCATTCAAATGAACTCTGTAAGGGGACTGAGTGTAACGCCCCAAAAATGGGTCTCGAGACATCACACGGTGCTCAATACTATGAGTAGCCTTAAGCTAACCCTGTCATCCTTCTACTAAATCTGTAAGCTCATAATAGAGGAAATGTAGATATACAATCAAAGGTAAAATGCGGAAATCTGTCTGAACTAAGTTGAAATTGTCTGAATATAATATTTGAAAACACTAAACTTAAGAGTTTGATAAATCAATACTGAAAATCAAAATCATATCTACCAGTCAGACAAGCCTCTACTACTAATGCTAGAGAGTCACCGGGACAAGCCTCCAGTTGGCTTGAACTGTCTGAAAATACTGAATTATCTATGCTAATAAGCTGAAAAACTGAAAGACTAAGTCTCCAAACTATGAGGACTCACCAACTGTCAGAATGTAGATGGAGATGCTTGAAATCACTCATGCTACTGAAACTGAGCACCTGAATCTACATTATGAGACAATGTAGCACATAGACATACATGTGGATCAGTACTTTGAGAATGTACTGAGTATATGAGGGTGAATGCATAAGTAAAGCAATGTCTCAACATCATCATAATTTGTAAAACAATGCATGCTAAATATAGATGACTCACATAAGCTGGAATATCTGAAAGTAGAGAATCATAATCATGAGTAGTAAATCATACTTTATAAATCTAGTGAGTCATAACATTTACTTTTAAAAGTTGTACTAGTGTTCTGTTTGTAAATCATGTTATCTAAGTGTAGAAAGGACTCACTTTTATATTTAAAATCTGAAATCTGAAGTCTGTAGCTAATGTCTTTCTGTAAAGAAATATTTAAGTAAAGTTGTGAGCCTTTACACTTAGTTTCTAAAAGCTTTTCTGTTAAGATTATACTGTTAGGATTTCTCTTTCTGTAGGAAATTCTTTTAAAAGCTTTCTGTAAGGCTTTGCTATTAGGGGGGTTCTTCTAACTGACATAAACCATGTGAGATATCATGGAGTCCAACGTCTAGTTCCCTTATGGGAAAACCTCACATTGGGGAGAGGTGTCATACTCATGCCAAGATCTGTCATCCATATAGAAATAAGAATAATTTGATAAGCTGAACCTACATTGGCTCGTAGTTCTAGGGCATGAGAACATACTTAACTCGGTGCTAAATACTACTCTCTTTAATTTGTATGCTCATTCTGTTGAAAATCCAATTTAAAAATCTAGTATAATGGTTTATTACGAAAACCAACTGTATAATTGTTATGTTAAACTATAATTTGAAACTATAGAGTGGATTTCATATCTAAGCTGAGATCAAAAGACCAAATCTTTATCAAAAATCTAAAAATAATCTAGTCATAGGGTGCTTATAGCACAATCAATCTTGAAATAGCAATATCCAATTAAGGCTTAATAACTCATGCATCAAATTCATGTTAAAGCATCATAATGTCCATGCTTGATAATGTAAATATTGATCATTCAATTCAAAATCTAGAATTTACTGCAATACGTATGAATATACAAAAATAGACATGCAACTCAACTTCTAAATCACTTGATATCTCATAATCTTGCAATTAACAATAATGGGTATGAACCCTAATTTGAAACTCATGTATATTCATACAAAATCTTGTAAATTTGTAATTAAAAATGAGTTTTGGGCACAAGGATGAAAGAATATCCTTGTCCATAAACCCCACATACCTTAATTGATGCAGTTGAGTAAAAAGCTTGATCTTGAATTCCTATTTGAGCTTTTGAAGATTAATTCTTGAAGTTCTTGAATTGGGAATCCTTAATCTTGAGTTATCTTGGAAGAAGAATGGAGGAAATTTGATTTCTTAGGGAGTAAGTTTTGAGCTCTAGGGTTTTCTTTGAGAGAGAATTGATGAATAATGGGTATAATAGGCTAAGAATATGTTTAATCTTGTGTTACTCACGATTTGGAGCTTGGGAATTGACCAAACTACCCTTTTAAAAATTTTATCAGAACTGGAAAAGAAAGAAAATTTCCAATTTGGCACGTCACCGCGATGCGCCACTATCGTGGTGGCTCACTGTAAAAGGGATGAGCCCAGTTTTGCCCATCAACGCGATGTGGGGCTATCGCATTGGGCTACTAGAAAAGGGACGAGTCCCATTTTGTCCATCTCTGTATCGTATCGCCTCACTGGAAAAAGTATGAGTGGTAACTTGACTTTTACCCTGATGCGACATAATCGCGGTGCTCCACTGGAATTTGACAATTGTGAAAGCATCCTTCACCGTGACGCGGTGCCTGTCAAAATGCCATACTGTTTTACAAAAAATACCATAACTTCTCTACCGAGTATCGAATTTAGGCAAAATTGATATTGTTGCAAAGCTAATTCAATTTTCTATACACTAGAGGGTCTAGAACTGGAAAATTCTATATGTATCAAAGGTTATTCATTTTTTAAGCTTACCCTTGACATTTTAGAAGCTAAATTGAGCTAGGAAAAAGTGCAGGGTATTATACTGAGTATGAGTAACGCCAGTCCGAAAAGCCTGAGGAGGACTAGTAGGGACCCGTAGGAGGACTAGTATGGACCAGTAGGATCTCAAGAGCTACAGTAGACGCAGAAGTACGGGCCCTATCCTAAGTCTGGATACCATGAGTAGGTCGTTCCTCCTTAACACGACTTGTAGATACCCAGTGATCCTGAACCATGCTCTAATACCAAGCTTGTCACGACTCAAATCGAGGCCTTAGCTGTGACGGTCACCCCAAGCCAACCAAGGTATGAGGTGGCCCCTAGCCTTACATCATAAGCACAATGGTATAAATAAATTGCAAAAGCCAAGATGCAAAGAAAAAAGTTTAATAAGAAATGAAACAAAACTCAAATCCAAGATTAAATAAACAATAAACCCCAAACGATCTATAAGCCTCTATCCAATAAATATATACTAAACATGTACATATGATACAAATCGACTCAGCGCCTTATCGTAATGGGCATCCTAAGTTTGACCAGGACCGGAGACCATCCTCGTTACCCAACCTAACCTCCAGCTGTCTGCCCTGAGTTGGCTAAATTTTGAACATTTAACAAGATAGCATAGCAATCTAAATTACAGACTCTGGGATAAGTCTATTACCGAGCCCGGCTCAACCGAGTCTAACCACCCAAACCCATTCGATCACCAAACCAAATCATAAGCTAACAACCTAATAATAACCAAACCAAGTTCCATAAAATAACATAAAGGAATAGAACAGTGAGAAATATAGTCCAACGATATCAACCCCAATACTATAATGCTAAGGCTAACACCAATACCGATTCCACCCATACAAACCCATAGTATTTCTAGAAAAGCCTCTAACAAAAAAAACTAATATCCAGTTAGGATATGCCCCCAACCATAGCCTAAACCAATATCCATAAGTAAACCAAAGTATGAGATAACATCCATGAAATACACCTTTTAAAAAGGTTGAAGCTCACCACTTCAATCCAAAAGCTGATCTCGAATGTCCGATAGCTAAGAAAAAAAAGTATAATAACTGATCCCTGCATCACGTGGGGATACAGCCGCCCGTAGATGGATTAGCGGGTGAACGCTAGCATGTACTCAGGATAAGAATAAAATAATGCCATTTAGTAAAACTAAGTAAACCATCCATATGCATAGAAACCACATATATAAATATATATAACCATGGCGGGAAAGGGAACCGGGTTTAGCATGTATTTAAAACCATTAACCTTGATATGTGAAGCCTGACCATCCTTAACTACCTACGGGCTATATGGATTCAGTGTAACCCCCTGAACGGGCCCTGATACATGTAGTCGTACCAACCGAATATACCATAAGAGTAGGGGATACCCAAGTACCCTTCGCTCTCTATGATATATATGTACATTGTACTTAAAGGATTCTTGTGTACCTCATGAGTATCATATATAGTCGTTGTTATGATTCAGACAGAATAAATAAAGCACAAGTAAAATAAATCAAGAACAACACACAGATTTATGTGGAAACCCTGGTGGGAAAAACCATGGACAGAGGCAAAAGAGGTTTCATTATAATGGAGAAAAAGTATAATGAGGAGAAGGCTGGATTTTCTAAATACCCAAAATAACCCACTAAATGCACTTATATAATATGTGCATACAAATAAATCCTAGGCCCAAAAATATAAAGGTACATATCAGGCCTTTCGGCTTGATCCATACGCTGCCACCACAGACCCCATTGAAAATCACCAACATGGGTCGCACCACAAAACTTTCTGAGCCGGATCAACAAAATTTGGGTCACAACTCTAAAAATCTCCACCTTGACATGAATTCTAATTCAGAACTCAAATCCATTTCAAGCCAAACTCTCCACCTCTTCCACAAAAGCCCCTAAGGGCACATCTTAACAGCTAACACTAGCCAAGTCCAAGCAATGCTCAAACTTGGAACTTGGTAGTGTCTTGGTCATCAATTGGCAGGATTATCATGAGTACTAATCTGGCTCACCATAAAATCACCACAAGCAATAATTTCACACACAAAATGATACTGAACATCGATGTTCTTTGTCCTCTCGTGAAACATTTGATCTTTTGTAAGGACGATAACACTCTGACTATCGCAAAAACTGTAGTAATCTTAAGTCTTTTCTAAGTTCACCAAATAGACCCTTCAACCAAATAGCTTCCATGAAAGCCTCTGTAATAGTCATATACTCTGCCTTAACAGTTGACAAAGAAACTGTAGTCTGTAAGGTAGCTTTCCAACTAATAGCACAACCACCAATAGTGAAAACATAGCCTGTAAGGGACTTCCTTTTATCACGATCTTCTACAAAATCAGAATCAACATACTCGATTACTCCATCTCTATTTTTCCTAGACTGCAAGCAAACATCAGCAGATCCATACAAGTATCTGAAAATCCACTAAACTATTTTCCAATGTATTTTGCCAGGATTTGCCATGTATTTGCTAACTACACTGACGGCATAGGATAAATCTAATCAGGAGCACACCATCGCATACATAAGAGACCCAACGGCACTAGAGGATGGAACTCAAGACATATATTCACGCTCATCATCTGTCTTTGGAGATAAAGTGACCAAGAGTTTGAAGTGAGCTGCCATTAGATTACTTATAGGTTTAACATTTTTCATATTGAACCTGTGAAGCACTTTCTCAATATACCTTTTCTGACTCAAGTATTACTTACACTTTTCTCTATCCCTCATAATTTCCATGCCAAGAATCTTCTTTGCTGCTCCTAGATCCTTCATCTCAAACTCCTCGCTCAGCTGGGCTTTGACTTTTATTATCTCTCGCATATCCTTTGTTGCAATCAATATATCATCAACATACAAGAGAATATACACAAACGAACCATCACTTACCTCTTTGAAGTAGACAAAACTATCATAACTTCTCCTTCAAAACATATGAGAGGTCATAAAGGAGTTAAACCTGTTATACCACTGCCTGGGAGACTGTTTTAAGACATAAAGAGACTTTTTCAGTAAGCATACATAGTTCTTCTTTCCTGAGACTACAAAACCATCGGATTGCTGCATATAGATATCCTCCTCAAGTTCTCCATGTAACAATGCAGTTTTGACATCCAACTGCTCAAGCTCAAGATCATGCATGGCTACAATACCAAGCAATCCTCTAATCGAACTATGCTTTACAACTGATGAAAACACATCTGTGAAGTCAACACCTGGAACCTGACTGTAACCTTTAGCAACTAGTCGTGCTTTGTACCTAGCATCTACAACTCCCGATGTTCTTTTTTTCTTTTTAAATACCCACTTTCAATGGAAAACTTTCTTATCTTTAGGATATCTCACCAAATCCCATGTGTCATTCTTATGAAGTGATTCTATCTCCTCCTATATAGCAATCATCTATCGATCGAAATCATCATAACTAACTGTCTCTGAGTAAGAAGAAGGTTCTTCACCAAAATCAATACCTTCTGCTACATTCAATGTATAAGCAACCAAATCAGCTTTAGCATATTTTTGAGGAGTTCTAATATCTCTTCTAGGCCTGTCTTTAGCAATAAAATATTGTGGAATCATTGGTGGTGAAGAAGAAATAGTACCACTCTGTATCTGTAGGCTAGACTGAGAAGTAGGCACTGGTGTAGACTTTGCTCTAATTTTCAATTCAACGTGGGTAAATAACTTTTGCTGATTCATGTCACTAAGCTCATCTGGAGGAAAAACACTAGATTTGGAGGGAGCCCGAAGCATGACAGTTTCATCAAACACAACATCCCTGCTAATTATAACCTTTCTGCTTTCTGGACACCAAATCTTATAACCTTTAACATTATAACCCATAAATGAGCACTTGACAAATCTAGGCTCCAACTTTCCATTATCAACATGAGCTTACGCAGGACATACAATTATCTCTAAATCAGAATAACTAGCAAGAGTACAGACCATTCCTCTTGTGAAGTTTTCTTATCAATCACGATCGAGGAAGAGCAGTTAATATGAAGACAAACTGTGAAAGCAGCTTCAACCCAAAAAGACTTGGGTAAACCAGCATTAGAGAGCATACAATGCACCTTCTCCATTATAGTCATATTCATTCGTTCAGCCATACCATTATGCTACGGAGTATGACGAACTGTCAAGTGCCTCACAATTCCTTCTGACTTGCACAAACCATTAAATTCATTAGAACAGAACTCTAAAACATTATCAGTTCGAAGGCATTTTACCTGCTTTCTTGTATGCCTTTCAATCATAGTCTTCTACTCTTTGAAAGTAGGCAATACAATTTTTTTTTACTTCAGAAAGAACACCCAAAATTTTCTGGAATAGTCATCAATAATAGTCAGCAAGTAATTAGCGCCTCCTCTAGAAGGTACTCTAGCAGGACCCTAAAGATTAGAATGAATGTAATCAAGTGTGCCCTTAGTTGAGTGGATGCCTTTAGTAAATCTGACTCTCTTCTGCTTCTCGAAAATGTAGTGCTCACAGAACTCTAATTTCGTAATACTCTTCCCATCAAGAAGTCCTCTCCTACTTAGTTCAGCCATCCCATTTTCACTCATATTCCCCTGGCACATATGCTAAAGTTTAGCAACGTCACTTTCTGATAGAGAGGAGGTAGAAACAGCTGCATCACCTATAACAGTAGAGCCTTGCAGGACATACAAATTTGAAAACTTTCTCTGTCCCTTCATCACAACAAGGGAACCTTTAATAACCTTCAGTACTCCACCTTCACCAGTGTACCTATATCCGTTCGAATCAAGGGTACTCAAGTCAAAAAGATTTATCTTTAGGTTTAGGACATACCACATATCACCAAGTGTCCTCACAACCCTAGCAAACATCTTGATACTGATTGTTCCAATATCAGCTATCTTACAAGCTGTGTTATTTCCCATCAACACAACACCTTTAGAAACTATTTCATATATTGTAAACTAATCCCAATTACGACACATATGAAACGTGCAAGCTGAATCAAGAATCCAATCCTCACAGGGTTTGTAGTTATCATCAGAAACTACCAAGAGCTCTCCATCACTACTGCCATCTTCCACAAAACTGGCTTCACCAGACTTCTCAGGTTGGTTTAAATTTGGTTTTGGAGCTTCTCTTTCTCTCTATTTTGTAGCTTCCAATACTTGGATTTGATATGACCCTTCTTCTTGTAGTAATTACAGGTTTTGTTTCTATTTCTGGATTTGGACCTAAACCTATCATCACCCCCAGAATTCATCTCACGAGTCCTTCCTCAGACAATAAGACCATCTCCTTGAGTCTCTGACCCATTCACAAGATACTTCATTTTCTCCTTCGAGAACAACGCAGCATAGAGTTCATCTATGGTCAGGTATCATAACTATATAAAATCATATCCCTAAAGGTTGTGTATGATGCAGGCAGCGAACACAATAAAATCAACTCTAAATCTTCCTCATCATACTTAACCTCCAGAGTCTCTAAATCAGAGACAATTTCTTTAAAGACGGATGGGTAATCTTTAAAAGATGCACCCTCAGACATACGATGGGAATAAAGTTACTATTTTAGATGAAACTTACTTATCAGGCTCTTCGGCATGCATAAGTATTCCAGTTTCAACCACAACGTAATGGCAGTGGTCTCTTTCAAAACATCCTAAAGAATCTGATTAGATAAGTGAAGGTGGATATGTGATAGAGCCTTCCGATCCTTACGTAGTTTATTATTATTTGTCCATGATCAGGGTATGTGATCAAACCCTAATAGTGCATCATCCAAATCCATCTGCCCGTGCACAACTCGTATCTTAACCTGCCATAACAAAAATCTGGTGTTGCGATCTAACAACGAAATATCGTACTTCATGGTTTCCATCCCTGAGAAATCAATCGACCAAGCTATGATACCAGTTTGTTATGACTCGGATAGAATAAGCAAACCACAAGTAAAAAAAATCAAGAACAACACACAAATTTACGTGGAAACCCTTGCGGGAAAAACCACAGGCAGAGGCAAAGGAGGTTTCACTATAATGGAGAAAGAGTACAATGTGGAGAAGGCTGAATTTTCTAAAAACCCAAAACAACCCACTAAATGCACTTATTTAATATGTGCATACAAGTAAGTCCTAGACCCAAAAACATAAAGGTCCATATCAGGCCTGTCGTCCGGATCTCTACGCTGCCACCACAGACCCCATTGAAAATCACCAATATGGGTCGCACCGCAAAAATATCTGGGCCGGATCAACAAAATTTAGGTCACAACTCTAATAGTCGCCATGAACAACCCCTCATGTCGGAGAACATGAGTTTCCAGTGTTCATACATTGGACTTACACCTTCAGAGTTATCTATCACACCCTGCCATCCTTGCCAAATAAAAACCATTTGCCATCCAACCAATTCATTATAAACCAAGGCTATAATTAGTGGTATCGTCATACCTACTATAACTTACAAGTATTGTCCTTAGTCAAACCATTAGAGATCAAAGGAGTCCCATGTACCCATAGATCACATTACCAAGTCAACTTGGGGAAGTCCCGCGTACCCCACAAGTGTTCCATTTTATGATTACTTAGGGGATTCCATTGTACCCCCACAAGTGTGTTTATTTAACAAAACCATTCCATTAAACCATTCCAAACTATTTAAACCATTTAGGGTTCCATTACTAAATCATACCATGCAATAGTTTTCATTAAAAGTCCAACAATATAGTAAAAGCATTCTCATAGGCATTTTATCAAAGATATTGGGGCATAGTGTTTCTAAAAATAATTCCAGTTACCAATCAATCATTCTCATGCAACCAAGTATCCAAACCTCTATTAAAACATTGTAAATGGGTAATTAAAATATGGGAAAACCATAACCAAGCATTTATAACCAAAACCCCAATAGATATTACAAAACCAAAACCAAACAATAAGCATGCCATGAAAACATTGTATAAAACCATACCTTTAATTGGAACGAACAATGAAGGAAGAGAACTTGACTTACACAAAGAAGATGATGAAGAGAAATCATCAACACAAGCCCCAAATTAACCACCTTAGTGAAACCCTAGCCTTCCTTCACCCAATAGCTCTTGAGAGAATTTTAGAGTGTTTAAGAGAAGTATATAAGTGTTAATGAATAGAATAATAGGGCAAATAACCTCCCAATAGGAATATAAGTCATGGGTCCTTATTAGGTTAAGTGGGAAAATTTCCAGATTTCCCTCACTTAACCTCCCAAAATTTCCGTCAGGAGGGTACGACCATCCATACCAGGCGTACCCTCTAATACAAGTGGTACCCACGACTCGTACCTTAGGTAACCTTATTTGGACCCAACACTGTCCAAGGTATGACGCACCCCGAACCATGTCGTATACAAATATACAACTAGTACCCTTAACTCGTACCTCTAGTAGATAGAATCCTAAGAGGATTGAACACTGTCCACTATATGAATCCATGGTACGAATCATACCCTGGCTTACGGCTCACGGTAAGCCACTCATACTTATATCAAACTTAAGTTATCAAGTATAAGATTAAGTTAAGGGAAAAAACTAAACCAAACGACCTGTATCCACCAATACGACTCATACCACCCAAGTTGTATCCATTTCAGTAACCAAATCTACCCCATCAACAAACACTGGTCAGGATACAACCCAGGCATACCACTCATACCCCAGGGTATGACTGGTACCCACCTGTCGTACACTATCCAGAAACTAAAAATTAAGGAAATTTTCTAAGGTTTAGGAACCCAGGAACCCAAGGTTTTTCAGTCTCCCCCACTAGGAACATTCATCCCCGAATGACGGACATGGTAGTACATGCATGGCTAGCACCCCTTAGATACCTCTACTCTTACCTTTAAGACAGAAAGCAAAGATACAAGGAAATCAACCTTTCCCTTAACAAACTTAGAAAATAAAGATATGTTCAAGAACATATACCTTACACATGAATAGCTGGAGCAGAGAAAAAATTCAGATACTTGCACTTCATGTACGCTTTTGTTTCTCTTCCACCTTGTGGTTCCGCCATAGAACCTTAACTGAGGCAACATCCTTGGTCCGCAATAAATAAACTTGTCGATCTAATTTCTCTCTCAGGATTTCCTCATAAGATAAAGAATCTGAGATGCCCAACCCTTTCAAAGGAACAATCGAAGAAGGATCACCATGGAGACAAGAAATACCAGATGAATGGAGCTCAAACTAGAAGGAAACTCCAATTCATAAGCAACACTACCAACCCTCCGCAAAACCAAATAAGGACCAATATATCAGGGACTGATGTTTTCTTTCTTTCCAAACTGCATTACTCCCTCATGGGAGACACGTTGAGGAACACCTTATCCCAACCTCAAACTCTAAGTCTCTATGCCTCACATCTGCATAGGACTTTAGGCGATTTTGGGCATCCTTAGGCCTATTCCAAATCACCTTCACCTTCTTCATAGCCTGATGAACCAAATACGAACGAAACATGTCCACCTCATAAATCTCAAACCAACCAGTAAAAAATCTACACCAGCTACCATACAATGCCTCAAAAGAGGCCATACTAATACTAAAATGATAGCTATTTTTGTAAGCAAACTCTACCAAAGGTCGATGATCAACCCAATTTCCACCAAAATTAATCATACACGCCTAAAGTATATCTTCCAATGTCTCAATGGTCCTCTCTGCCTGCCCATCCAATTGCAGGTGGAAAGTAGTACTCATACTAACCTTAGTACCCAATCATTTCTGTAAAGACCACAAAAAATGAGATGAAAACTATGTAACACAATCAGAGATAATCAAAATAGATGTCCTATGCATCTTCACAACCTTCTAAAGATACAACTTCGCATAATCCTCCACCGAAAAGGTAGTCCTCAGTGGCAAGAAGTGAGCATACTTTATTGTCCTATCCACGATGACCTAAATCTAATCAAATTGGTTTTGAGACCGAGGAAGATTGATAATGAAATCCATATTGATCACCTTTTATTTTTATTTGAACAAATTAATTTCCTGATATAAACCACTAGGCCTCATGTGCTAAACTTTAACTTGTTAACACACCATGCACTTGGCAACAAAATTAGCCACATCTCTTTTCATGCCATTCCACTAATATATCTCCTTGAGATCATGACACATCTTTGTCGAGCTGGGATGAACAACATAGTGCAATTCATGCGCCTCAGCCAAAATTCTTTATCGTAACCCATCGATGTCAGGAACACATAACCTCCCTTAGTACCACAAAGTACTGTCACGACTAATCTCAAAACCCATTACTTTTTGCCCACCAACATCATTCTTGATTTTCATCAAGAAAGGATCTAGCACTTGCTTCTCCTTAATATCTGCACCAAGAGACGACCGAACAACTTCTTGTTCCATCACATCACCATCCTCAAAGTTTAGGAGATAGACCTCAAGATTAGCAAAACAGTGAATATCCTTCACCAATTCTCGTTTCTCCTCATCCACATAAGTTAAAATCCCCATGGATAACCTGCTAAGAGAATCAGTTACAACTTTAGCCTTACCTGGTGATAGCGGAGACTCATATCATAATTCTTGAGAATATCAAGCCATTTCCTCTGCTTGAGATTTAGCTCTCCTTAAGTGAACACATACTGTAGACTCTTCTGATCAGAAAAAATGTCCACGTACACTCCATACATTTAATGCCGCCAGATTTTCAACGGAAAAACCACTGTTAAGTGCTCCAAATCATGAGTAAGACAATTCCTCTTATGCACCTTCAACTGCCTGGAAGCATAGGCAATCACCTTCCCATGCTACATCAAAAAAAAACCAAGCCCCACTCTAGATACATCACAGTTAACCACAGACCCTACATTACCTTTAGGTAATGTCAAAATCAGAACTGGAGTTAGCTTATCCTTCAACTTCTCAAAACTCTCCTCACAAGTATTCGACTAAGAAAACTTTACCTTTTTCTAAGTTAACTTAGTCAAAGGGGCGGCTAACGTCGAAAACCTTCCATGAACTGACAATAATATCCGTCCAAACCCAAGAAGCTCCGAATGTAGATTGGAGTCGTGGGTCTAGGCTACTTTTTAACCACCACCACCTTCTGTTGATCCACCATGATCCCCTCACTAGAAATAATATGACCAAGAAAAGTTACAGTGTTCATCCAAAACTCATACTTGGAGAACTTGACATACAACTATTATTCCTTTAAGGTTTGCAACACAATCCAGAGATGATTAACATGGTCCACCTCACTCTTAGAATAAACCAGAATGTCATCAATAAACACAATTACAAAATATCCAAGAACTGATGAATACCATGTTCATCAAATCCATAAATATCGTTGGGGCATTAGTCATACCAAATGACATAACCAAGAACTTAAAGTGCCCATACTGAGTACAAAAAGTCGTCTTAGGGATATCCACATCCCTAATCTTAAACTGATGATACCCAGATCGAATATCTATCTTAGAAAAAAACTTGGCACCTTGCAACTAATCAAACAAGTCATGTATCTTTGGAAGAGAATACTTGTTTATAACAGTTACCTTATTCAACTACCGATAGTCAATGCACATCCAAAAGAAACCATCCTTATTATGCACGAACAACACCAGTACACCTCACAGGGATACACTAGAAAGAATAAACCTCTTATCTAGAAGATCCTTAAACTACTCTTTGAGTTCACTCAACTCGGTCGGAGCCCTTCTATAAGGAGGAATAGACATTGGACGAGTGTCCGGAATCAAATCAATACCAAACTCGATTTCCCTATCCGGAGGAACACCAAGAAGATCATTCGAAAGGACCATAGAAAACTTATTTACCATCGAAACCAAATACAAATAGTGACCTTCCGAGTTCGAATATTTAACCCAAACCAAGTGATAAATACACACCTTGGATATCAATCTCCAAGCTCTAACATAAGAAATAAACATCCCTCTAGGAGCTATAGAATCACCCTCCCACTCTATAACTGGTTCACCAGGGAACTTAAAGACAACCTTACGAGTCCGACAATCCAAAGGCGTGTAACAAAAGTGTAACCAATCTATCCCCAAAATAATATCAAAATCCACCATATCCAGTTCAAAAAGATCCACCAAGATCTTCTTGCTACCAACAACTGCCACACACCTCCTATAGACTCTTTTAGCAATAACTGAGTCACCTATCGGGGTAGAAATAGAAAAAGGATCTGAAATAACCTCAAGATCAAATTCTATACACATAGCCACAAATAGGGTCACATAAGAGAGTGTATACCCCAGATCAATTAAATAATACACGTCACGAGAAAAGAGTTATAATGTACCAGTAACGACATCAGATGATACCTCAGATTCCTGCTGAGATGTAAGAGCATATAATATATTCTGGCCTGTGCTAATACAAGAGATAGAAGAAGATGCAGAAGTAGAAATACTAGGTGTAGGAGCAAAAGACAAGAAACTGGAGCTTTGACCGCTATCGAAGCACCCTTACCTATCAGATAATTTCTAAGTATATGGCCTGGTTAGCCATATTTAAAACATTTATCCCTCCTTTCATTGCAAAATCCTGGATGAAGACAACCACAGAACCAGCAAAGAGGGTATGAAGAAGCCAATTGAGCCCTACTTGCCTGAGATTGGGCACCCTGTGCCTAAAAATTATCACTACCCTGCTGACGCCTATCACCCGATTATTTTGGGTAAGGAGCACTAGCTGGGGAGAAGGAACCAGAAATCCCCCACTTCTTCTTTTGCCATTTACTACCATCTCAACCACCCTGCTATTGAGCACCACCCTACTCAGAGAACCAGCTCTTCTTACCCTGTCTTTCCCCGATCTCTGTTTGTTTTCTCTTTTCTTTCTCCACTTACTGCATATGAATAACAAACCTTGAAATATCCATATTCTTAATTAACAAAGCAGTCTTGCTTTCAAGATCAAATCCCGAGACAGCCCAAAAGTAAACTTCCTCATTCTCGCCCTCATACTAGCCACCAAATTTGGAGCATACCTGGACAGCTGATGAAATTTCAAGGCATATTCCTTGATAGATATTTTTCCTTGCTTAAGATTCACAAACTCCTCTATCTTTGCTTCCCTCAGCTCCTGAGGAATGAAGTGATCTAAGAAGGCATTAGAAAAGGACTCTCACAAAGATAGCTCCTCCATATCACCCCTATCATTATCCAACTCTTTGTACCATTGGTACGCAATATCTTAAAGTTGATAAGCTACAAAATTCACTCCTTCCATATTAGTGGCCTGCATCACTCTAAATTTCTTCTCTATTTCATCCAAGAAACCCTAAAGATCCTCCTCCACTTTCACACCAGTAAAAGTAGGAGGACTCATCTTCATGAATTGGCCAACCCTTGTGGCTTCCACAGATAGAAAACCAGATACATCCCACTCAGCTTAAGCATCAACCAACTGAGAAATAGTATAAATCGATTAATGAAATTTTATATTAGTCACCTCACCATGAGGAGGACTAGTAGCAACTATTGGAACTCCAGAGACATCAGGGATAGGACCCCAGAACCAAGTATGAACTCCAGATATAGGGCGTACTCCATCAACATCATCCCCAGATGGGACAGAAGAATTTCCTTGTATTCCAAATCGACGAGGCATTATCTGAAAAAAGAACAAATAAGGATTAGCGAGGATTCCAGGACTTACACTCCAAGAATAAAAATAGAGTACCAAGAAAGTGAAATACTCATAAATTCCTAGTAGCTTCTCTCTTATAAGTGTGGCGCTCTACACACCCCTAAAAGAGACTCTAACAGACACGGCTTTGTGGACTCCCCAATTGACCATGAACCTAAAGCTCTGATACCAACTTAACATGACCCGACCCAAGGCCTTATCATAATGGCCATCCCAGGTGTGACCAGGACCGGAGACCACCCTCGGTACCTAACCCAACCTCTAGCCGCCTGTCCTGATGTAACGCCCTGATTTGCTAAATCGGAATGCTACACGATGCTCATGACCCCGAGGGACCACAAGCTAACCCATGATTGATATCTGTACCTGTATACTGCAAATCATGACATAATAATGTAGAATACATAAAACTGTAAGGCCATAAGGTTCAACTGAATAAAACTATGTCTGAAAATCATAACGTCCATGTGGGTAAAAATACCCAAAACAACTCAATCTGAAAGCTAAGTCTGAACATAAATATGAACATAAATCTGAAAGCCTCTAAAATATCTGAATAAAGAGTTGAAGGAACATGTCTCCAACTAACTCCATAAAACTAAACTGAAGAAATAAATAAATGTGTCAAATAATATTATTCTCGAATCAATAAGGACTCACTGTGTCTCTGCGATTGGAATGCTACCGCTACTGCTGGGCTGGAGCTCGTGTCTCGAAACCTATGGTGTAACATGAAAAGAAAGAACCATAGCACAAATGCGTCAGTACAACTGGAGTACTGATTATACGAGGAAGGTGGGCTGAACATAAAGGGTTTCATGCATGAACAACACTAACTGACTAATATGAACGTGGGAGTGCAAACATACATATATAGAAACTGGGACTGTGAATGCGTGATAGCAAGACCTGTAAGCTAATACATGATTTACTGATAACTATCATGACTGATACTACAAGCTAATAACATGGACGACTGTATCTGACAATCCTATATATACTAAAATCTGAAGAATACCCTAGTTCTTTTACTGAGACTAATACTGAAACTGTGGGAGGTAGTGTTTAACCGACATGCCCTATGTATGCCTTTAAGGATAAGCTAGGGTCTAATCTCTGCCCCGACTGGAGGGGTGTCAATATCGTACCACGGGTAAGGACAGCTTGTGAGTGACCCTTATCTGGCAGGTACACAATGAGAACAGTGGGAACCCTAAACTGACAAGTTAAACCACCTCATCAACCCTAATCTGACAGGTTAAGATGTCTCAACCTACGCTGGCTACGTAGTTCTGGAACACAAGGATGACTACTAAGAATCACACCCTGAACTGGCGGGTGAGTTCCCATCCTTAGGTTCACTCGGTGCTAACCTCTACTCCCATCTGGAGGGACTGTACATGAATAACTGACTATACATGACTTAATCTTACTAAATTCTATTGACTGGCGGAATGTTACTGATATCTGACAACTGACTGAGATCATGAGGTTTTCCTGAGTCACATGATTGACTGAAGTCTATGGAATCATAGCTTGAGTTCGAATATCATGAAACATGACATGGATCTAGGCACACAGCTATAGTTTTTGGGTACGAATACCCCCAGGACTCGATAGGAGGAAACTGACACACATGACATGACTTGATCACAAGATTTGAGTCCACAATTCACAATATCATAAGAAGGGAATAGTATACTTCATGTATTTATTTAACATTTCAAACATGATAGGAAAAACATGGATATATTTTGTGTACATAATTTATATCTCCATTATCATACATGTTTTATACCACAACAATAACAACACATAATTTGCATGGAAATTCATATTGGAGTGTATGGCTAACATGAACTTGTTATTTAGATATCATGAAATCATGTAATTATGAAGTTCTAACATACTAGGCATATTATCAAACACCGTGCATGCGCTCTTTAAGGCATAGGTGGATTTCATACTTGCATTCTTTCAATCCATCTAAAGATCATGTTTTTCAACTAACAACATAACTTTCATGAGATATACAGTCACGATACTATTATATAACAAAACAAACAAGCATCAATATGGGTATGATCATATCACCACAAACAACCAACCTTTTATATTTATAAATTGATTCTTAAACTCCACGGACGAAAGGAATCCGTGGATGAACACTATGCATACCTTGGAAGGGGGGTTCTTGATGATTGACGGAGGAATTTTCTTGAAATTTGATCTTAAAGTTTGATTGTGCAACCCTAGTTGTTTTTCTCCTATGGTGCTCTTGGATAATGAACTTTGAGATGTTAATAGGGTTGTAATGTGTTTAGAAGCTATAAATTTTCGTGGCTGAAATCATACATAGGCGCCGCATATGATATCGCCTATATTTACATAGGCGTCGCATATGATATCGCCTATATTTACATAGGTGCCGCATATGTTATCGCCTATATTTACATAGGCGCCGCATATGATATCGCCTATGCTTTTCAGTGGCCATGTGTGATTGGTTAGATGATGCATTCTACTTTGAAAGGCCATAACTCCTTGTTCGAGTGTCAGATTTTGATGAAATTGATATCGTTGGAAAGCTAATTCGATTCTCTACAATTTGGTGGGTCTAAATCTGCCAAAATGTCACATATCAATCACGTTATTATTGTTTAAAGATGTCCCTTGCAAAATCAAACACTAAGACTTGATGGATTCAAAAACTGTTAGCTTGCATCACTCTAAGCGACTCATATGAGCATGCTTAAGACATCGCAAGCTATCCTATCGCTAGGATATTCATTGTAAGTCATGCACTAAAATGCTACTCACAGGATAGGAGGTTTCATACGTAGGAAAACTAATTCACTTCCTAGCTTAGAAACATGCGGGGTATTACAGTATCTCCCCCTCGGGAACATTCATTCTCGAATGAGAATTTACTGAGAGGGGATACAAGATAACAGAACCTAAACTGAACATAATGAACTGAAACTTGATCTCATGACTGACATGCTAAACATAATAAACTCGTGCATATCTGATGCACGGAAAACTGATACATGAGTGCATGACTGAGTATGCAACAGTTAATAGGTACCAAGTTTATACTAGAAACATGAACATGAAACTGAATAAGCTTAAGGAGAACTATTACCTTGAGCTTGATCTGAATTGGCGGGGAAGAGGTAAGGATACTTGGTACGCATATCTGCTTCTGCTTCCCAAGTAGCTCCCTCATGAGACTGATTTCTCCAAAGAACCTTGACTAGAGGGACTTCTTAATTCCTCAATCTACGAGTCTGATAATCTAATATTTTGACTGGAATCTCTTCAGAAGAGAGGATGTTCTGAATGTCGATGCTCTGAATAGGGACAACAACTACTGGGTCACCTATGCACTTCTTGAGAAAAGATACATGGAAGACTGGATAGACTGAGGCTAGATCTGAAGGCAACTTAAACTCATAAGCTACCTTCCTAAAGCGACAGAGAATTATGAAGGTACCGACATATTGGGGACTGAGTTTCCCTTTCTTGCCGAACCTCTTCACTCCCTTCATGGGAGAGATATTAAGATAGACATAATCATTGACCTCGAACTCGAGATCCTTTCTACGAATATTTGCATAGTACTTCTGTCGGCTCTGAGCAGCCCGGAGTCTCTCTCTGATCAACTGAACTTTCTCTAAGGCATCGAATACTTAGTCAGGACCTATGACTAAGGCCTCACTAACTTCGAACCAACCAATCAGAGATCTACATCTCCTACTATAGAGAGTTTTGAATGGAGCCATCTGAATACTAGAATGATAGCTATTGTTGTATGCAAACTCAATCAAAGGCAAGTGGTCATCACAACTTCCCTTGAAGTCAATTGCACACGCCCTTAGCATAGCTTCAAAAGTCTGAATGGTCCTCTCTACTTGACCATCTGTCTGAGGATAAAACGTTGTGCTGAGATGAACTTGGGTACCGAGACCCTTTTGGAATGCTTTCCAAAAGTGAGAGGTGAACTGGGTACCTCTATCTGAGATGATAGATAGTGGAACACCGTATAACCTGACTAACTCCCTGATATAGAGTTTGGCATAATCCTCGGTGGAATAAGAAGTATGAACAGGAAGGAAATAAGCTGACTTGGTCATTCTATCTATAATGACCCAGACTAAATCATGCTGATAACGAGTTCTAGGCAAACCCATCACGAAGTCCATATTCACTTCTTCCCACTTCCAAGTAGGAATGGTGAACTCTTGCATGGAACCACTAGGTTTTTGATGCTCTATCTTAACCTGCTGACATGTAGAGAACTTAGCCACAAACTCTGCAATATCTCTCTTAATCCCACTCCACCAATAGATCTCCCGCATGTTGCGGTACATCTTAGTGGCCCCTGGATGAATAGAGTATCGCGCACCATACGCTTCTGCAAGAATTCACTGCCTCAATTCATCTACACCTGGAACACATAGACGACCCTGAAAATGAAGAACACCATCTCCCCCTTGGGAGAAAACCTCGACTTTCTAATTTTGAACTGACTCTTTGAGCTTGAAAAGGCTAGGATCCCTGTCTTGCTTCTCTTTTACCTCAAAAACTAGAGATGACTCTAAACTACTGTGAACACATTCACCACCCTCTGAAGAATCGACTAAGTGAATGCCTAGTCTGGCAAGCTGATGGATCTCCTGAGCCATCTTTTTCTTGCTACCCTCAACGTGAGAAAAACTACCCATGGAGAGTCTACTGAGAGCGTCGTCCACAACATTGGCCTTGCCCGGATGATAAAGAACACTCATATCGTAATCCTTCATGAGCTCTAACCACCTTCTCTGACAAAGATTGAGATCTTTCTGGGAAAAGACATACTGGAGGCTCTTATGGTCTGTGAAGACATCTACATGAACTCCATAGATATAATGCCTCCAAATCATCAAGGCAAAAACTACCGCTGCTAACTCAAGATCATGAGTAGGATAATTCTTCTCATGTGGCTTTAACTGTCTAGAGGCGTAGGCTATGACCTTACCACGTTGCATGAGGACACAACCTAAACTCACTCTGGATGCATCACAATAGACTACAAAACTGTTTGAACCATCTGGAAGAGCTAGAACTGGAGCTGAGGTAAGTCGAGTCTTCAACTCTTGAAAGCTCTTCTCGCATGAATCTGACCACTGAAACTTAATCTTCTTCTGAGTCAATCTGGACATGGGAGATGTAATAGAAGAAAATCCCTCGAAAAACCATCTGTAATAGCCAGCCAAACCCAAGAAACTCCTAATATCTGATGGAGATACGGGTCTGGGCCAGTTTCTTACTGCCTCAGTTTTCTGAGGATCTACTCTAATGCCATCACCAGAAATAATATGGCCAAGGAATGCTACTGATCTTAGCCAAAATTTGCACTTGCTGAACTTAGCGAATAATTGATGATCCCTGAGAGTCTGAAGAACAATCCTGAGATGGTCTGCATGATCACGTTCTGTGCGAGAATAGACCAGAATATCATCTATAAGGACTATGACAAACATGTCCAAGTACTGCTTGAACACATGGTTCATCAAATCCATGAAAGCTGCAGGGGCATTGGTAAGACCAAATGACATGACTAAAAATTCAAAGTGACCATTCCGAGTACGGAAAGCTATCTTCGGAATGTCACATTCTCTAACTCTGAGATGATGATAGCCTGATCTGAGGTCTATCTTGGAGAAGTAACTGTCACCCTGAAGTTGGTCGAATAGATCATCAATCCTAGGAAGAGGATATCTATTCTTGACCGTGACCTTGTTGAGTTGAAGGTAATCAATACACATCCTGAGAGAACCGTCTTTCTTGCGCATGAATAATATTGGCGCACCCTATGGGGAAATGCTGGGTCTGATGAATCCCTTATTTAAGAGATCCTTCAACTGATCTTTCAGTTTCTTGAGTTCTGCTGGTGCCATTCTGTATGGAGAAATAGAAATAGGTTGAGTATCCGGAAGAAGGTCTATACCGAAGTCTATTTCCCTTTTGGGAGGAATGCCTAGAAGATCTTCGAGAAAGACATCTGAGTATTCATTAACAACTGGGACTGTTTTGAGACTGGGAGATTCAGAACTGGAATCTTTAACATGCACGAGATGATACACACACCCCTTAGAAATCATTTTCCTTGCCCGAAGGTAAGAAACAAGTTGACCCCTGAACGCTGAAATGCTACCCTTCCACTCTAGGACGGGCTCATTCGGGAACTGAAACTGAACTATTCTTTTTTTGCAGTCAACTGTGGTATAGAAGGAATGAAGCCAATCCATGCCGAGAATGACATCAAATCAGTCATCTCTAACTCAACTAAATCTGCTGACGTAGATTTCTAAGATATCATAACCGGGCAGTTCCTTTATACCCGCTGGGCTATGATGGTTTTACCCACTGAGGTAGAGACTGAAAAGGGCTCTGCTAGAATTTTGGGACTGATTCCAAAATCGCCTGCTATGTATGGAGTAACAAAATACAAGGATGCACCTGGGTCTAGCAAAGCATAAACTTGAACATGGAAAATCTGTAACGTACCAGTAGTGACATCAAGAGAATTTTACTGATCCCACCGGGACTGAAGAGCATAGAGTCTATTTGGGCGTTGCCCACTGGTAGCACTGGAAACGACACCCTGCTGGTTTGGGTGACCAGACTGAGCTGCAGAATGATTTTGCTGACCCTAAAGACTTGACTGCAGACACTCCCTAATCCTGTGGCCTGGCTTGCTACAACTCAAACAGACATCACTACCGGCTCTGCAAATGCCCTTGTGGTTCTTACCACTAATAACGCTCAATCTACAACTCTCGTTTGAGTGTAAAGCGGTCGTTAGCAAATATAGAACCCAACCTGGGTTGGGTGTCGATCCCACAGGGAATAGCTTGGTGCTCGTGCAGGGTTATCAATGTTCTGCTGTTGAACCTGGGCTGCGGCAAGGGCAGCCAATCTTGCTTGTTCCTGTTGAGCAGCCATCCTTGCGTTTTCAGCTTGTGCTTCCATTCTACCAATGCGTTGTGGCTCAGGATTGATTGGTAATAACGGTTGACCAGAACTTCGAGTATGGGGCATGCACTAAAATAAAAACCTGCAGTAGACAAAAACAAAAAGTAAAAGTAAAAGTACGAGAGTCTTCGACCAAAGGGTCTAGTAATTATTACGAACTTAATTGACACTTGTATTCCCCGGCAGCGGCGCCAATTTTTGATAACGCTCAATCTACAACTCTCGTTTGAGTGTAAAGCGGTCGTTAGCAAATATAGAACCCAACCTGGGTTGGGTGTCGATCCCACAGGGAATAGCTTGGCCAACAAGTAAGTAAAATTACTAAACTTTTGGTGCAAGTCTCGTAAGAAGGGGGGATTCTTGTCTTGCAAGTAATGTAAACAAAATCTGAAAATAATAAAGTAAAAAGAGAGAGATTGTTACGTTGGTTGTAAACAATGAGAATTGAAGTGTTGGGGTTATGTCCACCTTCTGAGGTATACGTCTCTATTGGCTATGAGTGTGTAGAATTCTGTCATGCAATTGCTTATAGAGAATTGTAGTCGATGGTAAATCCAAGCGTCTCTCGACCTAAACAAGGACTATTTCACTTTAACTCTCTCGAGCTTAAAGCGTATCTAACGGTACGAATTCTCCAAGAGGTTAGTCCAGTTACGGCACTAGCTTTTTAATAGGAAAGGGTGTCCTACTACCTTGACATTATCTCTTTTCCAGACAAATAACTTTTCTCTCGAACAAGTTAAATGTTAGACTGGCGTATTCTTGCGTTTGCAACCGCAAAGAATGTAGATTAAGATGAAGAGAATAATTATATAAGCAATATACGTGTCTCGAACTCACAAACTCACAGCAATAGATAGTAACTCATTCGGCTTCCATAACCCCAACAGAGAAGTTTAGTTACCCATGAATGCGAAGAAAACCACAATTGGCATTGTTATTATACCACAATAATGATCAATTTCGTGTAGCACAAGAGTGGTAGGCGTTAGGTGTGATTTCTTGCAGAGTAACGTTTCTCTTGTTGCGGAATTTAAGAATAGAAGAATAGACGAAAATAGAATTGATGGAAAGATTAGAAGAGTTGTAGAAAGATGATTAGCAGGTAAGAAGGTCTATAAAGATGATAGAAGATGAGAGGGATGGAAGGAAGTATTGTGTTCTCCCTCCTTCCTCCCTCCTTGTTCTAAATCTCTAGCATGATAGGGTATTTATAATATCCATATCCTACTCCTACTAAGCTAATGAAATAAATAACCAAATCCTACTAGACTAATGAAATCCTTAACCCAAATGTACTAGGTTAAGGTAACATTATCATAATCCACATAAAATAATGAAATACATAACCTAATTGTACTAGGTTAATGTATCATTGTCAAAATCCAGCTTTGTGTCTGTAAGTCCCCAAAGTCTTCAGAATTGTTGTTTTAGCCCGGGACAGATTTTCCATGCAGCAGTTTTGGTCCTTTAGGCGTCCCACTTCCTTCTCCTTCGTTCGTGAGCTTTCTTTTGCGTTAAGTTAGCCATAAAATGCTGAATTATGCATCATTTATACCTGAAACATCACTAATCATGTTCGTTAGCTCATTTACAGGAAAAAGGACTAAAAGTGCATGAAATATATAATTTGTTCTCAAAACTAGGCTAAAATATGGGCAAAATATATTGATATAGGCGCGTAAATTCGCCTATCATCAACACCCCACACTTAGAGCTTTGTTCGTCCTCGAACAACATATCATGTCCTTCTAAACATCAACTTAAGGTTTTTACAGCAACAACACAAAACATTTATTAAGACAAGCACAACTATTATCAACCAAGCGTAGCTTTCCGATTATAAGTAGAAACAATTTAACCTCAAGTATAGACTCGTGATGGTGATCAACTCGCATGCAAACATTAAAGTGCATAGAATCATATACAACTATCCAAAACTCATCAACCATGTGTGTCTCACCATATAGTACCCATAATAACTCACAAATATTGCATATTTTTCAAACATGGGTATCAAAATGTCATTGCTCTCACTCTCACAAAGAATTCATATGTAGCGACTGATGACCATAGGCTTGCTCTTAATGTAATACTCTACTAAATGTTGGAATGTTAAGATTAGGATCAAGTAGGTCTTTTGATGGTTGTAATGTAGGCTAAGGGACGGGTAGGACTATTTTGGCCAGGAATAGTGACTAAGTTCCTAAGCGCTTTAATACATCACTTTGTATCATTGACACTTTTTTCTTTCAACCTTTCTTCTTTCTTTTTTCTACCACCCTTGTTCTCCTCTTTTTTCAATTTTAAGCACAACTCACTTTTCAGCTTTCTTTTCCTTTTTCTTTTCACAACATACCTCTTATGATAGCATTTTTTTTTCTTTTTCATAACACATTCAAGAACCATTCCAATTTATAGCATTATACTCACCCAATTTCCTTTTATGTTGTCACATGACTTTTTCACTTTAAAGCACTTAGAGATTTTGGGATCAAATTACGGTCTTGAAAGAAATGGATTAGGCTTACATACAAGGTTGTCAAAGAAATAGGCTAAAGGCTCAAAAGGGTTAACTAGGATGATGTCCATGGGTAGGTTAAACTGAAGGTAAACATGTATAGGTTGCCAAAGAAATGCCTAAATCATATCCTAAACTTACACTCCTTATTTTCTCTTTGCATACATACCAGGCAAGTTCTAGCATCAGCCACACACATAGAATATACTATTATCTCACACACACAAGGCACATGGTCGACTTGATTGGAAGTAATATAGACTCTCGACCCAACAAGTGAAGGAATTGAATCACACAATATCACATATTGAGTCACAACTAGAGCCTAAACGTCTCAATAGTCACAATTGTAGCACATACTCTTGTTATAATCTCATGCTGCCTATCAAAATAATTTCATGCGAAGCTAAAAAAAATTTTAACTACTAAAAAAAAAAACGAAACAAAAATGAAAAAAAGAAAACAAACATAGATGCGAATATAGAAGTATAGCATGCAATACCACCACCCCACACTTAGTCGGGACACTGTCCTCAGTGGAAAATAAATACGAGGAACCTGGTTGGTCGGACTTATCCTCTATGTCTGGGGTCATACCCCTTGCATTGGAATCATCATCAGAGTCGTCATCCTCAGAAGTTCCTCATAAGTATCCCACTTAATTCCAAGCGTGAGTCGAGGTATTTGCAGCGAGGAGGGTTCTCCTTGGTCCTTGCGACTTCTTTTTTTGCCCTTTTGGGAGGTGGTAGCCTTCTCCTTGCCTTGTCTCGCTTTAGGTGCCATTGTACCTGAGACTAGAAATAGTGTTAGTGGTAGCACAATATCAATGGATACAATCTATGCACAAGCAGTAGGGGTACCACCCCACACTTAGTTTTGTTGACACAAATCAGTGAAGTGAAAGTGGTCGATTACTCAGATTTCGTCGACATACGTTTTAGGAGTTGTATTCCGGTAAGAAAATCAGTGATGTATCACTACTTGAAGCCATTGCATTACTTTCATGTTAGATATAACAACACTACTACATAGGGGTTACCACATAATATAGTTACTTTCAACAATCACAACCTCCTATGTCGGCAGGCACTATAAGTCTTATCCCGATGAACGGGCTAGCCTAACATGTAAGTATCCAAGTAGCAATTTTAAACAATGTTCAAGACTATAGAAATTCCGCAAATAGTATGACAATGCTATTAAAACCAAATTCAAGTCGGAAACAAGTCAAGATGATTCTAACGTATACGTTCACTCACATGATTTTGCATTAACATTCCAAACACATGAACTTCACCAACAATCATTCAATATGTAGCAATTTATAATAGACATAGCAACGTAGTACTTACGAGAAATAAATGAAGAATAAGAGAGTACTTACTTGCTTGAAGCTTTTGGAGGTGGTTTTGTGAATTGGAAGAGAAAAAAAGAAAATTTTGAGAGGATTTGGATGAATATGCGGCACCTTTAGGTCACTTTGCAATGTGTTGTGTTATAAAACTAAGTCCCCTTTATATAGGAAGAGAATGGGTCGGGTTATGACCCATTTACAATCGGTTTTGGAGACAAAAATCCCACATATGCGGCGCATAATGCTTGGCATAGATATGACATATACGGTGCATTGTCTATGGCATAATTGGACATATGCGCCGCATAGTCTATGGCATTTGTAGACATATGCGCCGCATAGTCTATGGCATATGAGATACTGAGACCAAATGCCATAGAATAGGCGGCGCATAGTCAAAAGCATACCTAGGAAAAGGCGGCGCATAGTGTATAGCACACTAGATTCCGAGACCTTAGGCTATAGGATAGGTTGTGCATCATTCGTGGCCTAGTTTTACCAAGGCCTAGCCTTCCTCGAAGCCTATTTTGGCATGAGAAAGGCTCAATCCATAGCCTTATGCATCACCCTTCCTAACTTACCAACTTTATCATACAATGCGTCCAAATCGTCAATTGAAATCAATCTCCTCGTTGACTACCTCTTGCACCTATTTTTGCTTAAAACCAAATGAAAACGATTAGTACGATGGGTTGCCTCCCACCAAGCGCCTTAGTTTTGGTCGTGGCACGACTCTTATTTTTGGATTTTCATTATCAAAAGCAAAACACATACTAGAACGAAATGAAAAATGAAAAATGATAAACGATAAACGATGGGTTGCCTCCCATCTAGCGCCTTATTTATTGTCGTGGCTCGACATAGTTACCTCGAGTACTTAGACTTTGTCGAGATAGATGGTTGGTCGTTTTCTGAATGGATTTAGACGACAATGAGGCTTACTTGTAGGCATGCAATCTTCTTCGAGAAGACTCATACGTCTCCCCGGAGGGTCACCAATTATATCATCAATAGTCCAACCCATAGCTCTCATGTATCTCTTCAGAGCAGAGATGAGAGCCTCTACGTGCTGTTTACTTAAATCATCCGCACTCACCGAAAGTATATTTATACTTTCCAAGAACACATACCTTATATAATTGGGGAGCTCTTTCGATTCTAGCATTGGTGGCTCTTCAAGGGAAGTCTTCGCTGTTGGTGACGGTTGATTCTTAAGATCATGGTCTGGTTGCTTAGGAGTATGGGAATAGGACTCTATTTCTGTTAGAGCACCCATAAGTTCTTCATATTCTTTAGCATCCTCATGCTCAACATTCAGCAGCGCAGCAGACAATGGCTCAACAGTAGGCTGTTTCTCTATAGATAATGCTTTCTTACCTTCATAATGAACATCAGCTACAGAGAACACATCCATATCTCTTGGATGCTTCATCGCTTTGCACAAATCAAAACGAATCACTTCGTCATTCATTCGAAATAAAAGCTCATTATCTCTCATGTCAATAAGCACACTTCCTGTTGCAAGGAAAGGACGTCCCAAGATTATGGGAACTTCAGAATCCACCTCGCAATCCAAAATCACAAAGTCTGCAGGAAAAATGAAGGTAGACACCTTCACCAACACATCATTCAAGATACCCACAGGTCATTTTACCGACCTATCAGCCATCACGAGCCTCATATTGGTTGGTGTCGGATCGCCTAACCCCAACTTCTTGTAGACGGATAGTGGCATCAAATTGATGCTAGCACCCAGATCGCACAATGCCTTAGCAAAATTCATAGATCCAACCGTGCAAGGAATAGTGAAAGCACCAGGGTCTGCCTTCTTCTGAACTATCGATCGGGTAGCAATTGCACTACAATGATGCACATCATTCTTCAGCTCATAACTTGCTGCCCTCTTCTTAGTCAAAATATCTTTCATAAACTTCGCATACCCAGGCATTTGTTCAAGTGCCTCTACCAATGGAACATTAATGGTCAGCTGCTTCAACATAGTCATAAATTTGCTGAACTTAGTATCATCCGCCACCTTCTTCAATCTTTAGGGAAAAGGTGGTGGTGGGTATGGAAGTGTTCTCTCCATGGCTTTCTTCTCCTCTTGCTTCCTTTTTTCCATTTTTTCAGGCTGCACGTCACTGGGCGTGACATCCTTGACGTCAGGATTGGTTGTTGCGGCATCTTCTCCTTTTACATTATCATCCATGTCCGCAACTTCGTCAACCACTTGCTTGCCTTTTTCTGAATGTTCCAGCACCTTACCACTTCTGGTAGTGATGGCCATGCATGACCCATCATTCCTTGGGTTTTGCACAGTATCGCTAGGTAAAGTGCCAGCCTTTCTTTGATTGAGTGCTGCTGAAAGTTGGCTCAGTTGCTGCTCTATTTGCTTGATTGAAGTGGAATGAGAATCAACTAGTTGTTTCATGGAGGATAAATCATTAATTACCTCAGTAACTCCCGCGCTCGTTGCTTCCACTCCTTTCAATAATTTAGCCATCATGTCTTCCATACTTCCAGAATTAGATGTGGTGGTATCACGTCTACTAGGGGGAACATATACACCACTCTTTTCATTGTTTTTTCTCCAACTACCTTGGTCCTTGTTTCCAGAATTATCATAATAGTTCCGACCTTGGTTTCCTTGGGTATTCCCACGGAAACCCCCCTAATTGTTCAAGTAGTTGGCCTCCTCTTCCGAATCAGATTCATCTCTTCCTTTTAGCGCCACAACTTTCACTTTTTCGGTCTTCCCTGATAATAAATGCTTTGTCAGAAGATCCATCTGTGTTTTCATGTGCGCCATATCTTGATCACGTTCTTCTTGTCTTCTTCTTTGGTCTGCAGTCATGCCTATAGATAAAGTGGGGCTTGCTACCTCGGAATCCCTGGTATGCCAAGCTCTACTTTGTTTCGTCATGCGATCTAGCATATTGCTTGTTTGACCAAAGGTGAGGTCCATAAATGATCCTCCAGCTGCGTTATCCACCATTGGCTTAGTTATTGAATTCAAGGCTCTATACAATATCTCCATGAGGTGAACATTAGTCATGTGATGGTTTGGGCATCTCGCTAGCTTTGTCTTGAACCTCTCCCATGTTTCATGAAGAGCTTCAGTGGGAAGCTGACGAAAGTTGTTGATTTCATCTCTCAATTGTGCTCTTTTGGATGGCGGAAAGAATCTTTCTAGGAAAGCGTCTCTCAATTGCCTCCAATTTGTAATAGAATCAGGAGTCAGCCCATTCAACCATAGAGTTGCCTCCCCAGACAGAGACAATGGAAATACGCGTAACCGAATTGCATTCTGACCAACTCCAGGATTGTCAAACGACTTGCATGTAGAAATAAAGTTGATGAGATGCATATTCGGATCATCGCCTGCTAGTCCACCAAATAATCCCTTGAGTTGCAATAACTGAATCATGGTGCTTGTGATGTTGAACTTGGCTCCGGGCGCTAATGGTGGTGGAATTATAGCTCCAGTGGCTCCGGCACCATCAAGATCATCATCATCATCGTCGAAAGCTGGTTGCATAGGTTGGAGATCATGTCTATACCGAGCTTGTCTACCTCTTCTGTTGGCAGGTATTACGATTTCAGCATCATGCCTAGGGTTTAGTAACTCGTCATCACCTAAATCCTCATCGTCAGGATTTGGTGCTCGTGCAGGGTTATCAATGTTCTGCTGTTGAACCTGGGCTGCGGCAAGGGCAGCCAATCTTGCTTGTTCCTGTTGAGCAGCCATCCTTGCGTTTTCAGCTTGTGCTTGCATTCTACCAATGCGTTGTGGCTCAGGATTGATTGGTAATAACGGTTGACCAGAACTTCGAGTATGGGGCATGCACTAAAATAAAAACCTGCAGTAGACAAAAACAAAAACTAAAAGTAAAAGTACGAGAGTCTTCGACCAAAGGGTCTAGTAATTATTACGAACTTAATTGACACTTGTATTCCCCGGCAGCGGCGCCAATTTTTGATAACGCTCAATCTACAACTCTCGTTTGAGTGTAAAGCGGTCGTTAGCAAATATAGAACCCAACCTGGGATGGGTGTCGATCCCACAGGGAATAGCTTGGCCAACAAGTAAGTAAAATTACTAAACTTTTGGTGCAAGTCTCGTAAGAAGGGGGGATTCTTGTCTTGCAAGTAATGTAAACAAAATCTGAAAATAATAAAGTAAAAAGAGAGAGATTGTTACGTTGGTTGTAAACAATGAGAATTGAAGTGTTGGGGTTATGTCCACCTTCTGAGGTATACGTCTCTATTGGCTATGAGTGTGTAGAATTCTGTCATGCAATTGCTTATAGAGAATTGTAGTCGATGGTAAATCCAAGCGTCTCTCGACCTAAACAAGGACTATTTCACTTTAACTCTCTCGAGCTTAAAGCGTATCTAACGGTACGAATTCTCCAAGAGGTTAGTCCAGTTACGGCACTAGCTTTTTAATAGGAAAGGGTGTCCTACTACCTTGACATTATCTCTTTTCCAGACAAATAACTTTTCTCTCGAACAAGTTAAATGTTAGACTGGCGTATTCTTGCGTTTGCAACCGCAAAGAATGTAGATTAAGATGAAGAGAATAATGATATAAGCAATATACGTGTCTCGAACTCACAAACTCACAGCAATAGATAGTAACTCATTCGGCTTCCATAACCCCAACAGAGAAGTTTAGTTACCCATGAATGTGAAGAAAACCACAATTGACATTGTTATTATACCACAATAATGATCAATTTCGTGTAGCACAAGAGTGGTAGGCGTTAGGTGTGATTTCTTGCAGAGTAACGTTTCTCTTGTTGCGGAATTTAAGAATAGAAG
Organism: Capsicum pubescens; assembly: GCA_030864215.1. Taxonomy (NCBI): domain Eukaryota; kingdom Viridiplantae; phylum Streptophyta; class Magnoliopsida; order Solanales; family Solanaceae; genus Capsicum; species Capsicum pubescens. The sequence goes on from CM061549.1 coordinate 253,485,080, forward strand.
AATAGACGAAAATAGAATTGATGGAAAGATTAGAAGAGTTGTAGAAAGATGATTAGCAGGTAAGAAGGTCTATAAAGATGATAGAAGATGAGAGGGATGGAAGGAAGTATTGTGTTCTCCCTCTTTCATCCCTCCTTGTTCTAAATCTCTAGCATGATAGGGTATTTATAATATCCATATCCTACTCCTACTAAGCTAATGAAATAAATAACCAAATCCTACTAGACTAATGAAATCCTTAACCCAAATGTACTAGGTTAAGGTAACATTATCATAATCCACATAAAATAATGAAATACATAACCTAATTGTACTAGGTTAATGTATCATTGTCAAAATCCAGCTTTGTGTCTGTAAGTCCCCAAAGTCTTCAGAATTGTTGTTTTAGCCCGGGACAGATTTTCCATGCAGCAGTTTTGGTCCTTTAGGCGTCCCACTTCCTTCTCCTTCGTTCGTGAGCTTTCTTTTGCGTTAAGTTAGCCATACAATGCTGAATTATGCATCATTTATACCTGAAACTTTACTAATCATGTTCGTTAGCTCATTTACAGGAAAAAGGACTAAAAGTGCATGAAATATATAATTTGTTCTCAAAACTAGGCTAAAATATGGGCAAAATATATTGATATAGGCGCGTAAATTCGCCTATCATCAACCACAAGTCTGACAAAAGGGACTCGTTCGGGCACTGCTAACACTGCCCTGAGATTTAGAGCCTGATACTTTGTCTTTGTTTCCGTCTCTGAACTTCGGCACTGGAGCGCTGGCAGAGGAAGGGGATGGAACGGCTGACTTAGAGCGAAACTGTGAACAGTTTCCTCCATCTGACTTGGGGTGAGCAAAGTTGAAGTTACCTGACCTTGCTCTCTTGTTCTGCCTCTCCCTAGTCTTAACCTTCTGCTCTTTTACTTGCTAGGCATGGGTCATGAGTCTGGCTAAGGTCATATCACCGATCAGCATCACAGACCTACACTCATTTACCACGCTATCGTTGACCCCTGACACGAACTTGCTCATCTTAGCCCTATTGTCTGCAACCACATGAGGAGCATACCTGGATAGTTGAGTAAATCTGAGAGAATACTCCCTAATCGTCATATTCCCCTGCCTGAGGTTGATGAACTCAAGAACTTTGGCTTCCCTCAGCTCTTGGGGAAAGGATCTGTCTAAGAAATCCGTGACAAATTCCTCCCACTCAATAAGACCTGCATCATCTACCCTCTCAGACTTCCACTGTTTGTACCAAGCATGAGCCACATCTTGCAACTTATATGCGGCTAACTCAACACTCTCAATAGAAGTAACACCCATGATGTCAATGACCTTCTGGACTTGGTCAATGAACTCCTGAGGGTCCTTATCAGACTTAAACCCATGGAAAGATGGAGGGTTCATCCAGGTGAAGTCCCGAACCCTAGATGCTATGAGATTGGCCACTGGATTGGATGGAATGACTGGTCGCCATTCATTCTGTGCAGCCACGGACTGAGTAAGTGTGGTAAATGCTCTAAACTCCACATGGGAAACATGTTCGCCCAAAGGATCTTCGGGATGAGGATCTGGTTGGTTTCTTCTCTTTGGGGACATGCTTGAAATAAGAGAAGAACGGATTAGACTGAGAGTTTAACTTGTGATTATGCTCACTAGCATGACATGAATACTGAAGAAAGGGGGTTGTTTCTAAAACATCTTATAGACTCTTGTACATAAATATGGCGCGCAACACACCCATGTACAAGACTCTACTTGATGCGGCTTTCAGAATTCCTAGGACTCTATTGAACCTTAGGCTCTAATACCAAGTTTGTAACGCCCCGATTTGCTGAACCGGAATGCTACACGATGCTCATGACCCCGAGGGACCACAAGCTAACCCATGATTGATATATGTACCTGTATACTGCAAATCATGACATAATAATGCAGAATACGTAAAACTGTAAGGCCATAAGGTTCAACTGAATAAAACCATGTCTGAAAATCATAATGTCCATGTGGGTGAAAATACCCAAAACAACTCAATCTAAAAGCTAAGTCTGAACATAAATCTGAAAGCCTCTAAACTATCTGAATAAGGAGTTGAAGGAACATGTCTTCAACTAACTCCGTAAAACTAAACTGAAGAAATAAATAAATGTATCATATCATATTATCCTCGAATCAATGAGGGCTCACTGTGTCTCTGCGACTGGAATGCTACCGCTACTGCTGGGCTGGAGCTCGTGTCTCGGAATCTATGGTGTAACATGAAAAGAAAGCATCATAGCGCAAATGCATCAGTACAACTGGAGTACTGAGTATACGAGGAAGGTGGGCTGAACATAAAGGTTTTCATGCATGAACAACACTAACTGACTAATATGAATGTGGGAGTGCAAATATACATATATAGAAACTGGGACCGTGAATACGTGATAGCAAGACCTGTAAGGTAATACATGGTTTACTGATAACTGTCATGACTGATACTGCAAGCTGATAACATGGACGACTGTATCTGACAGTCCTGTATATACTGAAATTTGAAGAACACCCTGAGTTCTTTTACTGATACTGATATTGAAATTGTGGGAGGTAGTGTTTAACCGATATGCCCCATGTATGCCGTTATAGCTAAGATGGGGTCCAATCTCTGCCCCGACTGGAGGGGTGTCAATACCGTGCCATGGGTAAGGACAACTTGTGAGTGACCCTTATCTGGCAGGTACTCAATGAGAACGGTGGGAACCCTAAATTGACACGTTAAACTACCTCATCATTCCTAATCTGACAGGTTAAGATGTCTCAACCTACGCTGGCTACATAGTTCTGGAACACAAGGATGACTACTAAGAATCACACCCTGAACTAGCGAGTGAGTTCCTATCCTTAGGTTCACTGAGTGCTAACCTCTACTCCTATGTGGAGGGACTGGACATGAATAACTGACTATACATGACTTAATCTTACTGAATTCCGTTGATTGGCGGAATATTATCGATATCTGACAACTGACTGAGATCATGAGGTTTTCCTGAGTCACATGACTGACTGAAGTCTATGGAATCATAGCTTGAGTTCAGATATTGTGAAACATGACATGGCTCTAGGCATACAGCTATAGTTTTCGGGTACGAATACCCCCAGGACTCAATAGGAGGAAACTGACACACATGACATGGCTTGATCACAAGATTTGAGTCCACAATTCACAATATCGTAAGCAGGGGATAGTATACTTTATGTATTTATTCAACATTTCAAACATGATAGGAAAAGCATGGATATATTTTGTGTACATAATTTATATCTCCATTATCATACATGTTTTATACCACAACAATAACAACACATAATTTGCATGGAAATTCATATTGGAGTGTATGGCTAACATGAACTTGTTATTTAGATATCATGAAATCATGTAAATATGAAGTTCTAACATACTAGGCATTTTATCGAACACCGTGCATGCATTTTTTAAGGCATAGGTGGATTTCATACTTGCATTCTATCAATCCATCTAAAGATCATGTTTTTCAACTAACAACATAACTTTCATGAGATATACAGTCATGATACTATTATATAGCAAAACAAACAAGCATCAATATGGGTATGATCATATCACCACAACCAACCAACCTTTTGTATTTTAAAAATTGATTCTTGAACTCCACGGACGAGAGGAATCCGTGGATGAACACTACGCATACCTTGGAAGGGAGTTTCTTGATGATTGACGGAGGAATTTCCTTGAAATTTGATCTTCAAGCTTAATTGTGCAACCCTAGTTGTTTTTCTCCTATGGTGCTCTTGGATAATGAACTTTGAGATGTTAATAGGGTTGTAATGTGTTTAGAAGCTATAAATTTCGTGAGGTTAAGTTTAGGGACATGTAAGGAGTGTTAAAAGACTTAACTACCCTCAAAATAACTTAAAAACTAAGTGTTTTTGTGGCTGAAATCATACATAGGCGTCGCATATGATATCGCCTATATTTACATAGGCGCCGCATATGATATCGCCTATATTTACATAGACGCTGCATATGATATCGCCCCTATTTAGATAGGCGCTGCATATGATATCGCCTATGTTTTCCAGTGGCCATGTGCGATTGGTTAGGCGACACATTCTACTTTGAAAGGCCATAACTCCTTGCTCGGGTGTCAGATTTTGATGAAATTGGTATCGTTGGAAAGCTAATTTAATTCTCTACAATTTGGTGGGTCTAAATCTGCCAAAATGTCACATATCAATCACGTTATTCTTGTTCTAAGATGACCCTTGCAAAATCAAACACTAAGACTTGATGGATTCAAAAACTCTTAGCTTGCATCACTCTAAGCGACTCATATGAGCATGCTTAAGACATCGCAAGCTATCCTATCGCTAGGATATTCATTGTAAGTCATGCACTAAAATTCTACTCACAGGATAGGAGGTTTCATACGTAGGAAAACTTATTCACTTCCTAGCTTAGAAACATGCGGGGTATTACACCTGAGTTGGCTAAATTTTGAATATTTAACAAGATAGCATAGCTATCCAAATTATAGACTCTGTGATAGGTATATTATCGAGATCGGCCCAACCGAGTCTAACCATCCAAACCCATACGATCACCGAACCAAACCATAAACCAATAACCAGATGATAACAAAATGACGTTCCATAATGTAACATAAATGGATAGAGAAGTGATAAATATTCCAATGATACCAGCCCCAATACCAATGCCAATACTAAGGCTGACACAAATACCGATCCCGCCCATACCAATTCATAGTAGTTCCACAAAATCCTTTAACCAAAATAAAATCAATATTCGGTTAGGACATACCCCCAACCATAGCCTAAACTAATATTTGTAAGTAAACCAAAGTATGAGATAACATCCATGAAATGGAGACTTCTGAAATGATGGAAGCTTACCACTTCAATCCAAAAGTATATCCCAAATGTTCAATAGCTAAGCAGAAGGAGTAAAACGGTTGGTTTCTGCATCGCGTGAGGATACAGATGCCCGAAGATGGGTTAGCGGGTGAACGTTAGCATTAACTCAAGATAAGGATAAACTAATTTTAGTTAGTTAAACCAAGTAATCCATCCATATCCATACAAACCATACATACAAATATAAATAACCATGCTGGGAAAAGGAACCAGGTTTAGCATGCATTTAAAATCATTGATCTGGGTATGTGAATCTTAACCGTCCTTAACCACCCACAGGCTATATAGGTCCAGTGTAACCCCCTGAACGGGCCCTGATACGTGTAACCGCACGAACCGACGATACCATAAGAATAGGGAATTCCCAAGTACTCTTCGCTCTCCATGATACATATGTACATTGTACTTAGAGGATTCCCGTGTACCTCATGAGTATCATATATGGCCGCCATGACCAAACCCTTATGTCAGAAAATATGAGTTTCTAGTGTTTATCCGTTGGATTTACACCTTCACAGTTGGCTATCATATCCCGCTATCCTTGTCTATTTAAAACCATTTACCATCAAATCGATTCATTATTAACCAAGGCTATAATTAGTGGTATCTTCATACCGACTATAACTTACAAGTATTGTACTTAGACAAACCATTAGAGATCAAATGAGTCCTATGTACCTATAGATCACATTACCAGGTCAACTTAGAGGAGTCCCATGTACCCCACAAGTGTTCCCTTATTATGATTACTAGGGGGATTCCATTGTACCCCACAAGTGTATTTATTTAACCAAACTATTCCATTTTACTATTTCAAACTAATTAAGGTTCCATTACCAAACTATACCATGCAATTGTTTTCATTAAAAGTTCAACAATATGGTAAAAGCATTCTCATAGGCATTTTATCAGACATATTGGGGGCATAGAGTTTCCATAATCAATTCCAATTACCAATCAACCATTCCCATGAAACCAAGTGTCCAAACCATCATTAAAATATTGTAAATACATAATTAAAATATTGAAAAACCATAACCAAGCATTTATAATCAAAACACCTAACAGATATTTGAAAACTAAAACCATACAACAAAACTATGCCTTTAGTTGGAACTAACAATGAGGGAAGAGAACATGCATTATACAAAGAAGATGATGAAGAGAAATCACCAACACAAGCCCTAAATTGACCACCTTAGTGAAACCCTAGCCTTTCTTCACCCAATAGCTCTTGAGAGAATTTTTGAGTTTTTAAGAGAGGTATGTAAGTATTAATGAATAAAATAATAGGGAAAATAACCTCCCAATAGGTATATAAATCCTGGGGCCTTAGTAGGTTAAGTGGGAAAATGTCCAGATTGCCCTCACTTAAACTCCCAAAAATCCCATTAGGTGGGTACGACCATCCATACTAGTCGTACCTTCCAATATGAGTGATACCTACCACTCGTACCCAAGGCTACCTCTCTTGGACCCAATACTATCCAAGGTACTATTCACCCCAAATCATGTCGTATCCAAATGTACGACTAGTACCCTTAACCCGTACCCCTAGCAGAATAGAATCCCAAGAGAATTGAACACTATTCACCATACGAGTCCATGGTATGGATTATGTCTCACGTAGAGCCACTTGTACTCAGATCCAACTTAAGTTACCAAGTCTAAGATTAAGTTAAGGGAAAAAACGAACCAAACAACCCGTATCCACCAATACAACCCGTACCACCCAACAACCCGTACCACCCAAGTTGTATCTATTTCAGTAACCAAATCCACCTCACCAACCAAAACTGGTCAACATACGACCAAAGCATACCAATCATACCCCAGGGTACGACAGGTACCCGCTTGTCGTACACTACCCAGAAACTAAAAATCCAGAAAATTTTCTAAGGTTCAGGAACCTAGGGTATTTCAACATGACCCGAACTATGCCAGAAGAAAGATCAAGGAAACCAATAATATAAATAGACATGAAAAGTCACATGGCCTTTCGGATTATGGAGGGCCACCACTTCTCACCAGTTGTCCAATAGAGTAACGATTCACCTAATGCTACACATGGTCAAAAAAAATTCTCCAAACCTACATCATGAAATGATGTAACGTCCGGAGATGGTCAGTACGACGAGTACTGGTATGCAGCCCTAGAAAAGGGATAAAATAAACAATTTACCAAAAATCAATTATAAATCATATGTACAAATCACCAAGATAATAAAATATCAGGGTAGGGCCAGGGGACATAAAGCGTGATCATTAAAAAAAATTTAATCTTGAATTATGTAGCTCATATTGACCTTTAGGCACCCACGGGATATATGGTTCTGGCTTCCCTTGCCGGAAGGCCTCCAAACTATGTTAGCCGTATGGACTGAAGAATAGGTTAAAGTTACCAAGACAATAACCTTCCAATAAAATAACTATCAACTATAACACGAAGCAAGCACATAATGGTCATCCATATTTCAGGACAAGACCCCCCAACTATAGTGAATGTGGTTTCCAGTGTTGATAAATCGATGGCTTGCAAAATAATAAAAATATCGTCATCAAGCATGCAAAACAAGCTAGTTAAACCTTGAACTCCTCATGAATAAAACAAATCAAAAGTGCCACCAGCTTAGAAAAATAAACTGATGTACGTTTTCAAAAATATTAAAACCATTTTATTTTAAATATTTAAATTAATTAAATTTTTAGTTAATACTCTATTAGGATCAAACACTTATCGCAGTGCTAAAAGATCTAGTTAACAAAGCTATACTTTGTTGGGACATATTTTTTCACTCTTAACAAAACCTAATTAAAGCAAGAATCACGTTAGACCATGGCCCAATCAAGCCAATCAGGCCCTTCACCTAAACCTTGCCATTGGCAGGACCTAGAATTTAACATTCAATCCCCACACCTACCTCATGCAACGTGTTCTTGGCTCTAAAGTTGAACACTTGTTAGGATCAAACACTTATTATCAAGGTAAAATTAACTTCATTTCTTAACCAAGTCTAATTAAAGCAAGCATCGTGTTTCGATCCATTCCGGTCCTTCACCGAAACCTAGCCATTGGCAGGACCTAGCCTTTAATAAACATGCAATCCCACACTTGCCTCACGCAACATGTTCTTAACTCTAAAGACAAACACTTGTTAGGATCAAACTCTTATTATCAAGGAAAAATTTTATTTCTTAACCAAGTCAAATTAAAGCAAGCATCAGGTTAGACCATGGCCCTGATCGATCCATTCCGGTCTTTCACCTAAACCTAGATATTGGCAGGACCTAGCCTTTAACAAACAATACCCATACTTGCCTCACGCAACATGTGCTTGACTCTAAAGCCAAACACTTGTTAGGGTCAAACTCTTATTATCAAGGAAAAATTTTATTTCTTAACCAAGTCAAATTAAAGCAAGCATTAGGTTAGACCATGGCCCTGATCGATCCATTCCGGTCCTTCAACTAAACATAGCCATTGGAAGGACCTAGCCTTTAACAAACAATACCCATACTTACCTCACGCAACATAAGTTTGGCTCTAAAGTGAACACTTGTTGGGATCAAACACTTATTATCAAGGTAAAACTTCATTTCTTAACCAAGTCTAATTAAAGCAAGTATCATGTTAGACCATGGCCCCTAATCGAGCCATTTCGTCCCTTCACCTAAACCAAGCCATTAGCAGGACCTAGCCTTTAACAAACAATCCCCACACTTGCCTCACACAACATGTGCTTGGCTCTAAAGTCGAACACTTGTTAGGATCAAACACTTATTATCAAGGAAAAACTTTATTTTTTAACCAAGTCTAATTAAAACAAGCATCGCATTAGACCATGGCCCCTATTCGAGCCATTCTAGTCCTACACCTAAACCTAGCCATTGGCAAGACCTAGCCTTTAATAAACAATCCCCCCACCTGCCTCACATAACATGTGGTTGGCTCTAAAGTCGAACACTTGTTAGGATCGAACATTTAGTAGGTGTAGGTGTTTGGTCATGATAACTATTTCTTTTTGGAGTTGTGTTTTGCCATAAATAGAAATTGGAGTTGTTTTTTACTTTTGTGAAGAAGTGAAAGTGAAAACAAGTCATTTTTCCAAATACAATTTGAAATTGTATTTGGAATTCTTATGGCCAAACACTACAATTTTCACTAAAGTAAAATAATTTTTCGGAAAAAAGTGAAATTTTCATGGCCAAACACTACAATTTTCACTAAAGTAAAATAATTTTTCGGAAAAAACTAAAATTTTCATGGACAAACACCCCCTTATTATCAAAGAAAAACTTTATTATTTAACCAAATCCATCAAGCAAGCCCCATGTTGAATTATGGCACTTCCCGAACCTGACCTTCCCTGACCCATCACCTAGGTTTCTCCATACGCAAAATTATAAAATTAGACAAAGAAAGTGCCTAATTTACATAACCAAACCTACCTTTGAAAAAAAAAAATTACAAAACAGTGTGTATCTTCAAATATGGTATATAAAGAAACACATTCTAATGGCGGCTAACATAGAAAATACACTCATGTATCTTCAGATATACACAAGTATTTGAAGATACATCTTCTTTTTTCCTGTATAAAATGGGGATATGATGATACATAGATACATGATCTCAATTGATATATCTGAGATACACGACAAATACTATAATTCTTTGAACCTATGTTGTGGCCTGTAATTATGGTCTGAAGCTCCTGCATTTTTGTGGTTTGCCATAATATTATTACTAAATATGCTTCATAACAGAACTCATGGTTTCGATGCTCTTGGATCCTACAACTATCCACGGTAATTCTGGTAGTACCAGATATTTTGCCTGACCAAAACTAGTTCCTAATTAGTCTGCCAATATGGTCTCAAAGGCAAACAAAGGGAACAAAACCAATAAAAAAAAAAAGAAATAGACAACTTCATAAAGAAACATTATTGCTGGGTCACTTTGCTCATCAACGATAAAAATAAATTAATTTTATGGATCTAAGTCGGACCACGCGTCAATATTTTTTCAAGTTAACATTAAAATATTGAAGTATTGCCTACGCTGTTTTAATTCGCCTTTGCAATATATACCTGCACGTTTCAATCATCTCAAACACTCTAGCATTCATTGATTTCTAACATGGACCTTGAGCAGCACATATCGAGAGAAAATATAAGAGGCCAAAGCATGGAACACAATAAGAACTACAATATTGAAACAAGTTGTAGTAGTATAAACTCCTCTGTTGATTCACATGATGAGTTCAGGATTAGAATTGAGTCATTTCATGCGCGAGAGTACAGTGTTTCTAAGAATGAGTCTGCTGAAAAGAAACTATCTTGGCTGCGTTCTCAGATCGTTGGTGAAAATGTCGATTTTGAGACGCCTTTTGGGAAACGAAGGCTGACTTATGCTGATCACACTGCCTCTGGAAGATGCCTTCACTACATTGAAAACTATATCATCAATAATGTCCTTCCTTTCTATGGTATGTTTTTCTTTTACTAGTCACTTGACACTTGGTAGTCGTTGCTTATCTCCAAGATCATTTAAATACCAATGACATAAGTATGGGGTAAACTACATAAATGATGACCCTCATAATGGGTGACTTGCACACTTTTTTGTTATATCTCCCAACTCTCACCATGACCAAGCAAACTGTGAGTATAAAAGGAACAAATGTAGACTCATGAATAATGGACATAATTGTTCATATTGATAAATCGATGGGTTGCAAAATAATAGAAATAACATCATCAAGCATGTAAAACAAGCTAGTAAACCTTGAACTCCTCATGAATAAAATAAATCAAATGGCACCACCAGCTTAGAAAAAATTAACTGATGTTCGTTTTCCAAAATATTTTGAACTTTTTCTTTTAAATTATTGGAAATCAATTAAATTTTTGGTTAATACTTTGTTAGGATCAAACACTTATCATGATGCTACAAGCTGTAGATCACATCAATTGCACAACTTTATTTTTTAACCAAGCCTAATTAAAGCAAGCATCACATTAGACCATGGCCCTAATCGAGCCATTCGGTCCCTTCACTTAAACCTAGCCATTGGCAGGACCTAGCCTTAAACAAACAATCCCCACACCTGCCTCATGCAACATGTGCTTGGCTTTAAAGTTGAACACTTGTTACAATCAAACACTTATTGTTAAGGCAAACCTTTATTTTTTAACCAAGCCCATCAAGCAAGCGTCATGTTGGACTATGTCATTTACCAAACCTGACCCATCACCTAGGCTTCACCATATGCAAAATTACTGAATTACACAAACATCAGTGCCTAATATACATAACCTAACCTAACCTAACTTTAAAATAAATTACAAACAACGCGTATCTTTCGATATGGTATCTAAAGATACACGTGTTAACAACGCCTAACATACCAAAGGCCCGTGTATCATCAGATATACACAGGTATCTGAAGATATGCGATCTTTTTTCTTGTATAGAACGTGAATTTGAAGATACATAGATACACGATCTCAATCGATGTATCTGAGATACATGATAGGTATTGTAATCCTTTGAAACCTGTGTTGCACCCTGTAATTGTGGTCTAAAGCGCGCTCCTACGTTCTTGGGTTTGTCATTATCTGTAATCTCTAATCTCTATTTCTAATCTCTATCTCTAATCTCTAATATATTAAAAGTGTGAAAGACCTTATAAATATTGTTTGAACTTTTTATTTTTCATTAAAAGTATGTGCGTCAAACAAAATCGCCTTTTTTACTATTTTGATCAAATTATTATTTAATTTATATTTATGATATTGAATTCTAAAATATATGGATGAACACCTTAAAAATATAATAAGACTTTTCTTAAAAGTAGAAGTCCAAAAATATAGCATAAGTATTACATTAATTATTTTTTTTCCCAAAAAAAAAAAACCCCACCTTTTCAAATTTTAACTCATATAAGTGTTCCTTATTTAAAGGATCGTTTGTCCTGTTGAGTTGTATAGGAAATATTTCCTTGTAAAAACAAGTAACTCCATATTAAATATAGGAATACTTTGAATTGTAAAATAGACATAAAAAACTACATTATAACTAAAGATCCTGCATTTAAGATTTCTTTCGGTTTAAAAGTATTGATATATTTGGACGGGCAAAGAAATAACAATATTGGCATATACTATTTTAAATTATCATTTAATTATTTTTATTATATTGATCTAAGACAATTATTGTAGAGTCCTAAACGTATATAGGACGGAGATTAGGTTTCAACTACAAATTAAATATGATTATATGCCTATCAATTTTCAATTTAGTCAAATATTAGGGATGAATGATTTTGTTTAATGGTAAAAGTTGATGTTTGCTTTGGTTTCATGAAAAATCGATCTTAAATAAGATAAAACGGCTATTCAAATGGCTTCGCATTGGATCAGGCAATGTAATGACAGATAATATAACAACTTAATTATGTATCGAGTATCAAATAAATTTACATAACTTCTAATTAGCATCTACGAACTACAATACTAATGTTTATCTTGGTGTTATTGTGTCTCATACTTTTATGCAACATGATTTATAATATTTCAATTCTCTGGTTCCTAGCTATACATAGACAAATTCAAGATATAAACTTAATGAGTTCATTCTAAACTATATCAGCTTAATGAAAAATCGATCTTAAATAAGAGAAAAGGGCTATTCAAGTGGCTTAGAATTGGATCAGACAATGTAACGACAGATAGTATAACAATGTAATTAGTATAACGATCTAATTACATATCGGGTGTCAAATAAATTTATATAACTTCTAATTAGCATCTACGAACGACAATACATATGTTTATCTTGGTGTTGTTGTGGCTCATACTTTTATGTAACATGATTTATAATATTTCAATACTCCAATTTCTAGCTATATACATAGGTGAATTCAAGATTTAAACTTAATGAATCCATTCTAAACTGTATCAACTTTACATAATTTACATCCCATTGATCTATTCTCTGTTCCATTGTTGCAGGTAGTGAACTTTTCAAAGGTAATGAGTTTATTTCAAGAATCATCTAAGAAAATTATTTCATGTATAAGTATGTTTTTAAAGTTATCCACATAATTTACTTAGACACCTCAACGGATCCTTTTTTTTATTAGACAATTAAACTATTCAAAAGTGACATATCAAAAAAAGTGCCACGTTCTTCACTATCTTTATACGCATAAGATGTTTGAGAAAATTAAACTCATAAAATCTCTTCTTTCCTGTATATAATGGATGTATAGTTTTAAATGATAAAATCAATGTTTTTTTAATTTAACATAATAATTAGGAACAAACATGTGACACATATTTTCATAGACTAATATTATTACTAAACATGCATCATAACAAAACTCATGGTTTCGATGCTCTTGCATCCTACAATTATCCACGGTAATTCGGGTACTACCAGATATTTTGCCGGACCGAAACTAGCTCCTAATTAGTCTGCCAATATGGTCTCATAGGCAAACAAAGGGAACAAAACCATCAAAAAGAGGAGTTAATAACTCAAATGGTCACTCAACTTTGAACTTTTATTTCAGAAAATCACTTAACTTTAGACTTTTATCCCAGAAAGTCACTCAACTTTGGACTTTTATCCCAGAAAGTCACACTCAAAAAGTCACTCAACTTTTACATTTTTACTCAAAAAGTCACTCAACTTTCATATTTTTAATCAGACTCTGAGTGACCATTTGAGTTATTACCTCTTAAAAAGAGTAATGGATAACTTCATAAAGAAACATTATTTCTTGGTCATCACTTTGCTCATCAATGATAAAGTAATTTAATTTATGGATCTAAGTTGGACCACGTCGATATCTTTAACGTTAACATTAAAATATTGAAGTATATACTGTTTCACGTTTAACATTAAAGTATTGAAGTATTGTCTACGCTGTTTTAATTCTCCTCTGCAATAAATACCTGCACGTTCAATCATCTCAAACACTAACATTCATTGATGTCTAACATGGAATTTGAGCAGCACATATTGAGAGAAAATATAAGCGGCCAAAGCATGGAACACAATAAGAACTATAGTACAATATTGAAACAAATTGTAGTATTGCAACTTCCTATATTGTTTCACATGAAGACTTTAGGATTAGAATTGAGTCATTTTATGCGCGAGAGAACGGTGTTTCTAAGAGTGATTCCGAAGAAAAGAAACTTTCTTGGCTGCGTTCTCAGATAATTGGTACGAATGTCGATTTTGAGACGCCATTTGGGAGACGTAGGCTGACTTATGCTGATCACACTGCCTCTGGAAGATGCCTTCACTACATTGAAAACTATACCATCAATACTGTCCTTGCTTTCTATGGTATGTTTTTCTTTTACTAGTCACTTGATAATCGTTGCATATCTCCCGTGATCATTTAAATGCCAATGACAACAACCACATACCCTATATAATTCCACAACTGGTAGGGAGGTAAAGTCTATCGAGACCTTAACCCTGCTTTGTGAGGTAGAGAGGATGTTTCTCATAGACCCTCGGCTGTACGAAAAACAAAACAAAGTAGTTCGGAAAAAAGCAATAACGGATGAAAATTATACCTTGTATACTAAGAAGCAAGAAGAAATGTACAATTAGAACAAAAAAATCATTGTATATGACTGAAATTTAACTGGAAATACCCCACTTGGGAGCTGATATTTTAATTTTTCTTCTACCATGCACCTAAAACAGAGTGTATCCACACTCTTTGCCACATTATAGTTTTCTAATTTGTATGTATTATAAATTATAAATTTAGGTATGAAAAGTGTTATGGAACGGAAAAGAATAAGCAATACCACAAACAAAAGAAAACAAGAAGAACACACAGATTTTACGTGGAAACCCTTGATGGGAAAAACCATGGGCAGAGGAGGAGGAAATTTACTATAATGGGGAGGAATACAAGGAGGAGAGAAAGTCACAATGATGTATGTTAAAACCGCCAAAAAATAACCCACTAGATCGCACTTATATAATACGTGTGCATAAATCCTAATCCCAAAAACATAAAGACCTCAAAAAATCTCAAACATGGGTCGCACCGCGATCTTTTCAGGTCCGGATTAATAAAATTCGGGTCACAAACTCTAACAAAAAGTTAGTGTAGTCTTTCTTATATTTTCATACTTCTAATTCATACAATAGTATTCTTTCAAAGACATAAAAGTTTTACCTTAATAGCAGTTAAAATGCACTTTTCACCTATGTTGCTCGAATGTTTCAAAAATGTTAATGGCATGTGTCGGATCCTCCAAAAATAGTGTATTTTTGGACACTGGTACGGCATCATTTTTGGAGAACAAAGGCAGTGTCACTATAACTGTTGTAATTATTTTGTACAGGCAACAGTCACACTAGCGATAGTTACGTGGGATACCAAACAACAAAATTGGTGCATGAGGCAGCAGCATACGTGAAGAAATGCTTAGGGGGAGGAGAAGAAGATGCAATCATATTCTGTGGTTCTGGTTCTACTGCTGCCATTAAAAGGCTTCAAGAAGTCATGGGGATTTCAGTCCCTTCCATCCTTAGAGAAAAAGTCCTCTCTAAATGCTTTCATAACGAAACCAAAGAGAGATGGGTTGTCTTTGTTGGACCTTATGAACATCACTCAAACATCCTTTCTTGGAGACAGAGTTTAGCTGAGGTTGTGGAAATTGGTTTGGAAGAAAATGGGCTAGTAGACATGGAAGCCTTGAGGGTTCAGCTTGAGTTCTACAAGTCTAAGAATAGGCCATTGTTGGGTTCATTCTCAGCTTGTAGTAATGTCACTGGAACTTATTCTGATACTAGAGCCATTGCATGTCTTCTTCACAAAAATGGAGCTTTTGCTTGCTTTGATTTCGCAGCAAGGTACGCTAATTTTGTGAAGATATTAGTTAGAGCTTAAGTTCTATGCATTGATAGTACAAAACAGACATTTATAGTCACAATCAGGTCATAGTTAAAGTAAGTAACAAGTAAATCTCTATGACAAACATATGTTGGTAACCTATGTTCTATAGTATAATTTATAATTTAAATCCTATTTATTATCCTATGTTATACCTCTTAATTTCCAATTTCGGATATATATTCTTTTCCATTTGTTGTCATTTTGCAGTGCTCCGTACACAAAAATAGACATGAGATCAGGAGACATCGATGGGTATGATGCTGTTTTCCTTAGTCCTCACAAGTTTCTTGGAGGGCCAGGGACACCTGGAATCCTTGTAATGAACAAGACACTCTATCGGTTGAGAACTTCACCTCCATCAACTTGTGGTGGTGGAACTGTCGATTTTGTCAACCCTTTCAATGAAAAGGTATACATGTATATTTAATATGATGTCTTTTTTCTTTCTTTTTATCTTGATATCCTTTTCACCTACAGTTTCTTTATTGAAATTTAGATTGATGTAGCTGCTGTTTGGCTATAAAACAT
Organism: Capsicum pubescens; assembly: GCA_030864215.1. Taxonomy (NCBI): domain Eukaryota; kingdom Viridiplantae; phylum Streptophyta; class Magnoliopsida; order Solanales; family Solanaceae; genus Capsicum; species Capsicum pubescens. The sequence goes on from CM061549.1 coordinate 253,501,486, forward strand.
TCCAACAACTTCATAAATTAGTTTGGCAGCCATTTGAAGTATAAGCAGCAAATGTGCTTTCCTTTAATGCCAATTTAAGAAGTTTATAATCGACAAAATCCTCAATACAATGACTAAAAGCAAATGGGGTAGTTGTCACTCTTCCTTCAAAAGAAATAGGTGTTTGTAAAAATTGATCTAGAGATAGAGACTAAATAATTAAGTCAACGAAGAATTTTCTGGCTGCAAAATCATTGAACTTCCAATCATTTTAATTGACTTGACTTAGATTTAGTAGTACCAAGGTATGAATTCTAACAACCAAACTCTAAATCAGCAACAAACCTTTTTCAATTTATAACTAGATACTTCAAGGATAACTCATTTTTTCTTCTATCTATGTGTTATATCTTACATTTAACTTTAGGGATTTGTATTGGCAGTGCATAATTAACTCTTCCTAAACAGCATACAAGTGCATCACTATTTCTCATTAGTCAGGTCTTAGTCAGTCACAAAATAGGCACTACGCATATGGAGTTAATAACACCATAATCATATGATCCTGAATCCTAAAACTAAACTGCTCGTGTCTATCATTATCTCTTTAATTTTCTGTAATTCTCTGCAAATAGAGTCTTGATAAGCAATAAAATTACCAGGACACACTCTATACGGAGAACATTGAAGAAAGGGAGGACGCCGGAACACCACCAATCATCCAGAAAGTGAGGACAGCTCTAGCATTTTGGGTGAAAGAGTTCATAGGTCACAAAGTAATTGAAAGAATGGAGCACACCTACATTGAACTTGCACTACAAAGCCTTCTCCCAAATCCTAACATATGGATTTTGGGAAATGTAACGGCCAAGAGACAAGCTGTGCTTTCTTTTCTCATTTATACTACAACTCACTCTATGTCAAGTGATAATAATGGTGATAAAAACGACCTTTACTTATGGGGAGAAACAGGGAACAAAAGAGATAAGCCTCTTCATGGTCCTTTTGTCGCCAAGCTGCTTAATGACCTATTTGGTATTCAGACTCGAGGAGGATGTGCTTGTGCCGGACCCTATGGACATAGCTTGCTCAAGGTTGATGAACCTCACTCTCTTTCCTTTAGAGATGCAATTCAAATGGTGAGTCTCCGTGAATAAATCTAGTCCGAGTCACTAAGTTCTTGACATTCTATTTCTAGATGTGCTGTATTTGGTAAAATGTGTTTCGGGGGCAAATATTTTGCTGACAAGTTTATGCTAAACTGATCATAAGATACCGCACCCTCCTTAATGGTACTTTCAGCATTCAAGAACTTGTCCTGTTCACAACGCCTTACATCATTCAGAATTATTAAACAAGTATATAATAACATTCAATTGTAAGTGTTGATCTTGATAGAATTTAAGAGTTAATAACTTAAATGGTCACTCAACTTTAGACTTTTATCCCAGAAAGTCACTTAATTTTGGATTTTACTCAGAAAGTCACTCAACTTTAGATGTTTTACTCACAAAGCCACCCAACCCGTTTTATTATTTTTTAAATTAATTTTTTCTTATGTGGAATACTTTTTTAATAACAAAATTCTAAAAAATATAAATATTAATTTAATGACCCTTTTACCCTTTTTTATTCCCCTTTTTTTCATTTTCATACCTACAATTAAATGTTGAGAGCCTACAATATTCAATAGTTTATGTATCATTTATCTGTAAATTAATATCCCATGTACAATATCACCAAGTTGTGCATATATAGGAAGTAATGTTGCAATAATTATTAAATCAATTTGTATACCCTTTAATTATATTAACCTCTGACTGACCTAATCTTCTCCGCTATGTCATAGAGTTCAGCTGTTCAGGATATGATTAAGATGCGATACAGATTTATGCGGTCTTCTGTTTATGGGATGTTTAGATTTAGGCATGAGTAACTCGAACAAGAATTGAAGCTTTAGTGACTATTGCAACAGTACTTCCTATATGTACTTCCTTATTTAGAACAAGATATGAGATTAAAATTAAAGGGTATAAAAATGAATTCAGCGACTATTACAACGTACATCCTATATGTGCACAGCTTGGTGATATTGTGCATGGGATATTAATTTACATGTAAATGATACATAAACTATTGAATAGTGTAGGCTCTCAATATTTAATTGTAAGTATGAAATGAAAGAAAGGAGAATAAAAGAAAGGGTAAAAGGGTCATTAAATTAATATTTTGTATTTTTTTAAATTTTGTTATTAAAAGAAATTACACAATAAGAAAAAATTAGTTTAAAAAATAATAAAATGGGTTGAATAACTTTCTGAGTAAAACATCTAAAGTTGAGTGACTTCCTGAATAAAGTCAAAAAATAAGTGACTTTCTGAAATAAAAGTTCAAAGTTGAGTGACCATTTAAGTTATTAATTCTAAAATTTAATGTTAATGTCTTAATGGTACTATTACATCATTTGACGGAAGTTATCTTTGACATGACAGGGATATAGTGGAGTAAAGCCTGGATGGACAAGGGTCAGCTTCCCCTACTACATGTCCAAGGAAGAATTTGTGTTCATTGTAGCAGCAATAGAATTTATATCTATTTATGGACAGAGATTCCTCCCTTTTTACCATTTCAACTGGAGGAATGGTACCTGGACTTTCAAGAAAAAACTTTTCAACTGCAACTTTTGCTGCTCACAAATGATGAAGGCATTGAACATGGGTTGCCATGACACCAAAGAAAACAATCATGGAGGAGGAAGCATTACCAAAGAAGGCCTTGTTTACAAGTATGTAAAGTACCTTGAGACAGCCAAGCGCGTTGCTAGTCTACTTCCCAAGTTCCCACCCAAACGTATGATACCTGACGAAATAGACCCCGATCTTGTACCCTTTAGAATCTGAAGAGCGTTAGCTTGTTCTGATCCTTCTCCGATATGATCACACGTTTTTCAATGCCTAATTTGCAAAATTCTAAGTTACATGTATATTTTGAAACCAGAATAATAAAAACCTTAGGTGCTCAAACTGAAATATCATCAAATTGTTAGAACACATATAATAAATATATTAAAGACTCAACATAGAACTTGCTTGGCTTAGAAGCATGTCATGATGCTTCTTGAGGATAGTTGGCGTCTCTCCCATGAGCAAACGGAAGAACAAATGGCAACTCTATTTTCGAGATTCAACTAAGCCACTCAATAATACATTCAAGAACGTTGCTCTTCTATTCTTGAATCTTTGATTTCATCTTTTGATCAATGTCTCTCAAATATTTTCAAGGAAATGTTGTTTTAAAAGTACTTTTTCTTTACAAGAAAACAAGAACTATTTATAAGATAAAAGCTCTTGTAAAATAAGAGTTTTATTTCATCAATTAACATTTAATAGGTTCATAAATTTTGGAAGATAAATATATCTTCCAAAGGAACCTAACACGTACAAGTAAATGAAGAGAAACTTGTGAATTCAATTTCATTGAATCTGAAAACAAAACTCTTAACAAAATTATTGTTTCAAAATTAATTGAAACATTTATTCTAACAATCCCCCACCTGTATCAATAAATCTTGAAAATTTGAGAAATTAATCTAGCAAAACTCATCAACAATGATGTCTTTTGGACTTGAACCATTAGCTAGAGAAGACTTTCTAAAATCATTGACTACTTAATGAACAAATCTTGAAAAGAGTAATTCATTGAATGAAGTAGAAAGTACAACACACATATTACCATGTTCTGTTGAAAATTGAAATCCTTTGACACCTTAGGTCATGTGTCTTGAATCCTTTTATCCAAGTGCTTTAAAATTTCTCTATTAAAATTTATTGAAACGGCCTCCAATTCACACTTAGCCCGGTGAATTCATCAAAAGTAACTTTGCATTTTTCGACCAAATAGTCTATAAATTCATTAATAGAATTTAATCGCATCCTCCTTTACAGTAAAGATCAATAAATATGTCAAAAGTTATTCCTACGCACTCCAATCGAAATCAATTAATAAACTTATTATGAGAATATAATCTCATCCTCCTTTACAACAAAGTGTCGATAAATCTTTCAAGAGTTAATTCTATGCATCCCAACCAAAATCGGTTTATAGACTTATTAATAGAATTTGATCTCATCCTATTCTTTAACCAAAATATTGAAAAATCTATCAAAGTGCTCTTAATCCAACCGATACCGGTCTTATAAATTTATAAAGAGAATAGAATGCCAACATCTGCACATCTATTCACTCTTTTAAGAAATGAAAATTGTGATGTGCTCCACAATTATAACTTTATTTATTTTTTCCTTTGAACCTAAGATAGCATCATTAGGTAGGGTTCCCATAAAGTAAAATTAATTTTCAACAGTCTTTATTTTCATACTTTGCAAATTTTCTATATTTTATTATTTTGTCTAAAACTTTAAACCACACGTTTGCGAAATTAAATCCGAGCTTCACATATTGAATAAAATTATATCATTCTTCAATTATTTCTCATGTAATTGCATTTAAGACAACTATTTCGATCGTCCATTATAACAATCACTTGAAGCTTGGAATACAACAACTTTATTATCACAATAAATAATCAAAGATGACAATTGGTTGTTCCATTTAAGAACATCTGATATAATATATCTATGTTAACCAATTTTTTCTCAAATAAGAGACATAGCTATAAATTTTAATTTCATCAACTAGTCATCAAAAGACCAGTTTAATATATACACCGAAAATAGATAGGACTGACATATCAATATTCATGTCCTTATGTTCATCAGAATTATACTAGACAATCTAGACTACTATGAGCTTTTGAAAACCAACCAAATACTTCATGCTCTTCACATGTTCATAGCTTACTAAAAATTTAAAGATCATATTATTATCAAGTATGATGAATCATAGATCTATATGTTATACTTTTCAAAAGAATACATCATCATATTTATTCATAAAAGCCTTTACTTTAAAATGGAATTAATATCGTTTTTTTATCTCAAAATGCTATCTAACTTTTGAGTATTGATATGATCTTTATGAATAATATATTCATATTACTACACAAAATGAAAAGTTTTATGATCTCTAGAAGTAATATGTATGTACAACAATTTTATTTGAACTATGCATATGATGCTTTGTAATAACATGTTTAAAATCTATCAACAAGATTGAAGTTTATCTTGAATAATCAGAAATAAACATGATAAATATACTTTTTATTATGTGATAAATAATTTATCTCACAAATTTCAGTGTAGATTAATTCCAAAAGTGTGAATTTTCTTTCAACTGTCTTTTAAAGATATTACGAGTAAGATAATAAGAAACATGTTCTTATTCACATAGAATAATCAAACCATAATTCACAAAGAGTTATATGAATCTAAAATTCACATGATCCATGCGTTCATGCCTTAATACTAAGAAACTTCACAATATAAAGAAATGTATTTTTCTTTTGTCACAATTTTAAAATAATAACTAAGAATTCAAGCATATATAGTATCTTTTCAAATAATATAAGTCATGTCCTTTTACGAACTTGAAAGACTAAATTGTTACAATATTATTCATGAAACATATATGCACACATGCAAATCAATTTGCATTTTTTTTTTTAAAAAAGAATCATATGGTATTTCTGATCACGTGCATCATTCAAGATTATCACCAAATAATCATCTACCTAACACTTGGTAGGTAGAAAATATATAGAGATTAGAGTAAGAAGATAGAACCTGAGTTTTATTGACAATTTTTCTTTTGATTATGATTTTTATATTGTTGAATCATCTATCTTCACCATCACAGTTAGTAAATTATTCTGTAATTTTGAGACCGACTTCTGCAATACTCTATCACAAGTATTTGATTTTTATTTTAATATCAATTATTATCTCAATAGAGTAAGAAGACTTCAAAGAATCTTCAAGATTCTTCTATGCTAAAATTGTTTTCAAAAGATAGATATTTTTTGTTTTAGATTTTCAGTTGTTGATTTTCTAGTCTTTAGACATATAACTGTTGGATTGATTTAGTTTCTAGTTATTAGAAAGTTTCTGTTTTAAGTTACTACACTATTTTACTGCAGCTAGATTACGATTTTCTTGTATTTAAACATCTCTTCCTTCAACTTAATAAAATAACTCTCCTTTTCTTCTTCTGACTTATTGTTTTTTTCATCTGTTAACACCATCAAATTAGTATAAGAGCCTCTATTTTTTAGAGACTTATGAGTGTAGTCTGAGTAAATCATAAATCAAGAGCCCTATCTATTATTCAAAAAATCGATCAGAACATATGAAAATAGAAAATTCTTCTAGATCTTATGTTATTTCTCCACCGGTGTTTGATAGAGAGAATTACTAGGTATGGGCTATCAAGATGCAAACTCACATGGAGGAATGTTATCTCTGAGAAAGAGTGAGGAAGATATGAAATTCCTGCTTTACATGACAATCTAACAATGGCAGATCAAGCTTTATAAAGAAAGGAAGACTAAAAAATTCAAGACAAAATTTTTCTTATATGCTGCAATTAATTTTTTTCCAAAATCATGATGTTGGAATCAACAAAAGAAATCAGAAATTTTCTCAAAAAAAAATATCAAGGAGATGAGTGAATAAAAAATATGAAAATTATGAATCTCATCAGAGAATTTGAGATACAAAGAATGAAGGATTCTGAAACTGACAAAGAATACACAAATAGGCTTCTTAGCATTGTGAACAAGATAAGAATATTGAACAATAAGCTTCCAGATAGCATAGTTATTGAGAAAATTATTGTTACATTAGCTAAGAAGTTTGACCACACCATTGTTTTCTTAGAAAATACTAAGTACATGTCAAAGATCACTTTGATCTTTGACAGTGCATTGTAGGCACAAAGACAATGAAGATTAATGAGACAGAAAGGGACAGTAGAAGGTGCACTACAGGCCAAGTTGTAAAGATATGCTGAAAGCAAATTAAAAAACAAAAGGGAAGAAGAATTATGATAAAAATAATCAAGTTTCTGTCGGTAATGAAAGTAACCATAACCCAAACAATAATAGAGGAGATAAATTTCCTTCGTGTCAATATTGTGGAAGGAATATCATCCTCAATTCAAACTATTAGAGAAAGACGGATATGAGATGCCAAACAATAAAAACTTGGGCATGCTGAGATCATCTGCAAGAAAAAAAAACAGCAGCAACAAGGAGAAGCTTAAGTTGCAAAGCAACATGAGGAAGAACAACTCTTTTTGCATCATGTTTTGCATCTAGTATTTCATGTGAGAGATAGCTTATTGATAGTGGTTATACAAACCACATGACTAGTGATGAAAATCTTTTCAAAAAACTTGATAGAATAGCAACATCAAGACTCAGGATTTAAAATGGAGAATATCTCTCGACAAAATAAAAGAGGACGGTAGCTATTGCGAGTTATACAGGTACAAAACTTATTTATGAAGTTTTATTTTTTCCTGAACTTGATAAGAATTTATTAAGTGTTCGAAAACTTCTCAAAAATGAATTAAAATTATTTTTTAAAGATAAGGATTGTCTGATCATTCATCCAAGTGGCCAGCAACTATTTAAAATCAAATGCAGGACAAAAGTTTTTCTTTGAATCTAGTTGAGGAAGAACGAAGAGCTTTTTCAAATCAGTCCACTATCGCAGAAACTTGGCACAAATGGTTGGGTCACTTCCACCATAGGGCTCTTTTGTATATGCAGAAAAAGAATAAATCCTCTTGAAGAGGAACTCCCAAGTTGCGAGGCATGTCAATTTGGTAAGAAAATATGATTGTCACTCACAAAATCATAAAGTTGCAGCTGATTCATACAAATCTTGGAGGCCCCCGAAGAACTCCATCATTGAAAAAAAATAGGTATTACATAATTTTTATTAATGATTTAATAGGAATGTGTTGGATATACTTCTTAAGATTCAAATCATAAGTTGCTGAAGTTTTTTTGAAAATTTAAAGCCTTGATAGAAAATCAAAGCAGCTGCAAAATACAAGTGATGGGACTAAGTACACTTTAGATTAGTTTAAAATTTTTTGTGAAGTTGCTGGAATAGAGCATCAACTTACTATTCCATATACTCAAAAAAAATGGAGTAAGTGAAAGGAAGAATAAGACTATCATGGATATGTGAAGGTATATGTTTCACAAGAAAGAGCTTCCCAAAAGTTCTGGGCAGAGGCAGCCAATACTGTTGTATTCTTATTGAATAGCCTTCCTAAGAAGGCAATGAATGACCAAACAACTTTTGAAGCTTAGCATAGGTAAAAATCTTTACCGAAGAACCTCAAGATTTTTGGTTGTTTATGTTTTTCCTACATACCTCAGATGAAAAGGAATAAACTTAACAAGAAAGCAAAACTTAAAATTTTCATTGGCTATAATTCACATTCAAAAACTTATAGAATATTCCAACCATGGACTGAAAAATTTTTAATAAGTAGAGATATGAAATTTGCTTAACAAAATGAATCGAATTAGGATGGAGAAAAATAAGAAAGGGAAGCTAATGAGTTGCAGAATTTTGAGAAGTGAGTTGCTTATCTTCCATTTTGAGGAAATAGATTACTTTCAGAAATCTATCAAAAATACAATATCGTATTTGAACTTGCTGAATATGCAGAAGCTAAAAAAGAAAAGAAATGGATAGTTATAATACAAGAGAAGCCAACCATGAAAGGAAAAAATGACACATGAGAGCTTGTTGAAAAACCTCAACACAGATAGATTATTGGTACTAAATGGGTTTAGAGAACTAATCTAAATCTAGATGGTCTGAGCAAACACAAAGCTAGCTTATGGTAAAGGGCTATGCTCAGATTTTTGGAGTAGATTTTTTCAAAACATTTGCATCAGTCGCAAGACTTGATACAATCAGGCTTCTTTTAGCAATTTCAATACAAAAAGATTGGAAAATCTACTGACTGAATGTTAAATTAGCTTTTTTGAATGATTTCTTGCAAGAAGAAATTTATGTTGTGCAGCCTAAAGGGTTCGTTGTGAAAGTATAGAAAAACAAAGTCTACTTGCTAAAACAGACCCTTCGTGGATTAAAGTAAGCTCCAAGGATTTGGTACAGTAGAATCGATGATCGTCTTTTTTGACTTAGGTTTTAAAAAAATTCTAAATGAATCAATTCTTTACGTAAAACATGTTAACTCTGACATTATTATAGTTTCTCTGTATATTGATGATCTTTTAATACAAAAAGTAATGTTGTGCATATAGAAGAGTTAAAAGGGGAGATGATGAAAGTCTTTGAATTAAATGATAGATCTAAGAGAGATGGATTTCTTTCTTGGAATGGAGATTAAACATATGCAAGATCAAATATTCATTTGTCAGAAAAAGTATGCAAATAATATTCTAAAGAAATTTAGAATGGATGATTGCAAAAGTATAAGCACGCCTATGAATCAAAAGGAGAAGCTAATGAAGGATGATGTGTTAAACGAGTATAAGAAGAAAGCTACAGAAGCTTGATAGGATTTTTTATATAGCTTACAATAATGAGGTCAGATATATTATATGTTGTAAGTGTACTATCCCTATTAGTTAATTCTCCTAGTAAATAGTACACATATATGTCAAAGACACACTGGACTATGGAGTCAAATTTAGCACGTGTCAGAATTTTAAATTTCAAGGATTTTTTGACAGTGATTAGGATAATTTTGTTGAATATATGAAAAGTAATTCAGGGTATTATTTTATTTTTGGCATTGAATTTTTCTTTTTGGTGTTCAAAAAAATAAGGGACTGTTGCTCAGTCAACCACAAAGTCAAAATTCATTGCTGCTACATTTGCGGTCAACCAAGATTTATGGTTAGAAAAATCTTTTAGGGTCTTGGTTTGAAATTGAAGGAAATCATTGAGATATTTGTAGACAACCAAGTTGTCATTGTTATTTTTCACAATCCAGTATTTCATAGAAAGATCAAGCATTTCAATGTAAAGAAAATTTTTTGTAGAGAAGTGCAAAATAATAGTCTAGAGAATTTGATATATTGCAAAAAAAAAGAGTAGTTGGCTGATATTTTTACAAAAGCTCTTCTGACAAGCAAATTTGAGATCTTGAGGAAAAAACTTGGAATTTGCATGTCTTGGTGCAAGGAGGAATGTTGAAATATGCCTCATGAGCTAGTAATTGATGTTAAGTTAGCATGATGATATAACTTCTAATGTGTTTTTATTTCTAGACGATGGATATTTTCTGTTTTAGTTGTTCAGTTGTTAGTTTCTTGGGGGAGTTTGCTAAAAGTCCACTTCTAGGACTTTATTTGATATTTAGACACTAGTTTTTTTTGTATAAATAACATAAATACCAACCCTTTTGGAATTAATTACACTCTCTCCCACTTTTTTAATTACTTTACTCTCTCTCCCTATTAATATACATAACATAGCCAACATATACATAACATTTTGTGTATATGTGGGAATTTTTGTAATATGTTTAGGGAGTTGAGATTTTTTGTAATATTAGAAACATAAGTTGTGTATTTGTGTAATTTTTAGTTTTTTTTTTAATTAGGAATATAGACACCTTAATAGGACCACAAAAAAAGGCAACCCTAGCACTCAACTTATAAAATATGCACTTTATCCCTTTTCCCATTTCAGCCTTAATTTTTGTAAAACTACACTTTAGTCCATGTCTAAAAATATAAATATTGAATAATTAATTTTAAAAAAATATCAAACTTCTCAACCAATCCACTACCAAGCACCCAATTTTTTTTGTCATTTCCTCGATTTTCGATCATTTTCCAGCCATTTTTATTGAATTTTTCGACATCCATAGGAAAGTGACATTATCTCCATTGTTTTAAGTCATTTTCTCATATTTTTAGCCCCAATTTTTCATTTATTTTCATACAAAAACTTGAAAATCAGTTTCACATTTTGAAATTGATCCTTGGCTCAATAGCAATATTCCAACACTCCTTGGGTTATTTGTAAGTTGTAATTCGTCGGATTATTTCGGTGGTCATTGGAAAAAGCTTGATCTTGTACTGTACAGACAACAACTAAGAAGAAGAAGACTACAGTCTATTAAGTCTAGGCTCATAAACCACTATTCAAGTCTATTAAATACTATCATTGAGGTATATCATGTCTATTTTATATTATGTGGTTGTTGGTGTTATATTTTTTGGTGAATGGGTGGAGACTCCTAAATGTTGGGTTTGAAAAATTGCATCTAAGGAGACAGTTTCAATTTTCCTTCATCGCAACGGGTCATACGCCGAAATTGTTAAAAGTGTAATGGAAAGCAGTGAATTAAGTTGTGATCAAAGCGATATGGTAATTAGTTACTTGATGAACGGGAGTGGAAAAATCTATCCAACGTTCATAACAAATGATAGTCATGTGGAATTATACTTACTTTGCGTTGATTCTAATAACTCCAGACCTATATTGCGGGTTAAAGTTGCTGGAAGGTCTCGGGAAGAAACTTCCAATCAGCCCCACCCCCACCCCCAGCAGTGGACGATACGTCAACGGAATACGATTACATAGGTGGTGATGAATGGGACAATAGTGGAGATTATAAAGAAGAAGAGTGTGGAGGAGGTGAGGATGGGCAGTTCGGACCACAAGAAAGCCACTCTTTCTTGGACGACACCAATCTTTGTGTGTAGGACAAACATTCAAGGATAAGAAAATATTGAATCTTTTGTTGAAGAAGGCGTTGGTGGAAATGTCCTTCAATTACACAAAGGTGAAGAGTTTTAAGAAATACTTGAGGGTGAGGTACGTAAATCCTATTTGTCGGTGGATGGTGTGCGCATGTGCGATCGGAGAATCGGGTTGGTTTTATAGCCACAAGTACGTGGGAGAGCATAGTTGTGGCGTTGATCATGTCACGAAAAAGCATAAGAATGTCACTGTAAAAGTCATTGCCTCACTTATTTTGAACTTTTTTGTCGATGACAAAGGTCCAAGACTGAAAGAGATCGACATAATCGTATTTAGGGAGCTACATTGCAGGCCGGGTCATTGGAAATGTTGGATGACAGACGTCATTGCGAAAACATAGTTTGAGATACACTCGAGCACGGATATGCAGTGTTGCCTGCCTTTTCATATATTTTCAATGACCTCAATCCCGGGTCTATAAATTCCCTCATGGTCGAGGAGGAGTCAGGCAAGTTTATTTACTACTTTATCGTATTTGGGGCTTTCATCTGTGGATATGCACACATGAGAAAAGTCGTTGCCATTGATGGCACGCATTTGTTTATCAAGTATGAAAGTGTGCTGCCGTCTGTTATCGCTCAAGATACGCAGAATCATATCTATCCCTTATGATACAAGAATTACAAGGACAACACAAAACACACTTCAAAATCAGTCCACAAGATCAAAGATACGAGGACCCTTTTGAAGACCACACTCGGATTCAACAAACAACAATAAGAACACAATGTATTGATGTGTTTATCACTGAAAAATAGCTAACAACAAACTATGTTAACAACAACAAGATGAAGAACAACAACAATGGAACAAGAACAAAAAGTCACGAATTTGAATTACAAGAACACAAACAAACGATTACAACATAAACAAAATGGATAGATAGTTAGACCTTGGTTGGTATAATCTTAAGAATCCAAGAATATGGTAATATTGGACCCTTAACACTACACACAATGGTTAACCTAACTCCTACGTTGACACAAGAGGAACTTTACCTCCTCTAAACACCAACATCTCAAGCCAACATTGCAACACAAGTGATATCTACACTTGTTGCCCTCATTTCGGTGTGGTGGCTATTCCAAGCCCTATAGCTAAAGGTGTTTCATATTTCAAGTCTTACATCAATGAACAACTAATGAGAAAAAGACCTAAAATGTTTTATTTATATTCTATTACAAGACAAGGTAAAATGATAACAATGCCCTTAAAGGGTGAGGTGGCCATGGAGTGCATTTGGACCCAATAAAATGACTAAAATATCCTTAAGGAAGATGACCAAATAATGACCCATCAAGTGTTGTTCAAAACCATGAGTCCTAAAGTCTTTGATGCTCCAAGCAATCTTCCACACACGGCCTTGCTTGTGCTCAAAACGGGTCTTCCTTGCATATTTTTGTACCCTCGGGGTGACCAAGTCTTGAGCCTCTAAATGATGACCTCCAATCATGTATTTAAAAATTAAGGTGGCCATTTAACTTGTATCACCTTAGCATATTGTGTGGTGGATAAGGAGAATGATGCATTGTGGGGCCTCTTATTCGAGAAGCTTAAGGCCTTTGTCGTCGACGAACCAGAGTTGTACGTTATCTTGGATAGAAATGTAAGCATAGCTAACGGCCTCGCAAGGCATTATCCACTTGCGCATCATGGTGTTTGTATGAGGCATCTCGGTAAAAATTTTCAAATGAATCACCATTGTGCAGATTCTCTCTATTTGTACTACCATGCAGACAAGGAGTACATATTGGAAGAATTTAATGACTACTTAATGCCCTTAAAGAAATATGCCCCAGCGCAACAGCTTGCCTTGAACATGATGTTGGATTTTAAAAGTGGAGCCGATCTCACTTTTCAGGTAATCTATTTAACGTCATGGCCAAAAACATCGCTGAGTTGCTCAACTCAATTTTGCTTGATGAAAGGGAGTATCTAGTGGCGACCATCTTCAATTCAATTACACATAGGTTTGGAGAAATATTCAGGAAGAGGTATGCAGAGGTGGACAATTCAAGGAAACCATTCGTTCCCGTAACCGAGAAGATCTTGATGGAAACATCACCGACGACGATAAATTATATGTGAACAATATAAACGGAAGCACCAAAAATTTTACCGTGCTTGGTTTTGGTCCTTCCACCAAAGTTAATCTATCGAGACGGTCATGTTCTTACAGAAAGTATGACTTGGTGAAATTTCTATGCGCTCATGCAATGGAAGCATTGCGTTTGAATCATGGGTACGAATACGACACTAGCATTTACAACTACTCTTCGCCCATATATTCAAAAGAATCATACCTCCTTGCATACTTGGAACCTATTTATGCAGCATCTCTGGAGTCGGTGTGAAGTGTGGTGCGAGAGTATCTAGAAATGCAAGTTCTTCCATCCGATTTTGATCCCAAACTCGGGAAGAGAAAGGTGAGATGCGTCAAGGGTGAGTTGGAGCCTTCAAGGACAAATAAAGAAAACAAGTGCTCCAAGTGAAAAAGGCCGGGACATAAGAGAATAACATGCCTTAACGTAGGATAATATGATTGGCATTGTATTTTATGTCTTTGGTTTTGTCAAATGCACTAGACAATACGTAGTGTGTATTCTGTTTTCAAAGCCAATGAGCTGTAGTTAAAATAGATTTTTTTATTGTACATTATCGATTCCAGTTCATATATTATATACTACATACTAAATAGATTACAATTGAAAAAATCGACCAGCCTCATGATATATAATAAATCAGTGTTTGGCCTACAGAGTAATCGTAGTGTATAATAAACCTATCGAGTTGCCTATTGAACAAACCCATTTCTTCATACACTGTTGAATTTAAAATAATTATGACGCATTGGAAAAGGTGTCATTTTTAAAACAGCCATCCGAAGTTATGAAATCGACTATACACATTACACATCGATTGGACTCAAAATATATAATGGATCGATGCATAGTCTATAGAGTATAGATTAAACTACATAGTATATAATCGACCAATCGGGTAGTCTAATAAGAAAACCCTTTTCCTCATACACTGAACATTCCAATGTAATTATTACACTTCAGGAAATGATACGATTTGAAATGGCTCGACTGTCATAACTGACGCGACATTTTATTTACTATTACCACACGTCTTCTTCCCTTCCATCAACACATGTACAACTTTTATTGATTGATTGTCTCTTGCTCTGGCCTATTTAAAGAGACCCTTGTCGATTATAAACCAAATTTCTTAAAGAAAGACTATAGAGAGAAGAAAATGACTAGGAAGAGGTACACATTATGGCCAATACACAGAATGACAACCATCAACAACATCGAATTTCTTAGGATTAGGAACGACCTGGATTTCCTTTTTCAGCGTCTTTCCTCCGATCAACAGCGGGTGGATAGGGAGCTCCAGCGGATGTCCCATTTTCTTTGGGCCATTGCCGAAAGGCTCAACCTGGACCCTCGTGAACTCATAACCCCCCCCCCCCCCCTTCTTCTCCCTAGTCTAGTTTAGTTTAGTTCATTGCTGAATGAAGCTTTCATGGTTGGATTTTGTACATAAAAGCTTTCTTTTTGTCTTTTTGTTTGGAATTTTTTCCCCAAAAATTGTAAATGCAATGAACTTTTATCTATCTATAAACAAGTTTGAGTTTTCATGATATTCTATTTATATATAATGATTTTATGTCTTTCAGTCTTTATTGATGATTCTTCAGTAGTGCATGTTTAAAGATTTGCAAACACTGTTTCATTAAATGTAAGAAAGGAAAATCATAAGATTATAATCAACTACGGTTAGTATGCATTATATACTGCTGGCAATGTTGATGATTAAGTGTATTGACTTATTATCAATTAATACTAAGGTCGATTGTCGACCTACTCAATAATTTATGCTCAACTTACTGAATTTATGGACAGCTTAAAATAATGATAAAAAAAGGAGAAATTAAATTAAACAAAATTAAAGTATGTCAATTAACACCATTGGAACATTGTAAAGAAATTTAAATATATCAATTGTGACTCACAATAACTTTTGAACGAGATCAAGTGTTATCTAAGGCACACTGTAGTCGTAGATCATGAGATGGGACTAAAAAGGGGAGAAATAAAATAAATTAAAATAAAATAAAATAAAATAAATATGAATCATCCAAGCACTAAAGAAGAACTACATATCATGACATGATATTGGACTTGTGTAATGACCATAAGGAAGAGTGATGGTTGTCACTTGTGGGTGTTCAATGGACAAGTAGTGTCTGAGAACAAGAAGTCCTTCTCAACACAGACGTTTGTTTTAGGTAGTTGATTGTTGCTACCATTGCCTTCATCTATACTCATTTGATTGAGTGTCCAATTATTTTGTAATCTCATATTATGATATTTAGTCACTTTATATTACATGAATGATGTTTTATTTATTTTATATTATTTTATTTTTCCTTTTTATTCTCACCTCATTTGAAAATAGACCTATGATGATATCTTGAATATATTATAGATAAATATCTTTATCTATATCAGACTATATTATTAGTCCTGCATCGGCCAATTGAGTCTATTTTCAAAGGAGGTGAGATTAAAAGAGGAAAAATAAAAAAAATAAAAAAAATAACTAAACATCATTCACACAATGTAAAGTGACTAAATATCATACTTCCTCCGTTTCAAAAAGAATGGCCTACTTTGACTTGACACAAAGTTTAAGAAAATAAAGAAGACTTTTGAATCTTGTGGTCTTAAATTAAAGTTGTGTCAAATGTACCAAAATGTCCTTTAATCTTGTGGTCCTAAACATGTCATGTGGAAAGTTGGAATTAAAGTATTGCCAAAAAAGGAAATGGGTCATTCTTTTTTAAACGGATTAAAAAGAAAAGTAGGTCATTCTTTTTTAAACGGAGGGAGTAATATGAGAGTACAAAATAATTGGACATTCGATCAAATGAGTATAGGGGAGGGCAATGATAGTAACAACCAATTACTCTGAACAAACTTCTATGTTGAAAAGGACTACGTGTTCTCAGACACTACTTGTCCATTGAACACTCACAAGTGACAACCATCACTCTTCCTTGTGGTCATTACACAAGTCTAATCTCATGTCATGATATGTAGTTGCTTTTTAGTGCTTTGATGGTTTATATTTATTTTATTTTATTTTATTTCTCCCCTTTTTTAGTCCCATCTCATGATCTACGACTCAACGTGCCTTAAATAACACTTGATCTCGTTTAAAAGTGATTGAGAGTCACAACTGATGTATCTAAATTGCTTTGCTAATGTTTTGATGGTGTTAATTGACATACTTTAATTTAATTTAATTTAATTTCTCCTTTTTTTGTCATTATTTTAAGCTGTCAATAAATTTAGTAAGTTGAGCATAGACTATTGGGTAGGTCGATAATCGACCTTATCATAAATCGATAATATGTCAATACACTCAATCATCAACATAGCCATCAGTATATAATGCATACTAACCTTAGTCGATTATAGAAGACATAAACATTCTTTAGAGACCATTTGAAGTAAATTATAATCTATTTGAATTTCCTCCAACGGTTCAGTTCAAACGGGTAGAATTTTTCATCGGTCAGATTTTGGTAGCCCTACTATATAAATTAAAGGGATTCTTTTGAACTCCTCCATGTTCATTTATTAATCATTTTCTAGTTTTGCTTCAACAATGACAATGTCACTGTTCTTATAATGTTGTTGTGATAATCCTGCGGTCTTGAAAACATCATGAACCGATAAGAATTCAGGTCGAAAATTCTATAGGTGTGCGGTTGGAAAGATTTATTTTTGTTTAAATAAAAATTTATTTATGTTCATCACAAAATTCAATTTACTAATTTATCCTCGTTATTTTAAGATAATGGTGGATGCTCTTATTTCAAGTGAATTTCCTCCGATTTCGTGGAATCAAAATTTCAAGGCGTTGCAAAGTTTGAAATGTTTGAAAGGCTTAGAGATTTCAAAGAAAATAAGGATCTTATTATGACATGATATAGAGAATCGGAACACAAGATTGATCACTTAAAGAAATTGTTGAAAGACGTCGAAATTGAAAGGGATCAACTTAAGCATAGGTTGACAATGACAGAAGAAGAAAAAAAAAGGGCATGAAAATTATGATGTATGGTTTACTATTAGTTATAAATTTTTGGAAAGGTGTAATGGGGGTGTAGTGGGATTGAATATATTCTGACTCTTTTATTAATCGACTACTTTTTACTAATATTATATATGATTTACCTTTTTCTTTCATCAAATGCACAACACTCTACTGTATATTCTTTACCTTTTAGTCAAAGTCTCTAATCAATGATGACATTCATGTAAAAGAAATGATACATTGATTATATAAAATGTAAAATATTTATCATAAACTATAAAAGCAGTTTCGAAAATAAAATTGTTCAGCTCTACACATTCCGAGATGAAAAATAAAAAAAGTTAAGATTGTCTTGTTTAGCACAAATAATCATTAGCCACAAATAAAAATTAAACATTATCTAAACATTCAAAATTTTCATCTTCCACTTCCATCTTGTCGATGTCCTGAGTAACTTCATTAAGAAATTCATCTATGATTGAAATTTTATTTTTATTTTCTTTCTCCGCAATATCTTCTTTTTTCTGAAGCATCATTTTTTCTTTCTTCTCTATGTTCTTCTTCATCTTTTTTCTTTACTTCTCCTGTTGCGTTCTTCTATTCTACTTTCTCTCCATCTTCTTTATTGTTTTCTTCTTCAAAAATAATTTTTTCATTTTTATCTTCTCCATGCCTGCCTTCATCATGATTCTCCTTCTTCACACCAGCTGATTCATCAACTTTGTTTTCTTTTTCACAAACAACTTCTACATTTTTTTCTTCTTCTTTCTCTTCATCGCCTTCATCAGGATTTTCCTTCTCTACAACAGCTGCAACATCAGGGATCATCACCTCATCAGCATTGATCGAGACCTGTTCTAGAGCTACTCCCTCAAGGAGTGCTTCTTTAATGTCGTCATCACGGACAACCCTCGCCAATGAATGCTGATTTTGCACCTGCGCACCTGCATTTTCAAGTATTTGCTATTTATAATAAACTAAGATATTGGTTTATGAAGAAAGATATAGATTCTATTATAAGTAAAAGGAATTATATAAAATATGCAACTTCTATAATATACAGAGTAGATATTACCTTCATATTTATCTCTCTTCTTTTGCTTCTCCTTTTTTTGCTCTCCTCAGCCTCTCTTCTTTTACAAAATCAACAATATCTTTGATCGACTCCTCCAGCCTAAACACGCGCTCTTTCAAATTTTCAATCATTGGTGTCTTTTTCGATGCTCTCGGCTTACTTGTCAGCATTTCCACCCAAATTTCAGTCATCATCCCCATCCTCACCATCCTACGATGAGGTGATGATAGTCACCCCCTCCAAATGGGCCTTCAAGTCATCGATGAATGTGTCTTTCGGTTCGTCCATGAATGCTTTGAGCTTTTTCATGCAGTGTTGCTTCATTTCACGGACTGTGGGGATAAGGTACGGATGCACTCTCTACAGATAATAGGCAAATGTGATTAATTAGCAACACAATATTGATAAAAATATTCTTCAAAAAAATAATTCCATACCGTTGTGCTCCATCCGTTCAAATATGGATCACCTTCGATTAGTTTGTCGCCTTTCGAGGTGTGCCATTTGAGAAATCGGGAAATGGGCAATGAGTCCTCGGTTAATTTATCATTTTCCTGCCGAGCTTGAGAAAGACTTCGTATATATAAATTTGTGCTCAAAAGAAAAAACAAAAACATATAACTCAATTAGTATAGTATAAACACCATAGATAAATTATACTCCCTGCGTTTCATAAAGAATGACCTACTTTTCTTTTTAGTCCGTTTAAAAAAGAATGATCCTTTTTCTTTTTTGACAACTTTTTAATTTTAACTTTCCACGTGACATGTTTAAAACCACAAGATTAAAGGACATTTTGATACATTTGACATATCTTTAATTTAAAACCACAAGATTCAAAAGTCTTCTTCGTTTTCTTAAACTTCGTGACAAGTAAAATTAGGTCATTCTTTTTAAACGGAGAGAGTAGTATATAATAAACTACTTCAATGGTTTATAATCTATACCAAAAATGCCCATGAAAATCCATAGAGCTCGTAGATGAAACTCTCTTTGTCACAAATGTATTTTTCTGCTTGTTGAAGTCTATCCACTTCTTTAGATAGTCTAAAGTTAAGACAAATGACTTCTTGCCCCAAGGATATCTCTCAAAGAAGCTCAAGTTATACATCATCATGATGGTGTCTATGTCTACTGTCGCGCCACATTTTTCTCGCGAAAAGCAAAATTCGACGTGACAAACTCTTTTTGGAATTGTTTGAGGGAGAGTGTGAAGAGTCGCCACCTAACGTATTAAGGTGCGTTAGGGCACCGGTCTAGGCCAACTACGAACCTATTATGTTGTTTTGTCCTAGTTCACCAGAGTTCGGATAAGGGTTCAAATTACCTCAAAAGTAAGGCGTTAGGCACCTTTTGAGGTCCATCCACAAAGGTGGTTCTCGACCGAATTCGTATTTTACATGGGGATTCTATGTGAACAAATAAAGGTCTCATGTTTTATTAACTTAAATGTTAACTAAGTGATAAAGTAATAAATAAGCAAACGCATGTAATTTTATCATTTTTAATTATTAATTATGTAAGTGATAAAAATCAATAAAAATATGTAAATAAGACAAGCGAGGAGAAAGAAATGACATAAATTTATAATAAAGGGAACTGCTTATGTAATAAACTAACTACCTCAAATAAATGAACAAGATAAATAAAAAAATAAAAGGAATTCGTCAAATCAAATAAAGAAATGTTTTTGATCTCACTCGAATCAGAACCCCAACTTGTTTAATCATCATCCGACCCACTGGCCGAACTCTTAGACAAGTCATATGTCTTACTTTAATGTACGTTGGAGATCATCACTTCCGAATGACTACCTGTCCCACCCCACCAAGGCTGGATGTCAAATCTAAAAACATTCTAAGACAAGGATAAAACTAACGTCTTTAATAATTCCTATCGTCTAAAAGGCATTGGACTTTGCTATTTTAATTTTGTGATCTAGACAAAATAAAGCTAGGTAGCCGAGGACTCGAAACGCATAACAAGTAGGACGTCACGTAGCACATAATTGTCCCAAGTTGGCCTCTTGGTTAATTAAAGTTGATTAACATGCAAAGACAAATAATTATTTATTTTGTGTCATTAACCTATAGGCATGATATCTAAGTGTTCAACAAATGTTTATTGAAAAGTAATTGTCAAAACAATTAAAACAATATAGTAAAAATCAATGAGAATAAAAGGCACATAAAAGTTAAACAAACTTAAAAGAATAAGAACGTTAATGTAAGCATGATGTCTAAGTGAAAGGTAACTATATATTGATTAAAAGTAATTGTCAAATCGTTAAAATAAGGTTGTTAAAACAAAATTTCAAAATAAAGTAAATATGTTGAAGTGTCATGCTTGTTAATTTTGTGTAAAACATGTTATAAACTAATGACAGTGTAAGAAATTACAAACACGTGTGAAAAATTACTACAAACATTCTTACTACTGAAAAGTCCATTAACAAGCTGAAAATATATTTTTTTATAACGCTGAAAGGTGAATTAACATGCTGGAGTTTAACATTTATATGCTGAAAAACAATTTTAACATGCAAAAATTTAATTGTTTTGTGCAGAAAAATAGTTTTAACATGCTGAAAAATGCCTTTGTATGTTGAAAATTAATATTAATATGCCGAAAAGTAATTGTATTGCCGAAAATTATTACAACAGACAAACACACTATTTTAACTTGTAAAAGAAACAACTTTATGTTACCAAATAGATTGCCTTTAAAAAAAAGAACTGTATAACATCGAGGTTGATTTTATATTACATAAAAGTGGTGATACAATAAGACGTTGAAATTAATGACAATGTCAAAACTAAGTAAAACACATCATAAAGCACGTCACAATTAAATTAGACCGTAAGTTAATTTATTATCCTTTAAAGCATGCTTTTTATGTGACCACACAAGTTTATCATTAGTCCTAAATTATTTTTTTGCCTACGTGATTCACGTAGTACATAAATTCCCGCCCCAAGCAGTCCCATAAATATTATTATATCAGTATTTGTACAATAAGTTACAAACCAACAATGAATGAATTAAATGAAAGACTAAGAAAGTCTAGATTGGATAGCCCTCAGCGACCTCAAATTCATGGCAACTGTGTCTTGTTGAACCGTTGTCTTTAATCTAGGAAAATACAAAACACATTCCGAATTTGAAATATATCTTTGACGACACAAAATCAGTCCTTGACGTTGTCGAGATCCTAAGGATCTCCGGGGTCCTCGGCAGGCTCACGCCAAAAAGGGTTATGTGACGCGTGAAGATTATTTCAAATTCACAACCAACAATCATTCTAGCGGGGAAAACATTTAACAGCAAGAGAAAACATGCCATAAAAGCAAATAACATGACCCTACCAGTAAGTCACGATATAATTGCACAAAAATGAGTAGACAACTCATGTCATCAAACGTTTAAAGTAAGTAAATCAAAGGGGAAAAAACATCATTTCCACCCCAAACTATAGTCGAAAAGTCAAATCCACACCTAAACTATATCAGTGACCTATTACACACATTAACTATAAAAAAAAAGTGATACTTTTTACACCCTGTTAGGCATTACACCACTTGCATGTGGTGTGGTGTTTTACACGCGCTGCCACGTCAGCATAATTCAAAAAAATAAGAGAAAAAACATCGTTTCCACCCTAAACTATAGTCGAAAAGTCGAATCCACACTTAAACTATATAAGTGACCTATTACACATCTTAACTATAAAAAAGTGATACTTTTTACTCCCTAGATCTGACGTGAAAAATACATAATTATTTAAATAAAAATTGGCGCATTTAAATTTAATGCAAAAAAAATAAAAATGGTCATTATTGTTTCAAAAAATGGTCACTCGATTGTTGGCCTCTGTGTTTTAAATGGTAATGACCAACACATTTCCGTACTTTTTCTATTTGTTTTTCAGCTATAATTTAAAAAAAAAAAAAAAAACTAATATGGTAGCAAGCTCCATTTTTGGATGGATTAATAATTAACAGACAGAAAGGAGAAAGTCGACGATGAATCCGACTTTTCCGAAGAGAATTTACCGGAAAACATCCTTGCTACAAAATTTTTTATTTTTTTTTTATATAAAATTTGATTTTGCCCGTTTAAACATCAAATACAATTTGATTTTGTTCATTGTAAAATTGACATTGATTCGATGAAGGTGGAGGATGAATTATGTTATTTGGGGATGGGGTTGGAATTTGGAGGTAGGGTGATGAAGAAACTGTGTTGGTTGGGGTGGGGGTGATGAAGAAGAAGATGGCTTGGGGTTGGGGTTGGAGTTTCGAGGTAAGGGTGATGAAGAAGATGATGGTTTGGGGGTGGGGGTGATGAAGAAGAAGATGGCTTGGGGTTGGGGTTGGAGTTTCGGGGTAAGGGTGATGAAGAAGATGATGGTTTGGGGGTGGGGGTGATGAAGAAGATGATTGGTTGGGGGTGGAGGTGGGGAGATGGATGCTGGGGGCTGGAGGAGTATTTTAATTTTTATTTTATTTTATTTTGCATTAATTTTTAATTTAAATGCGCCAATTTTTATTTAAATAATTATGTATTTTCCACGTCAGATCTAGGGAGTAAAAAGTATCACTTTTTTATAGTTAAGGTGTGTAATAGGTCACTTATATAGTTTAGTGTAGATTCGACTTTTCGACTATAGTTTGGAATGAAAACGATGCCTTTTCCCTTAATGTTTTTAGGTTATTTAATAGGCTGGACGCGCCTAAAATAAGTGTAACATACGCGCCTTAGAATGGGGCCGCGAGGAGGTAATAATATCACTTTTATATAGTTAAGGTGTGTAATAGGTCACTTATATACTTTAGATGTGACTTAGACTTTTCTTGTATAGTATGGGGTGGAAATGATGCTTTTTCCCTGAATCAAAGTCAGATCATAGTCATGTAGAATGACATAAAAGAAACTTAATGCATCGTTCAAGAGAACGAAGCGATTAACAGCACAATAATAAAAGAATATTGGATGTTCAGAAGTGGATAACAGTCGTATGAGCAAACAAGGACCAACAATTCCAAAGTAAAAGCAGCAAATAAAATTAAACACTCAAGTGTAGTGTATAAGAGTGTAGAAGTGTATGAGAGGATGATAAGAGATGTCAGCTCTATGTTATGTCCAAAATAAGAGAAGGGGCATCTTTTTATAGTAAAAGAATTGTGTGAAGTAAAAAAATAAAAGGAAGGAACCATATTTTAGCATCCAATAATGAGCATAAATCAATTAGCCTAAATCACTCAAAGTGACAAAAGTGGGAGGAAGAATCAATTATTCAATCATTATTTTTAGATAGAATAAATTAAGACAGTGAAACTAAAATAGATCAAAGTTTACCATAATTATCCTAAGTAAAAAAAAATTGTCTCAGTACTATTAGAAAAAAGGAAATCAGTTAACAACGACTTAAACGAAAAGAAAAATCAATCCGCAAAAATAAGAATGTCATATTTCCTAACATAGGGAATCAATAACAATATCAAATGATCATATATAAACAAATAAATGAAGTTAACATAGTGAATCAATTGAAAAAATGTTATCAAATAATCAGAAGCAGACAAGTAAAGAAAAATCTATTTTGTACCAAATTAAGAAGAAAAATCAGTAAATAAACCCAAAATAGATAATTTATCATAAATAGACATGTAGAGAAAATTGTAAAGGAGTGCAGCCAGTCATGTAAAAAAAACAATTAATCATGTAAAATCACGGATCCTTAATTATGCACGAAATTAATCACTTAATATTCCGTCAAGATATTAAAAGAAATCAAATATACATATTTATCCGTATATCATAATCATAAAAGAGGAGATCAGTAAGTCAAAATCAGGACACAATCCACAATCAAGGTCAGTAAACTCCAAAGTTGAACGACAATTAGAAAAATTAAGCATCATAACAAATTGAAAATTGCACGAATGATTAGTTGAACATGAATCAAAAGGAATTATGACGAAGCCATCAATTTCAAATCATTAAATCTTAAAAAAGATAAAAAAGTTTTGAGACTTAAAAATAAAACATGAAATAAAACCTGAAATGGGTTCTCGATAACCCATCATTTTTCCCGTCGAAACTTGGCCGGAGCAAGCTGCGTTGAGGGACCGATTCGGTGGCTGTGCAGGCGGTTTGGAAGGTTACGGAGCCGGTTGGAGCGGCTGGTGCCGGCAGAGGGGGTTCGCGTCGTTTGGCGGAGGTTTTGGCTAGGGAAGGGACGCGGCGACGATGAGTTCGCCGGAAGAAGAAGAGAACGGCGGGGCTCTGTTGGCTGCACGATGTTGACGGCGGCAGCTGTGACTGGCGTGGTTATGGTCGACGGCAGCTTTGGTCTTAGAGAGAGAGGACAGAGGAGAGAGATAGAGAGAGAAAGAAGAGAGGTTGTGCGGCTATTGTTGTTGAAAAATAGGATTAGGGTTTTTGTTTTTGAATAAATAATTGGGACTTTTAAAATTAAGTTAAATTTGGCTAGAATTGTAATAAGTTGGGTAAAATCACGCTAAGATTGTTATAAACTGGATGAAAAGGCTAGAGTTTAAATAAATTAAATTAAGTCAGGCTGCTATTTTAATAAATATTATAATAATGTTATAAATATTATTATGATAATAATAATAATAATAATAATAATAACAATAATAATGCAAAATTAGATAATGTATTTGCAAAATGTGAGTGTGCACAATTACGTGAAAAAATAATTTAATAAACATTAATAAAATTATGTAAAATGTCATATTTGAGTTAAAAATTATAAAAAATGATACTAAAAATAATAAATAATTTGTGCATTTTTTAAATTATCAATGTGATACGTCAAAAATTTGTTTGATACAAAATAGTACGCCAAAATATTAATATTAAAAGTTAAATAATTTGAACAAAAAATAGCAGCCTAAGAGAGTATCGGAAGGTCAAAAATTGGGTGTCAACGGTTGCCCCTGCGTTGCTTGAGAATGATAAAAGATTTTTCAAGTAATGAAAGTTGACGTAGTAGTCAATTTTGTCTGACCGAAGGGAGATCGTTGGAATTAAAGCAACAGGAGGTGTTTTAAAAATAGTGTGGTCGAGACTTTGGTCTTAAGTTGCCTACATATCTCTGATTTTACGAGAATCAGGTTGTTTGTAGTTCTAGATTTAGGAACGAACAATATTTCTAAAGAATGTTAATGATAGAGGATAGGGGCGTCAACAATGATATCGTGGGTTGGTGTGATTGAGGCAAATGGAACTTGTAAATAACAATGAGTTTAGAGGTGTAAGAACAAAGGTAGGATTTGAATAATGATTTCACGAATAGACAAGGTTAGAGAGATTTTGAAACGTGGAATGTGAATACGATAAGCACATGAAAGACGTAGGTTGCAAAAACCCAATATTGTTTATTAAAGTCCTACAGGGACCCAATATTGTGGATAAGGTTCTACAGAAATCCAATATTGTGGATAAGGTTCTACAGGAACCCAAGATTGTTTAATAAGGTTCTACATGAACCCAATATTGTCGAATAAATTTCTTCAGGAACCCAATAATCCTAAGGTTCTACAGGAACCCAAGATTATTTAATAAGGTTCTACAGGAACCCAATATTATTGTATAAGATTCTACAAGAATCCAATATTGTTGAATAAGGTTCTACAGGAATCCATTATTGTCGATTAAGGTTTTAATGAAATCCAAGATTGTTCAATTAAGGTTCAGGAACCCACGATTGTTTAATAAGGTTCTGCAAGAACTCAATATTGTGGAATAAGGTTTTACAGAAATCCAAGATTATTTAATAAGGTTTTACAGGAACCCAATATTGTTGAATAAGGTTCTACAGGAATCCATGATGTTGATTAAGGTTCTACAGGAATTCAATATTATGATTAAGGTTCTACAGGAATCCAATATTATTTATTAAGGTTCTACAAAAATCTAAGATTGTTTAATAAGATTCTTACAGAAACTCAAGATTGTTGAATAAGGTTCTACAGAAATCCAAGATTATTGAGTAAGGTTCTACAGAAACCCATTATTGTTGAATAAGGTTCTAATGGAACACAGGATTGTTCAATTAAGGTTCTAAAGGAACCCACGATTGTTTAATAAGTTTCTACAAGAACCCAATATTGTGGAATAAGGTTTTATAGAAACCCAATATTGTTGAATAAGGTTCTACAGGAACCCAAGATTGTTCAATTAAGGTTCTACATGAACCCAAGATTGTTTGATAAGGTTCTACAGGAACCCAATATTATGGGAGGTTCAAAAGAAACCCCATATTACTAAGGTTCTACAGGAACCAAGATTGTTTAATAAAGTTCTACAAGAACCCAATATTGTTGAATAAGGTTCTACCGAAACCTAATATTAGTGAATAAGGATTTACAGAAACCCAAGATTGTTCAATAAGGTTCTACAGAAACTCAATATTATTTAATTTAAGGTTCTACTGGAACCCAAGATTGTTTGATAAGGTTTTACAGGAATCCAATATTGTGGATAAGGTTCTACAGGAACCCAATATTGTGTATAAGGTTCTACAAAAACCTAATATTGTAATTAAGGTTCTATAGGAACCCAATATTGTTTATTAAGGTTCTACAGGAACCCAATTTTGTTGATTAAGTCTCTACAGAAACCCAATATTGCTGAATAATATAATATTAAATTAAATATCATCAAAGTTAATAGATAGAACAACTTAGCTCATTTCCCTTATTAGGATGTAATCCTGGCCTTTTTTATGACATCACAACATCGTTGTTGTATTTAGTACTTGTTGTCAACACTCAAAGAAGAATCTTCAGTTGAAAGGAAATGTTGATTTGTACCTTATTCGATTTGACTCCTTGGTTATTATTTTTGCTTCATGGACTGTTGGGACTTGCACTTCATCATGGTGAAATTTTTGAGAAATTCTACAAAAAATTTGCAAAAGTTTAGAATGAGAGGCGTCTTTCACACGTCATTGATATATCATTTACTTGTGAAATTTTTGAGGTTTTCTTGAAACCTCAAAAATTTTGTCCTAGTTTTGTCTTTGGAGTCTTATATTCCTGTACCACTCAAAGAAAATATTAGTCCAAAATAAATGGTTGTCCAACATTTGAATATCGTAACCTCAATTGTAATCTGCCTTTATATGCTCAAGAGTTGGGCCTATCAGCCTGACATTTTTGGAAGTATTTGAAAGAGAGGGACAAGGAAATGTTTTATTAGATTAAGACCGAACCCAGAGTGGACTGCCTACGTATCCAAATAGAAGTCGGGTCAAACATAGTTCATGAGTACAAAGAGATGTAGAGAAAACAAAAAAATATTATTGGCCATAAGACCGATAAAAGGAGAATGGTGAAAGTTAAGAAATGTTTGCACGTTAACTCATTCGGTGAGCTTTATGCTTCTTTCGTGAAAGCTTTGAAAATATTTTAGTCGGATCACCTTGAACAAAGAGATCACCCATAGTGACAATATTGTTGCTAACTGGGCCTCGTTGTACTCTTATCTTTTTCTGTTTGATCAGATTCTGAACCTTGTACCTTAGCGCCAAGCATTTCTCAATGTCATGACCTTGAATATTTGAGTGATAAGAGCAATTTTTAGATGGATCAAAATGAGCGGGTAGATGTGCAGGGATCCATCCCCTCCTTGGTTCTACGATACCTTGGGCCCTTAATCTTTCGAATATATCTGCCAAGGGCTCAGTCAAGGGAGTAAAAGCTCAAGACCTCGCTCCCTCTGATTGATGAAAAGCATTATGTACTGGATAAGGTCCTTGTTGAAAGTTAGGTTGTGCTCGAGAACCCTCATTTCGAGAACCTTGCTGGATAGAGTAGGGTTGGATCTGAAAAAACTCATTTTGAGAATCTTGTGAGTCATAAGGTTCAATATGTATCCCACGAGAATAAAAAATGGCATGAATCCCTTCATTATTCGGTAGCCTTTTGTCTGAGGTATGGAGGGTGATGAATCCTCTTCTCCTACCTCAGATGGACTCTTTGGTGTTTAAAACATGGCTAACTTTGCAGAAACATCAATAATTCTCCCTGCTCGAATTTCATATTCTAATTTCTTTCCAATCGAAATTAGACTCTCAAAACTATGGCCGATTAGGAAGAACATTTTCTGAAAGTAGATTCCATTTAGTGATTTAAGGAAAATTTGGACCAACTCCCCTTCAGGTATGGAAAGACGAATCTTAGAAGCTTCCAATCGAAACCATATTGCATATTCCATAAAAGATTCATGGTCCAGTCTTTTTACCTCAAGCAAATCCAACATTGTTGGACCGGTGTTTGATGTTAAACTTGTATTGCCTTACAAAATCTTGAGCCAATTCTTCCCAATTATGCCATTTGTTGAAATCTTGTTGCGCGAACCATGTGAGTGCCATTCCTGATAGACTTTGAACAAATAATCTCATTTGAAGAGCCCCATTGTGTCTTATGCCAACTAGTCTTCCACAGTAGTCCGTTAGATATGTGATTTGATCTCCACGCCCATCAAACATGTTAAACTTTGGAACTACGTATCTTGGAGGTAACTCGACTTTTGGATGTAGACACAGTTTCTCATACCTCAAGTCATAAATGCCTTTCGAACATAGTTTCTCGTCCAATATTTTCTCTAGGTCATGAATCCTTTGACGACGTACATCTAAATCAACCCTTTTATGAGCAGAAGGAAATTCTTGAGAGGGTGTGTGCGTAAGGCGAGGATAAAGAGACAAAGTGTTTTGTCTTGGGAAAGAAGAAGGAGGACTAGAGTCTTTTAGGATATTGAGCATTTTTGTCATATTGCGGATTTAATTGAGATCGATGTTCAAATGCTAAACAACCAATAAAATAAATAAGTCAGATAAAAAATTACCGCATAACACATAGGTTCAAAAAATAATATAAAACAAAAGGCATTCTGAAAACTAAGACTTAATAAGTGATCTAGGCATAAGGATTTGAGATTCTAACATACGAAATATGATAGAGACAGAACATGATGTCAAAATTAGCAATTGCGATTGCAAAGAGGATAAGATGATAGGAAATGGACAGGGTCGACTTTTGTTGAATATCAAATTTATTGATTCCCATCATATTGTTGATTCATCCAACTCTGTACAGAGAAATGATAAAATAGGGGAAAAAGTTTTATTATAGTGAGACCGAACTCATTAAATGAGCGCCTACATATCCCCAAGAGAATTAGGTCGATCGTAGTTCAAATTACATAAGTACGAAAAACATAAAAGGAAACTGGAAATCATAAAACTTGAAGGAATTTCAAATGTTGGAGATCTTGGAGAGGAGAATCAACATGACATCCTCT
The DNA here is from genome assembly GCA_030864215.1 of Capsicum pubescens. NCBI lineage: Eukaryota > Viridiplantae > Streptophyta > Magnoliopsida > Solanales > Solanaceae > Capsicum > Capsicum pubescens. Next base: position 253,531,720 of record CM061549.1, read on the forward strand.
TCACCATTGTCAACAAGTGCAAGTCAAGCTTAGAAAATCAATCCTCATTGAAATTTAACCCCGTTACATTTATCACATTGGTGTCAATCAACTTTTGGATCATGTTCTTCAAAGCAAAGCACGCCTTAGTAGGATTTTCTCTCATCCCAGAGTAATAAGAACAAAATTGATCAGGATGGTACCGTCGATACTTAGGATCACAAAGTACGATATTAATAGGCGTGATGTAGCCCGCCTCCTGGAGTCGTTCATACAACTGTTCTATGGGTTCATCTAAAGGAGTGCACTATTTTGGTGGATCTTTCTAAAGCTTATGTTGAGGTTTGGTGAATTGGTCAGATCGTTGATTTTGTGATGGATTTTGGTAAGACATTGGAAGGTAGTTTAACGTTGAGCAACAAATGGAGATGGGTACCAAACAGTCTGTGGAGGAGATTTTGTGAAGGATTTGGGATAATCGGATTGGACATAATTGGATGATGGGACAATTTCTGGAGCTGGGTACCATATTAGTTGAGGTTGGGGTACGCTTACTTCAGGCTTTGAAGGTTTGGACGTCTCATTGATGATTGTCTTTCCCTTGTCTCTGAACCGTGACTCTACCAAATCAGTCTCAACTGTGAGCTTTCTTTTTAGCTTGTTGTCTAAGCGCCTAATAAAGTCAGTTGCCAAATGGTCCCAAGAGACCCTTTTGCTTGGGTCTTTCTCTGCGTACCACATCAATGCTGGACCCGTAAGTGAACTGACAAAAAGCTTCCTCTTAAGATTATTGCTTTTCCCTATAACCACTAGTTCATCAAGGTAGGCCTTCAATTGGGAATGGGGGTTTCCTTGTCTTCCTTAGCTTTGGGCGGCTTATTCATCTCAGGTTGTTGAGATGACCTTGCCTTATGGTCAGGAATTTGTCTTTCTATTTCCTTCTCCTTACCCATAATCGTCAATCCATTAAGTGCTTTTTGTAGTGCAACTAAATACCGACTTGAAGACGTTTGCGCCTCAGGATCAGGCATGGGTGAGGTCGTCAATATAAGAGGCTAAATAGTATAGGTGGGAGCAATAAAGTCAGCTTCAAATAATGGCTCTAGAAAATCTGGTGGCATCTCAGCTGGGCCTCGGAGATCAGTCATTATCCCCCTAATTCTTTCTATTTTTCCTTCTATCCTTCTGATGCTTGAAATAACTTTGTTACGATGCAGACCCAAATTCTTATACTCATCATCGCTATTGACAAGATCGATAAACATTGTTTGACTGGCCATTTTGATGTTCAACTTTAGTCAACCTTAGTAGAAATGATTTACAATTAGAAACAAAGAGTATGCATGGGAGTCTAGGATGAATATTCTACTCAATCGAAAATAATGAGTTATGTTCATCCGGGGTGAAGAGAAGTTATGAGAGATCTATGTAACTTAGAGGTTGTGAAAGCTAGAGTATGACATGAGTATGATGGTATTAATGTCTAGGAATCGTGGTAGAACAAAAGTATGTAAACATTAGAAGCATTAGAAAGAGGATATCCTAAAATTATAGGTTGCATTAAGAGGCGGTGAATGAGACTGAAGCTCTTTATCAAAGTGAGTTGAACCCAAAGGGAATTAACGTACTAACGGATGAGTCAGGGGGATAATTGAAGGGAAGTTTTGCATAGACCCTAAGAGTGTATTGTAGGGTTCTAACATGATAAGAGTTTTAAGGGTAACGAGCTCTAAAGTGAGGAACACTAAATGTAAAGAGTGACTAAGGCAAAAACGGAAACAACAAGATAGGCAAGATGTTAATACATACATAGAAATGCAACACATAGCAAATAATTATGAGTCATTTTGAGGTCGTGAACCTCTTTGGATTTCGAATGAGACGATATTCAATGCGTCAAGGATGCCACGACATCCTACATTGAATGAGACGCATATTCCTTAGTTAAAGAAGTGTATAGCCAAGACCTAAAGGATAAGAGTGAGTTTATGACATGTCTCCCTCGAGTGGACAACTCGAGAGTAGGAAAGTTCGTAGCTGTTAACGTACCGCTGATCAACCGATCCACGAGGCATTTCCCAAAGGGTGTTTTAAGAAAGAACGTCCGTGCAACCATACAACCGTTCATAAAAGAAAAATAAAGGAGGTTCCAAGTAGAGGAAAGTATGAGCGAAATGACAGTTATATAAAGTGGTAACACATAACACATAGCAACATACAATAGCATGCTTTAGCAATATAAAAATAAATGTTAAAACATATAACCAATAAAAGAAAAAGTAGACATGGTGGAATATGAATAACACATAAAAGGGAAAAGGAGAAGGGACTAACATGTATAAATTAATCACCAAAAAGTAGATATGGAGAAATATGAATAACACATAAAGGGGAAAATGAGAAGAGACTAACATGTATAGATTAGTCATGAGATAGACAATAAAAAGGAAAAAAAGGTAAAATAATTATAGAACACTAAGGCAAATAAATTAGTAGAATCCCACATAAAACAAAAATTCATAATGGTTAGAACCTAAGGTCCCCAGTGGAGTCGTCATTCTGTCACGCCTCATTTTTCTCGCAGAAAGTGGGATTCGATGTGATCACTTTTTTTGGGATTGTTTGAGGGAGAGTGTGAAGAGTCGCCACCTAATGTATTAAGGTGTGTTAGGGCACCGGTCTAGGTCAACTACGAACCTATTATGTTGTTTTGTCCTAGTTCACCAGAATTTGGGTAAGGGTTTAAATTACCTCAAAAGAAAGGTGTTAGGCACCTTTCGAGGTCCACAAAGGTGGTTCCCAAATTCGTATTTTACGTGGGGATTATATGTGATCAAATAAAGGTCTCATATTTTATTAACTTAAATGTAACTAAGTGATAAAGTAATAAATAAGTAAACACATGTAATTTTATTATTTCTAATTATTAATTATCTAAGTGATAAAAATCAGTAAAAATATGTAAATAAGACAAGCAAAGAGAAGAAATGACATAAATTTATAATAAAGGGGACTGCTTATGTAATAAACTAACTACCCCAAATAAATAAACATGTAAGGTAAATAAAAGAATAAAAAGAATTCGTCAAATCAAATAAAGAAATATTTTTTATCTCACTCGGATCAGAACCCCAACTTATTTGATCATCATTCGACCCACTGGCCGAACTCTTGGACAAGTCATATGTCTTACCTTTAATGTTTGTTGGAGATCATCACTTTCGAATGGCTATCCGTCCCACCCCACCTAAGCTGGATGTCAAATCTAAAGGCGTTCTAGGACAAGGATAAAACTAATGTCTTTAGTAATTCCTATCGTCTAAGAGGCATTGGACTTTGCTATTTTGGTTTTATGATCTAGACAAAATAAAGCTATGTAGCCTAGAGCTCAAAACGCGTAACAAGTAGGACGTCACGTAGGACATAATTGTCCCAAGTTAGCCTTTTGGTTAATTAAAGTTGATTAATGTGATTAATAACTTATAGGCATGATATCTAAGTGTTCAACAAATATTTATTGAAAAGTAATTGTCAAAACATTTAAAACAATGTTATAAAAATCGTTGAGAATAAAAGGCACATAAAAGTTAAACAAACATAAAAGAATAAGAACATTAATGTAAGCATGATGTCTAAGTGAAAAGTAACTGTTTATTGATTAAAAGTAATTGCCAAACCGTTAAAAATAACGTTGTTAAATAAATTAGATCAAAATAAAGTGAATATGTGAAAGTGTGATGCTTGTTAATTTTGTGTAAAACATGTTATAAACTAATGACAATGTAAGAAGTTACAAACACATGTGGAGAATTACTACAAACATTCTTAATAATGAAAAGTCCATTAACATGCTGAAAATGTATTTTTTTTTATAACGCTAAAAGGTGAATTAACATGCTGAAAATGTATTTTTTTTATAACGCTAAAAGGTGAATTAACATGCTGGAGTTTAACATTTATATGCTGAAAAATAATTTTAACATGCTGGAGTTTAATTGTTTTGTGCTGAAAAATAGTTTTAACATGCTGAAAAATGCCTTTGTATGCTGAAAAGTAATTGTATTGCAGAAAATTATGATAACAGACAAATACTTTATTTTAACTTGTTACTGTTTAACATCGAGGTTGATTTTATATTACAAAAAAATGGTGATACAATAAGACATTGAAATTAATGACAATGTCCAAACTAAGTAAAACACGTCGTAAAGCACGTCACAATTAAATTAGATCGTAAGTTAATTGATTATCCTTTAAAGCATGCTTTCTATGTGACCACACAAGTTTATCATTAGTCCTAGATTATTCTTTTGCCTAGGTGATTCACGTAGTCCATAAATCCCCGCCCCCAAACAATCTCATAAATATTATTATATCAATATTTGTACAATAAGTTACAGACCAACAATGAGTGAATTAAATGAAAGACTAAGAAGGGCTAGATTGGATAGCCCTCAGCGACCTCAAATTCATGGCAACTCTGTCTTGTCGAATTGTCGTCTTTAATATGTGAGCACAAGAAAAACACAAAAATACATTTCAAATTTGAAATATATCTTTGGCGACACAAAACCAGTTCTTGACGCTATCGAGATCCTAAGGATCTCCGAAATCCTCGGCAGGCTCATGCCAAAGGAATTATATGACGCGTAAAGATTATTTCAAATTCACAAACAACAAACATTCTAGTGGGGAAAACATTTAACAGCGAGAGAAAACATGACATAAAAATAAATAACATGACCATCTCAATAAGTCACGATATAATTGCACAAAAATGAATAGATGACTCATGTCATCAAACGTTTAAAGTAAGTAAATCAAAGTGAGGTCATAGTCATGAAGAATAACATAAAAGAAACTTAATGCACCGTTCAAGAGAACTAAGAGATTAACAACACAATAACAAAAGAATATTGGATGTTTAGAAGTGGATAACAGTCGTATGAGCAAACAAGGATCAACAATTCCAAAGTAAAAGCAACAAATAAAATTAAACACTCAAGTGTAGTGTAGAAGAGTGTAGGAGTGTAGAAGTATAGAAGAGTATGGGAGGATGATAAGAGATGTCAGTTCTATGTTATGTCCAAAATAAGAGAAGGGGTATCCTTTTATAGTAAAAGAATTGTGTGAAGTCAAAAAATAAAAAGTAGGAACCATATTTTAGTATCCAATAATGAGCATAAATCAATTAGCCTCAATCAATCAAAGTGATAAAAATGGAAGGAGGAATCAATTATTAAATCATTATTTTTAGATAGAATAAATTAAGACAGTGAAATTACAATTGATCAAAGTTTATCATAATTACCCTAAGTAAACAAAATGTTTTTTCAGTACTATTAGAAAAAGGAAATTTGTCAACGACTTAAACGAAAAGAAAAATCAATCCACAAAAATAAGAATGTCATAGTTCCTAACATAGTGAATCAATTACAATATCAAATAATAATATATAAACAAATAAAGAAAATTAACATAGTGAATCAATTGAAAAAATGTTATCAAATAATCAGAAACAGACAAGTAAAGAAAAATCTATTTTGTACCAAATGAAGAAGAAAAATTAGTAAATAAATTCAAAATAGATAATTTACCATAAATAGACATGTAGAGAAAATTGTAAAGGAGTGCAATCAGTCATGTAAAAAAATAATTAATCATGTAAAATTACGGGCCCTTAATTATGCACGAAATTAATCACTTAATATTTCGTCAAGATATTAAAAGAAATCAAATCCACATATTTATCCATCTATCATAATCATAAAATAGGAGATCAGTAAGTCAAGATTAGTTTCGGCGAGGGAAGGGACGCGGAGACGATGTGTTCGTCGGAGGAAGGAGAGAACGGTGGGGCTCTGTTGGATGCACGATGTTGACGGCGGCGGCGGTGACTGGCGTGGTGGTGGTCGACGACAGCTTTGGTCTTAGAGAGAGAGGAGAGAGGAGAGAGGAGAGAGAGAGAAAGAAGAGAGGTCATGCGGCTGTTGTCGTTGAAAAATAGGATTAGGATTTTTATTTTTGATTTTTAAGGAAAGAAAATGGGTATGTGATCTCAACCGTTAGATTATTTTGATCCATGATTGAGATTAAAAGGATAAAAAAAATAATTGAGACTTTTAAAATTAAGTTAAATGTGGCTAAGATTGTAATACGTTGGGTAAAATCAAGCTAAAATTGTTATAAATTGGATGAAAAAGGCTAGAATTTGAATAAATTAAATTAAGTCAGGCTGCTATTTCAATAAATATTATAAATATTATTATGATAATAATAATAATAACAATATTAATGCAAAATTAGACAATGTATTTGTAAATTGTGAGTGTGCACATTTACGTGAAAAAATAATTTAATAAATATTATTAAAATTATGTAAAATATCATATTTGAGTTAAAAAATGATACTAAAAATAATAAAATAATTTGTGCATTTTTAAAATTATGAATGTGACATATCAAAAATTTATTTGATGCAAAATAGTGCACCAAAATATTAATATTAAAAGTTAAATAATTTGGACAAAAAATAGTAGTTTAAGAGAGTATCGGGAGGTCAAAAATTGGATGTCAACATCCACGATTTTTCACAAGTCCCGTGCAAGCAATATGCAATGCACAAATCAAATCAAGCAGCATTTGAACTTATCCTCCTTGTCCAGCCTCCCTCCTATAATATGCTTCAACAATCTCTTGGCATTTACACTCCTCTTTTTCGAAATCTTTTTTGAAAAAAGCTTCACCCTCCTCCATTGCTTTGACGTATTTTGAATCACGGGAATAACGTCCATAGTTTAAATCCGTGATTAGCGCAAACTCCTTTAAGACAAAACATGCAGACCTATCGTTGATGCAGAACCACATTTTATGCAGCTTATTTTCCTGTTCAACTCGACGAAGAAGTGTATAGTGGACAAGCTGTCCGTTGAACTTCATATGTGCTGGCAAGTTCCATAAACTACAAAAACAGGAATTCTTAAACCTAGACTTCAGAAGTTGATCAACCACGACTTGTTTGAATTCATAAAATATTTTCAAATGGGACCTAACAGATATCTTAGCCGGAAATGATCCGACATTATCCATGACTGTGGTGAGGTTGTACCTCTCAGCCGAAATAAATCGTGCACAGTGGGACAAGATCAATGCTTCCTCATCTATCATAGGCTCAATTTCTATTTCCTCCGGCTCATCTCGAAAAGCTTCAATAGCTTCCTCACTGCAATTTCTATTCTCCGATTCATTGACTGCTCAATTTTTTTTCTCGGACCTCTCAACTTCTACAGCCTTGCGTTTGTTACCTCTAGCTATTTTTTATGATCTATGAAAAAAAATAATATTTCTCAACTATAACAACAAATACAATACCTAATCGGCCTAACAATCTATTAAGATGACAACAGCTGCAGCACCAAATGCCTATTAGCAGAACAACAAAATTTCTTCTAAAACAACTCCATCATCCACAAGAACATGCATCTAAATCACCATTATATTGAACAAAAATAGGAAGAAATTCAGATTTTTAGCACAAAAATTGAGAAAAATTGAAAAAAAAAAATCTCAATGCAATCGCCGAGGAAAATAAAAATCTAACAAAAAGAAGAACAATCAAACCAATATCAACTTAAAAACACAAATTTTAAGTAAAATCAAGCCCCATTTTTTCAAAAAAAAAAAATATTTAATTTTTTTCTTCCAAATACGTAATACGAGTATGATTCACATCAAGGAATCCTCAATATGAACATACTTCTACAACACCATTACATTGAACAAAAATCACATTTCTTTGCACATTTTGATGAAATTAGCAAAAAAATTTCAACATGCAATCGCAACGGATAATCTTTATACACCAATTATCCATCAACAATCAAATAAATACCGACTAAAAACAATCAATTTCAGTAAAATCAAGCCCCGTTTTAAAAAAAAATTATTTTTTTTAACCCGAACCATAATCATCATAAATAAAAACACAAAAGAACGAAAAAGAACCATCAATATGGAGCACAAATTACTCGGGAGATGAATATAACTTATCTGAAGTTGAAGATCGAAGTTCTTCAAGCTTTAAACAAACTAGAAAATGGAAAATGATGGAAGGATGAGAAGAAGCGGGAGAGACGAGAGAGAGCGAGGAGAGAAGAGGGGAGAGAGAAAAAAGTTTGGTATTTAATGAAAAAATGGGGTTAAAAAAGTATTTAATAAATACATAAGAGGTGCCAAAAGCTTTTTTTTAACACTTTAACTCATACCCTACCACTTTATCCAAAATTCTAAAATTTAAATAAAAAATAAAATGATGTCTATTTCTCAAAATAAGTTTTCAAAGTAGACCAACAACTAAATCTTCTCTAGTTCCTTAGTATTTAGGCATGTTTAGTAGAAAAATTCTGTTTTGAGTTGTTACACTATTTTACCGCAGATAAATTAGGATTTCCTTGTATTTAAACATCTTTTTTCTCAACTTAATAAAATAACTTTTCTTTTCTTCTTCTTCTCTTGTCGTATGATTTTTTTCATTTGTTAACACCACCAGTCTTACAGTTCAACAAAGTATACTTGGGCTTCAATAAAATGAAATTTGCAGCTTCAATCGAATCATTGATAGGCAAACAATGAACATTGGTTCCATCAAATATTAATCTTGTTATCTTGTCACTATTCAGTACTATTTCAACCAAAAATAACATGAAAATTAAACCATTGACAAGAGAGAAAATACAATTTTTAAATAAAACAGGATTGAAGAAGTACAACTTAGAATCGTAGGCCTCACGTTCAAATTTAATATAGATAAAAACTAGGTGATTTCATTTCATGTGTTCTAATATGGTGAACAGCGTTACTTGGTAAGTATCTCTAGTGAAAAATGACAGGTAACCCGTAAACTTAGTCTAGTTGCATGCAAACTAACAAGCCACCATATTTTTTTTTTTAAAGTACAACCTGATATTGTTTCAACTCAGGAAATTGCATGTCATAGATCCAAATATGGGTGACTTTAGATAGTTGACCTCAATAAGAAATATCTTTAAAAAATAGTCTTCCTTACTTTTTAAGTATAGTACAAGTACCATTTTGCTCCCCTACACCTCAAATATATTTTTTAAACTTTTCATACTTATTTGTCTCTCAAATTTTATTTTTTATTATTTTCACTTTTTATTTTTTTCTTTAATTTTATTATTCTATTTTTTATTATTTTTATTTTTTATTTTATTTTTAATTTTATTTTCATGTTTTAATTCATTTCTCTCAACCTTTATTTTTTTTCTTTTTTCTTTTTTCTCTAGCATTATCTATTTTTTTTTTTAATTCATTTGTCTTTAGCCTTTTTTTTTTTTTTATTTTTGGTTTTTATCAGTTCTTTTTTTCCCCTCATTTTTCTCAAACTTTATTTTAATTTTTTCCTCTCATTTTTTATTTTCTCAATTTTTTTAATTCTTTGCTTTTTTCTTAATCTTTATTTTTTTCTTGCCTTTTTTTCCTCACTCCTTTTTTTAATTATTTTTTATTTTATTTTATCGCTTTTTTCTTTTTTCAATTCTCTTTTTTTCCCTCATTTTTCTCAAACTTTTTTTTTTCTCTCATTTTTATTTTTCTCAAATTTTTAATTCTTTGCTTTTTTCTTGATCTTTATTTGTTTTATTTCCTTTTTTTCTCAATCTTTTTTTTATTTCTCTATTTTGTTTGATCGTTTTTTTCTTTTTTCTCAACTTCTATTATATTTTGCTAATAAATAAAAAATTGAATAATCCACAAAGATATTTATTTTTGACATCAAAGCAAATTTAAGGGCATGAATTGTTGTTACGAAGTTCTTTAAAAATTCTTGAGATAAGTCGTGTCTCTAAGGCGAGAGTTGTACAGTATCTCATAAATAAAGGCATAGTGTGGTAGTGTCAACTCTTGTCTATGGGACATAGTTTATTATTTGAAAGTTCTTGAGCTAAGTCTTGCCTCTAGGACAAGAGTTGTAGAACATTCCATAAATAAAGACATAACGTGGTAGTGTCAGCACTTACCCATGGGAAATATTTTGTAGTTTGAAAGTCTTTCAGCTGTGTAGCCTCTAAGGCAAGAGTTGTAGAACATCTCATAAATGAAGAAATAATGTGGTAGTGTCAACTCTTGTCCATGGGCATAATTTGTAGTTTGAAAGTCCTTGAGCTAAGTCTTGCCTTTAAGGCAATAGTTGTAGAACATATCATAAATGAAAACATAATGTGGTAGAGTCAACTCTTGTCCGTGGGGAATAATTTGTAGTTTGAAAGTCCTTGAGCTAATTAAGTCTTGCCTCTAAGACAAGAGTTATAAAACATCTCATAAATGAAAACATAACGTGGTAGTGTCAACTCTTGCCCGTGGGACATAATTTGTAATTTAAAAGTCCTTGAGCTAAGTCTTGCCTCTAAGAAAATAGTTGTAGCACATCTCATAAATAAAAATATAACGTGGTAGAGTCAACTCTTACCCATGGGGCATAATTTGTAGTTTGAAAGTCCTTGAGCTAATTAAGTCTTGCCTTTAAGGCAATAGTTGTAGAATATCTCATAAATGATAACATAAAGTGGTAAAGTCAACTCTTGCCCGTGGGGCATAATTTATAGTTTGAAAGTCCTTGAGCCAAGTCTTGCCTCTAAGAAAAAAGTTGTAGAACATCTCATAAATAAAAATATAGTGTGGTAGAGTTAACTCTTGTCCGTGGGGAATAATTTGTATTTTGAAAGTCCTTGAGCCAAGTCTTGCCTCTAAGGCAAGAGTTGTAGAACATCTCATAAATGAAAACATAATGTGGTAGAGTCAACTCTTACCCGTGGGACATAATTTGTTGTTTGAAAGTTCTTGAGCTAAGTCTTGCCTCTAAGGCAATAGTCGTAGAACATCTCATAAATGAAAATATAACATGGTAGAGTCAACTCTTGACCGTGGGGCATAATTTGTTGTTTGAAAGTCCTTGAGCTAAGTCTTGTCTCTAAGGCAATAGTTGTAGAACATCTCATAAATGAAAACATAACGTGGTAGAGTCAACTTTTGCCCGTGGGGCATAATTTATTTTTTGAAAGTCCCTGAGCTAAGTCTTGTCTCTAAGACAATAGTTGTAGAACATCTCATAAATCAAAATACAACGTGGTAGAGTCAACTCTTTCTTGTGGGGCATAATTTGTTGTTTGAAAGTCCTTGAGCTAAGTCTTGCCTCTAAGACAATAGTTGTAGAACATCTCATAAATCAAAATACAATGTGGTAGTATCGACTCTTGCCCATGAAACATAACTATTGTTTGAAAGTCCTTGAGCTAAGTCTTTCCTCTTAGGCAATAGTTGTAGAACATCTCATAAATGAAAACATAACGTGGTAGAGTCAACTCTTGCCCATGGGGTATAATTTGTTGTATGAAAGTCCCCGAGCTAAGTCTTTCCTCTAAGGTAAGAGTTATAAAATATCTCATAAATCAAAATTCAATGTGGTAGTGTCGATAGAGCCCATGAAACATAACTCGTTGTCTAAAAGTCATAAGTCTTACCTCTACAATGTAATAGTGTCAACTCTTGCCCATGAAACGTAACTTATTGTTCGAAAGTCGTAAGTCTTGCCTTTATAATGTGATAGTGTCAACTCTTGCTCATGAGATGTAACTTGAATGGAAGAAATCGAAGAAAAGAACAAAAATAATAAAAATTGCGGAAAAAGAAGAAAATGAAGAAAAATATTTAAAAAACAAAAATCAAAGAAAATGTAGAAGTTGAGAAAAATAAAAATAAAAATTAAATAAAAATAAAGGTCGAGAAAATTTAAAAAAAAATAATTAAAGAAAAATAAAAAAAGTTTTTTTTAATAAAAGTAGACGTTGAAAGGTGTAAAGCAAAAAAGTAAGGGTTGAGAAAAACTAAAAAGAACAAAAAAAGAGGAAATAAAAAATAAAAATAATATAAAATAAAAAAGAAAAAAAAAGTTGAGAGAAAAAAAGGAAAAAAGTAATGGTTGAGAAAATTTAAAATAAAAAGAGAAAATAAAAAAATAAAAATCAAAGTAAAATTAAAAAGAGAAAAAACTAAAAGTTGAAAGATATAAATATGGAGTTGTTATCCATTATCAGGATCATTTATGTAATTTACTCCATTGATCAGGAGCAATTTTGTCCAAAAGAATATTAGTTAATAGGTAAAGACTATTTTAAGATAGCTTTTTTATTTGGGGCTAAAATTTGAAAGCCACCCCAATTTGGATCTATTTTTGAGATACACTCGTTTCAACTGGCTATGTTACCGTAACTTCATGATTATACCAATAATAACTTGGTAAAAGTACTAACTGCACTATAAACCATCCCAATCATACAAAAAAAGCCAATGTGCAATTGCAACCAACTTCCTACATGCACCACCCTGAAACATGACTGCCGAGGCCCAAATTTAGGACGCACGTGCAAATGAAATTTAATTTTTGGACCCCACTCATCAAATTTATAAATGTCGAGCATTAGTTAACTTTAAGGCAATGAAAGTGTTAGAGTACATGCCCTACTGACTAGTGACTTTAATGTAAGAGTTGATTATGGATGAAACTGGTTGCCTGGCGTGTTACAAGGAAGCAGTAAAACAGAAAGTAAAGAACACAATAATTTTTATGTGGAAAACACTCGGCTCAAAAAGGTGTAAACAACCACGACCTGTACCTCTGTAAGATTTAACCCCAACTTCACTAAATAACTCTGAGCATCATCAACGATTGATTACAAAACTCTAGTAACCAACAACTAGGAATTATAAACTCTAATTACTATACCTCAATAACTAGGAATCATAAAATCTAATTCCTATAACTCAACAACTTGGAATCATAAACTCTAATTTCTATAACTCAACAATCACCCTTGACTGTTGACCCCACTTCGAGTTATCCCAAACTTGAAGTTAACTCAGCTCAGTGTTTCCTAAATAATAAATTACAACTCAATAAGAACAATACATTTAAACTGACTCATGAACTGTAAAGTTTAATCCTGTGAAACAGGTTCGTCAATCTGTTCCTTTGTACTAGCAACACTTGAATCTTCAGTCAGAATTCTCTCAATTATGAACTTTCTCAATTTACTCATGTTTAACCTTTTCTCTCTCTGTAAGTGCACAAATTATTCTGAATAATACATCTTCTATTTAAGCACAACTCTCCAAAGAGTCATTGTTTATTTCAAACTCCTCCTTTAATCAGAACTCTCATTGCATAGAATTCTACTTCAAGAGAGTCTCCTTCTTCAATTCCAACTCTTGTCTCCTTAGTGTTGTAGTCAAACTCCAACTCTTTAAATCATCACATGTTTATTTCCTTAAGTTTATCTGAATTAGCCACCTATCTGGTCCTTCCTTGATTTTTGCACGCTTGTCTTTAATCATCGATGATTTTGCTATAAGTTTCAGCTACATGAGACAGTATGTTTGTGAACCAGCTTGACTGACATGTTTCATATCACTTTGTCAGTTTATATATCATCAAAACTACATCGTACCCAACAAATTCTCCCTTTTTGATGATGACAAACCTCTTGTCTTTGTGCATTCAAACATCTTCAGCTGTAGGCACTAAAGTATAAAACACTAGAACGAATAAGTTAGTCAATGGGTTATAAACATTGCACCTCTTTTATCTTCCCACTTTTGGTATCATCGAAAGACCATTTTTAATGCAATAATAGACTAGCCAAAGTAATTTATTATGCTATTCATGGCCACTGGGGCTATCACCAAAACAATCAGACAAAGACTTTAGCCAACATAGTAATGTATTAAAGAGAGAAAGAATATGATTCAATTTAGCAAAGATAACCATTCCATTTATCTGACAGAGCATGTTCCACATTAAACCCAAGCTAGTACTGAACAAAGCAAAACAACTAAGCATTAATAAAAAAAGAATATAGTATAAAAGTGGGACATGTCTAACACCACAAATAGTGAGGAGCTGATGAGGAAAGTGAAACAAGTGATATCAACTGTGTTAATTAACGAATGACTTCAACACTTTCATCCCTCTATCAATCAAGGTCAAGCTTCAAAGTTATGATCCTAGCCTTAAGGACCTCTTATTCTACTTCATGACTGTCTTGTATAACTTCTAGTTCAGATTTTTTTTCCAGCTAAATCATTTCTTTATTATATTTTTTTTTTCAAATGAGTGTTGGCCCTCCTTATTTAAACATGTAGAGCAGTATGATTCATTTTTTCAAGAACATCCATTGTTGTTTTATAAGTCAAGCCTGAACTAGGACTGAGACGTCCCCCCAAAAATAGCCAATTAGGAACTAAAAGAGAGAGCATGTCCCTTTTCATTCTTCAGAAACATATGCTGCATGTGATTGATGATCAAGTTTGGCAAATTCATGATATAAAAACTAATATTTTGGTTGAGAGAGAAGAAGGAATTTCTGGTGCATAATTAACACATATGTTCACAACCATTTGGAGAGAGTCAAAAAAATTTGGTCAACCAATTCGTCAGCATCATAGGACAAGGGGAGAATGAAATGTGAGGAATGGAACAGGTGTGCTCAACTGTTTCAACTTAGACAGACTATGCTTATGTCAGTGTAGAGCATACCTGATACGAAGAACTTTGTGGTCACAATTGATTGCTTGTACCTATTTTCTACACAATCTAATACAAAATTAGATTAGAAGAGTCAAAAATCTAGAATTGGGACACACAACTAAATGTGCAAGACTGAATCAAATAATATTTTAGCTAATAAGATTAAAAAGAAAAATGGTTATTCTAGTCAATCATTAAGGGGAGTTCATGCAATTTTAATCATCCCCAAATCTAAACTATTCCTTTCAAAATGCTCTTTACTTAGTGCCTTTGGTGCTTCTCCAGTCATTTAAGTAACCCACATAGTTAATATTTTTATAGCCCTCAAGAGTGAAATTACTTTCATTTGAATACCATAGTCTCAAGCCATTGATTCCCATAAGATATCTCAAGATTCCTGTGACAACACCAATTCTTATGAATTACCAACAAAATTATCATCAGCTTGTGTTGGTGTTATTGATGCATTAATTTCTTGATTTGTTGTTTCTCCTGTCAATATGCCCTCACTTAGTACAACAGTTGAACCAGGTGGTATAACATGTTCCTGTGCATGCTCATCAGTTTCACTGTCATCCTTTTTTTTTTTTAAAGAATCTCCCTTGCTTTCCGCTTACACGAGCAATCCAAATATGACCAACTTTAAAAAGTCTTTTGTTTTAGTTCTCTCAATATTTTTAGATCTAGTAATGGTGCTTTTTTTACCATCTCCAAAAGATCCATTCCCCCTTTAAATATGGTAAGTGAAAGAAACTTTATTTGTTTCCAGTCTTATGCCTTGAGAAAGCTCTATCCATGTACTAACTTTGCTTGCCTCCTTTCACCATCACCTGCAAAATAAATTAGGGGTTAACTTTAGAAACCCAGACAAGCTTGGGTCCTTTCTTATGAGAAAAAGAATGTATGAGGTTCCTTCTAGTCCATCGAGGCAACAGGTTATGTGACCTGTTTCTCTGACCAATTTTGATCTTCTTGTTAGCTTGTGCTAATATAGAACCAGATTCTTTTGCTAGACTTATGTTTCTTGATTTGCTTTGTGCTACAACTGGACATTTAGTGGTTGGATGCCCAGGTTACCACAAATATAACATAGATCTTTAATAGCAGTAGAACTTTTATAAAAGCCCAACCCAATGTTTTCATTGTGAGTTCTTTGACCTAGATTATGAACAAATCTTGAAGAATGTGTCCATATATTAGCTCTTTCAAGATCAAGTTTCAATTTAGAAACTTCTTGACTTAGTTGACTAACCTTTTCTTTTTCACAAAAGTATTCATGTTTAATCTTAGTCAATTCTGACTTAATCTTTTCTTGTTCCTCACTCTTGACCTTTTTTCTTTTTTCAGAAAGCTATAGTTTTAGAACTTCAGATTTAAGGGTCAGGTTTGATGAATCAAGTCTGCTAACCTGTTCCTTAAGAGTGCAGTTTTTCTTTTCAATATTGTTCTTACAAGTTTCTAGATCAATAAATCAAACTTGAGACTTGTAAGATTGTTGAATAACCCATCCCTATCAGAAGTTAATTCTTGGAAATCATCAATTAGAGCACTCATTAAGGAGACAAGTTTCTTTTTAAAAAATAAATGCAACTTCTCTTTTGAGTTTAAGAATAATTACCTCAGAGTTTCCATCATCTTCTTCCATGTCTGAATCCCCAATAGACATGAGAGTAGTTTTATCATATGATTCATCACTTTTAGATGCCGTATTTAGATCTTCCATATCCATCTCATAGATCTTCAAATTACCAACTAACTCATCAAGGGACATTCTAGTGAGATCCTTATCTTCTCTTATGGCTGTAACTTTGACATTCCACTTAGACTTTGGTAGGATTCTCAAGACCTTCTCTACCTGTTCCTCAGTAGATAAAACCTTTCCTAGAGATGATAACTTATTTACCAACAAAGTTAACCTAGTTATTATTTCTTGTAGTAACTCATTTTTCTCCATCTTGAAAGCCTCATATTCAGTGAAAAGTAATGCAATTTTGAATGTTCTCACTTGTCTAGTGCCTTCATGTGCATTCACCAATGCATCCCAGATTTATTTAGCAGTGTTGCAATTAGACACTCTATTGTACTCGGCTGGACCAAGACCACAAACAAGAATGTTTTTGGATTTTGCATTATTTTGTAGTGCAATAAGATCTTCCGGGGTGAATTCACTCCTTACCTTTTTCATTTGTTCTCCATCCACTGTCTTCATGGAAATTGTTGGTCCATCAATAATTCTGTCCCATAATTCATAATCTACACTTTGAAGAAAAGTTTTTATCCTAGCTTTCCACCAAATAAAGTGAGACCCATCAAAAAGTGGAGGTCTAATAGTAGATTGACCTTCATTGTGACCAGTAGGTGGTGCGGAATTCATCATGTTAATCTTTGTCTTAGGTGCTAACCCTTTTTAAGACAACCTGCTCTGATACCACTTGTTAGAGTATGTACCCTATTGACTAGTGACTTTAACATAAGAGTTGCCTATGGATGAAATGGGTTGTCTGACGTGTTTCAAGGAAGCAGTAAAACATGAAGTAAAGAACATAATAATTTTTACGTGAAAAACACCCGGCTCAAAAAGGTGTAAAAAAACACTACCTGTACCTTGATGATAGGCGGATTTACACGCCTATATCAATACATTTTGCCCATATTTTAGCCTAGTTTTGAGAACAAATTATATATTTCATGCACTTTTAGTCCTTTTTCCTGTAAGTGAGCTAACGAACATGATTAGTAAAGTTTCAGATATAAATGATGCATAATTCAGCATTTTATGGCTTACTTGACGCTAAAGAAAGCTCACAAAGGAAGGAAAGGGAGTTTGGACGCCTAAAGGACCAAAACTGCTGCATGGAAAATCTGTCCCGGGCTAAAACAGTAATTCTGAAGACTTTGGGGACTTACAGACACAAAGCTGGATTTTGACAATGATACATTAACCTAGTACAATTAGGTTATGTATTTCATTATTTTATGTGGATTATGATAATGTTACCTTAACCTAGTACATTTGGGTTAAGGATTTCATTAGTCTAGTAGGATTTGGTTATTTATTTCATTAGCTTAGTAGGAGTAGGATATGGGTATTATAAATACCCTATCATGCTAGAGATTTTAGAACATCTTCTTAACTTCTAATCTTACATTCATCATTCAACAATTAATTTTCTTCCATCCCTCTCATCTTCCACTACAAACACTTCTAATCTACTCTTCTATTCTTAAACTCCACAACAAGAGAATCGTTACTTGCTAAGGAATCACGCCTCACGCCTATCACTTGATCTACACGCCATTACTCAATATCGTGATATAATAACAATGTCAATCGTGATTTCCTTCGCATTCATGGGTAACTAAACTTCTCTGTTGGGGTTATGGAAGCCGTATGAGATACTATCTATTGCTGTGAGTTTGTGAGTTCGAGGCACGTATATTGCTTATATCATTATTCTCTTCATCTTAATCTACATTCTTTGCGGTTGCAAACGCAAGAATACGCCAGTCTAACATTTAACTTGTTCGAGAGAAAAGTTATTTGTCTGGAAAAGAGATAATGTCAAGGTAGTAGGACACCTTTTCCTATTAAAAAGCTAGTGCCGTAACTGGACTAACCTCTTGGAGAATTCATACCGTTAGATACGCTTTAAGCTCGAGAGAGTTAAAGTGAAATAGTCCTTGTATAGGTCGAGAGACGCTTGGATTTACCATCGATTACAATTCTCTATAAGCAATTGCATGATAGAATTCTACACCCTCATAGCCAATAGAGACATATACCTCAGAAGGTGGACATAACCCCAACGCTTCAATTCTCATTGTTTACAACCAACGTAACAATCTCTCTCTTTTTACTTTATTATTTTCAACTTTTGTTTACATTACTTGCAAAACAAGAATCCCCCCTTCTTACGAGACTTGCACCAAAAGTTTAGTAATTTTACTTACTTGTTGGCCAAGCTATTCCCTGTGGGATCGACACCCAACCCAGGTTGGGTTCTATATTTGCTAACGACCGCTTTACACTCAAACGAGAGCTATAGATTGAGCGTTATCAAAAATTGGCGCCGCTGCCGGGGAATACAAGTGTCAATTAAGTTCGTGAAAATTACTAGACCCTTTGGTCAAAGATTCTCGTACTTTTACTTTTAGTTTTTGTTTTTGTTTACTGCAGGTTTTTGTTCAAGTGCATCAATGGATGCACAACGTGAAATACCATTCGATGATGATGATGATGATCTTGATGGAACCGGAGCCACTGAAGCTATAATTCCACCACCATTAGCGCCCGGAGCCAAGTTCAACATCACAAGCACCATGATTCAGTTATTGCAACTCAAGGGATTATTTGGTGGACTAGCAGGCGATGATCCGAATATGCATCTCATCAACTTTATTTCTACATGCAAGTCTTTTGACAATCCTGGTGTTGGTCAGAATGCAATTCGATTACGTTTATTCCCATTGTCTCTGTCTGGGGAGGCAACACTATGGTTGAATGGGCTGACTCCTGATTCAATTATAAATTGGAGGCAATTGAGAGACGCTTTCCTAGAAAGATTCTTTCCGCCTTCTAAAAAGGCACAATTGAGAGATGAAATCAGCAACTTTCGTCAGCTTCCCACTGAAGCTCTCCATGAAACATGGGAGAGGTTCAAGACAAAGCTAGCGAGATGCCCAAAGCATCACATGACTAATGTTCACCTCATGGAGATATTGTATAGAGCCTTGAATTCAATAACTAAGCAAGTGGTGGACAACGCAGCTGGAGGATCTTTTATGGACCTCACCTTTGGTCAAGCAAGCAATATGTTAGATCGCATGACGAAACAAAGTAGAGCTTGGCATACCAGGGATTCTGAGGTAGCAAGCCCCACTTTATCTATAGGCATGACTGCAGACCAAAGAAGAAGACAAGAAGAAAGTGATCAAGATATGACGCACATGAAAACACAGATGGATCTTCTTACAAAGCATTTATTATCAGGGAAGACCGAAAAAGTGAAAGCTGTGGCGCTAAAAGGAAGAGACGAATCTGATTCGGAAGAAGAGGCCAACTACTTGAACAATCAGGGGGGTTTCCGAGGGAATACCCAAGGAAACCAAGGTCAGAACTATTATGATAAATCTGGAAGCAAAGACCAAGGTAGTTGGAAGAAAAACAATGAAAAAACTGGTTTGTACGTTCCCCCTGGTAGACGTGATACCACCACATCTAATTCTGGAAGTATGGAAGACATGATGGCTAAATTATTGAAAGGAGTGGAAGCAACAAGCGCGGGAGTTACTGAGGTAATAAATGATTTGTCCTCTATGAAGAAATTAGTTGATTCTCATTCCACTTCAATCAAGCAAATAGAGCAGCAATTGAGCCAACTTTCAGCAGCACTCAATCAAAGAAAGGCTGACACTTTACCTAGCGATACTGTGCAAAACCCAAGGAATGATGGGTCATGCATGGCCATCACTACCCAAAGTGGTAAGGTGCTGGAAACTTCAGAAAAAGGCAAGCAAGTGGTTGACGAAGAAGCGGAAATTGATGATAAGGCGAAAGGGGAAGATACCGCAGCAGCCGATCCTAACGTCCTTAACATCACTCCTCACAATGTGCAGCCTGGAAAAGCTGAAAAACGGAAGCAAGAGGAGAAGAAAGCCATGGAGAGAACACTTCCATACCCACCACCACCTTTTCCCCAAAGATTGAAGAAGGTGGCGGATGACACTAAGTTCAGCAAATTTATGACTATGTTGAAGCAGCTGACCATTAATGTTCCATTGGTAGAGGCACTTGAACAAATGCCTGGGTATGCGAAGTTTATGAAAGATCTTTTGACTAAGAAGAGGGAAGCAAGTTATGAGCTGAAGGATGATGTGCATTATTGTAGTGCAATTGCTACCCGATTGATAGTTCAGAAGAAGGCCGACCCCGGAGCTTTCACTATTCCTTGCACCGTCGGATCTTTGAACTTTGCCAAAGCATTATGTGACCTAGGAGCCAGCATCAACTTGATACCATTATCGATCTACAAGAAGTTGGGGTTAGGAGATCCTACACCAACTAATATGAGGCTTGTTATGGCGGATAGGTCGGTAAAATGACCGGTTGGTATTCTATGCGATGTCTTGGTAAAGGTTTCTTCATTTATCTTTCCAGCAGACTTTGTGATTTTGGATTGTGAGGTGGATTCTGACGTTCCCATAATCTTGGGACGCCCTTTCCTTGCTACAGGAAGTGTGCTCATTGACATGAGAGATAATGAGCTTTTATTTCGGTTGAATGACGAAGTGGTCCACTTTGATATATGCAAAGCAATGAAGCAGTCCAGCGATATGAATGTGTTCTCTGTAGCTGATGTTCATCATGAGGATAAGAAAGCATTATCTGTAGAAAAACAGCTTACTGTTGAGCCATTGTCTGTTGCGCTGCTAAATGTTGAGCATGAGAACGATGAAGATTATGAAGAACTTATGGGTGCTCTAACAGAAATAGAGTCCTATTCCCATACACCTAAGCAACCGGACCGTGATCTTAAGAATCAACCGTCACCAACAGCGAAGACTTCCAGTGAAGAGCCACCAATGCTAGAATCGAAAGAGCTCCCCGATTATCTAAGGTATGTGTTCTTGGAATTATAAATATACTTCCGGTGAGTGCGGATGATTTAAGTAAACAGCACGTAGAGGCTCTCATCTCTGCTCTGAAGAGATACATGAGAGCTATGGGTTGGACTATTGATGATATAATTGGTGACCCTCCGGGGAGACGTATGAGTCTTCTCGAAGAAGATTGTATGCCTACAAGTAAGCCTCATTGTCGTCTAAATCCATTCAGAAAATGACCAACCATTTACCTCGACGAAGTCTGAGTACTCGAGGTAACCATGTCGTGCCACGACAATAAATAAGGTGCTAGATGGGAGGCAACCCATCGTTTATCATTTTTTATTTATCGTTTATCGTTTTCTTTCATTCTAGTACTTGATTTGTTTTTAATTAATGAAAATCCAAAAATAAGAGTCGTGCCACGACCAAAACTAAGGCGCTTGGTGGGAGGCAACCCATCGTACTAATCGTTTTCATTTGTTTGAGCGAATATAGGTGCAAGAAGTAGTCAACGAGGAGATTGATTTCAATTGACGATTTGGACGCATTGTATGGTAAAGTTGGTAAGTTAG
Source organism: Capsicum pubescens (assembly GCA_030864215.1). Taxonomy (NCBI): domain Eukaryota; kingdom Viridiplantae; phylum Streptophyta; class Magnoliopsida; order Solanales; family Solanaceae; genus Capsicum; species Capsicum pubescens. The sequence goes on from CM061549.1 coordinate 253,553,476, forward strand.
GAAGGGTGATGCATAAGGCTATGGATTGAGCCTTTATCACGCCAAAATAGGCTTCGAGGAAGGCTAGGCCTTGGTAAAACTAGGCCAAGAACGATGCACAACCTATCCTATAGCCTAAGGTCTCGGAATCTAGTGTGCTATACACTATGCGCCGCCTATTCCTAGGTATGCTTTTGACTATGCCCCGCCTATGCTATGGCATTTGGTCTCAGTATCTCATATGCCATAGACTATGCGGCGCATATGTCTATAAATGCCATAGACTATGCGGCGCATATGTCCCATTATGCTATAGACAATGCGCCGCATATGTCATATCTATGCCAAGCATTATGCGCCACATATGTGGGATTTTTGTCTCCAAAACCGATTGTAAATGGGTCATAACCCGACCCATTCTCTTCCTATATAAAGGGGACTTAGTTTTACAACACATTGCAAAGTGACCTAAAGGTGCCGCATATTCATCCAAATCCTCTCAAAATTTTCTTTTTTGCTCTTCCAATTCACAAAACCACCTCCAAAAGCTTCAAGCAAGTAAGTACTCTCTTATTCTTCATTTATTTCTCGTAAGTACTACGTTGCTATGTCTATTATAAATTGCTACATATTGAAAGATTGTTGGTGAAGTTCAAGTGTTTGGAATGTTAATGCAAAATCATGTGAGTGAACGTATACGTTAGAATCATCTTGACTTGTTTCCGACTTGAATTTGGTTTTAATAGAATTGTTATACTATTTGCGGAATTGCTATAGTCTTGAACATTGTTTAAAATTGCTACTTGGATACTTACATGTTAGGCTATCCCGTTCATCGGAATAAGACTTATAGTGCCTGCCGACATAGGAGGTTGTGATTGTTGAAAGTAACTATATTATGTGGTAACCCCTATGTAGTAGTGTTGTTATATCTAACATGAAAGTAATGCAATGGCTGCAAGTAGTGATACATCACTGATTTTCTTGCCGGAATACAACTCCTAAAACGTATGTCGACGAAATCTGAGTAATCAACCACTTTCACTTCACTGATTTGTGTCAACAAAACTAAGTGTGGGGTGGTACCCCTACTTCTTGTGCATAGATTGTATCCATTGATATTGTGCTACCACTAACAATATTTCTAGTCTCAGGTACAATGGCACCTAAAGCGAGACAAGGCAAGGAGAAGGCTACCACCTCCAAAAAGAGAAGTCGCAAGGACCAAGGAGAACCCTCCTCGCTGCAAATACCTCGACTCACGCTTGGAATTAAGTGGGATACTTATGAGAAACTTCTGAGGATGACGACTCTGATGATGATTCCAATGCAAGGGGTATGACCCCAGACATAGAGGATAAGTCCGACCAACCAGGTTCCTTGTATTTATTTTCCACTGAGGACAGTGTCCCGACTAAGTGTGGGGTGGTGGTATTGCATGCTATACTTCTCTATTCGCATCTATGTTTGTTTGCTTTTGTTTCATTTTTGTTTCGTTTTGTTTTTTTTAGTAGTTAATTTTTTTTTTTTAGCTTCGCATAAAATTATTTTGATAGGCAGCATGAGATTATAACAAGAGTATGTGCTACAATTGTGACTATTGAGACGTTTAGGCTCTAGTTGTGACTCAATATGTGATATTGTGTGATTCAATTCCTTCACTTGTTGGGTCGAGAGTCTATATTACTTCCAATCAAGTCGACCATGTGCCTTGTGTGTGTGAGATAATAGTATATTCTATGTATGTGGCTGATGCTAGAACTTTCCTGGTATGTATGCAAAGCGAAAATAAGGAGTGTAAGTTTAGGATATGATTTAGGCATTTCTTTGGCAACCTATACATGTTTACCTTCAGTTTTACCTACCCATGGATATCATCCTAGTTAACCCTTTTGAGCCTTTAGCCTATTTCTTTGACAACCTTGTATGTAAGCCTAATCCATTTCTTTCAAGACCGTAATTTGATCCCAAAATCCCTAAGTGCTTTAATGTGAAAAAGTCATGTGACAACATAAAAGGAAATTGGGTGAGTATAATGCTATAAATTGGAATGGTTCTTGAATGTGTTATGAAAAAGAAAAAAAAAATGCTATCATAAGAGGTATGTTGTGAAAAGAAAAAGGAAAAGAAAGCTGAAAAGTGAGTTGTGCTTAAAATTGAAAAAAGAGGAGAACAAGGGTGGTAGAAAAAAGAAAGAAGAAAGGTTGAAAGAAAAAAGTGTCAATGATACAAAGTGATGTATTAAAGCGCTTAGGAACCTAGTCACTATTCTTGGCCAAAATAGTCCTACCCGTCCCTTAGCCTACATTACAACCATCAAAAGACCTACTTGATCCTAATCTTAATATTCCGACATTTAGTAGAGTACTACATTAAGGGAAAGCCTATGGTCATCAGTTGCTACATATGAACTCTTTGTGAGAGTGAGAGCAAGGACATTTTGATACCCATGTTTGAAAAATATGCTATATTTGTGAGTGATTATGGGTACTATATTGTGAGACACACATGGTTGATGAGTTTTGGATAGTTGTATATGATTCCATGCACCTTTAGGCGTCCAAACTCCCTTTCCTTCCTTTGTGAGTTGTATATCACGAGTCTATGCTAGAGGTTAAACTATTTCTACTTATAATCGGAAAGCTACTCTTTGTTGATAATTGTTGTGCTTGTCTTGAAGAATGTTTTGTGTTGTTGCTGTAAAAACCCTAAGTTGATGTTTAGAAGGACATGATATGTTGTTCGAGGAAGAACAAAGCTCTAAGTGTGGGGTGTTGAAGATAGGCGGATTTACACGCCTATATCAATTCATTTTGCCCATATTTTAGCCTAGTTTTGAGAACAAATTATATATTTCATGCACTTTTAGTCCTTTTTCCTGTAAGTGAGCTAACGAACATGATTAGTAAAGTTTTAGGTATAAATGATGCATAATTCAGCATTTTATGGCTTACTTGACGCTAAAGAAAGCTCACGAAGGAAGGAAAGGGAGTTTGGACGCCTAAAGGACCAAAACTGCTGCATGGAAAATCTGTCCCGGGCTAAAACAGTAATTCTGAAGACTTTGGGGACTTACAGACACAAAGCTGGATTTTGACAATGATACATTAACCTAGTACAATTAGGTTATGTATTTCATTATTTTATGTGGATTATGATAATGTTACCTTAACCTAGTACATTTGGGTTAAGGATTTCATTAGTCTAGTAGGATTTGGTTATTTATTTCATTAGCTTAGTAGGAGTAGGATATGGGTATTATAAATACCCTATCATGCTAGAGATTTTAGAACATCTTCTTAGCTTCTAATCTTACATTCATCATTCAACAATTAATTTTCTTCCATCCCTCTCATCTTCCACTACAAACACTTCTAATCTACTCTTCTATTCTTAAACTCCACAACAAGAGAATCGTTACTTGCTAAGGAATCACGCCTCACGCCTATCACTTGATCTACACGCCATTACTCAATATCGTGATATAATAACAATGTCAATCGTGATTTCCTTCGCATTCATGGGTAACTAAACTTCTCTGTTGGGGTTATGGAAGCCGTATGAGATACTATCTATTGCTGTGAGTTTGTGAGTTCGAGGCACGTATATTGCTTATATCATTATTCTCTTCATCTTAATCTACATTCTTTGCGGTTGCAAACGCAAGAATACGCCAGTCTAACATTTAACTTGTTCGAGAGAAAAGTTATTTGTCTGGAAAAGAGATAATGTCAAGGTAGTAGGACACCCTTTCCTATTAAAAAGCTAGTGCCGTAACTGGACTAACCTCTTGGAGAATTCGTACCGTTAGATACGCTTTAAGCTCGAGAGAGTTAAAGTGAAATAGTCTTTGTTTAGGTCGAGAGACGCTTGGATTTACCATCGACTACAATTCTCTATAAGCAATTGCATGACAGAATTCTACACCCTCATAGCCAATAGAGACGTATACCTCAGAAGGTGGACATAACCCCAACGCTTCAATTCTCATTGTTTACAACCAACGTAACAATCTCTCTTTTTACTTTATTATTTTCAGCTTTTGTTTACATTACTTGCAAAACAAGAATCCCCCCTTCTTACGAGACTTGCACCAAAAGTTTAGTAATTTTACTTACTTGTTGGCCAATCTATTCCCTGTGGGATCGACACCCAACCCAGGTTGGGTTCTATATTTGCTAACGACCGCTTTACACTCAAACGAGAGCTGTAGATTGAGCGTTATCATACCTCTACAGGATTTAATCCCAACTTCACTAAATAACTCTGAGCCTCAACAACAGTGATTACAAAACTCTTGTAACCAACAACTAGGAATTATAAACTCTAATTCCTATACCTCAATAACTAGGAATCATAAACTCTAATTCCTATAACTCAACAACTTGAAATCATAAACTCTAATTCCTATAACTCAACAATCACCCTTGACTGTTGAACCCACTTCGAGTTATCCCGAACTTGAAGTTAACTCATCTCAGTATTGTTCCTAAACAATCAATCTAGGAAAGCAATAAATTACAACTCAATAAGAACAATACATTTAAACTGACTCATGAACAGTAAAGTTTAATCTTGTGAAACAGGTTCGTCAATCTGTTTCTTTGTACTGGTAGCACTTGAATCTTCAGTCAGAATTCTCTCAATTATGAACTTTCTCAATTTTCTCGTGTTTAGCCTTTTCTCTCTCTGTAAGTGTGCAAGTTATTCTGAATAATACATCTTCTATTTAAGCACAGTTCTCCAAAGAGTCATTTTTTATTCCAAACTCCTCCTTTAATCAGAACTCTCATTGCATAGAATTCTACTTCAAGTGAGACTCCTTCTTCAATTCCAACTCTTGTCTCCTTAGTGTTGTAGTCAAACTCCAACTCTTTAAATCAGCACATGTTTATTTTCTTGAGTTTATCTGAATTAGCCACCCATCTGGTCCTTTTTTAATTTTTGTATGCTTGTCTTTAATCATCGATGATTTTGCTACAAGTTTCAGCTACATGAGACAGTGTATCTGTGAACCAGCTTGACTAACATGTTTCATCTTACTTTGTCAGTTTGTCAATCATCAAAATTACATCGTACCCACCAAGAAGGAATTCAAAGTGACCGTACCAAGTTTTAAGATGTTCTTAGTATAGATATGTTAAGATGATATATAAATATTTTTAGAATAATATTTTTAACTTGCGTATCAAGTATAATAAGTAAGAAACTAACTTTTTTTTAAAAAGAAAATATATATAAATTTCTCTTTTACTTGTCCGCTTTAACAAGTCATGAGAGGATTAATTATTTTTTTCTAAAAAAAATTAATCACTATCCTTAATTATTTCACAAGCTTATTGAAGTAATATTAGTCAAATTTAGATCCTCAAAACATAGTAAACATGAGTGATTTAATAAAATACAAAATTAATTGATATTTTTCTTAAAGAAGGTATAAATACACAATGAACAAATAAAAGAAAATTGAGTCAATATTACTCATGCCATCTTCTACTACTTTTACTTTATTACCTATCAAACTCGAATTTGCCCAACTAGACATTGGACAAAGTTTTTTTTTTTTTCCATACGTATTTATATGGAAGTAGAGAATTAAGAAGCTATTGCTCTTGATCAGGCTCTTCTCCAATTGAAATGGTACAAAGGGAGGAACCTTTGTCCATAAATTGATAAGAATTCTAGTGCTGCTAAAATGAACTCAAATTCTTCCTTGGACACGCAGTAGGGGAAGCTGATCCTTGTCCATCCAGGCTTAACTCCAGTAAAGCCCTGCCAAGTCAAATCAAAAGACAACTATCTGATCACCCAACAGATAATTACATATAATCATCTACAAAATGTGGGATCAATAATCTAGAAAGTAAAGCATGTTACCTGTTACAATAGGCTAAAATATATATCATTTGTCCCATTATGTCTTTTTTACTTTAGTTATAGTTCAAACAGAATGATACATTTCTATATTAGAAACATTTTAACTTTAAACATTTCATTTTACCCTTGATAACGTGACTCTAAAGTCACATCATAGATGCGTCTACAAATGATTTAATTTAGACCACAATTTTTAGAAATCGCTCTCTCTTTCTTCAACTATGTGTTCGGTCAAACATCATAATATAAATGATAATATAAAATGATAATGTAACATTTTATGTACTGTGTTATTATATGTAAGTTAAATCTGTTATTCATGGAGACACCATTTCAAAAGCATCCTTGAAGGCAAGAGAGTAAGGTTCATCAACCTTGAGCAACTTATGTCCATAAGGTCCTGCACAAGCACACCCTCCTCTAGCTTGAATACAAAATAGGTCATTCAGCAGCTTAGCCACAAAAGGGCCATGAAGAGGCTTATCTCTCTTGTTCCCTGTCTCTCTCCATAAGTAAAGCTCATTGTCTTCACCATTTCCATCACTTGATGAGGAGTAAGTTGTGGTATATATGAGAAAAGAGAGCACAGCTTGTCTCTTGGCTGTTATATATCCCGAAATCCATATGTTAGGATTTGGGAGAAGCCTTTGTAGTGCAAGTTCAATGTAGGTGTGCTCCATTCTTTCAATTACTTTGTGACTTATGAACTCTTTCACCCAAAATGCAAGTTCTGTTCGCACTTTCTGGATGATTGGTGGTGTTCCTGCATCCTCCCTTTCTTCAATGTTCCCCACATAGAGTGTGTCCTGTTAATTGTATTGCAAATCAATAGAGTCAAAAAGGATAAAAGAAAAATTAAAGACACAAGGATAGAAACTTTAAGAAAAGCACTTAAATTTCTCAACTAGTCAAAAGGAACTTCAAATATTAAAAGCTACCAGAGAAATATCTAATATGTTTTATAATTTTTATATCAACTAAGCATCAAATGGTGTTAATTACATTACACTGTAGCCTGTATTAGTTATAGTTCCTTTTAATGTGGTCGAAAGAGAAGAAGGATAAAACTCTTAGATGTTGGATAACTAACTTTAACTTTAAAGAGACAAATATTCACATATCCCACCTAGAACATAAAGACCCACATGAAGGAGTCATGTTGATATATTGTTAAATAATTCTAAGATGAACTTATTAGAGTTTTGGTTATTGGAATTCACATCATTGTAGCCCATAATCTATTTCAAGTATCTATTGATTTTACTTTTTAGAAGGAAAACGATAGGAACCTCATGACACAAATAAATGGCAGTCAAATTCATCCATCAAACTCCTTGGACAAATTTTGCAAAGTCCTAAAAAAAAATACTAATACAAAGTTTTTCATAATTGACAAAAGTGATTAGGACATCAAAGTATAAATAAGAAAGAAAAGGACGGAACAAAAACTTTCATTATAAATAGATTAAACTATACACTATAAAACATAAATGTACATTAATTAACTATATTATAATATATATAATTCAAATTCAAGATTCTTTACCTTTTTATTAAAGGGGTTGACTATGGAGGTGAAGTCCTCAATCGATAGGGTGCGTTGTTCATTACAAGAATTCCAGGTGTGCCTGGCCCTCCAAGAAACTTATGAGGGCTAATAATGTTAGAGTACGAGCCCTATCGATTTTCTGTTTTCTGCCTAACTATTGCCTATTGATGGAACAGGTTAACAAATGTTCTCTTATGCAGCTAAAATAGTTAGTAATTGCACAGTGATGTTTACGTGAAAAACACCTCACTCAAAGAGTTGTAAACAACCACGACCAGTACCTATATAGGATTTAACCCCAACTTCACTAAAATACTTTGAGCCTCAACAAATCAACGAATTATAAAACTTTTGTAATCAAGGAATTAAACTCTAACTCCTATTTCTAAAACACAAACCTTCCCAAGGTAAGTGTTCCCAAGTCTTCGAGTTCCCAAACTTGAAGACAAAGCTCCAAACTCAGTTTATACTTCACTGAGACTAGACAATATTACAACTCAGACAAGAACCGACCTAATACATAAAGTCTAAGACTCCTTAACTCTAAGTAGAAGGAACAGGTTCTCCTTCGATACTTCAAGCTTTTGGAATTGTTTGATAATTCATTGATGCGTTGCTACTTTTTTAGTACATGAGTAATAGAGTGAGTTACTCCCTCGACATATAATAACTCTTCAAAGAGTCCTTCATTGTGTGTTCACTTTTTCCGCCCCTTGGACTCTTCAACTTTATCAGACTTCTATGTTTTTTTGAAGTCCTTCTTCAAGTGAAACTCTTGTAGTTGTCAAACTCTTTCTTCAAGTCAATCTCCTTGTCTGAGTGCAACACTTTCTCTTCAGCTTATCAACAAGTGTTTTATTTAATTACAAATTCTTTTTATCATACGTGATCCACCAAGAACGCGAGAGAGCTTTATCCATTATCCAGAGAGCTGAGCTTGTCCATTCCTATCCGCTTTCCTAGTGATTGTCTCTATGTAATTGGACCAGCTTGAGTAATATGTTTCTTCTATGTGTTTCTTTTATATGTCAATCATCAAAACTTCATTGGTCTAAGAAATTCTCCCTTTTTGATGATGATAAACTTTGCATTCCTAATGCAATTTTACCTGAAACACTTAGTCAAGAAAAGGCACTTAAAAGAAACATTAGTCATTAGATTATAAACATTGCATAACTCAATCTTCCCCCTTTTGACATCATCGAAAAGCTGGTTCAAGATATGCCTGAACAAAAATCAAATGTTTAAGAATTCATGGCCACTTGAGCGATCACTAAAATAAGAGGAACTAGAAATAAAAGATAGTTAAAGAATAATAGTGCAAGAGGAATGAGTTTAACGAGCAAAGGAAACTATTTTATTAAGATCACCAACATATGATAATAACTAATCACTCTAAAAACAACTTGATGAAACAAACAATCCTAGGGCTTTAAGAGAGAAAAAAACTAAGTGGTCTGGTGGCCTTCGTCATTGTGTTCATGAGCAAGATCAGCCTGAAGGGACTTGATTTTAGCAAGAAGCATTATTCTTTCAGCCTCATGAGTAGCCCACTCAGCATCCTTCTTGGCAAGAAAACTTTGAAGTGAATCAATCTTAGCAAGAAACTTTTCTTTTTCACTATTATGAATAGTTCGAAGATGAGGATTTCAGTTTTAGAACTTCCCAAGAATCTGTCTAATCCCTTTTTGATTTTTCACATTCTAATTTCTTTTCTGGAACTAATTCAACAAGCATATTTTTCAACAATTCCATAGGATTAGAAGGACCCCCAGAGACTTGCTTATTTTTTTGATTTGTATCTTACTCGACCAAGGCATCCGGATCTTCTTCAGAATCAGAGGGATCAAACGGAATAAGTTTTACAACTCGTTTCTTGATGGGAAGAACAGATTGTGACTGAATGGTCTGTGAGAAAGATTTTCTCTTCATGCTATTGTACAAAGGATTAGGAGAGGGATTTGAAGGCAATTTATTAAAAGATGATGAAGTTAAAGACATTAAAAATCAAATACACACACAAGATGGAAATGAGATCGGGGTGATAGGTGAGTGATGAGTAAAGGAACAAAGAATATATAGGTTATGATGATGGAGGAGTTTTAAGCGAAGTAGATGTCAAGATGGGATAGCTTTTATCGTGTTTGGGTAAATATGGACTCTAGAGACACAATTGGTATGGGAATCAATTAAACTCAGTGTTTTATCAAACAAAATCTAAAAAAGATTAATGATGATCATACCCAGTGAATCTCAAAATACAGTCATAATTACTTGTATGAACTAACATTTCTGCACAATTGCACCACTTTGTTAGTTCATTCAAAATTCTGGAATTAGGACACACAACTTAATGTGCAAGACTGAATTATTCAACATTTCAGGCAGGACATAAACAAAAACTAAGATTTCTAGTCAATAATTGAATTGAGGAAGTTTATGCAATCTTAATCTTCCCTAACTATAATATGTTCTTTTCAAAGTGCTCTCTACTCAGTGCCTTAGTGAAATATTAGTTATTTGATCCTCAGTGGAATAAAACATGATTGGTATAAGACCCTTTTCAAGTTATCTCTAAGAAAATGGTGTATGATATCAATATGTTTAGTTCTTTTATATTGCACATAATTTTTTGCAATATTGACAACACTTGTATTATCACAAAAAATAGGGACACATCCTACATCCATACCAAAATCCATAAGTTGTTGCTTGATCCACAATAATTGGGCATAACAAGAACCAGCAGCAACATACTCAGCCTTGACAGTGGACGAGGCTACTGAGTTTTGTTTCTTAGTGGACCAGGTGATTAGACATGATCCAAGGAAGTGTTCCATACCTGTAGTACCTTTTCTATCCACTAGATGCCTTGCATAGTCAGCATCAGAGTAACCTACCAACTTGAAATTACTTTTTTTAGGGTACCACAGTCCAAGATCGGTGGTTCCGTTGAGTTATCCAAAGATTTTTTTCACAGCTTCCAGATGGGACTCCTTAGGATTTGCTTGAAATCTTGCACATAAATCTACACTAAACACAATATCAAGTCTGCTTGTCGAGAGATACAACAGTGGCCCAATCATCCCTCTAAATAGCTTTTGATATCCACATATAGACCTATTTTATCCATCTCTATTTTGTGGCTGAGGTAATTGGAGTGCTGATTTCTTTAGTTCCTCCATGGAGAACTTTTTGAGAAGTTCTTTCACATACTTCTGTTGATGGATCAACATTTCAAAAGTTGATTGTTAGATTTGTAGGCCTAAGAAGAATGTAAGTTCTCCCATCATGCTCATCTCAAATTCACAACTCATGAGTTTAGCAAAGTTATGAGTCATGTTGATGTTTGTTGAGCCAAATATGATATCATCAACATATACCTGAACCATCAATAAATCTTCCTTATTAGTTTTTAAGAACAAGGTGTTGTCAATTTTATCTCTAGTATGTCCATGCTTCATAAGGAATTTTGACAATCGCTCATACCAAGCTCTTGGAGCTTGTTTTAGTCCATACAATGCCTTATCAAGCTTGTACACATAGTCAGGGAATTCTTTACTTTCAAATCCACAAGGTTGTTTCACATACACCTTCTCTTTAAGAATGCCATTTAGGAATGCACTCTTAACATCCATTTGGTAAAGTATAAACTCTTTGTGAACAAAAAAGGCCACAATAAGCCTGATAGGCTCTAATTTATCCACGGGTGTAAATGTCCCATCATAATCTATACCTTCTTCCTAGTTGTATCCTTGGACCACCAATCTTGCCTTATTTTTTTATAACTATTCTATGTTTATCAACTTTGTTTCTGTACGCCCACTTAGTCCCAATCATAGTTCTGTATTTTGGACGAGGAACTAAGTGCCAGACCTTGCTTCTTTCTAACTGATTTAGCTCTTCTTGCATGGCTTTGATCCAATCAACATCAAAGAGTGCTTCATTTGTCTTCTTTATTTCAATCATAGACAAAAATGCTTTGAAAGCACACAAACTTCTTATTACTGATCTTGTGATGATTCTAGAAGTGAGATCACTAAAATATTTTCAATAGGATGAGATCCTTGATACTTGTACCCTCTTTGAATCCGTCTTTGAGAGATACTAGGTTTCTCATAGCTAGTTTGTGTAGGAGTAGATGGTGAATCAGTTCCCCCTATCTGAATGTATCCAGAACTAGTTCCTACTGTCAAGGTGCCTCTAGATTCAGTTTCTCTTATCAATGGACCAGGTTGTGCTACCTGTTTGGTTGGCCATTCTTCAGAGTCACTTTCTTCCTGCATATTAGTCTTAGCATAAGATTCATCAAATACCACATGCACACTTTCCTCAACATAGTTTGTTCTATTATTTAAGACCTTATAAGCTTTGATATGATGTGAATATCCTAAGAAGATTCCCTCATTACTTCTAGCATCAAATTTTCTAGAGTTGTCAATACAGGTAGGCCCAACCCATCCAGGCTAGCCCACATGGGCTTTAAATTTGACGGATCAGGCTGGGCTGTCCCATCAAAAGAATGGGCCAAAAAACACCAAGCCCACACCATTACTCTGTGGGCTGCGGCCTCACGGGCCAGCCCACTTTTAAAAAAATAATATTTTATAATTTAATTTTGGAATGTTAATAAACATAAATATTACCAGACAATAGTACATAGTGTTAATACTTGTTAATCAAGTCTCCAACACCTCAAAAAATACTCCTAATAGCGAAATTAAATAACTTTTGACATGATATCCTTCAAACCAAATAAAAATACTATAACCAATCTAAATAGTTGCATGTATTTGACTTACGGGCTGGTCCACAGGCTAGGCCAACCCACATTGCTCAAGCCCTACGGGCCACGGTCTTATTCGGGCCGGACTAAAAAGCCCTATTCTTAAATGGGCTGCAAAAATTGAAACCCAACTCCATCAAATTAAAGGTCGAGTCGGGGCCAGCCAACGGGCCTGACCCATATTGACGGCTCTAAAATTTTCCTAGGTTATCTTTGCCATTATTATGAATAAAACACTTGTAGCCAAAGGTTCTAAAGTGAGAAATGTTAGGATTTCTTTCCTTTAGTAATTCACAGGGAGTCTTCTCTAAAATGGGCCTAATCATTCATCTATTTATGGTATATGTAGTAGTACTGATTGCTTCAACCCATAGATTTTTTGTACGATTTCCTATATCATCATTGCTCTGGAAATTTCTTCTAATGTCCTATTTTTCCTTTCTACTACTCCATTTTGCTAAGGAATTCTAGGAGTAGAGAAATTGTGATCTATACTATTTGTGGAACAAAATTATAAAAAAATTGCATTTTCAAATTCTGTACCATGATCAGACCTTATAGAAAGTAGGGAAGTGCCAATCTTCTTTTCCATTTTATTAATGAATATAGAGAAGACATCAAAGGGATATTCTTTGAAGGATAAGAAGAGTGTCCAGGTTAACCTGGAATAATCATCAACAATTACAAAGACATACTTTTTCCCACCCCTGCTTTGAATTCTTATTGGTAGATCCTTATAGACCAGGTAAGGTACCTTACCTGCTTCCCCCTCACACAAGCACTGCAAATCTTCTCATCTTTAAACTTGGTTTTGGGTAACCCTAACACTATGTCCTTGGAAAAGAGTTTGTTTAATTATTTAAGACTCACATGTTCAAGTCTTTTGTGACATAAAAGGGGATCATTTTCTATGGAGCTCAGGAAGGTTAGATTTGTTTTTGGCATGTTAATTATATCAGCTTTGTACATATTTTTGTGTCTCCTTGCAGTCAATATCACTTTCTTGGTATTTGCTCTTCTGACTTCAACACCTGCAAAAGTAAAAATCACTGTGTTACCTTTATCACAGAGTTGTGATATGCTGAGAAGATTGTGTTTCAGTCCTTCCACAAGGTAGATATCTTACAGTGCTTTTGATTTAGAGGTACCAATCTTCCCAACTCTTGTAATGGTTCTTTTTTTCCATCACCAAAGGACACTCCCCCTCCACTTATTTTGGAGAGTGAAAGGAATTTCTTTTTGTCACCAGTTATGTGTCTTGAACAAGCACTATCTAGGTACCAATGCTCTTTCCTTCCTTTCACTTTCTCATATAAGACAAATCAAGGGTTACATTTTAGAACCCAGACAAACTTGGATCCTTTCTTATGAGAAAAAGGGTGGATCAGATATCTTCTATCCCATCGAGGTAATAGGTTTTGCGACATGTTCCTCTGACCTGATAAGTTTATTTTAGTTTTCATGTAGTTAGATTTCATGGCCAACATTGTATTCCTAGAGATTCTTTTAATAGCAATAGGACATTTAGTGGTAGGATGACCATGGTTGCCACATATATAGCATTGACCCTTCGTAACACTATGGCTTTTATGAAACCCTAGCTCAGCCTTTTTATTGTGAGTTCTTTTTCCAAATTGATGTACAATTCTTGAGTAATTTGTCCATTAGGTAGCCTTCTCAAGATCAAGTTTCAATTTTAAAATATCTTGACTTAACCTTTCTACCTTGTCCTTCTCAAGATCAAGTTTCAATTTTAAAATATCTTGACTTAACCTTTCTACCTTGTTTTTTTCATCATTGAATTCTTGGTTGACTTTAATAAGTTCAACCTCAATTTTCTCTTGTTCAGCATTTTTCGTTCTTTTTCCTTTTTCACAAAGTGTTAACTTTAATAATTCAAATTTTAGATTCAGATTTGAAGAATCAAGTTGGCTAACTTGTTCCTTGAGAGTGTTGTTTTCCTTTTCAACAATATTTTTGCATGTCTTCATATCAACTAAATCAAATTTAAGGCTTGCAAGACTGTTGAACAATTCATCCATATCAGAAGTTACTTCTTGGAAGTCATCAATTAATGCACTCATCAGAGAGATAAGCTTCCTTTTACAAAATAGGTGCAACTTGTTTTTAAGTTCAGAAATGCTTACCTCAGGGGTGCTATCTTCTTCTTCTATGTCTGGATCTCTAATAGCCATATGAGAAATTTCATCAATCCTTTCCTCATCCGATTCTTCTGAGTTTGACCCCCCAAGTAGCTATCATAGAATATTTTTCCTTTTCTCTTTTCTTAGCCTTTTCTTTTAGCTCCTTTTTAGATCTCTCTTTTCTCTATTCCACTTCCTATATAGGTCATTCCCGGATTTAGTGGTCAGTCTTGACATACTTGTAACATTCGGTGGGATTGTCATTTGACCTCTTTTTTCTACTTATTCTATTCTTCCTTTTGAAGAATTTGTTAAAATTTTTGGTTATGAATGCCACTTGCTCTTCCGTCAGTTCAGCCTCTTCATCACTTTCAGACGCCTTTAAAGCTAAGAGTTTCTCTAGAGGTTCCTTTTTCCTTTCTGATTCATTAATCTAGATCTCATAGGTCTTGAGATTTCCTACAAACTCATCCAAGGTCATCCCAGCAAGATCTTTTGCCTCCCTAATTGCAGTAATTTTGACATCCCATTTTGGACTTGGGTAGAACTCGTAACACTTTTCAACTTGTTCCTCCATGCTAATAGTTTTACCTAAAGATGTCAACTCATTTGTTAAGGCAGTGAGCCTTGACATCATATGATGCAGATACTCATCATCCCTCATCTAGAAAGCTTCATATTCAGAAAATAGTAAAGTAATTTTGAATTTCTTTACTTGAGTGGTGCCTTCATGTGCGTTCACCAAGGAGTCCCAAATTTACTTGGCAGTAGTGTAGGTAGATACCCTATTATATTTAGTAGAGCCTAATCTACATACTAAGATATTTTTGGACTTTGCATTTTCTTTAATGCAGTCAGATCATCATTAGCAAACTCACTTTACATTTTCTTGATTTGCTCTCCATTAACCAGATTCATTGGTATGGCTGGACCATCAATGATTTATCTTATAATTCATAGTTTTCACCATGGATAAACATTTCCATCCTTGATTTTCACCACGCAAAATTAGTACCATAAAAAAGAGGAGGCCTGGTAGTGGAATGTCCTTCACTGTGACCAGTAGATGCTGCGGAATTCATCATAGTGATTTTTTCTTAGGTGTTAACCTTATGTAAGATAACCTCTCTCTGATACCACTTGTTAGAGTACGAGACCTACTGATTTCCTATTTTCTGCATTATTGTTGTCTATCGATGGAATAGGTTAACAAACGTGCTCCTATGCAACTAAAATATTAAGTAATTGCACAGTGATGTTTACGTGGAAAACACCCAGTTTAAAAAGGTGTAAAAAACCATGACCTTTAACTCTACATGATTTAATCCCAACTTCACTAAAACACTTTGAGACTCAACAAATCAACAAATTACAATACTCTTGTAATAAAGGAATTAAACTCTAACTTTTATGTCTACAAAAACACAAACCTTCCCAAGGTAAGTGTTCCCAAGTCTTTGAATTCCCAAACTTAAAGGAAAAGCTCCTAACTCAGTGTATACTTCACCGAGACTAGAAAACATTACAACGCACGAACCGACCTAATACGTAAAGTCTAATACTCTTTAACTCTAAGTACAAGGGACAAGTTCTCCTTCGATACTTCAAGCTCTTAGAACTGTTTGATAATTCATTAATGCGTTGCTATCTTTTTGAGTGCACGAGCAATAGAATGAGTTAATCCGTTTATATATAATGACTCTTCAAAGATTCCTTCACTATGTGTTCACTTTTACCGCCCCTTGGACTCTTCAACTTTATTAGACTTTTACGTTTTGTTGAGGTCCTTCTTCAACTGAAACTCTTGTAGTTGTCAAACTCCTTCTTATGTCAATCTCCTAGTTTGAGGGCAACACTTTCTTTTCATGTTACCAATAAGTTTATATTTAATTACAACTTCTTTTTATCACACGTGATCCACCAAGAAAATTAGAGAGCTTTATCCATTATCCATAGAGATGAGCTTGTCCATTCCTATCTGCTTTCCTAGTGAATGTCTCCATGTCATTGGACCATGTTGAGTAATATGTTTCTTCTATATGTTTATTTTATACGTCAATCATCATAAATTCATTGGTGTAAGAAATAAAAATAGCATCATACTATCATGACCCGAGCCAAGGTCTTGGTCGTGATGGGCATCCCGAACCACGAAGGACGGAGAGACCCCATAACATGCTATCATAACATAATGCATACAAAATAAAGATGCGGAATATATATGAAATTCAAGTTGATCTTAGGATAAAAATATGTTAATTAAGTAATGAAAATATAGTACTCAAATCCCATCCACGACGCCTCTACTGAAAACTAATTGTCTAGGCTGGGACAAGGCCCCCGACTGGATCATAAATTGAAAGAACTCAATCTATGAATAGATGTCTTCCAAAAGATGGGTGTCTCACCAACTTTGTCTTATCCAAATATTTTAATGATGTGATGGACCACGGGGCTGTGCCTCAGAATCTGTACTATGGAGGGGGGGTCTCAATACTTGGAAAGTATTGGTATGCAGAACAATCCAAAAATTATATATATTCCATGTAAAATAATCAAGAGCATTGTGAAATCAATTTAGCATAATGTATATGAAAACACATGGGCATAATTAATGAGCTTCAAACTGTTCTTGTAAAAATGTAGACAACACTCTTTGTTTTACTTTTGAGCTAGATGGTACACCCTACAAAATAGTACCCATGGACTATATAGGTATGCCATTAACTCATCGGCAAAGCCCCCACTCCGAGTTTGCCACAGAAATTAGAGTATCAAAAAAGGTATGCCCACTTACTGACATACCATGTTGTCCCACTTAACGAATAACATATCATAAAACCCATATCGACAAAACATGGTTTTGGGTCATGAGTTATCTGAACTCATGCCTTCTTCGGGTAACCATCTAACTCTCTTAGAGCCCTTTTTTAGCCACTTTAAATCATACTTCATGCTAATTAAAGTTTGTCTCTTATTATTTTAAAGGCATATCACAACAGGGTATCGTCATACCCAGACTTGCAAGTCATATTATATCATACCATGTCATATCCATAGCCCTTCTTATTTAAAAACTTATTATTGACAACCAAGATGTTTCAATTATCATAAAAGAGTTCTCTTTTCAAAATGGATGTACAAGTTTAGGCAAAATAATTTCATTTAAAGACATAACTCTTAGGTAGTCGTCACTTTTATAATCTATACAATTTTCATGAGAAACAAAGAATTTCTTTGAAATACATTAAGTGCTCTCTGGAAAACCATATAAGAAATCAATCCATAATTTACTAGAAGAGCGTTCGAAACATCAATCTTTTCGTATTAATTTGAGAACCCACAACAAATGTAAACCACATAATTCTTGTCATAGAAATTGGGGTTCACAGTTCAAAAACTTCAAAATTCATAACATATCATAATCAAACTCCCAAACTTGTAGAAAACCCTATAGTAAATACGTAATTTAATCATAACAAGGGGGTTTCATAATTTATGCTTCTAAATTAATTTCAAAGTCCATAACCATAAAAGAGGGAGTTTTAATAAACCATTCTCTTAAATCAATTCTCAAGATTCATAAAACACATATATATATAAATAAATACACTTTGAAATCCATATAGAAATCATGCTTACGCCATGAGTATTAGGATAGTTCTATGTATCTTTTTTTTATGAACGGAAAATTCAAGACATCTTGAATATATGAATTAAAAGTATGAGTTTTGAAATAAAACCTAACTTCTTTCTCTCTTGAGAGTGGAGAGGAGAAGGAGCGATGAGAAACTGATATCTAATGGTCAAATAGCATTTAACCTGCGTTTTAAGTTTTAGGGGTAGGGTTTGAGGTAAGGAAAAGGCCAAAATACCCCTAAAGAAACTGAATAAAATTTTAGGAATTTTTAGTTGATGACTTAGATGATAGCTTGTCAGCTAGTTGGTGACTTATCAACATAGTCATCAACCTCTACATGAGCTTGGTCACTTTCTGGTTAAGGTTGATGACTTAGTTGATAGCTTGTCAACTAGTTGATGGCTTATCAACCTAGTAATCACCTTCTCTAAATGATTTAGAGTATTTTCTAGTTAAGGATGATGACTAGGTTGATAGCTTGTCACTTAGTTGACAGCTTATCACTCAAGTCGTCACCTTGTTGACAGAAGATACTCCGTAATAAAATGAGCATAACTTTCTACTACGATATCGGATGAAGGTGAAACTAGATTAGTTGGAAAGAATACTCAAAGATATTTCATTTGATATATTATAGGACTTCTAACTAGTTATATTATATAAGTAATGGTTACTTGAACTTGACCCAAGTAACGATGTCTGCTAAAATTCTATCAATAGAAAAGTCCTCCACTCATCTTTGAGTTAGGAGAGTTTTATGATCTCACTTGACTTTCAAAGATGTTACCACACTTTAGATTCGATCATCACACTTATATTCACATAGAACCACTGGGTTCGGGTCTATGCACATAGAAACGACAGTTCAAATTCTAGCCCAAAAATATGTGGTCGTTACATTATGTCCCCCTTGAAATCATTCATCCTAGAATGATGGGTAGGAACTCGTTAAAGCTATAGAAGTATGGAATAAAGGAAGTAACCTCACATTAGGAATTTTATTTTCCTCAACAAAACATACATAGGCATTCAAGAAGAGCTCCATGACATCACCAAGTAAATCGTGTAAGCACAAAACATGATATAACTTTACTTGACATAGACATGATCTTAGCATGTGTTCTATGACACGTGATCATAACGATGTAATGAATTAATTTTTATAAGAATCCTCAATCTGATTAAGATTGGTAGAAGACATAAACTAAGATTCTCACGGGACATAAGAATATAATAGAAACATTCTCTACCTCAAATGATACATCTAATAGCCTTTAAATTTTGCGACGCTTCTCAACTATGCTTTCAGTTATGAATAACACATTTCAACATCTCAATCTTATAATTACCCCACTAAATACATAACTACAAGAGCTTGAGTTTAACTGTATTTCACTTCTATGTTGAAGCCTAAATCGGAGTAAAATGTGCCAGCTTAAACTATGGGACTCTATACTCTACATCCCTTTAAGAATATTACTTCACCTTATCACTATAATCAAATAACTTTCAGGTATTAAATCGAGGATTACTAACCACGTACCATATTGATTTGTGTATATATCAATCATAACATTCAAGCCTATCTCTACTACACCCATTTTATAGATATCCCCACTAAAAACCAGCAACTTCAATCATTCTCACAAAGATTTTTGCCTCATATCCCCTTCCTAACTATTTCACATAACAAAAGTTCATCTCCCTCTTTCCTCTTTACCTATAATCATAACTCGAGTATCCACACACAAAATTTTAACCTTAAAGAACATCCACTCCTATATCTAATACATCACTCCGCAACTTATCACTTTCATTCCAATATAAGCAAGGTCATTGGGGGACTAGAGTACAAGCATCAGGGATGAGAGTGAGATATGATTCAATAGGCACGAAATACCTCGTATAAACTACCTAGATCATATATAGAGGGTTTTTTTGGGAATAAACATATTGTAGCATGAGGTTTTCAAACTGAGCACAATGAGAGACATGGGTGCATCATCATGAGTTGTATAACATAAAGCCGGAATTCATATATTCAAGGTACAAGACAAGGATTGTTGCTCAAAGTTATAACTTCTCAATTTAAGAGTTGAGAATGGACATAAGTTTGATAAACTTTTATATATCTGGGCTAGAACTGACATAAAATGAATTAGTACATATAGAAAGCATAGTTTCTTAGAACTAAGCATAATATGGGACATGTATTTATAAATCACGAGAAATCATAACATGGAGCTTGAATACTTAGAAGCTTGGATTGCTGAGAGACATTATTGCTTCTAGTTTAGTGGTTGGAGCATGGACATAATTTGCATAGAGAAATCAACCTTAGGAATAGACACAATTTGAATACATAATACATTGGTGGAATGTCCTCTTGATCCAAAGAATGTCCTCTTGATCCAAAGTAAGAGAATTTTACAAGAATAAGGATAGAGTTATCATGGCCCTTCCCTGAACTCAGCACCATGAGAAAATTCAGGATCTTCCTTAGCTCATGATCTCCCTCTTAGGTCAAAGGTCACCATTCTAGACTTAAGGACATATCCTATAATGGGGTTATCACCGTACACATGAACGCCTAACTCTCCTGATAGCTATAATATGAAGACACTACCCTTCAGAGATACTAATTTAACTTTTGCAAGGTTCTATAGGCACCACCCTATAACTCTCACTATCATAAGCATACATATTCACCCTTCTTAACACATACTAATCAATTCTTCACTACTTCGTATACTAGCATTACACTTCTAATTGCATACCCTCACAACTTAACAAAGTTTTAAAAACTAGACCAAGAGCTCACATTATCTATCTATATTTCCCTCAATTTATCTCTAAATAACACCATATAGCAGCTCTCCAGTCTTTTCCACATTAAGAAATTCAAGAACATGAACAGGGCACACACAACACTTTTATACTTAGGACCTCATCTGATAACAAACTACCTAGGGTTCAACTTATTCTTATAAATCCAACGTTTTTATCAACCTAGTGACTCAACCAAAATTTATCATTTTATCACTAATCCTCATGTATATATATCACAATTTTTCCAATCAAGTTTTCCACAAGTTTCCAACCTATTCCAACCTAGGCTATGACACACATCAAATCAAGCCTACTAACTTACTCCCATAATTTGTGGTATCACTACCCTCGAGTTAACATTATTACCTCCACAATCCACATATAATGTCCAAACCTAGTGTCTAGCACCAATCATGTACAACCGATGAAAAATCCTACATAATATACTAGTCCACTGAATAGAGAAATTTAACCTAAATTACTTACTTCTTTTAACTGCGGCCTACAAGCATATTTTCCTCCACAACGTTAGTACTACACCTTAATATTCATTACACGCTTTTTCACATACTGTACTAGTTTACAACTACTAGATCAAAGAGAATCAATTGGGGGGGGGGGGTAAAGTCACATAATAAGAATAGTCGACCTTACTCTTATACTATAACCCACTATGATCTATTAGCATATTCTACTTTTTCACATCATATCTACTTACCCATGCATACACCCCAATTACCTTCAAAATTCTATAACCATCAATGAGTTCCACCTTCTTAGATTTCCAAATTGAATGCAAAATTATAAATTACAAGCCAATCTACCCCTTTCAGTCACAACTTAAGATTAATTTTTCTACTACACTAAGTATGCATCATGATTTCTTTCCCTCTTTCAACTAAGTTCTAATCATCATGACTAATCACGTTCTCTTCTAAATACCATAAATCTATAAATTGTGCTACAACTTTAGCCAATCACCATAAAAGGTCATATCACCCTCTACTCAAAGGTTACACAACCACAACTATATTCTTCACTCAAGAGTTACCCTCATACTAACTTCTAAACTTATGACTTCATACCACTAACTTCGGGACCATCTTACTACTAATATATTTTAACACCTTAACATATAGTACCACTCGAATGAAAATACTGTTCTAATATTCTGCTATATATCATTACCCTTAAGCGTGACATCTGCACCAAAATTTTTAAAAAGGGTTTGAATAAACTTCTTACCTCTGGCTCAAATGCATAATTGATATAGATATAGGTATACACTTGAGTCAATACACTTGGCGCACTAATGGACTCCTCTCAACTCCTTGTGCTATTTCATGACTTTATGGATAACTCAATTAGAAAGGACAACATTATTAGGAATATAAACCTTTCAACTTGTACCACCTAGATATTAAGACATGGCCTATCAAATTAGAGCAAGGTGGAAATTTGGATAAATTCCATATGGAGAACATTATTACACAATCTAGAGTATGAAAGAATGAGAAATATCTCCTAAATACCCGATAGCCTCTTGATTATAAGTGTGGTGCACAACACACCCATAAGCAAGACTCTACTATACATGGCTTCGTAGAATACTTAGGACTATGAACCAAGCTCTGATACCAGGATTGTCACGTCCCGACCTAAGGAACTGGCCATGTCAGGCATCCCGAGCTACAAAGGCTTGAGAGACCCCATAACATGCTATCATGAACATAATGCATATGAAATAAAGGTGCAGAAGATATATTAAATTGAAGTTGATCTTAGGATAAAAATATATTAATAAAGTAATGACAATGCAATACTCAAATCTCGTCCATGAAGCCTCTACTGAAAACTAACTGTGTAGGTCGGGACAAGGCCCTCGATTGGATCATAAACTAAAGAAAGTTAATATATGAATAAATTCCTTCCGAAAGATGGATGGCTCACTAACTTTGACTAACTTTGTTGTATCCAAATGTTCTACTGATCTGATGGACCACGGGGTTGTACCTTAGAAACTGTACTATGGGGAGGTCAATACTTGGAGAGTATTGGTATGCAGAACAACACAAAAATAACATATATTTCAAGAAAAATAATCGAGAGCATTGTGAAATCAATTTAACATAATGTATGTGAAAACACATGAGCATAATTAATGAGCTTCAAACCATTCTTGTAAGAATGTAGACAACACTTTATTTTACTTTTGAGCTAGATGGTACACCCTACAAACATAGTACCCACGGTTTATATGGGTCCTTTATTAACTCATCGGCCAAGCCCCCAATCTGAATTTGCCGCAAGAATTGGAGTATCATAATAAGTATGCCCACTTACCAACATACCGTGTTATCCCACTTACAGAATAACATATCATAAAAACCGTATCAACAAAACACAATTTTGGACCATGAGTTCTATGAACTCATACCTTCTTCATAACCATCTAACTCTCTTAGTGACCATTTTTAGACACTTAAAATCATACTTCATGCTTAGTTAAGTTCGACTCTTATTATGTTAAGGGCATATCATAACAGGGTATCGTCATACCGAGACTTGAAAGTCATATCATATCATATCATATCATATCATATCATATCATATCATATCATATCATATCATATCATATCATATCATATCATATCATATCATATCATATCATATCATATCATATCATATCATATCATATCATATCATATCATATCATATCATATCATATCATATCATATCATATCATATCATATCATATCATATCATATCATATCATATCATATCATATCATATCATATCATATCATATCATATCATATCATATCATATCATATCATATCATATCATATCATATCATATCATATCATATCATATCATATCATATCATATCATATCATATCATATCATATCATATCATATCATATCATATCATATCATATCATATCATATCATATCATATCATATCATATCATATCATATCATATCATATCATATCATATCATATCATATCATATCATATCATATCATATCATATCATATCATATCATATCATATCATATCATATCATATCATATCATATCATATCATATCATATCATATCATATCATATCATATCATATCATATCATATCATATCATATCATATCATATCATATCATATCATATCATATCATATCATATCATATCATATCATATCATATCATATCATATCATATCATATCATATCATATCATATCATATCATATCATATCATATCATATCATATCATATCATATCATATCATATCATATCATATCATATCCATAACTCTTCTTATTCAAAAACTTATTATTAATCACCAAGATGTTTTAATTATCATAAAAGAGTTCTCTTTTCAAAATAGACGTACAAGTTTAGGCAAAATAATTTTATTTTAAGACATAACTCTTAGACGCTCTTTTCAAAATAGACGTACAAGTTTAGGCAAAATAATTTTATTTTAAGACATAACTCTTAGGTGGTCGTCTCTTTCATAATCTATACAAGTTTTATGAGCAATAAAAAATTTCTCTGAAATACATTAAGTGCTCTCTGGAAAATCATATAAGAAATCCATCATAATTTCCTATAAGAGCATTCGAAACATTAATCTTTTCGTATTAATTTGAGAACCCACAATAAATGTAAAACACATAATTCTTGTCATAAAAATTAGGGTTCATAGTTCAAACACTTCAAAATTTATAACATACTCATAATTAAACTTCCAAACATGTAGAAAACCCCATAGTAAATACAAAATTTCATCATAATAATGGGTTTCATAATTCATGCTTCTAAATCAATTTCAAAGTCCATAACCATAAAAGAGGGAGTTTTCATAAAACATGCTCTTAAATGAATTGTCAAGATTCATAACATACGTATATATACATAAATACACTTTGAAGTCCATAGAGAAATAATTCTTATGCCCATGAGTATTAGGATAGTTCTACATACCTTTCTTTTTATGAAAAAAAATATGAGACATCTTGAATATATGACTTAAAGTATGTTTTTTGAAAAAAAAACCCATAACTTCTTTCTCTGTTGAGAGTGAAGAGGAGAAGGAGCGATGAAAAACTGACATGTAATGGGAAAATAACGTTTAAACTGTGTTTAAAGTCATGGTGATAGGGTTTGAGGTGAGGAAAGACCAAAATACCTCTAAAGAAACTGAATAGAAATTGCAAAAATTTTTAGTAGTTAACTTAGTTGATAGATTGTCAACTAGTTGATGGCTTATCAACTTAGTCATCAACCTCTAGCTGGGCTTGGACACTTTCTAGTTAAGGTTGATGGCTTGGTTGATAGCTTGCCAACTAGTTGATGGTTTATCAACTTAGTCATAACCTTTTCTAAATGATTTAGGGCATTTTATTGTTAAGGCTAACGACTAAGTTGATAGCTCATCACTAAGTTGACAACTTATCACTCAAGTAGTTATCGTTTTGGAAGACAAATACTCCGAAGTAAAATGAGCATAAATGTTTATTCTGATATTGAATTAAAGTGAAGCCAACTGAGTTGGAAAGAAGACTCGAATATATTTCATTTGATATATGGTAGGACTACTAACTTGTTATATTCTAGAATTAATGGTCGTTGGAATTTAACCCAAGTAAGGATGTCTGCTAAAACTCTATCGATAGAAAAGTCCTCCACTCGTCTTTGAGTTAGGAGATTTTTATGATCTCACTCGACTTCCAAAGATGTTACCACACTTTAGATTCAATCATCACACTTATATTAACATAGGATCATTGGGTTCAGGTCTATATACATAGGAACAACGGTTCAAATTCTAGCATGAAAATGTGGGGTGTTACAGATACCCATCTATTTTTCCTAATTTCATATCTATTTTTGCATATGGGGAACTACAACAACACAAAAATAACCAATTATTGTTTATTATAGGGTTTATATATAGGTGATCAATTGAATATTTGAATTCTTTTGCACTGTCTTATAAGTACTGTCGGTATATAGAAGTGAAACTCAATTAGCATACCTTGCTGCAAAATCAAAGCAAGCAAAGGCTCCATTTTTGTGAAGAAGATGAGTGATGGCTCTCGTATCATAGTAAGTTCCAGTGACATTAATACAAGCTGAAAATGAACCCAACAATGGTCTATTCGTAGACTTGTAAAATTTAAGTTAAACTCTCAAGGCTTCGATATCGATAAGGCTATTCTCTTCCAATCCAATCTCCACAACCTCACCTACACTTTGTCTCCAAGAAAGTATGTTGGAGTGATGTTCATAAGTTCCAACAAAGACTACCCATCTCTCCTTAGTTTCGTTGCAGAAATATTTAGAGAGGACTTTATCTCTAAGATTAGAAGGGACAAAAATGGCCATGACTTCTTGGAGCCTTTTAATTGCTGTAGTAGATCCAGAAACACAGAATATAATATAATCTTCTTCTCCTCCTCCAATACATTTCTTCACATAAGCTGCTACTTCATGCACCAATTTTATTGTTTGGTATCCCACATGGCTGTCTTTAGTGTGACTGTTGCATATACAACATAATTGAAAGTATTTAATTTAATGTTTTCATTTTCAATTTGATCATAGTATTTCTTTAGAGAAAATAAGTTTTTCTAAAATTTATGAGATGGTCTTCTGTTGGAGCTGAGCGAAAACAAGTTTCATGAATGACATTACATGTTAATTTGTTTCCTTCCAACCCCAAAGACTACATCCAATCTCACCCCCAACTCGATGACCCTTACTCATACTCTAGATCCCGAAACCCCTCCCCTTACCTCCCAACCCTCACTCCCAATCTAGCAGTGTCACTCCCATCCCCCATTCCACCACCTCCTCATCTCCCTCTACCCTCACCCTATTTGTCCTAATAATACTCTTCATATAAATATTTTTGAGATAATATCTCTTGTTTACTGACTGAACATCAGAAATTAAGTACGAAAACACTTATTTTCAGCTCATACCAAACACATAGTAGACTTAAAAAATAATTCAATAGAAACTCATCTCCAAGCATACTCTTTTAAATTTTAAAATACTTTTCTCAACTTGAACTTTAAAATATTTCTCTTTATTCAAATTTCAACTAGATATAGTCCAAATACTTAATTAAAATATCCTGTTGTTCTATCAAACACCGACATATAAAATGAAATGGATGGTATAATCAAAGAAAAACATACCATAGAAAGGACATTATTGGTGATGTAGTTTTCAATGTAGTGAATACGTCTTACTCAGGCAGTATGGTCAGTATAGGTAAGCCTATGTTTCCCAAAAGGCGTCTCGAAATTGACATTTTCACCAATGATCTGAGAACGAAACCATGATAGTTTCTTTTCAGCTGAATCACTCTTAGAAATAGCTTTCTTTGTCACATGAAATAACTTAATCCTACTCCCCAAACCCTCATCCGAAATAACTGAGGAAGCACTAAAGCTAGAACTACTTTTAAGAATACCATTATTGTTGTTGTTATAATAGTGCTTAGTCTTATTATAATAGTGCTTAGTCTTATTGTGGTCTCTTATGTTTTCTCTAAATATTGGCTGCTCAAATTCTATTTTGTTCAAAAAGTAAGACAACAAAATGGAGGAATAATAAAATGTTACTTCCCAAGACAAAATTTGTATATTTCAATACGAACTTCAACACTAAGTTAAAGAACTGTTTCAAAAACTACAATAAAGTTCCAATAACTTCAAACATAAGTTCAAATGAAATATCAAAATGAAGTGTTTATCAACTTTAAGAAATAAAGATGAAGCAGAAAAGTTTAGAATAAAGTCCACTGACTTCACAGTGTGTCCTTAAGGAATTTATTTCCCTCAAGTATCCGAAGTTAATGAAATCTTTTCTCCCAAGATAAAATGATTCACTTTCTGAAAATATCAATACCTTAAATTTTCAGAAACTTCAAACTCACTCAATGATTTGTTGATCACACAAGAGTTTTTAGAAGAAAAAAAAGATTATTTTTCAACTCAAACTCATTTCTTTACCTGAGAAAAAATTCAGATATTTATAATCATCAAGGTGTTGCTTTATGAAGAGAAGCAATGGTTCGAAAAGGTGCAACTCTTCAGATAAGTAACAACCCATTGGAAAGGTCATAACTATCCAAATAAAAAAGGTGTCTATTCCAATTACATCATTTCTCTTGGTGTCTTTTCAGAGAAAACACCTATTTATTTTTCATTCACTCTCTTACAAACTTAAAAATCCCCCACTTGAATGTGGAATGACTATATTATTAAAAGATTTATGAAAAAGTCTGTGATCAACAAACAAAGACTAATTTCATCTGGATAAGTAGATTTTCCTTTGAACTTTTTTGTAGTAAACATGCATCGGATGCACTCGATCAATTGGTAGATGTGATATCTTTGAACCGTCAAGCTTTACTATACACCTAGACAACACAAGTCACACAAACAGCCTATTACTATTTATGGTTCTCCCAATTTTGTTCATTTCAGTCATGAACACGTTCTGATTTCATGAAAGCTTAGAGAGTCGGCCTTTACTAACATTATCCTTGAAGTGTCATCCACTTCACCCTCACACAGGTTATTCCTAAACATTTAATCTTATAGAACAAACTATTTGGTCAAATCTTCTAAACTTAAAAACCATTAAAAGACTTCAAACCATAAGACTTATTCTATTTTCCTGAACATTGTCTTCATTATGAGAATGGGTTGAGTTTATTGACAATGTTGAACTGTCAGTCACAACTTTGTTTGATCTCCTTGAACCTAGCTCTTGAGATCTCTGGTCTTCTAGGTAGAGTAACCGCCATGCTAACTTGTCCTAGGCTATAAACCCATTCTCTTTGATGATCTCTCAACTCCCTCTCTAGATAGGACTTTTGTAAGTGGATCCGACAGATTATCCTTTGAGTTAACATAGTCAACGTGATAATTTCACTAGAGAGTAGTTCTATAACGATATTATGTCCCCATCTTATATGACGAGACTTGCCATTGTACATCATGCTCCATGCCCTACCTATCGCCGCTTGACTATCACAGTGTATACATACTAGTGTCAAAGGTTTGGGATAATAAGTAATATCTTCCATGAAATTTTGAATCCATTCAGCTTCTTCATCGGCTTAATCTAATGTGTTAAATTTAGATTTCATTATGGATCGGGTAATACATGTTTGTTTGGACAATTTTCAAGAGACTGCTCCTCCACCTAAAGAAAATATATATCCACTCATGGATTTTACTTCATTCAATCCAGTGATCTAATTTTCATCACTATATCCTTCAATTACTGCAGGATATTTGTTATAAAACAAAACTGTCTTGAGTATATTTTAGATACACCAAAACTTTTTTCATTGCCATTTAATGAGTTTGATTGGGATTACTCGTGTACAGACTTAATTTACTAATAACACATGCTATATTTGATCGCGTACAATTTATGATATATATCAAAATTTTCAACACTCTTGCATAGTCCAACTGTGAGTTACTTTCACTTTCAATCTTTAATGTGCAAAGCTCGTGTCTAATGGAGTTTTGGCAATACCAAAATCCAAATACTTGAACATATCAAATACCTTTTCAATATAATGAGACTATGACAATACCAATTCTTGTGGAGTTTTATGAATTCTTATCCCTAAGATCACATCCGCAACTTTAAGGTCTTTCATAGCAAACTTGATCTCAAGCATTCATTTCATAGCATTTTTATCAGAAATGTCTCCACTGATGATCAACATATCATCCACATATAACCAAAAATGACTTTTTAATTTGGAGTGTCTTTAATGTAAACACATTTATCATATTTATTTATCTTGAAACTGTTTGCCAATATATATTGGTCAAACTTTGCATACCACTGTTTGGGTGCTTGTTTTAGTCCATAAAGTGACTTAACAAGTTTTCACACTTTTTTTCTTTACCAAGAACCACAAAACGCTCAGGTTATTCCATGTAAATTTCTTCCTCCAATTCTTTATTTAAGAATGCTATTTTCACATTCATTTGATTAATTTCAAGATTATATACCGCCACTAAGTCAACCAACATCCAAATGGACTTTATTCTTTTTACAGATAAGTATGTATCTCAATAACCAAGGCCTTCTTTTTGTCTAAAGCTTTCATAATAAGTTTTTCCTTTTATTATTAATGGAACCATCAACTTTCATTTTCCTTTGAAGATCCTTTTGGAACCTAAAGATTTATTTCTTGGAGAAAGATCAACCAACTCCCAAGCATGGTTTCTCAAGATTGAATCAATCTCACTATTGATTGCCGATTTAAGAAAGGAAGCGTCTGAAGGCAACATCGCTTCTTTAAATGTTTGAGGCTCATTTTCAAGAATAAATATTACAAAAGCTGATCCAAATAAAGTTAATGTTCTTTGAAGTGTACTACGTCTTGGATTCTCATCATTAATTACATTCTCATTTGGTTTATCTCAAGGTCGTTTAGACCCTCTACTATCCTGCGCATGTCCAGTTTTATTTAGATAAATGAGTTCAAAGAACTCAGCATTATCTGATTTAATTACCGTATTTTCATTGATATCCATATGTTTAAATTTATGAACCAAAAACTGACATGATTTACTACTTGTAGCATACACACAGTCCACAGTCTTAGGTCCTATTTTTACCATTTTAGGTATAGGAACTTGAACTTTCGCTAGACGCCCCCACACTTTGAAATATTTTAAGTTGGGTTTTCTTTATTTCTATTTTTCATATGAAATTGAATGTGTCTTAATATGGGATACTCTATTGAGTATTCGGTTAGCTATAAGGATAGCTTCCCCCCACAAGTTTTGTGGTAAACTCGAACTTATGAGTAAGGCATTCATAGTTTTCTTTAATATTTATTTTTTCCTTTCCACAGTTTCATTTAATTAAGCTGAATACTGGATAGTAGTTTGATGGACAATTTCAATTTCTACATATATCTCCACAAAAGGAGATTCATATTGTCCACCCCTATCACTTCTTATCATTTTGATCTTTTTATCTAACTAATTTTCAACTTCTGTTTTATATTTTCTAAATGCGTCTATTGCTTCATCCTTACCATTTAGTAATTAAACATAATAATATCTTATGCAGTTGTCAATAAAAGATATAAAATATTTTTTTCCACCACGATATGGTGTTGACTTTATATCACAAATATTTATATAAATTAAGTCTAAGAGATTGGAATTTCTTTCAACAAACTTATACGGATGTTTAGTATACTTTGATTCCGTACACATTTGATACTTTGATTTATTGCACTAAAAATTAGGCAAAACTTCTAATTTAATTATCTTTCGCAAAGTTTTATAATTAACATATTCTAAATGTTCATGCCACAATTCATTTGACTCAAGCAAGTAAGAAGAAATATTACTTTTATTGATCTCAATAGTTTTTAATTAATCTTAAAAAGACCCTCGGTAAGGTAACTTTTTCCTACATACACTTCTCCATTGCTAATTACAACCTTATAAAAAATAAATACCCATTTGAATCCATTTTTTATTAGAAGTGATATAGACGCTAAGTTCTTTCTCAACTCCGGTGCATGAAAAATGTTGTGGAGTGTAAATACTTTGCCTGTTGTTATCTTCAAGAAAATTTTTCTTGTTTCTTCAACCTTTGTTGTTGAAGAGTTCTCCATATAAATCTTCTTGCCATCTTGAGCCGGAGCATACAAAGCAAACAACTCCTTGTTGGTACATACATGGTGGGTGGCACCGAAATCAATCACCACTCTATAGGATTACCACCAAGTTGCATTCTAAAAGCATGGCACATATATCATCCACTTCATTTTTGGATTCAGATATGTTGGCTTGATCCTTGTTCTTGTCTGTCTTTGGGGCCTGACAATCTACAGACTTTTGGCCAACCTTGCCATAATTAAAGCAATTTCCTTTGAACTTTTTCTTTGGAGGATTACTTTATTTTCAAGATGCCTTCTTTCATTTATTTTAGTTGTTAGGGTCATCCTCCGTAATATTTGCTCCACTAATTGCCGAATTTCCTTTTGATCTCTTCTTAGCTTCTTTGTTATCTTCTTCAATACGTAACCTCACGATGAGGTCTTCAACTGATTGTTAGGGTCTTTGTCATGATTTTCTTACCAAATTTTAGTTTTATTTTTTTGAAAGAAAAATAAAAGTAATACCATAATCACTTTTACTTTTTCTAAAAGAAAAATATAAAACTCTTCCATATTTGGCAAATCTCTTTCTTGAAAGAAAAATTTTGGACATCTATAAATAGAAGATCCCATTTCTAATACTATAATAAAATAACATCCACAATGAAGTCCTTTAAGAGTTTTGTTTAGGGGGAGATTTTCTCCTAATGAATTTTATGTTTTTTCAATATTAGTTTTTCATATATAGGTCATTTTACCAAATCATATTAATAATATGTTTTATTATGTTTTATTCTATCCCATTTATCATCTCAAAAAGTTTGCAACTATTAGCTTCTGTATGATGCCCTCTTGATTTTGAACCCAAAAATGGTATCAGAGCCTATGGTTCAATGGTCTGATGGGTCAAACTGAGGACATATTGAGATCAGAGTTGCAGCAAATTTGATGATAATGAATATCTTTATCTAGCTACATGTGGAGAAATGTTTTAAATAAATTTTCAACAATCCTGCTGTTAATCCATCTTTAAAATCAAAATCAATTTTCAACCCATGTTTATGGGCTCCAACTTTCAACCCTTGCTAACTTTTATGTTTGGACTTCTTGCAACTCATGCATATATACTTTTAATGCATGAGATTCACTTTTAACCTGTTCTCACTTTCAATACATAAGACTCCACTTTCAATCACTACTAGAAAATATAGTTATGGCGACACTAATTGGCGACACAACCGTCGCTACAAAATAGTCTGTGGTAACGGTTATAACCGTCACATAATGATGTGTAAACTATTAGGACAATAACAAAATAACAGTCGTATAATCCATATAACCGTTCCAATAGAGGCATCTATAGCGACGGTTCTGCCAACTGTCGCTATAGATTATCTATAGCCACAATTATTTTTGCTAAACAATAACATTACTCGAGAATTTTCCCTTCAATACTTTATTTTTCCTTCTTTTTGAATTATATTTACTAAAAAATATATCAAAAAATAATCTCTCTCATATTTGCTCCCGTTAGGGTTTAGAATCTCCATTTCCTATTCACACCCCATTTGCAGAGATAATTTCCCCATTTAGAATCCCCATTACTTTAGAGATAATATCCCCATTCTCCTCATGAATTTTCTCGTTCACGTATAACTTGCTCAATTTTCTTTCTCTATTCAACCATGAAACAAAGATAATTTCCCTATTTTCCTTAATTTTCTCTCTTCGTACACCCCATTGCTGGATAATTTCTCCATTTTTTGGTTCTTAGTCATAGATAATTTCTCTCATATTTGCTGGTTTAGAGGTAATTTCTCTTTATTCATACCGTTGCTGCATTTGTGGTTTCAGTAGAAAGGATTTGTGTTGCTGTTGTTGTCTTTCATGAGGTATTTTCAATTTTCTCTGAAGTAATTTTCAATTTTTACTATTTTCGAGCTAATTTTCATCTAAGAAAGTAATAAATTTTAGTGGGTCTTCTTCTCTTTTCTGCTTCTCTTATTTTAGTGGGTTTTGTTCTCTGAAAAGGTTTGCATGTAAGAATTAATGAACCTATTGTCTTTAATTTTCCTTGCATGTGCTTTTTTGATTGGATTTTAGCAGAATTTTATGGATTTTGTGGTCTAATTTGTGGATTTTATGTGGTCTGATTTGTGGATTTTGGGGTCTGATTTATTTGGACTTTGTGGTATGTTGTTGTAATTCAACAACTTTGGGATGGGGTGGGGGTGGAAATTCAGCCAAGGATCTTTCAGAAATGGATGGTCAGGGGAGTGGGGAAGTGCATTCTGGGGAACAAGGTGGAAAAAATATGCATGAGGTTTCATATTTAGGATGGGGTCATTGGTGTACTTTAAGGGAGCTTGAAATTGCTACAAAATTTTTTGCTCATGAAAATGTTATTAGTGAGGGAGGATATGGTATTGTTTATCGTGGCGTTATGGAAGATAATAGTTGTGTTGTTGTAAAGAATTATCTTAACAATATGTGAGACATTTTTTCCTTTTTCCAGATTTTGCATGTATTATTATGCAAGTTATTATTTGGGAATGAGGTGTAGTTGTTGCATAATAGTGATTTCTCATTTTACCTTTGCTAGTATTTGAATCGTAGTAAGCGAGGTTGTTTCTCAAACTTTTCAACTATTACTCCACCTCAATTGTGGTTGCCGCTATTCAAGTTATTATATGTTGACAATATTGATGAATATTTTTTCTATTTTGAAGTACATGAGAATTTGGAACTGTTTTAGAAATTTTAATGTGCTTTCTACTGTTATCCCAGTTTTATAGCAAATTGTCTCATGTTTTACTATAATCATGTGTTTGTGTTCTATAGGCGATCCCTAAAGATTTTATAATCAACCAATTGAGTTTTACCAATTCATCTTATTTCTCAAAAGTTCTAATTTAGGTGTTTAAGTATCTCATTGTGAGCAACATAGATATTAACATGTAGGATTCTGAAATTCTTCAAATGTTTTTGACAAAATATTAGTCGTAGTGCCGTCTAAACTTAAAAGAACTTCAAAGAATGCAGATTCTAGTTGAAAACAAAGGATGTTGTCTATGTGAGTCTTTCTGAAACAACCTCTCTATCTCGTCCATGAGGTAGGGGTAAAGTTGGCGTTCACTCTATTATTATTGTTGAAGTTTTTTGTCTATGCTTATTGTGTATGCATAGCTCACGAGGCCAGGTTTGCATACACTCTACTCTCCCCATACCCATGTTATTGTTATAGAACATATAACCTATGTTGTTTTAACCAGATACATTTTGTTTTTATCTCATTAAAGTTCAACAGTTCCTTCCTACTTAAGAGTTTAATTAACAAATTCATCATCACCATTCCAAATACCCGACTCTATGCTAATAACATAATTAGACATTTCCAAGTTACTACAGATCATAAAAATCAAACCTACCTACCTTCTGTAATAAACCAGCTATTACTTTCTCAGACATTCTCTCAAGAAATAATACTTGTGCCTTCTTCAACCTGCCCAATGGCTCAGCATTCTTGAAACCACAGTTAGGTTCATGAACTTAATGCCATATAATATAAATGCAAGCATATGCATACAGAATTATGAGCTTACAAAAGAGAGAAACCATGAAATTCCCAAATAGTAAATGATAAATGCATCTATTAACCTCTCTTTTGCCTCTAGGAACAACACATATGTCTTTTAAAGCAAAGAATTGAACAGACAAATCTTATTCTGCTCAATTTCTCTATATATGCTTTCGTGATCTGAACTACTATCCATCTAAAATAGTAACACAAGTGACAAATAGATTAGATAACAAACATTTTACATCACTTATATACTAAGTGCATTCTTTATCACGAAGTAGAACCCTATGTCCCAATTTATGGGGCATAGTTTGAATTTTGAGAGAAATAATTGATTTGAACTGTGAATTCAGGAATGTTTAATTAAAATTTACATATTTTGAAATTATGCAAAATGTACTAGTATAAGTCACAATTGTTATATAAAGTAACCATATTGCCTCTTGATATATACTGACCAGCTTTCCAAACTAACCAACACTGTTTTCATCTGTGTTGAAATAGGTAAATTTATGCCATCAATAGGATCTGTGAGTAACAAAGAAATCTTGTCGAATGTTAGCTCTTTACATCCTGGTAATCACGGTCATTCCCAATCTCTACATTGAAATATATATTTATTTCATTTTTAACCTGAAAACAGAATTTTGTTTGTATAAATTAATGCTTCTCCAAGATTTTACTTTTGTTTCTGTTAGAGAACCAAAATAGAAACATGTGTCTTTTCAGATTCCTACTTCTATATTCTTTTCATCCTTCAATTTAGGATTGATGCCTAAAAGTAGCATTAATGGTTAAATACTTGTCCTTTGGTTTATTATCTTCCTAATTATTGTTACTTTATCTTATCTTTTACATTAACTTTTATAGATTGATTATTTGGTTCACGTAAATATCGTTTTCATATGATGGTGATTTGTAATGTATTGATTAATACAGGTATTCGTCTTCTTCGTGGCTTTCCAGTCCTTATTTTTTAGACTATCTTTCTTCTTTTCTTTGAAATAGTTCACACTTGCAATTATCAAAGGTAACTATTGTGTTTAATGTGTTAGTTTTACTCTTCAATTAGGACTTGAAATTATGAAAAAAGAAAATATTTTCATGCCTATATATCTTCTACATAGTGAAGAATTGGCTTTTGTTTTTTGACTTCATGTGCTTGGATGCTTATCCTTGAGTATTGTGTGTCATTGGAAGTGAATGATTGATCTTGGATGTATTTATACGCCTAAGCACCATAACTTATCCATATTTTAGCTAAGTTTAGAGAACAAAGTGCCTAGTTTCTTATGTTTTTACTCTACTTCTATGTAATTGAGCTAACCAATGTGATTAGCATTATTTCAGGTATTAATGAAGTAGATGAAGATATAATGGGACTATGGAATGTGGATGGAATATGACACAAGAGAGAGTAGCAGTCTGGACCAAATGTGGCGCCTAGAAACTATGTTCAAGACTAGTTTGTCATTTATAATTAGTTCAGGGACTTAGAAGGCAATTATGAGAGAAAAGATTATTAAAAGGCTTAATGCTGAATTTTTAGTCATAATTGAATTATTCTGTATTATTTTGAGAGAGGAGAGTGGTGGCTTAGCCTGGAGAGAGAGAAAAATATTTTCTCTCTTGTTTTCACTATTTGCACACCAAGATCATCTTCTAGTTTTTGGTATGATGAATATACTTATGATGCTTTTTGTTTTACCCATGAGTAGCTAAGTTTATTAGTTAGGGTTACGGAAGCCTTGTAGCATATAATCTATTACTTTGGGTTTTTGAATTCATTATGCATTTATTTGTTTACATCATACTCTCTTCGCTTATCTTGAATTCTCGTGGTTGCAAATATTGAGGATATGCCTTAAAACACAACTTGTTCGAAAGAAAGGTTGATGCTCGAAAAAGAGAGTTATGACAATAAAATAGGATTTCCAACCTCTATTTCATACGTTAATGCCTTAACCGGATTAACTACTTGGAGATTTTGTATTGTTTTTGGTAAACTCTTTTGATTCGAGAGAACTAAAGTGAATTAGTCCTTGATGGTTGAGAAACTCTAGGATTATGTTATTAAATATAATATGTTTCTCTGTAAGCACGATGCATATATGAATTCGTAAAGCCCATAGTTAAAAAGTATTGAGAACTACAAGGTGGACATAACCCTAGCTTGCTATTTATCTGAATTTGAATACTACTACACATATTTTATCTTGTAAACTGAAACCATTAATTTGTGAACTAAATCAAATCCCCCTATTTATTTTACGAAAATGAATGATTAAAAGTCAACTAATCTGCACACAACTTAATTAGCACCATATTCCCTGTGGGATTCGACCCCAACCTAGTTGGGTTATATATTTGACAATGACCACTTACTCTCTCATAAAAGAGGTGTAATTTGAGCGTATCAAATTTTGGCACCGTTGCTGGGGAATACGGTTGTCGATTGAGTTTATGTGTGTTAATTGACTGTTAGTCAAGTTTGTTAATTTTATATTTATTTGTTGTTTTTGTTTGTTATAGGCTCATTGTTGTTTATGCCACGAACCAGAAGTTCAGGAGAACCATTATTACCTTTCAATCCTGAACCTCATCTCATTGAAAGAATGGCTAACCAACAAGAAGCTGAAAGATTATCCACTTTAGTTAATGCTCAATTAAATCTACAGAATGTAGATAACCCAGGTCGGGTACCTAATATAGATGAAGAGGACCTGGGAGATAATTATTTAATTGACCCGGCTAATAGGAGGCGTGCAACAGGGGTAGTTGCACCTGTAAATTGAAATCGTCCATTCAGAGGAAGACCAGACCGCCAAGATGCACAGTTTGTGTTGACAATAATGAGGACGATTTAGATAGAACTGGATC
This sequence comes from Capsicum pubescens, assembly GCA_030864215.1. Lineage (NCBI taxonomy): Eukaryota > Viridiplantae > Streptophyta > Magnoliopsida > Solanales > Solanaceae > Capsicum > Capsicum pubescens. The sequence continues at coordinate 253,591,404 of CM061549.1, forward strand.
TACATGGGAAATCATTCTACCACCACTAGCTCCTGGGGTAAAATTTAACACCACCAGTACTATGATCCAGCTACTGAATCTGAAAGGACTCTTTGGTGGATTACCTGGTGATGATCCAAATTGACATTTGATGAATTTCATCAGTATTTGTAAGTCATTTGATAATCCTGGAGTGGGACAAAATGCTATTAATTTAAGATTGTTTCCACTGTCTCTATCTGGAGAAGCAACTATGTGGTTGAAAGAGCTGACTCCTGATTCTATAATAAACTAGAGGCAATTGAAAGGAGCTTTCCTAGAAAGGTTCTTTCTGCCCTCCAGAATGTTATAGTTGAGGGATGAGATCAGCAACTTTAGGCAATTGTCTAATGAAGCTTTGCATGAGACTTGGGAGAGATTTAAAAAGAAGTTGACTCAATGCCCAAACCATAAGATGACTGATGAACACTTGATGGAAATATTCTACAGAGCATTGAACTCCCTTACAAAGCCAATAGTGGATAATGCTACAGGGGGAGCTTTTATGGAGCTCGCCTTTACTGAGGTTGCGGACATGTTAGAAAGAATGACTAAGACAAGTAGAGCTTGGCATACCAAAGATTTTGTGGTAGCAATTAATACTGGGTCTAGTGTAATATCAACAGAGCAGCGTAGGAGAGAAGAGAAACGTGATCAGTATATGGCTCACATAAAAACCCAGATGGATTTGCTCATGAAACATTTACTATCAGGTAATGTAGAAAAGGTAAAAGCTCTGGGGTCCTACGAGAAGGGAGCTGAATCAAACACCTAGGAAGAGGCTAACTACTTGCATAACCAGGGGGTTTCCGGACCGGTGGTCAAGGAAACTAAGGTTGGAACCATCAAGGAGATTGGAAGAATAAAAGTGACAGTAGTAGACTGTATGTACCTCCTGGAAGCCGTGATAATGCTGGCAACAATTTAGGAAAAATGTCCATGGAGGACATGATAGAGAAACTATTAAAGGGAGTTGAAACGACCAATTCTGGGCTGACTACTATGAAGAGTGACATATCTTCCATAAGTCAACTAGTAAATTTGCACTCAATTGATATTAAACAACTGGAGCAACAGATGAGCCAATTATCCAAAGCATTCAACCAAAGACAGAATGGGACTCTACCAAGTGATACAATTCAAGATCCTAGGATTGATGGATCGTGTATGGCCATTACCACTAGGATAGGTAAGATGTTATCTAGTCCAGGTTTGGGAGCATCCTCTTATACTGATGAGGTCGAAATAGATTGGGAGATGGTTGAGGAATCTCCAGTGGTGCTTGTGAAGTTGGAAGGTTCAGAAAAGAAGAGTGCAGAAATGGAACAACCACCTAAGCAGAAGTATGTTAGTGATGTGGAACAAGGCATAAGAAAAGAGGTAGAAGTTGTTCCAACTGAAATCCCAAGGCCACCACCCTCATTTCTACAATGATTAAAAAAGAAAGAAGATGATGGCAAGTTTAGCAAATTCATGGCTATGTTGAAGCAGTTAACAGTGAATGTACCCTTAGTTGAAGCACTGGAACAGATGCCCGGGTATGCTAGGTTTATGAAAGACTTGTTGACGAAGAAAAGGACAGTGAGCTATGAAACGGTAGACAATCTTCATCATTATAGTGCTATTTCTACAAGATCTATTGTCCAGAAGAAAGCTGATCCGGGAGCATTTACTTTTCCATGTACGATTGGATTGCTAAAGTTTGAAAAATCCCTTTGTGATCTTGGGGAAAGTATAAATCTTATGCCATTAACGGTTTTCAAGAAACTGGGTTTAGGAGATCCTACGCCAACCAATATGCGGCTTATAATGGCGGATAGAACGGTAAAAAAGCCGATTGGGATTCTACATGATGTACTTGTAAAAGTTGCAGATTTTATATTTCCTGCCGACTTTGTAATTCTTGATTACGAAGTGGACTTTGAAGTACCCATAATTTTGGGTAGGTTGTTCTTAGCAACTGGGAGAGTGTTAGTTGACATAGAGATGAATGAGCTAAAATTTAGGCTCAACGAAAAGAAGTTAGTTTTGAAGTATGTCGGTCTATGAAACAACAAAAGAAGATGAGTGTCTTCTCGATTGTTGATGTATTCTATGAAGATGAGCGAGATGTACCAGATAAGGATAGGTCTGCTGCGGAGACCATAGCTGGTTTGGTTGAACATACAAGCAAGGATGTAAATGACTTCAAAGTGGTTGGACTAGGAATAAAGCATTGTCTTGATCCAATAAATGAGGTACAAATGGTATTATCGATGTATCTTGAAGAAGTCTGAGTAGTCAAGATAATCAAGTTGTGTCGCGATGTTAAATCAGGCACTGTATGGGAGGCAACCCATGATTTTATTTTCATTTTATCATGTTAAATAAAAATACAAAAATAAGAGTCGAGCCACGACCGAAACTACGACGCTTGGTGGGAGGCAATCCATCCTTCTAATCATTTTTGTTGTTTTTGATTAAGTGTAGATGCATGAAGTACTAAGGAGGAGATTAGTACAAAAATTGGTTTGGAATTGAGCCATGTCAATGGTGGTAAGTTTAGAAGTGATGGAAACATTCCAGATAAGTTGGAGTGGTCAACTGTGTAAGGCTTAAGTATGATTCATGTTAGAGTCGTGCCCCGATTTATGTTAATTCAACCCAAAAAGTTTTGCGGTGCGAATTTATTTTGTGACTTTCAACGAGGTCTGTGGTGGTAGCGTAGGGATCGGGTCGATAGGCCTAATCCCAAAGCCCACCACTGACCTCGATGGGGGTGCAGGGGCGAAGCCCCCGTGGTACAGACCTTTCTCAATGCTCTATATGAAGAATGGGGTACATGGCGTCTAAGTTTAAGTATACTACAAGGTGTGTGGTGCCCAAGATTACATAGGCCATGGCAAAGGCGTCGCCTAAGACATATCCTAAGATCACCCTCACTTATGCTATAACTTATGCGTCACACACTTTAACTTTGGCGATGGCTTGTGCATCCCACACCCAACCGCACACCCTCACTGTTTCACTTGTGCGATAACCAATGCGACGCACAACCTAATCTATGCGATACCTTGTGCGACGCACACTTAAACATTTGCCTTCTCTTGTGCGTCACATATCCTTCCCAATTTAGCTTAGTACCCGACATCTAATTGGGTCAATACGATTCGAATTTCACCCTTTAATAGAATCCACACCCTAAATGCCCAGATTCATCCTTATTTCACCCTTAATCCGTACAATATTGAGCTCTCACCATTCTCTTTGTCCTTCACTAATCTTCCATCTTCAAGGTAAGTTTTACTTTCTTAATCCTTTGTTATTATGACTCTATTTTATAGCTAATTGATTTTTTAAGGATTACGAATTAAATTCTTGCCATGGAGATGTTGTGAAAGTGATGGTGTTTTGTATATTTTGATATGGTTGACAGTGTAGATCATGATTTTGTTAAAAAAGTGCTTCATTGAAATAGAATTGGGGGAATTGAAGTGAGTGAATTGTATTGTAACTAATGTTGATGCACCATGTCAAAGTGTATGTCGGTGAAGTCTGAGTACCCGACAACAACACTTAATTGGTTGATACTAACAAATTAAGTGTGGGGTGGTGACTTCACCAACCTCATCTTAATTATAGTTAGTTTCATTATGTGTGGCTGACGTGGATGATATAATAAACATAGGAAAAATGGCTCTGATGATGATCTCAATGCAGGTGGCATGGCTCCTAATGAGGATGAGGAGTACTACTAGCTAGGTTCTTTATCTTGTTATTTACACCGGGGACAGTGCTTAGCCTAAGTGTGGGGTGGCTGGTTACTTAGCTACTTGTTTTGTAAGAAAATAGTACCTTCTCCTTAGCATTCTTCTGTGATAGGATTAGTTATTTTGTTTATTTTGTTTCTTGTTAGATGTTTATTCTATTTAGTCATAATTAGGTGCTTTTCTTGATGATGGATGGATGACGACCGTCTTAAGAGAAAATTAGTCATTTAATTAAATGTAACTATTCTTGTGGATCACATGACATTATAACATAAGTATGTGATGAATCATTACGTTTGAAACACCTAGGCTCTAGTTGTGACTCTTGTTGTGATTGTTGGTTTTATTTGAATTCATATAATTGTTGGGTCGAGAATCTATAATGCTCCTAATTGAGTTGACCATGTGCCATAAGTGTGTAAGACTGTTGTATATTCCTTATTGCAACTGATGCTAGAACTTGCCTGGTGTGTTTGCAAAGCAAAATAAAGATTGTGAGTTTAGAAGATGATTTAGACATTCATTTTATAGCCATGGTTCATACCTTCTTTTGACCTACCTTTGTACATTATCTTAGCTATCCCCGTTGAGCCTTTAGCTTGTTTTTTTGTTAGCCTCATATGTAGCCTATTTCGTTTTTTAATAGACCGTAATTTGATCCAAAAGCTCCTAAGCGCTTTAATGTAAAATCAATTTGAGTTAGAAGTTTGACAATTAGAGGAAAAAGGTGAAATTGATGCCCCAAAGTCTAGTTATTGGCATGTGAAATTGATGTGGTTGGGAGTAGCAAAAATTGTTGAAAAAATTTCCAAATTTTATCCCGGACATGTTACAATGAACCTGTTTTGGCCCTGGTCCTTCTTGGACATTGTGTACCTTAACTAAGGAAAATCTCTTAAGTTGAGGGTGGCTATTATAGGGGTGCATAGCATGAAAAGGGTGAAAAAAATATATTTTTGAAAGGGTTGCATACTCCCACCATAGTGTTATTAATTGAGCTTAACGAGTTGGGTTGAGAAGCAAATCTGTGAAGATAGCAGAAGTGGAAATTAGTTGTTAGAGATTGGTCTTAATTGCATAATGTAGTGTATTAAAGCTCTTAGGAAAGATAGTCATTATTTCTGGCCAAAATAGTCCCTACCCATCCTTTAACCTGCATTACAACCCGTAAAAGACCTATTTGATCCTAATCTTAGCATTCTGATAGTAGTGGAGTATTACACTAAGGGAAAGCATATGGTCATCAGTTGTAATTTGAGAATTCTTTGTGAGAGTGAGCGCAACTTGATTCTTGTACCCATTTTGTTAGAAATTGCATGATTGTGAGTGATTATGGGTAACTTTCTTGTTGTGAGGGCACATGGTTGATGAAGGTTGGGTAATTTATATGATTTCTTTGCTTAAAAGGTATGGATGAAATTTTCAACTTAATGAGTCTATTCTTGAGGGTAGGTTGTCTCTAGTACTGATTCCTGAATCTACTTCTTGTTCATAATTGTTGTGTGAGCCTATTTGAGCATCTTGTCTTCCTTTGTGGGTGCTAAGGCTTGTGTAGTATGCATAAATGGATATGTTGTTCGAGGACGAACAAAGCTTTAAGTGTGGGATGGTGATCTTGGGTGTATTTATATGCCTAAGCACCATAACTTATCCATATTTTAGCTAAGTTTAGAGAACAAAGTGCCTAGTTTCTTATGTTTTTACTCTACTTCTATGTAATTGAGCTAACCGATGTGATTAGTATGATTTCAGGTATTAATGAAGTAGATGAATACATAATGGGACTATGGAATGTGGATGGCATATGACACAAGAGAGAGTAGTAGTCTGGACCAAATGTGGTGCCTAGAAACTAGGTCCAAGATTAGTTTGTCATTTATAATTAGTTCAGGGACTTAAAAGGCAATTATGAGAGAAAAGATTATTAAAAGGCTTAATGCTGAATTTTTAGTCATAATTGAATTAGTCTGTATTATTTTGACAAAGGAGAGTGGCGGCTTAGCCTGGAGAGAGAGAAAAATATTTTCTCTCTTGTTTTCACTATTTGCACACCAAGATCATCTTCTAGTTTTTGGTATGATGAATATACTTATGATGTTTTTCGTTTTACCCATGAGTAGCTAAGTTTATTAGTTAGGGTTATGGAAGCCTTGTAGCATACAATCTACTACTTTGGGTTTTTGAATTCATTATGCATTGATTTGTTTACATCATACTCTCTTTGCTTATCTTGAATTCTCGTGGTTGCCAACATAGAGGATATGCCTTAAAACACAACTTGCTCGAAAGAAAGATTGATTTTTGAAAAAGAGATTAATGACAAGAAAATAGGATTTCCAACCCCTATTTCATACGTTAATGCCTTAACCGGATTAACTACTTGAAGATTTTGTATCGTTTTTGGTAAACTCTTTTGATTCGAGAGAACTAAAGTGAATTAGTCCTTGATGGTTGAGAAACACTAGGATTATGTTATTAAATATAATATGTTTCTCTGTAAGCACGATGCATGTATGAATTCGTAAAGCCCATAGTTAAAAAGTATTGAGAACTACAAGGTGGACATAACCCTAGCTTGCTATTTCTCAGAATTCGAATACTCCTACACATATTTCATCTTCTTAAACTGAAACCATTAATTTGTGAACTGAATCAAATCTCCCTATTTATTTTACGAAAATGAATGATTAAAAGTCAACTAATCTGCACACAACTTAATTAGCACCATATTCCCTGTAGGATTAGATCCCAACCTAGTTGGGTTATATATTTGACAATGATCGCTTACTCTCTCGTAAGAGAGGTGTAATTTGGGCGTATCACTGGTTTGCACCTATTTATATCTGTTTAATATTTATTATTCCTTACTTGGTTCTTGCTTGTTTTCTTGGTTTGATCTCAAAAAACACACTAAAAGTGTAGTGTGTGAAGTCATTTTAGCTCATTTTTTTACTTAGGTGTTGCTGGTTTTCTTGATTTGAGGTCAGAAATAACTTTTCAGTGTAGTGTGTGTATTCATTTTAGCTTATTTCTTGACTTTGGTCTTGTTTTCTTGATTTGAGATCAAAAAACAAACTGAAAGTGTAGTATTTGAAGTCATTTTAGCTCATTTATTGACTTGGTTGTTGCTAGTCTTCTTGATTTGAGATCTGAAACACACTAAAAGTGTAGTGTGTGTAGTGTGGCTAGCTAGCTACTTTCTTAACTACAATGGCAGTTGTTGTGCAATTTAGGGGAGTTTCTATTGTTGTTTTCATATCGTGGGGTTATTTTATTTCATTGTCTTGTACTGATGTTAGGCTATCTATTTCACATTAGAACTGATCCTCTACATTGTCTTGTAATTTTCTTTTACACAAAATGTTTGTAATAGGGATAGTGTCGATCAGAATATTTGGTTTAGAAAGTGTATGTTTACATAGTTGTAGCTCATTTCTGTGTCTGATTATGCATATTTTGAAAGCAGTATTTGTTGTTCGCTGCAAGTAAACTCTTACTCTATAGTGTCTTCTTCAAATAAATGATTAGCCTGCTCAAAGTAATATGATTATAGGTAACTAGAGAGTCAATCAAATGCTATTGGGGCTAGAGTAGCCACACTATTTTTTTTTTTTAGAAAACCAAGTGTATATACTGTTGGGGTTGGAGTAGGCACAACACATTACCTATCAGGTTGAGTGGTCAAATTCGATAGGCTCATGGCCATAGTCCAAAACCTCTAGAAAACCAAAATTCTTTCTTACAAACTTTACATCTCAACCCTCCATTATGGGATATTTGGGTTTGTCTGCGTTGACATAATGTTTGTTCTTGAACTGGGGTTTTGTTAATTCTTGACTTTGTTTAATTCTATAGATGTTTTGTTGAAATGTGGTTCTTTTTTTTCTTGTTTATGGTTTTGGCTTTTGTGTTACATCTTATGTTTGACTGTAATGTAGCTTATGTACCTTAGATGTTTTTCTTGTTTAAGGTTTTTTAGTTCCTTAGATATTTTGAGTTTTTTTAGTTCTTTGGATGTTTGTTTCAAACAGTGTATGATTGAAATTTGGCTTTTTTTTGTTTTGCTTCCTTAAATTTTGGTTGTAGGTGGTTCTCTAATTTTGGAACATTCCTATAACCCTTAGTTTAATGAATAACCTTTGAGCTTAAAGATTCCAATTTTGCATCCTTGAACTTCTAATAATCTGTGAAGTTTGTAGAGTTCATAAAAATGAGTGAATCCAAAACAAAAGTTTCAGTTAACAACCCCATTTTTATTCAAGAAACTTTCTCAATTTTAAATAATATGTGAAGTTGAAGTATGTGAAACTTTGTTATCATTACCTCATTACTCCTAGAATGTACCTATTTTTATCCCCTTTAGGTATTTTCCTTGCTACTTAAATCTCTAGTTTGGATCATTTTGGATCAAGATAGTGAAAAGATTAATTCTTTTAACTTTGAGCTTTTTCGGGTGAATGTTCGATTATTTTTTGTTGAGTGTGTGGTGTTGCGGCAGGTTTGTTGTGGTTTTCAGGTGAAAATCTTAAAATGACGAGGCTTTGAGCTACTTGTCATTTATGGTTGTTTGATTATTCTGATTTTTTGAGTATTTGTGTATTGTGGCTGCGAGCTAGCTGTGATTTGTGGTTAAGATTCTTTGAAAAGAGAATTTAAGTTGCTTTTTCAATAGAGTGTTGAAAACTTTTTGGTTACTTATGTGTTTGCGGCTGCAGGTTAAAGCTATGATTAAAGAGAGAGTGCAAGGGGTGTTCTACGATCTCTTCCTGCAGCATAATGAATTCAGTGTGTTTACCTATTTGAGTGGTCATAGTACTTTCAAATTCTAGTTACAATAACTTTTTTGTCCTTTTGCTTCTTTAATTAGTTTGCGCATGAGTGGTCATAGTACTCTCACAACTAAACCAAGTTCTAGTTCTGGAAACTGGTCTCGAAAGTTATATAAAACATTTAATTGATCAATTTTTTGATATGTTTATTTCTTTCGAGTGTTAAAGAGCGAGTGTTGGAAACTTAATGGTCGGGAATGTGCTCCAGTTTTCTGTTTTGTCTTGAAATGTTTGGAAGTACTATTTCAAGACTTAATGTTATTTTGGATGGTTACTATTTTGACTAAGCTTGTTGTTGGACTGTTTTGGATGGTTACTGTTGTTATTGTTGGACTGATTTACTGAGGTCGTTGTTGGACTGATTTACTGTTGTTGTTGGACTAATTTACTATTGTTGTTGTTGATATATTCTGACCAGACTGTTTTGTTTTTCTTATTGTTGTAGGTGATCATGACATATAAGATGGTGGGAACGAAATTGATGAACTATACCTAACCTAAGAGATCGATCACATTGGCTTTATGTTATGCTAGCTATTGAAAAATTCGACCAAGTTTAAAACATCTTTTATTTTTGAACATTCAAAACTTTTTCAAGTATGTTTTGCTTTTATTGAATGGTCAAAAAATATTTGATTTCTTGTTTGTCATTTTGGGAATTAATAGTTACTACTCTCTCCGTTTCAAAAAGAATGACCTAGTTTGACTTTGCACGAAGTTTAAGAAAATAAAGAAGACTTTTGAATCTTGTGGTCTTAAATTAAAGATATGTCAAATATATCAAAATACCCTTCAATCTTGTGATCTTAAATATGCCACATGAAAAGTTAGAATTAAAAAGTTGCTAAAAAAGGAAAGGGGTCATTCTTTTTGAAACGGACTAAAATAGAAAGTAGGTCATTCTTTTTTAAATGGAGGGAGTAGTACTTTTGATAACTAATATGTACATTTTATGTGTTATGCTAGCTTTATAAAACCATTGCAATAGCATAATATAATATTGTTGAATAGTTTAATAATAACTGTCCTAATACCCTAAAATAACTGTCTCAATAGCCTAAAAAAACCATTCCTGTAGCCTATGTTTAACTATCGCAATACAAAAAATAATCATCCTATAAAGATTATAGGATGGTTTATAGTCGTCCTAACAGATAAACTACCATCGCAATAGCATAAAACCATCCTAATACCTGTTATAAGGACGGCTCATGTTATGATATACATAACTATCGCCATAGCATATAGCATATACATAACCATCACAATACGTTATATAGGGACGGTAGGTAGCCGTCCCAACATAATATGAACCCTGGCCATAGCATATACATAACCGTCCCAATATATTATATAGGAACAGTTGGTAGCTATCCCAACATAATATGAACCATCATGTAATACTCCGTATTATACTTAGCTTAGTTCAGCTCCTAGTTGCATGCATAAGAGGCTTAAAGCCTGAAAATTCTACTAAGTGTTGGGGACTTAGTCTTATTTTTTTCCTCCTAACTTTGAGGACTTTTAAATTGGTCTTCCCAACTCCGAGATGTAGTATTTTGAGTTAATTCATGTTTAGAGGTGTAAGGAGCATGTCTCAGAGAATTTTTGGATTTTTTGGACGAGGATTGGGTCGTGTTTGGATTTTAATTCCAGCAGCTCACCGCAATATCATCGCGGTCCATATAGCGATGAACTCCTCATTGCATTGCGGTGACCCATTAAACTGCGTTTCAGTTACGAATTTAATATCCTGAGGGGCAGTTATGTCTTTTTCCATCGAATCAATTCATAAAAACACAAATTAACATATCTGTTAGGGCATTATTTGCCCATCTTCTCTAATTTTTTCTCAAAGAAAACTGTTCTCTTTCCCCAAGATCATCAATCCATTCCTTCCTCTCCAAGGAAACCATAAATTCAAGCTTCCAAAATCCAAGAACCTTCAAGAAAGCTTCAAGATTGGTATTCTTCTTTCAAGCTTAAGGGTTTAATGTATGTGTGATATTCATCCATGGTCCCTTTTCACCCATGGAGTCCAAAAATCCATTTATTTTGTTTTTGATGATGAATTTTACATGATTATGATGAATTATCTCTATGAATCTCTTATGAATTTTGATTTATGGATTGTGTTTACAAGTGTTTTGATGGAATGAGTCTTTACACGTTTAAATGATGAATTTTTCTTGTTACATCCCTAACTCATGGTTTTAGTATTGTAATTATGTTATTATCACATGATTTACTTATTCCCATGTTTAAGTTCATGATACTCATATGTTTGATGAAATGCCTAAGTGTTGGATTTTGAACAATGATTCCCTACTATGGTTTCAAAGATTTTATATGTCCATATCGTTATTTCCATTCAATGTTGAAGGGTTATGAACACCCATACTTATCTGTTTACATAATTTCAGTATCTTCAGAATGAATTCAGATATACCATGAGCATTATCATTCAGTTAGTTGTTATGATTAGTTGTTTGTTCAGTTAATCTTAGTTCAGTCCAGAAATCTATGTCATTTTAGTTGGGATTAGGATTTAGCATGGAGTGACTGCATGGATGAAGGCTTCCCTATCAGTTAGGTAGAGCCATTAGTAGCAATCCTATATTCCAAAACTACGTAGCCAGCGTAGGATATAAGGAGTCACCCATCAGTTAGGTTTGACTTCCTCTTAGGGGTCACCCGTTAGTTAGGCTTGACACCCTGGTCCTTCATGACATCATATTAGTGGATCCCCACAGCCAGTGTTAGTACTCGTGGCAAGGTACTGACACCCTTCCTACTGGGGTACAGGTTGGACCCCAATTAGCTCAGATTGGATCATGTTGGTTAGATGATACCTCCCACAATCTCAGTACAATATTTAATATAGAACTCAGTTCAAATTTTCTTGACCATAGCATACAGACTTTCAATTATTCAGTTATCAGATTTTAGTAATTCATTTTACAAATTATTTCAGAAACATTAGATACTTGGTCTTGCATTCTCAATATTTTTAGTTTTTAGGCATGCATACTCAGTTATCTCATGCTATTCATCCAGTCATTATTTCATGCATAGTTAACCCTTGCATTATGGCCTACCTCATCTCATATACCAGTATATTTAAAGTACTGTCCACATACTTTTCTTCGCGCTATGATGTCTTATATCATAGGTTCAGATGCACAGTTTTCTGACCGCACTTAGACAGTTCAGCTTATCAGCAGCAGCAGTTGTGATAAATCTTTATCTATTGAGGACATAATTGTTTCATTTTAGTTTATCTCAGTAGTTTAGTATTTCTATTTAGTCAGAGTTAGTTGGGGGTTTGTCCCATCAACTCCCCAATCAGTCAGTTAGAGGCTTTTCAGACATTCAGACAGTTAGTCGATTTATCAGTCTTCTTAGTATGTCTTTATACGTTTTAGATCTATGATTTAATTCTATTTTAGGATTTAAAACCTTATGTCATTATCAATTTTTTTCCACATATGTTGTTTATTATCAGTTTACTCAGTGCTCACAGCAAGTACCAGCTCATGGGTTAACTTGTGGTCTTTTGTGACTATAAGCACCGTTGTTGCGACTAGGGAGGTGTCCTAGGGGTCATGACAAAAATTGGTGTTAGATCCAGGTTTTACAGTGTCCTAGGAAGTCTGAAAAGCTGCATTGAGCAGAGTCTTGTGCATGGGTGTGAAGCGCGCCACCCTTATGGACAAGAAGCTATAGGATGTTTTAGGAAAAGTTTCCCTTCTTTCAGTATTCATGTCATGCAAATAAGTATGAGGTCTATTTAAAACTCTTTTTCTGACTCATTCTTCCTTCCATTTACGAATAATGCCTCCCTAGAGAAATAACAAAAGAAGAAATAAAATCAGTGCATACCTCCTCCTGTTCAGGAAGATCCCCTAAATGAGCATGTCTCTCACGCCGAGTTTAGAGCTGCCTTCACTACCTTAGATTATTCAGTAGATGCTCCTAACAATCAACAGGCTGTTGCCCCAACCAACCCAGTGACTAATACAACTGCAGTTAGGAGTTGAGATTTCACTCGAATGAATCCCCATTTATTTTCGGGATTTAAGTTTGAGGAGGATCCACATGAGTTTCATGATATGGTTTAGAAAGTGATAGATATCATGGGTGTCACTTCGAGTTAGAATGTAGAGTTGGCTGCATACCAGTTACAGGATGTAGGTCACACCTGATTTAAGCCGTGGAAGGAGGACCATGGTAATGAGGCAGGGCCTGTAGAGTGGGAGGAATTTGCTACAACCTTTGTAGACAAGTTCTTTCCTTTAAATATGAGAGAAGCTAAGCTGATGGAGTTTATTAATTTGAAACAAGGTAGTATGAGTGTGAAGGAATACTCGTTTAAGTTTTCTCAGTTGGTGAGGTATGCTCTTTCGATGGTGGCTGATAATAGTTCTAGAATGAGTAAGTTTGTTTTTGGTGTAGCTAATAGTGTGGTCAAGGAGTGTAGGATTGCTATGTTGATGAAAGAGATGGACCTATCAAGGCTTATAGTTCATGCTTAGCAGATTGAGGAACAAAAGCTTAGGGAAAAAGAGAGAGAGAATAAGAGGGCCAAAATAGGTAGCTTTAACTTTTCTCACCCGAGGTCAGAGGGTGGTAACCGCTCTCCGTTCTATCATAAATTCTAAACCCCAGCTCCGTCTTCAGCTAGTGTGCTAGTGTCAAAGCTCAGGAATAACAGTCGGGATAAAGCGCCAGGCTCTAAATTCCAAGGTAGTGTGAACAGTTGTCGTACTAATCTGCTTTGCGGAAAATATGGTAGGAATCATCAGGGTGTGTGTATGGATGGTAGTGATGTGTGTTTTGGATATGGAAATCCAGGACACAGGATCTGAGAGAGTATGGTGGTGGCAGAGAGGGGTAGAATTGATCGGCAACAGGGCCATAATACTTCTTTAGTAGCACCCACAAGTCGCCTGACTCAGCAGGGCGCCACTTTTAGTGCCACTAGTGGACAGTGCCAAAACAGGTTGTATGCACTTTAGTCCCGACCGAATCAGGAAAATTCTCCTTATATGGTTACCGGTATGTTATAGGTCTTTCATCTTCATGTTTATGCTTTGCTAGACCCCGGGGCCTCACTTTTATTTGTAACCCCTATATAGTTGTTGATTTCTATATCAGTCCCAAAATATTAGTAGAGTCTTTCTCAGTGTCTACCTTAGTGGGTAAATCTATCATAGCCAGACTGGTGTACAGAAACTGCCCGATTACATTATCTTAGAAAATTAATTCAATAGATCTTGTAGAACTAGAGATGACTGATTTTGATGTCATTCTCGGTATGGATTGGCTCCACTCATGCTATGCTTCAGTTGACTGTAGAAATAGAGTCTTTTAGTTTCAGTTTCCCGATGAACCAGTTATTGAATGGAGGGGTAGTACATCAGCTCTTAGGGGTCAAATTGTGTCATATCTTAGAGTGAGAAAGATGATATCTAAGGGGTGTGTTTACCATCTTGTTCGATTCAATGAATCCAATTCTGCGACTCCCAGTCTCGAGTCAGTTCTAATAGTACGAGAATTTCTAGATGTGTTCCCTGAAGATCTCCTTGGAGTCCTTTACAAAAGGGAAATTGACTTCAAAATAAATCTCCTTCTAGATACCTAGCCTACCTCTATTCTTCCCTACAGAATGGCTCCAGCCGAGCTTAGGGAATTGAAAAAAAAGTTGAAAAACCTCTTATATAAGGGATTCACCAGGCTTGGTGTTTCCCCATGGGGCACTCTAGTTCTTTTCGTGCATAAGAAATACGGTTCTCTCTGAATGTGCATCAATTACCGTTAGTTAAATAAAGTCACAATCAAGAATAAATACCCATTCCCCAGGATTGATGGCTTGTTCGACCAACTTCAGGGTGACAATTATTTCTCTGTGATAGACCTTAAATCTAGCTATCATCAATTCAGAGTCAGAGAATGTGACTTTTCAAAGACAGCCTTCAGAACCCGATATGATCACTTTGAGTTTCTAGTTATGTCTTTTGGACTAACAAATGCCCCATCAAATTTCATGGACTTGATGAAAAGAGTGTTCAAGTAGTACTTGGACATGTTTATCATCGTCTTTATTGATGATATTCTTGTGTACTCCCGTAGTGAAAATAATCATGACGACCATCTTAAAATCTTATTATAAACTCTTAGAGCCTATCAATTATTCACCAAATTTAGTAAGTGCAAGTTTTGGCTAAGATTAGTAGCTTTCCTTAGCCATATCATTTTTGGTGATGGAATTAGAGTTAACCCTCAAAAGATCGAAGCAGCAAGAAACTGGACCAGACCCATCTCTCCATCAGATATCAGGAGTTTATTGGGTTTGGCTAGCTATTATAGATGGTTTGTTGAAGGGTTTTCATATATTTCATACCTCATGTCTCAATTGACTCATAAGAAAGTCAAATTTCAGTGGTTAGATTCTTGTGAAAAGAGTTTTCAGGAGTTGAAGATTCGATTCACCTCAGCCCCAGTCTTGACTTTGCCAGATGGCTCAGATAGGTTTGTTGTTTACTGTGATGCTTCCAGAGTTGGTCTTGGTTGTGTGTTGATGAAGAGAGGTAAGGTCATACATATCTTATGTCTCTACATAGCTTAAGACCCATAAAAAGAATTACCCTACCCATGACCTTGAGTCGACAGTAGTTGTTTTTGCCTTAAAAATTTGAAGGCATTATCTTTATGGGGTTCATGTTGATGTGTTCACGAATCACACAAGTTTTCATTATGTGTTTTCACAGAAATATTTAAATCTTCATTAGAGAAGGTGGTTAGAATTGTTAAAAAATTATGATATGAGTGTGTTGTATCATCCGAGAAAGGCCAATGTAGTGGCAGACGCCCTTAGTAGGTTGTCTATAGGTAGTTTTGTTCATGTTGACAATGATAAAACGAGGTTAGTTTAAAAGGTTCAGCTTTCTAGATTAGGTGTCCAGTTGGTTGTTTTAGTTGAAGGTAGTGTTTGGGTTTAGAATAGCTCAGAATTTTCTTTGGTTACCGAAGTGAAGGAGAAGCAAGATAGGGATTATAGTTTAGTTAAGTTGAAAAAATCAGTTAGAGATCAGAAAGTAGAGGTTTTCTCCCAAGGGGGAGATGGTGTGTTGCTTTGTCAGGGTAGGATGTGTGTGCCATGTTTTGAAGATTTGAGATAGTGGATTTTAGCAGAAGTGACAATGCGCGTTATTCTATACATCCAGGAGCCATTAAGATATATCGTGGTTTGCAGGAAATCTATTGGTAGAGTGGTATGAAGAGGTGTATTGCATAGTTTATAGCTAAGTGTTCTAATTATCAGCAGGTTAAGGTTGACCACCTGAGGCCTATAGCACATTATAAGAGTTTAGCATTCCCACTTGGAAGTGGGAAGTGGTGAACATGGATTTTATGATGGGTTTGCCTCGTACGCGTCGTCATTATGATTTGATAGGGGTCATTATAGACAGAATGACTAAATCAACATATTTCTTACTAGTTTATACTTCGTACTCAATTGAGGATTACGCCAAGCTCTATATTAGTGAGTTGGTTAGGTTTCACGAAGTTTTGGTGTCTATTATTTCCGATAAAGGTACTCAGTTTACCTCTCACTTTTGGAGAACTTTTCAGAAGGGTCTTGGTACCCAAGTTTATCTCAGTACAACTTTTCATCCTTAGATAGACGGTCAGGTAGAGAGGACCATTCAAACCCTAGAGGACATATTGAGAGCATGATTTATTGATCTTAAAGGAAGTTGGTATGACCACTTGCCTTTGATTGAGTTTTCCTACAATAACAGTTATCACTCTAGTATTCAGATGGCTCCGTTTGAGGCTCTCTGTAGGAGAAGATGTAGATCTCCTATTGGTTAGTTTGAGGTAGGTGAGACTACTTTGATAGGACCAGATTCGGTGTTTATTGCAATTGAGAAGGTTCAGTTGATTAGGGAAAGGCTTAAAACATCCTAAAGCCGTCATAAATCCTATACAAATGTAAGGAGGAGAGATCTTGAGTTTGATATTAGTGATTTGGTGTATTTGAAAATCTCTCCCATGAAGGGAGTGGAGATATTTGGCAAGAAAGGGAAACTCATCCCTCGATATGTTGGCCCTTACTGAATCTTAAGTTATTTTGGGAAGGTAGATTATGAGCTTGAGTTGCCTGTAGATGTGGCATCAGTGCATCTAGTTTTCCATTTTTCCTTATTAAAGAAGTGTATTAGTGACCCAACCGTTGTAGTTCCGCTAGAAAGCACAGATGTTCAGGATAGTCTTTCTAACGAAGAAATCCCAATAGAGATCCTTGATTGTCAGATACAAAGACTAAGGAACAAAGAAGTTCCCTTAGTCAAAGTTCTTTGACATAATTAGTCTATTGAGGGAGCCACTTGGGAAACATAAGCCGATATGCGTACCAAGTACCCTCATCTTTTCTCCGCAAACTCAGACTTAGCTTAAGTTAACAATTCTTCTTTGATTGACTCTTTTACATTCTCAGTCCCAGCTATATAATCATTCTCATGTCTTTGCATGCATTCACGAATTTAGTTTAGTCATGTATCATGTTTCAGAATCAGTCATGTAATCATATTTTCAGTTTTGCATGTTCAGTATGTGATTTCAGTTTCCCCAGTATTCTCAACTTAATTAGTCTCATTCGAGGACGAATGTTCCCAAGGAGAAGATATTTGTAATATCTCGTATTATACTTAGCTTAGTTCAGCTCCTAGTTGCATGCATAAGAGGCTTAAATCCTGAAAATTTCACTAAGTGTTGGGAACTTAGTCTTATTTTTATCCTCTTAACTTTGAGGATTTTTAAATTGGTCTTCCAGACCCTGAAACTTAGGTTTTTGATTTAATTCATGTTCAGAGGTGTAAGGAGCATGTCTCGAGGAAGTTTTGGATTTTTTGGATGAGAATTGGGTCGTGTTTGGATTTCGATTCCAGCATCTCACCGCAATAGCATCACGTCGTGGTCCATATAATGATGGACTCCTCATCGCATCGCGGTGACCCATTAAACTGCGTTCCAGTTATGAATTTAATATCCTGATGGTCATTTATGTCTATTCCCATCAAATCAATTAATAAAAGCACGAATTATCACATCAGTTAGGCATTATTTGCCCATCTTCTCCAATGTACTCTCAAAGAAAACCCTACTCTTTCCCCTAGATCTTCAAATTCCATTCCTTCCTCTCTAACGAAACCAAGAATTCAAGCTTCCAAAGTCCAAGAACCTTCAAGAAAGCTTCAGGATTGGTATTCTTCTTTCAAACTTAAGGGTTTAAGGTATGTGTGATGTTTATCCATGAGCTCTTTTCACCCATAGAGTCCAAGAATCCATGTATTTATGTTTTAAATGATGAACTAATGTAACACCATCGCAGAGAACCATTCGATAGAGCTAATGTAACACCTTCATTTCTATCGGGTGCCTTAACCATCACCATATATCTATAGGGACGATTGTGGTATCTATGGAGATGATATATGAACCGTCGCCATAACCCCTTTCTCCAACAGTGAATCATGTCCACTTATAATACAGAGCTCCAATAACATCAACCCATGCTTTTATTTTTAACGCATAGGGCTCCAATTTTTAACCCATATTAATTTTTAATCATGGTAAGCAATAGTGGTATATGAAGATCGTGTGAAGAAGGAAGATCAAGATTATTTTGTCAGAAAATCAAGCCAAAAATGGGAGATTTGTTAGGGGTTTTGCCCTGACTTTCTTACCAAATTTAAGATTTATTCTTCTTGAAATGAAAATAAAAGTAATACCATATTAATTTTACTTTTCCTATAAGAAAAATATAAAAATCTTCCATATCTGGCAAACCTCTTTCTTGGAAGAAAGGTTTTGAACATCTATAAGTAGAAGACCCCATTCTCATACCATAACATAATAACATCCACAATGTAGCCCTTTAAGAGTTTTGTTTAGGGGGGAATTTTCTCTCAATAGGTTTTATATTTTTCCAATATTAGTTTTTTCATATGTAGGTCGTTTGACCAAATTATATTTATAATATCTTTTTAGTATGTTTTTATTTGTCATCCGATTTATCGTCTCAAATAGTTTGCAACTATTAGCTTTCACATGACGCCCTCTCGATTTTGAACCCAAAACAGACATCTTCTTTCTTTTATACTCTAAATAGGTTTTGAAGGCCTTCCACAAAGGTGTCAACTTCTCTATTATAGCGGCTACTTGGAAAGCCTCATTTACCGTCAAACCTACAACAAAGGTTATGTGATTATCAAGAACAACTTAATATATTCAAGCAAGGTATTCACTATGTTTATACCTTCTGTCAGGAGATCATGGATGATCACTTGCAATTCTTGGACTTGATAGACGACAATCTTACTGTCTATAATCTTAAATTTAAGAAATTTTGCAAAATGAACTTTTTAGTTCCAGCATCCTAAGTTTTATATTTTCATTTCAAAGCATCCCACAATTCTTTCAAGGTTTTCATATCGTCGTACACATTGTGCAGGTCATCTTTGAGACCACTCAGTATATAATTCTTACATAATAAGTTTGAGTGTTTTCATGCCCCCATTACAATAAAACGTTCCTTGTCGTGTGTCTCTTCGGACAATTATAAAATATTTTTAGAGATGAACCTTTGAAGTTTTGAGTCATCAAATAGAACATCTTTTACTGCCAACGTTTGAAATCCACACCCAAAATTTTTGAGTTTTTTCGCTAGTGCCATAGCAGGCGCAACACTCGTATGACTTATCGTAGCAACAATTGTTGCTGCTACACTTTCCATATCATCATTTGCATGACTTTCAACAGATACTTTTGCTTTTACAAAACGACGACGAATTTAGCATGTCAGAATACTAACTATATAGTTTTAAAAACTCTAAACACCAACTTGTTTCTAGTTTAACGATGAAATTTTACATTCTTCTAATCGTCAACCGAATGAACTTTAACTCGTGATGAAGTTTTTATATCTTCAAAACACTATTAATTTCAAACAGAGTATAAAGCTAAAAACTTTAATCTCGAGAAACACAAAAATACAGAGAGTTTAATGAATCAGTGAAGTTCTTATATTCTTCAAACTGAATTACCACACTAATTTCTCGGTGAAGTTTTTATATTCTTCCAACCAAGGGAGTATAAAATCACAAGACTTTAGTTTCCACAAAATCAAGCTCAATACATATTACAAAAGTACTTTCTTTATAAATGGTGAAAAAAAAATTCTTCCACCAAACAAGCACAAAAATAAATTCCTTAAAATTGTTACTTCCAAGTACAAAATCTGTATATTTCAATACGACTTCAAAACTAAGTTCAAAAACTATTTCAAGAACTACAATGAAGTTCCCACAACTTCAAATTAATAATCAAATGAAATATCAAAATAAAGTGTTTATCAACTTTAAGAAATAAAGATGAAGCAGAAAAGTTTAGAATCAAGTCCACCGACTTTATAGTGTGTCCTAAGGAATATATTTCCATCAAGTATCCGAGGTTAATGGAATCTTTCCTCACAGGATAATATGATTCACTTTCTGAAAATAATGGTACATCAAATTTTTAAAAACTTCGAACTCACTAAATGATTTGATGATCACACAAGAATTTTTAGAGGAAGAAGAAGATTGTTTTTCAACTCAAAATAATATCTTTACCTGAGAAAAAAATTCAGTTATTTATAGCTATCAAGATGTTGATTCATGAAGAGAAGCAATGGTTCAAAAAGGTGCACCCCTCGTAAAGGTGCAACTCTTTGGATAAGTCAAAACCATTGAAAAGGCCATAACCATTCAAATAAAAAAGGTGTCTATTCAAATTGCATTTTTTTTCTGACGTGTTTTCAAAAAAACACCTATTCATTTTTCATTCACACCCTTACAAACCTAACATAAAATAGGAGGAATTGTTAGAAATTTGGTGAGAAAGTGGAAAGAAGAAGAATATTGTTAAGTGGGTTTAAGATGGTGAAAAGCATGGGTATTTATAGAAGTTCTTGGTGGACACTTTCGATGATGAATTAAAAAGACGGATAATCATGAAAACAACTATTTTAGCTACACAACAATCAACAAAGTTCACAACAAAAATAAACATATTTTTAATCTCTATTTTAACAAATTTTAGCTAGTATGTACAGTGTTTACAAGTTATATATCGATTATATACTTATAGTACACTCATTATATGCTTATGATACATTGATCGGTTTACACCGGCATCGGCAACGACGACAAATAATTATGTTTGCGAGTGATCTAGAAAAAATGTGACTAATCTTGGCCGTCTGACTGAAAATGTTAAAAATTCACAAGTGAAAAAAAAGGGGATCTTTGTATATTTAAAAGTAAGGTGTCAAGTGGGTCGGGCTGGGTCAACCCGGAACCGGCCCATTAATTTTAATCAATTTGTGGGCTGGGTCGGTTCCGGGCCTGATTAAGTGGGCCGGGCTGGTTCCTGATCCAACAATATTTTTTTAAAAAACAATCCTAAATCGGCTCACTTAGCCCAACCCGGTCAAACCCACCTAAACCCGGTTAAAAATCCCGTCAAAATCGGTCAAAATACAAAAAAAAATTAGTTTTTTTCTAATATACACTATATATACCCACCTATATACATTTTAAAGAAGTTAAACAATATATATACACTATATATATAGTATATACTACATTAGAATTTAAAAAATATATACACATATACACAATTACACATATATACATAACATTCAATATATGACTATACGTACTACTTTAAATAAAACATATACTACAATATATATATATATATATATATATATATATATATATATATATATATATAGTTATATACTAATTTATAAAACATATACACATGTGAGATGTATACATTAAATATATACGTCTATAGAAGATATACACACACACACACACACACACATATATATATGTACTACTTTAAGTAAAACATATACTACAATATATATACACTACAATATTTATATATATAGTTATATACTAATTAATAAAACATATACACATGTATACATTAAATATATACGTCTATAGAATATATATACACATATATATATACCATTCAATATATGTACTACTTTAAATAAAACATATACTACAATATATATCCACTACAATATTTATATATATAGTTATATACTAATTTATAAAACATATACACATGTATACGTTAAATATATACGTCTATAGAAGATATATACACATATAAACATATCATTCAATATATACGTATTACTTTAAATAAAATATACTACAATGTATACACACACTATATATATAGTTATATAGTAATTTATAAAACATATACACATGTATACATTAAATATATACTATTTTAGAAAATATATACACATATATACACTATTTTAAATAAAACATATGCTACTTAATATAATAAATTAATAATAGTATAATACTTAATAGTAAATTAATAATATATTAAAACTAAAATTTTAATTTAAACTAGAAATTCAATTTAAATCATTAAATGAAAAAAATTACAAAGTAAGGACTAAGGAATGAATGAATGTTGAATTTTATTTATTGCAAAATGATCCAAAATTTATAATTTACATGAATGAAAAATCTATAACTTTTGCATCATTTTCTCCAACTCATTCATGTTAATATTAACGGGAACTTGCATAGGATAGTCAAAGTCAATGGGGGCAAAACCATGCATTGGACTTGATTCTGCTGAGTTCTCCCGTGAAGTCATAATTTCTTCAAGTCTCTGCTCGTCGTTTGGCTCCGCTTCCATTCCTTGATTTCTTCGTTCGGCTCTAATCCAATCTCTGAGGCAAACGAGAAAATTCATTGCATTGTTTCCCAATGAATGTCGGTTGTCTCCAAGTTGCTGTCGTCCTTGACTAAAAGCATTCTCCGATGCAACGGTTGACTTTGGAACATTCAAGATATCTCTAGCTAATCTTGAAAGCACAGGATATTGTGTTTCATTACTCCTCCACTAATCCAACACATTGATCCCTCGTCTGCGATCCTCTAACGGCGATCGAAGATAATACTTAAGCTCTTCCTGATAAGTTGATGTGTAAGCTCCCTCCTCGACATTGTTCCAACAATTTAAATCATAAAAGTGATCAGGAAAACCACTATGTGCCGGCCTTTTAGAAGATGATGACTCCTCGGGAGGATGAGGAGCGACAGTTGGAGTGATATTTGTAGGTACAGCTAAATCAACTAAATCAGCATAGAGATTATATAATTTATCTATGTATTCATTCGCATTACTCATAGCCGACCACAAATCAGGTTGTACTTGTTGAGAATCATTGTTAGTATTATCTCTAAATTAGAATAAATAAAAGTACTAAAGTGACACATAATATTATATTTCATACAAGGATTTAGCATAGCACCAATCAAGTAAATAGGAGGAATCGAAAAAAAATATTTTTTAAATTTTACAAACATAGCACCAACAACATCTTTGTAACCTTATTTATTTTTATATTCTTTGAGCAAACCAGAAATATAGGCTATATATGCCAAAATATTACAAACAGTAGGATAATAAGCACCAGAAAATTCAACCGTAGCTATATTTTTTTCAAAAACTTAACAAAATCATTAATTACAACTCAATCAGAATCATGTAACATGCAATCAGCAGAATCAACAAATGAACCACAATATTGGTTAAAAGATAGTGTAATAGGAACTCTATATTTATAAGAAGTTTTTAAAAAATCATACGTAGCATTCCATCTAGTATCACATTCTTCAGGCATCAAGATCGGTGCAAGTCCATTTTGTTCACTTTTAAGTTTAAAGTCTCTAATTCTACTTCGACGATTATTTTTTTGAATAAAACCAACAACAAGCCAAAATTTTTTCAATATAAAACTCAAAAAACTCAAGACCATCTCTTACAATTAAATTATATATATGACATGCACATTTAATATGAAAAATTTCAGGTAACGACGGAGATAGCTTAGATTTTAATTTTGTTATAGCAATCTTGTTGTTAGAAGCTTTATCAAAAGCAATACATAAGATTTTATTTTCGATATCACAAATTTCTGCAACT
The DNA here is from genome assembly GCA_030864215.1 of Capsicum pubescens. Taxonomy (NCBI): domain Eukaryota; kingdom Viridiplantae; phylum Streptophyta; class Magnoliopsida; order Solanales; family Solanaceae; genus Capsicum; species Capsicum pubescens. The sequence continues at coordinate 253,615,087 of CM061549.1, forward strand.
TTAGCAATCGAATCAACAATAAAATCTCAAGTATGTTTATGATCTTCATCATATAAAAAAGCAAGAATACGTTTTTGCATAACAAAACTACTATCTATCCAGTGACAAGTAATAGTTAAATAATTATTTTTATTTACAGCATGCCCAAGATCAGAAGTTAGGGACATTCTACATTGAATATTTTTTAACAATGTTGATAAATAAAAATAATATTGTGAATGAAGTCTAAAAATATCGGCTCGACAAGTACTTCTAGGAATACCATTAAACATAGGATTATAAATTGCTTGAATATAATGAATAAAGGCATCAGAAGAAGGAAAACTAAAAGACAAACAACCCACAGCTACCATTTTAGCTATTTCTTCCCAGTCCCTCAATTTATTATACTTCTTCATTACATAGCCGGTTGCTGGGTCCATTCTAGTTTGTGTGGGGCCACCAACAGCCTCACCACCTTGTGTAATTTTTAACTCTCTTTCGTGAATATCACATATATGTCTCATTAACGTTCCCGTACCCCCTTGCTTGCCTCCGATTTTATGCTTATATATTTGTTGATAAATATTGCATTGCACCTCAGTATCTGATATACACGTTCAAAAAATTGTCATGCAATACTAGTTGTTTTACGAGCTCTTGAGGCACGGGGAGGACGGGGAGAGAGATTAACCGATTCAGATCTAACGTTAGCATTTCGTACTGCGCGTGTCTCACCAATATTTGCATCATCTTCGTCTAAATTTCACATCTACTTCAAATTCTTCTTCTATACTGTAATTTTTCTGAGCTTCTACATAATCCATATCGTGGGCACCTACACCTAAAGGTACACCTACTTCTTCCTCAAAAGGTTGACTAAGTGGTGTTAGAGGCACACAGGTATATCTACCACTTGAAGTACCTCTACCGCTAGTAATTCGCTTTTTACTACCACTACCGCTTTCGGGACAAAAAATTTTAACACCTTTGGTGGCGAGGTTTCTTAATTAATCCATAATATAAATTAAACTAAAAAGATTCAAAATACACAAATATAATAAAATTAAATATTCAACAATTAATACACAAATTAAAAATTAAACGTAAGAGATGGAACGACAATACCAAATTTTGGAAGTATCCAAAGGTTGCAATTTTAGAAACTTTCACTCGTACTTTGTAATCGCAAAACTAAAAAATTAAAGTGAGAACTTTAGGAAATTAAATATATAGAATGTTTGAGAATTGAGATTTGAGTGAGAATGAGAATTGAGAGAATGAAAATTTGTGTGGAAAATGATTTGAAAGTGTAGGGTATTTATAGGAATTTTTTTGGGGTTAAAAAATAATTTTAAATGTAATTTATTTTTTTAATAAAAAAGGCCAAACTAGCGGTTTGGTCCGGGTGTCCAGAATTTTTTTTCTAAGAAAAAAAATTAATCGGACCAATTAACCGGCGGGTCCTGACCGGGCTTGATCCGGGCTGGGTTAACCAGGCCAACCAAAAAAATAAATCGACCCAGAACCCGGTATCCTACAGTCCGTGGGCTGATCAAGCCAGGTCAAATCGGACCGATTTTTATAAGGGGGCCGGATTAGACCGGATCAGCCTGGCCCATTTGACAGGTTTAAGTAAAACTCTCTCATATAAAAGACATAAAACTAAAAGTAATTCTCTAATATAATAGACTCCAAACCAATTGATTCAATTTTACTCCATTCAAAAAAGAATAATATATTTTAAAATTTGAAATAATTAATTTTATACTTCTCATTTGATTCTTAACTTAATCTTTTATAATCATAAAAATAATATGATATACTTAAGATTACAAATTTTAATAGTCTACGTAACTATTCTAGCATATTTAAAATCACAGATATTTAAAAAATATCACTTCTTTCATCTTAAATTTCATGGTAACTTATAGTAACTTTTAAGTAAATGTGCAAATATTGAAATAATTGAAGCGATGAAGATATTTCTTTTTTTCTCAACTAGAGGCATTAATACTTGGTACTATGTTTGTCTCACAGTACTACAATTGCTTTCTTCGGACTCAAATTAAATTTCACTTGACCAATTTTAAATGCTCTTTCAACAGTACTTCAATAAATTCTAAGTTTTTTTTCCCAGAAATTCCTCATGTTCTTTCCTACAAGAACCATGATAATAATTTATTACACAAAGATAGTATTTCCTCCATTTATTTTTATTTGTCACATTTTAATTTAACGTATTAATTTTTTTAAAAAAATTATTGACGTGGTTCTTTTACAATATTACTTCGTTTAAATGATTTTTACTATTGTGTCTTAAAATTAATTTAAAAAAAAAAACAATTAATGTTACGGGTAAAATATGAAAAAAGAATTTGTCTTTTCTTGATTGTCAAAAATAACACGTAAAAATGAAAATCAAATTTAAAAAATAGTTACAAGCAAATCTGAATCGAGGGAGTACAAATATAATAAATTATATTTTAAAATTGATTCTATTGACTTAGTCAAAGTCAACTAGAATATATTTTACGCTTATATAAAGTTTGAATGTACGACGAAGGGTACTTTCAAAATAATATCACCTTTTGAGGGCCTTTTGGTATATTAATTTTCAACATCTTCTGTTCCCCTTTTAATGAGGTGTGTATTACCACTTCTACTTGTGGAATTCAGATGTCTTTTACGACGGTCCATCGTTTATTTGCTTTTAAAATTTTTGTCACTTTCTTTGTTATATGCTTCATCTTTCAGGTGAGTTCTTGTTTTCTTTTCATTTTTCCTTGTATTTTTTTTCAGCTTTCCCACTTATGCATATGTTTTGGTGTTATTTAAATCATAATTTCAAGATTTGTTTTTCATTATGTTATTCTTGCATGTGTTAACTAAGGATTTCGATAATTTGTGAAAGTTACGGTATCACTCTAATAATTGTGGTGAGTTAATTACTACTCTTTTTCTCCTCTAATTTTTTTAATGTTCCATAATTCATCTTTGAAGGGAACTATTGCATCACTTAGAAAAGACTGTGATCCTAACTGTATGAATTTTTAATTAATTATAAATGCAATGGGCTTTAATCTTATAAGTTGAAGCTTTGATTAATTTAAAACTTCCTTTAAAGTTCTTCTTAAGAAATGTATTCACTTCTGGTTTTCAAAATTTTGTTTACTTTATTTTTAGTCTAAAAGATTATGTGTTCTCATGTTCTAGATCTACAATTTTAAATAATGCTTAGCCTGAGTTTTTCTTTTTGCACCTAATTATGCATTTTAACAGATCAAGAATTACGATATCGAGAGTTAGCTATTCAGGAATTTTGCAAAGAACTTGGTAGAGGCATATCTATCCTTGTTTGGAGGCATGGTCACTTCAATTTGATTATTCCAAAATTCATTTTGATTATAGATATAATAAGAATATGTTTTAAAATTTTTGCAATTACAGATTTCTTTCGTCATATTCCTTCTTTAAGGCTGAGCGGTGAGCGGTGCCTTAACTTATGCATATGATCTCACACGTATAATGGTATATATATTTTCTGGGAGGTAAGGCTTACTGATGGTACTTTATGATGATTTTATCATGACTTCATGTTCAACAAGTGTGTTGATTAGTAGAGATCTTTCACCTTATTTTTCAATGTATGCATTTGTAATATGGTTCGTGGGATATGAGAGTGAGTGACAAAGACTTGCATTGAATAAGATATGCTCATTTTCGGCATGGATCAGACCATTAAATTGAAAATAAAAATGGACTGATTAACCTTCTGTTGAACTTCAAAACACTATAAATAGAGAAAAGGAGAAAAATATTAATCATAAAAGAACAAACTAGTACTAATCGTTGAGTATGTGGACAAATGCTTAGTGTGCCAGCTGGTAAAGACTAAGCATCGGAGACCAGTAGGATTCTTACAGTCAGTTCAGATGCCTCAGTGAAAGTGAGACGAAATAGTCATGGACTTTATCTCATGATAGCTGAAGACTACGAGGCAACATGAGTGATTTGTCACTCCTGACAAAGAACCGCCAACTGATTATTCCTGGTGATTATAAGTTAAATTTTATAATTTTTAGGATATATTTAAAGAGTTACATATATTTACTTCCTGTAATATCGCATGATCAACAACGGGGCAAATCAGAACCAGATTGAAGTGAAGGTTAGGACTGCAAAGATGGACTGTTTTCTATGATTTCGATTCTTTCTAAATGGTTAGGTCTCTCCTATCTTCAATTGGGAAGTTTCCAATTTCCTTACTTCAATTTTCAATTTCCTTCAATTTTCAATGACTTAGTACAACGCTTATTTGACTGTGGCGTAGGTACGCTGATTAAGAGATGGATGAGAATCCTCTCAAATCCTCACCCATTTTCAGATACTTGTTTAGAACTTAATTGTGTGCGCTTTGAGTATTTCATGTGACTTTAACTTAAAATTTTAGTGTTTCTTTTCCCATTATCAGACCAATTTTGTGACCGAACTCTTCAGGCTGTATAATTTCATGTCATCTCTCTCTCTCTCTCTCTATATATATATATATATATATATATATATGTATATATATATTTTTGTGTAGCTATGTTACTCTGACTCTTTAAAAATATCGACGGATGCGTATCAGATTCTTCAAAAGTAGGGTATTTTTAAAGTATCCACCACAAGTGTGGCATCGAAAGTGAAGAGTCCACACAACTTAGCTGTTTAGAACTCATTTCTTAATGAATGATTTTTATTTTTCATTAAACTTTGTAGGTACGCATTTTTCATCTGATCCTTGAAGCACTCACTTGACACTGTTGGTAGTTACAATTTATCTAAATCTAATTTATACTTAGAAAATTTTGAGGAGATATGAATATCAAAAAGCAGATGACCAACCATAGTATATTGGAGAGCATGATATACTAAAAAGTCAAGTATACTTATAGAAAATTACAAGTAAGATCTCATGTGTGTATCATAGTCGTTTATTTTCAAAGAGCAGGTTGAACTTTTTCTCGTGTAAGATTATCTCTAAAACCCCTAGGAATACATTATGAATGCTACAAAACTAGAAGAAAGAAGCCTCTATTTATAGAGCCTATAACCTTTTCCTACAAGAATAAGAATTTTCCAAATATGGAGAATATGTTTTTCTTTTCCTAAAAGGAAACCTAATTATGGTATATGTAATATCTCGTATTAGGCTCTGTTTAGTTCAGCTCCTAGTGCTTGCATAAAGGGCTTAAAGCCTGAAAATTTAGCTAAGTGTTAAAAATTTAGCCTTATTTTAACCGCTTAACTTCGAGGATTTTTAAGTTGACCTTTTAGGATCCGAGACGATGGTTTTTGAGTTGATTCATATTTAGGGGTATAAGGATCATGTCTCGGGGAAGTTTTGGAATATTTGGACGAGGTTTGGGTCGTGTTTGGATTTCAATTCCAGCAGCTCAACGCGATTCCACCACGTCACGCCATGTATAGCGATGAACATATCATCGCGTTGTGCTAAGCCCCTTAACGATATTTCAGTTGCGACTCTAATCTCCCGTGAGAAAATTAAGTCATTTACCCTCACCCCAAGTCATTAAAAAAGAAGATTAGATGTCGGTTTAAGCACTATACACTCATTCTTCATCAAATTTCTCTCCAAGTGACCCTAACCTAATTCTAAGAAAATCCAAAACTCCATTGTATCCTCTTCAAGACAATCAAGAATCTAAGTTTCTGAATTTAAGAACTTCAAGAAGAAGCCTTCAAGAACATCTTTAAGAGTTCAAAGTCAAGTTTCTACATCAAATTAAGCCTAATAAGGTATGTGGGGTTATGAACAAGGGCTTTCTTTCACCTTTGGGTCCAAATTGCATGATTTTAAGATTTATTTCCTTGTTTTGAAGTAGGATTTATACCCAATTTTACATATTCTTGAAGCATGTGATTATTATGAGATTTAAAGCTTTAAGTTGATCATAAATTGCTTATGTTTATGTTTTATCTTATGAGATTTCTATCATGCATGAGATTGCACTATCTTGACTTGATATTGTTGAAGTATTTTCAAGATTGTTATTGATCATGAAGTTTTGTTATGTATTGACTTGAGATTTAAACATGGATTTTAAGCCCTAAGTTTAAGTATTGAGATTTCAAGACAATCATGCTCTTAAGTTTTATTTGAAAAGTTCGTATCAAGAATGAGTTGAGTTTTCAAGAAGACTATGATATTAAGTTTCTTGATGGTTTTATACCAAGATTTAAAGAAAGGTGGATCTTCTGATCCTTATCTAAGCGATGGAATCCATAGTTATTTATCTTGATTTCAGTTTAAGCAAAAAAGTGCATAATTGGTTTTCATTATAAACTCTTATGCTATTTTAAGGAGGATTTCCTAAAGTCTGAGCATATATGTATGGGAGTATTATTTAGTATCGAGTTGGGTATGATTTCAAGGTCTCATGCCCCAGAACTACGTGCCACCATAGGTTTTTAATACCCATAAGTGGGTTCAGTATAGTGATCACTCTAGTTTAGGTCCTATTTCGATGACAAGGGTAGGACAGCTTTCCCCAGCGTGAGATCTTTCCTCCGTGGGTAAGACGCTGGACTCCATGATAGCTCACATGGTGTATGTCAGTTAGAAGAACCTCCCTAAGAAAGATTAAAAATAAAGCTTTAAGAAACTAAGTGTGTGACTCACAAGGTTTATTCAGTATGCTTTATTAGTCAAGTTTTATGATTTTCAGTTTTCAGTTTTATTTAAGTTTAAGGTTAGTCACCTACACTTAGCATGCATTACAGCTTACAGAAACTAAGTGTTATGGCTCACAAAGTTTGTTATTATGCACTACTATTCATGTTTATGATTTCACAGTACTTGTTTTATTCAAGCTTGAGATGATCCATTTACACTTAGCATGCATTGTTTGAAATTCTGATATGCAAATCAAGTTATTCTTTTATTTATGTATTCACCCCTACATACTCAGTACATTCCAGAAGTACTAATCCACATATATATCTATGTGCTACATTGTCTTATAATGTAGGTCCTGGTGCTCAGTTCTAGAAGGGTGATTAATTTTAAGCATCTCCACCTACATCCCAGCTCTTGGTGAGTCCTCATAGTTCGAGGGCCCATTCTACTAGATGTTGATGATAGTGAAGTATTTTAGTCATTTGGTTTTCATTCAGTTTGAGTCAGTTGGGGCTTGTCCTAGTGACTCTCTATTTAGAAGTAAAGGCTTGTCTGACTAATTTTTGTTTTCAGATTTCAACAAAGTTTGTTTTAAAGTTTAAGACTTTAAGTAAGATATTAATTCAGTTTCAGTTAAGACAATTATTCAGTATTTCGAGATTTTGCATGTCATGTTTATCATTGTTATGAGTTCCATGGTTGTTAGTGGTCTTAAAAGGGTTAGGTTGGGACTACTTGTAGTCTTGAGTACTGTGTGACGTCATTACAGTATCTAAAGGAAAACTCAATTATGGTAAGAAAGTCAGGACAAACACCAATAATTCTCTCCCTTGACCTGAATTTCTGATAAAATAAATTTGCTCCAGCTTTTTTTCATGTAGTCTTCAACAAGTTTAATCTACATCTCCAAAATCTCCTCCATTCAATCTTGCCTCTACATAGACTAACACTTTGATAAAATTTCTCGAACCAAAATCTTCATTATCATCTAACAGGTTGCGACTAGAACTAAATCCGCCAAGATGAACACCCATTTTTAACCTTACGCTGATACCACTTGTTAGGTTCCAAATAATCAGGTGGCATGCAGTGACTAGCAAAGCAAACCTCAAATGACCATGAATAAAAAGATAAATGATAAATACATCAAAAGATACATAATAATTTAACATGGTTTGATCAAGCGACCTACATCCACAAAAAAAGATGTGCAATCCACTGTATCAAAGAGAGTACAAAATGTCAGAGAGACAACCTTATACAATTCACTCGAAATAAAAAGAGGTTCACACAAATGATACTGCAATGCTTGTGCCTCACAAAGTCTCCCCCCAAATAATACTCTCAAACCCCTAGGACTATATTGTGGATGCTACAAAACTAGAAGAAAAGAGCCTCTATTTATAGAGTCTATAACCTTTTTCTACAAGAACAAGGATTAGCCAAGTATGGAGAGTATATTTTCCTTTTCCTAAAAGGAAATCCAATTATGGTAACTAAAGGAAAATCCAATTATGGTAAGAAAGTTAGGACACACACCAACAATTAGGTGTAGCAGCAACACCTAATTCAAAGCCTCTTTGCTGGGAAAGACAGGGGCATTATCAAAGTGTTCGATAGGGTAGTAGTGGAAGAATACCCAAGTCTAAACTTTTTCTTTCAATTTGAACGACGAGGAGATAAGAAAATATAAGAAAAAACAAATAATAGGCACCAAATATATCAACCACACAAAAATAGTTAGACAAGAATAAAACTAATCAAGCCAAGACACCAAATTTAACTGAAAAATCCTTCTATGTGAAGAGGAAAATCCACGAGATCAAAATCTCCACTATAATCACCAAGAGTTACAATATTGTTCTCCAAAATTGACCACAAAAAAAGTGCCAAACAGCGAGCAACAACACAACAAGATAGCACCAAAACTAGAGAATAAAAAGGAGCACAAATGCCAAAAATACAGCTACTGTTCACAAATGAAAAAAATGAGCTACACGCCACTAAATCCACCTCCGTTAGTTCCTAATCAAATATTGAGATGAGAGAAACATGTACAAAGGCTTTACACCCAAAGACTCGAAGATGATCATAAGAAATATTCTTACCAAACCAAACTCTGTCAGGGTCATCACCATTGAAATCAACAATAGAAGATAAATTGATAACATAAGCAGCCGTATTAAGTGTTTCTGCCCAAAAGGAATCTAGCAGCTTAGCATCTGAAAGTATACATCTAACCCTCTCAACTAGAGTTTTGTTTATCGTCTCTGCTAAATCATTTAACTGAGGAGTTTTGGAGGAGTTTTCTAATACCGAATACCCTGCTCTCTGCAATATCTACCAAAAGGACCAATATAATCAATACCATTATCTGAGCGAATGTATTTCAATTTCTTCCATGTTTGTCTCTCTATCAAGGCTTGAAAATCCTTGAACACATCAAGTACTTGATCCTTGGACTTTAAAAAAAATAACTAGAGTTTGCGAGAATAATCATCAACAAAAGTCACAAAGTAAAGTGCACCACTATAAGAACTTACTTTAAAAGGACCACACAAATCAGAATGTACTCTAGCAAATTAAGCTTTCTTGAAGGCAGATGACTCTGAAAAGAAATTATTTTCTGTTTATCGGCTAAGCAATGAACACACTTCTTCAACTTTGCTTGTTTCTCTCCAGAAAGCAAATTTTTCATAGTCAAACTATCAATCCCCTTCTCACTCATATGACTCAGCCTTCTATGGCATAACTCTGATGAAGTATCATTCTCCACCAAGTTTACTAAGCCTCTAGAAGTAAAGCACTGAAATACATACAAGTTAGACAACTTGTCACCTCGAGCCACAATCATCGAACCTCTAGTAAGATTCCACTAACCAGAACCAAAGGTGTTAACTTAACTCCTATCATCAAGGTTACCTACAAAACTAAGATCCAAACGAACATCTAGAGCATGCTTGACATTATTGAGAACTAGTTTGGAACCATTTTTACTTTCCAAACAAAACAGTGCCAATGTTAAGTAATTTAACTTCATCATTATTTCCTATTTTCAACATTTCAAAATTACTTGGAGTATAAGAAGAAAATAATTCCTTTTTTGGCATAACATGGGAAGCAACACTAGAATTCACAAACCAGCTAGACTCATCACGAATAAGATTAATGAGATTCTCATCACAAGTAACAAGAAGATCATCATTAGAAACAATAGCAACACAATTTTTATTATCGCCTTCTTTCTTTTGTTGTCTTATATCTCTCTTGTGATTGTAATAATATTTTATGATATGCCCCCTTTTTGTTGCAATAGTCACATGTAACATTCTTGAATTTGGACCTCGACTTTCTTCTACTTTTATCATTATCATTCGAACCTCTGGACTTGTTTCTCCCCCTCTTTTCAGTACCAAAACATTAGAGTGTGAAGATGAAGAAGATAAGGCCTGAGATCTTCTACTCATCTCTTTATTCAAGACACCACTCTTAACATATTTCTTAGTTACAACACCACTAGGAGTAGAATTAGTTAAAAAAAACTCGAAGAGTTTCTCAAGAGTTTTGCAGAGTATTAAGAAGCCAAAGTTCCTAAATTTCTTCATCGAACTTTACACCCATTCTGAACAGCTTGTCAAGGACACCCTCAAAATCATTTATATGATTAGAAATAGGATTGCCCTTTTTATACTTTATATTCATCTATTGCTTAAGCAGGAAACAACTTGTTATTGCCAGTCTTTGAAGTATCAAGTTTCTCGAGCTTGTCCCACAAACTTCTTGCATGTGGCTCATTCACAAAATAATTTCTAACATTATCTTTAACTCATTGTCTAATATAGTCACAAACCTATAGATGCTCAAATTTTCAATCACCATCTGTCATGGATTGAGGTTTAGTAGATGTAAACACATACAAATACATTTTCTTGACAAATAGGAGATCTTTCATCTTGACTTTCCAAGTATGATAATTACTACCATTCAAACACATTATTTTTCACATATTTGCCTCCATCATTCAAATTTATAATCAACAACAACCAACTCTCTGATACCACTTTGTTGAAAAAGACAGGGGCCCTATCAAAGTTTTCAACAGGGTAGCATCGGAAGAATACCCAAGTCTAAACTTTTTCTTTCAATTTTAACTAAGAGGAGATATGAAAATCCAAGAAAAAACAAAGAATAGGCAACAAATATATCAACCAAAAGTGGTAAGATAAGAATAAAATCAATCAAGCCAAGACACCAAATTTACATGGAAAATCCTTCGGTGTGAAGAGTAAAAAACCACGGGATCAAAATCTCCATTATAATCACCAAGAGTTACAATATTGTTCTCCAAAATTATCCTCAATACAAGTTCCAAACAATGAGCAACAACACAACAAGATAACACCAAAACTAGAGAATAAAAAGGAGAACAAATGCCAAAAATGCAGCTATTATTCACAGATGAAAGACATAAGCTACCAGCCACCAAATCCACCTGTGTAAATTCTTAATCAAATATTGAGATGAGAGGAACAATCTGTCCAAAAATAATCTCAATCGAACAAGAAACGAAGCGGGAATCACAAGTTGAGGTTAATAGCTGAGGTTAAAATTTTAGTATGAAAATCTGCACACTTTCTGTCTTTTGTGGCTGCTAAAACTCTCTTTTGTGATGATGAAATAAAATCTAAAAAAATCTATATATATGACCCATGGTAATAAGCCTATGATCAAAAGTGAGTTGATCCAAATTAGGCTTTATTTATCCACATAGGAAGGAAAAAAGACTCATGACCCAACACCTTCCTATTTTTCCTGCAGTTGTGTAACTTCACAGGACATGAGTTGTTTTTTTAACATTGTAAACTTGGCATACACACTTCTTGCATATGAACCTCTTATTTACTTCTGTGTGTCATCTGTTGTTAATCTATAGCCATTGATATTTTATTTATACTTCTCACTTTCGCTTGAACGAAAAAATTCTAGATGTTAGTCGATTTTTGTGTCTTTTCTTTGTCATTAAAGCATAGTGGCATGTGACAGCTACTGCAGGCTCACTAATATCAGCAAATTATATGGACCATATGATGCCTAAATAAATTATGTAGATCAAGCTCTATGTCTTTCTATGATACTAGTTTAGTTTATGTGCTTTGCACGTGTAACTTACATAAATAAATAAAATTATGCATAAAAATATAAAATAATTAAAAATACGATGATGCTAAAATAAATTTATGTATATTCAAATGATGTAAATAAATATTGTATATTAAATATATCATTGTCCGTTGTATAAAATTAAAAATCATACTTCATACAAATCAATTATTGATTTTGTATAGTTCAGATATAATCTTTAAAGCGATTAACTAAAAGAAATAACGAAAGGATGAAAAGATGATAAATGAATGCAAGAAGATAACTAAACGTAGATGGAGTATAAAAACAAATCATATATGATGTAATGAAAAATTGTAAAATAACCCACCATGAAATAAAAAAAAAGAGAGTATTAATTATTCAATTCTTTCAAATAAAGTAGGAATGCATGAAAAATAATTGATTTTAATATTTTTTCCTTTATCTTTAAATCATTGAGGAAAGGGTATATAGATAAATCAACCTACCAAAAAATTGAACCCTAATATCATACTTATTCCTATGTCAATATTAAACGTTTTCTTTTTATTTTTTTCCAAAAATCCTTATGATAATTCCTACACTAATTAAGAGTACTTGTCCTATTATTTTATTTTTTTAGCTACGATTCTTTTTCATTTTTTTTTTTAAAACCTGAGCCAATTTAAGCTACACCAAGATTACTGGTCGTCCTATTATTTTATATTTTACCATGACTGTTTGACTCCTATTAACACATTTATTCTTCTTTTTTCTTTTTTGTGGTGCAATTATAGAAATTTTTTACATAAGGTAAAATTCTTGTTAATTTAGGAGTATTAAAATTATGATTTCTTACTTATATCAAATAAGATTTTTAATTAATTTTTAAGTCTTAAATCTAAAGATAATAATTAAATGATAAATATTTTAGAAAAATAGTATATGACTATTTTGTGATTGTAAAATTTTTTATTAAAGGATAAAATTAAAAAAAAAAAGTTATTAAAAATCAACAATCGACGCTAGATTAAATTTTATATCATTTAAATGATATAATGTGTAACAAAACAAAAAAAAAATCATTAGAGCCTATTATTTAAAATAAGAATGACATAGCAAATCTCATCATTTATTCACAATTGAAACAATTATATATAATTAAATTTTAGAAGAGAATTCATATAAAATTAGAATGACAAACCAATTTCTCGTGATGGAATGCAACGATTCAAAGAATCTGATAAAATTGTAAATAAGTCAATGTTAAATTATTAATTATTTATGTCATTATAAACAAAAATCATAACAAAAAAAAATTCTCAATTAGCAATTATCTATCAAAAATACATGATAACTTATTATTTTCAACTTCTAGAACATACTAAAATCATAAAAGCAAACTTTTCAATTAGCAATTGTTTATCAAAATACAAGATAATTTATTCTTGTAAATATAAAAAACATACTAAAATCTAAGAAAACTTACCTCAAAGCACAAGCAAATTTATCTCTTCAAAATGGTGGACCATACTATCAATATTTCACACACACAAAAAAAAAACTTCTCAGTTAACAATTGTCTATCAAGAATACGTTATAATTTATTTATTGTAAGCTTCAAGAACATACTGAAATTCTAAAAAACTTACTTCAAATTACTGACAATCAAATTTATCTATTCAATTATAAATACTATCAAGATTTTAAACTCAAGAACATATTAAATTTTTAGAAAATTTACCTCAAATCACAATCAATTTATCTCTTTAATTATAAGATACATCAAAAAATTACAAAAACAAGTGCTTCTCAGTGAGCAATTGTCTAGCAATAAAACATGATAATTTATTTTATAAATTTTAAGAATATATTAAAATTTTAGAAAACTTATCTCAAATCACAAACAAATTTATCTCTTTAATCGCATTTACTGTCAAAATTGTAAATATCAAGAACATGCTAAAACATTAGAAAACTCACCTCACATTATATATCGAAATTTCACCAAAAAAAAGACTTTCAACGAGCAACTGTTTATAAAAATTACAAGATAATTTATTTATTATAAATTTTAAAAGGATACTAAAATTTTTAAAACTTACCACAAATCACATGAAAATTTATATACATTAATAAAAAAAAAATCTATATCTAAACTTGTTTTTTCTCTACATAGGGTAGTTTTGGAGAAAAACATCTAAACTTAAATAGAAAAAGATAAATATTATTAATTAATTAATTAATTAAAGAATCCTAATGTTAAAGTGATTTAAAAGCTAAACAAAATCCTTTTAAAATTTTAAAAATTCACAATTTTTTCTCATATGTTACGTTTTTTTTTTCCGTTTTTTTTTTTGCCAACTTTGAAGTTTTTATTAGGTTTAGGTCTCTTTTTTTCCTTTTATATAGAATGTTATTTTTTGTTTTTTTGTGTACAACCGTGCATTTTATTTTGCACGTTTTTCCCTCTATACTTCTTTTTCAACTATACAAGGAGAAAAAAATCTATCAACATTAATTCTCCATATATTTTTTCTTACCATATATTGTAGGATTTGTTTTAAATATTATAACTATGATAATATAATAATTAGAAAAAATAAGCGAAAAGATAATTTTGTCTACTGCAAAGACTTTTAATGAATTTCTAAGGGTCTTCACACATTTAATATATTATAGATTATAGATGTATAATGAGATTGGCTATTTATTATGCTATATTGCAAAAAACTTTTAAATGTTGAAAGGGCCTGTTATATTTTGCATTCTTTTTCTCTTAAGGAGATTCTCTCATCTGCTCTGGCCCATTTGTTTGGTGACTATCCACCATAATTTATGCTCATGAATATAAAATTTTTGATGTGATATTGTTTTAGATTTGTTTGTGGAGTCAAAAGTTCGATAGTGTATAGAAAGTTATATGGCTCGGACTCCTTAAAATTGTCTATGGGAGCATGTTGGATTCTTATAAATAGTGTATTTTTGAAGAATTTGATATGAATACGGCATCAAAAGTGAAGAGTCCGCGCAACATAGATAAGGGGCGAGTAGAGAAGATTTCACTCAATAATAATATTGGTACTCTGGAAAGAAACAATAAATGCAAGGAAAAAAATTACACTATTACATGTGAATGAGTTCTCTTTGCTCTACCAAATCATTTGACGATCAGATATTGGTGGTGAGTGTAAGGATATTTATATATCATGTCCTATGTTATTCCTAGACATGAAGAGTAGACTGAGATTTTGAAAAAAATCTTATTGCCTTTTGATAAGTATGACATGAAGACAGAAGTAATGTATACAGTAGTAACATCAATTTATGATGAAGATCCAAACAAACATGAAAAATTAACTACAAAATTTCAAGAGGGCATATTATCTAAAAAGCCTTTAAATAGTGTGCACTCTCTCCAAATCCAAGATACATGTTATGATCAATTTTGAAGCATACTATCAAAAATGATTTCTAGATCAAGGCCTCGGATGTAATGTTGTTTCTGAGTCAAATTACTTGAAACATTTGCCTACTTTACTTACTCATAGGTAATTATTGGTGCTTCATAAAAGAGAATCATATAAACTACAATGGGAAATTGAATCCTCCCATCTTCCTCTTAGTAGGACAAGGTCTTAAGAGAACATTCAAACTTGAAGATTTGTGTAATATAATATCCTGTTATTTCACTAAATGTCAATTTGATACATGAGCCACATAGAATATTGAATTATGCCTACTTGCACTCCTTGGGTTTCTTCTGCCAACTTATGATTCCAATGGTTCTTTATTTTATGGTATCATGGAGCCTCCCTACTGGAAGGCAGAAGTAAAGATTTATATAGTTGATCCCAACTTATTTAAAATTGAGAAGTAGTTATTGTTGGGATTAGTGTTTCTGATTTAGGAAAGATACTGACATGTCTTCACATTGTGTTTTCTTTGTTACTTACTTTTACTAAGTTTCTTCTTTTCATTTTTATAGATACTGCAAATATCATCCCTTGGCTATGCTCTGTAATGGCTGGGGCTATGGATTTTTTGAAAGAGGAAAAGAAAGGCTTATGTTTGCAGAGTTTTATGGAATAGTCGACCAAAGGGTGCTTCATTTTTCTTCTCTTGTAAATGAGTTTTTTCATGAAAGTCAAAGAATGTACAATTTTGCAAATACTCAATATTATTGTAGATATAGGCATCATCTATATTGAATATAGAGTTGAATTTTATTCCTGGACATTGTGCAGTATTACTTCTGCCAGCAATCTCAAAGTTGAAACTCTTCAGTTTTTGGTGACTGCATAAACATTACAAACTATGTTCGTGAGAATATGCCCGTGCAACGCACGGATACAAGCCACCTAGTCTATGCAATAACTGAAAGCCAACGTTTTGTCAATTACAGCATGCAATAAATCATATAATCAAATATAATTTAATATACTTTGAAAATTGATTAAATTAACTCTCAAAAAATGAAAAGTAACAAATATTTCAAAACAAAGAAAGTAGAATTGGTCTGTAGATAATAAATTCTCCGCGTCAAGAAAATAATAAACAAGGCAGAAAAATTGAAGTCACAAAATAAAATATTTGATTTCAAATTTCCTTTGTTCTTGATCTTGAGTTTGATTGCTTGAAACTTATAGCTTGCAGAGAAATTATGATTTTTGATCCACGAGCCCTCTTCTTACTTCTTGTTTCTCAAAATTCTCCCTTTGTGAATGATGAGGACCCTTATTTATAGTTAGAGGGGTAAGACAATAGCGTAATTTGATTGTTCGAATTGAAATTGACCGATCACATTCTTTTGGTGACAAACTCTAATTTGATTGGTTAGAATATGTCATTTGAACACATGACATGATTTTAGTGGCTCATTTTATTTAATTTGGATTGCCACATAATATTGACACATAACATGCTTTTAGTGGTTCATTTCAATTAACTTGAATTGTCACATGATATTGACATATGACATGCTTTTAGTGGCTCATTTCATTTAACTTGAATTGTCACATAATATTGACGCATGACATACTTTTTAGTGACTCATTTCATTTAACATGGATTGTTACTTTATGTGTCAAGAGAGATGGGTTTGGACTTTTAAGCTCGGCTAATACCCATTTGGGCTTTGGTTAATAAATATGGACTCATCATTTCAATTGAATTAGCCCAATGAATTTGAGATTAGATGATTAATCCAATCATATTAGTCACATTATTTGGACTATTTCTTGAATTTAATATTGTCTAAATAAATATATAAATTTAAATTTAATAAAATTTCAATACATACAAATTCCTTCTACTTTAATTTGTGTTGAAGTGTAAATTTGTCATAACGGCAATGAGCTTTGAAGTATTGTGACGTATTTTAAATTTAATAAAATTTCAATACATATAAATTCCTTCTACTTTAATTTGTGTTGAAGTGTAAATTTGTCATAACGACAATGAGCTTTGAAGTATTGTGACGTATCAATTTTGCATTTCAAGCAAAATAGGAATTTCCACACAAGAATATTTTCATGATTTATTTGCAATTGCAAACTTGTAATAGCAAACTGCTGAAGACAATATTTTAATTCGATTCTTTGTTTGCAAGTCATGAGAATATAATTTAGGCGACATAGGTATCAAATAATATCTAGGATCCTCATATTTTTAGTATAGAAGGATGCTTATATCATGATAAGGCTTGGAGTTAACATGTTGTAGCCTTATTTCATACACGTGGTCTTCTTTAGTAATTTATATTTTTTTTCAAGATACTACCATGTGCCCACCATTAGATTGGCAAGGATATTACCATTACCTTCAATAGAGAATGTAGTGGCATTAATTAAAGGAACTTGTTTTTTTTTCAGTTAAACTGAATAAAAAAAAAATCATACTTCCTTATGCATTTTAATAATGATGGGTCCAATGGGATTTATCCCAAGCAATATAGGATATTTTGTAGTGGATTTGATGATTTCATGTTGTCTAGAAAAGGATGGAGTTCGACTCGAAATGGGATACCACGAGTATGAGTCCTTGTAGGAAAAAAGTTGTCATCTTTTATTCATAAATATCTGAATTTATCAAATATTGAATTTATTTTGGACTAGGATACTAGCTTCTTCTCTGACCCCTCTATAAATAGCAGCTCCTTCAATATATTATTCATTAAAATTTCTCAGATGATTCATTGGAATTTTGCGGAAGATCATAGCCGTCCCTTAGTAAGCTTGTCCCAAAGCATTCTCTTTTTTTTTTTTATCAAAAATTTATTTGCTTATAAATTGTCACTTTTTTACATAAATATAGCGTTAATTAACAATAAATATAATTCAAAAGAACAAATTGTTGAGCGTTATATTATTAAGTAAAAAATTTAAAAGATCAACATTAAATTTAAAAATGTACATGAAAAAGAACATGATAGTTCACCATATCTTTTCTGTATCTCTTTTAATTATTATAGACGTAAGTTATGGACCTGTGAAATATATTAAAATATACTTTAATCTTAAGTTTTAAATATGTTATATGAAAACTTGGAAATATAGTATTTAAAAAAGGAAAAAGATATTATTTTTCAAAACAAACCAAAATTAAAAATAAAACAAACAACTGAGGTTCGTGTATCTCTCTCGTCATGTGCTAAAAAAAGTAAGATATTTGTATGCTAGAGTATGTATGTATATGAGAAGACATTTTTTTCATGTAATTTCTTTTACACCGACCACTGATTGAGCCAATAAGTACTCTTTTTTTGAGAGTTTTTTAGGTTCTATGCCTTCAGGGCGGATCTAGGTTCAAATTGGTGGTGCTCCAATATCCATTAAACTCGATGCAAAATAGGTATAATTATATTTAAAAAATATATAAAAATTAATATAAGATGAAAAAAACACCCTTGAAATCAAAAAGATAATTGAGTGCTTAGGTTTTAATACGGAATCTTAAAACTTTGGATGTCCATATATATGTTCCAACCTCCTAAGCATCTACAATGTCTAAATTCTAGGTCCGTCACTGCATACATTACAGAGTTTTAAAATAGTACTCCTTTTTTTAATTGAGACTAACTAAATGAATGTGTTTTTTTTTAAATTGAGACTAACTAAATGAATGTTTGTGTTTTGCTTGTTTATAGGATGGGAAGAGTAAGGTCAAACATGAAGCGACTGGAGAGCTATAGTAACCGATAAGTCACTTATCACTTATTCAAATAGTGTGTTTACAAAAGTATACTTCAAATTGCATATAATTTACAAATATTAAACAAAACCATGCAAGCACTTTGGAAGAAAATTTCAGGCATATAATTAAAGACTTGCAATGGACCAGTACATATGAATTTACTATTTCATCTATTTCTATCTTTTCGCATATTCTGTTTTTGATATTTTTATGAGGTTCATCTAACAATTACATAGTTCTTGATCATAATATAAGTTACTATCACTTTATTTTATTACACTTCAATTTCTTGGCAACCTTAGAATTGAGCAATTAAGTCTTAAGTCACTTTTGATAGAGAGGGCTTAACCTCTAATATGAGACTTTGATGTGAACTCGAATTTAGTGGAGCTCCAATGCAGATAATGAACACTTCATATTGTAATGCAAATAAATAAATTAAAGAAAAAAGAAGGTATATATACAAATTTATATTAAAATAAAAAAAGACAGCCATCTATGTCCACAAAAAATTCATCTTTTCGGCAAGTCATAAGAAGCCATTATGCATCATAGAGATAACTGCAAACAGTTTAGACTTGAGATACCTAACTAATAGGGAATCGTTTAGATCACCATTCAAGAATATATTGAAGATGGAATTCATGCTTAATTGCAACCAGTCACCTGCAAATTGAAACATTATGTTACTCGATGACAAAGCCAATTATGTTCATACTAATACAAGATAATGCCAACAATACGACGTATAGTAGAAGGATTACTATCAGAAAATGCTTCAAGACATATGTTGCAGGCATCATCGCAGCAGGTTCTGTGGAGAGGGTAGAATGTACCATTAACTCGTTGAGATAGCGACACTATTTTCGAAAGACCCTCGATTCAAGTAGAAAATCAAAGTATAAAGAAGAAGAAAACATAATAAAACAACTATTAAGGAAATCAGTGCAAAGCCTTAAAAAAGAATAAAAAATAATAACAAAATAGTATGATAATTGAAACATAACAAACAACATATGATTATAAATATAAAAGGCAAGAATTAAACAAAAACGGCTAGTATAATGACAAACACCAAGACGCCTAAACCGTCGACAGAAAAGTAAACATAGGGTTAGTACAATGTCTCATAGAAAGCCAACTTATTCGTTTCCATTAGACAAAGTTAGATGATATAGTTGATGCAACCAACGTAATTTACCACTTGAAGGTAATTTTATGTATATTTATTATATTCATATGATTTAGTGAAGCGAGAAAGCACAACCATGGCTTACTCGCCAGTACACTCATGTTCAATTTCGAATTCTAATTAAGGTAATTATTTATGCTGTCAAATAAAAAATAGTTTTCAATTAGTTTATACTATTTCAATGTCCTTATTTGACACACAGAATTTTGGACAAAGACAATTTATATACAACTCTAATTGTGAATTTAATAAATATGCACCATAAATTTAACATAAACCCAGGCAAATTCCAAAACAAAAGTGACTTCTTACTTATATTTTAGGACTCCTAATTTTATAGAAAGTACCAAATCTTTTAAAATTCTGAACCCATATATTTTAGGAGTCAAACTATTATAAATATAATTAATAATAATTGGAGAAAATAATAAAAGACAATATTATCTATTATGAAGAATTTTAACGAAGAACAAAAAATTTAAATCACTTTTTAAACAGATTTCATACTTTTAATATATTATAGATATAAATTATATATATATAAACGCACTTTGATCTGCTTCACCATGCTTTTCTCCGGTGTGTCCTTTTTTTTTTGTGTGTGCATGCGTTTCACATAGTCAGCTTTTATCATCTCCTTTTTTTAAAAAAAACAAAAACTTTTCAATTTAATGGTAAGAAAAGAAAATGGCTCAACTCCCCTTTTTAGTAATCAATGGCCACTTTTGTTGACTTTTCAAAAGAACAAGAATTTTAAAGTCAAATATGTCATGTGAGTTATAATTTTTTTTTTGGCTCTGTAATTGATCATTGTGCCTGTACGTTCCAAAATAATACATTGCTCTATCTTCAATAGAATAAGGAACATTGGACTATGTAAATAGTAAGTAAAAAAATTCACGTGGATTTGTTGCTTCTATTAGCATTTTCTTTTGCCTCGTCTTGTGTATTAAAAATCAGGAGGTGGTTGTTTACTTTAAACTCTTGTAGCTAATAGAAGTCAGTATACTATCTTGTGCTTATTCTGGTAATATGTGTCTTTTCATAAATCACGTTAAGTCGAGAGAGTAACTCGATCAGCCTTTGACAATCAAGATACATTCATACTCAGGTACATACTTTTTTTCTTTCTTTGCACTTCTCCTTTCTTTATTTTTTTTTCGGCCAACAAAAACAATGCTTATATTGTGGGTGCCATAAAATGAAGAGTTTTATCATAACATGACACAATGATCTTATGGTGTGAAGGAGTGTGCTTAATATCTCTTGCTTCAACATCATAAATTTGAGGCCTTATGAAACACTGAATATTTGAGCATAAGGCACCATAAGTGTCATTTTATTTGAGCCAAATACAGTACACTGTCTAAGACAAAGACTTATATGATCCACGACTAAGACTTTTACACTGTTCGAGTCAAAGACTTTATATTGCATGAGGCAAAGATTTTATACAATCTGATCTAAAATATTGTCTTATTCAAGCCAAAGACTTCACACCGTCTAAGACAGAGACTTCAAATGATCCGCGGCTAAGACTTTTACACCGTTTAAGTCAAAGACTTTAAATTATTTAAGGCGACTATTTTACTTTGTCTGAGCTGAAGGCTTCACATTATCCAAGTCAAAGACTTTATATGATTAATACTTAACTGATGTTGATCACATTTGAATTCAGACTTCATAATTACTGAACTATCGAGTAAGTTCTAATGAAATACTCTTCTTCTTTTGCATCTTGAATCATAGTTTACTTTAGACATTCAGTATCTTTTTCCTTCGAGATGTGATATCTTATAATATCAGATCACAAGGACAACGAGGTAAAGACAAAGCTACCCATTGTTACTCCATTAGCGGGACAATATGTTGCTCCATGGCCATCTTTGGAGAATATATCTTGTTTGGACCAATGGACTCTTGAATACCATAGTCATCCACCTAAGAAGTGGGTACCTCGTTCTTCCAATCATCATACAAAACATATTGCTAGTACTTTACCATGCTTGGGATGGCGAATTACAAATAGAGAGAATATATAGGGTGGCACTTTTTAGATTAGTGGCGAGTTTCACTTTATTCCTGGCTATTAGGAATAGGCAAAAGATGTTCGAGCAGGAGTTTCCAAACTCTAAAGGATGCAAAGATTTACTATGTCGTATATGGTTTACTCTTTACTTATGACCATAATACAAATATCTTACAAGCCTTCTGCGAAGCTTGGTGTCCTATTATGAATACGTTGCTTAGCTTAATTGGAGAAATGTCCCTATCCCTTTGGTATTTACAAACAATTGGAGGTTTACCGATAACACGAAACCTTTATAAGGAAGTCGAACCAGGTATTGCAGAACTTACAGGCACTTATGATAAGGGAAAAGGGTTCATCCCCGAAACTTATGAGTATTTACTCAATGCCTTCCATCAGCTATAAGAAGGGTCTGGTGATAATTCGAGCATTTCTTTGAGAAAATGGACAAAAGTTTTGGTGTAACAAAGCTTCTAAAAATGAACCACCTCCACCAATAAGAGAAAAAAATCCATTTGTCTTAAATTATCACATAACCCAACTGGAAAACTCGACAAGGCTGTTAATTGGTCATCTGATGGTTTATTTCATAAGTTAGGAGTTAAGAGTCACAAGAAAGACAATACATACTTGGCTGCCTTTTTATCTTGTTGGTTGTATGTATTTGTGTTTCCTACGAAAGAAGGAGATGTTATCCATCCAAAAGTCTTCAGAGTTGCCTGTCACTTAGCAAGTGAACCAAGAGCTAGCCTTGCGGTTTTGGTCTTAGCTAATATCTATAGGGGACTAAACACAATATCAGAATGCCCGCGACTTGATCTTGTTTGGGCATGCTTCCCAGTTGATTACGTATATGGTTGGTTGGCCTGCTACTTAAATACTCTTTTCCCATTGACAAATGGTCCAACCAATCCTCTCATAGCTAGATATTCTGGCAAAGGTGCTTCTAGGTACTACAGTAAGAAAGAACCAAGAAAACATATACATAGAGGAGAAAGTATTTCTTTGGAACATTGCTCGAGAGGCCTCAAGCCTATCACTACCGCGACAATGAAAATTCTAAGGAATTCCAGTCAAATTTCTCCATGAGCATTCACTTGAACTATCTTACTTTAAGGCACGGGAATGCCTTTATTATTGAGCCTTATAGTCCCTATAGATTGAGCCGTCAATTTGTTTTTTTTCAAGATTCCCCTGACTTATTAGATCAAGATTTTCGAGAAGCTTCGTTAGAAGAAGGATTGAGACTTGCATGCATTTGTGTGTTGGCTAAATATATGACCAAGACGACATTTCCCCTAGTGATTCCAAATTGAAGAAATTCTCACTGTCAAATTATATGTCTTGGTAGAAACAGGTGTATGGAAGTGTTCTAGAATGTTACATACAATCTCTAGTGAGTGTTGTGGGTCCTAGTATTGACGTTCCTTAAGAATGTGAGGAAGGGGCATTAGTTGTAAACAAGCCTCTCACTTTAAAGTCCAAAGGAGATGTAGATAAGTCTAAGGAACCTTCGCATGAAGAAGTTTGAGAAGAACAAATTTCAATCCTTCCCCATCAAACTCCTAACAAGTGGCCATTTGAAGATGAGAGCGCTAGCAATAATGGAGATCGTTGTTGGAAAAATGTAAGACAATTCTTTGGAGATCCATCAAATGCTAATTTGCATGTGGTAGAGATTTTCGGTGACAATATTAGCTCTTCAAGGACACTGACAGCTATCAAAGAGGTAATGATTCAAGCTTTCTCACTTATTATATGGTTACCAATTACTTCACTAATTGTTTCTTATTTTTTTGTGCAGCAGAAAAATGTCGACATATTAGATTCTTTCTATTGCGGTAGACCACAAGCCAAGTGATGAATCTATAGAGGGACCAGACTCTATAAAAGTATGTTCTGCCTCAAAATTTATGCAAGAGGTCACCTCTACCACCAGTGTGAGAGCTAAAGCAAGTGTAGACTTAGATTTTCATAAACAACTAGTAATAACCATATCCATTTTTTATGGAAGAAAGGTTGTCTAAGAGATTTGAAGGGAATTCGTTATGGAAGCTTTGGCTAGTATCTGCACCATGTTAGAAGGCCTTACTTCAGACTGTGTTTCTTCTCTTCCAGATGAGGTCCAAGTATTACTTAAAGACATGAACGGAATGGGTACAAACATTTCTCCTTTACAAAATTTATTGGAGTCTTTCTTCGAGCTCGCCACTTCCTATGAACAAGCATGGTCGACCTTTATTGATAAGGCTGCATAAATTAAAAATTCAAAGTCATATCTAAAAGCCAAGGAGCATCTTGAACTGGTGATGAACGAAAGACATGAGAAATCTAGAGAACTATTTGTTGCTTGTCAATCTCTTGAGAAGGCAAGAAAAAGGTGAAGAAGTTGAAAGCTCTCTGAGATGCTGCCAAGGAAGAAGCTAAGGAAATTGAATCCAAAGTCTCCGCTGCTTAAGAAGAGTTCACTAAGTGTGCTGATATTTTTTTGGCAACTAAAAATGCCTCGAATGATGTCGAAAATAAGAAGCAAGGCTTAGAGGCTTCTCTTCAGGATTTAGTTGATTATAAGTTGTGTTTAGATTTGCTTTAGGAGATGTCTCTCTTTATTTTCAAACCTTTTTGCTTACTATCCTTTTGTTTTGTCTGATCAGTTGAATTCAATAACATAAATAAACCCATTTTATTTGGCTTTATATTGCACATTCTTTTCAATACTTCTTTTGTTTTTCAACTTTTGAAATTATTTACTTATAATGCATTGATGATATTGTATTAAGCCTTAACTTTAGATAAATTTCGTTGTTCAACGGCTTGTCTTTTTATGGTAGAAAAATCATAGTTGGAGGCGGGCATGTCAAAATTACGAGCCACTTAATTTTTTCTCAAAACCCAGACTTCCCGATTTAATACATACCAAAAATTTAGAATTTTAGAGCATTCAGATCGTTCAAAATAATATTTGAAGTTAAGTTCAAACGTTGGCAGACAGATATTTATAGGTTTGCGTGACTACACCAAAAATATTATATCTTGATATAGGAATACTAAAATCAAAATCCACTTAGTACTCCATAAACTAGACTCTCAAATATAAAACATATCCAAAATTCAGAATTTTAGAGCATTTGAATCGTTCTAAACAATTTTTTGAAGTCAAGTTTAAATGCTACCAGGTAGACATTTTTAGGTTTGCGCGACCACACCAAAAATATTGTACCTTGATGTAGGAATACCAAAATTGAAATCCTCTTAATCCTTCATAAACTAGACTCTTAAATATAAAATATATCCATAATTCAGTATTTTAGAGCATTTGAATCGTTTTAAATAATATGTTGAAGTCAAGTTTAAATGTTGTCAGGCAGATATTTCCTGGTTTGCGCTTCTACAAAAAAAAATTGTATCTTGATGAAAGAGTTCCGAAATTGAAATCCGCTTTATTTTCCATAAACTAGACTCTCAAATATAATATATATATACAAAATTCAAAATTTTAGAGCATTTTAATCATTTTAAATAATATTTTGAAGTCAATTCATGTTTGATTTTTTTGACTTTTTAGCTTTGCGCGTGTTGTGATAGAAAACTCATAACTAGGAGTGTGAATGCTGGAACTATGAGATTCTCTTTTTTATACTAATGAGACTGAACTTAGAATGAAACTCTAAGTGCCTACATATCTCAGTGAAGAGGGTCAAGTCATAACATAGTTTTGAAAAAGCAATAATTTTGCTTATTTATTTATTTATTTATTTTGGTCCTAACTTTTGCCTAGGCTACCTCTTTCGATATTTTCAACATAGCGAACTTTTTTTCTTATTATTTTTTTATTTTTTATAGGGTCGTACACATTTTATACTCTTGCAGGCCAAGAGAGATATGCAGTTTAGGCTTGTGTCTTAAGGAGCATTCTTCTTCTCTTCGAGGATAGTATCTCTTTATCAACTTTCCATTGATGGGGCCAATCTGCAAACCTTATGAGTCAATGAGCTTGTAAGAACTACTCAAGTATACTTCTTGTACAATATATGGACCATACCACTTAGCTGAGAACTTACTTCCAGATCGATGAGAGGTGATAATGGGCCTTCTTACCGCAAGAACATGGTCACCCACTTGAAAGCATATAAGTCAAACCTTCTTATTAAAAGATCAAGATAGGAAGAATTGATAACATACCAGGCTTTATTGAGAATCTAGCCTCTTTTCATCCAAAGTCTTCAATTCTTCAAGGTGTAATTGAGCATTTTCTTCGTTAGTGAGTCCTTCTTAAATAGCAAGCTACAATGATGGGATTTGACGCGCAAGTGGCAGGACTGCTTTAATTCCATAAATAAGTGAATAAAGAGTTTCCTATGTTGGGTGCAATATGTCATCCTACACGCCCAAAGAGCTTCTTCCATTCTATCATGCCAATCTCACTTAGACTTTGACACGACCTTCTTTAATAAATTACAAAGTGTATTTTATTTAATGCTTCAGCAAGGCCATTGGCAGCAGCATAATACACAAAGGAGTTGCATTGCTTAAAGCAAAAAAAATCACATATCTTATTCATTAACTTATTATCAAATGGCTTACATTATCCGTCAGTATATATCTAGGAATGCCGAAGCGATAGACAATATTGACTCGAATGAAGTTTGCTACACTCTCTTTATTTACTTCTTTCGGAGAAACAACTTCACCACATTTTGCAAAGTAATCAGTTACAGCTAGGATGTACAAATGTCCAACGAAAGACCATGGTAATGGTCCAACAACATCCAATCACCATGAAGCAATTGTTGGGTCCAATACATCTGGGGTTGATGTATAAAATTTGCATGGAACTGACAAGATTTGCACATTCAAGCATAATCCAAGCAGTTTTTCATTGTAATCTTCCAGTAATAACACATCTTTTTTATCTGGAAATGAAGCTTTGGCCCAGACTGATGCGCTCTACATACTCCAGAATAAGCTTCCTACATCGTTTGAACAGACTCGTCTGTGCCCAAATAATGTAAGATTTCTCTATCAAATGATCGTCTATAGAGTGTACCCTTATAGTAAAGAAAGTAAGGGGCTCATCATCGGATTTTCATCCTTCTTAGAAGAATTTTTGGTAAAATTCTGTAGCAGAAGTAATCAATTATTGGTTACCGTCAGTCTTTGATCTCGGCCTCAGAAGTAGTGATAACTTATTCAACTTTCTTTATATTCTTATTTGGCAGTGGTACTACCCATCTTTGGCAAATAATGACTTATATTTGATCAAGAGATACCAATGCAGAAGCTAAAGTTGCCAACGCATCAGCCCTTTTGTTTTTTATCCTAGGGATGTCTTGAATGGTCACTTCTCTAATCCAACTTATCAAATTCTATGTGTAATCATGATAAGGAAGAAAATCGGGCTTCTTGACCTCATAACTACCCAAAACTTGATTGATCACTAACTTAAAATCTCCAAAAACTTACTATTGTAGTTATTTCATATCGACGACCATTTTGAGTCCAAGTATGAACGCTTGATATTCAACGACGTTATTAGAGAAATATTATGTTAAAGTGAAGGAATGTGGAAAAACTTCCCATTCAGAGTGAT
Source organism: Capsicum pubescens (assembly GCA_030864215.1). NCBI lineage: Eukaryota > Viridiplantae > Streptophyta > Magnoliopsida > Solanales > Solanaceae > Capsicum > Capsicum pubescens. The sequence goes on from CM061549.1 coordinate 253,642,877, forward strand.
AAATACTACTCCAACACTAGCTCCTGCAGTGCTATGAAAGTACATCTTCCAAGGAGATTGTATTTCTATAAACATAACATCATTATGAAGTAGTTTATCAGATGACTTCCAATTATCCAAATTGTATTGAAACACCAAGACTTTGAACCATTGAAAGAAATTCTCCATTAGATGCCACTAGGGTGGGTACATCTAGGGGCATGAGTCGTACCCCTTGGATATGGGTCGTATCCTCCTCTCCCCCTCTTATTGTACTATTGGTATGTGATAAGGGTTACTCACTATCCTGGGTATGAGTGATCCTCCCTTAATCGTATCTAAGTGTACAAGTCATACCCAACATGATCGTATAGAGTGAGGTCTTAGCTTGGAGTGAACAATTTTTGGTACAATTGATGGATACGATTTAGGGCATGAGTCTTATCATTTAGATATAACTCAATGGTGTGTATTCATACCCTAACCAGTATAGATGACCTAGGAGAATCCTAGGGTACGATTTAGGGTACCATTCATACTCTAGGGTACGATTGACTCAAGTGAGTCGTACCCAACCGGACGACTATTTATCAAGTTTTAGTTAAGGACCTTATGGTTATTTCCCACACCCTAAACCTAATTCCCTTCACTATATAAGTATATATGTCCTCCTAAAATACACTTTGAGTGGATCAAAACATCCAAAACTCTATCTCAAACAAATCCTTAAGGATTGGATGCTAGGGTTCCAAGGGTGTTCTTTAAGAGGCAAAGTGGAGTCAAGATTCTTAGTGAATCAAGTTGTTTAAGGCATGTACCTCTTCCCCTTGTTAAATAACCCCAAAACCATGTATTATACAATTGGATTAGTAAGTGTACATGGAGAATTTGAAATCAATGAAAAGGGTTTTGTTGTTAAATGATGAATAACATTTGTTCTTGCTTAGACTAGTGATTATACATGATATTGGTGGTGGTTTGAATATGTGGGTACTTATTGTTTGTGTTTTAACATGTAAGTCTTGAGTAACCCTATTGATAATGATTTCTTCCAGGAATATGGCCTTGATAAATGTATGCACATAAGGTGGTTGTAAAAATGTCTAAGTGAATTATCTAGTTACATGTTGGTGATGTTCTAAACTAGGAAAATGTCCCAATAAGTATGAATAATTGATAAATTATATTGTGAAGGTATTGTGAGTAATATATTGTGAAATTGGTGATCTTGTAGGTTTGATGACTAGTGGGGGTTAAAGTCCCTAAACATAGAATTAAACTTGAAATGTATGTTAAACTAAAGTGTGATAAGAATGTGGCATAAGATTGCTAATGAAGCGTGAATGTATTATAGGGGTCTTGATGACCATAAATTGAAATTGTATCATGAATTAAGTTAAGGCATTAGCCTATCGAAATGGTTGAGCAACAAAGGCGACCATGAGGACCCTGTGGTCACGTATAGTGTTGAACTTGCTCAAAATAGGTTATAAGTCCTTATATGTGAATTGAATAAGTGTTGATATATGGACAAAAGGTTAGAGTCCTAATGTCAACAATGCTTGTCAAAATGTCTTGTGGTTAAAGTCCCCTGCCTACTAATGTGGCTTGTGGTTAGAGTCCTTTTCCCAATTGAAATGGTGTGTTGTTAGAGTCCCTTTTCCAAAATAAAATGTTAGCTTGGGTTAGAGTCCCATATATACTATGGCTTGAGGTTAGAGAAACTAGCCAAATGGAAGTGCAAGAGGTTAGAGCCCCTTAATTGTTCAATAAGTGAGTATGTGATTAAAATATCTTTTGTCTAATGATAATGTGAATATGGTGAAAGTCTTTTCCTATGGAGAATGTTTGAATGTATTGCGGAAGGTTCGAGTTGTCCCCTTCATGTATAATGAATACGTGCTTAAAGAGTATTGATAAGACTTGTTCCCATGTTTGGCATGTGATATAACTATATGTATGGATAAGTGGATGAATGTGATTGTACATGGCAAATTGACTTATTGTTAAATGATAATGTTCTTTTATCCTTATCTTTGAGATACATGCTAGCGTTCCAACCACTAACTATCTCCAAACACTATATCCCCATGCGACATAGGGGCCAAAGCTTTTTCTCTTCAGGCACAGTGATTAGGTGATCGAAGTAGATCATGCATTGACTTTGGAGTGAAGATATTCTTTTCTTTGGAAGAAATTCTTTATTGGTCTTGTATCTTTAGTCTTATTCTTATTTAGTTTTGGTTTGGCTATTTTCGGGAACTTGTCCCGGCATATACATTACTAAACATCGGTTTGTATAGAGGTATTGTATATGACTGTGGACTTGGGTATATTGGCTAGTTGATGTATATAATGAAGTGTTTAGACCTATTTAAGTATGACTATTAATATTGGTTTTTCTATCTCACTGTATGTTGGAATTCTTCTAACCCTTGTGGATTATTGTTAATAATTAGGTTGGATTATGGGGTGACCTTCGATTTATGTGGGCCTGAGGTGCCCATACGACGTGTCCTGGTTTTAGGTCGTGTCAAGTTGGTATCATAGCGTAGGTTCATGGTCATTTGGGCATCCATAATACCGTATTAAGTAGAGTCTCTTTTATGGGTATAAAGTGCATCGCACTTATAAGAGAGGGGATACGAGACATTTTAGGAATGTTCCCCTTTCTTGTGTTTCAATCTTAAGCTATAGAGTCTAAGGTATTGAATTTCTCTTATTTTTGTTTGCTATCTTTCATATCATTCCTCCAAGAAGATCTGATACATAGGCAAACACTTTTGTCTTGACTAGGGACAATGTGGACGGAGTTCATCCAAATTTTAGGGTTCAGACTCAGGCTAGAGCTGCGACATATGAACATCCTTATAGGGTTCCATATGTCCCCGCTAACCCCAATTATCAAAGTGATACTCCTCCCAGTTACCTCAAAGAGATGCTACTAATGCAGAGTTTTGTCGTTCTATCAACCTCTTGACTGAATTGGTAGCCTCTCAATCAGAGCGTGGTGCTCTGGCTACTACTTCTTCTAAGTCCATAAGAATTGGCCAATTTATGAGGCTGAGCCCTTCTATGTTCACGGGTATGAAGGTTGAGGAATATCCTCAAGGATTCATTGATGAAATGGAGAAGATTTTTTGGATCATGTATACTTCGGAGGTCGAAGTTGTTGAGTTTGATTCCTATCAATTGAAGGATGTAGTGTACCAATGGTACGAAGGGTAAGAGTTGTATAGAGATGTGGATGCTAGTCCAACTTCTTGGGTGGATTTTTTTAAGACTTTTTTAGACCGCTTCTTTCTTCAAGAATTGAGGAAAGCAAAGGCTAAAGAGTCTGTGAACTTGAACCAAGAGAGGATGTTCATTCAAGAGTATGACTTGAAATTCCATTAATTATTAAGGTATGCTCCTGAGATGGTTTCTAGCATAAGGGATAGTATGCGTAAGTTTGTTTCAGGACTGTCCCGTGAGTTAGTGCTTGAGATCAAGGTGGCCTTGTTGATTGAGAACATGGACATATCTAGATTGATTGTGTATTTTCAGCAAGCGGAAGAAGAGAAAAATAAAAAATTTGAGTTAATTAAAAGTCAAGGAAAGAAATCTAAGCCCTTCGAGCAAAGTGGTAGAGATGGTGGCAAGTGGCCATGAAAAAAGTAGGCGAGTTCGGGATCTTTCTCTTTGTCTAGTGTTCACTCTCCTTACCAAAGTCGTCGGGTGATCTTTGATCTCAGTTTAGTGGTAGGTTCTGGGCACAGGGTGCCTAATTCTAGGTTAGTGGTGCTCAGTCAGCTCCACCCTGACCTCCTTGCAGTTTCTGTAGTCAGAGTCATCATGGTCAATGTGAGAAGGGGAGAAATAGATGTTTTTATTATGGTCAGATTGGGTACATGCAGCGTGAGTGCCCCCTATAGCGGCTTATTGGGGCAACAGGGCTCTTGTTTCTACTTTATCCACTCTAGCACAAAAATGTGTTGTCTCTACCTCTGTTTCTATCTCAGGCGCCGGTACTAGCCAAAACCATTTGTATGCACTTTCTACTCACCAGGATTCGGAGGCGTCCCTCGATGTTGTCAAGGGTCTTTTGAAACTTTTCTCCTATGATGTGTATTGTTTGCTTGATCCAGGGTCTACTATTTCCTATGTGACCTATGTATCATAATTTTGGTCCCGAGAGTCTGTCGGTTCCTTTTTCTATTTCAACCCCGATAGGAGACTTTGTGGTTGTTGAAAGAGTCTATAGAGGGTGTATGGTAGCTGTTAGTAGTAAGAAAACCCTTGTAGACTTGATAGAGTTAGACATGGTTGATTTTGATGTCATTTTGGGGATGGATTGGTTGCATCTTATTATTCTTCCTCCGATGGTCGAACCCGTAAGGTAATTTTTAAGTTCCCTGATGAACTGGTCATTGTATGGAAAGGTGGTTCTCTAGTGCCTAAGGAGAGATTCATTTCGTATCTTAAAGCCCAAAAGTTAATTTCGAATGGGTGTTTATATCATCTGGTCTGAGTTAAATATTCTAACTCGTAAGAGCTTTCTCTAGAATCCGTTCCTATGGTTAATGAGTTTCTCGAGGTTTTTCTCGAGGATCTTCCCAGTATTCCTCCCGATAGGGAAATTGATTTGGGGATTGATCTTGTTCTGTACACTCATCTAATTTCTATCCCTTCTTATAGGATAGCTCCGGCGGAGTTGAAAAAGCTTAAGGAGCAATTAAAAAACCTCTTAGATAAAGTCTTTATCTATCCTAGTGTGTATCCTTGGGGTGCTCTCGTATTGTTCATGTGCAAGAAGAATGTTTCCCTTTGTATGTGCATTGATTATCGTCAGTTGAACAAAGTGACCATAAAGAATAAGTATCCTCTCCCTAGGATCTATGATATGTTTGATCAACTTCAAGGTGCGAAGTACTTCTCTAAGATTGATTTTAGATTGGGTTATCATCATCTTTGGATTAGGGATGCAGAGATCCCTAATATTGCCTTTAGAACTCGGCATGGTCATTATAAGTTTCTTTTCATATCCTTTGGGTTGACCAATGCCCCAGCGGCATTGATGGACTTGATGAATAGGGTCTTTCGTCCATTCTTGGACATATTTGTCATTATCTTCATTGATGATATCTTAGTCTATTCTAAGAGTGAGGCAGATCATGTCAACCACCTTCGTGCTATGTTACAAACCTTAAAGGATCATTATTTGTATGTCAAGTTCTTCAAGTATGAGTTTTGGTTGAAAGTTGTAGCTTTTCTTAGTCATGTTATCTCTAGTGAGGGGATCATGGTAGATTCTCATAAGGTTGCAGCGATTAACAAGTTACCTAGACCTACGACTCCAACTGATATTCAAAGATTATTAGGTTTAGCCAGTTATTATAGGTGGTTCGTGGAGTGATTTTCAACTATAGCTTCCCCACTGACCAAGTTGACCTAAAAGAAGGTCAAGTTTTTGTGGTCATATGCATGTGAGGGTGGTTTTGAGTAGTTGAAAGATAAATTGACTTCTGCTCTGATTTTGACCTTGCTCGAGGGTACTGATGGTTTTGTGGTATATTGTAATACTTCTCAAATTGGTCTTCATTTTGTGTTGATGCAACATGGTAAGGTAGTGGCCTATGATTCTAGGAAATTGAAAGTTCATGAGAAGAACCACCCTACTCATGACTTAGAATTATTAGCCGTTATTTTTGCTTTGAAGATTTGGCGATATTATCTCTATGGGGGTCATGTTGATATCTTTTCTAATCATAAGAGTCTTCAATATATGATTACTCAAAAGGCATTGAACCTTCGGCAGAGGAGATGGCTCGAGTTATTAAAGGACTACGATATGAGTCTTCATTACCATTCGGGTTAATCTAATGTAGTCGCAGATGCTCTTAGCCGTTTGTCCATGGGGAGTTTAGACCATGTGGATGAGGACAAGAAGGAATTTGTGAAAGAGATTCATCTTTTGGCTAATCTTGGAGTATGTCTTATGGACTCAGATGATGGTGGTGTATTTGTGCACCAAGTTTCTCAGTCGTCTCTTGTTGTTGAGATAAAATAAAAGAAAATATTGGATCACGATTTAATAAAGATCAAAAGTGATGTGGGTAAACAAAAAGTTTTTGACTTTTTGATTGGGGTGAGGGTATCTTTAGATACCAAGGTATACTATGTGTTCCCGACGTCGATAGATTAAGGAAAAAAAATCATGGCCGAGGATCATGAATCTCGATAAGATATTCACCTCAGCTCCACTAAGATGTATCACGATCTTAGAGAGTTCTGTTGGTTGATTAATATGAAACATGAGGTGGCTAGCTATGTGACTAAGTGTATAGTATGTCAACAAGTGAAATTTAAGCACATGAGTCCCGATGGCTTGTGCCAAGAGATGACTTTTCCCGAGTAGAAGTGGGAGGCAATTAATATGTATTTTGTTACCTGCCTTCCCCGATCTCAGAATCAATGTGATTTTATTTGGGTCATTATGGATAAAATGACTAAGTCTGCTTATTTCTTTCCCATTAGGACTAATTTCTCGGTGGAAGATTATGCCAAGTTATATCTTGTGAGGTCGTGAAGTTGCATAGTGCTCTAGTTTCTATTATTTTAGATCGTGGTCCTCTGATCTTATCCTACTTTTGGAGGTCGTTCCAAAAAGGTTTGGGTACTAAAGTGTGCCTTTAATTTGTACCGCTTTCCACCCACAAATGGATGGCCAAGCATAGAGGACCATCCAAACATAGGAGGATATACTGTGGGCTTGCGTGATTGATTATGGTGGTAGTTGGTATGACCACTTACCTTTGATTAAGTTCACCTATAATAATTTTTACGACTCGAGTATTGCCATGGCCCCTTTTGAGGTGTTGTATGGTAGGAGATGTCGATCTCCTATTAGGTGGTATAAATTTGGCGAGGGCAAGTTTCTTGGCCCCAATTTAGTTTACCAATCCTTAGAGAAAGTAAAGGTGATTCGTGATAGATTAAAAACCGCTCAAAGTTCCTAAAAGTCCTATGCGGATGTGAGGTGTAGGGACTTAGAGTTTTGTGTTGGTGATTGCGTATTCTTAAAACTATCCCCCATGAAGGAAGTGATGCGGCTTGGTAAAAAGGGGAAGCTTAGTCCTTGGTATATTGGTCCCTATTTGATTTTAAAGAGGGTAGGCAATGTTTCCTATGAGTTGGAGTTACATTCTAATATGGACTCCAATCACCCAGTCTTCCATGTCTCTAGGTTGTGGATGGTTGTTCCTTTGTAATACGTTGGTATTTTGGACTCCTTGTCCTATGAGGAGGTCCTAGTGAGGATCTTGGATCAATAAGTTCACCGGTAGCAAATAAAAGAGATGGCTTCGGTGAAGGTTCTATGGAGGAACCAAAAGTCCGAGGAAGCCACTTGGGAGGCGAAAGAGGACTTAAAGTCCAAGTATTTGTATTTGTTTCCCATTCTAGAAACTCATGAACAAGGTATGAGTTAATCTTCTTACCTTGAGTTATGTCTTATTTAGACAATGGGTTAAAGTCCCCAAGCTTTGAATTGAATTATGTCTTGTTAGATCATGGGTTCAAGTCCCTAATGCTTTGAAATTGTGTGTGTGTCCTTGTTGAATATAGGGTTTGAGTTTGTAATGCATTAAGTTAATTCATGTTTTTGATAAATGATGGGTTCGAGTCCCTAGTGTTAAATCGAGCAAGTATCTTTGATAAGTCTATGGGTTAAAGTCCCTAAGTTGTGAAATGTAACGCCCCGAATATGTTACCCAGAACTATACACGGTGTTCATGACCCCAAAGGACCACAAGCTAACCCATGACTGATACTGTAACTGAGCATTGAATAATATACTGTAAATATGCAGAATATAAGTTGTAAGGCCATAAGGTTCAAAACTGAACTAATACTGAATATAAAACAATGTCTGTAATGGGGTATAACAATACCCAAAACTGAAATAAACTGCCTGAAACATGCTGTAGTCTGAAAGCCTCTAAAACTGACTGAAAACTGTGAAGTTGATGGGATATGTCCCCAACTAACTCCAAACTACTAAAGTAATAAAGTAATAAAATAATTATGCTATCCTCGAATGATGAGGACTCACTGCTAGTCTGGCTGTTGAACGTCTAATCTACTAAGGATGCTTGGGAGCTCATGTTTCTAAACCTATGGTATAAAACACCATAGTGTAAATGCGTCAGTACGATTGAATGTACTGGTATACAAGTGAGGTAAGATGAATGAAAGGGTTTATATGCATGAGCAATAATAATTGACTTATGACATGAACATGAACGGGTGAGAAATACATACATGAATACATAAACTGGAACTGGGGTCGTGACAATACTGAATACTGATGTACTGACTCCTGAGTTTACTAATTCTGGGATACTGAAGAATTGAGTCTATTGATGATATGCATTACGGAGTTTATAGGTAACCGATATCTGAGGTTACTGGTACTATATTACTGATAACTGAGTATACTGATACTGAAAAACTATCTAAGTTCTTTACTGGATTGGGTGACTGTATCTGACTATCCTGGATCTGAAGAACTATCTGAGTTCTAGACTAAACTGGATGACTGTATCTGACAGTCCTAATTCTGATAGAACTAGCAGACTTCTGTACTGAGCTGAGTGGATGTATCTGACAGTCCTGATATCTGTAAAACTGAACTGAGTTTTATTATTGAGACTGAATCTGAAACTGAGATTATAGAAGGTAATCATCTAACCAACATGCTCCGAATCTGAACTGGTGGGGTCCAACCTGTAACCCCAGATGGAAGGGTGTCAGTACCGTGCCACAGGTAAAGACAAGCTGTGAGTAAACCCTCTCTGACAGGGAGTTCTTCCGTCAACCCCTCATGTAAGGAAAACTCAAAAAAGATGAATAGTCCCTAGACTCGTAGGGGTACATCTCGACCTACGCTGGCTACGTAGTTCTGGAATGCAGGGATTGCTACTAAGGATCACACCCTCTACTGGCTAACAGGTGAGCCCTCATCCCTAGGTTCACTCGGTGCTAAATCCTTCTCCCAACTGAATAGACACTGAATTGATTTTCCTAGTTCACACTAGGCATGACTGAGCTATTAATGATGGTACAGTTTTACTGAACTGAGATGAGTTCACTGAGTTTTGTTGAATGATGGAATACTACTGAATTCTGTCAACTGACAGAATGCTACTGAGTTCTGCTAGCTGACTGAGTTATTGAGGTCTGAACTAAATACTACTGAGATCTGATAACTGACTAAGATTACAGAAATTACTGAGATCACTGAGATTACTGGAGTGATATAGAATTTACTGAATTTTCCTGAGTCACATGACTGACTGAGTTCTACTGATCATGTCTTGACTGTGAGTATCGTGAAAACTGACACTGGCTCTAGGCACACAACTAAATTATCAGGTACAAGTACCCCCAGGACTCGATAGCATGATAAATAAATCATGGCACAAGCTTAAAAGCTCAATAGTGGCTACATGTTTATCATTCATTCATTTAGACATTTCAACAACCACTTGAGATGCATTACTTGTACATGAATGGAGAATACGTATTAGCATACTATAACATGGCATTATTTTATTCTCATAAATAATTTTTCAAACACTTGCATGATACAACTTGCACATAACGAGCATGGCATGATTTCTTTCACTTATTAACTCACATGAGCAATTCATCAAACACTTGGTGAGCATAACATATGCACATAAACCTATACAACAAATAGGCATCATAATTCACATTCCCATTGACAAATTTCAAGGGTTTAAAATGGTTTCACATGATACTACACATATATCACTTTACTTAGCATAGATATTGTAATTAAATAATGAACTAGAGAACCCATTAACATAATGGTCATGAACACCCAAACTAAATCATGAAATTCATCAAAAACATTATCTTGAGTTTTTGAAAAGGTTTCTTGGACTCCAAGGGTGGAAGAAACCCTTGGATGAACACTTGGCATACCTTAGTTGGTGAATTCTTGAAGGTTGATGGTGGAATCCCTTAGAAATTGAGTCTTAAATTGATGGGCCTATGGTTTTTTTCTTGAGGATTTTGTGAATAATGAATAGGATTAGCCAAAAGAGGGATAAATTTTATGTTATAAGGGCTGAAGGGCATGGGAAAAAGACTAAAATAACCCTGAGGATGTGGTTTTTAAATTACTGTAAACTGGGCACCGACGCTATTAGCGACGCAGTACGTCATGGCATCGATGCGATAGTTGATGCGTTATGCCATCATTGCATCGAGCCTCAGTACTTTGATCCTGGCAACCTGCGAAAATATCAACCAACACGATTGGCGACGCGGCACGCCAAGATCGCCTTGGTCCACTGTTTTGGGATTCTGAACGTGGTCTAAATGAGTTTCAAAAAATTCAAAACTTGTTCGGAAATACCTATTGACCTTCCTGGTCATGAATTAGCAAGAATACGGATCATTAAAGGACATTAAAGCCACGAAATAAGACTACGAACTTTCGAAGGCTAAAATAAACTAAGTCTGGAAACTTAGCTAAAACCTTCTAAGTATGGGACCCCCTTAACAAGCATAAATGGACTGAATTAAACTTAGGATTTTATGGGTTCTTACATGAAATGAGTAAGTGTATTGCTAAATAATGGGTTTGAGTCCCAAAGTTAATGAAATGGATAGTCGATTAATAATGAGTATGATATGTGTTGTATCCTTGTTGTGTGCTTTGTCCTAGCTTGTTTGAAGGTTGTTTGATATGTGACAGTGTGTTAACTTGTGTTTATGCTTTACCTATCCCTCATTCGCGGATAAATTATCAAAGTGGGGGAGAATTGAGACACCTATACTTTGAACCATTAAAAGAAATTCTCCATTAGATGTCACTTACGATTAGTGGCATGAATCGTACCCCTTGGATATAGGTCGAATCCTCATATCCCTCCTCTATCATACCCTATAAAGTATGGTAAGGGTTATTATCTTGGGTATGATTCATCCTTCCCTCAATCGTACCTAAGTGTACGAGTCGTACACAACATGATTGTATAGAGTGAGGTCTTAGCTTGGAGTGGACTATTTTTGGTACGGTTTATTGATACAGTTTAGGGCATGAGTCATACCCTTTAGATATAACTCAATGGTGTTTAGTCATACCCTAGCTAGTGTATATGGCCTAGGATAAGCCTAGGGTATGAATTAGGGTACCACTTGCACCCTAGGGTATGATTGACTCAAGTGAGTCGTACCCACCTGGATGGCCATTTTTTAGCTCTTAGTTGAGGAACTTATGGTCATTTTACACACCCTAAACCCTAAGTCCCTTCACTATATAAGTGTATATGGCCTCCTAAAACACACTTTGAGTGTATCAAAACATCTGAAACTCTCTCTCAAACACATTTTTGAAGGATTGGACGCTGGGGTTCCAAGGGTGTTCTTCAAGAGAAAGAGTGGAGTCAAGTTTCTTGGTGAATCAAGTTGTTTAAGAAATTTACCTCTTCCCATTGTTAAATAACCTATAAACCATGTATTTTACACTTGTATTAGTATGTTTACATGGAGATTTTGAAATCAATGAGAAAGGTTTTGTTGTCAAATGATGAATAGTATTTGTTCTTACTTAGGCTTATGATTATACATGATATTAGTGGTGGTTTGTATATGTGGGTGCTTATTGTTTGTGTTTTAACATGTGAGTCTTGAGTAACTCTAACGATAATGATTTCTACCATGAATATGGACTTGGTAAATGTATGTACATAAGGTTTTTGTGAAAATGTTTAAGTAAATTATCTAGTTACATGTTGGCGATGTTCTGAAATAGGGCAATGGCCTATTAAGTATGAATGATTGATAAATGATATTGTGAAGGTATTGTGAGCCATGTATTGTGAAATTAATGACCTTGTAGGTTTGATGACCAGTAGGGGTTAAAGTCCCTAAACATGAAATTGAACTTGAAATGTGTATTGAATTGAAGTGTGATAAGAATGTGGCATAAGATTGCTAATGAAATGTGAATGGCTTGTAGGGGTATTGATGACCATAAATTGAAAAAAAAAAAAAAGGAGAAAAAAATGTGAGAAAAAAGAGAAAAAATACAAAAAAAAAAAAAAGAAGGAGAATAATAGAAAATAGAGAAAAAAAAAGAAGGATAAAAAATAAAAAGGAAAAGAAGAAAAAGAAAAAAAAGGCAAAATGAAAAAAATATAATGAAAAAGAAAACTTGAAAAAAGAAAGAAGAAAGAGAAAACAAAAAATGGAAAAGAAAAAATGAAGAAAAAAGAAGAGTAATAGAAAATAAACGAAAAACAAAACAAAAAAAAGGAGAAAAATAAAAAGAAAAAAAAATACAAAAGAAAAAAAAAACGAAAAAGAAAAGAAAGAGAAAACAACAAAAAAAGGAAAATAAAAAATGAAGGAAAAACTGAAAAAGGAAAAACAAAAAAGGAAAGTAATAGAAAATAGAGAAAAAAAAATACATGAGAGATGCTATGAATTATAATTATGAAAAATTAATAGGCAAGAGAAAGTTATGAATTGTAATTAATTGAAACTAGGCTAAATAAAGTAATTAGTAGTCAATATTGGCTAAGTTATGTAATTATCCCAAATTAAAATTACTTTCAATCCTATAAACCGAAATTTGTAAATATTCGAAAAAAATGCATTGATTTTTGTTTCTAAGTTGTTGCTTTTTGCCTAGTTTCATACAACTTATGTTTCCACTATTACTAAAAATCCCAACTCCCTAAACATATTATAAAAAGAGGATCTTTCAAATATAGCCAAATTTTGCTGAAAAACTCATTTTTCATAGCCATATTGTACATAATTACCATTTATAGCCGTTGTATTCAATGTACGTCCGTTGTATTCAATTTTATCAATAGTCTGTATTCATATAAAATATAAATACAGTATCATTTAGCTGCTGTATTCGATTCACAACCATTGTACTCACTTTTACTCAATGGTCTGTATTCATAAAAATATAAATACACTAATATTTAGTCTTGCCAAAACACTACCATTTTTTTTTATATATTTTTTCTTTTTCGTGTTTTCCTCGTTTTTTCTTCTGCTTTTTCTAATTTTTTCTATTTTTATTTTTTCGTTTTTTTTTTTTTTTTCTCTCTTCTCTCTCTTTCTTTTTTTTCTTTTTTTGTACTTATTTTCTTTATCATTTTTTTTGTTCTATTTTATATTTTTTGTATTTTTAAAAGATATAACTACTCGAGCACAAGTCATTGATGATAACATAAATACCATAATTGTTTATATATTTGTAGTCACGCCGTCATTTATATTTTTGTATTCATTGATACAACTGTATTTGTATTTTAAAGTTCGCGCTTGTATTTGTTAGTTCGCACCATCATTTATATTTTATATAATTCGCACTTGTATTTTAAAGAATTATTTTGTATTTGTATTTTATAATTGATTGTATATTATATTGGATTATATTTGTATTATGATTTTATTGTGTTTATATATTTAGATTATATTTGTATTTGTATTCTATTTTCGTTGATGCCTTTTTATTTTTAAAGAATTATTTTGTATTTGTAAGTTGATTGCATATTGTATTTAGCTGTGATTATGTACAATTTATCATTTGTATTTGTATACAAATAAGTAAATGCATTATTGTATTTTCTTGATTCTAAAATATATAAATATGCAATATATCATTTGATACAAATGTACTGTCTTGTATTTGTATGTCAAAATTATTATTCGTATTTGTAAATAAATAAATATCACTTGATACAAATACAATTACAAATAAATGAAATCAATGATTTTAAAAATACAAATACATATTGTATTTGTATATATTGTATTTTTATAAAAAATTGAACTGTATTTATTTGTATCAATAAATACAACTTGTATAAATAAATACAAACAAGTATTCGTAAAAAGAAAATCAATTGTTCCTTTTCAATAATTAAAAAATACAAATGATAGTTCACACTTGTATCTATATGTTCTAGTTCGCATTTGTATTTGTATTTTATAGTTCACACTTGTATTTGTATGTTATAATTCGCCTTTATATTTTATATTTTATAGTTCACACTTGTATTTGTGTTTGCTAGTTCGCACAAATGAAAAGAAGGAGAAAAATAAAAAGAAGAAAAAATGTGAGAAAAAGGAGAAAAAATACAAAAAAAAAAAGGAGAGTAATAAAAAATAGAGAAAAAAAACAAAAAACAAAGAAGGAAAAAAAAATAAAAAGTAAAAGAAGGAAAAAAAAAGACAAAATGAAAAAAAGACAACGAAAAAGAAAAAATTGAAAAAAGAAAGAAGAAAGAGAAAACAAAAAAAGGAAAAGAAAAAATGAATAAAAAAGAAAAGAAAAGGAGTAATAGAAAACAGACAAAAAGGCAAAAAAAAAAAAAAAAAAAGAGAAAAAGAAAAAAAATACAGAAGAAAAAAATGAAAATGAAAAAGAAAAAGAAAAAATTAAAATATACTTCACACTTGTATTTGTGTTTGCTAGTTCGCACAAATGAAAAGAAGGAGAAAAATAAAAAGAAAAAAGAAAAAAAGAAGAAAAAATATGAGAAAAAGGAGAAAAAATACAAAAAAGGAAGGAGAGTAATAGAAAATAGAGAAAAATAAAAAAAAATGAAAAAAGACAACGAAAAAGAAAACATTGAAAAAAGAAAAAAGAAAGAGAAAACAAAAAAAGGAAAATAAAAAATGAAGAAAAAAAATAGAGTAATAGAAAATAGACAAAAAAAAAAAGGAGTAAAAAGAAAAAGAAAAAAAAAGAAAAAATTAAAACATATTTCACACTTATATTTGTGTTTGCTAGTTCACTCAAATGAAAAGAAGGAGAAAAATAAAAAGAAAAAAGAGGTGAAAAAATGTGAGAAAAAGAAGAAAGAAATAGACAAAAAAATGAAAAAAAAGAAGGAAAAAAATAAACTACATTTAGATATTCCCCAAAATATTATTTAGATGAATAACGTATAAAAATTACCAAAATATAAGGAATATAAGCAATAATAAAAAGAAGACAAGTTAATGCTAGGAAGTGACATAAAGAAAACAAGTTAACGCTAGAAAATGACATATGGAAGATTAGATATCTTTCTTAATTCATTTACGTAAATTATTTATTAGTTACTATTTACTTTTTGACTTATTTTATCACACAAGTTATCCGCACCCCCTTACAATTGGTATCAGAGCCTATGCTATTTAAAGTTACGGAAGTAATATATATTTGAATTTATTTGATTAATTTATTATTTGATTAATTTATTAATTATGACTTATTTGATAAAACTACATTTAGATATTCCCCAAAATATTATTTAGATGAATAACGCACAAAAATTACCAAAATATAAAGAACTAAAACAAATAATATCTAAAAAACGTAAAGAATTAAAAATAAGGATAGAAAGACTACAATATAACATAATTGTCGGAGTTAGTAAAAACTCAATAAATGCACAAAAAGAAGAAATATCAAATTTAGAATCGACAATAGATAGTCTAGAATATACATACCAACATGATCTATTAACCATTAAATAAAAAATGAACAAAGAAGAATTTATAATAGATGAAAAAATATATGAAAACCATGAAGGATTAAAAATAAAAATAATAGTTTCTAATCTAGGAAGAAGGTATAAGAAAATAGGTGAACATTTATATTTAATGTTAGAAAAAGAAGAATTAAAATTAGAAGATAAATTGACAGCTATGGTAAGAATAGAAATAGAAAATGAAGAAATAGATAGAAAAAAGGAAATAGAAAAAATAAAACAACAAACTACAGAAGAAATACGAAAAATAGAAGAAACTAAAAATAGTAGGATTGCTGAATTA
The DNA here is from genome assembly GCA_030864215.1 of Capsicum pubescens. Taxonomy (NCBI): domain Eukaryota; kingdom Viridiplantae; phylum Streptophyta; class Magnoliopsida; order Solanales; family Solanaceae; genus Capsicum; species Capsicum pubescens. Next base: position 253,658,717 of record CM061549.1, read on the forward strand.
GAAAAAGAACTACAAATGCTAAAAGATTTGTATGAAAAAAGATAAAAAGAAAAAGAAGAAAAAGATAAAGAACAAAAATTATTAAATGAGATAAATCAATTTAAAAAAAATAGAAATAAACAATAAAGAAATAGAAACCAGGGAATTCGAAATAAATACAATAGATGTTGAAGAAACAGATAATTATGATTCGGAAGATAGTGAAACATATACAAAAATCTTAACAAATACAAAAAATTTAGAAATCAATGAAAAACAAGAAGTAATTAATGAAGAAAACTTAGAAAATAAAAACACAGAAATAAATACTCTTGATAAAAATGAAGATGAAAAATATAATACCTAGAACATCAGAAATAAGAAAACCTACATATTATAAGAATAAATTTAAAAGATATAATCTAAAAGATGAATAAGACAAATGGACACCAAAATAAATAGTTAATAAAAATTATAACTTTTTAGACTTAGATTGTGTAATAGATACAGAAAAAACAATACAATTATGGATAGGATATATCACAAAATAATTATTAGATAATAATATAAACGTAACAGATGCACCAGAATATATAGAAAGAACACTAATAGGAACAGTGAAATTATGGTTTTCAAATCTAACTGAAAATAGTAAAAGAGTATTAAAAACTGACAAACCTACAGAAGAAACATCATCAATAACTACAACTAAATTAACACCTATAGAATTATTAAAAAAATATGAAATAGCTATAAAAGACGAATTTAACAGCATGACAACAACAGAAGAAGAACAAAATGAAGAGAAAGATATAAATAAGAATTTAAAGTTAAATCTAGCAATATGTAATATGTGTTACATAGATGAGTATACTTGCACATTTAAAGAATATTATTATAAAGGAACATATAATACAGAAGAAAGTAAAGAAATTAGAAAATTATATTTTAATAAATTACCTGAACCATTTAGTTCAAAAATAATAAAAAGTTGGGATGAAGCAAAAATAGTAGATACTCTAAGAGGAAGAATAATTTTTTTACAACAATGGTATAGAAACCTATGTGAAAAATATAGAGAAGAAATAAAAATGGAAAAAACATTAATAAGAAATTTAGCATGCTGCAAAGATAAAATAGCACCTCAATTTGGATGCGAAGAAAGATATTATAAGAAAAGAAAAAGACATAAGAAATATAAGAAATACAAAAAATCAAAATATAAATATAAGAAACCAAGAAAAAAATATTATGTAAAAAATTATAAACATAAAAGACCATATAGGAAAAAGAAATCTATAAAAGAATGTACTTGTTATAATTGCGGAAAATTAGGACATTTAGCTAGAGATTGTAAATTACCTAAAAACCCAAAAAATAAACAAATATCAGAAATAAAAATAGAAAATACAGAATATATGCAGATAGATTATATAGATTACGAATTAGAAAGTGAAGATAGTAAATATGAAATTTCAGAGAATGACACAGATAATGAAATAGATAGTGAGTTAGATGAATTAAATGACTGAAGAAGATATAAGAATAAACCAAATAACTGAAGAAGATATAAAAATAATAACAAAGGGAGAATATTTAAATGAACAAGGAACAAATCAAAAAATAATATTTGATAGTCATATATTTGATGAAATAAAAGGAAAAGAATTAGATTTAAGTGTAGAAAAAATATTTAAAATACCAACAATAAAAAACATATTTAGTAGAAGAAAAGAAGAATACTACGTAGTAAGTCAAAAAGAACATGTAATAGATTGTAGATATGTAAAAGGAAGAGCTAGTATACCACTAGTAACAAAAAGAATAATTAATAAAGAAATAAACGATATAAAAAGTAAGGACCCAATAAAATATGTACACCTTGGAACAGAGATATTGATAAAAACATGTTTTAGAGAAGGAATAGATACACCAATAGAATTATACCTAGTAGATGATAGAATTATAAAACCTATAGAAAAAAGTATAATAACTTCCATAAAAGGAAATTTAATATACCAAAAATTTAAATTTATAATAAGTGCAAATTATTCAGTAGCAATAACAGATAAAAATATAGATAAATCATTAGTATTATATTGGAAAATATCAGAAATAGAACTAACCACAGGAAGTAAAATATTTACAGCAAGATGTAAAAATCTATATGTATTAACAACAAAACATAAAATAACGGAAAAAAATAAAATTAACAAAATACAAATAGAAAGTCCTTTCGAACAATTTGTAAAAATAATTGATAATAATGATTATAGTTATAGAGACATAGATATAGAAGAAAATTTAGAAATAATAAATAATAGTATAAGTACAACAAAAAGAATAGCATATGAAAAATCAGAATCATCAACTTCATAAAAAAGAACAAGTTATGAAACAAGTTCAACAACTAATTTAAACCAATATTACATAACAGGAACAATAAATGAAAAAAAATATTTAATACTCTTAAATACAAGACAAGAAGAAAATTATATAGCAAGATATCTAATAAAAAATAAGGAAATAAAATCTGATAATAATAAATGCTCAGATCTACCAAGAAGCTTAATAAACACTAAAAATATAGCAGAAAAAAAAATAACAATAGGAGTTAGAAAAATAAACATAGAATTTGAAATAAAGGAAGAAATGCAAAAAGCAGACATAATATTAGGAATAAAATGGTTAGAACAAGTAAAACCATACAATATAGAACATACACAATTATCCATAACATACAACAGAGAGAAATTATTCTTAAGAAGAGCTTTAACATGATATGAAAATATATGTATTAATGAAGATAGTAGTCGAAGGGTATTACAGTAGATATTATACGTCTATGATAGATACAGGAGAAGAAGCTAATTTATGTAGATATAATTGTTTACCAAAAAATAAATGGGATAAATTAAAGACACCAATAATAGTTAAAGGATTTAATAACGAAGAAAGCTTAATTACTTATAAAGCTAAGAATGTAAAAACACAAGTATGAGATAAAATATTAACAATAGAAGAAATCTATAATTATGAGCTAACATCAAAAGATATGCTTTTAGGAATGCCGTTTTTAGATAAATTATACCCACATATAATAACTAGAACGGATTGGTGGTTTACAACACCATGTAATCAGAAAGTAAGAGCAAAAAGAATTACTAATAAAATAAGAAAGAAAACTGATTGGATAGAAGGGAGTGAAAAAATTACACAAAAATTAGAAAATATAAAAAATACTAAAGATACAATAGAACTAGTCGTATTTTCAATAAATAAAAAGGAAATAACTATATTTTCAATAAATAAGATAGAAATAATTAAGAAAAAATTAGAACAATTATATAGTGAAGATTCATTAAAAGGATGAAAAAAAACATAAAACTACTATAAAAATTGAATTGATAGATAAAAATAGCATAATAACTCAAAAACCATTAACATATAATTTTGATGATTTAAAAGAATTTGAAATGCACATAGAAGAATTATTAGAAAAAACAATATATACAAAAAAGTAATAGTAAACATAATAACCCAACATTTATAGTAAATAAACATAGTGAACAAAAACAAGGAAAAAGTAGGATGATTATTGATTATAGAAATTTAAATGCAAAAACTATGACATATAATTACCCAATACCAAATAAGATATTAAAAATAAGACAAATACAAGGATATAATTACTTTAATAAATTTGATTGTAAATCAGGATTTTACCACTTAAAGTTAGAAGAAGAATCTAAGGAATTAACCGCATTGACGGTACCACAAGAATTTTATGAATGGAATGTACTACCATTTGGATATAAAAATGCACCAGGTAGATATCAAAATTTTATGGATAGTTATTTTAAACAATTGCCTAATTTTATAGTATACATAAATGATATACTATTATATACAAAAACAAAAGAAGAACATTTAAAGTTATTAGAACAATTTACAGATATAATAGAAAATTCGAGAATAAGTTTAAGTGAGAAGAAAGCTGAAATTATGAAAAATCAAATAGAATTTTTAGGAATACAAATAGATAAAAGTGGAGTAAAAATGCAACAACATATAGTACAAAAAATAATAAATTCAAAAGAAGAATTAAATACAAAAATGAAATTACAATCATTTTTAGGATTAGTAAACCAAGTAAGAGAATATATACCAAAATTAGTAGAAAACCTAAAGCCTTTACAGAAAAAATTAAAAAAGGATGTAGAATATAATTACAATGAAGAAGATAAAAAACAAGTTCAGAAAATAAAAATATTTTGTAAAGAATTACCAAAATTATAATTTCCAGACGAAAATAGAAAATTTATATATATAGTAGAAGCAGATACTAGAGAATGTAGTTATGGAGGAGTACTTAAATATAAATATAAAGAAGAAAAATTAGAACACCATTGTAGATACTACTCAGATACGTTTAATGAAACATAAATAAAATGGGAAATAAATAGAAAAGAATTATACTTATTATATAAATGTTTATTAGCATTTGAGCCATATATTGTATATAACAAGTTTATTGTACGAACGGATAATACACAGGTACGTTGGTGCCTAACAAAGAAAATACAAAATTCAGTTACAACAAAAGAGATTCGGAGACTAGTATTGAATATATTAAATTTTACCTTTACAATTGAAGTAATTAGTACTAACAAAAATGTTATTGCAGATTACATATCAAGACAAAGCTACACAGACTGATATAATAGAAGATGATACTTTAGAAAAGATATTCAAAATCCTAACTACGCTTTCAATGAAAGAGGATAGTATAGGTAATGAAATAGAAAAGCTAAATACTAATGAAGTTAAACTGAAGTCTGAAGCTACAAATCAGCTAACTCAGCAGTGTATAGAGCTATGTCGATCGGAAGACATTAAATTTCAGATCTATGTCGATCGGAAGACATTAAAAATCCAGAGCTAGAAGAAGACGTTGGGATACTCCGTAAAACCCATAACGTTTATCAATCTACTTTTGCAGGTACAAGCAAAGGAGTTAGAAAAAACACAAATATGAACCTAAACAAGCTATTTGATAAGTAATATATTTCAAATACACCAAAAGATCCCATGTTCATACCCCCACAAATTACCACATACCGAGACAGTTTAAACTAAGATAAAAAGATCTACAACTATACATCCCGAACATACATAGAAAATATTTACAAAATACAAACCTTCTTAAATACTAATCCTAGAGCTATAAACATCCAAGAACCACATACAAATTACATAACCCAGAAGCTAACCGGATACAATAACCTAATTGTTTTACCCAAAACCAATCCAATCTAGTTAAAACCTGTTACGAATATGGACTACTTAGTACCATATATACCCAAGACGGAAATGAAATATCCAATATACCAGAAATATATGATTTATTTAACATTTTTAAAAGAATAACCAAAGGTAACCTATTTTTTATAAAATTTTATACGGCACCAGCAGAGATATTGTATGATGAAGTTAAATCACCTATACAAGTTGTAAAAATAGGAATGACCCGAGATATGATTATACCAGAAGATATTATTCCACAACCAGAAATACCTAGAATTGAGATACTAAATTTTTATGCAAATAAGAGAATTATCGGACTATCCACAATTCTTCAAGAGTTAGCAAACACTTATCGCAATAGAAATCCCATATGGAGTTATTATTCAAGAGGTAATGTAATAGTATACTCGAATTCAAAGAAACTACGAGAAGCAGATATGGAAGACGTTAGAAAATGGATCTTGACGTTACTCAATCTAGAGAAAAAACTATCGCTAGAGCCATTAGAGAAAAAATTATTTCGGAAGAATTATTAACCAGATATTGCAAGTTAATTGGAGATAAATATCCAGACCATCAATGTTCAAAATGTAATGGAGAAGATAATATTGTCCCAGAAGTTCAACTGAAATAGAAGAAGATAAAAGCGACAGCTGGAAGATGCAAGATATGAAGCAGTAATGGAGATACAGAGCAATAAAAAAAAGACGGAGCAATAATAAAAAGAAGATAAGTTAATGCTAGGAAGTGACATAAAGAAGACAAGTTAATGCTAGAAAATGACATATGGAATATTAGATATCTTTCTTAATTCATTTACGTAAATTATTTATTAGTTACTATTTACTTTTTGACTTTTTGGCAAAATGTCATTACTAAGTTTTGTCCTTTTGTAGAAATAATTTAGGACTTTTGTAAAGTTTTTTTCTACTTTTATAGATAGGTGTAAAAACTTTTGTAAAGTAGGTAAGTAACGTGTAATGTTAGATTAGGACAGATGTAAAAATGTAAAATGTTTACGGGTTTTCTTAAAAATATAAATAGAAGAGCATTTGCTCAGATAAAGGCAAGCCTTCATATGTTGAAGCAAAAAACTCTCTTGTCTACAACAAATAATTTGATTATTTTAAAAACAGGTATATTTCAATGGAAAAATCTATGGAGGAACAAAGCTTAGAATTATCAAAACTACCAGAATAGGTATATTCATTTACTATTATGAATAGCTAAATTCATAAATTCCTAACAATCATGATATGATAAAATAAGTTCATGTTAGTTTCTTTATAGTAGAATTATTCAAAAAATAGCATGTTAAGAAGTTTATTAGCAAAGTGGAAAAAGAGAAAAATCTCTAAGAACTATGCCATCCTAAAGGTGAAACCGGTGAGGCAAGAAAGTCGTGATAGGGGAGTAACCAGAGTAGAGGCGCTGTTTAAGGGAAAAGTATCCAGATTACCATGCTAATAGTGACCGAAGAATATGTTATTTAAGAATAATCTAGTATATAGCAATCTAAAGTGAACATATTTTGTTATGTGCATGATTGAAGGGAATATTTTGAAAATAACAATTTTATGAAAAATGAATAATTATTTATCTGACGAAATGGTAGATAAATTTAAGATACTCATTTTATATGATATAGAAATAGTAGATATAAGAAAAATCATATTGGAAAAAATATTTGATAGATATTTTATGATTAGAATTAATTATATACCATACCTACCGAACTACTCTTATAAATACTTACATACCAAACCCATATACTAACTATGATAAATTATGTATATTTAGAATCTTGGAAAATAGATATAAAATACATACAATTTCTTAGTGAAAATATAGAAGAACTAATAAGATTAAAACAAACAACTAAAAAATATTATAATAAAGTATTTAACCAATTTTAAATGATAGATAATCTTAAAATATTAATCTTATATATACTTAGAGATATAGAAATTATAGATATTAAGAGAATAATATTAGAAAAAAATATTAGACTATGAAATTGAAACTATAAATTGGATAGAACAGTTAGACCTGGATAATTACCCAGGTGGATATTATTCAGATTAAGAAATGTTAGAATATATTAGAAAAACTAGAGAATATCAAGATAATCTATATGAAGAAATTAATTATAGAAAGCGAATTAGAAAAATAATGGAGAATGTAAAAGAAAAATTAATATGGATAGAAGAAACCCTAGAAAATTTAGGAAAAAGTACATGTGATAGTTTATATAATTTAAAAAACTCGCTACGAGAAGAACAACACAAGATAATAAATAGCATTGAAAATCTAGAATTAGATATACATTACAGTACAATTAGGATAAATTATTATACAGAAATTTGTAACTCTGCAATTACTACAGGATAAAATGATAGACTATGAATATCTAAAATATTGGAGACAAAATATGAAAGAAATAATATTATTAGAAAAACTTATGAAAGATAATCTAATTGGATATTTTGAAACATAAGATATAGAATATTTAGAATACCTTCAAAATAATATAGAAGAATTACAAAAACTAAGGGAAAAAAATAAAGAGTACTATAGTAAAACATTTAACCAATTACCATATAATCACTCCCCAAGATATGAATATCGATAAAACTAACATAAATAAACTCAAAATAAAAATAAAAATATAAATATTTAGAGAAGTTAAGAAATATCCACGCACAAATAAAAATAGATCCATTGTATTATATCATAAAAAAGAACCTCCCCCTCACCCCCCTCCCCCTCCAATCTCTTTCTTCTTCAATCCCCCATCACTCCCCTTTCAAAACATCCCCACTCCACTCCTTTCTTCTTTGAGTCCCACCACCCTTTTTCTAAACACCTCCTACCCCACCTCTTTCTTCTTCGAGCCCCACCACTCTCTTTTCTTTTTGTGCAAAGCCTTCATTTTCTTAATACTTCTTCAAGTCCCCGCACCCCTTACTCCTTCTGCAATTTAAAAATTTAAAAATCTCAACTTACAATTCAAATATCTTAAAGAAAATATCAATAGATAGATTCATTGATTTGATGCAATTACGAGCAAAGCAAATAAAAAATGCAGTCAAATTTGAAGAAACACAATTATAATAATTCCAGCAAGAAATGAGCATCTTAAAAAAAAATAAGGGGTGGGGGTGTATTAGAAAATTAAGCTTATGGAGCTTATAAAAATTATTTCACTTGTAAAAAATTAAATTGGATAATAGAAGAAAGAAATTATTATTTCTCTTCAATAATGATGTCAGGAAAGAAGGTGTTAAAATTTATTACTATTTTATACATATTTTTTTTTATTCTTGAAGATATTAATGAAGCTGTAGATGAGGGTTGTTGGTTAGAAGAGGGAGAACGGGGATAGAAAAATTGAAGAAAGAAAAAGGGAGTGAATTTATAGTAGGATTAAGAGGGAAAGGGGGTGGAAGAAGGAAGGAGGTGGGGTAGGAATTTTTTTTTAGTTTTTATTATATACTAATAAATAATTTAGTGGGATTATCTTTATTTTTTTTGTTGGTTAAAAAATATTTTTTTTTTTTGTCACGTCAGCCTTAGGGGTTGAAATTAATTCACTATAAAATTGTTAATTGAGGTAAATAATTACCCCTGAAGTCAAAGGTTTAAACTAACTTTTGCGGACAAGTTGAAAGATAAATTAATGTCTTTTCTTATATATGAATAAATAGTGAAGCCTTTTTAAAACTATGAATTTTACTTTTACGTGTTTTGGACAAGTATGTTTCATGATTTTGTTTGAACAAATCTACAATAAAAAAGAATTGTACAAATTACTATTTTTACTCATATAACTAAAAAAAAATGTACAAATTACTAAAAAAGAACCCTTCTTCCCTTGTATTATATGAAGAAAAAGAACACTTACCTATTTGCAATTGATAGATAAATTCAGAGAGTTAGTAGTTAATTTTCTTTTTATCTTAATATTATCTAAACATTAATATATGACTTTCATATGAGAAAATAGGATTTAAGTTGGTCAAGTCATCATAGTCCTTTTTATGGTACGTGTATATATTGAATTTCAACATATATCACAAGTCAAACACAGCGAAAAAGTTAAACGAGAATGTACCTTCAGCCATTATTATCTAAGTATAAGAAGAAAAATTTTTGAGAGAGAATTTGTAACAAGCTCAAAAGTCTTCTAGCCTATGCGTATCAAAAGGTATGACAGACTGATGGAGTCATAGGCGTATTTATACGTAGATTAAAAACTCTTAGGCAAATAACTTTAACTATATGGACTTTCATAATTATTTCTTTCTATTAAAGAAATACATATGTGCATAACTTGAAGAAAAATTAATTGACTGCTTTATTACTTTTACTTGAGAGACAAGATAATATTTCATTATAAAAAAATATGTGGGTCATTAATTCGTAATATTATACTTAATTTTCTTAAATTTTTCCACTTGACCCATACATCAAAATCAGGCATTCCTTTATGAGTGAAATAAGCAATACAGTCAAAAACACATATTCACTCAGTTTAATAGTTATGCAACAATTACTTTATCAAGAATATATTAATACAAGAATCATGACGGTCATGCTTTTAGTCACGTACTCTCTTTCATGTATTATAACGTACAATATGTTCTAAATAAAGTGTCCAACAACTTTATGAATGGATTTAAAGTAAGTCATTCATAGTCCAACTTTATTTGATCTGATGATCACTTTATAATACATGAAAATCAAATTGTGCATTATCATATATAAAAAAAGCTGATAATGTCTAGACAAATTATTAGAGAATAAAACATTTGCTGGTAAGCTTTAGCATAGGATCAACAATCATCAAAGTAGTACTAACATGTTCAGATTTCACATCTTAATTCTTGACATCATCTCTAGTCATCAAATACTTTATGTCGATGTTCTTACTTCAACTACCACTCTTATTATTCTTTACAAAAAAATACCGCAACTGAATTATCACCAAACATTCTCAATGGTCTTGTAATAGAATTAACAACTTTAATGCCTAAAGTAAAATTCTTCAGCCATAACATGGTGTAGCTTCATAACATGATATAAATTCAATTTTCATTGTGAATATTATAACAATGATTTGCTTAACACATCTCCAAGACACAATACCTCCAGTAAGAAGAAAAATGTATCCAGAAGAAGATTTACCACTATTTTTGCATTCAGTCAAATTTGAGTCTGAATACCTAATGACTTTGGGTGAGTCAAAATATTATATGTAAGTTTATGATCTTTGATTTCTTGAAATTATCTCCAAACTCTTTTACCAGCTTTTAAATTATCAAGATCAGGATTACTTTGATAGCTACTAAGCATTCCTACAATAATGGTAATATCAAGTCTAGTGCCGACCTGAACAAATATAAGGCTTTCAAGAAGCTAAGATTATGAAATATCTTTCATTTTCTCTTGTTCCAATATATTTTGTCGATGTTGATTCAATGAAAACTTTTCTCCATTGATAATAAATGTTGTTATAGGTGAACAATTTTCATTCTGTATATTTTTAAAGTTCTTTGAGTGTAGGTATTTTGATATTATTTAAATAATTATTGAGATTTATCTCTGGGAATCTCTATGTCAATGACGTATAAGGCCTTACCCATATCCTTCATTTCAAAATTCTAGATAAGAAATTATTTTTTCTCGTGAAAAACTTCAAATCACTACTAGCAAGTAAACTTTCATCCATATATAGGACTAGAAAAATATATTTTCTCTCACTTATCTTAAGGTATATACATTGATCAATGATATTATTTGTCAATCTGAATGAAGAAGTAACATTATGAAATTTGGTATATCATTGACGAAAATTATGTTTTATTTCATAAATAAATTTATTCAACTTGCAAATAAGGTGATTTTCATCCTTATCACAAAATCCTTCAGACTGATGCATGTATACCTCCTCATTAAGATTTTTATTCAAGAAAATCATTTTCAAATTTATTTGATGTAGCTCTAAATCAAGGTAAACTACTAATTTCATGATTATTCTTAATAAATTTTTCTTTGATACAGGAGAGAAGGTTTCATAATAATCAATATCTGTTTTTTGAGTGAAATCCTTGACAACTAATCTAGCTTTATATCCTTCAACATTATCAAATGAGTCTTTTTTGATTTCATAAGTCCATTTGAATCTTGTAGTAGAGACTCCTTTATGCAATTTAGCGAGATTTTAGACTTTATCTTTTATCATAGATGTCAACTCTTCTTTTGTGGAATCATACCTAAGTGTGGAGTTTCTTCATCTATGCTTGTGAAAAAGAACATGAATTATCTATTAGTCTAATATCATAATTAGACTCTTAAAAACATACAATGATCATTAGAAATTACTGATTTACTGATTTTTGAGAATTTTCTACCTCCCACTTATTCATACACTCCTCCAATAATAGGTTCAAATAAAATGGGTTGTTCTTCATGTGGCTAATAAAGTGGTGGTGGATCTTGAACTTGTTGCGCTTCGGTTAATTCATGAGAATTTGTCTGATTTGCATTCAAGTTTTCAGTATATAAAGGTATTAGAAGTTGTCCCTTATTTCTTTTAGTTTCATCATTTGAGTTGAACCACAACCACTTACTTAATGTTTCAAAAAAAAAAATAGCATTTATAGACTCTAATAATTTTAGGAGAATGACTAGGACAATAAAATCTAAATTCTTTAGAGTTAACTACATATCTTATAAAGAAATTATTTATTGTTCGCTCATCCAATATTTTTAAATGTAGATTATCAACTCTCACCTCAGTTGGATATCTCCAAACGTGTAAATGAATTACATTAAGTTTTCATTCGTTAAATAATTCAAAAGGTGTTTTGGAGGCAGCCTTAGATAAAACCTTATTTAAAATATACACAACAATCTTTAAGGCTTCACTCCATAAGAATAAAGATAAACTTGACCTGCTAATCAAGCTTCTTACCATATCTATTAATGCTCACTTTTTTTCTTCTACTACACCATTTTATTGCGGTATTTTTGACATGGTATATTGAGCAATTATACATTTTTCTTATGAAACTCAGCAAATGAACCTTTAACTTGCCTGTTTTCTGTTTAGCTACTATAATATTCTCCACTTCTATCAGATCTTACAATTTTGATCTGAGATCCAAATTATTTCTCTACTTTTGTTTTAAAAACTTTAAAAGTATCAAGTGTTTTTGATTTATTAAACAAAACTAGAGATACATGTATCTTAAATAGTTATTAATAAATGAGATAAAATATCTCTCACCATTTAATCAAGAGGTAGAAAAAGATCCATAAATATTTGTATGTATGAACTCAAGTAATTGCGAACTCTTTTTATCACCTTTAGTGGATTTGTTGGTCTGGTTATCCTTAATGCAGTCCACACAACTCTCAAAGTTAGAAAAATCAAGAGTTTCAAGAACTCCATCATTAACTAACTTTTTAATTCTTTCAATAAAGACATATTTCAATTTCCTGTGTCAAAGACTTAATGAGTTCTCATTGATAATACATTGCTTAGTGTCAATTTCTTTATCATGCAGAGTTAAGATATTACATTCAGTCATGGGGCTTGCTTAACTTTAAAGAATTTTTCATACAAATTTTTAAAATCAATAACTTTATTGTCTTTCAAAAATCTCATTATAGACAAATATATAAAAAAAATAGTTATTGAATAATATCGAGCATAAAAAAGCATTTTCTAAATTTAATTGAGAATCATCTTTTAAAATAAGCCTAGAAGTCTCCACGTCTTTCACATATGATGTCGCTATATTATCATGATAAAATTTTATCCACTTTAAATAGGCTTATTTAGAGTTAAAACTTTTGCATGATTTTGATAATACAACTTGTGAAATCAGAATTGATCCACCACGTACTATTAGAAACTTCAATGAAGTTAGAGTCATGACATACAGAGGTAAAATTATCTTTCATGTCAATCCATTTCTTATATTTTAGACAATCCTTCTTGTAGTGTCCTTTCAAGAGTCTTTGTCAAGACTATCTTTCTTTTTTAAAGAAATACTTTTGTCCTTCTTTGCATTTCTTTTATCACGAGTCACCAAATTAACACTTTCAGGTATCTCATGTTCAAATCCTTTTCTTGTAGAATGCGCATGGTCAAGAGTTCATTAATTGGTCATTTATCTTTATGTGTATTGTAAAATATCTTAAACAGATCATATTTCGCAGGAAGAAAGTTGAGAATAAAATACACAAGAAATGATACAAATATATCAACCTCAAGGGACTTGAGTTTAGCAGCAAATCTTTTATCTCCATAATGTCCTTGTGCAATATACAACTTCTATCAAATATCATATTTAAGAGCCTCTTCATAAGGGTGTTGGCCAATGTCTTTTTAGAGCTTACACGTTGTTCATCAATTGCCTTCATGTAAGATTTGATATTGTCATTGTTAGGGATGAAACCCCTAATACTTTGGCTTATATGAATATTTATGAGCATTAAGCTCAAGAGATTATATCACTCTCACTTTTTATAAAAAACTTAATTAGTCTCTGACATACTTGATTTCATGAGTTTAGGTGGTTTGTTCACACGGACTGGTAGATTTAAGTCTGAGCACCCTAAAGTGAGAAGGATGGTCTCCTTCCATTCAGTAAATTTGTCATCAGGCAACATTAAAATCCGAACATTCTTTTTAAATATTGTAGTAGGAAAAAATGTTTGAACTGCAAATCAAGGATACACATACATAAGCTATGAAATACATAACTGTCAAAGTGAACCACATAAATATCAATTCTTAAGTAAATTCTAAATCTTTTTATGGGAAGAGGTTGCAACTCACGAATAGAATTAATGTAACGCCCCGAATCTGGTACCCAAAATGCTACACGGTGTCCATAACCCTGAAGGACCACAAGCTAACCTATGACTGATATCTGTACCTGTATACTGCATAACATACCGGATAATGCGGTAACATGAAATGAAAGGCCATAAGGTTCAAAACTGTAACATAATATCTAATAAACCGTAATATCTGGATGGGGTATAACATACCCAAAACAAAGCTAAAATAAGCTATCTGAACATACTGTAGTCTGAAAAGCCTCTAAACATGATTTTCTAAATAAGAAGTTGATGGGACATATCCCCAACTAACTCCAACTAATAAATTAATTAATGAGATATTAAAATAATGATCGTGTCCTCGAAAGATAAGGACTCACTTTTAACCCTGACTGTTGAGACTGGAATCTACTGATGCTCTGGAGCTCATGTCTCTGAACCTATGGTATAAGACACTATAGCGCAAATGCGTCAGTACTTTGAATGTACTGGTATGCATGTGAGGTAGGCTGAATGCATGGGGTTCATATGCATGAACAATACTGACTAACAGACTAATATGAGCGAGAGAATACATGTATACACACATAGTAACTATAACTAAAATCGTGATAACATGAGTTTACTATTAACTAACATGACTAATAAATGAGTTCTGATAACTGATATAACTAATAACATGAGTGACTGTATCTGACAATCCTAAATCTGATGGAACTAGCAGAGTTTTGTACTGTATCTGAGTTGACTATATCTGACAGTCCTAAATTCTATAGAACTATCTGAGTTTTATTCCTAAGATTGATTGGCTGTATCTGATAGTCCTGTTATTGTAACATGAAACTATACGAAATAGTTATCTAACCGACAAGCCCCAAATGATGCATTATAGATGAATTAGGGTCCAATATGTGCCCTAATTAGAAGGGTGTCAATACCGCACCACTGGTAAGGACAACATGTGAGTGACCCTCAACTAGCTGGTTACTCTAATGAGAATGGTGGGAACCGTCAACTAGCAGGTTAAGGCACCTTATATACCCTCAACTACAAGGTATGGTATCTCAACTTACGCTGGCTACGTAGTTTTGGAACGCAAGGATTGCTCATAAGAATCACACCCTTTAGAGGCAGGTGAGTTCCCATCCTTGGGTTCACTCGGTGCTAATTTATACTCCCATATGAATAGACTCTGAACATGGGTTACTGAACTGAACTGGACTAAGTTAACTGAGTTTCATTGACTGACGGAATATTACTGAGATTATTGAGTTTTCCTGAGTCATGAGATTGACTTAATTCTACTGAACATGGCTTGACTGAGAGTATCTTGAAAATATGACATTGGCTCTAGGCATACAGCTAAATTGTCAGGTACAAGTACCCCCAGGACTCAACGGAAGGAAACTGACAAAGCCTGACTTTCTTGAATACATGACCAACATCAACAATCCATAATATAATAAGTTGGGGATTTCACGAAGTACATAGTTATCATACTATCTAGCATGGACGAAAATGCTTATAATCATATCATAATCTCATGTTCTAATATCATGGGAATTTCAATAACATACACATTTCATAATGATGGCATGGAAACCATATAAACATAAGAGGATGACAAGCATGTCACATTTAGTTTATGTTTTGGGCTATAAGGCATGATTTCTACTCTTCCAAGCATTTTATCAAACACCTTGCATGCACAATTTAGGGCATAGGTGAAATCATCAAATCACACATCATAAGCAACTAAATTCATGTATTTTATCTTGCATGTTAACATATTATCATAAAAAACACACACAAAGATTCCAACTTTGAAATCAATCAACGTCAACAACATGATTACAAATAACCCACAACATAAATTCCATGATTTATAGATAAAGCAAGGTTCTTGAGCTTCATGAATGAACACTGTGCATACCTTAGTTCATAAATACATGAAGATTGATGGAGGAAATTCTTGATTTTGAATCTTCTATGAAAAACCCTAGGTTGTTCTTGAGAGGTTTTTGAGAGAAGAGAGTATATTTTAGGTTCCCCATAGCTGAATCTCGTGTTAAAGGGCTTAAATAAGGGTGGAAAATTGACCCTTTTAATCCTGGATGCGTCTTTTAATTTTAGTAAAAATTTCCCAAATTGGACCCCTGGCGCGACGCGGCGCTATCACACCGTGTCACTGGAATTCGACAACTGGGAAATTGAGGGATGGCGCGACACGGAGCCATCGCGTTTCCATTTCCTTTGTGACCTGAAAGTTTGGCGCGATGTGGGGAAATCATGCTATGGAACTGGAAAAGGAAAATTGCCATTTTAGCTTGTGGCGCGGTGCGCCACTGACCAATATAGCACTGTTTTACGATGAGAACTTGAAATAGTCATAACTTCTTACCCGGTTATCAGATTTAAGCAAATCTTATATCGATGGAAATCTTGTTGAATTTTCCATATGACAAAAAGTGAAAATATTAAAAATACCACATGTATAAAAGTGGATTCATCTTTCAAAGAAATTTTCTAACATTTTTTTAGATAATTTCAAGCTAGGAAAGAGTACGGGGTATTACAATATCTCCCCCTTGAGAACATTCGTCCTCGAATGAAACTGAGAGTGAGGGGAAGAACATAAACCAACACACATACTGAACATAGATAACTGGAACATGACCGATAACTGAACATATCATACTGGACATGCATATCTGATGCAAGTGTAACTGATTTATAAATGCATGACTGAGTGTTCTGAGGAACTAAGTTTCTCATAATAAGAATGCATGTCTAATGCATAAGTATATAACTGAACTGATACATGAATGTATGGCTAAATATGCAATGGTAATTGATACCAAGTTTGTGATAAACACCAAACTTGAAACAAAGTAAGGTTAAGGAGAACTATTACCTTGAGCTTGATCTGAGTTGGTGGAGAATAGGTGAGGATACTTGGTACGTATGTCTGCTTCTGCTTCCCAAGTAGCTTCCTTGATGTACTGATTTTGCCAAAGAACTTTAACTATAGGGACTTCTTTGTTCCTCATTCTACGAGTCTGATAGTCTGGGATTTCGACTGGAATCTTCTCATAAGAGAGACTGTTCTAAACATCAATGCTCTGAATAGGGACTACAACTGTTGGGACACCTCTGCACTTCTTGAGCAAAGAGACATGGAAGACTGGATGAATTAAATCTAGGTCTAAAGGCAACTCAAGCTCATAAGCTACTTTGCTAAAACGACTGAGAATTTTGAAGGGACCGACATATCGGGGACTGAGCTTTCCCTTCTTGCCGAACCTCTTTACTCCCTTCATGGGAGAGATCTTGAGGTATACATAGTCACCAATCTCAAACTCGAGATCCTTTCTGCGTACGTCTGCATAAAACTTTTGTCGGCTCTGAGCAGGCCAGAGTCTTTCTATGATCAACTGGACTTTTTCTAAGGCATCTAATACTAAGTCAGGCCCTATAACTGAGGCCTCACTAACTTCAAACCAACCGATTAGAGATCTTCACCTCCTACCATAGAGAGTTTCGAATGGAGCCATCCAAATACTGGAAGGATAGCTATTATTGTATGCAAACTCAATCAAAGGCAAGTGGTCATCCCAACTACCCTTGAAATCAATTGCGCATTCCCTTAGAATATCTTCTAGGGTCTGAATGGTCTTTTCTGATTGACCATTTGTCTGAGGATGAAAGGTTGTACTGAGATGAACTTAGGCACCAAGACCCTTTTGGAACGCTTTCTAGAAGTGAGAGGTGAACTGGGTACCTCTATCTGAGATAATGGATAATGGAACACCATGTAATTTGACTAACTCTTTGATGTACAGTTTGGCATAATCCTCGGCTGAATAAGAGGTATGGACTGGAAGGAAATGAGCTGATTTGGTCATCCTGTCTACAATGACCCAAACTGAATCATGCTGATGACGAGTTCGAGGCAAACCCGTCACGAAGTCCATGTTCACTTCTTCACACTTCCAAGTAGGAATACTGAACTCCTGTATAAGACCACTAGGCTTCTGATGCTCTATCTTAACCTGCTGACTTATAGAGCACTTAGCCACAAACTTTGTAACATCTCTCTTCATTCCACTCCACCAATAGATCTTCCACAAGTCGCGGTACATATTTTTGGTCCCTGGATGAATAGAGTAGCGCGCACCATGTGCTTTTACAAGAACTTGTTGCCTCAAGTCATCTACAGCTGGAACATACAGACGACCCTGAAAATGAAAGAAACCATCTCCCCCTTAGGAGAAAACCTCTACTTTCTGATCCTTGACTGACTCTTTCAACTTAACAAAGCTGGGATCTCTATCTTGCTTTTCTTTCACCTCAGAAAGTAGAGATGATTCTGAACTACCTTGAACCCATATATCGCCTTCTTCTGTATCGACCAAGCGAACGCGTAGTATGGAAAAATAATGGACTTCCTGGGCTAGCTTTTTCTTACTATCCTCAACATGAGCTATACTACCTATAGATAGTCTACTAAGAGCGTTGGACACAACATTGGCCTTTCCCGAATGATAAAGGAAACTCATGTCATAATTTTTCAAGAGCTCTAGCCACCTTTTCTAACGAAGATTTAGATCTTTCTGAGAAAAGATATACTGAAGGCTCTTATGATATATGAACACATCTATATGAAAACTGTATAGATAATGCCGCCAAATCTTCCAGGCAAATACTATGGCTGCTAACTCAAGATCATGAGTAGGATAATTCTTCTTATGAGGTTTAAGCTGTCTGGAGGCATAGGCTATGACCTTACCATGATGCATGAGGACACAACCCAAACCTACTCTGGATGCATCACAGTATACTACGAACCCATCTGAACCATCTGGAAGAGCTAGGACTGGAGCTGAAGTGAGTCGAGTCTTCAACTCTTGAAAACTCTTCTCGCAAGGGTATGACCACTGAAACTTGACTTTCTATTGATTCAATCTGGACATAGGGGATGAAATAGAAGAAAATACTTCAACAAAACATCTTTAATAGCCATCCAAACCCAAGAAACTCCTGATATCTGATGGAGGGACAAGTTTGGGACAGTTTCTTATTGCTTCGGTTTTTTGAGGATCTACTCTAATGCCATCACCTGAAATGATATGACCAAGGAACACTACCGACCTTAGCCAAAATTCACACTTACAAAATTTGGTGAACAACTGATGATTTCTAAGAGTCTGAAGTACAATTCTGAGATGGACTGCATGATCATGATCACTGCGTGAATAGACCAGAATATCATCTATGAAGACTATGATGAACATGTCTAAGTACTGCTTGAACACATGGTTCATCAAGTCCATGAAAGCTGCTGGGGCATTGGTGAGACCAAAGGACATGACTAGGAATTCAAAGTAACCATACCGGGTACGAAAGGCTATTTTTGGAATGTCACATTCTCTGACTCTAAGCTGATGGTAGCCTGATCTGAGGTCTATCTTAGAGAAATAGCTTGCACCCTGAAGTTGGTCAAATAAGTCATCAATTCCGAGAAGTGGATATTTGTTCTTGACCGTGACTTTATTGAGTTGATGGTAATTTATGCACATTCTGAGGGAACCATTTTTTTTGCGCACGTATAAGACTGGTGCACCCCACGGGGAAACACTGGGTCTGATGAACCCCTTATCTAAGAGATCCTTTAACTGATTTTTTAATTCCCTAAGTTTTGTTGGTGCCATTCTGTATGGCGGAATAGATATAGGTCGAGTATCTGGAAGAAGATCAATATCGAAGTCTATTTCCCTTTCGGGAGAAATTCCTGAAAGATCTTCAAGAAAGACATCTGAATACTTATTCACTACGGGGACTGATTCAATACTGGGAGTTTTAGAACTAGTGTCCTTAACTTGAACAAGATGATAGACACATCCCTTGGATATCATTTTCCGTGCCTAAAGGTAGGAAATAAGCCAACCTCTGTAAATGGATACACTACCCTTCCACTCAAGGATGGGTTCATTCAAAAACTAAAACTGGACTATTCTATTTCTGCAGTCGATTGGGGCATAGCAGGAATGAAGCCAATCCATGCCGAGAATGACATCAAAATCAGTCATCTCTAATTTGACTAAGTCTGTTGAAGTGACCTTCTAAAATGTCATAACCGAGCAGTTTCTGTAGACCCACCGGGCTATGATGATTTTACCCACTGGGGTAGAGATTGAAAAGGGCTCTGCTAGAATTGCAGGACTAGTTTTAAAATCGTCTACTATATAGGGAGTAACAAAAGACAAATAAGTTCCTGCGTCTCGCAAAGCGTAAAAATGCACATGAAAGATCTGTAACGTACTCGTAACCACATCAGGAGAATTTTCCTGATCTTACCAGGATTGAAGAGTATAGAGTCTATTTGGGCGTTTCCCACTAGTAGCACTGGAGGTGGCACCCTGCTGATTCAGGCGATCGGACTGAGCTGAGGAATGGTTCGGTCGACCCTGCGGACCTGACTGCAGACAATCTCTAACTCTGTGGCCTGGCTTGCCATACCCGAAACAAGTATCACTGCCAGCTCTGTAAGTACCCTGGTGGTTCTTGCCACAAGTTTAATAAAGAGTATAGGTACGGGCACTGCTAACACTGCCCTGAGACTTAGAGCCTGGCGCTCTATCTTTGTTACCCTCTTTGAACTTAGGAATTGGAGTATTGGCCGAAGAAGGAGCTGGAATTGATAACTTTAGATGAAACTGAGAATGGTTTCCTCCTTCAGCATGGCGGATCTGCACTCATTAACCATGCTATCATTCACCCCTAAAACAAACTTACTCATCTTAGCCCTGCTATCTGCAACCACATGAGGGGAATATCTGGCTAATTGAGTAAACTTAAGAGACTACTCTTTCACCATCATGTTGCCCTTCCTGAAGTTGATAAATTCTAACACCTTAGTTTCTCTAAGTTCTAGGGGAAAGAATCTATCAAGGAAAGTAGAGGCAAACTCCTCCCACTCAACAGGCCCTGCATCATCTGGCCTTTCTGACTACCACTATTTAGACCAAGTGTGAGAAACATCCTACAACTAATATGCAGTTAGCTCAGCACTCTCAACAGGAGTAATCCCCATGATGTTTGTAACCTTCTGAACTTGATCTAGGAATTCCTGAGGGTTCTCATCATACTTAGACCTGAGAAAGGATGTAGGATTCATTCAGGTGAAGTCCCAAATTCTGGCTGCAACTGAATTGGCCACTGGGTTGGCCTGAGTGACAGCTGGTCGTTCATTCTGATCAACAAATGACTGAGAAAGAGTAGTAAATACAGCTCTGAACTCTACATGGGAAACATCTTCATCCAAAGGTTTTTCGGGCTGAGGGTCTAACTGATTCTCATTTCTTCTTTTGGGAGGCATGTTCTATAGAAGAAAGGGAGAAACGGATTAGACTGAGAAATTGACTTGAGATTATGCTCACTGGTACGACATGAATACTGGAAGAAGGGAAACTGTTCCTAAGTATCTTATAGCCTCTTGCACATAAATGTGGCACGCAACACACCCATGTACAAGACTTTACTAGATGCGGCTTTTAGACTTCCTAGGACTCTATTGAACCTTAGGCTCTGATACCAAGTTTGTAACGCCCTGAATCTGGTACCCGGAATGCTACACAGTGCTCATGACCCAGAAGGACCACAAGCTAACCCATGACTGATATCTGTACCTGTATACTACATAACATACAGTATAATTCAGAAACATGAACTGGAAGGCCATAAGGTTCAAAACTGTAACATAAGATCTAATAAATCATAATATCTGGATGGGGTATGACATACCCAAAACAAAGCTGAAATAAGCTATCTGAACATACTGTAGTCTGAAAAGTCTCTAAACATGATTGTCTGAATAAGGAGTTGATGGGACATGTCCCCAACAAACTCTAACTAATAAATTAATTAATGAGATATTAAAATAATGATCGTGTCCTCAAAAGATGAGGACTCACTTCTAACCCTGACTGCTGAGACTGGAATCTACTGATGCTCTGGAGTTGATGTATCTTGACCTATGGTATAAGAAACCATAGCGCAAATGCGTCAATACTTTGAATGTACTAGTATGCATGTGAGGTAGGCTGAATGCATGGGGTTCATATGCATGAACAATACTGACTAGCTGACTAATATGAGCGTGAAAATACATGCATACACACATAGTAACTATAACTGAAATCGTGATAACGTGAGTTTACTGATAACTAACATGACTAATGAATAAGTTCTTATAACTGATATAACTGATAACATGAGTGATTGTATCTGAAAGTCTTGAATCTGATGGAACTAGCTGAGTTTCGTACTGTATCTGAGTTGACTATATCTAACAGTCCTGAATTTCATAGAACTATTTGAGTTCTATTTCTAAGATTGATTGGCTATATCTGATAGTCCTGGTTCTGTAACATGAAACTGTGGGAAGTAGTTATCTAACCGAAATGCCCTAAATAACGCATTATAGCTGAATTAGGGTCCAATATATGCCCTAATTAAAAGGGTGTCAATACCGCACCACTGGTAAAGACAACATGTGAGTGACCCTCAACTAGATGGTTACTCTAATGAGAATGGTGGGAACCGTAAACTAGCAGGTTAAGGCACCTCATATATCCTCAACTAGCAGGTATGATGTCTCAACCTACGCTGGCTACGTAGTTCTGGAACACAAGGATTGATCCTAAGAATCACAGCCTCTAGTGGCCAGTGAGTTCCCATCCTTGGGTTCACTTGGTGCTAATTTCTACTCCTATCTGAATAGACACTGAACATAGGTTACTGAACTGAACTGGACTGAGTTAACTGAGTTTCATTGACTGACGGAATAATACTGAGATTACTGAGTTTTCCTGAGTCATGAGACTGACTGAATTCTACTGAACATGGCTTGACTGAGAGTATCTTGAAAACATGACATTGGCTCTAAGCATACAACTAAATTGTCGGGTACAAGTACCCCCAGGACTCAACGAAAGGAATCTGACAAAGCCTGACTTTCTTGAATACATGACCAACATCAACAATCCATAATATAATAAGTTGGGGATTTCATGAAGTATATGGTTATCATACTATCTAACATGGACGAGAATGCTTATAATCATATTATAATATCATGTTCTAATATCATGGCAATTTCAAAAACATACACATTTCATAATGATGGCATGGAAACCATATAAACATAAGAGGATGACAAGCATGTCACATTTAGTTTATGTTTTGGGATATAAGGCATGATTTCTACTCTTCCAAGCATTTTATCAAACACCTTACATGCACAATTTAGGGCGTAGGTGAAATCATCAAATTAGACATCATAAGAAACTAAATTCATGGATTTTATCTTGCATGTTAACATATTATCATAAAAAACACACAAAGATTCCAACTTTGAAATCAATCAATGTCAACAACATGATTACAAATAACCCACAACATAAATACCATGATTTATAGATAAAACAAGGTTATTGAGCTTCATGGATGGAAGAACTCCATGAATGAACATTGTACATACCTTGGTTTGTAAATACACGAAGATTGACGGAGGAAATTCTTGATTTTGAATCTTTTATGAAAAGCCCTAGGTTGTTCTTGAGAGGTTTTTGAGAGAAAAGAGTATATTTTAGGTTCCCCATAGCTGAATCTCGTGTTAAAGGGCTTAAATAGGGGTGGAAAATTGACCCTTTTAACCCTGTATACGTCTTTTAATTTCAGTGAAAATTTCCCGAATAGGACCCCTGGCGCGACGCGACGCTATCCCGCCGTGTCACTAGAATTTGACAACTGGGAAATTGAGTGATGGAGCGATGTGGAGACGTCGCGTTTCCACTTCCTTTGTGACCTGGAAGTTTTGCGCAATGTGGGAAAATCACACAAAGACACTAGAAAAGGACAATTGCCATATTATCCTTTGGCGCGGCGCGCCACTGACCAATATAGCGCTGTTTTACAACGGAAACTTGAAATAGTCATAACTTCTTACCCGGTTATCGGATTTAAGAAAATCTTATATCGATGGAAATCTTGTTGAATTTCCCATGTGAAAAAAATAAAAATTTTAAAAATACTACATGTACAAAAGTGGATTCATCTTTCAAAGAAAGCTTCTAACATTTTTTTTAGACTATTTCAAGCTAGGAAAGAGTACGGAGTATTACAATTACTAAAATTTATTAGACTAGTAAATCAAATAAAACTAGAAAATAATTCATACTAGTTGATGTAAATTAGTCCTAAGAAACCCTAAGTAACAAAAAAATTAAGAAACGGGAAAAAATCAAAGACTAAGAATCTTAATTTAGAATCAAGAACAAAGAAAACGAAAGATAGTAGATTAGACATAAATAAGAAAATCAAGAGAAACTAATAGGCATACTAAACCCAAAAATCTCACTTGATTAATCCACAAAAGCACCTAACCTAGGATGAAGATCAATAAGGAAATTAATCACCTTGCAACCTCCATTTCTAAATAAAGTTCTACCAAAGCTCAACGAATCCCTCAACTCTCCAAGTGAAGTATTTTTAATATTCAACATGAACTGAACATAAAATAAAAAAAAACTTCTATTAATACTTGATAAACTACTAGTTATTACTATTATACCCTTAGTGAATTAAGGGCCTTGTTTGGTGCTCCCAAATAAGCTCCATCATTTCCCTCTTTGCAAATAGTACTTGAAATGCTTGAAGCTCCCTTACTTGACTCCTTGTAAACGGTCTTGAGGCAACATAGTTTGTATCAGTCTCCCTTTCTTGAAAGGAATTTTTCCTCAAATTTGAAGTATCATCCTCTTGCACATTAAAGAGGGAGAGATCACTCACATTATAGGTGTTATGGACTTGATAATCCAGAGGTAGGTCAATCTTGAAGGAATTTTCATTGAGTCTTTCAAGAACTTGAAATGGAATATCTCCTATAGGAATTAACTACCCTTTTCTTTTATTTGGGAACCTTTCCTTGTGAAAATGGATCCATATCCAATCTCCCGGTTTAAACATAACTTTTTTTCTTACTTTGTTTGCTTTGTTAGTAATGTATTGATTTTTCTTCTCAAATTGGAGTCGAACCTTCTCATGGAGTTTCTTCATAGCTTTAGCCCTTTGATTACTATCTAAACTCAAAACAACATCTTAAGTCAAAGAGATGAGATCTAAAGGAGTTACTGGATTAAAACCATAAATAATTTCAAAAGGAGTTATTTCAATAGGATTATGAATTACTTTATTATATGCAAATTCAACCAATGGCAAATTATCATCCAAAGAGGTCAATTTTCCATTAACCATGGCCTAAAGTATAACACCCAAAGTCCTATTCACCACTTCAGTTTGGCCATCGATTTGTGAGTGACAAGAGATGAAAAAGAACAATCTAGTCCTAAGGAGGCCCCACAATGCCTTCCAAAAGTGGCTAGGAAACTTAAGAGTCCCTATCACTCACTATTGTCTTAGGAATACCATGCAACTTCACCACATTCTTAACAAATAAAAATGCAACATGATTTGCCTCATCACACTTATCATGCAGTAAAATGTGCTATTTTAGAGAATTAGTCAACCACCACAAAATGTTATCTTTTCCTCGATTAGTTTTTGACAAGCCAACATAAAATCCATAGAGATGTCAAACCAAGGTCTTTGAAGAATGGGGACAAAGGTATATAAGCCTTGGGAAGAAGCCTAGATTTAGCACTTCTACACTCAACACATTGACCACAAACTTTAATAATATCAATTCGTATTTTTGGCAAATAAAATTGTTCTTCAAGAATCTCTAAGGTTTTATCAATACAAAATGACCCATTAATCCCCCATCATGTACCTCCCTCACAAGAAGAACCCCCTAAGAGCTCATAGTTGCATAAATCTTTTACCGTTGAACAAGAAACCATCAAACTTAGAAAATGGAATAGAAGTTCTATCCCTTATTCATCATTCCCTTTCCCATTCTTTACAATATAGAATTTTTTTGCAAAGTATGGGTCCTTGGGATACAATGCCTTTAAATATTCAAAACCTATCAATTTAGAAAACTAAGTATTTATCAAAAAATATTTTCTTAATAAGGCATTGGTCATCATATTTTTCTTCTCTTTCTTGCATTGGATTACTTAGGGAAAATTTTCAAACTCAATCCACTTCGTATGCCTTTTGTTCAACTTTCCTTGGACCCGAAGGTATTTAAAGGATTCATGATCATTCCTGAATGACAAATTCTTTGGACCATAAGTAATGTTGCCAATTTCCCAGTTCTCTAATTAAAACAATAAATTCAAAGTCAAAAGTAGAGTAGTTTAAAGTTGCACCTTTTAGCTTTTCACTAAAATAAGCAATGGGCTTTTGGTTTGCATTAA
Organism: Capsicum pubescens; assembly: GCA_030864215.1. Lineage (NCBI taxonomy): Eukaryota > Viridiplantae > Streptophyta > Magnoliopsida > Solanales > Solanaceae > Capsicum > Capsicum pubescens. The sequence continues at coordinate 253,685,242 of CM061549.1, forward strand.
GATGGCTCTGATGCCTACTTTACTAACATCACAATTCAACTTCAAAGATTTTCTTAAAAACAAGAAATCGTAACAAAGGAGTAGAGCTAAGCATAGATTTCAAAGTTTCAAATGTTTTTTCTTGCTCATCATCTCACCTGAAAGGCTTATTCTTTCAGATTACCTCGGTCAATGTGTGGCTATGGTGTTAAACCCTTTGACAAACCTTCTATAAAAATTAGCCAATTAATGAAAACTCCTTATATCACTAATGAATTTTGGAGTTGGACAAGTTCTTATAGCATCTATCTTGGATTCATCTACTTCAACACTCCGGAAACTTACAACAAATCCCAAAAAGATAACTTTGTCAACACAAATAGAGCACTTTTCAAGATTGGCAAATAATTGCTCTTGTCTAAACACATCAAAAACACACTTTAAATGCTCAACATGGTAATATATGGATTTTTTTATAAACTTAAATATCATTAAAGTGCACCACAACACATAACACTATGAACGGTTTCATCACATGGTTTATTAACCGCATAAAGGTACTAAGAGCATTGGTAAGACCAAAGGGTATCACCATCTATTTGTATAGGCAATTTTCCATTCATCATCGAGATTAGTCCAAATTTGATGGCACCCACTCCTAAGATCAATTTTTGTAAACACAAAAGAACCATTAAGCTCATCTAACATGTCATCTAATTTAGGGATGGGGCGATGATACTTTACCATTATCTAGTTGATTGCCCAAAAATCAACACATATCCTCTATGTGCCATATTTATTTGGTACTAATATGATCGAGATAGTGCACAGGCTCAAGCTCTCTCTTTCTTATCCCTTGTTAAAGAGGTCCTCGGCTTGCCTTTAAAGCTCTTTTGTGTCTTCCGAATTACTTCGATAGGCCAATTTGTTTGGTAATTAAGAACCCAATAAATTTGATGTTCAGTACCCCCAAAAGGGGGTAATCCACTTGGAATATCCTTGGGAAAGATATCATCATAATCCTGTAAAAAAACAAGAAATAAAATGGGTCAAGGAAGAAATATGATGGTTAGTTTGCAAAACTTGATCCCTATATGTGATAAGGATCAAAGAACTTTGGGTGTAAACCTCCTTACTAACCTCCTTCCTAACCTCCTTGTAATTATTCAACAACAACACCTTATCATACCCCTTGGGTTCTCTTCGTTAGGGATTTTTAGGAAAAAATCATCGCATTACCCTTGCTTTTCTGCTTCAACTCCCTCATCTTTTTATAAACTTCATTAACTTGCAAAGGTGACATAGGTTGAAGAGTGTATTTTTTACCATTAAAGACAAGTGAATACCTATTAGTCCTTCCATCATGCTTCATTAAACGATCATATTACCAAGTTCTTCTAAGCAACCCATAGAATTCTTGTAGAGGAACCACATCACATAAGATCTCATCTAGCTAGTTCCTAATTTTAAACTTAATTAAGACTTGTTGTACCCTAAATTCTCCACACTCACTAAGCCATTGAAGTTTGAATGATGCGGCATCCTTGGTTATAGAAAGTGTCGCGCCTCATTTTATTTACAAAAAATGGAATTCGACGTGACCACTCTTTTTGGGATTGTGTAAGGTAAAGTGTGAAAAGTCGCAACCTAATGTATTAAGGTGCGTTAGGGCACCGGTCTAGGCTAACTACAAACCTATTTTATTGTTCTATCTTAGTTCAATAGAAATTCGGATAAGGGTTCAAATTACCTCAAAAGGAAGGTGTTAGGCACCTTTCGAGGTCCACAAAGGTGGTTCTCGACCAAATTCGTATTTTACGTGAGGATTCTATGTGATCAAATAAAGGTCTCTTGTTTTATTATTAACCTAATATTACTAATTGTCAAAACATGACTAACAAAATATGTAATTTAATTATTTTAACTATCAATTACCTAAGTGATCAAATCATAAAGCATGTAAATAAGATAGCGAGAAGAGAGAAGGTAAAACAATTTATAACAGAAATATTTATTAATTTAAAAACCTAAACTACCCCAAGCAAATAAACATGAAAGTAAATGTAAAGAAAATAAAGAATTCGTCAAATCAAACAAATAATGGTTTTGGTCTCATTCGGATCAGAATCCCAACTTATTTAATCCTTATCCGACCCACTTTCGAATGATTGCCCATCCCACCTATCGTCCAAGAGGCATTGGACTTTGCTATTTTGGATTTGTGGTCTAGACAAAATAAAGCTATGTTTTCCTAAGACTCAAAGCGCACAACACATTGAATGTCACTTAGCATATAATGATCCCAAGTTAGCCTTTTGGTTATTAAAGAGTTGATTAATATGATTAACATGCAAAGACAAATAATTATTTATTTAGTTAAGCCTATAGTCATGGTATCTAGGTGTTGAACAATTGTTTAATATGTCGAAAGATAATTGTCGTTCATGTCAAAATAATGTGTTGTAAAATTTGATTAAAAAAAAAGAGCATGTCAAAGTAAAATAAATATGTTTGCAAGTTGAATCATTTTCAACATAAGTTAAAACATAGTGAAAATTAAAGAGTACACTAAAGGGTGCAAGAAAGTATATTTATATACTGAAAAGGACAATTAATCATGCTACGGATTAAAAGATTAATTGACAACAATACTAATTAAATGCAGAAATATTTATGAAGTTAGGGAAAATTAAAGTTTTGGTTGCTCGAAATTGTCCTCAATATAGAAAATTCAGTTTTATATTACTTTAAAGGCATGCAAAGAAAAAAACTGGGCTGATGGAAATGTTTTAAAGGCAAAAAAATGTAGTGGTTGGAAGTAGTTTAAATAGGCTAAAAAAAGAATTTAACTGCTGAAATTTATTTAGACAGGTTTAGAAGCAAGATTTAATTACTGAAAAATATTTAATCAAATTAAGAAAAGATTTAATTGTTGGAATTCGTTTTACTGTGTTAACAAGCAAAACAAACAGAATTTAGTTATCAAAATTCATTTTAGTATGTTTTAAAAAAAATAATTTTTGTTAAATGTTTAAAAGGCATGCAAATATTACGAACTTACTAAGATATCCAAAAAACTAAACATACATGTCAAGATTAATCCCAGGTGCTCATTAGTGATCCCAAAAGAATGCTTTCTAAGTGACAAGCAATTTAATTAACGAATCCTAGATTATGTTTGCCTAAGGGATTCACATAGCACATAAATCACATAATCCTCGTCCCCCAAGCAGTCCCATAAATATTATTATATTAGGGTTTACAAAAGTTATTACAACATAATAAAGTAAAATAAATAACTAAATAAAGGAAAAGGAATGGGTAGCCCCCCCCCCCAAATACCCGGGCGACTCTTCAAATCCCCAAAACTATCTATTTGTACCTGTGAGATAATATAAGAAAAGCAAAGCAAGCACAAAAGGCAAACAACATGTTTTTCAACACAAAAATGACAAAACACAGATATAGCAATCAAACACATTCCATAATATCATAAAGTCATCAGAAGGAATTTACGTCGATAGAGACTTACCAGTATGTGGCAAAAGAATAGTAAAGAAGATGTTTAAGCAACGTAATTTCAATAATAAAATAAACCGTATGCCATTGTCAAAATTAGAAAATTATGCTTTCCAAAATAGAAGTGATCGCAACAGTCTCAAAATCGAAAGCCAAGAAATATTTAAAGTGTAAAAAAGAGAGCAATTGTTCAGTGATTAACAAGAGAATGCCATAGTAGGAGCCAAAAATCTGTCCCAAATAGTGAAGAGGGGTGTTTTTTATATAACAAGGAGTATTGGAGAATTAAAGGAAGAATGAATATTTGAGAATCAATTAGGAAAAAAATTATGTTACTTAAATAAATATCAAATCAATTCAAAATAAACAACTCTTACTTACCTTAAAAAGGAGGTCAGAATATATTCAAATATATTTAAATCAATCAAAGAGTAGGACAACTAAAATATTAATCAATCCATAAAAAGGAACAAAGGTGATATTTTCCATATATACAATTAAAATGCATAATCACATCCGATTCACCATAATTAAGGGATATCATCTAAGGCAACGAAAATCAGTTATTGATAATGAATAACATTAATCACTCACAATTAAAAAGAACGGATCATAATTGCCATAAATAGGGAATAAGAATCACAGAGGCAAATCGGAATCATTAATCACTCACAATTAAAACAAATAGATCAAAACGAGATTATAAATAAGAGGGTAAGAATCATAGAGTCAAACAAAGCATCTGTTGAGGCTACGAAAAAAATATTAATCAAATAGGAGTTCCATAATTGAATAAGTCTCATTTTAATCATAATTTTAGAAATAAAAAATAGTCCAATATCAATAATTACGCATCAAAAGCATTGCTAGTCAATAATAAAAGTTGCCCAAATTGTAAAATTACTGAAACATCAACTTGTAGAAAATTTGAGGTTTAATCAAAGTCCATAAAATTTGGAGCTTTTCACATATATCAATCGAGAGACACAAGCAAATACGTAATCAAAGAAATTGAATCAAAATTCAAAGTCAAATGCCACACGTATTATAAATCTAAGAATCTGATTCGGATGATTCGCAAACAAAGCAATTAAAACATGCAATTGAAAGTATTAAGGGATCAAATCGGGCCAACATCTCAGTGAAGCTCATCGAAAACCTCGTCGGTCATCAACTTCAGTGAGAAAATGATGAGAAATAGACAGTGGGGATGAAGGAATGGTGAATGGCTGCATGGCTTGGTGGTTTCGCCAGCAGAGCCGGTTGGTAGCTCCACCGAGGTGGTTCTGCAATGGATGGTGGCTTGCTGGTGGCGCTGACTTTGCTCTCTAGCGGTTGACATTATTGTTGTCCGGTGAGAGAAGGAGTTCGCTAGGAGAGAGGGAGAGTGGCGGGAGGCGACGTCGGCTGCTGCCGATGATGGAGAGAGGGGCGGTTTAGAGCGGCAAAAATTGCAGATTATTTTTATCAACGGTTGAGATTAATTAATTTAAAAATATGTTAGGAATCTTTTTTTAATTTGGGATCAATATTGATATTAAAATTGGCTAGAATTGGCATCAATTAAATTCATAGGAAGAAGAATTTTTTTTATTTCCCATCCGGTGTCTGGTGCCCACATTGGAGCTTTGACTAATCCGGATCGCGCATTGCAGGGCCCATTAAGGTGGCAGCGCTCCCAACATAGTTTTCTCCATACCCAGGGTCGAACCCTCGACCTCTGATTAAGGGTGGAGCAGCCCCATCCACTGCACCACAACCCATGTTGGTAGGAAGAAGAAATTGGATAAAGTAGGTTGTTATTTTAATAAATGTGTATAATAATAATAACAATAATAATAATAATCATAATAATAATAATAATAATAATAATAGACAATGCATTTGTAAATTGTAAGTGCATATTTAACCAAATTACGTAAAATAGTATATTAAATTGTAAAAGAAATGATCATAAAAGTAAATAACAATAATTTGTATGTTTTAAAATCATGGTCGTGATTTATTTGATACCAAAATAATGCGTACAAATTTTAGCATTAAAATTAATATATCAAAATAGCAGGGTGAGAGGTGTGTCGAGTGGCCAAAATTGGGTGTCAACAGCTGCTCCTTCGTTGCTTGAGAATGATGAAAGAATTATCGAGCATCGAAAGTTGACGTAATAGCCAATTTGGCCGACCAAAAAAATGCTTCATTGGAATTAAAGCAACAAGAGGTGGTTTCAAAAATAATGCGGCCGAGACTTTCATTTTAAGTCGCCTACATATATTTGATTTTACGAGAATCAGGTCGTGTATAGTTCTAGATTTAGGAATGAATGATATTCCTCAAGATTGTTAATTATAAAGGACGGTCATAAACAACGATGTCAAGGGTCGATGAGATGAGAGTGAATAGGATTTTGAAAGGGGAAATATGACTAGATTGCAAGATAGTAGAATAAACATAATTATATTTCAGAATCGAAAAATAGAATATTTCTCAAATGTATTTCATATTACCTGCCACTAGATAAAAATGATTAGTACAGATAGCATTTAAACAATGCGGTGAAAACAAATATAATGTAACAATAATGATGAAAGGGGCTAAGGAAGCGTATTTGTTATAAGAGAGCAATGCCTTGATCATATAAATTTAAAGAGGTCTTGTTTAATCCATACCATATTAAGTAAACGCAATAGCCTTGAATGGCGCCGAGACAGTTGTGCGTAGCAAGTTCAGTATTAGAAAATAATATTCGTCTTTGAGTAACCCAATCGACTTTCAGAAAAAAATGCTTAGTCTCAGGAAGTTTCTTGATAGATTCGTGCTTAACTCCATCGAATTTTCAAAATAACGCTTAAGTTCGGACAATTTCTCAAGAGAGGGTAGTTCTTAACCCAACTAACTTTCAAGGACAATGCTTAGCCTTAGTCAGTTTCTCAAGTGGTAAGTGCTTAACCCAATTAACTTTCCAAGGACAATGCTTAACCTCAGAGAGTTATTGATAGAGTCTTGCTTAACTCCATCAAGTTTTTGAAATAATGCTTAGCTTTGTATGATTTCTCGAGAGAGGGTAGTGCTTAACCCAACTAACTTTCAAGGACAGTGCTTAGCCTAAGTCAGTTTCTCGAGAGAGGGTAGGGCTTAACCAACTCAACTTTCAACGGACAATGCTTAGACTTAGAGAGTTCTGGATAGTGTCTTTCTCAAATCCATCAAATATTTGAAACAATGCTTTGCTTCAGACAATTTCTCGAGAGAGGGTAATGCTTAACCCAACTAACTTTCAAGGATAATGCTTAGCCTTAGTCAGTTTCTTGAGAGAGGGTAGTGCTTAACCCCCTTAAATTTTCAAGGACAATGCTTAGCCTCAGAGAGTTCTTGATAGAGTCGTTATTAAATCCATTGAATTTTGAAAACAATCCTTAGCTTTGAATAAAATTATTGAGAGAGGGTAGTGCTTAACCCAATTAACTTTTCAAGGACAATGCTTGGCCTCAAGCAGTTTCTCTCGAGAGGGTAGTGCTTAACCCGCTCAGAATACAGAACAACAATACTTAACCTTATATATTCTAATGGTGGATAGCGTACTCAAGAATCGTGCCTTCCATTTTATTCCTGCACTCAAAGAAAAAATGCTGGTTTTAAAAAAGGGGGAAGATTGATTCGTGTCTCTGCCAATTCCTTTGCTTCAAGTTCTGAATCCATTGACTTTGATCATAAACTTTGGATTATCTTGAGATGCAATCCTTGATGAAATTTTCAAAATTTCTTCCTCATTTTCATAGCCTTAATCTTGCTAACCTAGAGCTTGTAGAAATGGTCCTCGGTAAAATTTTTGAGATCCTCTCAAAAATTCTGCCTCAGTTACATATCTTGTTAATCTTAAACTTGTAGAAGTGTTTCTATATAGAATTTTTAAGACCCTCTAAAAAATTATGCCCCAGTTAAATACTCTAAGAAAAATATGAAAATTTCATTATGATAAGACCGAACTACATAGAAGCGCCTACGTATCTCTCTTAAACGAGAATTAGGTCAAAAGTTGTTCAAATTATATAGGAGTAAATTGGAGAGAATCATATCATTTCAAGTGCATGTAATGACTAAAGTAATTTCAAGTGTTTGAAATCCCAAAATGAAGAAACAACATTACACTCTTTCATCAACGTCAGATAGATGCCAACCAAGCTTAGACATTAAGAAACACTAAGATTTGGACTTATCATATTTATCACCTTGGTATCAATAAGTTCTTGAATTTAGTCCTTTAAAGCACAACATTCTTTCGTGGTATGGACTGTCATCCTTGAATGATAAGCACAGACTTTGAAATGATCAATCCAATTTACACATGTATTCATTACAATTTGTAAGACCCTGCAAAATCCTAAACTTAATTCAGTACTTTAGGCTTGTCAAGGGGTTCCAGACTTAGAATATTTTAGCTAAGTACTCAGACTTAGTGTCATTTTAGCCTACGAAGGTTGGAAATCTTATTTCGCGAACTTTACATCCATTAAATATTGATGTTTAGGTTGATTTGTGATCAAGAATGTCCGTAGGTATTCCCGGACAAGTTTCAGATTTTTCAAACTTCGTTTGAAGCTCCTTTAGAATCCCAAAATAGTGGATCAGATTAATCTTGGTGCGCCGCGTCGACTATCGCATTGATTAATATTTTTCCCAGCTACTAGTATCCAATTCCAGTGAATCTACGTGAACATGGCGTGAAACACTGGCTATCACATCGATGCCATCGACGCGCCGCGTTGACTTGCGCGTCGGTAGCCCAATTTTCAGTCATCAAAAGACTGCGTTCTTGGGGGTATTTGGGTCTTTTTCCCATATCCTGCTGACATTAAAATACAAAATTAAGCCCTTTGGAGAGAAAATATACTCATCCATTCTCCAATTAGCTCAAGAACAAAATCCTAGGTTCTCAAATTTCAAATCAAGAACTCAAGATTCAACCATAAACTTTCAGAAATTCCTCAACAAAGGTTTGTGAAGTGTTCATCCAAGGGTCTCTTCCACCCTTGGGGTTCAAGAATTAGTTTTTAAACTTCAAGTATATGAATTTCATGAATTCCATGACGGGTTTAATAATACTCATGTTTATATTAATTATTTGAGTTTCAAATCCATGAGTTATGCTAAGTTTTATGTGGAGTTTATTGATTTATATGTCTTACCATGTGAGATCATGTTAAATCCTTCAAATAGTGAATTTGATGATTGAATTGTGTGCTCACATATTGATTAGTGTTATGTGCATGTTTTATGCCTTCCAAGTGTTTGATAAATTATTCATGTGAACTATTAAGAGAATGAAATCATGCAAGTGTTTGTTAAAATGCCCCAATGAGTAAATGATGATCAAGTTTATAGTTTTCATGTTTCATGTTTATGCCATGTCTCTTAATTTATGCTATCGAGTCCTGGGGGCATTTGTACCCGGCAATTTAGTTGATAACCTAGAGCCATGGTCGGTCATAGAATAGTATCAGTCACATCACGATCAGTAATACTCTCAGTCAGTTACAGAACTCAGGAAAACTCAGTAGAGTCAGTAATATTTCAGTCTAACTCTGTATTCAGTTCAAACCTCAGTGAACTCTATCAGTTAACAAAATTCAGTAGTATTCCGTCAGTCAACGAAACTCAGTAAACTCAGTTCAGTTCAGCTAAACAGTAATCTCAGTAACCTTTCAGACCAGCCTAGTACAGACTAGAAATTAATTCAGTGTCTATTCAGTTAGGAGTAGGATTCAACACTGAGCGAACCAGGGATGGGGGCATTCCTACCAGCAGAGGGTTTGACCCTTAGTAGCAATTCCTGCATTACAGAACTACGTAGCCAGCGTAGGTTGAGATATCTTCCTGCCAGACTAAGGTTGATACATCTCGTATAAGTTTTCCTGCCAGCGAGGGTTGACGAAAGAGCTTCATGTCCGAGAGGGTTAACTCATAGCTTGTATTTACCCGTGGCATGGTACTGACACCCTTTTAACTGGAGTTATAGGTTGGACCCTAATCTATTTAGAGAGGGGCATGTCGGTTAGATAATTATCTCCCACAGTCTCAGTTTCAATCTCAATCTCAGAATAGAACTCAGTCCAGTTCTATAGGTCTAGGACTATCAGATATATTCACTCAGCTCAGCCGAAACTCAGTATAGTTCCCCAGAACTCAAGACTGTCAGATACAGTCACCCAGACATCAGTTATACAATATCAATTATCTAGTAAATCTGTTGATCAGTATTCAGACTCAGTGTTCGGTGTTATCACGATCTCAATTATAGTATATGTATTCATGCATGTACTCTTACTCAGTCATACTCATGATATTCAATTATTATTGTGCATGCATATAAAACCATGAATTTCAGCCTACCTCACTGAGCATACCAGTACATTCAAAGTACCGACGCATGCTTTTTGCACTATGATGTCTTATATCATAGGTTTCGATGCATGAGCTCCAGAGTACCTTCAGTAGACCAGAAATTCAGTATTCAGCGTAGTGGTGAGTCCTACCAACTTATCATAGTATAATTTCAAATGGACTTTCAGATCTCCAGTCCCATTATACAATTCAAATCTAGGAGGTTTGTACCCCTCCGATAGTTTAACATCAAGGTATATGCATAAGTCCTCAAAACTTAGTTCATTCAACCCCTTACTACATTTAAGTTATCCCAACCTCTCAACCACGGATTGCATAAGGGCATCTTTTTATGGAGGTTTGGATTAAATTGGTAGTGGGTGAATGGAGTCATTTTGACATAACTTGGATCTAAATTATGGCTACTTGGATCATGAAAATGAGGCATATTTGTTGTAAACATTGGCGGTATATTATGGACATATGATGTTGTTTGTGAATTTATTAGAGTTAGGCATGTGTGGCATTTTGGTGGACAAGAATATGGATATGAGTTATGTTTATGAAGCCTGTATATGTGACTTTAATTGTTTGGGAGTTGTGAAATAGGAAGTGATGGTAAGGGATGACTTGTGAAGATGGGATGGGATTTAATAGCGGTGTTACCTCAACTTGTGGTTCTAGAGAAACATTCAAAGCAAGGGGTAGATTAGACAAGTTATGGGCTTGTGACAACTCCCCTTGTAGTTGAGGGATTCTTTATTCCATTTGTATGATCATCTCATTATGCTCGTTTCTAGTATCATTGTTATCACCCATTTCCTTATCTTAATGACTAAGCTTTAAGAGAAGGAGACCGAGCCTTTTTTAATTGATGCGATGGGAAAGAGAATGCACGAATAACTCCTTGGAGTGTGGGAGAAAAATAAATAATGAAAAATAATTAAAAAAAAGAGTCAAGATAGTAAGGTAAATGTGACATATAGGGAAAGAATAAACATGTTAATATGAAAAAAAATAAAATGTTTTATAATGGATGGAGCCTTATTGAGTTCGAGGTGGGCCTAGGATGGCAAATATATATGACTTATGATATTATAATCCAAGTTTGACGCAATAGAGGTTTGAAATTAGAATTTCCTAACCTCATTTACTTAAACTTTGGTTCGGATAACTTTATCACGATTACAAGAAGCATAACATGAATATTTTTTGTTGGTAGGGAGTAAGGTAAGAATAAGGAGATATGACCCAAATAGGGAGAGAAGAAAATTGATGAAATTTTCTGAATATTAAGCATATCTGTCATATCGCAGATTTTCAAAGGAGTTGATGTTTGACAAAATAGCAATTTCAACAGAATAGGAGGGAGTATACCCAATAAGAAAGGAGATAGTACGATAATATGAGTCATTTTTTCAAGGAGGACTTTAGGACGAGCTTCAAAAGTTAATTGATGTCAAAAGATAAAAGATAGACGATAAACATGACCTAGGTACTAGGTCATACTTGAAATTATTTGAGAGAACAAGTGAATAATGATAAGATATTGAAAAGATGTGCATAGAATGTTCAAAGAAATTATTTAGAATAAATGGGAGAATTGAAGATTGACAAAGTTTTGAACATTTTGAAGTATATAGTTTGAAAGATTGTGAAAAGTCGTTTAAATAATCTAAAAAGAAAATCTAAGTTTCACCCTTATGACATTATGGAAGGGTGAAAGAAATAGAGAACATGATTTGATTGAAAAACTATTTGAACGATAAAAATTGTTTGACATTTTCAAATGTTAGGACATTTTGTAAAAAAGAGGAAAAGGAAGAGGATGACCGCACCCTGTAAAGGATTGCCTATGTATCATGTTAGAACAAGAATTAGGTCAGATGTAGTTAGAAATTTTGAGAGTTATAGAAGTTGAATAGTAAGTGCGGATGAATTGACTGATTTTAAATAGGCCCTAAGAGTGCATTGTAGGGACCTAACATGACAAGAATTTTAAGAGTAAAGAGCTCTAAAGTAGGGAACACTGAAAGCAAGGAATGACTAAGACAATAACAAAACAACAAGATAGATAATAAATACATAGAAATGCAACAAATAGCAAATAAATATGCGTCCTTTTAGGGTCGTGAACCTCTTTGTACATTGAATGAGACTAACATTCAACGCATCAAGGATGCCAAGGCATCCTACGTTGAATGGGACACATATTTCTTAATAAAAGAAATTTTTAGCCAGTATCTAAAGGACAAGAGTGGATTTATGATATGGTTCCCTCGAGTGGACAACTCGAGAGTAGGAAAGCTTGTGATTGTTGATGCACCGTTGATCGACTGATCCACAAGATATTTTTCGAAGGATTTTTTAGGAAAGAATGTCCATGCATCCATTCGTAAAAAGAAAACAAAAGAGGTTTTAGGAAAGAATGTCCATGCATCCATGCAACCATTAGTAAAAAGAAAACAAAAGAGGTTTCCAAGTGGAGGAAAGTATGAGCGGAATGACAATATATATAAAAGCAATAACACATAGCATATAGAAAATATACAACAACATATTCCACAAAATAACATAACATATAGTTAAATGTACAAGGGAAAAGAGATAAACATGAAAGGACATATACAAAAACATGTGAAGGGATAGGAAAAAAGTTTAACACATAGAAAAGAAAATCATGATGTTAAAAGAAAATATTACACAAACATCTAAACAAACTTTATATAAATAGAGAAAATCCCACGTAAAGCACAAATTTGTAATAGTTAGAACCTAAGATCCCCAGCGGAGTTGCCATTCTATTGCGACCCATTTTTCTTGCGAAAAGTGGGATTCAACGTGACCACTCTTTTTGGGATTATTTAAGGTAGAGTGTGAAGCGTCGTCACCTAACGTATTAAGGTGCGTTAGGGAGACGGTCTAGGTTAACTACAGACCTATTTTGTTGTTTTATCTTAGTTTCACCGAAAATTCGGATAAGGATTCAAATTACCTCAAAAGGAAGGTGTTAGGCACCTTTCGAGGTCCACAAAGGTGGTTCCCGACCGAATTCGTATTTTACGTGGGGATTCTATGTGATCAAATAAAGGTCTCTTGTTTTATTATTAACCTAATATTACTAAGTGACAAAATATGACTAACAAAACATGCAATTTAATTATTTTAACTATCAGTTACCTAAGTGATCAAATCATAAAGCAAGTAAATAAGACAAGAGAGAAGAGAGAAGGTAAAATAATTTATAACAGAAATATTTATTAATTTAAAAACCTAAACTACCCCAAGCAAATAAGCATGAAAGTAAATGTAAAGAAAATAAAGAATTCGTCAAATCAAACAAAAATAGTTTTGGTCTCATTTGAATTAGAAACCCAACTTGTGTAATCCTTATCCAACTCACTGGCCGAATTCTAAAGCAAGTAACAATGTCAAATGTCGTGTAATGTCTCTAGAGATCATTACTTTCGAATGACTACTTGTCCCACCTATCGTCCAAGAGGCATTGGACTTTGCTATTTTGGATTTGTGGTCTAGAAAAAATAAAGCAATATTTTCCTAAGACTCAAAGCGCATAACACATTGGACGTCACTTAGCACACAATGATCCAAAGTTAGCCTTTTGGTTATTAAAGAGTTGATTAATGTGATTAACATGCAAAGATAAATAATTATTTATTTAGTTAAGCCTATAGTCATGGTATCTTGGTGTTGAACAATTGTTTAATATGACGAAAGATAATTGTCGTTCATGTAAAAATAATGTGTTGTAAAATTTGTTAAAATAAGAGCATGCCTGTCACACCCCTTTTTCGTACTCCAAAAAGATTCATTTTTAGTTTGAAAGGGTTTTTATTATTAAAGTGATAAAAATGAAAAATTTTATTTCGAAAAGAATTATTTACCTTTAAACTCAGAGTCGCCACTTGGCATAATCCGGTGTGCCAAGTCACCTTTGGAAAATCCTTTTCAAAATAATGTCGACTCTTTTAAACTGATCCGCGAATAGAGATTCCGGCTAAGGAATTTTGTTGACCGAGGGGAAGGTATTAGGCACCCCTCGATCCCGTGGTTCGACCACTGTCGCTTGGTGCAGCATATAGGTTAATTTGACACTAAGAATGTATAAGCCACACAAAACACATAAAACAATCAATCAAACAAACAAAACAGAATAATCCAAAAATATAATGTCCAGTCCAATTATTACAACCCGAAATAAAAAAGGTACTAAAAAAGTAAACCTACACTAATCCGAAACTACGCTCCAATGCTTTACCCGACGCCTCGAGCCTTTCTCACGAATGTATTCCGCCAACATAGTACGTCGGGGCATTCCCCGATGAAAAATACAATTCCTTCGGTGCATTTCCCAGCAAATGAATACAATATCAATTTCATGCGATAAACTAAAAGCATCCAACACATTCAACATTCCGCGCATTCAAACAAATATCACTCCTAGAATTGCCTGCCCAAACCTACATTGGCCTATCCATTTTAACGTATCATAATACTATCACGTTTCATATCAACAATCAATTAAAATTGATCCGAATCTAATCTTTTTGCCAATTTCTAATTCCACCCCCAACTTCCTTTTTATTAATCACCATTAAAACATGATCAAATTAATTCATTAGACTACCAAAATCGAATCACCAAGCATCATGATCATAACATCAACAACATCAAATAATTACAATCACCCAGCACGTAATCATAGCAATTTCAACAAAGTAAAATAAAGAAAGAACGGGAGTAAAGAGATGGACCTCAAGAGCTTTCGATTGATTTTAGTAAGAGAAATAAGAGTCGTCCCGGAACCTCGAAGAATACCAAAATTCAGACTATGATCCAACTCCAACCCGATAACCTTCGAAATCCCATCCGAAACCCCGAAACCAAAATAGTAACCAAGTTTCCCAAAACCAGTACAAAAACCCACAAAGAATACCCAACAAGACAAAACGAGACGCAAATTTAAATGGAATAGCGACAAGGAACCTGTTTCGGATCAAATTTAAGAAAAATGAGATCAATTATGTCATTTTTTTTCGATGGACGCGTCGAAATAGTAACGGAGAAACATTGGGTGTTTTTCGGTGGGGGTTTTGCCTGAAAACCAAGAGATACATCAAGATTTTGGGGGTTACGGGACTGGGTGAGGTCTATTCAATGAACCGGAGTTAATTCTGGCAAACAGTTTTGCCGGACACTTTAGAAAAAACTATCGGAGAACTTGAATCCCAACCGGAATCCACTGACCTTCTCACCAATTTCTTTTTCCCATTCCAATTACCCTTTTTGTCTCTCTTTTCTAATTTTTTTCTCTCTCGATCTCTCACTCTCTCTCCGTGTTTCTCTTCCACACAATCTCTCTCTCTCACTCTCGACCTCTCCCGATCTGTGTGTGTTTTTGGTGTACAGTGAGAATGGTGAGGTTTTTGTGTGTGTGTATTCAGTGAGGGAGAGTGAGAGTCCATGAGGAGTATGTCATTTTCCTGGTGGAGAAGATGATTTTTTCTCCCCCCCCCCCGGTAGTTTCTGTTTTTGTGTATTTATGAATTGGTCCATTCTTGTTAAGAGAAAATTGGGGACCACATGAATGAGGGGAGGAGGCAACCTAGGGGTAGGTAGAGGTAGGGTAGGTGGGGTAGAGGTAGGGTGTAGGATGGTGAGGTGTCCTAATTTTAATTGGAGAGGTTGTTAGGATGGGATAGAATTTGTTAGGATAAAAGAATATTAGGTATTAGGAATTTAATTGAAATTTGTTATTTTTTTTTTTTTGTATTTTTGTGGGGAATATTAGACGGGTAAGGGTTCGTGGTAAGAAGAGGTAAAAATGAATGTAAAATTAGGTGTCTACATCATGCCCCCTTTGAATGTAAACACGAAGTGTTTTCAGACAAAGAAGTAGACAACGAGATAGAATTTTTTCTCGACCATTATTCAAAGGAAGAAACAGAAGAAAGAAGGACATCCGAGTATTGACTTAGGACATCCTACCTACCCAAGTTATAGGGGAATTAAGTGATGGGTATCTTAAATGATTGGAAGGAAGATGGACTATACCGAGTTGGAGAGTCGAGTCAGATCCTGTCGAGGTTCCAGCCCGCAGCTCTGTTATTACATCAGAAATAAAAATTACATGTTAAAAATAAAAATAAATTACAAAAATTCTATCTATGCAGCTTTTTTTTTTTGGACTCTTGTCTTGAGTTTCATCACCCTCTTCTTCAGGCGGGCTCCTATCTTGCAATTTCCTCAACTTGTTGCTTGGCTTTCAATTTCATCACCCTGTTCTTCAGGCGGGCTCCTGACATGC
The DNA here is from genome assembly GCA_030864215.1 of Capsicum pubescens. Lineage (NCBI taxonomy): Eukaryota > Viridiplantae > Streptophyta > Magnoliopsida > Solanales > Solanaceae > Capsicum > Capsicum pubescens. Next base: position 253,701,446 of record CM061549.1, read on the forward strand.
TATTTTTCAATCTGTTTAGTTCAATTTCTTTGCCTTGTTGCTTGACATTCAATTTCCTAACCTTGTTGCTTGACTTTCAATCTCTTAACCTTGTTACTCGACTTTTCCTTTATTCTCCTTGTGCTTCGGGCAGGCTCCTGACTTGCTATTTTTCGAATTTCGATTTCTTCACCTTCCAATTTTATCACCCTGTTCTTCAAGCGGGCTCCTGCAATCAAAATCAAAACTAGAAAGAAAATTATCCCAAACAAAGATTAAGATAAAGAAAGATTTCATTTTTCTGAAAGTAATGTTCCATTTTTCAGGAGGGTCCTGAACAGAAAGGAAAATCTCATTTTTCAGGAGGGTCCTGAACAGAAAGTAAAATCCCATTTTTCAGGAGGGTCCTGAACAGAAAGTAAAATCTCATTTTTCAGGAGAGTCCTGAACAGAAAGTAAAATCCCATTTTTAAGGAAAGACCTGAACAGAAAGTAAAATCCCATTTTTCAGAAGGGTCCTGAACAGAAAGTAAAATCCCATTTTTCAGGAGGGTCCTGAACAGAAAGTAAAATCCCATTTTTCAGGAGGGTCCTGAATAAAAGGTAAAATCTCATTTTTCAGGAGGGTCCTGAACAGAAAGTAAAGTCCAATTTTTCAGGAGGGTCCTGAACAGAAAGTAGAATCCCATTTTTCAGGAGGGTCCTGAAAAGAAAGTAAAGTCCCATTTTTCAGGAGGGTCCTGAACAGAAAGTAAATTCCCATTTTTCAGAAGGGTCCAGAACAGAAAGTAAAGTCTCATTTTTCAGGAGAGTTCTGAACAGAAAGTAAATTCCCATTTGTTAGGAGGGTCCTGAACAGAAAGTAAAATCCCATTTTTCAGGAGGGTCCTGAACAGAAGGTAAAATCCCATTTTTCAGGAGGGTCCTGAATAGAAAGTAAATCCCATTTTTCAGGAGGGTCCTGAACAGAAAGTAAAGTCTCATTTTTCAGGATGGTCTTGAACAGAAAGTAAAATCCCATTTTTCAGGAGGGTCCTGAGCATAAAGTAGAATCCCATTTTTCAGGAGGGTCCTGAATAGAAAGTAAAATCCCATTTTTCAGGAGGGTCCTGAACAGAAGGTAAAGTCTCATTTTCCAGGAAGGTCCTGAACATAAGGTAAAATCCCATTTTTTCAGTCGGGTCCTGAACAGAAAGTAAAATCCCATTTTTCAGGAGGGTCCTGAACAGAAAGTAAATTCCCATTTTTCAAGAGGGTCCTGAACAGAAGTAAAGCCCCATTATTCAGGAGGGTCCTGAACAGAACGTAAAATCCCATTTTTCAGGAGGGTCCTGAACAGAAAGTAAAGTCCCATTTTTCAGGAGGGTCCTGAACAGAAGGTAAAATCTCATTTTTCAGGAGGGTCCTGAACAGAAGGTAAAATCCCATTTTTCAGGAGGGTCCTGAACAGAAAGTACAATCCTATTTTTCAGGAGGGTCCTGAATAGAAAGTAAAATCCCATTTTTCAGGAGGGTCCTGAACAGAAAGTAAAATCTCATTTTTCAGGAGGGTCCTGAAAAGAAAGTAAATTCCCATTTTTCAGAAAGGTCCTGAACAGAAAGTAAAATTCTATTTTTCAGGAGGGTCCTGAACAGAAAGTAAAATTCTATTTTTCAGGAGGGTCCTGAGCATAAAGTAGAATCCCATTTTTCAGGAGGGTCCTGAACAGAAAGTAAAATCTCATTTTTCAAGAGGGTCCTGAACAGAAGGTAAAGTCCAATTTTCTAGGAGGGTCCTGAACATAAGGTAAAATCCCATTTTTCAGGAGGGTCCTGAACAGAAAGTAAAATCCTATTTATCAGGAGGGTCCTGAACAGAAAGTAAATTCCCATTTTTTGAGAGGGTCCTGAACAAAAGTAAAGTCCCATTTTTCAGGAGGGTCTCGAACAAAAAGTAAAATCCCATTTTTCAGGAGGGTCCTGAACAGAAAGTATAGTCCCATTTTTCAGGAGGGTCCTGAACAGAAGGTAAAATCCTATTTTTCAAGAGGGTCCTGAACAGAAATTAAAGTCCCATTTTTCAGGAGGGTCCTGAACAAAAGTAAAGTCCCATTTTTTAGGAGGGTCCTGAACAGAAAGTGAAATCCCATTTTTTCAGGAGGGTCCAAAACAGATGGTAAAATCCCATTTTTCAGTAGGGTCCTGAACAGAAAGTAAAATCCCATTTTTCAGGAGGGTCCTGAACATAAAGTGAAATCCCATTTTTCAGGAGGGTCCTGAACAGAAGGTAAAATCCCATTTTTTCAGGAGGGTCCTGAATAGAAGGTAAAATCCCATTTTTCAGGAGGGTCCTGAACAGAAGTAAAGTCCCATTTTTCAGGAGGGTCCTGAACAGAAGGTAAAATCCCATTTTTCAGGAGGGTCCTGAACAGAAAGTAAAGTCTCATTTTTTAGGAGTGTCCTGAACAGAAAGTAAAATCCCACGGATGTGCATTTCCAATTGCAGCTGAATTAAGTGAAGCAAATTTGCCCCTATTTCAACAAAGAAAATTTGTCAGTTAAAAACTTAGCGGTGGCTTGCAGCTCTTGGCTTCTCAGGTATCTGCCTCGGCACTCGTTCCTTTCATCTTTGTTCCAAATCGTTGATACTTGCCCTGTCTTGTCGCATCATTGACCCAGATCCAGATTAAGGGAAATGAGTTCTAACTCGAACAATGGGTTTCCATTTTACCATGCCTCTGAGGTGCACCTTTTTCCCAAATACGGCAACCAACTCCAATGAGTATGACATGCATTTTGGATTAAGCTGTCTGATCTTCCTATCCAAACTTCCCATTTGTTGTTGAGTTCGTGCCTTCGCCGCTGAGCCGCTCTTCAAATCCATTGGACTCATGCATCACATTTAATTGACGACATCTTAAAAGACTTTCGCCAACAAAACTCTTTCTTTTCACTTTTTACTTTTCTCTTAGACTCGCCTTCGCCTTACGGTGCCCGTAAGGGTTTTCACCAATAAGACTCTTTCATTTTTATTTCTCTCCACTCACCATCGCCTGATGGTGCCAGTGAGGGTTTTCACCAATAAGACTCTCTCATTTTCATTTCTCTCAACTCACCATCGCCTTATGATGCCCGCGGTGGTTTTCACTAATAAGACTCTCTCATTTTGTATTTCTTTCCTGATTTCTTATGCTAAGGAAGACGAGTAGTACCCAACAATGTATCATCATATCCATTGCATGCCTAGCTTTAACATTATCAAGAATTGATCTGAAGGATTTTCTTTGGTTGTAACTTGGCTTTTGGATAAGGTTAGAAAGGGGATGGCAAGAGGCTTAAACGACACTTGAAATGGGGGTGGGACTTACAACTTTTGGAATCGACTCAAACAACACATTAACTCATGCCCCAGTTTTTGTTGACTGGGTGACTCTAAAATCTTTATTTGGTTGGACCGAGCCCAAAATAGGGCAGCCTACGTATCTCACTCCCGAGAGAGAAGAATCAGGTCGCATGTAGTTCCATCATCTTGTTCTTTGTTTTGATTTGATTTTTGAATTTTTTTTTCAAACTCTTTCTTTTATTCTTATTTTCTTGACATTTATATTTGACTCTATTTTGATTCCAAAAGAGGGATATGAAAGAAAAAATAAAATGAAGCTCAAACGGGTAAACAAAGGATGACACAATGTTTGGATAGAAGAATAAAATGTCTTCATCATATCAATCTTCTAAAATGCAAGTACTAAACATGCAATAAAATCAACAAAGGATAAAATATCATACATAATATCTTTTGACCGCATCAGCATTGATAGCCATTTCTGCCATTTTTCCTTCAATATCTGTCAAATATAAGGCTCTATTGGGCAACACTTTCTTCACAACGAAGAGACCGTACCAGTTAGGAGAGAACTTGCCTTTTGCTTCAACCTGGTGAGGAAGGATACATTTCAATACCAACTGACCAACTTCAAAATTCTTGTGACGGACCTTTTTGTTATACGCTCGAGCCATCCTCCTCTGATACAACTGGCCATGACATACAGACGTTAGCCTTTTTTCCTCAATCAAACTCAAATATTCCAATTGGGCTTTGACCCATTCATCATCATCAATCTCTGCTTCTACAATGACTCAAAGAGAGGGAATGTCAACTTCTGTAGGGATGACTGCTTCTGTCCCATACACCAATAAATATGGAGTTGCCCCTGTTGAAGTACGAACAGTGGTGCGATAACCTAGCAATGCAAACGGCAACTTTTCATGCCACTGTCTAGACCCTTGTACCATTTTTCACAGTATTTTTTTTATATTCTTATTGGTGGCTTCTACAGCACCATTGGCCTTTGGGCGATATGGAATAGAATTTCGATGTGCGATCTTAAACTGTTGACACACTTCTTGCATCAAATGACTATTGAGATTGGCAGCATTGTCTGTAATGATCATTTTAGGAATTCCAAACCTACAAATGATGTTGGCATGAACAAAATCTACCACAGCCTTCTTTGTCACTGACTTGAAAGTTACAACTTCTACCCACTTTGTGAAGTAATCAATGGCTACCAAAATGAATCTATGTCCATTTGATGCCTTCGGCTCAATCGGTCCAATCACATCCATTCCCCAAGACGCAAACGGCCATGGAGCAGCCATTGCATGTAACTCAACAGGAAGAGAACGTATCAGATCACCGTGTACCTGACATTGATGACACTTTCGAACAAATAGAATAGAATCCCTATCCATAGTAAGCCAGTAATAACCTGCTCGAAGAATCTTCTTTGACAAGACATAACCGTTCATATGTGACCCGCATACTCTAGAGTGTATTTCAACCATGATTGTCGAGGTTTCTCTTGCATCTACACACCTCAAAAGTCCCAGATCTGGGGTTCTCTTATATAAGATCCCCCCACTTAAGAAAAATCCACTAGCCAAACGCCTAATAGTCCTCTTTTGATCGTTGGTGGCATATGTTGGGTATTCTCCTGACTGAATGTATCGCTTGATATCCAAGAACCAGGGTTCTCTATCGAGCTCTTCTTCAACCGCATTATAGTAAGCATGCTGACCACGATTCTGTATATGCACTGGATCGATGTAGGCTTTATCAGGATGTTAGATCATTGAAGACAGAGTGGCTAAAGCATCAGCAATTTAATTATGAATCCTTGGAATATGCCTAAATTTTACTAACACAAACCGTTAACATAGCTCCTGCAAGCATTGTCGATACGGGATGAGCTTCAAATATCGCGGCTCCCAATCGCCTTGAATTTGATGGATGAGCAAATCTGAATCCCCCAACACCAATAATTCCTGGACTCCCATATCAACAGCTAACCTCAAACCAAGAATGCAAGCTTCATACTCTGCTATATTGTTAGTACAGTAAAATCGAAGTTGTGCTGTTACCGAGAAATATTGTCCCAATTTAGAGATAAGAACCGCACCTATTCCGACTCCTTTCATATTGACAACTCCATTAAAGAACAACGTCCAACCTGGATCATCATCTATAACGACTTCATCGACACACGACACTTCTTCATCAGGAAAATATGTCTTTAATGGCTCGTACTCTTCATCGATGAGATTCTCAGCAAGATGATCTGCCAAGGCTTGGGCTTTCATGGCGGTTTGAGTCACATATACAATGTCGAACTCGATAAGCAATAGTTGCCACTTTGCCAATCGACATGTTAGCATAGGCGTCTGAAAAATATACTTCAGAGGATCCATGCGGGAGATGAGATAAGTAGTATAGGATGAGAGATAATGCTTCAACTTCTGTGCTACCCAAGTTAGGGCATAATACGTCCTTTCAAGAAGAGTATACCTGGCCTCATATGCAGTGAACTTCTTGCTAAGATAATAAATAGCCTGCTTCTTTTTGCCTGTGACATCATGTTGACCCAGGACACAACCGAAAGAATTGTCCATGACAGATAAATATAAGATCAAAGGCCTACTAGGCTCCGGGGGTACCAGCACGGGCGGATTTGACAAATATCTTTTGATTCTGTCGAACGTTTCCTGACATTCTTCAGTCTATTTTACCGCAACACTCTTTCTCAGCAACTTGAATATGGGCTCATAAGTGGTTGTGAGTTGAGCAATAAACCTGCTAATGTAGTTCAGTCTACCAAGAAAACTCATCACCTCCGTCCTATTCTTGGGCGGGGGCAAATCCTGAATGGCTTTGATTTTCGAGGGATCCAATTCAATCCCCCGACGGCTGACCACAAACCCCAACAGCTTTCCAGATGGAACTCCAAATACACATTTTGCCGGGTTGAGCTTGAGATTATACCTGCGAAGCCTTTCAAAGAACTTTCTTAAATCTTTAACATGGTCGGCCCGACTTTTTGACTTAATAATCACATCATCCACGTATACCTTAATCTCCTTATGCATCATATCATGAAGCATAGTGGTCATGACTCTCATGTATGTTGCTCCAGTATTCTTCAAACCGAATGGCATCACTCGATAACAATAGGTCCCCCATGGTGTGATAAAAGACGTCTTCTCTGCGTCTTCATCATCCATAATGATCTGGTGATATCCGGCATAGCAATCCACAAAAGAGGAAACCTCGTGTTTAGCACAGTTGTCTAGCAAAATATGGATGTTGGGCAGTGGAAAATCATCTTTCGAACTTGCTCTGTTCAAATCACGGTAATCAACACACACTCGAATTTTGTTATCTTTCTTTGGTACGGGAACAATATTGGATAACCACATGGGATAACAAGCCACTCGAATTACTTTGGCTTCAAGTTGTTTCATGATTTCCTCTTTGATTTTAACACTTACATCAGTTTTAAACTTCCTCAACTTCTGTTTGACAGGAGGGAATGCGGGATCAGTTGGCAATTTGTGAGCCACTAATTCAGTGTTTAAACCAAGCATATCATCATAAGACCATGCAAAAACATCCTTATAATCAATTAATGCTTGAATCATTCCATATTTTAGCTGTGGCATAGCATGTACACTGATTTTAGTTTCCCTAACATCTTCTTGATTCCCTAGATTTATTGGCTCAGTCTCATTCAAATTAGGATTCGGTTTGTCTTCAAACTGTTCCAACTCTTTGCTTATTTCTTCTAGTGTTTCTTCTTTATCATATTCCCCATCCTGCTTCATTACATCTTGATTAGTTTGGATTTTAAGATCAGGCTGAAAATTCCGAATGCATGTCATGTCATTAGAATCAGCATAAAGAGAACTGTATAAAAAATATATATATATTAGACACGAAACAAAAGGGACATTGCATTTCATTAAATAAAAATATAGAAGGGTTTAAACATAGATTCCAACATAACATAAACAAACTAAAATCTGAATTACAACCCTGAAATAACTCAGATAAACAAAAATAAAAACAAAATAAACTACCAAAACTCCCTCCTGACGGGGAGACAAGTGACTTCCCAATTATTGATCCGGACAGCTGGACCTATGAATTGCACGTCTGCCATACTGGTACCTTCTCCTACTTCGACCATATCAACTTCAATAAAAAAGTTCTGGAAGTCATCAACCAATTCAACTTCAAATTTTACATGCTTCGTTACACCGCTCTTAACAAATGATTCACTGAGTAGTGGCATTGGGCGAGGGAGTGACCATGTTTCCTTTTTCCTTCCCTTGGCTTTCTTCAGATCTTCAGTCGTAGGATCAAATACCGGACCAAACGTGCCCACATTCTCACTCGTACATATGGGACGAACTATACCATGAAGAGACGTTCCCAAACCCTTTCCTGACTCAAATCCGTATTTCCAAAGTTCACTCACTATCATGATAGAAGCAGAAGACAATTGTGGTCCCGATATAACCTGTCATTCAAGGATACGATTCACTGGCACTGTATCAAAAATTTGATAGAAAAATGTCTCCTCCGCGTTATTTGCTTCAATAAGAGACAAGGGAGAATCTTCGCAGGCGGACAAATCTCCTTCACCGTGAATAACCACTTCTTGCCTGTCATGCTCAAACTTAATCATTTGGTGCAGTGTAGATGCAACCGCCTTGGCCTTGTGGATCCACGGCCTTCCAACCAACAGATTGTAAGAGGAGTCTATATTCAATACTTGAAACTCTATAGAGAACTCAACAGGCCCTATGATCAACATTAGTTCTATTTCACCAATGGAGTTTGATTTTGCACCATCAAAAGCCCTGACACATACATTGTTGGGCCTGATCCTCTCAGCACTAATATTCAACTTTTGCAAAGTAGAAATAGGGCAGCTATTTGCATCTGAACCTCCGTCAATCATAACATGAGTGACGTAGAACTCTTCGCACTTCACTATAATGTAAAGGCCCCGGTTATGCCCTGTACCTTCAATAGACAATTCATCGTCAAAAAAGCTGATCCGATTGACCTCAAAGATTTTTCCAACCATTTTCTCAAGATGATTTACTGTAATATTCCTAGGAATATATTCTTCATTTAATACCTTCAGTAAAATATCACGATGCTCCTTGGAGTGCAACAACAAAGATAAGAGGGAAATTTGAGCAGGGGTTTTCTTCAATTGGTCTATTATTGAATACTCTGGCAATTTCATCTTTTTCAAAAATTCTTTGGCTTCTTCTTCGGTGATAGGCTTTTTGATAGATGACGGTCCACTCACAATTGGCTTGGACTTTCTTAAACTTTCAGGCACGAAGCATCTTCCTAACCGAGTCAAACCCCCAACCTCATATACATCTTCCACTACTTCTTTCCCGTGATAGGTCATCACAGTCCACCCATAATTATAGGGAACCCTTTTCGTATCAACTATCGAAGGTTGGGTCACTGGTTTGAAGACAATAGGCGCTGCCAGTGCTCCTTTCACCGTCAAGATGGACTGACTCAGAGCTTCTACCACTGTCAACTTAGGTTTATCCTGACTTAAATCAATATACCTTTTGGCACCTTGCACCGTGATCAGGGGTTTCTTTGTGCTTTCTTGGGCTTTATCTTCTCTCATTTCTTCCTGGCTTAATGACATTGCTTTCAAAGGCTCTGCTACATTCACCGATTTCTCCTCAGTGGTCTGTATCTTGACAATAGGCTTATAACACCTTGAAGACTCTTTCCCGTCATATATCAATTCTAACATATTGGTTTCAGCATGGGTTGGCAGCGGATTCTGGTTAATATTTGGACCCTCCGGGGCCTGGACCAACATATGATTTGTGTCAATTAAATCTTGGACATCTCTCTTTAAATACCAGCATTTCTCGATATCATGGCCTGGCATGTCAGAACAGTACGCACACCTTAAAGAATAATCGAGATTCCTCGGCGGTGGATTTGAAAGCCTTCCTTGAATTAGGCTTAAGACCTTCAACTTTCTCAACCTATCAAAGAAGCTAGCATATGACTCATCAAGAGGTGTGAATTGATTTTTGACCGCCTTCTCTTTCTTATACTCGGGCCTAGGTTAAAAACCGGGTCTGGAGGGGTTTTGGTAATTCAGTGGAGCGGATGGGCGATTTTATGGAGCTTGCACGCGCCATTGCGGGTAAGAAGGGGTATGGCTGCGCGCTATATACTGGGTATGGGGTGGTGGAATGAAATATAAAGGATTTTATGGAGGGTAGTAATGGTGGGGAGGAATATATGAAGCTTGGGCGTAGACTTGGGCTTGGTATTGGGGATAGAGGATAGGGGCGAGGTGGTCTTTTGGGATAGGAATGGGTTCCAGCTACGACAGCCGCCATGTCCTCTTTCTTCTTTTTACCTCTGAATGTGCCAGATCCACCTTGAATCGCTTGTGTGGTGGCTTTCAATGCGGCAAAACTCACTATTCGGCCGGTCTTGATTCCGTCCTCTATCATCTCCCCTATTTTGAGGACTTCAATAAAAGACTTTCCCATTTCTAGAAGTAAATGTTGAAAATAGGTCACATCCGGTGCCTGAATGAAAACCGCTATCAACTTACTTTCTTTCATTTGAGGCTTTACCCTGGCGGCCTGTTCACGCCACCTTATCGCGTATTCTCTAAAACCTTCAGTGTTTTTTTTCTTCATGTTGACCAAAGATTTTTCGTCCGGAATCAGGTCGATGCTATACTGAAAATGTTGCACAAACTCAGAAGCTAAGTCATCCCAGCTATTCCACTTATTGATATCTTGATCGATAAACCATTCTGAAGCTAGATCAGAAAGACTCTCGCCAAAGAAAGCCATGAGCAGCTCTTCCCTTCCTCCTGCCGCCCTCAATTGGTTGCAATAACGTCTCAAGTGTGCCACAGGATTACCGTGCCCTGCATACTTCTCGAACTTGGGCATTTTAAAACCGAGGGGAAGGTTGATGTCTGGGAACATGCAAAGATCTTTATAGGAAACACTCTTATAACCTCCGATTCCCTGCAAATTCCTCATGGCCTGTTCTAAACTTTTCAACTTCCGCGCTATGACTTTTTGTTCCTCTATTGCGACGGGTTTCTCCGTATCAAATGGAAATGCAGGTGGCTGAGTGTACCCATACGGTTTATTCATTCTCAAAGTAGGCTCCGGGGCATAATACTGACTATCTGGAACCTTCAATACTGGCTCACTGGCAGACCAAGGAAGCCTCATTGTCGGACGAACATCATATGTGGGAGCTTCAGGTGGTGGCGGAGCCACGAATACCGGTGTGATCGGTGGCGCCGGCTGAGCAGCGGGTTTTGATTGGGGAGCTGCCAAGGTCACACTAGAACTGTCAGGATAATAATGTCGCGGAGTGAATCCTGGTGCGTGCTCAGGTGACTCAGTAGGAGCAGCGAATTGCGCCTGAGAGAGCGGTGGACAATTAGAGATATTCCCAAGACCTTCAGGGAGCGAAGGAGGAGGCATTCCGCTGGCCCATGCCCGGTGCAAATCTATCAATTGTTGCCTGAGCCTTACTACCTCATCATTGTGTTCTGAACTTTCTTCCCTGTGATCCTGATCCAGGTCAATGAGTGAATTTTCAATCTCCCTGCTAGCCATGGCGAGCTTTGCATTGGATCTAGTGAAGTATGGGTGACTAGCCAAAGTGCTGCAAACCTACCACTGTTATCTGAAAGAACATGCTCATCAAAGACGACATCCATTAGGATTAGGGCACACAACAAGCATGAGAATCACATTGGTAAAATTGTCCTAAATTCATGTTCATTTCTACCAGCTTTTGAGGGTAGCGAGGTCATTTTAACATCATCCTAATTTTTATCTACACTTATTTTTTTATTTTTATTTTTATTTTTTTACTTTTTTATTTTTTTATTTTTTTATTTTTTTATTTTTTTATTTTTTTATTTTTTTATTTTTTTATTTTTTTATTTTTTTATTTTTTTATTTTTTTATTTTTTTATTTTTTTATTTTTTTATTTTTTTATTTTTTTATTTTTTTATTTTTTTATTTTTTTTGCCCTCCTTTCCCTCTTTTTTGTTTTTTATTTTTCGTATTAGTCTCTGTTCTTTCCCTTTATTGTCTCATCATCCTTTCTTTCTTTTCTTCTCTCGCTATCTACCTTCATTTTATCATTCTTTATGACTTTTGTTTTTTCTTTAAAAGAGGAAAAATAATGAAAAACAACGAAACAAAATGATTAGATCGAACCCAAAAGTAGGTTGCCTACGTATCATGTTGTACATGAATCAGATCTTGCGTAGTTCGGCCAGTCTTGCCAAAATATCACATAGTTGAAGATGATTTTTTTTTAAAATAAACAAAAGACAAAACAATGCAACGTCATAACATTTCATAAAAGAGACAACTAAAACAATCTTCGGATTTAGGACAACTTTAAAACTAAACAACGAAAGTTAAACAACACTCTAGACCCATAGGACAACATACATACTGCTCCTAATAAAGACTCCAAAGTTAAAGCAAACTTGACCCCGACTTAACAAAGACACAATACTACAAATGGCAGAAAAGTAAAGGACTCAAACTAAACGAAAGATAGGAAATGCTCCTTCAAATTGGTGTTCTGCGTGATGACCCTGGCTGAGATGGACCTGCCTGTGAAGTTCTCTTTCTCCCATTCAAACTTTGTAGCATATCCTGTAAAGACACCTTGATATTTGGGAAGAAGCTTCTGGCTCGTATTCCCACCTCATGAGGAGTGCACTTGGAAAGATTGTTCAGACACCTTTCTACAGTCTTGAACAAATCTTCTAACTGAACTCTCAATGTCTCCACTTTGGACCCTGCACTTTTATCCTGATGGTCGTCAACTATGCATTCTTTCTGTATTCTCCCTCTAAGCTGCGCTGGTAAGGGTTGGCCGATACCCTGAGGGATAGATTGAAGCCAGACCCCATATCCTTAAGTGTACCCCAAATTATCCAAACTTTATTTGAGAGTGTCCACACCTAGCTCTGTTGCATGCTTCCAGAATTGCTCATATCTGCTCTCACCTAAGGCTTGGTCCTTGAAGTACTCAACATCTTTTAGAAGATCCACTACTGGTGGCACGTCATGCGGCCTACCCAACTGGCGCATTACCCTAGAAGGACTGTATGGCCTAGTGCAATTGAGCCCTAACATAATTAGAAGAAGCTGCATCTGACAACCAAACAAGATTATCTTTGGTCGAAGCCACAGATAAGTCCACAAAATATTATCCTCGGTTCTTGACTCAAGAAATTCAATCCAAGCGTCAACTCCCATGGGTAGCGAGAATTTATCCAAACGCAACCTGAGGTCCATGGCTTTCACTCAATTGGGAATACAACGATCAACCACATCTGTTCTAACTAAAGAAGGCGCATGCAAATGCTCCATCATCCATAACTGCAATATCAGGTTACTGCCTTCAAAAAATCTCATCCCCCCTTCACTCCGGTTAAAGCCTTATATATTTCTGTTAAGATCATGGGTATGAGAGTGAACCTGCCCTTTTGATTAATGACCTTGCCCTTTTGATTAGTGCCCTTGTCATTTTGATCCTTATGAAATAGAGCCATCACCATAGATTACAAACGTATATTAATACGTCTTTCTTCTAGCGGAAACACTAAAGTACCTAACAAAGCGAGGGTGAAGACTTCAAGATGCTTTCTCTCCCACTTCTCCTTAGTCATATGAAATTCATCCCAAAAACAATCAAAACCTTCCGAGAGCCCGAATCTAGCGAACAAAAAATCTAAGGAAACCCACGAATCACTTAAACAACCCAAATGCATACCCTTACTTTTTAAACCACAAGACTGCAGAAACCTCACGCCAGTATGATTTCGTGCTCAAATCATATCTTTCTCAATATAGGGTAAATGCAACAAACCGGATATTTCTGCCAAAGTAGGAGTCATTTCACATTCCCTAAACCTGAACACCAAACTACTTGGATCCCAAAAGGTCAACACAGACTCTATTAAATCTGGACGAGGGGTAACATGCAGAAGTTCCGTAAGATCACCTAATATTTTAATCAGTTTCTGCTGATCAACATAGTTAAACATTTCCCATCACTTGATTAACTTTTTGGGCACCTTGACAACCATCAGGACTCTAGACTTGGTGGACAAATCCATCCTATAATAACACATAAGACATTATCTCAAAAATTTGATAGGAGTAGAAGATTCCCAACCCTTGAGATTTTTGACGCAGACATATGTCGATGGGACAGACCACTTCATGACTCCAATTTACCGAACAGAAGTACTGAGAAAAATCAGTCTACTTGGCTAACAACTCTAGATTACGGGGCGAGAGACCTAGGCTAATAATAAGACAAAGGCCAACACAAAGATTATCGGACCCACCGAGGGTTGCCTACGTATCCCAACTCGAGGGAAGGGAATCAGATATGCGTAGTTCATCCAGATTGGACAATTAACGATTAACTAATAAATTGACCCTAACTTAAGAGACACAACCAAAAACAAACGAATAAAAACTTTTTTGGATTTTCAACTAGACACTTCAACTAAGACTGACACCACTAATTATGAACAAAAATCTTTTTGGTATTTTTGCTTTTGACAAACAAGTAGAAAAGGCAAACAAAACCCTCTTTTTTTTCCTTTTTTTTTCTTTTTTGTTGAACTTACGGTACTTTGAGAAGATAAATGCAAAACGTAAAAAAAAAAAATATTTTTGAGTTTTTGGATTGTGAAGAACAAAAACCATAAAGAACTCTAAAATAAACTACGACACTCCTTTTGATTCATTCTTTTCGACTCACTTTTCTTTTCTCTTTTTTTTCACTTTACTTCTAACACAAGTTTTCCCCAAATCAATCTGTCAAATGACCACGTTACCCTCAGAAATGCACCATTTAGCATATAGGGATGCTTTAGAGGTGAGTCTCTCACAAAGGACCAAGTGGGCCCCGCTAACTCTCAATAAGATGCACATAAGCATGACCTAAAGGCTGACCTATGTTGGGGGTTCACTAACAAGGCTGTTCGGGGGAGCGTATGGTCGATAGTAGCTACTTTTCTTTCCACCTACTCCATAACACCGCCCCCCCTAAAATAAGGGTGACTCAACTAGAGGTCTGTACAATACGTGTACTACGGACTGGTTACAGAAAGAAGGCCTGGGGGTAGACTCATGATGCCAGATATAAAGCGGTAACACATAAGATAAATAGTGTAAACAAAGAGCACGAAATCGCACAAAAGTGATAACAATAACACAAACAAAAATCACAAATAATGCTTATACACTCGTAATGCCAAACAAAGCCGATACGACTCCAAAATAAGCTCGAATTCTGAAAAGTTCCCCAGCAGAGTCGCCAAAGCTGTCACACCCCATTTTCGTACTCCAAAAAGATTCATTTTTAGTTTGAAAGGGTTTTTATTATTAAAGTGACAAAAATGAAAAATTTTGTTTCGAAAAGGATTATTTACATTTAAACTCAGAGTCGCCACTTGGCATAATACGATGTGCCAAGTCACCTTTGGAAAATCCTTTTCAAAATAATGTCGACTCTTTTAAACTGATCCGCGAACAAAGCTTCCGACTAAGGAATTCTGTTGACCGAGGGGAAGGTGTTAGGCACCCCTCGATCCCGTGGTTCGACCACTGTCGCTTGGTGGAGCATATAGGTTAATTTGACACTAAGAATGTATAAGCCACACAAAACACATAAAACAATCAATCAAACAAACAAAACAGAATAATCCAAAAATATAATGTCCAGTCCAATTATTACAACCCGAAATAAAAAAGGTACTAAAAAAGTAAACCTACACTAATCCTAAATTACGCTCCAATGCTTTACCCGATGCCTCAAGCCTTTCTCACGAACGTATTCCGCCAACATAGTACGTCGGGGCATTCCCCGGTGAAAAATACAATTCCTTCAGGGCATTTTCCAGCAAATGAATACAATGTCAATTTCATGCGATAAACTAAAAACATCCAACACATTCAACATTCCACGCATTCAAACAAATATCACTCCTAGAATTGCCTGCCCAAACTTATATTGGCCTATCCATTTCAACGCATCATAATACTATCACATTATATATCAACAATAAATTAAAATTGATTCGAATCTAATCTTTTCGCCAATTTCTAATTCCACCCCCAACTTCTTTTTTATTAATCACCATTAAAACATGATCAAATTAATTCATTAGACTACCGAAATCGAATCACCAAGCATCATGATCATAACATCAACAACATCAAATAATTAAAATCACCCAGCACGTAATCATAGCAATTTCAACAAAGTAAAATAAAAAAAGAACGGGAGTAAAGAGATGGACCTCAAGAGCTTTCGATTGATTTTAGTAAGAGAAATAAGAGTCGTCCCGGAACCTCGACGAATACCAAAATTCAGACTATGATCCAACTCCAACCCGATAACCTTTGAAATCCCATTCGAAACTCCAAAACCAAAACAGTAACCAAGTTTCCCAAAACTAGTACGAAAACCCACAAAGAATACCCCACAAGACAAAACGAGATGCAAATTCAAACGGAATAGCGACAAGGAACCTGTTTCGGATCAAATTTAACAAAAATGAGATCAATTATGTCATTTTTTTCCGATGGACGCGTCGAAACAGTAATGGAGAAATGTTGGGTGTTTTTCGGTGGGGGTTTTGCCTGAAAACTGAGAGATACGTCATAATTTTGGGGGTTGCGGGACTGGGTGAGGTCTGTTTAATGAACCGGAGTTAATTCCGGCAAACATTTTTGCCGGATACTTTAGAAAAAACTACCGGAGAACTTGAATCCCAACTGGAATCCACTGACCTTCTCACCGATTTCTTTTTCCCATTCCAATTACACTTTTTGTCTCTCTTTTTCTGATTTTTCTCTCTCTCGATCTCTCACTCTCTCTCCGTGTTTCTCTTCCACACAATCTCTCACTCTCGACCTCTTCCAATTTTTGTGTGTTTTTGGTGTACAGTGAGAATGGTGAAGTTTTTGTGTGTGTGTATTCAGTGAGGGAGAGTGAGAGTCCATGAGGAGTATGTCATTTTCCTGGTAGAGAAGATGATTTTTTCTCTCCCCCTGGTAGTTTCTGTTTTTGTGTATATATGAATTGGTCCATTCTTGTTGAGAGAAAATTGGGGACCACGTGAATGAGGGGAGGAGGCAGCCTAGGGGTAGGTAGAGGTAGGGTAGGTGGGGTAGAGGTAAGGTGTGGGATGGTGAGGTGTCCTAATTTTAATTGGAGAGGTTGTTAGGATGGGATAGAATTTGTTAGGATAAAAGAATCTTAGGTATTAGGAATTTAATTGAAATTTGTTATTTTTTTTTGTATTTTTGTGTGGAATATTAGACGGGTGAGGGTTCATGGTAAGAAGAGGTAAAAATGAAAAAATTAGATTTCGAAAGGGACAAAATTAGGTGTCTACAATGTCAAAGTAAAATAAATATGTTTGCAAGTTGAATCAATTTCAACATAAGTTAAAACATGGTGAAAATTAAAAAGTGCACTAAAGGGTGCAAGAAAGTATATTTATATACTGAAAGGACAATTAATCATGCTACGAATTAAAAGATTAATTGATAACAAAACTAATTAAATGCAGAAAAATTTATTAAGTTAGGAAGAATTAAAGCTTTGGTTGCTGGAAATTGTTCTCAATGTTGAAAATTCAGTTTTACATTATTTTAAAGGTATGACAAAAAAAACAGGCTGATGGAAACGTTTTAAAGGGATAAAAAATATAGTTGTTGAAAGTTGTTTAAATAGTCTAAAAAAGGATTTAACTGCAGAAATTCATTTAGACGGGTTTAAAAGCAAGATTTAATTACTAAAAATTGTTTAATAAAATTAAGAAAAGATCTAATTGTTGGAATTCATTTTACTGTGTTAACCAGCAAAACAAACAGAATTTAGTTGTCAAATTCGTTTTAGTATGTTTTAAAAAATATATTTTTTAATTATTTAAAAGGCATGTGAATGTTACGGACTTACTACGATATACGAAAAACTAAACATACATGTCGAGATTAATCTCAGGTGCTCATTAGTGATCCTAAAAGTATGCTTTCTAAGTGACAAGAAATTTAATTAACGAATCCTAGATTATGTTTTCCTAAGGAATTCACATAGCACATAAATCACATAATCCCCGCCCCCAAGCAATCCCATAAATATTATTACATTTGGGTTTGCAAAAGTTATTACAACACAATAAATTAAAATAAATAACTAAATAAGAAAAAAGAAATGGGTAGCCCCCTCCCCAAATGCCCCGGTGACTCTTCAAATCCCCAAAAGTGTCTATTTGTACCTGTGAGACAATATAAGAAAAGCAAAGCAAGCACAAAAGGCAAACAACATGCTTTCTAACACAAAAATGATAAAACACAGATATAAAATCAAACACATTCCATAATATCATAAAGTCATCAGAAGGAATTTACGTCGATAGAGACTTACCGGTATGCGACAAAAGAATAGTAAAGAAGATGTTTAAGCAACGTAATTGCAATAATAAAATAAATCCTATGCTTCATCAAAACCGGAAAATTGTGCTTCCCAAACTAGTAGCGATCGCAACAGTCTCAAAATCGAAAGCCAAGAAATATTTAAAGTGTGAAAAAGGAGCAATTGTTCGGTGTTTAACAAGAGAATGTCATTGTAGGAGTAAAAAAATTATTCCAAATAGTAAAGAGAGGTGTTGTTTATATAAGAAAGAGTATTAGAGAATTAAAGAAAAGAGAAATATTTGAGAATCAATTAGGGGGGAAAATCATGTTACTTAAATAAATATCAAATCTATTCAAAATAAACAGCTCCTACTTACCTCAAAAAGGAGGTCAAAATATATTCAAATATATTTAAATCAATCAAAGAGTAGGATAATTAAAATATTAATCAAGCCATAAAATGGGAAAAGGTGATATTTTCCATATATACACTTAAAATGCACAATCACATCCGATTCATCATAATTAAGGGATATAATCTATTTTAATTAAGGCAACGGAAATCAGTTATTGATAATCAGTAACATTAATCATTCATAATTAGAAAGAACGGATCAAAATTTCCATAAATTGGGGAGTAAGAATCACAGAGGAAAATTAGTACCATTAATCACTCACAATTAAAACAAATAGATCAAAACGTGACTATAAATAAGAGGGTAAGAATCATAGAGTCAAATAAAGCATCTGTTGAGGCAACAAAAAAAAAAGATAAATAAAATAGGAGTTTCATAATTGAATCAGTTTCATTTTAATCATCTATTAGAAATCAAAAACAGTCCAATATCAATAATTACGCATCAAAAGCGTTGACAATCATTAACAAAAGTTGTCCAAATTGTAAAATTACCGAAACATCACCTTGTAAAAAATTGGAGGTTTAATCAATGTCCATAGAATTTGGGTCTTTTAACATATATCAATCTAGAGACATAAGCAAATCTAGATACATAAGCAAATACATAATCAAGGAAATTGAAAGAATCTGATTCGGATAATTTGCAAACAAAGAAAATAAAACGTGCAATTAAAGTATTAAGAGATCAAACCGGGCCAACACTCAGTGAAGACCATCGAAGACCTTGCCGGTCATCAACTCCGATGAGAGAATGATGAGAAATAGACAGTGGAGATAGAGGGACAGTAGATGGATGCATGGCTAGATGGTTTCACCAGTAGAGCCGGCTGGTAGCTCCACCGAGGTGGTTCCGCGATGGGTGGCGCCTTGCTGGTGGTGCCAACTTTGCGAAAGTATTATCAGATCAAATTGGGCCAACACTCAGTGAAGCCTATCAAAAACCTTGCTAATCATCAACTTCAGTGAGAGAATGATGAGAAATAGATAGTAGGTATGGAGGGACAGTAAACGGTTGCATGGCTATATGGTTTCTTCGGCAGAGCCGGCTGGTAGCTCCACCAGGGTAGTTCCGCGATAGGTGACAGCATTTTTGTGGCACCAACTTTGCTCTCTAGCGACTGTCATTATTGTTGTCCGGTGAGAGACGGAGTTCATCGGGAGAGAGAAAGAATGGCAGAAGGCGGCTCCAGCTGCTGGCGATGATAAAGAGAGCAGCGATTTAGAGAGGTAAAAATCGTGGCTTGACTGGTGATGGAGAGTAGACGCTGCTGGCCGGTGGCTTAGATAGAGGTGGAGGAGAGGAGGAGAGAAGAGGGGATTCTGCCCGCTAATGGCGTTGTCGCTGGCATTAGTGATATTTAGATAGATGGGAGAGAAGAGAGAGGGAAAGAAAAAGATGAGAGTTGAGAGAGAAAAAGTTACAGTTGTTTTGTTGAAAAATGAGAGATTAGGGTTTTTGGGATTTTAAAATGAAAGGGGATGTTGATATAATCTCAGTCGTTGGATCATTTTCTTATCAACGATTGAGTTTAAATTTATTTAAAAATAGGTAAGGAATTGGGTTTTAATTTGGGATCAATATTGGTGTTAAACTTGGCTAGAATTAGCATAAATTAAATACATAAGAAGAAGAAATTGGATAAAGTAGGATGTTATTTTAATAAATGTAAATAATAATAATAATAATATTAATTATAATAATAATAATAATAGACAATGCATTTGTAAATTGTGAGTGCATATTTAACAAAATTACATAAAATAGTATATTAAATTGTAAAAGAAATGATCATAAAAGTAAATAACAATAATTTGTTTGTTTTAAAACCATGATCGTGATTTATTTGATACCAAAATAATGTGTAAAAATTTTAGCATTAAAATTAATATTTTTATCAAAATAGCAGCGTGGGAGGTGTATCGGGAGGTCAAAATTGAGTGTCAACAGGAAGCCTCAAGAATTCCACTAAAGTGGTACTAGAAACACTGGCACAACTTCAAATATCTATGATCAAGGAATAAACACTCTCTTTGATGATGCATTTGGAATAAAAGAGGTTCTTTTTTTGGCTTAGATCATCCATAGCATTACTAATCACGACGCTCCTCACCACATAGTTAGGCATCGTAAGCTCCCCTTCTTGAGACAACGCTTTATCTATTGTAACCCTCATCACCAACCCATTATAATGGTAATCTCCCCTTCATAAGGATCTTTATCCTCTTCATCAACCCTAAAGTCATTATCTTCTTGCTCATGCTCTTCCTCTTAACCCACCTCATCTTCATAGTATGGTTCTCCATCACGAAGAATAATCATACTCCTATTGGGATAATCACTCATCTTGTGACTCCAACCTTTGACTTTCTAACATTGACAACCCTCAAGATCTCTGATTGAGGTGTTGTTACCCCTTTTTGGCACATTCTTGGGAGTATCTTTCTCATATTGGGGTTTTCTCTCAAATGGCATTTTGAACTCTTTTCTTTTGTTCCAATTGGAAGAATATTTAACCACCCCTTCCTTGTTATTTACCTAATAATTTGAAGTTGAAAACCCCTTTGACTTGAAAGCTTTCTCTTCCTTGAGATTTTTCTCGATTTTGATAGCCACTTTTACAACATCATCAATAAATTCAAACTTGTGAAGAATCATCTTAGAAGATATCTCATTGTTTAACCCACTCTTTAAATGAATCTTGGTATGATTAGCATCCTCTTCGTACTCAAGTCTCATTAACATGACTTGAAACTCATCATAGTATTCCTCAACACTTTTGCTTATTTAGTTCAAATTGTAGAACTTTGTGAGTTATTATTGCTTATACCTTTTTAGTACATACTTGTTTTTTATGAGTTCTTTCAACCTCTCTCATGTTGGTATGTTGGATTGACCACAAGCTCGAAGAAGTCTTCTCATAGATTCCCACCAAGTTGAAGCAAACCCTTCAAAATGAGCAATGACGTATGTAGATTTCTTGACTTTGGTCAACTCATTTGGTTGGAAAATCCTCTCACACTGCAACTTCCAATTAAATTGAGCTTACTATGTCATGTTCCATACCCTTCTTGGTTTCTATAGTACTATCTTTCGAACCCAACTCTCTCTTGATTCCTTTCGAGCCTTTCTCTTTCTAGAATTGGACCATGTCTAACTTATTTTCCTCTATATCCACATCATCCCCTTTGAACATTAGCTCAAAAATTATACTCCTCCTCAACATACTCATCACTCTCCAGATATTATTCTTCTTACTCCGATTTATTATCGTCTTCTTGGTTGGGGAGGTTTTAATTTGGAGGATCTTTGTTAAATTAAACTTGACATGGTTGAAGGACATCTCTTGGAGCTTAGTTCTGTAGAAGTGGATTTTTTCTTTTGTAGTATAGGATTATATAGAGAAATAGTAGAAGAAGTGTTTTGGGTTACCTACTTGAAGAAGCTTGACCACTAGTTAGGGGAGGAGAACTTGAGTTGTAACACCCTGAGTCTGCACCCCGAACGTCTCACGGTGCTTACAACCTTGAAGGACCATAAGCTAATCCATGGCTAGTATCTGCTGTGAGCACTTAGTAATAATACTGAAATAATGCGGAAGTTAGGCTAAAATTTCATAAGGTTTATAATCTAAATACTAGAAAATATAGAAATTGATAATAACATCTGAAAACTAAATACTATCTGAACTAGTCTAGTTTGAAAATCCTTTAACTGAACTGTCTGGATGTGGAGTTGATGGGACAAGTCCCTAACTAACTCTGACTAATAAAATACTAGATCTACTATAATACTAAAATAAAAGAATATCCTCGATAGATGAGGACTCACTACTGAATCTGCTACTGCTGACTGAATCTGGCTAAGCACGGTTAGGAACCTGAGCGTCCGAACCTATGATATGAGACATCATAGTGCAAGAAAAGATTATGTGATCAATACATGGAATATACTGGTAAGCTAGATGAAGTGAGGATAAAATGCATGGGTTCATATGCATGAACAGTAACTAACTGAGTGATATGAATATAACTAAATGAGAGTACATGGATAACTGAAGCTGCTGTAAACACTGAGTATGCAATACTGTGCATATACATATATTTATATATAATGTATTAGAGATTAATACTGAAACTGAATACTGAGTTCTATAACTGAGTAACTGATATCTGAGATTACTGATAACTGAATTACTAATAATTGGGTGACTGTTACTGACAGTCCTGATTCTGTAGAACTAAACTGAGTTCTATACTGAAGATTGTAACTGAAATTGAAACTGTGGGAGGTAATATCTAACAAACACGTCTCGCTCTGAACTGTTTAGGGTCCAACTTGTAACCCCAATTAGAAGGGTGTTAGTATCATGCCATGGGTACAGACACTGGCAGTGTGGATCCACTAAAAATTTATCTCAAAGGACTAAGGGTTACCCTCTACTGGCAGGTTCCTAATAAGAACGACATTACCCTCAACTAGAAGATAAACACCTTATCAACCCTCAACTGTCAGGTTGATATCTCAACCTACACTGGCTACGTAATTCTGGAACGCAAGGACTTCTACTAAGGATAACACCCTCTACTGATATGTGAGTCCCCATCTTTGGGTTTGCCCGATGCTGAATCCTACTCCCAACTGAATGACACTAATTATTAAACTGAACTGGACTAGACTGAGTTTCACTGAGTTGCGTGACTGACTAAGTACTACTGTTCATGACATTACTGAGAATATTCTGTAGTTGTTGTAATTCTAGGTAAATAGCTAGATTTTGGGTATTAAATACCCCTAGGACTCGATAGCATCACTAGTAAAACATGGCACAATCTTGAAAGCACACTAGCTAGTCACTTAGCCATGATTCACTCATTAAGACATTTTGTCAACCACTTGCAAGTCATGAACTTGTGCATGAATGGGAACACATGCTATCATATCATGATTTTCACTATTTACTTCACATAGGCATTCTAGCAAACACTTGGGGAGCATGATTATTTCACATAATGATAAACATATATAAATATCATGGCTACAATATTCAACTTGTAAATTCAAAGATTTAACATGAGAATCACATAATTCATCACACATGTTATCTTAATTTTATGAAACTTGTAATTAATCATGGATTGTAGGCCATATACAAATACACACATGAACACAATCCAACTCAAACATATAATTCATGGAATCTCAATCTTGTATTTTGAAAAAGGATTCTTGGGCTCCATAGGTGGTAAGGACCCATGGATGAACATCTAACATACCTGGGAGGATGAGTTCTTGAAGATTCTTGGTAGTGTTGTTGAGAATTTTCTCTTGATTCTTAAAGGTTGGGGTTTTGCTAATTGAAATAATGATCTTCAATTTTGGGGAAAATTGAGTGAATAATGACTTAACTAGGTTATTAGGGATTAATTAACATGTTTAGATTGATTAGGGCCATGGAAAAAAACCAAATTAACCCTGGAAGGATTTCAATTTTCGTCACTGAAAGTCCCGATTTTAGCCTTCACGCGATGCGATGGCATCACGGTGTGCCACGGGAAGTTGGATGAAACTGTTTAAAAATGAAAAACTGTGAAATTGACTTTTGGAGCAACGCGCCGTTATCACAGAGCCTCACTGGAAAGTGATAATTCTGAAAATGGGCATTGGAGGTACGCGGGCCAATCGCGGTACCCTACTGGAAAGAGACAATTGGGAACTGGCACTTCACTGGCATGCGCTGGAATCGCGGTGTCTCACTGAAAACTGACGAATGCCATTTTTACTCTCACCGCGACATGGTGCTTCTCACTTTGGCATACTGTTTATAAAAAAGCCATAACTTCTTACCCGGATATCGGATTTGGGCGAATTTTATACCGTTGGAAAGCTGACTGAATTTACTACACTTTGATAAGTCTTAAACTGGAAAATTCTAAGGGTATTGAAAATTTTAAATAGAAATTCCCATGTACTAAGAGCTAAACTGAGCAAGGGAAATACGGGGTATTACAATATCTCCCCCATGGGAACATTCGTCCTTGAATGAGACTGATTAAGCTGAAAAATACTGATAGACATGAGTTTAAATACTGAACATGCATAACTGAAGCATAAAATACGTGATTGAAACTGATTCATGAATGCATGACTGTCATGAGGATAATGTGCAACGGTGACTGATACCAAGTTTGTAACTGTAATTGAACATGGAACTGAGTAAATCTAAGGAAGACTGTTACCTCAAACTGAGTTTAAGTTTGCATAGAATAGGTGAGGATACTTAGTCCGTATGTCTACTTCTTCTTCCTAAGTAGGTCCCTCAACGGACTGGTTTCATGAAAGAACTTTGACCAAGGGAACTTCTTTGTTACTTAGTCTACGAATCTGACGATCAAGAATTTGGACTGGAACCTCTTCGAAAGAGAGATCATTCTGAATTTCTACACCCTCTAAGGGGACTACAATTGTTGGGTCACCAATGCATTTCTTTAGCAAGGAGACGTGAAATACAGGATACACTGAAGCTAGGTATGAAGGCAACTCAAGCTTGTAAGCTACCTTTCCAAAATGGCTGAGAATTCTGTAAGGACCAACATATCAGGGACTGAGTTTTCCCTTCTTGCCGAATCTCTTCACTCCATTCATGGGACATATTTTCAAATACATAAAATCGCCAATCTCAAATTCGAGATCATTTCTCCTCACATCTGTACATAATTTTTGTCGGATCTAGGCTACCTTAAGCCTCTCCCTGATCAACTAAAACTTTTCTAAGGCATCAAATACTAAGTTGGCCACTACTACTACAACCTCACCTACCTCGAACCAAATAATTGGATATCTATATCTCCTAACATAAAGAGCCTCAAATGGAGACATATGAATACTAGAATGATAACTATTATTATATGCGAATTCGATCAAAGGAAAGTGGTAATCCCAACTACCTTTAAAATGAACAACGCATGATCTTAACATATCTTGTAGGGTCTGAATGGTCCTTTCTGCTTAACAATCTGTCTGAGGGTGAAAAGTTGTACTGAAGTGAATTTAGGTACCAAGATCCTTTTGGAAGACTTTCCAAAAACGATAGGTAAACTGGGTGCCTCTGTCTAAGATGATGGATAATGAAACACCGTGCAACCTAACCAATTCTCTAAGATAGATCTTGGCATAGTCCTTAGCTGAATAAGAAGTATGGATTGGCAAGAAATGGATTGATTTGGTCATACTTTATATAATGATCTAAATAGAATCATGTTGACGACGAGTACAAAGCAAACCTGTCACAAAGTCCATGTTCACTTCCTCCTATTTCCAAGTGGGAATACTAAACTCCTGCATGACCCACTAGGCTTTTGGTG
The DNA here is from genome assembly GCA_030864215.1 of Capsicum pubescens. Classification (NCBI taxonomy): domain Eukaryota; kingdom Viridiplantae; phylum Streptophyta; class Magnoliopsida; order Solanales; family Solanaceae; genus Capsicum; species Capsicum pubescens. The sequence continues at coordinate 253,727,035 of CM061549.1, forward strand.
CTCAATCTTAACCTGCTGACACATAGAGCACTTAGCTATAAACTTTGTGATATCCCTCTTCATCCCACTCCACCAATAGATTTCCCATAAATCGCGGTATATCTTAGTGGCCCCTAGCTGAATAGAGTATTGTGCACCATGCACTTCTACAAAATTAAACGAGAAAAAGCACAAAAAAAAATGCACACAAAGAAATGAACTCAAGAACTAATCACAAAAAGTAGAAGAATTACTTCTTGTTGATTAGATGTAAAAATCACAGAAGAGTGGTGTGCATTAGAAACTAGTTAACAAGTAATTAAATATGTTAATTAGATGTTAAGTAGTTGAGAAATCGAAAGAAGAAAGGAAAAAAATATTTTAAGTGTCAAAATTCCAACACTTAGAATATTTTTGGGGTCTGAACTCTTTTTCTACAAAATATGCTCTCTAAAATTAATTAATACACACTGGGATGCGTGTGGGCAAGAGTTGGAGCTTGTTGCTGATGCAAGTGTTGATGTGGTAGCTCTTGATTGGACACTAAAATTTCTGTTTTCAAATTTTGTATTTCTTTGGCCCAACCTTGTCTAATTTGGGACCACAAATAACTTTCAACAATTCTCAACTAAGAACTTGAATCAAAATATACTTTTGGCTCCTTCTTCTCAAAAACTCATGAAGAACATGATGGATATCAAGAACAAACCCTAACTCAAAACTTTACTAAACCATTCTAAATTTTAGTAGTTTTTCCTCAACCTAGAGAACTAACCCCACTAATGTTTTTACTCCAATTCAATTCTAATAAAAAATCCTTTTCAAAATCTTCAAAGTTTCAAATCCTTAAAATATAATAATGGTAGATTCTTCTTCCAAACTCCAAATGACACGAAATCTTAAAAATAGACTCAAAAGAGATTAGAAACAAAAATCTAGTGTCAAAAACAAGAAATCAAATAAGAAAGATTATTGAATTTTTCAAAAAAAAAAAAAATTGAAATATCAAAATCCCAAGATTAGGTTTGTGGAAACAAACCTATTCCAAGGCTCTAATAGGATTTGATGCCAATTAGTCCTAAGAAATTCTAATTAACAATAAAATTAAGAAAAGGAGAAAAATCAAAGACTAAGAACCCTAGTTTGGAATTAAGAACAAAGAAAAGGAAATATAGTAGACTAGACACAAATTAAAAAATTACGAGCAACTAATAGGTATATTAAACTCAAAATCCTCACTTAATTAATCCACAAAAACACCTAACCTATGATAAAGACCAGTAAGGAAATTAATCACTTTGTTACTTTCATTTCTAAACAAAGTTCAGTCAAAGATCAATCAATCTCTCAACTCTCAAAGTGGTGTATTTTCAATATTCAACATGAACTAAACACAAAATAAATTTATACTAGAGGAACTATTAGTTATTACTATTCTATCCTTGATGAATTAAGGGCCTTGTTTGGTGCTCCTAAACAAGCTCCAAGGCTTCGCTCATTGCAACTAGTCCTTGTAAGGCTTGAAGTTCCCTTGCTTGACTCCTTGTAAATGGTCTTGAGACCATATGATTTGCATCATCTATGGGCATAGGATAATATCTAGCCAATCAAGTTACCTCCCTATGGGGTAAGGTTACTATTTGATAAGATAATGACTTTATTAGATGTCATTATTATATCTTGATCTCCTAACTTTCGGTCATCAAAAAAAAGTGAATAACCCAAATATATGATAAAAGGAACTCAAAAACGACATCTTACAATAAATAATTAACTTAAACTTGATTTTAATTATCAAAACATGAAAATGGATTAAATAGGTAGAGCCTACATCAAAACAATCTTTTGTTTAAAGCATCTCAAAGTATTTAACTTTAATAATTAACTTAAATATAAAATTAATTAATCACAAAGCTAAAATCGAATTGAACAAGCATAATCTACATCAAAGCAATTCGGTGTACAAAGCATCTCATGTTAACTGAGGAAAAATCACACAACAAAAAGATAGGCTGAGCCTACATATCCTTTATTAAAAGAATAATTCTCTAACCATAGCAATAATAGATTACATACGATAAGAAAATAGAATGAGCCTTCATTTCTCTCATTCATATAGATTATAATTAATCGTATTTAAGAAGAACCTCATAAGTATCAAACATGATGAAAAAATAAATATCCAAAAAGAACATTATTTTAATCTCAGGACTTAAAGAGAATATATTTAGTATTATATAATTCATCAAGTACACTTGGTAAAAGCAATCATATTACTGTTCGTATACAAAAATTCTTATCAAAAGCCTTAAGCAATTAAATATAGGTCTCTTCTGTTAGAAACATAGTTATTCTAGAAAACAATATTTTTTCAAGTACCGTAATTGCATTTAATTACAAAACGGAGAATAGCATTAATCACTATGGCTAGATCTATTATTAGAATAATCATAACAAAGAAAGCGAATATCTAGAGTAAGGGAAAAATCATGATTTTCATCTCAAACTATACACAAAAGGTGTAGGTCACACTCAAACTATCATAGTGACCTATTATACACATATACTATATAAAAGTGAAGCTATTACCTCCCCGCGACACCCATCTCAAGTTTAATGAGTGGAGTGTACACACACTCGCTCTGTGGTGATGCCACGTGTTTAATTTAATTTTCTATTTAATTAATAGACCCTTAAATAAACCTAACCCGATCCAACTAATTTAATCCAATTCTAACCCGACCCAATCCAAATATTTCACCCTACCCGATCCATTCGGATAGAATATAAATTTAAATATGGGAAAACTACATAGAGAGCATATCTAAGACTTCAATTATAAAAAAATAGCAACACTTTAATGAAATTACCTTGTGTAGAAAACCTAGCATTATTTTAAGTGTGGTCCCCCACTTTATGCGTCTCTGAAAAATTACGGTATTTAACATGCGGATTTCATGCCAATTGCAGACTAATCTTTCTCTTTTCTTTTAACTTTACCTTTTCTCTTTCTCTTTCTTCCCAAATCTTTCTCTTTCTTTGTAACTTTACCTTTTCTCTTTCTCTTTTTTCTTTCGAATCTCTCAAATTTCACTTTTAATTTTTTTTCCTCACGTGTTTTATAAGGATTGTGATCCACAAAACAGGTAACTATTAAATTCAGTTATTGCATGTTATCTATTTCTCAATTTTTTTTTAATATTTTGTATTGTAAATCATTATCAAGATCGTTTTTATGAGTTGATATAGTTGAAAAAATTGAATTTTGGATGAGAATTGAAACTGAATTTTATTTTATTACGATTAATGAAGGATAATCAGAGTTGAATGAATATTGTAGATAATTTTGGGTTGATTTATTGTTGATAGGTTTTTTTTCAATTGTTTTTCAATGAAATTTAATTTTTTATGAGTTGATATAGATGAAAAAATTAATTTTGGATGAGAATAGGAACTGGATTTTATTTTATTGCGATTAATGGAGAATAATCGGAGTTGAATGAATATTGTAGATGATTTTGGGTTGATTTGTTGTTGAAGAAAACATAGAGGAAGACGTATTTTTTTTGTATATGTATTTTTATTTACTGTTATGTATTTAGGAATTTCAGTAAGGTTGTTATCAATTTTGGGTAATATGTAGTTTTTTTGTGAAGCTAATATGTATTTAGGGATTTCAGTAAAGCTGATTTGTGAAGATGATAGGTTAAATATAAACTTTGGGTTAACATGTTTTTATTTATATTTTTTGTAAAGCTGCTATGTTTAGTTGTATTGTATGTTAAATGAATTTGCTAAGTTGCATGTATGGAATTTATTATACTTGATATGTATTTTCAGTATATTGGAATGTTGAAATATACAAATACATTCGTGGTTATGGACGTATTTGTATCTGTTGAAATACAAATAGATTTTTAAATAATTTTTCACTACAATTTATGTAGCTTTTCCATATATACAAATGACTGACTAAATATACATTTAAGGTATACGTTGGTAGTTTGTATGTTTTATAGATACAAATGTACTTTCATTTGTATTTTTGTTAGGTTCAATATACATTTTAAGGTATAGGGAAATATTTGTATTTTTATACATACATATCAAATTTCATATGTATTTTGCTTGAGTGATGATTTTGTGTTTTTCTTTTGTTCAATATACATATGCATATTTATATGTATTTTTTGATGTGTTAATTGTGTTTTATTATTTTTTACAGTTTATTAAGGTGTAGTTTTACTTTGTATAGGTGCCGTGTGATGAAATATTCATTGTAAGAAAACTTTCAAGTTTGCACCGCATATGTGCTGCTACAGTGATAATGATATTGAAGGAAGTTTACAGTTTATATTGATGTGTTATTTGTAGAGGATTTGTAAGTTTGTACAAAATATATTTTAATTATTATTCAAATTTTTTTTGTAGGGACTGTAGTTTGTATATGGTTACATACGCAGAGTGTGTTTCTTATAGTCAAGGCGTCCTGCAGTTGAGTTCAATCCCAGCGTATTTCGTACAAGATATGCTTCACTATTGTGGAATTACATCATGAGGAAAAAAGAAGCAAAAGCTCAAAGTGACGACGAAGCGTCATTGAGGCCTGTTAGAAAAAGCAAGATAACTAGTGTCATAGAAGTATTAGAAGTCTGATGGTTGATGATTTTATTACATTATGTAATTGACAAGATTTAACTGGATATTGATATTAATTGTAGAAACTTATTTTATGTTTTGAAGTGAATCAAAGTTACTTATTTTTTAAGTGAATGAAAGTAGTTCACTTTAGTCTTTTATGCTGAATATGTTTTCAATAATTTTGTAGTCTGTATTTTATTTCACTGTTCAGTTTTATTTGTTACAACGAGATTTAGCTTCAAAATACATATGCAATGTTCAGATTTTGCAATATATACATATGCAATATTCATATTAACTTAAAAATACATATGCAGTTAATATCATATGTATTTTACTCTTGGTTCATTTTCTTTCAAATAAATATGAAGTGAATCAAAGTTACTAATTTTGAACTGAATGAAAGTAATTCATTTTAGTCATTCATTTTAGTCTGTGTTTTATTTCAGTATTCAGTTGTATTTATTACAGTGTGATTTAATTTCAAAATACATATGCAGTGTTCAGATTTTGCAATCTATACATATGCAGTATTCAGATTTAACTTAAAAATACATATGCAGTAAATATCATATGTATTTTAATCTTTGTTCATTTACTTTCAAAATACATATGAAGTGAATGAAACTTACTAATTTTGAAGTGAATTAAAGTAATTCATTTTAATCTTTTATGTTTAATATGTTTTCAATAATTTTGTACTTTGTATTTTATTTCAGTGTTCATTTTTTTTGTTACAGTGAGATTTCGCTTAAAAATTAAATAAGTTCAGATTTTGCAATATATACATATGCAGTATTCAGATTTAACTTTGTTTATTTACTTTCAAATACTTTTAAATACTTTCATATTACAAATACGTATAAGTGATCATATTTGAAAAATATCTCAGTTATCAAATACATATACCCTAAAATATAGTATTTTTCAAATAGAAAGCATATGTATTGTTCTATCAAATTTAGTAATACATAACTGTATTATTAATTGTTAATTATAATGCATTATAGAATATGATCGATAAAGATCTTAAAACTCACAAATGAGTTCATTATTCTGAAAAGTGCAAAAGAAATTATAAAGAAAGAATATGGAAGAACAAATGTATCATTTACAATATTTTCTACATGAACGCCTATTGTTACCCTTAGACCCACAACCACTGCATGAGTTGATGTTCTTCTTTTCAAACATATTCCTACTCGATTTTAACACCTTCAGCAGATGTATTTAACACTTGATGCAAATTATTTTGGACGTCACTTCTTTCAACAACACATACATTATGTATTTGTATTTGCCCGGCATTACCAGTGATTTTAAATTCTACATGAATACGTCTGCTTCTCAAATCCATATTTATGTGAGATGCCAAAAGATTGTGTAGTTCATTGAATGATGCCGTCGTACTCAACAGTATTGCATCAGTGACGTACTCTTCATAGTTTTTTTCATACGTCCACCTTTCAGAGTGCTTCACGAGAACTGATATGTTTCTCATTGCTAACTTATTTCAACTAAAATACAAAAATATACATATTTGTAAGTTGTCAATAGTTACAACATACACTTACACAAAAAAAACTCAAACAAAATTCTACAACTATAAACGTAGAATTACGAAACTACTCCCGAAAATACAATTACGAAACATACAACTACAAATAAAATACAATCAAATACAAACAAAGCCAACAACTACTACTAAAAATTCTACAACCAACAACTACTCCCGAAAATATAATTACGAAATATTTGTTAAACTTAAAATACAAACACAGAAAAATTTTCCAAATAAAATACAATTAAAAATTAATTGTTCAACGTTAAATACATTCAAAGCCACAACCTCCATAATCGAACAAACCAACTTATCTATAAACAAACTTTTTACATATACAGATATACTATAAATTTTGAGAATCAAAACTCCAAAAAAATTAAATTTTGATCATCTTGAAAAATTAATTTTGATCACTATTTTATTCTACCGGATCAATTTACTATAGCATTAACTTTTACTCGAAATTTATCTACAAAATATTCAAAAATAAATTAACGACGTCGTAAAAAATTTGAACGAAGCAGCAGTAATAAAATTTCTAACCAAATAATTGTAACGGTACAAAAAAAAATTTAGAGCAAATTCCATTTTTTCAATTTCATAAAACCTTATGAAATTGATATGAGAAAAAAAATTATGAATGAATACCTTCAACAACAGTAAAGGATGAATCTACAATCGATGGTTGAATTCGAACAAATTATCTAGAAGAAGGTACAGTTGATCATTGAATTCGAAGAAACTGATCGTTCAAAATGATAGTTGAATTTGAAGAAATTGAATAGAAGAAGATACACTTTAATTTGATTGTTCAATTAGAAGAAATTGAACAAAAAAAGATTCAATTGATTTTGATTTTTGTTTTGCCTGAACACGTTTTTTGAAATTAAAAATTAAATTTGATTGTTGTTGGAAACAAATAACGAAAATTACTTGATTTATTAGGTTTTAATGGGAAAGAAATCTGCACATTTAATTTAAGGTAATTTTACCATATTTACCTCAACTAATTTCAGTTAATTAAGGGCAGTAAAACCATTTGTATTTGTATTTTTATAGCAACGGTTTGTTAAAATACAAAATACAACTTGCTATAATATGTAATTATGAAAGTGTTGCTATGAATCTCATAATTAAGGTGTTAAGTATGTTATTTGTAAATTTTGCCCAATTTTCTTCTTCTTCCTACCCCACTAATTTAAATCTCTTCTTCTTCCTTTTTCATCATTGATAAATTGAAGGGAAAAGAGAAATTCAAACAGAGGAACAAACAATGATAAAACATATGTTGAGTATAGAAGTTGCAGTGAAATTTTGATAGGCAGTGATAACACCATTATTGCCAGTGGCAGGTGTGGGAAGAGGGAGACAAAAAGGGAAAAAGAAAGTTTCATTGTCAATTGTAAGGCGTCCTTAGAATTTAGTAGTGGTGCAGGTGCAAATTTGTGGTGGTTTTTGTAACAATAGTGATATTGTGATTCTGATGGCAATTTTAGTAGTGCGTGTTGAATTTTATGGTGGTTGTTTGTGATTTTTGTGATACTAATGGTTGTACTGTGATTCCGATAATGAAATCTAAGGTGAATTCTTAAAATTATTGTGGTGAAGATTTGAGTTTGATGATGATGGTGTCAATGGTGGTGTTTTAATGGTGATTTTGGTGAAGAAGAAGCAATTGAAGAAGGCGGGACCCACATATTAAAATGAATAAATAAGAAAATCTAATTTTATTAACATTTTTTCAATTGAAACAATAATTAATCTAATTGTATATATTAAGAAGAATATTAGGAGTACTTAGGGATCGTTTCGTAAAGTGTATTGAAAAATTAATGCATGTATTTGTTTAATATGTATTAGCAGTATCTTTTTTGGTATATTTTTTTTACCCTATGTATAAATAATGTTTGCATTAGTTATACACTATTGTGTATTGAGGTGTGTATTACTAATACCTCAAATTCCATGGCATTAGTCATGCAATGGATCTAATGCATGCATTAACATGCTTAAAGACACCATTATCCCTAAAAAAAAATTTTGCATCCTTTCAACATATATATTGAAGGTATTATGTTACAAAAAAAATAATTTAGAAATTATGTAATTCATGTTATTTTTAATACATCGAATCAAACATTGCATAAGAAAAAATACAAGCATAACTAACACAAGCATTGCTAATACACCATATTTTACATTATTCTTATACACTCTACCAAACGACCCCCTAATGATATAATAACAAATGAAATAATGACACGTGTGCAATTATATCATTTTAAAAAAAAAATTCGTCCTCTCACGCACCTTAGGAAGGTGAATACACCTTCTCTGCCACGTCACTTTCTAAGGTGGAAATAATTTCACTTTTATATAGTATAGGTGTGAAATAGATCACTACGATAGTTTGGATGTGATCTAAACTTTTCATGTATAGTTTGAGGTGAAAATCATGACTTTTTCCTATAGAGTAATTAACAACACTATAATCACCGTTATAGATACTGAGCAACACGGCTAAAGCGGGCTTTGATACTACATATTGAATTTCAATACATATTACAAAATTAAACGAAATGAAAAAGTTAAACTGAAACATATAAATTTGAGAGACAGTTTGTAACAAGCTTAGGAGTGTTCTAGTTTATGCGTACCAAAAGTTATGTTAGAATGATGGAGTCACAGACCTATTTATAAGTAAGTTAGGGACGCTTAGGTAAATAATTTTAACTCTAGACTTTCATAATTATTTTTTACCATCAAAGAAATACTATATATACATAATTTGGAGGGAAACTAATTAACTGATTTAATTTATTACTTTACTTGGGAGATAAGATAATATTTAACTATCAAAAATACATGGGTTATTAATATGTAATATTATTACAATATATACATACATGTATCTGATTTTTAGAGCGTCAGAGCTACAATTTTGCCTAGCAGTTTGACAAAACGTAGTACATAGCTTTAGCCTCAAACTATGTATTTATATACAAAAAGTTAATATATATATAAATAGTTTATTTAGAACCCAATAAGTCATTTCTCTTAAATATACAGAACGGGAAATCTTAGTAGCTTAGTTGGTTAGTCACCTGAACTTTCACCTTGTTGGTAAGGGTTCAATTTCCCACATTATAACCCCCTCCCCCATTCCCGTACCCCCAACTTTTGAAAAAAATATATATATATACAGAACTGTACAGTCATGCCAAATAAAATAGTTCAATTTTCCAAATGAGAAAAGAATATCTATTAATTCGTTCCCATGAAAGTTGAAACTCAAACAAAAGATGAGCCCACAAACATGGACTAGAGACTAGACCACGTTGGTTATCAAAGAACTAGTCAATTCACTTGGATCCGATGCAGTATTAAATTTGCTTATTAATTCATATTCTTTATGTACCTGGAAAAGTTCCTATCCGAAAGAATTAATTGATATATAAAGTATTCTCTTATTTTATAAGAGGGAGTTGTGCTGTTGAAGCAGGTTGCTCTCCGTCGATATGCTTGTTTCAGCTGTTTGCTCTAATTAATTATTATAAGTTATGTATATATTAAAAAATTAATAATATTTAATTAAAAAAAATTAGATATTTATGACATGTCTGCTTAAGTTACTTCAATCATAATTTTACTAAATATTATCGTAATTAATTATTATAAGTCATCTAAATATTAAAAAATATATATATATATATATATATATATATATATATATATATATATAAAATGATAAGTTAACTTTTGATGTTCTAAATCAACTTCACGGTCTTATATGAGGTCTATTTAACTTTTTTTCACAAGTATTTTTTTATAGTAATTTTGTTATATCATTTCTAATTAGTTGTTGTGAGTTATTTAAGACATGTCTTCTTCGCTGCATCAATCGTGATTTTACTATATCATCTCTAATTAATTATTATAGTCATCTAAATGTTATGCCACTTAAATTGAAATAGAAGAAAAGACTTTATAAATCACAATAATTTAAACCTTAAATCATTTAAAACATAGAATTGACTATCAATGCCACAAAAGTCTGAACAAGGAGAGTATCATATATTATTTAAAAATTACAAATTATATTTGTGTCGTATAAATTGAAATCAAAGAATAACATATACTGAGTCTATGTTATCTGAAAAATAGTAATATAGGCCTATCGAATTTTTCTTTTCACTCTCTTTACTAGTTTATATTTTTGTAGAGTTTAATTTTGATCATGAATTAAATTTTGAAACAAAATTATATATTTGAATGATAAATCACAATAATTGATAATTTAAAATATTTTAAGAATATATACAAAAATTACCCTGAAAAATATTTATTTAAATTTTAAAATTCAAAAAATATCACATTAATTAATATGATTATTATTATACTATTAATTTAAGATATATATTGTACCCGTACAATACAGGGCTTCTTCTGACTAGTACTAGTTATAAAAGAGAATTAGTCTAAGTTTTTTCTTTATTTCCTTAATTTGTCCCAAATTATTTGACTTATTGTTTTATTTACTGTATTTAATTAGCATTCAACATGTACTTCCATGCTAATCATCAACAAATTATTGAGCATTATTATTTGATGTGTCTTTTAATTAGCTAGTTTTAATTAGCATTCAACATGTACTTCCATGCTGGTCATCAACAAATTATTGAGCATTATTATTTTATGTGTCTTTTAATTAGCTAGTTTGAATTCTTCATCATTCTCATCTATTTCAATATGACCTCAATTTATTTTTACATCACTCTTCTTGGTTCTCATATAGTCATCTTGATTCTATGAATAGTGGAATGGTCTAATGCAATACAACAAATAATTGTATGAATATATTGAGTATGAAAAACTCATCGACGGACACCTAAAATTTCAGCGATCTTTCACTTTGCCACCTAAAGTAAGCGATTTTCATTTTTGGCACCTCAACTAGCATTTCGATGTGTCACTTTGATACTTTTTGCACAATCAGCAAACATATATGTTGCGTGTGTATTACACGCCCTATGACATGTAAATAGACCAATTATAAGAGGACATTTATCATTTTTATCAAAATATTTTTTATATAATTAATTAAATAAAAAAATATTAATAACCCCACACTCACTCTATATATCTTCCTCAATCACCCCACCCCACCCCATATCATCTTCCTTAACCACACCAACCCCAAATCGTCTTTCACTAACCACACCCCCAAATTGTCTTCTCCCACCCCCTCTCTCCTCCCACCCACCCCCTCCTCCCACCCCCTCTCTCCTCCCACCCACCCCTTCCCTAACACCCTTAACCCTAACCGACCCCCCCTCTTTAGGTGATCTTTTGGTTGAGCTTCCATGAAATACACTTTGTTTCATAATGAAATTAGGAGTGCCGGATTATTAAATTGGAATAGAGGGTTCGTTAACGATTTAGATTTACTAGTGGTGACGGGTATTTTTCAATGGGATTTGATAGAAATTGAAATGAAGGAGAGTGACAATTTGTCAGTGGTGTTTGACGAAAATGGTTGATTTTCATGATTTGAAATTTAACGGGTTGAAAGTGTTATAGTGGTGGTATTACTTTAGAGGTGCCAAAGTTGATGGAGATTATTGGTTGGAGAAGAGGCTGTGAGAGTATAATTGATGAGGAATTACGTAAGTTCCTCCAATTGTGAAATCTCAATAATTTTTTAACAAATTTTGTTAAAAAAATGAATTTTAAAAATTCCAGTGAAGTTCAAAGTTGGGAAATTGAAGCTTATGAAATGGAATTTTTTCGTGAAGTGTAGGCTGAATGTAGATAGCTTATCTACAATAATGCTATCAAGATAAGGAATAGTGATTGCAAGTTTGGATTTAGGCTTTAATTCATATTTCATTCTAATGTTGAATTTCTTGTTTTGTTGTTTGATTCTTTTTGTCTTTTGCCAAAATGACACCTAAAGCTAGACATTTCAGTAAAAATTGTAGATACGTAATTTTGTCTCTCCCAAAATCAACTCCTACCCACCTCACTATCCTACCCAACCCCTAGACCCACCTCAATACCCCAACTCATATTTTATTCCATTCTTCCACCCACTAACAAAAAAAAAAAAAAAAAGAAATCATCCTCACAATTCAGGGGAGCATACACAATTTCCATTTTTTTCATAAAACACTCATACTCACATACACACACATACCACTCACACTAGAAAAGGGAATTCCCATAATACACACAAGCACAGACCTCACTAAATAGACTACACGTGGTGCAAAAATGCACACATACAGCCATAGACGGCGCACACAAAAATAGAGGAGAAACACAATGAAAAGATGAAAGAGAGAATCAGGAGAAAGAGAGAGAAAGATTGGAGAGAATGGAAAAATTAATGAGAGAGGCGAGAAATCAGAGAAAGGGTTCGAAGAGGGGGGTCTGTAATTTGATCCATTTTCCTCAATTCTCACCCTCGTGGAGCTCCAGTGAAGTGAAGACAGCGACCCACTCTCTCAAAAATCTGACAACTCCGATCAATTGAGTTCAACAGAGATTTGGTGATGCGAAAATACCGACCCAACTTTGTCTCTGATCAAACCTTCATCAGAAAGCGTGCACGAGTTGGTCGATTATGGTGATTTTGTTTTTATTTTGGTGGAAAACGGTAAAGACTATACCGAGGCTGGGTTTGGTGGTACTGAGGTTTGATCCGAGGTCTCCGATTATGGATTTCATCTTCTCATTCGAATAATATTTGAGTTCGAATGCTTTAAATTAAGGTTTAATTCTACTCTTATTCTCTTTTAATTTCGTTAAATTTATTTTTTATTGTGTGCTTATGATGCAAAGTTCTTGAATATGTGTTTATTGTGATCATGTTGAATTGTTGGGATTATGTTGAATGTGTTGAATGCATCAGAGTACGGAAATTGGATGTGGTTTGATTAATGATTGATTAATTTTAATTTGGATGAGGAATCGGTAATTTGAAAATAGAATTAAGGGTGGAAATTAAAAAATGGATAAAGGTGAATATTGATTATTTTGATTCATTGATGATTGTTTAATTTGGAATAAGTATTGATGTTTTTAAACTCAATAGTATCATGATGGGTTGAAATTGGAAGGGAAAAGATAGGTCGGGTAGGCAAATTTAGGAATTCTGAATCATTGGATGATTGATTGTTTGATGAATGTTTTCTATTTTATCGCACAAAATTGAAACTGTATTCATTTATCGGGGAATGCCCCGAAGAAAATTATATTTATTCATCGGGAAATGCTCCGATGTAGTATGTCTTTGAAGAACGTTCGTGATCAAGGCCTAAGGCATCGGGTAGAGCATAGTTTAAGATTAGTGTAGGTTTACATTTCAGTACATTTTTTTTGGTATGTATTAAATTTGATTGAACACTATTTTTTGGACTTTTAATTGTTTTGGTTGTTTGTTTTCTTGTTTATGTATTTTGTTAGTTTATACATCTCATAGTGTCGTACTAGCTGATATACTTCCCAAAGCGACTATGATCGAACCATGGGATCGAGGGGTGCCTAACACCTTCCCTCGTTCAACAAAATTTCTTAGCCAGAATCTCTATTTGCAAATCAGTTTAAAGAGTCAAAATCATTGTGAAAACAAAATTTCGAAGTTGACTTGGCACACCAGTTGTATGCCAAGTGGCGACTATAAATTTATATGTAAAAAATTCTTTTAGAAACAAACTTCATTTTTTGTCCCTTAATAATAAAAACCCTTTCAAACCTTAAAATCAATCTTTAGGTAAAAAAAAGGGGTGTGACAGCTCTGGCGACTCTGCTAGGGAATTTTCAGAATTCGAGTTTATTTTTTGAGTTGTATCGGGTTAGTGTGACACTATAGGTGTATAGACGCCTTGTATTATTATTTTATCATTGTTGAGTGCCTACATGCTATGTGTTTATAGTTTTTCTCTTATATGTTACCACTTTATATCTGGCATCATGTGCATTACCTCAAGTCATTCTTTCAAAACAAGTCTCGTGGTACACGTGTGTACACAACCTCTAGTTGAGTCACCCTTATTTTAGGATGGGAGCCATTGCGTATATGGAGTAAGTAAAAAAGTTGTCTCAGTCACTACCGACCATACGCTTCCCCGAACAGCCTTGTTAGTGGACCACAGCCTAGGTCAGTCTTTAGGTCATGCTTATCTGCATCATACTAAGACCTAGCGGGATCCACTTAGTCCTTTGTAGGAGACTCGCGCCTAAGCATCCTTACGTGCTAATTGTTGAATCTTTGAGGATAACAGGATCATTTGATGAACTAATTTGGGGAAAAACATGTGCTGGAATTAAAGAAAAGTGTGTGGTCAAGGAAAGGTTGAAAAAAAAGAGAAAAAGAAATGCGAGTCACAAAAAAGAGTTTCACAGTTTTTAGAGTTCTTTATGGCTTTTTTTATTCACAGTCAAAAATTCAAAAATATTTTTTACCTTTTGCACGTCATTTTCTCAAAAAAATGTTTTCTTTAGCAAGCATCTATAATTCAAAATTTTCAAAAAGATTTTTTTAGGAGACTTTTTATAAAAGAATTTTTTTAAAAAAAGATGGTAGAAGTTTTGTACATTTATTATCACGAAAATACCAAAAAGATTTTTCTTTTGTAGTTGTTGGTGTCAGTTTTATGTGAAGTGACAAGTTAAAAATCCAAAAAGATTTCATTGACGTTTTTTATTATCTGTCTTTGGTCGTATCTCTCAAGTCAAGGTTTAGTGTATTATTTAATACTTAATTGTCCAATCTGGGCGAACTACACACACCTGATTCTTCTCTCTCGGAAGTGAGATACGTAGGTAGCCCTTCTAGCGTTCGGTGATCTTAGTTGAAAAATTTCAAACGATTTTCTTCACACTTCAGTTAGAGTAGATGTTTCATACACATCTTTAAAATAAAACTACAAAAAGATTTTTCTTTAATAGTTTCAAGTTTCATTGTCATATGAAATTCAAAATCGAAAATCTAAAAAGATTTTTCTTTGGTAATAATATGTCTCATTTTATATAGGGATTTTAAAGATGAAAAATTTTCAAAAAGATTTTCAATTCGCTTGACAATTTGTTATTTTATTTTCTTCTTAAAGTTTCAAGAAAAAGAAAAAAGAAGAGAGTTGATTGGCCATTTCATGGACAAATTTTATGAACTACGCACACCTGATTCTCCTCTCTCAGGAGTGAGATACGTAGGCGTCCTACTTGGGTTCGATGATCTTTCCAAGAAAAAAAAAAAAGAAAGAAAAAGAGATTTAAAGAAAAATGTTGAACTCTAACACATTTATTATTTCTATTATTCAGTTAGTTTTAGGTGGTTGGTTTGCGGCATTTTGACTGGTCCTCCATAGTACACCAAGTCGAAGAGAAAGTTATGGCCAACAAGGATACCGAGGTTATTGTCACTAATCAGATAGGGAGTTTGGGGAATAAGAATTTAGAAGCTAATGAAGAGATTCAAAAATTAAGTCAGCAAATGTTATAAATACATCAAGCTTAGGCTAATGGGTTTCTGTCTCCTCCATTTCCCAATGATAATCTGGAATAACCTTCTAGCTTGCCTCCTATGTCACATGCATAATTTTCCATTTTTGTTGACACGCCACAACATGAATCAGGGTCTACTCTAAGGCAACACCATCCAAACACTTCCAATATTTATCTCCTCACTCCTCAACACAAAACGACCATATGCTCAGCTCCACCTACTGTTCATGTTTTTGCAGCATCGCTCCCACCCGAAGCTCCTACTTTTGATGTTCATCCACCGGTTATGCCTCCCTATTCTATGATAGAGCATGTATTGAATATTTTTGGTGATCAATATTATGCTACTGGACCCATATTTAAGTCGACTGGTCCTTATGGATACACTCAACCTCTTGAATTTCCTCTTAACACTGAGAAGTCTGTTGTGACAGAAGAACAAGAGGGCATGACCCAAAAATTAAAGAGTTTAGAACAATCCATGAGAAACTTGCAGGGGCTCGGGGGTTATAAAAGTGTATCATATAAAGATCTGTGCATATTTCCAGGTGTTAACCTTCCTCTTGGTTTTAAAATACCAAAGTTTGAGAAGTATGATGGACACGATGATCCTATAACACATTTGAGACGTTATTGTAACCAACTAAGGGGCGCTGAAGGGAAAAAAGAATTACTCATGGCTTATTTCGGTGAGAGCCTTTTAAGTCTAACTTTGGAATGTTTGTTGATCAAGACATCAATAAGTGGAATAGTTGGAATGATTTGGATAATGAATTTGTGCAAAATTCCAATACAATGTAGAGTTGATTCCTGGCGAGAAATCTCTAACTAATAAGAAGAAAAAGAGTACTGAAAGTTTTAGAGAGTATGCGATTAGATGTCGTGGACAAACTGCTAGGGTTAAATTGCCAATGAAAGAAAGCAAGATAGCGGAGGTGTTTATTCAATCGCAGGATGAAATATATTATCAACATTTGTTACCTGCATTAGGCAAGTCATTTATTGAGGTCCTCAATATGGGAGAGATAATAGAGGATGAATTTAAGACCGATCGCATTGTGAATTTTTCAATATTAAAAGAAACTACTCAACCAATTCAAAAGGATTCAGGAAGTGTTGGGGGGAATAAGAATGGGGAAAATGTAGTTGCTATTGTATCTAGACAACGGGCACATCCAAGAAGACCACGTTGTTGTTACCCTCAGTCTCAAGCCTGAGTTCATACTCAAGCTCCATATAATCACTCCCAAAGCTTATTATATTCCATTCCACCACCTTCATGTCCAGTATATAACACACAACATCATGTTCAACACCAATCTTACCCACAATGGCACACACCAACTCCTCAGTGTCATCCTCTAACTCCACAAGCATACCAAATCCCTTCTAGGATTGATTTTTGATCCAAGCCAAACAATGAAATAAGGCAGAAGTCGAGGGATAGTTTCACACCTATTGGAGAGTCGTATGCCAGTTTATTCTAGAGATTGGTACGGGGATCATGATCACTCATCTCCTTGGGTATACTCCTGATCCATATTCAAGAAATTTTGATCCTAATATATGATATGCATATCATTCTGATGTTCAGGGTCACAGTATTGAAGATTGTTGTGCTTTCAAAAGAGAAATAGAAAAGATGATTCAAGATAAATTGATTATGGTGCAGACATTGATAGTGGTAAAAGCTCTAGTCATGTTGATGTGCAAACCAGTGGCTAAAATGTCAGACTCAGCAATTGAGAAGTCATTCCTATTCTTACCAGGAAAGAGTCTAGTAGTTTATGGTGTTTTCTTATCTGTAATCTGAATTATTTAAGGATTGTAATTTGGAATCTATCTTGTTTGGTCCCTTTGTCTTTTATGTCCAAACCCTTCTACCTTTCCTTTAAATGAAGTATGGTCGTTTTTTGTTTTGTCTTATTTTAAGTTATTTTTTATCATAATACATTTTATGTTGGTTTTAATGATATGACATGCTTGCAAAATTTTCATTCAAATCTTCAAATTCACTTTAATCATGAATCATGAATCATTGAATCAGAGGACTAAAGTTAAAAAACATAAAGCATATGAGGAAATAGGTAGAGTTTTGAGACATTTGGTGACCATGTTGAAGTCTTCTTTGAAAATTAAGGCAATTATTTTGAGAATCACAGGAATAACTTGGTCATCAATTGCAATACATATCTCAATTAGGTAAAATTGTGGATGCACGGTCCTATATTAAGAGAAATGAAGAAAATTAGCTCCACAAAAGCACGGGTCATTCAATGCGAGGGATGTACAACAAAGGTGGAGTTATATGCTGGATAAAGTGCAGAAGAAGTAGTGAAGCACAAGTTCAGTCAAAGTTAGTGATGTAAAAATGTCACAAATGATCTTCATATTTCACTTTCATATTGCATGATATGTACTTGTATTTTTAAGGATTGATATGACGAAGGTATTTCATTTTTCTATCCAAACATTGTGTCATCCTTTATTTACCTCATTTGAGCTTTATTTTATTTTCTTTCATACCCCCATTTGGAATCAAGATAGAGTCACCAAAGTTAAAAAAAGTGTCGAGTAAAAAATAGAGTCAGAAAAGTTTTTAAAAAATGTGTCAAAAATACAAAAAAGGAAGAGTGTCAAGAAAAATAGAGCCAGAAAAGGTCCCAAAAAGAAAAAAAGAGTCAATAAAAGAAAAAAAATCATGATCAAGCAAAATAACAAGTTGTCGGAACTACGTTTGACTGATTTTTCTCTTTCAGGGATAAGATACGTAGGCAACTCTACTCTAGGTTCGGTCCAATCAAATAAATAATTTAGAATTACCAAGTTAAGAAAACTAGGGCATGGGTTAATTTCCATTGTTTGAGTCGATTCCAAAAGTTGTAATCCCCACCCCATTTTAAGTGTTATTTGAGCCTCATGCCATCTTTTCTTTCTAACTTATGAGAAAGCTAAGTTACAACCAAGGAAAGACCTTGAGATCAATAGTTGAGAATGTTAAGGCGAAGCATGCAATGGATATGATGATGCATTTTGGAAACTAATTATCTTCCTTAGCATAAGTACTCAGGAGAGAAAAAAAATGAGAGAGTATTATTGGTGAAAACCCTCACGGGCACCATAAAGCTATGGTAAGCAAAGAGAAATAAAAATGAGAGTCTTATCAGTGAAAACCCTCACGAGCACCGTAAGACAATGGTAAGTTGAGAGAGATAAAAATGAGAGAGTCTTATCATTGAATATCCTCATGGACACCGTAAGATGATTCTGAGTTGAGAGAAATAAAAATGAGAGAGTCTCATTGGTGAAAATCCTCACAGACACCATAAGGCGATGGTAAGCTGAGAGAAAGAAAATGAGAGAGGCTTGTTGGCAAAAACCTTTCAAGGCGTCACTAGCCGAATAAGGTCTCTGAATGTAATTGACCCAAGAAAATAACTCAGT
Source organism: Capsicum pubescens (assembly GCA_030864215.1). NCBI lineage: Eukaryota > Viridiplantae > Streptophyta > Magnoliopsida > Solanales > Solanaceae > Capsicum > Capsicum pubescens. The sequence goes on from CM061549.1 coordinate 253,746,170, forward strand.
TTTAGGGTCATTAACTCAACAATAATTGATGAAAGATTGAATGAAAAGATCAGGCAGCTTAATACAAAATGCATGTCATAATCATTAGAATTGACTGTCATTTTCAGACAAATTTTTCTTTTCTCTGTTTCAAGGAGGATATTTATTGTCTTTTCTTTCTTCTCTATATTTCTATTTTTGTTTTCTTGAGTCAGTTATTCAAATGAAAATTCATTTTTCTTGTGTCTTTGAGTCAAATCAATGTCAAAGAAAGTGAGAAAGGATTTCAAAACTGGCTTCCAACTTCTTCAATCGCAAAGCAAGACAAAAGGCCAGCACATGAAAGAAGTATGATTGTAAGTCAGAACAAGGCATGCAGAAAGTTGTTGTCAATAGAAAAATTTGGGGGATTCGTGGAAATACCAAGATTTAAAGAGGTTATCTGAGAAACATAGCAAAGTAGAGATACTGTGTTTGTTTTAGAGTCACTCTTAATCATCTGAATTTGGATCAATGGTGCAGCAGGACCATGATATGTCAATAGCTGGAAACAAGATTAGAGGTGACAAGTGCAAGAGCAATCGCCTCAAAAGCTAAAGTCACAAGACAAACACCATATTTTTAAACTCACAAGTTTTCTTTGTTTAAAATAGGAACACATGTTACCTTCAAATCAAGGACTTTGGAGCCTAAAATATCAAAAGACACATTGCCTTACTTCTGCGAATGCAAGAGACAGTATTGCTACACAGGTTTGGTGATTAAAACCATGGTAAAAACATCTAATCCAATATCTCTAGGAGACACACTTCCTTGATTAGGTAATTCAGGTTCATTTATTAGGTGATGCACTTGCAAAATTTAATCTCTCCTAGAAATCCCACTTTCTAGTTGAGTCATTCCATCTAATCTTTAGGAGATGCATTTCCTTATCTATGTAATTTAAGTGGCATTTGTAAGAAGACACATTTCCTTGTTTGATTAATTCAAGCAACATTTGTAAGGAGACATATTTCCTTGTTTAGGGTAATTCAAGCGGTATTTGTAAGAAGACGCATTTCTTTTTTGGGTAATTCAAACAGTATTTGTAAGAAGACACATTTTCTTGTCTGGATAATTTAAGTGGTATGTGTAAGGATACATATTTCTTTGTTTGGAGTAATTCAAGCGGCATTTGTAAGGAGACGCATTTCCTTGTCTGGGTAATTCAAACGACATTATAAGGAGATGTATTTCCTTGTCTGGATAATCTAAGTGACATTCGCAAGGAGATACATTTCCTTGTCCGTGTAATTCAACTGGCATTTGTAAGGAGACACACTTCCTTGATTGGGTAATTCAATTTTCACTTGTTAGGTGATGCACTTCCTAACTTAAGTCTTGACTCTTAGAAAAAACATTTTCTAGTCGAGTCATTCTACTTGACCCTTAGGAGACACACTTTCTTATTGGGTATTCAAGTTTCTCTTAGGAGACACACTTCCTAACTTAAGCATTTACTCCTAGGAAATATACTTTCTAGTTGAGTAGTTAACCCTTACGATACGCACTTCCATGTTAGGGTAATTCGAGTTTTGCTTGTTAGGTGGTTCACTTCCTAACTTAAGCCTTGATTCCTAGAAGATGCACTTTCTTATCGAGTCATTCCATTTAACCCGTAGGAGACGCCCTTCCTTGTTAGGGTAATTCAAGTTTCTCTTGTTAGATGGTTCACTTCCTAACTTAAGTCTTGATTCCTAGAAGATGCACTTTCTTGTCGAGTCATTCCACTTAACCTGTAGGAGACACATTTCCTTGTTTGGGTATTCAAGTTTTGCTTGTTAGGTGCCACACTTCCTAACTCAAGCCTTGATTCCTATATAATGCACTTTCTAGCTGAGCCATCCCACTTAACCCTTAGGAGACGCACTTTCTTGTTAGGGTATTTCAATTTTTATTTGTCGGGTGACGCACTTCCTAACTTGAACCTTCACTCCTAGAAGCCAAACTTTCTAGTCGAGTCCTTTCGTGTACCCTTTAGGAGACACGCCTCCTTATCCTTAAGAGATACATTTATTAATCAGAGTCTTGGTTAACCTTTGCATTGCGCATTTTTCAAGTAGTTTTGATTGGGTTTGACAGCTACAAAAGTTTTCTGATGATAAACTGGGTCAAAATTTAATTCATTGGAAGCATTATTTTAGGAACCTCCTGAAAAATGGGAATTTATTTTTGAAAAGTAAGATCACTAGCATAACCTTTGTTTGGGATAATTTTCTTTCTAGTTTTGATGTGATTTCAGGAGCCCGCTTGAAGAACAGGGCAAATAAATGGAAAGTCAAGCAACAAGGTGAAGAAATTAAAAGTCAAGCAACAAGATGAAGAAATTGAAAGCCAAGTAACAAGGTGATGTAATTGCAAGTCAGAAGCCCACCCGGAGAAGAGGGTGATGAAATGGCAAGTCTAGAGTCCAGAGAAGCCGCATAGATAGGGCTTTTGTAATTTCTGTTATCTTTTAACTTGAAATTTTCATTTTTTATGTAATGACAGAGCCGCGGATCAAAACCTTGATCGGACCTCACTCGACTCTCCAACTCAGCATGATCCATCTCCTTGTCAACCCTGGAACTACATGTGACTTGACTCCCACACTGGGATAGGTAGGATGCCCAAAATCAAGACTAGGTTGCCTTTCTTCCTTCTCTTTCTTTCTTTTGAATAATAGTCGGGACAAAATTTTGTCTCTTTATCTACTTCTTTGTTTGAAAACACTTTGTGTTTACACTCAAAGAGGGGTATGATGTAGATACATAATTTTGTCCCTCTCAAAATCAACGACTACCCACCTCACTACCATACCCAACCCCCTATCTCTAGACCCACCCTAATATCGCAACTTTCATTTTATTCCATTCTTCCACCCACTAACAGGATAAGAAAGGGACCATCCTTACAATTCAGGGGAGCACACATAATTTCCATTTTTGTTAAACACTCATACTCACATATACACATACACCACTCATACTAAAAAAAAGGGAATTCCCACAATACACACAAGCACAGACCTTGCAAAATACACTACACACAGTGCAAAAATGCACATACACAACCATAGATAGCACACACAAAAACAAAGGAGAAACACAGTAAGAAAATGAAAGAGAGAATCAGGAGAGAGAGATAGAAAGATCAGAGAGAGCAGAAAAATTTGTGAGAGAGGAAAGAAATCAGAGAAAAGAATCGACAAGGGGGAGGGTCTGCAATTTGACTCGTTTTCCTCAATTTTCACCGTCATTGAGCTCGTCGAAGCTCTGGTGAAGTGAAAGCAGTAACCCACCCTCTCAAAAATTTGATAATTCCGATCGATTGAGTTTGACGGGGTGTTAGTGATGCAATAATAACGACCCAACTTTATCTCCGATCGAACCTTCATTGGAAAGCGTGCTCGGGTTGGTCGTTTATCTTGATTTTACTATAATTTTAGTGGAAAATAGTGAAGGCTATACCGAGGCTGGGTTTAGTGGTACTGAGGTTCAACCCGACGTCTCCAATTGTGGATTTCGTCTTCTCATTCGAATAATATTTGAGTTTGAAAGCTTCAAATTGAGGTTTAATTCTACTCTTGTTCTTTTTTTATTTTGTTAAATTTATTTGTTATTGTGTGCTTATGACGAAAAGTTCTTGAATATGTGTTTATTGTGATCATGTTGAATTGTTGGGATTATGTTAAATGTGTTGAATGCATCATAGTAAGGAAATTGGATGTGGTTTGATTAATGATTGATTAATTTTGATTTGAATGAGAAATCGGTAATTTGAAAATAGAATTAAGGGTGGGAATTGAAAAATGGATAAAGGTGAATATTAGTTATTTTGATTCATTGATGATTGTTTAATTCGAAATAAGTATTGATGTTGTTAAACGCAATAGTATCATGATGGGTTGAAATTGGTAGGCAAAGGTAAGTCGGGTAGGCAAATTTAGGAATTCTGAATCGTTGGATGACTGAATATTTGATGAATGTTTTCTATTTTATCGCACGAAATTGAAATTGTATTCATTTGTCGGAAAATTCCCCAAAGAAAATTATATTTATTCATCGAGGAATGTCCCGACGTATTATGTCTTTGAAGGAGGTTCGTGATCAAGACCTGAGGCATCAGGTAGAGCATAGTTTAGGATTAGTGTAGGTTTACATTTCAGTACATTTTTATTTTGGTCTGTATTAAATTGGACTGAACACTATTTTTTGAATTTTTTTTATTGTTTTGGATGTTTGTTTTCTTGTTTATGTGTTTTTGTTGGTTTATGCATCTCATAGTGTCGTACTAGACGATATACTCCACAAAGCAATCGTGGTCGAACCACGGGATCGAGGAGTGCTTAACACCTTCTCCTCAGTCCGCAGAATTCCTTAGCCGGGATCTCTGTTCGCAAATCAGTTTAAAGAGTCAAAATTATTTTGAAAAAAGATTTCCGAAGATGACTTGGCACACCAGTTTTATGTCAAGTGGCGACTTTGAGTTTATATGTTAAAAAAAAATTCGAAACAAACTTCATTTTTTATCCCTTAATAATAAAAATTCTTTCAAACCTTAAAATTAATCTTTTGGTAAAAAAAGGGTGTGACAAAAATTTTAACAGAAAGGAACTTTTTGTTGTTGGATTTCTTTTTAATATAATGTGCATCTAATTTTTAAATTTCTCTCAATAATTTTTTCCATTAAATAAGTTTAAGATTGATAAAAATGGTGGATAAAAATGAAGAAGAAGCTTTAAATTAATGGTGATGATTGTGATTTCTTTTTAACATAATGTGTATCTAATTTTTAAATATCTCCCAATAATTTTTACCATTAAATAAGTTCAAGATTGACAAAAACGGTGGATAAAAATGAAGAAGGTATAAATTTATGGGGGTGAGTTAATATATTGCTTGTGGGCCAACTTGGACGCCACTTCAACCAAAAAATACCCTCCACGCGCATTCAGGCAAGTGTAATACACGCATCATGCCAGCTATGCAAAAAGTGCCAAAATGACACAATTGGATGTTAGTTGAGGTGCCAAAAATGAATACCATCTACTTTAGGTGTCAAAGTGAAAGATCACTGAAACTTTAGGTGTCTGTCGATGGATTTCGCCTATTGAATATTAATACTACTTAATTTACCTCCATTCAGAAATTGACTTTATCTTCTAATTATATACTTCCTCTGTTTCAAAAAAAAAAAAATCCATTTTAAGTTGACATGATTTTTTAAAAAATAAAAAAAAATTAGGTGAACTTAAATTAAGGTTATGTGAAATGTATCAAAATGTCATTTAATCTTGTGGTCTCAAGCATAACATGCGAAAAGTCGAAACTAAAGTTTTGTAAAAAAAAAAAGGGTAATTCTTTTTAACCTGACTAAAAAAAATAGACTTTTTTTTTAAATGGAAGGAGCAGTTCGTTCCAAAAGTAATGATATCATTTGAAATTAGAAAATATTTTAATTTGCTCTAAATGATAGTTTCTTATAATCACGCAAATATTATGACATACATAATATATTTAATATCATAAATTTCAAATAATTTTATATCCACACAAATATTCTGACATATTTACCATCACAAATTCTAATAATCTCAGTAGCTTTACTAAACGTCATGCCAAGTATTCAAAAGGCAAGTTAAGTCTGATGCAACTCCTAAAAATTAATCTAAAAGGTCATCAACGTTAAATATGACTTGATTGATTAATATATATTTATATATAATTCAAAATGTTGATCAAAGCCGGTTGTAATAAATTTAATATGTAACATATATCTCTATTTATTTTGTTTATTTTATTTGGTCTTTGTCGACTTGACATATTCTTATGAAAACTTTAATTAGGAGTATATATTATTAAATTAATATTATTAATGATATTTTAAAACTTTTAATTAACTATTATTATTTTATGTAGTTATTTATACTGAGGGTATTATGAAAAGATAATGTAGGACTCTTTTAATTTACTAAAACAAATAAGTAAAATTAAACACCTATTTTGATATAAAATTCAAGTAAAATAAAAGAAAGGAGTTATATTTAAGGATTATTTTTCATTGAGGAGAAGCGGAGAGGGCGGAGAGGGTAAAGAGGCTAGTTTGACCGGTAGTTGGTCAATAAATATTTGTTGGCAAAAGAAAATACTTTCACTGTTTTGTTTTACTTGATTCTTATTCTAAGAATATATAGTTGTTTTAGTTTGTCCAATTTATTAAATTAATAAAAGGTTAATTTATGTTTTTCTTTCTACCCTTAGACTATACTTATTTTGATTAAGATTAAAATATCTAAATCTGAATGTTTTTATTAAGATTAAAACATCTAAATCTGAATGCATATATGAATGATTAAGATGTTGTTTCTGAATTTGAATACTGAATGATTAAAACTGTTTGTTTTCAACTTCTAAATGTGCATAATTTATTAATTTGTAACATAATAAACCTATAATTCAAATATTTAATCAATCAAATCTTAGAAAAATATTAATCCAATAAAATGAAATCATTATTTATTTTAAAAAAGTGAAACGTTTATATTTGCTTGTGGCAATGGGGATGGTATGTAATGGTGATGATAATAGTTGGTGTTAGTGTAGAGAAATAGTGGTGATGGTAGTTATGATGGTGGACACTGTTAGTGTTGTAGTGACTGCCATGATGGTACCATTGTTAGTAGCAGTGGTGGTTGTAAAGTGAAGTTGATTGATGCTAGACGTTGGAGGTGTTGGTGGTGGTAGTTGAAAAAAGTGTACCTGCATGGTGACTTTTGTTGGTGATATTTGGAGATGGTGTTAGTTGTGATGGTAAAGATAGTTGTTAGCAGTGATAAACTGTAGAGATGGTGGTGGTTGATAGTAGTGGTAGAGGTGGCCCCAGCGATGACAACAATAATGGAGATCAAAAAATGTGTGGATACTGACGATGTGTTAGTGGTAGTTGATAGTAGTGCTAGTTTTGATAGTTGAGTTTGTTGGTAGTATAAATTGACCGATAGTAGTTGATTGTGATGGCCGCGGTGTTGGAAGTGAATATTATAATAATGGAGGTGGTAGGTGTGGTAGTGGCTAACAGTAGTGATTGATAGCAATGTTGCAATGGTGATTGACAATGTGGTGGTGGCATATATGGTTAGTGGTGGTGACTGATGATTGTGGAAAGAGTGATGGTAAATATTGTCACTCAAGAATACCTCTAAATGATTGTCACAACTATACTAGTTGTGAGTGTTACCTACACTAACTCTCGGTGGGAGAATCATCTAACTCCAAAAACATGCAAACTCAAAACAGTCTGAAAGATGTAGCTCACCCTTGAGCTCGAATGCATTTTCTCTATAGCCAAGTTCTCGAAACAATCTTAAAAAAATGTTCTACACTCTATAAAAAGAAGAGAACGTATAGTATCAATGCACAAAATATAATGGTGCACTGGTAGGGTCATCAGCCAACCTAAAATGAGAAATACAAACATGTAACCAAAACTTAGTAAAGCAAGAACAACTATGACACCTACCATGTAACCTTACCTCGAATTTTTAACACTTGACCTGTCACGATCCAAAATAGGATCATGACCGGTGCTAAGAAGGTTAGGACTCTAAAGCGAGCCTCATCAGAATCTACAGAAAATCGAGTAGAATTTTCCCTGTTTATGGACCTAACAAGAAAATTTTCTATCTCAAATCCACAGCACAATAACCCAACATCACACAAATACATCAACCCCGACACAATACACCAAAATCATCAACAAATCACCAACATCACCAAATAATAATATGAAATCCATTTCCAAAATATGAGAGGAAGTCCAATACTTCACAAGTTCAAAATAATGAAAGAATACTCAAAACTCTAAAGACATGACTATGGAGAGACTCTAAGAGTTTTCAAGAAACAGAACATAACAAATAAATAAACTCCTGGCACGGAAACAAATACAAGGCTCACCAGGAATATGCTACCTTGAGATCTCTAGCTAACGAAATCCTCGAAGTCCCCTACGTTCTCTGTATAAAATAATAGCGAGGAGTGAGATGATAGCTCAGTGAGTTATAACACTAAACCACAATGGTTTTAATAGGAAAAAGTCATAAAACATCATGAAATGTATGCTCTTTCATAAAACAGTAACGATTAATAATATCTTTTGTTTCATGTAAGCAAAATGAACCAATAGTTCAGAAATAAACTCAATAAGCATTATATCATATCAAATATTATATATTTGGGAGGTTTCCAAGAATGAATCATGTAATCAGTGTGGCATTATACTTCAAGAATAGCCAATAACCGTGGACTCCTTATAAAGGAGTCAAATATCATATCAGTAGGTCCCTACTCAAGGGAGATCAGTAACAGTATGCTAGTTATACCTTTCACTAGTGAGGGTTGTAACAGTAATTAGTAAATACAAAGTTCACCAAGTCTAACGATCTCGCTATTATCTACGAGATTCAAATCAAGGTAAAATCTCATTTATTTGTAAATAATAGATATTCATATGAAGGCATTTTTCAGAATAGCGCAAAACATTTAAAGCTTATAGAAAATCATAGTACATGTAAACTTGAATAACCATTTCAAGATCATATCGAGTAAAGAACTTGTCCCACGTGCAGATTTTCATAACATTCAATAACTCTTATTTTCATCAAAAACATGTATGCAATTTAAGAAACACAAACTATGGAAATATTACTAGTCATAGTACACTTATCGTAATACCAAATTTGTCACCTTAAATAATGTGTATGACCTTCTTTGATTGAATCTATAATCACATCAATCAATCTTATGTTAATTTTCTTAATGTAGGCTAATTCATGATAAAATTATATTACCCAACCCTCAAAGTTTCATGGTAACTTTCAATTCATCGAACTTTGTATCCAAACAACATCTTACTGTACATAATTCTTGTCTTTAGAAACTAAATTTTAATACCCAAAATAAATTATCAAGACTAAGAATCACGATAATGATGTAGGAACGAATTTACCTTAAAACCGAAAGAATTTTACAATCAAACCCTTAAGTTTTTCTTTTCTTTTCACTGAACGAACAACTTTGATCCTTTTTTTTTCTGCTTTTGCGTGAGGTTAGGAAGAATCACTATTTGCCTTTGGTAATTGATGTCGTTCTTTTCAGTGATGGCTAAGGATAATGCCTTTTATTATTATTAGTTAAATAGGATTTAAGCCCACACTATCTCTATCTTTTTTTCCCTTTTCTTTTTAATATAGGCTTTAGCCCATTTTCTCATTTCTTTATATATATTTTTCTTTTTTAATTATAATTACTCACTAATTTATGATTTGGGGTATTACATTCTCCCCACCTTAAGAAATTCAGTCTCTGAATTTAGAACAAGTGCATACCTGAAGGCTGAAATAAGTGAGGGTACTTGAGTCTCATATCCTTTTCTGACTCCCATGTAGCTTCTTCAATGGCATGGTTCTTCCATAAGACTTTCACGGACACAAACTCTTTTGACCGTAACCTTCTTACTTGTCTATCCATAATCACCACTGTTTTCTCTTCATATGTTAAATTCTCATCAAGCTGCTAGATCGGTGCTTCAAGCACACTAGAAAAATCTGATATACACTTCCTTAGCATAGAAACATGGAACACTAAATGGATGAAAGACATATTAGGAAGGAGTGCTAAATGATACACTACACCTCCTACTCAATCAAGTTTCTCATATGGTCCTATATATTAGGGGCTCAATTTAGCTCTTTTCCCTAATCGCATCACACCTTTCATAAAAGAGACTCGTAGAAAAACTGTATCCCCAACTGTGAACACTAAGTCTCTTTTTCTCTTGTCTACATAAGACTTTGGTCTGCTTTGAGCAGAGCAACCTCTGTCTAATTAATTAGACCTTGTCCATAGCTTCCTATACCAAGTCTTGTCCTAAAACCTTAGCTTCTCCAACTTCAAACCATCCAACAGGAGAACAACATCACCTACCATACAAGGCTTCATATGGAACCATCTAAATGCTTGACTGAAAACTATTATTGCAAGCAAATTTAGCTAAGGGTAAGTAAGTGGCCCAGCTACCTCCAAAATCAAGAATGCAAGATCTCAACATATCCTCAAAAATTTGTATAGTACGCTCAGACTGTCTGTCTGAGGATGAAATATAGTACAAGGATCTACCCGAATACCTAATGCTTCTTGAAAAGATCTCTGAAAGCATGAAGTAAATTGTGATCCTCTGTCAGAAATGATGGACAATGGAACTCCATAAAGTCAGATAATTTCATTCATAAATAACTGAGCATATTTCACTCCACTAAATGTAGTCTTTACTGGCAAGACGTGAGCTGATTTAGTAAACCGCTCTACAATTACAGAGTCATAACCTTTAATGGTTTACGGTAGCCCGATTACAAAATTCATGCTAACTCTTTTTTATTTCCAATCTGGAATTTTGATCTTGTGCAATAATCTTGTTAGTCATTGATGCTCCATTTTCACCTGCTGACAAGTCAAACAACTAGAAACAAAGTTAGCAACATCTTTCTTCATACCTTCCCACCAATACAATTGCTTCAGGTTATGGTACATCTTAGTGGAACCAGGGTGAATGGTATATCTGAATTTGTGAGCTTTCTAAAGAATAGCTCATCTTAACCCATCTGCAGCTGGTACACATAATCGGTTACCCACTCGAAGAATACCGTCAAAATCAACACTCATTATTTTATTTTGACTAGCTAGGATCTCATCTTGATATTTGCAGAATTGCACATCCTCATATTGAGTGGCCTTTATGCGCTCCACCAAGGAAGATTTAACTTGCACATAAACCAACAATATCATTGACTTTTCAACATCAAATCTGATACCTTTGCCTTCAAGTTTCTGCATATCTTTTGCCAATTGTCTCTTTCCAGGAGCTATATGTTCCAAACTACCCATAGATTTCCTGTTCAAAGCATCAGCCACAACATTAGCTTTTCCAGGATGATACAAAATAACATAATCATAATCCTTGCGTAGTTCCATCCACCTATGCTGCCAAAGATTTATATCTTTTTGATGAAAGATGTATTTCAAACTCTTGTGATCAGTATAAATCTCACAAGTTTCACCATACAAGTAATGCTTCCAAATCCTAAAAGCAAATATCATAGTGGCCAACTCCAAATTATGTGTAAGATAGTTCAACTCATGCTTTTTCAATTGTCTCAAAGCATAAACAATAACGTGATTATTTTTCATGAGAACACATCCTAATCCTACTCTCGATGTATCACAAAATACCTTCAGTCCTCCAGAACCTGATGGTAAGGCTAATACTGGTGCGGTGGTCAAACATGTTTTGAGTTTATGAAAGCTCTACTCACATTCTTCCGTCCACTGAAACTTCACATTTTTCTGGCTTAATTTAGTCAATGGAGCTGTAATTTTAGAGAAATCCTGTACAAAATGCCTATAGTAATTAGCCAAGCCTATAAAGCTGCGAATCTCTGTATGTAAAATAGGTCTAGGCCAGTTCTGCACTGCTTCTGTCTTTCTAGAATCCACCGTGATACCATCTTTGGAGACAACATGGCCTAAAAATGATATTGAGTTAAGCCAAAATTAAAATTTTGAGAACTTATCATCGAGTTGATATTCCCACAATATCTGCAATATAGTCATCAGATGATTCTCATATTCTTCCTGACTACGAGAATATAACAAAATATCATCAATGAAAACTATCACAAATTTGTGCAGAAACGGCCTGAATACCCCATTCATCAAGTTCATGAATGCAGCAAGAGCATTGGTTAACCCGAAAGGCATCACGAGGAACTCATAATGCCCATATCGAGTTCTGAATGTTGTCTTGGAAATATCTTTCTCCCTGATTCTAAGTTGATGATAACCGAATCGAAGATCAATTTTTGAAAAATGGACAACCCCTTGTAACTGATCAAACAGATCCTCTATACGAGGAAATGGGTACTTATTATGTATTGTTACCTTGTTTAACTGTCTGTAGTCAATACACATTCTTAGAGACCCATCTTTCTTCTTTACAAAAAAAAATTGGTGCACCCCATGGTGATACACTCGGTCTGATGAACCTCTTATCTAGCAAGTCCTACAATTTTTGTTTGAGCTCCTTCAACTCTGCTGGCGCCATTTGATATGGCGGTATAGATATCGGTATAGTGTCATCTGCCAAATCAATACCGAAGTCTATCTCTCGTACGGGAGGTAATCTAGGTAACTCCTCAAGAAATACATCCAAAAATTCCTTCACAGCAGGTAGCTCCTCCAAACTAAGTGGTCCCTTTCTATCATCACTTATCATAGGTAAAAGGCCTATACAACCTTTATTCAATAATCGTTGAGCTTTCATAAAAGATATAACATTACCAACCTATGGAACTTGACCCCCTTTTAATACAAAACTAAATTCATTGGGTATCTCAAATTGAACTATCTTTGCATGACAATCTACAGTAGCATAGCAAGGATGAAATCACTACATGCCCATCAACAAATCAAATTAAATCATATCAAGTACAATCAGGTCTGCAAGAGTATCCCTACCTTCTACTATAATTTGGCAGTCTCGATACACATACTCAACTAATAAAAAATCTCCTACAGGGATTGCAAAAAGAAAGGGATAATTTAACATCTTTGGATGTCTATCAAATCTCACAGCAAAGTATGAGGACACATAAGAGTGGATAGATCTCGGATCAATCAAAGCATAAGTATCAAATGAACAAATAGAAAGAATATTTGTAACTACTACATTCGAGGCCTGAACATCCTGTCGAGTAAGTGTGAAAACTCTTGACTAGCCTCTACCAGTATTTCCTTGTGCCTAATTACCAGTAACCTAATCCCCATTACCCCGATCTATATTTACAGTACCTGCAGTATTACGACTAGCCTGACTAGATGCAGCTAACTGAACAGAACCCTGACTAGTATTTATCTGAGGCTGAGGGAAATCTATGATGCGATGACCTTACTGACCACATCAAAAACACTCTCCAGTCAAAATACAACATTGACCCATATGTGATTTGCAGCAAGTCTAGCAGAATGGAGTAGTGGCACACATCTGGACAGAACTATGATATCCTTGAGATGCTAAAGACCCTTGAGTACCTTATCTAGAAGGTAGCTTGTATGTAGACTGTGAAAGCAAATCTGCCCTTATCTGATGGCCCTGATTTCCAGCTTTTCGATTTGTACTTAAGTCACTATTGAAAGATCCACTCATCTTATCCTTCTTTTATAAGCTTCCCGCTCTGTACGACCCTTGTCCTCAATCTTTCTAGCAAGATCTACTATCTTATAATTGGTCAAGACTTTCATCTGTGGGGCCACTACATTATAGAGATGAGCAATCAATCTATTTACAAACCTCTGGACTCAAGTTGCTTATGTGGACACCAAGTATAGAGCATATTTATCCAGCTTGCAAAACTTATTATTATAGGTCGACACATCTATGTCTGGAGTCTGAACTAATTACTCAAATTGAGCTGCATATTTTTGTTTCTGACTGTAAAAAAAAAAGGTATCCATGAAGAACTTAGTGAACTCATCCCATGTCAGTGGTGCTGCTCCAACAGGCCTTCCTAGCAATAAAGTATTATACCAAGTGTTATCCATGTCCTTCAATTTGTACGATGCAAGCTCTACAGCCCTCTCACTAGAATATCCTAAAGTACTCAACGCCTTGAATATACTATCTAAAAAGCTCTAAGGATCAGATGAATTGTCTGAACCTGTGAATTTTGGTCACTTCAATTTCACGAACTCCTGCAAAGATTCCTCCTTATTTCAAAAGTTGTAAGTCTGAACAGGTGCCTGGAACTATTGCTGAAGCTATGTAGAATTATGTTGACCACCCCTCTCCTTTCTATCCAGTCGATCAGCCAAAATGTCTCAGTAGTACTACTCTCATGAGATGGTGGAGGTGGACCAGCATTTCTTTCAGGAATGGGCTCTCTTGAACTTCTTGGAGTGACAGTGTGTGTAACGACCCGAGATCCTATCCCGAGATGTCACATGGTGCTTATGACTCTGAAGGACCACAAGCTAACCCTTTTTGGATATCTGCACCTGTACACTGCTTAATATCTTAAATAAATGCGGAAACTGGCCATAAGGTTCAACACATCTATACATACTCAAAACTGAAAACTGAATACTAATACATCTGTCTGAGAAGCCTCTTAACTCTCTGAACTGTGGAGTTGATGGGACATGTCCCCAACTAACTCCGTCTACTGAAAATATAAACAAAGTCTGATGCCATAATAGTAAATTGAGATTCATCCTCGAAAGAAGAGGACTCACTGCTACGACTATTGTTGCTGACTGGGACTGAACTGCTGAGGAAACTCTGGGTCCTGTGCCTCTGAACCTATAGTGCCAAATAAAACACTATAGCGCAAATGCGTCAGTACAGAAATTTACTAAGTATGTAGATGGGGTAAGGCTAAATACAAGGGTTCATGCATGCATAATATCTAAACTGAATAATCATGATAATGTCGCACGATAACACATACACATACATGAATGCATAGACCATAGTCATAATCATCATAACTCTAGAGACTGAAACTCAGGTACTACCTTACTGCAGACTGAACTCACTACTTACACTGAGATACTGAATCACTGACTCATCTGATACTGATAACTGAGAATCTGGATGTACTTACATCAAGGACTGAATTCTGAGCTTTACTGCTTTCTACTGATAGGATTAGAGATCAACCTCTCTAACGGATGATTTCAAAAACTATTATCAATGATAAGAAATATGAATATATCTGAATTTGACAAAAAGGATACTTAATAGAATCTGAGACTATGAATCAAGCTTGTCTGGCAGCATATCTCTGAATATGATATCAAATAACTGTATATGAGACCAAGCCTATCTGATGGGATGGTCCATGAATCAATGGAACTATCTGAGTTCCTCATAATGATAGATGACTGTATCTGACAGTCCTGATTTCTGAAGATTTATACTAAAACTGAGACTGATTCTAAAACTAAAACTAAAACTGTGGGAAGTAGTTACTTAACCGACATGCCCCGACCTACCATAGGTGCGGTCCAACCTGTAACCCCAGTTGGAAGGGTGTCAATACCGTACTACGGGTAAAGACCTCTCTCTGGTCAATCATCTCTAACGGGTGACATATCCTTCGAATTTCTTATCGTTTTTACTAACATAAAGACATATTAAATGCTTTTCATTTACCCAATTCATTCCCAGATCGTCCTAGACCATATCTCGCCTGCATTTCATCCAAGACTAACCTATTTAAAATTTCTCTCTCCAAATTTGGAAAAACCTTAACCCGATTTTGATACACTAGACTTACTTATAACGACAGAAAGCATCATTGTAACAATATTAAAACTTGGTTACAGATCTTAATGATTAAAACACATTCAGATCTATTAAAAGCTTATATCTTAATAAAAATAATTGCATTCAATAATCTAAAGTCTGAATCTCTTTATTAAGTACAGGATCTTAGTATAAATATCTACGTAAAATAATGCTAGTTAAATTTAAAATTCTAATAAAGGGAATCGATATAAGTCGAAAAGGATCAGCAAAGTCAAAAGGAGGGAATACATAAACATTAGTCCAAAAAAACTACCCACCAACCGAAACATCCTTCGACTACTCCTTTCATTACTTTTTTACCCAAAAAGGGAAAAAGTCTTCGTCTTCTTGTCCCACGAAGATTGACAGCTTTGTCAAGTGGCAGATGCACTGGACACTATCATAGGTTAGATGAGTTAGATGAAATCATAGGTTAGATAAACATTTAAAAATTTACTTTAAATTCACACTAGTGTGAAGGAAATTTTTTGAGATAATCTTTTGGGGTAGCGTTTTCAACAACATCATTTATACAATTTAACAGTGATATTTGAAATCCAAAAATTACTTTAGTTGCACTATTGGGGAAATAAAGTTCGATGTACGAGTGCAAGCAAAAAATATGGCGACATGGACATAATATTTAATGTTTGGATAAGATCCCTTTGTCTTATCAAAGGTCTTCGATACTCGACACGAGCTCTAGGAATGAAAAATCATGGTAGAAAGTACTCTTCCATTTAATGAGCCTTAAGTAGTAAATTCAAATTAGTTGATACCTCAAAACGCATATTAGATAATGAGTGAAAAATTAAAAAACACTTAATTAATATTTTCTTAAAGGAATTAGTACAAATACATATTGAACAATTACAAGAAAACAAGGGGTGGATATTACTCCTTCCATTTATCCTCTTCTACTTTAAGTCTATTACATATCAAATTAAATAAGATTTTGCCCAACTAGACATTAGACAAAGTTTTTTTTTTTTCCACATACATATTATTAAGATAGAGAACAAGCTTATAATGGTCTTCTTCAGACTCTAAAGGACACAAGATTAGTGTCCAGTTCCTCAGGTATTGGCCTTTGATTTGGGAACTTTGGAAGTAGGCTAGCAATGCGTTTGGCTGTCTCAAGGTACTTTACATACTTGCAAATAAGGCCTTCTTTGTTATTAGTGCATCCTTCTTTTGTGTCACCATGGCAACTACCACCACCTAGGTTCAACTCCTTCATCATTGGTGAGCCACAAAAGTTGCAATTGTGATCCCTCCCTCCCATAAGAGCCTCCTTCAAAGCTCTCTTCTTGAATGTCCAAGCACCGCTCCTCCAATTGAAATGGTACAAGGGAAGGAACCTTTGTCCATAAATAGATATGAATTCTAGTGCTGCTAGAATGAACTCAAATTCTTCCTTGGACATGTAGTAGGGAAAGCTTATCCTTGTCCATCCAGGCTTCACTCCCGTAAATCCCTGCATAAGTCAAACAACAATTATCAGGTCAGCTAAAAGATATTACATATAGTAATCATCTATGAAATGTGAGATCAGTAACCTAGAAAATAAGGCATGTTACCTGTGATGACATGTTAAAATATATTTTGTCTACATATATTGTGTCATCTTTAGTTGGTTCAAACTGTATACTACATTTCTATATTAAAATCTTTTTGACTTCAAACGTTTCATTTTACTCTTGATGATGCAACTTTATAGTTACATAAATGTGTCTATGGAATGATTTAGTCCACAATTTTCAGAAACCATTCTTTCTTTCCACAACTATGTGTATCCTCAAACACCAAAACATTAACTGAAACAAAAGGAGCAGTAATATTATCAAATCACTTTTGCATTGTCTGTATATGCATAAGTTAAATTCTTTATTTAAAACTCACCATTTCAATTGCATCTTTGAAGGCAAGAGAGTGAGTTTCATCAACCTTGAGCAACTTATGTCCATAGGGTCCTGCACAAGCACACCCTCCTCTAGCTTGAATGCCAAATAGGTCATTAAGAAGCTTAGCCACAAAAGGGCCATGAAGAGGCTTATCTCTCTTGTTCCCAGTCTCTCTCCATAAGTAAAGCTCATTGTCTTCACCATTTCCATCACTTGATGAAGAGTAAGTAGTGGTATAAATGAGAAAAGAAAGCACAGCTTGTCTCTTGGCTGTTACATTTCCCAAAATCCATATGTTTGGGTTTGGGAGAAGCCTTTGTAGTGCAAGTTCAATGTAGGTGTGCTCCATTCTTTCAATTACTTTGTGACTTATGAACTCTTTCACCCAAAATGCTAGAGCTGTTCTCACCTTCTGAATGATTGGTGGTGTTCCAGCATCCTCCCTTTCTTCAATGTTCTCCACATACAGTGTGTCCTGTTAGAATTATCATGAGAGCCAAGCAGAAGATTAAATTTCTCAACTATAGTCAGAAGAAACTTAATTATAATTTCTTGTCTCCAATTTTTATTTAAATCTGATGTATTTATCTTTTAAATATGATGTACTTTTTATCTAGTATGAATAAGAGAGAACTTCGGAATTCATATCATTGTACCACAACACTCAATCTAAGTCTAGTCAATAATGTTGCCTGCCTGAAATTCTTTGTTATCAACTGTCCCAAGTACATGACACTAAGTAATGGCAGCCAAATTCATCCATCAAACTCTTTGGACAATTACTGATCATACGAAGTTTTATAATTGAAACAAAGAAAGCCAAGGTGAGAAGGACATCAAAATGGATGAGAAAGAAAAGGACAACACAAAAACTTCCACCACAACACTTTAAATAAAACTGAGAATACAAAATGTAAAATTTCATTAACAGGATATATAATAGTATAAATAAAAAATTATTTACCTTTTCATTATAAGGGTTGACAAAATCAACAGTACCACCCCCACAAGTAGATGGAGGTGAGGTCCTCAATCGATAGAGTGCTTTGTTCATTACAAGAATTCCAGGTGTGCCTGGACCTCCAAGAAACTTGTGAGGGCTAATAAAAACAGCATCATACCCATCTATTTCTCCTGATCTCATCTCTATCTTTGCATACGGGGCACTACAGCATCAAAACAAATGAAAAATAACACAAAAATTAATTATGATAAGTAACAAATAAGATCAAGAATTAAGCATATAAGCATATAACAACTACGCCTTGATCCCCAAACGGGTTGAGATGTCCAATAAGTGTAGTTTAACTTGTGATAGTAGTTTAGTTACTGTCGGGACATAGAAGTTAAACTCAATTAGCATACCTTGCTGCGAAATCAAAGCAAGCAAAAGCTCCATTTTTGTGAAGAAGACGAGCGATGGCTCTAGTATCAGAATAAGTTCCAGTGACATTACTACAAGCTGAGAATGAGCCCAACATTGGCCTATTTGTAGTCTTATAGAACTCAAGTTGATCCCTCAAGTATTCCATGTCGACAAGGCCATTTTCGTCCAATCCAATCTCCACAACCTCAGCTAAACTTTGTCTCCAGGAAAGGATGTTAGAGTGATGTTCATAGGGTCCAACAAATACAACCCATCTCTCTTTGGTTTCGTTACGAAAGCATTTTGTGAGTACTTTATCTCTTAGAATGGAAGGGACGGTAATGGCCATGACTTCTTGAAGTCTTTTAATGGCAGCAGTAGAACCAGAACCACAGAATATAATTGCATCTTCATCTCCTCCTCCTACACATTTCTTCACATAAGCTGCTGCTTCATGCACCAATTTTGTTGTTTGGTACCCTACATGGCTGTCACTAGTGTGACTGTTGCCTGTAACGTTTAATAGTCACACAAATGTCATGCATGAAAAATATATATGTAATGATATTTTCAACTTGTTATGTGTTTGGCTTACTATATTCCCTGAAATAGAAAATTTGATGTTTGAAAAACTCTTTTGAAGACAAATTAGTGCCTATTTGTGGAGGAAGGAGAGAGCAACACTCTATACCAAAAGACAACTATATTCAGGATTCGAACCAGAACTCTTTAATTAAGGATGGAGGAGTATGTAGTTATTATTTCATCACAATATTCATTGATAGCAACAATATATAAGCAAAACGTACCATAGAAAGGAAGGACATTATTGATGATGTAGTTTTCGATGTAGTGAAGGCCTCTTCCGGAGGCCGTGTGATCAGCATAAGTAAGCCTACGTTTTCCAAATGGCGTATCGAAATCGGCATTTTCACCAACGATCTGAGAACGCAACCATGAAAGTTTCTTTTCAGCAGATTCACTCTTAGAAATATTACCCTTTTCTCTCACATGAAATGACTCAATTCTACTCACCAAATCTTCATGTGAAGCAACAGAGGAAGCACTAACGCTAGAACTACTTCCAAGATTATTATTATTATTATTATAGATCTTAGTCTTGTTGTGGTGGTGGTGGTCTCTTATGTTTAATCTCAATATTGGCTCCTCAAATTCCATTTTGTTCAAAAAGTAAGACAACAAAATAGAAGGAAAGCTTAGAAATTAGGTGAGAAAGTGGAAATTAAGAAGAAGATTATTTGTTAAGTGTGTTTGAGATGAGGAGAAAGTGCGGGTATTTATAGGTGAAATTTGGTGGAGATTTTCGGAGTTGATTATAGTATGATAGGATATGGGCGGGTCAAAAATAGATAAAATATTTAATTAATACATATATATTTACCATGAATAAGAAATAGATTAATAGGAAATTATTATAATATTGATATTCATATTATAGCATAGACGACGATGATAACAACAATGAATAAGACAACAGACTTGAAAAAAGCAAAAACTCACCGGACAAATCGCTATTGATAAAATGAGTTTTCATTTTTCTAATGAATAATATTCATATTTGATTTATTTTTAAAAACCCGATGATCCAATCCATATTTAATTAATAGGTCAGATTGGATGATTACTTACTTTTGAAAAACAATTTTGCCAGCCTTAGCTAGGGCTGGACATATTTTGATTTAAATCGAAAAAATTGAAAAATTGAATCGAAATTTAATTTTGGTTTAATTTTTCGGTTTTTCAGATTGGTTTCGATTTCAAATTTTAGAAATTTGGTTAAACGATTTGATTTTTGGATTTACAAAACCGAAAAACCAAAATTATATAAATAATATATTATAATATATATATAATTTAATATATATGTAAATATACTAAAAATATAATATAATCTGATATAATATATAAATATATAAATTATAATCATTTAGTAACCCTAAATCCTAATATACTGCTTTGCTTTAGACCCTAACATTAACGTGAAGGCTGCAGCGACGCTCAACCATCCTCAGTTCGTTAGTTCATTTGAAATTTCAACATCGCCAACGACAATCGTTTGCTCAGTCCATTTGCTCAGTTCATTTGCTCAGTTCGTCACTGCCGTCACGCCAACGGCTATGACTCAGCGAGGTCGATATTTATAGTTCTTTCATGCGTGTTGAATTAATTATATCTGAGAAAGAAAAATAAGTTTGAAAAAAAGGATTATTTTTCTAGAAAAAATACCAATTTTAAATGCTCACTACTTTAATCTTTAAAACCGAAATAAAAAAATTAAATAACCAACCGAATTTGTAAGAACCGAACCAAACTGAAATAATTTTGGTTTGGTTATGATTTTCATTTTCATCAATCCAAAGATCGAAAAATCAAACCAATATTCAACAATCAAACCAAACAAACCGAATGCCCACCCCTAGCCTTAGCAATCCCTAGTCTCAATTTATGTGTTTTAGTGAAATATCTTATTCCTTTCGTTTTTATGTGTTACACTTCTATTCACAGAAGGAAATGTTTTTTTATGTTCCTCATAATTTAAATAAAAGGAAATTATTATGAAGATCTCTTATGTATAATAGAATGATCATGAGTAAAAATCCCCCATGTTCCTTTATGCAAGAACCAAGAGAGTAATTTATTTACACAAAAGATAGTACAAAGACAATGAATGTCATTCTAAAAATAATTCTATTGACTTAGTAAAAGTCAATTAAAAATACCTCCATGCAAGAGCTGAAAGCAACCGTACTTTTGTCAAGTGGATATATTTGTGGCGCCTTAAATTAACTGCAGCATGCAAGAAAAAGCTGTACATAATTTTTTCCAGACTGACTAAAATCACTTCGGGGTTGTTCCCTACGAGGGATAAAAGATAAAAAATTCAAGATAAAATATAGTTTTACGGTATTCTGTGTGATACATATCTGGGTAGTAATTAGTCTTGGAATTATGTATATATTGAAAAAACTTATCAGATGTTCTAAGACATGAGATACTTTGTTATAACTTATATATACCCTATTACCAAACAACCCCTTATAAAATAATTTCTTTTTAATAAAGTTAATCGGATCAGATTGCTTAATTTAATAAAGTTTAAGATTTAAACAACCAGAATTGTACAAACTTAAATTATTTTCAACCTTATTATACGACATTTATAAGTATTTGATAAAGATGCATTGGTTTTTGTTTGTAAGTTGTTGTTGTATTTTGACCTGTTCAAGATTACTTATTTTATTACATGTTTGATGAATTAAGCTATTTCCGTTATAATTTTGCAACCATTGATTAATCCAAAAATATAAATATATAAATTAGGAACAATAAATTAATTATCCATTATTCATGCATCTATTTTTCCTTCCTTGAAGACTCAGAATTTACTTGGTCATGATTATGAGTTGGAGGTATAACATAAAAGCGTGTGGACTTGAGATCTTAATAATTCTCAATTGCATGTTTGAGAAAAGTTTTAGAGAATTCTTGTTGAAAATAAAATTATTTAATTAGTGGTTAATTTTAAGAAGTTTGTAAGTATATCTTAAAAGGAGCTTGCCAGGAAAGTTGGTGCTTAGTATTATCTCATGAGTTAGTTTTGGTTTGTTGAAATAATACTGTATTTCATTCATTGGACCGGGTTGGTTCACCCATTTCATTCATCTGTTTCATTATTCCTTTGTTGCAGCCTCAACATTATTCGGTGATGGACTACATGACTTGGACTGATTTAATGATGATGATTTCGTTCAACTTCAGTAGGTCATTGTACATATTATATTTTTGCATATATTATTTTATTCCTTTTGTAAATCCTAGGTAAATCTTTTGTTTCCTACCTTGTTAAGTCTTTTGTTTTCAACCTTATTTAGAAGATTATCCCTTTAATTTTCTACCTTATTTAAAAGTGTATCCCCTTAGTTATTTTGTACCTTATTTAGGGGTCTTCATTATGATTATTTACTTGTATATATAGGATATTGTACAAAGCAATTAATCATTCAATAAGACGGAATTTTTTTTTCCAATTCATTTTGTCTTTCTTTTCCATAATTTTTTGTTCTTCTAACATAGTATTAGGACAAGGTTGATTTCAACCACCTTGTTTCAAATTTTAATCTTCATTTCTTGTTCACCTCGCATCCATTCTAATCTTTCATCATGACCAACACTGCTCGTTTCTCTGATAAAACAACAGAGACAACACAGGTCGATGGTGTTGTTCCAATTGATGAATCTCCTGCAATTAAGATAGTTGATCAAAGTCATCCTAACTATCTCCATCCCTCAGATTACTCAGGGGTGAATCTCGTTTTCACTATTTTTTATGGCAAGCATTATGGAGGTTCAAGGTCAGTAATAATAGCTCTTTCAATCAAGAACAAATTGGAATTTGTTGATGGACGTTGGCTGCTCCTTCCCCATATTTCAATAAGCACAGTGCTTGAAACAGGCGTAACGACATGGTTTTGTCATGGCTGCTAAACTCCCTCTCGAAGAAAATTGCAGAGAGTGTGCTATATTTCAGCAGTCCAAAGGATATATGAAAGGGTCTTGAAGGAAAATTTGGTCAAATAAGTAGAGCCAAGTTATTTCAACTTCAAAAATAGTTAAGTCAACGACTCAAGTAAACACAAGTGTTTCAACTTATTTCACTAAACTGAAAAGCTTATGGGATGAATTGAATGTCTTGAATATATTTTCTGTTTGTCCATGTATCTGTGAGTGTGGTGCTAAGAAAAAGGAATGAAAGGCACACCAAAATAAAAGATTATTGCAGTTCTTGATGGGATTGAATGATGCTTTCATATGTGTCAGAAGCAATACATTGATTTTTTCTCCCTTGCCTTCTATTGACTAACTTATTCACTCATAATTCAAGATGAAAAATAAAGAAAAATTCATGTTCCAACAATGTACCCTGGTGATTTATCATCCTTTCTTGACTCTAATCAACCTGGAAGAAGAAAATGTAATGATTATAAAATACAGAAGCCTGTTTCTAATTCTAAGAAAATAATTTAATTTGTAGTTACTATAAGAAAACAAGTCATACAGTGGGAAAATGCTACAGAATTTATGAATTTCCTACTAATTTTAAGTTCACAAAGCAGAGAAAATATCAAGGAAATGCTTAAGTCAAAAATAATTTTGACACTGCTGGGGAACAGATAGGCAGTAATGATTCAAACATCAGGTCCTTCACACAGGAAAACATGGGACAACTGTTGATGCTTCTTCGATAAATCAAGACTGCAAAATACGATGAAAATACTCTTGAAGCTTCTGCCAGCATAAATTTTGCAGGTAAAGCTAAGTTTTTTAATTTTTATGCATACATAGTTAACATTGACAGTAATTCTTGTATATTAGATAGTGGAGCTACTCAGCATATGACTTACAATAAATCAATTTTGACAACTCTAAAAGCTTTACCTAAAACTCTCATGGTGAGTCTCCCTAATTCATATAAAGTCAGAGTAACTCATTCAGGAATGATCTGTGCACTATCAAATCTAGTATTGCACAATGTTTTATATATAGCCTCTTTTAAATTCAATCTCTTGTCTATACAAAAATTATATAAAAAACTTAATAATTATGTGTTATTTACTCTTACTTCTTATTTCATGTTTTAGGATCCTTCTCTGAGGAGCCCACTGAAAATTGATAGAGAAAAGAGAGGGTTCTACATACTCAAATCAAGCCAGTCAGATCTTCTTTCAAATTCTCCAATCAAGAAAATCACAAATCCTAGTTTAGGTTTCAATTCAGTTCCTAGTAATAAATTGTTCAATTTTAATTCTGATTCTAATTAGTATTTTGCTTTGTTTGATTTCAAAATAAAAGAGAAATTGTGGCATTATAGACTAGGGCATATGCCTTTGAGTAATATAAGAAATATTTTTTTTCATTCCATTTTTTCTTGTCAGAATTTTGATACTCCTTGTATGATTTGTCCAATGGCAAGACAATTCAAACTACCTTTTTCTAATAGTAAAATCTCAACAAAAGGTTTTTTTGAGTTTATACATATTGATACTTTGGGACCATATAAAGAACCAACACATGATGAGTATAAATTTTTTCTTACCATTATGGGTGATTTTAGTAGAGGAACATTGACCTTTTTGTTAAGTAATAAATTAAAAGCTTTCACTATCCTCAAATCTTTCTTAACTATGGTCAAAAGACAATTTCAAACAAGGTCAAAATAGTAAGATTTGACAATGCTCTTGAGTTAGGAAGTGGAACAGCTCAGTCAGAATATTTTATTTCTAAAGAGATTCAAAATCAAACTTCATGTGTATCTACTCCACAACAAAATGGTGTGGTAGAAAGAAGACATAGACATTTTCTACAAACATCTAGAGCTCTTTTATTTAAGTTATATCTGCCTATTCAATATTGGGGTGAATGTCTTTTGACTGCAACCTATCTAATCAATAGATTTTCTTTAAAAATTCTTAACAATAAAACACCCTTCGAGGTACTTTTCAAGAGCCCACCTAACTATTTTAATCTCAAATATTTTGGATGTTTATGTTTTGTTTCCACTTTATCTTCTCAAAGGTCTAAATTGGTACCAAGGGCCACTGCATGTGTCTTTTTGGGATATCCACATGGAAAGAAAGATTACAAAGTTTTAGTTCTTGATACTAAGAAAATCATTGTTTCTAAAGGTGTTGTGTTTCATGAAAAATGTCTTTCCTTTTGCTTCTTCTAAATCTAATGATCCTTATTTTCTAGACGATACATCAATCTCAACTATTGATAAATTGACTTCATCTTCGATGTTGACTTTACCCGAGGGTAGTGATGGCTTTGTGATTTATTAGGATGCTTCTTGAGTCAGTCTT
The DNA here is from genome assembly GCA_030864215.1 of Capsicum pubescens. Taxonomy (NCBI): domain Eukaryota; kingdom Viridiplantae; phylum Streptophyta; class Magnoliopsida; order Solanales; family Solanaceae; genus Capsicum; species Capsicum pubescens. The sequence goes on from CM061549.1 coordinate 253,771,720, forward strand.
GGTTGCATGTTAATACAATATGGTAGGGTGGTGACCTATGTTTTAAGGAAATTGAAAGTTCATAAAAAGAATTATCCCAGTCGTGACTTAGAATTGTTAGTCTTGGTCTTTTCTTTGAAAATTTGGCGGCATTATCTCTATGGTGCTTATGTTGATATCTTTTTTTATCATAAAAGCCTCCAATATGTATTTACCCAAAAGGAGTAAGGTGGATTGAGATATTAAAAGACTATGATATGAGTCTTCATTACCATCCCGGTAAGGCGAATATAGTCGTTGATGCTCTTAGTAGATTGTCTATGGGGAGTTTGGCCCATGTTTATGAGGATAAGCGGGAGTTGGTGAAAGATATTCTATAGTTGGTGAATCTTAGAGTTTGACTTACGGACTCCAAAGGTGGTGGAGTGTTTGTACATTTGGTATCTCCATCGTCTCTTGTTATTGAGATAAAGGAAAAATAATTCTTGAACCCTGACTTGATGAAGATCAAGAATGATGTGGGTCGACACAAGGTCGCGAACTTTGTGATTGGTGGTGATGGTATTTTGAGGTACCAAGGTAGGCTATACATTTTCGACATCGATGGATTGAGGGAAAGGGTCATGGCCGAGGCTCATAGAGCCTGTTATGCTATTCATCCCAATTCCACTAAGATGTATCATGAACTTAGAGAGCTCTATTAGTGGAATAATATGTTTCTAGCCATGTGGCTAAGTGTATAGTGTTCCAACAAGTAAATATTGAGCACTTGAGGCCCGATGGCCTATACCAAGAGATTGTGTTACCCGAGTGGAAGTGGGAGTCGATTAATATGGATTTTGTTACCTGTCTTCCTAAATATTGAAAGCAGTGTGATTCTATTTGGTTCATTGTTGATTGAATGACCAAGTCCGCTCATTTCTTTCCCGTGAGGACAAATTACTCAATGAAAGATTATGTTAAGTTATTTCTTGCGGAGATCGTGAAGTTGCACGATGATTCGGTGTCTATTATCTCGGATTGTGGTCCTCCTTTTTTGTCCCACTTTTGGAAGCTGCTCCAAAAGGGTTTGGGTACTAGAGTTTTCCTTAGTACCGCTTTCCACCCGCAAATGGATGGTCAAGCAGAGAGAATTATCCAAACTTTGGAGGACATGGTGTCTGGCTTGTGTAATTGATTATGGTGGTAGTTGGTATGACCACTTTCCTTTGATTGAATTCACCTATAATAATAGTTACCACTCTAGTATTGGCATAGCGTCTTTCAAAGAATCATATGGTAGAAGGTGTCGATCTCCTATTGAGTGGTACGAAGTTGGCGAGGGTAAGTTACTTGGGCCCGATTTAGTTCACCAAGCCTTATAGAAGGTAAAGGTGATTCATGATAGGTTAAAAACCACTCAAAGTCTCCAAAAGTCTTATGCAAATATGAGGAATAGGGATTTGGAGATTAGTGTCGGCGATTAGGTATTCTTGAAAATATCTTCCGTAAAGATAGTGATGTGGTTCAATAAAAAGAGGAAGGTTGGTCCCCATTATGTTGATCCCTACTTGATTGTGAAGAGGGTTGGCAACATTGCCTATGAGTTGGAGTTGCCTTCTATTAGGAACTTCATTCACTCAGTTTTCTATGTGTCCATGTTGCGGAAATGTGTGGGTGATCCTTCCTTGGTTGTTCCTTTGAAGGATGTTGGTATTTTGGACTCTTTGTTCTAGGAGAAGATCCCGATAAGGATCTTGGATCGGCAAGTTCGCTAATTGTGAATGAAAAAGGTGGCTTCGGTGAATATTCTATGGAGGAACCAAAAGTTCGAGAGAGCTACTTGGAAGGCGAAAGAGGACATAAAGTCCAAGTATGTGAATTTGTTTCCCATTTTGAAAGCTTATGATGGAGGTATATGCTAATTTCCTTATTTTCTATTATATCTTTGATAAGATGATATAGTGAAGTCTCCAATAATTGAGATTGGTTTGTGCCTTTGTTAGACAATGGATTAAAGTTCCTAATGTGTGAATGGATTGAAGTCTTGTTAGCCCATGGGTTCAAATCCCAAATGCTATGAAATGATGTGTGCTTTGTTATGATGGGTTTAAGTCTTTAATGCTTTGAATTGATTCATGTCCTTGATAGATAATGGGGTAAAGTCCCCAATGCTTTGATATGCTCTATATCTTTAATGAATTGATGGGTCGTAGTACCTAAGTTATGAGATGAGAAAGTTTTAGATAAGTAATGGTTGAAGTCCCAAGACCAATGAAATGAAATGGTTAATTAATGATGGTCACAATATGGGTTGTATTGTATCCTTGTTGTGTGCTTCTTCTAACTTGTGTAATTGTAGGTTTGATGCATATTAATTTGATAACTTGTTTTCATGCTTGATTTACCCTTCATTCATGAATGAATGATCCTAAGTGGAGGAGAGTGAAACACCCGAGAACGTGGCCTTGCAAAATTTTTGGTTGACTGGTAGTAATCATGATATGTGTGTTGTGTTATATCCTTGTAGTGTGTTTTTCTAACTTGTGTAAAGATTTTCTTGGTGTATGTTAAGGTGTTAACTAATATCTATACTTACTTACCAATGTGGAAGAGAATTGAAACACCTAGACCTTGGACCATTTGGAAAACAACAACCTTTTTGTGTTTCTGGAGTGGATACGGTTGAGGGTGCTTGAGTCGTACCCTAGGTCATGACTTGTACCCATCATTCCCTTCCATTTCGTATCCTAGATAGTATGTTAGGTGAATATATTATCCTCCATATTACAAGTCCATCCCTAGGTCTTAACCATGCTTACGAGTCGTAAACTACTCAACCGTATAGAGTGAAAACCTAACCTAGAGTGGACTGATTTGGTCATAGATGGAGCTTACGAGTTAGGGGTTGAGTCGTATCCTTTGGTTATGACTCAAAGGTGCCCTTTTTTACCCACAACAATGTGGTTTACCTAGTAGGAGCCTGGGGTACAAGTTAAGGTACCACACGTACCTTAGGTCACGATTGCCAAGTAAATCGTGAGGGAGAGTCGTACCCCTGCATGTGTGGGTTTTCCAGGTTTTAATCAAGGACCTTTTGGTCATTTCCCATGCGCAAAACCCTAAACCCTCTCCCTATATAAGGAATTGTAGCCTCCTTAGTCTTCATTTTGAAAGATTAAAATACTAAACACTCTAAAGGTTCTTGGAAATAAGATTGGAGGTAAGGGTTTGAAGGTGTTCATCTTGTGGTAAGAAGGAAGAGTCAAGTTCATTGGTGATTCAATTTTTTTAAGGCATGTATATCTTTCCCTCTTTAAACAACTCTAAACCCATGTATTTCACAATTGAATTAGTAAGTGTACATGGTAGTTTTGAATAAAAAGAAAAGGGTTTTACTATCTAACAGTGAATAATGATGATTCTTGTTTATACTTGTGTTGATGTATGTTATTGATGATGGATTGCATAGGTGAATACTGGTTGCATGTTATTTAACATGAGGGTTTTGAGTAACCCTAGTCTTGATGATATGTACAATGAAAATGAACTTGTTATAAGTATGCACAAAAGGTGTTTTTGAAAATATCTAAGTGAATCATCTAGTCAATGTGTTGAACTAGGGAAATGGCCCTATAAGTATGATTGTTTGATAAATGTTATGATAAGAGTATGGTAATCCATGTAAGATGTGATGATAACCTTGTTGTGCTAAATGACCAATAGGGAGTTGAAGTCCCTTAATATGAAGATGAAGTTGAATAGTGTTTTGAACTAAAGTGTGGTATGAGAATGCTATTAAAATGTGAATGTATTTTGAGGGTATTGAGGACCATAAAATATATGGTGTGATAAATTGAATGAAGGCATTAGCCTATTGATATGGTTAAGCAATGAAGGCTTCCATAATGACCGTGAGGTCTCGTATAGTGTTGAAATTGACTAAATGGCTAAAGTCCCTAAATGTTGTATTGAATGAGTGTTGATGCATGGACAAGAGGGCAAAGTCCCAAATGCCATATAGCGATGGCTGTGATGGATTAAGGTCAAAGTCCCTTGCCATATATAATGGCTTGAGGTTAAAGTCCCTTTCCTTATGTGATGGCTTGAGGTTAAAGTCTCTTTCCCCATGCGACGGTTTGAAGTTAAAGTCCCTCTCCCAATGAAAATGCAAGGTAAACCCGTTGCTTAAGAAGAGATCTTGAGGTAAAAGTACCTCGCCTCATGAAGAAGCTTGTGATAAAGTCTAAATATAGTGTGTGGCTAGAGTACCTTGCCTAACAAACGGGCATGAGCCTGGAGTCCCTTGCCTAGATAAATGTGTGTATGGTTAAAGTTCCTTGTTTGAATGATGGTGTGTGTATGGATAAGGTCCCTTATTTGAATGATGGTCTGTATGGCTAATGCCCTTAGCATAATGAATGTGTGTACATGGGTAAAGTCCCCAGTCTAATGATAATGTGAATGTGGCTAAAGTCCTTGGTGTATTAATCCTTATGAATCTATAAGCATGGGAGGTGGTAGTCCTCCACTTTTCATCTAATGAATGAATGCTTGAGAATGTTGATGAACCTTGATATCTTAATTGGTATGTGGTATATGTATATGTACGGATAAGTGTACAAATATGACAAAATGTGATATATTGATTTGTTTATGATTGATGATGTTATCTTATCACTTATCCTAGAGTTACATGCTAGTGTTCCAACCTCTAACCATCTCCGAATGCTACGTCCCCATGCGATGTAGGCGCCGGAGCATCTTCTTCTTTTCTTACGTAGTGATTAGACGATCAAGCGGTTCGTGCATTGACTTGAAGGGGTGAGCTTTCTTACATCCGGAAGACATTCATCTCTTAGTCTTATCTTTAGGCTTCGTCTCTTAAGACTTGGTTTGATTATAGTCGGGGCTTATCCCGACATATACATTTATTGACTTCGGTTTTGTATAGAGGTATTATGAATAATAGTAAACTTGGGCGTAGTTATTTTTATAAATCTAATAAATCTAATGTTGACTTATGGTATTATTCCGCAATATCAACTTGTGAATTGGAGTTCCTTCGACTCCTATGATATGATGGGGTGTTTAGGTGGGTTATTAGGGCGACCTTCGATTCATGTGAGCTTGAGTTCCTATACTATATGGCCCAAAGTTTGGTGCGTGTCAAGTTGGTATCCGAGCCTAGGTTCATGGTCAGTTGGGTGTTCACAATACCATGTTAAGTAGGGTTTCTTTTAAGGGTGTGAAGCGCTCCACACTTATCAAAGAAAGGTTGTGAGATATTTTAGGAATGTTTCACTTTCTTGTGATTCAATCTCAAGCTATTTAGTCAAAGGTCTTGGATTTTCTCTGATTCTGTTTGCTATCTTTCAGATCATGACCCAAAGGAGATCTGAGACTCAGGAAAACACTACTAAGGGTCCTATGGATGAAGAACGTCCAACTTCTGGAGTTCAAACTCGGTCTAGGGCTGCGACATCTAGCTATCCTCATGGGGTTCCACCCACCAACCCTACTCATGAGAGTGTCATTCCTCCTCAGTCTCCCTAAAGAGGTGCTACTAATGCGGAGTTTTGTTGCTCCATCAACTCTTGACTCAATTGGTAGCCTCTCAAGTGGAGCATGGTGCCCCAGCTACCATTTCTTCTAAGGCCACAAGAATTGGCTAATTTATAAGGCTGAGCCCTCCTATATTATCGGGTACAAAGGTTGAGGAAGATTCTCAAGGCTTTGTTGATAAAATGGAAAAGATCTTCCGAATCATGCATGTTTTCAAAATTGAGGGTGTTGAACTTGATTTCCACCTATTGAAAGATGTAGTGTAGCAGTGGTATGAAGGTGGAAGTTGTCTAGGGGTATTGATGCTAGTTTGGTTTCTTGGGTGGATTTCTCCGAGGCTTTCCTTAACCGTTTATTTCCTCAAGAGTTGAGGGAGGCAAAGGTGGAAGAGTTTGTGAACTTGAAGCAAGAGAGGATGTCCATTCAAGAGTATGCTTTGAAATTCCATCAATTGTCAAGGTATTCTCCCGAGATGGTTTCTAGCATGAGGGCTAGAATGCGTAAGTTTGTCTCGGAATTGTCCTAAAAGTTAGTTCTCGAAAGCAATGCGGCCTAGTTGATTGGGAACATGTATATATATATATTGATTGTGTATATGTAACAAGTAGAAGATGAGAAAAAAAAGTAAGTTGAGCTTAGTAAGAAGCAAGAAAGGAAGTTTAGGCCTTTCGAGGGTAATGGTGGAAATAGTGGCAAGTGGCCACGAAATAAGTGGGGGAATTTGGGTTCGTTCTTCTCAGCTAGTGTTCTCTCTCTTTACCTGAAGTTCTAAGGTGATCATCGATCTCAGTTCAGTGGTGGGTCTCGGGCATAAAGTGCCCAATTTTAGACTAGCGGTGCAGATTCTGTGGTCAAAGTCATCGTGATGAGTTTGAAAAAGAGAGAGGCAGATGTTTTCATTGTGGTCAACTTGGGAACATGCGGCATGAGTGCCCCATTTTAGAAGCTACTTGGGCCAATAATTACTCTGTTGCTACTCTATCCACTCTCTCACCAAAGGGTGCTATGTCTGTTTCTACTTCTGCTTCTGCTCCTGGCACCGGTGCTGGCCGGAACCACTTGTTTGCACTTGATACTTGCCAAGAATTCATCTCTCGATATTATCATGGGTATTATTGAGACTTTTCTCTTGTGATGTGTATTATTTGCTTGATCCAGGGTCTACATTTTGTTATGTAACCCCGTAGGTGGCTGTGCATCTTAATTTTAGTTTGGGGAGTCTATTGGTTCCCTTTTCTGTTTCTACCTCATTCGGATACTCTGTGGATATTAAGAGAGTCTATAGGGGGTGTGATATTTTTTGGTGATAGAGTCACTCTTGTTGACTTGATAAAGTTAGACATGGTTGATTTTGATGTCATCTTGAGAATGGATTGGTTACACTCTTGCTATGCTTCCATAGATTGTCGTACCCGTAGGGTCATGTTTAAATTCCCTAATGAGTCGGTTATTGTATGAAAAGGTGGTCCTTTAGTGACTAAGGAAAGGTTTATTTCTCATTGGTCCTTTTGTGCCTAAGAAAAGGTTTATTTCTCATCTCAAATCCCAAAGGTTGATTTCAAAGAGGCGTTTGTACCATTTGGTTCGAGTTATAGGTTCTAACTCGTAAGAGCCTTCTTTAGAGTCCATTCCTGTGATCAATGAGTTTCCTGAGGTATTCATCGATGATCTTCCCAGTGTTTCTCCTGATAGGGAAATTGGTTTTGGGATTGATCTTATTCCTGACACTCGTCCGATCTCTATTCCTCTTTATAGTATGGCTCTGGTGGAGTTGAAAGAAATTAAGGAGCAATTAAAATACCTCTTCGATAAAGGTTTTATCCGTCCTAGTGTGTCTCCTTGGGGTGCTCCCATGTTGTTCGTGCGCAAGAAGGATAGTTGCCTTCGTATATACATTGATTATCGTCAGTTGAACAAAGTGACCATAAAGAACAAATATCTTCTTCCTAGAATCGATGATTTGTTTGATGAACTTCAAGGTGCGAAGTGTTTCTCTAAGATTGATCTTATATCAGATTATCATCAACTTAAAATTAAGGATGCAGATATCCCTAAGACTGCCTTTAGATGCTGGTATGGTCACTATGAGTTTCTTGTCATGTCCTTTGGGTTGATCAATGCCCCGACGGCATTCATGGATTTGATGAATAGGTTCTTCCATCCGTTCTTGGACATGTTTGTCATTGTTTTCATTGAGGATTTCTTAGAGTATTTTAAGAGTGAGGCGGATCATGTAGATCACCTCTATGCCATGTTACAAACTTTAAAGCATCATCATTTGTATGCCAAGTTCTCCAAGTGTGAGTTTTGGTTGAAAGTCGTAACTTTTCTTGGTCATGTCATCTCTAGTGAAGGAATCATGGTGGATCCCCAAAAGATCTCAGGGGTAAAAAAGTGGCCTAAACATATGACTCCTACCAATTTCTTGGGTCTAGCCGGTTATTATAAGAGGTTTGTGGAAAGATTTTCCACTATAACTGCCCCGTTGACCAAATTGACCCAAAAGAAGGTCAAGTTCGTGTGGTTCGATATGTGTGAGTGTAGTTTTAAAAAGTTGAAAGATAAATTACTTTGGCTCTGGTGTTGACCTTACCCGAGGGTAGTGATGGCTTTGTGGTTTATTATGATGCTTCTCGAGTCGGTATTGGTTGCGTGTTGATGCAATATGGTAGGGTGGTCGCCTATGCTTTAAGGCAATTAAAAGTTTACAAAAAGAACTACCCCACCCATGACTTAGAATTGTTAGTCATGGTCTTTGCTTTGAAAATTTAACGGCATTATCTCTATATCTTTTTTGATCATAAAAGCCTTCAATATGTGTTTACCCAAAAAGAGTTGAATCTCGAGCAAAGAAGGTGGGTTGAGCTATTAAAAGACTATGATATGAGTCTTCATTACTATCCCGATAAGGCGAATGTAGTCACCGATGCTCTTAGTAGATCATCTATGGGGAGTTTGGACCATGTTGATGAGGATAAGTAGGAGTTGGTGAAAGATATTTATTGATTATCGAATTTTGGAGTTTAACTTGCGGACTCCGGGGGTGGGGGTGTATTTGTGCATCCGGTATCTCAACCATCTCTTATTGTTGATATAAAGAAAAAGTAATTCTTAGACCCCGACTTGATGAAGATCAAGAGTAATGTGGGTCGACACAAGGTCACAATCTTTGTGATTAGTGGTGATGGTTTCTTGAGGTACCAAGGTAGGATATGCATTTCAGACATCGATGGACTGAGGGAAAGGGTCATGGTCGAGGATCATGGAGCCCGTTATGCTATTTATCCTGGTTCCACCAAGATGTATCATGACCTAGCAGAGTTTTATTGGTGAAATAATATGAAGCTTGATATTTCTAGCCTTGTGGCTAAGTGTACAGTGTGTCAACAAGTAAAGGTTGAGAACTTGAGGCCCGGTGGCCTATACAAAGAGATTGTGTTGCCCGAGTGGAAGTGGGAGTCGATTAATATGGATTTAATTACCGTCTCTTGTTTAAATTCGTTATTGATGGATATGTTCGCTTTTATCATGTAAAGTTGTTTTCTTTATGTCAAAAAAGAATAGTTACTATTGTTTGTTTAGCCTTAATAAATTAGATGAATAAAGTTTCGACCTTTGGTTGATTAAAATTTATTATTGGTGGATATGTTCGCTTTTAGCATGTAAAGTTATTTTCTTTATGTCGAAAAAGAATAGTTATTATTGATTGTTTCTCCTTAATAAATTAGATGTATAAAGTTTCTACCTTTGATTGATTAAAATACGTAGTCATGCCTTATTTAAATTCGTTATTGGGGGATATGTTCGGTTTTAACATGTAAATTTATTTCCTTTATGTCAAAAAGAATGTTTAGTATTGTTTGTCTCGCCTTAATAAAATAGTAATTGGCTAAGTCAAAGCACAAGAACTTGCCATATGCTTGCTAATTATTTTGATGGATTTCATAATCCTCATATGAGAGAAGTGCTAACTTTTATTTTACATCGGAGTTTTTTATTTTTCTTCTATTCGCATGTTGTTTTATCAAAATAATGAGAAAATTTTGACTTTTATTGATTAGAGAAAGAGGTTCAATGAGTTTTACAATATCCTGTCTTCCTCAAATGATGTTCGGACTCGTGTTTGTTATTTTCAAAGGGTCTATGAAATTATTTCTCAAACTGAAGTAGTGAGTTACCTATATTTAGGGCTTTGGTGTTATTTTTGAAAGACATATCATAGTGTGCTATGTTTGTGGCCTAGCGATTTGCAAAATCACCGCTTAAGGTTGAAGTAGACCACTTTGGTGTACACATGATAGTTGGTTTACTCACATGTAAAAATTATAATTTAAGTGCTACTTTTAAGATCTAACTCCTTTGTCGATCCTTAATTCTTTTAATTAAAGAGTTATTTTTTTCCATGATTATATGTCACGATGAAATGCTAAGTTCTTTTGATATATGTTCGTGGTCATGATTTACTCGTCTTCAAGGTCAAAACTGTCTTTGATTTTCTCTTGTTTAAATTGAAAAGTTGTTAGAGTTATAGATTTTGTTGAAAGGGTATAAAATTAAAATAGGGGTTGGCATAATTGGACACTTTTTTCTTAGAATTAATCTTCTACCATTTTTCTTATCTTGCCTTTGAATATAATTTCTCACATACGTTTAATATATGAAATTTGCTTCACTTCGCTTATTGGTTTACTTCTTAAAGTTTTTTTTATTCATTTAGATGTCCTGTTGCTATTCACATGCTATAGTGAATTTTTCTTCAAGTTATAGATCTGTTGATTGACTCCACTTTACATTGAAAAAGTTTTGTTGCATTAGTATGTATTGTATTTCATATTTGAGGTGCTACAAAAGATTTCCTCATCTCTTGCTCATTTTTTTCCTTTAATGAAAACATGTGTTAGACTTTGTCATATCATAGTATTTGGTGCAAATATGTCTTAATCTATAGGGAATATTTGTCTAAATTTTAAGCAACTATGATTGTGAATCTCCCATTTTTAGAGACAACAACAGCTAGAAAAGTGTGAATAGAAATCATTTTAGCTACTAGACAAAAGTCTTTGTGAAATCGATGCCCTCTTCTTGTTCATTACCCTGAATTACCAATCGATCCTTGTATATCTCTACTGTACCATCAAAATTATACTTAATTTTATCAACCCGCTTACTTCGAATAACTTTTTACCATGAGAAAGAGGCACGAGAGACCATGTTTTGTTTTCCTCCAATGCATCAATCTCTTTTTACATAACATCCCACCAATGAGGACCTTTCATAACTTCCCAAAAAGAGCGGTGCTCATTCTCTGAAGTGATAGAAGCAAGAAAAGTCCTGCGGGCATTAGAAAAACTATCACAAGTGAAAAAGTTAGCAAAAGGATAAAGAGTACCTGAGGAGACCGTTTGGCGAGATTGGGGTGAGATAGGGTATGTTCTTCTACTAGAGGTGCAAACATAATCCTGCAAGTGAGAAGCCAGTTATTTTTCCCCATAACCACGACCTAAAGTTTCAGTCTACAATGAAGAAATCCCTGCAGATTGAGACGTACTCCCCATGTCCACTATATTATCATGAGAGCTTCTATTTACGGTGTCCATAATAATTTCCTGGTGCATATTAAAATTATTATTGTCAAATGAAGGGGATTTCTGTTGGATGAGAAGAGATGTGTCATAAAAGGCCAGGGGTTCATCCTTTGTTAAGGCCTCAAATGCATCAACAGGAAATATCTCAGTGCTAAACGGAAAGATATGTTCATGAAAAATGACATCCCAAGATACGAAAATTTCCTTAGTCTTCAAATCATAAACTTGCCATCTCTTTGGTCCATGGGAATATCCAAGGAAAAAACATTTTTGACTCCTTAAAGCAAATTTATCCTTGATCCTAGGTTTGGATGAGCATAACAAAGACAACCAAAAACTCGAACGTAAGAAAGCACGGGCAGTTTCTTAAATAAAAGTTCATATGGAGACTTTTCATATAGTAGAGTAGTTGGGGTATGATTAATTAAATAAACCTCAATCAAAACACATTCTCCCCAAAATTCAATAGGAAGTTGTGCTTGAAATTGCAATGCTCTATCTACTTTAAAAATGTGTCTGTATTTTTTTTTAACTCATCTATGTAGTTGAAGAGTTCCTACACAACTGGTCTGTAAAGTTAGAACTCAGGCATTCCCCCTTTTGTAAATTCAAAATCGTTATCTTTACGGACTATTTTGATTGTTTTAGCAAATTATGTTTGAACCATAGTACAGAACTCACGCAATAATTTTACGACCTCTTTTTTGTCCAACATCAAGTACACCTAGACAGATTTACTAAAGTCATCGATAATGGTTAAGAAATAATATGCACCAGTATAAGAACAACAATGATAGGAACCCCAAATAACAACATAAATTAAATCAAAAATAGCAAGGGCTTTATTATCACTTAATGAAAAAGACGTTCTAGTTTGTTTAGCTCGAAACAAATATCACAAACACTATCATCGATTCTTTGAGAGAATATATTAATTAATCTTGACAACATAGATAAATTCTGAATAGAAGGATGTCCCATATGTCGGTGCCACAATCCGTATATTTCTACAGTATTCACGACTTGGTGTGTCTCCTGTGTCACTTATCAAAAATAGTACACCCTATCTCACTGCTCACCCAGGCCAATTGAAATCCTCGAAGTAGGGTATTGTATTACACACAAATTGTCAGTAAATGTCATATCGGACTTATGATTTGTAATTAATTGCCCAACAGAAATAAGATTACAAGATAAATTAGGCACAAATAAAATATCTTGTAATATAAAGTTGATTGTCAATTTGGCACGTCCCAATTTAGTGTCTGGTGTTTCTGTACTATCAGGAAGGCATACCGGCAGTGGATTTATATCAATAATATCAAACAACAAATTAAAATTTCTTATGACATGATGAGATGCACCACTATCGAGCAACCAATGATTCAGTCTATTGATATGTATGTCTAGTGTATTGATGCATGCCTGTAACACACTTATATATGCCTTACCAGATAATTTGTCGTTGCCGGATGGAAAATTTCAATCAAAGAATAAAATCGTTACACTTGGTCAGGTGTTAATTTTACAAATAAATCATTAATCGACTCCCCCGAACTGTTTGCAGTGTGCACTGCCATAGCAGCAGTTTGTTGTTGTTGCATTCCTTGATGTTGTTGTTTTTGTGTTCCTTATTTATGTTGTGGTTGTGGTTGCTGACGTCCACCACCGTGAGTCGAGTTGTTATTTTATTGTCTTGTCCACGCCCTCTTTCGCGGCCTCGACTACGGCCTGACCTGGGCCATCCTAGTCGTTGATAACAATGTTTATAATCATGATTATTTCTTCCACAGTAAGCACAAGGAGGGCGATCTGGTCGTTCGTTTCTGCCTCCTCCATGCACTTGTATTGCAAAACTAATCACCTCCCTCTCCTCGCGTCCTCGAATAATATTTTTACACCTTTATTCTTAGCTTATCAATGCGTAATCTTTGTTAAGAGTAGGAAGGGTATCCATGCTTAAGATCTGGAACCGCAAAGTTCCAAAAAGTGAGTTATCTAGACCCAGTAGAATTGATGGCTTAGTTCAGTGTCAGCGCGACTTATTAGTTTCAGTGTGGCAGCACAAGAACATCCACATGTTATATCTTCATAACCTGCCAATTCTTTCCACAAAGATTTAAGTTTCGTATAGTACGAAACAACGTTGGTTCCTTGTTGCTTAAGGGAATCAAGCTCAGATTTTAACTGGTTAATCCGAGGGTCATTGACAATGGAGTAATGTCCCTTAAGGTTATTCCACATCTGTCTAGCAACCTTGTATCCAGCAACACTTGGTTTAATAGTATAGTCAATAGAATTAAACAACCAAGAATATATGGCTAAATTATTCACTCGCGACGCTTGAAATTTGGCTCCCTTTTCGATTTCTAGTTTAGAGTAATCTCCATTAACAAATTCAAGTTTTCCTTTTGCATCAAGACCATTGATAGTCGTTTTTACCAAACATCATAATTTTCACTCGTCAAAGTATATTTGATGATTAACATATCCGGACCATCTGCGGAACTCAAATAGTAGATTGATGATGGGTCGTGTTGAAGCAGGGGTTTGGATGATAAACTTTCACCTATATTCATCATGATGATAAAACAAATAGTGATTTTGTGAAGGAATAAGTCGACTGAATAGAAAGAAAGGGAGAAAAAAACAGAAAGAATGAAGTTGTATATTAGGAATCATTTTTCTCTGATATCATGATAAAGGAACAGTCGCGCAAAAAAACCTTGTTCATATTCAGAGAGTAGCAGCCTTATTTATACAAAGTTTGTTCCAACCCCTAAGTCTATTCTACATGCAAAATATATTCTACTCTAGGATTTTGCCTATAGAAATATTGCCTACCAAATACTATAGAAATATTGCCTACCAAATATAGAAAATAAAGTTTCCATCTATGTGTCCATCTAAATTAGATTCAAGAAATCACTTATTCTCTCAATGTACTTTTATTATGTCCTTGTGGAATAGACTACTACAATGAGGAGGATTGAGAATACTGCTATAACTTGAGATCAACAGATGATATGATGCGTATCACGGGTTAAGGAAAAATCCCTATAGGTAAGATTGTTTAAGATGCTATACACTGAAACCATTCATTGCCTGTGGCTTGAGAGAAATCAGAGAATGTTTGAAGGAATACAAAGACCAGTGGAGAAAATTGCTAAAGATATTACTTTTGCTTGTTGTGTACGAGCTATTCTTGATGTGAAGGTTTTGTTAGATTCTTGTATGTTTTAATTAGTAAACATAGTTTAGATAGTTGTTGTGGTTAATCATGTGAGGATCATCGGCGTGTTAATTTTCTTTGATATGGATTTTGAGATAGTAGGATGAGTTATATTCAGGTTGTGGTTTTGTATTGCTTTACTTGATGATTAATAAAAATTCAGTTAATTACCCAGAGAAAAAACATATTTTTATGTAAATAACAGTATTTATCCATCTTATAATTAAGTTCTCACATTCTCCTCTATAAATTACAATCGTTAAAAATTAGTTAATGAAAAGGATGTATGAAAAAATACAAATGCTAGACTTTCTTTTACAATCAAACAAAGAGAAGTACATACTTCAATATATTTTTGTTTTGTTTTTCATTTGGTGTTCGGTGCCTATATTGGAGCTCGACTAAGGGTCCATTCGGGGGAAGCGCTCCCTACTAAGAATTTTTTCATATCCAAAACTAGAACTCGAGAACTCTAGTTAAGAGAAAAACATTCTCATTCGTTGCACCACATTCTTTGATGGTACTTACTTAAATATATGTGAATAAATATTTAAAAGGGAAAATTACCCGAATTAGCCATCATTGGATTTTTATTACCACCTAAAGCCTAATTTTTAATTAATTACAATTTATAGCCCCGTCTTGCCTATTAATTATCCCTAATTACAATTCATGGTCTCTCTCATATATTTTCTTTTTTTCTCTATTTTCTATTACTCTCCCTTTTTTTTCCTTTTTCAATTTTTTTTCCATTTTTTTTTTCTTTCTTTTTTCACTTTTTTCTTTTTCGTTTTCTTTTTTCCATTTTTTTTTTTTGTTCTTTTTATTTTTTCTCCTTCTTTTTTTTCTTTATTTTCTATTACTCACCTTTTTAAAAAAAAATATCTCTTTCTTTTTCTCTCATCTTTTCTCCTTCTTTTTATTTTATTTTTTCTCTTATCTTTTCTCCTTCTTTTTTTTTATTTATTTTTCTTTTTTTTTCTCCTTCTTTTTTTATTTTTTCCTCTATTTTCTATTACTCTCTTTCTTTTTATTTTTTCTCCTTCTTTTTCTCTCATCTTTTTGCCTTTTTTTCTTTTTTTTTTCTTTTCATTTTCCCCCCTTCTTTTCATTTATGCATAATAGCAAATAAAAATACAAATGCGAACTATAAAATACAAATACAAATGTGAATTATAACATACAAATATAAGTGCGAACTATAAAATACAAATACAAATGCGAACTATAACATACAAATACAAGTGTGAACTATCAGTTGTATTTTTAATTATTGAAAAGGAACGATTGATTTTCTTTCTACGAATACTTATTTGTATTTATTGATACTAGTTGTAGTTATTTATACAAATAAATACAAATCAAATTTTTATGCAAATACATTTTGTATTTGTAAAATCATTTGTTTCATTTGTTTGTCATTGTATTTGTATCAAGTAATATTTATTTATTTACAAATATGAATGATAATTTTGATAGATAAATACAAAACGGTACATTTGTATCAAATGATACATTACATATTTATATATTTTAGAATCACGAAAATACAATTAATGCACTTAATTGTTTGTATACAAATACAAATGATAAATTGTACATAGTCACGACTAAATACAATATGCAATCAACTTACAAATACAAATACAAAATAATTTCTCAAAAATAAAAAGGTAATGAAGAAAATAGAATACAAATACAAGTATAATCCAAATATAATCTAAATATACAAACACGATAAAACCATAAAATAAAAATAATTCAATATAATATGCAATCAATTATAAAATATAAATACAAAATAGTTCTTTAAAATACAAGTGTGAATTATATAAATTATAAATGATGGCGAAAACTAACAAATACAAGTGCAAACTATTAAATACAAATACAAATACAAATGCAAACTATAAAATATAAATACAAGTGCGAACTTTAAAATACAAATACAGTTGTATCAATAAATACAAAAATATAAATAGCGGTGTGACTATAAATACGATAAATAATAGTGGTATTTACGTTATCATCCATGACTTGTGCTCGACTAGTCATATTTTTAAAAAAATATAAAAAATATAAAATAGAACAAAAAAATAATAAAGAAAATAAGTACAAAAAAAAAATCAAAGAAGAAAAGAAACGAAAAAAATAGAAAAAAAGAAGAAAAAAGAAAAAAAACACAAAAAATAAAAGAATATAAAAAAAGATAATGGTAGTGTCAGGCAAGAAAATATTCAGTTCAACGAGATAAGCGTGCTTGAGATTTTTCTCTTTGTAAAAATATTGAATTCCATTTTTTGCGCGACTAAATAGAGATTGTATTCATATTTTATATGAATACATACTATCTGTAAAACTGAATACAGCGGGCATAAATCGAATACAATGTCTATAAATGGTAATTATGTAAAATGTGGCTATGGAAGGTGAGTTTTATAGCAAAATGCTGCTATTTTTGAAAAAATCCCTATTTAAAACTTCTACAAATTTGCTTTTGCGCATTTTATTTTTTGGAATATGTTCCTTGAGTTGTTTGAACAAGTCTACAATCTAATATATAAAAAAACGTGTACAAAGTACTCAATTTTTTTTATTTTTTTTAAATACAAGGTGGTGCCTAATTTATGTATTGATTGTAACAAAATACATAATTTGTGTATTGGATTTTCGTCCAAGCCACCTTGAGAGATAAGAAGAATGAGCAATTCGTCCTTGTACAAATTACTCGATTTTCTTGCTCATATAATTTAGGCAAGAACTGAGAAAGAATTCTTCTTGTCTTATAATATTTGGGGGGGGTGGCAAGATCATGTTTTGATGAATTAGTGATTAAAAAACAGTTGAGTTAGTTATCAAGAAGCGGTAGAGTATGAAGATAATGAAGAAGAAGAAGTAGTAGTAGAAGAAGAAGAAGAAGAAGAAGAAGAAGAAGAAGAAGAAGAAGAAGAAGAAGAAGAAGAAGAAGAAGAAGAAGAAGAAGAAGAAGAAGAAGAAGAAGAAGAAGAAGAAGAAGAAGAAGAAGAAGAAGAAGAAGAAGAAGAAAAAAAAAGAAAAAAAAGAAGAAGATTAGAGTGAAATGAGAGAAGAAAAAAAGTGTAAATCTATATTTTTATTTTTCTGAGTAGTACATGTAGCCTATGTATATATAGAGTAGTATTCTTCTAGAAGATAACTAACTACCTTCCTAACTAACTTTTGTAACTGACTAATACTTAGCTCCTTTGTTACATCTATATTAACCTATCTCCTTAACACTCCCCCTCAGACTTGGTACTACAAATATGTTAGCAAGTCCAAGTTTGGAGATTAAGTATTAATGCTGGACTCTATTTATACTTTTGGTTAGAGCATCTGTCGGTTGATAATGTGTTGAAATGTATTCAGGCTTTATTAAGCCTTGTTGAATCTTTTCTCTAATAAAGTGACAATCTATTTTTATGTGTTTAGTCCTCTCATGATACACATGATTTGCTGACACCAAAATTGCAGCTTTACTGTCACTAAAGGCTATAACTGAATCTGAACTCCAAGATCTGATATTAGGCCAATAATCCAAGTAAGTTCAGCTACTGTGGAAGCTAGACTCCTGTACTCAGATTCAGCTGAGCTTCTAGACACAGTAGCTTGCTTCTTTGACTTCCATGAGATGAGTGACTCACCAAGCTTGATAGTGTACCCTGTGATAGATTTCCTAAAGAATGCACAAGCAGCTCAGTCTGCATCATGATGGGTTGTGAGTACATCCTTTTTGTTGCTAGACAATAGTAAACCTTGTCCTGGTTTTCTCATGATATACTTAATAATTCTAAGAGTTGCATTCATATGAGACTGTTTTGGTTTCTGTAGGAATTGGCTTAGTGTTTGTACATTATATGTTATATCTGATCTGGTTACTGTTAGATACAACAGCTTGCCTACAAGTCTTTGATAGGCACCTTGGTCAGCAAACACATCACAATCTTGATCAGTTTCCTTGATATACTGATAATACTCACTAGTGGTTAACTTTGTAGTAGTGTCCATAGGTGTAGAAGCTGGTTTGGCAGCACTAAGTCCAGTTTAAGATATGAGTTCAAGAGCATACTTTCTCTGATGCATGACAATACCTTGTTGAGATTTGGCAAACTCAATACCTAAGAAGTATCTTAGTTCACCTAGGTCCTTCATCTTGAAAGCATTGTGTAGTGTTGTCTTTGTCTTTAAGATTTGATCTAGTTAATCTCCAGTAACAAGTATATCATCAATATATACTAATACAATAACCAATCCTTCCTCTGATTTTTTGATATATAAGGAGTGATAAAACTGACTCTGTCCGAATCCACAATTGATTAAGGCTTTAAATAGTTTTGCATTCCACTGTCTGGGAGTTTGCTTTAGACCATACAAGAATTTTGAGAGTCTGCATACATGGTTATGTTTCTCCTCCTAACTCATAAATCCTTGAGGAAGCTCCATGTAGATTTCATCCTTCAAATCACCTTGTAAAAAGGCATTAAACACATCCATCTGATGGATGTGTCAGTGTCTAGCTGCCGCAATTGTAAGAATTGTTCTCAAAGTCACCATCTTAACCACAGGACTGAAAGTCTCTTGATAATTAATCCCTTCCTTTTGGCTATAACCTTTAGCAACTAGCCTTGCTTTGAATCTTTCCACCTCTCCCGTTGACTTATATTTCACCTTGTAGATCTATTTGCATCCAATTGGCTTCTTGCCTGCAGGTAAAGGAACCAATGTCCAAGTATTGTTGCTTTCAAGGACTGCAACCTCAGTTTGCATAGCTTTTATCCACCTGGGATCCTTGATAGCTTCTGCATAAGTTGTTGGTTCAACAATGTTAGAAAATGCAGACAAGTAACATTGATATTTAGATGACAATTTATCATATGATATATAGTCAGATAAGGGATAAGAAACATTGTCATTGATTGTTAATGACATAAAGTCTTTCATCCATACCGGAGGATATGATCCTCTTGCTGATTTTCTCTGCAACTCCTAAGCTTATCTAGCAGTAGTACTTCTGGTTTGTCTAGTGGTTGGAACATATGTTGTTCTTGTGGTTGCAGTTCATGTCTGATTTGTTGTAGAAGATGGCATTGCAGTGGAAAGAGATGGCTGAAGTGAGCTTATAACATCAGTAGTTGACTGTTGTTGCATAGGTGCTTGAGATATAGGCAACTCAGTATCAGTTCTCTGAGCCAGTGTCTAGTAATAGATCTTGATCTGTCATAGGGAAAATTACTTCAGGTGATTGACTAATCTGACTTTTGAATGGAAATATATCTTCCGTGAATATGACATCCCAATACACAAAAAAAGTTTTATTATTCAGATCAAGTAGAATGTATCCCTTCTTAGTTTCTGAATACCCCATATGCACAGCTTCTCTTGATCTAGGCATAAGTTGATCTGATTCATTAATAGTCTTTGCATAACACAGACAACCTAACACTCTTAAATGATCAAGGGAAGGATTCTTGTTATATAACCTTTCATAAGGTATTACATGACTAGTTATAGGTGTAGGCAATCTATTAATTAAGTAAGTAACAGCCTTGACATAGTGCCCCCAATATTTAAGAGGAATGTTAGCCTGAAACCTAATAGCTCTAGTTATTTCTAGTAGATATTTATGTTTTCTTTCGACAACTCTATTTTGCTGTGGAGTATAAGAACAAGAAGTTTGATGGTTTATACCTAAGTTAGTAAACAGTTCAACACATAAACTATTTACAAACTCAGTTCCATTAGAAGTTCTCAAGGTTTTTATGCAGGTACGAAATTGATTCTGAATGTAAGAAAGGAAATGCTTAAGCACAACAAACACATCAGACTTTAATTTGAGTAGAAAGATCCATGTCATTCTTGAGTAATCATCTACAATAGTAAGAAAATATTTATGACTCTATAGGAGCCCCAAAGGTCCATATGGACTAGATCAAAGGCCTTTTTCACTAACTGATGCTTTAGTTGAAAAAGGTAGCCTAGTTTGTTTAGCAAATGGGCAAAAACTACATGTAGTAATTTTATTTTCTGATCCTAGCCATCTATTCAGTATTTTGTAAGAAACATGGCCAAGTCTTTTATGCCATAGTTCCACATTAGTACTATTTGCAGGCATCTGGTTCTTTTAGTTTCTGGTAGTCCCTTATTCAGTAAAAAGTATAATCAATCTTTTTCTCTACCAATCTCCTTCTCCTTTCCACTTCAAAGATCTTGAACTACACAAAAGTTAGAGAAAAAGGTAGTTGAACATTGTAGTTGTTTAGTAGCTTTTGAAATTGATAAGAGATTATATTTAAATTATGGAATGTGAACCACATTTGTGAGAGAGGTATTATCAGATATATTATTGGTTCCAGTATGTGTAACTTGTGAAACATCACTATTTGGTAATACCATCTTCATAGGGTGCATAGACTCATAAATTGAATCTTGATTCAGAAGATCAATATCTGCAGTCATGTGGTTAGTATCCGCTGTGTCAATGATCCATTCTTGTGGATCATTTCTAACTAGCAGGGCACTAAAATTACCTAAAAAGTTTACAGAGTTAGATGAGGGTCCTGAAACTGAAGTATTCATGTTATGCACTGGGACTTGGTTCTGCAATATTTGACAAATTTGCTCATATTGTTCAGGTGTGAACCTTGGTGGCATGACTACAGCTCCTGTATTTTGGATGTTGTAGGCTGATTGTGATGCTTGAGTAGCATCCTGAGATTGTATTTGCAGTGGATGACAGTTCCAATTATTAGCTATAGCATTGTGTGCACTAGGACCAGTTCTTCTTTGCTTGGATCTGTGATCATACCTTTGTCTGTGACCATAGTTGTTTCTTTTCTCAATATTCCCTTTGGAATCACCATGCCTAGGATGCCCTGGTGGATATCCAGCCAACTGAAAACACTCACTCTTATAGTGTTCTTTTAGTTTGCAGTGATCGCATACTGTATTTGGATTATAGTTGGTGTTATAACCTCTTTTCCCTTTCTGATATGCACCACCTGAGTATCTAGACTTAGAGTACATGGCTACAACATCACCTATATTAGGTGCAGCACCAAGAAGACCTGTGCCATTGACAGCACAGACTTCTGACTTTCATCACTCATAATCATGGAGTATGCCATGTTAACAGTAGGTAAGGGTGTTATTAGCAATATTTGACTTCTTGCTTGAGAGTATGTGTCATTTAATCCCATTAAAAATTGGTACAATTTTTGCCTCTAGAGATACATCACAAACTCTCTTGATTTCTCACAATTGCAGGCAGGAGATGGCACCATAGAATCAAACTCATCCCACAAGTTTTTTAGCTTAGTAAAGTAGACAGAAACAGACTAAACTCCTTGAGAGATAGTAGCAATTTCTTTATGGAGATTATAGGTTCTTGAAACATCAATCTTATCAAATCTTTCTTTTAAATCTTGCCAAACAAGGTGTGCATTAGATGCATACACTACTCCACCAAGAAGATCAGAAGATACAGAATTCATTAACCATGATAGAACAATTGCATTTACTCTTTCCCACTGATTACCCAATTCAACAGAGAAACTTTCTTTCTTACAAGATCCATCAACAAGGCCAAATTTATTACTCCCTAATAATGCAATTCTAATTGCTTTACTCCAAACAACATAGTTCTCACTTCCTTTCAACTGGAATGAAATAAGAGAGTTACCAGATACATCTACAGCCGATAGATGCAGAGGATGATTGATATACAGAATTGCAGAGGAATGGGAACTGCTCTGAGTAGGAACTGCAATTAAATCCATTGCTTGAGATTCTGATAATGCCCAACAGATTCAAACGAAATGTGAATTTCTTGATATCAAGAAGAATATAGGATCACGTGAGCACTGATTTGAATCAGTGAGGATTTGATACCATGATGAATTAGTGATTAAGAAGAAGTTGAGCTAGTGATCAAGAAGCAGTAGAGTATGAAGATGATGAAGATGAAGAAGTAGAAGAAGAAGAAGTAGAAGATTAGAGTGAAATGAGAGAAGAAGAAAACTGTCAATCTATATTTTCATTTTTCTGAGTAGTACATGTAGCCTATGTATATATATAGAGTAGTATTCTTCTAGAAGATAACTTACTACCTTCCTAACTAACTTTTATAACTGACTAATACTTAGCTCCTTTGTTACATTTGTATTAACCCATCTCCTTAACATGTTTATTTAGGAGAACCTACAATAGCTTTGGCGAAAACTTTGTTTATTTAAAAATTTATTTAATATGTAAATAATTTATTAAGAACCCCAAAAAGCGATTTCTCTTGAATACAGAACCTATGCATTCAAAATCATAACACCGCGTTTGTTTACCAAGTTCTAATTTTCTCTTCATAGTCATGCCAAATCAAATGGTGAAATTTCATATGAGAAAAGAATATTAAATTCATTCAAGATGAGCCCACAAACAAGGACTAGACCACTTTTGGTGATCGATGGAACTAGTCAATTCACTTGGATCCCATGTAGTATTGAACTTCTATGTTTCAATTGGCTTAATTCTTTTTCTTTGTGTAGCTGGAAAAGTCTCTGTCCAAGGGAATTAGTTGATATGTACCATGTAGTAAACTAAAAAGAATTAGTCTCAGCTTCTTTTTTATTTCCTTGATTTGTCCTAATTATTTGACTTATTTTTATACTTAATATATTTAATTAGCATTCAACATGCACTTCCACGCTAATCATCATACAAATTATTTGATACGTATTTTAGTTAGCTAGTTTGAATTCTTTATCATTCTCTCTTTTTTTAATGAGAATCTTGGAAAATATTACTCAATTTATATGTGCTCAAGATGGTATTATTATTATCTCACCCCACCCCCACCCCCACCCCCCACCCCACCCGTAACTTTTTTTTTTTCACCTCATGTTTCTTGGTCCACGTTTGGATTAATTGATACCAATTGTGGAATGGTCTAATGCAATAGAACAAATAATTGCATGAATATATCAAATATTAATACTACCTCCATTCAAAAATGGCATTTTCTTCTTTTTCTGTAGTGTGCTTCAAAAGTAAAGATATCTTTCAAAATTAGAAAATAGTTTATTTTGCACATCCTTTTGTGCTTTAATGATAAATTTTTATAGTTACTTAGAATTACATAATATATTTAACATCATAAATATTAATTTTGTTTTTTTTATATCCACACAAATATTCTGACATATTTACTGTCACAAATTTTAATAACCTCACTATCTTTATTGAACGTCATGCCAAGTATTCAGAAGGCAAGTTAAGTCTTATGCAACTCCTAAAAAATGATCAGATAGGTAGAGTCTCATTAAACTCCTAAAAAATAATGAAATAGGTCATCAACGTTAACTATGACTTGATTGATTAAAATAAACTTTATATATAATTCAACATGTTGAACAAAGCCGGTTGTAATAGATTTAATATGTAACATACCTTTCTTCTGTTTCAGTCTACTTGATCCTTGTCGACTTGATATATCATTATGAAAATATTAATTAGGGGTATATAGTACAAAATTAATCTTATTAAAAATATTTTAAAATTTTAAATTTGACTATTATTATTTTATGTAATTTTTTGTATTAAGGATATTATGAAAAAATAATAACAGAACCCACTTAATTTATTAAAATGAACAAGTAAAAATATAAAATTAAATATTTATGTATTGTATAGAAATCAAGTAAAATGAAATAAAGTATATGTGAGGAATATTTTTCTTTGATGGGAAGAGGGAGGGTCAAAAGGCTAGTTTGACTTGTGATTGGTCAATAAATATTTGTTGGCAAAAGAAAATATTTTTTTCATTTTATTTTATTTGGTTCATATACTAAATATATATAATTGTTTTAATTTGTTCAAATTTATTAGATTAATCGAAGTTTAATTAATTTTTTTTCTTTCTACCCTTAAGTTGTATTTATTTTTATTAAGATTAAAACGTCTAAATCTGAATGTATATCTGAATAATTAAGATGTTGTTTCTAAATCTTAACATGGAATGATTAAGTGTGCATAATTTATTAATCTGTAACATAATAAAGACATAATTCAAATAATTAATTAATTAATCAAATTTTAGAAAAATATTTATTCAATAAAATGAAATCATTATTTGATTAAAAAAAATGAAACATTTATATACTTGTGATGATGGAGATAGTATATAGTGGTGGCGATGGTATAATAATAGTTGGTGTTAGTGGATAGAAATGGTGGTGATAATATTTATGATGATGGAAGTGATTGATATTGTAGTGACTGTCATGATGGCGGAATTGGTTGTGGTGATGGTGGTTGTATGTGAAATTGTTTGATGTTAGTAGTTGGAGGGTTTGATTGTGGTGATTGAAAAAAGTGTACGTAATAGTTGGAGATGGTGTTGTGGAGATAGTTGTTAGTAGGGATATAAACTATAGAGATGGTAGTGGTCTATAGTAGTGGTGGAGGTGGCACTAGCGATGACAAGGATGATGGTGAACGGAAAAATGTATGGATATTAACGATGTGTTTGTGGTAGTGCTGGTTGTGATAGTTGAGTTGGTTGGTAATAGGAATTGATCAATAATAGTTGATAGTACTAGTGGATATTAAAATAATGAAGGTGGTAGGCATGGTAGTAGCTGATAGTAATGATTGGCAGCAATATTGGTTGTCAGTGGTGGTTGATGACTGTAATAATGGTTAACAATAATATAGTGGTGACAGAGGTGGTTAGTGATGGTGACTGATGAATGTGGATAAAATAATAATGAATATTATCTCACACAAAAATATCTTTTAATGATATTAAGATTGATTTGATTTCAACCTTTCAGGTCTTAATAACTAAGACATTGAAACTTATTAAGAGCTGAAACTTTAATAAAAAGTCTTCGTCTTCTTGTCCCACGAAGATTGACAGCTTTGGCAAGTGTCAGATGCACTAGACACTATCATAGGTTAGATCAGTTAGATGAAATCATAGGTTAGATGAACATTTTAAAAACGGAAAATGGCTAAGTTTAGCCTTTTATTTTGGAAAATTAATTAAATATATTGTTCGTCATATTTTGAAATTAAATTTATTTTTATTAATATATTTTAAAGTCAAATTTATTCTTGCTGTTAAATTTTTTTCTACATATATCCTTCATTTAATAAAAAGCCCAAATCAACATTATATAACTTATTTTTTAAAAATAAAGCACACAGTAATCTAACTCACTCCACCTGACTCGATCCACAAAAAAAAAATACAAACAAATATACCCATTCTCTTTGTTTTATTAGTTAGATTTTTCGATGAGATTAAGCCACTTAATATATTAGTGCGTAACTCATGAAAAATAAATTTGTATCAATGCATACACAAACAAATATACCCTATCTTAATTTATAGATCTGCATCAGTGTATAGCTTATTAAAATTGACACTTAGTGGTCAAATGTAACAGACTAGGCCATTAGATATTGCTCTGGATGATTGAGATAGGAAGTCTCCTTATTTGCTAATCTTGACATCTCTTCATTCTTATGTCTCTATATACAATTTGGATACACACAAATTTTCATCATATTATTTGATCCATTAATTCTACAATCCAAATAATTATAGAGTTGCATACCAAATTTTGAAATCTGAACATAACTAGAATAGGAGCAAAGTTTGTACTAGACATTTTTTCTAGTTCCATTCTTCTGCACCGTCTCATTTTTACTTTTCGTTCATCATTTATAAACAACCTACCAACATTGCACGTTGAAAGAAAAGTATATTTGTTCGTTGAGAAAGTTCGACCAATAGAACTGAGTGAGGGATATATTTGTTTGTGTCTTTTTTATGGGGCGGGTTAGATTAGATTGTGTTTTATCTTTTAAAAAAGGGTATTTAACATCGATTTGAACTTTTTTTATTAAAGAAAGGTTACAAGTGAAAAGTTTCTTAACAACGAGGATAAATCTGACCTCCAAGTATGACAATAAAAATAAATTTAACTTTAAAATATGACAAAATAATATATTTATTCAATTTTTTAAAGTAGATGAATAAATCAATTTGACCCTTTTTCCTTTAAAAGTTACTTTAATTTCGAACTATCATGAAGGAAATTTCTTGACATAATATTTTGGGTAGCAGTTTCAACAAGATCACGTACACAATTCAGCCAGTGGTGGTTGAAATGCAAAAATTATCTTTTAGTTGCACTATGGGAAATAAAATTCGATATAGAGTGTACCGTAAAAATATGGCTACATGGATATAGTATTTAATCTTTGGCTGTATATTTTTATACTTCAAAAGATTGGGACTGCGGGGATAAGATCCCTCTGCCCTTATCAAAGGTCTTGAATAGGAGCTCTAGAAAAGAAAAATCATGATAAAAAGCACTTTTTACCTTTAATGAGCAAGAGCAACTGATCCAAATTACTTGATGCCTCAAAGCGCATATTAGACTATGACAATGAATGAAAAATCAAAAAACACTTGATTAATATTTTCTTAAAGAAAGTACAAATACATATTCAACAATTACAAGAAAACAAGGGGAGGATTACTCCTGCCATATATCTTCTACTACTTTTTAAGTAGAATTAGCCCAACTAGACATTGGACAAAGTTTTTTTTACTCCTGCCATGCTTTTTAAGTAGAATTTGCCCAACTAGACATTGGACAAAGTTTGTTTTTCCTCATACATATTATTAAGATAGAGAACAAGCTTATAATGGTCTTATTCAGACTCTAAAGGACACAAGATTAGTGTCCAGTTCCTCAGGTATTGGCCTTTGATTTGGGAACTTTGGAAGTAGGCTAGCAATGCGTTTGGCTGTCTCAAGGTACTTTACATACCTGCAAATAAGGACTTCTTTGCTATTAGTGCATCCTTCTTTTGTGTCACCATGACAACTACCACCACCTAGGTTCAACTCCTTCATCATTGGTGAGCCACAAAAGTTACAATTGTGATCCCTCCCTCCCATAAGAGCCTCCTTCAAAGCTCTCTTCTTGAATGTCCAAGCACCGCTCTTCCAATTGAAATGGTACAAGGGAAGGAACCTTTGTCCATAAATAGATATGAATTCTAGTGCTGCTAGAATGAACTCAAATTCTTCCTTGGACATGTAGTAGGGGAAGCTTATCCTGGTCCATCCAGGCTTCACTCCAGTATAGCCCTGTCAAGTGAAAAGTTAAATACCACGTCACCTAAAAGATATAATTACATGTTCATATTTAAAATGTAGGAACAGTAATCTAAAATAAAGCAGATTACCTGCTACAATATTTAATATATACTTCATTGTCGTATTTTATGTTCTTTTTAGTCTGCCCCAATAGAATGATACATATTTATACGTGGAAACGATTTGACTTTAAACAACTCATTTTACCCTTAATGACGCAACTATTTAGTCAGATAGATATGCTTATGGCATGTTTTAGATCACAAATTTCAGACTTTTCTTTCTTTTCTTGAATTCCATGTCCATTCAAATACCATCAAATAAATTAAAACAAAGGGAATAGTAATATAATAAAATTTCTTTTGCATTGTCAGTATATGTAAGTTAAATCGTATAAACTCACCATTTCAATTGCATCTTTGAAAGCAAGAGAGTGAGGTTCATCAACATTGAGCAACTTATGTCCATAAGGTCCTGCACAAGCACACCCTCCTCTAGCTTGAATGCCAAATAGGTCATTAAGAAGCTTAGCCACAAAAGGGCCATGAAGAGGCTTATCTCTCTTGTTCCCTGTCTCTCTCCATAAGTAAAGCTCATTGTCTTCACCATTTCCATCACTTGATGAAGAGTAAGTTGTGGTATATATGAGAAAAGAAAGAACAGCTTGTCTCTTGGCTGTTACATTTCCCAAAATCCATATGTTAGGGTTTGGAAGAAGCCTTTGTATTGCAAGTTCGATGTAGGTGTGTTCCATTCTATCAATTACTTTGTGGCTTATGAACTCTTTCACCCAAAATGCAAGAGCTGTTCTCACTTTCTGGATGATTGGTGGTGTTCCAGCATCCTCCCTTTCTTCAATATTCTCCACATAGAGTGTGTCCTGTTAGAATTATCACGAGAGCGCGGCCAAATAGATGATTAGAGAAAACTAAAGCACCCAGTGATAGAAACTTTAAGAAAAACAATTAAATATCTCAACTATAGTCAGAAGAAAATTATAATTTCTTGCCTCCAATCTTTATTTAAATATGATGTATTTGTCCTTTAAATATCCAAGTAGGTAATGAATAAGAGAGCCCTTTATTCAATTTAGAGTTTGGCTGTTGGAATTCATATCATTGTAGCACAACATTCAATCTAAGTCAAGTCAATAGTGTTGCCTGTATGAAATTCTTTGTTGACTTATTTGTTTAGTTATCAACTGTCCCAAGTGCATGACACTAATTAATGGCAGTCAAATTCATCCATCAAACTCATTGGACAAATTGAGCAACGGAACCCCTTAATAACAGATCATACGAAGTTCCATAATATTGACAGTTTGACACAAATAAAGCAAAGGTGAAAAGGACATCAATATAGGATAAGAAAGAAAAGGACAATACAATAACTTCCACAAGTCGTAAATTATTCATTAACAATATATAATTTATAAGTCCAAAATCCTTTACCTTTTCATTGTAAGGGTTGACAAAATCAACAGTACCACCCCCACAAGTAGATGGAGGTGAAGTCCTCAATCGATAGAGTGCTTTGTTCATTACAAGAATACCAGGTGTGCCTGGACCTCCAAGAAACTTGTGAGGGCTAATAAAAACAGCATCATACCCGTCTATTTCTCCTGATCGCATCTCTATTTTCGCGTATGGAGCACTACAACAAATGAAAATTAATGTACAAAATTGGTTATCTTTTTATGATGTGATATAATAAAACAATTATTTTAAGTACTGCCAGTATATTGAAGTCAAACTCAATTAGCATACCTTGCCGCAAAATCAAAGCAAGCAAAAGCTCCATTTTTGTGGAGAAGACGAGAGATGGCTCTAGTATCAGAGTAAGTCCCAGTGACATTACTACAAGCTGAGAATGAACCCAACAATGGCCTATTTGTAGTCTTATAGAACTCAAGCTGATCCCTCAAGGCTTCCATATCTACTAACCCGTTTTCATCCAATCCAATCTCCACAACCTCAGCTAAACTTTGTCTCCAAGAAAGGATGTTTGAGTGATGTTCATAAGGTCCAACAAAGACAACCCATCGCTCTTTGGTTTCATTACGAAAGCATTTAGTGAGCACTTTATCTCTAAGGATAGAAGGGACAGAAATGGCCATTACTTCTTGGAGCCTCTTAATGGCAGCAGTAGAGCCAGAACCACAAAATATAATTGCATCTTCCTCTCCTCCTCCCACGCATTTCTTCACATAA
Source organism: Capsicum pubescens (assembly GCA_030864215.1). Lineage (NCBI taxonomy): Eukaryota > Viridiplantae > Streptophyta > Magnoliopsida > Solanales > Solanaceae > Capsicum > Capsicum pubescens. The sequence goes on from CM061549.1 coordinate 253,801,456, forward strand.
GCTGCTGCCTCATGCACTAATTTGGTTGTTTGATATCCCACATGACTGTCGCTAGTGTGACTGTTGCCTGTATAAAATATATTATAGTAACATCAGTAGTTATCGCGACGTTTAATAGTCACACAAATGTCATGCATGAAAAATGTTCGAAACACATATTTCAACTTATTATGTGTGTGGTTTACGATCTGCTCCATCATTTGAAAATTTTGAAGTTTGAAAAACACGTTTGAAGATTAACTTTAGCAACTGAAAAGTCCTAGATGGGATTGGAACGCTCCAATACCAAAAGATGCCATTTCAGGGCTCGAATAAGAACCCTTTAGTTAAGGATGGAAGAGTATGTAGTAACTATTTCATCTCAACCTTTGGTGGTAATAATTAAAAGGGAAACGTACCATAGAAAGGAAGGACATTATTGATGATATAGTTTTCGATATAGTGAAGGCCTCTTCCGGAGGCCGTGTGATCAGCATAGGTAAGCCTACGTTTCCCAAATGGCGTCTCAAAATCGGCATTTTCACCAACAATTTGAGAACGCAGCCATGAAAGTTTCTTTTCAGAAGATTCACTCTTAGAAATATTACCCTTTTCTCTCACATGAAATGATTCAATCCTACTCGCCAAATCCTCATGTGTGGCAACAGAGGAACTGCTAATAGAACTTGTTTCGAGATTATTATTGTAGTGCTTAATCTTGTTATGGTCTCTTATGTTTACTCTCAATATTGGCTCCTCAAATTCCATTTTGACCAAAAGCAAGTTAAGACAATAAAATGGAGGAGAAATAAAATAAAAGGAAGAGGCTTAGAGAGGTGAGAAAATGGAAAGAAGAATATTTGTTAAGTGTGTTGAGATGAAGGGAAAGTCCGGGGTATTTATAGGTGAAATTACTGGTTGAGACTTTCGAAGATGAATTAAATAGACGGATGTTATTGATGAAAGGAACTATAGGAAAATACTCCTTCCTGTCCATTTTTTTCCCCATTCCGTGTCCCATATCTTCATTGGACCTTCACTAATTCGGATTCGTGTCGAATAGGGCTTATACGGGGATATAGCTTCCTACCAAAGACTTTTTCATACGCAAGACTTGAATCCGAGATCTCTGGTTAAGGAAGGAGCAACCTCATCCATTGTCTTGCTTGTTCAACATATGCGTTTATCATATTTTATTGCATAATATATAAACATGTTCTTTAACTTAGCTTCATCTGACATCTTTATCCTTCAAAATTGAGTATGCATAAGTAATCAATTAAATTTGTATAAAGTTGCGAGTAAAAACACGCATAACTACGTGGCAATTCTCGTGACACCATATAAACATGTATATTTACTTGTTTAACTTTATATAAATTTAATATCAATGCCTATTTACTTATTGTACACACTCAAAATTGAAGAACATAAATATGTTGAAGTTAAGTCTTAGGATACTTTTATGTATTTTGTTCTTTTATTTGTCTATTATATTAAAAATAAATATTCCATTTTATTTATTTAGTTTCAAAAATTAAGAGATAATTTACCACTTTATAAATATTTTATTCTTATAATTTACCGTTTTATAAATATTTTATTCTTATTACTAAATATATTATTTATTTCTCAATAATTAAATAACTTATTATTGATCAGGGTAATATAATAAAATTATCATTTTTATTGTTTCTCAAGAAGTTGTCCAAGTCAATGTACAAATAAAAATGGACAAAGGGTAGCTATAATTTTAAAAAATCAAAACACAATTAATTATTTGCTCTCACTTTTACCTTTCTTTACTTGGTCAATATGGAGAAAAATTAATATGATTGAAAAAGGTAATATTAAATTGAAATCAAAAACTAAATAAAGATAACTTAGTAATTATTTTAGTTGACATTCTTTTTTAAAGAATGTGTAGAAAAAGAAAAAAAATATGTCAAATAAAATGAATCGGAGAAAGTAAATATGTTTTTACTTTTATCTTCCTTTTTCAGACAAATGCATTAACTTAGTGTAGAGACTGGATTTGATGCATAATTTAACCGTTTTAAATGTTAGTACTTCCTCCATGTGCTTGATTCTTAATGAGATATCTCATTTCTTCCAATTTTATTTATGTAATATATTATTATTAATTTATTTTAAAAAGAATAATATATTTTTGAATTTATTAAAAAATTAATTTTATAATTTTTATTTTCCTTAATCAGAAGTTATTATAATAACATAATTATCATGACATATGTAATTTACGGCTGCAAATCTTAAAAGTCGACATAATTATTATGATATGTTTAAGATTATAAAGTCTAAATTTTTTAATTTTTTTTTAATATTCCATCTCATTTCAAATTATATCACATAAATTGAAATGGAGGAAGAATTATTTACTAATAAATCGAGAGTTGATGGTTATTGGCCACGACTACTATCAAAACACTTCTATAAAAATAAATATGACAAAATGACCTTCTGGACCCCTGTACTATGTCGGTTTTGTAAGTTGGACACTTCTACTTACAAGTTTATCATATGGACCTTTGAACCCATTAAAAAGCAATATTTTGCATTCTTTGACCGTTGATCTTGCCTATGTGGCATTGAAATGGTGACTAGGACAAAGAGAGAGTGTAGCCACTCGCCTGGAGGTGCGAGTGAGGGTCAATTTTTGGTCAATTTTACATTAAAATAGTTAAAAGAAAAATATTAAAATTAGAAAAAAAATAAAAAAGGATCTTTTTCTTCCTCCATCTTTTTAAATTTAAAAATATTTTTAAAAATTTAAAAATATTTTTAAAAATATAAAAATAATTTAATTTTTTTTAAAAAAAATTAAAAATAATTTAAAAATATTTTTAAAAATTTAAATTTTCTTACCCTCCCCACCCCAGCCCAGCCCATCCCCACCTCACACCCCACCCAGCCCTGTCCCACCCCACCCCAGCCCGTCCCGTCCCCAACACCCGTCCAGCCCTTCCCCACCCCAGCCCGTCCCCACCCCCCACACCTCACCAGCCCCGTCCAGCCCCTCCTCACCCTACCCCCAGCCCCCACACCCCACCCCAACACTCTTCCAGACTCCCCCATCACCACCACCACTTTCACTTTTTATTTTTTATTTTAATTTTCCCTCAATTAAATTCTTTTCATTTTTTTTTGAATAAAAATTTAAATTTGAAATCTTTTTTTTTTTTTGGATTAAAATTTAAATTTGAATTGAAAGTGAGTGATAGTGAATATTGAAAAAAATTAGTGAATTTCACTTGAAAAAAATTAAAATTTTCGTGAATTTTTTAAAGATATTCAAATTTAAAAATCGAAAAATTATTATGTTTGTATATATGAATTTATAGTTAAAAATTTAAATTAGTTGGAGAAGAATTTTAATTATTTGGAATGAATTTGATGTTTAATTTGTGAGCAAAAATAAAAACATGATTATTTAAATTTTTCTACAATTATAATTTTTTCTTATTTAATTAAATTAATTTTAGTATTTAATTTGTTATTTAGCATTTTAAAAATGACTTGAAATTTAATGTAATACTTTTTTTATTTTTTTTATTTTTTTATTTTTTTATTTTTTTATTTTTTTATTTTTTTATTTTTTTTAATGACGTGACAGATGAGGCAGACGTGACAACTGACGTGGGGAGAGTGTGTTACACTCATCAAAAAAGGTTTTAAAATGTTGTTTTTTAGTAGGTTTAGAAGTTCAGATGACAAACACGTAAGTAAAAGTATCAAACTTATAAAATCGTACAAAGGTCCAAAAGGTCATTTTGCAAATAAATATCTCACGTGAAGAAGTATGCATCTATGCTGGGTATTCTTCTTTTGTGCGATCCAACGGCTTATGTGTGATCTGTTACGCTTTTTGTTTGCACAACTAGAGGCATTAACCGTGACTTGATCGTTTCCACCATACATGAATGGTACTCCTTCTGTTCCACAATAAGTTAATTGTTGAATTTTGACTCACATGTTAAGAAAAAAAAAAGCAAAAACATAAATTTATCATGTTTTTTTATTTTTACCCTCTTCAAAAAGCAAAGACACATGATACATCACTCCCAATGCATATTTAATGGAGGATAAATTTGAAAAAAAATTCCAACATTTACCTTGAATTACTGAATCATTCACTTATTTTGAAACACTAAAATTGCTCCAACAATTCACTTATCGTGAAACGAAGGGAGTACTATGATTGTCTGATAATACTTGTCAAGTTGCTTTCTAGGACTCACATGATGTGAAATTTAATTTGACCAATTTTAAATGCTCTTTCATCATTTGAATTTTAGAAGGAAAAGTCATCGTTTTCACCTCAAATTATTCACGAAAAATCTAGGTCACACCTAAACTATCATAGTGATCTATTACACACCTAAACAATAAAAAAGTAAAATTATTATCTCCTTAGAAGGTGATGTGGCAGAGAAGTGTATTCACCTTCCTAAGATACGTGAGAGAAAGCAAAAAAACCTTAAAATGACAGCTTCCATACACGTGTCACTATTTCATTTGTCATTATATCATTAGTTACTCCTAATATTCTTCTTAATAGATACAATTAAATTGATTATTTTTTCAATTGAAGGAATATTAATAAGAATATTTTTTTTATTTTTCAGCTGAAAAAATATTAATAAAATTAAATTTTCTTATTTATTCATTTTAATATGTGGGTCCCGTCTTCTTCAATTGCTTCTTCTTCACCAAAATCACCATTAAAACACCATCATTGACACCATAATCATCAAACTCAAATCTTTACCACAATAATTTTAAGAATCCACCATAAATTTTATCGGAATCACAATACAACCCTCACTATTTCATTTGTCATTATATCATTAAGTACTCCTAATATTCTTCTTAATATATACAATTAGATTAATTATTTTTTCAATTGAAAAAATGTTAATAAATTTTTTTATTTTTATTTTTTCAACTGAAAAAATATTAATAAAATTAAATTTTCTTATTTATTCATTTTAATATGTGGGTCCCGCCTTCTTCAATTGCTTCTTCTTCACCAAAATCACCATTAAAACACCATCATTGACACTATCATTATCAAACTCAAATCTTCACCACAATAATTTTAAGAATCCACCATAAATTTCATTTTCAGAATCACAATACAACCATTAGTATAACAAAAATCACAAACAACCACCATAAAATTCAACATCTACTTTGTCAATATCACCATTCTTTAACTGTTTCTTCACTTTGTTGTGAAGAATTGGATATAGTTGGAGGTAGTATTTTGTTGTTGCTACTTCTAACACAACAATCCATTTTTATTAGCAAAGAAAAAAACGAACAGTTACTTTATTGTGTGATGACGGTTATGGCGGTGGCGATGGTGATGGACGACGGCGGTGACAACTGGGGAAGAAATTGAGAAATGGAGAAGACTGAGTCAATGAAGTGACTGAGTCAATGAAGTGATTCAAAGAAACAATGGTGATTTTTATTGTGATATTGTGATTTCGATGACAATTTTAGTAATGGATGTTGAATTTTATGGTGGTTGTTTGTAATTTTTATGATACTAATGGTTGTATTGTGATTCCGATAATGAAATTTATGGTGGATTCTTAAAATTATTGTGGTGAAGATTTGAGTTTGATGATGATGGTGTTAATGGTGGTGTTTTAATGGTGCTTTTTGTGAAGAAGAAGCAATGGGTGACGTGAACTTTTTTTAAAAAAAATTGACATAATAACTGATGTGGTAATGACATGGCGATGATGTGGCGCGAGTGTAAATCACTCTCCATCATGTGACTGGTTCTTACGTTTTGGGGTGGAAATAGTTTCACTTTTTTATAGTTTAGGTGTCTAATAGGACACTATGATAGTTTAGATGTGACTTAGACTTTTCGTGTATAGTTTAAGGTGGAAATGATGACTTTTCCCGAATTTTAGATGAACATATAGTACTCCATGTTCCTTTCATGCATGTCTTTAAGTATCCAAATTTTAATTTTAAAATAAAGTAATATAATTCTATATATTATAAACTCCGTATAGGATATTTATCTAATCATCTAATTCACTTTTTTATGGTTAATGCGATAAAAAATTTCAGATCAAATTAGACATGAAGTTAATTATCTTTAGTGGTTTTGCTTAAAAATATTTTTTGTGCTTTGATTATTTTATTATAATAAGATGTTTATCTCTGAAGACGGAAGAAAAAGTTAAGAGGCTTCTTATGGAAAAAAATTTATTCGCATTTGGTGTATACATTAAGTCAATACATGCATGATATGTGTTTGAATTTAGAGTTTATGTTATTTAATCATGATTAACTAACATGTATTTTACCTGTATTTTATTTTATTTAATCACTTAACCATAGTATATTACATTAATTTGTTGTGTACATTGAATGCGAATAAATTTTACGGGCTTGTTATTATATTTTATTACTATAATTTCTAGATATTTTCAAAGATTTCATGCGACAAAAATAAAAAATAAGAAGCTAGTATATTATAATTTTAAAGAGTACTTCAATAAATTTTAAGAATTTTTGTTTTATTAATAAAGTATGGAGCTGAGGATCTTTCGAAAATAATCTTTCTCTGCCTGTAGGAGATAGTGATAAGATTTTTATACACTCTACTCTCCAATCCTTCAGATCTTACTTATGAAATTTCACGGAGTATGTTGTTGTTTCGGAAATATCCATCATGTTCCTTCCTGCAGGAACCATGATGAGAGTAATTTTTTGCACATAATACAGTACAATGGCAATACTAAATTTTACTATAAAAATTTATTCTATTGACGTAGGAGAAGTCAACAAAAATATGTCTATGCAATAACTAAAAGCGATCGTTTTGTCAATAGCTGCAGCATGCAATAAAGGAACGATAATTTCCGACGAGTGGAGTTGTTGGGCAGATAAATATCCCTCACTTCTAATTTTAAGTTTGTGAATTTGAATCACTACAGACGTAAAAAAGTGGGAATTTCTTGGAAAAGAATAAAAAGAAAAAAAGAAAAAAAGTGATAATTTTCAGACTTAATATAATCAATTGGAACAAAATTTTATTATGTGTTTTTATGCGCTATTTATAATTATTAAGAATCGGTCTTGGAGCTATCTCGGATCAGATAATATTTTTTATTTTAATAAAGTTAAGATTTAAACAGTCAGAATTGTACAAAAGTGGTACGTACAATTTTTTTCTTCTATTAATTGAAATGATAAATTATTATAGTTTAAAATGTAAACTAAAAATTTAAACTTAGTTTCAATCTTACAAAACAAAATCTATGATAGATGCATTGGTATTCATTTCTTGGATTTAGATACAGTGGGTAGAGCTGAGGTAGAGATACATCGAAAAAGTATAAAGGAAAGGTCATTAGACAGATCATGACATAGATTTAGTTTACTGAGGACGTGACCTAATTAGATAGGAGCGTATATATTAAGATCGCGTATTAGAATAGAAAATTAGTAGGTAATAAAAATTGTGAAGTGTTATCTTGTTTCTCAACACGATAAGTCTTTGTGGTAGCATGGACCATCATTTATGTCGTAGTATTAGTCTTTATTCATGTTAATTCTTGCTTTTGATATCTGTTATCATTGTCATTTATTATGTTTTGGTTATCGTCTTGTTGTTATTATTGTTCGTTTAATCTCCTGAATATTTTGTAATTGTTTCCTTATTAATTATTCTGTTTTATGCACTATCATTTTTCCTTTCACGGTAGCTACTTTAATTTGTTGCATTCAATCCGAGGATCTTTTAGAAACTGTTTCTCTATTTATTTGAAGTAGGCATAAGATCTACGTAAACTTTATCCTCTCCAGACTTCATTGATGAGATTTCTCAAGGATTGTTGTTTTTGTTTCTAAGTTGTTGTCTTTTGACTTATTTTATTCATATACATGGCGTGTTCAAGATTAAATTAACTAGCTTATTTTATTTAATGCTTGACGAAGCTATTTCCATTATTTTCACTCATCGATATTATCCAAAACCTTATATTTTCCATTATTCATGCATCTAATTTTCTTCACTATTACTCAGAATTTACTTGGTCATCACGATTATCGGAGTTGATTATGACTTTAGATGACTTGAGAATTGAGATAATGAAATGAGTGTAACTTAAATAAAACTTCTCAATGGAGAATTTGTTTTAGATATTCTTCTTGAAAATAGAATTATTTGATTGGTTGTTATTTATAATAACATCTGTACTTAAGATTTTTGTGATCAGAGATTGATCAAGGATTTAAAGTTAATGATTTTCTATAATAATTTCAGATTAATTTATACTAATAGAATTGTTTTTACAATTGAATATTTATAAACTTTAATGAATTTTTTAGTACATCAATACAACACGAGCAAAAATTATGGGATTTTACGAAATCCGCTATTATTTTGGAGGAGGAATTTTTCCAAAAGTAATGTCTTGTATAAGAACTACTTTTTGTGATGAAAAGATATATGATAAAATACAAAAATTAGATTTTCTTTGGCGATCACACAAAGATAAAAATCAAGAACCAAGTATGTTATGTAGTATATGAATAAATGTTGAAGGCCTTTTAAAATTTCGATGAATTTACTGTTACGCGCTTTGAACAAGGTACATTATTCCTTGATTTAATTTGTTTGAACAAGTCTTACAATATATAAAAAAGATCATATGTACAAATTACTATTCTTGCTCATAATGTGTACAAATACTATTCTTCCTCATATAATCTTGTCTTACTATACATGGAGAAAAGAAACCAATTATACTACTGGCAATTGACAATCAAATTCACAAAGTTAGTAGTTAATTCCGTTTTCATAAAATATCATTCAAACAATGAGTTAAGTATATATTTCATATGTGAAAATAGTACTTTATAAGTTGGCCAAGTCATCACACACCTTGTATGGTGTGTGTATCATATATCTTAACTGCATGTATCTAATTTAACAGTATGACCGGAGATATAAGGTTGTTTACGGGTTCAATAAAATTCAGTAGTTTAATTTGACTAAGATGATCTTATATTTGTATTTGAGAATTTATCTAATATGTATAAATAATTATTCAAGATCCAATAAATTAGGTTTTCTAAAATTATCAATTCAATATCCTAACACCATCTCTATTTAACAAGTTCTAATTTTCTCTACGTAATCTTGCCAAATCAAATAGTTCAATTGCCATTTGAGAAAAGAATGTTAGTTCATTCCCAAGAAACTCATAAACGAATGAGTTTATGAGATGAGCCAACAAACATGGACTAAACAACTTTGGTGATCAAAGAAATAGTAGTTAACAATAACGACATACATATCGAAATTTCGTAAGTAAAATCCAGAGAAAATAGAGTAAATGTAGACCTAATAATCACTATATCGTAAAGATAGAAAGGTGGTTTTTAAAGGAAGGAATTAGTCAGTGTTTTAAGTTTTATATTTCAATTTGCTTAATTCCTATATTTGTCTTATTTTTAGACTTAGTATATTTAATTAGCATTCAACATGTACGTCCACTCGACTTATCACTCATATTGAGCATTAATTATTTGGTATGTCTTCTAATCAGATTGAATTCTTCTATCGTTCTTTTCTTTCTTTTGGATTGAGACTCTTGGAAAATACCTATGACCTTAAATTATTATTTTTCCATCCGGCATTCGCTATTTATAATAGAGTACGACCAATCTAGATTCTCGCCGCTTAAGGCTTATTCGAGGGAAGCGCTCCCTATCAAAGATTTTTTCCGTACCCGGGACTTGATTTGAGACTTTTGATTAAGGCTGCATTTGTTTTTTTTAAGATTCAGAGGTCTGAATCTGAATACACATCTGAATGATTAAGATGTTTCTAGATCTGAAAACTGAATGATACTGTTTATTTTTCAACATTTGAATGTGCAAAAAAAAATTATTTGTGTATATAATAAAATAAAAAATACAATTCAAATAAAAAACTAATTATATATCAGAAAAGTATGTAATATAATACAACAAAATTACTACTTGATTGAAAAAAAATATGTATGTTTGTTAGTGATAGTGGAGATGGTTTATAATGGTGGTTGCAGTGACAATGATTGATGTTAGTTATTAGTAATGTTGGTGGTGATAGGTTTGATGGTTGGTATTGTAGTGACTGTTATGATGGTGACGGTTGATAGTGGTGGTGGTGGTGGTTCTGATGTGACGTTGCTTGATGTTAGTAGTTGGAGGTGTTGATTGTGATGACTGAAAAATGAATGCATGATGGTTTGACAATGTGTTGGTGCTAGTTGGAGATGTTGTTAGTTGTGATGGTAGAGATGGTTGTTAGTAGAGATAAATTGTAGCGATAGTAGTGGTTGAAGTGGTGGTAGAGGTGGCGTTACTAGTGACAATGGTGGTGGCGGCCAAAGAATGTGCGAAGGTTGTGATCTATTAATGGTAGTTAGCGGTGGTGCTAGTTGTGATAGATGAGTTTGTCGATAGTAGGGATTGACCGATAGTGGTTGATAATGATGGTGCTATTGACGGTGGTGGTGGCAGTGAATATAATTAGAATAATAGAGGTAGTAGATGTGGTAGCGGTTGACAATAGTGGTTGGTAGCGGTATTTGTTGTCGATGGTGGTTGTGATGGTGGAGGTAGTGGGTGGTGGTTGACAATGATGGCCGTGGCAGAGGTGGTTAGTGGTGGTGATGGATGATTATGAATAGAGTGACGGTGAATATTATCGAACACTAGAATACCTCTTGAGACCTATTAGTACTCGATTGTAGATCTGAATGATTAAGACTTATTAAGAGCTAAAATCTTAATAAAAAATAAATGCACTTAATGGTCTGGCCTCCATTAAGTCCAAACAAATGAGCCCTAAGAAAGAAACAACCTCATCCGCTCCACCACATCTTTGGTGGCATGACCTTAATTAATTATTTAATTTATGGCGAAGGATCATATTTTTCTTAATCCCCAGTCCCACCCCTCCCCAGTACCCCCTTCCCCCGAACTCTTTTACACATTGCTACTTCTGTTAGTTCTCACTTCTCATCTTGATTCATATCAACAACAGAATGGTCTAATGCAATACTTCAACTTGATTGGAAAATAAGTTATTTCAGGATTACTTTTTCCACCCTCAAGGTGAGATAAAAATAAAACTACAATTTTCAAATAATTAAGTCAGGATGAGTTATCTCATTCTTTTTATCCCAACCAAATATGAGATAAGCTCATTCTAAGATTAATCTCGAGATTAATTATTTTTTACCTCTTCTACCAACCGAGCCCTAAGGGTAATGTGGAAATAAACAATTGCTTATGTCTTGACTAGTAAAATTCACCTCTACTTAATATTTTCTTAATGACAAGTCAACATAAGTCAATTAGAATGAAACTTATAAAGTATTTATTTAGGAAATGTATTTCCTTAAGAAACGGAGAGGGTCAAAAAGTTTGAAAATGTTGATTGGTCGATACTTAAAGTAATATATACTATATATTTAGTATATATTTGTTGGTCAATATATATACAATTACCCACTAAAAGAAACATATTTTCCTACTTTCAACATCTTATTTCTTCTTATCATAAAAAGAAAATAGTCTTGGTCTTCTTATCCCACGAAGAATGAGCACTTTGTCAATAATTCTGTTAAAACAAAAAAAAAAGAAATAAAAGAACAATTCAATCGAAATCAAACTAAACCGAACATGCTGAAATCAAATAAAATTTTATCGAAAAATCAAATCAGATGGATCAAACTTAATTTGATTTGATTGCAGTAAGGTACTTTTTAAAAAAAAAATAAAAAAAAAATTGAATACCGCGAACACCAAATGAAAATTCCAATAATTATATCATGTCTCTAGTTTCAAAATTTACATAGAAAAAAAAAGTTACAAAGAGAGAAAAAAAAACATAATATGACAATTAAAAATATGTTATCATTAATAAAAGTAAAATTTAAAAATATTATGCGACGGATTAGAAAACCATCATATATTCATCAAACCTCGATATCACGCTTAATCAACCATGATGTGCCAAATAATCATGAATGTCATCTTATTTATCTTATGCTTATGTTGAGCTCACCTCAACATGTCGTCGTGTAATATTTTTCCACGTGAATTTTTCAAAATAATAGTTGTACAACTCTCTAATTTGACATCATTTATCTGTCATATTTATGATTTACTATATACGACGATATATATTCAATTTATTATCACAGTCATGTATTTACCATGATATTCAAACGATAATATGTGATAATATAGATTTAATTTATTGTCACCATTATGTATCTACCATGACACTCAAACGATAATATATATTCAATTTATTGTCATCATCATGTATCTAACATGGCATTCAAACAATAATATAGGATATATTATATAGTCTAAATCCAAACCGGACAAACAAAAGTCTAAAGAAATTGAATCTTACTGAATCTAATTAAATTTGGTTTTGATATAGTATTTTTAAGAAATCGAATATCGAAAATATCACACTGAAATATGTAAAAATCGTATGGAACCAACCTATGAACCCCTCTCTATATATTTAACAAGATCTTATAATATATTTAAATGATTCACCAAATTAAAATGAGTGTAAATTATTTTTGGCTTCTGAACAATATATTCACCGAAGATCTATTGAAAAACAGTTTTTCTATCTTTACAAGGTAAGAATAAAACTATATACACTCTATTTTTTTCAAACTTTATTAGAGAAATTGCACTAAGCATATTATTATTATTATTGTTGCTAGAAAAAAAGGGAAACAATAACAGGATGGGAAAGATAAATAAGGATAACTGGTTCCTTTCCTTTCCCATAAATAAGGATAACTGGTTCCTTTCCTTTCCCAGTCAACAACGTTGTTTCTTTTCTTGGAGACGTGTGGGGGCAAGGTTTTGTCTGAATTCTCTGTATTACAGTACAACAACTTGTTAGTCAATGCAGACTTATGTAGAAAATATTTTTGAGTAGTTCTAGTTGCATTTAAATTAGTCAATGCTGATTTCCTTAGAAAACATTTTTAAGTATTTCTAGTACATTTAAATTAATCCAAGTATATAACTCAACAATTTTGTACAAAATTTATCAATTATAGGAGTAGTACAATATGTTAGCAATGTTGACTTCACTTTGGTTCTGTTTAACCCTATAAAGCTCAACTAATTTGGGCAAGTAGGTGGGGATTTATTTCCAACGGAGCACAAAGCCCAGTGGTTAATTTGTTCTTGTTAAGTTCACTCTTAACATAAAGAACCGTTGTATACTTATTAAAACAAAAGTTTGTAGAATGATCATCAAATTTCATCACGCACTAAGCACTTTGTTTCATCATAGATTTCAAATACTCTTTATTTTGTTTGAAATTTATGGAGTTGGGATTAACGCTGAAATTGTATTTAGTTATACTTTTTGCAAAGAGTATTTAAAATAATTTTAATACTTGATTGTACTTTTTACAACTACAAAAGTGAAAGTTGGGGCTTTGAACTAAAAGTGACAAAAGAGTTTGAAAATGAGGCGTAGGTGACGCAAGTCTTAATAATTGAGTGTATGTGACAATTATTTTATTATGGATTAAGAATGTTGGGTAAGTTTGACAATAACCCACAAGTTTTTAAATTTATACTTTGATCCAAATATTTACCTAATATAACAGGAAACGGGGGGGGGGGGGGGGGGGAAGACGTGTTTCTCTCTCTTCTCATCCATTGTTGTTTTCTCTCTCTGAGCGATTTCTGTTGTTCATTATTGCTGCTGCTTTATTCATCATCTTCTGCTTCATTATCATCATCTTCTACTTCATTATCATCTTCATCTTCTTCTTGTTGACCATTGTTGTTGTTGTTGTTACCACTACTGCTGCTATTTGACCAATTTCTTAGGTCAAATTTTATTTCATTCATCACTTTCCACTTTGACATTACTTCATAGGAGACTTTGGTAAGTCAAATTATGTTTTTAGTTGAATTTGTCATCTGGGTAACTGCTATTATGTTGTTTTTTCAACAATAGATAGCACGCATCTATTTAAATAGATTAATCATCCGTTGCGACAGATGATCCATCTGTTGCAATGGAAGACTCATATGCTGGATTATTTTTATGGTTCTATAGTGTCGTAATATGAATCGAATAGATGGGTCATCTGTTGCAACATATGACCCATCTGTTGCAATATACTAGTTATATATTGCAATGGGGTAAATATCTATTGCAACAAACAAAACCTGAACTCAATTCCAATAGAGTATCGTCTGTTGCAACAGGGTAAATATCTGTTGCACCAAATTAGTAACCTATTGCAACAGAACCTGAGCTCGATTCGAACAAATGTGTCGTCTGTTGCAACAGGTAAGTCATTTATCATAACAGGTTAATTATCTGTTGCAACATGTCACTCATCTGTTGGAATCAACTTCAAAGGTTCTTTAGTACTGTAACATCTATCCCAACCGGTTCTTCATCTATTGTAACAGATGTATAGTCTGTTGCAACATATGATTCATCTATTACAACAGATAACTCATCTGTTGAAATCAGCTTCAGGAGCGTAACATGAATACCAACAGGTAAGTAATCTGTTGCGACTAATCACTTACCTGTTGCAACTTATTTTTCACCTGTTTCAACAGATTACATATCTGTTGGGATTTATGTTACGACACTATGAAATCACTATTAATTTTTTTAACAAATGACTTTATTTAGGTACTACTAATAGAGTGATCAATAACAATAGGGGTGGATTGTCATGGTCAATGGATCGAGAAGAGCAATCGATATGTATGGCGTTGGTAGGAGGGTGAAATGCTAGAGATGATAGATATGACAATCCAAAGTGATGTCACATATGATGATTTTGTGAACTTAATCATTAGCTATTGTAGACTGAAAACTCGTCATCAGCTACATGCACAGCTCCTTTGAAAATCAGAGGGTACTACCTTTTATGATAAAAGTACAATCATGACCTTGGATATTTTTTGAGTATTTTGAAGACCACCTAAAAGGGTGCACAAGCCCCAGTGTGAAGAAGGCCCAAACCCGCCCCTAAATTGCACTCAATGGGCGGTTTAGAGCCCATTAATGAAAGGACCCTTTAGTCTTTTGTCTCTTATTTTGTAATGTAATATAAATAGAATATTATAGGATTTCTAGTTCTTTAGTTGATTATTATTATTGCAAGAACACTTCTCTTAGAGTGAGAGAGAGTCCAACCGAAACTAGGGCATTGCACAAGTGTGGAATCATTTGTGTGTTGCATTTTGCTTGATACGTTGGTGCTTAGGTGGTGGACGCCTCTCTTGTGTCAATTGTAAGAGATATATGATAGTTGTGTGTAGTGTTAAGGGTCTAAGAGTGGAATAATCTCTTGGGTTCTTAAGATTATACCATCCATTTGTCTATCTTTCTATCTTTATTTTATTGTAACCGTTGGTAGTATCTTGTATTGTAACCCGTATTGTTCTTATTGTTATAATGTTGTTGTTATTCATCCTATTGTTGTTAATACAGTTTGGGATTATTGGCTGCCAATAGGTGTTAGACAACTTATTCTCTTGTGTTCTTGTGTTGTTCTTGAATCCGAGTGTGGTCATCAAAGAGGTCCCCTATTTCTTGACTAGTGGACTGTTTTGGTGTATGGTTTTGGTGTCTTCCTTGGTTATTATTGTATCATTTGGTATTAGAGCATAGTTTGATCTTGTTCCCACAAGATCAATCTTGGTCTCGTAAACTCGAAAATAAAAAAAATATTGAAAAACTAAAAATTCCAAAAAAAGTGCAATCTGTCCATTTTTGTTCTTGGCCGAGAAATTATTGTTCTTGTTGTTGTAGTCTTGGACAAATTGTGTTGTCTAGATCTATTAATCTTTTTCTTGATTAGGATGTTTCTAGTGTCGGTTTCTTTCTTATCAACACTAGAAGTGTCTAGATCTAAAGTTTGAGCTTAAAACATTGACATTGTTGTTGTGAACTTGAAAGTGGTCGTGTGTTGTGGATTTGGTTGAAACGTTGGGTGTGTTGTTGGTGTTCTTGAAAAATTGTTTTAGTGTTCTTGTTGTTCTTCATCCACTCCCATATCTTGACCAACTTAAAGCACCTAATAGATCAAAAAAGGTGTAAGACAAAAGTTGTAAAGCTTGTTGGTGAAAGAACTTGAACCCACCACTTCTTAGACTTGATATCAACTTTTCAACCACTTATCTTGTTCAAGGAGCCTTGTTTTGTGGAATTAGTATAAGTCAAATCTCACCTTTTTTAGTTGAATTTGAAGAGTTTCAAGACTTGTGTTTTCCCTCCAATACTAATTGTCTTCCATTCTAAGATTGTATAAGGACTAAACTTCAAGTTGTGACTAAAAATTTATGTAGGACCACGACCAATTGCATGCTGCCACATTACCTTTGCTACTGTTCATGTCAATATTAAGCTAAAAAATTGGATCTTCTAGTTTCTAATTATTGATTCTTGGTTTCAATTAGTTGATCCTAGAACTAATTAACAAACTAGAAACTCCTACTAGGTTGTCAATTAGTCCTTTGAATTCATTGTTCGTGTCTATGTTTCTTTTGTGCTTTTATCGCTTTTAAATCATAGTACTTCTTGGTTTAAGTTCGTACATTAATTCCTTGAGTCGTCAAACAAAGAATCCATTTCGACTAAGGAGTAGACTTACTCTTCAACTCACAACGAGTTACAAGCCGACTTGCAAACATTTGTGAAATCAAGTGTGAGGCTACAAAGTGTGTGTGAGTGTAGTGAGGTTGTTTTGAAGTAATGTCTGTTTTGTTTTGTAGGATTTATGTTGTATTGTTGTGTGTGACGTTCTGGACTAATTGGGTATTTTGTTGGATCGTAACTTGAAGGGTTATTTTCGGTACAACCACAATGAAACCCGAGGCTTCAAGTACTCAAACAATGGACAATAATGACATCAATCTCATTTTGGCTCACCTTAAAACGATGTCCCGAGATGTGGCTATGTTGAATGTGGGTCTTGAGAAATTAGATACGGATGTGGCATTAATGAGTGGGAGATTAGAACGTGCGGAAAGACAAAGGAGTCAACCTTCCACCTCTCAAAACAATTCCCCAACTAATACTCCCGATACCTTACACCAAATGCTTTATCCACCAATTGCCACAAATCCAACCAATCTTTACTCCCGAAGCCGAGAACAAGATAGACCAAACCATCCCCCACTCCACCAAATCCAACAAGAAGGGCTTGGAACCCAAATATCACCACCAAACCCGAACCCTCTCATCCAAACTCCACTTGACCAAAGACCTCACTATCCAAATCCAATCCCGCCAATACAAGCTCCACTTAACCCAAATAGACCCATCCATGTTGAGGGCTATGGTAAGGGAGGACAACATGATGGTTATGGGTCATACGATGATATTTAATTGAGAGAAGAAATAATAAGGGGTAGACATGGGAAGTTAGGCCGAGAGGTGAGAGATAGAAACCCAAACCGAGATGTAGGTCTCAATTCTATCAAAGTAAGCCTTCCCATTTTCAAAAGTGAGAGTGATCCCGAAGCCTACCTTGTATGGGAGTCGTCTTGTAACAAGATCTTCATAATTAATGATTTCACCGAAGAAAATAAAAGTTTATATACTGTAGCTCACTTCAAAGTGTATGCTAATACATGTTGGGAGTATGTTAAACGATTTGGGAATGAGATGATTGAGGGATAACCTCCTTCTTGGTTTCGGTTGAAGGACCTTATGCGGCAAAGATACTTGCCCGAGACTTATAGAAATGATATCCTTGCCAAGTTGTACAATTTGAGGCAAGAAAGCAAGAGTGTCATCGCTTACTATGATGAATTTCAACAATTGATTTTGA
This sequence comes from Capsicum pubescens, assembly GCA_030864215.1. Lineage (NCBI taxonomy): Eukaryota > Viridiplantae > Streptophyta > Magnoliopsida > Solanales > Solanaceae > Capsicum > Capsicum pubescens. The sequence goes on from CM061549.1 coordinate 253,819,344, forward strand.
AACTAGACCACTGGGAAGTACAAGTGAGTCATGACATCGTGCGCTTTAAATTCGTATTGAAAAAGGACATCTCTACTTGCATGAAACTTCATAAGTTTGACACCATTGATGGTATCTTCCAAGCGGCATTGGAGAGTGAAAGGGAGCTCAAAAAGAGCTCATTCATGGCTGTCCAAATCGAGAGCACCAAGTTTTCCCCAAAACAACCCACTAGGTATGAAGGTAAACCAATTTCCACTTTCAATTCCAAGGGATTTCAATGCTTCAAATGCCAAGGGTGGGGGCACAAGGCTAGTGAGTGCCCAAACCGGAGGAACGTGATCCTAAGGGAGGGAAAATTGTACTATCTTGGGGAAAAATAGTAATTGAATCAGCTAAGGTTGATGGAAATCCTCAAGATAAAGAGCAAGAAGAGGTTGAAATGCAAGGTGATGAAGATAGAGAAGATGTGTAGTCGTGCGAAGGAGACTGTGAAATGCCTTTGTAAAAGAGGTGAGGTCATGAATTTGTGGGCAAATTCCTCTCAAGATGGAGAGGATGATACGAGTATGATCATGACCTTGGACACTTTTTGAGTATTTTTAAGATCACCTAAAAGGGTGCACAAGCCCAAGTGTGAAGAAGGTACAAACCCGCCCCTAAAGTGCACTCAATGGGCGGTTTGGAGCCCTTTAATGAAAAGGCCCTTTAGTATTTTGTCTCTTATTTTGTAATGTAATTTAAATAGAACATTATAGGATTTCTAGTTCTGTAGTTGATTATTATTATTATTGAAAGAACACTTCTCCTAGAGTGAGAGAGAGTCCAACAGAAACTAGGGCATTGCATAATGGTGGAATTATTTATGTTTTACATTTTGCTTAATACGTTGGTGCTTGGGTGGTGGATGCCTCTTTTATGTCAATTATAAGATATAGGTGATAGTTGTGTGTAGTGTTAAGGGTACAAAAGTGGAATAAGCTTTTGGGTTCTTAAGATTATGCCATCTATTTGTCTATCTTTCTATCTTTATTTTGTTGTAACCATTGGTAGTGTCTTGTGTTGTAACCCGTATTGTTCTTATTGTTGTAATGTTGTTGTTCTTCATCCTATTTTTGTTAATATAGTTTGGATTGTTGGCTACCAATAGGTATTAAACACTTTATTCTCTTGTGTTCTTGTCGTTATTCTTGAATCCGAGTATGGTCATCAAAGAGGTCCCCAGTTTCTTGACTAGTGGACTGTTTTGGTGTGTGGTTTTGGTTTCTTCCTTGGTTATTCTAGTATCATTTCAGGATAACCGATCAGGTTCGGTTGCATGCTTATCCTAGTGATTCATCTAGGCCGGTGTTAAGGGTGTACGCGGTTGAAGAGATGAGAGAGAATGAAAACCAAAATGTAGAAGAAGAACAATAACAAGACATCTTTGATGATACATTGGATGATCTAGACATGAATATTCTAGATGATGATTAAACACCTACTCCTGTTGATGCGACCAATACGGTGGGCAGTTCTTCTCAATCGACACAGTCTGGCAATCGTCAAGATGACGAGACCAACTTTTACAAGGGAATGTCATTCAAGGACAAGAAAGAACTATCTACTACTTTGTTTACTTCGTTCTTGAAAAAGGATTTCAGATTAATGAAGGTGATTAATTCGAGCAAAGTCTTTTGCTATAAATGTGCTAATCTGAACTGGAAGTGGTGGTTGAGAGCAGTGAAGTACTTAAGTTCTGACATATTCGTCATTCATAAACATAAAAATTATCACACATGTGGTTCGGAGCACATTTCGGGCCAAAATCCTCATGCCACGACAAAGGTCCTCAATGAATATTTCTAGAATAAATTCCCTAAAGGCAAAGGACCTTCTACAAGGGTTATGACTAATCAACTCCTTTCAGAGTTGGGTGTCCTGGTCAGTTATTGGAAGATATATATGTCCATGGGGATTGACAAGGACTTGGTTAGGGGGACACATGAGCATGGGTATGCAGTCCTCGATGCCTACCGTTACATGCTTGAGTCCATAAATTTTGGAAGTAAGACGACATTGCATGTTGATGAAAACGGAAGGTTCAAGTGCTTTTTTATATCCTATGGTGCTTGGATTCAAGGTTTTTTACATTTGAGAAAAGACATAGCCGTCGACGGTACCTTCTTAAGGAATAGATATAATGAAGTTCTGCTAGCAGCGTGGCGCAGAATTCGGAGAATCACATCTTTTCCATTGCTTTTTGTGTAGCGGACAAGGAATGTGATACCTTTAATGGATATTTTTTTGAACAACTGCAAAGTTGCGTCAAAGATACCGAAGAGTTGTGTTTTGTTTTGATAAGGCAGCCAAGTATTCCAAGGATGGGTTCAATTTTCTTCACTTTAGCTCACTTTGGTTATTGCATCAGACATCTTGGAGAGAACATTCAGACCAACTTTCATAACAAAAGGGTAGTGGTCCTTTTTTTTATAGAGCAGCTAAAGCATATAGTAGAGAGAAGTTTTTAGACCATTTCAATCAAATAGCAGATATGCATCCCAAGGCAGCAGAACATTTCATACGTGTCGGTTTCGAGAGATGGAGCCAGACATTCTGTCTGACAAATAGGTGCATTCTTATGAATTTAATGTCTTGTTTGAGTTATAAGTTTAGTATGATTTCATACTAAGTGATTATTTTGTATATGTACAATATTATGACATTAAACATAGATGAATCAGTGAATTCATTGTTCGGTGATGAAAGAGAATTTCCCATCATGGCTCTGTTTGAAATAATAAACAAGAAGTATGGCTAATTTTTTATGAAAGGCATGTGGAGTTCGAGGATACTGGAACCCCATTTGTTCTAGAAGTAGAAAAAATAATATCAACGAACATTAGTTTGGAGAATAGGTTATTATCTTATCAAATAGAAAATTACAAGTTCAGTATCAACAGTCATGGTGATGTTGCCACGGTCGATCTTCAAATAAGATCTTGTACGTGCAGAGTTTTTACTTGGAAAAAATACCCTGTCCAATGCTATGGCAGCGCTTCGATCTCAATACGGTGCAAAATATGGAACTAAAATTTATAAGTACTCATATCCATATTATTCGGTGGAAAAATATACAATGGCATATAGTGGGCATATTACTCCGGTGCCTCTCGAAGAATCTTGGATTGTTCCTTCAGAGATTTTGGGGAGATTAATACCTCCTCCATATATTAACCCAAGTACTATCAAACTGGGAAGGAAGACAAATAAGAGGAGGTATGAAGGCGGAGATTATTTCCATCAAGAAGAAATAAATGCTCCGTATGTAAGAGCACTGGCTACAAAAGAACTACATGCCCGGATCGTAATCCACCGTGATCGTTGTAATTGCAAAAACTTGTGTTGTTGTTTGTTGTAGACTTTTATATATTTAACTCAATGTTGTGAATGTAAATGTTATCATTTATTCTATAAAATAACTTTTTTAATAACTTGTGCATCAATAAAAAAGGCAAAACATGAACTAAATACAACAGCCCACAAAATTATTTTCAACTGATTACCCATCTATTGCAATAGATGGACATTAGCTGGAAGAACACAATACAGTTCATCAAACTAGAATATTTTCCTCCAGCAGATGACAAATCTGTCGTAACAGATGAATAATCTGTTGACAGAAACCCAACCGATGACCAATCTATTACAACACAATATCCATCTTTTGAAAAAACTCAAAAGCCAAATTTTCTATTTCTACTGGATTCAAAATTGATCCTTACCTCCAACCGTTGACATGCTAACATGTTTAGAAGAAGAAATAGATAGAATGAAAATTAAATATGAATTTAAATTTCAAAGTCGACCAAAGATAAATTTTTCATTAAACGAAAACAAAGTACATTAGGTATAGATACGATATAGAAAAATTAAAATACATACGCTAAAAGAAAAAAAAACATTCTAATTATTATTATCATTATCATCATCATTATTATTATTGCCAGTCGACCATTCAACCGATCGCATCAGGGCCCTCATCAGCCTCTGCATCTCTCTTAACATCCTTTCTCTCACGGCGACTAACTTTCTCTGCAGGTCGTTAACCTACCTCTGAAGTTCCCTCACGGTGTCGCACAGAATAACAATGTCCCAAACAGGATCAACCATAGCTAGAACACACATAAATTGATAAAAAACATAAACACAAAAGTAAAGAAAATATTCCGAATGTAATACAATGTATCCTACCAACTAGTAGATTTACACAGAAAAAAGCTTACCTCGACGAGAAAGGAATATGCTCTTTGAATAGAAGTGGTTGGCGATGTAATACAAAAGGAAAAATGCAAGAAATAAAGTACAATGAATATGAGTAAGGGACCTATTTATAGAGTATTGACTCTAAATGTGTTAGGCAAAAAGGCACGACTGTTCAGCTCCACTGTATTAATTACATTCAAACTATTGTTTTTGTTTTCTGTTAAAAGTTGTGACTTTTTCTTTTACATTCAAACTTCTCACCTTTTCAAAATGGTTTGAGACTTAATAACAACCGTTATTATTGAGCTATTGCAATAGATCGTCTATCTGCCACAACAGATAACCCACTGTCGCAACAGATTTACCATCTATTGCAATAGATGGTCTATGTGTGCAACAGATGAGACATCTGTTGCAACATATGAATTATTTATTGCGATAAATGGACCATCTGTTGGAGGAGATGTTTTAATTTATTCTAACAGCTGATTCATCAGTTGCAACAGATGGGAAATTTAATTCATCAGTTGTTTTGAATATGTTAGACAAAAAGTCACGACTGTTTACCTCTTTTTTAATAGTCATCACATACCTTAATTAATCCAAATAGATGACTGTTTTATTGTATAAACAGATTTAAAAACAAAAAAGTTGAAAAGTCACGACTTGTAGCACTTGTTTTTTCTTGACGGGCAAGTAGTCCTCTGACATTGAAGATGGTTACCCTTTGAGCCTCCATAGTCTTGTACACTATTTAACGATGGGAAGTGAACAATAAACACTATCTGGCATTGATGGGGTAGAAATAATAAGGTGCATTCAGAAGAATGATCCACTTTCATGCGTGGGAGTTATATATTATTGATCAGGCTATCGTGACAGACACACATAAAGTACAATGATCATGTGAATGCAATTTTTTATCGATTAGACATTAATCCTTCAAAAAAATCCTATATTTTATAATCTAGTTCGATAGGTGCGAACTGATAAGGCCAAAGGGTTCTAAGATGGTGGTGTCGATACCCTATTATAATTTAATAATGGTTTTGCTCATATTTATGTGTCAAGTTTGGAGAAGGGTTCAAGTTTTTTGTGGCAGTGTAAATATCCAATAGAGATTGGATCAATTTTAATGGTGCAATGGACTTTTGAAAGGCCGCTGAAACCCCGTACTGCATCAAACAAAAATGGAAAACCAACAGAAATTTCCCTGGTCCAAATTTATGTAGATGGATTACTCAAGGAGACTATTATATAGCAAAAGGTGCTTGGGAGAATACCTGTGCAGAAAGGAGGAGGTGGACAAGACCATGTATCATCTCAAATCTTGTTTAAGAGGAAACACAGGGAAGCAAGTAAGGAACTTCTAGCAAATCTAGCCAATGAAATTGACTTGAGAGATGAAAAAAACTGAATGAGCTTTAAATGTGGAAGTGTATCCAAATATTAAAATCCGGCAGTCGTTCTTGAAAAGGAAAAATTCTCAAGAGGACTGGAGCTGGACACTTTGCTAGGGACTGCGACTAGTGAGCGTGGCGTCAATGAAGACACACAAAGTGCAGGACCAAAACTCTAAGGAAGCAGCTTGGCGAGCACAGAGGATTGGTAAGATTTTCAGTCAAGCATGAAACTTGAAACAACAACTCCAGAAGTGAAAATAAGAGAAGCCAAAGCGTCAATTTCTAAAGTCTAACTTGCATCCCATGCCTTCTGTTTGTGGTTCAGATCAGGCCAATGACATTAGAAATAAAAAGATCTAAAGTTGGGTAGAAATCCCATGCCTTGTTGTTTCCACTGCCTTTGACCAGACTAAAGCCATAAATAGGAGGCATGGGATGCAAGTTTAACTTGAGAAATTGCCACCTTGGCTTGATCCCTTATTTTTACTTCAGGAGTTGTTGGTTCAGGTTTTGTTCCTGAACGATAATCTTACCACCATCGGTGCTCGCAAAGATGAAACCTTAGAGTTCTGGTCCTACATTTTGTGGGTCTTCATTCAAACCACACTAGCTAGTTGCATTCCCCTAACAAAGTGCACAACTCCATTCCACTTCAGCATTTTTCTTTTCAAAATGGACTGATGGATTTTCATTTTTGGATACACTTTTACCTTTGCAGCTCATTCAATTTTTTCATTTTTCATATCAATTTCATCTGCCAGTTTTACTACACTTTCCTTCTTACCTTGTGTTTCTTCTTTAATAAGGTCTGAGTTGATATATGTTCTTCTCCACCTCCCACTTCCCGCACAGGTATTCTTCTAATAACCTTCTTTTATATAATAGTCTCCTGAAGCAACCCATCCATATTAATTTGGACCAGAGCAATAACTATATTCATTTCCATTCTTATTTGCAGTAGTACAAGGCTTCGGAGGCCTTTCAAAAGTCTATTGAACCCTTAAAATTAGTTCAATCACTATTTGAATGTTTCCACTTCCACCAAAAACTTGAACTCTTCTCCAAACTTGACATATAAACATTAGAAAAATCTTTATAAAACTTTAACAAGGTATCGACACCACCTACTTGGTCCCTTAGCCTTACCAGTTCGAACCTAACAATATCTTGTTTGAAAAATTAACGCCTAATAGGTAAACAACCAACATTCACAAAATTAGTGTACTGGATGTGTGCTTTCACGATAGGTTGTTCAGTAATACATATTTCCACATATGAAGTAGTTCTATCTGCAAGCAGCTTATTCCTCCGAACCCATCTTTACTTTAGCCTTTAAGACTAGTCGGGCAAAAGTTGATCCTGTTTTACTTTCTTTTATCTGCAAACAAGAGAAAAATATTAGATGTCAAACAAGAGAAGAACAAAATGAACATTACAAAAGAGTAACACAAAATTGAATGAATCAATAAATGACCCATCTGATGCAACAGATTCCCTATCTTTTCAACAGATGAGTCATCTGTTGCAACAGGCGATGCATCTGTGGCAACAGATGGATGACATGTTACAACAGATGGATCATCGGTTGGAATAAATTAAACCAGCCTTGCTACTGGTTTGATTTGTTCCAACAGTTGCTCCATTTATTCCAACAGCTGAGGAAACTATTGCAAAACCACCAACAATATCAACAACAAAGAAACAACACCATATGTTCCAACACCATCAACAACACAAACACCACATATTTTAACAACAACAATACCCATTTCTCAATAAATAGGAAACTGGTAATGGGTAAATCAATGTAAATATCTAATTTAAATAATATACAAAGAAGAAGACGATAGAAAAAGAGCAATAGTAAACCATACCTGCAAAATCAAAAAAGCAAAGGGATCAGAACACCCATTTCAGTAGAGAAAAGATATTGATCGATTGAGATTCAAAAGGATCCTAATGCGAAATATGAGAGAAAAGAAAGGAAAAAAGAAAACGGTTTTGATTATCCTAAAGAGGAGAGAAAGAGAATTCTGAAGAAAGAAGAGAGATGAGTTGAGTTAATTTATGGCCGAAGAAGACATAATTCTAGAGATATATTTTAAATATTCATTAATAACTTTGAGGGTCACGAGGAGACGGTGACATTGAAAAGATAAGATAAGACTACTCAAGGAGGAGATTTTTGAGTTATCCAAGTAATATTTTTTACCACCTTAGTATATATCTTTTTAATCTCGGACATGAAATTAGGAAATTGCTTTAAACTAAAAAAGTTCTTGAAACATCTAAGTCATCTGTTGCAACAGATGAAAATTTCTGTTTGAAAATTTCCAACGGCTTAGTCATCTATCACAATAGATAACAATGCCTATTTGATAATTTCCAACAGATAGTTAATCTGTTGTAACACATGACATAATCTGTTTGATAAATTCCAACAGATAAGGCATCTGTTGCAACATGTTGAAAATTTATTTTTATACAGTTTTGATTTTGTTCATATTTTCAACTACAACTTCTATTGATTTAGCTACAACTAGGGATGAGTTCATAGGGTCAACTACAACTTTAATTGAGTCTTTACAATTACATGATGTTGGTATTACGTTTCTCCAGACCTGAGTTATCGATCGATCACTCTGAGTTGAAACTATTCTTATTACCTTATTATCAATCTAATACCTAAATTAATTTAGCTAGAACTAGGGGAGAGTTGATAGGGTCAACTACAACTTCAATTGAGTCTTTGCAATTGTATGATGTTGGTATTATGTTCCTTCTGACCTGAGTCATTGATCGATCACTCTGAGTTGAAATGATTATTATTACCTTATTATCAAGCTAATACCTAAATTGATTTAGCTAGAACTAGGGGTGAGTTCATAGGGTCAACTACAACTTCAATTGAGTCTTTGGCAATTGCATGATATTGGTATTGCGTTTCTCTCGACTTTAATCGTCGATCGATCACTCTGAGTTGAAAAGATTCTTATTAACTCATTATCAATATAATACCTAAATTTATTTAGCTAGAACTAGGGGTGAGTTCGTAGGGTCAACTACAACTTCAATTGAGTCTTTGGCAATTGCATGATGTTGGTATTGTGTTCCTCCCGACCTGAGTCATCGATCGATCACTCTGAGTTGAAACAATTCTTATTAATTCATTATCAATATAATACCTAAATTGATTTTGATAGAACTAGGGGTGAGTTCATAGGGTCAACTACAACTTCAATTAAGTCTTTGGCAATTGCATGGTGTTGGTATTGTGTTCCTCCCGACCTGAGTCATCGATCGATCATTCTGAGTACAAATGATTCTTATTAACTCATTATCAAGATAATACCTAAATTTATTTAGCTATAACTATGGGTGAGTTCATAGGGTCAACTATAACTTTAATTGTGTATTTGGTAATTTTAAGATATTGGTATTGTGTTCCTCCCGACCTGAGTCGTCGATCGATCACTTTGAGTTGAAATAATTCTTATCAAATCATTATCAAGCTAATACCTAAAATTCATCAGTGTTCTAGTTGAACTTAATACACTTTATTATGATGAGACGATTAAAAATTACGTATATCTCTTAGAATTTTAAAAAATAATTTAGATAAATTTTGACCAAATTAATATTTTCAAAACTTATCATTTTTTCCAAAATACAAATCAATCCATACAAATCATCCATTTGCTGAAAAATGTTTCATCATTTCAAATCTCAAGTTCTCATTCATTTTGTTTCTCTTTTAATAATACAGACAACAACTACTCAACAAATTGCTCAACCCTTCACAATAGATTAATTTTTTTCCCATTTTCGACCATATAGGTGTTATTTTCGACTTTATTCTTGCTTGTATCCATCGTTTTCTCTATCTTCATAGGTAATAGAGTTTGGGAAGATTTCTATATTTTTTTTTCTAAAAATTAAGGCTTATAAGTTAATGATGAAAAAGAAGACTTTTAGTTGTATTATCTTCGAGAATGGTTTTACAATTTTGAGTTTTGTTGGTAAAATCGTAGGAAGAACCCTAGAAAACCCCAGTTTTTATTGCAGTATTTCATTGACTGTCGTGATATTATTGGATGGTATTTGTGGTGTTGGTGGTTATGGTGTTGGTGTTGGTGGTCTTTTTGGTGACACTGGTGGTGTTTGTGGTGGCTGTTGGTGTCGGTATTGGTGGTGTTTGTAATGTATTTTTTAAAATTTATACATACATCAATTGTAATGTAATTTTTTATTTTTCTGTTGTTTGTAGGTAAAATATGTCTCCAAAAAGAAAAGAAAGTGAAAATGAATCAACTTCTGACCACCTAACAAAAAAGGCTACAGTACAGAATGATTCGATGGAGCTTCCTAAACAATATCAGTCAGGAAAAAGTGAAGTTGAGGAAAGATATGAAAATGAAGTTGAGGGAGGTAGACAAGGGTCTGTAGATGGTGATGAGGAAAGTGAAAGTGAGAAGGAAGAAGAAGAAGAAGAAGATAAACAAAAAGAGGAGGAAGTAGAAAGTAAGAAAGAGGATGATCATCAACATGATGATAATGCATCACCAATGGGGCGTGAACTAATATCGAATCCCAACATGATTCTATCAAAACTATTAGTATTAACAGGTTTTAAGTTGCAATGCTGATAGATTACCTGCAGATCTAACCGGTGATCTTGTACTTAAATGTCAGTTGGGGAAACCTTTTGATGACTTTAGAAAACTATGAAGAATGAAAACATAGACAGACTTTTTAAGAAGAGCTGCTTTGGACACTTTCTTAAGCTGCTTGAGGACCACACTGCCCATTTCCAAATGAGCATGGTATATGGTCTTCTCAAACACAGGATCAAATACATGGGGAATGATAAAGATTTGAAAAAAGGAGGGGAAAAGATGAATGAAATCTAGATCAACTATTGTAGCATGGCGGTTTGTTTTGGATTGAAAGAGTTTGCCAAACTGATGGGCATGATATGCGATCCTCCAGAAGAACCTCTCACCAAGGAAACACCACATAAAAGTTCCAAGGTAAGCAGGACAATCAAACCACCACCATCAAATATAGAAAAGGCATTGTCCCAGCGATCGCCCACCAAAACCAACAAATGTAAGAAAAAAATAGATAGGTCGTTGGACATTGTTGGACATGGGTACAAAGCCAATAAGTTGATAGATCGTCTCAAGGATAAATCCATATCAAAGAAATCCAAGGAGCAATTGTGCTTAGTTTGGTTTGCCTAATCCATTATATTGGCATGAGACATCAACAAAGTCATAGAAGATTATTTGTTGAAGCTTGCTTAGGATTTGGAGAAATTCAAAAATTATCCCAGGGGATATGACAACTACTACTTGACTGACAAATATCTACTGACTAAGTTGTCACCAAAGATGATCACATTATACAACTTTTCTTGGGCTTTCATGGTAAATTTTATCACTATTTTTTTACTCATCCATTAATTTATATTGAATAATTATTATGACTTTTTCTTTTTGTCTCCTATTTATATTTTTTAGGCTTGAGCATTTGAATCCATTCCTTACCTCCAAAAGCAGGTCAAGGATTACTCGGATGAGATTTCTCATCTAAGGATCCTTAGGTGGTTGGCTGCAAAGAGCAACATAAGAATTAAGGAGGTTGATCTCTTTAACCCTCCGGGTGATGCAGTACGTATTTTTTCAAGTAAAATAATTTGACTCAAAGAAAGATATTGAAACATATGTGCCATTTGTTGTGATAGATGGGTTATCTATTGCAACAGATTACCCATCCACTACAACTGGTACAATAGATGGGTAATCTTTTGTGATAGATGATTCATATTTTGCATTAGATTACCAATCTATTGCTTTGGTTCTCTAAACCCGACTCAACAGATTACCCATCTACTGTAAATTATGCAACAGATGGGTAATCTGATGCAACATATTGTTAATCTGTTGCGACAGAAAGATCTGTTGTTGTGACAGAAAGATCATCTGTTGCATAAGTTGTCTGTGTTAACATGTAACATGTATATATCTTTTTTATAGGTTGTCCTTCCATGGATCAGGCCTACTGAGCAGGAGTTGGAGATGACTTCTTTTATTACTCTAGGTTTTGTTGATACAATAACTGACCCAATGGTGAAGTTAATAAAGAAGGAATTGGTTGGAGCAACAGCCATAAGAAGAACAGTTAGGCAAGTTCAGCCTAATGTTAAGGCTCTTTATGGCCAACCTACTACAACAGATTCGGGTTCTTCTTCTGGAGATGTTCCTGGTGGAGTTGTTGATATTGGTGGAAGACATGATGATGCTTGAAAACACCCATTTCACAGGTCTCTCTCACCCTTACATAGATCCCCCTCACCCCTCTTCACCCTCATGTTATCATTGGAAATACGAAGAGAGAAAGAAAAGTCAGGATAAACTCTTTGAAAAATGTAAAGGCTATCTCTAAAGCTGTTGAGGAATTAAAATTCAAGAGGGGTGTCATACCATCCAAGAAGGTGAGGAAGCCATACACTCCTACAGTGGCGGTTGGGAGGAAGAAAAGTACAATTAGCCAGGTAATCTCCAATCAAAAATTAAAAAAAAAATACAACTCCTCCCTCTCCAGAAGTTGTTAAGGTTTAGGGACCATTCAAGAAGGTGGGCATATACGTATAATTTGGCGCCAAATAGAAGATGGATCTGTGATGGGCCAAGAATGCCAAGTAAGGCACATAAAATTACCCTATTCATACCTTTTCCACCCAAGACTTCATGAGTAAGACAGATATGTGTACTCAGTACGTGGACAGGGTAAGTATACTTTTACTAACCTAGCCTTCTAATCTACTCCATGAAGAAGAAGCTACCCAATAGATGTGTCATCTGTTATACCCGTTGCGTATTCTGGTACAACTTGTGGTGGTTCTGTTGCAACATATCACCCATCTCTTGCATAAGTTGCGTTAGATTGGTAATCTATGAATAAATTTAGAGAACCCTCTACAATAGATGAACCATCTATTGCTTCTTTTCACTATGTTTTCCTTCTTTACAGTTACTAACCTATTTAAAAATTGACTTCTTATATCACAATATATTGAAGAAATTCTCTGCCTTATGAGGGGAAGGCAATTAGCGTACCCGAAAGCTTATGATGCTGCCGATAGGATACTGGACCTCGAATTCTACAGGAATTTCAAGGATAGGTACGATGATCTGAGTAAGCTAGCGTCAACTCCCGGTGGTGCAGGATTTTATTCATTTGTTTCTGGGTTCTAATGGGATGAAAAAATGATATCATATGTGAGAGAAGAGAGCCTAAATCTACACAGCAAGAGCAGGACTGAGGCAATGAGGATTCTTGGAGCCATGAAAGTGGACGTCATACATTATCGAGTTATTGAGATACTACTCGAGGAGGAAAAGATCAAGGTTTATGACTGCAACTTACCTACCTTGGATGAGGCTAATTTTTTACCCACATGCAGACACTGTTGGAGTTGTTCCCCATCTTGTTGAGGAAGAGTAAACTGATGGATCATTTTCCAGTGGAAGTATTGATGAAGCAACCATGGGATTTTGAAGGTCGAAACAAAGACATGGACCTTTCAATAAATGAAATCAGTTTCGTGTGCGGGTCGCACGCACTTGGACACATCAAATATTTACTAACCGACACAGAAATAGCCGACCCAATGACCTTTCTGTGCGACAATGTTGTGGCAAACATGCAAGAGATCTGGGCTTATGGGGTACTAACTGGACGCTTGAAGCCTGTGTATAAAGAAGATCTTGTAAAATAATAATTTTTTATTTTAAGTCACTTCACTTTACATACTTTACATGTAGTGGCAATTTTTTTTTGTCTGATGAAAGTTGAATTTTTTATAATATAACAGATTGCCTATCTGTTGTAAAATATATTCTATCTGTTTTTGTCATCTGTTGCATTATGCCAATATTTTAATCTAAGTCTTATCTGTTGCAACAGTGGAAAGATCTATTTTATAATTTCCAATAGATAACCTACATGTTGCAACATATGTCTAAATCTGTTTGATATTTTCAACAATTATTCTTGAATATCAATGTGATCAACAACACCAAACCAGTAGCAAATACAAATACACCACCATAAAAATTTCAGCAATTAGGCTTGAATATTCATGTGCCCAACAACACCAAACCAGTAGCAATAATGCCAACAATGTAGTATCTTCTTGCTCGATTTTGTTTCTCTTCAAAAGCCTTGAATTTCTTCAACAAACCCAAGATTATACGATTTGCTTGTGAAGGGTGTCATTCTTCATACCAATCAAAGTAATCACATCAACCAACTTCTATAAAAACAAGACCACAATTACAAGTCAATAATTAATCAACTAATTAAATAAAAAAAATATTACCTTTGAAATCTTACAGGTAAAAAACCTACGACCTGGATTTTGTTGAGTCCAAAAAGTCATTAATAGATCTTCATGACCACACTTACAATATCAAAAATCTTTATCACAAAAAATAGTGGAAGATGAGCTCAACATTGTCAAGCTCAGTTGGAAAAAAATGAAAAAAAAATCCAGAAAAACTAAATACAAATAATTTGAAGAATTTGGATAGTAAAATAAAGATGATGAAGAAGAAGAAGAAGATTTGGAAATTTAGGGTTAAATTTTAGGAAGAAGATGAATATATAAGACAATGGGGAAAAATAACCGTTGGGGGTCAAATCAGACGCCAAGTCGGCAAAAAAAGGGGTTCAATAAGCCTTGGCTGCATGAATTACATGGGAGATGGCAACAGGTCAAAAAGTGCCAAACTAACACATTTGATGCCTATTTAAGGTGTTTAAAATGAACACTGTCTACTTGAGGTGCTAAAGTGAATGATTGCTGCCTGTCGATGGGTTTCGCCTTTTTTATTTCAAGTCACTTCACTTTACATGTAGTGACAATGTTTTTTGTCTAATAAAAGTTGAATTTTTTTATAATGCAACAGATTTTTCATATGTTGTAACAAATATTCTACCTGTTCTGACAGATGGTTTATCTATTGCAATTGGTTGGTCATCTATTGTATTATGTCGTTGTTTCTATCTAAGTCTATCCGTTGCAATAGTGGGAAGACCTAATTGATAATTTCCAATAGATTACCTACATGTTGCAACATATGTCTAAATTTGTTTGATATTTTCCAACAGATATGTCGTTTGTTGCAACAGATACCTTATATGTTGCAATATTTGAATCTAGTATTCCATTTAATTAATAAATTTAAATCTAAGGATAAAATAAAATTCTTAGACAAAATAAAATAAATCGAAGCCTTCATAAATAACATGAAATCAATCAATCAATAAATAAAATATAAAAAAATTGTTATGGGTACAGATCTCAACAAATAAATTAACAATTTAAGTTTTGATGCCAACAATTTCTAAGGAGGGGTGAGATTATTACTTTGACAGACTCAAGCTTTAAAGATCTACTCAATATGAAAAATTTGTTCTTCATCCGGAACATATTCGTCGTGGATCTCTAATGTTTCTTGCATACGGTTTCTGCGCTTTCGTTTCTCCGTATTCCCATAAAAAGAGTAGCATATTATCAATGTTGTTCAGTAGTATCTTCTACAGTGACATCCACCTGGAAAGCCAAAATTGGTCATGCTAATCACAAAGATACAGAAAAATGGAAAAGGATAACTCATCTGTTTTAGAAAATCAAACAACTCTTCCTCTTATTTTAAATTATCACAAACAGATTATATTTCTGTTGCAACAGATGTATCAACTGTTGGGACAAATTATAACATGAGGAAGACCTATATTATAATTTTGAATGGGTGAACCATCTGTTGCAACATATGCCTCATCTATTTGGCAAATCTGAAATGGTAGGAAGTCTTGATTTAATTTGTCCCAACAGATGACTCATTAGTTGCACTAGATAGGTTATCTATTGGTACAAATAAAAATGGTACATGGAGTTGTTTGATTTGCTAAAACAGATGAGACATATGTTGCAACAAGTATTGTATCCGATGCAACAGGTTAGTCAACTGTTATAACATACGTATATAGCATTTGATAATTCTCAGCAGATATGCCATCTGTTGAAACAAATATGTGTCTATTTGTTAGTTAGAACATACGATATATATTTACCTTTTTCAGCTTGTGCTGCTCTCCTGTGGACCTTGTACATTGCTCAATAGTGCAACACACGAATAGAGGAGTTGCAATTTTAGTTTTTTTGGATGCTTGATAATGCCTTGGAAATTACTTTTCATCTCCTCTTAGCCTCAATATCTAATGGAGTGGATGGATATAAGATTCTCTTTAATGGAATGACACCCCTCTTAGATGTCAATTCCCTTACAGAAGCAGTTGATGCATTAATATTATTAATCATTACATCGTGTTTTGCCTTGCAAACTTGACATTTGTATGCAGAACATTCGCTAGGAGAGGCCAAGTCTGTATAACCAATATGATCATACTCATAATGGTTTGTTTTAAAAACTGTAAGAGGAACATCATTAGCACCAACTGAATGATCATTTGTAAAAATCAAGTCTTGGACATGTCCTGTTGGAATAGTTGATAGGATTTTAACCATTAGAAGATTCATCCGCTGCATCAGATGGTTGATTTGTTGCATAAAAAGGTTAATTTGTTGCATCAGATTGTAAATCGGTTGGTTACTCTGTTGCATCCAATGGTAAATCTGTTGTAACAAATGTTTAATTTGTTTCATCAAATGTTTAATTTGTTACATTAAATAGTTAATCTTTTATGTCAGATGGTTAATCTATTGTGTCAGATGGTTAATCTATTGCGTCAGATGGTTAATTTGTTGTGTCAGATGGTTAACCTGTTGCATCAGAAGGTTATTTTATTGTGTCAGAAGGTTAATCTGTTGCATCAGATGGTTAATCTGTTGCAAAAAAATAGTAGAATTATTTTGTTCAATAGAACAACAACAATATCACCATTTTTACCAAGAACAAGAACAAATCAACCCAGTAACGAGCGTAACACCAAAAACACCAACATCATTATTTTGTTTGTACAAACACAAATAACAAAAATCAAACTTCAAAAAATGCAACAAACAACAAAAAAATATATTTCACTCTGAAAAGAAAAGAGAAGAAATACCAAAAATTAAGGTTTCATTCAGACCGCATTTTAAATTAAAGCAACAAATATTGAAATTGTTAACCAATACTAGAAGAGAAGTTGACTCAAGTTCGCCTTTTTCTTCAAAACTAAAAAGGCCATAATTTTTTACCTGTGAAAGAAAAAAAGAAACGATAAAGAACTCAAAGTTGTTGTGGCCGGAGAACAAGGCTAGCACATCGATTGACGGTTGCAAGTCAAAAAGAAACTCAAAGCCCAACTATTTATCGTCGGAGGTTGAAGTTGTCAGAGATTGAAAGGAGAAATTTTTGAAACTGTTGGTTGGGAGAAACTATCGAGAGAGAGATGAGAGAGACGGTTGATGATTTGGAGAAGAGAGGAGTGTGAGTTGATTTATATTTTTGAAAAGATTAGAAAGTTTTGAAAATATTAATCATGTCTACAATTAACTTAATCAAGTTTCCTAATTATGTTTGACCATTTAAGTTGATCAATGTCACCAATCCTTCATTCAAGACTTAAATGATGCCTTTCCTTCAATTTTCTCAAGTTAGTTGAGCGTACTATTAAAAAAAAGTAAATCGAGGGCCGCCAAAACTGATGGACAACCCCAATTTTTTGCCTAAAATGAACCAAAAACAACGAACTTGGCTATGTTGAAAAATGGCAGGTTGGTTTAAGGAAACCAACGAACTGACTGCAACCAGTTAAAATCGAAAGACATCCGTCAATTTCCTTGAAATAAAAACAGATATAAATTTTTTGAGAAAAAAAGATGAATTGTATATAGGGGTGTGCAAAAATCAAATCGACTGATAAACCGAACCAATAAAAATGCTATTGGGTTATTGAGTTAACAATTTTTTATTGGTTTTATAAAAAAAATTATTGGGTAAATGGTTCATTTTCGATTTTACCTTATTGGGTTATCGGTTAAACCGATAACCCAATAAGGATACACTAAGTTACTATTTTACCCCTATTTATGTTATATATATAAATATTTATATTACTTATACATACTTATATATATTATATTATATTATACTATATACACTACTTATTCACAATTCAGAGATTCAGAAAGTATTAACCTATTCAGGACAACAAAGGCACAATACAAAGCACAGGTATTGTCGTATTACAGAGCTTGAAGCTTTTAGTAGCTTCCAACAATTAGGATTCAGTTTTTTCTTAACTAACATTCAATTCAAGTTTGAAGATTCTTGTAAACTAAAATGCATTGATATGATTTTGGCGGCAACTAAGATTTTATTTTTTTATGTTAGTTGTTACTATTTCTATTTTATGAGTATTTTCTTATTGATTAAACCAAAATCGAACCATTAAGGACTAAAAATCGATAAGAAAATATCTTTTTGATTGGTTATTGGTTTTGCATATTTAAAAATCGAAAACCAATGAACCAAACCAATAACACATAAAACAGAATTGAACCGACCGATGTGCACCCCTTATTGCATATGTTTTGTCCATGGGTTTTTCATTATAAATATAAGAAAAAATATGTACCAACTGAAATCGAATCCAAGTGCTTTCTACGACGTTGAACAATTCTACCACTAGATTATATATTCTCTTTGATGAAATACTTTCATTAATTTTAATTCATATTTCGCAACCGTAGTTTTGTAATTATAAAATCACCGAAGTCTCTCAATTTTTGTAAAAAATAAAAAATAAAAAAATTGAGAGACTCCGTCGATTTTCTTAGTTTTTCCTTATTTTTACTCAAAAATATATGACGGATATGTATTTGGATTTTTTTTTAAAATTCTTCGGTTTATTTTTTAAGAAAGATAAAAAAAAACCTATTGATTGAAAATAAAGAACAAGAATAGCAAGTAAAGAACAATAAGAACAATATAAAAGACAAGAGGAATAATATTATAAGATAGCTTTTTACTTTCTTTCAAGTCTATTCAACATCATTCTTAAGACCTCTATTTATAGCATTACATTGTGAAACTTAAAGAGGTGTCATAAACATGATATTTAACTCAAGAGAAGGTGGGTAAGGTAATGGAGTTATGGAAGATTGTATTAAAGAGGAGTTGGTGGAGGTGTGGGAGTTACTATACTTAAAGGAAGGGTTATACATAGATGCTATGCACCTTATGGTCATCCACAATTATTCTTATTTACAATACTCTTCCTTGGATGGACATTTAGATAATACTCATTGTTTGACGCCTCATTACAAATCTTGCTAGAAAAATTAATTTGGAAAAAATCTAGGTCAAGAAAAAAAATTGAACACGTATTTTACTTTCACTACGACACAACGTATCTATTGCTACAAACACTAAGATATGAATTTAAAAACCATAGCTATTACTTAGTAATATCCACAAAAATTCAAATTCAGTAGCTATTTACAAATTCCTAATATTTCATAGCCACAAAAATTAAACTGACAAAGGTAATTTCATATTTTTGCTACAATTACTAACAATCATGATAATATTTGCTTAAATAGCTACAACTTTATTGCTATACTAAAATTTAAAAGCTGATCATAAGTTTTTATCACGCGATAAAAATTATTGTAGCAATAGTAACCTTTTTGTCATACTATTTGAAACAAGATATTACAGCTAAAACCAAACACACACGCACACATATATATATATTGATTCAAGTTATAAAAATTATGATAATAGTTTGTAACTCCCCAAAAATGGATCTCGAGGTGTCACACAGTGGTCAAGACAACGAGTAGCCTCAAGATATACCTGTAAGCCTTCTACTAAATTTAAAACTCATAATAGATAATCTAAACATAAAATCAATGCAAAAGTTTGTCTGAACTAAGCTGAAATTATCTGAGCATAATATCTGAAAGTATTTATCTCAAAAGTCTGGACAATCAACACTAGAAATTTGAATCATAACTAGCAGTCTGACAAGCCTCTACTACTAATAACTAGAGAGCCACTGGGACAAGCCCCCAGTTAACTCAAACTGACTAAAAATACTAAATCAACTACTGTAATAAGCTAGAAAATATGAATGACCAGGTCCCCAAACTATGAGGACTCACCAACTGTCGAGATGTAGATGGAGATGCTCGAAATCACTCACACTGCTGAAACTGAGCACCTGAACCTACATTATGAGTCAATGTAGCATATAGACGTATATGTGAATCATCACTTCTGGAATGTACTGAGTATATTGGGGTGAAATGCATAGAAAAACAGTGAGGGAAAACATATATCTTTCTCATAAACAATGCATGCTAAGTAATAATGGTTCACTTTGGCTTGAGTAATTGAAAGTTGTAATCATAAATCATGAATGATAAAAACATACTATATGAATGTTGAGAGCCACCACACTTAGTTCTAAATTTGTACTTGAAATCTATTTTCAATCATACATGCTCAGTGTAAAAGGACTCTCCTCTGTATCTGTAAACTGAAAATTGAATTCTAGTAGCTGATGTCTTATATAAAATAATATATGAATAAAATCGTGAGCCTTTACACATAGCTTCTAAAAGCTTTTATGTTATTCTTTACTCTTTTCTGTAGGGAGGTTCTTCTAACCGACATAAACCATGTAATCTAACATGGAGTCCAACGTCTAGTTCCCTTATGGGAAAACCTCACGTTGGGGAGAGGTGTTACACTCTTTCCAAGGAGTATAACCTAAGCTAAGTGATCACATCTGTAACTGTCATCCATATAGAAATGGGAATAATCTGATAATTTGAACCTACGTTGGCGCATAGTTCTGGGGCATGCAAACATACCCAACTCGATGCTAAATACTACTCCCTTTAATTTGTATGCTCATTCTATAGAAATCCACTTTTAAAACTAGTATAAGGATTTATAATGAAAACCACTTGTGAATCTGTTTATTGTAAAGTAGATTCCATATCTAAGCTGAGATCAAAACATCAAATCTTGATCAAAATTTGAAAATAACTAATCATAGGGTTCTTAAAGCATTATCATTCTTGAAATATCAATGTTCAACTAGGGTTTAATAACCCATGCATCAAATTCATGTCTAATCATCATAAAGTTCATGCTAAATAATGAAAATCTTGATAATTCAATTCTAAATCTGAGAATTAATGACATACACATAAAAATACGAAAGTAGACATATAATTCAACATTTAAATTACTTGTAGGATCATAATCTTCAAATAACAATATTTGGGTATGAACCCTAATTTGAAACTCACGTAAATTCATGTGAAATTAACTTCAAAAGCTACTTTTGGACACAGGGATGAAAGAATTATCCTTGTTGAAAATCCCACATATCTTAATTGATGACTAATTTAAGAAGCTTAAACTTTGAGTTCCTATTTCTGCTCTTGAAGATTGATTCTTGAAGTACTTGAATTGGGAATCTTAAATTTTGGGTTATCTTGGAAAAAGAATGGTGGAATTTGGATTTCTTGAGGATTTGAAATTGAAGTTCTAGGGTTTCTTGGAGAGAAATCTTGTGGATAATAAGCGTATTAGGCTTAGAATAGTTTAGTCTAGTGTTTTTCACGATTTGTGGGCTTGAAACATGACTAGATTGCCCTTTAAAATACCAAGTTCGGAACTAGAATCTCGGTTTTGCACTCCACCGCGACACGGTTCTATCGCGGTGGCTTACTGGAAAAGGGACAATTGTCATTTTGAGCTCTGGCATGATGTGGCGTAATCATGTTGCGTCACTTGAAAAGGACGAGAGCCATTTTGAAATCCACCGTGACGCGGTGTCTATCCATTGAGAATTCTGGCGCGATACTGGCAAATTATTATGAGTTACTGGAAAGGGACGAACGAGATTTTGGTGTTCATCGTGACGCTGAGTAATCACAGTGCTTCACTGAAAAATTGACAATTGTGAATCTGCACTTCACCGCGATGTAGATCTATCGTGTTGGCCTACTATTTCCCTAAAAGTGCCATAACTTCTCAATCGAGTATCGAATTTATGCAAAATTGGTATCGTTGGAAAGCTGATTCAATTATATACAATTTGGTGGGTCTATAAATGGAAAATTCTATACGTATCAAGAGTTATAAATTTTTTAAAGTTGACCCTTGACACACTAGGAGCTAAATGGGACTAAGAAAAGTACGAGCTATTACCATATCTCCCCCTTGAGTACATTCATCCTTGAATGAGACTTGTTAAACTGAGGATACTGAGGAATTGAGACTATATACGAGCATGCATTACTGAATCAAAACTGCATGACTAAATTTAAAATATTCTAAGCAACTATTCTAGTCTGCGAATCCATGAATTGACATGAAGATAATCACATGGCTGAATCTGAGACTTGAAAAGAGAACTGAATCAAGGAAGACTGTTACCTTAGGCTTAATCTGAGTTTATGGAGAAGAGGTGCGGATACTTGGTACGCATGTCTGCTTCTGTTTCCCAAGTAGCACCCTTAATGGACTAATTTTTCCAAAAAACTTTGAACAAGGGAACTTCTTTGTTCCTTAGTCTACAGATCTGATGATCAAGAATCTCTATTGGATGTTCTTCGTATGAAAGGCTATTCTGAATATCCGTTCTTTCTAGAAATATTACAACCGCTGAATTGCCTATACTCTTCTTCAATAAGGACACATGGAACACTGGGTAAACTGATGACAAGTCATCAGGTAGCTCAAGCTCATACGCTACCTTCCCCACTCAACTCAAAATCCTGTAGGGACCCACATATCAGGGACTAAGTTTCCCATTTTTGACAAATCTCTTCAACCCCTTCATGGGTGAAATCTTCAAATACATAAGATCATCTACTTCAAATTTAAGATCTCTCCTTCTTACGCCTGCATAAGATTTATGACGACACTAAGTCGCTTTTAATCTCTCTCGAATCAACTGAACTTTCTCCATGTTTTCAAACACCACATATGGCCCAACCAAAGTGGTCTCACCTACTTCGAACCAACCGACGGGTGATAAATATCTCCGCCCATACAGAGCCTTAAACGGGTCCATCTGAATGCTAGAATGGTAACTGTTATTGTAGGAAAACTCGATTAATGGCAAGTGATCATCCCAACTGCCTTTGAAATCAAGAACACTTGCCCTCAACATATCCTCTAAGGTTTGAATAATCCTCTCTACCTGACCATCTGTCTGTGGATGATAAGCTGAACTGAGATGAACTTGGGTACCAAGACCCTTCTGAAAGGCTTTCCAAAAGTGAGGTAAACTGAGTACCCCTATCTGAGATGATGGATAAGGAAACTCCGTAAAATCTAACTAACTCTCTGATATACAACTTAGCATAATCTTCAGTTGTGTAGGATGTGTGAATTGTCAAGCAATGGGCTGATTTGGTCAATTTGTCTACAATAACCCAAATTGAATCATGCTGACGACGTAAATGGGGTAACCCTATCAGAAAGTCCATGTTCACCTCTTCCGATTTCCAAGTGGGAATACCAAATTCCTGCAATGTACCACCAGGTCTTTAGTGATCTACCTTAACCTGTTGACAAGTTACATACTTGGCTACAAAGTCTGCGATATCTCTCTTCATACTAATCGACCAATAGACTTCCCGTAAATCGTGGTACATTTTGGTGGCTCCTGGATGAATGAAGTAATGTGCACCATGCACTTTTGCCATAATCTGCTGCCTCACATCGTCAACACATGGCACACATAATCTACTTTGGTACCTCAACACACCATCTCCCTTTTGGGAGAAAAACTCTACCTTTTAGTCTTTAACTGACCCCTACAGTTTGACCAAACTAGAATCTTTATCCTGCTTCTCTCTCACTTTAGAAACTTGAAAAGATTCTGAGCTAATTTGAACCCAAACATTCCCTTCAGCTGAGTCAACTAACCTCACACCTAATCTGGCTAATCGATGAACTTCTCGAACTAATTCTCTCTTATCATTCTCTACATGAGCAACACTGCCCATAGGAAGTCTGCTAAGGGCATCTGCCACTATATTGGCCTTGCCTGGATGATACAACACACTCATATCATAATTTTTTAACAACTCTAATCACCTTCTCTGACGAAGATTTAACTCCCTCTGAGTGAACACATACTGCAAACTTTTGTGATCAGTGAATACATCAACATGCACCCCATAGAGATAGTGCCTCCAAATTTTCAATGCAAAAACAACAACAGCTAACTCAAGATCATAGGTAGGGTAGCTCTTTTCCTGAGGCTTAAGCTGTCTAAAGGCATAGGCTATAACTTTACCTCTCTGCATCAAAACACAATCCAGACCAATTCTAGAAGCATCACAATAGACAACGAATCCATCTGTACCATCAGGTAGCGCTAAAACTAGGGCTGAAGTGAGTCGAGTCTTTAACTCCAGAAAACTCTTCTCACAAGAATCTGACCACTGAAACTTAACTTTCTTCTGAGTTAATCTATACATAGGGGATGTAATAGAATAAAACCCTTCTACAAAACGTCTATAATAGCCAGCTAAACCCAAGAAACTCCTAATGATAGATAGAGAGATAGGTCTAGGCCAGTTTCTTACTGCTTCTGTCTTTTGGGGATCAAGTCTAATGCCATCACTGAAAATAATATGACCAAGGAAAGCTACTTATCTTAGCCAAAATTCACATTTGCTAAATTTGGCGAACAACTGGTGATCTCTAAGAGTTTGCAATACAATTCTAAGATGGTCTCCATGATCATCCTCACTACAAGAATAGACAAGAATATCATTGATAAAGACTATGACAAGCATGTCCAAATACTGTTTGAAAACTCGGATCATCAAGTCCATGAAGGATGCTGGGGCATTTGTTAACTCGAAAGACATGACTAGAAACTCAAAATGACCGTAACGGATTCTGAAAGTTGTCTTTGGATATCATATTCCCTTACTCTAAGTTGATGATAGCTGGATCTAAGGTCTATCTTGGAGAGGTAACTTGCACCTTGGAGTTAGTTGAATAAGTCATCAATCCTAGGAAGAGGACATTTGTTTTTTACTGTGACTTTATTCAGCTGACGATAGTCAATGCACATTTGCAAAGAACCATTTTTCTTTCACAGGAATAGGACGAGAACGCCCCATGGAGAGACACTGGGCCTTATAAAACCTTTCTCCAAGAGATCTTTAAGTTGCTCTTTTTACTTCTTAAGCTCGGTTAGGGATATACGATATGGAGGAATAGAGATGGGATGAGTATCTGGAAGAAGGTCAATACCGAATTCTATTTCCCTATCGGGAGGTACCCCTGACAAATCTTTCGGAAAAACTTCAAGGAAATCATTAACTACAAGGACTTATTGAACTGTTGGAGACTCAGACTTAGTGTCTTTGACTCAAACTAGACGATAGATACACCCTTTTGAGATCAACTTTCTGGCCTTAATATAGGATATGAAATGACTGTTGGGAGACACTGAATTTTCTTCCTACTCAAAGACTGGCTCATCTGGAAATTAAATTTCACCACTCGGGTGCGACAAAATATAGATGCAAAACAGGAACGGAGCCAATCCATGCCCAGAATAAGGTCAAAGTTGACCATATCTAGTTCTATTAAGTCTGCTAATATGATCTTATGAAGGATAGTGATAGGACACTTTCTATAAACTTGCTCGGCAACAACTGACTCACCCACTAGGGTAGAAACTAAGAAGGGCTTAGAAAACTTTTCAGGACCTACTTTAAAATTTACTGCAACTAGTGGGGTCACATAAGAGATATTTAACCCTGGATCTTACAATACCTAAACATCAAGATGAAAGACATGAAGCACACCAGTAACAACATCTGGTGAACTCTCCTGCTCCTTATAGGATGGTTAAGCATAAAATCAATTCTGACGATAACCGCCACCGGTACTGGATGATGCACCCTGGGGAGGGACTGGGCGACCTAGAGGAGGTGGTGCGCTAGTAGGCTGAGTCTGGGAACGAACATTCCTATTTCTCTGCCTAGTATGAGGACACACTTTGATTCCATGACCCAACTTACCACAACCATAACAACCTTTCTGTCCCAATAAATACTTACCAAGATGACTCTTACCACACTTAGCACATAGAGGATAACTGGGTTTTCCACTCACACTATTTTGATATTTGGACATAGAATTCTTACCCCACTGCTCCTGCCTATCTCTGGGGGCCGGAGCACTAGCTGAAGATGGCGCTGGAATAGACGAGCGACTTTAAAACTGCGAATGATTTCCCTCTTCAAACTTTGTTTGGCGATAATCAAACTACCCAATTCTAGACTTCTTATTTCCCCTCTCTCTCCCCTTTAAATTTTCTACCTCAATCTTTTAAGCATGAATCATCATCATAGCAAGATCCATGTCCTTATAAGCATGGCAGTCCTACACTCCTTCACTACAAAACCAGATACTCTAGTAACAAACTTACTCATACTCTCCCTAGGGTTAGACATCACATCAGGGGCATACTTAGACAACTGGTTGAACTTAAGGAAGTACTCTTTCACTGTCATCGATCTCTGCCTTAGGTTCACAAACTCCTTTACCTTAGCTTCTCTCATTTCACGTGGAAAGAACCTATCTAGAAATATGTCTTAAAATACCTTCCAACTCATAGAAGCTACATTCTCACCTCTACTAATCTTCCACATAACCACCCAATCAAACGCCACATTCTTCAACCTATAGGATGCTAACTCTACACTCACTTCCTCGGTAACATGCATAATATGGGTGATCTTACCTCATCTAATTAAAGTTGTGGGTCCTCACCTACTTTTGACCCAAAAAACTCAGGTGGATTCATTCTCATGAAGTCATGAGTTTTGGTTGCTGCTAAATCCTGATTTTGCTGAAGTAGAACTTTCATCTGATGGTTTCCTTGGACATTGGCAGTCACAGCTTGGGCTAATACGTGAAAGGCAGCCCGAAATTTAGTATAGGATACATTCTCATTCAGAGGGTCAGCGTGCTAGGTTGGCTGGTTATCATTTCTGCGTGCATTAGCTAGGCGAGGAGGCATAATCAACTGTCACGTAAAAGCATGAGTTAAAAGCATATAGAGGAACTGTAAGCATGATAGATCATGAAAGAAAATGATGATTTCCTAAAAATGTCTCGTAGCCTCTTGCTTATAAATATGGTGCGCTTCACACCTATGATCAAGACTCTACCTAACACGGCTTGTCTGACACTCTAGGACTCTTATAACTTTACGCTCTGATACAAGTTTGTAACACCCCGAAAATAGGTCCCGTCGCATCACACGGTGCTCAAGACTATGAGTAGACTCAAGCTAACCCTGTAATCCTTCTACTAAATCTGAAACTCATAATAGATAATATAAACATAAAATGAATGCGGAAGTTTGTTTGATCTAAGCTGAAATTCTCTGAACATAATATCTGAAAGTATTTGTCTCAAAAGTCTGGACAATCAACACTAGAAATTTGAATCATAACTAGAAGTCTGACAAGTCTCTACTACTAATAACTAGAGAGTCACTGGGACAAGCCCCCAGTTAACTCAAACTGACTGAAAATACTAAATCAACTATTGTAATAAGCTATAAAATTTGAATGACCAGGTCCTCAAACTATGAGGACTCACCAACTGTCGAGATGTAGATGGAGATGGTCGAAATCACTCACGCTACTGAAACTGAGCACCTGAACCTACATTATGAGTCAATGTAGCACATAAACATATATGTGGATCAACACTTCTGGAATGTACTGAGTATATTGGGGTGAAATGCATAGTAAAACAGTGAGGGAATACATATATCATTCTCATAAATAATGCATGCTAAGTAATAATGGCTCACTTTGTCTTGAGTAATTGAAAGTGTAATCATAAATCGTGAATGATAAAAACATACTATATGAATGTTGTGAGCCACCACACTTAGTTCTAAATCTGTACTTGAAATTTATTTTCAATCATATATGCTAAGTATAAAAGGACTCACCTCTGTATCTGTAAACTGAAAGCTGAATTCTAGTTGCTGATGTCTTAGATAAAACAATATCTGAATAAAATCGTGAGCCTTTACACTTAGTTTCTAAAAGCTTTTCTGTTATTCTTTGCTCTTTTCTTTAGGGAGGTTCTTCTAACCGACATATTCCATATGAGATAACATGGAGTCCAACGTCTAGTTCCCTTATGGGAAAATCTCACGCTGGGGAGAGGTGTCATACTCTTGTCAAGGAGTATAACCTAAAGCTAAGTAATCACATCTGTAACTTTCATCCATATAGAAATAAAAATAATTTGATAATCTGAACCTATGTTGGCTCGTAGTTCTGGGGCATGCGAACATACCTAACTCGGTGCTAAATACTACTCCCTTTAACCTGTATGCTCATTCTATAGGAAATTCACTTTTAAAACTAGTATACGGGTTTATAATGAAAACCTCTTGTGAATCTATTTACTGTAAACTGTTGTTAAAAATGTAAAGTAGATTTCATATCTAAGCTGAGATCAAAAGATAAAATCTTGATCAAAATTCGAAAATACCTAATCATAGGGTGCTTAAAGCATTGTCATTCTTGAAATATCAATGTTCAACTAGGGCTTAATAACCCATGCATCAAATTCATGTCTAATCATCATAAAGTTCATGCTAAATAATAAAAATCTTGATAATTTAATTCTAAATCTGGGAATTAATGTCATATGCATAAAAATATGAAAGTAGACATACAATTCAACATTTAAATCACTTGTAGGATCATAATCTTCAAATAACAATATTTGGGTATGAACCCTAATTTGAAACTCACATAAATTCATGTGAAATTAACTTCAAAAGCTTCTTTTGGACACAAGGATGAAAGAATTATCCTTGTTGAAAATCTCACATACCTTAATTGATGACTAATTTAAGAAGCTTAAACTTTGAATTCCTATTTCTGCTCTTGAAGATTGATTCTTGAAGTTCTTGAATTGGGAATCTTAAATTTTGGGTTATCTTAGAAAAAGAATGGTGGAATTTGGGTTTCTTGAGGATTTGAAATTGAAGTTCTAGGGTTTCTTGGAGAGAAATCTTGTGGATAATGAGGGTATTAGGCTTAGAATAAGTTTAATCTAGCGTTTTTCACGATTTGGGGGCTTGGGAAATGACTAGATTGCCCTTTAAATTTTTAGGTTCGGAACTGGAATCTCGATTTTGCACTCCACCGCGATGCGGAGCCATTGCGGTGGCTTACTGAAAAAGGGACAATTTCCATTTTGGGCTCTGGCACGACGCGACGTAATCACGTTGCATCACTGGAAAAGGACGAGTGCCATTTTGCACTTCACCGCGATGCGGTGTCTGTTCCATTGAGAATTCTGGAGCGATACTGGCAAATCGCGGTGAGCTACTGGAAAGGGACGAACGGGATTTTGGTGTTCACTGCGACGCATCATAATCGTGGTGCTTCACTGGAAAACGGACAATTGTGAATCTGCGCTTCACCGCGATGCGGTGCTATCGCGTTGGCCTACTATTTTTCACTAAAAGTGTCATAACTTCTCAATCGAGTATCAGATTTAGGTGAAATTGATATCGTTGAAAAGATGATTCAATTATCTACAATTTGGTGGGTCTATGACTGAAAAATTCTACACGTATAAAGAGTTATACATTTTTTTAAAATTGACTCTTGACACACTAGGAGCTAAACGGGACTAAGAAAAGTATGGGGTGTTACATAGTTAAATGATATAGCCACATCTTTATCTCTATAAATAAATTTGTAGGTAATTATTAATTTTTGACACAAGTTAAAACTTAGTAGTAATAATAACCTTATCAATTAGTTACAATATAATTTTGTGGCTAACTTTTTTTTTGTGTCATGTTAGTAAAGATTGTTGCAATAGTTAAATGATATAGCAATAGATTTTTTGTTATAGTCAAATTTTTTAGATAATATTTAATATTTCACATGTGCTGAAACTTGTTGTAGCAATAGCGACCTTTTAGCCATAAAAAAAATTATTTAGAATAAATTGTTGAAGTTATTGATATTTTTGTTTTGAGTACTATAATTCGTGGCAATATAGTTGACTTAATAATAGCTAATAATTTTTCATGACAAAATAATTATGCCACAAATTTATTATTGTGATTAAATTTTGAAGTTAGTAATCATTTTTATCACGACCTGAAATTTGTTGTAGTATTTTAATATAGAGTAATTGGATATGTTAATCATTTGATTCGATTCAATACTACATGTCTACTTGTGAATTTCAAATATAATCTATATTATATTAAAAGTGTGAAGGGTCTTAGAAATGTTGTTTGTATTATAAATATATTACCATAGATAGTGAATGTCCACTTTACCATATATAGTTAATGTCTATTTTACCATATATAGTGAATGTCTATTTATGAAAAAAGTAGAAACCCCAAAATTAGTTTTTCTATGAATAAAGGGTTTTTTCTTCATTGTTATTCACCCCTCAAGGATCTCTCAAGAGAAATAATAATCACTCTCTTTTTTCTTTCTATTCTTCTTGGTCTTATTTTATATTTCATAATACGTTATTAGTATGAAGCTGTAACCAACTGAGTAATTAAGGCCATGGTACTACCTGTCAAAGAGAACTAACAAAAGGTTAGTAATTTCTTATGTTATTTATCTTTTACTACTATTAATATAATTATGATTGGATTTTATTGGATTTGAGAAAAAATAATTGATTTAGAACCACTTATGCTTTAAATTTGTTCATGAAGAACAAAATTGTTAAAAGATATAATGATGAATTTAAGTCATCTCATTAAAAGGGTAAGACATTGAGTTAAAATTTTGTTGCATCATGACGATAAGATGTTGGGTTCAACTCTCATCTATTTATGACTAAGACGCCTATATAAGGATAAGACGTCGAGTTTGAATCTCAAAGCACCATATTGATGATATTATGATTGCTAAGGCAAAATAATATTTGGTGAAAAGACATGAAATTTGACTCATTGAATATGCAATTCCGTGAAGTGAATGTGGTAGCAATATATGATAAGTCTGAAATATGACAACTTACTCCATTCTTGAAGTGAATGTGGTAGCAGTGCATAATATGTCTGAAAGAAAACAAGTGATTGAATATACGAATATTTGCTTGGAGGGATAATATAATAATGATCATCAAAAGTGATAGTATTTTCACACGCTTATTACGATTATAAGATATGTTAGAGAAAAATTTCATACATTATATGTATGCCTAGATTTTCTCCTGAAGTAGCAGTATCACGAAAGAGGTTATAAGCTATCAAAATTTGATAGGCTTAAGGTACAATTATATTCCACTCTCGGGGAATGAGAATTTCAATTGTTATAAGTATAGATCCATTTCTAAGGTTAATGTGAAAATATTTAGAAAAGTTTATCAATACAAACGTGCATTTGATTGTGATGGTATCACAACTCACTTTCGAAATAGGTAGAATAATTGAGAAGAGTTATTTTGAAAACTACTTTTGAAGTAGTAAATCTGAACTTTATTCATGTAATAGTAAATCTCAAATTTACTAAAATAAAAGGTACATGTCATGGTAAACTTGGAGTTTACTAGTACAAATAAGTTTATAAGTTGACATGAACGATTATGTCATTCCAAAGATGCTCATATTAAGTATTAAACAAATATTAAAGAATTAGAAAATTCTTCATGAACTTTTAATGTTGTGTGTTCTCATGATAAGTTGGTTAGACCAACTAATATTGGGGTTGGATCTCCTAAATTCTAAAAAGTGTAAAAGGTGAATATGGGCTCATTCATCTGCCATGTGATCACATGTGAGTTTATTGTCAATCTGCAGTTTGACATTCATAAAGTTTCTTGCTCAATATAAATTGAGTTAGGAGCATAATTTTCAGATTGTGTAATCAAGACAATTCATCTTGATAATTTTGATTTGGCATAGAATATCTTTGATAAATAGATAAACCATTGCTAATACGAACAAAAGCTTCATGTGTTGGTTTGAAATATTATATACAAAAGTACTTGTATGTATCAAACCAATAAATTATAATCAATTCTCTCTCAAAGTTGGTTCTAAGTCAGGAACGACATTTGTCCATCTAATAGTTTTAATGTGCGATATACGATTAATGGATATACCATAATGCACAAAGATGGATTCCTCAAAGGATGTATGTTAGTTTTTCTAACATAAAGGGGTGATTATAAGCAGCAACAAAATATGTTAGGAATTATCATCAAATCCTCGTTCAAAAGATAATTCGAGTCAAATGCCGAAAGCATCTCATATTTAAGTTTCAAGTGCTCCTATTTTGTACCCCTAAAGGACAAAGTTTATGCATGCGTGAAGCGTGGTAGACCAATCGGTTCCAAATGAAATAATTCATAAAAAGAATAAGGAGCAAATAATCATAATAGGAAGGCAATTTGCTCATGAACAGCCTACGATATGACACTTCATAAAACCTTATAGGAGGTCCAGGTACCTGAAAATAATGAAGTGACAAGATCTCAAAATGTTATGTCACACGGTGAACCGATATGAAATAATATATCATCAATATCTTTGATACAATATTGGCACAATATTGTAAAATATTACGAGGATTTGAATTCTACGTTTATTTAAGCATGCTAACGTAGAAACATTTATCAAGTGACGTGAAATGATGCATCTTGGTAAGCATAAAACATATTTGATTTGCAGTCCTGATACTTGAAGATGTCACACATGAAATACTGAATATTGTCACTTGACAAAATTTATATGAAAACTTTTAAGGATTCAAAATGTTTGAAGCATATAAAAATTTCTGAAACTTTTATCTATAATCTTTATATTGCATAAATTTATAACTTGAAAATTATTAAAATTCTTGGAGAGTTTTCAAAATCAATAAATTATTTGCTGGAATGAGAAATATACCGAATTGGATTGGTTATATATCTTTGTGCAATTGGTGTACTAATGTATCTTGTAAATACTACAAGACCCGATATAGTCTTTCGATCATTTTGTTAGCAAGGCATAGTTCTGCTCCTACTAGGAGACATCGGAATGAGATCAAACATATGAGCTTATTTTATCCTAAAGATTGTAGTCTCGGTCTTGTTGGTTATGCTGATGTTGGGTACTTATCTGACTCGTATAAAATTTGATCTCAAATAAGCTATGTGTTCATATGTGGGGGTAGTTTCATATCTTGGAGATATACGAAGCAGTCTATCACAACTACTTCATCGAACCATGCTAGAATAATAGTTATTCATGAAGCAAATCGAGAGTGTGTGTGGTTGAGGTCCACGATACATCTAATTTGCGAAAAATATGGTTTGAAATTGAACAAAGTACCCATGATTTTTTATGAGGATAATGCAACATGCGTAACACAACTAAAGGGAGAACTCAAGGAGATAGAACGAAGCACATTTTGCCAAAGTTTTTCTATACACACGAGCTCCAAAAGAATGGTGATGTTAACGTGCCACAGATTCGTTCAAATGACAATATGGCTAATTTATTCACCATGTCTGTTCCAACTGCAACTTTCAAGAAGATAATGCACAAGATTGGGATGCAAAGATTCAAGAATTTTCTCATTAGGTGGAGTCAATACGTGTTGTACTCTTTTTTCCTTACGAGGTTTTGTCCCACTAATTTTCCTTGTAAGGTTTTTAGTGAGGCAGCCTATATGCGTATTATTAGAGATGTGTACTTTTTTTTCTTCACTAGATTTTTTTTTCACCAATTTTTTTCTAGTATGGTTTTAACGAGGCACATTATCTATCAATTAGACATTCAAATGGGAGTGTTATAAATATATTACCATATATAGTCACTACCAAAAATTTGCTATTTTCCGACTGAAAATTTCCGACTGAAAAAAGTAGTCGGAAATTTCCGACTACTTCGGTCGGAAATATTATTTTTTTATTTTTATTTTTTACAAAATATTTTTTCAATACTTTTTGTGACAAAAACAGTCAGAATGGTTGGCGGTAAATTCTGAGAAATATAAATTCCGACTACAGTAGTCAAAAATAGTAATAAATAAATAAAATTAATAATTAATTTAATATACATCCGACTACTGTAGTCGAAAATATTAAATAAATATAATTCTTAATATCTAATCAGTCCCTTATATGAAAATTAAATAATTATTTAAATAAATTATTAAATTTATATTTACGACTACTGTAGTCGGAAGTACTAATAACTAAATAAAATTAAAATTAATTAAGTATATATCCGACCACCGTAGTCGTAAATAATAATAATTAAATAAATATATTACTAAATGTATAAGTAGTTCCTTATGCAAAATTTAAAAAAATAAGTAAAATAGATTATTAAATATATATTTCTGACCGTTGTAGTCTAAAATTAAAATTATTAATTAAATATATTAGTAAATATATAATCGTACCCTTACACCAAAATTAAATAATTATTTAAATAAATAATTAAATATGTAT
Organism: Capsicum pubescens; assembly: GCA_030864215.1. Taxonomy (NCBI): domain Eukaryota; kingdom Viridiplantae; phylum Streptophyta; class Magnoliopsida; order Solanales; family Solanaceae; genus Capsicum; species Capsicum pubescens. The sequence continues at coordinate 253,853,521 of CM061549.1, forward strand.
TTTCAACTATTGTAGTCGGAAATATAATTAATTAAATAATTAAATATATTTAATTTGTGCTGACTGTAATGGTCGGAACATTATATTGAATTATTAAATAAATAATTATATGTAAAATATAAGTTACACGGTAGTCTTTCACATTGTATTAATTAATTTAAATATTTAATTAAATTGTATTAATTAATTTAAATATATAATTAAATTGTAAGTATTAAATATCAAATATATAACTGACTGATGTAGTCAGAAACATTAAATAATTAAATAAAATAAAATTGTTGTAGTCGAAAATCTAATAAATAATTAATTTCAATACATAATTTATTATATTAAATACTTAACTGACCGAAGTAGTCAGAAAATTTAATTAATTAAACATATTAAATTTATTTTCGACTGAAGTAGTCGAAAATTTACTTTTAATATACCCTAAATGCACAGCTTTCCCAATTCTGTATCTCTCTCTCACTTCCTCTCTCTAGGGCACGCTTCTCTCTTCTCTCTGCGGCTCTCTCAAAAGTTGGTTGTAAAGGTTGCGTCTCTCGTAAGAAGTGGTAACGATGATGGTCAATTTCACTGATTCGAGGTAAAAAATGAACTTTATGGCTTTGGTTACTGAATCACTATTAGATGTGCTAAACTGGTTGATGTGTTGCATTTGGTTACTGAATCACCATTAGATGGTGGAATAAGAACTTTATGGCTTTTTTTCTTGAGATTGGTTCATTGATGGTAACTTTTCTAAGCTATTGTTGGTTTGATAATTGAATCAGCAGAAACTTTGATGTGCTCGTATGGTTCCAATTGAATTTGTTACTTTGTTGAGTCATAATTTATTGCTGACCGTTATTTGAAGAAGTAAATGTTGTCGTATTCATCTTAGATATGCCGTTTGTATCTTGTCGAAAGTTGTTTTTGTTTACTCTCCATGTGGTAAAAGTACGATAGTTGTATGAAATGTTGCTTATACTAATAGATTGATGCAAGAGGACCAAGAATCTGGTTGAAGAAACTTCAGATTTAATTTTCTTGTACAAACGGGTTTGAAATTTTGAAGTGATTTTATGAAAACTTAATCCTCAAATGTTTTCAGTCATATGGTTCCTCACCCTTTTTATTTAGTTTTATATTTTTTTAAAAGAGTTCTTTCATTTTTACACTCTAGAGATTTGTAGAGATTATTTTCTTTTATTCAAATTGTAAGAGGGCAGCAGATAATTAGTGAAAAAAATATTATTTTCTTCTATATAATGCATCAAAAAATAAATGTAATAACAGTACTTTTGATATCTCGACCAAAAAAAAAGATAGTTGGTCATAAAAGTGGTTAGGTGGAAATTGTTTGAGCTCAATTTTGAGTTCATGTATGACCCTCTCCATTAGAGACCTTTCAGATTCGGTAGGAAGACCAAATCCCATACCTATCAAGTCAAGTGCATCATCTCCAGATTGGTCTATTGAAAAATCCATCTGTAGTTCATCTTCATCATCAGACATTATAGCACCTGTTCCCTCTCAAAGTGTTGCTTCTAGCCACAAAAAATGTCATACATATATATTAAACAAGTAAATAGCTATTGTTGCTGATAAAAAAATTCCAAGATATTAAACAAATAAATAGCTATCACATGGATTGGATACCTTTTACTGATAAAAAACTCTTCTTTTAATTAAAATATTCTATTATTGCTGGCTTCTTTACTATGTTGTATTGAATCTCTTAGTTTTCTGCTTGTGTCCACTGCGTAGTAGCATCTCTAAACAACTCTGTTATTATTTTGTTTCTCTTATTTTTGTTTCTCTTTTCTATTATTATTATTGTTGTTCTTATGTAGATGAAAAATGAAGATCGTACATAGATGTATAATATAATTTATCCTAACCGTGAGGGGTTGAGAGAGCAATATAAAGCTAGGGTAGCTGGATTTATTGCTAAAGCAATGACACTTAATGATTTTCTTATTGAAGGGACAATTAGGAATCCTTGTTGGAATTGCAAGTGTTGCAAGTTATTGAGTCAAGATGCTGTTACATTACATCTTTATACGAAGGGTTTTATGTTGAATTATACTGTGTGGACAGCTCATGGAGAGAGTAGTGCTGCTAATAATTTTATTTTTCAAAATTATGTTTAAAATCCAATAAGTTATTGAGTCCAGTTCGATATTTGAATGAGGTGGAGCTTAAGTCAGCTACAACACATGTATTATTAAATTGTCCCGAGGTCCCTCCTTTTTATAAGTGAGTATATTTATATTAAGGAAAATCATTCAAGGTCTATCTAAGCTTTAACTAATGAAAGTCATAAGTTTGTCGGGCAGCTACTTCGTGGCTTTACATGGGGATGTTGCTGTTTATCCTATGTTTTTAGTGTGGTTTAGAGAATATGTAAGTGTAACTTAAATATTTAACACAATTTACACTTTTGTTCAATGTCATGTGTATTTAAATTCTAACTTTTTTAAAACTTTTTATAGGTTCATAATCCACTTAATTATGACCCAAATGGCCAATTTTTACGTGATATAGCTTGGGGACCTGATTCTAAAGTCAGAAAGTTTTTTAAGTACTCTGTCAATGGGTACAGATTTCATACAAAAGAGTTCTCTAAGGGAAAGAAAACCAATAATAGTGGGGTTCGGGTGAAAGGTGATGGTGGTGTTGATTATTATGGTGTGCTTCACGAGATTTTAGAACTCGATTATCATGTTGGTTGGCCAAAGAAAAAATTGGTTCTCTTTCGATGTAAGTGGTATGATCCTACTCCTAAGTTAGGTACAAAGGTTCCCCCCTCAGTACAAAATAGTTGAAATTAAGCATTCAAGGGAGAGTTGTGTAAAAAACACTCGATTAAACAAGTGTATTACGCTCCTTATCCTTTGTGTAAAAATAAATCTGCATGGCGGGTAGTTATAAAAATAAAGCCCGTAGGTAGAGTTGTAGTAAAGGATGAATTGGATGTAGCGTATTAGAATGACATTTCAAGAGTTGAAGAAAGGGTGGATGATGAATTAGTAGATGAGTTGCAGCATAACAAACTCTTGTATGAAGAATTTGATCCTTCTGAACTTAGATTGAATGTTCATGATTATGGAGAAGGAACGTCCGGGGAAAATGACGAGGAAGATCCAATTGATGAAAATGAAATAAGCGAGGAAGAGTTACTTGATGAAATTGAAACAAGTGATGAGGAAGAATTGATGAATGAATATGAAACAAGTGATGAGGAAGAATTGATGAATGACTATGAAACAAGCGACGAGGATTAAGTTGTTATTATTAGTAGTAATGTGTTGTAACAAGGTCTTGAATTGTATTTTAGATGTGGCTTTTTATTATTAGCTGTTGTAACAAAGTCTAATATTAGTAGTATTGTGGTGATATTTCAATAGTGTTCAACATCCCATTCTTGATCTAAGCAGTTAGTTTTATGATTGTTGATTAGTCATTCAAATTATACATTTACTTCTCTTGTGAGGTCTTGTTTTGAAAACAATTTTTACATTGAACAAAATAATTTCACTCCATTACTTGTTTGTATAATATTAGATCCACATGTAAACCGTTTGGAAGTTCTTCTGTCTAGTATAATAATACTGTGGATTTGTAGTTTTCTAACCTTCTTTTAGAGATTTTTTCCCTTTGTAATAATGGTGAATAAGGTGTAATTGTTTATGTATTTATTTTTCTAGATTAAAGTTTGGAGGGATATAGAATATAGGAAAGAGGTGATGTTTTGGTTACTCCAATCATATGCGCAGAGATTACTTTTTAGCAATCTATCTGGAGATGCGACTTTCTTTCACTCAGTACTACAAGGAATGCAAAATTTAATTTTTCTTTGATCTAAGAAACATATATGGGCAGCATAACACAGACTAACTCCTCTTTGTGTTATTTTTTTCCAGGTGGTTAATAAAGAAAATCAATGGCATCAAAAGGTCATGGTAATGGACTGCGTAAGAAAGGTAAGAAAGGACTTGATAATCTTTTCGAAGGTCAATATACACCACCACCACTACCACCTGTTACCACAACTTTTCAACCAGCTACTACAAATATTATTTCTCCTTCAAGGGTAACTATTTCACTACCAAATGCATTTTTCATGCCCCCATCGCCCCACCAGTTTCAGCTCTCTTCTCCCCATAATAGTCTGCATAGTAGCTCTTCATCCGTACCTTCAACATCATCCACACCTAGCCTTTCTGGATTGAGAATTGGAGGTCCCAACACATCAACATCGCCCTCCATTAATAGTGTTGCAGCGTCTAATGCTACAACAACTGCTTTCCAGATTCCTAAATTTAAAGAGGTAGTAGAATATGACGGCAACGGGAGGCTAATTATCACCCCTGATGATAATGGTAATGGGTAAGTAAATCTTATGTTTTTTCGTAATTTTTAAAAAATTTAAAAGCTAAGATAATTTAATGTAATTTTATTGCAGGTTCATTCCCGCTTATGCCGGCGGACATATGGTTATAGAAGCAATTAAACCATTTTACACGGAGCCGCGGGGTAGTTGGAACAAGATTCGACTCGACATCAGAGTGCTTATGTGCAATCAGTTTGTGGTATAATCAAAATCAAAGAATTTACCATTTCAGTATGCTATCAATGATGAATTTATTTTTATATCTGCCAATTCATTTCATGACTTTATATTAAACTATTTTGTAGACAAAGTGTGCATGGAATTCTTGTCATGATAATGAAATACAACGTATTTTCAAGTTGAAAGCAGCTCAACGTATCAAAGAACACTTGTATGAGGCCAGGAGGCACTTGGAAAAACCTGGATGGTTGAATGTTAATGTGTGGGATCAGATCTTGAAAAAATGGGATACTCCTGAATATAGGGCAAGGAGAAAACGGGCAAAGGAAAATAGAGTGTCTCAAATGGGTGGCTCGTTGCACACTGGAGGTTTGATGAGTTTCGCTACACACCGATGAAAACTGGTAATAATAGCTTAAATTTCTGATTTGTTCGGTTTAGTTCATTGTTCTATACCATGACATAGTGAAGACGTGAGGGGCTCTTTCGATTCACTATTATTGTTATCTTCTTGTTGTTGTTCATCTTGAAGTCTAGTGAAGCCGTGTGTAGCCTATTTCGATTCACTAGCATTGTTGACATCTTGTTGCTCTTGTTGTTGTTCATATTGAAGTCTAGTGAAGCCGTCTGTGGCCTATTTTGATTCACTAGCATTGTTGACATCTTTTTGCTCTTGTTGTTGTTCATATTGAAGTCTAGTGAAGCCGTGTATGGCCTATTTCGATTCACTAGCATTGTTGATATCTTGTTGCTCTTGTTGTTGCTTGTTTCTTTTGTTGTGAACTTGATCTTGTTCATCTTGTATTACCACTTGGTGGGAATACACTGGGTTTGTTGGTGGTGGTGGTGGTGGTTTGGTTTTAGTTTTAATCAGGAGTGTTTTGTGGATTTCCATCAGTTGTGATTTTGGAAGAAATGAATTGACTTTTGTGCTAGGGAAAACAATTTAGATAGGTTATGTTCATGTATCATCTTTAAGTTGTTTGTTTTAATGTTTCTAAGAGCTAGCTTTTGAATGGTCTGATTATAGAAATCTTCTTAAAAAAAAAGAGAAAGAGAAACTAACTTTTTTTTCTTTTTGGGCATAATGATAAATAATGGAGGGTATGTGTAAATAATGCCTGAACCTTGCATTATCATCAAACGGGATATATGTGAAGAACTTAATTCATTATAGGAAAAGCAAAACCTCTATCAGGACACTAAGTTCTCAAGTTCTTACAAGTGACCATATGTACGTTGCCATCTCAAATGCATTCTGCATATGATTAACCGAGAAGAGCAATCGGTAAGGCATATTCGAAGACACTATATAATTGAGATAAAACTAATTGTAATACACTTTTTGTTAACCTATGAAGTAGGGGATAAAGTTTATGTTATTGCTCATACCTGGAATGATATAAATTGTATTATCCGCAGCAGAAACCTAGGCTTCCAAAACCAGATGAGCTTGTCTCGAAGGTTAAACTGATGAAACCCTTCCAATGGACTACTGTCAATGATTTCAACTGCCATCTTGACCACCATACGATGAAGCTTGATACCAACCAATAGGATTAACTTTCAATAACCATTATTGGAAAAGTCAGAAACATGAGAGCAAGTTATTCTTCGGAAGCAAAGAGAAAAAAAAAAGAACATAACAAGGACTTACAATTGCTGGAAAGAAGGAGATCCAAAAGTAAATATTTGTGCTTGGACAATGATCATTAAAATTATCCATCACCTTTCTGAAAAAAACTAAAATAACTAAATCCATTGTACAATACAGTTAGTTATAATTAAAATAACATTTGATTAAACTGTCTGGTACATCAAAATTATAGTAGTGAAAACTTGTGTCACATTATTTACACATACTACAATTTCCACGTCTAGATACTTCAACTTGTGTCAACTGTGCCAGTTGAACAATTCCATCTTACAAATTAATATGCCACGTTAGCATCATGTGTTCATGAGATATAGTGGAAATGAGCTAGAGTGTTTAGTTATTGCAGAAGGAACATATAGTAGACAATAATAGAAGACACTAAGGGCCAATTTTTCAGAAGGCTTTTCTGAGAACTCGGGGCTCTACGTTCAGAATGGTTCATGTTCTGAGACACATATGAACCATTTGATTCATCTGGAGTTCCTTCTACAGCCTTGTGAGAGTTATTTTTGTCTCTCTTTATTTTGTTATTCTTGTGAAGTGTCTCCTGCAATGTTTTAGAAGTAGTTAAACTGCTGAAACTATTTTAGCTAATAAAATCTGCTCCTATGTTTTACAGTGGATTAACTATGTCAAATTCATTAGTTCATGCAATGGATTAGAACAAATCATTTTCAAGAATTACGCACTATGTTCGTAGCTATGTAATATTATCACGAGTTAAGCGACTGAAATGTGAATGAGAAAACAACTTATGGAGGAAAGCTTAGATAGCACTTAAAATGACAAGATAAGTATATATAAGACTAGAGGCCATACCGGAAGCCAAAAGGACATTACTGTTGTAGCTAATGCAAAGACTGATATCATTAGACAAGGTAAAAAATATGGGAATCTGCAAGGTAACACAAACAAATAAACTTCTTACATAATAGGAAAAAAATAGGGAAAAGACAGATAGAACCAGACCGAAATCTTCTCAATATAGAATGTTGAGAGTAGTTAAACATACAGAACATGAAGAATGTAATTACCTCCCAAAAAGAATTCTTTGGAAAATATGTTGGGATATTTTTCTGCAGACTAGAAACAACATAAGTGACACATGAATTGTTATTCAGACCAATATGTTGATCGTAAAATATTCATATGAAACACTTCTTTCAGAGTTTCTTCTTGTGAATGTTTACTTTTTAACTTATCTTGGAGCTAGAACTAGCAAATTTCATATGTTTAAGTTCTAGGTAAGTGGTGATAAGTCTTCATGGGAAGTAGATTGTATAAATGATAGTAATACTTTATAAAGAAAGTACTGGTTGGAAACTCCAGTGAATGCTACCTTCTATTGGAAAATAATTAGAGTTTCTAACTTATAGCTTCTTATATAGTGTATAAAGTCTTAAAAATTGATGCAGGAGTTCCAATTTAACTTATAGTTTCTTATATAGTGTATAGTATCTTTGGCACATTTTTGTTGAATGTATTAGCAACTTTGGGGCATTGGCTCCCTATATAGATGTAGACCCTTTCCAAACTATCTATTTATAGCTTAAACACTTGAAAAGAATCCACCTAAACTACTACTTCTGTTGGATTAGAGTATTTTCGAATCATGGACTCCATGATCTATTATTAGTCTTAAGATGTTTTGGTCTATGCTGCCCGAACTTGTCTTCGTACTTGCATTATCTCTTTTTCTAAAATTTTGCAGGAATATGAAAATGGGGAAAAAGAGCGCCCTTTTATTGATTTCTACGAAGATACGCATAGGAAGAAAAACAAGGATGGTACAAGAGGAGATTGGGTCGAACCGTGTGCTAAGAATGCATATGTAAGATAATAACTTTTACATACATTGTTTTATTATTACTCAATTTTGCTTGTTTACATACTGACAAATAATTTTTCTTTCAGGAAAAATTTCAAAAAAGCATAGAAGAATGGCGTCAAACCCAACCTACTTCAGAAGATAGTATTGTGGTCCAACCATCACCTGAAGAGCTGAATAATATGTGGACAACTGTGGTAGGTGGTCCAAAGAAAGGTAGAACCTACGAGACAGGGGTTCTCCAATCCTCGAGTAGTCCTTCGTTGTTTTCCAGTTCCTCTTCTACTTTACAAACTATGGAAGAAATGAAAGCGATGAAAAATTAAATTGTGGAATTGACGCAGAAATGTGCAGCTAACGATGCTAAGTTTGCTAAATTTGATAAATTGGAGGAGTTGGTTAAGAAGCACATGCCGCAAGTATTTCAGGACGAGGAAGATAATGAATCTGATGATAATTAGATTGTAGTTATTGTTCTTGTTTTTTGTTGTGATATTTAGATGTTTAAACTATTTGATTTGATATTTGTTTTGAATGGTTTAAAGTGGTTGTATTTATAAATTTTTGTCGTGTTTGATCCAATTGTGAAAAATACATTAGTTATGTTGTTTATGATCTGAAAGCAGTGTAAGCTGATGCAATATAATAATTATTTAATTAATTATTAAATAGTTATTTAATAATTTTTCGACTATAGTGATCGGAATAATTAAAATTATTAAATAATTATTTATAAAAATTTTGACTACATTGGTCGGAATAATTATAATTATTAAATACTTATTTATTAAATTTCCAACCATAGTAGTCGGAATAATTATAATTATTAAATATTTATTTATTAAATTTCTGACTACAGTAGTCGGAATAATTAAATTATTAAATAATTATTTATTAAATTTTCGACCACAGTAGTCGGAATAATTATAATTATTAAATATTTATTTATTAATTTTCCAACTATAGTAGTCGAAATAATTAAAATTATTAAATAATTATTTATTAATTTTTCGACTACAGTAGTCAGAATAATTAAGATTATTAAATATTTTTTTATTTAATTTCCGATTATAGTAGTCGTAATATTAATAATTATTAAATAAATATTTATAAAATATCCGACTACAGTTCCGACTATTATAGTCAAAAATTTCTGACTACTTCAGTCGAAAAATATTTTTCGACTACCATCAAGTAGTCGGAACTATCTTATTTTCCGACCACTTTCCGACTAAACTGGCCGTCGAAAATTTACTGTTTTCTAGTAGTGAGTGAATGTCTACTTTACCATATATAGTGAATGTCTACTTTACCATATATAGTGAATGTCTATTTATGAAAAGTAGAAACCCAAGGTTAGTTTTTCCTATAAAGAAAGGGATTTTTCTTCATTGTTATTCACCCCTCAAGGACCTCTCAAGAGAAATAATAATCACTCTTTTTTTTTTCTCTCTATTCTTCTTGTTCTTATTTTATATTTCATAACAGTTTGAACTTTTTGTCTTCTTATTTTATATTTCATAACAGTTTGGACTTTTTGTCCTTCATTAAAAGTCTCCGCTTTACACAAAATCGTCTTTTCACTTTTTCATTCAATTATTATTTTATTATTTTTATTATGTTTATTTATTCCTAAAATATAGGGGAAAATCCTTTTCACTTTTTCATTTAATTATTATTTTTGTTATGTTTATTACTAAAATATAGGGGAAAATTCTGATAAAATACTGACTCTTAAAATAAATAGTAGAAAATATTAGGAGAACCAATTTCCGGTTAGTTTTCCATTTATGTTTACAATGCCACTTGTTGGCATAAATGGTAGTATATATGTCAATTAGACTTCGGCTAAAAACTTTATCACCGCCAAAAAAAATCGTTGTGACTTGATATTAAGAATTATTATTGGTTCCAAATCAACTTCTAATCTAATGTAAAATACTTTTGCTACTACAAACGGCCATTGTCTCAATAAACAAAGACGCCCACAAAAGGATTTGTTTAATGCACGTCAATAAGGACATTGTCAACAAGGGTTTTCTCCTCAAAGCAGGTGATTACGCTTTTTTTAATACTAGTTTAGTATACATGTGTTGCACGTGATGATTAATGTTCAAAACAAAAAATTACATGTATATTAAGTAACTCCTTGTTACTATGTAAGTTTTAATTTGTAGATTCATTAAATCAGATGTCAATCCACGATTTTCGTTAACTCATTCAAGTGTCGTCTTTATTGAGTCACACCTAAATTTCACATTTTTTTTTTAATTTTATCATTAACTCGATCATTAAATAATTGACATATTCAAGTGTTTTAGTTTATCCTCAGTCTCTCGATATCAAAATTTCAGTTGCAAGAGAAAAAAGGACTTCTATCTAAACTTTGTAATGTATCTATTCTATCGTTTTATAGAGCTATTTTTTAATATAAATACTACTTCAAGTAGAATTTTATTAATTGAATATGCCATCATCTTAATAAATGATAAAAAGTTAAAAGTATATAAGAGAATGTTTTATTGTACGCAACATAAATACCCTAGATCTTTGTGATCTAGCCATCCTCGAACCCCGTATATTGTGGAATCTTTAGTGTACCGATCTGTTATTGTAAAATAGTTAAGCTCGTATTTCAGAATAGCAAAAAGGTTACGCTCCACCTGATATAACTCTTCAATATATTATTACTGAAATTTAGACATATTAAGTCAAGTTGAAAACAATAAGGTAATTAATATTCAGTTAATTAATAAATTTGCCATATTTTTTTCAATATCTGAAAAACATTCATTCATTTTTTCAGTAATCTTACAAAGGCCAATTCACAAACAAATGTGAAAAAGCACCAAGCTTTACATTAACCCTAATTCAAAAAGCTACCAAATTCAAACTACTAAGAGCTAGAGAACTTAGTAACAATCTAGTCCCTTGAGAAAATTGTATGCTTAGCCAGTTCACCAATATACGAATTTGAACTTAACTTGAAACATGATCGAACTATAAATCTAGTTAAAGATAAAATTAATTTTATGTATAAATATAAGATCTGGTATATAGATCTAATATTAAACAATGTGAACTAACCTTCCCTGCTCAAGGTTTCTTAGTTCGTAGATTTGCATTGATAGGTTGTGCAATAGCAAGAATTATGACAAGTATTTCAAGATTAACGTGAAGAAAGCTGAAACTAATCCTACCGCCAAATTCAGCTACAACAAAGAGAAAGCTCTTAGTGAATAATTTATATATATTCACACAAAAATTTAAAACAAATCAAACAGATCAAACAACTGTTTTTTTTTTTTAAAAAGGAACGGGAGATTGACAACATAGATTTGAATTTATGCACACAAATCAAAACAAATAAAATAATTAATAATAGTGACATAGATTAAAAAAAAAAAAGAAAAAAAAAACCAATGTTGTTTTGTTTGGGAAATATATTATTTTCATTTGATTTCTTGCCATGTTATTTTATACTAAAATATTTTAAGTTATTAATGATTGATTTATAGTGCTTTACAACATTTTCAGATATTGTATGTTACTTTTTTCGTCTCAATTTATATGACACTAATAAAATATTTGAGAAAGTCAATTAAATTTGTTATATAATTTTAGATGTTAATTATTACTATGTCGAATTTCTTGCCATGTCAAATTCTATCAATGTCATAAAAATAGGGATAGATAAAGTAACATATATTACTTAAAAATTACGTAGAAAGTCATATAAATAGTAATAATTAACATCTAAAATTATATAACAAATTTAATTGACTTTCTCAAACATTTCATTAGTATCATATAAATTGATACGAAAAGAGTAACATATAATATCTGAAAATTATGTAAACCGTTATAAATCAATCATTAATAACTTAAAATATTTAACAATATTTGCAAACCTACGAACTAAGAAATCTTGAGCAGGAAAGTTTAGTTCACATTGCTTAATATTAGATTTATATACCAAATCTTATATTTATATGTAAAATTTAATTTACCTTTTATACAAAAAATTAGGACTCCATTTATATTAACATATATTAATATGACATACAAAAATATTAATAACAACACTGGCAGTATATTATAACAACACTAATATTTTAACTTATACTTGAATTTTTGTACGGATTAACTTATACTACAAATTACGTCTCAACATTTGTCATAATATATTAAAACATTTGATTGACTTATGTCTTGCAATGTCGTTCAATTAATACTTGTCATATTAACATATGTTAATATTAATATGTTGTTGTTGTTGGCAGTATATAACATATTTAACTCTGATGATTGATTTAAATATGTTATTCTATTCATTATGGAATTGAATGTTTGTACAGATTAATATATAAATATATAGGTGAATTGGACAACTAACTTACAAATTACAAAAAAACAATTAACTCTTATCATATATTTTAGGACTCTTACTTTAAAAAGAATTGTTATCATATATTTTAAAACTCCTAATTTTAAAAAAATTATTACCATATATTTTAAAGAATTGATCCCATATAATATAGAAGTCAATAATATAAAAATAATTAAATAATAATTTATAAAAAATAGTGAAAAGAAGATTTTATCTACTGTAGAATCTCTTCATAATATTTTTGCAACTTTATCACATTCTCTTATCCGAAAGAATGACTTTTGGTATTTGTCGTCACACCTCTTTTAAACCTAAAAGGATTTGTTTTAAGTTGAAAGAATTTTTATTATCAAAGTGACAAAAGATTTAAAATTTATTTTTTTTAAAAAATATTTTTATTTTTTATTCCGAATCGCCACTTGACATAATCGGGTGTGTCAAGTCACCTTTGAAAATCCTTTTTCAAAACTATTTTTGACTCTTTAAAACTGATTTGTGAACACAAATTCCGACTAAGAAATTCTGTTGACCGAAGGAAAGGTGTTATGCACCCCTCGATCCCGTGGTTCGACCACAATCGCTTGGTGGAGCGTATTATCTAATTTAACACTACGGATGTATAAACCACACAAAAACACATAAAACAATCAATCAAACAAACAAAACAAACAAATTCAAAATATAATATCTAGTCCAATTATATAGTCCCAAAACAAAAAATACGGAAATATAAACCTACATTATTCTAAACTAGTCCTATACTATGCTCCAATGCTTTACCCGATGCCTCGGACCTTGATCACGAACCTCATTTGCGTACATGATACATCAGGATATTCCCCGATAAATAAGTACATGAAACCTCAGAGCATTCCCCGACCAAATGAATACACTTGAATCAAATACGATAAACTAAAAAAAAAACATTTTCACGCACATTCAAACATTCAACCAAAACACAAGTTCTAAATTTGCCTAGCCGAACCTACATTTGCCTATCCATTTCAACATATCATAATTCTATCGCGTTCCAATAATGTTTATGCTTATTCCAAATTAAACAAGAAAACAAAAAAAAATCAAGATTTATCTATATTCATCCATTTTTACCAATTCCACCCTATCTAGCTTCGTTTTTATTAATCACACCACCAAAATTACTCCAGTTCGTCCCACATATCACCGGAATCATGTTGTCAAGAACATAATCATAACATCAACAAAAATCCAACAATCATAATCACCCCACGCACAATCACAACATCGGTTTACCAAATTAAAATGAAATAAGGAGCAAGAGTTGTAGAGATGGACCTTTCGATAAACAACTGACCCGGACTTTAGAATTCCGAATACAACCTCGACAGTGACGAACTCCAACTCCGATATTGAAGAATTTGAAACCCAAAACTGGTCGAGACGAACGGAAAACCAAACCCCGAAACAGGAACAACACCCAATGAATCCCGAAGCCCGACTTCGACGACGAAACGCAAAACAGAAGAACCCAAAACTCCAATACACGACAGAACCTGAAAACCAGTATAACCTGAGCTAACAAAATCGTGAGAATGAGAAATTCGGACCGGGTTTTAACGAGCTGGAACAGAATCGAAAACAAATCGAGATTCGCTTGACTGTTTTAAGTCGGCGCAACTCCGGTAACCTCAGCGATGACTGAAAACGACAAAGAAATACCGATTATGATGTATTGCGATGGGTTGATCAGATTCGTGACGGCTTTGACGCGTTTCCGGAACAGTAACCAACTCACGAACTCGCGTTCCCTCAGCTCTCACGCCCCCTCTGCTTCGTTCTCTCTCTCTCTCTTGTTCAATCTCTCTCAGATCTGTGTGTGTGCGTGAGTTCTGGTGAGGAGAGTATCGGTGATGGTACAGTGATGCTTCAATGTGTTGTGCGTGTATCTTCTCTGAGAGTCAAAAACAAAATGGTGAGGTGTATTATTCCTGTTCTGTGTGTGTATTGTTGTGAGGTGGAGTGAAGAAGATATGGATGGTGATGAATATGTGAGTGGAAATTGTATTGTGAATATTGCTGTGTTGATTTTCAGTGGAAGAAAAATGGAGGCCCCCGTTTTCCTTTTTTGTGTAGTGTGGGATATATTGTGAGTGATGGAATTTGTGATGTGGGTGTGGGGGGACACGTGAGTGGGGTAGGCGCAGGGATATGGGGTGGTGAGGCAGGTGGGGTAGGGTGTGGATGAGGTATAAAAATTAGTTAGGGTAAAGAAATATTTTGGGATTGAGAATTTAATTTGTTAGGATTTATTGTATTTGTTTTCTTATGGAGAAAGTATAGAATGAATGAGGGTACATGGTAAGACGAACTAAAAACGAATAAAATTTAATTTTGGGTTGGACAAATTAGGTGTCTACAGCTGTTATCGTATAATATTATTTTAATGAATGTTTATACTGTTTGGTATTGTTACTTAATAATGAATTTACTGATACAATATAATAAAATTTAAGTAATAATCAAAATAATATTATCTCCATATTAACAACACATACAATACAATGGGTAGCAATCATCTAAGGGGTCGTTTGGTAGAGTGTATTAGAAAACTAATGCATGCATTAGTTTAATGTGTATTACTAACACCTTATTTGTATACTTTTGCATCTTATGTATAACTAATGCTTGCATTAGTTATACACTCTATTGTGTATTGAGGCGTGTATTACTAATACCTCAAAATTCATAGTATTAGCAGTACAATGGATCAAATACATGCATTAACATGATTAAAAGACACTATTATCCTTAAAAAAAATTCATATCCTTTCCAACATATATATGAAAGATATTTTTGTAAAATTTTTTTTTTGTTTTAGAAATTATTTAATTCT
The DNA here is from genome assembly GCA_030864215.1 of Capsicum pubescens. Lineage (NCBI taxonomy): Eukaryota > Viridiplantae > Streptophyta > Magnoliopsida > Solanales > Solanaceae > Capsicum > Capsicum pubescens. The sequence goes on from CM061549.1 coordinate 253,868,830, forward strand.
TGTTATTTTTGATACATCAAACCAACTATTGCATAAGAAAAATACAAGCATAATTAATGCAAGCATAGGTAACTCAAGCATTACTAATACAAGCATTACTAACACACCATATTTTGCGTTATTCGTATACACTCTACCAAACGACCCCTAAATATATTGTAACTTGTAATTCTCCTCCTTATATAAAGGGAGAACTCAAAATCTTCAATTAGAATTGAAGCATATATTTCTTATCTTATAAGAAGGAATGGGGTGGGAGAAGCTGGCACCTCTCTGTCAACGTGCCTATTTCATCAGCTGCTTCCTTCGTAATTTTATTATCTTATCTTTAATTAATTATTTAAAAATTATTATAAAGTCATTTAAGTATTAAAAATTTAATAATATTTAATATTAAATTTATTTGACGTTTTACTGTTGCGTTGTCTTAGTCATGATTTTACTATGTCACTCCTAATTAATTATTATGACAATTTAAACATTGTGTCAATTAATAATATTTGATAAAAAAGATAAAATAAATATAAAATGATAAGTTAATCAAAAAAATTTCATAAGTATTTTTTATAGTAATTTTGTTATATCACTTCTAATTAGTTGTTGTGAATCATTAAGACACCTAACTTTACTATATCACTCATAATTAATTATTATGTTCATCTAAGTATCATGAAACTTACATTAGAATAGAAGATGTAAAAATTAAATTATTTAAAAAATATAATTGACTATTAATGCCACAAAAGTTTGAACAACGAGATCGATATATATTATTTGAAAATTACATAAATAGTATTATAAATTACAATAGTTAACAACTTAAAATATCTATTAAAAAATTTATTATATATTTTTAAAAATTATTATATATTTTAAAAAAATTATTATAAATCACAATAATTAAAAAAAATAAAAAATATTCATTGGGCCGCTAGCACCTCTCTGTCAACCTGTCTGTTTCGCCTGTCTGCTTCATTAGTTGCTTCCTCTATAATTTTATTATCTCATCTCTAATTAATTATTAAAAATATTATAAAGTGATCTAATTATTAAAACATTAAAAATATTTAATGTTAAATTTACTTGATATTTTACTGTTGTGCTGTTTTAGTCGTGATTTTACTATTTCACTCCTAATTAATTATTATGACCACTTAAGCATTGTGTCAATTAATAATATTTGATAAAAAGGGTAAAATAGATATAAAATGATAAGTTAATCAAAAAAAATTCACAAGTATTTTTTATATTAATTTTGCTATATGACTTCTAAATAGTTGTTGTGAATCATTAAGACACCTAACTTTAATATATCACCCATAATTAATTATTATGTTCATCTAATCATCATGACACTTAAATTGGAATAGAACAAAAAAATATTATACATCACAGTAATGTAAAACTTAAATTATTTAAAAAATATAATTGAATATCACTGCCACAAAAGTTTGAACAACGAGATCGATATATATTATTTGAAAATTACATAAATAGTATTATAAATTACAACAGTTAACAACTTAAAATATCTATTAAAAAAATTATTATATATTTTAAGAAAATATTTTTTAAAAAATATTATATATTTTAAAAAATATTATAAATCATAATAATTAAAATAAATTTTTAAAAAATATTTATTTACTCCTAATTAATTATTATACGACATTTATTTATTTATTTATTTATTAATAAATTAATAATATTTAATAAAAAATATAATAAATATTTAAAAATTAAAATATACATTTACGACATGTCTGTTTTAGCTGCTTCAACTGTAATTTTACTATGTCACCTATAATTAATTATTATGAGTCACTTAAGTATTTAAAAATTAATAATCTTGATTTTTTAAATTAATTTGACATCTTATGTGAGACCCACTTTAAAAAAAATTTACAAGTATTTTTATAGCAATTTAAATAGTTATTATGAGTCATTCAAGACGTGCCAGCTTCGCTATTTCAATCGTGATATTTGGTTGCTCTTGAAATTATATCAGTGTCGCTTAAATTAAAATAGAAAAATATTATAAATTACAATAATTAAAAATTTAAATTACTTTTAAAGCCTAAATTCACTATCAATACCACAAAAAGTTTGAACAAGAAAGGTATTACAAATTACAATAGCAAATAGATTAAATTAGTAAATTACAACGTCGAAAAAATATTATAGATTACAATAATTATCGATGTCATACTAATTAGGATAAAAGGATATTACTTAAAAATTATGTTGAAAGTCGTATAAATCATAATATAATTAACAACTTAAAATATCTAAAACTATATATAACAAATCTGATTGGCTTTTTGAAATATTTCATTAGCGACATATAAATTGAGACAAAAAATAATATATAATATCTGAAAAATAGCACATTGGGCCCGTGCTGGCACGGGCTCTAATATCTGGTTATATATATAATTGACGGTTAGTGTAGTTTAGACCCAATAAGGTTACAATAGTGAGGAGAAGAAAAAACACTTATAACGTTTTAGATTGAGTTGTGATATATCTTTCTTTTGAAGTGGTATTTGCATATATAATTATTGGTGTGAGATGAGCTCTAAAATCAATATTACCAATTGATGGCGGAATGTCCTAATATACAAAGCGAAAACTTATCTTCTAGGTTTGTACAATATCTAATTATGTAAATTTAGAATTAGATGAGAATTGAAAGGCTATAGAACATTGAGGAAACTTTCATTCTTTATCATGTGTACGTGGGTTTAAGGTTTGGACTTACAAATGTTGATGACTCATTCTCAAATTCACATACCAATGGAGGTTGATGGTGTTGTGTGGTATGGTGTGAGGTGTTGTAATGTGGTTAGCGTGATGATTTTCTCGAGGAGTGATCTGGACAATAATATTTTAACTTCATTAGAGGATACCAATTAAAAATATAGTTTCAGAGTTTTATATCATTATTTAATATTAATTATAGTGAGTCATATTTTGTTTAGATTTAACATTCACCTTTTTAACAAAATTATCGAAATCTATAAAAGAGAAATATACTTATATCTCTAATCTCTAATATATTAATATATTAAAAATATGAACGACCTTAGACATGTTGTTTGAATTTCTTGCCCTTCATTAAAAGTATTTGCTTTAGACTAAATCATATTTTTACTATTATTTCTAATATTTAAGAGTTGAAAATTAATTAAATATATTTATGGTAAAACTTTTCCTTATTAGAAGTCATCAGAATTAATGACAACTAATACTTTTTTCATTCATTTAAGAATTCTAAATCAACTAAATTTGATTTTAAGAAGATTTGAAAAATCTAGAAATAAATATATAAGCGTTAGAATAAGAAAAATTTAAGAAGTATCAAATTTTAAAAAGATTTAAGTACGTAATAAAAACATAATCAATAATTTTATAAAGATTTGAATTTAAAATCACGGAAAAATTTTAAATATAGAAAAAAAAATAATCGTACCATAAATATGATTCAAATTGATGCGTCTCTCTAAGCCTCTGATAGCAAGGGAAAGAGGTACTGCATGACAACCGCAAAAGCGATGATCTATCAACCACTTGAAATTTCTGGTGGTAAAATATATATGTGCTTACACTAAAATATATGTTTATGTTTATATTATTATATTAAGGCATATACATAAATATGACCCTAAACTTGACACCAAATTATAACATTGACCTTAAACTTTGACAGTGCACAAATAAGACCTTTAACTATTCAAAACCTGAAGAGATAAACACCCCGATCCTATGTGGCAAATCACATGTTGTACACGCAAAACGGTGTGCATCCCAGTTGGAATTGAAGATTTTTTTTGTTCAGCTTTTGTATAGTTAAAGGGCCTATTTGTGCACCGATAACGTTAAAGGTCTTACTTATAATGTATTTTTTTTTATTAGGTGGGACCATATAAGTGGATTAGTAATCCACGTCAGAGCAAGTGAGGTACACGCGTGTAGTTACAAAATCGGAGTGTTTTTTTATTCAGGTTTTGTGTAATTAAAGGGCCTACTTGTGCACTATCAAAGTTTAAGATCAATGTTATAATTTGGTGTCAACTTAAGGGTCATATTTATGTATTATGCCAATATTAAAGTAGTGAAGAATCTTTGAAAAGTGATTTAATCTTTTGCATATTTAATTTTAAATAATCAAATGCTACACATGTGAGGCACATGTGGTTAAACTAGTCACAATAAATATGTGATTATATATAATTAATTTTGTTTATCCAATTATATTGAACTTAAATATGACTTTGCTAAGTCTCACTGAAGCTTAAAAAATATTATATTTATCAATCTAATATGATTAGAGATGTTAATCGTTCGATTTAATTCAATTTTACGTTTTGTAAATTTTAAGTATAATTTAAATAAATACTTGATTATAGTAATCATGTCAAATTCGCTGAACTTCAATAAATTTCATTCAAACTTCTTCCTGACTAACTATTTTCAGAATTATTATTTGTCTCAAATATATTTGTCAGTTCAGTATAATTAGAGGTGTTTATCATTCTACAGATCGATTCAAATTCAGTTTTATAAGATCCTGCTTGTAAGTTTCAAATATAGTTAAAATAAAAAGGTGATATATATATACGAGTCAAGTAAATTTAAAAGAACAAAATTAATATAAAAGAAAGAAGGTAATCTTCAACCATAGACAATTTATATAACAACTTATAATTTCAAATTGAGAAAATGCTCTGTTTCTACCCTGAACTATACACAAAATGGCTGAGACACACACGAACTGTAAGAGGGTCCTATTACCCCCTGGACTAATCAAAACTGTATTTTTGGCAACTTCACTGCCTACATGTAACATCAGTGAATCAACACATTGAAGGTCCACGCAGGCACACGTATGTGCCACATAGGCACTAAGGTTGCCAAAAATACGGTTTTAATTAGTCCAGGGGTAATAGGACCCTCCTAAAGTTTGGGTGTCTCAGCAATTTCGTGTATAGTTTAGGATGAAAACAGTACATTTTCTGATTCAAATTTATCAACTAACTTCTTATACTTATACAACATTGTATTTTATCTTATTGCAACATGTTGATTTTAAATGTTAATTGCACTTTTTTAAATATATACAATTATTGTTTTCATTAAAAATTGTAAAGATATTTTTTTATATTTGATACTTTATTACTTTAAAATTAGCGTTTTTTTTTTTTTTTATATGTAAGCACTTATTTCCTCCCAAAGTATTCATAAAAAACTTTACTAATTGTTGAGAAAGTATGTATACTAATATTTGTATTGCGAGGTATATAAATATTATTAAATGACGTAACAATTAAATATTTTATAACTTATTTAACATGGTAAATTATATTTATTTATTTTGTTTTATTCAATAAAAGTTAATTTAAATTCTAATCTTTACATTATCTATCTCCTTTTCTGTAATTTCTACACATGATATCTAAATAAGTTTTCTAATTTAATTTTTAACCTTTAATTAATTAATTAATTAATTAATTAATGTCACACTTTATTCAAAGATGCAATATAAATTAGTCTAGAGTACTTTTTAAAAAGATGATACTTTTGTGAAAATAATAGAGATATTGACAATTTTAACTTTTTTTTTTTTTGAATTTTTTACTATAGACAATTTTTTTGAATTTTTTATTTTAAATTATTGTATTAAATCATATAGTTCATATAATTTTTATATTTTTAATTCAAACTAAAAAAATAAAAATTTAAAATTCATATCTTTGTTTAAATTCAAACTAAAATAATCTAATGTTGTAGAGGTATGATTCCCCTATGATAGGACACTTTAATTTGAATTTGAATTTTACGTTTTTGATTTTAAAAAATCTGAATTGATATTTTTTTTTAATTTTAATCATTAAATAATTTTCAAACATAAGATTTTATGATGATTATATTATCATCACGATATTGTTTTGTTTCTCCTACTCCATATAAATAGGTTAATAGCTTATTTTATTTTTAAATTTTTTATTTTAAACATGATATTTAAGTCATATAACTCATTTAGAATTTATATAAATTTAATATTTTCACTTAAAAAATGTTAGTTAAAATTCATATCCATTTTAGATTTAAATTGGTAGTCGAATATTGCGGGAGTATAGTTTCACCAATAGAAATTAGGACACTTTAATATAAATTTAAATTCACATTACCTATAGTCTATATCTATATATCTATATAATATATTAAAAGTGTGAAGGGCCTTAGAAATGTTGTTTGAACTTTTTGCCCTTAAAAGTCCTTACTTTAGACAAAATCGTCTTTTCACCATTTTTTTCTAGTATTTAAGAGTTAAAAATTTATTAAATATATTTATGGTAAAACCTTCATTAGAATTTCAATATTTTTTTCCTAATTTAAGAGTTAAAATTTAATTAAATATATTTATGATAAAACCTTTTCTTATTAGAATACATCAAAATTAATAACAACTGATACTTTTTCTATTAGTTTAAGAATTCTAAATCAACTAAATTTAATTTTATAAGGATTTAAAAAAAATCTAGAAATAAAGATAAAACTATTAGAATAAGAAAAATTTAAGAAGTACCAGATTTTTAAAAGTTTTAAGTATGTCATAAGAATGTAATCAATGATTTTGTAAGGATTTGACTTTAAAAACAAGAAAAAAATTTAATTATGGAAAAATAAAATAATAATCGTAACACAAATATGGTTCAAATTGATGCGTCTCTCTGAGTATGTGACAACAAGGGAAAGAGGTACTATATGACAAACGCAAAAATAATGATCCATCAACCACTTAAAACTTCTGGTGTAAAACATATATGTTTATATGTTTGTGTTTACATTATTATATTAAAAGTGTGACAGATTTTTGAAAAGTGATTTGAGCTTTTACACTTTATTAAAAATCTCCGCAATAGGTAAAATTATTTAATTTTAAATAATCAAGCGTCACACGTGCGATTAAACTAGTAGATATTAAAAAACTGAATTGACATTCAATATTTTGAAATTCCTACCTTAATATAATTTTCAAACTTAAATTATATGGCAATTGATAATTGCCATTACAATATTATTTTGTTCCTCTTACTATGTATAGATAGAATATATAGATTTTCTATTATTAAAATTTTTTATTTGAAATTTCATTCTATATAAGTCATTTTAATTTCACGTAGTTTTTAAAATTTTCAATGAAAACCAAAAAATAATAATTCAAAATTAATAATAATCATAAATTTAATTATATACTATAAATTGAGATTTTTTTTAAAATATGGAGTATATAGTCAAATTAATAACAATATTATAGGGAACAAAAAAGTTGAAAAAACATATTTTTCTTAAAATAATATTTATTTCATATAAATACTTGACTATTTTCATTAATTTAAAGTAAAGTATACATAATTTTACTATGTATGTTATTACTATTTTTCTTAGATAATTTTGTTCTTTATAGTTATTAATTTATTAAATAGTACTAATAGAACTTGTACATAGAAAAAAAATAATATAGTAATAATAATTAAAAAAAATTAAAAAGAAACACACAAAGACCAATTGATCAACTAAAATTTTTTTCTAACCTAAACCCTCCACCACCGCCACAACCTTTCCCATATTTCCCCCCAAATTAAAAATTGTCTAAAATTAAAAGTTTTCCTCCTAAAATTTTAAAAATGTTATAAATGTATTTACATTATAGTAAATGTGTATCAAAATCTATTTGATATCTATCAGGATTTGAAGTATCTGTCTTTTAGTCAGAAACTAGAAGTATTTTCCCCTATAAATAGAGGGGTTTTGCTCATTGTATTCTCAATCTGATGACCTCTCATCCCTCAAGAAAAATAAAGAAGTCTCTCCTCTTCTCTCTATTTATTCTTGTTATTCTTACTTTATATTTTATAACACGTTATCAACACAAGACTCTACCAAACAAGGTGAGATTATAAATCTAAAGAATTTCAAGGTTAGTAATACCTTATGTTATCTGTCGTTTGCTACTAATAATATAATTATTGTTGGATTTGAGGAAAAATAATTGGTTTGGAACCATTTATGTTTTAAATTTATTCCTCAAGAACAATATTATCCAAAGGGATGATAATATGTTGGGTTCAAGTCCATCGATTTATGCCTAAGACGTCTTTATATGGATAAGAAGTTGAGCTTGAATCTCTATGCACCATATTGATAATATTATGATGGCTAATGGCTAAGGCAAAATAATGGATATTTGGTGAAACATGTCCCATTAAATATGCTCCATTACTTGAATTGAATGTGGTAGCAATACATCATATGTATGCCTCAATTTGCTTTTGTATTAGCTATCATAATTTGATACTCTTAAAACATGATTATATTCCATTCCTGGGAATAAGAATTTCGATTATTATAAATACAGATCTAGACCCTAGGGGTAAATGTGGTTGTATATAAATTTGAACGTGCTCGTGGTTGTAAGAAAATCACAATCCACCTCCGAAAGAGGAAAAATAATTGAGAAGAGTTATTTTGAAATCTACTTTTGAAGTAGTAAATCTGAATTTTATTCATGTAATAGTAAATCTGAAATTTACTAAAGTAAAAGGTGCATGTCAAGGTAAACATGGAGTTTGCTAGAATAAAAGTTCATAAATTGACATGAACGATCGGCATCCCAAAGATGTGCATACTGAGTATTGAACATATATTGAAGAATTTGAAAATTCTTCATGAACTTTTAATATTGCTTGTTCTCATGATAAGTTGGTTGGACCAACTAATTTTGGGCTTGGATCCCTTAAAATCTGAAAAGTATAAAAGGTGAATAAGGGTCCGTTCACCTATCATGTGATATGTTGAAATGATGCATCAATAAGATGATCACATGTACATTTATTGTCAATCTGTAGTTTGACATTCATAAAGTTGCTTGCTCAATAAAATTGAGTTAAGAACATAACTTTCAGATTGTCTAATCAAGAAAATTCATCTTGATGATGATGGTTTGGTATTGAATGCCTTCGATAAATAATAGCTAAACCATTGCTAATGAGAACAAATCTTCATGTGTTGGTCTGAAATTTGATATGTTGCATACAATAGCACTTATATGTATTTGACCAATAAATTATGATTATTTCTTCCCTCTCAATTGGTTCAAGGTTAGGAATCAACTATTTCATCTAATAGTTTTGATGTGCAGTATACGATTAATGAATATACCATGAAGCACAAAGATGGAGGATGTATGTTAGTTTTCCTAACATAAGGGGGAGATTATAAACAGCTATGAAATATATTAGGAATTATTGTCAGATCCTTATTCAAAAGATAATTCTAGTCAAATACCGAATGCATCTCATATTTAAGCTGCAAATGTTCCTATTTTGTGTTCATAAAGGATAAAGTATATGCATGCATGAAGCGTGGTAGACCAATCGGTTCTAAATAAAATAATCCTTGAAGCGGATAAGGAGCAAATAATCATAATAAGAAGGTAATGTTCTCTTGAAGAACCTACGACATAACACTTCATGAAACCTTATGAGAGGTTCAGGTACCTGAAAATAAAGAAGTGATGAGATCTCAAAATGCTATGTCGCATTGTGAACCGATACAAAATGAGAAATCATCGATGATATCTTTGATATAATATTGGCGTAATATTGTAAAAGATTACGAGGATTTGAATTCTACGTTAATTTAAGCTAATTTAAGCATGCTGACATAGAAATATTTGTCAAGTGACATGAAAAGATGCATCTTGGTAAGTGTAAAACTTATTTGATTTGCAGTTCAGACATTTGAAAATGTCACATATGAAATGTTGAATGTTGTCACTTGAAAAAATTTAAATGAACACTTTCTAAGGATTCAAAATGTTTGAAGCATATAAAAGTTTCTGGGAAACTTATTTAGAATCCTTATATTGTATAGGCTTATAGCTTCAAAATTATTGAAACTCTTGGAGAGTTTTCAAAAGCAATAAGATTATTTGCTAAAATGATAAACATATCGAATTGGATTGGTCCTGAAGTACCATATCTTAGCACAATTGGTGTACTAGTGTATCTTGCAAATACTAAAAGGCCTGATATAGCCTTTTCAGTCAATTTGTTAAGCAAGACATATTTCTTCTTCTACTAGGAGACATCAAAATGGGATAAAATACATGAGTTTATTTTATTCTAAAGATTGCAGTCCCGATCTTATTGGTCATGCTGATGTTGGGTACTTATTTGACCCGCATAAATCTCGGTTTCAAACATGCAATGTGTTCACATGTGGGGACACTGTCATATCTTGGAGATATATAAAGCAGTGTATGTTGCCACTTCATTGAACCATGATGAGATAATAGCCTATTCATGAAGCAAGCCGAGAATGTGTATGATTAAGGTCCATGATACATCTCATTCGAGAAAAATGTGGTTTGAAATGTGACAATGTACCCACAGTTTTATACAAATATAATGCAGGATACATAGCACATCTTAATGGAGGATTTACAAAAGGATATAGAACGAAACACACTTTATCATAGCTTTTCTACATACATGAGCTACAAAGGAATGGTGATATTAATGTGCAATAAATTCGTTCAAGTGACAATGTGGCTAATTTATTCACCAAGTCTCCTCTAATTACAACTTTCAAGAAGATGGTGCACAAGATTGGGATGTAAAAGGTTCAAGGATGTTCTCATTAGGGAGAGTTAATACGCGCTGTACTTTTTTTCCCTTATGAGGTTCTGTCCCATTGTTTTTTTCTTGTAAGATTTTTAATGAGGCAACCTATATGCATATTGCTAGAGATGTGTACTCTTTTTCCTTCACTAGATTTTTTTCCACTGGGTTTTTTCTAGTATGGTTTAACGAGACACATTATCTATCTAGACATTCAAGGGGGAGTGTTGTAAATGTATTTATATTATAGTGAATGTCTATCAAGATCTATTTGACATCTATAAGGATTTGAAGTATCTGTCTTTTAGTCAAAAACTAGGAGTATTTTTTTCTATAAATAGAGGAGTTTTGTTCATTGTATTCTCAATCTGATGACCTCTCATCCCTCAAGAGAAATAAAGAAGTCTCTCCTCTTCTCTCTCTATTTATTCTTGTTGTTCTTACTTTATATTTTATAACAAAAACCTAATAAATTAACCTAATCTTCCTTTTTATAAAGAAACCTAATCCCCCTTTCTCCTTTTCCTGTCCTTTCTTGTTCCCCACACCACCCCTTTCGCCCCTCACCCCTTTATATTTTTATTTTTTAAATTTAATTTGAATTTTTCATGTGTGATATTCGCCTAATTAATTTAATTTTTCTATAGGTTTTAAACATGAAATTCTCCAAGTAAATGAGATAGGTTTTTACTATATGAATATTGCATTGGATTGTGTAGTTTTTTTTTTTTTAATATAAAGGTAGTTTTTTGCTTGTGTGGATATTAGAATTGATACTGAAATTTGAGATTTATATTTACAGATTTTAAGAAGTTTATGAGTTTGTTTAATTTGCTTATTTGGTTGCTTTATATTTTTTCTTGTTTTTTACTTGGTAAATTTTAGTAAGTAATTATCTAAGATATATTTTTCTCTATGAATTCTGTGTATACACACACTTGCATGTAATGGTCCTTATTTTTTTTGGTGGTAAAATACTTTATCATTAACAATAGGTGAATTGATGGTGTAACGACCTAAAAATTTGATAAAATATGTAAAATTTATGATTTTGTGTGATTTGACTGTTTTACTCTTCTCCGTAGTTGCATTATGCTATTTTTGGGGTGTGGGGGTGATTGGTTTGGTTTTCAATACATTTTGGTACCATTTATGTGATATTGTGGTTTTTGATGGCTTCGAGAGCCTTATTTTAGACCTATGGGAATATCTTTTGATCCGTGCAACGATGGCTGAACAGACTGTGCCGGTAGCTCTTAAATATCAAACTTTAGGTTAGGTAGACCTTTGGTCGGGTTCCGGTGCACCCGAGCTCATTTCGACCTATTGGTCGGAAAGTTGAAAAATTGGAAAATTGAAAATATGGGTGTGGGACTCATATTTGGTCGAAACGACCTCGGATGGAAAATCTGACTTCGCCAGAAGGTCTGAAATACCAATTTTAGGGTGATAAAATATTTGGTTTAATTTTATGGCTTTTAAATCTCATTTCGACCCTCGATTTGGAAAATTTTAATTTCTGATTTTAGGGGTCAACTTTTTTCAAAATGATGATATTTTGAAAATCCAATTTTGCCAAAGCATCCGGGACGTTGAATTTAGTGTGGTTGCATAGTTTGTTTGTGTATATCAGACTCCAAACGAATTCCGACACCCCGTCGAAGTTCGGATTAGACTTTAAAAAAATAGTTTTTTTATGCAGTTTTTCTGCAATATTTATAGTAGTTTTGAGTCCATTTTTGCTCATTTTTCATCTTGACTTTTGGGAGTTAAACCCTAAAATAATGTGGGAGCTTAAAAGTAAAGTTTGTGGGAGCTTGACAAGCTAGATTAATATCCATTTCTTGATTTTATTACGGACTTAAGGTAAGAATTCACCCTTTTCTTAGTAATTTCTTGATTAATTTCTCAAAACTTCAGAAATTTTAGGGCTTGATTTTAAACCCCAATTTCACTTCTTTTCACTTGAATATATTTTTATCTTATAATTACAAGATTTTCATCAATTTAACCTTCAAATAACTCCGATTCTTGATTTTAACCCGAATTTTAAAGATTTTACCCGGTAAAGCTTTAAAATAGTTTTTCTTCAATTTGAACCTCGTTTTTTACTCGATTTGACTTGAATTCAGCTGTCGATTTCTTAAAATATGGAAAACATATTTTTGAAGTAAAGTTTTGATTTTGCCTTCTTTTTTTTCAAAAATCCATTCCAGGGGTCCATTTTAATCTCAAACCAAAAGTAGTCAATATGGGTATTTTCGATTTTATTTTGACGTGTAGATTCCATATTTTATGTTTTTAGTGGATTTCAAGATTGTTCATGAAAATTAAGGTCATGGGTTCAAAGTGCAGCAGACCGATTTCGGCTTTTGAGGTATGTTATGGCTTAACTCTTTCAGAATGGGATAAGTAGTAAATGATTGTACAAAATGTATGTTAAGGGTGGAAATTAATCATGAAAAATGGCTATCTATGTGTTTTTCTCATGCGGGGGCCTATATGTGATGTAATTATCAAAATTAAGATATTATGTGATGTGTGTGACTGTGAGGGGTCCTTTATGACATTGATGGCCTTAAATACATGTGAATAATTATATTGTGTTGTTGAAATATCCAATATAAAACCATTGGTGTATTGTGATATATTCATACTTGTTCGTATATGAGACATGTGGAAATTCATGAATGAAATGGAAATAATGAGTGGATATTGGCTCACATGGTTGTGAAAATGTATCATTCTGGTTGGTAGTGAAAATGTATCATTGTGGTTGGTTGTGGAAATATTTTATGTGGTTGATTGTGGAAATACGAATTGTGATTGGTTGTGAGCATTACATCTCATCTCATATCATACTCATTCATGAAACATTGGTACCACCGTGACAACACCTTTTTAAAACCCTCCCCGAGGGATGTGCTGGGAGGAGGTACTGTAACACATTATAAAACTTTTTTCGAGGGATGTGCCGAAGAGGAGATATGAGATATGTGGATTGTATACGGGTTGACGAACCCCCCATGGATCTTGCGTTGGGAGGCTTGCCTCCATAGGTGTATACGGGGATTGCGCGACGATCTCAGAGGTTGTGTGACGACCTCGTGCATCATCATCATCATCATATAAATTGCACTTACTTTATTGTGTTAATATTGTGTTGTATTGCCAGATTAACTTGTCATTTATGTAATTATCTTATCTTCTTTTACTTGTATTTGATGATCTTGTATATGCATGTTCCCTCTTGTTCTACTTATATGTGATATAATGAATACTTGTGTTCTATCTTGTTGTGATGTTGCAATATATTAGAACTTTTAGTGCAAGCGGTGTAGGCTACCGTTGTGGGACGTTTTCTGATTGCAGGTGACGTGCCCTTAGTGTATATTTTGTATGCTTTATTTACTAGTTTTCTTGGTCATCCTATGACACCTACTGAGTACAAGTGGACCGTACTCATGCCTACTATGCCTTTTCGGTGCAGGTCCTAGCTCGAGTATACCCCCACTTACTTGACTCGAGCGATTGTTGGAGCTTCCAAGGTAGCGGTTGGACATTCATGCGTTCAAAGTTCACCTCTATCTTTCTATAGTAGTTATGTCTTTATTAGTATTCAGAGACATATATTATTCCTTAGTGGTTATTTTTTTGATGTATTTGACTCTTGGATTGTATTAGGAGTTCTTGCACTATTGACACCTGGTTTTGGGCATGATTGGTATTTTGGATAAATTCTTTCCGCATTATTATGATTACTTGTATGGTTCTGCTCATTCTAGAAGCCTTACCTTGGGTATTTCTGTATTTTCTTGTTTTTCTTTTTATATCAATTTGGGTAATAGGCTTACTTGTCAAAGTATGCCACGACAAGTGTCATTATGACCTTTATTTTTGGATCGCGACAGATGGAATAAGAGCAAATAAATGACAAATTAAGACGGATGCTGATCACATTAATATGCGACTGAAGATCATGAAAGGGGAGATTATGAAGCACAGACTCAAGCAAGATGGTGTTATAAAAGAGTTGTAAAATGCAATTATATATAACTTTTGTTACAAAAAAACTTATGGAAAATTCTTTCACAACAACATACCCAGTGTATTCCCACATAGTGGGGTCTGGGAAGGGTAAAGTGTACGCAGACCATACTACTACCTCAGGTGAAGTAGAGAGGTTGTTTTCGATAGATCCCCGCCTTAGAACCGATAATAGTAGAACAAACACAAAAGATAAGTGCATATAATCTAGTATGGTATGCAAAATAAACTAACACCGCTCGCAATAAGATAATGTTACAACCAAAAGATAATACTAAGAACTATCTAACCAAAATCATAGACATCATACAACACCATAAATAAGAAACTACAAACACAAAAGAACGCTCCCTTACTGTTACCGATGCACTCCCACCCCCTAATCCTCTACCCTAATCCGCGTCCTCCACTCCTTCCTATCAAGGGTCTTGTCCTCCGTAAGTTGTAACTGCTTCATATCATGCCTAATCACCTCCCTCCAATATTTCTTCGGTCTACCTCTACCCTACCTAAAACCATCTATAGCTAGTGTCTCACACCTCCGCACTAGAGAATTCGAGCCCCTCCTCATCACGTGCCCGAACTAACGTAACCTTATTTCTCGCATCTTGTCCTCCATAGAAGCAACCCCCACCTTCTTCTGAATAATCTCATTCCTCACCTTATCTTTCCTGGTATATCCACACATCCATCACAATATTCTCATCTCCGCCACCTTCAACTTTTGGATATGGGAGTTCTTAACTGGTCAATATTCCTCTCCATACAACATAGCCGATTGAACTGCCATTCGTTAAAAATTACCTTTAAGCTTCGGGGCACCTTCTTATCACATAAGACTCCCGAAGCGAGCCTCCATTTCAACCACCCCGCCCCAATACGAAGCGTGACATCCTCTTCAATCTCTCTATTTTCCTAAATCATAGACCCTAGATACTTGAAACTCTCCCTCTTCTGAATGGCCTGAGAGTCCATCTTCACCACCACTCTATGCTCTCGCGACACATCACTAAACTTACACTTTAAATACTCCATCTTGGTTCTGCTCAACCAAAATCCTTTAGACTCAAGTTTCTGTCTCCAAATCTCCAACTTATCATTAACTCCTCCCCGAGTCTCGTCAATCAATACCACATCATCCGTAAATACCATACACCAAGGCACCTACCCTTGAATATGTCGTGTCAAAACATCTATCACCAAGACAAATAAAAATGGGCTAAGAGTTTATCCCTTGTGCAACCCTATCAGAACTGGAAAGTGCTTTGAATATCCACCTACTATCCTCACACGAGTCTTTTCCCCATCATACATGTCCTGGATCAACCTAGTGTACGTACGGGCGCCCCTCTATCTTCCAAACACCTCTACAGAATCTCCTTCGGAACTCTATCATATGTCTTCTCAAGATTAATAAACACCATGTGCAAGTCCTTCATCCTTTCCCGAAACTTCTCCACTAATCTCCTCACAAGGTGAATGGCCTCAGTGGTCGATCGACTTGGCATGAAACCGAACTGATTCTCAGAGTATTCATGATCCTTCTCAGCCTCAACTCTACCACCCTTTCCCAAACCTTCATAGTATG
The DNA here is from genome assembly GCA_030864215.1 of Capsicum pubescens. NCBI lineage: Eukaryota > Viridiplantae > Streptophyta > Magnoliopsida > Solanales > Solanaceae > Capsicum > Capsicum pubescens. Next base: position 253,885,153 of record CM061549.1, read on the forward strand.
ACTCAATAACTTAATGTCACTATAGTTGTTACAACTCTGAATGTCTCCCTTGTTCTAATATAATAGAACCATCGCACTCTACCTCCATGCTCCAGAAATCCTCACCTCCCTAAATATGATGTTAAACAACCTTTTTAACCACTCTAAACCTGCCCCACTAGTGCTCTTCCAAAAATCTATTGGAATCTCGTCTGGCCCCGTCGCCCTACCTCGCCGCATCCTGTGAATAGCCCCCTTGACTTTCTCAACCTTGATACGCCTACAATAACCATAATCGCGACACTCCTCATATTTCTCCAAGTCTCCCAACACGAAACCTTTGTCCCCCTCGTTATTCAAAAATTTATGAAAATAGGACTGCCACCTCTCCCTAATAAGGGCATCCTCAACCAACACTGTACCATACTCTCCCTTGATGCACTTCACTTGGTCAAGGTCAAGAGCCCTCCTCTCCCTGGCCTTGTCAATCCTATACAACTTCTTATCCCCTTCTTTCTCCTCTAACACCACATATAAACTCTCAAAAGTTATTGTCTTTGCCGCCGTAACCTCTACTTTATCCTTTCTTCTAGATACCTTATACTCCTCCTTATTCGTCTGACTTTCCTCATCATCCTTACTCTCCACCAACTTAGCATAAGCCGCTTTCTTAGACTCCACCTTACTCTTAACTTCTTTGTTCCACCACTAATCTCCTCGATGCTTGCCAGATCGACCTCTCGAGACATCCAACACCTTTCTAGAGGTCTCCCTAATACAACTGGCAGTCATCTCCCATATACTATCCACATCTCCTTTACTCTCCCAAGCCCCCTACTCTTCAACATCTTCCCCATTTCCAAAGCACTAGACAAAGTCAAGCTACCCCACTTAATCCTAGGTCGATCCCCCCCCACTCCTCTTTTTTTGTCCTTATTGATAACTAAGTCCATCACCAACAACATATACTGAGTCGAAAGATTTTCACTAGGTATTACTTTACAGTCTTTACATAACGCTCTATCACCCTTCCTAAGGAGCAAAAAGTCTATCTGAGTCTTGACTATTGAACTACGAAATGTGAACTATGTGGAAAATTCTTTAAGTTATAATAATATAATTGTTGAAATCTATTTTGAATTTTCTTTTTAGTCTTAATTATATTATAGAAATTCTTTTGGTTAATAATACTTATGTCAATATTCTTTAATGATTTTTTTTAATTATGGCTAAATTTAAATATAATTATAAAAAATTGACTAATTTTTACTTTTCATTGCTAATTCAAATGGGCTATGAGGTATGCATTTTGTAGAGAAAAGAATAAATTCTTAGCTACATCATAAAAATATTTGTGGCAAATACTTCAATGTATAACTATATATTTTTATTTGGTAGCTAAATACAAGTATTGTTAATACGAGACTAAAATGTAAAATAGACACAAATTTTAAATTATCATAGCAAATAAATTAAGTTTTTTTCCACAACAGAAGACATTATGGCTATAATATAAAAATTACTACAGGTTTTATTTGTCATGGCAAAAAAGTAAAATTATTTTCCACAAGTATATGTTTCATAGCAAGAATTTTTTTAACTTTATAGCCACAATATTTTTTTTATAGATGTAAGTATTTGTAGTTATCCATGGATCATGTAAAGTTTGTAGCTAACTTTTAGTTACGCCACTTCTTGCTACGAATGCAACAGAAAAAAATTTGATGGCTAAAGGGTTTAGCGACAAAACTTTTCACATTTAGCTATGATGTATTCTAAAACTATATATGCATTTTGTTGTAGTGTTTCACTGATGCAAATATCATTTTATTTCTCGAAAATGATGCATCCCCATCTTGAATATCAACTTCTCAAATACTGGGGTTGGTAATTCTTTAGTGAATAGATTCATCAAATGATCGACCGAATGAATATGTTGAACATCTATATCACATGTCTTCTTAAGATTATGAGTGATTTTTTTTTTTGGTAAAATGACTTTTGTTATGTTTCCATTAATATAACATTTCTTCAACTGAGCTATACATTTAGTATTGTCTAAAATATAATGTAGTTGGAATATTCTTTTACAAAGAAAAATAACACATTTTCTGAACATGTTGAGTCATTGATCTCAATAATTCCATTTGCTCTATGAATGATAATTATTTTTACATGATTCGAAAAAGTTGCAGCTAATGTTTGCTTCATTGAACGTCATGATATAGTTGTCCCTCCATATGTAAATAAATAACTCATCTGTGATCGAACTTTATATGGATCAGACAAATATCATTTATCTGGATATCCAATTATCTCTGACTTAGATTCAATTGAATAAAAATAATTCAAGACAATGATTCTCTAAAGATATCTAAATATATATTTGACACCATTCTAATGTCTTCTTGTTGAAAAAAATTTGAGTCTTTTTAATAAATTTACTACAAAATAAATATTTGATTGAGTATTATTGACAAGATACACTATTCCCTATATTGCCCTAAACATGAAGTTTTATCTCAAAGAAGCTCTTCATCATTTTTTGAGATCAAAATGGATCTTTATTTATACCAAGTAATCTCACAATCATGAGGCTACTCAATGAATATGATTTATCTATGTGAACTCGCTTTAATTTTTTTTTAGTGTATGTTGATTGATGGATAAAAATTTTATTTGTCAAATGTTTAATTTGTAGGTCAAGAGAAAAATTTCTCTTTACTAAATCTATCGTTTCAAATTCTTTCTTCAGCACTTAACAACATTTAAAATCTCATTAGGAGTGTTAATTATATTCAAATCATCAACATACATGACTATTACAACAAATTCGGATCAAGGCTTTCTTATAAAAATCAAGGACAAATAAAGTTATTTTTGTATCCTTAATTTAGTAAATATTCGCTAAACGATTATACCGCGTCCTGATTATTTCAATCTGTATAAGAATTTAGGAACTTTTATATAATTCAGGCACTTTGAATATTTTTAGGATTTTCATAAAAATATCGTTGTTTAATGAGCCATACAAATAGGTCGTAACAACATCCATTAGGCGCATCTCAATTTTTTCATGAACTGTCAAATTTATTATATACCTGAAGGTAACTCAATCCACAATAGAAGAATATGTCTCCACATAATCAATGTCGGATCTTTGCAAAAATTCTTGTGCCACAAGTTGTGCTTTATATCTTATGACTTCACGTTTTTTATTTTATTTTTGCATAAAAAAATTATTTATATTCTACTGGCTTGACATCTTCAGGTGTTTGAACTGTAAACTTCATGTTTTTCAAGTGAAGTCAATTTCGCTTGAATTGTATCCTTTTATTTTGGTCAATAATTTTTCTATCTATATTCATTGACAGTTTTTAATTCCAAATTTTCAACTTGTTAAATTATTTCAATAGCAACATTATAAAAAAAATATTGTCAATCACAATATTATTTTGTTTTCAACTTTTCTCATCGAGTCATGATATATTAAGATCTCGTTATCCTCATTATTTTTAGGTATTTGCACCTCCTTGATGCTTTTAGAATTTATTATGTGTCAAGGCTCTTTTTGAATGATTTCACCATATCATGATTATCTTGATCATTTGTTATTTTTCTTTTTCGAGAATTATTTTTCTTGTCAATTGGCCTACCACATTTCAAATGTGGCCTAGACTCATTTACGTTAACACTCTATTCTATCAGAATATCAAGTCGAACTGGGTAATATTTGCAGATGGAATATAAGATTTAGTAACTCTTGAAAAGTTAGAAAAAACATCTCGCAGTTGATTTGGAATATACAAATAAATCATATTTTGAATCTCTTGCTCACATAGATTTGTTCGAAAATCTTAATAAGATAGTGATAATACATTTCAGTCTATCTTGTTTTCCAATGGCTTATGTTCTCCCTCTAATATTAGGGTTACTGATTCATCAAAATGACAATCAACAAATATATCGTAAACAAGTCTCTAGTCATAGGTTTCAAATATTTTATAATAAATGGAGACTCATATTCAACTTATATTCTCAATCTTCTCTGTGGATTTATCTTTGTGCGTTGTAGTGGAGCAATTGAAATATATACCGCACACTCAAAAATTATAAGGTGAGAAATATTTGGCTCCTGATCAAACGGCAACTGTAATAGGATAAGTTCATGATAATTGGGTGGACTTATGCCCATAATTAATGATACGAGAGAGACTAGGAACTCACAAAATGACACCAAAATAGTTCACTCAACAAGGAACAAACCGAGGACCCTTTGAGAGCTAGTTTCGGCCAAGAACAAGAATACGAGTTTCACAAGTTAACAAGGTGTTGGTGACACCAAAATCAGCCAACCAATGTAAGTTACAACACAATATAATGAACAACGAAGAACAACGACAATTTTATAACAAGACAACACCACACGGCTTACAACACAAGATACAAACTACTACAAGATGAAAACAAACAAAAGGATAGATAGTTAGACAAAGGTGGTGTAAATTCTAGTAACCAAAGAGTACATAAAACTCTAAGACCCCTAACACATCCACACACAATCACCTAACTCTTACGATGACACAAGAGAGAATTCCACCACTCAAGCGTCAAGGTTTCTCAAAAATAAACAATTACAAGAGATTCCACCCTTGAATTGCTATCCTAGTTACAAGTTTCGGTTTGCCTCAAGTAGAGAGAGGACTTTGGTGTTTCAAATGTCAAGACTTACAAAAATAATCAAATAAACCTCAAAAGACCTATCTTGTTCTATTTATATTACATAACAATTTAGACTTAAAATGACAAAAGTGCCCTTTTAATGAAAAGCCTTCAAAGGCCACCCCTCTAATGTAGCAAATAAGAAAATGAGAGGCTTTGGATGTGTCTTTGGTCCATCTCACGTCTCAACATTGAACTTACTAGGATGATAATTTTCTGCACTTGTACACACGTTGATATTCATAGTCGCACTTGTATCATCCTCTCCATCTTGAGAGGAATTTTCCCTCAATGCAATCATCACCGGTAAGCTCTCCTCTTTTCATCATCTCTTCATTGCTTTTCCTAAGGTTAGGATGTTCAACCAAGGGTCCCATGATATCATCAAGCATGCTCCTTGGATTTATATGTTCTACAACCTACACATAAAAAGATTTGATACTAGGAAAAGTTCTAGTATCTCGGTTAGTAATCAACAAAGAGTCCTTGTGGGCAAATCCCACAATCCCAACTCTTGGCTTCTCTCCTTCTTCATCCTCCTCACTCTCAGATTCTTCTTCCATACCCTCACTAAGCATGACTTTTCTTTCCATATACATAGGCACTACAATCTCACCTTCACACGGCCAAACATTTTTCTCATCCCCCTCTTTTGGCTCATCGGGTTCTACCTTCTCTCCATCTTGAAATTGATCATCAATCTCCTTCGATTCAAGTCCCACCTCCTCCCCAAGAAAGTAAAATTTTCCCTCCCTTAGGATCACATTTCTCCTATTTGGACACTCGTTCGCCTTGTGTCCCCAACCTTGGCATTTAAAACATTGAAAGCCCTTAGAACTAGAAGAGGAATGCGGTTTACCTTCATTTCTCGGAGGGTACCTTTGGTGAGCCTTGTTTTCAGATTGTGCAGCCTTGTCCTTGGTTTTATCCACATTGGATGGGTCATTTTTTACCTTGTGCCAACTCGAGAGAGATTTCCCTTTGAGCTTGACACTCAGTTTCTCATGTAATTCCTTCTCAACTTCCAAGGCGGCTTAGAAGATGGCATCAATGGTGTCAAACCTGTGAAGTGTTAACCGTGAGGCAATGTCCCTATTCAACCCCACCTTGAATCGAATGATGTCATGTCTTACTTTCTCCCCTCGGTGATAAAGTTTCAAAATGAGTTGTTGGAATTCATCATAGTAAGCCACGACGCTTTTGTTCCCTTGCCTCAAGTTATACAACTTAGCAAGGAGATCTTGATGGTAACTCTCAGGTAAGTACCTTTGTCTCATGATGTACCTTAACCTAAACCAAGAAGGGGGCTTCCCCTTAATCAAAACATTGCCAAATCGCTTCACATACTCCCACCACGTAGTAGCATAACCCTCAAAATGTGCAATCACATAACAACTCTTTTTCTCCTTGGTAAGGTCATTAACTTGGAGGATTCTCTCACAAGTGGACTCCCAAGCTAGAAATTCTTCCTAATCACTCTCACCTTTAAATGTTGGAAGCCCCACCTTGATGGTATTTATGCCTACATCACGGTTTTGGTTCCTTTGTTGGTTCCAAAGACCAACTCTTCCTTCTCGGCCGTGAACTTCCCTTGGATCACCTTGCCTACCCCTCATCTCCTCCCTTCTCATGTAAACATCATCATATAGTCCATAACCAGCATTTTGTTCTCCTCTACCATACCCCTCAACATGGACGGGTCTATTTGGGTTAAGTGGAGCTTGTAGCGACGGGATTGGATTTGGATAGTGAAGTCTTTGGTCAAGTGGATTTTGGATGGGAGGGCTTGGGTTCAGTGGTGGTATTTGGGTTCCAAGTCCTTCTTGTTGGACTTGGTGAAGTGGAGGGTGGCTTGTTCTATCATGATCTCGGATTTGGGAGTAAGGGTTGGTTTGATTTGTCGCAATAGGTGGATATAACATTTGGTGCATGGCCTCGGGAGTACTAGTTGGTGAAATATGTCGAGGGGTAGAAGGTCGGCTTCTTGGGATTTCCACTCTCTCCAATCTACCACCCATTATTGACACTTCACCCTTCATTGGTACCACATCTGAGTCTATTTTTTCAATACCCGCGGTCATCCTAGCCATGTCTCGGGACATAGCTTTAAGGCGAGCCAAAATGATACTAGTAGCATTGTGTTGCCCCGTGGGTTGAGAGTGTGAGGTCTTGGGTTCCATAGTACCAAAAACAGTACACAATGTCACACACAACACACCAACAAAGGTTCAAGTCTTTGAACCGCAAGCAACAACACCACACAAACGGTAACAAGATAAAACACACGTCGTTGTTGAAGAAAATTTGTTCCAAGACTTTGATGTTCAATACTACAACCTTTGAGGAAGATATTTCGGCTATGGTGTAGGTGGACAAGATTTTAGATTCTCTTTTCAAGAGTCAAAAAGTCTTCTACCAACTTTTCACCAACTTGCACTCTTTTGGCAAAACATCCTTTTGGAGTAGCCTTGTCTCTTTTCTCTTTTGTCTATTCTTGAAAAGTGTTGTTACTCCTTTTTGGTAAGTATGCTTTTTGAATGTCTTTTTTTTTTTTTACTACTTTGGTGTTGTCTTGTATTGTTTTCAAGACAAACACAAAGTCTTATACTTCTTTTCACTCTTCAAGATCAAACAACAACTTCTTCAACACAACACAAGAACACAAGATGAACACCACCACCAACAACAAGAAACCGTCCACTTAACACCACAACACAACTGGAATCTTGCTCAAGAACTTGGGTGGTAGACTCAATAAGTGTTGAGGAGAAAGAGAACCAGCACTAGAAACAAACTAAGACAACAAAATACACTCAAATCTAGACACAAATCTCGGCCAAACACAACAACAACAACAAGAACACTTAGCCAAGAACACCAAACTCAAGAACACAACTCTTTTTGTGAGATTTTCGACCTTAGACACCTCTTCTAGTGTTAGGAAACAAAGATAAAACACTAGAACACACAAAACACACAAAAATCACAAGAAAACTAGGCACAAATCTCGTCCAAAACAACAACAAGACACAATTTCGTCCAAGACAACAAGAATGGACAGATTTACTTCTTTTTGAAATTTTCAGCTTTTCAACACCTCTTTTTTTTTTTTTTTTGATTTTTCGACTTAGAGAGCCCAAGATTGGTAGTGTAGGAACACGACCAACCTTATCTCTGATACCAAATGATACGAGAGAGACTAGGAACTCACGAAATGACACCAAAATAGTCCACTCAACAAGGAACAAACCGAGGACCCTTTGAGAGCTAGTTTCGTCCAAGAACAAGAATATGAGTTTCACAAGTTAACAAGGTGTTGGTGACACCAAAATCAGCCAACCAATCTAAGTTAAACACAATATAATGAACAACTAAGAACAACGAAAATATTATAACAAGACAACACCACACGGCTTACAACACAAGATACAAACTACTACAAGATGAAAACAAACAAAAGGATAGATAGTTAGACAAAGGTGGTGTAAATCCTAGTAACCAAAGAGTACATAAAATTCTAAGACCCCTAACACCTCCACACACGATCACCTAACTCTTACGATGACACAAGAGAAGATTCCACCACTCAAGCGCCAAGGTTTCTAAAAAAAAACTATTACAAGATATTCCGCCCTTGAATTGCTATCCTAGTTACAAGTTTCGATTTGCCTCAAGTAGAGAGAGGACTTTGGTGTTTCAAATGTGAAGAGTTACAAAAATAATCAACTAAGCCTCCAAAGACCTATCTTGTTCTATTTATATTACATAACAATTTAGACTTAAAATGACAAATGTGCCCCTTTAATGAAAAGCCTTCAAAGGCCACCCCTCTAGTGTAGCAAATAAGAAAATGGGCAGCTTTGGGTGTGTGTTTGGTCTATCTCACGTCTCAACATTGAACTTACTAGGATGATAATTTGCTTCACTTGTACACACGTTGATCTTCATAGTACCACTTGTATCAAGTACCGTTTCATGCAAAATAGCATGCATCCATATTGAAATATAAATTTTTATCCTCATTAACATTGATCTAGCTATCAATTGAAGAATTTTAATCAATGATTTTGCTAGACCATTTTGAGTATGAACATGAGCAACAAGATGTTCAACTTTTATCGCAATAGACATACAATAATCTTTAAAGGACTGAGATACAAACTCACCAACATTATCAAAACGATTAGTCTTTATTGCATAATTTGAAAATTATTAACTTTGTTATTTGAGTCAACAATCTTGTAAAAGTCATATTACAAGTTAATAATAAGCACAACCGTGACCAACGTGTCGATTCATCTATCGATATCATATAATATTTAAAAGGTTTACATGAAGGATGAATTGGTCCACATACATCACCTTGTATACATTTAAAAAATGCAGGGGATTTAACCTCAAGCTTATTTGATGATGGTTTAATAATCACCTTTCCTTGAGAACAAGCAACACAAAAGAATTCTTTTGATTGAAGAATATTTTGATTCTTTAAAGTATGGTCATGTAAATTCTCGATAATTCGACGTATTATATTGAAATTGAGATGACTCAATCGGTCATGTCAAATGGTAAAATCATTAGAATCTGTAAACCTTTTGTTTACTATAACATATGATTCAACCATACAAATACTTGTGTAGTACAATTCAAAAGAAAGTGTGGATAATTTTTCATGCACAAATTTTTTTTTGCTTTTATTGTAGTAATACAAAGGTATTCAATATTTTATTCATTTGTAGTCTCAATATGATAGGCAGGTAAATAACCTTGAAACTTAATACGTTTCTTTGGGACTTACTACAATATAATGTATTATCAATATCCAATGTTATTCCCTAAGGCTATTTCTCCAGAGTCCTCAATTAATTTTATTAATATAAGCCTTTTTCATAACCAAATTATAAAAATATTACTTTTCTCTTATTATAGTGTGAGTTGGAGCACTATCAAGAAGATGTATATATCCATTACTCATCTTGAATTCAATTGAAGAATGATTTTTTTTTATTAATCTTCATTAAAAAAAAATACATCTTAAGAAATGTGAAACCTAACAACCTTGCAAGAAAACTTAAATATTTTTTTTTCTAAAAATAAAAACAACGTAAGAAAAAATTTGATAATTTAAAACAACATAATTTATTTTTCCAATAAACTAATCAAATTTCAGTTTTGATCTCCAAAAAAGTATTCATCTTTCAAATGAGTAATATCATCAATGCTATTAAAATCATCATTTTTTAAAGTTAAATTTGCCTCAACATCATCACCATGTTTTTGTGAAGGTCCTACCTCAACATCATTTTCAAAAGTCAACTGCATCCATATGGGCATTAGAAAAGGCACCCTTTTTATTTTTTTGCTTTTGAAAGAATTTTGATAAAGCCTAGCAAAATGCATATGTGTCCAACATTCATCTTTTAATGATCTTTCATGACACAAGATGACAGATCCTCTTAAAGAATTATTTCAAAAATCTATTTGGTTCTCCCATTTCTGGTTATCATCACCATGAAGATTATTACGCCATTCCCTGTTATTGTCATGTTCATGCATATTATTATGACTCCAATTTTACCTTATTTCAGGAGGGTCATGTGCTTCTCCCTAATTTGCTTTCGAAATAGGATGTGATTCATGATTTTTCATTAAAAGCAAATTATGTTGCTCAGTCCTCAGAAGACATGGGATCAATTCATAATATTTTTTAAAGTCCCTTTTACGATATTGTTGTTGCAATATCATATTTGAGGCATGAAAAGTTGTAAGTGTCTTTTTCATCATATCCTCATCATTCAGAAATTTTTCACATAATTTCAAATGAAAAACAATCTTAAATACAATAGAATTATATTCAACAATGATTTCAAAAGTTTTAAAATTTTGAAACCGAAAGTGCATCCACTCATAATATGTTCTTGACAATACCGTGGCCTTTAGGTGGTCACACCTCCCCTTTCAATCAGTCCACAATTCAAGTAGATCTTTCGCTGTCAAGTATTCAACCTTCAGTTCTTCATTCAGATGATGACGAAGTATATCATAGCTTTGGCCTTATTCGAACTAGACGTCGCATTATCCTGGGTAATGGTAATATCAATACCTTTAGCAGTTAGGTGGATTTCAGCGTCGAAAATTAATGACAAGTAATTTTTTCAGAAGATATCAAGTGCCACAAATTCAAATTTTGACAAATTTGACATGCTGAAAGCTGTCAAAAAAGATATTAAGTTAGATAAGGAAAAAGCAGTAACAATGGTCTTATTTAAAAGAAAAAATTAGTTGATGTAAAATAAGAAACTTTAGTGAAAATGAAACCATAATGATAAGATCAGTTATTAATGAAAATGTTTGCAAATTAGTTACTGCTAACTCGTAAACTAAAAGTTCACATATATGTACTATAGTTATTATATTCTGAAATACAATAAAGAAAACTTAAGATATATACACAACGCAGGGGCAACTTTACGAATTTGGTGGTTTAAAGCCAAATCTTAATAAGAGGTTTCAAGTATATTCAATAAAATTAGCTTTTGTGTGAATCACATGTATATCTCGTGCGCCACACCGAGATGCCATCCCGTGCAACGTACGTGCATCTCGTACGACGTATGACATCTCATGCAATGTATGTGCATCTCGTGCGACTTACATGCATCTTATGTATATTTTATGCATCATATATGCATTCCATTGTTAATTAGTAAAAATATTTAAAAAGAATGGACCCCCAAAAAGTTTAGGCCTTAAACCATTGCTTTAATAGTTTTATGGTCGAGCTGACCCTAACACAAGGTTAAAAACAAATTTAATTAATAAAATATTCTATATATGGATTTTCTTAGTAAACAAAATCATTTAAATATGTTAAAGTACTAGGTTGCTTCCTGCCAACCAAAAAGACAATATTACTGTTTCACTATTCTAGTCATGAATTAAATAAAAAATAGGGTTAGAATCGTTTATACCCCCAAACTTTGCTGTAAAAATCAAACATTCCCTTTAACTCTGAACAATAATCATTCTCCCTCCTTTTTCCTATTTGATTTTTAAAAATACCTATTTAACCCTTATATTTATATCAACATTTGTATCTCGTTTTTTTTTAAAAAATCTTTTTTATATATTTTTTTTAATCTATATAACATATTTTCTATAAAAGTTAAAAATTATTTTTAAGATAAAAAATAAAGTGAGAAATATTAATTGAGTATATAATTTAATGACAAACTATAATATTATAAATGAGCAAAATAGTAAAAATTAATTTTATTAAAAATTAAAACTCTAATATATAGTTATACGTGAAAATAATAGGTAATTATAATTTTATAAATATATTTCAATGTAGGTATACAGAAATAATTAATAGCCGAGGGTCTTTCGGAAATAATCTCTCTACCTCTCTGAGGTAGTGGTAAGGTTTGTGTACCCCTACCCTCCTCAGACCTCACGTAAAAAAATTCACTAGATATGATGTTGTTGTAAATGTATATTTGTTACAAATCAAATGATTGTTATTGATGAATTTTAAATTATAATTTAGAAAATAATTCATATTAACAACCAAAACTCGTTTGTCTATATAGACATTAAAGAATAAGAGAAAATCAAAATATGCATCTATATACATAATTACATACTCACATACATACGTAATAATATAATATAAAAATTTTGAATGTAAGAAGTACCTTTAGATTTTGTAATTAATTATAAAAGAATTTACTAGTAATGTTAAAAGGTGGGGTTGAGAATTTGTATACCTACATCAAAATATATTTATAAAATTATAATTAACTATTATTTCACGTATAAATATATATTAGATTTTTGGTTTTTAATAAAATTAATTTTTACTATTTTTCTCATTTATTTCATTATAGTTTGTCGTTAAATTATATACTCAATTAATATTTCTCACTTTTATTTTTTTATCTTAAAAATAAATTTTAACTTTTATAGAAAATATGTTATATAGATTAAAAGATAAAAAATATTTTTATAAAAAAGTTTTTTTTTTTAAAAAAGAAATACAAATGTTGATATAAACATAAGGGTAAAATAGGTATTTTAAAAAATAAAATAGAAAAAAGGAGGGAGAATGATTATTGTTCAAAGTTGAAGGGAGTGCTTGATTTTTACAGTAAAGTTCGAGGGTGTAAATAATTTTAACCCATAAAAAATAAAACTAAGATATATGGAAGGCATCGACAATAAGCAATAAGTCCATATAACAATAAGAATAAGGTATTAAAATAAAAATAAATAAATTTTAATTATATCATGAGATTTCATGCTGATAATGTGATTAAAAAAAGAACAAGAATAGCAAGTAAAGAACAATAAAAACAATAAAGAAGACAAGAGAACAATATTATAAAATATCTTTTTTCTTTCTTTCAAGTGTATCTAATATCACTCTCAAACCTCTATTTATAGCTTTTAGTTGAGAAACATAAAAGGGTGTCATAAACATAACATGTAACTCAAGAGAAGGTAAAAAAGATTATAGGGTTGTGGAAGATCAAAAAGGAGGTGGTGGTGGTGTGTGAGTTACTAGATTTAAAGGAATTACACACGGGTGCTATGAACCTTATGGTCATCCACAATTATTCTTATTTACAACACCTATGCAGTTCTTTGATTTTTCTCCGAAAATACACATTGTCTAACAAAGATTCACTAGTCCAATTACTGATTAATAGTAATAAATAATTTTTCTTTAAAATAAATTTCTTCGCAAGCATATTACAGACAATCTCTTAACTTCGAGCATGAATCCTTTTTATAAATTTAAAAATCACGGGTCTTGTTTTACAAATATAAATCTATTAGTCAAGTTTCAAATTTGTTTAAAATTAAAATAATAAACTTGAAATTAAAATTTCTATATTAAAATTTAGGATTTGAAATTATTATTTTGATATCAGAATTAAAATTTTGTAAAGATATCAAAAACAAATATTGAATTTATTAAAAATTCCATACCAACCGATTATTGAAGTATCGAAAAGATATCAAAAGATATTACTCTCTCTGTTTCATATTAGTTGGTCATCTTATTAAAAATAATTATTCCATATTAGTTGGTCAACTTACTAAATCAAGAAAGCATTAATTAATTCTTTTTTCATATTAGCCTTGCAATTAATTCTTTTTTAAAGTGTTCACACTTGTTTGTAAGGTTTTCAATTTTTTTTTTTAAGGGGTGAATTAGTAAAATTACTTTCTTATTTATTATTTCTTAATCACCATATAAAATAAAATGTGTCCAACTAATATAGGGCAGAAGGAGTATTTCATAACTTGTAGAAGCTCCATTGAATATCTATGAAAAATTATACTTCCTCCGTCCAACAATACTTGTCTATTATTAATTTGGTATATAGGTTAAAAAATAATAAATAATAGGAGTAATTTATTATATCACTCTTTAAAAAATATAATAAAAATGTCTTAAAAATGTATTAAGCGATAAATAATATTTAAGAATAAGAATAAAATAGGTAGAAGACGATAAATGATCTATTAATTTTTAAATTAAATATTATTATTGAATATCTATTTTAATATATTGGACAAGTGTAATTGGATAGCCAGAAACTGGAAAAAATTGAAGGAAAGGTGTCTTTCAAGTCTTGAATGAAAGATTGGTGACATTGACCAACTTAAAGGGTCAAACATCATTAGAAAACTTAATTAAATTAATTATGAACTTGATTAATATTTTCAAAACTTTCTAATCTTTTAAAAAATACAAATCAACCCACAACCCTCTTCAATCCAAATCAACCAGTCTCTCTTCTCTCTCTTTCTCGACAGCTTCTCTCAACTCTCCTCCAACTAATAGTTTTACAAAATTTTCTCTTCAATCCCCGGCGACTTCAACCTCTTGTGAAAAATAGTCGGGAGAGTTCTCTTTCGACTTTCAACCATCAATCGATGTGAAGGCTTCTCCGGCGACAACAACTTTGAGTTCTTCGTCGTCCCATTTCTTTTTTCACAGGTATAAAAAATTATGAAGAAACAGAGAAACTTGAGCCAACTACTCTTCTAGTATTGAAATATGGACTAAATAAAATCATAAGTTCTGGCATTTCTTCTTCTTGTTGTCGTACTATTGATTCGGATTTATTGATGATTTTTGTTCACAGTTGATATTCTTAGAGTGTGTGTGTGATGTATTGGTGTAGCTAGGTTGATTTGTTGTTTTTCTTGGTAAAAATAGTGTTGCAACAGATGAAATATCTGATGCAACAGATGAAATATTTGATGCGACAGATGAAGACATCTGATGCAACAGATGAAAATATCTGATGTAACAGATTAAAATCTGACGCAACTATAAAAACTGATGCAACAGATGAACAATCTAACAGATCATTCATCTATTGCAACAGAAGACTCTTATATTTGGAAGAAATCTAAACAATATTGATCCAACAGATAACTCATTTTGCAACAGATGAGTGATATGTTTCAACAGTTCAGTGATTTATTTTTATTGTCTCCAATGGTTTATTCATCCATTGCAACAGGTCAGTTATATGTTGCACCAAATAACATACCTGGCGCAACAGATTAGTGATCTATTTTTATGGTTTCAACGGATTACTCATACGTTGCAACAGGTCAGTTATATGTTGTAACAAATAACATACCTGGTGCAATAGATTAGTGATCTATTTTTATGATTTCCAACGGATTACTCATCCGTTGTAACAGGTTGGTTATATGTTGCAACAGATAAACTACCTGATGCAACAGATTAGTGAACTATGTTTATGGTTTTCAACAGATTACTCATCCTTGCAATAGGTTGGTTATATGTTACAACAGATAACTACCTGGTGTAACAGATTAGTAATCTATTTTTATGGTTTCCAACGGATTAGTCATCCTTGCAACAGATTGGTTACATATTGCAACAGATAAACTACCTAGTGCAATAGATTAGTGATCTGTTTTTACTATTTCCAATGAATTACTCATCCTTGCAATAGGTTAGTTATATGTTGCAACAGATAAACTACCTGGTGCAACAGATTAGTGATCTGTTTTTTATGGTTTCCAATGGTTTACTCATCCATTGCAATAGGTCGGTTATATGTTGCATCAGACAAAATACTTGGTGCAATAGATTAGTGATCTATTTTTATTATTTCCAATGGTTTACTCATCCGTTGCAACAGGTTGGTTATATGTTGCAACAGATAACATACCTGGTGCAACCGATGTGTGGTCTGTTGGAATTATTATTTTACTGTTGTGCATGTTAGATTTACTGTTATCCTTTTTAATAATGCATTAATAAATTATAATCTTTTTTATGTTCCTGTTAATTTAAGATACTATGGAGCTCAATAGAAAAGAAACCGAATCAAGTCCAAGTAAAGGAACAAGTGCAGCAACTCGGCTACATCCACCACTCTATGAGCTTGCTTTACAAACGTTATCTCAATCAGGAGCAGAAGATAATGAACACGGGGAGGAGGAATGTCTCAAAAGAGATGATCCAAATACTAATAGCCCTTCCGCCGAAGAGTTGGTCAAAACCTTCAACATTGATCGTTATTCTATAAGAATGTAGTGTGATGGTACCACAGATTTAACTGGTGATTTCGTGGTTAAGTCAACCATGAGAAAATCTTTCGACACCTTTAGAAAAATACTTTGAGAATAAAAATTGGATACTTATTTCAGGGAAAGCTTCTCTGGGCAATATCTTAATTTGCCGGAGGACAACAATGCTCGTTTTTAGATGAAAATGGTATACGATCTTCTCAAGCGTAGGTTTATGTATGAAAATAAAGACAAGATGGAGGAGGTGTGGATAAATTATTGTGTCATGCCTGTTTGTTTTGGTTGGAAGGAGTTTGCCATAGTTACCGGACTAAAATGTTATCCCCTTTCTTTTTCTCAAGTTATACCTACTCTGACCCATAAAAAAGCACCCCGCACACCCAAAAAAGGCAAAGGCAAGTCGAGTGATCGCGAGGATCTGGTATCTATTGTTGGTCCAATCTTCAAAAATAAAAATTTGATAGAAGCGTTGAAAGGTAAAGGACTCTCAAAGAAGCACAAACAATCATTGTGCTTGGTTTGGTTTGTACATAATATTCTTTGGGCGAGAGACATTAACAATAACATAAGCCCCAGTTTAATAAATCTCTCCGAGGATCTTAAGGCATTTAACAACTATTCTTGGGGTTATGAAAGCTTCAAAATAACTGTCCAATATTTATTGACTCCATTAACGCCAAAGATAGTCAACTTATATGGCTTTCCATGGGCCTTCATGGTAAATATTTCTTTTATCATGATATGATTCATCATTTTTTTTTATCCAATAATGCTTTTAATTTATTGGTGTTGATAGAATAAAAATAAAATTGTTTGGAGCAACAACCATCAGAGGAAAAACAATTTTGGAGGGTGGGCTTATTATTATTGATGATGGTAGTGGTAGTGGTGCTGCTGTTGGGACTAATGATGCTTCTCTTATAGTTTTTGAAACAAAAAGCCATTATGATTATGATCATACTGGTTGTATAGATTTTTCTCCAGATTTTGCCACATCTAGAGAATGATCTACATGCAAATGTCAAGACTGCAAGGCAAAACACGATGGAGTGATTAATACTATTTATGCACTAACTGCTTCTGTAAAGGAAATGACATCTAAGACGGGTGTCATTACATTAAGGAGGATTTCATATCCATACCCTCCACTAGAGATCAAGGTGTCTAAGAGGAGAAGAAAAGATACTTCCAAGGCATTATCAAGCATCGAAAAAAGTAAAATTGTAACGCCTCTATCTTTGTCTTGCACCGTAGTTCAGTGTGCAAGGGCCACAGAAGAGCAACATAAACCGTAAAAGGTGAATGTACATCATCTGTTCTAACAAATAAATAGGCACATATCTGTTTCAACAGTTGATACATCTGCTGAAAATTATCAAACAGATATATACATCTGTTGCAACTGTTGTCTAACTTGTTGCATCAAATGCATTATCTGTTGCAACAAATGAGTCTTATGTTGTAAGAGATGGGTCATCTGTTTGAAATTATTGTACTGCTCTGATTTACTTGTTCGAATTCATCCCAACAGATGATCCATCTTTTGCAACATAAGGCTTATCTGTTGCAATAGATGGACAATTTGTTGTATATCTATAATTAGCATTGACAATTTTTGGCTTTCCAGGTGTATGTCATAGTAGAAGCCACTGTTGAAGAGCATAATGTCACAGTTGATAATCCATCAATTTCTTCTAAAGAAGAAGAAAAAGTGGAGCCTGTCAGTTCGGGAGAACGAACAAATTACCTACTTGAAGAGTTCAACATCTCGGATGAGGCTCCCAAAAAACTAATACAGTTGATCAACGACTATTCAGAATGGATTGCCAATGGGATGTTA
Source organism: Capsicum pubescens (assembly GCA_030864215.1). Lineage (NCBI taxonomy): Eukaryota > Viridiplantae > Streptophyta > Magnoliopsida > Solanales > Solanaceae > Capsicum > Capsicum pubescens. Next base: position 253,903,283 of record CM061549.1, read on the forward strand.
TAGCATCATGCCAGCAGGAACATAAATCAATTTTTAAAGATATTGATTTATACGATTCTTGTTATAAGAACGTGTCATTAACACATATAAATCATCATGTAGAAAACAAAATAACAAACACTACAAAGTGAATGAATCGAGTCTTGATTTTGATATGTTCGACATTGTTGTTGCACATCCCAGAACAAAGAATTGGTTCTATTTGATGTCACAGCCCTAAACTTGCTGGAATGATGAGGTTTAAATGCCAAACATATTACTATTAATTAATACTTTATTTAATTGCATATGCGTATTAATGTTTTTGTCACGTAATCCAAAATATTTATTAATATGTGTAGCACATCGATGTCATTTTTTACAACCTCCGAAAGAAGGCCAAGTTGAAAATACAAGAACAATACAGATACACGACAGACAATTATTTGTACAAAGCTTACATCAATAATGCCTACGATATGTATAGTCAACAACAGCCGGAATTTTCCCGAAATAAGAAATGCTTAATCAACATCATCAAAGGTTTTAGAATTTCGGCTAGCTTACCTTGGTATTTAGTCGACAAAGTGTACATCCCAATCAATTGTGGTGATGAATTCCATTGGGTGTTGGCTGTCGTCATTCTAAAAGAGAGGCGCATCCGAGTTTATGACTCGATGTCACGAAGGATACTTTTCAGACCGTCGTCTGAGATACAAAAGCTGGCCAAAATATTGCCTACTTACCTTGATATGAGTGGCTTTTTGGACCAAAAGATTTGTACTGATTAGTCGATGATTAAAGCATACCGGGATAAAATGGGTAATCCATTTGATGTACAATATGGTGAAGGAATTTCTGAAAAAACCATTGGTAGCCTGTAAGTTTAAGTGTAATAATTTAGTTTTATTTCACAACGCTTGCATGAACGACAAGATATGGATTATCTATTTTTTTAAAATGTAGGGATTGCGGTCTTTTTGTAGTTGCGTACGCCGAGTATTTGAGGGATGGATTACAAGTACCAAATGATGGACTTGATGCCGGATTACTCCGCAAAAGATATGCTGCTCTTTTATGAAAATAGGGAGAAGCAAAAGCTCTGAAGCCGTACGCAAGCGACATTAAAGATCCACGACGACCAAAGCTGAATTCCGCAGCACCGGGTGAAGAACAACTTGTCCCTATTGAGTAGATCTTTATAGCTTGAGTCCGTCAATGTAATAACCTATCCTCCTTGGTTTAACGTGTTGATTTATTTGTAGAGTAGATCATTTGTACCCATAATGATTTTTTTACATTTCATTTATTTGTTGAGTTATTTCATATAAATTCCGAAGGCTTCAACTTATTTTATGCTGCCTATGAATATAATTTAATCCTTAGTTTTGAACATGTTAATTGAAATGGAATACTAGATTCAAATATTGCAACATATAATACATCTGCTGCAACAGACGACATATCTTATCAAATAGATTTAGACATATGTTGCAACATCAGATGCAACACGTAGGTCATCTGTTGGAAATTTATAACAGGTCTTCCTACTTTCTTGATTTTTTCCAACAGATTACTTATCAGTTGCAATAGATAAATTATATATTGTAATAGATTGGATATCTGTTGCGACAGTCAGACTGGGAAACATCTATTAATGCAACAGATGAACCACCTATTCCAACAGATAATCAATCTATCACAATAAGTATTATATCTGTTACAATAGATATACTATCTGTTGCATTATAAAAATTCAACTTGGCCAGTATAAAAATTATTGCCACCACATATAAAGTGAAGTGGCTTGAAATGAAAAATTGTTATCGTGTTCGTCTCCGTCTTTGTACACATTCTTCTTTATATATGGACTCCAACTATTTAGTTAGTACCCCATAAGCCCAGACCCATTTCATCTTTCCCATAATGGCGTTGCACATATCGGTCATTTCTATGCCGGTTAGCAAACACTCGATGTATGCAAGCAAGTACGACCCGCACGCTGTACCAGTTTTATTTTTTGGAAGCTGGATGTTCTTATTTCTACCTTCAAAATCCCATTATTCCTTCGTCAATACTTCAGACGGAAAATGATCCATCAGCTTACCCCGTGTCAACAACTTGGGCAACAACTTCAAGAGTAGTGCATTTGGGCTAAAACGTGTCCTCGCTGAAGACAGGTAAGTTGCAATCATAAACCTTAATATTTCCCTTGTAGAGTAGTATATCAACAATGAGAAAATGTTTGACTTCTACATTCATGACTGGAAGGATTCTCTTTGCCTTGGTCCAGCTCTTGCCATGTGGATATGGCCTTGTTCCTCTAACATATTTAATCGCTCCTTCATCCCATTGGAATGTAGAAACTAACTTATCAAATCTCGATCCATCAGAATCATCTAGCTTACAGAGATCAGTGTACCTATCGTTGAAATTATTGCAGAAGTTGAGGTCCATTATCCTATCGGCAGCATCATAAGCATCCGAGTACACTAATTGCCTGCCCTTCATGAGGCAGAGAATTTCATCGACATACTGTGGTATAACAAGACAATTTTTAAATAGGTTAGTAATTGTAAAGAATAAAAACACAGTGGAAAGAATCATATGCAGAGGGTTCTCTAAATCAGTTCATAGATTACCCAGCCAATGCAACTTATGCAACAAATGTGTATTATGTTGCAACAGAATACCAAGCTGTTGCAACAGATTACACATCTGATGCGTAGATTCTTCTTCATGGAGAAGATTGGATGGCTAGGTTAGCAAAAGTAAACTTACATTATCCTCATACCACTCACACATATTTGTCATATTCGTGAAGTCTTTGGCGGCAAATGAATGCATGGTGTATTCTTTTTGAACCTTCATCCTGCCATTCATGATTTCTTGTAGTTCCTTCTTCTTCTCCTTGCTAAGTGCCTCAAATATGTACACCTTCTTCAGCGGCCCTTGAACTTCAATAACTCTTGAAGCGGGAGGAGTTGCAATTTTTGCTGCTTTCAAAATGGAGAGAATTTGTCTAATTTTTCTTCTCTTCCTCCTAACTATCACTGTAGGAGTGCATGGCTCCCTCACCTCATTGGATGGTAGGACAACCCTCCTAGATTTTAACTCCTCAGCAGCTTCAACAATAGCCTCTAGCTTTTTAAGGAGTTTATCCTCTCTGTCCTTGCACACTTTACATTTGCAATGAAAACATGAGGGTAAAGAGGGGTAAGAGGGACCACTATAAGGGTGGGAGAGACCAGTATAGGGGTGAGAGGGACCTGTGCAAGGGGTGTTTTCAAAAGTATTTATTTTTTGCTGAGCACCAATATGCTCATAATCACGACTGGCAGTAGAAGCAGCATCAGGATGACTGCCACCATCATAAACAACTCCACCAGCAACACCTCCAGAAGAAACACCCGGATCTGTTGCAGTTTGAGGTTGGTCATGAAGAGCTTTAACATTAGGCTGACCTTGCCTAACTGATCTTCTTATGGATGTTTCTCCAGCCAATTTCTTCTTTATTAACTCCACCGTTGGGTCTTCTTTTGTATCAATAAGACCCAGAGTAAGAAAAGAAGTCATCCCCATCTCATCAACGGTAGGCACTATCCAAGAATGCACAACCTATAAAAAAGACATGAGGCGTTTAAATCATATAATAATAATTTGCAGTTAGTTGGGTTACATGGATATTAACACAACCAACTTATCTAATAGACGATCTAGCTACCGCAATAGCTGATCTGTAAGTCACAATAGATTGATAATATATTGCATCAGATTACATATCTATTGCACAATTTGCATCAGATGGGTAATCTGTTGAGTCGGGTTCAGAGAACCAGAGCAACAGATGGTTAATCTGTTGCAAAATATGGATCATCTATCTCAAAAGATTAACCATCTGTTACACCAATTGTAGTTGATGGGTAATTTGTTGCAACAGACGAACCATCTGTCGCAACAGATGGAACATCTATTTTAATATCTTTCTTTGAGGCAAATTATTTTAGTTGAAAGAAGACGTATTGCATCATCCGGAGGGTTAAAGAGATCATCCTCCTTAATATATTTTTTGCTGCTCTTTGTTGCAGCCAACCACTTGAGGATCCTTGGATGAGAAACCTTATTCGGATAATCCTTGAATTCCTTTCGAAGGGAGGAATGGCTTCACATGACCAAGCCTAAAAATGTAAACAGGAAGCAAGAAAACAAAAGTCATAATAACTATATTCAATATAAATTAATGGATGAGTAAAAATAGTGATCAATTTTACCATGAAAGCCTAAGGAAAGCCATATTATGTGATCTTCTTTGGGGATAGCTTTGTCAGTAACTATTCGACAATTAAGTAGTAGCTATCATATCTCCAGGGATAATTATTGAATTTCCCAAAATCATCAGCAAACGCCAACAAATTATATTTTATGACTTTCTTGACGTCTTTTGCCAATAAAATGGAATTGATAAACCAAACTAAGCATAATTTCTCCCTGTAGTGATTTGGTATGTTTTTATTCTCGAGATCCGCCATAAAATCCTACCCTTTGTAGCTAGGTCCAACAATGCCCAACAAACCATCCTTTTTTACCTTGCATTTGTTGGACCCTTTGCGGGGTGTTTCCTTGATGAGAAGTTCTTCTAGACGATCGCATCTCAAGCCCGTCACTATGGCAAACTCTTTCAATCCAAAACAGACCGACATGACACAGTAGTTTATCTAGACTTTATCCATATTTTTCCTCCCTCCTTTGAATCTTTATCATCCTCCATATACTTGATCCTGTGCTTGAGAAGGCCATATACCATGCTCATTGGGAAACAGAGAGTGCGGTCCTCAGACAACTCGAGAAAGTATGCAAAACAACTTTTCTTAAAAAGTCCATCTATGTTTTCATTCTTCATAATACTCCTAAGTTCGTCAAAAGATTTCCCCATCTGACATTTTAGTACAAGATCACCAAATACTGCGTTAGGGCTATTCATCAGCATCACAACTCAAAACTGGTCAATACTAATAATTTTGACGAAATCATGTTGGGATTTCGATATTATTTCACGCCACATTGTTGAGAAGTAGTTATCACTTTCCACAGCTTCATTTTGCCCTGCCTGAGATTTTTCTGGAAGTTCCTCCAAATCTATCTGTACTCTAGCCTTTTTTGTTTGGTGATCAGAAGTTGATCCACTTTCTCCACTTTCAGTTTCTTTTCTTTTGGGAGATATCTTTTAACTACAAACAATAGATAAACAAAAAATACATTGCATTTGATGTATGCATAATTTTAAAAAAAAGATAAGACAAATTTCAATAAATTATTCTACTCCACATTACAAAATAATACTCCAACGGATAACCCATCAGTTGGAACAGATGGGGAATCTATTTGAAGACCTATTTAATATCTCCCAACAGATCTTCCATCCATTGCAACAGATGAACCACCACCACCACAACCAATACCACCAACAATACCACCATCAATGCCACCAAGACCACCACCAATGCCACCAATACCAACACCAAGACCACCGACACTACTACCAAAAACACAAATAATGACACCACCAACAACAACCACCAAAAACACCACAAACACCATCCAACAATACCACGACAGTCAATAAAACACTGAGACAAAAACTAGGGTTTTCTCGTGTGCTTCCTACTTTTTAGCATCAAAACACAAAATTGCTAACCCATTCCAAAAAATAATACAACTAAAAGTCTTATTTTTCATTATTAACTAAAAAGCCCTAATTTTTAGAATAAAGAACAAATGTAGAACTCTTCTCGAACTCTGTTACCTGCGAAGACATAGAAAATGACGAATATAAGCAAGAATAAAGTAAAAAATAACAACTATGTGGTCAAAAATGAGAAGAAAATCGATCTGTTTTGAAGTGTTGAGCAATATATTGAGTAGACATATGTTAAGTAGTTGTTGTCTGTATTATTGAGAGAGAGACAGAGAGAGAGAACTTGAGATTTAAAATGAGGAAAGTTTTTCCCACAAATGGATGATTTGTATGGGTTGATTTGTAATTTTGGAAAAGAATGACAAGTTTTGATATTGTTAATTTGGTCCAAATTAATCTTAATTAATTTTTAAAATTTCAAAAGATATAGTTTTTAAAATATTAAGTTAATGAGAACTTATTTCAACTCAGAGTGATCGATCAACGACTCGGGTCGGGATGAATGCCATACCAACACCATGCAAATGCAACGATTCAATTGAAGTTGTTGTTGACCCTATGAGCTCATTAATTCATCCCTAGTTTCACCTAAATCAATTTAGGTACTATTAATCTTAACATTAATTTAATGAGAACTCATTTCAATTCAGAGTGATCGATCGACGACTTGGTTCGGGATGAACGCAACACCAACACTATGCAAATGCAATGATTCAATTAAAGTTGTTGTTGACCCTGTGAGCTCATTCACTCATCCCTAGTTCCACCTAAATAAATTTAGGTACTATTAATCTTAACATTAAGTTAATGAGAACTCATTTCAACTCAGAGTGATCGATCGATGACTCGGGTTGAGATGAACGCAATACCAACACCATGAAAATGAAATGACTTAATTGAAGTTGTTGTTGACCCTGTGAGATCATTCATTCATCCGTAGTTCCACCTAAATCAATTGCAATAAATTTCGTTGCAACAAACGACTGGGCTGTTGGATATTTTCAAATAGATAATCATATCTATTGGAACAGATGACATATCTGATTTAATTATCAAATAGACATTTGCATCTGTTGTGATAGATGACTGAGCTATTGAAAATTTTCAAAAAAATATTGATATCTGTTGTAATAGATGACATATCCGATTTAGTTATCAAATGGAGATTTGCATCTGTTGTCACAGATAACTTAGCTGTTGGAAGTTTTCAAACATATATTTATATTTTTGCAACAGACGACATACCTATTTGAAAACCTTTTTTTTCTTTTAATTTTAAAACAAGTTTCTGTCCGAGTAGATAAAGTAGTACTACTAAAGGCGGTAAAAAATATTTCTTGGATAACTCAAAAATCTCATTGAGTAGTCTTGTCTAGTCTTTTCAATGTCACCCGTCTTCTTCCTCATGCCCCTCAAAATATTAATGAATATTAATTATTGAATATTGAAACCCCTAATACTTCCTCCATTTCATATTAGTTGGCCCCTATTAACTTGGCACACCCATTAAGAAAATATAAATTAGGGGTTTATTTTACCAAATTAACCTTATTGATTATTCTTTGAAAATATAAATTTGAATAAATTTACTTTGTTTAGTCATTTAATATTAAGGGGAGTACATCTATAAATTAAAATTATCTCATCTCTCCTACATCACTAAATTTATTTTATTCATCTGTCATCTTTTTCTTTCTCTCCTCTTTAGGATTATCACAACCTTTTTTCTCTCCTCTTTCTCATAAAGATCCTTTCAGATCTAAATTGATCCATATCTTAGATTCTTTGACTGAAATTGTTGTTTTGATCCCCTTTTGACATTAAGGTATGATTCACTATTGCTTTTTCATTCTCATTTTTTTTCAAGTTATTTACATCTATTTTTTTATTTGATTAACATTTACCCATATCATATTTACATAAAAAATTTGAAGTAACTTTTAATTATTGAATAAACGATCTGAGAATTTTTATTACAATATGCAAAAAAGTTATATATTGGGAGACGTTTAAAAGCCTTATTGGCAGTATTATTTTTTGTATGTATTTTGTTTGTTTCTTTGTTGTAGATGTTGTTATTGATGTTGTTGGTGGGGTTGGCGTTGTTGAAACTTATGGTGTGGTGTTGTTGATGGTGTTGGAACATAGGATGTTGCTTCTTTGTTGTTGATGATGTTGTTGGGACAAATGTTGTTGTTTTCTTTGTTGTTGAAGTTTTTAATTTGTTGTTTCTTTGTAGTTTATGCTGTTGTTGATGTTGTAACAGACGGAGCAACTGTTGAAACAAATCAAACCACCAACAAAGATGGTTTAATGTATTCCAACAGACTCCACATCTGTTGTAACAGACTCCACATTTGTTGCAATAGAATCCATATATGTTGCATCAAAATCCATATCTGATGCAACAGACTCCACATATGTTGCATCAGACTCCATATCTGATGCAACAGACTTCTTATCTGATGTAGTAGACTCCTCATCAAATGCAACAGACTCTACATCTGTTGCAATAGATGGGTAATATTCTTTCTGTGACATTAATTTTTTTTCTCTTCTTTGTAGATATAAGGAGATGAAAGTTGATCAACTTTTGCCCGACCATCACAAGAGGCTGCAGTAAAGATAGATTCGAAGGAATAAACTATATGCAGATGGAACCACTTCATATGTGAGAGGTATGCATTACTGATAATGTTATCATGGAAATATACATAGAGTACACTAATTTTATGAATGTTGTTTTTACCGATTTGTCATAGATCATTCAAACAAGATATCTGTAAGTTTACAGTTAAGTTTGGTAGGTCCAAACTGATAAGGCTGAGGGACCATAAATATGGTTCTAATACCCTGTTAAGATTTAATGTTGGTTGTTGCTCATTTTTATTTCAAGCATTATGAAGGGATCTAGTTTTTGTGTCATTGTAAAGAGATTCAATAGAGATTGGACTAACTTTTAGGGAGCATTACACTCTGAGAAGGCCTTTGAAGCCTAGCACTACATCTAACAAGAACGGAAAACCAATATAGTTATTGCCCTAGCCCAAATTTATATGGTTGGGTTGCTCGGGGTGATGATCATACGCCTATAGGTGCGGTAGGAGAATTCCTTCAAAGGAAAAAAGGGTGGTTGATGAAAGACTATATCATCTGAGAGCTAATTAAAGAAGAGACCTAGGGTAGAAAGTAACTTCTAGCGAATCTGGCCGATGGAATTATCTTAAAACATAAAAAATTTGAATCAAGTACAAATATGAAAGTGTATCCGGTAATGTAAATTTATTTGTTATCTCTCTGAAAGAAAAATAATGCAGATGGACACTTTGCTAGGGAGCTGCAACTAGGCAGCGTAGTCGGGATTATCACCTAGATAGAAAATAATAGAAGACTAAGTAAGCAACCTTAAGGGCATCGAGGGTTGAAATGATGTACATTAAGTCTAGAAAACTTGCTCCAACAACAACTCCAGTTAAAGTAAGGAATCTAAGAGAAGGCGACAATTTCTGAATTTTAAATTGCATCTAATGCCTTCTTGTTTGTGGTACCGATTAGGTCCACTGTTGTTGACCTGATCGGAACCATAAACGTGATTGAAAGGCAAATTGAGTATCATTACTTCCATAGAAATATGGTTATAATTGATTGTATTTTATAACCTTAGCATGGTTTCAACATTTCTTGGAGAAGATCAGAGGATTGCTCTACTTTGTGAATTTCGATAATTTTCAAGCTTGCCTCCAGCTTGCTGATTCTGTATTCAAGCTGGTTATTGCCGTCTTCGAATTTGGTCAAGAGATCCTGATCTCTTGTGAGCTCGATTAGGAACACCACCTTCAAAGTTGTGGCATTAAAGAAGGACTACAGAACTCTTTCTTTAAAAGCCTTAAAGGATACATGGAGGGTCTTTGTGTTTGTTTTAGGTCAAAATATGTTGATGCACATTGAAGATGTGGACCCAATAGTTGAATAGCACACTTTTATCGAGCTTTGCTTAATGAAGCATGCTCAACCAATTTGATAAATTAATAAGCAAGGAGTTACGTAACATTTGATCTAAATCAACTCTACCAAGCCTATCAAACGTTACATAACTCCAGGCTCATTATCCTATCAAAAAACTTTGCTCGAGTTAGTGGAAAAATCAAACGAGCTCAATCTCTCAGCCTTTCTACTGATCGCTCTTCTCCAATATAGATAACAAGATATCCTCTATGCAAAAGTCTACACCGTCACTAGAAATGCTTGCCAGGGCGCAAGTCTTCAGAAGGCATCAACAGTAAACTCTCAATATCAAGTGATATTACGAGATTACTAGTCATGCCTACTCAAGACTTTTGCTACGGCAAGAATTTCTGCTGATGACAAGATATCAGTCATGAAAAAGTCTACACCATCAACAGAAAGTCTTGCCGTAGTGAACGTCCTGAGAAGCATGACTAGGAATCTCTCAATATCCCTTGATATTGAGAGATTACTGTTGATGCCTTCGGAAGACTTATGCCCTAACAAGTATTTTTGGTGGCGGTGTAGACTTTTGCATAGAAGATATCTTGTCATCTATATTGGAGAAGAGCGACCAACAGAAAGGCTGAGAGATTGAGCTCGTTTGATTTATGTAGTAACAAGATAAATTTTTTTTAATAGAGTAATGAGCCTGGAGTTACGTAACATTTGATAGGCTTGGTAGAGCCGATTTAGATCACACTCTATGTAAATCCTTGCTTATTAATTTATCAAATTAGTTGATCAAGCTTCATTGAGCAACGATCGATAAAAGTGTGTTGTTCAACTGTTGGAATCACATCTTCAGTGTGCATCAACACATTTTGACCTAAAACAAATACAACAACCCTCCCTGTTTTAAGGCTTCTGAACAAAGTGTTCTGAAGGCCCTTTTTAATGCCCCAACTTTGAAGGTAGTGTTACTAATCGAGCTCACAAGAGATCAGGAACTCTATACCAACTTCAAAGACGACAACGACCAGTTTGAATACAGAATCATCAAGTTGGAGGTAAGCTTAAAAATTATCAAAATTCACAAACTAGAGCAAGCCTCTGATCTTCTTTAAGAAATGTTGAAAGCATGCTAAGGCTATAAAACACAATCAATTAGTCCATATTTCTAAGGAAGTAATGATACTCAATTTGCCTTTCAATCACGTTTGTGGTTCCGATCAGGTCAACAACAGTGGACCTAATTGGAACCACAAATAAAAGGCATGAAATGCAATTTAAAATGCAGAAAGTTCTGCCTTTGCTTAGATTCCTTACTTTAACTGTAGTTGTTATTTGCGCAAGTTTTCTAGACTTATTGTACATCATTTAAACCCTCGTTGCCCTTAAGGCTGCTTTCTTAGTCTTCTATTATTTTCTATCTAGGTGATAATCCCGACCATGCTACCAGTCACAACTCCCTATAAAAGTGTCCATCTGTATTATTTTTCTTTCAGAGAGACAACAAATGAATTTCCATTAACGGATACACTTTCATATTTGCACTTGATTCAGATTTCCTATGTTTTAAGATAATTCCATCGGCCAGATTTGCTAGAAGTTACTTTCTACCCTATGTCTCTTCTTCAATTAGCTCTCAGATAATATAGTCTTTAATCAACTCCCTTTTCCCTTGCAGGCATTCTTCTTCGGCTCCTTCTGGCGTATAATCATCTTCTCGATCAACCCTTCTATATAAATTTGGGCCAGGGGAATTTCTATTGTTTTTTTGTTCTTTTTTTATGAAGTGCGAGGCTTCGAAGGTGTTCTCAGATTCCAATGCACACTTAAAGTTAAGTCCAATCGCTATTGGTTCTTTACAATGACACCAAATATTGATCCCTTCTCAAAACTTGACACGCATAAACACGAGCAACAACAGTTAGTAATTCATTACAAAGTATCTACACTATCTTCATGAGGCCCTCAGCCTTATCAATTCAAACCCATCAAACTTAACTGTACAATGCAGGATCTTATTTGAATGATCAGTGCCTAATCGGTTAAAAACTGCATTCACAGAAATATTATACTTTGAGTGTGTTATCTCGATGACCTTATCAGTAATACTACTTAACTCACACACATATATGATAGTGGATCCATCTGCACACACCTTATTCTTCCTAGCCCATCTATGGCTTAAATTGAATAAATAGATGACTATCAAGTTGCAACAAATGCCACATCTGTTGGGAAAGCAAACTGATATATCCATCTGTTACAATAGATTGTCAATATGTTGTAAGTTATCTGACAGATAGAATATATTTTGCAACAGATTACCCATCTGTTAGATTTATTTTAAAGCAATTTATTTTTCTTTCCGAAATACAATAAAAAGATAAAATATTGTATTTAGATCCATTTTTTTATTTACATATTTGAAAAGTCACCAGTTTTATTTAATTAAGGGATATGAACAGTCGTGACTTTTTGTTTGACTAACCCCTTCCAATTCAATAATTTATAAATAGGTCCCTCCTTACTCATTCATTCTACTACACTTACAAATATGGCTGATCCAAATTCGTACAAGAAGATTCATATCGAGCCCTTGCAGGAACTTCAAAGGCAGTTTGATGAACTCCAGAGGGATTTGCCCGAATTTAGAGCTAGGCTGAGGAAGGTCATAAATAAAAAAGGGTTATTGTTATTGAGAGGGTAAAAAGACATGACTTTTCGATTATTTAATATGAAAACTGGTTCATCAATAAATAATAAGGAAATAAATGATAAACACAATTTATAACCGTAATAGAACAGTTATTTAATTTTAATAACTGATCGTGACTCTTCGACATATTTGTTTTTAAATCTGCTTTTTTTAATTTATATAATAAAAGTCACCAAATTTGGATTAATGATATGTTGATTATTAAAAAAGATAGCTTATATGTGCAACAGATATATTATCTGATGCAACAGATTGTAGATTTGTTGCAACAAATGGTATATTTATTGCAACTCAAAAAAATGGTTACTGTAAAGAACTTATCAAGTCAAAAAATTTCATAGTAATAAAAAAGCCACCAGTATTAATAAATGAAGGTGAACAATCGCGCCTTTTTATTTTTGAAATTGTTTTTTTAATTTATATAATAAAAAAGTTATCAAATTTGGATTAAAGATAAAGATATGATGATTATTAAAAAGATATATATTGCAACAAATATATTATCTGTTGTAACAGATCGTAGATTTGTTGCAACAAATTTTATATTCGTTGTCACAGATGGGTTAAAATGAAGTGTAGGTGACACAAGTCTTAATTATTAGGTGGAGGTGACAATTACTTTATTATGAATTAAGAAAGTTGGAGAAGTTTAAAAATAATCCAAAAGTTTTTAAATTTACACTTTGATCCAAATGTTAGTTAATATAATGGGAAACAGAGGAAAAAAATGTGTGTTTCTCTCTCTTCTCACCCGTTGTTGTTTTCTCTCTCTTCACGATTATTGTTGTTTATTATTGCTGCTGTTTTATTCATCATCTTCTACTTCATTATCATCATCTTCTACTTTATTATCATCTTCATCTTCCTCTTGTCAACCATTATTGTTGTTGTTGTTGTTACCGCTAGCTATCTGACTAATTTCTCAGGTCAAATTTTGTTTCCTACATCACTTTTCACTTCGGCATTACTTCATAGGTGACTTTGGTAAGTAAAATTATGATTTTTATTCGAATTTGTCATCTGGGTACATGGCTACTGCTGTTTTTTTCAACAATGGATAGAACCCGACCATGAATCCAACATAAGTACCCATAATTTAAACAGATCACTCATCTGGTGCATCAGATGAGTAATCTGTTGCAATGAAAAATTCATATGTTGGATTCATGTTTATGCTTCTATAGTGCCTGTAATATGAATCGAACAGATGGGTAATCTGTTGCAACAGACTAGTTATCTGTTGCATCAAACGGATTATATGTTGCATCAGACTAATTATCTACTGGATCAGACTGATTATCTGTTGCATAAGACTTCTTATATGTGGCAACATGCGATTAATCTGTTTGGAACAACACAAATTAACCCGTGCCACAAACCCATCAGATAACCAATATGTTTCAACTCTTGCTATTACTACTGGATTCAAAATTATTCCTTATGTTCAATCTTCGACATGTTTGTTGAGAATATATTAGACAGATGAAAATTAAATATGAATTAAAACGTCAAAGTTGATCAAACATAATTTTTTTATCAAACAAAAACAAATAAAAATACATATACATAGACTAAAAGAAAAAAAATCTAATTATTATTATTATTATTATTATTATTATTATTATTATTGTCAGCCGACCAATCTACAACAGGCAGCAGCGAATCCCTCCTCAGCCTGTGGATCTCATGGAGCATCCTTGCTTATTCCCATTGCAGGTCACGAACCTGCATTCGAAGTTCATTCATGGCGTCTTGCAGAAAAACAACATCCCACACTGGATCAACTATCTCTAGAACACATATGAATTGTCAAAAAACATAAAAACAAAAGTAAAGAAAAGAATATTCGGATGTAATACAACGTATACTATAAATTGACAAGAAAAAAGTTACCCGAGTCAGGGAAGAGAAGGTGGTGGAAGGTGTAATATGAAAGACAAGATACAATAAATAAATAAAAGTACAGTGTAGTTGAATGAATGATTGAGTAAGGAGGGACCAATTTATAGAGGATTGAATTTGAATAAGTGACAAAAAGGCGCGACTGTTCACCTCCATTTATTAATTACAGTTTTGATTACTGTGAAAAGTTATGACTTTATTAAATTAAGAAATATTGTGATAAGTCATGATTCTTCAGATTATTATTATTAATTAGTTCTTTCGAAGAACCATTTTTATTGAGTTGTGACAATAAATTTTATATCTATTGCATCAGATAACTCATCTGTGACAACAGATATATCATCTGTTGCAACAAATAGAAAACCTGTAGCATCAGATAATCTATCTGCTACAATATATAATCTAACTGTTCACCTCTATTTATTAATTATAGTTTTTATTACTGTAAATAGTTATGACTTAATTAAATTAAGAAATATTGTGATAAGTCGTGACTTTTCAGATTATTATTATTAATTAGTTCTTTCCAAGAACCATTTTTATTAAGTTATGACAATAGATTCTATATCTGTTGCATCAGATAACTCATCTGTGACAACTGATATATCATCTGTTGCAACAAATAGAAAACTTGTTGCATCAGATAATCTATCTGTTGCAACATATAATCTAACCGTTCACCTATATTTATTAATTACATTTTTTATTACTGTGAAAAGTTATGACTTAATTAAATTAAGAAATATTGTGATAAGTCATGACTTTTCAGATTATTATTATTAATTAGTTCTTTCCAAGAACCGTTTTTATTGAGTTGTGACAATAGATTTTATATCTGTTGCATCAGATAACTCATATGTGACAATAGATATATCATTTGTCGCAACAAATAGAAAAACTGTTGCATTAGATAATCTATCTGTTGCAACATATACTCTATCTTTTTAAAAAAAATTATCATCATATCATTAATCCAAATTTGCAGACTTTTTTATTATATAAATTAAAAAAATAGATTTTAAAACAAAAATATTTTCTGTGAAAAGAGATGGTGCCTATTTAATACTAACATCAATTATTCGAATTAAATAATTATTTTTTTACGGTTATAAATTGTGTTTATCATTTATTTCCTTATTATTTTCTGTGAAAAGAAATGACTTAATTAAATCAAGATGGTGATTTTTTATTGTTGTGATAAGTCATGACTTTTCAGCTTATTATTTTTAAATAACCTTTTTCTCAATTTAAAAATCAAAGACGCCTTTTCAATAACCGTTTCATTAATAAAATAATCACCATCTGTTGCAACAAATCAACCATATGTTTTAATAGCTTTTTTTATTTCTTCTAACAGTTGATACATCAGTCGCAATATCTAGGGAACTTGATGCATCAACAACATTGTTTGTTGAATGTGTTTTAGACAAAAAATCACGGTTGTTACTTTTTTCTTAACAATCATCATATAAGTTAATTAATCCAATATTGTGACTTTTTTTATTATATAATAAATAAATAATTTTAAAAAATAAATTTAAAAACAAAATTGTGAAAAGTCACAATCAATTATTAAAATTAAATAACCGTTCTTTTACGGTTATAAATTGTGTTTATCATTTATTTTCTTATTATTTATTTACGAATAATTTTTAATATTAAATAATCGAAAAGTCATGTCTTTTCATCCTCTCAATAACAACAATAACCCTTTTTTATTAACAATATATATGATCCATCTGTCACATCAGATTAACCTCTGTTGCCGTAAATGCTCAATTCCTACCACTAGTCGTCGACATGTTGAGAATAAGGAATAAACAGAATGATAATAAAATATTAAATAAGAATTAAAAATTCAAAGTCGACCACTAAACATAGATTTTTGAATCCCTTGGGTAGATCCGATATACAAAAGGAGGAAAATACATACACTAAAAGAAAAAACATAACCTAATTATTATTACTACTATTATTATTATCATCATCATTATTATTATTACTATTATTGTCAATCGGACAATTTTTATCCAGCAGCAGCAGGGCCCTCCTCAGCCATGCTTTGAAGTCGGCCAAATCCCTCTAGAGTTCCAAACTGCCTTTGAAGTTCCCGCAAGAACTCGATATGAATCTTCTTGTACGAATCTGGATCAACCATATTTGGAAGTGTAGTAGAATGAACGAGTAAGGAGGGACCTATTTATAAATGATTGAATTTGAAGGGGTTAGTCAAAAAGCCACTACTATTCATCCCTTAATTAATTAAAACTGGTGACTTTTCGAATATGTAAATTAAAAAAAGGGATCTAAATACAACATTTTATCTTTTATTGTATTTCGGAAAGAAAAGAAAATTGCTTTAAAATAAATCTAACAGATGAGTAATCTGTTGAAAAATATATTCCATCTATTATATAACTTACAACATATCGATAATCTGTTGCAACAAATAGATATATCTATTTGATTTTTCCAACAGATATGTAATATGTTGCAACAAACTAATCATATATCATAATAGATGTTTGCGATTGTTTGACAATTTAAACAAATGTGGTATCTTTTGCAACTTGTTAGTCATCTGTATATTCAATTTAAGTGATAGATGGAATAGAAAGAATAAGGTGCTTGCAGATGGATGGATCCAATATCATGTGTGGGAGTTGTATTACTGATAAGGTCATCGGGACAATACATAAAGTACAATATTTTTTAGAATGCAGTTTTTAACCGATTAGGCACTGATTATTCAAACAAGATCCTGCATTGTACAGTTATGTTTGATCGGTGCCAATACTCTGTTATGAATTACTGAAGGTTGTCGCTCATGTTTATGCGTGTCAAGTATTGAGAAGGGATCAATATTTGGTGTCATTGTAGAGATCCAATAGCGATTTGACTTAACTTTAAGTGTGAATTGGACTAAAAAGGCCTTGAAGCCTCACACTACATCAAACAAGAACGGAAAACCAATAGAAATTCCCCTGGCCCAAATTTTTATGGAAGGGTTGTTCGTGAAGAAGATTATACACCAAAAGAAGTTGAAGGATAATGCCTGCGAGGGAAAGGGAAGTTGATGAAATACTATATCATTTGAAAGCTAATTGAAGAAGAGACATAGGGTAGCAAGGAACTTCTACTGAATCTGGCCGATGAAATTGACTTAAAATATGAAAAATCTGAATCAAGTGCAAATATGAAAGTGTATCTAGTAATGTAAATATGTCTGTTGTTTCTCTGAAAAAAATAAAATAGATGGATACTTTGCTAGGGAGATGCGACTAGGAAGCTTGGTTGGGGTGATCACCTAGATAGAAAATAGCAGAAGACCAAGAAAGCAGCCTCGCGAGCATTGAGGTTTGAAATTCTGTAAAGTAAGTCTAGAAAATTTGCGCCAATAATAGCTGCAGTTAAAATAAGGAATCTAAGTGAAGGCTGCAATTTTTGAAATGCCTTCTAAAGACTTTCGGGTGGCAAGTATTTCTACCGACGGTTTAGACTTTTGCATGAGGGGTATCTTGTCCTCTATATGGGAGAAGAGAGATCAGCAGAAAGGCTGAGAGATTGAGCTCATTTGATTTGTCCACTAACTCAAGCAAAGGTTTTCATAGGGTAATGAGCTTGGAGTGACGTAACGTTTTGATGGGCTTGGTAGAGTCAGTTTAAATCAAACGTTACGTAACTCATTGCTAATTAATTTATCAAATCCCTTGAAGGTTGGTTGTGCAAGTTGCATTGAGAAACGCTTGATAAAAGTGAGTTGTTCAATTGTTAGGACCACTGCTTGAGTGTGCATCAATACATTTTGACCTAAAACAAACAAAGCGATCCTCCATGTATCATTTAAGGCTTCTGAATAAAGTGTTCTGATGGCCTTCTACAATGCCATAACTTTGAAGAAGAAAGTGTTCCTGATTGAGCTCACAAAAGACCCAGAACTCTATACCAACTTCAAAGACAGCAACGACAAACTTAAAGACCAAATCGGCAAGCTTGAAAATTATCTGGATTTACATACTACTGCGAGCCTCTGATCCTTTCTAATATATGTTAAAAGTATTCTAAGGCTAGAAAACACAATCAATTATATCTATATTGATAAGGATGTAATGACACTCAATCTGCCTTTCAATCTTGTTTGTGGTTCCGATCAGGTCAACGGTGGTGGACCTAATCGGAAACACAAACACAAAGGCATGGGATGTAATTTAAAATTCAAAAAAATTACAGCATTCGCTTAGATTCCTTACTTTAACTGTAGCTTTTATTTACACAAGTTTTCTAGACTTACTGTACAATATTTTAGCCCTCGATGCTCGCGAGGATATTTTCTCAGTTTTCTTCTATTTTCTATCTAGGTGATAATCCCAACCATGCTACCTAGTCATAGCTCCCTATAAAAGTGTCCATCTGCACTATTTTTCTATTAGAGAAACAACAGATGGATTTTTCATTACCGGATACACTTTCATATTTGCACTTGATTCAGATTTCTCATATTCTAAGTCAGTTTCATTAATCAGATTCGCTAGAAGTTCCTTTCTACCTTATGTTTCCTCTTCAATTATCTCTCAGTTAATATAATATTTCATCAACCCCTCATTTACCATCGCAGGCATTGTCCTACCGCACCTTTTGGCGTATAATCATCACCCCAAGCAATCCAACCATATAGATTTGGGCTAGGGAAATAACAATATTGATTTTCATTCTTGGTTGAAGCAGTGGGAGGTTTCGAAGGCCTTCTCAGAGTCCAATACACCCTAAAGGTTAGTCTAATTGCTATTGAATCTCTTTACAATAACACTAAAGTTAGATCCATTCACAATGCTTAACACATAAACATGAGCAACAACCGACATTAAATCTTAACAGGGTATCAGAACCATATTCATGGCCCCTCAACCTTATCAGTTCAGACCTATTAATCTTAACTGTAAAAATGCACATATCTTGTTTGAATGATCAATGACTAAACGGTAAAAACAACATTCACAAAATCAGTGTAATCTATGTGTGTTTTCACGATAACATTATCAGTAATACATACCTCCCACATATGAAGTGGTTCCATCTGCAAGCAGCTTACTCCTCCAAATCCATCTTTACTGTAGCCTCGTGTTGGTCGGGCAAAAGTTGATCAACTTTCAGTTTCTTATATCTACAAAAAAAAGAAAAAAAATTGATGTCAAACAAGAGAAGAACAGAAAGAACATTATCAATCTATTGTAATAAATGTGGAGTCTGTTGCAACAAATATGTGGCCTATTGTATCAGATGTGAAGACTATTGCATCAGATGTAGAGCCTGTTGCAATAGATGTGAAGCCTGTTGCAACAGATGTAGAGTCTGTTGGAATACATCAAACTAGCCTTGCTGGTGGTTTGAATTGTTCCAACAGTTGCTCCGTCTGTTGCAACATCAATAATAGCATAAACTACAAAGAAATAATAAATAAAAAACATCAACAACAAAGAAACAACATCATTTGTTCCAACACCATCAATAATAAAGAAGCAACATCCTTTGTTCCAACAACATCAACAATACCACACAACAAGTTCCAACAATTCCAACCCCGCCAACAATATCAATAACAACATCAACAACAAAGAAAAAAATAAAATACATACAAAAAAAATGATACTGCCAACAAGACTTTTAAACTTCTCCCAACAGATGACTTTTTTGCATATTGTAATAAAAATCTCCGATTCGTTTATTCAACACTTAAAAGTTCCTTCAATTTTTTTAAAGAAATATGATATGGGTAAATGGTAATTAAATAAAAAAACAGATGTAAATAACTTGCAAAGAAGAAAACGAGAATGAAAGAGCAATAGTGAACCATACCTTAATTTCAAAAGGGGATCAAAACAACAATTTTAGTCAAAGAATCTAAGATATGGATTGGTTTAGATCTGAAAGGATCTTTATGAGAAAGAGAATATAAAAGAGAAAAAAAAGATTGTGATAACCCTAAAGAAGAGAGAAAGAAAAAGATAAGAGATAAATAAAATAAATTTAGTGTCGAAGGAGAGATGAGATAATTCTAGATGTATTAGGGGTTTCAATATTCATTAATAATTTGAGGCGTATGAGGAAGAAGATGGGTGACATTGAAAAGACAAGATAAGACTACTCAATGAGATTTTTGAGTTATCCAAGAAATATTGTTTACCGCCTTTAGTAGTACTACTTTATCTACTCGAACAGAAGCTTGCTTTAAAATTAAAAGAAAAAAAAGATTTTCAAACAGATATGTCTTCTGTTGCAACATATATCGATATCTGTTTTAAAAATTCCAATAGCCCAGTCATCTGTAACAACAAATACAAATGTCCATTTGATAATTAAATAAAAAATGTCATCTGTTACAACAGATATCAATATCTGTTTGAAAATTTTCAACACCTAGTCATCTGTCACAACAGATGTAAATGTCTATTTGATAATTAAATCAGATATGTCATCTATTGCAACAAATATGAATATTAGTTTGAAAATTTCCAATAGCTCAGTCATTTGTTGGAACTAGGGATGAATGAATGAGTTCATAGGGTCAACTACAACTTCAATTGAGTCTTTGCAATTGCATGGTGTTGGTATTGTGTTCATCCCAATCTTGACTCATCGATCGATCACTCTGAGTTGAAAAGATTCTCATTAATTTAATGTTAAGCTAGTACCTAAATTGATTTAGGTGGAACTAGGGATGAATGATTTTTCATTAACTTAATGTTAAGCTAGTACCTAAATTGATTTAGGTAGAACTAGTGATGAATGAGTTCATAGGGTCAACTACAACTTCAATTGAGTCTTTGCAATTGCATGGTATTGGTATTGCGTTCATCCCAACTTGAGTCATCGATCGATCACTCTGAGTTGAAAAAATTCTCATTAACTTAATGTTAAGCTAGTACCTCAATTGATTTAGGTGGAACTAGAGATGAATGAGTTCATATGATCAACTACAACTTCAATTGAGTCTTTGCAATTTCATGGTATTGGTATTGCGTTTATCCTGACCTGAGTCGTCGATCAATCACTCTGAGTTGAAAAGATTTTCATTAACTTATTGTTAAGCTAGTACCTAAATTAATTTAGATGTAACTAGGGATGAATAAGTTCATAGGGTCAACTACAACTTCAATTGAGTCTTTGCAATTGCATTGTGTTGGTATTGCGTTTATCCAGACTCGAATCATTAATCGATCACTCTGAGTTGAAAATATTCTTGTTAACTTAATTTTAAGGTAGTAACTAAATTGATTTAGGTGGAACTAGGGATGAATAAGTTTATAGGGTTAACTACAACTTCAATTGAGTCTTTACAATTGCATGGTGTTGGTATTGTGTTCATCCCGACCCAAGTAGTTGATCGATCACTCTGAGTTGAAAAAATTCTCATTAACTTAATGTTAATCTAGTACCTTAATTGATTTAGGGGGAACTAGGGATGAATGAGTTCGTAGGGTAAACTACAACTTCAATTGAGTCTTTACAATTACATGGTGTTGATATTGCTTTCATCCCGACTCGAGTCATCGATCAATCACTCTGAGTTGAAAAGATTCTCATTAACTTAATATTTTAAAAAATATATCTTTTAAAATTTTAAAAATTAATTAATATCAATTTGAACCAAATTAACAATTTTAAAACTTGTCATTTTTTTCCAAAATTGCAAATCAACCCATATAAATCATCTATTTGCGTGAAATTTTTTTGCTCATTTCAAATCTAAAGTTCTTGCTCTTCTGTCTCTCTGTCTTAACAATACAGACTACAACTACTTAACACATTGCTTAACCCTTCAAAACAGATCAATTTTCTTCCCATTTTCGACCACATAGTTGTTATTTTTAACTTCATTCTCACTTGTATCCGTCGCTTTCTCTGTTTTCGCAGGTAACAGAGTTCAAGAAAAGTTCTACATTTGTTATTTATTCTAAAAATTAGGACTTTTTAGTTAATGATGAAAAAAAGACTTTTAGCTGTATTATCTTCGTGAAAGGGTTAAAATTTTGAGTTTTGATGCCAAAAAAATAGGAAGCACCCGAGAAAACCCTAGTTTTTGTCTTAGTGTTTTGTTGACTGTTGTGCTTGATGGGCAACGGGTTGAAGATCTTTCGGGAGATATTAAATAGGTCTTCAAACAGATTTCTCATCTGTTCCAACTGATGGGTTATCCGTTGGAGTATTTTTTTGTAATGTGGCGTAGAATAATATATTAAAATTTGTCTCACCTTTTTTAAAAAAATTATGCAGACATCAAATGCAATGTATTTTTTGTTTTTCTATAGTTTGTAGTTAAAAGATGTCTCCCAAAAGAAAAGAAGCTGAAAGTGGATCAACTTCTGACCACCCAATAAAAAATGCTAGAGTACAGATAGATTCAGAGAAACTTCTTGAACAATCTCAATCAAGACAAAATGAAAATGAGGAAAGTGATAACTCCTTATCACCAATAGGGCGTGAATTAATATCGAAATCCCAGCATGATACTGTCAAAACCATTAGTATCTATAGGTTTTGAGTTGCGATGCCGATGTATCGCCCTAAAGAAGTAAATGGTGATCTTGTACTTAAATCTCAGTTGGAGAAACATTTTGATGAACTTAGGAGTATTATGAAGAATGAAAACATAGACAAACTTTTTAAGAGGAGTTGTTTTACATAATTTCTTAAGCTGTCTGAGGACCGAACTCTCCATTTTCAAATGAGCATGGTATATGGTCTTCTCAAGAACCGGATCAAGTACGCGGGGAATGATAAAGATTTGAAGAAGGGAGAAAAAATGATGGATGAAATCTGGATCAACTATTGTGGCATGCCGGTTTGTTTTAGATTGAAAGAGTTTGCCATAGTGACGGGCTTGAGATGCCATCGTCCATAAGAACTTCTCATCAAGGAAACACCCCACAAAGGGTCCAACAAGTGCAAGGAAAAAAGATGGGTTGTTGGGCATTGTTGGACGTAGCTACATAGCGGAGGATTTGATGGCAGATCTTGAGGATGAAAACATACCAAAGCACTACAAGAAGAAATTGTGCTTAGTTTGATTTGTCCATTCCGTTTTATTGGCAAGAGACGTCAGGAAAGTCATAGAAGATGATTTGTTGGTGCTTGTTGATGATTTTGAGAAATTCAATGATTATCCTTGGGGATATGACAGCTACTACTTGACTGTCCAATATTAACTGACAAAGCTATCCACAAGGACGATTTACATTTTACGGATTTCCTTGGGCTTTCATGGTAAAGTTGATCACTATTTTTACTCATCCATTAATTTATATTGAATATAGTTATTATGACTTTTTTTGCTTGCTTCCTATTTATATTTTTTTGGCTTGGGCATGTGAAGCCATTCCTCCCCTCCGAAGGCAGTTTAAGGATTATCCGAATGAGGTTTCTCATCCAAGGATCCTTAGGTGGTTGGCTGCAAAGGGAAGCAAAAAAAATATTAACGAGGATGATCTCTTTAACCCTCTGAATGATGTAGTACGTCTTCTTTCAACTAAAATAATTTACCTCAAAGAAAGATATTGAAATAGATGTGCCATCTATTACGACAGATGGGTCGTCTGTTGTAACAGATTACCCGTCAACTATAACTGGTGCAACAGATGGGTAAGCTGTTGCGATAGACGATCCATATTTCACAACAGATTAATCATTTGTTTCTCTGGTTCTCTTAACCCGACTAAACAGATTACCCATCTACTGCAAATTATGCAAAAAATGGGTAATCTGATGTAATATATTGTCAATCTGTTGCAACATACAGATCAGCTGTTGCAGCAACTAGATCATCTATTGCATAAGTTGGTTGTTTTAACATGTAATCCAATTGACTGTAAATTATTATTATATGATTTAGATGCCTCCTGTCTTTTTTAAAGGTTGTGCATCCTTGGATCGTGCCTACTGAGCAGGAGTTGGGGATGACTTCTTTTATTACTCTAGGTCTTGCTGATACAAAAGTAGACCCAACGGTAGAGTTAATAAAGAAGGAATTGGCTGGAGAAACAACCATAAGAAGAGAAGTTAGGAGAGGTCAGCCTAATATTGAAGCTCTTCATGACCAACCTTTTACTGTAACAGATTCGGATACTTCTTCTAAGGGTGTTGCTGGTGGAGTTGTTGATGATGGTGGCAGGCATCCTGATGCTTCTGCTACTTCTAGTTGTGATTATAAGCATGTTGGTTCTAAGGAAAAAATAAATAAGTTTGAAAACACCCCTTGCACTGTAATACCCCATATTTTCCTAGCTTAAATTAACTCTCAATCCATGAGTTATCCTATATAAAATTTTTGAAATACTCAGTATTTTTCAGTTTAGATCTTACGTATGCATAGAAAATTCAGCCAGCTTTCCAACGATATAAAATTCACCCAAATCCGATACCCGGGTGAAGAGTTATAGCATATTTTGTAAAGTAGTGTACCAAATTGGCACCCAGCGCGTCGCGGAGACCAGCCAAAGGGGCAATGGTCATTTTCCAGTGAGCTAACACGATACCACCGCATCGTGCCACCGACTAATTACCCAATTATCACTTTTTCAGTGTTTCTCCGTGATAATGGCGTGTCGCACTAAGGCCCATTTTCCCATCCAGTGAGGTACCGCAATGGCGCCGCATCGCGCCAAGGCCCCAAATCGGGCTTTTCAGTGACGAAAATTAAAAACTTTTCAGGGGTAATAGGGATTTTTTCCATGACCCAGATCAACCTTAAACACAAAATTTATGCCCTAAATACCTTATTATATCATTATTTCCGCACTTGCTCTCAAGAATAAAGTACTCTCTCTAAAAAGGGCAAAACCCTAGCTTCAAGAATCAAGACTAATCCTCAAGAAATCCTTCAAGAACCCATAAGATTTAGGTATGTTAGGTGTTCATTCATGGGTTTCTTTGACCCATGAAGTCCAAGAACCCTTTTTAAATTTACAAGATCTCAGATTCATGATTTCCATGTTTGAATTAGATTGAATTCATGTTCATGATATTAGTTGAGTTTCAATCCATGATTTAATTGCAAGTTTCATGAAAATTGAATAGCATGTGTGATGAATATGTGATTATCTTGATAAACCCTTAAATTTACAAAATGATTAATGTATCATGATGTTCATGCGTTGGCCATTATCATGTAAATAATCCATGCTACCCAAGTGTTTCCTAAATTGCCTATATGAAGTAAATAGTGGAATAATGACATGTCATTATGTGGTCCCAATCATGTACAAGCTTATTCTTTGCAAATTTTTGATAAAATATCTCTATGGATGAATTATGAACAAGTGAACATTGTTATGCTTTTCAAGATCATGTTATGTTTTACTTTTTATGCTATCGAATCCTAGGGGTATTTAATACCCAAAAAATCTAGCTGTTTATCTAAAGCTACAGTAGTTACAGAATAGTATCAGTCATGTCATGATCAGTAGTACAAAGTCTGTTAGCAGAATTCAGTAAACTCAGTCAGGTTCCGAACTCAGTAAAGCTCATTATCAGTCCAGTTTAGTTTAGTTTAATAATCAGTGTCTTTCAGTTGGGAGTAGGATTTAGCACTGAGCGAATACAGGGATGACGGTTTCCTCGTTAGAGAGGTAGAGTCGTTAGTAGCAGCCCCTGCACTCCAGAACTGCATAGCCAACGCAGTATAAGGAGTCACCCATTAGACTAGGCTTGACTACCTCCTAGAGGTCACCCATTAGATTAGGCTTGACTCCGCCCAAGTGTCACCCATAAGTTAGGCTTGGCATCCTAGTTTTCCAGTGTTAGTACCCGTGGCATGATATTAGCACCCTTCCAACTAGGGTCACAGGTTAGACTCCCATTAGCTTAGATTTGGGGCATGTCGGTTAGATGATTACCTCCCACAGTCTTAGTTTCAGTCTCAGTTTAGAACTCAGTTCAATTCTACAGAATCAGGACTGTCAGACACAGTCACTTAGTATCAGTAATTCAATTATTAGTAACTTTAGATACCAGTTACTCAATTATCAGAACTCAGTACTTAGCTTTAGAAAATCTCAAATACAGTATATATATATGTATGTGCATAATATTACATACTCAGTATTTACAACAGTTTTATTTATGCATGTACTTCCATATTCGGTTACTCTATTTCATTCAGTCAGTTACTTTTTATACATATGAACCCTTGCATTCAGTCTTACCTCATCTATCATACCAATATATTCCACATACTGACGCATACTCTTTCTTTGCTCTATGATATCTCATATCATAGGTTTGGACACTCAGGTTCTTGACCGCGCTTCGACAGATCCAGTCAACAGTTGCAGATTTAGTAATGAGTCCTCATCTATCGAGGATATGCTTTTATTTCAGTAATTCAGTAGTTTCAGTATTACATTAGTTAGAGTTAGTTAGAGGCTAGTCCCATCAACTTCATATTCAGACAGTTCAGTTAGAGGCTTTCAGACCAGACCAGTTCAGATAATGTTTATTTTTCAGATGTTTTTACCAGATATTATTATTTATCAGTATTTAGATTTTGAACCTTATGGCAATTCAACCTAATTTCGCATTTATTTCAGTATTATTATTCAATGCTCGTAGAAGATATCAGTCATGGGTTAGCTTATGGTCCTTCAGGGTCGTAAGCACTGTGTAGTGTCCGGGGTACAAACTCCGGGCATTATATACACAGGTCCTTCTCACCCCTTTTCACCCTCATATTCTCATTGCAAATGCAAAGTGTGCAAGGATATAGAGGATAAAATCCTTAAAAAACTAGAGGCTATTACTGAAGCTGTCGAGGATTTGAAATCCAAGAGGGGTGTCATACCATACAACAAGGTGAGGAAGCCATACACTCCTACAATGATGGTTAGGAGGAAAAAAAGAGCAATTAGCCAAGTACTCTCCAATCAGAAATCCAAAAAAATTGTAACTCCTCCCACTCCAAGAGTTGTTGAAGTTCAGGGGCTGCTGAAAAAGGTGGACATATATGCGGCACTTGGCTACGAAAAAAAAAGGAACTACAAGAAATCATGAATGAAAAGACGAAGGTTCCAGAAGAATAAACCATGCATTCATTTGCCGCCAAAGACTTCACGAATATGATAGATATGCGTTAGTGGTACGTGGACAATGTAAGTTTACTTTTGCTAACCTAGCCTTCCTATCTAATCCATGAATAAGAAGATACACAACAGATGTGTAATCTGTTGCAACATCTGGGTATTTTGTTGCAACATAATACACATATGTTGCATAAGTTGCATTAGCTGGGTAATCTTTGAACTGATTCAAAGAACTCTCTGCAACAGAATCTTTCCACTGTCTCCTTATACCCAGTATGTTGATGAAATTCTTTGACTCATGAGGGGCAATCAATTAGTGTGCCCGGATGCTTATGATGTTGCCGATAGGATAATGGACCTCAACTTCTACAATAATTTCAAGAGTAGGTACGATGATCTCCATAGGCAAGCTCATTCCGGTAGCTCGAGAATTGATCAGTTAGTTTCTACGTTCCAATGGGATGAAGACATGATTAAATATGTTAGAGGGAAGAGGCCATATCCACACGGTAAAAGCTGGACCAAGGCAAAGAGAATCCTTACAGTCATGAACGTGGAAGTCAAATATTTTCTCACTTTTGAAATACTACTCGACGAGGGAAAAATTAAGGTTTATGACTGCAACTTACCTGTCTTTAAGGAGGCCAAGTTTTTAGCCCACGTGCAGCCACTCATGAAGTTGTTCCCCAAGTTGTTGACGCAGAGTAAACTGATGGATCATTTGTCGGGGAATTCTTAGGAAAGAAATCATGGTATTTTGATGGTCAAAATAAGAACATCCAACTTCAAAAAAATAACACCGGTGCCACGTGCGGTCCGTACTCGCTTGCATACATCGAGTGTTTGTTGACTGGCATAGAAATGGCTGGTCTGTGTGACGCCGTCGTGGAAAAGATGAAAGAGGTCTGGGCTTATGGGGTACTAACTAAATGCTTGGAGCCTGTGTATAAAGAAGAATATTTACAAAGACAAAGATGAACACGATAACAATTTTTTATTTTAAGCCACTTCACTTTATATTACATATAGTGGCAATTTTTTATGTTTGACGAAAGTTGAATTTTTATAATGCAACAGATTATCTACATGTTGTAACAAATATTATATTAGTTGTGATAGATTGATTATCTGTTGCAATCGGTTGGTCATCTGTTGCATTATGTAGATGTTTCTTAGTTGATCTGTCGCAACAGATATACAATTTGTTGCAACATATAATCTATCTATTGCAACTGATAGGTAATCTATTGGAACAAATCAAAAAAATAGGAAGACCTGTTATATAATTTCCAACAGATGACCTACATGTTGCAACATATGTCTAAATTTGTTTGATAAGATATGTCGTCTGTTGCAACAAATATATTATCTGTTGTGATAGTTGAATCTAGTAATCCATTTCAATTAACAAGTTCAAAATAAAACTAAGGATTAAATTGTATTCATAGACAACATAAAATAAATCAAAGTCTTCAGAAATTACATGAAATAACTCAATAAATAAATAAAATATAAAAAAATTATTACGGGTAAAAATGATCTACTCTACAAATAAATCAACAAGTTAACCAAGGAGGAGAGGTTATTACTTTGACAGACTCAAGCTATAAAGATCTACTCAATATGGACAACTTGTTCTTCATCTGGTGTTACAAAATTCAGCTTTGGTCGTCGTGGATCTTTAATGTCGCTTGTGTACGGTTTCTGAGCTTTCGCTTCTCTGTATTTTCATAAAAGAGAAGCATATCTTTTGTCGAGTAATCCGACATCAAGTCCATCATTTGATACTTGTAATCCATCGCTCAAATACTCGACGTAAGAGGCAACAAAAAGACTGCAATCCTTGCATTTTAAAAAAATAGATAATCCATATATTTCAGTTCATGTAAGCGTTGTGAAATTTATGAAATAAAACTAAATCATGATACTTATACTTATAGGCTACCAATGGTTTATTGAGCAATTCCTTAACATATTCTACATCAAATGGATTACCCATTTTATCCCGGTATGCTTCAATCGCCGACCAATCAGTACGAACTTTTTGTTCCAAAAAGCAACTCATATCAAGGTAAGTAGGCAATATTTTCGCTAGATTTTGTATCTCAAATGACGGACCGAAATGTCTTCTTCGTGACATCGAGTCATAAACTCGGATGCACCTCTCTTTTAGAACGACGACAACCAACACCCAATGAAATTTATTACCACAATTGATTGGGCTATACACTTCATCGATCAAATGCCAAGGTAAGCCAGTTAGAATGCTAAAATCTTTGATGATGTTGATTAAGCATTCTTCATTTCGAGAAAATTCCGGTTGTTGTTGACAATACCTATCGTAGGCATTATTGATGTAAACTTTGAACAAATAATTGCCTGTTGTGTATCTGTATTATTCTTGTGTTTGCAACTTGGCCTTCTTTTGGAGGTAGTAAAAAATGACATCGATGTGTTGCACATATTATCAAGCATTTTAGATTACGTGACGAAAAAACTAATACACAAATGCAATTAAATAGAGTATTAATTAATAGTAATATGTATGACATTTAAACCTCATCATTCCAGCAAGTTTGTGGCTGTGACATCAAATAGAACCAATTCTTCATTTCGGAATGTGCAACAACAAAGTCGAACATATTAAAACCAAGACTCGATTCATTCACTTTGTAGTGTTCATCATTTTATTTTCTATATGATGATTTATATGTGTTAATGTCATATTTTTACAACAAGAATTGTATCAATCAATATATGCTTTAACAACCTATCGGCAATCCATTTTTAATAGTCGTTGATCAACTTTATTAGTTTTTTTGGAGCCTCGTCCGAGATGTTGAATCCTTCAAAGGGGTAATTCTTCCGTTCTTCCAAACTGACAGGCTCTACTTTTTTTCTTCTTTGGAAGCAGTTGATGGATTATCAACTGTGATATTATGCTCTTCAGCAGTAGCTTCTACTGTGATATCTACCCAAAAATTTAGAATTGTCAATGCTAATTACAAATATACAAAAGATTGTCTATCTATTGCAACAGATGAGTCTTATGTTGCAATAGATGGATTATCTGTTGGGAAAAATTTGAACAGGTAGAATAGAGAGGTATGATAATTTTGAATAGATGACTCATCTGTTGCAACATAAGACTTATCTGTTGGTATAAATTAGAACAATATGAAATCCTATTTGATTTACTGAAACAGACAAACATATATTACAACAGATAATACATCTGATGCAACAGGTTAGATAACAGTTGCAACAGATGTATATATCTGTTTAATAATTTTTAGCAGATGTATCATCTGTTGAAACAGATATGTGCCTGTTTGTTTGTTGGAATAGATAATATATATTCACCTTCTTCAACTCGTGCTGCTCTTTTGTGGCCCTTGTATATTAAACAGAGGTGCAAAACAAAGATAGAAGAGTTGCAATTTTGCTTTTTTTTATGCTTAATGATGCCTTGGAAATATCTTTCCTTCTCCTCTAAGCCACCTTGATCTATAGTGGAGTGTATAGATATAAAATCCTCTTTGATGGAATGACACCCCTCTTGAATGTCATTTCCTTTACAGAAGTAGTTAGTGTATTAATAACATTAATCACTCTATCATGTTTCACCTTGCAGTCTTGACATTTGCATGCAGAACATTCGCTAGAAGTGATAAAATCTATATAACCA
Source organism: Capsicum pubescens (assembly GCA_030864215.1). Classification (NCBI taxonomy): domain Eukaryota; kingdom Viridiplantae; phylum Streptophyta; class Magnoliopsida; order Solanales; family Solanaceae; genus Capsicum; species Capsicum pubescens. The sequence continues at coordinate 253,934,293 of CM061549.1, forward strand.
GTATGATCATAATCATAATGGCTTGTTATTTTAAAAACTGTAAGATGAGCATTATTAGCCCCAAAAACAGCACCACTACCACTACCACTATCATCAACAACAACAACAAGCCCACCCTCCAAAATTGTTTTTCTTGTGATGGTTGTTGCTCCAAACAATTCTATATTTATTCTATCAACGACCTTAGGGTTCGATAAAGTTTGCACAGACCGTAAAGTAAGAAAAAAATGGCAATTTCAACTATTTCAACGGATAAGTAAATCATTGGAAACAATAAAAATAGATCACTAATCTGTTGTACCAGATAGTTTATCTATTGCAATATATGACCAACCTATTGCAACAGATGCGTAATTCATTTGAAATAGTAAAAATAGATCACTAATCTGTTGCACCAGATAGTTTATCTGTTGCAACATATAACCAACCTGTTGCAACGGATGAGTAATTCATTGGAAACAGTAAAAATAAATCACTGATCTGTTGCACTAGAAAGGTTATCTGTTGCAACATATAACCAATGTATTGCAACGGATGAGTAATTTATTGGAAACAGTAAAAATAGGTCACTGATCTGTTGCACCAGAAAGGTTATCTGTTGCAATATATAACCAACCTGTTGGAATAAGAAATCCATTGGAAACAGTAAAAATAGATCACTCATCTGTTGTACCAGGTAGGATATTTGTTGCAGCATATAACCAATCTGTTGTACCGGATGAGTAATTCATTGAAAAAAATAAAAACAAATCACTCATCTGTTGAAAATGATCACTCATCTGTTGCAAAATGAGTTATCTGTTAGATTTTTTTCAAACAGAAGAGTCATCTATCGCAACAGATGAATGATCTATTAGATTATTCATCTGTTGCATCAAATTTACATTATTGCGTCAGATTTTCATCCATTGCATCAGATGGTTCATCTGTTGCAATACTATTTTTACTAAGAAAAATAATAAATCAACCCAACAACACCAACACAGTACACACACACTAATAACAACAACGGTGATCAAAAATTACAAATAAATTGAATCAATAGTTTGACAACAAGAAGAAGAAATGCCAGAAATTAGGGTTTTATTCTGTCCATATTTCAAATTTAAGTAAGAAATATTGAAATTGTTAACCAATACTAGAAGAGAAGTTGGCTCAAGTTCCTTTGTTTCTTCATAACTAAAAAGACACAACTTTTTACATGTAAAATAAAAAATAGGACGACCAAGAACTCGAAGCTGTTGTCGCCGGAGAAGTCTTCACGTCTATTGACGGTTAAAATAAAAAAGGTACTTGCCCGACTATTTGTTTCCAGAGGTTGAAGTCGCCGGGGATTGAAGGGAGAAATTTTACAGAACCGTTGTTGGGAGAGAGTTGAGAGAAGCTGTCGAGAGAGAGTGGACAGAGACGGTCGATGATTTGGATTGAAGAGGGGCGTGGGTTGGGTTGATTTATATTTTTAAAAAGATTAGAAAGTTTTAAAAATATTAATCAAGTCCACAATTAACTTAATCAAGTTTTTAATTATGTTTGACCCTTTAAGTCGGTCAATGTCACCAATCGAGTCCTAGTTACAGTCTTAGTCACAGTCTCAATCGAGTAATCAGATCAGTAATTCAGTTCAATTTCAAGTTTGCTTGACCATAGCGTACAATTATCAATTATTCAGTTATCAGTATTTTAGTACCTTAGCTTACAGACTATTTATGAATCATGTTATACGTTTGGTCTTGCATTCTTAAATAATACCATTTTCACGAATTCATTCTCAGCTATCTCATGTTACTCAGTCAGTCTTACATGCCTAATATTCAGTTATTAGACATTCAGTTAATCAGATAAGTTAGTATGTTTATGCATTCATGCTCAATGTGATTGTATATTCAGATCCTCAGTTTATGTCAGTCTCTATCACATAGTTTCAGACCTAGTATTCATACAGTATCCATATTTTATCATATTTTTGCTTCAGTTGTACTTATATTATTAAAGTAAAGTTTACAGAAACTAAGTGTAGAGATTCACTATTTTATCTGAGAATGTTTGTCACCCATGCTTTAAGATATTTCAGTTTTCAGTTTATTCCAGCCTATTGGTGAGTCTACTTACTCTTAGCATACATGTTTTATGAATACGTATGAAACCAATTTTACTTATTGCATTCACCCCTGCATACTCAGTACATTCCAGAAATACTGATCCACATATATGTCTATGTGCTACATTGTCTCATAATGTAGGTATTAGTTATAGCCTATGCATCATGATCAGACAGATGCAGATTTCAGCCAACAGGTGATGAGTTCTCCTACTTTAAGAACTCTAGACAGTTTTAGTTCATGTATAGGTCATTTATTTTCATGTGTATTGATTAGTGGTAGTTGGAGGCATGTCCCATCTATCTATAGTCAGTATAGTAGAGGCTTCATAGATGTCAGTCAAAGTCATTCATGTAATTTCAGTTTCATCCTTCAGATTTATCAGATTATAAATCTTTATCAGTATTGTATCTATTTTAGATTTTTAGTATGATTATGTTTCCGCACAGTAGACGAGCTATTATTATGTTATAATTTAGTTGCTTAACAGTATGCCAGTTCATGGGTTAGCTTGGGATCACTTATGATTCCAAGCACCGTGTGACGACTAGGGGTAGTCTTGGGTCGTTACAAACTTGGTATCAGAGCACAAAGTTCAAGTGTCCTAGGGTATCTATGTAGCCGTGTCTAGTAGAGTCTTGCGGAATGGTAAGGATACGTCTGTACTTTTCTTTGAGAGGCAACAAGATATTTAGAAAATATTTTCCTTCTTTCAAGTCTCAGATCATGCAGTAGAAGTATTATCTAAGAAATTTATGCAGATTCTCATCTTGCACTATTCATGCTAACTCTTCCTTAGTTTTGAGGCAAAAAAATAGTGAAGCTTAAGTCCTTGCAGACAGTGTTTCCTCGGCCAGTCCCCATAGACAGTTCTAAGATTACATGTTGGCTCAAAAAGTATCCCATCAGTGCCCTTATGTCCTAAATTTTTAAATATTTCATTCATGATCATGAAAATCGTGTGTTAATCCAAATTCAGATGTGCTTTCAAATCCCCGCTTAGAATCTATTTTTACAGTATGTGATCTAAAGTTAGAATCATGAACCCAGAAGTTTAGTAATAGTAGAGTTGGGATAGTGTTATCCAGATTGAGCAGATTATATATTCATGGGGCTAGTTGTACGAAAGGTGAATCAGTAGGCTTGAACAGTGCATGCAAGAATTTAAGTTTATTGATTTGAAATTAAGTGTGATGGAGTGGATGTGAGTTAGGAGATGTAATATTAGTAGTCTATGAAGAAAATGAATAATATAATGTTTTTAGTGAGGCAAGTATGTGTCGAAAAGAGTGTAAGTATGTGATAATAGAACAAATAGCCAAATCAGGCTCTCAGATTCTAATAATAGTGTCAGTGTGTGTAGAAAAGCAGTAATGGAAGACGATTTCCAACCTATTCTTATCTCAGTGCAAATTTTGCAGTCATCACGATATCTACTCATGCCTAACATATCAGCTCCCTTATCATAGCTCATATTTATGTACTTTATAGAAAAAACATGTACGCTTTTAGTTTCTAGTATGAGGAGTTCTAGTTCACTTAGCAGTACGAATCATGTTCTATGAAATCATGAACTCCAAACTTATGTCACACAGATCATGACTCAGGTACTCATGTTTTACAGTATGTTCAGTTCCAGTGCTCATGCTACACTCCTAATAATCAGTGAAAATCAGATTATGCCATGCATGTCCTCAATTCAGACCTCTCTGAAGAATTCATGTCATTGATACTTTATTCCTCAGGCCTCAGTTGAGTGTTAAAGTTATCCTTTCATGCTTCAGGTCCTTATGTTCTAAGTTTCAGTAACCTCTCCTTATGTCATGATTAGTTGAAATTCTATGTGTGTTTTCTTGGGCTAGTGCATGAAAGTTTTAATGATAGAGGTTTAGAGAAAATGAGAAAGATACTTTTGTGGTGGTTTGCCTACAAGTTCATGTATGGTTATGAAGATAGGATTGAATGTCATGTTGGTGTACAATTGGAATGTATATTTGAGTATAAGATTTTAGTATAATTTAGTCTGTATAGCCAGTAATCAAGTCTAGCAATCAGACATACAAGTTCCTATTGTTTTCCATCTTTCCTATTCATGAGGTAATTCACGTTCATGCAAATTTCAAATTCAGATAAGTTTATGCATATGTATCATTTTAGATCCCAGATATTCAGTCATGATTCAGTCCATAAGTTTCCCGTGCATCATCTCAGTCTTTTCTTAGTATTTCAGCCAAGTTAGTATCATTCGGGGGATGAAGTATCCCAAGGGGGAGATGTATTGTAATACCCCGAGTATTTATATCTTAAACCTTTAATTTTTCTTCACAAAATTGGATCCAACTTGAAGTAATAGTTATTCATCAGTTGACTCTCTCATTTCTATCCCAGCCTTACAATTATTCTCATGTCATTGTATGTATTCAAGAAATTAGTTCAGTTCATGATATTCAGTTCATGTATCATGTTTTAGAATCAGTTATGCAATCATGTTCCAAGTCAGTCATGTTCATAATATGATCTTAGTTGCCTTCATACAATACTCCCAGTCTAACCAGTCTTATTCAAGGACGAATGTTCCCAAGGGGGAGATAATGTAATACCCCGCATTTTTGGGCTAGTCTTTGAACCGTTGTTCCTATGTGTATAAACTATAATCTACATGATTATCATGTGAATATAAGTTTCATGATCTTTATTATCATGCTTGGTTTGCTTTTGAGGTGAAAAATGTTCATAAGAATCAATTAGAACAAAGTTGAGCTTAGAGCCTTTGATTCATCCAAAGTTTGGCATTCGATTCTACAAGGGTTTACTTTAAACGTGTATAAATTTTTATATTCATAGAATTTTACAGCTCAAGATCCATCAAATTATAGATAATTGAATTAGCTTTTCAACTATACCATTTTCGCCTATATCAGATACCCGAGCAAAAAGTTATGGCATTTTTCGTGTGAGGCAGTAAGCCGATGCGATAGCAACGCGACACGTTGGTCTGCGCATTATGGAACTGTTTCACATGATAATTCAGTTTCTAAAGGGTCTAGGGGCACTTTGGTCACTTCCCCTCACCCAAATCCGCCCATAACACTTAATTTCATCCCCCAAAAGTAATATACACTCAATTATTCATTTTTTCTCTCAAAAAAAAAATCCTAGCCTCCTCAAGAACACCAAGAACTTTGTCAATTTTTCTTCATTAAAAGAAAGAACTCAAGTTTCCTAACTAAATAATGCTTTCAAGACCGTGTTTCCCCTTCAAGATTAAAGCTTTAAGGTATATGGGAGTTCATTCATGGGTCCTCTTTCACCCATGGAACCCAAAAACTCTTTTTTTTAATTAAAGAATGAATCTTCCATTCCTATGGTATTTTGTATGTTCAAAAAGATTGAATTTCATGTTTTCGTGATGTTGTTAATTCAATTCAGCCCATGTATGATTCAATGAAAGATGTTAAATTCCTCATGCTATGAATTTGAATTACCCATGCTTTATTCAAGTAAATTCCATGATAGATCCTAAATTCATGATGTTTAGCAATATTCTCATGTTTAAAATTCATGCCTTCCACATGTTTGATGAAATTCCCATATCATGTTAAGTCAATTTCTAAATGAATCCCCAAGCTATGAACTTTTCCATGTAACTCTATTGTTCCCTTATGTTTAAGAAATTTTTACGTTCAAACTATGAACTTTACTTGTTTTGATGAAACACTCATGTCCTATTTCAAGCGAATTATATGTGAATTTCCCGATTCATGATCTTAGTTATGTAATCATGTTATGCTCCCATATTTAAGATATTCCCATGTCCAAGTTCATGATCCCAATGTGTTTGGCGAATTGCCTCATATTAAAGTATTAATCTCCACGTGCTTGATAGAATGCCCATGTGAATTGAATAGGGTAATCATGACACGTTACCATATGTTTTCATTCATGTACAAGTCCATAACCTCTAAGTGTTTGATAAAATGTCTCAGTGAATGAATTAAGAACAATTGACTATGGCTATGCTTTTCAAGATCATGCTATGCTTTACTTTCCATGCTATCGAGTCCTGGGGTATTCAATACCCGAAGATCTAGCTGTTTACCTAGAGCTATAGTAGTTACAGAATAGTCTCAGTAATGTCATGATCAGTAGTATTTAGTCAGTACAACACTTAGTGTATTCATTCAGACATTAGAACTCAGTAAACTCAGTCCAGTTCAGTCAGTGAACACGATCAATCATAGTCAGTCCATCCTAGTACAGTTTAGAAATCAGTTCAGTGTCTATTCAGTTGGAAGTAGGATTCAGCACCAAGTGAACCCAGGGATGTGGACTCACCTGCAAGTAGAGGGTGTGATCCTTAGAATCCATCCTTGTGTTCCAGAACTACGTAGCCAGCGTAGTTTGAGACATCAACATGCTAGATTGAGGGTTAATGTGGTATTTTACCTGCCAAATTGAGGGTACCACTGTTCTCATTCAGAGTACCTACCGTATTGAGGGTGACTCTTCAGCTTGTCTTTACCCGTGGCACGGTACTAACACCCTTCCAGCTGGAGTTATAGGTTGGACCCTAATCAGTTCAAAGAGGGGCATGTCGGTTAGATAATTAATTCCTACAGTTTTAGTTTCAGACTCAGTATAGAACTCAGTTCAGTTCTACAGAATTAGGATTATCAGAAATAGTCATCCAATTATCAGTAACTCAGTTATCAGTAGTCATAACTATTAGTTACTAGATTATTAGAACTCAGTATTCATTCCTAGTTACAGTCTCAGTTACAGTCTTAGTTATCGTCTTAGTTACAATCTCAGTCACAGTCTCAATCGAGTAATCAGATCAGTAATTCAATTTAATTTCAGGTTTGCTTGACCATAGCATACAAATATCAGTTATTCAGTTATTAGTATTTTAGTACCTCAGTTTACAGACTATTTATGAATTATGTTATATACTTTGTCTTGCATTCTCAAATAATACAGTTTTCATGAATTCATGCTCAACTATCTTATGTTACTCAGTCAGTCTTACATGCCCAGTATTCAGCTATCAGATAGTCAGTTAATCAGATAAGTTAGTATGTTTATGCATACGTGCTCAGTGTGATTGTATATTCAGATCCTTAATTTATGTCAATCTCTATCATATAGTTTCAAACCCAGTATTCATACAGTATCCATGTTTTATCAAATATCAGCTTCAGTTATACTTATATCATTAAAGTAAAGTTTATTGAAACTAAGTGTAGAGATTTACCATTTTATCTGAGAATGTTTGTCACTCATGCTTTAAGATATTTTAGTTTTCAATTTATTCCAGCCTATTGGTGAGTCTACTTACACTTAGCATGCATGTTTTATGAATACGTATGAAATCAGTTTTACTTATTGCATTCGAACCTACATACTCAGTATATTCTAGAAGAACTAATCCATTTATATCTCTATGTGCTACATTGTCTCATAATGTAGGTATCAGTTATAGCCTACGCATCATGATCAGACATTTGTAAATTCCAGTTAGCAGGTGATGAGTTCTCCTACTTTGGGAACTCTAGACAGTTTTAGTTCATGTACAGTTTATTTATTTTCATGTGTAGTGATTAGTGGTAGTTGGAGGCATCTCCCAGCTATCTATAGTCAGTATAGTAAAGGCTTCATTGATGTCAGTCAGAGTCAGTCATGTAATTTCAGTTTTATCCTTTAGATTTATCAGATTGTAAAGCTCTATCAGTATTGTATCTATTTTATATTTTCAGTATGATTATGCTTCCGTATAGTAGAATAGCTATTTATTATGTTATAATTCTAGATCTTAACAGTATGCTAGTTCATGGGTTAGCTTGGGATCACTTGTGGTTCCAAGCACCATGTGAAGACTAGGGGGTAGTCTCAGGTCATTACAGATACATAGATGTCTGTATCTATCTTCGAGAGGCCATAGGATATCTTTAGAAAACCTCTCTCATTTTATTCCTTATCATTCCAAATTCTTTCATACCTTGTGTTCTGAGTTGTGTTTCACTTATTCTGTATGAACAGTATAACTTATACGACCTATTAGTTGAGAGATGGTGTTAGAGATTGGTGGAGGTTGTTTATGAGTTGTAGACCCTGTGATTCTCCTAGACGACTTGGGATTAATTTTCTGATACCTTCTTGGAGAGATTTGTGAATTTCAATTTAAGAGATACTATGCGGAATGAGTTTGATCATTTAGAGAAGGGCTCCATGATAGTTGTTGAGTATGAGGCATGCTTCCATGCCCTTTCCAAATATTCCTATGATAGCATTTCCACCGAGTCTGAGAAGATTCAAAAGTTTGTGAAGGGTTTAGATATCTCCCTTTAGTTGGCTAAATCTCAGAAGCTTGTGCTTGGGGCTTCTTTTCAGATTATTATGGATCATGCTAAGATGACATAGGGTATTCTTATTGTATCTCAGGAAGGCGCCAAGAAGGCATGACTTTTTGGTGAGTTTAGGAGTTAGACCTCTTGAGGTAGAGATTTTAGAGGTTCTCGTAAATACCATGTTAGGCTAGTTTAGGCGACTTTACAGAGTTCAAGTGGTGGATTTTCTAGTTCAATATTTTAGGGTGGTTGTTCGGATCCAGTTGTACCTTCTCCTATTAAGACTAGTCGTAAAGGTTGATATGTATGTGATGATATTGGACATATGGCCAGGGACTATCCCTGCTGAGTGATTCAGTTTACTTCTATTTCAGCTATGAGGGGTACGGACGCTACTAGAGCTGTGATAAGTAGAGGTAGTGGAGCTCATGGGGGTGGTCATGGGACCACTCAAGCGGTTGGTGGTTGTGGGGTTATTCAGCCAGTTGGTGGTCGTGGTCAGTGTTATGCTATACCCGCCAGGCTTGAGGCGGAGGCATTTGATGTTGTGATCATAGGTATTGTCTCCGTTTGTTTCAGACCTGAATCTGTGTTATTTGACCTCGAATCAACTTTCTCTTATGTGTCTGTATATTTTACTTTGGATTTTGATTTTGTTAGCGAGCCTCTTTCTATGCCTATCCAAGTATCTACCCCTATAGGAGATTTTTTAGAAGTGGATTGGGTGTACCAATCTTGTGTTGTGACTTTTTTATGGCTGTGAGATTTAGGTAGATTTGATTGTGTTAGATATTGTTGACTTCGATGTTATTTTGGGTGTGGATTGGTTGGCTTCTTATCATGTTGTCTTAGATTATTTTGCTAAGACTGTGACTTTTTCTTCACCGGGTGTGCCAACAATAACTTGGAAGGGTGCACATCATTCGGGTGCTAAGATGATTGTATCATATGTTCAGGCTCATAAATTGGTTGAGAGGGGATGTTTATCTTTCTTGGCTCATATTCTTGACACCAGTGTTGTTTCGCCTTTTTTATTGGATTTTATTTGTGTTGTCCGTGAGTTTATAAATGTGTTCCTTATGGACTTTTCTGGTATGCCTCCAAATTGTGCTATTGATTTTGCTATTGATGTTGAGTCGGTCACCAAGCCTATTTCTATTCCTTCTTATAGGATGGCCCAACAGAGTTGAAAGAACTGAAGGATCAGTTAAAAGAGTTGTTGGATAAGGGATTTATCTGACCTAGTGCTTCACCTTGGGGTGCCTAGCTTGTTTCCGAAGAAAAAAGATGGGTTTATGTGGATGCATATAGATTATCGACAGTTGAATAAGGTGACAATTAATAATAAGTGTTCTCTTCTTTATACTGATGACTTATTTGATCAACTACAAGGTGTTGCAGTATTTTTGAAAATTGATTTAATGTCCGATTATCACTAGTTAAGGATTGGAGCATAAGATATTTCAAAGATAGCTTTTCAGACTCGATATAGTCATTATGAGTTCTTTGTCATGTCCTTTGGGTTGATCAATGCCACTATCGTGTTCTTGGAGTTGATAAATTGGGAATTTTAATCGTATTTCAACTCTTTTATTATTGTATTTATAGATGATATTTTGGTGTATTCCAAGAGTGAGGCTAAGTATGAAGAGTATTGACGGACTGTACTTCAGAGATTGAGGGATGAGAAGTTGTATGCGAAGTTCTCTAAGTGCGAATTTTGGTTGGAGTTTGTTTCTTTCTAGGGTCATGTGGTGACTAAGAAAGGTATTATGGTTGATCCATCCAAGGTTACAATGGTTTGTGATTGGGCTAGACCTACTTCGCCCACCGAGAATTGAAGTCTTATTAGCTTGGCAGGTTATTATTAGCGTTTTGTTGAGGGATTTTCATCTATTATAGCTCCATTGACCAAGTTGACCTAGAAGAAGATTTCCTTTCAGTGGTCTGATGCTTGTAAAGTGAGCTTCCAAAAGCTCAAGGATTTGTTGACTTCAGCTCCTATATTGGCTTTGCCCAGGAAGGGCGTGGGTTTTATCGTGTTTTGTGATGCTTCGGGTGTTGGATTAGGCATTATATTGATGCAGGAGGAAAGGTGATTGCTTATGCATCTCGTCAGTTGAAGTCTCATGAGAGAAATTACCCTATCGATGATTGGAGTTATGCGCAGTTGTGTTTGCTTTGAAGTTGTAAAGGCACTACTTTTATAGAGTTCGTTCAGACCATCATTGCTTTCAATATTTCTTTACCTAGCGAGATCGTAATATGACCCATTGTTGTTGGCTTGAGTTTCTTAAGTATTATGACATGACTATTCTCTACCATCCGTGCAAGGCTAATATGGTTGCGAGTGTCTTGATTCGAAAGTCGACTAGCATGGGTAGCTTGGTGCATCTTTTGACCCAAAAGAGGCCTTTAGCCTTAGAGGTTTAGTCTTTAGCTAACCGGATGGTTAGGCTTGATATTTCGACACCTAGGCTTGTTTTGGCATTTGTGGAGGATGGATCTTCGTTGATGGGGCAGATTCAAGTTCACCAGTTTGATTATATTGGATTGAGATAAGGTATTGAGAGGGGAGACTAGGAAAGACTCACTTGATTCAGATGGAGTTTTAAGGATTGGAGGGCGAGTTTGTTTTCCGAGATTGGGTGATTAGATTAAGTTGATCTTGGAGGAGGCCCATTGTTCTAGATATTTCACCCATCTAGGTGTGGCTAAGATGTACCATGATTTGAGATAATACTACTGATGGGGTGGTATGAGGTGAGATGTGGTGGATTTTATAGCTCATTGCCTTAGTTATCAGCAGGTGAAAGTCGAGCATATGAGACCTGGTGGATTACTTTAGAGGTTGTCCATTCTCGAGTCGAAGTGGGAATGGATCAATATGTACTTTGTGCCTGGTTTGCCTTGTACATCCCTTGGTTCTGACAGTGTTTGGGTCATCATGGATTGATTGACCAAGTTATCTTATTTCCTTCCAGTTCAGGTTTCCTTTAGTGCCGAGAGGTTGTCCCGTATCGATATTCATGAGATTATGTGTCTGCACAGTGTGTCAGTGTTCATTATTTTAGATCGAGGTTCTATGTTTGCATCTCACTTTTCGAAGACTTTTTAGGATGAGTTAGGTACTCAGGTTGATTTTAGCATAACATTTCACATCAGACTGATGGCCAGTCAGAGCAGACTATCCAGGTTTTGGAGGATATGCTCCACGAATGTGTGATGGATTTTAGTGGCCAGTGGTAACAACATTTGGCTCTGGCTGAGTTTGTATATAATAATAGCTACCATTCTAATATTGATATGGCTTAGATTTAGGCATTGTATAGTAGGCGTTGTCACTCTTCAGTTGGTTGGTTTGATGTTTCTGAGGTTAGATGTAAGACGCCGTAAAATTTCCTGCTTAATTCAGTCCTTTAACCTTGTCAAGGGGTCCCAGACTTAGCTAAGTATTCCGACTTAGTTATATTTTTAGCCTTCGGAAGTTGGCGCTCTTACTTCGCGACCTTAATGTTCTTTAAGTGTCTATATTTGAGTTAATTCATGATCAGGAAGGTCAATAGGTGAACCCGAACAAGTTTTGGATTTTTTGGACTTCGTTTGAAACTCTTTTGGAATCCCAAAACAGTGAACCAACGCGATCTTGGCGCGTCGCATCGACTATCGCATTGGTTAACATTTTTCCCATCTACCAGAGTTAAATTACAGTGAGTCGATGCTAACTTTGCGCGATACGTTGGATATCGCATCGATGCCATCGATGCACCCCATCGATCTGCCCGTCGGTAACCCAGTTATTATCCATTAAAAGACCGCGTTCTTGGGGGTATTTGGGTCTTTTTCCCTCGACCCTCAGCCCCCAAAACACGAAATTTAATACCCTAGAGAGCAAATAAACTCTTTCTTTCTCAATTTCTCTCAAGAACAAGCCTTAGGGTTTTTAATTTCAAATCAAGAACTCAAGATTCCTCCATTAACTTCCAGAAATTCTTCAACAAAGGTATGTAAAATGTTCATCCAAGGGTCCCTTCCACCCTCGGAGTTCAAGAAACTTCTTTTAAAAGCACGAATTGTGATTTACATGTTGTGGGTTTGAATGTAATCATGTTGATGTTGTGGTATGTGTTCCAAGTTGAAATCTTTATGTATTTCTTGAATTTATGATAGCATGTAAGTTGAATTTTGATTCTCTTATATGGAAACCATTGAATTATGAAGTTATGATGTATTAGTATTGTTGTTCATGCCCAAGTATAAGGCTACGCCTATCATGTGTTTGAAAAAAAATGCAAAATCAAGATTATGGTGCTTTTATGATCCTTAGGTCGTCTAAATGATGAACTTATGCTACACCCACATGTTCACAATGCCCTCCGTCCTAAAGCTATAACTTGTTCGTGTTTGATAGAATGCTCGTGAGATTTGTTTACTGAAATTATGATATGTTAGCATGCATTCCTAATCATGTGCAAGTTCATGACTTTCAAGTGATTGATGAAATGCCTCATAGATTGTATTGTGAGTTGTTGACTATTGTCAAGTATTCAAGAATTGTCATGCTTATTACTTTCATGTTATCTAGTCCTGGGAGTATTTAATACCAGATAATTTAGCTGTGTTCCTAGAGCCAATGTCAGTTACAGAACTGTCCCAGTCATGTTACAATCAGTAGTACTCTAGTTCAGTTACATAACTCAAGAAAACTCAGTAAACTTAGTTCAGCTAAGAAAATCAGTACAATCAGTAACAACTCAGTCACGCCTAGTATGAACTAGGAAATCAGTCCAGTGTCTATTCAGTTGGGAGTAGGATTCAGTACCAAGTGAACCCAAGGATGGGGACTCACCTGTTAGTAGAGGGTGTGATCCTTAGAAACAGTCCTTGCGTTCCAGAACTATGTAGCCAGCATAGGTTGAGACATCAAAAACCGCTAGATGAGGGTTGATGAGGTGGCTTAACCTGTTAGTTGAAGGTCCCACCATTCTTATTTGAATACCTGCAAGATGAGGGTATCTCTTCAGTGTCTTTACCCATGGCACGGTACTGACACCCTTTCAACTGGGGTTACTGGTTGGACCCAAAATCTATTCAGTAAAAGGGGCATGCCGGTTAGATAATTACCTCTCTCAGTATCAGTCTCAGTCTTTAGTAAAGAAGTCAGATAGTTCTATAGATTTAAGGACTATCAGATATAGTCACTCAACTCAGTACAGAACTCAGCTAGTTCCACTAGAATCAGGACTATCAGATACAATCACTCAGTAAATAGTATATCAGTTACATTAGTTAAGCAGTATTCAAACTCAGTATTTAGTATTATCATGATTTCAGTTACAATTTATGTATTCATGCATGTACTCTCATTCAGTCATACTCATGTTATTCAGTTGTTATTTTTTATGCATATGAACCCTTGCCTTCAGCCTTACCTCACTTTGCATACTAGTACATTCACACGTACTGACGTATACTTTTCTTTTGCGCTATGGTGTTTTATACCATAGGTTCAGATGCACGGGCCCTAGAATATTCTTAGCGGTTCAGATGCTCACAAATAGAGTAGTGGTGAGTCCTCATAGTTCGAGGACATGTTTATTCATTCAGTATTTTAGTCTATTTCAGTAGTTGGAGTTAGGGACATGTCCCATAAACTCCACAGTTCAGACAGTTTTAGAGGCTTTTCAGACTAGATGTTCAGATAGTATTTAGTATTTCAGATTCTGATGTTTTATCAGATTTTATCATTTATCTTTATCAGTATTACAATTTTGAACCTTATGGTATTTCAGTCCATTATTCTACATTATACAGTATTATTACTCAGTCATTGCAACAGGTACCAGTCATGAGTTAGCTTGTGCTCTTTCAGGATTATGAGCATAGTGTAGCATCCGAGGCACCAGATTTGGGGCGTTACAATTTTGGTATCAAATCCTAAGGTTCAATAGAGTCCTAGGAAGTCTGAAAGCCACATCTAGTAGAGTCTTGTACATAGGTGTGTAGCACGCCACACTTATGGGCAGGAGGCTTCAAGATATTTTTGGAACAGTTTTCCCTCTTTCTGTATTCATGTCGTGAAGGTGAGCATGAGCTCCAGTTAAAATCTCTTTCTAATCTATGTTTCTCTTCTATTTACATAAAATGCCACCAAAGAGCACTTAGGGAAGTGGAACGGGAGATCATCCAACCCCTCAGCCCGACCAAGCCAATCCTTTGGGCGAGTATGTCTCCCACGCTGAGTTCAGAGCAACTTTCATCACCCTAGATCATTCGGTTGCTTCTCAGAATGAATGTCCAGCTGTCGTTCCAGCCAACCCTATGGCCAATACTGCAGCATCCAGGATTTGGGACTTCACCCGAATGAACCCTCCGTCTTTCACAGGGTCTAAGTCAGATGAGGACCCTCACGAATTCCTTGATCAGGTGTAGAAGGTTACATATATTATGGGGGTGACAGCTAGTAAGAGTGATGAGTTAGACGCATATCAATTACAGGATGTGGCTCACACTTGGTTCAAACAGTGGAAAGTAGAGAGGGAAATAGATACAGGGCCCATAGAGTAGGAGGAGTTTGCCACTGCTTTTCTAGATAGATTCTTTCCCATAGAGCTTAGAGAAGTTAAGGTGTTAGAGTTTATTAATTTGAAGCAGGGTAATATGACAGTGAAAGAGTATTCTCTCAAGTTTACTTAATTAGCTAGACATGCTCCTCATGTGGTGGCAGATAGCAGATCTTGGATGAGTAAGTTTGTGTTTGGAGTAAATGATAGTGTGGTAAAAGAGTGCAGAACCGCGATGTTGATTAGTAAGATGGACTTGTCTAGGCTAATTATCCATGCTCAGTAGATAGAGGAAAAGAAGAATAAGGAGAGAGAAAAGCAAAATAAGAGAGCTAGAATAAGTAGTTTTAACTTTGCTCAGCCTAAGTCAGAGGGTGGGAATCGTTCTTAGTTCCACCTAAAAACCTTAGTTCTAGCTCCATTCTCAGCCAGTGCTTCAGTGCTGAACTTCAAAAATGACAATAGAGATAGGGCGCCAGGCTCTAAGTCTCAGGGTAGTGTCAGCAGTGCTCGAACCAATCCTTTTTATCAGACTTGTTGCAAGAACTATAAGGGTATTTACAGAACTGACAACGATGTTTGTTTCGGATGTGGCAAGCCAGGACACAAAGTTAGAGATTTTCCCCAGTCAAGTTCTCAGGGTCAGCGAAACCGTCCTCCAGCTCAGTCCGATCGCTCGAATCAGCAGGGTGCCTCATCCAATGCCACCAGTGGGCAATGCCCAAACAAACTCTATGCTCTTCAGTCCCGATAGGATCAAGAAAGTTCTCCTGATGTGGTCACTGGTACGTTACAAGTTTATCACTTACATATTCTTTGATAGACAAGGAGCTTCCTTGTCTTTCGTTACTCCTTATATAGTTGTTCACTTTGGAGTCAGTCCCTAAATTCTAGTAGAGACTTTCTTAGTCTCTACCCTAGTGGGTAAATCCATCATAGCCCGGCGGGTATACAGGATCTGTCCGGTTATGGTATCTCAGAAAGTCACTTCAGCAGACTTAGTCGAATTAGAGATGACTGATTTTGATGCCATTCTCGACATGGATTTGCTTCATTCATTCTATGCCTTAGTCGACTACAGAAATAGAATTTTTTAGTTCCAGTTTCCGAATAAACCCATCCTAGAGTGAAGGGGTAGTACTTCAGCTCTTAGGGGTTAGTCTGTTTCTTACCTTCGGGCGAGGAAAATGATATCTAAGGGATGTGTCTATCATCTTGTGTGAGTCGAGGACTCCAATTCAGAAACCCCTACTCTTGAATCAGTGTCAGTAGCATGTGAATTCCCTCATGTGTTTCTCGAAGATCTTCCCGGAGTTCCTCCTAAAAGGGAAATTGATTTCAGAATTGATCTTCTCCCAGATACTCAGCCTATATCTATTTTTCCATACAATATATCACCTGCAGAACTCAGAGAATTTAAATAACAGTTGAAGGATCTCCTAGATAAGGGATTCATCAGACCCAGTGTGTCCCCATGGGGCACACCAGTTTTATTCGTGCACAAGAAAGACGATTCTTTTAGGATGTGTATTGACTATTGCTAATTAAATAAAGTCACGGTAAAAAACAAGTATCCCTTTCCCAGAATCGATGACTTGTTTGAACAACTTCAGGGCGCTATTTACTTTTCAAAGATAGACCTCAGATCAGGTTATCATCAGCTTAGAGTTAGAGAATGTGACTTCCCGAAGACAGCTTTCAGAACTCGGTATGGTCACTTTGAATTCTTAGTTATGTCTTTTGGTCTTACCAATGCCCCAACAACCTTCATGGACTTGATGAACTGTGTGTTCAAGCAGTACTTGGACATGTTTGTCATAGTTTTCATAGATGAAATCCTTGTTTACTCCCATAGTGAACATGATCATGCACACCATCTCAGAATAGTATTGCAGACCCTCAAAAACCATCAGTTATTCGCTAAATTTTGTAAGTGCGAATTTTGGATAAAATCAGTAGCATTTTTTGGCCATATCATTTTCGGTGATGGTATTAGAGTTGATTCCCAAAAGATCGAGGCAGTGAGAAACTGGCCCAGACCCATCTCTCCGATAGATATCAGAAGTTTCTTGGGTTTGGCCGATTATTACCGATGGTTTGTTGAGAGATTTTTATCTATTGCATTCCCTATGTACAAATTGACTCAGAAGAAAGACAAATTTCAGTGGTCAGATTCTTGTAAGAATAGTTTTCAGGAGTTGAAGACTCGACTTACCTCAGCCCCAGTCTTGGATTTACCATATGGTTCAGATATCTTTGTGGTATACTGTGATGCATCCATAGTAGGTGTGGGTTATGTCCTCATGCAACATAGTAAGGTTATAGCCTACGCCTCCAGGCATCTTAAGCCTCATGAGAAAAATTATCTAACTCATGATCTCGAGTTAGCAACAGTAGTGTTTGCCTTAAAGATTTGGAGAAACTTTTTGTATGAGGTGCACGTTGATTTTTTCACTAACCGTAAGATCCTGCAATATGTGTTCTCTCAAAAAGATCTAAACCTCTATCAGAGAAAGTGGTTGGAGTTGTTGAAAGACAATTACATGAGTATCCTTTATCACCCGAGCAAGGCCAATGTTATGGCTAATGCTCTCAGTAGGCTGTCTATAGGTAGTGTTGCTCATGTTGAGGACGGTAAGAAGAAGTTAGTTCAGGAAGTTCATTAGCTTGCTTGACTAGGTGTCTGCTTAGTCGATTCAGTAGAAGGTAATGTGTGGATTCAGAATAGTTCAAAATCATCTCTAGTTTTCGAAGTAAAGGAAAAATAGGATAGAGATCCGAGTTTAGTCAAATTTAAAGAGTCAGTCAGAGATAAAAAGTTGGAGGTTTTCTCCCAAGGGGGAGATAGTGTATTATGTTGTCAGGGTCGTCTATGTGTGCTAGGTGTAGATGACTTGAGGCAGAAAATTCTTGCCGAAGCGCATGATATGCGCTACTTTATTCATCCAGGGGCCACTAAGTTGTACCACAATTTACGAGAGATCTATTGGTGGAGTAGGATGAAGAGAGATATTGTAGAGTTTATGGCTAAGTGTTCAACATGTCAGTAGGTTATGATTCAACATCAGAATCCAAGTGGGTCCATGCAGGAGTTCAGTATTCCCACTTAGAAATGGGAAGAAGTGAACATGGACTTTGTGATAGGTTTGCCTCGTACTCGTCATCAACATGATTCAGTTTAGGTCATTGTAGATAGAATGACCAAATCAGCTTATTTCCTTCCAGTTCATACCTCTGATTAAGTCGAGGATTATACCAAACTCTATATCAGGGAGTTGGTCAGATTGTATGGTGTTCCATTGTCTATTATCTCAGATAGAGGTACCCAGTTTACCTATCATTTCTGGAAAGCATTCCAAAATGGTCTTGGTACCCGAGTTCATCTCAGTACATCCTTTCATCCCCAGACAGATGGTCAAGCAGAAAGGACCATTCAGACTTCGGAAGATATATTGCGAGCCTGTGCGATAGATTTTAAAAGAAGTTGGGATGACCATTTGCCTTTGATTGAGTTAGCATATAATGATAGTTATCATTTCAGCATTCAGATGGCTCCGTTTGAAGTTCTCTATGGTAGGAGATGCAGATCTCCAATTGCTTGGTTCGAAGTGGGTGAGGCCGTAGTTATAGGGCCTGACCTAGTATTCGATACCTTAGAAAAAGTTCAGTTGATCAGAGAAAGGCTTAAGATAGCTCAGAGCCAACAAAAGTCGTACGTAGATGTGCGCAGAAAAGATCTCGAGTTCGAAATTGGCGATTATGTGTATTTGAAAATATCTCCCATGAAGGTAGTGAAGAGGTTTGGAAAGAAGGGAAAGCTCAGTACTCGATATGTCCATCCCTTCAAAGTTTTTGATCATTTCAGTAAAGTAGCTTATGAGCTCGAATTGCCTTCTGATCTAGCTTCAATCCATCCAGTGTTTCATGTCTCCCTACTAAAGAAGAGAATAGGTGACCCAGCAGTTGTAGTCCCTATAGAGGGCATAGATATTTAGAACAACCTCTCCTTCGAAGAGATTCCAATCGAAATCCTTGACCATCAGACTCGCAGATTGAGGAACAAAGAAGTCCCCCTAGTCAAAGTTCTTTGGCGGAATCAGTCTGTTGAGGGAGCTACTTAGGAAATAGAAGCATACATGCGGACCAAGTATCCTCACCTCTTCTCTGCAAACTCAGGCTCAGCCCAAGGTAATAGTTTTCCCTAAGCTTATTCAGTTTCATATTCATATTTTAGTTACAAACTTGGTATCAAATACCATTGCATGTTTAGTCATATGTTCATGAGTCAGTTCAGTCATATATCCATGCATCAGATATGTATGTTCAGTATGAGAAACTCAGTTTATTAGAAATCCCAGTCATGTACTCATGAGTCAGCTCAGCTATGTATTCATGCATTAGATATGCATGTTTAGTTTGGTAACAGTAATATCAGTCCTATGGTCATGTCCCAGATATCCATGTCCATTAAGTAGATTCAGCCTACTAGTACTCTCAGTTTAGTCTATCCCCTTCGAGGATGAATGTTCTCAAGAGGGAGATATTGTAAGACACCGCAAAATTTCTAGCTTAATTCAGTCCTTTAAGCTTGTCAAGGGGTTCCAGACTTAGAATATTTAGCTAAGTATTCCGACTTAGTTATATGTTTAGCCTTCAAAATTTGTCTCTCTTACTTCGCGACCTTAATGTCCTTTAAGTGTCTATATTTGAGTTAATCCATCAGGAAGGTCAATAGTTGAACTCGAACAAGTTTTAGATTTTTTAGACTTCGTTTGAAGCTCCTTTGGAATCCCAAAATAGTGAACCAACGCGATCTTGGTGCATCGCGTCGACTACTGCGTTGGTTAGTATTTCTTCCAGCTACCAACATCAAATTCCAATGAGTCAATACTAACTTGGTGCGACGCGTTGGATATCGCGTCGATGGCATCGACATGCTGCGTCGATCTACGCGTCGGTAGCCGAGTTATCAGTCATTAAAAGAATATGTTTTTGGGGATATTTGGGTCTTTTTTCCTCGACCCTCAACCCCAAAACATGAAATTTAATACCCTAGAGAGAAAATAAACTCTTTCTTAATTTCTCTCAAGAACAAGCCTTAGGGTTTTTAATTTCAAATCAAGAACTCAAAATTCCTCCATTAACTTCCAAAAACTCTTCAACAAAGGTATGTAAAGTGTTCATCCAAGGGCCCCTTCCACCCTTGGATTTCAAGAAACTTCTTTTAAAAGCATGAATTGTGATTTTCACGTTGTGGGTTTGAATGTAATCATGTTGATGTTGTGGTATGTGTTCCAATTTGAAATCTTTATGTATTTCTTGATTTTATGATAGCATGTAAGTTGGATTTTTATTCTCTTATATAGAAACCCTTGAATTATGAAGTCATGATGTATTAGCATTGTTGTTCATGCCTAAGTATAAAGCAATGCCTACCATGTGTTTGAAAAAAATGCTAAATTGAGATTATGGCATTTTATGATCCTTAGGTGGTCTAAATGATGAACTTATGCTACACCCACATGTTCACAATTCCCTCCATGCTAAAGCTATACCTTGTATGTGTTTGATGGAATGCTCATGATATTGGTTTAATGAAATTATGATGTGTTAGCATGCATTCCTAATCATGTGCAAGTTCATGACTTTCAAGTGATTGATGAAATGCCTCATAGATTGTATTGTAAGTTGTTGACTATTATCAAGTATTCAAGAATTTTCATGTCTTATTACTTTCATTCTATTTAGTCTTGGGGGTATTTAATACCCGATAATTTAGCTGCGTGCCAAGAGCCAGTGTCAGTTATAGAACAGTCTCAGTCATGTCACGATCAGTAGTACTCTAGTTCAGTTACAGAACTTAGGAAAACTCAATAAACTTAGTTCAGCTCAGTAAATCAGTACAATCAGTAACAACTCAGTCACACCTAGTATGAAATAGGAAATCAGTTGATGTTGGGTGAATTTATGCATTCTAGCGCTACTATTCTATCTTATTTAGCCTTATTTTAAGGATGATTATTATGCTATATGTGTTAATAATGATATAAATGAGTAATTATGTGTCCAAGTATGTTTTTACAATGTTTAGTGGTGTTTCCATACAAGTTTTGATTCAATTCGGCCATTTAGAGTTCAACCGAGAAAACTAGTGTGACTAGCTTGAGCTAGGTGTTGTCTAGTCTCTTGTGTTGGGTTCTAATGTTTTATTAAGGTTTTTATTATGTATTTATATGTGAAAAAACTTATGTATAATGTTCAATGGTCAATTGGATCAAGAAAAGAGTGAAAACAATGAGTTAAAGCTCAATGTGAATTTAGCCTATGCTTAGCTCGTGTTTCTAGTTCATCGGTGAGGATGTTTTGTTGTTTTGAGCTCTTAATTGATGTGTTTAATGATTTATGATGCTTTTTTCATGGATTATTATGATATATTAAGGATATAAAAGCTTCAAATCAATTGGAAACAACTCAAGAAGGCTCGGAATGCTCAACAAAAGCACAAGACGCAAGTTGGACGCAATTTGTACCCCTGAAAAGTATTGGGCGAGTATGAACTGTACAGGTGGCCTATGGAGGAGTTCAAAATATAAATGGATTCAGAAGAAGCCAAAGTTTTTGGAAATATGGTGCGGATATCTTAATTTGGAGTTTATGGAGACCCCGCAACGCGTTGAAATCGCAAACAGCTACTGGAATTTGACAGTTTTTTTGACAATTGTGAATTTGCATGTCTCCGCATCGCGCCGATGCACAAAATCGGGATAATTCTACCCAGCTAAAGTAAAATAGTATGGAAACCCAATCCAAGTTGGTTTATGACTTGTATACTATAAATATAACATCCCAAACTTTGTTTTAATCATCTCGGGGCCTCTTGGAAACCCTAGATCAACTTGAAACATCATTGAAGGATACCGCAATTTCTTTTTAGGTTTTATCATTCTTTAATTTAGTTTTTTTTTTATGATTTGTATCATCATTCCAAGGGATTGGATGATGAATATTTTTATTAAAGGCTAAAACCCTCTTTCTGGGGTTGAGGCCAAGAACATGAATACTTTTTAATATTCTTTATTGTAGTTTGATTTTGGATTATCATTTGGGTTGCTCTTAATTTCTTGAGCCTACTATTTTAATGATTATCTACCATTAGAATAAATCTATATTTTTATGTGAATCTGGGAGGAGAATCATAAGATAGAATGAAGAAATTAGGGAACAAGGTTCTTGTTCTTTTATGAAATAAGGAATTTGAATTAGCCTCTAGGATAGGTATATACCTAGAAGCCTTGTTTGATTCAATTTCAATAAGATAACTTCATAGATTTAGATGAATTTTTGTATCTCTGCGGGAGTTGTAGGTACAATGTTCACTAGATAGAAGATTTGAGGTCGGAAGACTAAAATCGTAGCATAAACCTTGCGAATCAACAATCCGATAATCAACTAAATTGTGATAGGAATAGAAATTTGTATGATTGTTCAAAATTCCTCAACCCTGGGCTTTACTCCAATGATTGTCCAAGATTTTATTTTATGCATTAGTTTAGATTAGTTTTAACTTTCAAAATTATAACTTTATTTTCTACTCTCCTCAATTAGTTAAACTAGAATAAGATAGGCTATGAACGCAAGTCCCTGAGAGATCGATACTTGGGCTTCCTTGAAGACACTATATTCTTGATAAGACCATGTACACTTGCGTGTACGCTTGGGCGTTGTCATGTTTTTGTCACCGTTGCCGGGGACTTGTTATTAGGCAACTATCTTATTTTTAGTTTTTTTATATTGAGTTGCATATAGTTTTTGTTTAGTTTCTTTTTATTTTCCTTTATTTCTATTTTTTGTCACATTCTTCTTAAGATGTCAGCCTGGGATAGATAGTTTTCGAGTGTTGACGATTCTTGTTGTTTTTGTGGGGGACCACATCATGAGGCTTATTTTCCATATTTTGATGGAAGTGCGTGGACGGGACCTTCACAATATGATGCGGATACTGTTCTATCTAAGAAACAAAATGCAAATTGGTGTTTAGTGGTCAAAGTGATCATTCTGAAGATATGTGTGTTGTAAACCCCGATTCAGTAATGTTTGTGGGCTATGATGAATTGCAAAATTAAATAAACTACTACAATCGAATAGGGTTGACTCAGTCACAAATTCAATCACAGGCCAACTAACAACAGTTTCAGCAACAACAACTAAACATGCAGGCCACAACTCAAATGATCCATTTGGAAGAGATGCTGAAACAACTTTTAGTGTCTCAAACAAAGTTTTTGGTAGATATGAATAACCATAGGGAGGTTGTAGATCAAGAGTATATCCAACCGATTGTAAAGAAAGTTATTGATAATTCGAGAAAGTCTGAGTACTCAAAAACTGAAATTGTTGAAAGTCTTAAGGAGTTACCACTACCACCATGTCTAAAGTGGCTAAGGGAAGAAGAATTTGAGGAGGACATTAGCCAATTTGTGGAACAAATACAAGAATCGCAGTCACTCGATTGTCATCTTTATCTTGAGGCTGATATTGAGAAGGAGAATAAAAGTGAAGGTATTGAGGATAGTGTAAATTTTGAATTAGTATTGGTTGGGCCTCATTCAAATAAATTATCTACATTATGTTTCGATGATATCTTGTCTGTGGAATCATTTAAAACAGTAGAAGAGTGTGAAGATGAGGAACAAGAATCCTATATTCTTGATTTTATACTAGAAAAAAAACATAAAAACACACCTCACTTTAAGGCCAAGTGGTTTACCATGATCAATCCATTACTCGGCTTCTAAATTTTTATACCACCTCCCTATGAGCGAGGCAAAAAGATGGATGCTAAGTTGGGGGTGAAATTCATATCCTCAAGGTGGAGGAAAAAATTCATATAGGTCGTGCTGCGACACTAAATTAGGCACTTCTTGGAAGGCAACCCAAGCTAAGGTATGTTTTATTTTTAGTTTTTAGTTTTTTTTTTATATCACGCAATTTTTGTTTTTAGTTGAGTCACAAGTTGATAGGAAGTCTGAGTACCTTGAGCTTGAAGCATGGCAAAGATTAAGTGTGGGGTTCCATGGATCTCATTCATGTGAAGATGCTACTAGCTACGCCTAGCAGCCTCAGGGAGTATTTCTATCTCTTACCTTTAAATTTACTTTGGGGACAAAGTAGATTTTTAAGTCTGGGGTGGAGAAATTCCTAAATTTTGACTCAATTTAAAAAAAAATTAGGTTAGGAATAAGTGAGATACTCTTGTTGGTTCTATTTTTTATTACATGATGCAAGTGGGTTTGTTGAAAAAATCATATTGATTGAGTGAATTACTATTTTTGAGACTCTTAGGCTCATGTTTTGTGACTCAAGTATTTGTTGGCTTAATTTTAAATTTATGTTATTGTTTGGTTGAGAGTCTATGATGATCCTATTGAGTTGAGCATGTGCCATGTGCGTGTAAGGTATTTTGTATATTCCTTGTTGCATGTGATGTCTAGAACTTGCCCGGTGTGTGTGTGAAGCGAAAAAAAAATGTGGGTTTAGGAGATGATATAGGCATTTCTTTGATAGCTTATTTTCTTACCTTCTTTTACCTACCCTTGTACATTCTCCTAGTTAAACCCTATTGAGCCTTTAGCCTTTTCTTTGGTAGCCTCATATGTAGCTTAATCCCTTCTTTGATTGACCATAATTTGATCCAAAAAGCTCCTAAGTGCTTTAATTGAATTTTTTTTGATGATGATTGAGAAAGGAGTTTGAGAAATTGAAGAAGAAGAAGAAAAAGGTGAAATTGATTCCCCAAGGTATTAGTTATTGGTGTTTATAATTGATTTATGGTGGGTGGATGTGATATAATTTATGCTAAAAATATTGCCATGATTGTGAAAATAAAGAAAAATTGATTCTTGTGGTAGTAAACTATGTATCCCCCAAGTGTTTGTGAAAATGCTTAAAAGAGATGGGGTAAAAATAAAAGAGATGGGTAGACAAAAGTGGTGTAAATTGGTTGTTGGAGATTGGTTTTAAATGTATAACGTAGTGTATTAAAGCACTTAGAGAGGTTAGTCACTATTCTTGGCCAAAATAGTTCCTACCCGTCCCTTAGCGTACATTTCAACCTGAAAAAGTCCTAATTGATCCTAAGTTCATCATTCCAATATTAGTGGAGAATTACACAAAGGTCAAGCCTATGGTTCATTATGTGTAACTTGTGAATTCTTTGTGAGAGTGAGCGTAATTTGATTCTTGTACCCATTACGTTATAAATTGCATTATTGTGAGAGATTATGGGTAACTCTCTTGTTGTGAGGGGAACATGTTTGATGAATGTGGGTGATTTGTATGATGTACTTGACTGAGCAATAAGCATGAGTTTTCCAACTAGGTGAGCCAATTCTTGAGGCTAGGATGTTTTGGAGTAGTGTTCATGAGCTTTCAATTGTGTATAACATGCTTAGTGTTGTAAACTTGCATTCGTGTAGTCATTGTAGTGCTAGCTTGAGTGTATTTCATGTAGTAGAAGTGTTGAGTATCTTCAGCTCATGGGGTTTATAGTTAATAATTGTTCGAGGAAGAACAAGGCTTTAAGTGTGGGGTGGTGATGTTGGGTTAATTTATGCATTCTAGCGCTACTATTCTAGCTTATTTAGCCTTGTTTTGAGGATGATTATTGTGATATATGTGTTAATAATGATATAAATGAGAAATTATGTGTCCAAGTATGTGTTTACAATGTTTAATGGTGTTTCCACACAAGTTTTGATTCAATTCAACCATTTAGAATTCAACCGAGAAAGGTAGTGTGACTAACTTGAGCTAGGTGTTGTCTAGTCTCTTGTGTTGGATTCTAATGTGTTCTAATGAGTTCTTAAGGTTTTTATCATGTATTTATATATGAAACAACTTAGTTATAATGTTCAAGGGTCAATTGGATCAAGAAAAGAGTGAAAACAATGAGTTAAAGTTCAATGTGAATTTAGCCTATGCTTAGCTCGTGTTTCTAGTTCATCGGTGAGGATGTTGTGTTGTTTTGAGCTCTTAATTGATGTGTTTAATGATTTAGGATGCTTGTTTCATGGATTATGATGATATTTTAAGGATATAAAAGCATCAAATCAAGTGGAAACAACTCAAGAAGACTCGGAATGGTCAACAAAAGCACAAGACGCAATTTGGACCACTGAAAAGTATTGGGCGAGTGTAGACTCTACAGGTTGCCAATAGAGTATTTCAAAGCATCACTGGATTCAGAATAAGCCCAATGTTTTCTAAATATGGCACGTGTATCTTAATTTTGAGTTTAAGGAGGCCCCGAGATGCGTTGAAATCGCGAATATCTACTGGAATTTGACAGATTTTTTGACAATTGTGAATTTACATGTCTCCGCGTCGCGCCGATGCCCAAAATCGGGATAATTCTGCCCAGCTGAAGTAAAATAGAGTGGAAATCCAATCCAAGTCGGTTTATGACTTGTATACTATAAATATAATGCCCCAAACTCCGTTTTAATCATCTTGGGACCTCTTGGAAACCCTAGATTAACTTGGAACATCATTGGAGGATACCACAACTTCTTTTTAGGTTTTATCATTCTTTAATTTAGTTTTTTTTATGATTTGTATCATCATTTCAAGGGATTGGATGATGAATATTTTCATTAAAGGCTAAAACCCTCTTTCCGGGGTTGAGGCCAAGAACATAAATACTTTTTAATATTCTTTATTGTAGTTTAATTTTGGATTATCATTTGGGTTGTTCTTAATTTCTTGAGCCTACTATTTTAATGATTAGCTACCATTAGAATAAATCTATATTTTTATGTGAATCCGGGAAGAGAATCTTTAGATAGAATGAAGAAATTAGGGAACAAGGTTCTTGTTCTTTTATGAAATAAGGAATTTGAATTAGCCTCTAGGATAGGGATATAACTAGAAGCCTTGTTTGATTCAATTTCAAGAAGATAACTTCATAGATTTAGATGAATTTTTGTATCTCTGCGGGAGTTGTAGGTACAATGTTCACTAGATAGAAGATTTGAGGTCGGGAGACTAAAATCGTAGCATAAACCTTACGAATCAACAATCCGATAACCAACTAAACTATGATAGGAATATAGATTTGTATGATTGTTCGAAATTTCTCAACCCTGGGATTTACTCCATTGTTTGTCCAAGATTTTATTTTATGCATTAGTTTAGATTAGTTTTAACTTTCAAAATTACAACTTTATTTGCTACTCTCCTCAATTAGTTAAACTAGAATAGGATAGGCTGCGAACGTAAGTCCCTGAGAGATCAATACCTGGGCTTCCTTGAATCCACTATATTACTTGATAAGACCATGTACACTTGTGTGTGCACTTGGGTGCTGTCATCAGTCCAGTGTCTATTTAATTGGGAGTAGGATTCAGCACGTAGTGAACCCAAGCATGGGGACTCACCAGTTAGTAGAGGCTGTGATTCTTAGAAGCAGTCCTTGCATTCTAGAACTACATAGCCAGCGTAGGTTGAGACATCAAAACCTGCTAAATGAGGGTTGATGAGGTGGCTTAACCTGTCAGTTAAGGGTCTCACCGTTCTCATTTGAGTACCTGCTAGATGAGGGTATCTCTTCGGTGTCTTTACTCGTGGCACGGTATTGACACCCTTCCAACTGGGGTTATAGGTTGGATCCAAAATCTATTCAGAAAAAAAAGGCATGTCGGTTAGATGATTGCCTCTCACAGTCTCAGTTTCAGTCTTCAATAAAGAACTCAGATAGTTTTACAAATTTCAGGACTGTCAGATACAGTCACTCAACTTAGTACGAAACTCAGCTAGTTCCACCAGAATTAGGACTGTCAGACACAGTCACTCAATAAACAGTATATCAGTTATCAGTTACATCAGTATTCAGACTCAGTATTCATTATTATCACAATTTTAGTTACAGTTCACATATTCATGCATGAACTCTCATTCAGTCATACTCATGTTATTCAGTTGTTATTGTTCATGCATATGAACCCTTGCATTCAGCTTTACCTCATATTGTGTACCAGTACATTCACACGTACTGACACATACTTTTCTTTTGCACTATGGTGTTTTATACCATAGATTCAGACGCACGGGCCCCAGTGTATTCTTAGTGGTTCATACGTTCAACAGACAGAGTAGTGGTGAGTCCTCATAGTTTGAGTACATGTTTATTCATTCAGTATTTCTGTCTATTTCAGTAGTCGGAGTTAGTTAGGGACATGTCCTATCAACTCCACAATTCAGACAGTTTTAGAGGCTTTTCAGACTAGATGTTCAGACAATATTCAGTATTTCAGATAATGATATTTTATCAGATTTTATCATTTCTCTTTATTAGTATTACATTTTTGAACCTTATGGTATTTCAGCCCATTATTCTGTATTATACAGTATTATTACAAAGTTATTACAGCAGGTACCATTCATGGGTTAGCTTGTGGTCCTTTAGGATTATGAGCACTGTGTAGCATCCGGGGTAGCAGATTCGGGGCGTTACATTAGACCTCAAGGTACGGACTTGCTTCGTGAGTCTTTGGATAGAGTTCGGGTCATTCAGGATAGACTTAGAGTGGCTCAGAGTGGGCAGAAGTGTTATGCTGATCGTAGACTTTGTGCCTTGAGATTTGGTATTGGAGATCATATTTTTCTTCGAGTTTTACCCTGAAGGGGTGCTGAAATTTGGGAGAAAGGGCAAGCTTAGCCCCAGGTATATTGATCCATTTGAGATTCTTCAGATTGTTGGTGATGTGGTTTATGAGTTGTCTTTGCCTCCTAATCTATCAGTTGTTCATTTAGTATTTCATGCTTCTATGCTTTGCCATTATATTCGAGATGAGTCTTATGTCATTCGTTCGGAATCAGTTCATTTAGATGAGTGGTTGTTTTTTATTGAGGAGCCAATATTCATTTTTGGCTAGGGATGTTAAACAGTTGTGCTTTAGAGTTATCCCTGTGGTGGCATCGACCTGTAGATGAGTCTACTTGGGAGATTGATTCTGATATGCGTAGTTCTTATCCCCAGTTCTTTGTTGATTCAGATATTTCTTTTGCCTTTAGTTCGAGGACGAACTAAATTTTTAGTGGTGGATAATGTAACAACCAGTTTTTTGAAAAAATATGTGAAATATGTGTATTTGTGTTATTTGACTATTTTATCGCTCTCTGTAGTTGTATTATGGTATTTCTGAGGTGTGGGGGTGATTGACACAGTTTTTGATGTATTTTGGTACCATTTATGTGATATTGTGGTTTTGATGGCTTTAAGAGTCTTATTTTGGACTTATGTGGATATTTTTTAATTCGTACGATGGATGGCTGAACGGACTGTGCCAACAGCTTCAAAATATAAATTTTAGGCTAGGTAGACCTTTAGTTCAGGTCCCGGTGCACCGAGCTCATTTCGACCTATTGGTTGGAAAGTTGAAAAATTAAAAATATGGGTATGGGACCCACATTTGGTCGAAAAAACCTCGGATGGAAAATTCAACTTTGTCAGAAGATCTAAAATATCGATTTTAGGGTGGTAACATATTTGGTGTGACTTTACATCTTTTAAATCATATTTCGACCCTCGATTTGGAAAACTGTGATTTTAGATTTCGAGGGTCAACTTTATGAAAATTATATTTTTTTGAAAATCTAATATCTCCATTGAGTCTGGAGCGTCGAATTTAGCATGGTTACATAGTTCAATTGCATATATTGGACTCCGAAAGAATCTCGGACACCCCATCGAAGTCCGGATTGGATCTTAAAAAAATAGTTTTTTTGCTATGCTGGTGCAAAAAATCTGCACTATTTAACCAGCATTTTGGATCCATTTTGCTCATTTTTCATTTTGCCTCTTGAGAGTTAAACTCTAAAATAGTGTGAGAGATTACAAGTGAATCTTGTGGGAGCTTGGAAAGCTAGATTAACATCTATTTCTTGATTCTATTACGAATTTAAGGTAAGAATTCACCCTTTTCTTAGTAGTTTCTTGATTAATTTCTCAAAACCTCAAAAATCTTAGGGCTTGATTTTAAAGCCCAATTTCACTCTTTTTCAATTGAATAATGTTTTAATCTAATAATTACTTGTTTTTCATCAATTTAACCTTCAAAATAACTACGATTCATGATTTTAACTCGGATTTCAAAGATTTTACCCGATAAAGCTTAAAAATGGTTTTTCTTCGATTTGAACCTCGTTTTTTTACTCAATTTGACTCGATTTTTAGATGTAGATTTTTAAAAATATGGGGACCACGTTTTTGAAATAAAGTTACAATTTTTCCCTTCTTTTTAAAAAATCCATTTTACGAGTCCGCTTTGACACCGAATCAAAAGTAGTCAATATGGGTGTCGTTGGTTTATTTTTTATGCATATATTCTATATTTGATATCTTTGGAGGAGTTTGAGATCGTTAGTTCAAAGTAAGGTCATGGGTTTGAAGTGTAGCAGATCATTTTTTCTTTGAGGTAGGTTATAACTTAACTCTTTCAGATTGGGTTGGGTAGTAAATGATGATACAAAATACATATTAAGGGTGGGAACTAATTATGAAAAATATCTATATATGTGTTGTGCCCGTGTGGGGGACTATATGTGATGTAATTGTCGAAATTGAGATATTATGTGATATGTGTGACCGTGTACAGTCCTATGTGATATTGATAGCCTTGAATACATGTGAAAAATTGTATTGTGTTGTTACAATGGTTAATGTGGTACCATTGGTGTATTGTGATTATATTCATACTTTATTGGCATATGAGACATGTGAAAATTCATGGATGAAGTAGAAATAATGAGTGGATATTGGCTCACGTGATTGTGAAATGTATCATTGTGGTAGGTTGTGAAAATACTTATTGCAATTGGTTCTGAGTAGTACATCTTCATATCATACCCATTCATGAAACATTGGTACTACTGTGGCAACACCTGAGTAACACTGGCACCACCTTTTTAAAAACCCTCCCCGAGGGATGTGCCGGAGAGGAGTATTGTAACACCTTATAAAACCCCTTCTGAGGGATGTGTCGTAAAGGAGATATGAGATATGTGGATTGTATATGGGTTGACGAACACCCCATGGGTCCCACGTCGGGAGGCTTGCCTCCGTGGGTGTATATGGGGATTGTGCAACATCCCAGAGGTTGTGCAATGACCTCATGCATCATCATTATCGTCATCATATACATTGCACTTGCTTTATTGTATTATGTTATGCTTGTATTGCCATATTGACTTGTCATTTATCTATTAGTTTTATATCTTGACTTGTTAATGTCTAATTGTTTTATATTCCTTTATTGGTACTTGATGATCTTAAGTATACATGTTCCTACTTGTATATGATATGGTGAGTATTTGTATCCCTATCTGGTGTGTTGTTGTATTATGTGTGGATACTGTAGAACTGTTAGTGCTAGAGGTGTGGGCTACCGTTGTGAGACATTTTCTAATTGCAGGTGACGTGCCCTTAGTGTATATTTGAATGTTTTATTTACTACTTTTTTTGGTCTTCCTATGATACCTACTGAGTATAAGTGGAACGTACTCACTCCTACTGTGCCCTTTAGGTGCAGGTCCTAGCTCGAGTGCGCTTCAGATTTGTTGATTTCTGGCGCCTTCAGATTACTCATGGTAGTGTTTGGACATTTCTATGTCTAGAGTTCGCCTCTATCTTTCTATATTAGTCATGTCTTTATTAGTATTCGAAGACAGAGATTGCTTCTTTGTAGTTATTTTCCTATGTATTCGACTCATGGATTGTATTAGAAGTTCTTACACTATTAACACCTGATTTTGGGCATGATTGATATTTTGGAAAAAAAAATTCAGCATTGTTATGATTACTTGTATGGTTTGGCTTCGTTCTATAAGCCTTACCTTGAGTATTTCTGTCTTTTTTTTCCTTTTTGTATCAGTTTAGGTGATAGACTTACTTGTCAAGGTACATCGCGACAAGTTCCATCATGACCTTTGTTTTTGAGTTGTGACAATATCAAATTATTTATGACACTGGTGTTTCTTTTATGTAAAAATTGCAAACGTCTAGGCCACATGAGCACGGATTGCAGTTACCACATTATTTAAGCTCATCATGCACAGGACACACCACATAATTCAGAAGATAAAATAGATTTAAATATATAGGTGGAAGAATGACACACAGTTCAATTCTCCCCAAAAAAGAAGGTGCCTCTAGGTAAAATGGTCCAAGACAAGGTCAGTCGAATCAATACTTCCTCAGAACTTAATCACCGTTCAGTTAATTCTAGTACAATAAATGTGACTTTTGGAAAAAATCTAATTTCCCATAGTAAGTTAATTAATAAATCTAGTAGAATTTACTCTTGTGCAAAATTCTTATCTAGCAGTAAATTTCATTCCTTGTTTGCTATTTCAAATACCATCTCCGCTAGTACTTCATCAAGTAAGTAAATTAATTCTCCTAAGGATGTTCCTAACTCTATTAATCCTCCTATGGATGTCTCCTATTGATGTCTCCTAACTCCATTAATACCATAATTAGGGAGCACCTTATTGAGAATAACTCTATTCTAGGCCCGCT
Organism: Capsicum pubescens; assembly: GCA_030864215.1. NCBI lineage: Eukaryota > Viridiplantae > Streptophyta > Magnoliopsida > Solanales > Solanaceae > Capsicum > Capsicum pubescens. The sequence goes on from CM061549.1 coordinate 253,966,877, forward strand.
ATGATAAATTTAATGAACCCCTCTACACCACCCTATTTTCAAAACCACTCTTCTACGGCTATTTCACGGAAAATTCCATTATTCCACTCTGCATGCAAACACACTTGGCAAATGATGTTTGCCAATTGTCTATGGTTACTTGTTCAAAAATCAATCCTACTCTCAATACCTCTTCCATATCTTCTCCAACCAATACCGCTACTCAGATATCTTCCTATAAATTAAAGATATACAATCATTACACCTTTTAACTCAACCAACGATATTCTTCCTCTGCCGGTTCATCCTTCTCAGATCTTCATGACTCAACCTGTCCAATCCCTTTTCCAACCCCATTCAGGGATAGAAATGGGATTAAGAGTATATGCAACCACATTTATTTTAGAGATCAATGGTGTACAATCAGTTATGGTACTATAAAATAAGAAATAACTAGCACAATTTATGACAGGAGGGGGTATACAAATTGCACTAGAGAACTTTATCAACCAAATATGGTTGACAAACAACATGAATCTATCAGATCCATCAACTCTCCCAATTTTTTTCCTGACCATACAAGGTCTGTGGAACCTACCTTGTTATTTGAGATTTACCCTTATATGAGCAACATCTCGCAAATTCCCTTTTCACTCCCAGGAGGTAATATCAACCAACCCCATTTTTTTTCATCAAAGCCTCAATCAGTCCAATAGGGTAAACTCCACGAACCCTAAGTCCTACGGCTCTTCCCAAACACCCCGCACTGCTTCACGAAATAGTAGGAAAGACTTCATTAAGCATAAGTTCGTTCAAAAAATTTCTAGTCTTAGATACGCAGCCCTTATGGTGTTTCCTGAGAGAGAGGATAAAAAGTATATTCACAATTCCCCAACTAACCTTCTGAAATGCTCCTTTGTCCTTCGTCCCATAGTGAATTAGGATCTTGCAAAACATGTCTTGATAATGACTCCCACAATGAGGCAATGTCGGATTAAAAATCTACAGAACACATAAGCCAAAGTCCCAACCATAACACTTAACCCTATGGACCAAGACACGAGCTTTGTAATGTGGAACACACGTGAAGTTAGTAATGAAAATTTCAAAAAGAAATTTAGGGATCTCATCCAAAATCATAACCTATATTTGGTTGCTTTGTTGGAAACTAATATGACTAGCCACATATCCTCAAAGATGAGTTTGCCTTTGACGACTATTTTGAGGTCCCTGTTGTAGAAATTTTGGGGGGAGTGGTTTTGATGTGGTTTTTGCATATTCTCTAAGTTAATCTTAAGTACTTTAAAGATCATAAAATTCATATTGTGTTTCACGTATACCATAATCCCTAAGTTTAAAAATGTTAACCTTCTTAAAAACTTTAGGCCTATCGGTCTGTGTAATATCATGTATAAAGTTGTTACAAAAATTATTGCTAATTGTATTAAACCTTTTCTTGTTGACCTCGTTGGCCCTCATCAAACTAGTTTCCTTACAGGGTGTCGTGCTTATGATAATGTGATATTAGTTTAAGAAATTTTTAACCATGTTAATAGGTCCAACAACAAAAAAGCCTCTATTATACTCAAGCTCGATTTAGAAAAAAACCTTGCATGCATTGAATGGTCTTTTGTGTATCGTGCTCTAAGCTATTTTAAAATTTTCAAGAACATCACTTCTCTTATTTTAAGTTGTATCACCACTAGTGATGTCTCGATGTTATTAAATGGCTCACAAAGTAGATTTTTCTCCCCTTTCTAGGTCATATGACAAGGAGATCATATGTCTCCTTACATATTTATTTTTTGCATGGAATTATTGTCCAACTATGTCAACCATCAAGTGGAAATTCTTCAATGAGATGCTCTCAAACTTTCTAGAAATGGCCCTATGTTTTTCTATCTCCTTTTTCCCAACAATTTAACACTCATTTCCAAGGTCACTCCCTCCTCTATTCAAAATATAGCTAGTACCATGAAAGCTTTTAGTCAATTATTTGGTCAAAAAATTAATATCTATAAATCAAAAGACATTTTTGTCAAAGATGTGATCCTACGATCAAAAACTTGATCCTTCAGTGTTTTAATGTTAATGCCTTCCAGCATTTGGCAAATATTTAGGTTTTTATATTCTTCCCTAAACCTAAACCTAAAGATTTTTAATATAAAATCAATAATATGTGCAATAAGTTCTCTTGTTGGAAAATTAAATTCTTTACTCCTATAGTTCATTTGATGCTCACTAAATCTGCCCATAATGTCATCCTGACATACATAATGCAATATCTTAACATTTTCAAAAGAAAAAATTATAACTCCGTCGATAAAATCCAATGAGATTTCATTTGGGGATCTACGGTGGAACAAAGAAAAATGCATTAAGTTGCTTGGGTTAAAATTACACAACTTTAATAGCGTAGGGACTTGGTATATATCTGCTCATACAAAAAATCTTTCCTCCATTACTGGACTTTCTTGGAGATTATTCGCCAACTGCAACTCCCTCTGGGCCCGTACCTTAAGGTGTAAATATAACCATCCTAAAATTTCCACCTCCTCTTAATTTATCTGGAATAATATTCTTAGAGGGGGTAGGATGTCTAACAATAATATAGCATGTAAATCGGATTTGCGTAACATTATAAATTTTTGGAATGATCGATAGATGCCCACTCCATTCCCCTTCGAAGACTCATAGAAGGCCTTTAAACTTGTGCATAGAGCAATTATTCACTTTTATAACTTTGAAAAGATGAAATCCTAATCCCCAATTTTTTAGCCTCATAGTTGAGTACCATCAGTTTGTGTTCATCTCCCTATATTCCAGACTATCTCTTATGGGCTGGAACTTTGAATGAATTATTCTCTATAAAGTATGAGGTTTGGAACGTTAAAAATTAAGATGAGATGCCTTAGGATTATGCATGGATTTGGAAATTAGACTATCAACAAATACAAGTTTATGCTTTGGTTGTGTTCTCATGATCGAATTCCCACCATGAAATTTCTCCACTACAAAGGTATCTCTCGAAACTCTATTTGTCCAGTTTGTCATACTTCTAATAAATCTACTAAGCATATATTTATACATCTCTGTATAGCTAGAAAGTTTTGGCTTGACGTTGAATTGAATATTGATAGTATTAGCTCCTCTGACCAATGGCTAACATCTTTAAAAGAGTTACATTTTCCCTCTCTCAACACTCCCCTTTCCTTTGATTAGATTATATTTTTTTCCTTTATCATTTGGAACTTATGGATTAATCATAATAATAATAATGTATTCAAGAATGATAAATCTCTATATCGGATACAATGGTACCAACGAAAGTGCTGGAATCCTTTCATCTTACGAACTCTGATACTCACGTTAATATCCCAAAAAAAAACTAAACTTCTGAAGGTTGAGACAATGATAAGACAACCTCCAAAATTTCTACTATTCGCAACAAGCTTAAAAATTGAATGCAACTACTCTCCAAACATGGTCTTACAAAACTTTGAGAGTTTTAGGCCCTGAAAATTATAACTAAAAGAATAGACACAAACCCAGCTCAGGAGAGAATGTACATCATGTAATGATTTTCGATGTCAAAGAGACCCAATCCATTATTTTTTATAATAAAGCCATTACATTTTCCCTCGGGCTTCAAACAAACAAAAAATACCGACTTGAAACAAACTCAAAAGGGAAATAAAAAAATTCAAACTTTACAATTCCACAACAAAAGGGGAACACGACTAGTAGGCTAAAAAAAGGAGAGCTGGTGGGGCGTATTATTTTTTTATCCTCCTCCTCATTTCGACGGACTCAAAAGTGAGATTTTAACTGGTCGGGGTGGTCCTCGAGTAATAACGGAATTTCTAGTACTATTAGATATACCCTTATCATCCTTTCGACATTTAAAGAGCCTAAGAATATAAAAGAAAGTCCTACCAATGACGCTATCGACTCAACAATAACATCAAAAATATCAGTCAACAAGACGACATGTTATTTCAATCCTCCTCCTCATTCCGATAGATTCAAACGAAATGGTCATTGAGGAATCCTAGGACTTCTGGTACGCTTTTGGACCTTTCCACATTGTCTTTTTGGCATTTAAGAAGCCAAAAAGACCTCAAGAGGCAGTCTTACCAATAAAACTATCGACTAAAAAGCAACAACGAATTACACCATACGACATCAAGATAGACAATGAAACGAAAATTAAAGCATGAACTTTAGATGAGAAACCAACGACTAAAACATTAAACAATACACAAGATGAGGGAATAGAACAAAAGTTAATCAACAACACCAAGAAATAATGACGGATTTTGAGGCTGATACAAATATAACAGAAACCACAGTAGCTAAGAAAAAAAAATAACCTAACTCAATAATACAACCAACATACATTCATCTTTACCAGAAGAAATCTACGGCCTTTAAGGCCTCTACAACGAATAGCCCAGCATACAAGATTTTCGAGATATCACTTATGACTACAGAATGACCAGATGAAGCAGAATACAATCGAAACTTAAGTGGACAGAATGTTACCTATTCGGGAGCAGCAAAATAGAACTTCGAGCTCCTTCAAACTTTACCACCACCAGAAAATTCAATGCCGCTATGAAAATTTTGACTAGCCGACTACTTTTCCTAAAATTTTTACTGAAGAAAATTCTCTTCTATTCTCGCGACCAATTTTTTTCCCTCTTCCCCCCTCCTCCCCCCAACCCCCCCCCCCCCCCAAAAAAAAAACTTTTTTTCTCAACTAGGAGCCTTTTTATAGAAGGAATCACGCAATCAATTCTCGAGCCTTAACCAAAGTGGAAATAGGGTCTTTGGGAGGTAATTTTGCAATTTACAATAAGGGGAAATTCAAATTGGAGCTTTCGGTTGGGTTTTCCACCAAAAAACTTGTAAAAATTTTGGATTTTTCTTAATGAAATCCAAAAATTCACTAACCAATAGAATTGAAGGATGAAATTTCCCTCATGAACCAATGAAAATTGAGCAAGTATATACCATTTCGTACCAATCAACCTGAAATTCTTGGAATCCAACTGTTGGGGGAGGACACCTAGTTATTTCTAGAAGATTAGAGATTGATTTCGCATCAAATATTGTGCTAATCACGTGAGGATGTATGAATTTGAGTAGAGAGGAAGGAGTTGGACAAGAATAAGCCATTCTGGGTTTTTTGCGGGGTCGGTTTTGGTTGGAGTCGGCGTTGTCTGTATGGATGGTAGTACATTTGTTTTTTATTGCTGAATAGGTCAAGCCATTGTTGGCTTTTGCTATTATCATGTTTTTGTTGTTTATTGAAGTTGAAGAGGAAAAGAAAATGGGTCGGGTTGGGGGCTTTGGTGCTGGGCCGCTGGTGGAGTTCATGTTTTTGTTTTGTTAATGTTATTGGATTGGGTTTAGCTGGTGATGAAAACAAATTGGGCTAATGGAATTGTTGTCTTGTTGGGCTTGCAGAATTGGGTTAAGATTGGGGTAATCAAATAACCCCAATTAGATTTGATTGAGGTTAAAATAACCCCAATTAAATTAAGAAATTGGTATTTTTGGAATTATTTAGAAAAATAATCTCAATTAGACTAAAAGTTATTCAAAATAATTTCAATTAAGATTTAAGCTATTCTATTTAAATTTTGACCAAATTAAAAGTTAATTGCTCAATTGCATTGTAATTGTGGTCAATTTAGTTTTAATTATGGTCAAATTTAATAGATTGGTTAAATTGAATTGAAATTTGATACGAACTACTTCTTCCTTTAATCCCGAGCTTCTTGATTCAATAAAATCAAACAAGTATTTCTCCAAATAAATTATTTTTAAGAACAAACTATATTTAAATAAAGATTTTAATCATTGAAAGTGGCAGTCAATGTCAAAGTGTTTTGCTCTTTCATGAAAGATTGGATTATCTCTAATTTAAATAGCAGCCTTACTATCACAGTAGGTATCTACAGATTTCTTGATCTCTACTCCCAGCTCTCTATACACCCCTATCAACCAGGTGACTTCTTCTACAACTGAAGCCATGCTCATAAACTCTACTTCAGCTGAGCTCCTAGCAATAGTTTCTTGTTTCTTGGACTTCCATTATACCATGGCATCTCCAAACTTCACAAAGTAACCAGTAACTGATCTTCCAGTCTGCAGACATAAACCCAGTCTGATTCACAATACACACTAAGTACATTAGTTTTATGTGAGGGAATGAGTAATCCTAGTCCTAGTGTAGATTTGAATTTTGATATACTTCACTACCCTTAGTGCAAGTTCCACGTGCGACTCCTTTGGTGCATGCATGTACTAGCTGAGAACTTGAAATAAAAAGGCTATATCAACTCTTGTCATTGTAAGATACAATAATCTCTCTCACAAGTCTTTGATAGCTTTCAACATCTGCTAAAGATTTGTCTTCAAAGGTTCTGTAGTCTTGCACATGAGTATCATATTTTATAAATGTCAGTTTCAAGTTTGCTTCAAGAGGGGATGAAGTAGGTTTTGCTCCACTTAATCCCATTTCATATGTCAATTCTAGAGCATATTTTCTTTGGCTCATCACAAAGATAAAACAGGTTTTTTCCACTTAGTCCTATTTCATATATAAATTCTAGAGCATATTTTCTTTGGCTCATCATAATAACTGGTTTGGATATGGCAAATTCTATGCCTAGAAAGAACTTCAATTCACCCAAGTATTTTATCTTGAACTTTATTCTCAGATTAGTCCTTGTCTTGTTAATTAGATTGTCACAACCTCCAGTAACTAGGAGGTCATCTACATAGACTAAGATCACTACCAGATTATTTCCTTCCCTCTTTGTAAAGAGTGATTAGTCATAATGACTTTGAGAAAATCCCATTTGCAATAAGGTTGTGGTAAACTTAAAATTCCACTACTTTGGGGCTTGTTTAAGCATAGAATGACTTGTGCAACTTACAGACTTTACCAGACTCCCCCTATTTACAAAAAACTTGATGGACAACCTTGTAGATATCTTCAAGAAGGTCACCTTGTAGAAAGACATTATGAATATCCATATGGAAAATAGACTAGTTTTTGGAGGCTACAACAGCTAACACAGGTCTGTCTATCACCATTTTATGTATAGAAGAGAAGGTCACTGTATAGTCTAACCCCTCCTTCTTATTAAAAACTTTAGCTAAAAGTCTGGCCTTATACCTTTCAACAACCCCTGAAGCTAAATAATTAACTTTGAACACCAACTTACAACTAATAGGATGGTTTCCAGGAGGAAAATCAACTATAATCCAAGTCTAGTTATCTTCCAAAGAAGCTATCTCAGACTACATAACTGTAATCCACTTGGGATCAACTGCAGCTTCAGAGAATAACTTTTATTATGGAATAGTTTAATAAACTGCCAATGCAATATTGCATGTAGGATATAAAGAGATGTAAGTGACATGATTGGAGAATGAATAGGTTCAGGATTCATTACCATGTTTAACCACATAATTCTAAATCCAGATGGGTGGTCTATTGGTTCTAGAAGCTCTTTTTATGTCAAGAACAGTAGATCCTAGATAGTGCCATCAGAACCAGTATGTGCAAGACCCATTGAGGGTGTAAGGACACCACGAATGTCAGTAGCAGCCTAAGTGTGAGAAATATAAACAGATGATGAGGAACTATAGAAGACTCTTCTGTAGTATTTTGAGAAAGTAGAGAAACCCTAAAGTCCAAACAAAGAAGGTTCCTCAGTATGAGATGGTATAGTGTATTTATCACCTAGTTCTACACCTGTATATTATAAAACAGAAAATACAGGAGTAAAGGATGGACAGAGATGTTGGAAAGGAAAAATGTCCTCCTTAAACTTCACATCTCTACCAATAAAGAAGTTTTTTCCATAAAGATCAAATAATTTGTATCCTTTTTGCAGAGAAAAATAGCCAAGAAATACAACTGGAATAGCTCTTAAAGAGAACTTTTCACTTGGCCTTACCTGAGAGGCATAGGCAAGTGAACCAAAGACTTTTAGATGATTGAGTACTAGTGAAGTGTCATGCATTACTTCAAATGGTGTTTTGCCAGATAGAAGTGAAGATGGTAACCTGTTTTTCAATTATACTCCTGTTTGTACACATTCACCCTAAAACCTTAAGGGTATACTAGATTGGAACCTCAGAGTTCTAGCAACATCCAAAATATGTCTATGTTTCCTTTCTACCACCCCATTTTGTTGGGGTGTATCGACACAAGAACTCTGATGAATGATACCCAAGGACAGTAGTAGATCATTTACCTATGAATTAAAGAATTCACTCCCATTGTCAGACTTGAGGATCTTTACAGAAGAAAGAAACACATTTTGAACCATTAAAAGGAAATTTCTTAGAGCAACTACCACTTATCCTTTGGAGCCAACTAGAAATAGCTAGGTATACCTTGAAAATTCATAAACCAAGGTGAGAAAGTACCTTTTTCCATCATGAGTGGGGATTTTATAAGGTCCCCATTCATACCCATGCAACAATTGAAAACAAACAGTAGTAGAGGTAGTACTTAAAGGAAAGGGGAGTCTAGATTATTTGCCAAAAGGATAGACAGTACAATGTTCAGCAGAGTTCTTATGAACTCTTACATTTTTCAAACAGTTCAGTCTAAGTATTAAATGGTACATGACCTAGTATTTTATGCTATAAAGAGAGACTTATTTCTATTGATAGAGCTTCTACTACAAAGGACTTAGTATTATTTACTGCAATAGGTTGAGTACTAAGATTCTTCACAAAATATTCAATATTCAACACATAGAGATCTTTCTTCAGTTTGCCAATCCCTTTCACTTCCCCAGTGAAGAGGTCCTGGAAGAGGCAGAAATTAGGATAAAAGCTTGCACCACAGTTCAACTCTTTTTTAAGCTTTGACACAAAAAAAATTGTACTTAAATTCTAAAATATGTAGTAATGCTATGATCTAACAACCTTTAAGTACTTATGAGTGTCCTATATGGCTGACACTAGAAAAATCTCCTGTAGGTAAGTGAACTTTACTATCACTTGAATCACTTAGCATCTTGGTAGTATTAGTCAACATGCTTATGTTATTAACCATGTTCTTTGAAGTATCAATATCTATTATCTACTCAACTTCTCTAGATTAAATTAGAGGTCCAGCCATCATACTTGAAGCTCTAGCTATTCATTTGACATCATTTCTCTTCTCAAGTAATTGAATGATTTTTTTATATTGATAATGTATAAATTGTGATGCCCGAGGCTGTACAGCTCCAGATTTGTCTAGATGGTTAACATTGGTTCTATTTGGTCCTATCAACACATCACCTTGACCTATAGGAACAAATGATAACCTTTAAAACAATAAGGAACGTTCCCTGTGTTGTTAGTGTAACTACCTGCATAGTCGCAGGTTCAAAAGTGTGCCTCTTTTTACCCTTAATATCAGCTGGATAACCATAAAGCTTATAGCAGGTAGCATTGGTATGACTTGTGAAATCGCAATAGTCACAGTAAAGGTTACTCCAACTATTCTTAGATTTGGATCCTTGAGACGATATATGCCTGTTAGGCACATTTCCTCGACCACCACACCTGATGAACAACACCTAAGCATTTTCTGCACTAGACATGGATTAAGAGCCTTTATCATACACTATATCTTTGTTGATGCTCATCAAAGCAAGTTCATCACATGTGTGACCATTCCCACAAACTATAGAGTTAGATTTCCCAGTAATTTTCTGGCCTTCTTTAGATATAGCCAGTGAATATGCTTTGTTCATACTAGGAGGAGTATCCATCATCATAATTTGTCTTCTATACTAATTATAAGACTTATTAAGGCCCATGAAAAATTGTATCAAACGCTAATATTCAAAGTGAGCAGAATCAGTCTTAGATTTTACACAGTCATAGCCAGGACAGGGAATTAAAGAATCATACTCCTCCCAGAGCTCCTTCATGCATGAGATATTCACAGTTATTGACATAGTACTCTGAACCAAAGTACCAATCTTCTTATGGAGATAGAAAATTCTAGATCTATCTACTTTGTTAAACCATTCCTGCAGATCCTTCCAAACTTTCTGAGCACTACATGCATACACAACTCCACTTAAGAGATTTTTGCATACAGAGTTCATAATCCATGAGAGAACAATGGCATTACATTATTCCCGCAGCTCATGAAGGGAGGGAGGAAACTTATCCATAGAACTTTTACCATCAACAAACCCTAATTTACATTTTCCTAAAAGGCCAATTTTTATATAACGACTCTAAAAATCATAATTGTCATATCCAGAGAGTTGTATGGAAATTAGAGTACAACCTACAGAATCACAAGGTTGTAGGTCTAATGGATGATAGTGATCGATCACAATTGGAGCATTTGTAGGAGCAGCAGTAGCTGAAGTATCAACAGAACTTTCATGAACAACTTCCTCAATCATCATTTAAGAAAACACGCACCATAATAGAGTAACAAGAAATAGAGAACAAACCAAATACACACACACTACATGTAGAAATACACCAGAAACAACAAAACACAGAGCTCAACTCGAGAAAGTAACTGCTTCTAGGATAGTGTCATCAACAACACTAAAAATAGTTTACAAAAATGAGAAGAGAAACAAATCTGGGAAGCTTCCCAATTAGCTTTGATACCATGATGAAATATCGGCAATGGAGATCAAAAGCAATGGAATAGTACATTGAGAAACAGAGAGAACTTAGAGAGAGAGAGACAATTAGCATTGAACAAAAATACCTGAGTTAGTTAAAAGTACTGCCTACTCAACTATATATATATGAGTTAGGTAATCGACTCTAAGCTGTACTACACATAAACTTACAGCTATACAACTCTTAACTAATTTTGCTTACTACTTCACATTATTCTCAACAGTAATTGATATTATTGTAACTGTACATCCCTTCCTCCATGATAATTTTCATATGTCTTTGTGCAGGTCATTGTTGAAGAAGTTGGGGAGTCCAGTGCCCAGCCATTCCTTCCTCCAGCTTAATGGGACAACCGATATTTTGTGTAAGATAGGTGTTATGCTGACATCATTTGATCAGTCTATTATTTTAATATCTCCTCCCAGTCAGGTTCTACCACTTCTTCAAGCAGACCAGCAAAGCATTTTAGTTACTAAACTAGTATCCAGGTCTTTGTTTAATTAGTTATCTACGTATGGTAACCTTTCTGTAATGCCTTAAAATCTATGATAAAATCTTTGTCTATCCAAAAAAAAAAGATTGTATGGATACTTGTATCTCTCAGATATTACGTATGTCAACAAATTCCGCTATTACCAAAATTGTATGTTAAAAGTTATGGGATTTATTTTGATATGACTTGTGAATAATTAAACAAGCTATTAAAAATATCTTCATATATTTTCTCAAATCGCCCACGTTATTGTATTGGGACTATATTTTCCACAATGGACATATCAAGTTGGTTATTCCTATTAGATACGAAATAAATCTTTATAGCCTAGCTCAATGGCAATGTTTCTTGAACTAGTGTGACTTTTGAACAAATTAACAAAATAGCTAATAGTCAGAATATCATTACCAATCTGACGTGATCTGTGAACAATTAAAAGAGATAGTTAAAGAGAAAAAAATAGCACAAAATAATACACCAATCCGAAGTCTGAAATAACAACCTCATATGAGACTGAATAGAGCAAGTAAGGATCAAACTGACAACCTTATATGAGAGTGTTAAAACAAGTAAAGTAGTTAGACAAAGCTACATACAAATTTAATTATAGTTGTAATAACCTATTTTATAGTCTCATGTGAATTACTTAGTATAGTTCAATAAGATATCATTGATTCATTTAAAAATGCATCGAGAAAAGATGTAGTAACCATTCGAATTATGTTTTGTTTCTATGATTCAAAAATTATGTATTTTCAAAGAAGATATTGTTACATTGATCAGATCTGTTTTCACTTCTTTAAATAAGAACATCAATTACAAAAGAAAAAAATACATTACATGCCACTAGTATGAGGGTAGTTAAAGTTGGAGAAGAAAGAACGAATATTTTATTCCTAAGTTTATTGAGTCAATTCCTCATATTGTCACTCAACGTAAGAAAATATCCCACTAAAATCATTTATCTATTTTTTTGTTCTAATAATGTCATTCAACTTTGTACACTTTTCTTACAAATTAATACAATAACATACCCAGTGTATTCTCACATAGTGGGGTCTGGAAAGGTGATACAAGTCAAATGACCATCATAGTTGATGAAGACATCATTCGAGGTTAACATATGAAGAATACGGTTTTGGTCACATTGAGGGCACACGAGCATGTATGGGAAAATGATTTTTAGCTTACAATAAAGTGATCCCATGTTTGGAAGATTGCTTGGGACTTGCATTGATGCCTACCAAAGGATTCCAAGTGATTAAGAATGATTGTGAAGGCAAATAAATGATACACATGGGCTGTCCCACGATGCATAATGGTCCTTGTGTTACACATGGGTCGTCCCACCAATGCATATTGGTCTTTATGTGTTGGGCTTGTTCCCATTTTATTCCACTTGGGTTATGACCTTTGGGCCCACTGTAATAGCTTAGCTTAAGACTTTAAATAGAGAACCCTAGGTTATTTTCTTCCTTATCTTTTTTTTATATTGAATGAACATTACTTTTGAAAGAGTGTTGGGGAAACTTGTATTGAATGTTTGCTTAGAAATAGGGGTTTTAAGGGTATTGAATCCCTATTGGTCCACATAAGAAATTAGTGTTTCAATCTATAGTTTTAAGGGTCTTTGAGTTTGATACACTCGTTGGTTCTTAATTCTTATAGTTTCTTATGTCAATTTATCTATTTTCTATTCTTGCTTTATTTGTGTTTTTGCTTCCTTAGGTAGATTTTATCTTTCGTATCTCAATCCATATCATTTGGTATCAGAGTCGAGCTTGATTTCGTTTCTACAAAGTCAATCTTGGGTTTGTTATCTTAAAAATCACAAAAAAAAAGTGTCAAAAACTAAAATCCCAAAAAGTACTATTCCCATTTTTCACCCTAGGTAAAAATTTAAGTTTTTGATTTTGTGTTTTTTTAAGTGTTAGATTTGTGTTCTCTAACACTATAGGAGTCTAGGGTTTGAATTTGAGCAAAATTAGAGATGATTTGAGTCATCCACCATTGTTGAGCTTGAGTTGAAAAAACTTGAAGGTGGGTTTTCAAATTTGGAAGGTTGTTGTTGAGAATTTGGGCTTGAAAATATGTTGTTTGTGATTGTGAGTTCAACGTGAGCTTGGGAAATTGAAAATCATCAAATTCCGAGGTCATTTTCTTAAGGGTCAATATTGAATGTTCTTGGTGTTCTTCATAATCTTCATATATTGTTGAAGAAGAACATTCAAACAGTGAGTATTTGATCCAAAAGAAAGGTGAGAGAAGGTGTGGAACATGTTTGTCCAAAGAATATCCCAAGTCTTCCAAATAAAGAAATAATCAAAAGGCATCTAAAAGTAATATTCTCAAAGAAGAGACAAAGGAGAGTACAGAGGGGCACAAGAAAATTCAAACTCACTCGAGCTTGAAAGAACAATTGAAGGGTACAATTTATTGTATTTTCCATCCATTTCCGCCTAAAACATCTCTAAAATGAAGCATGATTGAAATTCAAGTTTGAAACAAGTGATCTCCCAAAACGTCAACCAACCTTGAACGTCATTTTGAGGCAGACAAGTCACTCATTGACTTAAGCTCAAATTTAGATTCTTAAGTTTCTTTTCTTTAATTCTTAGTTTTCTTTCTTGATTCTAATGCTAATTAACAACTAGTAAACACCTACTTAGTTGTGAATTAGTCTTTTTGAATCTGTTTCTTTCATTGTATTCTTTCTTTATGTGTTTTTCTCAATTTTAATTCGTCGTAGCTTCTTGGATCAAGTTCGTACGAGATTTCTTTGAGTCACTCAAACAAATATCCATTCCGAACAAGAGTAGATATCATTCCTTAAATTCTCACCAAAGTATAAGCCAACATTCAACACTTGTGAATCCAAGTGTGAGGCAAGCAAGGTATGAAGAGTTGTAAGAATATCTCTTTAAGCTAACATGTTTGTTGTTTTTTTTAGTGTCTTTTTCTTAGGCACCATGGACAAAAACGTTACTAATGCTATCTTGGCCTCTATTGAAGATATCAACCAAAACCTTGAAAGGCTACACACGGAGTTGATGTCGGTCAAAGGAGGTGTGTCTATTATGAGAGAAAGGTTGGATCACATGAAAGGTCAAAGGAACTCCAATCACTCCACTTCTCAAAACTACCATGCTTTTTCAAGTGTATATGCTCAAAACACTTCCACTACCATTACCCTGGAAACCTTTTACTAAATGCTTAACCCTCCAAGACCTCTACAAAATCTCACCTCCCAAACTACCACTTATCCTCAAATACGAAATCCTATTCGACCACTTCATCCTCAACTCAATCAAATCCATCAATAATAACTTGGAAACCAAATTCCCTAACCTATACCATACCCGAGTCTCCATTCTAAGCTCCACTTAACTAAATGCCTCAACCTCCACCAAATCCAATTCTCCCATTCCAAGCTCATCTCAAACAAATGCCTCAATCTCCACCAAATCCAATTCCCCTATTCCAAGATCCACTTAATCAAAACTAACCCATCCATATAGAGGAATACAGCAAGGAAGAACAATAAGAGATGACTAAGATTAATGAGTCAAGTAGTTTCTTGAAAAGAGTGGACAAGGAACACTTAATTGTGGGACTTTTCAACACAAACCCCTTGTTACTCACTAACCTAGATACTAGAATTTTACCTAGTATCAACTCTTTTTATATGTGGTTCAAGAATATACATTTCCAAAGGAGGATCCAAAGAGAGTTCCTCACGAACACATGCTTGATGACCTGTCGGAGTTCTTGGTTAATAATTCTAATTTTGGGAAGAGTGATGAAGAGATGATTCAAGGGAGAATTCTTTGCAAACTCTCTTATGATGAGAGATTCCCAAAAGAGCAAGTGATCTCCCATTATACACACTAAGGTGAAGACCATACCTCATTTGAGCTATAAGGTAATAATGTTATTTCCTACTCTCCTATAAACTTAGAATATTGTTATGTGTCTAGTAATATCCAAGTGGATGTAGTTGGAGGTTTACTTAGAGGAGAATTGCATGAGTCTTCCCTTTGTGATGCTCTTGGTATTTCTAGGTTGCATGAAGATCAAATTCTTTTTATAAGTAAGCAAGCACTAGTTGATCCTATAGATAGCTGGATTAATTCTTCTCGTGAGATCAATTTATGTCCACATAGTTCTAGTACTTGTAACTTGAATGAGGTCCCATTGCCAAGTGATGGGAGCATTCACACACTAGTTGACCCTTGTGATAACCAAGGTGAGTCTATGTTGGCATGTAAGTTGCCAACAACTAGTGAAGGTGTGAATAATGATCAACTTACTCATGAATGTAGTCCACTACTTGATATATGTATAGTTTGCTTGATGAGTCTCAAGTTAGTGATTTTGTTGATAGAGTTGATCATGAGAATGGGGATAATTCTTTAAGCATATTGTGTGATGAAAGCATTATTATTAGTTTTCTTATAAAACTCATGAAAATGAAAATGTTGTGAAGAATGACATATGTCTTTGTGAGAGTGAACTTGTGTGCTTAAACTCCTTACCATTTAAAAGTGAATCTATCTCAAAGCAAGATGTCTTATGTGATAATAGTGAGATCACTCCTTGCATAACACCTAGTGATGTACAATGTGATGTGTTTAAAGGGGAAGGTGGTATGCCTAAGATTCACATGTTATCCTATTCCTTGAAATCCATTAAGAATATAGGATTAAGTGAAGATTATTCTAACCATCACATTCTTGATAATGATCTCTTACTTTTGGAAAAAATAATCAATTGGGTTATGATGACTTTGACTTGTTTGAATGTTTAAGAAACCCAATTAGTGATTGTTCTTTTGAAAATGATTTTGTTTGTGATCCTTTGTATGACACCCCACCCTTGATTGATGAATATGGGGATGAATTGTTTGACCCATATGATAACTTGAGTTATGATCTCTTTGATGTTAATGGTGGTTTGTGTCTACTTAAGGATTACTCCTTTGAAAGAGAAGGTGGTGTTTGTTTAGAAATTCCATCTACTTCTTCCTTGTGTGTTTTCTATGTTGAGCCTACTCATGGAAATAATTTTGAAAATATTAGTGAGTACATACATGAGGACACCATAGTTTAAGTTGAATAGTGTGACACATTTCTCTACCCTCTTTTTTCTCATAATATTGCTAATGGTAGTATAGAGGGTATGCCTAAGTTTAGTTATGGAACAATAGGGGAAGTTAGTATAGCCTTAACCCATGTATTTCTCTACTTCTCCCATTTGACCCCGGTGACTTATTGGGATGTGGAAATTATGACACATCCAACTTGGTGCTTGGTCAAGACGACAAGAAAATTCTTATTAAGGGCGTTGGTATCCTTCCCTATGACAGAAAGTCTTTCTTAGGGATTTATAATCCACTTGATAGACCTAAGTCATGCATGTGAGGTAACTCCAACAAAGATAAGTGCTCACTAAAGAAGAAGGGTAATGAAAAGCTCCAAGAGAGTTCACCCTTGAGTGTTTCCACTCTTGACCAAGGTATCACTACTTGTAGGTCAAGGAGAGGTTTCCTTTTTTATGACAATTTAGATGAATTCTATTTATGTAATACCTTTCTTTGTGACCTTGTTATGATGAGAGGCCCCTTTCTCAAAGGTGGTTTCATGATTAAGGACCCTAGGGATATTGTGGCATTGCCTCTTTGGGGTATTTTTTATGTACTTGCATCCATATTTGACACACTTGAGCTTAAGTTGTGTGGACCACAACTTGTGGATGCCAATTTGAATTCTTGTTTTTGGAAGAGTCCAAGGATGTTAAAGACTTCTTGTCACCTTCATAGGGTTGGACAATTTGAAGTATCTTGTAGGACTCTTAGGAGCATGCTTAACTTCATTAATAGAGGGAAACAAACTTCTTGGGAGAACTACTTGTCTTGGATTAGTTTGCTTTATAGTAGATTCTCTATTCTCTCTAAGAGCATGATTCTATTGATGAAATTTCTTCCCTTGGGAAGTTATTTGAAAAAGAGAGGTTATATGTGCTTGCAATGTCCCTTTCTCTGTTTGTGTGTTCCTACTTGTGAATAAATCTTTGATAAGAATAATGTCATTAGTACCTTTCTCCAATACCTTTATACATAGGATGGTGTTCATAATTATGTTGAATCGACATCTTATGTTGGCATGAATTGCTTAGAAAGGAAATTCTTGGTGTGTCTAAATGATTTGGCTCCATCCTTGGGTGCGTTGTGTGCTAAAACTCTTGAGGCCAATGGCATCCTTTTAAATAATAGAACCTTGGAGGAGACTTCTATGTTAAATTTCTTTCTATACTACCTCTTTGCTTATGATGATGTCCATGCTAGTCTTGGACTTGCCTTATTTGGAGGTAGGAAGTTTCTTAAATGGTCCACTTGGTATAGTAATCATGATATAAGGATTACTCATGTCCTTGCCCCGTAAAATCATTGTGTATGTATGAACCATTGGTGTCACCACTCTTGGTGTGGTCTACTAAAGAGATGATGAAACAATTGTGTCTTATGGCTCCTAAGAGGAAGGTATTCTTACCTTTGGAGATTGTTGATGCCATTATGACCTTTGTAGTTTCATTATATCTTGGTGATTTTCATAGCCACTCCCTTTGTGACATTTTTACTAAGCTTTTCAAGATTAAAACAAAGGATTCATGGATATATTTTAAGCGTGTACCACCTTGGCATGATGATGCTATTTATTATACTAACCCTAACTCTCATGACATAAGGATGTTGTACTTGTTTGTCCTTTGTTTGGTCATGCAAGGTTTGGATTTAGGGTCAAATCCTTTTTAAGGTGGGGAGGATGATACAAGTCAAATGTTTATCATAGCTTTTGATGACATCATTCGAGGCCAACATATGAAGAATTTAATTTTGGTTACATTGAGGGCACAAGAGCATGCGTGGGAAAACTATTTTGAGCTTACAATACAGCAATCCTGTGTTTGGAAGATTGCTTGGAACTTGTGTTGATGTCTACCAAAGGATTCCAAGTGATGAAGAATGATTGTGAAGGCCAAAAAAATGACACACATGGGCTGTCCCACGAATGCATATTGGTCCTTGTGTCACACATGAGCCGTCCCACCAATGTATATTGGCATTTGTGTGTTGGTTTTTTTTTATATTTTATTCCACTTGGGTTATGGGCCACCTTTGGGCACATTGTAATAGCTTATCTTAAGACTTTAAATAGAGAACCCTAGGTCATTTTCTTCCTTAGCTTGTTTTTTATATTGAATGAACATTACTCTTGAAAGAGTGTTGGTGTAACTTGAATTGAATGTTTGCTTAGAAATGGGGGTTTTGAGGGTATTGAATCCCTCTTGGTCCACGTAAGAAATTGGTATTTGAATCTATATTTTTAAGGGTCTTTGAGTTTAATACACTCGTTGGTTCTTAATTTCTTATAGTTTCTTATGTCAATTTATCTATCTTTTATTCTTGCTTTATTTGTGTTCTTGCTTCCTTAGGTAGATTCCATCTTTCGTATCTCAATCCGTATCAGAAGGGTATAGGGTACGTGACCATACCACTACCTCAGGTGAAGTAGAGAAGTTGTTTCCGATAGACCCCCGACTTAGGACCAATAACAATATAACAAACACAAAACATAAATGCATATAAACTAGTACAGTATGCAAAAATAAACTAACACTACAAGCCACAAGATAATACTAAAAACTATCTATCCGAAATCATAGACTCACTCAACACCATGAATAAGAAACTCTGAACACAAATAAATAACATCCCCTACTATTACCGATGCACTCTCACCCCTAACCCTTTACCTTAATCCGTGTCCTTCGCACCTTTCTATCAAAGGTCATGTCCTTCTTAAGTTGTTACTGCTCCATATCATGCCTAATCACCTCCTTCCAATACTTTTTCGGCCTACCTCTACCTCGCCTAAAACCATCTATAGCCAGTGTCTTACACCTATGAACTGGAGCATCAAAGCCCCTTCTCATCACGTGCTCGAACCAACATAACCTTCACTTCTAGCATCTTGTCCTCCACTGAAGCCACTCTCACCTTCTCCTGAATTATCGCATTCCTCACCCTATCTTTCCTAATATGGACACACATCCGTCGTAATATCCTCATCTTCACCACCTTCAACTTTTAGATATGGGAGTTCTTAACTGGTCAACACTCTGCTCCATACAACATAGTCGGTCGGACTGTCACTCTATAGAACTTTCCTTTAAGTTTCGGAGGCATCTTATTATCACAAAAAAACTTCCAAAGCAAGCCTCCATTTCAAATACCCTGCCCCAATACGCTTCGTGACATCCTCATCAATCTCACCATTACCCTGAATCATCGACCCCGGATACTTGAAACTCTCCCTCTTCTGGTGGCCTGAGAGTCCAGCTTCACAACTATGTCAGTCTCCTGTGACCCATCACTAAACTTAGACTGTAAGTACTCCATCTTGATCCTGCTCAACCAAAATCCTTTAGACTCAAGGGTCTGTCTTCAAATCTCCAACTTATCATTAGCTTCTCCCCGAGTCTCGTCAATTAGTACTACATTATCAGTAAATAACATACACCAAGGCACCTTCCCTTGAATATGTCGCATCAAAACATCCATCACCAAGGAAAATAAAAAATGAATAAGAATTGATCCTTGTTGTAACCCTATCAAAACCAGAAAGTTCTCTGAATCTCCACCTACCATCCTCAAACGAGTCTTCGTGCCATCATACAAGTCTTGGATCGACCTAGTGTATGTCACGGTCCCCCCTCTAGCCTCCAAGCACCTCCACAGAATCTCCTTAGGAACTCTGTCATAAGACTTCTCAAGATCAATAAACACCATGTGCAAGTCCTTCTTCCTCTCCCAAAAATTCTCTACTAATCTCCTCAAAAGGTGAATGGCCTTAATAGTCGAGCGATCGGGCATGAAACTGAACTGATTCTTAGAGATAGTCACGATCCTTTTTAGCCTCAGCTGTACCACTCTTTCCTAAACCTTCATAGTATGACTCAAGAACTTAATATCTCTATAGTTGTTGCAACTCTAGATGTCTCCCATGTTCTTATTTAATGGAATCATCGTAAACCACCTCCACGAAGATGCCACTATACCATCCGCTCCCTTGATGCACTTTACTTGGTCAAGATCACGAGACCTCCGCTCCCTAGTCTTGGCAAGCCTAAACAACTTCTTATCCCTTCCTTTCTCCTCTAAATCCACATACAAGCTCTCAAAAGCTATTGTCTTAGCTACTGTAACCGCTAACTTAGCCTCTCTTCTAGCTACCTTATACTCCTCTTTATTTGTCTGTCTCTCCTCATAATCCCTGTTCTCAACCAACTTAGCATTAGTGACCTTCTTGTACTCCACCTTTCTCTTAACCTCTTCATTCCACCACCAGTCCCCTCGATGCTTTCCAGATCAACCTCTCAAGATACCTAACACCTTTCTAGCGATCTTCTTAATGCAACTGGCCATCGTCTCCCACATACTATCCATACCCCCTCTACTTTCCCAAGCCCCCTACTCTTTTTCTCCCCCATCTCTAAAGCACTAGCCAATATTAAACTACCCTAATTAATCCTGGGTCGAGCCTCCACACTCTTCTTTTTTTCTGCCCTTGTTGATAATTAAGTTCATCACCAACAACCTATGTTGAGTCAAAATATTCTCACTAGGTATGACTTTACAGTCTTTACAAAGCATTCTATCACCCTTCCAAAGAAGCAAAAAGTCAATTTAAGTCTTGGCCACTGAACTACAAAACGTAATAAGGTATTCCTCCTTCTTCGAAAAGCTCGGATTCGCTATCCATAACCTAAAAGCCCTAGAGAAATCTAAAAAAGAAGCTTCTCCTTCATTCCTCTCCCCAAAACCAAAACCAAAACGAAAACCGCCATACACATCATCATACCCTCACGACAAAGACCCAATATGCCCATTGAAATCTCCTCCCATGAAAATCTTCTCAATGCTTGGGATGCCCCTCACCACCTCTTCCAAAACCTCCCAAAAACCTTTTTTCTCCTCCTCGTCCAAACCTACTTGCAGAGCGTAGGCACTAATAACGTTCACCGAAAACCCTCCAATGACCAACGTAATAGACATCAACCTATCACTGACTCTCTTAACCTCTACCACCTGCTCCCTAAGCTCTTCATCTACTAAGATACCTACCTCATTTCTATGTCTCACGCTACCCGAGTACCATAATTTATATCCATCCATAGCTCTTGCTTAGTGCCTACCCATTTAGTTTCCTGGACACACTCTATACTAACCTTTATTTTTCTAAGAATCTTCATCAGTACTATAGACTTACCTTGAAGTGTCCCTATGTTCAGGGACCCAATTCTCAACCTAGAAGCACCCTTATCCTACCTATCCCTACTCCCCCTCGCCACCCAACCCCAGTCTCAAACCTAGATTGAACCCAACCTATGACATAATCCTAGTCCACCATTTATCACGTCAGCTACCACACAAAAGGATACGATAGAAGAGAATGAAGAAAAGGACATAAAAACACGACGAGCAATAAGGGTACGACTAAAAATAGCTAACAAAGCGAACAAAAACCAGCAAACAGACTTGATACCCAAAAACAACAAGAAGAACTATACTACCCATCATAAATAGGTATGCTACTAAAGAACACCTACTAAGTTATGAAGAAATCGAAATCAGTAATCCCACAAGAACAATTAAGAAAACCAGATAAAAAACAAGATAAACTAGAGAGAAATACACTAGAGAAGAATGAAACGAGTGTACCTGATACTGTGAGCAGACATAGTGAAGGATGTTTTCGTTATCGTTTTGTTAAATTTTGATAAATTGGTACAGAAATTGATCGCTGAAATTTGTTGATGCCATCTTTACCTTACTGCTGGTACCCGCGTCCCTGTAATTGATCACCAGAGACTGTTCCGATCTTTGTAAAATGAGTTGGTTGTCAAAATCTTGATGTCGCCGCCTGAAGTGCTGGATCTTGGACTTGTAGTACCTGAAAAGGGTTATAAAAAAAAGCTGAAATAAGAAAAACGATGATCAGTTCACCGAAAATCGACGTCACTTGCCAGGAATTGATGTTCTCCAGGAACCGACGTCCCTCATCAAAAATTGATGTGGTCGGTAGGCTGCAGAGATGGGCCACTGAAGAAGCAAGATTTTTGGTTCTTCTACTGGTGAACTGTACTAGGTCAGAGAGACAAGCAGACACCGGAGTGGTTCCACGATTGGCCGCAGTGGGTGTTTGCTGAAACAATGATGGTTGGAACTCAGGGCGTGGTGCTGTTGATTCGGCTGTGGAGTCGGCTGAGTGGTGGTTGGTGTCGAATAATCGTCGGTCGGCAGTAACGTGATCGAAGGTTAATAATTACTAAAATAGTTCTTATGCTTTGAGAGAAAAATAAATAAAATAGTCCCTTAAGTTAATTTTTGAATTGAAGTAATCCATATTCTTTAGCACTATGAAATACTAATAACTTTTTAACTATAAAAAATTAATGCCTACAATTTTAATTCAACTTCTAGTTGTAATATAAAACAATGTAGTCTACCAAAAAATGTGATTGATATTGTTAAAATAAACTTATATGCACTTTATTTATTTAAAAACTTAGGAGCTCAACGATAAATTAATATTTTGTATTTATCCATTTTATGATTAATCTTTATTTTATTTTTTTTGATAATATAGTTCAAATTTAGTTGTTTGTTTCTTCTACTCCAAAAATTATTGTCAGAAGAATCATAATTCATATAGAAAATGATGAATTCCTTCAACACTCCCTCCCTCCCCCTCCCCCCCCCCCCCCCCCCCCCCGCTCCAAAGAAAATACGATCTCTAACTAGCAGAAAAACAATCATATATAAATATTTTAAAAGAATTTAAGGACATCGTGATAATATCATAAATCATTCAACATCAAATAAAATTAGAAAATTTCATATAACATTTAAAAATGTTAAAGTTTTCAAATATTATTTTTATCAATCATGTGATATTATTTGAGAAAAAAAAAATTATATTATCTCTTCAAACTTGACTTTAAAAATTAAATACATCTCTCAATTTTATTTTATTTTTTTTCTTTTTAATATTATGATATGTCTTTTTATATTATACATTACTCCCTCCGTCTCATTTTAGTTGGTCATCTAATTAAAAATAAATATTTCATATTAGTTGATCACTTACTAAATCAGAATAGAATTAATTAATTTTTTCCTATGATACCTCTACAATTCATAGTATATATTAAATGTGAATAATTTCAATTCCAATATTCATTATTATGCCCAATGAATATCACTAATATTGCTAAAGGATAAAATAGTAAAATCTAACATACAATTTATGATTTCTTAATCATCATGTAAAATGAAATGTACCCAACTAAAATGGGACAAAGGGAGTATATAATGACGTAAATACGTGAAATATAGTTGGAGGCCTATAAATATTTCATATAAAAGAATAAAGACAATTTAAATTCATGGTCTAATTTAAGGGACTATTTTGATCATTTTTCTCTCAGAAAATAAGGGCTATTTTAGCAATTGTTAGTTTGTATAAAAAATGTTTAAAGTTGAATAACATTACTGGAAAAAAAAAAAGATAAGTGACTTTAGTGAGACATTTTCTTAAATCAAGTGACGAGGAATTGACTCAAGTTTACTTTATTAAATTAAATAATTTCACAGAATTTTCAAACGTGGGGACCAAATACAAACACTAACACGAAAACAACCTTTTTATACAAAATTTCCTATGTAATATAGTTGGTAATGACCAAAGAAAAAAGCTTAAGTATTCAAGGAAAAAAGGACTTGTTTTTTCCTATTGTTTCGCAATAATCAATGGGTAGAATATTGAAACAGCATTGTGGAATGTCGATCATGTAAGAAAAAATAAGGTTAGTATTTAATTATTTATTATTAAATCATGTAGGCACCAACATTAAACAACGTTTACTAGAATTAACTTAACTAGTTGTTAATATCCACTTATTTAAAACAAATATAAACAATAGATATATTATGTATAATATATGTGTAACGTGTATAACAAGGGTACAATTCAGATATAAACTTTGTATGTTGGCTAGAAAAAAAATAGTAAATTCGATTAGCTATTTGTGTAAATTAAGATTCCAATTGAATACTCTCTTACATTATACACAGGTTCCTAATCATTTAATAAACAAAGTTAAATTTCAGTTATCAAATTCTAAGGGTGTGTTTAGTATAAGAAAATATTAATTGGGAAAAAAATTCAATTTTTTTATGTTTAATTATTTAATTTTTTTGAAAAATATTTTTCTATAAAAATAAAATTATTAAAATGAAGAAAATGACTTTCCTAATGAAAATAGATCCGGATCCAGATGCTAAGTAACATTGCATATTGATTGTGTATTTTACGTCCTGTAACATAGGCCTCATGATATTCATTTCCAACCGTCTGTACCCCTCATCCCCACCATCTCTCATAAATCTTTATTTTTTTATGTTCAATGACTAAGCAATATTCTCCATAATTTTTGTCTAAAATATTGTATATAATATTTTTTGCTTAAGTATTGAACATAATAAAATAAATAATTTACTTATTTTCTAGAGAATATTGAACATAATAAAATAAATAATTTACTTATTTTCTAAAGAATATTCTTTTCTCGTTAGTGCATATATTGTTTTCGTTTCATTTACTTGGATCCTATACTATTATAAATATTTCAGATTATTTGTTCAAGTTTACAGTTAAGAGAGTTTTATAGTTCTTTTCCATAATGTTACCTAGTATTACTACATAAAGCAAGTGTAGTCAAATTTAGAGTTTTAAAATATCATTAATAAAGGTTACTTTAGTAAATATATTTCTAAATAAAGATATTTTAGACTTGCGTCAAGTCAATATATAAAAAGTAGCGGATTCAAGATTTTTACTCAATGACTCAAAAATTTAAAATATAGTGTTTGAGATTTAAACTTGAAACTCTTTCTAAACCCCTGAATCAATCTTTAATCTTACATTCTGGAGAATGAAAATTTATACATATACATTAAAATGAAAAAATATAATATATATTGAATGTAATTATTTTAAAGAAGTTTGAGTGAACATCTTCACCCTCTCCCAGATCCGCTCATATACGGGCATTTCAACCATATGAGAGGCCTAAAGTCAAATTCTGAAGAAGGGTCTTAACTTAATTTTATACACACATACAGATTTAAAATTTAATTCTTTTAGATTTTTAAGACGCAAAATTACATGTAAAATTTTATTTAGTAATGAGTCATTTCTCTTTTTATGCTAAGGAGGATTTCACGTAACACTTTACTTAATTTTTCTTTTCTCTTTTATTTCTTTTTGAAAAATATGAATTGTCTTCCTTTTTTATGCTAATAAAAAATTATTTTTAATAATTTCTTCGATAATATATATAACTAGCTACCTAAAAAAAATATGAAGCCCTCCATAATTATGAGCCCTAAATAATTATGTAAGTGATCTAATGAATGAGACGCACGCTCATATGACAACTGGGAACAAGTAATACAAAGCGTTGTGTCAAACATGCACGTCGTCATCGACCCATGACATGCATTCACATGCACGTGTACTTTATCCATAAGAAAAATATTCTACAGTTTGTTGTGCTATTAAAAATAAAATTATAGTAGTAACTTAATAACTCCCTTTGCTCAAATTAACTTTTCAATATTTTTAATTGTTTCAATTGCATCTATTTTTCTTTTAATGATTTTGTTTTACGCTTATCAATACTTCTTCCGCTTGTATCCTTTATGTATATTAGATAATGAAGGTCCGTTTTACGGATCTAATATTATAATTTTAAATATATTTATTAGTATTTAATTAATTTATTAAAAAATTAAATTAATATTTTAAAATAAATACGATAGAAAATGATAATAGAGATCACATTTTTAAAAAAAATTATATTTTTTTTATGAAATCAAATAATAACTTACAACTTTTTAAAATTTTCATGATTAAAATTAAAATATAGTATGCTTCAATGCTTATTTTAACATCAAGTCAAACACATTTTCTTGCATTAAAGTAATTTTAATATTTTTATTTTTCAATAGCATAAATTTAAATTATAAGTGTCAATATAATAACATTTTTTTATAAAATCTTACGAGCAATATTTTTTTAGAATATGATCTATATGACCTTTTTACTTAATATACTATATAAATAAATATAAATAACGTATTTAGATTAAGGAGGTAAGAGATTGTTCTTATCAATATAAATATATCATACATTCATTTTCATAATAAAATAATATAAAAATACTATAGGTCCATTATTGATAGTTGAAAATTATCTATAAAAAGATAGAGCATTAATTAAATTAATATTGGTTGAGTTAAAATTTTTATTAAAGGGATTAAAAAATATATGTTGTTTAATGTTAGTTTAAAGTTATTTTACATGCACGTTAATTTATCCATTATACCGTACTCTCTTCATTTCTTTTTATTTACTTTATTTGGGTTAGATACACATCTTAATGTCTTATTCCTATGAAATTAAAAATAATTTCACTAATATACCCTTAATTAAATGTTATACCTCTTTTCAAATTACTAATGATTACATTTATTAACAAAGACATAATAGAAAGATTTTGCTCAAATTATTTATGAAAGATTAAAGAAGCTTTAGGAATATAAGAGAACCCAAATTGAGCAGATAAAAAAGAATGAATGGAGTATTATATATCTTATTTTTAAGATTACAAATCTTAATTTTTATGAAAGCTTAAGCCTTCGTAATTCATAACTTTTTCGATAGCAAAAGTTCTTTACACTGACCATTTAATGTACTTCAATCCTTTTTTATAAATTTATCTTTTAAATATTTATTTTGCGAGTTGACATGCACATCAATTGTGATTACACCTATAATCCATAAGTGAATACAAAAATTATGCGTTTGAAGCCTTATATGAATATTACATATGTAATTTTTTTTCATTTCTAATAAAATATTTATAGAATGATTTAATGACATTTTTTGTAAAATTATTTGACAGTGAACAGAAAAAAAATCTTTAAATAGATTAACAACTTTAAATTTTAACCCACCAAATTAATGCATGATAATAATTTTTGAGCAAGAATTACAATATTAAAAGTTTGAGTATTGAAATTTTTTGACGGGGTCAATTGTTTTACTTAGAGAGTTTAAAATATAAGAAAATAAATATATGAAGAAAAAAATTCAACATTTACCACATAAAAATAAAAAATAATTTTAGTTCTATATAAAAAAATCTAATATTTTGTGAATGGAGATTCAGATTATAAATTTAAATTTATTTAAAATATTACTTCATAAATAATGTGGTTGAATAAGTTGGGACTTAGAAGTGAAAACGTTGTTAGTCCCATAATGTGTCCACTTAGAAATTGTAGATACATAAGCTAGAAAAATAGTGACTAATGAAGTTCTTTGTTGATATTATTACTAACTAATGATTGTATCATTTAGATGTGAAATGACAAATATATCTTTGATTGTCCTTTATCTCACTCTTCTATATATATATATATATTAAACAATCTTTAATTTAAGATCATATTTGTAATTTCCATCAACTACTTTCGAGGATTTTTTGGTTATTTAAAATTTATCTTTGTGCAGCATATTTATTTCTACTGCATCTCCTGCACTTTGGCCCAATGGGGTATTGTTATAATATCAACCATAAGAAGACATGGTGCGGATGTTTAAAATTACAAATTAAATCATTGATAATTGAGATGGCATAATATAAAATACTAAAAAAAACATAATATCATTATATGGTTTGACCATTGGTCTACATGTGAAAATCTAATATCGAAAAAAGAGAAATCTCTTTCTAAATAAAACTCTTTAATAATTACATTGTATATGTTATTATGTTATTGTATGAGAATATGGGTCTTCTATTTCTATTTAAAGATGTCCAAAAATTTTCCTTCAAAAAAAATAAATTGCCGAATATGAAAAATTTTATGTTTTTCTTTAAAAATAAATAAAAATAATTATGTTACTATTTTTATTTTTCTTTAATATAAAATAAAAACTCAATTTTGATAAAAAAAAAAATCAAGAAAAAAATTCTAACAATCAAGCCACATTATTAGATGAGAAATGAATTTATTGTAGCTCCCCCTTGATATTTTTGTCATGTTTGTCTACTGTATCCTTTGAATATGTACGTCATATCGTTTTTTGATTTTTCTCACACCTTGTTTGAATGATTGTTAGTATATAGTATCATTTCATGCATCGTAATATAATCTGTTAGAGCATCTTGTCGACTCTTTTTTTTCTTACTTTATTGGATCATTATTTTTGATACATTACACTTTTATTCTTCAAAATGTACGACAGCTATTAATGTTTCTTTTACTTGGAGTACTCGTCTGATTTTTGTTGTTGGTCATTTTTTTTACACTATTTTCACCATAGCTTTTTTACTTTTACCTTTATTTTGAAAATATTATTTTCTCTATTGCAATTTATATAACACAATTGTTTTTAGTCAATCTAAAAAAAAACATGTTTCTATGTTTAGTAATAATTTTATTTTAAAATATCAAGTTTATCCTTATGATGATTCATTCAAACAGAAATATTTATGACTTACTTTAAATTATAAATTTCAAAAGTCTTTTCATATTTCTAAAACTCTAACTCAGACAAACTACATCATATAAATTGAGACAAAGAAAGTTATTCTTGATCTCTTCATCCGACGTAATAAGTATAACATCTGCGTACACCCTGTCCTTTCTCATATACCATCATGTAAGATCATAATATTGAATATGTTGTTATTAATATTGTAGGTGAGCTGTTCAGGCAAATGTTTCACCAACATGCATGCCTGCCTGCCTGCCTGGATATTGTGTGCCTTTCTGGAAAAGTTCTAGAAAAGTTCATGTTGTTCCATTATATTTATTACTACCATCTAAAAAGCTTCTAGTTCTTTCTAAGTTGAGTTCCACTACTTGTATGCACTTCACTAGGGGTGTGCATGGGACCAATATTTGATATATTATTTGTTCATTATTTATTAAATTGGAAAACAATGTTGAAGATTATATATTTGATCAATTATCCATTCAAAAATCAGTGTAAACACATAAGAAAACATTCTTAATTTATACAATATTGAGTTCTTCTTTTTTGTTTTTCTCATAAATAATAAGTGTAAGTTATGCAAGAAGTTATATGTGTAGGTCTGTGTATGTATATGTACTTGATCGTACTATTTGTGCCGTTTTCTCTTGACTCGAAATCAAAATGGGAACACATTTGAAGAAGCATCTAAGAGTGTCTAGATTGTGTCATGAGAGTCTTTTAGAGCCTTTTTTTTTTTTTCTTCTCATCGGAATTTTTTCACAAAGACTTGTTAGGATATTTTATATATAAGAGAGGGTACAACAAATTCAACAATAAGCTAATATTTTGCGATTAATCGGTTAGACTGTGTGAAATTTACGTATATCTAATGTGAATTCTAGATGTATCTTCTTAACAGACTAAATTTAAATTAATTTTAGAGTTGCACATTTTACATTTATGTTTATTTTTGAAATACGAAAGATTTAACTTTTGATTTTATTAAGCAATTAGTTTAATTTTAAGTGGGAAAAGTGAGCAATCAACTCAAGTTGAACCTCAACTAATTAATTATTAATTAGAAAAGAATATAAATATATCTTGAATGTTCTTTCACAAATTTTAGTAACATTTGTACAAGTTTTATGACGAACTTGATCTAAACTTAGTTTCAACAAACGAAAACTTACAAGAATCTCTAATCCTACTATTAAAATTCAACTAACGATGCATAATGAAATGATATATAACAATCATTCAAACAAGGTGCTGGAAAAATCGATATGACGTACATATTCAAAGGATACAGTAGTCAAACATGGCAAAAATATCAAGGGGGAGCTACAATAAATTCATTTCTCATCGAATAAAGGGGCTTCAGTTGGTTCATATTATAACAATACCCTGTTGGGCCAAATTGCAGGAGATACAATAGAAATAAATAGAGAAAAGGACACTCTATGACCTTTTCAAAAAATAATAGCCCAATTATAGATCAAGCTTGGCATTAGGACAAATAATGTCCAGTCGGCTAAACAAATGTCATTTTATGGCTATTTCCTAATCTTTTCCAATTAGGGTTATTTTGATCCACGCAGTCCATATACAGTCCATATACGATACCGATACAGTCTATATACAATACTGATGCAATATTCAACTTGGGCAATTCGGCCCTTTTAAAAATATTTTAATTTTTTTTTACTATAAATTTTTAAATTGATCAAATATTCTGCTTTTTTTTATTGTTTAGAAATAATAATTAAATTATATAAAAATAATATAATTATTAAATAGAATATGAATCTATATAAGATATATGTATAGAAATTGTATAGTTCTATCAAATATTTATATGTACAATATATAGAAAGTGTATACAAATTATATAATTATTGTATAAAACGTGTAAAAAAAAAGTACAGTTATTATATAAATTATGTATCAAAACTGTATAATTTCCGTATAGAATATTTATGTATAAGATTTGTATAAAACCTGTATAAAAGTTGTGTAAAAACGGTATAGAACCAGACAGTAAATTAAAATGGCTAGAAAGTGGAATTTAAATTCCATGGCCATTTTCAAGGAAATAGTTTAATTTGAAGTGCAAATATATAGTTATTATATAAATTATGTATTAAAACTGTATAATTTTTGTATAGAATATTTATGTATAAGATTTGTATAAAACCTGTATAAAAGTTGTGTAAAAACAGTAAAGAACCAGTCAGTAAATTAAAATGGCTAGAAAGTGGAATTTAAATTCCATGACCATTTTCAAGGAAATAGTTTAATTTGAAGTGTCGTTTATGTCCTTTCTCCAAATAAATATGATGCACAAAGATTAATTTTAAATAACTGAAATATCCCCGAAAGTAGTTGATAGAAAGCTCCTCAACTGTGGCTTATATCTCATCTAGCTTCTATAAATAAAACTATGCAAAACTAGAAATAGTATGTGTTAATTCCTCAGTTTTGATGATTGACAAACTTATAGTGTGGGACCTGTTTCCTGAAGGTATTGTGATGACAAAACTGTTACCGCTTAGGGAACAGATAAACTTATAGTTTGGGACCTGTTTCTTGAAGGTATTGTGATGACAAAACTGTTACCGCTTAGGGAACAGATTGGGCTCACCTGTCACTATCACGGTCAACAATTTCAGCTGACACAAAGTACAAAAGTTGGTGAAAAAAGTTGTTGCCACCTTTTTTCCTCAACCAGTGGGATCTTCCCTAGATTTTCTTGTGTCATACTACATATTGTTCATCTTCCTCAACAAGAAAACGAACGCAATAAAATATCTCTCTAAAGCTGTGAATCAAAGACTTCAGTGTGCAACAGGGAACTGATTGTTCATTGAGTTGTATCATTATTTTCTTGTTATATTTGAGTCTTGGTACTTTGATCTTAAATGTTTGCCTATATTTTCTTATGATTATTAGTAGTGTTGAGGTTCAAATCTTTCCTTTGTAATCATATAGAGTCAGGTGATTATTCAAGATAGAGTTAGCTTGGTGTGTCTAGTTAGAGTTAGCTGGAGGTTGAAGTAGTAGAGATACTGCTTGTGTTTCCTTGTAATAGAGTTATTTCTAGGAGATAAAGGATTAGAAGGTTAATCTTTGAAGTTTGTATTCAAGAAGTTGCTTGGATATAGTGGAGCTTAGAAATCTTGAAGACAGGTTGTGGTTTTTCTTCCTTAAGCAAGGAGTTTCCACGTAAAAACCTTGTGTATGCTATTTACTTTATTCATGCACTTCTTAGTTTATATATCTCCTAGTTCTTGTTGTGTGAGTTCATCTGGAAAGTGGTCCCTAAGTTGAGGAGCAATCCACTACAACTCTTCATTTGGTATCAGAGCAAGGTCTTTCATTAAAAGGCTAACACCTTGAAAGAATTTTGAGAAATGGTTGCTTCTCCAAATCTAGAAGAAGGTCAGTCAACCACTAGACCCCAAAATTCAATGGTGAATATTATGGGTGGTGGAAGACAAGAATGCATGACTTCATCATGGTTGATGATTCTGAGCTTTAGGATGTCATTGAGGATGACCCTTTTATTCTTACAAGGGCAGTAAAGATTTGACATGTGATCTAACAAGTTTCTAAGACTAAGAAGGAATTTGATGATGTTGATAGAAAAAAGATAGAAAAAATTACAAGGATAAGAAGATCCTTATATGTGGCATTAGTTCTGATGAGTACAATAGGATCTCCGTCTATCAAATAACCAAAGAGATCTGGAATTGCATTCGGATAGCCTATGAGGGAACCACTCAAGTGAAGCAGTCTAAAATAGATATGCTAACAAATTAAAATAAGACCTTCATCATGCAAGAAGGTGAATCCATTCAAGAGATGCACACAAGGTTCACTTCAATAACTAATGAGTTGTACTGTCTTGGTGAAGTTATCTAAACCCACAAGCAGGTGAGAAAATTCTAGAGCATACTAACCAAGAGATGGGAGAGCAAAGTTAATGCAATCACTGAAGCCAAGGATCTGAATAAAATTATTATGGATGAGCTTGTTGGAAAGCTCAAAACATATGAGATTCTGAAGAATCTTGGGAAGTTAAAAAATGAGCCCAAGGTGGAAAAGAATATGATTCTGAAGGTTGCTAATAAAACCTTGAGTACTGAAGATGAAGAGACTACTTACATTGCTAAGAGAATTATCAAGGCCTTGTAGAAATCTGAAGCCATCTCAGGAAAGGAGGATCCAACAGATATATCACTGATGGAAAAACAAATAATACATATCACAAGTGTGAAAATCCTGGACACTACATTAGAGACTATCCTATGAATAGGATAAAAAATAATGAATATACCAAGCAGAATAGTAAAAAGAAAGAAGGCAAGAAACAGGTTCAAAAAAGGTATAGCAGAAAAGCTGAAGCTGATAGAGTGGCTATGCAAGTCATAGCTGCCCTGAGTGACTCTTTTTTTATATTGATAAATCTGAACAACATGCAAATGTTTTCATAATGGTGATGGAGAATGACGCACAAATGTATGTCTCTCTCTTTTCCTTGATGGCAAACTCAGATGGAGATGAAGATATTAAGGGCAAAGCTAGAGGAAGCAGACATCACTAGATCATGGATAGTGGATGTTCAAGGAATATGAATAGGAAAATTGAAAACTTCCCCTCGCTTAAGGACCATGAAGAAAGCAGTATTTTCTTTGGTGATGGCAACAAAAGATATATTGTTGAAACTGGCAAAAGTGGAAACAGTTTGAATGAGGCAATTGATGATGTCAATTTTATTGATGGACTCAAGTTTAGAATTCTAGTGTTTCTCAAATCTATGATAAAGAAAATAAAGTCAGATTTAAGTTAGAAAAATGCAGTGTCATCAGGCTCAGTGATGGTAAAAAAGTGTTAACATCTCAGAGAAATAAAAATATATATTTAGCAAACTTAAGCTCATGTGAGTCCAAAGACATGACATACTTTAATATACCAGAAGATGTTGCTGATATATGGCATCGGAGGCTTGGCCATGTTAGCTGTAAATTGTTGAACAAACTAGTCAAGAAGAATCTAGTTCAAGGCATGCCAAATGTATAGTTTGTCAATTCCAAGGTATATGATGTACGTGCAAAAGAAAAATAGACAAAGTCTTCCATCAAGCCTAAAAGAGAAGTCAGTACTTCCAGGCTCTTACAACTTCTCCACAGGGATCTATGTGAACCTGTAAAAATTTCCAGCAGTAGGGGAAATAAGTATATCTTATCCATTGTTGATGATTACTCAAGATTCACCTTGACCTTCTTTCTAAAGTCAAAGAATGAAATATTTTATGTGTTCAAGGCTTTTGCAAAGCAAGTGCAAGTGAGGTTTGATGAGAAGATTACAATAATTAGGCCAGATCATGCTATAAAATTTGAGAATGCCAAATTCAATTAGTTCTGCACTGAGTTGGGAATCAGTCATAATTTTTTATCTCCCAAAATACCTCAGCAAAATGGTGTTGTGGGGAGATAAATAGAACTTTTGTGGATATTGAAAGAACCATATTGATAGATTCTAGACTTGCTCATAACTTCTGGGAAGAGGCCATCAATACAGCATGTTATGTGACCAATAGGTTTCTTGTAAGATCTATTCTACACAAAATCCCCTATGAACTTCTAACCAAAAAGAAGCCCAGACTGAGTTACTTCAAACCTTTTTGTTGCAAGTGTTTTATCCTCAATAATGGCAAGGAGGATCTTGGAAAATTGGATCCAAGAAGTAATAAGGGAATATTTTTTGGTTACTCATCTACCATTAAAGCTTACAGGATGTACAACAAGAGGACACAGTGTGTGAAAGAGAATTTTCATGTTATATTTCATGAAGCGGGAAATATTAGCAGGGGCAACACACCTAATGATGATTATAATGAGTTGGGGAATCCCCTAAATGTTCCAAAAAGGCCACATGAGGGGAATGATGATGTTGTGTATCAAGGTCCAAAATCAGTAACAGAAGATGAAGATAAGATAGAACAACAAAATAGAGTCATTCCTTCAGATTCTAACCTTCTATCCAATGAAGAAAATGATCAGTCTCCTGAAGGTGATACTTCAATGGGAACTGGTCCTATTTCTAGTCAACCCATTCTTCTCAGATCTAAATAGAAGCATCAATTCTTTCATCCCCTTGATAATCGTGTGTCTTCTTTAAACTCTGGTATGCAAATAAAGAACAGAGCCAAGAATTTTTGTGCCTTCTCCACATTCTTGTCATAAATTAACCCTAAAAATCTAAAAAAAAAACACTAAAGGATACAGATATGATCAATTCTATGCAAGAAGAACTCTACGAGTTTGAACAAAGCAAAGTTTGGCATCTGGTCCCAAGGCCTTCAGAAAGAACTATCATAAGCACTAGGTGGGTGTACAGGAATAAAACAGATACACATGGAAATAATATTAGGAACAACGCTAAGCTAGTTGTGTAAAACTATAACCAAGAAGAGGGCATAGATTATGATGAAATATTTGTTTCTGTAGCAAGAATCAAGACAATTCGAATTCTTATTGCCTTTTTCCTCTTACATGGAGTTCAAGTTGTTCTAGATAGATGTGAAGAGTTCCTTCTTAAATGGCCTTCTCAAGGAAGAAGTATTTTTTAAATAGTCTCTGGGGTTTGAGAATGTTGATCTACCCAATTATGTGTTAAAGCTAGACAAAGCCCTTTATGGTTTGAAACAAGCTTTCCGAGATTTGTATGAAAGATTGTCCTAGTTCCTACGTTACAACGGGTTTAAAAGAGAAAAAATTGACAACACACTATTTCTGAAAACTAGAGGAAGAAATCTTCTTATTGTCCAAGTTTATATGGATAACATCATATTTGAAGCCACTAACAACTACCTTTGTGATGAATTTTCTAGAATAATGAGCAGTGAGTTTGAGATGAGCATGATGGGAGAACTAAACTTCTTTCTTGACTTGCAGATTAAGCACGGTGCATCTGAACCACTATATGCAAACAAAATTATATTCAAGAACTTTTCAAGAGGTTTCATATGGAGGATGCAAAGCCTATTGACACTTTTATAGGAACCTCCTCTAAACTGGACTTTGTATCTTTATTTCTTTATTGTATTTGCGTCTTTGTACTTTTCTCTTAGACGTTTGCCGATATTTGCTTATGATTGTTAGCAGGTATTGAAGTTCAAATTTTTTCTTTGTAATCATCTAGAGTTAGGTGATTGTTCAGGCTAAAGTTAGCTTGGTGTTTCCAGTTAGAGTTAGCTGGAGGTTGAAATAGTAGAGTTACTGCTTGTGTTTCCTTGTAATAGAGTTATTGCTTTGAGACAAAGAAAGTAGGTTAATCCTTGGAGTCTGTATTCAAGAAGTTTCTTGGATATAGTGGAGCTTAGAAATCATAGAGTCAGGTTATCGTTTTTCTTCCTTGAGGAAGGAGTTTCCACATAAAAACCTTGTGTCTGTTATTTTCTTTATTCCTACACTTCTTAGTTTATATTTCTCCTAGTTCTTGTTATGTGACTTTATCTGGAAACTGGTCCCTGAGTTGAGAAGCAACCCACTGCAACTCTTCATTTGGTATCACAGAGAGGTCTTTCATAAAAAGGCTAACACCTTGGAAGGATCTTGTCAAATGGCTGCTCCTGTAAATCTAGAAGAAGGCCAGTCGACCACTAGACCCCAAGATTTAATAGTGAACATTATGGGTAGTGGAAGAAAAGAATGCACGACCTCATTATTGCTGAAGATTCTGAGCTTTGGGATGTCATTGAGGATGTCCATTTTATTCTTACAAGAGCAGTAAATATTGGAGATGTGACTTCACAAGTTTCTAAGACTAAGAAGGAATTTGATGATGCTGATAGAAAGAAGATAGAAAAGAATTACA
The DNA here is from genome assembly GCA_030864215.1 of Capsicum pubescens. Classification (NCBI taxonomy): domain Eukaryota; kingdom Viridiplantae; phylum Streptophyta; class Magnoliopsida; order Solanales; family Solanaceae; genus Capsicum; species Capsicum pubescens. Next base: position 254,003,582 of record CM061549.1, read on the forward strand.
AAGCCAAGAAGATCCTTGTATGTGGCATTAGTCCTGATGAGTATAATAGGATCTCTGTCTGTTAAATAACCAAAGAGATCTAGGATTACCTCAAGATAGCCCATGAGGGAATTATTCAGGTGAAGCAATCCAAAGTGGATATGCTAACAGATCAAAATGAGACTTACACCATGCAGGAAGGTGAATTGATTTAAGAGATGCACACAAGGTTCACTTCAATAACTAATGAGTTGTATTGTCTTGGTGAAGTTATCCAAACCCACAAGCAGGTGAGAAAATTCTTAAGCATACTACCCAAGATATGGGAGATCAAATTTAATGCAATCACTAGAGCCAAGAATCTAAATAAAATAGCTATGGACGAGCTTGTTGGAAAGCTCAAAATATATGAGATACTGAAGAAACTTGGGAAGTTAAAAGATGAACCCAAGGTGGAAAATAATCTAGTTCTAAAGGTTGCTAATGAAACCTTGAGTATTGAGGATGAAGTGACTGTTTACATTTCTAAGAGAGTTATTAAGGCCTTGAAGAAATCTGGAGCTTTTCCCAGGAAAGAAGAATCTAGTAGATACACCACTAATGGAATAGCTAATAATACATGTCACAAGTGTGGAAATACTGGAAACTACACAAGAAACTGTCCTATGCATAGGATAAAATACAAAAATATGCCAAGCAGAACAGTGAAAAAGAAAGAGGCAAAAAATAGGTTCAAAAGGGTATAGCAAAAAAGCTGAAACTGATAGAGTGGCTATGCAAGTCATAGATGCCCTGGGTGACTCTTTTTTTATGTTGATAAATCTGAACAACATAAATATGTCTTCATAATAGTGATGGAGGATGATGCATAAGTATATGACTCTCTCTTTTGCCTTGATGCCAAACTCAGATGAAAAATATGAAAAGTCCAAAGCTAGAGGAAACAGTCATCACTGGATCATGGATAGTGGGTGTTCAAGGCATATTACTAGGTGAATTAAAAACAACCTCTCGCTTAAATCCCATGAAGAAGGCAGTGTTTCTGTTGGTGATGGCAACAAAGGATACATTTTTGAAACTTGGCAGAATTGGAAACAATTTGAATGAGGCAATTGATGATGTTTATTTTGTTGATGGATTCAAGTTTATCCTTCTGAGTGTTGGTCAAATCTTTGATAAAGGAAATAAAGTCAAATTCAAGTCAAAAAAATGGTGTCATCAGGCTCAGTGAAGGTAAAAAAGTGTTAACAGCGTGGAGAAACAAGAATATGTATTTGCTGACTTAAGATCCTATGATTCCAAAGACATGACATGCCTCAATGTACAAGAAGATGTTGATGATACATGGCATCGAAAGCTTGGCCATGTTAGCTGCAAATTCTTGAACAAATTAGTCAAGAAGGATCTGGTTCGAGGCATGCCAAATGTAAAGTTTGTCAATTCCAAGGTATGTGATGTATGTACAAAATAAAAACAAACAAAGTCTTTCTTCAAGCCAAAAGGAGAAGTCAAAACTTCCAGGCCCTTACAACTTCTCCACATGGATCTATGTGGACCTGTAAAAATTGCCAACAGAGGGGTAAAGAAGTTTATCTTAGTCATTGCTGATGATTACTCCAGATTTACCTGGACCTTCTTTCTAAAGTCAAAGAATAAAATATTTTATGTGTTTGAGGCTTTTCCAAAGCAAGTGTAAGTAAACTTTGATGAGAAGATTGCAACTATTAGGCAGGATCATGGTGCAAAGTTTGATAATGCCAAATTCAATCAGTTTTGCACTGAGTTGGGAATTAGATATAATTTTCAGCTCCGATAATACCTCAACAAAATGGTGTTGTGGAGAGGAAAGATAGAAATCTTATGGATATTGGAATGACCATGCTGATAAATTCTGGACTTGCTCATAACTTTTGGACAGAAGCCATCAATACAATATGTTATGTGACCAACAGGTGTCTTATGAGATCTATTCTACACAAAACCTCCTGTGAACTTCTAACCAAAAGAAAGTCCAAGTTGAGTTACTTCAAACCTTTTGGTTGTAAGTGTTTTGTCCTCAATAATGGCAAGGAGGATCTTGAAAAATTTGATCCAAGAAGTAATGAGGGAATATTTGTTGGTTACTTATCTACCAGCAAAGCTTACAAGATGTACAACAAGAGGACACGGTGTGTGGAAGAGAATGTTCATATTATATTTGAGGAAATTGGAAATATTAGCAGGGGTAGTTCACCTAATAATGATGATGATATGTTGGAAAATCCCCTAAATGTTCTAGAAAAGCCACATGAGGGAAATGATGATTTGTGTCTTAAGGTATAGAATCAGGAACAAACAATGAAGGCACGAGAGATCAATGGAGTGGGGTCATTTCTTCATATTCTGAACCTTCATCTAGTGAAGGAAATAATCAGTCTCCTAAAGGTGATACTTCAATAGAAAATGGTCCCAGTTCTAGTCAACCTACTCTTCTCAGATCCAAATTGAAGCATCAATCCTCCCATCCCCTTAACAATCTCGTGTCTTCTCTGAACTCTGGTATGCAAACAAGGAATAGATCTAAGAACTTTTGTGCCTTCTCTGCATTCTTGTCATAAATTGAACCCAAGAATGTAAAGAAAGAACTAAAGGATGTAGATTGGATCAATGCTATGCAAGAAGAACTCCACCAGTTTGAAAAAAGAAAGGTTTAGCATCTAGTCCTAAGGCCTTCAGACAGAACTGGCATAAGAACCAGGTAGGTGTACAAAAATAAGACAGATGCACATGGGAATACTATAGGAACAAAGCTAGGCTGGTTGTGCAAGATTATGACCAAGAAGAGGTCATAGATTATGATGAAACATTTGCTCATATAGCAAGAATGGAGACAATTTAAATTCTTGTTTCCTTTTCCTCTTACATGGAGTTCAAGTTGTTCCAGATGGATGTAAAAAGTGCGTTCTTAAATGGCTTTCTCAAGGAAGAAGTGTTTGTCATGTAGCCTCCAGGATTTGAGAATATTGATCTACCCAATCATGTTTTTAATCTTGACAAAACCCTTTATGGCTTGAAACAAGCTCCCCAGGCTTGGTATGAAAGATTGTCCAAGTTCTTACTTGACAATGGGTTCAAAAGAGGAAAAATTGACAACAGAATATTTCTAAAAATCAGAGGAAGAAATCTTCTCATTGTCCAATTTTATGTGGATGACATTATATTTGGAGCCACTAACAACTCTCTTTGTGATGAATTTGCCAGACAAATGAGCAGTGAGTTTGAGATGAGCATGATGGGAGAACTAAACTTATTTCTTGACTTGCAAATTAAGCGGGGTGTATCTGGAACCATTGTATGCCAATAAAAGTATATTCAATAACTTCTTAAGAGGTTTCATATGGAGGATGTGAAGCCTATTGACACTTCTATAGGCACCTCCTTTAAACTGGACTTTGTATCTTTGTTTCCTTATTGTATTTGAGTCTTTGTACTTTGCTCTTAAACATTTGCGTAAATTTGATTATGATCACTACAAGAAATTATAGAATTTACAATAACTTTTTGCCAACAAGCAAAATATTTTTTGTCACACCCCTTTTTCCGCTCGAAGGCCGAGGTCAAAGGGTTTTTCCAATTAAAGTGACAGTTTTGAATAGGGATTATTTTAATTACAGAGTTGCCACTTGAAATTGAGTTATGGTGTTCCAAGTCACCTTATTGAATCCCTAATCAAAAGAAATTGACTCTTTATTTTGGTCTGCGAAAACAGAAGATCGGGTAAGAAACTCTGTTGACCGAGGGGAAGGTGTGAGGCACCCCTCGAGTCCCGTGGTTCTAGCACGGTCGCTTTTATTGACTTACCTTAACTAAAACTATTTTGATAAATTATGCTTGGGCCTAGGTTTGCTCATTTTTAATATACCGAAAAACTTGTCTATTATCTTATATTAAATAAATCGGTGATTAATTGTAGAAAATGTTTGTCAAGATGCACTGTTGCATCCTTAATTAATTTAAATGTCTCAAAAATATACGTACGCCACATTCTTAATTGAGACGGACATTTTAAAACACATCTAAAATTTGCCTAGTGTTAAAGACAATTGTTTCGTCTCTTGAAAATTCGAGATCATTTTTTTTTCTTTTTTACTCTTTATTTTATAACGAGTTTTGAATTATTCCACAACTCACCTTATTCCCTCACGAATGGATTTTCGTCTCTTTTCTTTTTTATTAACGAAAGATCTTAAATAATTTTGTAACTTGTCTTATCCTATACTATACTTCTAGTTAATTAATACGAAATCACTTGGGCCTTAAATTTATGTTTTAAGCCCTAAACCTTTCTAGCAAACGTCAATTTCTTAGAGCTATCTTATATTTATCGAGAACAATACATTCAATCCAAACTAATAAAAAGGAAAGAAGACATGACAAGTTTACAAAAAGCAACATACATAGAAATAAAAGAAAAGAAAGAAAAAAAAATATTAGAATTATTTTAGTATATGAAAAATGTTACTGGAATTCCACACGGATACTACTACTTATACTATTTATATACTTATTTTCGTGCAACCTATTTTGCTATGCATGTATTATTATTTTCATGCAATTCCTTTTACTATGTATATATTATTATTTTCATGCAATTCATTCATCTATCTATTCACTGCTACTTAATAGGTTCTAAAAAAAAAATATACACACTATGAAAAAAAAATAAAAAATAAAAATAAAAAAAATCCACCTTGGCAAAACATGTGTACACATATATACTACGAAATGAGAAACTTTAATTAACAAACATTTGGATGCATGACAGTAAAATGACGAGAAAAATAAAATAAAATATTAAATTATGCTTTTAAGAATTATTTTGGATCAACTAAAAATATCATTAAATTTTTAAATAGCATTAAAGTAAAACCATCGTAATATCTAAGCATACAACATATTTATCAACTAAATTAAAATGATTTCGGATATATATATATATATATATGAATATGATAGAATGAACTTTATTTCGGCATGAAATTATTTAAACAAGTCCATTCAAACTTCGATTCACAATAAAACTTATAAAATTATAATATAGGATTGACTAAGAACCTGTACAATGAACTTAGTTGAAAGAGAAGCATGAACAACGTCATCGGAAACTCGACAGGAACCGAACTTTATCTCTAAAATCAAAGAATTCTCTTTTTGTTTCTTTTGTTTCTCTACTCCTTTTTGTTTCTTCTCTTGTTCTTTTTTTTTTTTTCGTGTCTTTTTCTTTTTCTTGGTTTTTTGTCCACAAAATGTTATCCTTTTTTTTTCCTCTTTCAGTGTTTTCTGCCTTCCCAAGTATATTTTTGTTTTCTATTCTTTTGGTTGACTAAAGAAAGAAGAAAATGTTCCCTTTTTTTGTGTTTTTGGCCGTGTGTTTCCCCAAGTATAGTAATAGTATTGTGTGTAATATATAGGGTGTAGGGGGTTAAGAAGTTGAGGGAGTTGGAGGAAAATTAGGGGGTGGTTGGAATAGGTTAGGATAGGTTAGGATAGGATAAGATTTAAAATTTAAATTTAATTTTTTTTTAAAGAAGATAATAATAATAAATAAAAATAATAAATAAAATAATAATAATAATAATAATAATAATAGTAAAAATAATAATATAATAATATAATAATAACTAATTAATTTTTATATTTAAGAAAATATAATAAAAGTTTAAAAATAGTCAAAAATAAATATAATTAAGATAGTACAAAAACTACTAACTTATTTATTTAAAAAGAAACATATTTTTTTAAAAAAAAAATTATATTATTTTTTTGAAATTGGAATAAAATAAAATAATATCCTAAAATTAAATTCATTTAGTTATTTATTCTTTAAACTAAAATTTATTAAAAATAAAATAATAATTAAAATAATATCGAATCAAATATAAATATTTAATATCGAAAAATATATATATTACACTCGGGGAGGGTCAAAAATCACGTGTCTACATTTTGCCCCTCTTTGTTTGAAATCTCGAAGAGTTTTCATACAAAGAAGTAGACAAAGATATGATTTTTGATCCTCCGATTATTCAAAAAGAATATAAAAAGAAAAAAAAATGTGACCGAGTCCTGGTTTTGAACCGCCTACATATCCCGGGTTATAAAGGAATCAGGTCACGTGTAGTTCAAAGGTAAAATAGCAAGAGGACGAATTAAAGATCGAGTGAGGATCCGTCGAGTTTCCGATTTCCGACTTTCTGCTTTTACATTCACATGAATAATAAAAATAAAATTGAAGATACAAGTGAAAGATCCTATCTATTCAGCTATTCTGGAATCTTGACTTGAATCTTCACGACTTCTCCAATGGTGAGATAGTCGTTATTCTGAGTTGAACTTGAAACACAAAATATTCCTCCTCATTAGCTTTTGGCATTAGAGGGGAACTTGATAATTGGTTTATCTTCAGATTTTCTTCTGGCTTAGACTTGAAAATCTTCACCCTATTTTTCAGGCAGACTCCTAAACTTGCAACTGATAATGTTCACCCTATTCTTCGGGCGGGTTCTTGATCTTCTATTTTTTCACCCTGTTCTTCAGGCGGGCTCCTGGACTTTCATTTTCTTCACCCTGTTCTTCAGGCGGGTTCCTGGACTTTCTCTTTTTGATTTTTCAAATATGTTCCTGAACTCAAAATAAAAGGTGACATAGGAAAATAACATCTCATTCTTCAGGAGGTCCTGTCCCATTTTCCAGGAGGGTCCTGAGCATAAAATAGATTCCCATTCTTCAGGAGGGTCCTGAGCAATAAGTAAATTCCCATTCTTCCGAAGGGTCCTGAGCATAAAATAAATTCCCATTCTTCAGGAGGGTCCTGTCCCATTCTTCAGGAGGGTCCTGAGCAAAAAATAAATTCCCATTCTTCAGGAGGGTCCTGTCCCATTCTTCAAGAGGGTCCTGAGCAAAAATAAATTCCCATTCTTCAGGAGGGTCCTGTCCCATTCTTCAAGAGGGTCCTGAGCAAAAATAAATTCCCATTCTTCAGGAGGGTCCTGTCCCATTCTTCAGGAGGGTCCTGAGCAAAAATAAATTTCCATTCTTCAGGAGGGTCCTGTCCCATTCTTCAGGAGGGTCCTGAGCAAAAATAAATTCCCATTCTTCAGGAGGGTCCTGTCCCATTCTTCAGGAGGGGCCTGAGCAAAAATAAATTCCCATTCTTCAGGAGGGTCCTGTCCCATTCTTCAGGAAGGTCCTGAGAAAAAATAAATTCCCATTCTTCAGGAGGGTCCTGTCCCATTCTTCAAGAGGGTCCTCAGCAAAAATAAATTCCCATTCTTCAGGAGGGTCCTGTCCCATTCTTCAGGAGGGTCCTGTCCCATTCTTCAAGAGGGTCCTCAGCAAAAATAAATTCCCATTCTTCAGGAGGGTCCTGTCCCATTCTTCAGGAGGGTCCTGAGCAAAAATAAATTTCCATTCTTCAGGAGGGTCCTGAGCAAAAATAAATTCCCATTCTTCAGGAGGGTCCTGTCCCATTCTTCAGGAGGGTCCTGAGCAAAAATAAATTCCCATTCTTCAGGAGGGTCCTGAGCAAAAAATAAATTCCCATTCTTAAGAAGGATCCTGTCCCATTCTTCAGGAGGGTCCTGAGCAAAAATAAATTTCCATTCTTCAGGAGGGTCCTGTCCCATTCTTCAGGAGGGTCCTGAGAAAAAATAAATTCCCATTCTTCAGGAGGGTCCTGTCCCATTCTTCAGGAGGGTCCTGAGCAAAAATAAATTCCCATTCTTCAGGAGGGTCCTGTCCCATTCTTCAGGAGGGTCCTGTCCCATTCTTCAGAAGGGTCCTGTCCCATTCTTCAGGAGGGTCCTGACCACAAAATAAATTCTCATTAAATACGAACAAAATTTTTGCCCCAGTTAGCACTAGAAAATTTTGTGAGTGTCATCAGATCACAACTTTTAAAAAGTACAGTAAAAAAAAAAGGAAAATCAAGGCCCTTTTAAAGAAATGCATTTTTTCAAAGTAAAACTGATGACCAAAATTAGGAAATGTGTCTCCTAAGAGTAAATTGAAGGACTCGACTAGAAAGTGCGTCTTCTAAGAGTGAATGTTCAAGTTAAGAAATGCTTCACCTAACAAATGAAAACTTACTTATTTAGACTAAGAAATGCGTCTCCTGAGAGTTGAATGAAATGACTCGGCTAGAAAGTGTGTCTTCTAGGAGTGATGGTTCAAGTTAGGAAGTGCTTCACCTAACAAATGAAAACTGACTTATTCAGACTAGGAAGTGCGTCTCCTATGGGTCAAATGAAATGAATCGACTAGAAAGTGCGTCTTCTAGGAGTGAATGTTCAAGTTAGGAAGTTCTTCACCTGACAAATGAAAAACTGACTTATTCAGACTAGGAAGTGTGTCTTCTAGTTATTAATTGAAATGACTCGACTAGAAAGTGTGCCTTCTAGGAGTGGTTGTTTCAAATTAGGAAGTGCATTACCTAACACATGAAAAATGACTTACCCAAACAAGGAAATGTGTCTCCTAGGGGTAAATGATGATGATTTTTACCATGATTGTGATTACAAAAAATGTGTAGCAATATTACCTCTTGTATTTGCGAAAATCAGGAATTGGATCTTTCTGATATTTAGGCTTTGAAGCCTTTGATTTGAAACCAACATGTTTTTGTTTCATAGAAAGAAAACTTTCTAATTTAAAATACGGTGGTTGATTTGTGGCATTTGGCCATTGAGGCGATCTCTTGCACTTGTCATGCTCAGCTCTATTTCAAATCTTTGATAAGTATCATTGACTTGTTGTATTCTTGACCTCCAATTCTGACTATTGAAACTCTTTGACTAAAATCATATTTCTCTTGCATGATGCCTCTAGGTTCAACTTCAAATACACTCCTTATACTTCTATGAATCTAAAAACTGTCGGGTGACAAGAATTCTTGAATATCTCACTTTATTTTGAAGCATTTCAACTTGGTGCATCAGCTCTTTGTCATGCTTTGTGCAATTGAGGGAGTTGGTAGCAAGTTTTGAAGTTCTTTCTCACTTGTCTTAACATAAATTTGACTCAAAATACATAAAAGATGACAATATTGATTTTCCATTCGATGACAAAGACATGAAATCAAAAAAGAAAAATAATAATAATAAAAAGAAAAGAAAAAGAAAATAGACATTTTTTTTTCAAAACGTCAAAAATAAAAAATTATCTGGGTGCGACAGTTGATTTCAGTGATTATGACATGCATTTTGAATTACATAACCTTGTCTACCCAAACTAATCACTATCAACTTTTTCCCATTCATTGAATTTGAAATGGAGCTATTCTTGAACATGTTCCCTCTGGATTACAATCCTCCTTCGACTAGTGACACCTCGATGGGTTTTCGCCAACAAGCCGCTCCCATTTTCTTTTCTTTTTCAACTCATCGTCGTCTTATGGTGACCATGAAGACTTTTTCCAATAAGACTCTCATTTTTTATTAATCTCACAACTCACGGTCGCCTTATGATGCCCAAAAGGGTTTTCACCAATAAGACTCTCTCATTTTTTTTTCTTTTTTTCTTTTTAAATAACACTCAAAATATGAAATATCATTCACCCATAACATGTTTAGCCTTGAAATTCTCAAAGATTGATCTGAAGGTCTTCCTTTGGTTGTAATTTGGCTTTTGGAATGGGATAGAAAGAAAGGTCGGCATGGGGCTCAAAATTTACACAACATTGGGTAAAAGATACAATTTTTGGAATCGACACGTTTAAGAAAATAAAATTTTGCCCCAGTTTTATTTCATTCTGGGTAACTTGAATTTTCCTTTGGTTAGACCGAACCCCAGAGTAGGGCTGCCTACGTATCTTGTCATAGCAAGAATCAGGTCAAACGTAGTTCAAACATTTCTTTTGCTTCAATATGGATTTTTGATTATTTTTTCTCATTTTTTTTTCAACTCTTTTTTTTTACTCCATTTTTCTTGATACTTTTTTTTTTTTTTACTTTTTCAAATTCTATTTTGATTCCAAAAGAGGGGTACGAAAGAAAATAACACTAAAGCTCAAAAGGGGGTAACAACGGATGACACAACATTTGGGTAGTAGAATGAAATGCCTTCTTCATATCAATCCTTAAAAACACAAATACATAACATGTAATTTGGGAGTAGAACATGAAGATCATACGCATCTTTTTCAACATTAATCATGACTAAGCTCATGCACTTGCGTCACTTCTTTTAAGCTTGTGAAATATACATGTCCACTTATATTGTACTTTTCTCTCGATGGATGACTCATGCCCTTTTGAAACTAACCCCCTTTTGCTTTTCCTGTTAGTGGATATTATAAATTCTCTGATCGACCCCATTCAAAATTCTCAAATTGAATCTTCTAATCGATGATCAAGTTATTTTCTGATTTACAAAGTGATTGCCTCAATACATTCAAGTGAGGCTGTAACTATGTCCCCAAATACCGAAACACTTACTTATTTTCTTATATATTTTCAACCCTGTCTTCTTGGTCAAATGTTTCACGATTAGATTAGATTTAAAGATCAGTCAGTGAATTCAACATGCATATCACATCACTAGAATCACCATAGAAAGAGCTCTCTAAAGAAAAGAAAGACAACAAGACAATATATAATAAATAATAAAAAATAAAATAAAAATAAAAGGACATACATTTTTTGACAGAAAGATAGAAGAATTTGAATGAAAATAATAATAAAACAAGACAAGATAGATCTCGAACTCCAACCCTAAAATAATTTGGGTAGTTGAAAGAAAAACAAAACAGACTACCAAAACTCCTTCCTCATGAGAGGCGGAGTGACTTTCAAATTACCGAACATAATATTTTAGTCACTGATTTGCACGTCGGCCTTAGTGGAGTCTCCACAATCATTGCTACATCATTCTTTTTTTTTCGCCCCAACCATTCTGAATTTATCACCATCAAACTCTCATCAACAGTTTTTTTTTCCTCTACTCAATTACAACAATTTTTCAGATGAGTCAAAAGATCACCATGACCTTCGTACATGTCCAACTTTGGTGTTTTGAACTCTAGAGGCAAGTGAACATTGTGAAACATATATATATCCTTGTAAGAAACTCTCTTTCTCTCTCCCAATATTTGCATGTTTCTTATATTTTGCTCCAAATTTCTCACTTTCCAAGCCATTTCTTCTTATTCTTCACTTTTAACAGCCTACACCAACTCATCTCAGGCCCTATACCATTTTTGTGGGTCATTTTGCCTATTCTTTGGACCTGGTCTTGTATGGGTGAGATGCCAATTTAGCCACAAACCAACCACCAAATATTATTTTAATTTTGGAGAAATCTAATGTGTCAAAGTTCAATTTTTTTTTTAAGACCACCGAATCCATGAAGGACTGCCTACGTATCTCATTAAGATGAGAATCAGGTGTGTGTAGTTCGTGAAATATATGTCGTACAAAATTCAGCCTCAAGACCCCTAAAGGTTCAGGGCTATATATATATATATATTGTAAAAACTTAGCCTCATGATCCCTAAAGATTCCAGGCTATTAAAATATATGTTTATTTTATTATTGTTATTTTTTTTTTTTGTAAAACCTTAGCCTCATGATCCCTAAAGATTCCGGGCTATTGAAATATATATATATATATTTTTTTTGTAAAACCTTAGCCTCATGATCCCTAAAGATTCAGGGCTATTAAGATATATATAAAAATTTGACTTGAGAATTAGAAAAATAATTATGAAAGTAATCATATTTTCAAAATATTTTCCAATAAATCTATGAATAATTTTTTAAAAGATAGGGTCGTATCCTGGGAAGGACTTCCTACGTATCTCACTAAGAGTGAGAATCAGACCCCCGTAGTTCATAAAGATTGTAAAAACTATGTTGCTGTATATTTAAAAAAAATTCTTTATTTTAAAAATAAAATTTTTCTTTCAAAAATGATTAACTAAATTTGAGAATAAATTAATCTCTCGTATTTTAAAATTGCCTAAAGCCGGTTAACAAAGAAGTAGTCTTCCAAGAAAATGTCAAAGAGCACGTAGGATGCACATGTTGGTCTTTATAAATTAGGTCACCTGTTCTTGACAGACCCGGCCCCTGTGCCGAGTCCCGCTAAGTCAAATGCATATAATGCAAATAAAGCGGTACCTAATAGGGATAATCAGATTCTGAGTTTTCAGTTTTTCTAAGTTTAAACCTAATAGGGATAGGTGTCTAGAATGGCTTACCCGAGCGGACACTCGAGCCGGGGAGGGACAACTTGGTCGGTAGCAGGGCAACACCGCCTTCGTTGTCGATCCGAACCCCGCCTAACATGTGTGACTATATCCTTCACCAGGTGCCTTGACACTCCGGCTATCTCAAAAAGAAGGTGGGATGCATATGTTGCATTCCCTCTATCCTATTTCAGAGACTCAGAGGGGGTACATGAGAGAAAACAATAGATAATACAGTTCAAATAATATCAAAGCAGTAAATGAGCAACAAGTAGCACATAAGGTCAATAAACACATTATAAAATAATTAAAGCAAGTAAAGTCAATATCAAAGCTCGAATTCTTATTTATTCCCCAGCAGAGTCGCCAGAGATGTCACACCCCTTTTTCCGCTCGAAGGCCGAGGTCAAAGGGTTTTTCCAATTAAAGTGACAGTTTTGAATAGGGATTATTTTAATTACAGAGTCGCCACTTGGAATTGAGTTATGGTGTTCCAAGTCACCTTATTGAATCCCTAATCAAAAGAAATTGACTCTTTATTTTGGTCTGCGAAAACAGAAGATCGGGTAAGAAACTCTGTTGACCGAGGGAAAGGTATGAGGCACCCCTCGAGTCCCGTGGTTCTAGGACGGTCGCTTTTATTGACTTACCTTAACTAAAACTATTTTGATAAATTATGCTTGGGCCTAGGTTTGCTCATTTTTAATATACCGAAAAACTTGTCTATTATCTTATATTAAATAAATCGGTGAAAGTTAATTGTAGAAAATGTTTGTCAAGATGCACTGTTGCATCCTTAATTAATTTAAATGTCTCAAAAATATACGTACGTCACATTCTTAATTGAGACGGACATTTTAAAACACATCTAAAATTTGCCTAGTGTTAAAGACAATTGTTTCGTCTCTTGAAAATTCGAGATCATTTTTTTTTTTTTACTCTTTATTTTATAACGAGTTTTGAATTATTCCACAACTCACCTTATTCCCTCACGAATGGATTTTCGTCTCTTTTCTTTTTTATTAACGAAAGATCTTAAATAATTTTGTAACTTGTCTTATCCTATACTATACTTCTAGTTAATTAATACGAAATCACTTGGGCCTTAAATTTATGTTTTAAGCCCTAAACCTTTCTAGCAAACGTCAATTTCTTAGATCTATCTTATATTTATCGAGAACAATACATTCAATCCAAACTAATAAAAAGGAAAGAAGACATGACAAGTTTACAAAAAGCAACATACATAGAAATAAAAGAAAAGAAAGAAAAAAAAATATTCGAATTATTTTAGTATATGAAAAATGTTACTGGAATTCCACACGGATACTACTACTTATACTATTTATATACTTATTTTCGTGCAACCTATTTTGCTATGCATGTATTATTATTTTCATGCAATTCCTTTTACTATGTATATATTATTATTTTCATGCAATTCATTCTTCTATCTATTCACTGCTACTTAATAGGTTCTAAAAAAAAAATATACACACTATGAAAAAGAAAAAAAAAAAAAAAATCCACCTTGGCAAAACATGTGTACACATATATACTACGAAATGAGAAACTTTAATTAACAAACATTTGGATGCATGACAGTAAAATGACGAGAAAAATAAAATAAAATATTAAATTATGCTTTTAAGAGTTATTTTGGATCAACTAAAAATATCATTAAATTTTTAAATAGCATTAAAGTAAAACCATCGTAATATCTAAGCATACAACATATTTATCAACTAAATTAAAATGATTTCGGATATATATATATATATATATATATATATATATGAATATGATAGAATGAACTTTATTTCGGCATGAAATTATTTAAACAAGTCCATTCAAACTTCGATTCACAATAAAACTTATAAAATTATAATATAGGATTGACTAAGAACCTGTACAATGAACTTAGTTGAAAGAGAAGCATGAACAACGTCATCGGAAACTCGACAGGAACCGAACTTTATCTCTAAAATCAAAGAATTCTCTTTTTGTTTCTTTTGTTTCTCTACTCCTTTTTGTTTCTTCTCTTGTTCTTTTTTTTTTTCGTGTCTTTTTCTTTTTCTTGGTTTTTTGTCCACAAAATGTTATCCTTTTTTTTTCCTCTTTCAGTGTTTTCTGCCTTCCCAAGTATATTTTTGTTTTCTATTCTTTTGGTTGACTAAAGAAAGAAGAAAATGTTCCCTTTTTTTGTGTTTTTGGCCGTGTGTTTCCCCAAGTATAGTAATAGTATTGTGTGTAATATATAGGGTGTAGGGGGTTAAGAAGTTGAGGGAGTTGGAGGAAAATTAGGGGGTGGTTGGAATAGGTTAGGATAGGTTAGGATAGGATAAGATTTAAAATTTAATTATTTTTTTTTAAAGAAGATAATAATAATAAATAAAAATAATAAATAAAATAATAATAATAATAATAGTAAAAATAATAATATAATAATATAATAATAACTAATTAATTTTTATATTTAAGAAAATATAATAAAAGTTTAAAAATAGTCAAAAATAAATATAATTAAGATAGTACAAAAACTACTAACTTATTTATTTAAAAAGAAACATATTTTTTTTAAAAAAAAATTATATTATTTTTTTGAAATAGGAATAAAATAAAATAATATCCTAAAATTAAATTCATTTAGTTATTTATTCTTTAAACTAAAATTTATTAAAAATAAAATAATAATTAAAATAATATCGAATTAAATATAAATATTTAATATCAAAAAATATATATATTACACTCGGGGAGGGTCAAAAATCATGTGTCTACATTTTTGCCAAATTTAATAATTGGCAGCAACTTAATTTAACTGTTGTCATAGAATGAAACTTTTAACAACTAACTTTTTGTTGTTGCCAAATCTTTTAATCTTGTTGCCAAATATCATAGATTAATAAAATAATTTAAAATATAAATATGCTTGCAATAATATATTTTTATTATTGCTAAAATTATTTTTGATTGTTGCTAAAATATTTAAATTTCTCATAATTTTGTTTATTTTTGACTAATAAAAATAAAATAACTAGCCTCTCTCAAATTTTAGCAAAAGTAGAAGCGGGAAAAATTTCTCTTATTTTTTTCCTTTTTACTCAATTTCCCTTCTTTACCTTCATTTAGTTTAGGTTTTCTCTTTTATTTCTCTTTCAAAATTCCATCAGCGTGCCAGTTAGAGCTTTGAATGACTTGGCTTCCACAAAAGAAATTAAGGCTTCAATTGGTAAGTTTCTTCGTTCTAATTTCAATTGCTTCTGAAAAATCACTTTTAGTTAATTTCTTATACCATCCATTCAAATTTGTAGGAACAAGTAGGACCCATATGGACAAATAATTCTTTCACGTCTTTCAATTTTGTATTTATTTTTCATTTGTTGTCGTCAATATTCACTCTCTTGGCAATAATCCGAGAAAGAAGCGCTATAGGTTTCCTTGAAGGAGTGACAGATAAACTTCATCATACTAAAGAGACCCGTATAGAGGAGCCGATTCATTATATTAAGATGTAGATTTCCCTATTTAAGCTTGAGAAAGGAGATCCAAAAGAGGGCCAAAAACTTTTAAATGAAGGGAAGACTACACTTGATAGTATGACTGACATTGATCCTCTGTTTATGCAAGCTATTATTGGGTTTTGTCTCAGTACCATAAAGCTCGCCAAGAGTTTACCGAGTTTTACAAAAGTGCTCTCCTTTATCCCGCGTACACTTCAGTGAAATCTCTTTCTGAATCATTTAAGCTGGTATTTTTCATTTCTTATTTCGTCTTTTTTTTTCTAAGGACTAATCTAAGAGTTTTTTCATCCTAACTAGTTGAATTTATGACCCATGTACATCAATCTGCCTTTCTACAATTCACGTGTTTTTATTACTTAACTAGTTGCTTATCAATTGTTAATATGTTGGCTTATTTTACTAAACTATGGCTACACATTGGGTTAATCAAGAAAATGATGAGACTGAGGAATGTTGGTAATGGATCTCTAAGGCTGTTGAGTGTATCTGTAGAGGCCCCAACTATTTTAGGCATTTAAGAGTGCCTGTTGCTTAACTTTTTTTTTGTCATAAAATGAGTTCAAGTGGTACTTTATAGTGTTATGATGCCTACAGTCTATGCTACTTGATATTCAAGTGTATATGATGGAATCTCTGTCAAATCATAGTCACCATCCTCATCTTTTAATCAGCTCACTAGTGAGGGAAATAAAGCAATTTTAAAATGAATATGTGCTTCTGTATGCTACTCCTATCAACCCCCACAGTGCAGTATTCCTTGGTTAAAAGTTAAAACAAGTTTGTTTGTATTTGTGGGTATTAGAGACTGGAGATGGACAAAATGACTTTGTAGCTATTTCTAATGAAACAAGGAGGGCAAGAGATATACGTTGGTCCATTGAGTACTAAAATCAAAACGGCTTTACAACTATTTCTAATGAAATGGGGAGGACAAGAGATATACGTTGGTCCATTAGGTCACCATTCTTGCGATTTGATCAAATACTTTGAGGTAAGTTGTACTGCATAAAGAAAATGACCTTTTCCATTTCTAATATTATATGATCAAATATTATGTTCATTTTGCCTTAAATGCAGTTGATGTCTGGCGTAGTTAAGATAAAGGAGGGTTACAATCCAGCTACTTGGATGTTGGAAGTCACAGCCCCGACTTAAGAAATGACCTTAGGGGTTGATTTCACCAATTTATACAAGAATTCTGACCTGTACATGAGGAAAAAAGCCTTGATTAGTGAATTAAGGGTCCGTCGCCCTAGTTCAAAGGACATGTATTTCTACACGCAATACTCACAGTCATTTGGATACAATGTATGGCTTGCCTGTGGAAACAACACTGGTCGTACTGGCGTAATCCTGCTTACACTACAGTCAGATTCATATTCACAATGTTCATAGCACTAGTCTTCAGGACAATGTTCTGGTATCTCGGTACCAAAGTGTAAGTACAAAAACATAAAAGTTACAATGTTTGGACTTTAGGTAGTCATCAATCATTTGATATAGTATTCAATACACCGGGTTGTTTTCCTCTCGACTATGAAGCTTATCCTCATTGTCTCATTAGCCGACCTTTCATACTTAAAATGATTTTTGTTTGTTATTGGAGCAAGAGCCAAGATCTTTTCAACGTTATGGGATCAATGTATGCTGTTGTTCTCTTCCTTGGCGTACAAAATGCATCATCAGTGCAACTAGTTGTAGACGTTGAGCGTACAGTGTTTTAAAGAGAAAGAGCTGCCAGAATGTACTCCGCCATACCCTATGCCTTTGGATAGGTGAATAGACAAGTTTGATTTCTGGTCGCGATAGTTAATATATGAAAACTTTCATATATTATATTGCAGGTCTTCATTGAAATCCCTTACGTATTTGTAAAAGCAGTAAGTTATGGTATCATCATCTATGCTATGATTGGATTCAAATGAGCACTCTGAATTATGTACAACTAGTTTCCTAGAATGTTCAAAAATAGGTTAGTGATTTTTTTAGTTCTTTGTTTCTGAGCTACGTATAATGTATTATTGATATTCTTCAAGATCATCAGATATTTCCACGTCTTAACCTTTGTTATCTTTCATTCTTTATCCAAATAAGTTCTTTAATGTGTATATGTTTTAACTCTTTCCTATTTTGTTAACTTACTATAGTAACTCTTGATTACTTATGAGTGCTGAACTATCTGCAATTTAACTGTGCATTTGTCTTCTCATGGGAACTCTGAATCATGCTTTTTTGCTTATTACTATATATCTCTACACCTTTATTTTGCACAGGTACTTATCTGTTAATTGTCACTAACTGCAGATCAAGCGTGAGATTTAGATACTGCAGGTCAATGAACTTTAGAAGAAATTAACGTGAACAAAGTCTATCAAGTCTGAATACAGTTTCCAATTCATCGTGAATATGAGGAATTTGCAGATCATAGGAAATTTAAATGCTTGTTTTGTCATAAGTATTTTATAATATTTATCAACTAGACAGTTGGTTTTGAAAATTGTGTATCGAATATTGTTTTTTCATCTGAAGTGGCTTGAAAGTCAGAATGACGTCTCACATAGAAGTGATTTTTATTTTTGCTCCCATGGAGTAGAGGAAGCTGTATTGATGGAGCTCCTGAATTTTATGTATAGCAATACATTGACTACAAATACATCCCCTGCATTGTTGGACGTGCTCATGGCTGCTGACAAGTTTGAGGTTGCTTCTTGTATGAGGTATTGCAGTAGGCTACTACGTAATTTGCCTATGACTCCAGAGTCAGCGTTGCTGTATTTGGAGTTTCCTTCTAGTGTCCTGATGGCTGATGCAGTTCAGCCATTGACAGATGCAGCAAAATAATTTCTAGCTGCAAGATACAAAGATATTACCAAGTTAGTTCCATTTATGCCTACCCTTTTTCAGTTTTTCTTGTGTTATTTAGTTTGTTATCCAAATAGTTGTAGCCTGTAGCACAACATGATAATTAAGTCCATAAATCCATTGTCTAGTATGCCTATTTTTTCTGTCTTTTGAGGAATATTTCTGCTACCGAATTTTATTTTGGCTAATTTTAGCGGATGGTTCGAAGTCCTGTTTCAATATTAAGTTTCCGATAGGCCAAGATGGAACCTTTTCTATAACATTTGAGTAACTATTGGGAACTTTGTGAATATTATAAACATAAAAGTTGTAACATTAGATTCTGACGTAGCAATTATATAGAAGAAATATGACAAAGACCCACACTATAGATTTATACCTATGCATAAAATATTCATGTAAGTTTCACCATCATGTAAGTTGTCAATAAACTTAATTACATAATGATTTTAATGCATAACCTCAGGTGAAAGTAATACAAATTAATTTCAATTTGATTAGTCATATGTCATGAACTTTATAACATGTTGCTTTTTATCTTGTATGAAGGATTGATATGGATTACATTACTAAAAGTTCTTCTATTGAAGCATCTGGTACTTGTTATTCAGCTCATTCATCTCGACAGGTTCCAAGAGGAGGTCATGAAGTTGCCTCTTGCTGGTATTGAGGCAATTTTATCCAGTAATGATCTCCAGGTGGCATCAGAAGATGCAGTAAATGACTTTGTCTTGAAGTAGACAAGGGCTCATTATCCCCTAATAGATGAATGGCGAGAAATTCTTAGTTCAAGACTTGGTCGTTGCATTCGTTTTTCTTTCATGAGCTGTCGAAAGCTTCGGAAGGTTCTCACATGTAATGACTTTGAATATAAGTTTGCATCCAAGCTTGTGGTTGAGGCCCTCTTTTATAAAGCTGAGGTCCCACACCGCCAACAAACTCAAGATGCAGAAGAATCAGCTTCGATGAGTCATCATTTTGTGGATCGTGCTTACAAGTATAGGCCTGTTAAAGTGGTTGAGTTTTAGCTTCCACGACAATAATGTATAGTCTACTTAGATCTTAAGCGGGATGAATGTGATAATTTGTTTCCATCTGGGAGAGTATATTCTCGATCTTTTCATTTGGGTGGACAATGGTTTTTTCTGTCCAAATATTGCAACATGGATCAGCAAATCTCGGTCCATTATTTTGGTCTCTTTCTTGAAATGCAGAAAAATGGTTTAGTTTCATTTGTAGTTGATTATGAATTTTCTATGAGGACAAAACCAACAGAGGAGTGCATCAGCAAATACAAGGGAAACTACATTTTTACTGGGGATTAGGCAGTTGGCTATCGCAATCTATTCGCCTTAGTAACTCTTGATTACTTATGAGTGCTGCACTATCTTGAATTTAACTGTGTATTTGTCTTCTAATGGGCAATCTGAATGTAGTTGAGAGTCTATCGAAAAAACTTCTCTACCTTGTAGGAATAAGGTCTTTATACACATCATCCTCCTATACCCCACTTGAGAGATTACATTGGGTATGTTGTTGGTATTTCAGTAATCATAGATAGGACTTAATGAAGTATTAAAAAAGTGATTGTATACCTACAAAGTCTTTCCTAATAACTCGGAAGGCTTATGATGATAGTTTGAGGCTTATGATGATAGTTTTCTATAGCCTTTATTTTATATGTTGTTGCATATTTACTATGTACGTGTGTACTTTTTGATTTTCTTTTATCAAAATATAATTAATTTTTTTTGTAGGATGAGAACGCAAATCAAGTAGCAATTCAAGTGCCGCTGGGAGAAGAACAATTTTTTTTGAATTATTAGTAGGATTAGAATATTATGACCTTGTATATATTTGTTACAAGTAAAGAGATATGTAGAAGTAATTAGTTTTTTGGAAGTAGAAAATATCTGGTGCATCAATCATATGTATTGACCTTTGTAAATTTATAAAAATTTTAATTTCAATATTTGTGTTAAATTATTAAAAGAAATGTGTATTCTGTATGTAGCAGCTACTCAAAAATTATTGCTAAAGGTGTACAAATAATATGATTTATTGCAATACAAATTGTTGTTTCTAAAAAGCGTTCTAACAGACTACTAACTTAGTTTTTGCAACAACTAATATTGTTGGCAAAAAAGTTAATTTGTAGCAACATTAAATTTTGTTGTGAAAACTTTTATAAGCCACAACTCTATGAATGTAAGGCAACAATATTTTTGGTTGCGTTAAGTCATTTTTGGCAACAATATATTTTGTTGTTGCAAAAACTTTTCGCATCAGCGTTTATTGCAACGACATGCAACAACTTTTTTATTGTTGCCAAAAGTACTTTTGGCAACAATATTCGATATATGGCAACAAAAAATTTTGTTGGGAAATGCCTTCTTTCTTGTAGTGGATTGTTAGTAGGTGTTGAGGTTCAAAACATTTCTTTGTAATCATCTAGAGTTAGGTGACTGTTCAAGCTAGAGTTAGCTTGGTGTGTTCAATTAGAGTTAGCTGGAGCTTGAATCAGTAGAGTTACTGCTTGTGTTTCCTTGTAATAAAGTTATTGCTAGGAGAGAAAGGATTAGGAGGTTAATCCTTGGAGTCTATATTCAAGAAGTTGCTTGGATATAGTGGAGCTTAGAAATCCTGAAGGCAAGTTGTGTTTTTTCTCCCTCGAGCAAGGAGTTTTCACGTAAAAATCTTGTGTCTGCTATTTACTTTATTCTTGCACTTCTTAGTTTATATTTCTCCTAGTTCTTGTTGTGTGAGTTCATCTGAAAACTGGTCCCTGAGTTGGAGAGTAACCACTGCAACTCTTCAGTATGAATATCA
Source organism: Capsicum pubescens (assembly GCA_030864215.1). Taxonomy (NCBI): domain Eukaryota; kingdom Viridiplantae; phylum Streptophyta; class Magnoliopsida; order Solanales; family Solanaceae; genus Capsicum; species Capsicum pubescens. Next base: position 254,024,999 of record CM061549.1, read on the forward strand.
AAAAATAAATATTAGTAACATTTTCCTCGTGAAGTTATGAAATAACTGATGTTCATTATTTTAATATAAAATTTTTCTTTCAATTAGATATTCGTATTTAAAATTTATTGTGTGTGCATGACATTAATGATGATTATCATAAATATTTTGATATTTTATTTTGTGCATAACATTTGCAGTCTAAAATTAGCTTAAGATGTCTGTGTAGCTATAAATCATTTCATTAAGGGTAAAATAAATATTTTAAAGTTAAACTATTACTAATCATAAAAACGTGTCATTTTTTTTTAAACTGACAAAAAAAATATCATATAAATTAAAATAAAGAAAATATTAAAAGTAAAGTCCATGTCATTTTTTTTTTTCACTGAATGTGTTATGTATGTATGAGTCGAACATTTAAATCATAAATTCCAATAACATGCCTACTGCCCTCATAAATTGCATCTATCATTACAGCAAATTAACATATATTAACAATTATCTAATTAGTATATCTAACTACTATAAAAATTAACCTACACGCACAATATTATTAGTCAACAATTAACATAGGTATGTAACAGATTCTATCAACTTGAATCTATAAAGTTATATTTTTAACTCTCACGTTCTGTATTAATTGTGACATACTTACATTTTTGTTCAGGTTACATAGCTTTATTCAAGTTACATAAAAAAATTATAAAGTTTGTTAATTGTTTGTTACATAACTGTTTAGTTTAAGTTATATAACTATTTTTTAGTTTAATGTGATGATGTGGTGATCGCTTAATAATCTTTAGTTTAAGTTACATAACTATTTAGTTTAAGTTACATAATATAATATTATTTGTTACTTAACTAAGTTTAAGTTACATAATTATATTGTTTAGTTTAAGTTACATAACATAATACTGTATGTTAACGTATGAAATAAACATAAAATTAATAAGTAAACATAACTGTTAGCTTAATTTAATTTAATTTAATGTATTAACTTATTAAGTAAAGATAACTATTAGCTTAATTTAATATATTAAGGCAATACTCTTTGTAAACTTAATAATGTTTGTTAACTTATTAAGTAAACATAATTGTTAACTTAATATTGTTTGTTTCATAACTATTTAGTTTAAGTTACATAACTATTTTTTAGCTTAATATGATTATGTGATGATGACTTAATAATGTTTAATTTAAGTTATATAACATAATACTGTTTGTTACGTAGTTTGATTCAAGTTACATAACTAAACTGTTTAGTTTAAGCTACATAAGAAAATAATGTATGTTATGTTTTTAAATAAACGTAATTGTTAGCTTAATACAGTTTGTTGTTTAATTGCTAAGTTTAAGTTACACAATAGTTTAAGTTACATAATTATTAAGTTAATACTATTTGTTAACTTATTAAGCTACATAACTATATTTTATCTTAATATGATGATGTGATGATGACTTAATACTGCTAAGGTTATGTTACATAGCATAGCATTGTTATAGCATTGTTTGTTACTTAGCTTAATTTAAGTTACATAATTGTTAGCCTAATTTAATGTTTTAAGCTACTAACATGTTATATTATTGTATCCGTCTTGTGATTATTTTGAGTCTGTTTCATATTTGTTTTGAGTCTGTTTTGGGTCTGTTTTATATCTGTTTTGAGTCTGGTACTTAGCAATATTTTACTCTTAAATTATTAAAATGCTAAATGTTATTATATATTTTCATCATGGTGGTAATTGGGTTAAGCATCCAAAAATATTTTATAAGAAGGAAAGGTCCGCTATTGAAAGGGGTAAGATCCAGATCTTCACTCTTTTATGATCCAAATCTTCTCTTTTATTGACTTAGTAAATGAGTAAATAAGTAAGTTGTGTTTTTTTAAGTGTTCAACAACTTATTGTACTTGGACCTGCTGGTAAATATTTTGAAAATACAAGGAGATGAAGGAACTAGTACATTCTTATTTTTTGTATCCAAGGATCATTCCATTCGCTTATTTGTTGTTGATGATTGTGAGTTACTTGTTGATGCACTAGACTTTGTCATGCATAGTAATTTTTTTAGGATTAATTACTTAATACCATAACTTAACTTATCTTAACTATTTAAAATCCCAACTCTTTTGAATACTTACTTAAATTCCTTATTTACTTTTTCTCTCTTAAAGTATCAGATACATCACAAAAGAGGAAAAGACACCCTTCTTTCTCGCCTAAAGATTCGCCTATTCCCTTATCTACCGCTCCTTCTTTAATCTTCAATTTCTCCTTTAGATTTAAAATTGGTCAAAGAAATTTCTTGACTTTTCTTTCTTCCTTTTTAAGAAAATTTTTCATTAATGGTGTTAAATTAAACAATTTATCATTGAAATTTGTGGGATAAATTTTTTACCTTTTTTTTTTTAAGAAAATAATTTATCATTGATGCCACCAACATCACCGCACCAATATCATTAATGGTGAAAATCAATTCAACTCTCGATGCATCCATTGTTGATGTTAAATCAAAGAAAAAACGAAGTTCTGCTTCTTTGAAAGGAAAGGTTGGTCCTCCAAAATGCGAAGTTGTTGAAAAATCAAAAGCGACATACTCTAAAAGGTATTATATATATGTATCAGATTAAAAAATTCATCAGATATATAATTTTTACTGTTGAGATACATAAATGATATCATTTTCATGCATGAGATATAATTTTAATTATGTATCTCTCTTCGATCTAATTGTTGTGTCATATATGTCGATTAAATAAATTAAAAATTGAATGTATCTCAGTAATAAAATTTGATGTTGAGATACATAATTAACATTAATTTCATGCAAGAGACATAATATTGAACAAAATTATGTATTTTCATCTAATAAATTTTAAAAATAAATATATCTCAGCCAATATGAATACTAACCAAGCCGATTACTAACTGTTTTATTTTTTTATGTATCTCAATGTAGGATATACATTACATTGTCAAAGAAGTTCCACCACATCCATTAAGGTTTGACAGTTCTTGCAACACTAAAATTTTAGAAGATTTTAAACAAATTCTAAAGGATGAGGGGATGGAGTTGTTCGGTCATACGAAAGCGTGATATATTCTTTTGAATTTTAAAGAGAGGATAAAAATATTTCAACAAGATGAATGAGAATTTTTTTTTTAGATATCAATATTATAACTAATTATGATTTCTAAAAATTTTGATAGTAATTTTGAAGTTATGAAGCGTAATTTCCTCCTCAATTTTCATTATTTTTTTAACATGTCATAGCTTTTTAGTTGGATGTATTAGATTAGATGAATTTCTTGTTAATAGGTGTAACGAAAAAATAAAAACTCGAGATTTTATGAAATTTTATTAAATGTTGGGATATGGTGTAATTAGAGAGAAACATGCAGGGATTTATGTAAAAAAAAAAACAGATTGTAAAGGTAATGAATGTAATGATGAAATAGTGTTTAGCTGTTCTAAATATAACACTGATGAATTAAAAAAATTTATTATAAGAAAAAACTATAACATATAATTTGCAAGATTACAAGGAGATTGCTAGGGTTGACGAACATATCAGAAGCAAGATAATTTTACAAATTTTGTGCTTTCTCTAAAAAGATAGAGCTTTTTGTGGTGAAAGTGATAGAAAAAAATTGAGATATATATATATGGTACTGAAGGCTATTCCTCTCAATTATTGATTTTTAAGGATGACATCCACTCCTAAAGTGAGTGTCCAAACACTAATAGATCATATTGATCCCCAACAATATAATTGACTACACAACCATAACACATTATTTCAAGAAAATAATTAAAAGTAACTCAAAATACAAGATCAAGATTATGAGGACTGACTTACATAGGATGTTTGAAGTAAATCTAAGTGAAGCAAAATTCAAGAGAGTAAAAAGAGATATTGTTAAATATCTTGAAGATAGTTTTACGGTCACTTACAACGCATTGAAAGTTGTACAATTAAAATAAGAAGTTGCAATTCAGAATCGGATATTGTGACTCAATTGTCTAAGAAGACACTAGAATATTATAAGAGAAATTTTCTAAGGATGTATATCTACTTCAAGGCATTGAAAATGAACTTGAAGACAAGTTTAACGTCACTTATTGAGTTAGAAGGTACAATTCTTAAAGAAAAATCCTAGGAACAATTATTAATTGTTGTTGGTTAATTATTTCTATCCTATAGTATGAGATGTGGTAGACAAAGAAATCAAAAGGACTTGGACTTGATTCATGCAACATCTTCAGCATTCACTTGAACTTTAAAGTGGTGAAAGAATAACATTCATATCAGACATGTAAAAAGTAACATTATCTGTTAATACTATTAATTTATTTAATTTATATATTGATTGTGATATTACATGATATGTATTTACTTTTATATGATGTTTAAGAGTTGAATGATGCAATATGAAATATTTTACCTGAAGCACATCATAGATATTGTGTAAGGTATATTGAAGTAAATTGGTGTCGAAAATAATGTAAGGTGAGTTGAAAAAACTTTTGTGGCAGTCTACATAATTCTCTTTTTCAAAGAAGTTTGAAGTCGAGATTAAAGAGATCAAAAAAGTGAAAGAAAAAGATGGACAAAATTTACTAGATAGGTATCCTTCCAAAACATGATGTAGGGCTTATCTTGATATAGTGTACAAAAATTAGATAGTGAACAATGATTTTATAGAGTCCTTTAATGAATGAATACTTAAAGCAAGATACAGTCTGTTATTGAAATATTGGAAGAAATTAAGATCAAGGTAATGAAAAAATCGACAGAAAAAAAAATTATGACAAAGTGAAAAGATAATCAGTTTAGACTCAAAAATAAAGTATTATATATCGAGTTTTTAAAGATATATTAAGTTTGTAGGGTGAGTAGCAATGGGAACAATGGTTATGAGATCACAAAAGGAGAAGATAAACACATTGTCAATCTAAAGGAGAAGATATGCACTTATAGAATATGGGATCTCACTACAATTTCATGTCCACATGTAATTCAGGTCATGGAACACAAGAAAATAAAGCCTAAGACTGAAACTGATATGCATTATAGCAAGAAGGCAGCGTTATAAGTTTGCAAATACAAGTTGATGTGTGAGCCTACGCTAACACATTTGAGGCTTTCAACTCTAAATTATTGTTAGCTCTTGAGCAACTTTAGTTATTTTTTATTAGCTTACTTTGATTTTTGCAGTAAATGTTGAGATGTAGGAGAATCAAAAATAATGAAAGCAAAAAGGCTGAAAAGTGAAGAAAAATAAAGGACAAGTGTGGCTGACGATGTTCATGATAAGTCGTCAGCCTAGTGATAAGCTGTCAAGGATGCTGTCATCCTTAAACAGATAATGGGAGTTGAAGACATTTTTGTGACGACGTTCGTGATTTGTCGTCAAACTCTAAATACGTCGTCATCGTCATTGTCAGCCTTAGATAGCAGAAGCCAAAAGTTCATAGGAGTTGACGACATCCATGATAAGCCGTCAGACTCCTGATAAGCTGTCACGGATGTCGTCGTCTATTCTGAGAAAACGTTACAACTTTAATTTTATTTCCTTATTTAGGTTAAAACTATTTAAATCTTTGTTTTAGGATTTTCTAGGGGATATTAATTCATTCATCATCATCATTATTCTAAAGAGAGTTTGATACTTTGAGTCTTGGAGAATATTTTCCGATATTTTTTTCTCTATCTTTTTGGATTCGAACAATACAACTATTTTGGGGATTTTCCTTTGTGATCTAATCTACGATTCACTAATTATTATTCATCTTTGTAAGTTAATCTTCTCAATTATGAATTCAATTATGTATTTCGTTCTTTGCATCATGAGTGGCTAAACTCCGTTAACCTGAATTATGTGATCTAGGGTTAGGTCGTGATGAGGTGCTAAATACTCAAGATTCAATAGGTGTTAGGATTTTTTGTATAATTCTGAAGTTTTAATTAACGTCTGTTGGTTGCAAACAGTAGACACACCTGCTTTGATTTGCTTGAGAAAGAAATTAAATATAGTAGGAAGTGAATTATCAATAGGGACTCGGAAATACTTCGTTTAATAATCAGCGTTGTAAAAAGGTTGGTTAACCTAAGGTAAAATCTGGATAGTGAACAGAAATTTCCTAAGTCCGAGAGGATTAGGAAATTAGACGCTCAAATAGGTCGAGAGACATTTGAGCATATCATCGATAAAGATAGCTTGTTATCCTAATCACCGTGAGAACCTTGAGTCACCTTTTGCATTTGTCATGTACCGTAAGCCCTAGTGAACATAATTTTGGTTATTTCATAAAATCTGGGTTACAAACATCAAAATTAAAGTGACAAACAATCATTTGTGAAACTTAAACCCCCATTTCAGAAAACGTTAAACTATTAGTGAATTAAATCTCAAACGACTTGAGTTCACATCATATTCCCTGTGGGATTCGACCCCAACCTAGTTGGGTTTTATATTGACAACGATCACTAACACCCATTCAAGAGTGTAGTTTGAGCATTATCACAAGTTACAACATATTAGGAGAGAACTCTTCTGAAAAGTTGATCCTTCACAAGTTGTAGAACCACAAAAAATGATCAACCTCATTGACAAGCCTGAGAGTTAGAGGAATGGACAAAAAGAGAGGCACTTAGAGGCAAGGAATATGAAAGCAACCAAGAAAAGGTAATGTGATGACATGTAGCACTTGTAGACAAACAAATCATAATTCAAAAGATTATGAAAAGGTAATTTAATTCGACTATGTATTTAATGCACTTATATTTAATTAGATTATATGATTATTATTTTTATTTTATGTTAAATCATTCAAAATAAGCTACTGCTAAGAAGAAACAACCTGTTAGGGAAGGAAGAAGAATCTTAGTTGATGAAGAGGAATATGTTGAAGAAAATATCAACTTAACAGCCCCCCACTTTGAGGAAGATGGTAAAGACCCTCTTCTAATGTCTAAAATCGAATCTGAAGAAGGTTAACTACAAAGACTATAAAGTAGACAAATAGTACAATCAACTGAGAGTAGAGTTATAAGCTTCACATGTGATAGATATGATGTTAGTGGACCAATTAACCTTTCAATAGCACCTACTAAATCAACTTGAAAAGATAGAGACATAGTTACTATCAATCAGTTACAAATGCAAAAGGCTGAAAAATTAAAGACAAAAAAAATAGTGTTATTACCTTTATCTTGAATCTGTTTTTAGTTTGTTTTAGTTATATTTTAAGTCTATTTTTTATGACTATTTAGAGAATGCTATGGATCTATTTTTATAATTATTTTGACATGCTATAGATCTGTCGTGGTGTCTATTTATATAATTGATTTTGGGTCTATTTTGAATTTATTTTTGCGCCTGTTTTGCATCTAATATAGACAAAAAAAAATTATTTTGAACATCTTTTGAACAAGGATGATGATGTAATTACTTTTATTAGTAGACAGGCTGAAATATATATTTTGTTTCAGCTTTTACTCGTTTCATAAATGAATTAGTTATTTTGTACATGATATGAGCAAATTCTTGTATTTTTATCCCAACATTGATTATATATTCACTGTTAACAATTCTATTAGTGTAGTTGCTTATATGAGATATATGATTTGTTCGTTTACGATGTAGACATTTAAAAATTTATGACTCGTGCTATGATTTTCTAATGAAGCAGTTTGTCATCTTGTGGGTATCATGATATATAAAGGTATCCAGGTGGTGCTTCTACTTTCATGTTGCATTATGTGCCGAGTGTATATAATATCTTATTACTACAAACTTGCTTTGTATATTCTGATGTTATGTGTTTTGATTCAAGGTCCAGCTAAAATATCTGAGTGATTTAAACTTACTAATTTTTACTTTAAATGTTAGATCAAATTAAAAAGTTCATATTATTTGTAGTTCAATTATTACATTTTATTAGTAGTTGTTATTATTCTTGTTAATCATTATCTGTCCTTTTTTAAATTTTTGACATTATTTTCATACTTTAATTCATGAATTTTTTTTTGTATTAGGTTTTGTAAAGTGATTTGGTTAATTAATAATGTTAAGAAAAAAATAAATTGTATATTCAATCTTGATATGTTAAAAGTGACGTGTATAAGTAAAAATTATAGTGTAGTTATAAAAAGTACTCACTAAAATCAGTAAATTAATATTTTTTTCATGTGCGGGAATCATGAAAAAAAGAAAGTTTTTATTTCAGGGGACGGGACTAGTTGGAGCAATGCTAATCCTTTTGTATATGAAGAAACGTCAAAGTAACAATTAAATTTTCTGTATATGAAAAAGCTTGCTAGCCATATGTGTAGCATACTTTGATGTATTTCTATTAGTTGGTACCGTTGCTTAACCCATGGCTCATCTTTTGGTTGTTGTTTGCTAGCCATATGTGCAGCATACTTTGATTTATTTCTAGTAAAACTTACATAAATTTCTTTATGTTTACCCATGATTATTCCTTATCTCTTTTTTTTAAAAAAAAATTACTTAAAATTTTATTTTTTTGAGTTTTCAAATAAAAATTTCGTAAAAGAGATACATAATATCTAATACATGTATTTAAACTGAAAATTATGCTAAATATAGAAAATAACGTCTTTTTACTTTAATTAAAAGTGATTTACGATTCTAAATCTTAAACCAACAGTAAATAACTCTCATAAATACGTAATCAGTTACTATGGTGATTTTTAAACCTTCCTTCTTTTCAAAATTATTTTTCAGTTACATTTCTTTTCTCTATTTTTTTGGTTTTTTATTTTCACAATTGACAATGAATATTTCATTTTTGTTACGACCTTTCGGCATTTGAATTACTGATGTGAGGGATGGATATAAGAATGATGACATTGTGATCAGAGAATATATAACGTATGAAAAATTGATTTCGGTCATTATTGTTGAACTTGAAATCAACGAAATAAAAAAAAAATAAAGCCCGATAGGTTGTTGATAAAAACTTATCTCCCTTATTTATCCGTAATGATTGGGTGTAAAGCTATACATAGAGGTCAAAAAAAAGTATGCCCGAGTTTTGATATTTCATGAGATTGCGTATGTTGAAGAGGTGATGGAATCTCCTTGAAAACGTAGCTCATATTCTTATAATGAATTAATTTTCTCATAGAATATTGTATAAGTATCTGTTATTTTATTTTCTTGTATCTCTTTTCGTTAACATGTATCTCGTAGAATATTTTGATAGTATTAATATGTATCTCTTTATTTTTATTAGCTGTATCTCTTTGTGATAATATGTATCTCATAGAATGTTTGGTTGTATTAATTTGTATCTCTTAAAATGCAGTGTAGAATTGCACATACATATATCTGACATATGCCTATGTATATGTTAAATTAATATCATTTATTCTATGTTTTAACGTACACTGAGATATAAGATGACAAAATATTAATGATCTAATTAAATATATATCCGTCACATATGTATAGTTGTAACAAACTTGTATTAGATAGAAATAATCATATATATGTAAAACACTTCAAACAACAAAATACTAATAGAATACGGATTATCGATCAGTTCAAAGATGTAAAACACTTGAAATAATTTCTAAAAAAATTATTGGAATACTCAATTAGAATACTTCAGCAGTAATACTTCTTAAATGAACATACTATTTAAACAATCAACTTTAATTCAACCTAAAAAAATTATCCTCACTGTTTACTAAAAAATAATGCTTTAGATGACGGAGACATGCATCTCATCTTGATTGTTTTGCTTAATCTCAAGCATAAGTAAATATTTTATAATTTGTCCAATGTAATTGGACAGTGGGATATTGAGATAACAATCAAAAATCATCTCGACAAACAAGAAGTCAAGTAGAAATTTGTTATAAAAATATTTATAAAAAGAAATACAAAATGTATCTCTTACAGTTATAACATGTATCTCTCCTATATATATTATAGTCAAAATTTCTAACAAGATATACATATAATAAAGGTGTTACATAGAAAGAGATACAAAATAAAAAAAAAAGTATCAGATGTATATAACTTGATCAACAACAAAAATCAATCACCAATTTATTTAGACAAATACTTAAAAGTGTTTACATAATTGCACCTAAAACAACATAACTAATTCTACTCAATTGAAATCACTTTGTTTTCATCTGAAGTAATGAAGCTGGGTTTAGGTTTTAGTGGTCTTCACTGTTACTAACGTAGCCATTCTCAGCTTTGGCATGTCCATAATTACATAAGAGCAAAGCATCTCATTCAAAGAAATTCAACATCAATCCTAGAAGATGACATTTGTAGTTCATCACTTAGAAATTCAGCAAATAAAGCAACAAATAGACCACAATTTCTGTAAAATTTATCATTTATTAATAGGCTAAAACATTTACAAGATAAATGAATAAAAAATATTAAAGGCAAATGATACAAGAAAATTACAGTATAACAAAACTAAAAATAATAGATACAAGTGTCTACATCTGTAAAAGAGTTAAATGATAAGAGATACAAAAACAGCACATGTAACAGAACTAAAATAATAAGAGATACATAGTTTTACAAATGTAACTGAACTGAAACTAACAAGAGATACATAATTTTGTTTAATAAACAGAGTAAATTAACAAGAGATACAAAATTATGCATATGTAACTGACTAAAAAAAAATTATAGATACATAATTATGCACTTGTAACTAACTAAAAATAAAAAGAGATACAAAAAACTAAACTAAATATTCAAGAGATACAAACTTATCCTTGATTAACAAACTCAGATAACAAGAGATACAAGGAAACTACATTTTAAGATATAAGAAAATTGTATTAGTAATTTGCTTAATATACAAACATATAATTCCTTCATAAAAGATTCCCTTGATGTAACTTCAACATCTCTTCATTTTGCACTACGAGAAATGCGTTCTGTAGCACCAAGGACTCTTTTTTGCCATCAGAACTTCCTTTTTTCTTTGCTTTAAGTGTTTTTCTTAATCTCTTCAGCATAACGGGATTGTTGCTATTTTTTGATCGATTTTTGCTCAACACTTTAAATTACTCAACTTTCAACAATAATGAAAACAAACTAATTTAAGAAAAAATAAGGTTGAAAATTTACTGAGGATGAAGTTTTTGAGAATTGAGAGAAGTTGTTGAATTTGTTGAGATGAAAGTTAAAGATGAAGATGGGGAAAACTTTCACAATTCAAAAATCAAAAAATAGGGAAATAACAACATCAATTGCTACTTGGTTTACGGAGCACCTTCAAAATTCTGAAGAAGTTGAGATAATAATGGCAACAAACTGCACCTTCAAAAATGCCGTTGATGAAGGAGAAAATCGCCACTTCAATATCTGACAAAAATAAAACTCTTTTAGGATGTATCTTTATATTATTGTTAAAAAATATGTAAGACCACGCAAAATTCCAATCATTTCAGTCATATATATAGAATGCCAAAAGAGGTCCCAGGCTTAGAAAAATTTCAGCTAAGTATTGACACTTACTCTTATTTTTTGTCTCGATATTTTAATGACTTTATTTTTTATCCTTACGGCTTTAAAATATCGATTTTTAAATTGATTCATGATCAGAGGAGTCAATAGGTGTTCTAGGACGAGTTTTGGATTTTTCAAACATCATTTGAGGCATGTTCGGATGATCAAAATAGTGATCAACGCGATCTTGACGCGATGCGTCGACGATCGCGTTGATAAAATAGTGAACCGATGCAAACTCAATGCGGCGCAGCGCCAATAGCGTCGATACCATCGACGCAGCGCGTCGGCTGTTGCATCACTGGGTAGTTTTTGCACATTTAAAAATCCAACTTTTCAAGGGTAATTGGGCATTTTTCACTCACCCAATTCAGCTGAAACACGAGATTAAGCCCTAAAAAGGGCAAAATTCATTCTTTATTCTCAAATCCTCTCCAGAATAAAACCCTAGGTCATTCAGTTTTAAGTCCAAGCTTCAAGAACACATCAACGATTTTCACAAATTTAGTTATCAAGGTATGTTAGGTGTTCATCCTTGGGTTTCCTTCCACCCTTGGAATTCAAGAACCCTTTTTATATTACAAGTTTATTGATTCCATGATTTGCATGTTTGAATTTGGATTGTGTTCATGTATTTATTGATATTTGGTTTTCAAATCAAGATTTATTACAAGTTTCAAGTGAATTAATTAGCATGTATGTGGAATTATGTGATTCTCATGTTAAACCCTTGAATTTGCAAGTTGAATGTTGTAGCCATGATGCCTATAAGTGTTTGATAGAATGCATATGTAAGTTGAAGAGTAAATTCATGACACGTTATCATGTGGTCCCATTCATGTACAAATTCATAACTCTTAAGTGTATAACAAAACGTCTAAATGAATGCATGGTGAATAAGTAATTAATGTAATGCTTTTAAGATTTTGCCATGTTTTGATATTGATGCTATCTAGTCCTGGGGGTAGTCAATACCCGAAAATCTAGTTGTTTACCTAGAATTAAAGTAGCTACAGAATAGTCTCAGTAACATCATGAACAGTAGTACTCAATCAGTTACAGAACTCATCAAGTCCAGTCAGTCAGCACGATCAGTAACAGTTCAATCAAGCCTAGTACAGTCTAGTGATCAATTTAGTGTCTATTCAGTTAGGATAGGATTCATCACCGAGCAAACTTAGGGATGGGGGCTCACCTGCCAGTTGAGGGTATGACCTTTAGTAGCAGTCCTTTAGTTCCAGAACTACGTAGCCAGCGTAGGTTAAATATATCAACCTGCTAGTTGAAGGTTGATAAAGTGTTCACCTATCAGTTGAGGGTAACATATATCTCACCTGCCAGATGAGGGTGATTCTTTAGTGGATCCGCATAGCCATTGTTAGTACCCGTGGCACGATGCTAGCACCCTTCTAACTTGGGTCACAGGTTGGACCCCAACTCAGTTTATAATCGGGGTATGTCAGTTAGATGAACACTCCCACAGTTTTAATTTTAGACTCAATATAGAACTCAGTTCAGTTCTATAGAATCAGGACTGTCAGAAACAGTCACCCAACTATCAGTAATATAGTTATCAGTAATCTCAGATATCAATCGCTCAGTTATCAAAACTCAGTATTCAGTTTTAGTATGATCTCAGATATAATATATATATATATATATATATATATATGCATAGTATTGCATAATCAACATTTACAACAGATTCAGTTATTCATGTACTCTCAATTAGATTTTTTACGATGTTCATTTAGTCAGTTATCATCTCATGCATACGAACCAATTTATATCAGCCTACCTCACTTATCATACTAGTACATTCAAAGTACTGACACATACTCTTTTCTTGTACGATAATGTCTCATATCATAGGTTCGGATGCTCAGGTTTCTGACCGTGCTTAGTCATATTCAGTTAGCAGCAGTAGATTCAGTAGTGAGTCCTCATCCATCGAGGATATTATTTATTCCAATATTACAGTAGATTTAGTATTTCATTAGTCGAAGTTAGTTGGGGGTTGTCCCATCAACTCCACATTCAGATAAATCAGTAGAGTCTTTTTAGACTAGACTATTTCAAACAGATGTTCAGTTTTTAGTATTACTATTAGTATTTAGTATTTTTTCGAACCTTATGGAATTTTAGTTATTTTTTCACATATGTTGTTAGTATTATTATTCAGTGCTCACAGCAGGTACCATTCATGGGTTAGTTTGTGGTCCTTCGGGGTCGTAAGCATCGTGTGATATCCGGGGTGCAGACTCAGGGCGTTACAAACTTGGTATCAGAGCCTAAGGTTCAACAGAGTCAAGTCCTAGGGATTCTAAAAGACACGTCAAGTAGATTCTTGTGCATGGGTGTATAGCGTGTCACACTTATGGACAAGAGGCCATAAGGCATTTTTAGGAAAAGTTTCTCTTCTTTCAGTATTCATGTCATACGGGTGAGCATGAGCTCAAGTTAAACTCTCTGTATAATCCAAGTTTCCCTTCCGTTTACAGAATATTCCTCCTAAAAAGATTAACGAAAGAAGAAGTAGAAACCAGCCAGCATATCCGCCCGTTCAGGCAGATTCCCTAGATGAGCATATTTCTCACGCAAAATTTAGAGCAGCTTTTACCACTCTAGCTCATTCTGTAGCAACCCAGAATGAAATCCCAGCTACTGTTTAGGACAACCCAGTGGCCAATACTACTGCAGCTAGAATTTGAGACTTCACCCGAATTAACCCTCCTTCATTTTGAGGGTTTAAGTCTGAAGATGAACCACAGGAATTCCATGACATGGTGCTGAAGGTCACGAATATTATAAAGTTAACCCCTAGTGAGAGTGCTGAGTTAGCTGCATATCAATTACAAGATGTGGCTCATACATAGTTTAAGCAGTGGAAGGCAGATAGGGACGCAGATGCAGGGCCTATAGAATAGGAGGAGTTTGCCCCTTTCTAGATAGGTTCTTCCCGTTGGAGATGAGGGAAGCTAAGGTATTAGAATTCATTAACTTGAAGTAGGGTAGAATGATAGTAAAGGAGTATTCTCTCAAGTTTACTTAGTTAGACTGGCATGCTCTTCATATGGTAGCTGATAACAGATCTAAGATAAGTAAGTTTGTGTCTGGTATATCTGACAGTGTGGTCAAGGAGTGTAGGACCGCGATGCTAATTAAGGAGATGGACTTGGCTAGATTAATGGTCAATGATTAGCAGATTGGGGAGCAGAAGACTAAGGAAAAAGTGAGGGAGGACAAAAGGGCTAGAACAGGTAGCTTTAACTTCACTCAGCCTAAGTCAGAGGGTGGTAATTATCCTCAGTTCCATCTAAATCTTCAGTTCCATCTTTGTCCTCAGCCAGTGCTTTAGATCCTATGTTAAAAATGGTAATAAGGATAGGTCACCAGGATCTAAGTCACAGGTTAGTGTTAGCAGTGGTCGAACAAATCCACTTTGCCAGAAGTGTGCCAAAAACCATCAGGGTGTCTGCAGAGCTGGAAGGGATGTGTGTTTTGAGTACTGCAAGACAGGTCATAGAATCAGAGATTTTCCTCAGTCAGGTTCACAGGGTCAGTACAATCATCCCCCAACTCAGTCTGGTCGCCCGTCTCAGTAGGGTACCGCTTCCAGTGCCTCCAGTGGGCAATGCCCAAACAGACTCTATGCACTTTAGTACCGATAAGATCAAGAAAGTTCTCCTAATATGATCACTGGTACGTTACAAGTTTATTATTTGCATGCTTATGCTTTGTTAGATCCAGGAGCTTATTTGTCCTTTGTAACTCCTTATATAGATGTTGACTTCAGAGTTAGTCTCAAAATCCTAGTATATCCCTTCTCAGTCTCTACCCCAGTGGGTAAGTCTATGATATCCTGGTGGGTATACAGGAACTATCCAGTTATGGTATTTTAGAAAGTAACTTCAACAGACTTAGTAGAGTTAGAGATGACAGATTTTGACGTCATTCTCAGCATGGATTGGTTTCATTCATGCTATGCTTCAGTTGACTATAGAAACGGAGTTGTCCATTTTCAGTTTCCAAATAAACCTGTCCTAGAATGGAGGGGTAGTACTTCAACACTTAGGGGTCATCTTGTTTCCTATCTTAGAGCGAGAAAAATGATAACTAAGGGGTGCGTCTATCACCTCGTTCGAGTTAAATAGTCTAGTTCCGATACCCCTAACCTTGAATCAGTTTCAGTAGCATATGAATTCCTAGATGTGTTTCCTGAAGATCTTTCTGGAGCTCCTCTCGAAAGGAAAATTGACTTCGGAATAGGCCTTCTTCTAGGTACTCAACCTATCTCTATTCCGCCAAACAGAATAGCTCCAGCTGAACTTAAAGAACTAAAAGAACAGTTGAAAGACCTTCTAGATAGGGATTTATCAGGCAAAGTATTTCCCCGTGGGATGCACCAGTTCTATTCGTGCGTAAGAAAGAAGGTTTTCTCAGAATGTGTATTGATTACCGTCAGTTGAACAAAGTCACAGTCAAGAATAAGTATCCACTTCCCAGAATCAATGACTTGTTTGACCAACTTCAGGGTGTCAGTTTGTAACGCCCCAAAAATGGGTTCTGAGGCATCACACGGTGCTTAAGGCTACAAGTAGCCCCAAGATAACCCTTTGAGCCTGCTACTACATCAAAAGCTTACCTAAAGATGAATAAAACAATTACTGGTACCATTATATCACAGTCATAACAATTATGAAAGAAAATACTATGTCCGAACAACCACAATACTGGGAAATTCAACATACTATAATTTGATAACTAGTCTGACAAAGCCTCTACTACTCCATGAACTAGAGAGTCATTGGGACAGGTCCCCAACTGAATCTAACTGAACTGAAAGCAATAATATATATCTACTAAAATACTAAAATATCTAAAGATAGGTCCTCGAACCATGAGGACTCACCACTGTGGAGATGTAGACAAAGGTACTCGGAAGTCACTGACGAGGTTGGGACTGAGCACCTGAACCTACATTATAAGACAATGTAGTACACAGACGTATATGTGGATCAGAACTTGGGAATGTACTGAGTATATAGGGGTGTATAAAATTAAATAATCCATATCATATGTCTTTATAGAAAACATGTATGCTATAATAGGTGACTCACATAGCTTGAATAAAATCCTCATAAATCATGAATAGAAAACATACCACATAAATCACGTGAGTCATTTCACTTTATTCTAAATCTGTACTTTTTTCTTTGTACTCAAGCTTACGAACTAGATAAAGTCTTAAAATGACAATCTTCAGAACATACACTTTAATCTTATGGAAAACAAGGAGCTTCTTTGAAACTTAAAGATTATAGCACTTGAGAACCTTAGAAATCTTAAAATCATAGCTTTTGAAATACATGTACTTTTACCTTAATTAGAGTAGGGACTACTTTGAGAGATTCTTCTAACCGATATAAACCATGTGAGCCACATAGAGTTCAACTCTTGCCCACGTTGGGGAGAGTTGTTCTATCCTTTCCATTAGAGTAGAACCTTTACTTTTAGTGATCACTATCTTAACCCACTTGAGGTAAATCAAATCCTACGGTGGCTCGTAGTTCTGGGGCATGAGACCTCGGAATCAAGCCCAACTCGGTGCTAAGTACTACTCCCATACTAGGCTCAGAACTTTTAGGAAAATCCACCTTATTCAATTCAACATTATGAAATGGGAGCCAATATGCTTCCCTTTAACTTAAATCACAAGATGTGGATTCCTTTCTTAACTTAGGACCAAAATCAACTCTTTTCTTTAAACTTTGGTAGACTATCTTTAATGAAACTTCAAGCATATGGAGATATCAATACCATTCTTGAAATACTATAGAATATATCAAAATTCACTCTTGGACCTTAAAACATGCATAAATATTCAAGAAATCTCACTTCAAAATAGAGGGTAAATCATGACTTCAACCTTAAGAGTATTCCAAACATCAATCATGGAAGGAATATGGAATTCATAACATTAATTCTCAATTCAAATCATAAAATAAGTGTTGTACCATATAATTCAAGACTTGAACAAATCCTTAATCTCATATACTTGAAATATAGAAACTTAGGCATAATTCATCTTGAAACATTAAAATCTTTTAAGAAAAAACAAAACGTTGGGCACAAGAATGGAAGAAGTGTTCTTGTTCAAACCCCACATACCTCGAATTATGAACTTTGATGAATAAGCTTGCTTGAGACTCTTTCTCGTACTTTTTGATGAGGGTTCTTGAAGCCCTTGACTTAGGAATCTTAAATCCCAACTCAATTTGTGAAAGCTATGGTGGATTCTTGAGATTCTTGGAAGAGGTTCTGGGTACTTAGGATTTTTGTTGAGAGGAAACTTGAGAAAAACCTAATAGAATGCTTGTAAATAACTTCAATTTGGTGTTTGTACGGTTTAAGAGGCTTGAAAAAAATCCAAAGTGCCCTTTTTAACTCCTGAACGAAGATGGAAAAATTAAACTGGAAAACCCGATTTTAAGGGCCACCATGACGCGCCACTATCGCGGTGGCTCGCTGGAAATTCACAAATGGGATTCTTGGGGTAACCGCGATGCGGAGCCATTGTATTGTCCCACTGGTTTGGACCTGGAACTTCAGCGTGACACGCCACAATCACGCTAGGCTACTGGAATTTGACAATTGGTAAATAGACTCCCTCCACGACGCGCAAAGCACTAAAGTGATGGTGTTTTATGACTAGGACTTAAATTAGCCATAAATTCCTGCCCGGGTATCGGATTTGGGCGAATCTTATATCGATGGAAAGCTTATCAAATTTGCCATGTGATAAAAAGATTGAAATTAGGCAAATTCTATATGGTTAAAATGATACTCACTTAGGAAGTCATTCCTTAACCTTCTCGAGGCGAAATTAAGCTTAAGAAAAGTTTGGGGTATTACAATACCTCCCCCTTGGGAACATTCATCCTCGAATATTGCTAGTTAAGCTAAGAATATCGAGAAAACTAAGGATAAACAGGTGAAACAAATGGCTAAACTGAATCTATATCTTTCTAAACTCGTGAATACTTTAGAGAATGCATGATTCATAATAAGAATAGATATATAGCTGAATCTTTGATTAGAAAGGGACAGAATTAAGAAGGAAAGGTACCTTCGGCTTGATCTAAACTTACAGAGAAGAGGTACGGGTACTTGGATCTCATATCTGCTTTGGTTTCCCACGTAGCACCCTTAACTAACTGGTTTTGCCACAACACTTTGACCAAGGGAACTTCTTTGTTCCTTAGTCTCCAAACTTGGTAATCTAAGATTGTAACTGGAATCTCATCAAATGAAAGACTATCCTGAACATCAGTGCTTTCCGAAGGTTCTATAACAACAGAATCACCAATACACTTCTTAAGCATGGAGACATGAAAGACTGAATGAACAGCTGACAACTCTGCCGGCAACTCAACTTCATAAGCTACTTTTCCAACACATTTAAGAACTTTGTACGGACCAACATAACGGGGAATAAGCTTCCCTTTCTTCCCAAACCTTTTTACCCTTTTCATGGGTAAAATTTTTAGATACACCAAGTCATTAACTTCGAACTCAAGATCCCTTTTTCTCATGTCTGCATATGACTTCTGACGACTCTGTGTTGTCTTCAATCTTTCTCTAATCAATCTCACCTTCTCCATAGCTTCAAATACGGCATCAGGTCCAATCATAGCAGTTTCACCGACTTCAAACCAACCTATAGGTGACCTACACCTTCTACCGCACAAAGCCTCAAATAGTTCCATCTTAATACTAGTATGGTAACTATTATTCTATGCAAACTCAATCAGTGGCAAATATGCATCCCAACTTCCTTTGAAATCAAGAGCACATGCCCTCAACATATCCTCTAAAGTTTGGATGGTCCTCTCAGCCTGACCATCAGTCTGTGGATGAAAAGTGGAACTAAGATGCACTTAGGTACCAAGACCCCTCTGAATCTCCAAAATTGAGAAGTGAACTGAGTACCCCTATCTAACATGATAGACAAAGAAACTCCATGCATCTTGACTAACTTCTAAATATACAGTTTAGTATAATCCTCAACTGTATAAGATGTATGCACAAGCAAGAAATGCACTGACTTATTTAGCCTATCTACAACAACCCAAATATAATCATGATAACATCAGGAGAGAGGTAAACTAGTCACGAAATCCATATTTATCTCTTCCTACTTCCAAGTGGGTATACTAAACTTTTGTATCACACCACCAGGTTTCTGGTTCTCTACCTTGACCTGTTGTCAAGTTCCACACTTAGCTACGAACTCAGCTATATTCTTCTTCATACCACTCCACCAATAGATTTTTTGCAAGTTGCGGTACATCTTGGTAGCACCGGGATGAATAGAATACCATGCGCCATGCGCCTCTGCCATGATCCTCTATCTCAGATCGTCAACATAAGGAACACATAATCTACCTTGCAATTTCAACACACCATCTCCTCCTTGGGAGAAAACCTCTACCTTTTAGTCCTTGACTGACTCCTTCAGTCTGACCAAACTAGGATCTGAGTCTTTCTTCTCTTTTACTTTTGAAATTAAAGAGGATTCGAAACTACTCTACACCAAAATACTCCCCTCAGCGGAATCAAGCAGCCTAACGCACAATCTAGCCAAACGATGCATATCATGAGCTAACTTTTCCTTACCCTTCTCTACCTGAGCAACACTACCCATAAACAACATGCTAAGGGCATCTACCACTACATTGGCCTTGCCCGGGTGATACAACACACTCATATCATAAAATTTTAGCAGTTCTAACCATTTTCTCTGCCTAAGATTTAACTCCCTACTGTAGGCTTTTGTGATCAGTGAACACATCCACATGAACACCATAAAGATAATGTCTCCAAATTTTCAAAGGAAACACTACATCAGCTAATTCCAGATTATGGGTTGAGTAATTCCTTTCATGAGGTTTCAACTGTATAAAGGCATAGGCTATAACTTTGCCATTCTACATCAACACACAACCCAAGAAAACTCTAGAGGTATCACAATACACCACAAAACCATTCCTACCATCAAGTAAAGTCAACACCGAGGCTGAAGTGAGTCGAGTCTTCAACTCCTGAAAACTCTTCTCACAGGAATCCGACCAAAGGAACTTAACTTTCTTTTGGGTCAATCGGATCATGGGAGACGCAATAGAAGAGAAACCTTCAACAAAATGGCGTTAATATCCAGCTAGACCCAAGAAACTCCTAATGTCAGACAGAGTGATAGGTCTAGGCCAATTTCTTATGGCTTCTGTCTTTTGGGGATCAACTCTAATGCCTTCGGCTAAAATAATATGACCTAGAAAAGCTACTGACCTTAGCCAAAATTCACACTTGCTGAATTTTGCGAACAACTGATGATCTCTAAGAGTTTGCAGGATAATTCTAAGATGATCTGCATGGCCATCCTCACTACGGGAATACACAAGAATATCATCTATGAAAATAATGCCAAACATATCAAGATAGTATTTGAATACTCGATTCATGAGGTCCATGAAGGCTGCTGGAGCATTGGTTAGCCCGAAAGACATGACTAGAAACTCCAAGTGACCATAACGGGTTCGGAAGACTGTCTTTGGGATGTCACACTCCCTTACTTTAAGTTGATGATAGCCGGATCTAAGGTCTATCTTTGAGAAATAACTCGCACCTTGCAACTGATCAAACAGGTCATCGATTCTTGGGAGAGGATACTTATTCTTAATCGTGACCTTATTAAGATGACGATAGTCAATGCACATATGCAAAGAACCATTTTTCTTTTGCACAAATAGAACATGTGTTCCCCAAGGTGACACACTGGGCCTTATAAAACCTTTGTATAGAAGGTCTTTGAGTTGCTCTTTCAACTTCTTGAGCTCTGGCAGGTTCCATACAGTAGGGAGGAATTGAAATAGGCTGAGTGTCAGGAAGAAGGTCAATCTCGAATTCTATCTCTCTATCGGGAGGTACCCTTGGGAGATCTTTCAGAAAAACATCAGGAAACTCATTAACAACGTCGACTAACTGAATGGTTGGAGCCTCAGACTTGGTGTCTTTAACTCTAACTAGGTGTTAGATGCAACCTTTAGATATAAGCTTTCTGGCTTTGAGATAGGAGATGAAATAACTCTTGGGAGATACTGAACTCCTAGACCAATCGAAAACTGGTTCATCAGGAAACTAAAACTTAACTACACGGGTACGACAGTCTATAGATGCATAACAATAGTGAAGCCAGTCCATACCCAGACTAACATCAAAATCCACCATGTCCAACTTTATCAAATCAGCAAATATAACTCTATGAAGAACAGTAACAGGACAATCTTTATACACTTGCTTAGCAACAACCGACTCCCCTACTGGAGTAAAAACTAGAAAAGGTTCAGGAATATTTTCGGGACCTATTTCAAAGTTCACAGCAATAAGTGGGGTCACTTAAGAAAAACTCGACCCGGGGTCCAACAACACATAAACATCAAAGTGAAATACACGAAGCATACCAGTAACAATATTGGAAGAATCCTCCTGCTCCTGGAGGGAAGGTAGGGCATAGAATCTATTCCGGCACTATCCGTCAGCAGTGCTAGAAGAAGTGCCTTGAGGAGGGGTTGGACGAGCTACGGGAGCTGGGGCACTAGCAGTCTGCGTCTGGGAGGGAATATCACTATTTCCATGCGGAGCATGTGGGCACTCTCTAAGCCTGTGGCCCATCTTACCGTAAATGAAACAACCTCTCTGTTCTACCAAACACTCACCAGGATGGGTCCTTCCACACTTAGCACAAGGAGGAAAATTAGGCATGTTGCTTACACTATTCTAGGATCTAGACACAGCAGGCCTATTTCCTTGCTCCTGCCTACCTCTGGGTGTGGAAGCACTAGTGGATGAAAGTGCTGGAATGGATGAACAATTCTAAAATTAAGGGTGGTTCCCTCCATGGGACCTAGTGATAACGCTCAAACTACAGCTCTCGTAAGAGTGTAAGCGGTCGTTGTCAAATATAGAACCCAACTGGATTGGGTGTCGAATCCCACAGAGAATACTTGGTCACTAAGTAAGCAAAGATTAGTAGACTTTTGGTGAAAGTTTTGTAAAAGGGGGGATTGTAACGTGCAATAATGTAACAAAGTGAAAACGGAAAATAGCAAAGTAAAAAGAAAGAATGTTTAGTAAGATTCTAATCAATGAGAATTGAGAGTTGGGGTTATGTCCACCTTATGAGTTATACATCTCTATTGGCTATGAGTTATGCGGAATTCAGACATGCATGTGCTTATAGAGAATTGTATTCTATGGTAAATCCAGGCGTCTTTCGACCATCAAGGATTATTTCACTTTAACTCTTTCGAGCTTAAAGCGTATCTAATGGTACAAATTCTCCAAGAGGTTAATCTAGTTACGGCACTAACTTTTTAACAGGGGTTGGTGCCCTATTACCTTGACATTATCTCTTTTCCAGACATATAACTTTTCTTTCGAACAAGTTAATGTTATACTGGCGTATTCTATATGTTTGCAACCATTAGAATTTAGATTAAGATGAAGAGAGTAATGATATAAGCAGCATACGTGTCACGAATTCACAAACTCATAGCAATAGATAGTATCTCATAAGGCTTCCATAACCCCAATAGAGAAGTTTAGCTACTCATGATTGCAACGGAGATCATAATAAACATCATCATGATCTCACGTTGGTCACAAGGGCCGTGCTTTCTCTGTCAGAAAGTAACGTGAATAGTACTAAATGTCGAAGAAAATAGAATTGAATAGAAAATAGGATGAATGAGTTGAATTGTAAGGGTTGAATGAATTAATGAGTGAATGAATAAAAAGTTCAGCACAATAGGGTATTTATAACACCCATATCCTATTCCTACTAGGCTACTGTGTACTTATCCTAATCCTACTAGGATACTGCGTACTTATCCTAATCCTAATAAGTTACTGTTGATCCCCAAAGTCTTTAGAATTGTTGTTTTTGCCCGGGACAGGTTTTCCATGCGTCACTTTTAGTCCCTAGGCGTCCAAGCTCTCATTTCCTTCTTTCGTGAAGCTTCCTTGGGCGTCAAGTTATCCATAAAATGCTGAAATCTTCATCATTTATACCTGAAAACTTGCTAATAACGTTTGTTAGCTCACTTACAGGAAAAAGGACTAAAAGTGCATGAATTATATATTTTGTCCTCAAAACTTAGCTAAAATATGGGTAAATTATAGTACTTTAGGCGTGTAAATACGCCTATCATCAACACCCCACACTTAAAGCTTTGTTCGTCCTCGAATAATATATCATGTCCATATAAACATCTACTTAGGGTTTCACAGTAACAACACAAAATATTCATCAAGACAGGCACAACAATTATTAACAAAGAGTAGTGTTCTAATCACTTCTAGAAACAATTCAACCTCTAATATAGACTCGTAATATTGGTTAATTCGTATCCACAAGTTAAGCCACAAAGAATCATACAAGACTACCCAAAACTCATCAACCATATGTGTCTCACATAAGATATTATCCATAATCACTCTCAAATATTGCATTTTTCAGAACATGGGTATAAGATTATCCTTGCTCTCACTCTCACAAAGAATTCATATGTTGCAACTGATGACCATAGGCTTGCCCTTAGTGTTATGCTCTACTAATATCAGAATGCTAAGCTTAGGATCAAATAGGTCTTTTACAGGTTGTAATGTAGGCTAAGGGACGGGTAGGACTATTTTGGCCAGAAATAGTGACTATGTTCCTAAGCGCTTTAATACATCACATTATGCCATTAACACTCTCTTTTAATCAACCCTGCTACCTTTCTTTCATCTATCACCCCTTTTCACCTATTTTGTCATTCAAGCATAACTATCTTTTTATTTAATCATAAACACAATTTATCATTTTGTTTTTCTATTTCTTTTTTTTTTTTTTTTATAACTCACCTCCATGATAGCCACTCTTTTTTCATAACAAATTCAAGTACCAATACACTCTAAGGCATCACTCTCACCCAATTTCCTCTTATTTTGTCACATGACTTCACAATTTAAAGCACTTAGGAATTTGGATCAAATTATGGTCTTAAAAAAAATGGATTAGGCTTATCTATGAGGCTGTCAAAGAAAATGGCTTAAAGGCTCAAAAGGGTTGACTAGGATAATGTCCACGGGTAGGTAAACAGAAGGTAAACAATCACAGGCTGCCAAAGAAATGCCTAAATCATCTCCTAAACTCACACTCTTTATTTTGCTTTACACACACACCAGGCAAGTTCTAGCATCATTCACAAACACAGAATATACTATCATCTCACACACACAAGGCACATGGTCAACTTTATTGGGAGTATTATAGAATCTTGACCCTAACAGATGAATGAATTAAACCACACAATTATCACACAGTGAGTCACACTTAGAGCCTAAATGTCTCAATAGTAATGATTCTAGCACAAACTCTTGTCATAACACCATGCCGCCTATCAGAACAATTTCATGCATCAAAATCTAATAAATTTAAAATTTAAAATAACTAATTACGACTAATTAAAACAAACAAGAACTAGAATAAATGCAAATGCAGACAAAGAAATATAGCATACAAATACCAGCACCGATACACCCCACACTTAAACGGGACACACTGCCCTCAGTGGAAAATAAATAAGAAGAACCTGATTAGTCGGACTCCTCTTTTATGTCTGGGGTCATACCCCCTGCGTCGGAATCATCATCAGAGTCGTCATCCTCAGAGCTTCCTCAAATTATACCCCACTTGATCCAAAAGTGCGTTGAGCTATTTGTAGCGAGGAGGATTCAGCTTGCTCTTTTCTTCCTCTTTCCTAACCTTTCTGTGAGGTGGATACTTTTTTGTTTTTCTTGTCGTCCTTTTGAGGCCATTCTACCTGAGATCCTAATAGAGTCATGTTAGCTTCATCTCAGAAGATTCAATTGATAAACAAACAGTAATGGCACCACCCCACACTTAAGTTGTTGGCATAGACTAATTAAGTGAGTGATGTCGACTACTCAGACTTCATCGTCATACATTTGGGCGATATGTTCCAACAATATGTTCAGCACAGTCATACTTTCATGTCCTCTTAACTATCCTTTCCAACTCTATTTCATGTAATCTTGATCATACTCTCATGTTTGGATTAATGTACTTTTTTGAACAAGACTACTGCATAGATATCGTATCAAGTTATGGCATAGAAATAATCACAACATCTCATGCTTGTATTCAATCATGATATTTATCTCGATGAACGAGTCATTCAAACATTCAAGCATTCAATTTTGAAGATTATGCACTTAACTTCACCATGTCGACTCCGCAAAAGTATGACAATGTATAACAATTAAATACAAGTCGGAACCAAATCAAGAGCATCATTACGTATTCTTTCACTCACTAAGTTGTATCACAACAAATCAACCATATTCAAATCACCAATACTACTTCAAGATTTAACAATTTATTATAGGCGTAGTAGTGTAGTACTTACGGAATATAAAAGAAGAACAAAGAAGTACTTACTTGGTTGATGGCCTCGAAAGATGTTCTTGCAAAGTAAAAGAGCAAAAGGAAAATTTTTGAGAGATTTTGGAGAGGTAGGCTGCACCTAGGTTGAAGTTGCAATGCATTTTTGTTCTAAGACTAAGGTTCTATTTATAGGACAAGCTTGGGTCGGGTTTTGACCCATTTGGAATCGGATTTGGAGACCAAAAGTGACCATAGGCGGCGCCTAATGCTTTGCCTATGCTTAGCATAGGCAGCGCCTTTTGCAAAACATTGTTGAGCATAGGCGGCGCCTATGCCATGGCATTGATAGGCATAGGCGGCGCCTATGCCATGGCACATGAGATTCAGAGACAAAATGGTTTTGCATAGGCGGCGCCTATGCTATGGCATTGTTGAGCATAGGCGGCGCCTATGCTATGGCACTCTAGAATCCGAGATCTTAGGCCATAGCATAGGCCATGCCTTGTTCGTAGCCTAGATTTACATAGGCCTTGCCTTGTTCTTTGCCTATATTTTCATAGGCAATGCCTAACCCATATCCTTTTGCTTCTTCATTCCTAACTTACCACCTTCAACATGCAATACTTCCAAATCAAAATTTGAAACCAATCTCCTCATTTACACCTCTTGCACCTACCTTTATTCAAAAACAACAAAAACGATTAGAACGATGGGTTGCCTCCCATCAAGCGCCTTAGTTTTGGTTGTGGCTCGAAAAAATCTTAAGAAAATAAAACAATTAAAAACGATGGGTTGCCTCCCACCAAGCGCTTGATTTATTGTCGCGGCACGACATAGCTATCTCGATTACTTAGACTTTATCGAGATAGATGGGGCATCGTTTTCTGAATGGATTCAGACGACGCTGATGCTTATTGTAGGTATGCAATCTCCTTCGAGATGAATCTTGTGCGTATATATCCCAAGAGGGATACCAATTATATCATCAATAGACCAACCCATAGCTCTCTTGTGCCTCTTCAGAGCAGAGATGAGAGTCTCTACGTGTTGTTCACTTAGATCATTCGCAACACTCACCGGAAGTGTATTTTCACTTCCCAAGAACGCATACCTAGGGAGCTCTTTCGATTCTGGCACTGGTGGCTCTTCAATGGAAGTCTTCGCTGTTGGTGACGGTTGATTCTTAAGATCAAGGTCCGGCTGCTTAGGAGTATGAGAATAGGACCCTATTTTTGTTAGAGCACACATAGTTTCTTCATAATCTTCATCATCCTCATGCTCAACATTCAGCAGCGCAGCAGACAATGGCTCAACAGTAAGTTGTTTCTCTACAGATAATTCTTTCTTATCTTCATAATCAACATCAGCTACAGAGAACACATCCATATCTCTTGGTTGCTTCATCGATTTGCACAAATCAAAACGAATCACTTCGTCATTCATTCGAAATAAAAGCTCATTATCTCTCATGTCAATAAGCACACTTCTAGTTGCGAGGAAAGGGCGTCCTAAGATTCTGGGAACTTCAGAATCCACCTTGTAATCCAAAATGACAAAGTCTGCAGAAAAGATGAAAGTAGAAACCTTCACCAACACATCATTCAAGATACCCACAGGTCATTTTACCGACCTATCTGCCATCACAAGCCGCATATTGGTTGGTGTAGGGTCACCTAACCCCAACTTCCTGTAGACGGATAGTGGCATCAAATTGATGCTAGCACCCAGATCGCACAATGCCTTGGCAAAATCCAACGATCCAATCGTGCAAGGGATAGTGAAAGCACCGGGGTCAGCCTTCTTCTGAACTAGTGATCTGGTAGCGATTTCACTGCAATGATGAATAGTATCCGTCAACTCAAAACTTGCTGCCCGCTTCTTTGTCAAAAGATCCTTCATGAATTTAGCATACCCAGGCATTTGTTCCAGTGCCTCCACCAACGGAATATTGATAGTTAGCTGCTTCAACATGGTCATGAATTTACAGAACCTGGTGTCATCAGCCTTCTTCTTCAGTCTCTGAGGAAAAGGTGGTGGTGGAAGAGGAATCATTTTCTCCACCACTTCCTTTTTATCTTGCTTCCGATTATCACTCTTTTCAGGATGGTGACGTCTAGGTGTAACATCATGAGCACTCACTTCAGCTTCTACGGTATCTTCAAACTCTGCTTCATCAACATTCTCTGCTCTATCATCAACTACCTGCTTGCCTTTGGATGGATTTTCCAACACTTTACCACTCTGGGTAGTAATAGCCATACACGATCTGTCATTCCTTGGGTTTTGCACAGTGTCTCTAGGTAAGGTGCCAGCCTTTCTTTGATTGAATGCCGCTGAAAGTTGACTCAATTGTTGCTCTAGTTGTCTTATTGCAGTGGAATGTGAGTCAACCAACTGATTTATTGAAGACAAGTCGTTCTTCACCTCATTTACTCCCGTATTAGTTACCTCAACTCCTTTTAGCAGCTTAGCCATCATATCATCCATGGACATCTTTCCAGTGCCAGACGCCACAGCCTCACGGTTTCCAGGAGGAACATACAAACCACTCCTGTCAGTCTTATTCTTCCAACCACCTTGATCGCGGTCTTTGTATCCAGATTTATCATAATAGTTCCGACCTTGGTTTTCTTGGGCATTGCCTCAGAAACCCACCTGATTATTTAAGTAGTTTGCTTCTTCCTCATAGTCGGATTCATCTCTTCCCTGTGATACAACGGCCTTAACCTTTTCGGTCTTCCCTTATAATAAGTGCTTGGTAAGAAGATCCATCTGCGTTTTTATGTGGGCCATATCTTGATCACGTTCCTCTTGTCTTCGCCTCTGCTCTGCAGTCATGCCAACAGATACGGTAGAGCTTGCTACCTCAGAATCCCTGGTATGCCAAGCTCTACTCTTCTTTGTCATACGATCTAGTATATCACTTGCCTCAAGAAAAGTAAGGTCCATGAATGACCCACCTGCAGCATTATCAACCACTGGCTTAGTCACTGAGTTCAAAGCCCTGTATAATATCTCCATCAAGTGGATGTTGGTCATCTGATGATTTGGGCACCGCATAAGCTTATTCTTGAACCTCTCCCATGTTTCGTGGAGAGCTTCAGTTGGAAACTATCAAAAATTGCTGATTTCATCTCTCAACTGTGCTCTTTTGGATGGCGGAAAGAATATTTCTAGGAAAGCGTCTTTCAATTGCATCCAATTAGTAATAGAATCAGGAGTTAGCCCATTCAACCATAGAGTTGCCTCCCCATATAGAGACAATGGAAATAAGCGTAGTCGAATTGCATTCTGTCCAATGCCAGGATTGTTGAATGACTTGCATGTAGAGATGAAGTTGATCAGATGCATATTCGGATCATCGCCTGCAAGTCCACCAAATAATCCCTTGAGCTGCAATAGTTGAATCATGGTGCTAGTGATATTGAACTTGGCTCCGGGAGACAAGGGTGGAGGAATAATAGCTCCTGTGGCACCAGCTCCATCCAGATCGTCATCATCATCATCAAAAGTAGCCTGCACAGCTCGGCAGTCAGGTCTCATTCTAGCTTGACGATCTCTCCTATGCATAGGTGCCGCCACTTCATCAGTACGCCTAGGATTCAGTAGATCCTCATCACCCAGGTCCTTATCATCAGGATTTGTTGCCCGACCTGGGTTATCAATATTTTGTTGATGCACTTGAGCAGCTGCCAACGCAGCTAATCTAGCCTGCTCCTGTTGAGCAGCCCTTATTTTAATGTCACGTTGTGCATCCATTCTGCCAATAAGTTGAGGTTCAGGGTTTATGGGTAATAATGGTTGACCAGAACTTCGAGTATTTGGCATGCACTGAACAAAACCTGCAGAAAAAAAAAAAAAACTAAAAGTAAAGTACGAGAATCTTTGACCAAAGGGTCTAGTAACTATCACAAACTTAGTTGGTAACCGTATTCCCTGGCAGCGGCGCCAATTTTTGATAACGCTCAAACTACAGCTCTCGTAAGAGTGTAAGCGGTCGTTGTCAAATATAGAACCCAACTGGGTTGGGTGTCGAATCCCACAGAGAATACTTGGTCACTAAGTAAGAAAAGATTAGTAGACTTTTGGTGAAAGTTTTGTAAAAGGGGGGATTGTAACGTGCAATAATGTAACAAAGTGAAAACGGAAAATAGCAAAGTAAAAAGAAAGAATGTTTAGTAAGATTCTAATCAATGAGAATTGAGAGTTGGGGTTATGTCCACCATATGAGTTATACATCTCTATTGGCTATGAGTTATGCGGAATTCAGACATGCATGTGCTTATAGAGAATTGTATTCTATGGTAAATCCAGGCGTCTTTCGACCATCAAGGATTATTTCACTTTAACTCTTTCGAGCTTAAAGCGTATCTAACGGTACAAATTCTCCAAGAGGTTAATCCAGTTACGGCACTAACTTTTTAACAGGGGTTGGTGCCCTATTACCTTGACATTATCTCTTTTCCAGACATATAACTTTTCTTTCGAACAAGTTAATGCTATACTGGCGTATTCTATATGTTTGCAACCATTAGAATTTAGATTAAGATGAAGAGAGTAATGATATAAGCAGCATACGTGTCACGAATTCACAAACTCATAGCAATAGATAGTATCTCATAAGGCTTCCATAACCCCAACAGAGAAGTTTAGCTACTCATGATTGCAACGAAGATCACAATAAACATCATCATGATCTCACGTTGGTCACAAGGGTCGTGCTTTCTCTGTCAGAAAGTAACGTGAATAGTACTAAATGTCGAAGAAAATAGAATTGAATAGAAAATAGGATGAATGAGTTGAATTGTAAGGGTTGAATGAATTAATGAGTGAATGAATAAAAAGTTCAGCACAATAGGGTATTTATAACACCCATATCCTATTCCTACTAGGCTACTGTGTACTTATCCTAATCCTACTAGGATACTACGTACTTATCCTAATCCTAATAAGTTACTGTTGATCCCCAAAGTCTTTATAATTATTGTTTTTGCCCGGGACAGGTTTTCCATGCGTCACTTTTAGTCCCTAGGCGTCCAAGCTCTCCTTTCCTTCTTTCGTGAAGCTTCCTTGGGCGTCAAGTTATCCATAAAATGCTGAAATCTTCATCATTTATACCTGAAAACTTGCTAATCACGTTTGTTAGCTCACTTACAGGAAAAAGGACTAAAAGTGCATGAATTATATATTTTGTCCTCAAAACTTAGCTAAAATATGGGTAAATTATAGTACTTTAGGCGTGTAAATACGCCTATCATCACCTAGCTTGACCATACTCATGATGTTCGAATCTAGCTCTCTTGTTTCCCCTTACTCTTTCTCTTTCCCTTATCTTGTCTACCTTTATCTGTTGTGCATAACTCATCAGCCTAGAAAGATCCATGTCCCTATTGACCATAGCAGTCCTACACTCTTTCAGCACCAAACTAGACACACCCGTCATGAACTTGCTCATACTAGCTCGGATGTCAGAAATCAAATCAGAGGCATATTTTGCTAATTGGTTTAACTTCAAGCAGTACTCCTTAACAGTCATGGAGCCCTACCTTAAGTTTATGAATTCCTCTATCTTTGCTTCCCTTGTCTCTGGCGGGAAGAAGTTGTCCAAGAATGCATCTTGGAATGCCTGCCAATAACGGGAGCATCATTTTTCCCGCTATTCTTCTTCCATGCAACAACCCAGTTATATGCAATATCTTTCAACCTGTAAGACGCTAACTCCACACTTTCTTCCTCAGAAAAATGCATCACCTGTGTGATTTTCCTCACCTTTTTAAGATATAACTGTGGGTCCTCACCTGCCTTAGACCCATAGAACTCTGGCGGATTCATCTGCATAAAATCACGAATTCTAGTAGTAGCTAAATCACCTCCCTGCTGGTACGGAGTTGTGGCCTGGTTATTGTCCTAAATATTCGCGGTGACTGCTTGGTCTAGCGCCTGAAAAACTTCCTGAAACTCAGCATGGGACACGTTTCCATTCAAGGGGTCAACTGGTTGGGGTTGCTTGTTATTGTTTATATGGGCTTCGCTCTTTAAGGAGGCATTTTTCTGAAAAAATAGAGCACGAGTCAATAGTTGAGAGAGACAACTGTAAACACGATAGATTCTGAAACAAAGGGATGACTTTGTCCTAAAATATTTTGTAGATTTTTTCTCATAGATGTGGTGCGCTACACACCGATGATCAAGAATCTACTTGACGCGTCTTGTCAGACATCCTAGGACTCCTTAAACCTTAGGCTCTGATACCATGTTTGTAACATCCTAAAAATGGGTTTCGAGACGTCACACGGTGCTTAAGGCTACAAGTAACCCCAAGCTAACCCTTTGAGCCTGCTACTACATCAAAAGCTTACCTAAAGATGAATAAAACAATCACTGGTACCGTTATATCATAGTCATAACGAATACGAAGGAAAACACTTTGTACTAACAACCACAATACAAGGAAATTCAACATACTAATAATCTGGTAACTACTCTAACAAAGCCTCTACTACTCCATGAACTAGAGAGCCATTGGGATAGGACCCAACTAACTCTAACTGAACTGAAAGCAATAATATATATCTACTAAAATACTGAATATAGGTCCTCGAACCATGAGGACTCACCACTGTGGAGATGTAGATAAAGGTACTAGAAAGTCACTGATGAGGCTGGGACTGAGCACCTGAACCTACATTATAAGACAATGTAGCACATAGACGTATATGTGGATCAGCTCTTGGGAATGTACTGAGTATATGGGGGTTTATGCAATTAAATAATCCATATCATAAGTCTTTATAGAAAACATGCATGCTATAATAGGTGACTCACATAGCTTGAATAAAATCCTCATAAATCATGAATAGAAAACATACCATATAAATCACATGAGTCATTTCACTTTATACTAAATCTGTACTTTTTTCTTTGTACTCAAGCTTATGAACTAGATAAAGTCTTAAAACGACAACCTTCAGAACATACACTTTAATCTTATGGAAAACAAGTAGTTTCTTTGAAACTTAAAGATTATAGCACTTGAGAACCTTAGAAATCTTGGAATCATAGATTTTGAAATACATGTACTTTTACCTTAATTAGAGTAGGGACTACTTTGAGAGATTCTTCTAACCGATATAAACCATGTGAGCCACATGGAGTTCAACGTCTTGACCACGTTGGGGAGAGTTGTTCTATCTTTTCTATTAGAGTAGAACCTTTACTTTTAGTGATCACTAGCTTAACCCACATGGGGTAAATCAAATCCTATGATGGCTCGTAGTTCTGGGGCATGAGACCTCGAAATCAAGCCCAACTCGGTGCTAAGTACTACTCCCATACTAGGCTCAGAACTTTTAGAAAAATCCACCTTATTCAATTCAACGTTATGAAATGGGAGCCAATATGCTTCCCTTTAACTTAAATCACAAGATGTGGATTCCTTTCTTAACTTAGGATCAAAATCAACTCTTTTCTTTAAACTTTGGTAGACTATCTTTAACAAGCTTTGAAACGTCAAGGATGTGGAGATATCAATACTATTCTTGAAAAACTATAGAATATATCAAAATTCATTCTTAGACCTTAAAACATATATACATATTCAAGAAATATCAATTCAAAATAGAGGGTAAATCATGACTTCAACCTTAAGAGTATTCAACATATCAATCATGGAAGGAATATGCTATTCATAGCATTAATTCTCAATTCAAATCATAAAATAGGTGTAGTATCATATAATTCAAGACTTGAACAAATTCATAATCTCATATACTTGAAATATAGCAATTTAGGTATAATTCATCTTGAAACATTAAAATCTTTTATGAAAAAACAAAACTTTGGGAACAAGAATGGAAGAAGTGTTCTTGTTCAAACCCCACATACCTCAAATTATGAACTTTGATGAATAATCTTGCTTGAGACTCTTTCTCGTACTTTTGGATGAGGGTTCTTAAAGCCCTTGACTTGGGAACCTTGAATCCCAACTCAATTTGTGAAAGCTACGGTGGATTCTTGAGATTCTTGGAAGAGGTTCTGGGTACTTAGGATTTTTGTTGAGAAAAAACTAATAGAATGCTTGTAAATGACTTCAATTTGGTGTTTGTACGGTTTAAGAGGCTTGGAAAAAGTTCAAAGTACCCTTTTTAACTCCTGAACGAAGTTGGAAAAATTAAACTGGAAAACCCAATTTTATGGGCCACCACGACGCGCCACTATCGTGGTGGCTTACTGAAAATTGACAAATGGGATTCTTGAGGTCACCGCGACGCGGAGCCATCGCGTTGTCCCACTGGTTTGGACCTAAAACTTCAGCGTGACACGCCATAATCTCACTAGGCTACTAAAATTTGACAATTGTTAAATAGACCCCCTCTGTGACGTGCCAGGCACTAAAGTGACGGTGTTTTACGACTAGGACTTAAATTAGCCATAACTTCTTGCCCGAGTATCGGATTTGGGTAAATCTTATATCGACGGAAAGCTTATTAAATTTTCCATGTGATAAGAAGGTCAAAATTAGGGAAATTCTATATGGTTAAAATGATACTCACTTAGGAAGTTATTCCTTAATGTTCTTGAGGTGAAATTAAGATTATGAAAAGTTTGGGGTATTAAACAGTTAATTTTCTAAGATAGACCTCAGATCAGGCTATCATCAGTTTAGAGTCATAGAATGTGACATTCTGAAAATAGCTTTCAGAACTCAATATGGTCACTTCGAATTTCTAGTCTGTCATTTGGTCGTACTAATGCCCCAGCAACTTTCATGGACTTGATGAACAGAGTGTTCAAGAAGTACTTAGACATGTTCGTCATAGTCTTTATAGATGACATTCTTGTCTACTCCCACAGTGAACATAATCATGCAGACCATCTCAGAATAGTATTACAGACCCTCAAAGCCCATCAGTTGTTTGCCAAATTCAATAAATGCAAATTTTGGATAAGGTCAGTAGCCTTTCTTGGTCATATAGTTTCCGGTGATGGAATTAGAGTTGATCCTCAAAAGACCAAAGCAGTGAGAAACTGGACCATACCCATCTCTCTGTCAGATATCAGGAGCTTACTTGGTTTGGCTGGCTATTACCGATGGTTTGTTGAAGGATTTTTATCTATTGCATCCTCCATGTCTATATTGACTCAGAAAAAAGTCAAGTTCTAGTGGTCAGATTCTTGTGAGAAGAGTTTTTAGGAGTTGAAGAATCGACTTACTACAACCCTAGTTTTGACTTTGCTAGAAGGTTTAGATGGGTTTGTTGTGTATTGTGATACTTTTAGAGTTGATTTGGGATGTGTTTTGATACAGAGAGGTAAGGTCATAGCCTATTCCTGTAGACATCTTAAGCCTCATGAAAAGAATTACCCCACTCATGATCTTGAGTTAGCAGCTGTAGTGTTTGCCTTAAAGATTTGGAGGAACTATTTGTATGGTTACATGATGATATATTCACAGACCCTAAAAGTTTGCAGTATGTATTTTCATAGAAATACTTAAACTTGCGTCAGAGAAGGTGGTTAGAGTTGTTAAAACACTATGACATGAGTATCCTGTATCATCCGAACAAGGTCAATATAGTGGCTGACGCTCTCAGCAGATTGTACATAGGTAGAGTTGCTCACGTTAAGGATGGTAAGAAAAAGTTAGTTCAGGAAGTTCATCAGTTTGCCAGGTTGGGTGTTCGTTTGGTTGTTGATTCAGCTGAGGGTAGTGTATGGGTGCAGAATAATTTGGAATCTTCTTTGGTTTCTAAAGTAAAAGAAAAGTAGGACAGGGATCCCAGTTTAGTTAAGCTGAAAGAGTCAGTCGGAGATCAGAAAGTAAGTAGAGGTTTTCTCCCAAGGGGGAGATGGTGTGTTGCATTAACAGGATAGATTATGTGTGCTATGTGTGGATGGCATGAGGCAGCGGATTCTTACAAAAGAACATGGTGTGTGTTACTCGATTCACCCAGGGGACACTAAGATGTACCGCAATTTGCGGGAAGTCTATTAG
This sequence comes from Capsicum pubescens, assembly GCA_030864215.1. Taxonomy (NCBI): domain Eukaryota; kingdom Viridiplantae; phylum Streptophyta; class Magnoliopsida; order Solanales; family Solanaceae; genus Capsicum; species Capsicum pubescens. The sequence goes on from CM061549.1 coordinate 254,061,003, forward strand.
TGGAATGGGATGAAGAGAGACATTACAGAGTTTGTGGCTAAGTGTTCTACGTGTAAGAAGGTTAATATTAAGCATAAGAAGCCTACTAGGTTCATGCAGGAGTTCAATATTTCCACATGGAAGTGGGAGGAAGTGAACATGGACTTCATGATGGGTTTGCCTCATACTCGTCGTCAGCATGATTTGATTTGGGTCATCGTGGACAGGATGACCAAATCAGCCCATTTCTTACCAGTTCATACTTCTTATTCAGCCGAGGATTATGCCAAGCTCTATGTTAGAGATTTGGTCAGATTGCATGGTGTCCCATTGTCCATCATTTTAGATAGAGGTATGCAATTCACCTCTCATTTTTGGAAAGCCTTCCAAAAGGGTCTTGGTACCCAAGTTTACCTCAGTACAGCCTTCAACCCTCAGATAGATGGTCAAGAAGAAAGGACCATTTAGACTCTAGAAGATATGTTAGGAGCGTGTATCATTGACTTTAATGGTAGTTGGGATAACCACTTACCTTTGATTGAGTTTGCATATAATAATAGCTATTATTCCAGTATTCAGATGGATCCATTTGAAGATTTTTATGGGAGGAGATGTAGATCTCCTATTAGTTGGTTTGAAACAGGTGAGGCCGCAGTAGTAGGGCCTAACTTAGTATTTGATGCCTTAAAGAAAGTTCAGATGATCAGGGAGAGGCTTAAGACAGCCCAGAGCCGACAGAAACCATATACAGATGTGAGGAGGAAGGATCTCGAATTTAAGATTGACGATTTTTGTACTTAAAAATCTCCCCCATGAAGGGAGTAAAGAGGTTTGGCAAGAAGGGGAAGCTCAGTCCCCGATATATCGGTCCTTACAGAATTCTCAACCGTTTCGAAAAGGTAGCTTATGAGCTTGAGTTGCCTTCAGACTTAGCTTCAGTACACCCAGTATTTCACGTCTCCTTGCTAAAGAAATGCATAGGTGACCCAACATTTGTAGTCCCAATAGAGGGTATAGACATTCAGAACAGTCTCTCTTATGAGAAATTCCCAGTCGAAATCCTTGATCATCAGATTCACAGACTGAGGAACAAAGAAGTTCCTTTGGTCAAAGTTCTTTGATGGAATTAGTCTGTTGAGAGAGCTACTTGGAAAGAAGAAGCAGACATACGAACCAAGTATCCTCACCTCTTCTCCCCAAACTTAGACTCAGTTCAAGATAGCAGTCTTCCTTAGATTTACTCAGTTCCATGCTCAGATTTCCCTTACAAACTTGGTATCAATTACCATTGCATATCATCCTTATGACAGTCATGCATTCATAAATCATTTCGGTCATGTAATCTTTCTTCAGTTATACATGTTCAGTGTATAAACTCAGTTTATCAGTAGTTTCAGTCATGTCATCATAGTTTTGTTGTGCATGTTCAGTATGTAAATTCAATCTATCAGTATTCTCAGCTTAGTCAGTCTCATTCGAGGACGAATGTTTCCAAGGAGGGAGATATTGTAAGAACCCATAAAATTCCAGTCGTTTCAGTCATATATATAGCATGCCAAAAGAGGTCCCAGACTTAGAAAAATTTCAGCTAAATATTAACACTTAGTCTCATTTTTGGCCTCGATATTTCAGTGACTTTATTTTTTATCCTTATGACTTTAAAATATTAATTTTTAAATTAATTCATGATCAGGGGTGTCAATAGGTGTTCTCGAACGAGTTTCGGATTTTTTAGACGTCGTTTGAGGTATGTTCGGATGATCAAAATAGTGGGTCAACGCGATCTCAACGCGATACGTCGATGATCGCATTTCTAAAATAGTAAACCGATGCAAACGTGATGCAGTTCGACACCCATCACGTCAACACCATTGATACGGTGCGTCGACTAGCATGTCGGTTGGGCAGGTTTTGCTCATTTAAAAATCTGACTTTCCAAGGGTAATTGGGTCATTTTTTCCTCACCCAATTCAGCTTAAATAAGAGATTAAGCCCTAAAAAGGGCAAAATTCATTCTTTATTCTCAAATTCTCTCAAGAACAAAACCCTAAGTTATTCAATTTCAAGTCCAAGCTTCAAGAACACACCAACGATTTTCACAAATTTAATTACCAAGGTATGTTTGGTGTTCATCCTTGGACTTCCTTCCACCCTTGGAGTTCAAGAACTCTTTTTATATTACAAGTTTATTGATTCCATAATTTGCATGTTTGAATTTGGATTGTGTTCGTGTATATATTGATGTTTGGTTTTCAAATCAAGATTTATTACAAGTTTCAAGTGAATTAATTAGCATGTATGTGGAATTATGTTATTCTCATGTTAAACCCTTGAATTTGCAAGTTGAATGTTGTAGCCATGATGTTTATATCTTAATGATTTCTATGAGCACTAATTATGCTCCCCAAGTGTTTGATAGAATGCATATGTAAGTTGAATAGTAAATTCATGACATGTTATCATGTGGTCCCATTCATGTACAAATTCATGCCTTTCAAGTGTTTGACAAAACGTCTAAATGAATGCATGATGAATAAGTAATTAATGTAATATTTTCAAAATTTTGCCATATTTTGCTATTGATGCTATCGAGTCCTGGGGGTATTCAATACCCAAAAATCTAGTTGTTTACCTAGAATTAAAGTAGCTACAGAATAGTTTCAGTAACATCACGAACAGTAGTACTCAGTCAGTTACAGAACTCAGTGAACTCAGTTGAGTTCAGTCAGTCAGCACGATCAGTAATAGTTCAGTCAAGCCTTGTATAGTCTAGTGATCAGTTCAGTGTCTATTCATTTGGGAGTAGGATTCAGCACCGAGAAAACCTAGGGATGGGGTCTCACCTGCCAGTTGAGGATGTGACCTTTAGTAGCAGTCCCTTAGTTTCAGAACTATGTAGTCAACATAGGTTAAATATATCAACCTGTCATTTGAGGGTTAATAAAGTGTTCACCTGCCAGTTGAGGGTAATACATATCTCACCTGCCAGATGAGGGTGATTCTTTAGTGGATCCATATAGCCATTGTTAGTATTCGTGGCACGGTGTTACACCCTTCCAACTGGGGTCACAGGTTGGACTCCAACTCAGTTTATAATCGGGGTATGTCGGTTAGATGAACACTTCCATTTACAGCAGTTTCAGTTATTCATGTATTCTCAATCAGTTGTTTCATGATGTTCATTCAGTCAGTTATCATCTCATGCATACGAACCCATGTATATCAGCCTACCTCACTTAGCATACCAGTATATTCAAAGTACTGATGCATACTTTTTTCTTGCGCTATGATGTCTCATATCATAGGTTCGAACACTCAGGTTCCTGACCGCGCTTAGTCAGATTCAGTTAGCAGCAGCAGATTCAGTAGTGAGTCCTCATCCATCGAGGATATTATTTATTCTAGTATTACAGTAGATTTAGTATTTCATTAATCGGAGTTAGTTGGGGGCTTGTCCTATCAACTCCACATTCAGACAGATCAGTAGAGGCTTCTCAGACTAGACTATTTCAGATAGATGTTCAGTTTTCAGTAATACCATCAGTATTCAGTATTATTTTTAATTTTTTTGAGAACCTTATGGCATTTTAGTTATTTTTTCGCATATATTGTCAGTATTATTATTTAGTGCTCACAGCAGGTACAGTCATGGGTTAGCTTGTGGTCCTTCGGGATCTTAAGCACCATGTGACGTCCGGGTGCAGATTCGGAGCGTTACGAAATATTTCTTATAATATTTTTAAATTGAAGGAATTTTTAGTAATTTTGATATTTTAAGTTGTGCTTTTATGAAATTTTTCCTTATTTATTTTAGGTACTGTTGTTTAGATTCATGGCTCGACTTTTGATTGTTATTGCGTGCTAGTCATATATGCAACATATTTTTTTTTATTTTTAAAAATTGGTAACAGTACATTGAAGCATAATACTTCCTCGTGATTGTTTGACAAATCGAATTCTTAGGATTATCTGCATTCTTGTTAGTGATATCATTTATTGTATACTTCACAATGATATGTTGGGGCTCCATTTATGTTCTCATTTGTTGGGATTAAAAACCTTCTTTCAAGTCCCAATTCTCCTTGAATATTAGAAGGCCTGATAACACTTTGGCGATTTTCATTAGTTTCAATCATTTTGAACAAAATCAAGAGTCTTTTACTTCGATTTTCTCAAGACTTTGGTACAAGAAATAACCCCTGAATGGATATACACATTCATGTACAATTAAAGAATAATGTTTCAAATATTACATTGATCTATTGCTTTCTATAAATGTCGTAATTATCGACATAATGGATAGTGAATAAATTCATGCATGTTTAGCTTATGAGAATTCGCATGCATCATTATAAATAGACACTAATCCTATTTCATATGCATCTAGAGTAAGTATTTTATAACAACTAAAAATTCAAGCTTTGTCAATTGAAGAGCATACTGAAAAAAATTGAAACATGAGAAATATACAGCCAGATAAAAGATTTTACATAAACACTTATATCTCTATCTGTTGAGGTTAACAAATAATATCAAGTTCTAAATTTGTACATTAAATTAAATAAGACATCGAATTCAGTAGATTGACAATATGAAATGATGCGTTGTTATTTAAATCTTACATTCATACTCATCACTTTAAAATTGCAACCAACAATCCAACAAATTAATAAATGAAACAATAAATAACATCTTCATCTTCAATAATTTTTCTTTCAAATTTCTTGATTTGTTCACCTTGGAGTAGTTTATAGCCTCTAGATGCTTTAATTTTTTTCTTTAACTCATCTCTTTCAATCTTAACCGCATTTAATGAATCTCTCAAAATGTTTATTTTCACCGTAGTCATTTTCAATATAACTTTCAAATTGTTTATTTGGACCAAAATATTTTTCGAATGATTATCTTTCCATTTTCAAAAATCACAATTTCACTCTGTTTCACAACAAATATTTCATATTGTCATAACTAAAAACATACTAATTAAAATTTACAAATTATATGAATTAACACTTGTTTAAAACATACCTTTGATTTAGAACACTTATAAAATTTTCTTTCGGGGTTCGATGGAGTCCTTAAAGTGAAACAAAAAACAATTTCACCACAATAACAAGTGTTCACTGAATTACTAATAGAATCACAACTAACCTTGGACATGTTTTAAACCTAATTTATGAAAGTAAAAAGAAAAGTAAACAATTTAGACAATGGAGCAGAAATATTACGATGGAGCAGACTTTGAAGAGAAGGAATTTAGGATTTTTGAAGAAAAGAAATGGAGCAGGCATTAAAAAAATTTTGCTCTTTTGGAACAAGAAAATGATTAATGAAAGGAAGACGAAACATAAAATGAGAGACTGAGAGAGACGCGTGGTGTTTTTGTGTGCGTCTCTAGGAGATTCTATGAGACTGGGTTTGGTAATGCATCGGATAGTGGAATTTAATTTCAGATAGATTGATTATTTAGGATAAATAAAATTAAAAGGGGATAAACAAGTAAGATCGCAACACGTATCTCACCGTTGGGGCAAGGGACATATACAATCCAAATCATTAACGAATAATTCTAAAATATATTTGTATCTTTTACGTACATGAAGTAATGACAAATAAAAAAGCATTACATAAAATAAATAGGGGGTAAAATAGGTTATTACAAACCTCATAGGGACATGTATTTCAATTGATGTTTGCTAGGAAACTCTAAATGTCGGTGCTATAATGTAATTATTCTAAACTGTTATGCAGTTAGGTAGATATAATAGAGATGTTCCTACTTATATAGTTTTGCCTTGGGTACTACATTAAAGCCTGCTATGTGATAATTAGAGGTCGTTTGGTATGCATGATCAGATAGATAAAATATTTCAAAAGTAGGGATATTTTACGAAATTAGTATGAGATAATTAACTAGATTGTTCTAGTACAAATGATGACATAAAATAATTTTAAAATTAGTTATTATTAATAACCAAACACATAATAAAATAATTTTAAATTTTATTTAGAGATTGTTATTCTTATCCCACCAATTATATGATCACTTTACAAAAGTAATTACTCTACTAGGACCAGATAAACAAAGGTTGGCTACAATTGATATTTTAGGAAATATAACTACTTTTTTGTTGATAAAAATCCAAGGGCAGCTTTTAAGCATACGTGTCAAAGTGAACAATGAACAAATATTAAATAATTAATTAATTAATTAATATATATATATATATATATATATATATATATATTATATATATATATATAAAGGAGAACTTTAATCAATCCTATGTGGCATATCTTAGAGGTCTCCAATGTTATTTATCTTTTTTATGATTTTTTTATCAATTAATATTTTTAATAATCAAAATAAATGGATCAATAACTACTCCTTCATTTATTTTTATTCTTTAATATAGAAATTTAATATTTCTTTACCATTACTCTCATGATCTTTGATGATCATAACTCCTAAATTATATTAATAGTCATGTTCATGATATCTTTGATATTCCATATTGTTGCCTTATAAATAGAAGTATTATAAGTCCTTTTTCCTCCATCATCAAAATTAAGGATATTTCATTCACTATATATTTTTTGAAGTTTCATATATTCTTTTAAAAATAAATCATTTGTATGTCTTCTAAAATATCCTCCTTATTGTTTTCTTTTGGGTATGATATTGCTTCTTCTTCTTCTACATGTATTGTTCCTTTGACATGTTAATTGATTTGCTAAAGTCATACATGAGATTATATTAAATTTGTTGTTATTGTTATCTTATATTGTTTGTAACTTTTAAGCAAGAACATGTATAATTTAAATCTATTTTCTTATAATTTTTTCATAATATATTAATTTTTGTGATGTATTATTTTTTACAGGGATAAGAAGAAGATCATATAGTGAACGAATGAAGTAAAGATGAAATGATGATTATGTAAAGATTTGAGGAGAAGGACATAAAAACCACTTAAGATGAATGTCTTTTTAAAAAAAAATAAAAAATTATACATATTCTATTTGTTTTCTCTAAATTGTTTAAATTACTACATAATTTGTTCACTTTTATTTGTCCTTATACTAAAAATAGATATAAAGAAGAAATATAGATAAGATGATGTGACACCTTAATTTTTTTATTTTTTTATATAATCTACTAAATAAATAGATTATTAAAAATTTCATAAAATAAATCAAAATTATCCTTAAAATAGATCTTTTGCAATAGAATCCAATTTATCATTAGCTTGAGACAACCCACATAAGAGAAATTACTATAACATAATCTTAATGATAATTAATTTCTTTTTATGTATTATGCAGTTGTAACTGTAAAATAAATGACAATGAAAAAAATGAAAAAAAAGTGATGGCAATAAAGAATAAATAATTGTAATGAATGACTAGAGTAGTAACGAAAAAGAGAAATGACCTCCTTTTATATTTGTTTCTCTTTCATATGACTATAATTGTACACACATATTTCATTATGTTAAGTTATAATTAGATTTTGTCAATTTTTATTGTGATTCTTTTTCCTCTTATTTCTTAAAATTGTATTTTAGAAACGTAATGACGACAAAAATAGGATGATAGATAAGACAAAATAGAATGTTGAAAAAGAGAAACGACCTCCTTTATTTTTTGCTTTCTTTCATATGACTATAGTTGTACACACATATTTCATATTATGTTAAGTTGTGATTAGATTTTGTAAATTTTTATTGTGATATTTTTTGCAACATTCTAAAATGAACATTATGTGCTTGATGTTATTGTTTTTCGCATGTTAGTGCATTCCTAATTTCTAAATTCGATATTGAGGTTAAAAACTATCGTTGGAAGCATTTTGAAGAACGAAAATTTAATAACTTCAAGAACTTCGAGAGTTTTTGAATTAATTTATTTTACATTTTTTTTAGCTTTTAAGCTCCTTTTTTGTTTTATTTTTCTGTGTTTGAAGAAAAAATATTGTTCTTAAACATTTAGTTTTAGGTCAGAAAAGTGTAAAAATAAGCTCAAAGTAAAAAAAAAAATGAATATGTCCAGCTTATAACTTTAGCACTTAGTTAATTGGCTATTTTAAAATAAAAAATAAAAAAATTCAACACCCTCTTTGTTCAAGCATTAAATTAAAAAAATTGATAATAAAATAAAGTATTTGAGTGAAAAAATAAAAAAAATAAAAATATTATTCTCGATTTTTTGTTTTGAAAAGAAAAAAAGAAGGCAAATAACATATAAGGCCGTAAATTTATATTTATGTAATTATATAACCTCTTTAAAGTTATATAAAAAGCATTTCTTTTAGTTCAGATATTTATTATTTATTTTTACATTTTAATACAATACCTAATTTATTTTTCCCTCTGTTTTTTGGCTTTTTCTATTTTCTAAGTAATTAATGTAAAAATTGATTCCTTAATTATTATAATTAGTAATTTACTATCCTTTTCATATTTCACACTATAATTATTGATAGTTACAACTCAACATTAAAAGATATACTTACAATTAAGTTGATGTGTATTGTGATCATGTGGCGTACCCCTTCAAATTATTTATGATAAAGCATTAGTGCAAGCATATATTTTTGTATCCCTTAAATTTCATTATTAGTTAATTGATGAAATTTTACAATTTTAATTATTTTTCAATTTTGAAATTAATTAGAAATTAATGCTACCACCTTTTCACATATCAATTATGGCAGTTTCTTATCCATGCAAAATAATGCAATTCTCGTGATTTTAGTATAATTGTTGAGAAATGTAAATGACTAGAGAAAATGGTAATTGACATATTTATTTTTGTAAAATAATAATAATAAACAAATAAAATTTGAAGGAATTATCCGGAAAAAAAAGAGAAAAAGAAAATAATTTTTTGGTCAAATAGCGGTGTCACATCACCCTTTTAATGCCTAGCTTCATATATGTATTGTTGGTGAGAATTGAAAGTTTGAGTTTCCAAATATAAATTTAATATATTTTTTGAAATTCAGAGAATGTGAATCCTAATAATAACTAAGGATCCTGATAATTTATTTTGTAGTGTCTTTTAAAATTAGTTTTAAAATTTTATTACTTTAGTATTATATTTAAACATTATATATATGCAGATACAAAATTGAAATAATATTTTTAATTTATAAACTTTTAATTACAATTCTTATATTTATTGTGTTTTGATATATATTATTTATATATGTTAAATTAATTTTTTAGTAAAAAATATAAATTTATATCATCTACATAGAGATAGACAAAATCAAGTATCCCTAAAAGATCACAAATTTTCAAAGAGTGAAAACTTTGAATAAACTACACAATTAATTATAAATAATGTTATGAATTTAAAGTATTAACTTTCATTTTTTGAATTTGAAAACTAAAAAAAATCTTAACGCATTCATTGCACTTGAATAATAGTAAAAATTATATTTTTAATCAATAAAATAGTTTATCACCGCACGAAGCATGACCAATTTCACTAGTATAACAATAAAGCCATCAAAATTAAATTAATTACTTTGAACAAACATGTTAGACCCTAAGCTCCTGGTTTTGTGACTTCTATACAATCAGTATTAATAGTAAAGTAAGTAAATATTAATATACAGCGTTTGACACTTTGACATTTCATAAGATTCAAATTTATTAAACTTACACTAATATTAAGAATTTGAGATTCTTTTGACCTTTTAATAGGATAAAAATTATTATACAATATAGAAGAAAGTTTTTGGATGATATTTGTCATTTCAAATCTTTTTTATTCTCATAGGTCTCAAGAAACGAACTCTGAAAATAAAAATAAAAGCATATGATAAGCGTGTTTGCCCTTGAATATGCAATGCATCGCTCAAATTTAAATTAATCTATCAAATCTAAAAGGATGGGATAGACAACGTATTGCTCGACATTAAATTAACCCTTACATAAGGTTATACAAAATAATTACTGTATCTCCATTCTTGTAAGATTTCAGCTGCAACTGTATCTCCATTCTTGTAAGATTTCACCTGCTTTAATTTCTTTACTTGTATGACTTTAATCATTTTTTTAATACTAGTTTAACTGCACGTGCTTCGCACATGTAACACTTGATTATTTAAATTAAATAATTTTATCTATTGCAGATATTTTTAATAAAGTGCAAAATGTTCAAATCACTTTTCAAAAATCCTTCTTACTTTACTATAATGATATAAATATAAACATATATTTTAGTGTAAGTACATATATATTTTACCACCAGAAGTTTCAAGTGGTTGATGGATATCACTTTTGCGTTTGTCTTGCAGTACCTCTTTTTCTTCCTGCTAGTGACTAATAGATATACAACAATTTGAATCATAATTGTGATACAATTATTTTTTTCTATATTTAAAATCTTTTCTTATTTTCAAAGTCAAATCTTTACAAAATCATTGATTACATTCTTATGACGTACTTAAACTTTTAAAAATTTGATATTTCTTAAATTTTTCTTATTCTAACGCTTTTATATTTATTTTTAGATTTTTCAAATATTCTTAAAATCAAGTTTAGTTGATTTAAAATTCTTAAATTAATAAAAAAAAGTATTAGTTGTCATTAGTTATAATGACTTCTAACAAGGAAAGGTTTTACCATAAATATATTTAATTAACTTTCAACTGTTAAATATTAGAAAAATAGTGAAAGACAATTTTGTCAAAAACAAAGATTTTTAATGAAGGACAAAAAGTTCAAACAACATTTTTAAGGTCCTTCACACTTTTTAATATATTATAGATATAGATTATAGATTATAGATATAGATTATAGATAATAAATATAGATATAGATATAGATTATAGATATAGATATAGATTTGTAACACCCCGTATTCAAGTACATGTATTGGCATATTCAAGTACGTGTATTGGTCTTATTTATATGGAATTAAATTTTTATTTTATTTATACCGGAATTTGCCCGTCGATGGTTCCATACGAAGGTTATTGAATAATCTTTCCAACGATATAAAGATTTCCAAAAACGGATAAGTTTCGGATATAATCTAGCACATTCGAAACTATAAAATGGTGGCCGGGATATGGTGAATAGTAAATGTGCAGGAAAATTTCCTGCACACAAATTACTGAGGCCTGCCAGTTTTTTGGGTCAACTTTGAACGATCATAACTCCCTTAATATAATGAACTGGGAGAGCTACGACCTATCAAAAGAAAGATCTTTGAGTTTTCTTTCCAATGCAATTGGTTTCATCCAAATCCAACATCTGAGTAAGGAGTTATACTCGTTTTACTTCAGCCTCTCAAAACAGTTTTTTAGGGTCAACTTCAAACAATCATAACTCCTTGTACAGGACGAACTGGGTGGTCTACTTTATATGAAATGAAATCCCTTTGAATTATCTTTCCAAATATACCAATTTTACCCAAATCTGATATCGGATCAAAGAGTTATGGTCGATCTACTTTAGCTTGTCAAAACAGTCCACCATGGACAGATTCGGATTTACTTAAAATTTTAAGGGCAATATGGTCATTTTCCATCACCTCATGAACGAAAATTGGTCATTATATACATATACTTAGCCTCATATCCATGATTTATCATCCATTATTGAAGAATAAGAAGCCCTAGCCAAATTTCAACTCCAATTATCTTGTGATTCAACCATAGAAAATTTAAATTGATTCCGTAGTTGTGTTCACCGTCTCGAGGGCTTCGAGAAGCACCCCTTATTTGTGCCAACAGGACTTCGAAATCAAAAGGGTCATTTTATGGTAAGGATGTAAATTATGTTGGTGTTATTTATATGGATATGTATATATATGCATGTGAGCATAAGAAGTGTGTTATTTGATTATTGTTGAAAGATGATTGGAAATGATGTTGGATTATTCTTGTGCATGGTTGGATTATGTTGAATTGTGAAGGGATTTGGTGTGATGATGTGGTATTGAAATGATGATTATATATATATATATACACACATAAACCTATTGTTCAAGTTGGTTTTTGGAATGCTTTGCAAATATTGGTTGTATGGAATTATGGAAGAGAATTGTGGTGTTGGGTTGCTAATACTAGATGCCAAACATTTCATTGTAGATAAGTGATTTGTAAAGGCGGGAAGTTGTGTTGAATTGGTATCCGAATCTACGACGAGGTATGTAAAGCATACTCTAACAATGTTCTTTGGCATGAAAATACCAATGTTCCATCAAGTAAGATTCCGAGGTTGTCCAAAAACATGTATTGTTCTACGTTACCAACGCAGTTGTTTCCATCCTATAAAGTGTCAAAATATTTCATTGATATACCAAAAGGCTCCTATTTCATTGTTGTGATATTGATGATTCTGAAACACATTGTTGATATACCAATAAGTTCCTACTTTATTGTTATGGCATTGATGACTCCAAAACACTTCATTGATGTGCCAATGAGTTCTTACTTCATTGTTATTGCATTGATGGTCTATCTATATGTCTCCTATTGATGTATCATTGTTTCAAAGTATCAAAAATGTGGTGGCGACCAAAATAACAATCTCAAAGATTAATTGAACTAAGTGATGGAAGTTCTCTCTTATCGGGTGGTATCCCAGGGGCATAAGCCTAGCATGGGTCGATCCCTATTTATGTGTTTATGGGTGGTATCCCAGAGGCATAAGCCTAGCATGGGTCGATCCTAGTTGATATGTACTGGAGGCAGCCTAATGGTCACAGTACAGTACAATAATGATTACAAAGATGATAAGAACGAAGGTAAAGTGATTGAATAAATGCAATGTACAGGTTGTCACAAGTTCTAGTAAGTGTGGTCCACTCCTATTACGCTTTATTCACTTGTTTCTGATTTCTATTGAGCTCCTATATCATATGTGATTATCTACAGCTTTACATACTCAGTACATATTTCGTACTGACGTCCCCCACGGGGACCTGCATTTCATGCTGCAGGCACAGGTACCTCAGCTCATACACCGCACAAGTAGGAGCCAGGTCATACAGCTATTGTTAGTGAGCTCCAGTTTGCTTCGGAGCTTTCCGAGTCGGTTCCTTATGTTTTGCTATTGTACAGGAGTTATGTGTGGGCAGGGGTTTGCCCCGACCCTAGTTATGTCATGTATATCCTAGAGGCTTTGTAGACATAAGGAATGGTAAAGTCATGGAAGTTTATATAGTGATGTTATATTTGTATATGTGGTGACCCCGACGGCCAAGTATTATATGTATATATATATATTTGTGCGTGTTGTGCTGATACAGGAAATTAGACCCTTCTATATGTAACGAAGTGCTGCCCAAATTTTTGGTGACATGTAAGTGAAAGTACAAGTATTTGAACGGGTTCTCCCGGGCCTTCTCGGCTTCGGGTGCCAGTCCGGCCCGATGGGATTTTAGGGCGTGACAAGATTATAGATTATAAATTATAGATTATAGATAGATATAGATTATAGATATAGGGGAGAGTTTGCAAAATAAACACTTTGAAAACTTATTTAGGTTTTTAGATACAAGTCTTGAAAAATTAGGTGTTTAAACACTATTATGACATCATCACTTCTTACATACAAACCTGACACATAAGTTTTAAACTTTATACTTTAGTCCCCCACCTTATCCATTTAATATTTAATATTTTCCACCATTTTTTATATTTCCACTATTTTTCATATTCTCTATTTTATTTTTAAAAAAATTGTCCAAGAAGCCACCAATAGGAGCTCCCTTTTCCACCAATAATTTTCTATTCCGACAATTTTTTCGGCCACTTTTTCGATGAAATGTTGCTCATCGCAACTGAAAATATCCATTCTTGATCATTGCCTCCATTGTTGCTCCATTCTTTTTGAAAAAAAATGCAAAAATTATTTTTTCACCATTTTTACTAACTTGAAAAGCTTTCTAAATCCGCTCAATACCTCGTCATTAGATATATTTCAGTAGTTTAGAAGTCCTACACATACATTTGTTCATCCCAGAGCTAGGAGGGCATCGATTATATCCAAAATCAGCCCATTCACGTCTTTGTATAGACGTTTTCATACCAGTCATCGACCAGCTATAGATCGATACCTTAATCTATTATCGATTAGTGTGGTCTATTATAGCAGTAGCTGAGGTAATTATCGCGGGTGGTAATTATATGGGTGTGTGGGAGAAGGGTCTCAACTATTGGAAGTGGAAATCATCTGGCAAGGAGACAATGTCCATCCTGCTGCGTCGTAATGGTTCGTACGACGACATGGTTCGAAGCAAAACTAATAGTGGAGAATTAGATTGCGAGCCAAAGAACGTTGTGATTAGCTATGTAATGAATGGGTGGGGTAAAATACATCCCACGTTCATAAAGAATGATCGACGTGTGTCGTTATACATGTTGGATATTGATGCCGATGGATGGCTCTAGGCCATTATTGAGGATAAATATCATCTCGGGGTCTCCGACAATTCCGTCACCACACCCGACAATCGACGAACATGATTTATTTGAAGATGAGAGCTTGGATGCTCATCAAATGAATTTGGAAGATCACTCAATGGAATTGAAAGATCCAATATTCTCTAAAGAAGCGGGAGAAGAGAGCGGATTGGGATCACAAACCAATCACACCTTCTTCGACGAAACTAATTTTCAGTTAAATCAAACATTTAACAACAAAACGGAGCTAAAATTATTGCTAGACGTAGCAGCTATGAGAAATTCTTTTGATTATGCTACGCTGAAGAGCTGCAGCAAATTCCTCAAGGTGAAACGTGTTAGTCCTAGTTGCGTGTGGATATTGCGGGCGAAGAAGTATGAATGCACGGACAGATTTGTCATCTATAAATTCATCGACGATCACACTTGTGGCATCGAATACGCCACGTGCAGCCATATGAAAATTACGTCTAAAGTCATTGCATCGCTCCGTGTGAACATGTATCACAAAGAAAAGGGTCCGAACACTAGTGAGATTCAGAGGATCAGTTTCAAGATCTTTACCAGTATACCAACCTATTGGAAATATTGGTTGGGGGGGTGTGATTGTCAAGAAAATGGTTCGAGGGACAGCAGAGCACGGGTATTCCTGTCTGCCGATTTTTCGTATATGATCGATGCTCTTAAGGTTGGAACTACCTATTCCATCATGGAGAACAACGTTGATTGTAAGTTTATGTACTATTTTTTAGCGTTGGACCCTTGCATTAGGGGATTCGCCTACATGAGAAAGGTTATTGCGGTAGATGACACTCATTTATACAGCAAGTACGAGGGCGTGCTGCTAAGCGCAGTTGCATAGGATATCGAGAACCATATTTATCACATTGCCTTTTGCGTCGTTGATAAGGAGAACGATGTGTCTTGGACGTTCTTCTTTGAGAAGTTGAATTCTATTATGGTCGATGGACTAGATTTGTATTTTATCTCCAATAAGCACAAGAGCATCACGAGGGCTTACAACCATGCTCATCGTGGGTACTGCATGGGGCACCTAGGTGAAAATATCTGGGTAAATCACCAATGAGGAGGACACCTCTATCTATTCTACAATGCGACAAAGGCATATTCTCCCGAGGAATTTAGCGACCATTTTGAGGAATTCAAGAACTACTGTCCCTAGGCAGCCCGTCTTCTCGAGCATAAGCTTGGTTTTGAGAAATAAAGTAGGGCATATTTTCCCGGTAACAGGTTTGACGTGATGACCTTAAATATTATCGAGTCGATGAACTCTATGTTGATTGCCGAAAGGGAGTACCTCGTGGCATATATATTCAATTTGATTGCTAAGAGGTTTGGTGATATATTCAGGGAGAGACGTGCCTATGTCCTCAAATATAAGGATAATAAATTTTTGCTCGTCGCCGAAAAGATCTTAAGGGGAAAATATGAGTAAGGGAGACTCCTTCTATGTGGAGAATGTAATAGGGGATGAAAGGTAATTCACAGTGTTCGACAGTGGTTATAAGGCTAAAGTCGACTTACTGGAAAGGTCGTGTTCTAGCAGGAAGTTTGAGATGGTCAAAATACCATGCGCTCACGCGATGTCCGCTTTACGATTAAAGCATGGTGATGATTAAGGTTTGAGAGTCTATGATTACTCTTCGCCCGTGTATAAAGTGGAAGAGTACCTTCTTGTGTATTCAGAATCAATTAATGTTGTCCTTTTGGAGTCCGAATGGCGCGTGCTACAAAAATTGCTAGACGTGAACATTATTCCACCTCTCGTCATCACCAAGCTCAGAAAGAAGAAAAAATACGTTAAGGGCGTGGGCGAGACTTTCAATTCGAAGAGAAGGAATAAGTGTTCACTGTGCAAGAGACCCGGGCATAAGAGAACCACTTGTAACAACAACAAATCGTAGTTAGACTTGTATGGATTTGTGTTTTTGTAAGTCATGGCAGTGTATGCATTTTGACAACCCTTCAGTGGTCGGATAAATGCTAGTCTTATCGATTTTACTCTGTGTCTATTATCGACCTTTTAAGGTATTGCATATATTGTGTGTCAGGTCTATTGCTAGTATTATTTATATACCACATAGTTTGTTATCGATCTCATATCAAGTCTATTAAAGAACCTAATTCTTCAAAGGGACAGATGAACAGTTGAGCATTTATTACACATCAAAAAAGTTGTTGCACGTCCATTCACACCTCGCGTTGATTGGTATACGCTACCTCTTCGAATTTCACCGATTCTCGCGTCTACCTACCACTGGGCGGGAAGACCAAAGGCTTTTATTTTGGTTTATATAAACACCCATCTACTATACCCAAAATTCATCTTCATCAACACATAAAATCGATTAATTAAACAAGATGTCAGGTATTCCATTGAGACCAAGAAGGAGGGTCCAGCATAACCACGACCTTCTCCTCCTCCGTAATGACCTAGACCGTCTCTTCTATGGTCTAGGACAGGACAGGAAGTAATTTCACCGCGAACTCTGGCGTATTGCCCATTTTTTACGGGATATTATGGAGAGGCTCAACATGGAGGCCGAGGAGATGATCACCCTCCCCCACCATCCCCTTAGTTTAGATTTTAATTTTTGTTATTTTTTTAATTTTAATTTCATTGTAATGAGAAGCTTTCATGGTTGGGAATATGTTAGATGAAAGCTTTTTTATTTTGTTATTTTTGCTCGTCTTTTGCGTAAGATTTAGCTTCAATTTTATATACTACAAAGGCTTTGAAAATCTGAAGAAAATAGAGATCTACTCATAACATTGTTAAAAGAAGTCGAAGAGCAAAGGGATTACTTGAAAGGATCACTAAAAGAAGTCGAAATGGAGAAGGATCAACTAAAGCAAAGGTTGATTTTGGCTGAGGTAAAAGAGAATGGCCTAAAAAAATTACTGTATGATTTGTTGTTGTTATTGGCTTTCTGGAAAGGTGTAATAGGGATATAGGAAACTGAATAAATAGATGTATGATTTCTTAAATCAATCGTGGGTGTAATCTATAATTACTAGAGAATTATGTCTATGTGTTTTATCATCGACCTCTATAAGCCATGATAGTTACTGTAAATATATTATTTACTCAGTCGATCGTCTGTGCAGTCAATAAATTATAGAGAACAACTTCTACAATATTTTCAATCAACCATTATAAATTAGGACAATACCTGAAATGGTAACGCAATGCAGTCAACTGTTTAATCTAACGAGACAATGAAATAAATGAACATAATTTCATTAGTAAATGTCATCATTGACATGCCAAATATATGTAATTCAATTATCCATAAAAAAATAAATCACTAAAAATAAAAAAGCATTACAAAAATCGTTTGACTTGTTATCTTGACTGAGTTCCGCAACAATGTCCATCGCATCCATTTCTTTTTCTTCATATTTTTCTCCTCTTCTTCAACTTCTTTCTTCTTATTTTCCTTATCTTCTTCTTTTGATGATTTCTTCTCTTCTTCAATGTTTTCAACCTTCTGTTCAACAACTACTTCTTCGTCAACTACCTTCTCGTTTTTCTCTTCTTTTTCTTCTGATTTCTTTTCACCATCTCCTTTTGTTTTCTCCTTATTTTCTTCTTCTTCTTCTTCAGCTGCCATGTCCTCATTTTTTTTTCTTCTTCTTCTTGCACTTCTTGTTCATCTACTGCATTCTCCTCTTTTATTTCTTCTCGTCTTCAACTTTTTCATCTGTTGTAGCAATGTCAGTCACTGCGACTGCAAGTTCTTTGAGTTTTGATGCCGGCTACGAGGGGGACTGTCGAGGTGCACTGCATTGTTTTGAAAGAATTACCAAAATTATGCAAGAAATTAAATTGAAAGAACAAAATATAAATTAATTTACCTTTATCTTGTTGCTTCTTCTTATTCTTCTCGATTCTCCTCAGCCTCTCATCTCTAACAAAAGAAGCAATATCCAGTAGACTTTTCTCGGGCAAAGCAACATGCTCACGCAGGTCATAGTCATTAGAAGCGTTTGGTGCAGTTTTGAGTCCACTTGAACCAGCATGATAACAAGCACATGTTGGACTTGGAACATAATGGTGGCCACCTAGATCTTCGTCTTCGACCGCAACCTTCACTGATGAAGTCAGGACAGTCACGCCTTTTAGCTGCGCCTTCAATGCATCGATGGATGTATCCTTAACTTCGTCCGTGTATGGCTTAAATATTTTCATGTATCTCTACTCCATCTCACGGACAGTAGGGGTAAGGTACGGGTGCACAATCTATTAAAAAAATAAAAATAAATTACACGATTTTTACTAATATACTAATATTATTATCATATCATAATAAGTATAATTTTACCTTTGTGCTGTTTTCTTTGCACTTAAACGGGTTGCCTTTCATTATGTTGTCGCACTTCGACGTGTGCCATCTAAGAAGACGAGGAATGAGCAAAGGAGAATCTAACAACTTGCCAGTGTACCTTTCCAGATGAGGAAAGGCCTCATATATCCAAACCTGCAATCAATAGAAGCATAAGTAAATCTACTGGTTCTATGTATTATTGCATAAATATGTAGGAGTCTACAATAAATCAATAAAATGGTAGATTATAAGTACCAGAAATGTCCAGGAAAAGTCAAATAATGCGTACGATGCATTATTCCTCTCGACAAAAGCTTCTTTCTGCTTGGTCAAATGAATCTTCTTTTTCAGATAGCTTAAGGTCAACCCAAAGTACTTTTTCCCCACGGATACCCCCCGAAGAATTCTAAATCAGTCGTCATCTTGATGTGGTCCGAATCCACCTTCTTTGACGGGTCCTTTGCCAGCAGCATCGCGTGCACGAACCAAACCAAAACACACTTCAACTTTTGTTGATTATTCAGCCTATTACCTTTCATCAGGCTAATCAACTTTGCAGCAGTAATGCTCTTATTTTTCGTCACCTTAAAATGAAAGCTTTCTCTATTTTGGAGGACTTTGTTCATTTTTTATTCACAGGGATATGTTGAACAATTCAACCTCATAATCAAAGCAAATTCCTTTAAGCCAAAACAAGTTGACTTACCGTTCACATAGAACCAAATTTTGTGCAATTTTTTCTAATTTTTTATACGTCGCAACAACACATAATGGACCATCTGTCCATTAAACTTAAAATGTTTCGGTATATGCCTCAAGTGTCCGAAACATGTCTTCTTCAAATCAGAATACAACTTTTGTTCAACAAAAATCCGTCTAAACTCTCGATAGACCGCCATTCTTGCTCTGACGGAAATCTTTGCAGGAAAACAATCTAGATCATCTATCGAAGTTGTTAGGTCGTACGACTCAATGGAGATATATTTCGCACAAATTAGCAAGGATAGGAGATCCTCCTCCTCTCCGTCTCCGCTATCTCTCTTATCATCATTTTTCTCGCTATCACTTTCACTTTCTTCTTCGCTATCCTCAACATCCTCACTCTCGTGAGCACTACTATCGTCATATTCAAAAAATTTGGCAAGAATTTTTTATTCAATTTCCAACTCGGATTCATCGAGGACAAGTTTTTTCCTCTTGGAGGTTTTGAAAACTTTTTCGGCTTTTCGCTTCCTACTGCTAGAAGTAGTGGAAGTAGGCCTTTTAACTGCTCTGTGAACTCTTCTCACCATTTATGATCTACAACAAAAAACGAATCTGCAGTGGTCGATTATCGACCACTGGTCTATTAATAAAAACAAAAAAATGCAGCAAAAATAAATCTGTAGTGGTTGACCTATCGACTACTGGTCTATTAAGAAAATAAAAAAAACGCCTCACATCAAACATGCAAATCAAGTTTCAACTTCACCAGATATTGACAGTGTGATTCACAACAACAAGAACACCATTAAAATGAGTCCAATTCAGTATAAAAAATTCAAAATCAATATGCAATATAAGTACAAAAATTTAAAAAAATTCTACTCATTAGCCAAAGCAAAACACGATTAAACCTGCGGAATAGACAATGTTAACTAAAAACACTCAAATTTCGACTAATTCAACGAAGAACAGTGCAATTTTTGTCAAAATCGAAGAACCCCAACACAAAATAGAATAAAAAAAAAAGATTACTAAAATGGATCTAAAACTGATCGGGGAAGAAGATTAAACTTACCTGAGCAAGAGAAACTGAATAATTTCGACTGAGGAAGCAAGAATTGTGCAAAACTGTTTTTTCTTTTTTTTTGAAAAATATGAATTAAAATCGGGAGAAGGAAGGTTTTTTAGGAGAGAGAAATATTGTTGAAAATATTAAATGATTTTAATAAATGTTTGAAAAATTAATAAATATAAAAAAAAAAAAAGGAACCATGTTGTATTTTT
Source organism: Capsicum pubescens (assembly GCA_030864215.1). Taxonomy (NCBI): domain Eukaryota; kingdom Viridiplantae; phylum Streptophyta; class Magnoliopsida; order Solanales; family Solanaceae; genus Capsicum; species Capsicum pubescens. The sequence continues at coordinate 254,081,748 of CM061549.1, forward strand.
TAAAAAGTTATATTTTTTTTCAAGTTTTAAAAATATTAAAGAGGCCTATGACCCCATAATCTTACTCCACTTTTTACCTTTTTCAATTCCTAACCCTAAAAAAAAGAAATTAAAAAAAATTAGTATCTAATCCTCAAAATAAGTTTTGAAAGTGAAAAGATTTCAAAATAGTCTCTTATTCTTTTAGAATTATGACTTCCAGTTTGTTATTGGCTTTTTAATTCCATTACTACGCGTTGCGGTAAACTTGAGGCGCCATCCCATTGACCAAAATGGACATTGGAAAAAAATATTAACTACCTCTTCATCCCATAGATATACTCACTGGCGGAGGTAGTTTGGGGTTAGCGGATTCATCCTTTGATGAAAATTTATATTATTTATATATGATTATAATTATTATTTTTTATACATATAGTAGATATTAAAATTTCTTTTGATTAGTTTATATATTTACTTTTTTATATTTTAAATTCCTTAATAAAAATTCTTGATCCGTCATTGAATATACACCATTGAGATAATTTTTCTAATTTGTATTATATTTCAAAATTGTAGTGGTTGAAGTCACTTGTATATATCTTCCACAGAATATAATATTATAGTTTTTGAGAATTTTAAATGATCACGACGAAAATCATTCTCTCCACAAAAATAGCAATAATAATTACACGAAAAAATTCTTAATTGTAATGGACCAACATTTTCGTACTTCTATTTTGAATCAATATTCTCGTGTTGGTTTGAATTAAACAATACATGGTCAAAATTTTCATACTAGTCCAAAAAAAATACTCTTATTTGTTTTTGGTATGAGAAAAGTACTTTTCAATTTTTTATATTTGATTGGTTAAAATATTTAAAAAATATTTTCTTGATAAAAATAAATTTCTTAAAAATTGAGGAAAATGGCTCCATAATATAAATAGGAAAAACAAACTCCATTAGTAACATTCGAAATTCATTATATCCTCCCCACCCATCCAACGCTTCCAACTCCCACTCCTTGACCTAAAGTGTTTTGCTAGGTTACATAGAAATATTCTTAAAAAATTTATTATTATTTTTTGTTTGCTTATCAAATACTCTACTAAAAATAAAGTAAGAAACCTACTTATTTTTCAAGAAAATAGTTCCTCTCGTACGAAAGTCGAAACACACCATGAATATATATACTTAAAATTTGAATATTTTGGAGAATACTAAGGTCACATGCATATCCCCTAGTTTATTTCCTCGATCATTATCCCTCTAATTGTAATTGACCAATACAAACCAAGTCTCTCCTCGTCATAATTTCTCCTATAAATGCCCTCCACTTTCCATCATCTCAAAACAAACTTAATTGTAAATCTTTATAATTCTGTCCTCTAAAACCTTAGTCTATCTTCTCCCTCTCTCTCTCTCTCTCAATTTTTTTTTCTCCTCTTTAATTTTCTCTTTGTGCAACAATATGGATTATGAGCAACTAATGTTGAGAGAAACTCATAGAATAGACCACAATAATAAAAATAAGAAATACAGAGTTGGAAGTATTAGTACTACTAATACTTCTAGTGCTACTTCTTCAATTGCTTCACATGAAGATTTGAGAAGTAGAATTGAGTCATTTCATATGCTAGAAAAAGCTAATATTTCCAAGACTGAATCTGCTGAAAAGAAACTATCATGGCTTCGTTCTCAGATTATTGGTGAAAATGTCGATTTCGAGACGCCATTTGGGAGACGTAGGCTTACTTATGCTGATCATACTGCGTCAGGAAGATGTCTTCTCTACATCGAAAACTATATCATTAATAATGTCCTTCCTTTTTATGGTATGTATGTTTCCCTTTTAGTTAGATCACCAAAGCTTATGATAAAATAGTAACTGCATGCATATTCCACCTTCATGAGTGTTCGGGTTCGGGTTCAAGTCCTCAATATGAAATTACTTATTCATTGCTCTAAGTTTACATTCTTGTATATGTAAATGAAATTACATGCAATATCATTCCATTGCTCCAAGTTTAGATTATTGTTTATGTAAATGAAATTATATGCAATATCATTTAACTTACCTTTTAATTACTACCGTAATTCTACATCAACAATTTTGTAGTATATACTATCAAAATATAGAATTTAAACTCTTAGCAATAAATAATAGCCTGTTTGCGGTCCGCATTTTTATTTAGCAAGTTATATCATATGCTAAGAATTTCGCCATTGGAGACAATTACTTTTGAATATTGTTTATATAGCCTTTATATACATATTCTCTTCGTTCGATTTTACTTGGCATATTTTGACTTGAGACACCTATTAAGAAAAATAATTAATAACATGGCTATTTTACCAAAATACCCCCATTAAATGATGGTAAATTATGTTTTGAAATTAATTTAGAGAAAAAATAATTAATGCTAAGGATAAAATAGGAAAAAAGAAGTTGTGTTTTCTTGATATGTCAAAAATGATAAGTAAAAGTAGAAATACAATTAGGAAATTAGTGACAAATAAAAACGAACGGAGGAAGTAGTAGGGAAAGGCGTGGTCCTTTTCCGACAATTTTCATCATTTGAGCAAGTCTTTGAACATAAAAAATATAGTATTCCCTTCATTCGGATTTACTTGACACATCTATTAAGAAAACAATGATTGATGGCTTAACCTTATTACCCTATTAATTGATGTTTACTAGTGCTAACAGGTATTGGAAATGATTAGAAGAATAAGTAGTAATTAATTGCTACGGGTAAAAACATGGAAAAAAATTATCTTCTCTTGATTCGTCAAAATGACAAGTAAAAAATGAAAATCAAATTAGAAAATTAGTGTCAAGTAAATCCGAATAGATGGAGGAATATTTTCTTTTTTTAAGAAAATAGTGTTTGCAATTAAACTTATTTTTTCAAAAATTTAAGTTATGTTTAGATATGTATTTTAACTTGAACAGATGTTGAAATTTTGTAAAAATAAACGGATTAGAACTATTTTTTCGAACTTGAAACTCGTTTTAAAAGATATATTCAAAAGTTTAAGTTTAAATATTCAAAAGATATATTTTTTTGAGTTTAAGTTTGGTGCACCATCGGTATATTTTTTTTTTCCACCATCAGATGACTTTTACCTGTTGTAGCAGGCCATCCATTTTTACCTGAGAAATGGATGACCTGCTACCGCAAGTAAAAGTTACCTGATGGTGTAAAAAAAAGATACACCACCAACGGTGCATCAAACTTAAATTCTATTTAAAATACCAGTCCCTATAACAAAATACTGTTTTGAAAAGACAAATTTTACATGGACAAAATAGTCTCTTGGGTAGAAATATAACAACAAACAACAATAACAACAAATTCAATGTAATCTCCCAAATAATATGTGAAGAGGATGGTGTGTTGTAGTCTTACCGCTACCTTGTGTCATAGAGAGGCATCCAGGGGAAAGTAGTTTTATAGGAATGAAGCACGCAGTACTAGTGAGGGTTGGATATGTATATTAATGCATTTTTCCCATTAGAGTAGATTACCTACTTTAGTTTCTATGTCATCAAATATACCTATCGTTGTAGATCACTTGTAACTTGACATTTGTTGTTTGCCCTTTTTTTATTGCATCAGGTTATATATCTATACTCTAATTTGTGTGTCATCACATTAAATTTATTTAATGCTAACTAGATGTTGTGGTAGATAAATAATTTATTCCGACTTAAAATCTGACGATTACGCGGTTCGTTGTACAGGCAATAGTCATACTAGTGACAGTCATGTAGGATACCAAACAACAAAATTGGTGCATGAAGCAGCAGCTTATGTGAAGAAATGCTTAGGAGGAGGAGATGAAGATGCAATCATATTCTGTGGTTCTGGTTCTACTGCTGCAATTAAAAGGCTCCAAGAAGTCATGGCCATATCTGTCCCTTCTATCCTTAGAGATAAAGTCCTCTCTAAATGCTTTCGTAACGAAACCAAAGAGAGATGGGTAGTCTTTGTTGGACCTTATGAACATCACTCAAACATCCTTTCTTGGAGACAAAGTTTAGCTGAGGTTGTGGAGATTGGATTGGACGAAAACGGGCTAGTAGACATGGAAGCCTTGAGGGATCAGCTTGAGTCCTACAAGTCTACGAATAGGCCATTGTTGGGTTCATTCTCAGGTTGTAGTAATGTCACTGGAACATACACTGATACGAGAGCCATTGCTCGTCTGCTTCACAAAAATGGAGCCTTTGCTTGCTTTGATTTCGCAGCAAGGTATGCTCATTGAGTTTGACTTCTATGTACAGACACTACTTATAACAATTGTTATATTATATCACATCATAAAAGGATAACCAATTTTGTGTATTAATTTTCATTTGCTGTAGTGCTCCATATACAAAAATAGAGATGAGATCAGGAGAAATAGATGGATATGATGCTGTTTTTATTAGTCCTCACAAGTTTCTTGGAGGTCCAGGCACACCTGGAATTCTTGTAATGAACAAAGCACTCTATCGATTGAGGACTTCACCCCCATCTACTTGTGGAGGTGGTACTGTTGATTTTGTCAACCCTTATAATGAAAAGGCAAGTTCTTCTTTAATGGTTAAATAGATTATAATATAATGTCCTTTTCATCTTTCATTTATTTGTGTCAATTATGAAACTTCGTATGATCAGTTTTAAAGACTCTTAGCTCAATTCGTGCAATGAATTTGATGAATGAATTTGACTGCCATTAATTAGTGACATGGGGGATGAATGAATTTGACTGCCATTAATTAGTGACTTGGGACAATTGATATAGGTACAGATAACCAGACAAAATAAGTCAACAAAGAATTTCATATGCCAACATTCCTGTACTTATAATATTTTTTGTTTTTTTGAATTGACTTAGATTTAGTGGCCCCATAATACAACTTCCCAACAACCCACTGTCCACTGAATTAAGCGCTCGCTTCTTCCATCATGATAGCCTAAAGACTATCAAAAACACTAAATTGATACTAGATAGCAAAAATCAGCAAGTACACAAAGAAAAAATAACATAAGAAGAAGAAAAGAGATAAAGAAGATATGCATAAAGTAAAGATAGTAGAGAGATTCTCACTTCCACTAATGAATAACACTAGAAGGTGTATCAAACCTTCAAACACACATCACCAATGTAAGATCAAACCTCACTCTTAGATGAACCAAAGGAAATTCACACTCCCTCAATTACACCTTTCTTGCCAAGAGTTCAATACAAGTGAAATCCCTTCCAAATGCATAAAAACCCTCAAGTTTCGGTTTCTACACTAAGCTAACACTAAACTAAGACTAAGAACTACACACTAAAGAGTAATCTTTCAATATTCATCAAAGCTAATGAAAATAGAAGGTTACTTGTCTATTTATACTATTACATGCCAATTAACAAAAATGTCCTTAATGAGGGAGTGAATTGGGGCGCCTCTTGAGTGTTACTTTAGAGTGAAAAATGTCTTCAATGCCCTTCACTTGAGGCGTCTATTGAGTGTATAAGTCCTCCTCCTTTTATTCTCTTGAACAAGGCTTCAAAATACTCCAAAAAAGACTTCAATTGCTTGCCAATTCCGAAGCTTGAACATTGGACAATATCTTGTGCTCTTGGTGCTTCTCATGCTTGTATCATCCTCTCTATCTTGAAAGGAATTTGTCCTCAAATTCAAATCTTGCAAAACCAAAGAGAGGGAAAACAAGCACACAATCCTCAAGGGAGGAGGGTTAGCATTAGTACCACAAGTTATATAGATAAGCCAAGGTTGCTCACACTTGACATACATCCATGGGTCCTTTGTTTGTGACATGAAAGACTTAGCATAAATAGAACAAAGAAAGTGAATAGGATCAACATCAAAAATGGATAGACATAATCCGAGGCTATCCCTCCCATACTTCAAGAATGCACCGAGATCAAAGGGTCGAAGTAACCAAGGGCATAAACCGAGACTAATCATCCCTTTTACTAAGGGATCCAACTCACAATCATCCAAGACATTACACACAACTATGCCATACATAAGGTCACTATGAACAAGGTTAATGTCATGGTTTTCAACACACAAGTTCAAAGAAACACTCCAAGAAGGTACACATTTGAAATACAACTAATTATCCTTTGTTATGATCATGAAACACCTACCACAAACATCACAAAGGACACAGCTAAGGCAATCATCAAGAGGTAAGGAAACTACAAAGGTTCACAAAAGTCATATAGCATTGTAACTCCAAGTGGACCTACCCCTACATAAAATAAATCCAAGATTTGCATGGATATCATCATAAGCAAAGAGGTAGTATAGGAAGGCATCAAGTGTAAAGGCATCATCCAAGGTGCTATCATCTATAAGAATGCCAATTGATTCAATAGGTTTAGCACATAAGGTTGGAATCAAGTCATTTAAACACATATGACTTCCTTATTTCAAGTTAAACATCAGTTTAGCATCCACAAGTTGGGATTCATTCAATTCAAGCATAAGTGTTTCAAGCAAGGATGCACATTTAGAAGCATTATCGCAAGATGATAATGACACATTTGCCCTCAAGTTTTCAAGAATAATACTTTGTTTGTCATGTAGACCAAACAACATGTTGGGTGTGCCAGCATCATCATATCCATATTTGGCACCGGGGTCAAATAGAAAGAGTGGCCTTAGACATGGATCTAGACAACACTTTTTTTCCCATAGGCTTCGCCCAATCTAAAAGACATACTCTCTACAAGAGCATACACATCATTAAAGGAAAATAGAGAGTAGAGAAAGGTGTCACATAAATCAACTTCAATTATGGTGCCCTTATGCAAGTACTCACTAGTTTTAAGTTCATCACCACTAGGATGCTCAACATAAGAAATACACAAAGAAGAAATAGATGGAATTTCTCAGCATGCACCACTTTCTATTTTAAGAGAGTAATCCCCACATAGATATAAATCACCATGAGAAGAAAAGGGATCACACACAAAAACATGCTCACAAGAACAATCACAATTCAGGTTTCCTAAATATTCAAGAAATTCAAGGTCAACTCCACCCGATTGATCATTTTGCACACCCTCACTAGTTGTTGGCAACTCACATACCAACGTAGACTCACCTTGGTTTTCACAAGGGTCAGCTAGTGTGTAAATACTCTTATCACTTAGTAATGGAACCTTATTCAAGTTATAAGTGCTAGCATTGGATGGAAATAAATCATACGAAAAGAATTGATTTTGTCATTTAAAGGATCAACTAGTGCTTGCATACTCACAATAAGAGTTTGGTCCTTATGCATTCTAACAACACCAAGAGTATCACAAAAAGAAGATTCATACACTTCTTCACTAAGAAAATCTGAAACTACACCACTTTGTCCACTACTAGCCACATTACAACAATTCAAGTTTCTAGAGGTGTAGAAGATTTTATTACCTTTTAGATAATGGAAAGTGTGTTCTTCACTTGGTTTTGCATCATGGAATCCCTCATGCTCCACATTACAAGGGAATATGTCAATGTTTCCATTTGGACTCACTTCTTCATCACTTATTCCAAAATTGGGACTTTCAGCCAAGGGCTTGAAGGGAACTTCCTTAGGCTTCTTCTTGGGGCTTCTAAGGTCTTGAACCTGCACATGAGAAGAGAAAATACTAGGAAAATTTTTAGTATTTGAGTTAGTGAATATCAAGGGTCCTTTGTGGACAAGATCCACAATCAAGTGTTCTTTTTCCCTTCCAATTTCACTACCCATGTCTTCCCTTTCCTTTTTCCTCCTTCCTTCACATTCTCCTTGTATCTCACCATCTATTTATTCTCCACCTTGAGGCTCGGACTCACTCCCCTTGGGTTCTAACTCTTCCTCTTATTTTACTTGGATGGGGAGATTTCGGTTTTGTGGCATTTGGTGAAAAGTATAAGGTCTTTGGTTAGTTGGTACTTGGATTTGAGAAATTGGGTTTTGTGGAGAATAAGGCCTTTGGTCAATTGGATTAGGTGTTTGGTGGTTGGGGTATTGTGGAGGTGTTTAGTTATGTGGGGTAATAGGTCTTTGGTCAAAGGGATTTGGTACTTGGAGGTTCGGGTTTGGTGGGGTATTTTGAGTTCCAAGTCCTTCTTATTGGACTTGGTTCATTTGAGGGAGTAGGGTCTTGGTATGTTTCGGTTAGGAGTGGTTTGGGCTTGGTTTTGAAGAGGTGGTGCGGGATATAGCATTTGGTGGAGGGTTTCAGGTGTTATGGTCATGGAGGAGTTGTTAGCTTGGACACTCGAGGATGCATGGTAGGAATTAGGAGTAGAAGGTCGTGAGTTCCTTCAACTTTCAACACAATCAAGCCTTCCACTAAAAGTGGACATTTCACTCCTCATAGCATCTGTATTACTCCTCAAAGCATTATTACCACTCTTCATATCTCGGGAAAAGGCCTCAAACCGAGCCATTAAGGCCCCCACAACATCATTACCCAAGAGTTGAGAGGTGGTACCCTCAGACTCCATCTCAAAAGTACCTAACAAAGGCCAAAAAACAGCAAAAGGAAAATCTACAAAACGAACAAACACGTTAGTTCGAAAGCCTCACCACACTCACACTCGTATCTTATCTCAAACTTGGTTTCACAATTATTGAATACTTGGTAAGTGAATTGAGTGGTGAGTAAGCCTTGGTCCGAAATTAATTTTTATTTGATAAGACTCAAATAAAATGATGCACGGACTTGAACCAACAAACTACTACGGATTAAAAAATGAGAAAAGACACAAAAATCGAAGACACAAAATAAACGAACTCTAGACTAATTACCAACCTAGTAGGTACTAACTAATTTGCTACTTAGTGATAGAATTTAACACATAAGAAACTAGAATAAAAAATTAGAAACTAAGAAATCTAACTAAGAACTCAATTTGGCCGTTGAGCTATGATGACGTGGCATTTAATGATTAGCCGTTGAGTTTTCAAAAAATTTCAATCCAAAATTCCAAGTCTTGGCCTAGAACACCTTTGGAGAGGAAGAATTTCATTTGGGAGGGAAAATTTGAAGGTTTGAAAGCCTTTTTGGATCTTCAAATAAATTCAAAAACAATTGTCCCCCTTTTGTACTTGGATTGTACTTGGAATTGTACTTTGATTATTCTTTTGTTTCTTCTTTCTTTTGGATGACTATGACTATACCAAGGAATATCCCTTTACAAACACTAAGTACACCCTCTCTCCTATTTCTTTTGGATCAAATGCACCTCTTGAATATTCTTCTCCAACTCTATGATGAACATTGAAGAACAAGATGAATATTTAAGAGTTGACCAAAGTTTGACCCCCTATCAAATGAACTTCAAATTTGGATTTTCTTTTAAATCTAGGTTCCTTAGGCCAAGATGAACTCAAATATCTAAAAATCAGCAACAAACCACGTCCAAAATTTAAAAACCCACACGGATCTAAGCTCAAAAGCTTTAAAACATCATATCCATGAAGGTTCTTAGCTCAAACTTAACCAAATCTTGTTCCAAGTGTAGATCTAGACTCCCTAGGTGTTAGAGAACAAGAATCTAACACAAGAAACATCCAAAATAAAGTAAAATCATGTAGATCTAAGTTTTTAGGTTTGGATCTACAACACAACACAAGACGACACATAATTCTTTTGAGATTTTCAGATTTTTTGACTCTTTTTGGTGAGATTTTCTTAATAAGGACACTAAAATCAAGATTTAGGGATGTTGAAACAACCCAAAACAAGGTTTTGATACCAAATGATAACCTAAAGACTATCAAAAATATGAAATTGGTACTAGATAGCAAAAATCAGCAAGCACACACAAGGAAAAATAACACAAGAAGAAGAAAAGAGATGGAGAAGAGATGCATAAAGTAAAGATAGTAGAGAGACCCTCACTTCCACCAATGAATAGCACTAGAAGATGCATCAAACCTTCAAACACACATCACCAATGTAAGATCAAACCTCACTCTTAAGTGAACCAAAGGGAATTCACACTCCCTCAATTACACCTTTCTTGTCAAGAGTTCAATACAAGTGAAAAAACTTTCAAATGCATAAAAACCCTCAAGTTTCAGTTTCTGCACTAAGCTAACACTAAACTAAGACTAAGAACTACACTCTAAAGAGTAATCTTTCAATATTCATCAAAGATAATGAAAATAGAAGGCTACTTGTCTAGTTATACTATTACATGCCAATTGACAAAAATACCCTTAATGAGGGAGGGAATTGGGGCACCTCTTGACTGTTACTTTGGAGTGCAAAATATCTTCAATGCCTTTCACTTGAGGCACCTATTGAGTGTATAAGTCCTCCTCTTTTTATTCTCTTGAACAAGGCTTCAAAATACTCCAAAAAACAATTCAACTGCTTGTCAATTCCGAAGCTTGAACCTTGAAAAATATCTTGTGCTCTTGGTGCTCCTCATGCTTGTATCACATCAGCAGCCTAAATATTTAAAGAATAAATAAAAATGTCATACAACAATATACCGGGTGAAATCCCACGAGTGCAATGTAAGGAGGATAGGATGTATTCAAACCTTAATCCTACCTTCGTGAGTTAGAAAAGTTATTTTCGGTAGACCCTCAAAAGGATAAATACACCATATTTAAATAAAGAAAAAGAGTCAAATTTACCCTCTAGTTTGAAAATTGACTAAATATACCCTTCGTCATATTTTGCGGTCAAATTTATCCTCGTTATTTAGAAAGTTTTCATTTGTACCCTTCCTTTAACAGAAAAGTCCAAATCAACGTTAAATGTCTCATTTTTTTTAGAAATAACACACCCTAATCTATCCCACCCCACCCCCTCGACCCCCAAAAAAGACACTAACAAATATACCCCTACCTTAGTTCTGTCGATTAAATTTTTCAACAAACAAATATATTTCTCTTTCAACGTGCAATGCTAGTAAATTATTTACACATGAACAAAAAGTAAAATGAAATAGGATAATACAAAAGCATGAAACTCGAAAAAAAACTCTGCTCTTGTTCCAATTATATATTCAAATTTCAAAATTTGGTATGATTCAAGAATCAATTGATAAGCTTTTTGAGCAAATGTTTGCATCTTTTTTGTGGGTCCAAATGGGTGGGGCGAGTTAAATTATGATGTGTTTTATTTTTAAAAAATAGGGTACTTATCGTTGATTTGGATTCTCCTGTTAAAGGAAGGGTATAAGTGAAAAGTTTCTTAATAGAGAGGGTAAAGTTGTCCACAAAATATGACGAAGGATATATTTAACCAATTTTCCAATGTAGAAGGGTAAATTTGGCCCTTTTCCCTTGAATAAATATTGGAGACAAGAAATTATAATTAAGTTTCTTCTAACTATAGTTGACAAATGCAACTGCTTTTTAAAAGTTACTATCCTGCTTAGCTCTCATGATACTCTTGATATGCAATACAATTAACAGGACACACTCTATGTGGAGAACATCGAAGAAAGGGAGGATGCTGGAACACCACCAATCATCCAGAAAGTGAGAACAGCTCTTGCATTTTGGGTGAAAGAGTTCATAAGTCACAAAGTAATTGAAAGAATGGAGCACACCTACATTGAGCTTGCACTACAAAGGCTTCTCCCAAACCCAAACATATGGGTTTTGGGAAATGTGACAGCCAAGAGACAAGCTGTGCTTTCTTTTCTCATTTATACTACAACTTACTCCTCATCAAGTGATGGCAATGGTGAAGACAATGAGTTTTACTTATGGAGAGAGACAGGGAACAAGAAAGATAAGCCCCTTCATGGTCCTTTTGTCGCTAAGCTGCTTAATGACCTATTTGGTATTCAGGCTAGAGGAGGATGTGCTTGTGCAGGACCCTATGGACATGTATTGCTCAAGGTTGATGAACCTCACTCTCTTTCCTTTAAAGATGCAATTGAAATGGTGAGTCTCCACATATGTATCTTATGTAGTTCACCAATTATGCTTTCTACATTCCATCACTACAATGAGGCCAATATTTTGTCGTAGAAATATTATTTGATAGTCTGACATGAGTTTTGTTTTTGTCTTAACAGGGCTATAGTGGAGTGAAGCCTGGATGGACAAGGGTCAGTTTCCCCTACTACATGTCCAAGGAAGAATTTGAGTTCAGTCTAGCAGCATTAGAGTTCATAGCCATTTATGGACAAAGGTTCCTTCCAATGTACCATTTCAACTGGAAGAGTGGTGCTTGGACTTTCAAGAAAAAAGCTTTCAAGGAGGCACTCATGGGGAGAGATCACAATTGCAACTTTTGTGGCTCACCAATGAAGGGGTTGAACCTAGGGTGCCACGACACTAAAGAGAACAACCATGGAGAAAGCCCTACAAAAGGAGGTCTCATTTGCAAGTATGTAAAGTACCTTGAGACAGCCAAGCGCATTGCTAGCGTCCTTCCCAAATTTCCAGCTCAACGGTCCATACCTGAAGAAATAAACCCTAAACTAGTACCCTTCAGAGTCTGAAGATTGAAATCACATTGCAGTACTTTCGGAAAGAGAATGCTCGTTCTCATTCTCCAATGTAATCATGCAGTTGTCTAATCTTAGGTTGGGCAAATACAAGAGTTATTATATGTAATAAACTAGAAGGATAAGATGGCACAAGTACACTATATTTTATATATATTTTTCTTCTGATTGTTATGAAATTCATGTTTAATCCATTAATACCAATATGTTCATTCTCATTGTCGGGAAAGATCATGCCATTGTCTAAACACTTGGTTGGACAAACAAAGATAAGGATAAAATACATAAAACTAGGATGAAGAGACAGGAGCTAACACTCCTTTTTGTATCTTCTTGATGCCTTTGATGAATCATCTTACTTCACACAACAAAAAAATAATAATAACAAAATAAAAAAAAAAAAAAAAAAAAAAAGGAAGAAGAGATGATTTTGAATATGGCACCCCACAAGCAATTTAACAAGATATTAAACAGTTTTGCTCCTTAATTCGAATATACCATTATTTGTTTACAAAGATGAATAATGCGAAAAGAATTGGTGGAAGAGACCAAGGAACGGGGGAAAGAGGGACAAGAGAGAGTCATAATGCATATGCACCCTACTTAATCACTAGTCTAATGTAAAGAAAAAAAAAAAAAGTCAGCTAAATTGGCCAACAAATAATTAGGAACAGAGAAACTAAAGCTGAATAAGATAGTAGAAAATGATTTCAGACATTTAGATGTCCGAGTACAGGAGAGACCTGCTGGCTGGAAGCGGACAAGTAACCCGTTTATTTTCTTACTTTGGCTCTAGAACTGCATATACACTCTGGATATGGATTTTGGTAAAATGGCTCTTCCAGTCTTGACCTTGCTCGACCTCTGACTCCCGGGGGAGCACCAGCTCTTTTTCTTGGAGCACCTTGCCTATAAATTCCAATGTGTTTGATTAAAAAGTCCCGTATTTATCAGTTATCAAACAAACTTCAACATGGTTATAATTGTTGAAGGCAATCGGTTGTTCTTTACTAGTTACATAAGTTTCTAGAAACAGGTTGAAAAGCCTTTAAATCAAGAAGGTTTCTTAAATGAGTAGTTGAATGCTTTCTTTGGAAATACTTGGACAAGATTTCTAGCTTTAAGTTAAGATTTCTGCTGACTGAATCAGAATCATCTAATATGTATTGCCAGAATGCGAAAAGCATGTGGCATGAAACAATGTGTATCACCTGTTCTTATGCAAATCCCTGACAAGATGAGAAAATGATAGTCCATCAAGTTGACCAGCTTCTAGCTTATCAAATATTTCAACTAGGCCTTTCCTGCATAATTTAGTAGATAATTACGTTGCTATTAATATGTAGATGAAGAGGTCAAGGCCCAAAACTTAATCTAACTTACGCATCAAATATTTCAACTAGGCCTTTCCTGCATAATTTAGTAGATAATTACGTTGCTATTAATATGTAGATGAAGAGGTCAAGGCCCAAAATTTAATCTAACTTACGCACGTTCTAACGACTTCTATATGAGGCCGCCCGGTGCACATAGGGCCGCAGGTTCCGGTGAAGGGCCCGACCACAAGGATCTATTGTATGCAGCTTCACCTTACATTTCTGCAAGGGGCTGTTTCCAAGGCTTGAACCCGTGACCTCCTGGTCACATGACAGCAACTTTACCAGTTATTCCAAGGCTCTCCTTCTAACGACTTCTATATGACTCTTCCGTATAAGAATACAGAACTGCTTTCCAAACAGAACTTCTAACATGCTAGTCACGGTGGGCCAACTTTCATGTTATCATAGCACTTCCTCATTTCTAGGTGAAACTTTCAGCTATTTCTACACCATGTACTCATATCCTCTTTGTGAAGCATTAAAATATGAAGGATAGTTGATTTGTGCCTTAAATGAAAGCAACAGTAACACCTCAAAAGAAAAATACCAAGCTTAGAAATGCTAAAAGACAACTTAAAAAATCACCTTTCTAAAATCGATAAAATCACGCTAAAAATTTTACTAGCAAAACTCACTCAATGAAACTGTATATACAACCAGATCAACTGCGAAATTTTCATTAATTGTTTGAGTACCTGTCCGGGGTGATTGTTTTCCGGTGGCCTAAGAATCTGCGGTGCCCCTCAACTGCTCTTGCCATATTACCTGAGTGTGATGGAATGAAAACATCACTCTCTACGGAGATTAGATAATCGAGTGCTGCAGTTTGTGAGGCATGATTTGCGAACTCTCTCAGTTCTTCTGGCGTTGCCAGCATTTCCTGCCATAAGTAAGACATTTGGTTTGGTAGGTGAAAAATATGCTATTGTTGTTAAAGAAATTAACTTCGAGCTGCAAGACAGCTAAAATGATAAGGTGTAGGTACAAACCTTGAAAACAACATTTGGAAAGAGAGATGTAAGCTCTAAGAGACGATCTTTACCACCATAAATTTCTCCAGCAGCAATATAAATCAATGTTGATGGAGGATAACCAAGAGCGTGAAGAAATAATCCAACCTCCTTTGGAGTGAGAGGGCAGAAACCACCAATTCTCTGTTCGGTTGAGTTGATAACTTTAATCTTCCAATGACTTGTATTCTCTCTAGTTATGAATGAGCAACATTAGAAACTATGCAACATATCGGGTTTGCTAAAGATGATTGCAACAATAGAAGAAAAGTGAAAAGCTCCGAGAAATTGGAGCAGTTGCTTTAATGTCTTGCAAAAATACATAGATGACATCTTGACATGCATTGTATGGTATGTGTTTCAAGGGTCTGTGTGTATAAGTAAGTTGTACAGAAGAAGGGATTCCAAAGTTTCAGAACTCAATTTGAAGGCTCTAAATATCAGCCTGTATGTATATACTAGTGATCAAAGAATTTTTAGCCATTCATAAATAACAGGCCATGAATGAGACAATAATTTCTCATTGGGCTCAGAAAGATAAATAGGTTGAAGAAAGGTGGATTATCCCTCCTTTATGCAGATAATACAGGGAGCACGATTGAAGAAAAATATATCGAATTCATGACAATATGATAGTGATGATGGGAGAGACCTCATCACCCGAAGTTTCTCTGCTTCTGCATCAGTAAGACCGTAAGTGCAACCGGTAAAAGACAGCATGTCCTTCTCATATCTCAAATGAAGTGCAACATATCTTTTTGCCCTGGTTCGCAGCTTCTCCACGAGCTTCTGTAATATCATGGTCATGTTAATAACAAACCATAACTATGAAGAGTTATAGGTGGAGAGCTTGCATATGAGATCCAAAACACAGAATGATGTAATGAACTTGTACTGCATAAACTGACATGGGAATCCTACACCTAATACACAATATATTTATTTCAGAATTTGAATGCTATTCTTAAACAAGGAATCTTGGACACCAAAAAATTTAGTGAAAATGCCATAGCCAACAAAAAAGATTCAGTGTAGTGTATTCCAATAGGGAAGCTCAAAACTCTGTAAGTGTTACTGGTTTACCAGAATTAGTAGTCCTGAATTGTTAGCATATTAATCAGATGATGTTTCTAAGTTCTAACCTTTCCAAGCCTCTCAATAGGAGGAGAGAATCGGAGCGCATTATACAGAGCACGGCATCTTAATCTCTGAATATCAAGAGGCAGTTCATTGTTTGCAAGGCGCGAATCAGATTTAGCAACATGAATCACCTGCAATAAGCCAACTTTTCAATTTCAGACATAATTTACTAGATAAGGCAAGAGAAAAATGGGATCAAGACCCACAAACAGAAACAGAAATCAAGTGTCCCTTCTAATAATGGATTCTACTGATAATATCAACATCCAAAACTGAAAAAGTTGATAAAATATTAAATTAAATCCCCTTCAGGATTTCATAATTTTGGGATTAAATGTTATCTCTGACATCTTTAGAGTTGCCAACAAATTTTGAAGGTCCTTAATAACCAACTATTGAAAAGAGAAAAAACTCGTGGCTAATAAATACCAATGGTCAATCATACCTTCCATGTACAACAAGGCTTCAAAGTGATTTAACATTTGCAAGTTTTTGGCAATCATTAATTGATATATTAGCACCAGCTTGAGTCAAGCACTGGAGTGGTGTAATACACTTAGGTTTTTCTATTTATTTTCTGCTAATAGTGAGTTAAGATGTCCCTTATTCTCCATCAAGTCGAATAACATCATGAAAGTAACTTGTCATATTATTTACAACTTTCATATATTCAGAGTAGCTTCACAAATGATCGTTCAACTTTTATTTTATTGCACTAAAGTCACCAAAATATTTTTTTTGTAACACTCAACTTTGCTTTAGTATGACAAAAAGTCACTAAACTATTTTGCATACCAAAAAATCTACTGAACTTTGTCTAAGTATCACTGAAAGTCACTACAATTTTTCTTGTGACCAAAAAGTCATTCAATTTTACCTAATTATCATATGAAATGTCTCTTTTGTTTCCTCCTGATGGCATTCTGTGATACTTGGCAAAGATGAGCCACTTTTTTGTAACAAAAATAGTTTAGTGACTTTTGTGATACTTAAGTGCAGTTGAGTGATTTTTTGTAGCAAAAAATAGTATAGTCATTTTACTATTTTAGTACCATAAATTGAAAGTTGAGCGACCATTTATAAAATTAACCCTCATATTAACATCAGATGGTTTGTTATGCAAATGTTGTTTGAAAAGAGAGACACTATACAATGCAGTTCAACTAGAAAACACATTATCATCATTATTTGCCAATGACACCATGTTTCCACGGTCTTCAATTTATATATTAACAATTTCCATGACGACAAGCAAGGGAAACAAGGTTGCTAAAATTTCTTGTTTTGGGGGTCCATTGCAAGAGAGAGATTAAGATAATCCACCTTTAAAAAAAAAGGCCATGGGAAGAAGATTTACATGCCTGATGCTCCTTCCACAATTGAGTCATTTCTTCATAGTAACCCACTCCTGACCATGATGTAAAGTGCTTCCTAGCTCGAGGTAAAGATTCTATTTCTTTGGGAAGCTCTTTAATAATCCTGACATCTCCTCGTAATGCTTTAATGAAATAGTTCTCATCAAATATATCTGAAAATGTACTGTACATTAGCCCATTAGAACAAACAAGAGTAAGTATTTTTAGATAAACTGAAATTTAAAAAAAAAAACTGGTAGAGATTAAAGCACTCATCAGATATTCTACAAGAAACAAGAAAACGCATAATCTCAAGCAATACTTTACACATACAAACACATTTCTGAAAGAATGACAAGCCATGTGAAGCTGTAAAAGATACAGTACAGAACAAAATATGACCTTGAATCTTGCCAGAATGAACGCTTGTCCAATTGAGGAATTACTAAAGTTGCATTCATCACATGTGCCACTGCCACCATGTCAGCTATCTGTAAGTAAAAAGAATTGAAATGACAAATTAAGACTGAAGGAGAAAGTACTTCATGAACTTATAAATGTGAACATATTTGATTAAAGAAAAGGCATGGCCAGAATGACATTTCAATAATGAGATGTGCTAAATCCAACAACATAAATGATTCATGAGTCAGCACATCAGAAGTCATGGCATAGTCTTCTTACCAACGAAAAAACAAATTAGCAAAAGTTAGAAGCTTACTGAACATTAGCTCTTAGTAACTCAGCTACTACATCTTCACTGAAGAGTAAATCTTATATCATTTTCCACTTGTACTTCTCCAATACAAACCAGATTCTCTTATCAATCATGCCACCCTTTGTCTTATTTTTTATTCAGCTATTTTGCCAAAAGCAAATATAGACTTTATTTTCTATGATGCCACAAAAACTGGAACGTTTATTTAACTTGCCATGAATAGAGAAGGAGATCAAGCTTATAAAATTGGGTGAGGTCAATCTTAACTACTAAGACATGGTCCAGATCCGCCATTTCTCTCCAAGACTATGCTTCAGCTTGCAGTCATGCTTCATTCTGTTCTTGCTGGGAACAAAGTTATAGATCTTTCAAAAATCTAGTTCCCATATCACATGACATGTTTTCACTTCTAAGTCAAGGGTCTATAGGAAACAACATCTCTACCCCACAGAGGTAGGGGGTAAGGTTTGCGTACATCCTGCCCTCCCCAGACCCCACTTGTGGGATTGCATTGGGTATGCCATAATGATCTCATACGACATGTTATGATTATTTTATTTGATAAAAAATATATATGAGAAAAGTGTTTTACAGTATCCCAAATATGTCTCAAACTGAAAGTAAAATTTAAAAAATAATCAAATTCTAGTGTATCATTTATCTATTTCCTTGCAGCAGCTCAACTTTGTGTGAGACTGCTTTTTCTTGTTAATTTCCCCCAACCCCACCCTCCTATATATATGTATGCTACTTCTTAACATAGAATTCATTCCAAACAGCATATAGACTTTAAGAACTCAGTTGTTTTACTTGAATATTTATCTCTAAGCAGAAGGTTTTAAAATTGCTCATCTTCAACTTTTTAATGATACCTCATGAATATGCAAGTAGAATTATATACAAGTTACTACACACCCACTAGCATTTCAAATTTTGAGCTGATCCATGCCTATAGCTCGCCTAAGCATAGCACGAATGATTATGTAACATAGAGAACATAGAAATTAGAAATCTAAGGAAAGATCGAACTTACACCAGTCTTCATTTGATTTAATCCACCATTACTTTTTACAGTCAAGTAGCGATTCCATCCTAGAGCAGCTGGAAAAGAAGGATAAATTCTACATAAGACTTCGCATAAAAAGTTGTGGCATATAAAAGGTTCATAGGTGCATGAGTTGATGTCAAAGAGAATGAGAGAGAGAAAACAACAAAGGTGTGATTTTGTTTCCTATTTATGACCGAGAAATCTGTTATTTCATCTTTACACCAACAAAGGCATGAACTGATAGAACCATAAGAGAAGACAGAAAGAAAATTGTTTATTAAATTAACATGAATGCACCCCAACCCCCACCCAAAGAAAGAAACTGAAAATGAGACCTTGAAAAAATCGAGCATTTCCCTTCTACGACATAACAAAAAGCATTAGTGCTCCCAAAAGGCAATGGAGATATGATTTCCATATGAACTAGCAGGTAATAAAAGAAGCACAAGCTATATTGGTAGGGTTAAACCTTTGTATTTTGAGGTTGGCTTGATGCATGGATGTAAACCATGGCTTGGTGAAGCTTCCCAGACAGAATTGTCTTCATTCTGCAAAAGTCAGAAGAAGACGTTCTCACTAACAGAAGTCAATATCAGTTAAATTTTCAAAGATTCAATCACTGACGCAAGCAAGAAAGCAAAACACTACTGACACAACTCTTAGCGTTTCTTCCAAACTGACCAGACAAGTTACACTAAGGAAACATGAGAAGTATTCCTTTATGATTCCAATTTTATTTTAGTCCAAATACAAAGATGGGTCTGTAAAGACGTATGAGTCCTACTTAAGCTAAACTCCATTCTCTTAGCTTGCCTTTTAATAGTTTGAGATTTTTGTCATAAAAATTTGGTCTACCCTGGACGCTGAATGAAGACCCTGTTCTTGAATCTGTCAGTACTAAGCCACCTATTCTCGAACTTTAAATATGAAATGCATTCTCCCAATCTCCAAACAATAACAACAACAACATACCCAGTGAAATGCCACAAATCGGGTCTGGGGAGGGTGGAGTGAATATAGGTGTTACCACTGCCTCTTGGAGGTAGAGGCTCCCAATCTCCAAAATTGAGTGAAAACGGGGTGTCGTCGAAAGATACTTTAGGAAGAACTAATTTTCTTATGCTCCTAAAACTTTCAGGCCGCTCAAAGGTAAACAAAAATCTATTCCGTCCGTAGGCAATGTGTCAATTGTTACCCGACCCACGTGTAAATTCCCCCTGGCAATGGGGCCGCAGTGAGCTCCAAGCCCTCAATGAACTTAGTGAAGTCGGTCATGACTGTAGAATTGTGTTGTTATTCCTCCTCTCATCCAAAAACATGGTCACATTGAAATCTCCATTCCCCTAGAAGCAGCTACTTCTCACCAAACATTTCCTCGCCAAGTTCAAGTAGCCTGAGCCCATATGTACCTGTTTCCCAACACTCACTCTTACAATATACTCTAAAAAGGGAGAAGAAGACAAGAGAGTAGAGAAACTCTTTGAAACTAGGGTACTGTATTCTTCAAATGAGAAGAAACTTATCTATTTACAGCAAAAGACCTTGCCAAGCTTGCCATAGGAGTGATGATGTCATGGAAAATACCATGATAAAATTATCCAATCACATACTTCGAACTTGGCCCTAAGTTTAATTATATGCTAGCTAAGTTCATGTAAGAAATAGGCTTATGCCTATAATGGGATGAGCCTCAATAAAGTCAAAAGATAAGGTCACATTTCAAATCTCCACCTCAGCCTAATTTGGCTAATATAGTTATTTACTTCACCGTTCTCCGCAAAAGACCTCATGGGCTAACTCATTCCTCATAAATGTTAATCAAGTTCAAGCACAACTTGAGTTTGCCAACTGGAAGAGGCTTCATGAACATGTCAGCATGTTTGTCTGTGGTGTCGATCTTTTGAACAGGGACCTTTGGCATGAAAAATGCTAAACCAGTCAGTACCCTCTTGTTACCCATTTAAGTTATAAGTTGCACAGTTCCTGTAGTTAGAGGAAAAAGAGAAGTTTGCGACACATGTTCCTTATTCTAGTACAGTCGAGTTTAATGCATTCAATGGCTTGCACACATTCATATATTTCACAAGCGGTTGGTGTTGTAATTTGGTATATGGCATACCCTGGAAAAACACATTGGCAGGATATGAAATGGATTCTCATATGCTTGTGCAAGGTACTTCAAACATAGGTTTGGAGTTTGGGAGAAACATTAGCACTATAGTTGGTCTTGTAGACTTTGACTATGCAGATGATCTTGATAAAAGAAGATCACTAATGAGCTATGTGCTTTATATTGGTAGTTACGTTGTCAATTGGAAAGCTACATTACAACATGTAGTAGCTTTTTCTACTACCCAAGCATATGTAACCAAAGAAGCTTTATATTTGAAGGGTCTATTTGCTGAACTCAGAGTACACCAAGGTGGTATTACAATTCTCTGTGATAGTCAGTGTCATTCACCTGACTAAAGGTCAGATGTGTCATGAAAGGACCAAGTCATTAAGTATCATCTCATTCATGAAACCATTGTTGAAGGAAAAGTCTTTGTTCAAAAGATCAACACTATAGACAACCCTGTTGGTATGTTCACAAAGTCTTGGTAAGTCCAAACTCTACATGAACTTGATTGCCATTTATGAGGAATGACTTAGTCCATAAGAGGTTATGAAGAGAGGGCGGAGCAAATTCAATTTATTAAGCCATAGTTAGGCCAAGTTGGAAATTTGAGATGTGGCCAAATCTTTTGGCTTTAGTGGGTCCATCCCATTATAGGCATAAATCTATTTGCTTGAGGACCAAGTTTGTATTATGTGGTTAGATAATTTTATCATGACATCATCACTCTTGTAGCAAGCTTGGAGGCCAAGATTCTTTTGCTATAAATAGATAAGTTTGTTTTATTTGAAGAACACACCAATTTTAAAAGCTTTTCTAACCTCTTCTTTTCTCTCTTTTTAGAGTATTTAAAAGAGTGTGTGTTGGGAAACACTTGTGTGAGGTGTGAACCTTTCTTTGGAGTGAACTTGTGAGGTTATTCTCTCGAAATATTTGGAATTAATTAGATTATTAATCTACATTTGTACTCTTGCTGGATAGTGAAATTGCTCCTCTCAGACTGTTGATTAGGTCACACTAATCAAACCACGTTAAATTTGTGGCTCATTATTTCCCATTATTATTGTCTTTGTTATTGTCATTGTAACGCTCCTTGGCGAAATTCCGCACTAACCGCGTTCCCAATCTTATATATTTATCATCTCCTTAAATCAGGTTGTCCTACAAAGCCAAGATACTTTCCCTACTACCACTAGCCTCTAAACACCCAAATTTGCCTATCAATTAACTCAATTTGTTTCACATACCACTGTGCATCCCCTTTAAATTTGGATTTTTGTAGGCAACAAATATTTGCATTCATTTTTCAATTAATTAATACGGCAAAACATAAAAAGTATTCTCAATTAACAACTTCACTATAGTTCGTTTAGCCCTTCGATTCAGTCCCCTAAGATGCCACGATATGATGTTTACCTTTATTGATAACAATTGCTAACAGAATTATCCTTACTCCTAGCATTAGACTCTAAAAAGTTTGTTGATTTATGTAGTTTCGGGTACAAGAATCTGTATAATTGCAACACCAACTTCAACAATAGTTCATGTATAAACAAGAATACCTTTGAAGTTCTTTCACACCTTCAACACAAGATTACTTAATAATCTATTCAAGAAGTGTGTTAGATTTTAGAAAATAGATGAAACAGAATTTAAGGCCAAGTCCCCCGACTTCACGGAGTGTCCTTAAGGAATAATTCCCCTCACTGTACTGAGGTTATGGAATCTTCCTCCCAGGATAAAATGGCCTACAATCCGAACAATAGCGGTACCTCAAATTGTCGGATTCTACGAACTCACTCAACAGTTTGTTTGATCACACAGAATGTTTTTAAGACAAGAAGAGAGTTTTTATTTCAGAAAAATTTCATATCTAAACCTGTGGATGAAAGCAGGTTTATATAGCCTTCATATGCCTCTTCTAAAAAGTGGCAATGGTTCATTTAAAAGGTGTGACCTTTCCTGAAAAATCATGTCTGTACGTCCAAAGATTGCATCTTTTCTGAAGAGGCAGACCATTTCATGAATCAGTGTGTCATTTCGTGCATGCATATAACTGGAGGATCAAACCACCGAAAAATTTACTTCGTTTTTACTTTCCCTTCGGATTAAATTTCTGTCGAATAAATTTTATCCAAAAAGATAGATCTCATCGATCAATCATTTTCCAAATCAAAATCAAAATCCAAATCCGAAGCCGAAGCCGAGCCGAGCGAGCGACGGCCGCGCGAGGCATCTCTTATTTCTTGTCTCACTTACCATGTGGAGTAAGTGTTCCTTATTTTAAACACTCACAAGTTCTCTTCTTTCATCAATGTGGGAGAAAGAGTGAACTTTCCAATTTGGGAGTACACTTTCTAAATTGGTGTCTCCCTTTTCTCCACCATTTTTCCTCCATTTTTCATTCACACTTTTTCATATACTTTGAACCCAACAATCCCCCCACATGAATTGAGAAATGGCTATTTTTCGTAAAAATTTTACAGGCAAGTATGTGATCATCAAGCAAAGACTGATTGCATCTGGATAAGTGGGTTTCCCTTTGAACTTTCCGTAGTGAACATGCATCGGATGCACTCGGTCAATCGGTAGATTTGATATCTTTGAACCGTTAAGCTTTAGTGTACACCTAGACAACACATGTCACACAACCAGCCTTTTACCGTTTATGGTTCTCACGGTTTTATTCTTTTCAGCCATGAACACGTTCCGGATTCGTGAGAGCTTAGAGAATAGGCCTTTACTAACATTCTCCTTGAAGCGGCTTCCACTTCGCCCTCACATAGGTGATTTCTATACGTTCAATCCTATAGATTAAACTATTTGGTCAAATCTGCCAAATTTAGATAATCATTAAAAGACTTTTCACCTTAAGTCTTATCCTTGTTTACTAAACATTGTCTACATCATGAGAATGGGTTGGGTAATTGACAATGTTGAACCTGTCAGACACAACTTTGTTTGATCTCCTTGAACCTAGCTCTTGGGATTTCTAGTCTGCTAGGTAGAGTTACCGTCATGCTGACTTGTCCTAGGCCTTAAACCCATTCCCTTGGATGTCTTTTCCACTCCTCTAGATAGGCCTTTTGTAAGTGGATCCGGCACATTATCCTTTGACTTTACATAGTCTACAGTGATAATTCCACTAGAGAGAAGTTCCCTAACGGTATTATGTCTCCGTCGTATGTGACGAGATTTATCGTTGTACATCATGCTCCCTGCCCTACCTATTGCCGCTTGGCTATCACAGTGTATACATACTGGTGCCACTGGTTTGGGCCAATAAGGAATATCTTCCAAGAAATTCTGGAGCCATTCTGCTTCTTCATCGACTTTATCCAATGCGATAAATTCAGATTCCATTGTAGAGAGAGCAATATGTCTGTTTGGATGATTTCCAAGAGACTGCACCTCCACCGATAGTAAACACATATCCACTCGTAGATTTTACTTCGTTCGATCCGGTGATCCAATTTGCATCACTATATCCTTCAAGTACCGTGGGATATTTATTATAATGCAAAGCATAGTCTTGAGTGTATTTAAGATACCCCAAAACTCTTTTCATTGCCATCCAATGAGTTTTGTTGGGATTACTCGTTTATCGACTCAATTTACTAATAGCGCATGCTATATCTGGTCGTGTACAGTTCATTATATACATTAAACATCCCAAAACTCTTGCGTACTCCAATTGTGAGCCACTTTCACCTTCATTCTTTCGAAGTGCAAAGCTCACGTCCAATGGAGTCTTGGCAATACCGAATTCCATATACTTGAATTTGTCAAGTACCTTTTCGATATAATGAGACTGAGACAATGTCAACCCTTGTGGAGTTCTATAGATTCTTATTCCTAAGATCACATCCGCAACACCAAGGTCTTTCATATCGAACTTGCTCTCGAGCATTCGTTTCGTTGCATTTATGTCAGAAATGTCTCTACTGATGATCAACATATCATCTACATATAAACACACAATGACTTGGTGATTTGGAGTGTCTTTAATATAAACACATTTATCATATTCATTTATTTTGATGGATGATTCCATTCTCAACACATATTTTGGCGAAGGGAGATTCATATTCTCCGCCCCTATCACTTTTTATCATTTTTATTTTTTTCTCTAACTGATTTTCTACTTCAGTTTTGTATTGCCTAAACGCATCTATTGCTTCATCCTTACTATTTAGCAAGTAGACATAACAATATCTAGTGCAATCGTCAGTAAAAGTTATGAAATATTTTTTCCCACCACGTGATAGTGTTGACTTCATATCACAAATGTCAGTGTGTATTAAGTCTAAGAGATTGTGAAATTCCTTTCAACGGACTTATAAGGATGCTTTGCATACTTTGATTCCACACACGTTTGACACTTTGATTTATTACACTCAAAGTTTGGCAAAACCTCTAAGTTAATCAGTTTTTGTAACGTTTTGTAATTAACATGGCCTAAACGTTCATGCCACAAATTATAAGACTCAAGCAAGTAAGAAGAATTTGAACTTTTATTGATTTCAACATTCATTACGTTCATCTTATAAAGGCCCTCGGTGAGATAGTCTTTTCCTACATACACTTCTCCTTTGCTAATTACAATTTTTCCAGAAACGATTACACATTTGAATCTGTTCTTGTCTAGAAGTGAAACAGAAATCAAGTTCCTACGTAATTTCGGAACGTACAAGACATTGTTAAGTGTCAAGACCTTTCCTGAAGTCATTTTCAGGCCCACTTTTCCTGTTCCTTCTACCTTAGCCGTAGCAGAGTTAGCCATGTAGATCATTTCTTCTACTTGAATCGGAGCGAATGACGAAAACAACTCTTTGTTGGCACAAACATGGCGGGTGGCACCAGAATCCATCCACCACTAGCGAGGATTCCCCACCAAGTTGCATTTTGAAAACATAGCACACAGATCATCACATTCTTTGTTGGACTCAATCATATTTGCTTGGTCCTTTTTCTTGCCTTTCTTAGGGGCACGACAATCCGTGGACTTATGGCCAATCTTGCCAAAGTTGAAGCACTTTTCCTTGAATTTCTTCTTGGGTTGATTGCTTCCTTGTTCAACTTTCTTCCTTTTCTTAGAATTGTTTTGGTCATCTTCTACAATATGTGCTTCATTAATTGTAGAATTCCCTTTTGACCTTCTCTCGGCAGCCTTATTATCCTCTTCAATACGCAGTCGAACAATAAGATCTTCGACAGTCATCTCCTTGCGTTTGTGCTTCAAGTAGTTTTTGAAGTCTTTCCACATAGGTGGTAGCTTCTTAATGATCGCTGCTACTTGAAATGTATCATTCACAATCAAACCTACAAAACAGTTTATGTGAGTACTAAGAACATTTTCAATTTGTTCAACTAAGGTATTTTTCAAAGATATACCTTCTGCTAGGAGATAGTGAATGATTACTTGCAATTCCTGCACTTGAGAGACAACCGATTTGCTATCTATCATTTTAAAGTCCAGGAACCTTGCAACAAAGAATTTCTTAATTCCCGCATCCTCTGTCTTATATTTTCGTTCTAGTGCCCCACACAATTCCTTCGATGTCTTAGTTCCACTGTAAACATTGTAGAGGTCGTCTTGGAGACCACTCAATATATAATTCTTGCAAAGGAAGTCCGAGTGCTTCCAAGCCTCTACAAATCATGAAATGCTCTTTGTTCGAGGTTCCCTCATCCTCACTAGTGAACCTTTGAAGGCATAGAGTGGTGAGGTAAAAGAACATTTTTTGCTTCCATCGCTTAAAGTCAATGCCCGCAAATTTTTCGGGCTTCTCCGCAGGCGTCATTGGTTGCAGAGCATTTGCTCGACTTGTTGAGGCAATACTAGTTGCCCCCACAGTCGTAGCCGCATCTTGCATTTGACTTTCGTTAGTCATTTTTCCTGTCACCACAAGACAATAAAATTTAGTATTTTCAGAATACTATTTATAAAGTTAAGCAACTTTAAACTCTTCTTCTTGTTTCTAGTTAACGATGAAGTTTTTATGACTTTCAATCGTCAACCGAATGATCTTTAACTTGTGATGAAGATTTTATGTCTTTGAATCACTAGTTAAGTTCAAACGGAGTAGAAAGCTTAAAGCTTTAATCTCCAAAAACAAGCAATACAGATTCTGCAAGTATTATTCCTTAAGATTGTTGATTTATATAGTTTCGGGTACAAGAAGCTGTATAATTGCAACACCAACTTCAACAATAGTTCATGTATAAACAAGAACACCTTTGAAGTTCTTTAACACCTTCAACACAAGATTACTTAATAATTTATCCAAGAAGTGTGTTAGATTTTAGAAAATAGATGAAACTGAATTTAAAGCCAAGTCCCCCGACTTCACGGAGTGTCCTTAAGGAATAATTCCCCTCACTGTACCCGAGGTTATGGAATCTTTCTCCCAGGATAAAATGGCCTACAATCCGAACAATAGCGGTACCTCAAATTGTCGGATTCTACGAACTCACTCAACAGTTTGTTTGATCACACAGAATGTTTTTAAGACAAGAAGAGAGTTTTTATTTCAGAAAAATTTCATATCTAAACATGTGGATGAAAGCAGATTTATATAGTCTTCATATGCCTCTTCTGAAAAGTGGCAATGGTTCACTTAAAAGGTGTGACCTTTCCTGAAAAATCATGTCTGTTCGTCCAAAGATTGCATCTTTTCTGAACAGGCAGACCATTTCATGAATCAGTGTGTCATTTCGTTGAAGGATTGCATCCTTCTGAAGCATCAGTTCGAAACAGTGCATCTCTCAGAAGCATCAGTTCGAAACAGTGCCTGCATGCATATAACTGGAGGATCAAACCACAGAATTTACTACGTTTTTACTTTCCTTTCGGATTAAATTTCTGTCGAATAAATTTTGTCCAAAAAGATAGATCTCATCGATCGATCATTTGACAAATCCAAATCCAAATCCGAAAGCTGAAGCCGAGCTGAGCGACGACGACGGCGACGGCGCGAGGCATCTCTTATTTCTTGCCTCACTTATCATGTGGAGTAAGTGTTCCTTATTTTAAACACTCACAAGTTCTCTTCTTTCACCAATGTGGGAGAAAGAGTGAACTTTCCAATTTGGGAGTACACTTTCTAAATTGGTCTCCCTTTTCTCCACCATTTTTCCTCCATTTTTCATTCACACTTTTTCATATACTTTGAACCCAACAAAGCTCATATTGAAGCCCAAGTCATGTACCTCCAAGCTCCTTTTTTGTTCCTTTTCGGCGAAGAAACTAATTTAAAAGTCTCTTCCTCGCTTTTTTCTTGCCTGTGCCTTTCAATTTCATAAGAAGTAACAACGCTTCCTCCTTACACTCCCTGAAATTGTCTTCATAAGCCTTGCTCGCCTTTAATAATTTCTAAGAAACTACAATGATGCATCCATCTCTGCCCCAAGAAATTGATAGTCCAAACGTTCTGCTTCATCCACTTACCTGCTTGTTCTTAGATTGTCAACTGTTGTGCATCAAAAGATAGAGGAGAGAATGAATAATTTCCCCCACCATGCCTTGTCTTTCTCTCCTCCGCTATGCAAGAACATCTCTTCTGTCACAGGTGTATCGCAAGTGACTTGTTCCCTCTAAGAAGAAAGAGACAATATATGGGTCCCTTATGTAATCATATTGCTGGCCAAGTTAATTCTCGATTGTACCAAAGTTACAATTCACCTTACTCGAAGTGGTAATAAGTTAGCTTCATTTGACTTTAATTAGTTGACACTTGACACCAAACATTGTCAAATTTGACTAGAAAATTTCAAGACATTCTTCTAAAGATGCATTCCTTCACCGTGTTTCCCTATCCACATGTGTAGTTAAAAAGTTGATGGATGGAAAATTCCCTTGTATACCATAATTATATTTGGGGTTGCAAGGGGATGAAGTTGTGTACCAAAATATTTGAGGTTACAATGGAAGGAAGGAGAGTTTCCTCGTAGATGTAGCCATATGTAATACAGGAATTGGAAGGTGAAGACGCCGATATGCAGGTATGACATGATATATTCTCTCAACAAATGAGCACCATATTAAGGTTGAACATACTGTTAAGGATATACGAGTGCTCTCCTGAGATCACAATGGATAATTGAAGACGAGCTTCTTCAAGGAAATTCATTTTGAGAAGTTTAAGTGGAGATAGAGTCCATTACAACATGAGACCTGGAGAGGTAATATGCTGTGAAACTGACAATAAGGCACTGTACAGTTGTTTACAAAAGGTAACATGGAGTGTCAAGACACCAGACCCAGCCTGCATAGAGGCAACAACTAAAAGGGCTAAGAAGAAGGGTTATGTATAGGAGCATAATTCAAAGTAGCTTTAAAAATGCTCTAGGAGTAAAAGTTGTCATGAGAGAAGTGAGTTTCAAGTAATGAGTCATGAGAGAAGTTAGTTTCAAGTAAGACTAACTGAGGTGGAGCATGTCTACTGAGTTAGAAAATACAAGTTAAGGTGGACATATATTAGAACAAAGATTTTCAATTTTCCATCCAAATTTGGAAAGTAACTTGGTGTCAACTTGTTTGCAAGTTGGACTAAGTTGGCTTGCAACTTCATTACAACTACTAAATTAACTTGCAATTTTATTTGTGATTTAGGGTAAGATGACTTGCAACTTGTAGAAATTGGCTAACAAATTGACTATTACTATTCGAAATAAGTTGATTTGCAACCTGATTACAACTCAGAGTAATTTGCTTCGCAACGCGTAGCTTGTTTGCAACTTATAAAAAGTTGAGTGCAACTTGAAATGAGTGGTCAATGACTTGGTGTTAATTTCTGTTAAGTATCCCACATCGGAAAAGGGATGGCTAATTGATCTCCTTATATGGACTTGGGCAATCCTCCCCTCATGAGCTAGTTTTTGAGGTTGAGTTAGGCTCAAGATCCATTCTTTACATGGTATCAGAGACAGGCCCATCCCAAATCTTTGTTCACCGATGTTGGGCCCCCATATTATGTTGTCCACGCTCCAGTTAACGAGCCCATCCCAAATCTTTGTTCACTGATGTTGGGACCCCATATTATGTTGTCCACGCTCCAGTTAACGAGGTCTGGGCATGCGGGGGAGTATTGGGTTAACGATTTTTTAATGATTTTATAAAAAATATATATATATATATACATATATATATATGATTTATTAGATATTTCTCTTTAATTTCTACAAATTAACAAACCTATTATTTCAATAATACAAACTCTTAATTTCTCCTAACAACATTTAGTCAAAACTTGATGATTCTTGTATATTAAAACACATAATGTAGGATTTTTGGTTGCAACTAAGATTTGATTTTTTTTCATGTGAGTTACTACTATTTCTATTTTATGAGTATTTTCTTATCGGTTAAACCGAAAATCGAACCGTTAAGGATTAGAAACTGATAAAAAATATCTTACTAGTTTGGTTATTGGTTTAGCATATTTAAAATCGAAAACTAATAAACCGAACCGATAATATATAAAACCGAACCGACCGATGCACACCCCTAGTTAAGTATCCCACATCGGAAAAGGGATGGGTAATTGATTTCCTTATATGGACTTGGACAATCCTCCCCTCATGAGCTAGCTTTTGAGGTTGAGTTAGGCCCAAGATCCATTCTTTACATAGTATCAGAGCCAAGCCCATCCCAAATCTTTGTTCACCGATGTTGGGCCCCCATATTATATTGTCCACGCTCCAGTTAACAAGGCCTGGGCGTGCAGGGAGTGTTAAGTATCTCACATCGAAAAAGGAATGGCTAATTGGTCTCCTTATATAGACTTGGGCAATCCTCTCCTCACGAGCTAGCTTTTGAGGTTGAGTTAAGCCCAAGATCCATTCTTTACAATTTCAATTCACGAAACCAAATTAATCAAGTTGACGTTGTTGAAACTGTTATATGTAAATAGTAATCTCTTGGTCATTGTATAGTCATGATAACGGAATAGAAACACAATAGAAAAGAAATGCAAGTAAGAGGAGGTGAGAGTCCCCACTATGAGGAGTTGAGAGGATTGTGAAGCACACTTTACCTAGTTATACTCATCAGTAATTCATTTGGCTAAACAAATTGGGATTGGTAATTGTGTTCTCTATTTACACACCTCTAATATAGTAAATTGTTGCTCCTCCTTTGCACATGAATGTAGACATAACTGGCTGAACCACCAAACAACCTTTGTGCCTCTATTTCTATTATTTTCATTATCATCATATTTTGTTTCCAATTTCAACTAAACGTATATTTAGCTCAAAAATGGTGACCACCAATCTCAATCCAAACATGAAGCTAAATTCTCAGAAAGTTATAATTTAATATTTATCCAGAAACTTTCTAGCCAAAAAATCAAAAGATCAGCATAGACCACCAAATTCACAAGGCTTATACATAGTTAGCCTCTTAGTCTTATCGGGACATTTCGTTCAGACACTTGAACTAAGTCTTGTTCAAAGTGAACACCTCAACTCCAAATAAAGTGTTCCAATTACACAATTACGATTCAATTTTTTGAAGAAAAAAATGTGTTTCTATTCATCTATCAAATAGTTAAACTAATCACATAAAATATGTCATCTCATTTAATTATACGCATCAACCTCAAGTAGAAAATGCATGGGGATTTACAGCTAATTGAGGTGAATGCATATAACTAAAGGAAATAACACATTTTATATGATTAACTTAACTACGTAATATACAAATGAGAACACACACAAAACAAAATTCTACCATTTGAACAGAGTTTAACTGAAACATTTTATTAAGAGTTGAGTAGTTCAGATGAAACATGACTTAGTTCAGCTGCCTAAATGAAATATCGTGATAAGTATAAGGGGATGGCTATGTATTAAGCAAATTCACAAGCACCCATCAATAATTATTCAAGATAAAAATAAAAATACTACCTCCCTTCCAATTTGCTTGTTTTACTCTCTCTTAGTTCGTTTCAAATAGAATACTTCTTTCCTTTTTTGACACACTCTTTAATTCTAACTTTGCACGGAACATGTTTACTATTTTGGTACATCTTCCTAAAAATCTTATTTATTTTTTAAAATCTGTGCCAAATCAAAATCAAACAAACAAATTAAAATGAGCAAATAAGCAAACACCAACCTCTTCGAATTGGTGCTCCTTCTTCTTCTTCTTCTCCGATACTAAGACATTCTTATGCTCATCTTCCACAATATCTTTAGTATAATAAAAGAATACCAAAATTGAGAAAACAAAGAGCAGGAAAATGTAAAGAGTAATTGAGAAATGAGATTTTCTTTTTATTCCCCTGTACTGAGTATGGCCTCTGTTTGCCATATCTCTAAGTTCATCAATGACTACAAAATTCTACAATTTTTATGCTTTAAAGTAATAAATTTTGGAGCAATTTGTTGTTGTTGGTTTGGATTGGGACTTAGATTCAGTGTTCATATTGTTGTAAGACGAGATCACAGGATGTTTTACAGTTGACAAAATTGCACTTTACATCCCTGGATTATAGATAATTCATATATGGCCCGGATATTTGAGAAAACTGCACTTTAAATTCTCAGTTTCTTTTTTTTTTTTTTTCCTGTGTGTGTGTGGGGGGGTGCGGGGGGGGGGGGGTGATGTTTGGAGAAAATAATTGAATTGCTAGCCAAGTAAACAAAATATAAACACTAATTATGTATATTATATATTACTACACAAAAATTATGCATTTATCGACTATTGTTTTATGTTTTATAAACTTATTATTAGTGTTTTTATTTAAGTGTAATTTATAAAACATATTGAAGGAGGAAAAATATAAAGGAAACTTTTCGCAAGAAAAAAATGACAAACAAAATTTATAGATGATTGTGTATAAATATAATTGTAGAATTTTTGAGACGATCATTTAAAATTTATATGTCAAATATCAATCGTGAAAAGTCTTCATGTGATTATAGTTGTGAGTATTTACTTTCACTTTCTTATCGCGGGATGATGAATTATAGTTAAAGGTAAGTAGATAATTTTGTTGTACGTCATTGATTGGTTGGAATTGATGGGCTTTTCTCTTTTTTGCAATTTGGCTAAAAGGTAGCTTTACTTATTTACAGGAACTAACGCCCCGTTTAGCCATGAAATTTTTTTAGTTTTTTCTGAATAATTTTTTTGGAGTTGAAAATTGTGGTGTTTGGCCATGAAAATTTAGAAAATAATTTCGAAAAAAAATTCTGAAAAGGGAAAACAGACTTTTGGTGTTTTCACAATTTTTCAACTCCAATTCCAACTTTTATTATTATTACATATAACCCCAAGCTTTTAAATTTTTACATAAAACTCTTCTTGTAACATTACTTTTTCAATATTACGTATATAACAGTTTTAAAGAATAAGATAATTATAATTTCAAACTTAATGTTATCCTAATTAATATATATTTCTTTTTCTCTCTCATCATGGCCTCTCTACTTCTCTTGAGGTAGTGGTATGGTCTGCGTACACTCTACCCTCCCCAGACCCCACTAGGTAGGAATACACTGGGTATGTTGTTGTTGTTTCTCTCTTATCATTATTTTTCTCCCTTATTTAATTTTCTTTCTTATTTAAGACATCATTTTACTGGTAATGATCCTAATTACTATAATATAATAATAATAATAATTTTTCCGTTGTGATACGGACGTTTAAGGAATTATAATCGTGTAATTAATAATGGATAATCGTTTTCTATATTTATGGAATTAATAAAGTTGTAGCAGATTAGTTTACCACTGCCACAAATTATTCTCATTTTTAATTTGATTATATATATTATATTGTGTACATCTTTATTATACTATTCAAATATAAATAGTTTATACCATATATATGCTAAAAATATAAATCGATGATACATATTTTTCATAAAAAAATATGTCCAATTTAACAAATTTATACCTTAAACTGCAACTGCTACCTTTATATACCATAATACTTGGTATCTTTATACATAAAGTATTATATTTATACCGAGAAAAGGCATCGTTTTCACCCCAAACTATACAAGAAAAGTCGAATTCACACTTAAACTATATAAGTGACCTATTACAGACCTTAACTATATAAAGTGAAACTTTTTACACCCTGTAAAGCATTATACCACTTGCATGCGGTGTGGTATTGCACACGTACCTGCCACGTCAGCGCCACATCAGCATGCTACGAATAAAATAATAAATTTATTATTTTCATCACTTTTTCTCTTTTTTTTTAAATTTAATTTTCTTCTTCTTCTTCTTCTTCAATGCCCAAAACCTCCATTGCTATGAGGTCAACTTTTTTCCTTTTTCTTCAATGTCCAAATCCTCCTTGATATTTCAGCTTAACAATTGAAATGGGTATTTGTACATCATCACCATTGATGACAAAGCAAAGTGGAAGAAGCATAATGAATTTACCAGTTAACAAAGTAGCCATGGTGATTTAGATGAACGAAAAATTTCAAGAGTTCCGGCAACCCATTATCATCGGCGATATAAAGATCTTTGTTTCAACCCAACAACCCATTATCGTTGGCGATATAAAGATCTTTGTTTGAACCCATTCCGGCAACCCATTACCACCAGTTAACAAAGTAGTCATAGCCATTGTTTTCAAATCATATATATGATCTTTCAAGATATAAACATCAAAATCATAGCTTGGTCAGCCTAATTATCAAGTTTTCACTTCAAAACTTCATAA
This sequence comes from Capsicum pubescens, assembly GCA_030864215.1. Taxonomy (NCBI): domain Eukaryota; kingdom Viridiplantae; phylum Streptophyta; class Magnoliopsida; order Solanales; family Solanaceae; genus Capsicum; species Capsicum pubescens. The sequence goes on from CM061549.1 coordinate 254,116,667, forward strand.
TTAAATCATATAAATCACGATGCCAAATCAAAAATCAAACAATGTGAAAATTGTACCACAAAAGGAAGAGATTTTCTTGACATGGGAAGATTGAAAATTGTGAACTTTGAAATCTTTTGTATGCATTTGCAGCTCCGACGGGGTCGATAATTAGGTTCGATGGTTGAATTAAATTGGGGGAAGAAAAAGAAGGAAGAATTTCACTCATTGTTAATCGTTTGAAACTCATTAGCGACTTGGAATTGAAATTGAAATTTTTCAGTTTAATTTGGGGATTTTTGAATTTGGAGAAGAAGAAGAAGAAGAAGAAGAAGAATGAGGAGGAGGAGGAGGATGTTTTGAATTTGGATCTTTTTTTCAGTTTGGGGATTTTTGATTTTGGAGAAGAAGAAGATGAATTTGAATTGGAATTTTCAGTTTTAACTTTTTTTGTGGTTATTTTTAATTTTAGACGCATCTTTTTTTAATTAAATAATTATGTTTTTTCCACGTCAGATTTAGGGTGTAAAAAAAATTCACTTTTAGGTAGTTTAGGTGTGTATTAGGTCACTCCAATAGTTTAAGTGTCGATTCGACTTTTCGATAATAGTCTGGGGTGGAAATGATATCTTTTTCCTATTTATACCCATAAATATATAAAGTATTATATTTATAACAGAAATATACAAAGTATGTTATATATAAATTTTATACCATGTACATATCATAGACACACATATATAAATATACAAAGTATTAAGAAACATACTAAGCATATTTATAACATAAATATACAAAGTATGTTATATGAAATTTATACCATGTATATACCATATACACACATATAAAAATATACAAAGTGTAAAGAAACATACTAAGCATATTTAGATATTTATGGTATATGATATAATATACCATAAATATGCAAAGTATGTTTTACATAGAAATAATTTATTCACACACAGTAAAATCTTTTATATATAAGAAAATTAAAGAAATAAATTAGAGACACCCTAAAATTTAATAACAACTCATCATTTCCTATTTTTTAGGAACGGAAAATAAATGAAATAAATTAAATAAATTCCTAAAAAAATAAATTTGTTTGAAAGATAATATTTGTTACCTAAAAAATAAGAATCAGTGATCTGTTAATATAACATTCATATTTAAATTTTTCAAAAATGAGAAAACGGATGTAAATATTATATATGTCATAATTGAAATTCATTAAATATGGTCATGTATATGTAATTATTTTTATAAAAGTGGCTAATTGTGTTCTTTTCCCGTTAATAGGTAAATTTTAATTGGGTAATTTTGATAATTTGTAAAAATTGGGGCATAAAATCATATTTTAAAAAGTGTTTTCAAAAGTAAAAAAGAAATTAAAAAAAGACATGGGCAAACACAACTCCAACTCCAATTTAACTCAACTTCAACTCCAACTTTGATTTTTTTTAGTTTTCATGGCCAAACGGCTACTAAGAATTGAATGTATGAATACAAATAGCGATTGTTCTTGCGGAAGCTGTTTTAGAATAGTCGTTATTGAAAGCAGTAAATACATATTTCGAGGGAACGAGATATTGTAGTGGTATTCCAGGGTTCGCGATCGTCAGAAGGAGCTAATTTTTTGCCAAATTTTGCCAGGGCATTAGCTACAGAGTTTATCTCATGATAGAATATGTAATTTTCGGATTGTGCAGATTTATCACCAATGACCTGAAATCAGAGATAGAGATTTAATTTCAGGCTTCAAGGATGTAACAATGGAAGTTGATCCAAGTAAACTTGTCAACATGGTGATTAACATGAAGTGTGACTAACCCAAGATTAAATAACTATCTCGAGGATTATTGCTAACAAGTTGAATCTATCAAAGTTCACTATACAACATCATTGCTTCAGGAAGCAAATCAGCTCGTTGATTATGAGGCCAAAATTTAGTGGGGTAGGTGGGGTTTTCTGGAACCCAATAAGTTTTGTGTGAATTTTATATTTATATTGAGAAATATAGTAAATGTATAAGACTTATAAGTTCGAGATCTATAAATAAAATATGTTATTGATATAGTGGCAAAAAAGAAACCTGTTAAAGTTTTGTTGACCTCTTCGTTGTGGGTTCAAATGTCTCACTATATTTGATTTTTATTTTGCTAAGAAATTCATCAACTTTAAATTTTAGATCCGCCTAGCGAAACTTAACTTGGTTATGTCAATGGTGAGGGGACATATTTCCATGCAAACTTAATTACTTGGTTGTGTCAATGGTGAGGGGACTTATTTTCATACATTTGATTTGAGAACCTTTCTTCTATGGCCAAGATTCTTCTATTGTTAGACAAATTACAACTCCGTACGATAAGATTAGAGTGTCAAAATGAGCTGGTCTAACTCAATCTAGTTCAAGTTTTATGGGTCAAAGAATTTGATGGGTTAGGACGGGCTGACTCTTCGCTTTAAAGGGCCTTAAAATGTAGGGAGAAGGAAAAAAATAGCCCTTCTAATAAAACTTATTCCACAAAAGTAGCCCCTGTTTTTAATTCCCACTTAATAGCCGTTAAAATAATTCCATATTCTAACTATCCTCTAATCCCCGCTAAAAAGCTGCAAAAATCGCCTAGTATATTTCTTTTCTTTTCAATTGAAACTCACAATTTCCTTCCCCAATTTTACCTCAGGATTCCTTTCTATTAAAACCTCACAATTCCTCTTTCAGATACAACATATTACCTTAAAATACCTTCATAAATTGTATATAAATATACAAAAAATCCTCCGTCAATTAGCTTCATAAAGTTTTTTTCATTTACAATTAGCTTCAGTTGATACGAAATTATGGCTTTAAGTTCAGTTTTAGTTCCAATTATGCTACAATTACACACTATAAAAATACATTGTAAAGAGTGAATCTATGGCTATTTACAATGATATGAGTGTTAGACTTTATATAGAGATGAAGAAAAAATTTTTAGATATAAATGAATTTTCATTGTGTGTAACACTACAAAACACATTTGAAAATGGAGAATCCTCAGTTGAAAATTTAATTGAAACATCTCCGACTGCTATTCAAGTTCATCCGATACCTATTTCTGATTATACAATGGAAGATACTTTTTTTGAGGAAGAAATGGAAGAACAACCCGAAAATAAAGAATCCACTTCATAGAGATGTTGAAGAAGGGTAGCTATACTGGGATAAAAATACAATATCAAGTGTGATGGAATACTATGCAATCCGTGAGAGATTCCAATTTAAGTTGAAAAGATCATCATCATCAAGGTATAAACTGTATAACTACTTTATATGACCTGTGTCAACAATGTGTAAGTTTTATATTTTATTGGAATATAGGTATAAAGTTGCATAAATACTGCATACAATATTGTAACTACTGTATAGGACCTGTATATAAACTTCATATGACTTGTGTACAGACTGTGTAACTACTATATAGGACCTGTATATATACTGCATATAAAGTACTGCATATGAACTGTGTAATTTCTGTATAGCACCTGCATATACATTGGATATTAAACTATATAACTATTTTATATGACCTGTGTCAACAATGTGTAAGTTTTATATTTTGTTGGAATATAGGTATAAATTTGCATAAATACTGTGTACAATATTATAACTACTGTATAGGACCTGTATATAAACTGCATATGACTTGTGTAGAGACTGTGTAACTACTATATAGGACCTGTATATATACTGCATATAAAGTACTGCATATGAACTGTGTAATTTCTGTATATCACCTGTATATACATTGGATATTAAACTATATAACTACTTTATATGACTTGTGTCAACAATGTGTAAGTTTTATATTTAGTTGGAATATAGGTATAAAGTTGCATAAATACTACATACAATATTGTAACTACTGTATAGGACCTGTATATAAACTGCATATGACCTGTGTACAGACTGTGTAACTACTACATAGGAACTGTATATAATTGCATATAAAGTACTGCATATGAACTGTGTAATTTATGTATAGCACCTGCATATATATCAGATATGAATTGTGTACTGCATATACATTTATTGTACATAAATGTATCTAGGTACTATCTTAAGTACATCAATCAGAGATGCAATTAGACTTTTAGATCTTCAAGTCAATAAAATTCAGAAATTTTCATGGTGACAAAATTTATCGATGATCACACCTATCCAATTGCGGACAGAATGCTTTCACAACGACATGCTACTTCTTTAACCATCTCTAAAATGGTTAAGCACAACTTTCTAAATCTAAAGTCAACATACACTCCAACAGAGATCATGGAAGAAATGAGAAACTTGTACGGAATTAGGATGAACTACAAAAAAGCATATAGAGCTAAAGAAAAAGCACTTGAACTGGTCAGAAGTTCCTTGCGTGAATCTTATACTAAATTGTCAGTTTACCTATATATGGTAAACACAATAAATCCTAGATCATTCACAAGGCTACACAAAATGGAGGACAATCACTTTTTATATATTTTTGTCACATTGAGCACATCAACTAGGGGCTAGAGATATTGTATGCCTACCATTGTTGTTGATGGAATTTTTCTGAAATCTGCATACAAGGGAACAATGTTGTCTGCTAGTGTGCTGGATGCAGCAAGTGAGTTTTATGAAATTTTTGTAGACAAAATTATGTATATGCTGGCATGCACTGATAAACACTTTCTCACTTATTTAATTAGGACATATTTTGCCACTAGCATATGTTGTTGTTGATTCTGAAAATGACGTTTCATGGGAATGATTTTTCCGCATGTTTAACACTGCTTTTGGTGAAAGAGAAGCCATGTGCATAGTATCTGATAGGCATGACAACATATTAAAAGCTACTGCACTTGTATATCCAAATGTGTCTCACTGTATATGCATCTACCATCTATAAAACAATATCAAGGGTAGGTTTAAGAAGAATCAAAAGCAATTAAAGGGGATTTTCTTTACAATGGCTAGAACATACATAAAGACAGACTTTGATCGACTTATGGAAGACATAAACCAAATCGATAATAGGGTAAAGGAGTATCTGTTTGATATAGGCTATGAAAAATGGTCCATAGCTCATTCCCATGTCAACAAGTCGATGTTCATGACTTCAAACATCGCAGAGTCCCTAAATTCAATAAATAGAGATGCAAGAGACCTGCCAATTAAAAAATTCCTACAATTTATGATAAATCTGGTCATGAGATGGAATAATGAACATAGACAGCTTTCAGAAGCAATATTTACAGAACTGGAAACAAATACATTATAATAATGAGGGAAAATCTCATTCTGTCAAATAAAATGAAGGTACTACTTCTTATTTCTACTTCACAGATACTTACATATTCTAATGTGCACATTATTTACTAATATATTTGTACATTGCAGGTTATGGGTTCTACTCACTATTCTTATGTAGTCATTGATGAAATTAAAAAATGAAACATTGTTTGCATGCGTGAAAAAAATGCTCCTGCCTATAATTTCAAGTAGATGGAATACCTTGTCCACATGCTATGGCGGTGTTAACTTACATGCATATGGACTTACAAAGCTATTGTGCTCCATATTACACAAGAGAAAACTTCTTGAAAGCATATGAACTTCCAGTTATACCACTTACTGATGAAACAGTTTGGCATATTCCACCAGTATATCAGCTAATATAGTACTGCCACCAATCTGGAAACTAAAATCAGGAAGACCAAAAAATAACAATCGAGGAAAGGACATTATGGACTACTTTAAGCAACAAATTTCATGTGAGCGTTGTGGAAAAATAGGACACAATCGAAGAACATATGGAAATGCTCCAACAAGAATCTAATAGGATGCTGCTAATCCCACAACAACACACCATACCGAATACGAATAACATCAATATCATCTAGATGATTAGAAATTTCAAGATCATCAAGCAAATATTCAGCAAAGGCTTCAACATATACACCACAGTCCATGCAAACATAATACATCATCAGTATAATTGACAAAAAAGTATGTAAAAATAAGCAATTGAATGAGCATTCAATATATTACGTGTTAGCTTGAGTTGGCAGTCCATCAACAATACGAATATAAAAAAAATTAGCCACTGGAAGTCCATCGCTCCTTCTTTCCCAAAATCCAATACAAGAAAGAAAGTGTGGAATTAATTTTGAATACGTTGCAACTAATTTCTGAACACGAACGGCATGCCTTGCACCATGCATTGAATCATACACATATATGCACTGATCTTTAAAAGACAACCTCGTCAAAATCCAGTGAAAGTCCTCAGCAAGATTAATTGGGAAAAGAACATTGTCAATGCAATTCCACGGGACGTTGCATCTCATAAAAAATTCAAGCATGTACTCAATGATTTGATGTTTACATCTCTATTGTTCTCCACAAACTACTTATACAAAGTCTGAATCAAGCAGTTAAATCAAAAATCGGTGGTTGTAAATTTAACTGAATCACAAACAGGCCCGTATTTTGACTTCTTTCGCAAATAGTAAAAGATAACATCAATATGCTGAAAATAAGAACAACAAAACCACGTTAAAATGCTAAAAATGAATACAAAACACTAATTTAAATCTGATAAATACAAACTACTTATATAACATACATTATATCAACTACTGCATACAAACTGTGTACCTACTGTGTAGGACCTGTATATATACTGCATATCAACTACAACGTTTAAACTGTGTACCTACTATGTAATCACTGCATAGGACCTGTATATACACTGCATATAAAGTGCTGCATATAAACTGCACATAAAGTACTGCATAAATAATGCATAGAACTTATATAACATGCATCATATACAAAAATTCAGTATTCCAATTAGCTTATCACTATCAAGTACAAAAATAAAAGATATATAACCTACTTAACTAACAAATTCATTACTTACTGAATCGGTTAAGGGTACTCCTGGATATGCCAATGTGAAGAACCACTCTTTCATTTTAACAGTATCAACTCTATAGTCAAAATATTTTGGAAGAGCATTGACAGAATCTGAATAAACAGGCCTGTAAAAAAATATTACAAAAATTATAATATATGACAAAATAAAGTAAAATAAAAAGAAACTACAAACATAAACTTACATCTGTTTAACGCGCAACGATCTCGCAACAAATCTGTTAAACTGTAATGTCACTTTCATATCATCAATTCGCTCTGTAATACTCTTCACAAAATGATGCTTTATAGACAAGACGTGGTTACTTGGCTAAGCATTCTCTACACGCTTAGATGATTGGACTTCAACTTTGCCACAACCAGAATTAAATTTTGACAAAAATGGCTATTCACATACTGCCGCTGGCTTACGTAATCGGCGAGGAATAGCAGGTGTTTCACCCAACATAACAGACGCAACCACCATATTTTCCTCAATCCCTTTAACATTATCACTTGCAGTTGCATCAACCTTTCTAGCATTATCACATACTAAATCAGTTACATCAGTTATTGCAACACTCTTATCGGGTCGAGTGAACTTGGAAATTTCAGCGTCTGTAGTTTCTGACTAGTCAAGCTCATTCTGGCTAAGCATTGCCACATCACCTTCTTTTTGTATTTTTTGATCACAAAAAGGTTGAGTAAATTTAGACACTTTAGAATCAGTAAAATTAGACCAATCACTATCAACCTGACTATTTTTACCCTCTCCTATATCCTTATTTTCACCGGAGCTTCGTGTGAACTTCAAAAAATCAAAATTTAGAAAATTCTTCCAAGCATCATCCTTAAAAGTTTCATCCGCAGAATCAACAACGACATGACAAACTACACAATCACCTACAAAATTAACTTTCTCTCCAACGTCATCCACCAAATGACCAAATACGTCACCACCTACACAATCTATTTTTTTTCCTACATCATTCATCAAATTATCACTTATATGATCCACTTCCGGTGCAACAACAGTTTGTTGTCCCACATTAGCTGGATCATCAACTTGATCATCACCTATACCACCAATATTAGGTGTCTCATTGTCTTTTTTATTTGAGTTGTCACCATTGTTATCACTAATTGATGTACCAACCTGTACAAAAAACTTTGTAAAATAATTACAATAGTGTATATAAGTTTTGTTAAAAAAATATACACTATTGTAATTATTTTACAAAGTTTTTTGTACCACTATACATTAAATTTCACAAAAATCACTACCCAATATATTTCATATACAACACTGACACATATTATATACAACAATAACACACATATTTCAAACATACACAAATTCTTCACAAAAAGTAAACATTTATCAGACATAATTAATACATAGAAAGCACAAACCAGGCACCTCAAAATCAGTTAATTTGGGTATTTTTCTCTTCCAAGGAGCTTTTTTTCTTTTCTTTTTGGATGATTGAGCATCATCTTCTCTGTCATTTGATCGATTCTTTTTTCCATTTTTTTTGGGAGGAATAAGAGTATCACCTTCATCATTCACACATATCTTCTCCTTTTCTTTAGATGACTTACCATCATCTTCACCATTTTTTGAATCACTGGATTTTTTTATTTTTTTGCAAATAACAACAAGATCTAAATCATCACTCACATCTATATGTACCTTTTTTTACCTGATTTTTTTGTTTCTCCATTGATGGATCACCTACTAATTTACCTTGAGACCTAGTAATTCGAATAGGAGTAGCATGAACATTCTTCAAATCCTTCAATTGAACATCACGATTTGTTAAATCTTCAAAATCATCATCACTAACAACAAAATTAGGATCATATCTTATACCTTTACCAGCTAATTTCGTGTCAATATTAACCTTTTTCTTGATTTTTATCACTACAAATGTCGAAAAACCCGAATCGAAAAGAGCACTCGAAAAAGGTAACTGTAGGTATTAGTTAATGCTTTTTTTCGGCAAAAAGGACAACTGAAAACCTTTCACCTTTAGCGCGTGCCTTATTAAAATAAAGGGCTAATAAATGGCATTTAAATCATCCGAAATATTACTTTTGTTCAAAACGTGAAACGTGGGCCATTATTGACCATTATTTTCTCAAAGGTGATATGTGGTGTCCTTTTCCCTAAAATGTATTGCCCAACTCAGTCCTAATAAGATCGCGGGTTGGGGAGAACTAACCCTTTATTTTTACTAATTTTTTTGTTAGCTTTGTTTTTTCAATCTATATTTGAACTAATAGGTATGACAATCCATTCGCACTTCTAACATATTATTATATAAAGTACATAATTCTACGATGATTTATAATATTTTTAATACCAATACATTGTCAAGCACATTTGAATTCATTGATTAAATTATCGTAATTGACATCAACATTCATCTAAATTCATATGCAAATTTACTAAGTTAAAAATATCAAAAAGTTATACATCAAAAATTAATAATATTTAAAATTCACTCAAAATATTATCACTTTGAATTTGGGTAATGTTATGCAATCCATTTCGAGTAGCTGCAACAAGTGTTTGAACATTTCATGATGGATGCCATTTTTATATTTATGATTGGAAAGTTTAATATTAGCCATTTACTGTTAAATGAGTAAAATATTGTGTAAGATACTAGGTAAAATTTATTGAGTAATCACAATTTATATTTTTTATTACAATTTTCTTTTAATTTTAAGTTTAAATTGAATAACAATAACAAATGAAACATTTGTACTTGATGATTAAGATTTACACTTCATAAGTTAAATGTTATGTAGTATATTAAACTTATTCAATAACTACTATTCTTTGTTATTACTTTTTCTTTCACAATATTCATACATTTTTAATTTATACTAGTTTAGCATACGTGTTTTGCACGTGTCTCATATCAATTAATAAAATTTTATATAAAAAGAATAAAAATATTTAAAATACAACATTGTGTTAAAATAAATGTTATAACATTTCTTCCTCGTCGTTATATCATGCTCACTCCTTGCTAGATGATTATCGTTATGCTCACCCCTAAACTTGATGACTATTGTTCTCCTTCACCAATTGTAAGTACTCGAGTTGCTTGATGTTTATGTTATTAATTAATGTCTTCTTCATCTTCCCTTCAATCATAGATACTATTAATATTTCACAAAAATCTTCTTAATTAGCAATTATCTATCAAGAATTCATCATAATTTATTATTGTAAATTTCAATAACATAGAAAAATTTCAAAAAACTTATATTATCTCAAATCACAAGATTTTTTTTTATAAATTTTTAATTTTTTCTTAATTTTTTCTTAATTTTATCCAATATCAAGTGGACATGTAATTAAGAAAAAATACAAGAATATAGATCAAAGCATACAACTTTAACAAAAATTCTTTCTATAATAGGTTAATATTGGCATGACAAACATTATTAAAAAACTAAATCTAACTCCCGCACTCAAACCCCCACCTCCCACCCATGCAGTATGCATTTTTTTTAGTAGAATATATATATAAACCTAATTAATAAAGGAAAAGAAAATATGAATAAATCTAATTAATTAAGAGAAGACAACTAAGGTTATGAATATAGAAGGCATTAACAATAAAAAAATCTATACAATTAAATTGAATTTATAGACTTAACAATCGGTTCGTGTTACATTATTTGTAGATAAAAAAATCATAATTCATTACTACTCTTTACTATTTAATTTTTTGTCGATAATTCATGTTTATTTAACAATGAGATAACTTATTTAGTGTATTTTTTATTTTCTACCCTTTCATCCTTGTTATGTTAAATTTATATCTACTATTTTGATATTTAACACGCTACTAATATCGATTTGGCTTTATCTATTATTCTTTCACCACTTATACATATTTAAAAGTTTTGTCAATTTAAAAGATAAATGTATATAGTTTTTGTATATATATTAGTTCATTTTAAATTTTTTAAAAAATAACGTAATTATAGTTTATATTTTATGATAATACCATACGGAATATTCTAGTTTGACTCTTTTGATCTTATCTCTTTTTGAATATTTTAAATTTTTTTCCTATCATGTAAAAGTGTTTTTTTTTTATGTGAAAGTTCTATATTGATGATATAAATTTATGTATGTATTTAGATATAAATTGAATCTACATGTAACTTGAGAAAATTGAAGGAAAGGTGTCTTTTAAGTCTTGAATGCAAGATTGGTGACATTGACCAACTTAAAGGGTCAAACATCACTTGAAAACTTGATTAAGTTAATTTTGGAGTTGATTAATATTTTTAAAACTTTCTAATCTTTTCAAAAATATAAATCAACCCAACCCACACCCCTCTTCAATCAAAATCAACCAGTCTCTCTCTTCTCTCTCTTTCGACAGCTTGTTTCAACTCTCTCCCAACCAATAGTTCTGCAAAATTCTCCCTTCAATCTCCGATGAAAAATAGTCAGGCGAGTTCCCTTTCGACTTTCAACCGTCAATCTACGTGAAGACTTCTCCGTAGACAACAACTTCGAGTTCTTCATCGTCCCATTTTCTTTTTCACAGGTAAAAAATTATGAAGAAACAGAGGAACTTGAGTCAACTACTCTTCTAGTATTGAAATGTGGACTGAATAAAACCTTAATTTCTAGCATTTTTTCTTCTTGTTGTCGTACTGTTGATTCAAATTTGTTGGTGATTTTTGTTCACAGTTGATGTTCTTAGTGTGTGTGTGATGTGTTGGTGTTGCTGGGTTGATTTGTTATTTATCTTGGAAAAAATAGTGTTGAAACAGATGAAACATATGATGCAACAGATAAAGATATCTGATGAAATAGATAAAGACATCTGATGCAACAGATGAAGACATCTGATGCTGCAGATGTTAATATCTGATGCAATAGATTAAAATTTGATGCAACTATAAAAATTTATGCAACAGATGAACAATCTAACAGATCATTCATCTGTTGCGACAGACGACTCTTCTGTTTGGAAGAAATCTAAACAATATTAATCCAACAAATAACTCATTTTCTAACAGATGAGTGATATGTTTACACAGTTCAGTGATCTATTTTTATTCTCTCCAAAGGTTTACTTATCCGTTGCAATAGGTCAGTTATATGTTGCAACAAATAAAGTACCTGATGCAACAAATCAGTGATCTATTTTTATTGTTTCCAACGGATTACTTATCCGTTGCAACAGGTTATTTATATATTGCAACAAATAACAAACCTGGTGCAACAGATTAGTGATCTGTTTTTATGATCCTGTTTGAAAGAAATCTAAACAATATTGATCCAACAGATAACTCATTTTCCAACATATGAGTGATATTTTTCAATAGTTCAGTGATCTATTTTTATTCTCTCCAAAGGTTTACTCATCGTTGCAATAGATCAGTTATATATTGCAACAGATTAAATACCTGATACAATAGATTAGTGATCTATTTTTATTATTTCCAACGAATTACTCATTCGTTGCAACAGGTCATTTATATGTTGCAACAGATAATAAACCTGGTGCAACAGATTAGTGATATATTTTTATGGTTTCCAACGGATTACTCATTTGTTGCAACAGGTTGGTTATATGTTGCATCAGATAAAATACCTGGTGCAACAGATTATTGATCTGTTTTATGATTTCCAATGATTTACTCATCTGTTGCAACGGTTAGTTATATGTTGCATTAATAACATACCTGATGCAACAGATTAGTGATCTATTTTTATTATTTTCAACGGTTTACTCATCCGTTGCATTTGGGTTGGATAGATTAGACATATGTTTTTATTATTTCCAACGGTTTACTCATCCATTGCAACAGGTCGGTTATATGTTGCAACAGATAACATACCTAGTGCAACAGATGTGTTGTCTGTTGGAATTTTTTTTTTATCATTTTGCATGTTAGATTTACTGTTATCCCTTTTTAACGATGCATTAATCAATTATAATCTATTTTATGTTCCTATTAATTCAAGATAATATGGCTCCAAAAAGAAAAAAACCGAATTAAGTCCAAGTAAAGGAACAAGTGCAGCAGTTCGACTACATCCACCACTCTATCAGCTTGCTTTACAAGTGTTATCTCAATCAGGAGCAGAAGATAATGAACACAGGGAGGAGAAATGTCTCAAAAGAGATGATCCAAATGCTAATAGCCCTTCCACCGAAGAGTTGGTCAAAATATTCAACATTGATCTTTATCCTGTGAGAATGCAGTGCGATGGTGCCACAGATTTAATGGGTGATTTCGTGGTTGATACGAGTACGATCGCGTAGATGGAATTATGAGGGCGTATGTTAGACCCAAGACTTGGTGTGTGCAAATGAAGTGCAAAGGAGCACCTAAATGGACACCAAAACCGTCCATACATAGCACTCCAAGGGCGCCTATTGAAGCATTTGACTAAGGGGTCATTTTGGATATTTCACACTTTATTTTGTAACCTACTATAAATAGAATAATGTAGGGTTTTAGTCATTAGATTTTGATGATAATGAATATTGTATAACATTGAAAGACAAGTCCTCTCTCCTTGAGGCACAAATCCAAAACTTGTAACTAGGGTGATACTAGGGTGGAATCACTAGTGTTGCATTCTTTCTTGAACGTTGGGTGCTAGAGGAGGTTGAGGTCTCACTTGTGCTCACCGAAGAGAGTAGGTGTTCCTATTATCATTGTATTAAGGGTCTAGGTGCTTGAATACACTTAGGTTCTTAGTTCATGAGATAGTGTATGTCACTCTATCTATCCTTTCTATTCCTGCAATCTTGTAACGTTTGTATCTCGTATTGTACCCGTTTGTGTGGTTGTTGTTATTCCCATTGTTAAGTTCATCTTGTTCTTCATCTTTTTGTTGTTAAATCTAGTTTGGTGGTTGTTTTGGGGTTGAAACACACCCTTATATTTCATTCTTCTTGTTGTTGTAGTGAATCCAAGAGTGGTCTCCATCTTAGTCCTCAAATCCTTAAGATTAGTGAACTATTTTGGAGTTGTTTCTTGTTTCTCTTATTTTTTCTGTATCATTTGGTATCAGATTAAGGCTGGTTGTGTTCCTACACTACCAATCTTGGGTTCTCTTGGACAAAAATTCAAAAAAAAAAAAAAAAAACTGAAAACTGAAAAAATTCTAGAAAAGTGCATATCTGTCCATTTAGTGTTCTTGGCCAAAAATTGTGTTGTTGTTATCTTGGCCAAGATTTGTTTGTTGTGTGTCTAGAACTTGTAGTCTTTTGTTTGTTTAGAGTGTTTATAGTGTTGGTTTCTTTCTCATCAACACTAAAAAGTGTCCAAATCTAAGATTGAACTTGAACTTGTTGAAGTTGTTGATGTGAACAAGGTGTGGCCGAGTTGGATGTTGCTGTTACCTAAACCTTGGCCGATTTGATGGTCTTGTTGTAGTGGAGTTTGAAACTGAAATTGTTGTTGTTCTTGGAGTTGTTGTTGTGTTCTTCTTCACCCTTTCATTATCTTATTAATCTTTAAAGTGCAAACTAGATCTAAAAAGGTGAAAGACAAGCTTTTAGTAGTTGTTGGTGAAAGACTTGTCCCTATCACTTCAAAGACTTTTCATCTACTTTTTCTTGATTTAAGGACCTTTGTTTCAAGGAGAAAGTTCAAAGAAGTCAAGTCTTGTTTTTGAAATTTGAACAAAAAGGCTCCAAGACCACTTTTCCCTCCATTAACCAAATCCATCAATTCCAAATTGTATATTGGTCAAGACTTGAAATTGGGACCTTAAATTTTGATAAAAAAAACTCGAGGCCAATAGTGGACTGCCACGTCACTAAAGTACTGTTCACACAATATTTTTTAGTTCAAATTTTAGATTTCTTAGTTTCATTTTATTGTCTCTTAGTTCGTTTGTTGGTTCGAACACTACTTGACAACTTAGTAATCTCCTACTAGCTTGTAAGTTAGTTTTGTGTCCATTTGTTCGTGTTTACGTTTGTTGTGTACTTTTATCGTTTTGAATTCGTTGTTACTTCTTGACTCAAGTCCTACAAGATTTCATTTGAGTTTCAAACAAAAATCCATTCCAGGACAAGAGTAGACTCGACCCTCAATCACTCACGAAGTACAAGCCGGCTTTCAACACTTCTAAAACCAAGTGCGAGGTAAAATCGAGAGTGAGAGTATAGTGAGACATTTTTGATCTAACAAGTTTGTTTGTTGTGTCTTTTTGTTAGGTACAATGGCTGCCCATAATTTCAATGCCACATGTGATCGCATCAATGATAATATTGAAGACATGAAACGACACATTGAAATTATATGCCAATTGCTACCCAAACTCTACCCACAAAATCCAATTGTTCAAGCACCTTGCAATGAAAGCTTCCCGAAGGAAGAGGTGGGCTGCTCTGACCCACACCAAGGTAAAAAGGAGATTGAAACATCTTTGGTACTTGATAGTGAACTTATAGAGAGTGAAACACTTGCTAGTTGCAAATCTGTCTGTGAGATAGACCATGCTCTCTTTAGGTTTAATGCTTTGTTTAAAGATGATATAAACATTCCTAATGAACCTAGTGATGAAAATGATGGTATATCTTGCCTTGAAGGCTATAGCCGATATGCTAACCCACTATGGTGTGACAACATTCCTCCTAAAGATGGAAATCTCTTCTTGGAAAATGAGAGTACTCTTATGGGCAAGGAATGTGTAGTCTCGGAAATGAGTACTCTTGGTAGTATTCTTGGTGTGCATGATGATCAATTTACTCTTAAATGTAGTTCACTACTTGAGCATGTGAATAGTGTGCTTAAAAATTCTCAAGTTAGTGATGATGTCTATAGAATTGATCTTGATAATGCACATGACTCTTTGAATATCTTGTGTGGTAAAAGCATTGCAATTAGTTTTGTTCATAGAGACTATGTGTATAAAAATGTTTTTGTGTGTGAATGTGGGAGTAACATTGTAGGGGAAGAAAGGGCTAGCCTCGGCTTAGGCCCTTGGCTAATTCTTTCATTTGATCCCGGTGCCATCTTAGGGTGGGAAAGGATAACTCTCGGCATATTTTCATTTTGTTTTGGTATTTATCCGAGCCACTTCCTTTGTCACATTTATACTAATATTTTCATGTTTAATACAATGGACCCATGGATATACTTCAAATTTGTTCCCCCTCGGCATGGCATATTAATGTGTTTATTTTTGTTAACCCTAACCCTCGTGTCATGAGGATGTGTGCTTGTTTGTCTTCTCTTGATTTTGCAAGGTACGGATTCGAGGTCGAATCCTTTTCAAGAAGGAGAGGATGATACGAGTACGATTCGTAGATGGACTTTTGAGAGAGTATGTTAGACCCGAGACTTGGTGCGTGCAAATGAAGTGCAAAGGAGTACCTAAATAGACACCAAAATCGTCCATACATAGCACTCCAAGGGCGCCTATTGAAGATTTAACTAAGGGGTCATTTTGGACATTTCACACTTTATTTTCTAACCTACTATAAATAGAATAATGTAGGGTTTTAGTCATTAGATTTTGATGATAATAAATGTTGTATAACATTGAAAGACAAGTCCTCTCTTCTTGAGGCACAAATCCAAAACTTGTAACTAGGGTGATACTAGGGTGGAATCACTAGTGTTGCATTCTTGCTTGAACGTTGGGTGCTAGAGGAGGTTGAGGTATCACTTGTGCTCACCGAAGAGAGTAGGTGTTCCTATTATCATTGTATTAAGGGTCTAGGTGCTTGAATACTCTTAGGTTCTTAGTTCATGAGATAGTGTATGTCACTCTATCTATCCTTTCTATTCTTGCAATCTTGTAACCTTTGTATCTCGTATTGTACCCGTTTGTGTTGTTGTTATTCCCATTGTTAAGTTCATCTTGTTCTTCATCTTCTTGTTGTTAAATCTTGTTTGGTGGCTGTTTTGGGGTTGAAACACACCCTTATATTTCGTTCTTCTTGTTGTTGTAGTGAATCCGAGAGTGGTCTCCATCTTAGTCCTCAAATCCTTAAGATTAGTGGACTATTTTGGAGTTGTTTCTTGTTTCTCTTATTTTTTCCGTATCAGTGGTTAAGTCAGCCATGGGAAAATCTTTCGATGCCTTTAGAAAAATACTCTGAGAATAAAAATTAGATGCTTATTTCAGGGAAAGCTGCTTTGGGCAATATCTTAATTTGCCGGAGGACAACAATGCTCGTTTCCAGATGAAAATGGTATACGATCTTCTCAAGCATAGGTTTATGTATGAAAACAAAAACAAGATGGATGAGGTATGGATAAATTACTGTGGCATGCCTGTTTGTTTTGGTTGGAAGGAGTTTGCCATAGTTACTGGACTAAAATGTTATCCTCCTTCTCCTTCTCAAGTTATACCTACTTTGATCCAAAAGAAAGCACCCCGCACACCCAAAAAGACAAAGGCAAGTCGAGTGATAGCGAGGACCTGGAGTCCATTATTGGTCCAAGCTTCAAAAATAAAAATTTGATAGAAGCGTTGAAAGGTAAAGGACTCCCAAAGAAGCACAAACAATCATTGTTCTTGGTTTGGTTTGTACATAATATTCTTTGGGAGAGAGACGTTAACAACAACATAAGCCCCAATTTAATAAATCTCTCCGAGGATCTTGAGGCATTTAATAACTATCTTTGGGGTTATGAAAGCTTCAAAATGACTGTCCAATATTTGTTGACTCCGTTGACGCCAAAGATAGTCAACTTGTATGGCTTTCCATGGGCCTTCATAGTAAATAATTCTTTTATCATGATATGATTCATCATTTTTTAATTTAATAATGCTTTTGATTTATTGGCGTTATGTTATAAGCATGGGCATTTGAAGCCATTCCTTATTTGAGACAACAAGTGAACTACCAGGAAGAAGTTTCATGTCCAAGAATCCCGAGATGGTTGTCGGCCAAAACCGATAAAAATACAAAATTTATTGATATTTTCAATCCCCCCAAGGAAGCAGTGAGTCCAATTCTAATCAAATTTTTGTTTTAATTAATGATTATTTTAAATGATTTCGTCATCATTCTAATATATGTATCGATTTATTTTAGATTGTCCATCCGTGGCTTGTTCTGACCAACCGAGAGTTGAAGATGCCATTTTTTCTTACTTTACGGTCTGTGCAAACTTTACCGGACCCTAAGGTCGTTGATGGAATAAAAATGGAATTGTTTGGAGCAACAACCATCACAAGAAAAATAATTTTGGAGGGTGGGCTTGTTGCTATTGACGATGGTAGTCGTAATGGTAGTGGTAGTGGTGCTGCTGTTGGGGCTAATGATGCTCCTCTGACCATTTTTGAAACAATAAGCCATTATGATTATATCATTCTGGTTGTACAGATTTTGCCACATCTAGCGAATGTTCTGCATGCAAATGTCAAGACTGCAAGGCGAAACACGATGGAGTGATTAATGCTATTAATGAACTAACTGCTTCTGTAAAGGAAATGACATTTAAGAAGGGTGTCATTCCATCAAAGAGGATTTTATATCCATACACTCTACTAGAGATCAAGGCGGCTAAGAGGAGAAGGAAAGATACTTCCAAGGCATCATCAAGCATAAAAAAAAGCAAAATTGCAACGCCTCTGTCTTTGTCTTGCACCGATGTTCAGTATGCAAGGGCCACATGAGAGCAGCATGAGCCAAAGAAGGCGAATGTACATCACCTGCTCCAACAAACATACATGCACATATCTGTTTTAAACAGATGATACATCTGCTAAAAATTATCAAACAAATATATACATCTGTTGCAATTATTGTCTAACCTATTGTATCAGATGCGTTATCTGTTGCAACAGATGAGTCTTATATTACAACAAATGGATCATTTGTTCAAAATTATCGTACTGCTCTGATTTACCTATTCGAATTCGTCCCAACAGATGATACATCTGTTGCAATATAAGAATTATTTATTGCTACAGATGGACAATCTGTTGTATATCTGTAATTACCATTGACAATTTTGGATTTCTAGGTGGATGTTACGGTAGAATCCACTGCTGAAGAGCATAATATCACAGTTTATAATCCATCAACTGCTTCCAAAGAAGAAGAAAAAGTGGAGCTTGTCAGTTCGGGAGAACGGAAGAATTACCCGTTTGAAGGGTTCAACATCTCGGATGAGACTCCAAAAAAACTAACGCAGTTGATCAACGACTATTCAGAATGGATTATCGATAGGTTGTTAAAGCATCATGCCGGCAAGTACATAAATTAATTTTAAAAGATATTGATTTATACAATTCTTGTTGTAAGAACGTGACATTAACACATATAAATCATCATGTAGAAAACAAAATGACGAATGCTATAAAGTGAACGAATCGAGTCTTGGTTTTGATATGTTCGACTTTGTTGTTGCACATCTCGGAATGAAGAATTGACTCTATTTGATGTCACAACCCCAAATTTGCTGGAATGATAAGGTTTAAATGCCATACATATTACTATTAATTAATACTTTATTTAATTGCATCTGTGTATTAATTTTTTTATCACGTAATCCAAAATATTTGATAATATGCGCAACACATCGATGTTATTTTTTACTACCTCCGAAAAAAGGCCAAGTTGCAAACACAAGAACAATACAAATACATGATAGGCAATTATTTGTACAAAGCTTACATCAATAATGCCTACGATAGGTATTATCAACAATAGCCGGAAGTTTCCCAAAATGAGGAATGCTTAATCAACATCATCAAAGGTTTTAGCATTCCGGCTGGCTTACCTTGGCATTTGGTCGATGAAGTGTACATCCCAATCAATTGAGGTGATGAATTCCATTGGGTTTTGGCTGTCGTCGTTCTAAAAGAGAGGCACATCCGATTTTATGAATCGATGTCGCGAAGGAGACGTTACGGGCCTTCGTCTGAGATACAAAAGATGGCCAAAATATTGCCTAATTACCTTGATATGAGTGGCTTTTTGGACCAAAAGGTTCGTACTGATTGGTTAACAATTGAAGCATATCGGGATAAAATGGTTAATCCATTAGATGTACAATATGTTGAAGGAATTGCTCAACAAACTATTGGTAGCCTGTAAGTATAAGTGTCATTTCATAAATTTCACAACGCTTGCATGAACTGTAAGATCTGGATTATCTATTTTTTTAAAATGCAGGAATTGCGGTCCTTTTGTTGTTACTTACGCTGAGTATTTGAGCAATGGATTACAAGTAAAAAATGATGAAATTGATTCCATATTACTCCGCAAAAGATATGCTGCTCTTTTATGGAAATACGGAGAAGCAAAAGTTCAGAAGCCGTACTCAAGCGACACTAAAGATCCACGATGACCAAAGTCGAATTTCGTAATATCGCATGAAGAACAACTTGTCCATATCGTTAGATCTTTATAGCTTGAGTCCGTCAATGTAATAACCTATCCTCTTTGGTTTAACTTCTTGATTTATTTGTAGAGTAGATCATTTGTGCCCATAATGAATTTTTTACATTTCATTTATTTCATGTAATTTTTGAAGGCTTCGATTTATTTTATGTTGTCTATAAATATAATTTAATCCTTAGTTTTAAACATGATAATTAAAATGGAATACTAGATTCAAATATCACAACAGATAATACATCTTCTGCAATAGACGACATATCTTATCAAACAGTTTTAGACATATGTTGCAACATGAGATGCAACACGTAGGTCATCTGCTGTAAATTATATAACAGGTCTTCCTACTTTTTTTATTTGCTCCAACAGATTACCGATCAGTTTCAACAGATAGATTATATCTTACAACAGATTGTATATCTGTTGCGACAGATAGACTGGGAACATCTGCATAATGCAACAGATGACTAACCTATTCTAACTGATAATCAATCAATCACAACAGGTACTATATCTGACACAATAGATATCCTATCTATTACAACAGATATATAATCTGTTGTATTATAAAAATTCAACTTTCGTCAGACAGAGAAATTATTGCCACTACATGTAAAGTGAGGTGGCTTGAAATAAAAAATTGTTATCATGTTCGTCTCCATCTTTGTACATATTTTTATTTATACACGAGTTCCAACCATTTAGTTAGGTCATCTGCTAGAAATTATATAACAGGTCTTCCTACTTTCTTGATTTATTGCAACAGATTATCTATAAGTTTCAACAAATAGATTATATGTTGCAACAAATTATATATCTGTCTCGACAGACAGACCGGGAAATTTTTATTAATGAGACAGATGACTAACCTAATCCAACAGATAATCAATCTATCACAACAGGTATTATATATGTTACAACAAATATACTATCTGTTGCCTTATAAAAAGTTAACTATCCACAACCATAAAAATTATTGCCACTACATGTAAAGTGAGCTGGCTTGAAATAAAAAATTATTTTCGTGTTTGTCTCCGTATTTGTACATTTCTTCTTTATACACGAGCTCCAACCATTTAGTTAGTACCCTATAAGCCCAGACCCATTGCATCTTTCCCACAATGGTGTCGCACATACCGGTCATTTTTGTGCCAGTCAGCAAACACTCGATGAATGCAAGCGAGTACGGCACGCACACTGCACCAGTTCTATTTCTCTGGAGCTCGATGTTCTTATTTTGACCTTCAAAATCCCATGATTCCTTCGTCAAGACTTCAGCTGGCAAATAATCCATCAGCTTACTCTGCGTCAATAACTTGGGCAACAACTTCAAGAGTGGCTGCATGTGGGCTAAAAACTTATCCTCGCTAAAGACAGTTAAGTTGCAGTTATAAACCTTAATCTTTCCCTCATAGATTAGTATCTCAACAGTGAGAAAATGTTTGACTTCCACGTTCATGACTGCAAGGATTCTCTTTTCCATGGTCCAGCTCTTGCCGTGTGGATATGGCCTCTTCCCTCAAACATATTTAATCACTTCTTAATACCATTGGAATGTAGAAACTAACTGATAAAGTCCCGAGCCACCAAAATTAGCTTACTTATGGAGATCAGCGTACCTATCCTTGAAATTATTGTAGAAGTTGATGTAATACCCCGTACTTTCGGGTTAGAATCTAGATCGTCGTTCCTATGCGTATAGACCCAAACTAGATAATTCCTTGTTAATATATGTATGGTTATCAATCCTATAATTTGGGAGTACCTTTGAATATGAATTGAGGTCACCAAAAATCCCCTAACTCTAAGACGAGTTGAAAACATTTCTAGCGATTAAGTTTTAGTGGACATTTAAACTTGGGTCAACTTCCATCAACCATAAATTCTTTTATATATCGAATTAGAGGTCCTACTATATATCAAATGAAAGGTCTTCAAAGTATCTTTCCAACTATACCAATTTCTCCAAAATACAATACCCGAGCGAAAGTTACAACCATTTTCGTGAAAGAGGCAGTAGCTGCACGCGATTAGCATGCGACGCACGCTCCATCGCACGCACCTAATTTTTAGGTTATGTGTTTCCATTTTTAAGGGCAATTTGGACCTTTACCTCACCCAAGGTCTGTCCATAACATAAGATTCACGCCCCAAAAGTAGAATACACTCCATAATTCAATTTTTCCTCTCAAATTAAAATCCTAAATCCTTTCCCTCAAGATCAAGAATCAAGATCTTAAGTTCAAGACTCCAAGAAAAGGGTCAAGATCCGGGTTCCATCTATCAAGATCTAGGTTTCATCTTTCAACTCTTATAGTTTAAGGTACATGGGGTTTATCCTAAAAACTACATGGGCTTGTAAACATTAGAGCATGATTTAAAGATTATTAAGTATGAATTTTAAAGGGATTTTGGAATCTATATTTAAATTATGTATTCCGAATGTTTCAATGTTACTATTGCTTTGGCCTTATGGTCTTTTCCCCTAAATTGATTTACATGTATATGTATATGTATGAAAATTGAGATTTGAGATTGTTTGAGAGCACAAATTATGAATTCCCTCTCGTGTATTGAATTAAAGTTTATGGTTTTGTCGGAAAAGAGTTGAAATGCATGTTTTGCGATGTGAAAGTAGTTTTCTCAATGTCATAGTATTTGAACGTGATGTAGAGATGATGAGAGGGTGTTTTTTGAGATATATATGTTTTGTGTTAAAGAGAAAGAATTGCATGAAATTAAGAATTTTGACATGACCACCTTTGTTTATTGAATCGTTGATAAAGAGAATTGCTTGCATGGTTTCACATGAATTTTAAAGAATGAGTTTCTTGAAAAGAATTGTTGATATGGTGGTCCTAAATTCCATGATTTGAGAATAGAGACATAATTTTCTATAAATGGCTCAGAGAATGTGACTTGCAAGTCAATGGTATGACGACACTATATAAATATATGCCATAACAGAACTAGAGTCTTCAGAGTTTGATTTTCAAAGATTGCCTGTAGTAAATAATTAAAAATGGGCTTAAAGAGGGTTAGATGGTTACCCGAAGAGGGCATGAGTCAATCGACTCATAGCCTAAAACCGTGTTTTGCCGATACGGGTATGTTACTTTTGTATGCTGGCGACGACCCTGTGGCATAGTAGAGATTCAGAGACTCCGACCCTTGCGGTAAACTTGGGTTGGGGCTTGGCTGTCGAGTTAAGGGCAAATTTCATATAGCCCGTGGAATTACAGAATTATAGGGTATACCACCTAGCGCAGAAGTAAAACAAAAAGTATGTCACAGAGTTCAGATGGTTTTATAGAGTCTTTTACCACGCCTATGTGACTTTTACTATGTGACATATTTATGAACCATTTTTAAATTGCTCTCATTTATGTGGAATATTAAATATTATTTTGGTTTTGCTCTGCTTACCAGTACAACTGTATTGACCCCCTACCTCTCAGGGTCTGAGGCTCAATCTAGCGGTCCAGCTAAGCAGTAGATCTTTCCAGACAGAGGTGCAGAGTTCAGTTGGTGAGCCTTCTATATTTCAGAAGGCATGTTTAATTTCAAAATTTTATTTATGATTTTGGTCTACTGGGGACCTTGTCCCAGTTTTCAAACATCTTTGTTTCATATATAGTAGAGGTTTCGCAGACGAAGTCAAATATTATTTTAGATGTTGTTGAATTACAGTCCTTAATATTTTGTTGATTTCAAAGCATGACCATGATCCCATACTCAGTTATATTTTCAAATTTCTTTTCTGTATATGAATGGTGTATGTGATTATAAGTTAGATGGACGTTTGGGCCTTCATGGTTCGGATTGATCATCACGACCAGGGACTCAATTTGGGCCGTGACAGTTGAGGTCTATTATCTTATCGGTAGCATCATAAGCATCTGGGTATGCTAATTGTTTGCCCCTCATGAGGCAGAAAATTTTATCAACATACTGTGGTATAAGAAGCCAATTAATTTAAATAGGTTAGTAATTGTAAAGAATAAAAACATAGTAGAAAGAATCTGATGCAGAGGGTTCTCTGAATCAGTTCATAGATTACCCAGCCAACGCAACTCATGCAATAGATGGGTATAATGTTGCAACAGAATACCAAGCTGTTGCAACAAATTACACATCTGCTGCGTAGATTCTTCTTCATGGAGTAGATTGGAAGGCTAGGTTAGAAAAAGTAAACTTGCATTGTCCTCGTACCATACACACATATTTGTCATATTCTTGAAGTCTTTAGCGGCAAATGAATGCATGGTGTATTCTTTTTTAACCTTCCTCCTGCCATCATTATTTGTTGCAGTTCCTCCTCCTTCTCCTTGCCAAGCACCGTGAATATGTCCACCTTCTTCAGCGGCCCCTAAACTTCAACAACTCTTAGAGAGGGAGGAGTTGCAGTTTTTTCTGTTTTCATAACGAAGAGAATTTGTTTTCTCCTAACCGTCACTGTAGGAGTGTATGTCTCCCTCGACTCGTTGGATGTTATGACACCCCTCTTGGATTTCAATTCCTCGGCAGCTTTAGCAATAGCCTCTAGCTTTTCAAGGATTTTATCCTCTCTGTCCTTGTACACTTTGCATTTGCAATAAGAACATGAGGGTGAGGAGGGGTGAGAAGGACCACTGTAAGAGTGAGAGGGACCGGTGTAGGGGTGAGAGGGACCTATGCAAGGGGTGTTTTCAAAAGTATTTATTTTTTGTTGAGCATGCTCATAATCACGACTAGCAGCAGCAAGATGGCTGTCATCATCACAAACAACTCCACCAGTAACACCCACAGAAGAAGCACCCGGATCTATTGCAGTTTGAGGTTGGTCATGAAGAGCTTTAACATTAGGCAGACCTTGCCTAACTGCTCTTCTTATGGATGTTTCTCCAGCAAATTCCTTCTTTATTAACTCCACCGTTGGGTTTTCTTTTGTTTCAACAAGACCCAGAGTAAGAAAAAAAGTCATCCCTGGCTCATCATCGGTAGGTACGATCCAAGGATGCATAACCTATAAAAAAAAGACAGGAGGCATTTAAATCATATAACAATAATTTGCAGTCAGTTGGATTACATGGATGTTAACATAGAAAACTTATGCAAAAGATGATCTAGCTACCGCAATAGTTGATCTGTATGTCGACACAAATTGACAATATATTGCATCAGATTATACATCTGTTGCATAATTTACATCAGATGAGTAATCCGTTGAGTCGAGTTTAGAGAACCAGAGCAACAGATGGTTAATCTGTTGTAAAATATGGATTGTCTGTCGCAACAGATTACCCATCTGTTGTACCAGATACAGTTGATGGGTAATCTGTTGTAACTGACAAACCACTGTCGCAACAGATGGAACATCTATTTCAATATCTTTCTTTGTGGCAAATTATTTTAGTTAAAAGAAGACGTACTGCATCATCCAAAGGGTTAAATAGATCAGTGTCCTGCTCCTTAATATTTTTTTGCCTCCCTTTGCAGCCGCCAACCACCTAAGGATCCTTGGATTAGAAGCCTCATCCGGGTAATCCTTGAATTGCTTTCGGAGGGGAGAAATGGCTTCACATGCCCAAGCCTGAAAAATGTAAACATGAAGCTAGCAAAAAAAAGTCATAATAAGTATATAGTCATTATAAATTAATGGATGAGTAGAAATAGTGATCAATTTTACCATGAAAGCCGTATAATGTGATCGTCCCTGTGGATAGCTTTGTCGGTAAATATTCGACAATCAAGTAGTAGCTGTCATATCCCCAAAGATAGTCGTTGAATTTGCCAAAATCATCAGCAAGCACCAACAAATCATCTTCTATGATTTTCCTGACGTCTCTTGCCAATAAAATGGAATGGAAAAACCAAACTAAGCAGTATTTCACCCTGCAGTGCTTTGGTATGTCTTTATCCTCGAGATCTGTCATCAAATCCGCCGCTTTGTAGCTACTACATCCAACAATACCAACAACCCATCTTTTTTTACCTTTTGTTTGTTGGACCCTTTGTGGGGTGTTTCCTTGATGAGAGGTTCTTCTGGACGATTGCATCTCAAGCCCGTCACTATGGCAAACTTTTTCAATCCAAAACAAACCGGTATGCCACAGTAGTTGATCCAGACTTCATCTATTTTTTTTGCCCTCTTTCCCCGCATACTTGATCCTGCTCTTGAGAAGGCCATATACCATGCTCATTAAGAAATGGAGAGTGCGGTCCTAAGACAACTCGAGAAATTATGCAAAGCAGCTCTTCTTAAAAAGTCCATCTATGTTTTTATTCTTTATAATACTAATGCCACCAATACCAACACCAAGACCACCGACACCACCACCAAAAATACAAATACCGACACCAACAACAACATTCACCAACACCAACAACAACATTCACCAACACCACCACAAACACCATCCAACAATACCACGACAGTCAACAAAACACTAAGACAAAAACTAGGGTTTTCTCAGGTGCTTCTTACTTTTTTAGCATCAAAACACAAAATTGTTAACCCATTCTCGAAGATAATACAATTAAAAGTCTTTTTTATATCATTAACTAAAAATACATAATTTTTAGAATAAATAACAAATGTAGAACTCTTCTCGAACTCTGTTACCTATGAAGAAAGAGAAAACGATGGATACAAGCGAGAATAAAGTCGAAATTAACAATTATGTGGTCAGAAATGGGAAAAATATCAATCTATTTTGAAGGGTTGAGCAATATGTTGAGTAGTTATTATCTATATTATAGAGAGAGAGAGAGAGAGGAGCGAGAACTTGAGATTCGAAATAAGGAAAAGTTTTTCCCGCAAATGGATGATTTGTATGGGTTGATTTGTAATTTTGGAAAAGAATGACAAATTTTGAAATTATTAATTTGGTCCGAATTGATCTTAATTAATTTTTAAAATTTCAAATGATATAGTTTTTAAAATTAAGTTAATGAGAACTCATTTCAACTCAGAGTGATCGATCGACGACTCGGATCGTGATGAACGCAATACCAACACCATGCAAATGTAATGACTTAATTGAAGTTGTTGTTGACCCTGTGAGCTCATTCATTCATCCCTAGTTACACCTAAATCAATGTAGGTACTATTATTAATCTTAACATTAAGTTAATGAGAACTCATTTCAACTCAGAGTGTTCGATCGATGACTCGAGTCGGGATGAACGCAATACCAATACAATGAAAATACAACGACTCAATTAAAGTTTTGTTGAGCCTGTAAGCTCATTCATCCCTAGTTCCACCTAAATCAATGTAGGTACTATTATTAATCTTAACATTAAGTTAATGAGAACTCATTTCAACGCAGAGTGATCGATCGATGACTTGGGTCGGGATGAACGCAATACTAATACCATGCAAATACAACGACTCAACGAAAGTTGTTGTGGACCCTGTGAGATCATTCATTCATCCCTAGTTCAACCTAAATCAATGTAGGTACTATTATTAATCTTAACATTAAGTTAATGAGAAGTCATTTTAACTTAGAGTGATCGATCGACGACTCGGGTTGGGATGAACACAATACCAATACCATGTAAATGCAATGACTCAATTGAAGTTTTTATTGACCCTATGAGCTCATTTATTCATCCCTAGTTTCACCTAAAGCAATGTAGGTACTATTATTAATCTTAACATTAAGTTAATGAGAACTCATTTTAACTCAGAGTGATAGATCGATGACTCGGGTCGGGATGAATGCAATACCAAAACCATGCAAATGAAATGAATCAATTGAAGTTATTGTTGACCCTGTGAGCTCATTCATTCATCTTTAGTTACACCTAAATTAGTTGCAATGAAATTTGTTGCAACAGACGACTTAGCTGTTGGATATTTTCAAACAGATAATCATATCTGTTGCAATAGATGACATATCTAATTTAATTATCTAATAGGCATTTGCATCTGTTGTGACAGATGACTAAGCTGTTGGAAATTTTCAAATAGATATTGATATCTGTTGTAACGGATGACATATCTGATTTAGTTATCAAATGGACATTTGCATCTGTTGTCGCAGATGACTGAGTTGTTGGGTTTTTTTAAATAGATATTTATATCTATTGCAACAGACGACATATCTGTTTGAAAATATTTTTTTCCTTTTAATTTAAAAGCAACCTTCTGTCCGAGTAGATAAAGTAGTACTACTAAAGGCGGTAAAAAATATTTCATGGATAACTCAAAAATCACATTGAGTAGTCTTGTCTTGTCTTTTCAATGTCACCCGTTTTATTCCTCGTGCCCCTCAAATTATTAATGAATAGTGAAACCCCTAATACTTCCTCTATTTCATATTAGTTGGCTCCTATTGACTTGGCACACCCATTAAGAAAACACTACTATTAATTTGGAGTTTATTTTACCAAATTAGCCTTATTAATTATGCTTTGAAAATATAAATTTGAATAAATACACTTTTTTTAGTCATTTAATATTAAGGATAGTACATCTAGAAATTAGAATTATCTCATCTCTCCTTCAGCCCTAAATTTATTTTATCCATCTCTCATCTTTTTCTTTCTCTCCTATTTAGGATTATCACAACCTTTTTTCTCTTCTCTTTCTCATAAAAATCCTTTCGGATCTAAACCGATCTATATCTTAGATTCCTCGACTGAAATTGTTGTTTTGATCCTCTTTTGATATTAAGGTATGATTCACTATTGCTTTTTTATTCTCGTCTTCTTCTTTGCAAGTTATTTACAACTATTTTTTTTAATTACCATTTACCCATATCATATTTATTTAAAAAATTTGAAGGAACTTTTAATTGTTGAATAAACGAACAGAGAATTTTTATTACAATATGCAAAAAAGTCATCTGTTGGGAGAAGTTTAAAAGACTTGTTGGCAATATCATTTTTTTGTATGTATTTTGTTTTTTTCTTTGTTGTTGATGTTGTTATTGATGTTGTTGGTGGGGTTGGCATTTTTGGAACTTGTGGTGTGGTGTTGTTGATGGTGTTGGAACATAGAATATTACTTCTTTATTGTTGATGATGTTATTGGAACAAATGTTGTTGTTTTCTTTGTTGTTGATGTTTTTTATTTGTTGTTTCTTTATAGTTTATGCTGTTGTTGATGTTGCAACAGACGGAGAAACTGTTGGAACAAATAAAACCACCAGCAAGGCTGGTTTGATGTATTCCAACAGACTCTATAGCTGTTGCAACAGACTCCACATCTGTTGCATTAGACTCCACATCTGTTGCATCAGACTCTACATCTGATGCAACAGACTCCTCATCTAATGCAATAGACTCCTCATCTAATGCATCAGACTCTACATCTGTTGCAATAGATGGATAATGTTCTTTTTGTGACATTAATTTTTTTACTCTTCTTTGTAGATATAAGGAACTGAAAGTTGATCAAATTTTTCCCGACCATCACAAGAGGCTGCAGAAAATATGGGTTTAGAGAAATAAGTTGCAAGCAGATGGAACCACTTAATATGTGGAAGGTATGTATTAATGATAATGTTATCGTGGAAATACACATAGAGTACACTGATTTTGTGAATGTTGTTTTTATCGATTAGTTATAGATCATTCAAACAAAATATCTGCAATTTTACAGTTAAGTTCGGTAGGTATGCACTGATAAGGCTGAGGGACCATAAATATGATTCTAATACCCTGTTAAGGTTTAATGTCGGTTGTTGCTCATGTTTATTTGTCAAGCATTGTTAAGGGATCTAGTTTTGGTGTCATTGTAAAGAGATTCAATAGTTATTAGATTAACTTTTAGGGTGCATTGGACTCTGAGAAGGCCTTCGAAGCCTAGCACTACATCTAACAAGAATGGAAAACCAATATAGTTATTGCCCTAGCCCAAATTTATATGGTTGGGTTTCTCATAGTGATGATTATATGCTGGAAGGTGCTATAGAAGAATGTCTTCGAGAAAAAATGAGTGGTTGATGAAAGACTATATCATCTGAGAGCTAATTGAAGAGAATACATAGGGTAGAAAGTAACTTCTAGCGGATCGATAAAATTATCTTAAAACATGAGAAATCTATATCAAGTGCAAATATAAAAGTGTATCCGGTAATGTAAATTCATTTGTTGTCTCTCTAAGAGAAAAATAATGCAGATGGTCACTTTTCTAGGGAGTTGCGACTAGGTAGCGTGATCGGGATTATCACCTAGATAGAAAATAGTAGAAGAACAAGAAAGCCTCCTTAAGGGAATCGAGGGTTGAAATATTGTACAGTAAGTGTAAAAAACTTCCACCAACAACAACTGCAGTTAAAGTAAGGAATCTAAGTGAAGACGACAATTTCTAAATTTTAAATTACATCCCATGCCTTCTCGTTTGTGGTTTCGATCAGGTCCACTGTTGTTGATTTGATCAGAACCACAAACGTGATTGAAAGGAAGATTGAGTGTCACTACTTCCTTAGCAATATGGTCATAATTGATTGTGTTTTCTAGCCTTAGCATGCTTTCAACATTTCTTGGAGAAGATCTGAGGTTTGCTGTAGTATGCGAATCTCGATAATTTTCAAGCTTGCCTCCAACGTGCCGATTTGGTCTTCAAGTTTGTCGTTGTTGTCTTTGAATTTGGTATAGAGTTCCTGATCTCTTGTGAGCTCGATCAGGAACACTACCTTTAAAGTTGTGGTATTGTAGAAGCCCTTTAAAACACCTTCTTCAGAAGCCTTAAAGGATACATGAAAGGTTGATGCGTATGTTTTTAGGTCAAAATATATTGATGCACAGTAAATATGTGGTCCCAATAGTTGAATAACTCACTATTATCGAGCGTTGCTCAATGCATCTTGCTCAACCAACCTTCAAGGGCTTTGATAAATTAATTAGGAAGGAGTTACGTAATGTTTGATCTAAACTGACTCTACCAAGCCTATCAAACGTTACGTAACTGTAGGTTTGTTACCCTATTAAAACCTTTACCTGAGTTAGTGAACAGATTAAATGATCTCAATATCTCAGCTTTTTTTCTGATCTCTCTTCTCCCATATAGAGGACAACATATCCGCCATGCAAAATTCTACACTGTTGCTAGAAATGCTTGCCACAACGAAAGTCTTTAGAAGGCTTGATTATTAGCCTTTCAATATCACTTTTATGACTTTCTTAACGTCTTTTCCAATTATATTGGAACTGACAAACCAAACTAAGCACAATTTCTCGATATGTCCATTTCAATATAATTGCAAGAGACGTCTAGAAAGGCATAAAAGTGATATTGAGAGATTACTAATCATTCCTTCTATAGACTTACGTTGTGGCAAGAATTTCTGGTGATGTTGTAGACTTTTGCATGACAGATATGTTGTCCTCTATATGGGAGAAGAATGATCAGCAGAAAGACTGAGATATTAAAATCATTTAATCTGTTCACTAACTCGGGCAAAGGTTTGGAGATCTTGCCCCTCTTTGCTTATCTTGTACATATAAATGTGAAGAGTGCAAGGCAAAACATGATGGAGTGATTAATACTGTTAATGCATTAACCGTTGATGTAAAGGAATTGATATCTAACAGTAGTGTCATTCGATCAAAGATGATTTTAGTTTCACTCACTCCATTAGATATTAAGGCTAAGAGGAGAAAGAAAATAATTTCTAAGGCATTATCAAGTATCCGAAAAAGAAAATTTTTGGATCTGAAAAAGGTGAGAAGATAAAAAAGAGAGAAATAGAAGGAAAAACTGAATGCTAGATTTAGTTCATCTTGTGTCGTTATGTAGAGTTACTGAGTTACTCCTTCTAATTTTGAGTGCTTTTTCTTTTCAGGATGGTGAGAAAGGCAGAATATCCCTATCATTAGCTAATACCGGAAGCAAGACATCTGATGTTATTGAACCACCAGACTACCCTGTGTAGTTTGATTATCCATAAGACGTCTTTGGTCGATTTAGTCAACAGATTAAACGATCTCAATCACTTGGTTTTTTTGCTGATCAATTTTCTCCTATGGAGGATAAGATATCAACAAAACTGCTTGACACAATGATAACGCTCAATCTACAGCTCTCATAAGAGTGTAAAGCGGTCGTTTGCCAAATATAGAACCCAACTGGGTTGGGTATCGATCCCACAGGGAATAGCTTAGTCAGCAAGTAAGCGAAGATTACTAGACTTTTAGTGAAAGTCTCAAAAAAGGGGGGAGTCTTATTGTGCAAGTAATGTGACCAAATAGTAGAGAAAAAAACGGAAATAGCAAAGTAAAAAGAAAGAATGTTTAGTAAGATGTAAACGATGAGAATTGAGAAGTTGGGGTTATGTCCACCTTATGAGTTGTACGTCTCTATTGGCTATGAGTTATGCGGAGTTCAGACATGCATGTGCTTATAGAGAATTGTATTCGATGGTAAATCCAAGCATCTTTCGACCTGAACAAGGACTATTTCACTTTAACTCTTTCAAGCTTAAAGCGTATCTAACGGTAAAAATTCTCCAAGAGGTTAATCCAGTTACGACACTAACTTTTTAATAGGGGATGGGACCCTATTACCTTGACATTATCTCTTTTCCAGACATATAACCTTTCTTTCGAACAAGTTAATGCTATACTGGCGTATTCCATGCGTTTGCAACCACAAAGAATTTAGATTAAGATGAAGAGAATAATGATATAAGAAATATACGTGTCACGAATTCACAAACTCATAGCAATAGATAGTATCTCATATGGCTTCCATAACCCCAACAGAGAAGTTTAGTTACCCATGAGTGCGAAGGAAATCACAATAGACATTGTTATTATACCACAATAAATATTTCGTGTAACAAAGTGTGGTAGGCGTTAGGCGTGAATTCCTTGCAAAGTAACATTTCTCTTGTTGCGGAAATTAAGAATTGATTAGATGAATAGAAGAAGAATAAAAAGTAGAATTAATAGAAAAGGTCTTGCGGAAGTAGAATAAGAATTGAAAAGTAGAATTAGAATTGTAATTCGAAGTATCAAAATCTCTAGCAAAATAGGGTATTTATAATACCCATATCCTATTCCTACTAAGCGAATGAATTACTTAACCCATCCTACTAGGTTAAGGTATCATTATCCTGATCCTAATAAGTTACTGCTAGTCCCCAAAGTCTTCAGAATTGTTCTTTTTGCTCGGGACAGATTTTCCATGCGCCACTTTTGGTCCTTGGCGTCCAAGATTTGGTTTCCACCTTTTGGGAAGCTTTCTTTGGCATCAAGTTATCCATAAAATGCTGAATTCTGCATCATTTATACCTGAAAACTTGCTAATCATGTTCGTTAGCTCACTTACAGGAAAAAGGACTAAAAGTGCATAAATTATATAATTTGTCCTCAAAACATGGCTAAAATATGGGTAAAATATAGAACTATAGGCGTGTAAATTCGCCTATCATCAACACCCCACACTTGAAGCTTTGTTCGTCCTCGAACAAAATATCATGTCCCTCTTAACATTTACTTAGGGTTTCACAGCAACAACACAAAATATTCGTCAAGACAAGCATAACAATTATCAACAAAGAGTAGTTTTCTGATCATTAGTAGAAATAATTCAGCCTCCAACATAGACTCGTGATGGTGGTCAACTTATATTCAAAAGTAAAGGCACAAAGAATCATACACGACTACCCAAAACTCATCAACCATGTGTGTCTCACATAAGATGTTACCCATAATCACTCATAAGTATTGCATTTTTCATAACATGGGTATAAGATTATCCTTGCTCTCACTCTCACAAAGACTTCATATGTTGCTACTGATGACCATTGGCTTTCCCTTAGTGTAATGCTCCACTAAATATCAGAATGCTAAGCTTAGGATCAAATAGGTCTTCTATAGGTTGTAATGTAGGCTAAGGGACTGGTAGGACTATTTTGGCCAGAAATAGTGACTATGTTCCTAAGCGCTTTAATACATCACATTATGTCATTAACACTTTCTTTCACACAACCTTTCTACTTTCTTTTATTCTACCACCCCTTCTTTCCTCTTTTGTTTTTCAATTTTACACATAACTAACTTTTTAGTATTCTTTTCCTTTTTCTTTTCATAACACACCTCTTATGATAGCAATTTTTTTTTTTTTTTCATAACAACTTCAAGCACCAATACATTCTAAGGCATCACACTCATCTAATTTCCTCTTATTTTGTCACATGACTTTACAATTTAAAGCGCTTTAGGAATTTGGATCAAATTATGGTCTTGAAAAAAAATGGATTCGGCTTACATATGAGGCTGTCAAAGAAAATAGGCTAAAAGGCTCAAAGGGGTTGACTAGGATAAAGTCCACGGGTAGGTAAAACGAAGGTAAACAAGTATCGGTTGCCAAAGAAATGCCTAAATCATCTCCTAAACTCACACTCTTTATTTCGCTTTACACACACACCAGGCAAGTTCTAGCATCAGTCACAAGCACAGAATATACTATCATCTCACACACACAAGGCACATGATTAACTTTATTGGGAGCAGTATAGACTCTTGACCCAACAGATGAATGAATTAAACCACATAATTATCACACAGTGAGTCACACTTAGAGCCTAAGTGTCTCAATAGTAATGATTCTAGCACAAACTCTTGTCATAACACCATGTCGCCTATCAGAACAATTTCATGCATCAAAATAAAAAAATCTATGACTACTAACTAAATCAAACAACCAAACATAAATAACATAAATAAATGCAAATGCAGATAAAGAAGTATAGCATGCAAATACCAGCACCCCACACTTAGACGGGACACACTGCCCTCAGTGAAAAATAAATAAGAAGAACCTGATTAGTCGGACTCATCCTCTATGTCTGGGGTCATACCCCCTGCATCGTAATCGTCATCAGAGTCGTCATCATCAGAGTTCTCTTCCACGTCGGAGTCTGGCATTCGTCGATCATCATCGGTTGGCATGTCGTCATCAAGAGGTTCCTCAAAATATACACTTTCTCCACACATCGCCCTCGCATGCTCATTCATTGGGTAGTCATAATCCAACTGTTGGAGCTCTGTAGCAGTTGGAACACAACCCCCGCTCATCATGGTAAACTTCATCATGCCATATAAATGGCAGGAGAAGCTTTCGTCGCGAGCATGCCTTTCTGAAGTGGTAAGGTTGACTCCATGAGTGGTTTCAGCATCTTTAACCTTCATGAGGTCAACCTTATTTGTGTTGTGTGGGAGTTTGTGATCAGCCGGTTCCTCTTCGATGTCTTCTTTCCTTAGTATTGCAGTCAACAAGTTGCCAAAACTGAAGTGGGACCTCTTGTGTAGCCTATCTTTCCGCATTGTGGAACGAATAATTGCCCCAACGTTGATAGGGACATTCGTCATCAATGCGTATACCAAGCACACTCTATCTCTTATTATCTTGGTGTACTGAGTCCCTGGAATTAGGCAAGAGTTGACTATACGCAACTATATCCTTGCTTCCCTATTCAAAGAAGCATATGGAAAGGTGTTGTGTCGACCAGTGTCCTTGTGTCTACTACAGCGTGCCATGGGTCTTGTTCCACAGAGTGTGTGTCGAATAACTCTATATGGAGGTCTCCTGTACAGCTCCTTGAATGGTGATGGATCGACTGAAGGCAAGCCAAGAAAGGAGTTGAAGAAATCCGCATTGAGTTGTAAAACTTGGCCCCAAATCTTGACCTCGCTTCCTGTGGTTTTCGGTGACCAGTTGGCATAGAATTCTCTTGTTAAATTGATATTGCATTCTCCCATGTCTCGGAAGATGAAATCCAGATATAATGCCATGATCTTGGCCAACATGCGCGGTTCTTTCTTTGCTAGGCTTTCCTTGTTTATCAAGTCCACATGAACATATTTTCTTTCTTTGTTGTTCCTATACCATTCCTTTGCTTCCTCCTCAAGAACCCATTTTATTCCGAACATGCGGCGTGGTAATTGCATCGAGGATGATTCTCCTTGCTCTTTTCGGCCTCTTTTCTTGCCTTTTTGTGAAGTGGTAGCCTTATCTTTGCCTTGTCTTGCTTTGGGTGCCATTGTACCTGAGACTAGAATAATGTTCATGTTAGCATCATCTCGATGGATACAATCTATAAACGAGCAGTAGGGGCACCACCCCACACTTAGTTTGTTGGTACAGACTAGTGAAGTGAAAGTGGTCGACTAGTCAGACTTTATCGACATACGTTTTAGGTGCTATATTCCAACAATAAAATCAGAGCAGTCATACTTCTTGTAATCTTGGCAATACTTTCATGTTTGATATATCATGACTACTACATAGGGATTGAATCAAGGTATAGTATCTAAATAATCACAACCTCCTATGTCGGTAGGCAACTATAATTCTTATCCCGATGAACAAGTCATTCCAACATGTAAGTATTCAAGTGACAAGATTATGCAATTTTTGTGACCATATTAATTCTGCAAAAGTATGACAGTGCATCAAAATCAAATACAAGTTGGGAACAAGTTAAGATGATTCTTACGTATACGTTCACTCACTTGGTTGTATCACAATAATTCAATCACATTCAAATCACCAATACTACTTCAAGATTTAACAATTCATAATAGGAGTAGTAATGTATTACTTACGGAATGTAAATGAAGAACAAAGTAGTACTTACTTGATTGATGCCTTTGGATGATGTTCTTGTGAAGAAAAAGAGCAAATGGAAAATTTTTTAGAGGATTTGGAGACTATAGGCGGCGCCTAGGCTAGGTTTCCAATGTGTTTTTGGTTCAAGACTAAGTATCATATTTATAGGAGAAGGTTGGGTCGGGTTTTGACCCATTTAAAATCGGATTTGGAGACAAGAAGTGACCATAGGCGGCGCCTTTTGCTTTGCCTATGCTTGGCATAGGCGGCGCCTTTTGCATAGCATTGTTGAGAATAGGCGGCGCCTATGCCATGGCATTCCTAGGAATAGGCGGCGCCTTTAGCATGGCACATGAGATTCAGAGACAATAGGCTTCAGCATAGGCGGCGCCTATGCTATGGCATACTTGGGCATGGGCGGCGCCTATGCTATGGCACACTAGATTCCGAGATCTTAGGCCATAGTATAGGCTTTGCCTTGTTCGTGGCCTAGTTTTACCTAGGCCTAGCCTTGTTTGATGCCTGTATTTTCATGAGCAATGCTCAATCCATAACCTTTTGCTTCCTCATTCCTAACTTACCATCTTTAACATGCAACACGTCCAAATCGAGATTTGAAACCAATCTCTTCGTTTTATACCTCTTGCACCTACATTTGCTCAAAGACAATAAAAACGATTAGAACGATGGGTTGCCTCCCATCCAGTGCCTTAGTTTTGGTCGTGGCACGACTCTTATTTTTGGATTTTTATTTATCAAAAGCAAAACACGTACTAGAACGAAAGGAAAAATGAAAAACGATAATCGATGGGTTGCCTCCCATCTAGCGCTTGATTTATTGTCGCGGCACGACATAGTTACCTCGAGTACTTAGACTTCGTCGAGATAAGTGAGGGCCATATAATTTATCGAATCAGGAGGACCGATATAGGGTTTTATTCGTTGGCCATTCACTTTGAAGACAACACCATTATTGTCTTCCAACTCTACTACTCCAGACGAGTAGATTTGGTTAACTTTGTATGGACCAGACCACTTGGATTTTAACTTACCTGGGAATAACTTCAGCCTGGAATTGAAAAGAAGGACCATATCATCCTTTTGAAAGTTTCGTCGAACAATCCGCTGATCATGATACTTTTTCATCCGCTCCTTGTATAGGTCTGATCTTTCATAAGCATGGAGACGAAATTCATCCATCTCGTTTAGTTTCTCCAATCTCAGATTTATTGCATCATCCCAATTCAAATTCAATCGCTTCAACGCCCACAATGCCTTATGCTCAAGCTCAATGGGTAAGTGACAAGCCTTCCCATAAGCTAGTTGGTACGGGGACATGCCAATGGGTGTTTTGAATGCAGTCCTGTACGCCCATAGTGCATCATCCATCTTCCTAGACCAATCTTTCCTATTAGCATTCACCGTTTTAGCAAGGATTTGCTTGATCTCTCGGTTGGAAACCTCTACTTGGCCACTAGATTATGGGTGATAAGGTGTGGCTACCTTATGTTGCTTGACACCATATTTTGCCAACACGGATTTGAATAGCTTAGTGGAAAAGTGGGATCCTCCATCGCTTATGATAGTACGTGGTACTCCAAAGCGAGAGAAGATATTTCTCTTCAAGAATGCAACAACACGCTTTCCCTCATTGTCGGCCAATGCTACTGCTTCAACCCATTTTGAGACATAATCTACAGCAACTAGGATGTACTTCATTCCAAACAAATTTACGAATGGACCCATGAAATCAATACCCCATACGTCAAAGAGCTCTACTTCAAGGATTTTCGACATGGGCATCTCATGGTGTTTCGAAATAGCACCTTGTCGCTGACATTGGTCGCATCTTCTAACAAAGTCGTAGGCATCTCTAAATATCGAAGGCCAATAATATCCGCTTTGCAATACCTTTCTTGCTGTCCGATTACCTGCGTGATGTCCCCCAACTTGGGAAGTGTGGCATGCTTCCAATATATTAGGCACCTCTGCATGGGATATACATCATCGGATAACACCATCCGCGCATCGTCGAAACAAATATGGATCATCCCAAAAGTAGTGTTTTACATCATGCATAAACTTCCTCTTTTGATGGTAAGATAAGTTTGCAGGTATCACATTACTTACCGCAAAATTTGCAAAGTCGGCATACCATGGTAACTTTTCCATTATCGTTGCTAAGATCTCCTCATCAGGGAATGCATCATCAATCTCGATTTCAGGCTGCGTCATATGCTCGTTTTCGAGTCTAGATAGATGATCAGCCACTTGGTTCTCGCAACCTCTTCTATCTTTAACTTCGAAATCGAATTCTGGCAGTAGCAACACCCATCGAATTAGTCTTGGTTTCGCATCCTTCTTTGTCATTAGATATCTTAGAGCTGCATGGTCTGTATGAACTATCACTTTGGTCCCCAACAAATAAGCACGGAACTTCTCAAACGCGTACACAACCGCTAGGATCTCTTGTTCTGTGACAATGTAGTTCTTTTGGGCTTCGTTCAGGACCTTGCTAGCATAGTAGATAGGATGGAATAATTTCTCCTTCCTCTGGCCAAGTACAGTGCCCACGGCTACCCCACTAGCATCACACATGACTTCGAACGGTAGAGACCAATCTGGTGCAACCATGATAGGGGCTTCAATTAGTTTTCTTTTGAGGCGTTCGAATGCCTTCAAACAATCTTCATTGAAGTCAAATTTTGCATCTTTCTCCAAGAGTTTTCACAATGGACTAGCAATTTTGGAGAAGTCTTTGATAAACCGCCGATAGAAACCTGCGTGACTGAGGAAACTACGAATTCCCTTTACGGAAATTGGTGGTGGTAGCTTCTCAATAACCTCAATTTTCGCTCGATCAACCTCAATCCCTCTTTCAGAGATTTTATGCCCCAGAACAATACCTTCTTTAACCATGAAGTGGCATTTTTCCCAATTAAGCACTAGGTTGAATTCTACACATCTTTGCAACGCCATACTTAGGTTTACCAAGCACGCTTCAAAAGACTCACCAACAACTGAAAAATCGTCCATGAATACCTCCAAAGTATCTTCAACCATATCAGAAAAAATGGACATCATACAACGTTGAAAGGTGGCTGGTGCGTTACATAGCCCGAATGGCATACGTTTGAAGGCAAACGTGCCATATGGACATGTGAACGTTGTCTTCTCTTGGTCTTCGGGGGCAATACAAATCTGATTATAGCCTGAATAACCGTCTAGAAAACAAAACCATCCTTTCCCCGCTAATCGATCTAGCATTTGGTCCATAAATGGCATTGGAAAGTGATCTTTGAGTGTCCAAGAATTTAGCTTTCTGTAGTCCATGCATACTCTCCATTCGGTGATGGGTCTGAGTGGAATAATCTCATTCTTTTCATTTTCAACCACCGTCATGCCTCCTTTCTTGGGAACACATTGTACCGGGCTTACCCATGTACTGTCGGAGATTGGATACACAACTCCTGCGTCTAACCACTTGATAATTTCTTTCTTCACCACTTCTTGCATAGGTGGATTGAGACGCCTTTGATGCTCAATGGTGGGTGTGCAATTTTCTTCAAGCTGAATCTTGTGTGTACAAATCCCAGGTGGAATACCAATAATATCAGCAATGGTCCAACCAATGGCTCTTATATACTTCCGTAGAATAGCAATGAGAGCTGCAACTTGTTGCTCACCCAAATCTGCTGCCACAATGACTGGAAGTGTGTTTCCGATTCCTAAGAATGCATACATTAAATGCCTAGGCAGATCCTTCAATTCTAACGTGGGTGGCTCTTCAATAGATGGCTTGGCTGGTGGTGTGGGTCGATTTTTGAGATCGAGGTCCAGCTTCTTGGGAGTATGGCGATATGTCCCTAATCCTGATAGAGCACAAATAGCTTCTTCGCAATTTTCAGCATCCTTACTCTCTTCATTCATGAGCACAACCGCCACTGGGTCATTAATAATTTGCTCTTCTTCAAGTAGTTCTTTCTCATCATCAAAGTAAACATCAGCCACCGAGAATACGTTCAGCTCTTTGGGTTGCTTCATTAATTTGCACACATCAAAGCGAACTACTTCGTCATTTATTCGGAATGAAAGCTCATTAGCTCTCAAATCAATAAGCACGCTTCCTGTAGCAAGGAAAGGGAGCCCCAAGATTATGGGAACTTCTGAGTCTGCTTCACAATCCAAAATAACAAAGTCTGCCGGAAAGATGAATGAAGAAACCTTTACCAATACATCACATAGAATCCCAACAGGTCGTTTTACCGACCTATCCGCCATTACGAGCCTCATATTGGTTGGAGTAGGATCACCTAACCCCAACTTTTTATAGATAGATAATGGCATCAAATTGATGCTGGCTCCTAAATCACATAATGCCTTGGCAAAATTCAAAGATCCAACAGTGCAAGGAATAGTGAAATCTCCGGGGTCAGCCTTCTTCTGAACTAGTGATCGGGTAGCGATGGCGCTGCAGTGATGAACATTATCTTTCAACTCATAGCTTGCTGCCCACTTTTTCGTCAAAAGATCTTTCATAAATTTCGCATACCCAGGCATTTGTTCAAGTGCCTCCACCAATGGAACATTAATGGTCAGCTGCTTTAACATAGTCATGAATTTGCTGAACTTTGTATCGCCCGCCATCTTCTTCAATCTTTGAGGAAAAGGTGGTGGTGGGTATGGAATTGTTCTCTCCATGGATTTCTTCTCCTCTTGCCTTCGTTTTTCAGCCTTTTCAGGCTGCAACATACTCGGTGCACCGTCATGGACGTCGTGGGTGGATTCTACGGCAGCTTCTTTTTTTGCCTTGTCATCAATGTCTGCTACATCGTCGACCACTTGTTTTCCCTTAGATGAAGTTTCCAGCGCCTTACCACTTCGAGTAGTAATAGCCATGCATGATCCCTCATTCCTTAGATTTTGCACAGTGTCGTTAGGTAAAGTGCCAGCCTTTCTTTGATTGAGTGCTGCTGAAAGTTGGCTCAATTGCTGCTCTATTTGCTTGATTGAAGTGGAATGTGAATCAACTAATTGCTTCATAGTGGACAAATCATTTATTACCTCCGTTACTCCCACGCTAGTTGCTTCCACTCCTTTCAGTAGTTTAGCCATCATGTCTTCCATACTTCCAGAACTAGATGTGGTGGCGTCACGTCTTCCAGGGGGAACATACAAACCACTTTTGTCATTCTTGTTCTT
The DNA here is from genome assembly GCA_030864215.1 of Capsicum pubescens. Classification (NCBI taxonomy): domain Eukaryota; kingdom Viridiplantae; phylum Streptophyta; class Magnoliopsida; order Solanales; family Solanaceae; genus Capsicum; species Capsicum pubescens. The sequence goes on from CM061549.1 coordinate 254,158,707, forward strand.
CCAACTACCTTGGTCCTTGTTTCCATATTTATCATAATAGTTCCGACCTTGGTTTCCTTGGGTATTACCTCGGAAACCCCCCTGATTGTTTAAGTAGTTGGCTTCTTCTTCCGAATCAGATTCGTCTCTTCCTTTTGACACAATGGCTTTGACTTTTTTGGTCTTCCCTGATAATAGATGCTTTGTAAGAAGATCCACTTGTGTCTTCATGTGCGCCATATCTTGATCACGTTCTTCTTCTCTTCTCCTTTGGTCTGCAGTCATGCCTATAGATAAAGTAGGGCTTTCTACCTCAGAATCCCTGGTATGCCAAGCTCTACTTTGCTTCGTCATACGATATAGCATATTGCTTGCCTGACCAAAGGTGAGATCCATAAATGATCCTCCAGCTGCATTATCCACAACTGGTTTAGTTATTGAATTCAAGGCTCTGTAAAGTATCTCCATTAGGTGAACATTAGTTATGTGATGGTTTGGGCACCTCATTAGCTTCGTCTTGAACCTCTCCCATGTTTCATGAAGGGCTTCAGTTGGAAGCTGACGAAAGTTGTTGATTTCATCTCTCATTTGTGCTCTTTTGGATGGCGGAAAGAATCTTTCTAGGAAAGCGTCTCTCAATTGCCTCCAATTTGTAATAGAATCAGGAGTCAGCCCATTCAACCATAGAGTTGCCTCCCCAGACAGAGACAATGGAAATAAGCGTAACCGAATTGCATTCTGACCAACTCCAGGATTGTCAAACGACTTGCATGTAGAAATAAAGTTGATGAGATGCATATTCGAATCATCGCCTGCTAGTCCACCAAATAATCCCTTGATTTGCAATAACTGAATCATGGTGCTCGTGATGTTGAACTTGGCTCCGGGTGCCAATGGTGGAGGAATAATGGCTCCTGTGGCTCCGGCTCCATCAAGATCATCATCATCATCGTCGAAAGCTGGCTGCATAGCTTGGCGTTCAGGCCTAAACCTAGCTTGACGATCTCTTCTGTTGGCAGGTGTTGCGATCTCAGCGGCATGCCTAGGGTTTAGTAGCTCGTCATCACCTAGATCTTCATCGTCAGGATTTGTTGCTCGCCCAGGGTTATCAATATTCTGTTGATGCACTTGAGCGGCGGCTAGCGCAGCTAGTCTCGCCTGTTCCTGTTGAGAAGCCATCCTTTCAATTGCGTGTTGTGCCTCCATTCTGCGAATACGTTGTGGTTCAGGATTGATAGGTAATAACGGTTGACCAGAACTTCGGGTATGGGGCATGCACTGAATAAAAACCTGCAGTAAACAAAAACTAAAACTAAAAGTAAAAGTACGAGAATCTTTGACCAAAGGGTCTAGTAATTATTACGAACTTAATTGACACTTGTATTCCCCGGCAACGGCACCAATTTTTGATAACGCTCAATCTACAGCTCTCATAAGAGTGTAAAGCGGTCGTTTGTCAAATATAGAACCCAACTGGGTTGGGTATCGATCCCACAGGGAATAGCTTGGTCAGCAAGTAAGCGAAGATTACTAGACTTTTAGTGAAAGTCTCGAAAAAGGGGGGAGTCTTGTTGTGCAAGTAATGTGACAAAATAGTAGAGAAAAAAACGGAAATAGCAAAGTAAAAAGAAAGAATGTTTAGTAAGATGTAAATGATGAGAATTGAGAAGTTGGGGTTATGTCCACCTTATGAGTTGTACGTCTCTATTGGCTATGAGTTATGCGGAGTTCAGACATGCATGTGCTTATAGAGAATTGTATTCGATGGTAAATCCAAGCGTCTTTCGACCTGAACAAGGACTATTTCACTTTAACTCTTTCGAGCTTAAAGCGTATCTAACGGTATAAATTCTCCAAGAGGTTAATCCAGTTACGACACTAACTTTTTAATAGGGGATGGGACCCTATTACCTTGACATTATCTCTTTTCCAGACATATAACCTTTCTTTCGAACAAGTTAATGCTATACTGGCGTATTCTATGCGTTTGCAACCACAAAGAATTTAGATTAAGATGAAGAGAATAATAATATAAGCAATATACGTGTCACGAATTCACAAACTCATAGCAATAGATAGTATCTCATATGGCTTCCATAACCCCAACAGAGAAGTTTAGTTACCCATGAGTGCGAAGGAAATCACAATAGACATTGTTATTATACCACAATAAATATTTCGTGTAGCAAAGTGTGGTAGGCGTTAGGCGTGAATTCCTTGCAAAGTAACGATTCTCTTGTTGCGGAAATTAAGAATTGATTAGATGAATAGAAGAAGAATAAAAAGTAGAATTAATAGAAAAGGTCTTGCGGAAGTAGAATAAGAATTGAAAAGTAGAATTAGAATTGTAATTCGAAGTATCAAAATCTCTAGCAAAATAGGGTATTTATAATACCCATATCCTATTCCTACTAAGCTAATGAATTACTTAACCCATCCTACTAGGTTAAGGTATCATTATCCTAATCCTAATAAGTTACTGCTAGTCCCCAAAGTCTTCAGAATTGTTCTTTTTGCCCGGGACAGATTTTCCATGCGCCACTTTTGGTCCTTGGCGTCCAAGATTTGGTTTCCTCCTTTTGGGAAGCTTTATTTGGCGTCAAGTTATCCATAAAATGCTGAATTCTGCATCATTTATACCTGAAAACTTGCTAATCATGTTCGTTAGCTCACTTACAGGAAAAAGGACTAAAAGTGCATGAATTATATAATTTGTCCTCAAAACATGGCTAAAATATGGGTAAAATATAGCACTATAGGCGTGTAAATTCGCCTATCATCACACAACGAAAGTTGATATCGAGAGATTACTGATTATGTCTTCTCAAGACTTGATTCTACCAGAAAACTATTATGCATTGAGTGTTGCACTATCCATATATGCTGCAGCACCGGATTTTGTAACAGATGTGGCGTCTGTTACAACTTGCTAGTCATCTATTTATTTAATTTCATTGAGAGCATCAGATTTTTCTAAACACTTTCTGGCCTCTAAACTCAATTTTTGTTCTTGGATTACTTCTCTTTTTTTCTTTGCATCCTTCAAGCTGGCCTCCAAACTCATTTTTTGCTCTTGGATTGCTTCTTTTTTTTTCTTTGCATCCTTCAAACTGGACAGTTTAAAGGATGCAAAGAAAAAAATAGAAGCAATCCAAGAGCAAAAATTGAGTTTGGAGGCCAGCTTGAAGGATGCAAAGAAAAAAAAGAAGCAATCCAAGAGCAAAAGTTGAGTTTGGAGGCCAGGAAGTGTTCAGAAAAATCTGATGCTCTCGATGAAATTGAATAAACAAATGACTAGCAAGTTGCAATAGACGCCACATCTGTTGGAAAAGCAAACTGATATATCCATCTGTTGCAACAGATTGTCAATATGTTGTAAGTTATCTGACAGATGTAATATATTTTGTAACAGGTTACCCATCTGTTAGATTTATTTTAAAATAATTTTCTTTTCTTACCGAAATACAATAAAAAGATAAAATATTGTATTTAGATCCATTTTTTTAATTTATATTTTTTTTAATCTACATATTCGAAAAGTCACCAGTTTTATTTAATTAAGGAATATGAACAGTCGTGGCTTTTTTTTTGACTTAGTCACCCCTTCCAGTTCAATCATTTTATAAATAGGTCCCTCCGGCCTCCTCTCACTCGTTCATTCTACTACACTTACAATACAAATATGTTTGATCCATATTCGTACAAGAAGATTTATATTGTGTCCTTACAGAAATTTCAAAGGCAGTTTGATGAACTCCAGAGGAATTTGGCCGACTTCGGAGCAAGGCTGAGGAGGGCCCTGCTGCCGTCGGATGAAAATTGTCCGGTTGACAATACTAATAGTAATAATAATAATAATACTAATAATAGTAATGATAATCATAATAGTAGTAATAATAATTTGGTTATGTTTTTTTCTTTTAGCATATGTATGTATTTTTCTCCTTTTGTATATCGGATCTACCCAAGGGATTCAAAAATCTATGTTTGGTGGTCAACTTTAAATTTTTAATTCTTATTTAGTATTTAATTATCATTCTTGCTTATTCCTTATTCTCAACATGTTAACAGAGGTTAATCTGATGTGACAGATAGATCATATGTTGCAATAGGCGGTTATTAATAAAAAAAGGGTTATTGTTATTGAGAGGGTGAAAAGACATGACTTTTTGATTATTTAATATGAAAAATGGTTCGTAAATAAATAAATAAATAAAAAATGATAAACAAAATTTATAACCATAACAGAACGGTTATTTAATTTTAATAACTGATCGTGACTCTTCGACATATTTGTTTTTAAATCTATTTTTTTTAATTTATATAATAAAGACTACCAAATTTGGATTAAAGATATGTTGATTATTAAAAAAGATAGCTTATATGTGCAACAGATATATTATCTGATGCAATAGATTATAGATTTGTTGCAACAAATGGTATATTTGTTGCAACACAAAAAAATGGTTACTGAAAAGAACTTATCAAGTCACAACTTTCCACAGTAATCAAAAAGCCACCAGTATTAATAAATGGAGGTGAACAGTAGCGCCTTTTTGTTTTTTAATCTGTTTTTTTAATTTATATAATAATAAAAAAGTCACCAAATTTGGATTAAAGATAAAGATATGATGATTATTAAAAAGATATATGTTGTAACAGATATATTATCTGTTGCAATAGATCGTAGATTTGTTGCAACAAATGGTATATCTGTTGTCACAGATGAGTTATCTGATGCAACAGATATATAATCTGTTGCCACAACTCAAAAAAATGGTCACTGAAAAGAACTTATCAAGTCACAACTTTCCACAGTAATTAAAAAGTCACCAGTATTAATAAATGGAGGTGAACAGTCACGCCTTTTTATTTTTGAATCTATTTTTTTAATTTATATAATAAAAAAGTCACCAAATTTGGATTAAAGATAAAGATATGATGATTATTAAAAAGATATATGTTGCAACAGATATATTATCTGTTGCAACAGATCGTAGATTTATTGCAACAAATGGTATATCTGTTGTCACAGATGGATTATCTGATGCAACAGATATATAATCTGTTGCCACAACTCAAAAAAATGATCACTGAAAAGAACTTATCAAATCACAACTTTCCACAGTAATCAAAAATTCACCAGCATTAATAAATGGAGGTGAACCGTCGCACCTTTTTGCCTAACTCATTTAAATTCAATCCTCTATAAATAGGTTCATCCTTACTTATTCATTCTACTACACATATCTATTTATTTCTTGCTCTTGTCTTTCATAATATTACACCTTCAACTACTTTCTGTTCAAGAACTTGATTGTTTTTCCCTGTCTCTGGTAATTTTTTTTCTTGATTTTTGTGTAAATAGACATTGTATTACTTTCGGATTCTTTTTTTACTTTTGTTTTTGCATTTTTTGTCAATTTATGCGTGTTCTAGATATGGGTGATCCAATATGGAATGTCGCTATTTTATGAGACGACGTACAGGAACTGCAGAGGTAGGTACATGATATATAGTGGGAGTTGGCCGCTGTCAAAGTAAGGATGTTGCAGGAGATCCATAGGATAAGAAGGGCGCTGCTGCTGCCTGTCGAAGATGCGGTTGGCGATAATAATAATAATGATGAAGAATCTATTAATAATAATTTGATTATTTTATTTATTCTTTGTTTCTAAGTCTGTATATGTATTTTTATTTGTTTTAGTTTAATAAAAAAATTATGTTTGATCAACTTTGACCGTTTTAATTCATATTTAATTTTTATTCTGCCTATTATCTTCTCAACAAACATGTCGACGATTGGATAAAAGGATAATTTTGAATCCAGTAGCAATAGCAAGATTTAAGATTTATCTGTTGGGTTTGTGGCAGTGGCTGATTTATGTTGTTCTAAACAGAATACTCATATGTTGCAACAAATAACTAGTCTGTTTCAACAGATAACTCCCTCCGTCTCAAATTACCCTACCCGTCCTAAATTGAGATGGCACATTGATTAAGAAAAATAATTAATAACATGCCTAGTTTATCATAATATCCCTATTAAATGATGTTTACATTTTAATTTAAAGAAAAAGTGATTAATGCAAAGGTTAAAACATGAAATTTTTTTTTATCTCTTCTTGATTAATAAAAATAGACAAGTAAAATGAGAAATCAAATTAGAAAATTTGGGTCTGGTAATTTTAGATGGAGGGAGTATTTAATTTTCATTTTATCTATTATATTCTCAACAAACATGTCGATGATTGGATGTAAGAAATAATTTTGAATCCAGTAGCAATAGCAAAACATATTGGTTATCTATTGGGTTTGTGGCAGGGGCTGATTTGTGTTGTTCCAATAGATTAATCAGTCTGATACAACAGATAATCAGTCTGATGCAATAGATAATCAAACTGATGCAACAGATAATCAATCTGATGCAACAGATAATCAGTCTGATGCAATAGATAATCAGTCTGATGCAACAGATATATCTTTTGTTGTAACAAATTACTCATCTGATGCACCAGATGAGTGATCTATTTAAATTGTGAGCACTTATGTTGGATTCATAATCGGCTTCTATCCATTGTTGAAAAAAATAACAGTAACTTTGTAACCCAGATGACAAATTCGACTAAAAATTATAATTTGACTTACCAAGGTCTCCTATGAAGTAATGTCAAAGTGAAAAGTGATGATGTTCGAAATAAAATTTGACCTAAGAAATTGGTAAAATAGCAACAGTAGCGGTAACAACAACAACAATGGTCGACAAGAAGAAGATGAATATGATAATGAAGTAGAAGATGATGATAATGAAGCAAAAGATGATGAATAAAGCAGCAGCAACAACAATGAACAACTATAGTCGTGAAGAGAGAGAAAACAACAACGGATGAGAAGAGAGAGAAACGCGTTTTTCCCCTCCATTTTCTGTTATATTAACTAACATTTGGATCAAAGTGTAAATTTAAAAATATGTGGGTTATTTTCAAACTTCTCCAACTTTCTTAATCCATAATAAAATAATTGTCACATCCACCTAATAATTAAGATTTGTGTCACCTACACCTCATTTTAAAACTCTATTGTCACCTATAGCCCAAAGCCCCATGTAACTTACTAAAATATGATAATATAAACATTCAAGACTTAATAGGAAGTGAATAAAAAAGGGGAGGAGATGCACCTTTGATTCTTCTGGCTACTTTATTCGACGGTCACATGCTTTTTTTGTTCAGTTTTTCGATCAAAAGTTTCTCAACTGAAAAAAAACATGAAAAATTATTAGCAGGGAGAATTCATTGTCAAATTGTTGAATATGTATAGCTCATAGAAAATCTTAAAAATTATTAACTAAAAGAAATAAAGAAAGACAAAGGACGATGATTATGAATGCAAAAATACACTTGAATCAAAGAAAAAATAAGAAGAAAATAACCATAGAAGTAAAAGAAGCATATTCCTTGTAATGTTTGTTCTAAAATATAACTTAAATAGAATTTGTATAAATCTTTTCATATAAGGTAAAATTTTAATCCATTCAGAAGTGTTAAATATTATGGTATCAAATTATTTATGATAGTGTTATTTTTATTACTAAGCAAATTATTTAAAAATTAATTATGGTATTAAATTATTTATGTAAGTGTTTTGTTTATTACCATATAAATCACGTAATCCACAAAAATATTCTAACAATAACAATTTAATATAATACTTAAATAATAAAAATTCTCAAATCTAGCATAAGTAGTACACCACTACAAAAAAAAATTGTGTTTAGCGACACGCACTTTTCGTCGCTATCATATGAAATTCCATAGCTAAATGAAAATAGCGACGGATCTTCTTCTGTCGCTATATTTCTCGTTGCTAACCTCATAGCGACGGAATTTTGATTTTCTTCGCAAAATTTATGACCCCTTAGTGACAAATAATTTCGGTTGTTGTTGTTACCGACGGATTATTCCGTTGCTATTCCAAAAATCTATTTTTGTTGTGGTTAAATTTACGACTGAATATTTTATCGCTGGTCCCCTGCAACATGGTTTGGTTGACTGAGTAGCGACCAAATTTATCCATCGCTAAAGTTTTTCAGTAGCACCAACAAAAGTTAGTCACTAATTATTTGTCGTAATACCAGCCGTCTTTAGCAACTAAATTTTTTTGTCCCTAAAGTTTTTCAGTAGCAACAATAAATATTAATCGCTAAATTTTTATCGCTAATAATTTTGTAGGAAAATAATTGAAACACGTAAATTATAGAATAATTAAAATAACCAACATTCATATAGATAGCAAAATGCACAATAATTGTGCCAAAAAATCCACAATTTTAAATATTTTGTCAAACATAAACTAATGTCAAACCAACATCTATGAAAATTAGTATTAGTTACTACGTACATAAATGTTTTGTACTTCCACACCAAAATAGTCTATCAAAAATTAATGCAACGATCAAGGACTACATATACTATGAAGCTAGGAATCAACGTCGTCATCATCATCATCATTAGTAGGAGGAGGATCAAGCACGGCCCTTTCTTGTACCCTAATACCACCAACACGCTTAATAACTATCAGAAGAAAATGAGTAGTAAGTGCCGGAATCAATTGCTTCACAAACTACTCCAAATTTGTTGTCGTTAAAGAAACCGAAGGTGGTACTGATGAGGAGGAGGTATCTCAGCCACAAAGTTTTTTCCCATAGTAACTGCCAGCTTCAGACCCAAGACCAAATAATCTTTTCTTCTTTGCTCCTCCCGCAGCTTCATAATATGTTTCCAATTGATTAATTTCAGATTCACACTGTAATTTTTCTCGTACAATTTATTCATACTTTTTTTGTAATAAGTGGAGTTATTAATATAGGCTCAAGTTCATGTCAAAACAAAATAAAAAATAGGAGAAGAGTATCATATATAAATGATATAAATTATGGACTTACATGTAGTAGTCGGAAAAGCTCACAAACAAAAGATTTTTCATCATGATTATGTGTATGGACGTGCAAATGCAACTCACTTGGAGTTGGATCTCGACCTATTTTAAGAGCCTATACAGAATTCAAAGACAACGACAAACATTTACATAGCTAGTAGCAGCTGCAGTAGCATACTAATCATAAACAAGGCCTTAAAATGGAACACATAAACAACAGCAGCAGCAGTAGCATACATACTAACTAACTCTCAAAGTCGGAACACATAAACAGCCGCAGCAGTAGCATACATACTAACAAACTCTCAAACTCATGGAACACATAAACAGCAGCAGCAGTAACATACATACTAACCAACTCTCAAACTCATGGAACACATAAACAACAACAGCAGTAGCATACGTACTAACCAACTCTCAAACTCTAAGAAATCATCCAAAATGGAACCCATATTCAAACAAGGCTAGAGCAACATCAGTAGTACAACAACAACAGCAGTAGCATGGCAGTAGCATATTCAAACATAGCTAGCAGCCCAAACATAGCTAGCAGTAGCCAAAAGCAACCCCAAATCAACCATTTCAACAAAAATCAATCAAGATCCACTTACATACATTCAAATGAAATTAGTGGACAACATGCAACAAGATTAGTTGCTCAGCTATTAATGCTATCGTCATCACAACCAAGAAGCTACACTAACTTGTCCTACATTTTTTAATGTCATACAAGAAGTGCATCCCATAAAGGCAAGAATTCACACAAAGTACCAGTCATATCATTCACACAAAGTACAAGCCATATCATTCAAATGAAATTAGTGGACAGCAACATAGACACAACCATAGCAACAACCATGACAAGTCTAACAAAAAGTACCAACTATATCATTCAAATGAAATCAGTAGACAGCAACAAGATTAATTGCTCAAATATTAATGCTATCCTCATCACAACCAAGAAGCTACACTATCTTGTCCTACATTTTTCAATGTAATACAAAAAGTGCAACCCATAAAGGCAAGAATTCACACAAAGTACCATCCATATCATTTAAATGAAATCAATGGACAACAACTTAGACACAACCATAGCAGCAGCCATGACTAGTCTAGCAAAAAGTATCAAATGAAATCAGTGAAAAGCAACAAGATTAGTTGCTCAGATGTTAATGTTATCCTCATCACAACTAAGAAGCTACACTAAATCTTACATAAACGGCAACAACAGTAGTATACATACTAACCAACTCTTAAACTCATGAAACATATAAACAACAACAACAGTAGCATACATACTAACCAAATCTCAAACTCTAATAAATCATCCAAAATGAAAACCATATTCAAACAAGGCTAGAGCAACATCAGTAGCATAGCAACAACAGCAGTAGCATGGCAGTAGAATATTCAAACATAGCTAGCAGTAGCCAAAAGCAACCCCAAATCAACCATTTCAACAAAAACCAATCAAGATCCATTTACATACATTCAAATAAAATCAGTGGACAACAACAAGATTAGTTGATCAGATATTAATACTATCATCATCACAATCAAGAAGCTACACTAAATCTTACATAAACATCAGCAGCAGTAGCATACATACTAACCAACTCTCAAACGCATGGAACACATAAGCAGTAGTAGCAGTAACATACGTACTAACCAACTCTCAAACTCTAAGAAATCATTCAAAATGAAACCCATATTCAAACAAGGCTAGAGCAACATCAGTAGCATAGCAGCGGTAGCAGTAGCATGGCAGTAGCATATTCAAACTTAGCTAGCAGCCCAAATATAGCTAGTAGTAGCCAAAAGCAACCCCAAATTAATTATTTCAACAAAAACCAATCAAGATCCACTTACATACATTCAAATAAAATTAGTGGACAGCAACAAGATTAGTTGCTCAGATATTAATGCTATCCTCATCACAACCAAGAAGCTACACTATTTTGTTCTACATTTTTCAATGTCATACAAAAAGTGTTGCCCATAAAGGCAAGAATTCACACAAAGTACCAGCCATATCATTTACACAATGCAGCAGCCATATTATTCATACAAAGTACCAGCCATATCATTCAAATGAAATCAATGGACATCAACAAAGATACAACCATAGCAACAACCATGACAAGTCTAGAAAAAAGTACCAGCCATATCATTCAAATGAAATTAGTGGACACATAATCAACAATAACCAATAACTACAAGCTTTTTTCCAATGCTCTCCAGCTGTGATAGAGCCACTTGTGTGTATCCCAGCAGATACTTCATGCCCACCACACGGTTCTTTAAATTTATCTTGGACTTCTTAATTCAGTTATCACTTTCCTAAAGTTTCATCCACTTTTCCCATACATAGTCCTTTACAAATTCTGGTTGAACTGTAGCTCTATGTTTCTTGATATTAGAAATAAAATTATTGTAGCATAATGCAACCTTCTTCAACTATTGTTGCTTCACCACTTCTTCACTAACGGAAGTATCCCAATAGAAATTCTTCTGAAATATAGTTTAAAGTGAAATAATTAAGTGTTAGCTGCAAACTCAAACAATTGCTATCGATTATTATTTTAAAAAACATACCTTGAACTCTCCAAAATAACCATCTTTGATATCTTTTAAGACACCTTTCCAGTTGATCTCATTGGGATCAACTTCACTTTTGAAAGATAATGTAATAGAACTAGAGCATTTTAAAGAAGGTTCCAACCTGTACAACATCAAATCCAACACCAATAATGCTACAACATTTGTGTACAAAAATAGTAATCACAAAAGCTATTTGGGCATTGATTGTCAACTAATAATCACCAATAGACAGTAAAAACATTGACAAAAAATAAATAGTAAGTACTAACCCTGAAGAAGTCAGATAAATAAGGGTCCGACCATTGCTAAAACTGGAATCAGCTGAACTAGATATATTTCTCTGACTAGATGTTCCCTCAACTGCTGTGTTACTTTGAGAATTAATATTCTCGCCTGTTTGGCTGCTTTGGTTAGGTGTAACAGGAGATATCTCAGGAATGATCGAGGTATTTCCTTCTCCCAATGTCTGAACCGATGGCGTACTATTGGGCAGTGGTGTTTGATCGACTGGCAGACTGATAGGAATAGAAGTAGTATCATCCTATTCAATCACTGGAGTTGGAATAAAAGGAATTTTTGCATAATTAGCAGTCTTACTCCTACCTGAGGACTTGCCTGCACGATATCCACCTCGAGTCATATCTAAAAAAAGGGTGCCATTAGATCATTACTATTAAAAACCAAATTAAAAATGATGTGATATAAAAAACTAACAGATTAATAAAAGAAAACCAAAAACTAAGAAAATGATAATAATTTGGAGAAGCCAATACCAAAAACAAAACAGAATACAATCAAGATAAAATAGCAATTTTTTATCAAGCACTAGTCACTATCAATGTATTCTTACTAAAAATAAAATACAACAAAGATAAAATAGCAGATTTTTTAACAAGCTCTAGTCACTATCTGTTTCTTCTTCAAACTCTTCCTCTTCATCATTCTTCCCAATTTCATCAGTTTCATATTTTTCTTCTTTTGTGGATCTATCTTGGATTTCATGATGCTCTTCAAATAAACCATCATTAAGAGGTTCATTCATTTCAAGAACACCCCCATTTGGACCATGCAATAGAATATCTTCATCAATAAAAACATACATATCTATCTCATGGACATCAACTTCTTCAACTTGAAAAGGAACATTCAGATCTGAAGTTGTCACCACTTCCTCAACTGGTAATTCAATAATATTTTGAGGTTTGACCTTCAATACAGCTAGCCAATCATCCTTGTCCTTCTTCTTTCTTGGATAAGGTACATAACATACTTGATTTTCTTGCATTGCAAGAATAAAAGGCTCATACTTTTTATACCGACGACAATGGTTAATATCAACCAATTTGTACTGATTATGATTTTTAACACTGATATCCATTATTGGGTCAAACCATTCGCATTTGAATAACATAGTTTGCTTTAAAGGTGCTTCACGGTATTCCACTTGTATAATCTCTTTTATCCGCCTATAATAAACACCAAAATTTAAATTCGAGATACAAACTTCACTATTCATTGTTGATCTCATGCTACCATGACCTTCTGTGTGAAATTTATATCCGTTAACAAAATAAACAGAATGGCATGTAGTTCCTATTAATGGTCCACGAGCAAGACTACGCAAGTATTCATTTTCAATGAAATTACACCAAGCCTATATTTTTTTTAAAAATCAAAGATTTAGTTAAATTTGAGAAGCCAATTTAAGTACATCATTAAATGAAAGTTAATATTTATTTAAATCTTACATATTCCTTGAACCATATAGCTAAATTTTCTTCAAGGCTCTCGTCTATTTCACTTTGAGAGAGATTTGAAAATTCTTCTTTCAAACGTTGCAGGTACATACTTCATTGCAACAAAATAATTTAAATAAGAGAAGTCACGATATAAGAATAGATTTTATTATTATTAAGATAATTTAGTTACCTCACAAATGGCTCAACTTCCCCACAATTTAGTAAAATATAAGTTTGGGCCACCTTAAATTCATCTAAGGTTAAATCTCTTTTTTTTGCTTCTCCCCAAAGTCTACCTGGATGGGAGAATATTGAAAGATTTCCTTTAAGATCTTCCACAACACCACCATCGTCATTACGATCCACATTATGATTTTGGGACATGACATGTGGTTCAAAATAATGAGAAAATAATTGTGTTGACTCCATCATTAAGTACGCTTCATAAATGGAACCTTTAACACTAGCTTTATTCCCAATCATCCATTTAAGAGTTCCCAAATACCTATATACAGAAAAAGATAAAACATTATGTTTGAAAGTTATGTATTAATTATTCGTCACAAGTTTGACATAGAGTTTCACATTTACCTTTCAAAAGGATACATCCATCGATATTGCACAGGTCCAGCAATACTTGCTTCATATGGAAGGTGCATATGAAGATGTACCATTGAGTTAAAGAACTTAGGAGGAAATATACGTTCTAACTTGCACAAAATTTATGGAATCTCTCTCTAATCGAACCATATCATCCACTCGTAGAGTGGTAGAAGTAAGATCCTTAAAAAATAAGCTCAATTCTATAAGTGCCTACCACACATTACTAGGAAGTAGTTCACAAAAAGCAATAGGCATTAGTCATTTCATGAACACATGACAATCGCGACTCTTCATACCAAGTAATCTTTTCGCATTTGTGTATGACAACCTACCCAAATTTGAAACATACCCATCTAGAAACTTTAAGCCTTTCACCCACTTAAACAAGATAACTCTTGCTTCCTTGTCTAATGTATAAATAGCTTTTGGATATTGTCCATTACTATCCTTTTCCAATTAAGGTCGATCACAATACTTTGCCATATCTAGACGTAATTATCGATTGTCTTTAGTTTTGTCATCAAAATTAAGAACAGTGTTAAAGACCTTATTAAAGAAGTTTTTCTCAATATGCATCACATCAAGATTATATCGAATCATGTTAGAACTTCAGTATGGCAAATCCCAAAAGATTCTTCGCTTTTTCCACCCACATGTCTTACATATTGTTTTATTAACTTGTTCTGTATCTAACTCTATTACATTTCTTATCCCCAAATTACAAATCTGGTCCAAAATTTCCTCTCATGTCCTATATGTTGGGGGGGGGATCTTTTGACAGTCCGACCTTTAAGAAAGTTCTTTCGATCTCTCCTAAACGGGTGATGCTGGTCAAGAAACATTCTGTGGCAATCAAATCAGGATTGTTTTCTTACATGTTGTAATCTAAAGGATAGTGTTTCCTCCATACAATAAGGACATGCTAATTTACCCGCAGTATTCCATCCCGATAACATAGAATATGCAGGAAAGTCACTAATTGTCCACATCAAAGCTGCCCTTAATTGAAAGTTTTGCCTTTTTGAGATGTCAAATGCTTCCACACCCGTCTCCCACAACAAGGTCAATTCCTTTATTAGGGGTTATAGATAAACATCAATTTTATGTTTGGGATTGATGGGACCTGGAACAATGACAGTTAAGAACATATAAGTCTCTTTCATGCATATTCCTGGAGGTAAATTGTATGGAGTGACAATCACTGACCACGAATAATATTTCCTTCCAGACTGACTGAATGGTTGAAAACCATCCGTACATAACCCCAGCCTGACATTTCTTGGTTCAGCAGCAAAAAAGAGATGAGTTTCATTGAAGTGCTTCCAAGCCTCAGAATCTAATGGATGGCGCATCACACCTTCCTCTTTTTTACACTCATGATGCCATCTCATGTCGGCAGCTATAGCATGGGATGCATATAATCTTTGCAATCTCAAAATCAAAGAAAAATAATACATTTTCTTGTAAGGGACTAATTTCCTCTTATGAGAGCCAACACAATGCTTATACCTTGGCTTGCCACAAAATTTACAAGATGTAAGGTGTTCATCATCATCACCCCAATATAACATACATCCTGATTCACAATAATCAATCTTTTCAACTAGCAAATCCAAACTACGCACTAGCTTCTTCGTCTGATAATATCTATCAAGCACTATGTTATCTTCAGGTAAAGCCTCTTTAAGCAATTGCGTCATCTGGTTATAGTCTTCCTGCGACATATTGTTCTCCATTTTAATATTCAACATTCGAGAGACAACTGCAAGTTAAGAGAGGGATGAACCCGGATATAATTCTGCATTAGCAGCATCTAGCAAATCAAAAAAATTGAGACACGGGATTAGGATCTTCCTCCATTGAATGTTGAGAAGGAAGAGATGACTCAGGTTCAATATTGCTATAAGATTGCCAACTTGAACCCTGAGAAAAGTTGGGACCAGCTGTATCCAAAATCATTTGTCGGTATGGATTCTCTTCGAATACAGGTTGACCACCACTATGCATGTCATTACCATAAGAAGTCCCACTTATACCATATTTTTCCCCTTGATGCTTCCAAATAAAATAGTTCTCAACAAATCCAGATTGATAAATGTGACATTTAACAGTTTCGATATCCATGAATTTATAGTTCTGACATTTTGCACATGGACATCTAACTTTGTCACCACTCATGCGATTTTGTTGAGAACATGCAAATTGAATAAATTCATCCACCCCGATTACAAATCTAGGGTATAAAGACCCTCCGCCATCTAACCTCTCATACATCCAACCACGCTCTAGATTATTCATGTTCCTATTAAGGTTGAAATAAAAAAATAGGATAATCAGTGCTAATTAACCAGCTTAATAAGAAACATGATAATTAGTCTAATAATTAACCTTGTTGGAAATTCATATTAACAAAATACGATAATCTATGATCAGACTCTATATGAAGAACTAGTTAGCAAAGAAAGCATAATTAAGTAGATCAACTAACTATTTAAAAGTTTCACTAAATTATTCAAACTGATGCTCTCAAAGTAGAAAACAAAACTAGTTTATCATAAAAATAAGATAAAAGTGATACATACTTCTATTTTTACAACAAAAATAAGTTACAAACATAATCGATTGTTTAAAAACGCACCTGATTGTATACAATACTCCACTTATTTTGCCACCAAATTACAACTGCACTACACCAATTCCAGTAAAAAGCACTTGAAAGAAAAGTGTATCAAATAAATATTTTGAATATATGTCACTTATACCCACTAGAAAACAAACCACATCTCATCTAGTAAAACCACACAACAAACTTTATAAATATCGAAACTAAAAAAAAAACATAGTAGAATTAGACAATTCACTCATCAAAATCCAATTAGATCCAAAACTAGCTAAGTTTAAACAACTCAAAAACCACACAGCAAAACTAAATAATAGCAATGAAGAACTCAAACAGTTCTACACCAACTTATATAAACACTAGTAAAATCGAACAATTAACTTATCAAAATTTAATACTTTCAGCTCCAAATCCAGCTAGATCCAAATCTAGCTAACTTTAAATTGCACAATAAACCAAATTATTGCGATAAAATACTCAACAAAACTCAAATAATACTCCAAAAAATTGTATAAACAATTGAAACTACCAAAAAAGTACAAAAATAGAGTAGCAATTGAACAATTAGCCACAGTGATCAAATTATAAACCCACAGCTCCAAATCCAACTACATCCAAACCTAGCTAACTTTATATAGCACAATAAACTATACAGCTAGCACAACAAACCATAAAATACTCGATAAAACTCAAAATACTACACAAAATTGTATAAAAAAGGTACAAAATTAGAGTACATCTGAATAGTTTCTTACTCTTGATAAGCAAAGAAAATGAAAAACCGTGTAAACGAAAAAAATATCCTAGCCCCAAATAAATCCTAGCCCCAAATATTTTCATGAACCCTAACACCAACCGGTTGCATGCATTCAAAACCGTGTAAACTAAAGAAAAATCACAATATTCACCCCATTGTAATGTAAAATCACGGACAAAACATCCAGAACCAAACGGATTCTCGAAGAATAGACTAATCAACCTTCAATTCGAACAATGATTTAAAATTGATTCAAAAAATTAAAGAAAACACAAATTTGAATTCGGATAAAGTGTAACAGTGGAAGCAAATACCTTCGAATGCTTCAAATCGGCAACCCAGTGTAAACTTGACCTTCAATACATGCATAAATGTCTTCAATTCGTGCAAAAATTCGTTCAAATCAGGCAAAAAACTCGTTGAAATCGTGAATGATTCTTGAGAGAGAGAGAGTAGAAAGAGAAGCGGCGTATATAGTAAGAAAAACTAAACATTGGAGCCCATGCCAGCACGGGCTCAATATGTTACTTTACGAATACTATATGCTACTTTTTATGTCCCAATTTATGTGACACTGATGGAATATTTAATAAAATCAGTCAAATTTGTTATATATAGTTTTAGATATTTTAAGTTGTTAATTATATTATGATTTATGCGACTTTCTACGTAATTTTCAAATAATATCCCTTTATCTAAATTAATATGACATTGATAGAATTTGAAAAGTCAAGCATATTTTTTATACATCTTTCAAATATTTTAGATTGATAAATATTGTGATTTATATTATTTTTCATAAAATTTTCAAATAATGTATCCCAATTAATGTTGCATTATTGTTACTTATATTACTTTTCACAAAATTTTAAATAATATATCTCAATTTTTGTTGCACTGATAAAGTTTCGAGTCAACCAAAACTTTTTATGTGTCTTCAAATAATTTAAATTAATAATTATTATAATTTATAATATTTTTTACATAATTTTCAAATATATAACAAGCTAAAAATAAAATAATTACATTAAAATTTAGACAATCAATTATATTTTAATATATTTTTAGATTTTTTAAGATGTTAGTTATTGTAATTTATAATTTTTTAGCATTGTAATTTAATATTTTAAGCTTTTAGCTATTATAATTTATTTTACTTTCCTTGTTCAAACTTTTGTGGCATTGATAGTCAATTATATTTTAAAAATAGTTTAAGTTTTTAATTGTTGTGATTTATAGACTTTTTCTTCTATTCCAATTTAAACGACACAAATATAATTTCGAGAGTCAATCAAATATCACTATTGAAGTAGCAAACATATATTTATTAAATGACTCATAATAACTAATTAGAATTGATATAGCAAAATTGCTATGAAAATACTTGTACATTAATTATGGCTTCATGTATATATTGAAAAAATAGTTGAAACAAACAAATTGGGAACTAAACTATTAATGAAAAGACCAAAAATAACAAATGAGACCTACCTGCTAGAAAGCATACAACTTTTTTTGGCAATAAACCTAACCTATCTTTTAACCAAAAAAAAAATAAACCTAACCTATCTTAGGATTTATGATCCAAAGTAAAAGAAGCACATGCATATAGCATCTAAGTATAGCAACTTCAAAAAACAATAAAATATAAAGTACCTAAAATACCCTTAAACAAACTACTATTCCAACAAGTACACATGACAACTATGTGTTGTGTGCTAACTCACACTTATATATAGTACTAGTGAGAAGAAGCCCGTGCAAAGCACGGGCCCAATATCTATTCTAAATTAATATTATAATAATAATTATATTAATAATCATGATTTATTATTCAAATATATAATTATATTTCAAAAATTTAATTCACAATCAAAATTAAACTCTACAAATGTATAAATTAATAAAAAGTGTGAAAAATAAAATTTGATGGGCCTATATTACTACTTTTTAGATAACATGGGCTCAGTATATGTTATTTTTTTGTCTCAATTTATGCGACACAAATAAAATTTAGATAATCAATCATACTTTTAATATATTTTTAGATATTTTAAGCTGTTAACTATTGTAATTTATAATTATTTTTTTTAGTTTTTAAATAATATATGTTACTCTGTTTTTTCAAACTTTTGTGGCGTTGATAGTCAATTATATTTTTAAAATAATTTAAGTTTGTAATTATTGTGATTCATAATATTTTTTTTTTATTCCAATTTAAGTGGCATTGATATAATTTCAAGAGTCAATCAAATATTTTATATCTTTTAAATTTTTTAAGTTGTTAATTATTGTGATTTGTAATATTTTGTAGGTATTTTTTTTAAAATATATAACAGATTAATTTTTTTTAGATATTTTAAGCTATTAACTATTGTAATTTATAATACTTTTTTGTAATTTTTAAATAATATATATTACTCTCCCTGTTCAAAATTGTGTTGCATTGATAGTCAATTACATTTTTTAAATAATCTAAGATTTTAATTATTGTGATTTATAAAACTTTTCATTATATTCCAATTTAAGTGACATAAAGCTTAGACCTTAATAATTAATTAGAGGTGATATAGTAAAATCACGATTGAAGCAGCAAATCAAATGTCTTAAATGACTCACAATAACTAATTAGAAGTGATATAACAAAATTACTATAAAAAATACTTGTGAAAAAAATTAAGTGGACCTCGTATAAGACGTGAAGTTAATTTAAAATATCAAGAGTTAACTTATCATTTTATATCTATTTTTTTATTAAATATATATTTTTTAATATTTTGATGACTTATAATAATTAATTAGGGTAATATTTAGTAAAATTATGATTAAAGCAATCGGCGTAGACATGTCATAAAAATCTATTTTAATTTTTTTATTAAATATTATTATTTTTTAATATGTAAATAACTTATAATAATTAATTAGGAGTAATATAGTAAAATTACGGAGTAAGCAGTTGAAGCAGATATGTTGCTTCAGCCGCCCAACTCTCTCTTATATAATAAGAATAAAATTATGATTAAAGCAGCTGACGTAGATATGTTATAAATATTGTCATAAATATCTATTTTAATTTTTTTATTAAATATTATTATTTTTTAATATGTAAATAACTTATAATAATTAATTAGAAGTAATATAGTAAAATTATGGAGTAAGCTGCTTCATATGTGGACAGATAGTTGCTTCAGCCGCCCGACTCTCTCTTATAATAATAAGAGAATAGTATAAAGAATACAACACTTTTAGGCAATAGCCTGTTAAAAAGTAATAATTTAAAAAGGTAAGATAAGATGTGAGAAGAGACTTGCGTAGTGTGTGTGATATGAGTTGGTACCTGAAAATCAGTCTCAATCAAAGGTTCAAATCTTGTACACGATCAAGACCTGACAGGATCTCTTTTCCTTGTCTTTGATAATGCGGGGATTAGTTTGAGTATTTCTTAAGTTGTTTAGGATTTGATATTAAGTATTTATTTAATTCATGTTCAATTAGAATTTATTTGCCCTAATTCGAGTAGGAATAAGTTTTGT
Organism: Capsicum pubescens; assembly: GCA_030864215.1. NCBI lineage: Eukaryota > Viridiplantae > Streptophyta > Magnoliopsida > Solanales > Solanaceae > Capsicum > Capsicum pubescens. The sequence goes on from CM061549.1 coordinate 254,179,476, forward strand.
TGTGCTAGTGTTATTTGATTCTCTAGTATTATAAATAAGGGCTAAGAATTGTGAGAAGTAGATCAAAATATTTTCCTTAAGAGACAAATTAATCGAATACGATCCAGCTTATAAATAGAAAAGGAGTACGTTAGAGTCACATAAGTGAGAGATGATGGTGGAATGGAAACCGCAAAAGAGGCTAAACTCAGAATTTGAGGATTGGGAAGGGGTGTACTCATACGAGGAGAAGATGTTGAAACATCAAGGATATGACAAGTGGAAAAAAAATAATCTATTGTGGGAAATAGAAAATGGTTTGGTACTGTTAGTGGGTGAGTTCTCATTCGATGAGATGATGGAAGTAGTGGAAGGATTGGGAAAAAGTGTCCTCACACGAGGAGAAGATGTTGAGGCAACGTCTTGATAGTAGAATGTTAGGAAAGATGGGCACACAATCAAAGAGCCCGACAGGATAGCAGCGTAAAATACCCAAGGCTAAACTTTTCCTTTCAACTTAAACCAAGAGGAGACAAATAAACCCAAGAAAAATAGAGTAATATACAACAAACAACTCAACCAAATAAAACAAGACAAGAATAAAGGTAATCATACGGGACACAAGATTTACGTGAAAAACCCTTCAGTGTGAAGAGTAAAAAAATACGGGACCAAAACCTCCACTATAATCACCAAAGATTTACAATATTGTCCTCCAAAATGGACACCAAACAAGGGCCAAACAACGAGTAACAATACATAAATCACAGTACCAAACACTAGAGAAATAAATGAGTGAAAGCACAAAAAATGCAGCTACTGTTTGGGAATGAATAACAGAAGCTACAGGCCATCAAATCAAGCTCCGTCAGTTCCTAATCAAAGATTGAGATGAGAGGAACAAGTAGCCCAAAAATCAGCTCAATCGGATAAGAAACGAAGCAGGAATCGTAATTTGAAGTTGACAGCTGTGGCTGAAATTTAGGTGCGAAAATCAGCTTTTTCCCCCTCTTTTGATACAAAATCGACAAGGAAGACACTAACACACACCAAAAAAGTTCATGATTTGAAGAACTGAGGACCCCCTTTGGTGACCTCTCTCGGATTCACTACACAATAACAATACAAACACGATAATAACAAGATTCTAAGGTGTTCAACACCTATAATCAGCGAGCCATAAACTAAGATTACAACACAAGAACAACAACAAAAATGACACAACAAGGTCTCGGGTTTGGACACCCAAAATTGAGAATGAACACAACAATAATAATAAGATAGAATGATAGATAACTTGACACACAATGCACAAACACTATGAACCAAAGTGTATATTGAACACTAAGACCCAAGAATTCATACAAATAACATCAAGTTCTTACGGTGACCTCAAGGGAACAAAATCTCCAAGCAACCAACGTTTCAAAACAAGTAACCAACACAAGTGATTCCACACTTGTCACAAGTGATATCCACACTTGTATAAACACTCTCAAAGAGCTCTCAAAATATCATCTAAGTTATGACAAAATGACCTAACATGTTCTATTTATAGCCTAGGTTTCAACTTAATACAAAATGACTAGAATGCCCTTAATGAGCCAAGACAAAAAGGAGGCCTTGGAGTGTGCATATTAGATGGATTTGAAGTGTTGGGACTTGTTCTCTACACTTCAAAGCTTGTTCCATTGGTTGGGAAGCCACCCGAGCTCGAGTCTTTATGTATTGGTCCACAATCATGATCGTACTTGTATCATCCTCCCCTTCTTGAAAAAGGATTCAATCTCGAATTCGAACCTTGCAAAATAATAGGAAGTACAAGCAAACACAAGTTCCTCAGGTTAGGATTAGTGTAATCAATCATAGCATCTTGCCAAGGTGGCTCAAACTTCACATACACCCAAACATCCCTCTTACCCGAATACCCTCCCAAGAAAGAGTCAACTAGTCTGTCCACACAAGTGTGACAAAAAACAAGGAACAAGAGTTGCTCATCAAGTGGAAAATATAGACCCTTCTTGGAACAACAAATAGGCTTGAAAGCCAAGATAGGAAGGCCATAAATTCCATGCGCATTCAATTCATTCCAAAATACATCCTCATCACCATACTTCAAATAATCATCGGGATTAAATAGGTGGAGTGTCAATGGACACGGGTTTAGGATGCATTTTCTTTTCCCAATACTACCACTAGTACAATCATATATCCCATCTATTCTAGCATGGTCTACAACAAAAACAACTAGAGAGTCATCCATAGTCAATCGGTCAACATGTTCAACATCACCATTTTCACACACAAGTTGGTCTTCATGACTTCCATAAGACAATGTACTATCACTTGACACAATGGCCTCAACACTAGATGGATCAACTAGTGTATCCACAATCTCAAGTTGTACATTATCTTCACCAAATGGAGGAATATTCGGCTCACCTAAACACAAACTACCATTCACACTTAGTTGGCTACTAGCCTCATTCACTAGAGTACAAGAGTGAGTTTGATTACCGTGTAGCTCATGTGTAGTATGTCCACTCACAAGAACTTGATTAGGAAGGCTTGGATTCTCTGTCAAGTTATCCAACTCCTTGCAAAGAGGGCTTTCTGTCCCTTTCATTCTTCCTTCCACTCGGTCCATTATTTTTTCCATTCTCTCCATTCGGCTACTAAGGTCATGTTTCATACCTATTATGGCAGCCATCAAATCGTTCATGGTCACCTTTTCCAATACCATAGTTCTTAACAAAAGAAATTCTAAAACAAAAACACAAAAAATAACAAACTAGTTAATGTTAGAAAAGAAAACATCCTCATAAGCTCTCAAGCTCTCACACTTTGAAATGTCTCTCAATTGGCCTCACAAGTGTTGGTAACTCGTTCATACTCCAAGGAGATTACTTGGTACCAATTGGGGCTCGAGGTCGGAATAGATTCTCTTTTGAAATAACTCAAAGAAAATACGTACGGACTTGAACCAAGAAACTACAACGAATTTCAAAAGATAAAAGCACACAAAGAAATGTAGACACAAATAAACGAACCCAAAAACTAATTTACAACCTAGTAGACAATTACTAGTTTGTTAATTAGCAATAGAATCAACAAATTCCAACTAAGAAACAAAGATTAGAAACTAAGAAATCAAAAATTTGAGCCTAAATTTGTCGTGTGAACAGTAAAACGTGATGTGGCAGCCACGTATTGGTTGCGGTCTTAACAAATTTTATTTTCCAAAATTGAAAGTCTTGAGCAATTTGTGATTTGGAATTGGTGGAAATTTATTTAGGAGGGAAACAAGTCTTGAAATCCTATTGTCAAATTCAAAAGTGGAAGACTTGACTTTTTTGTACCATCCCCCTTAAATCAAGGAAAGTTGTTGGAAAGTGATTGACTAGTTGATAGGTGATGGAAAGTCTTTCAAAACTAACAAGCTTTCACCTTTTTCTCTTCAACTTTATAGATCTAGTATTCACTTTATTTTAACAAGTTTTGAAAGGGATGAAGAACATCAAGAACAACTTCAAAAATCACCAAGAACACAATAATCCCAACAACCAATTCCAACAACAACAAGGCCAACAAATCATGGCCAAGTCCACCAAGATGACAACACAATCGGCTAAGGCTTTAAGTTCACAACAACACTTCAACAAATGCAAGTTCAAATTTAGATCTTGACTCAAGAGTGTTAGTGATGAAGAAAACTAACACTAGAAACACCAAGACAAACAAAATGACTCCTAGATCTAATGTTCAAGTCTCGGTCAAACACAACAAGAACACAACAAACTTTCGACCAAGATCCAAACTCAAGAACACTACTTTTTTTTTTGGATTTTCAAGCAAGCTAGCCCAAGATTGATCTTGTGGGAATAAAATCAAGTCATGCTCTGATACCAAATGATACAAAATCGACAAGGAAGACACAAACACACACCAAAACAGTTCATGATTTGAAGAATTGAGGACCCCATTTGGTGACCCCTCTCGGATTCACTACACAATAATAATACAAGCACGATAACAATAAGATTCTAAGGTGTTCAACACCTATAATCAGCGAGCCACAAACTAAGATTACAACACAATAACAAGAACAAAAATGACATAACAAGGTCTCGGGTTTGGACACCCAATACCGAGAATGAACACAACAACAACAATAAGATAAAATGATAGATAACTTGACACACAATGCACAAACACTATTAACCAAAGTGTATATTGAACGCTAAGACCCAAGAATTTATACAAATAACATCAAGTTCTTACGGTGACCTCAAGGGAATGAAATCTCCAAGCAACCAGCGTTTTAAAACAAACAACCAACACAAGTGATTCCACACTTGTCACAAGTGATATCCACACTTGTACGAACACTCTCAAAGAGCTCTCAAAATATCATCTAAGTTATGACAAAATGACCTAACATGTTCTATTTATAGCCTAGGTTTCAACTTAATACAAAATGACTAGAATGCCCTTAATGAGCCAAGACAAAAGGGAGGCCTTGGAGTGTGCATATTAGATGGCTTTGGAGTGTTGGTACTTATTCTCTACACTTCAAAGCTTGTTCCATTGGTTGGGCAGCCACCTGAGCTCGAGTCTTTACGTATTGGTCCACAATCATGATCGTACTTGTATCATCTTTGGCTGCTGAAAACTCTCTTTTGTGATGGTGAATAAGACCTAAAAAGATCAATATATATGCCCCATAGTAATGGGCCTACGGGAAAAAATGGGTTGGTCCAAATTGGGCTTCATTTTATCCACATAGGAAGGGACAAAGGCCCATGACCCAATAATTCTCCCTCTCCCGACTATGTGGAGGAGACCGTCATCCCGGCAATCATGCAACAATCTTCAAACTTCCCTCTTTGCAAAGCTTTAGTCATCATGTCGGAACCATTATCATCCGTATGAATCTTCTCAAGTTCAAGTAACTTAGAATCCAACACATCCCGAATCCAATGGTATCTCACATCAATGTGTTTAGACCGACCATGAAATATAGAATTCTTGCCAAGATGTATGGCACTTTGAATGTCGCAATGAAGAACATACCTCTCTTGAGCACAACCAAGTTCCCCCAAGAATCTCTTCATCCAAAGCAATTCTTTACAAGCTTCAACGACAGCAATAAGCTCAGCTTCTGTAGTAAATAGAGCAACACATTTTTGCAACCTAGATTGCCAAGATATAGCTCCCCCTGCAAAAGTAACCAAATACCCTGAAGTAGACTTGCGAGTATCAATTTCACCGGCCACATCTGAATCAGTATAACCACAAAGACTAGGCTTCCCAGTACCAAAACATAAACTCAGACTAGAAGTGCCACAAAGATATCTCATAATCCACTTCACAGCATTCCAATGTTCACTTTTCGAATTAGAAAGAAATTGACTAACAACACCAACAGCATGAGCAATATCAGGTCTTGTGCAAACCATTGCAAACATCAAACTACCAACAGCTGAAGCATAAGGAACTTTCTTCATATCTTCTTTCTCATCATCACTGGAAGGACACTGCTTCGTGATCAACTTGAAGTGCATAGCTAAAGGTGTACTAACAACCTTAGTCTTATCCATGTTAAACCTTCAAAGTACTTTCTGAATATACTTCTCTTGTGATAACCACAACTTCTTGTCCTTTCTGTCACGGACAATCTGCATGCCAAGAATCTGCTTTGCTGGTCCTAAGTCTTTTATAGAAAAAGACTTACTCAACTCTTGCTTCAACTTTTAAATCCTGCAAGCATTATGACCAACAACAAGTATGTCATCAACATAAAGCAACACAATAATAAAGTCACCATCAGAGAATTTTTGCACAAAAACACAATGGTCTGAAGTAGTCTTCTTAAAGCCCTGTTGACTCATAAAGGAACCAAACTTCCTGTACCACTGCCTAGGAGCTTGTTTCAAACCATACAAGCTCTTCTTCAATTTGCAAACATAATTCTCTTTTCTCTTAACATCAAAACCTTCGGGTTGCTCCATATAAATTTCTTAATCTAAGTCACCATGGAGAAAAGCAGTTTTAACATCCATTTGCTCAACATCTAAATCTAGACTTGCAGTTAAGCCTAGAACCACACGAATGGATGACATCTTTACAACCGGAGAAAATATCTCATCAAAATCAACTCCCTTTTTCTGGTTAAATTCCTTCACAACCAATCTAGCTTTGTACCGTAGAATTGGATTACCATCTTCATGCTTTACCCGAAAAACCCACCTATTTTTCAAAGCTTTTCTGTCTTTAGACAGCTTAACCAAATCAAAGGTATGATTATCTTGCAAAGATTTAATTTCATCTTCTATAGCATCAAACCACTTTTCTTTTTCTTCACTTTCCATGGCCTCATCAAGACTCTCAGGCTCTCCCCCGTCAGTCAAGAGTACGAGAATAACGAGATGAAGGTATTCTCTCTCTTGTAGATCATTTGAGAGAACTCTCTGGAGCATCAACAATTGGTTGTTGATCAACCATATCAACTTGCACTGGAGCATCAACAACTTCTTGTTGGTCATTCTGAATATGATCATCATCTTCATTATCAACTTGATTTTCATCATCATGAAGATTTTCTTCAGGAGCAGTAGTCAAAGGAACTGGATCAATATCAACTAGGCTCTCACTACTCTGAGAATCAACTTTCTCAGCTTTGTCAAAACCTTCAATTATTTGGTCTTCAAAGAACACAACATCGCGGCTTCTAACAAGTTTCTTCTCAACTGGATCATAGAAACGATAGCCAAATTCATCTTGACCATAACCAATGAAGATACACTGTCTAGTTTTAACATCCAACTTTGACCTTTCATCCTTAGGAACATGAATAAAAGATTTACACCCAAAGACTCTAAGATGATCATAAGAAACATTCTTACCAGACCAAACTCTGTCAGGGACATCACTATTCAAAGCAACAGTAGGAGATAAATTGATAACATAAAAAACCATATTAAGTGCTTCTTCCCAAAAGGAATCTGGAAGCTTAGCATCTGAAAGCATACATCTAACCCTCTCAACTAGTGTTCTGTCCATCCTCTCTACTAAGCCATTCAACTAAGGAGTCTATGGAGGAGTTTTTTGATGCCAAATACCCTGCTCTCTGCAATATCTATCAAAAAGACCAATATACTCACCACCATTATCCGAACAGATGCATTTTAATTTCTTTCCTATCTGTCTTTCAACAAAGGCCTGAAAATTCTTGAACACATCAAGTACTTGATCCTTGGACTTCAAAGGAAATACCCAGAGTTTGCTAGAATGATCATCAATAAAAGTCACAAAGTAAAGTGCACCACCATGAGACCTTACTTTAAAAAGACCGCACATCAGAATGCACCAACTCCAGCAAATCAAGCTTTCTTGAAGACGGATGACTCTGAAAAGAAACTTTTTTCTGTTTACCGGCTAAGCAATGAACACACTTCTTCAACTTTGCTTGTTTTACTCCAGAAAGCAAATTTTTCTTAGCCAAACTATCAATCCCCTTCTCACTCATATGACTCAACCTTCTATGCCACAACTCTGATGAAGTATCATTCTCCACCAAGTTTATCAAGCCTCTAGAAGTAGAGCCCTGAAATACATATAAGTTAGACAACTTGTCACCTCGAGCCACAATCATTAAACCTCTAGTAAGCTTCTACTGGCCAGCACCAAGGGTATTAACATAACCCTCATCATCAAGACTTCCTAAAGAAATCAAATTCAGGCGAACATCTGGAGCATGCTTGACATTATTGAGAACTAGTTTGGAACCATTGTTACTTTCCAAACAAATTGTGCTAATGCCAAGTACTTTAACTTCATCATTATTGCCCATTTTCAACATCCTAAAATTACCTGGAGTATAAGAAGAAAATAATTCCTTCTTTGGCGTAACATGAGAAGTAGCACCAGAATCCACAAACCAGCTAGACTCATCGCGAACAAGATTAATGACATTCTCACCACAAGCAACAAGAAGATCATCATTAGCAACAACAACAACACAATTTTCATTATTGTCTTCTTTCTTTTATCGTCTTATATCTCTCTTATGTTTGTAACAATATTTCATGATATGCCCCTTTTTATTGCAATAGTCACATGTAACATTCTTGAATTTGGACCTTGACTTGCTTCTACTTTTATCTCTATCATTTGAATCTCTGGACTTGTTTCTCCCCCTCTCTTCAGTAACCAAAACATCAGAGTGTGAAGATGAAGAAGATGATGCCTGATATCTTCTTCTCATCTCTTCATTCAAGACACCACTCTTAACATATTCCATAGTTACAATACCACCGAGAGCAGAATTAGTCAAAGAAACTCGAAGAATTTCCCAAGAGTTAGGCAGAGTATTAAGAAGCCAAAGTCCCTGAATTTCTTCATCGAACTTTACACCCATTCCGGACAGCTGGTCAAGGACACCCTGAAAATCATTTATATCATCAGAAATAGGACTGCCCTCTTTATAGCTGATATTCATCAATTGCTTAAGCAGGAACAACTTGTTATTGCCAGTCTTTGAAGCATAAGGTGTCTCAAGCTTTTCCCACAAACTTCTAGCATGTGTCTCATTCACAATATGATTTCTAACATTATCTTCAACCCATTGTCTGATATAGCCACAAACATGTAAGTGCTCAAATTCCCAATCCTCATCTGTCATGGATTCAGGTTTAGTAGATGCAAACACAGGTAGATGCATTTTCTTGACAAATAGAAGATCTTTCATCTTGCTTTTTCAAGTATGATAGTTACTACCATTCAAACACACCATCTTGCTCATATTTGCCTCCATCATTCAAATCGACAATCAACAACAACCAACTCTTTGATACCACTTGTTAGGAAAGACGGGCACACAATCAACGAGCCCGACAGAGTAGCAGCGGAAAATACCCAAGACTAAACTTTCCCTTTCAACTTGAACCAAGAGGATACAAATAAACCCAAGAGAAATAGAGTAATATATAGCAAACAACTCAACCAAATGAAACAAGACAAGAATAAAGGCAATCACACGAGACACAAAATTTACGTGAAAAACCCTTTAGTGCGAAGAGTAAAAAACCACGGAGCCAAAACCTCCACTATAATCACCAAAGAGTTACAATATTGTCCTCCAAAATGGCCACCAAACAAGTGTCAAACAACAAGTAACAATACATAAACCACAACACCAAACACTAGAGAAATAAAGGAGTGAAGGCACCAAAAACGCAGCTACTGTTCTGGAATGAAGAACAGGAGCTACATGTCATAAAATCAAGCTCCGTCAGTTTCTAATCAAATATTGAGATGAGAGGAACAAGCAGTCCAAAAATCAGCTCAATAGGACAAGAAACGAAGCGGGAATCGCAACTTGAAGTTGACAGCTGTGGCTGAAATTTATGTGCGAAAATCAACTTTTTTTTTTCTTCTTTGACTGCTGAAAACTCTCTTTTTGTGATGATGAATAAGACCTAAAAAGATCAATATATTTGTCCCATAATAATGGGTCTATGGACAAAAATGGGTTGGTCCAAATTGGGCTTCATTTTATCCACATAGGAAGGGACAAAGGCCCATGACCCAACACAGAAGATATAAGGAATGGGAAAAAAGAAATCGATTGTGGGAAATAGAAAATGGTTTGGTACCGTTAGTGGGTCAGTTCTCATTCGATGAGATGATGGAAAAACCAACGATAGCGGATGATTGGGAAAAATTATACTCACACGGGGAGAAGTTGCTGAAACAACGTCTTGATAGAAGAGGATATAAGGAATGGGAAAAAAGAAACCGGTTGTGGGAAATAGAAAATGTCTTGGTACCGTTAGCACGTGACTTCACAATCGATGAGAGAACGGAAAACATAGCAGCACAATATGATGATTATTGCTGCATTCCTTGTTGTGGTGGTAGTAAGCAAGAGCAACCGAATGCTGCTACCTTTACCACCTTCACCTTGTTTTCGTGGTAATTCGGAATCAAAACTTTTGGAATGGGATAATATCAATTCATATATTATTTTATGTATATAAATAGTCATCTCTTGGTCATTGTACACTCACCATTATGAGAAATTGAGAGAATTGTTAAGTACACTTTACGTAGTTATTCTCTCTAGTAATTCATTTGGCTAAACAGATTGGGATTGATAATTTTTTATTCTCTTCTCTCTATATACACCTTCGGTATACTTTCTCCGTTTACTTTTACTTGTCACGTTTCACTTTTTGTGAGTAAAACTACATAAACTTTGATCACTATTTTAAGATGTATATATTACTTCATCATATTAATATGAGAAGGATTGCAATTTATATCATTTTTTATATAGTTTTCGAACATCTAAACTAAATTTTAATAATCTTTCCCATGACCAGCTTCTCGTTGGTCGTTGTTTTTTATATTTTTTTCACATTTTATTTTTTTTAATTTAAATAGTTTAACAAAATACAAAAGAAAGGGTACGTTGAGCCGTTCACGTTGATTTATTTAGAACAGAAATTTTCATGTTATAGAAATGATGTTTGTAAGCTTGAGTTGATGTATGATCAAAGCGTGACTTTTTCTGTATAATACTTGGAATTGTACGGGGTAAAAAATTTTAATTGGAATTGGACTGATTCGGGTCAGGTAGGCTGAGAGCCCTGGGGAAGAAACCGAGAGGAGGGAACATCCTCTCAGGCAAGAACGAAATAGCCTGAGGCTAACAGCGATGATGACCACGCACTAAAGGACGGGCAAAAGGACAATGCATGTGTCAAGGCTGTCAGGTGCACAGGATACCTGCGGCTGATCCGCTTCAAGCACGCGATATTGGGTTGGCATCCTCCAACGGCTCAAGAACAAGGGCTCGTCGTCCATTAGTTGTTGTACTATAGGTTTAGAGTGACACTCTCTCATTGGTTGAGAGTTTCTTGTACCCTATAAACAGTCACTCCTTTTCCCATTATAAAGGGATCTGAATTCTCTCCAATCTCAAGGAATAGTATCTGCTAGCTTTGTTCTTAAGTTTTCTCTACCGCTTTAGTTGTTTATTAGTGTTTTACTACTATTACACTCGCTCACTAAGCTATTATTATTTTCGGGTACACAAAAATCTGTATTTTGGCAAAACAACTTCAACGCAAGTTCAAAAATAAATCAAGAACACTTATGAAATTTTCAACACTTTCAACACAAGATAAAAAACGACCTTTCAAAGAATATCTTTTCAATATTTTAAAGAAAATTAGATGAAGCAGAAAAAAATCAAGTCCTCCAAATTCACGGAGTGTCCTTAAGGAAATAATTCCCCTCAAGTATCCGAGGTTGTGGAATTTTCTTCCCAGGATAAAATGGCTTAACAATCCGACTGTAGTGGTACCTCAAACGATCGGATTCTCTTCGAACTCACTCAACAGTTAGATGATCACACGGAGTATTTTAGAAGACAAGAAATATTTTCAAGTGCAGAAAAAATCGTACTAAACCTATGAAAAATGCAGGTTTATATAGCCATTAAGTGCCCCTTCTGAAAGGTGGCAATGATTCACCGGAAAGGTGGCAATGGTTCACCGGAAAGGTGTATCCTTTCTGAACAGTCATGTCTGTCCATTCGAAAGAGTGTGTCTTTTTCGAACAGCCACAACTATCCAAACAATCATACCTTTTTCTGAAATAGTGTGTCTTTTACTCGAAGAGTTGTGTCCCTTCCAAGCAACTTTTTCTTTTCCATTCATACCAATTGAACCCAACAATTCCCCACATGAATGGGGAATGACTACTCTTTGTAAAACTTTACGAACAAGTGTGTGATCATCAAGCAAAGACTGATTGCATCTGGATAAGTGGGTTTCTCTTTGAACTTTCCGCAGTGAACATACATCGAATGCACTCGGTCAATCGGAAGATTTGACATCTTTAAATCGTCGAGCTTTAATGTACACCTAGATAACACATGTCACACAACCAGCCTTTTACCATTTATGGTTCTCACGGTTTTATTCGTTTGAGCCATGAACATATCCCGGCCTCATGAGAGCTTAGAGAATAGGCCTTTACTAACATTCTCCTTGAAGCGGCTTTCACTTCACCATCACATGTGTTATTTCTAAGCGTTCAATCCTCTAGATTAAACTATTTGGTCAAATCTGTCAAATTTAGATGATCATTAAAAGACTTCACTCCATAAGTCTTATTCTTGTTTACTAAACATTGTCTACATCATGAGAATGAGTTGGGTATATTGACAATGTTGAACCTGTCAGACACAACTTTGTTTGATCTCCTTGAACCTAGCTCTTGGGATCTCCAGTCTGCTAGGTAGAGTTACCACCATGCTGACTTGTCCTAGGCCGTAAAACCATTCCCTTGGATGTCCTGTTAACTCCTTCTCTAGATAGGCCTTTTGTAAGTGAATCCGACACATTATCCTTTGACTTCACATAGTGAACAATGATAATTCCACTAGAGAGAAGTTCTCTAACGGTATTATGTCTCCGTCTTATGTGACGAGATTTACCGTTATACAACATGCTCCCTGCCCTACCTATTGCAGCTTGACTATCACAGTGTATACATACTGGTGCCAATGGTTTGGGTCAATAAGGAATATCTTTCAAGAAATTTCGAAGCCATCTTGCTTCTTCACCGGCTTTATCCAATGTGATAAACTCAGATTTCATTGTAGAGCGAGCAATACATGTCTGTTTGGATGATTTTCAAGAGACCTCTCCTCCACCGATAGTAAATACATATCCACTCGTGAATTTTACTTTGCTTGATCCAGTGATCCAATTTGCATCACTATATCCTTCAAGTACCATAGGATATTTATTATAGTGCAAAGCATAGTCTTGAGTGTATTTAAGATACACCAAAACTCTTTTCATTGCCATCTAATAAGTTTTATTGGGATTACTCGTGTACCGACTCAACTTACTAATAGCACATGCTATGTCTGGTCGTGTATAATTCATTACATACATTAAACATCCCAACACCCTTGCATACTCCAACTGTGAGTCACTTTCACCTTCATTCTTTTGATGTGCAAAGCTCACGTCCAATGGAGTCTTGGTGATACCAAATTTCAGATACTTGAATTTGTCAAGTACCTTTTTGATGTAATGAGACTGTGACAATGCCAATCCATGTGGAGTTCTACGGATTCTTATTCCTAAGATCACATCCGCAACTCTAAGGTCTTTCATATCAAGCTTGCTCTCGAGCATTCGTTTCGTAGCATTTATGTCAGAAATGTCTCTACTGGTGATCAATATATCATCCACATATAAACAAACAATGACTTGGTGATTTGGGGTGTCTTTAATGTAAACACATTTATCACATTCATTTATCTTGAACTCATTTACCAACATGGTTTGGTCAAATTTTATATGTCACTGTTTAGGTGCTTGTTTTAGTTCATAAAGTGACTTAATAAGTTTACACACCTTATTTTCTTTTCCTGGAACCACACAACCCTCAGGCTGTTCCATGTAAATTTCTTTCTCCAATTCTCTATTTAGTAATGTTGTTTTCACATTCATTTGATGGATTTCAAGATCATCCACCACCGCCAAGGCAATTAACATTCAAATTAATGTTATCCTCGTTATAGATGAGTATGTATCAAAGTAATCAAGGCCTTCCTTTTGTTTAAAGCCTTTTACTACAAGTCTTGCCTTGTATTTGTCAATAGTACCATCCGCTTTCATTTTCCTGTTGAAGATCCATTTAGAACCTAAAGGTTTATTTCCTAGAAGAAGATCAACTAATTCCCACGTATGGTTGCTTAAGATTGAATCAATCTCACTATTGACTGCATCTTTCCAAAGGGATGATTCTAACGATGACATCACTTCTTTAAACGTTTGAGACTCATTTTCTAAGAGAAATGTTACAAAATCCGATCCAAAAGAAGTTGACATTCTTTGACGTGTACTACATCTTGGATTCTCATCATTATGTACATCCTCACTTGGTTTATCTCGAGGTCATTTAGACTCCCCACTAGACTGTTCATGTCTAGTTTTATACGGATAAATGTGTTCAAAGAATTCAATATTATCTGATTCAATTACCATATTTTTATTAATATCCAGATGTTCAGATTTATGAATAAAAAATCGACATGCTTTACTATTTTTAGTATATCCTATAAACTTGCAGTCCACTGTCTTAGGTTTTATCCTTACTCTTTTAAGCATAGGAACTTGGACCTTCACTAGACACCTTCACACTTTGAAATATTTCAAGTTGGGTTTCCTTTTTTTCATTTTTAATATGGAATTGATTATGTCTTACTATAGGGCACTCTATTAAGTGTTCAGTTAGCTGTAAGGATAACTTCCCCCCACAAGTTTTGTTGTAAACCTGAACTTATTAGTAAGGCATTAATTATTTTCTTCAAGGTTCGGTTTTTTCTTTCCGTAATTCCATTAGATTGAGGTGAATACGGGGCCATAGTTTGATGGACTATTTTATTCTCTACACATATTTCCGCAAAGGGAGATTCATATTCTCCGCCCTTATCACTTCTTATCGTTTTGATATTTTTCTCTAAATGATTTTCAACTTCTGTTTTATATTGCCTAAACGCATCTATTGTTTCATCCTTACTATTTAGAAAATAGACATAGCAGTATCTAGTGCAATCGTCAATAAATGTTATAAAATATTTTTTCCTACCACGAGATGGTGTTGACTTCATATCACAAATGTCAGTGTGGATTAAGTTTAAGGGATTGAAATTTCTTTCAATGGACTTATACAGATGTTTAACATACTTTGATTCCACACACGTTTGACATTTTGATTTATTGCACTCAAAGTTTGACAAAACTTCTAAGTTAATCAGTTTTTGCAATGTTTCATAATTGATATGCCCTAATCGTTCATGCCACAAATCATAAGACTCAAGAAAGTAAGAAGAAACTGAACTTTTATTGATTTTAACATTCATTACATTTATTTTGAATAGGCCCTCTGTGAGGTAGCCTTTTCCTACATACACTTCTCCTTTACTAAGTACAATTTTTTTGAAAATAAATACATATTTGAATCCATTTTTGTAAAAAAGTGATACAGAATTCAAGTTCTTTCATAACTCCAGTACATACAAGATATTGTTCAAAGTCAACACTTTACCTGATGTCATTTTTAGGCAGACTTTTCCTATTCCTTCAACTTTTGCAGTTGCGGAGTTGGCCATATATATCTTCTCTTCGCCTTGAGCTGGAGCAAAAACAACAAACAACTCTTTATTTGTACAAACGTGGCGGGTGGCACCGGAATCCATCCACCATTCTCGAGGATTTTCCACCAAGTTGCATTCAGACAGCATGACACATAGATCGTCCGTTTCTTTCTTGAATTCAGTCATATTTGCTTGGTCCTTCTTTTTGCCCTTCTTTGGGCACGACAATCTATTGACTTGTGGCCAATCTTGCCACAGTTAAAGCATTTTTCCTTGAATTTCTTCTTAGGTTGATTGTTTTCATGTCTAGCCTTCTTTATCTTTTTGGAGTTGTTGTGGTTATCCTCTACAATGTTTGCTCCACTCCGCAGCATTGTTGTGTTCTTCAATGCACAGTCTTACTATAAGATCTTCGACTGTCATCTCCTTTCACTTATGTTTCAAGTAGTTCTTGAAGTTCTTCCACATAGGTGGTAACTTCTTTATTATTGCCGCGACTTGAAACGTCTCGTTCACGATCAAACCTACAACAAAGTTTATGTGAGCATCAAGAACATTTTTAATATGTTCAACTAAGGTATTCATCAAACTCATACCTTTCGCAAGGAGATCGTGGATGATCACTTGCAGTTCCTGAACTTAAGATACAACAGACTTGCCGTCAATCATTTTAAAGCCAAGGAATTTTGCAACGAAGAACTTCTTGGTTCCAGCATCTCAGTCATGTATTTTCTTTCTAGTGCACCCCCACAACTCTTTTGTCGTCTTTATTCCACTATACACTTTGTATAGTTCATCTTGGAGGCCATTTAGAATGTAATTGCTGCATAGGAAATCGGAGTATTTTCATGCCTCCATAATGACAAATTTCTCTTGGTATGAAGTTCCTTCGGGCACCTCTGGAGCTTCTTCAGATGTGAATCTTTGAAGACATAAAGTTGTAAGGTAAAAGAACATCTTCTGTTGCCACCTTTTGAAATCAATACCCGTGAATTTTTTGGGTTTCTCCGCTGGTGTCATTGCCTGCGGAGCACTCGTACAACTCGTTGTGGCAACATTAGTTGCTTCCACAGTCGTTGCAGTATCATTCACTTGATTTTCAGTAGTCATCTTCCTGTCACAACAAGACAGTAAATTTTAGTATATCAAAATACTACTTGTAAAGTTGCAACAACTTTAAACACCCTTTGTTTCTAGTTTAACGATGAAGTTTTTATGACTTCCAATCGTCAACCGAATGACCTCTAACTTGTGATGAAGATTTTATTTCTTCAAATCACTTGTTAAGTTCAAACGGAGTAGAAAGCTTAAAACTTTAATCTCCAAAAACCAAACAATACAGATTATGAAAAAAAAAATTAGTGAAAGAAAATTTCACCAAACAAGCAAAAAAAAAAATATTTTTTCAAATTATTTTCTTAAGATTGTTGTTTTCGTGTACACAAAAATCTGTATTTTGGCAAAATAACTTCAACACAAGTTCAAGAATAAATCAAGAACACTTATGAAGTTTTCAATACCTTCAACACAAGATAAAAAACGACCTTTCAAAGAAGTGTGTTTTCAGTATTTTAAAGAAAATTAGATGAAGCAGAAAAAAAACAAGTCCTCTAAATTCACCGAGTGTCCTTAAGGAAATAATTCCCTTCAAAGACCCGAGGTTGTGGAATTTTCCTCCCAGGATAAAATGACTTAACAATTTAACTGTAGTGGTACCTCAAACAATTGGATTCTCTTTGAACTCACTCAACAGTTAGATGATCACACAAAATATTTTAGAAGACAAGAAATGTTTTCAAGTACAGAAAAATCCGTACTAAACCTGTGAAAAAATGCTTATATTGCCATTAAGTGCCCCTTCCGAAAGGTGGCAATGGTTCACCGGAAAGGTGTATCCTTTCTGAACAGTCATGTTTGTCCATTCAAAAGAGTGTCTCTTTTTCGAACAGCCACAACCATCCAAACAGTCATACCTTTTCCCGAAATAGTGTGTCTTTTACTTGAAGAGTTGTGTCCCTTCTAAACAACTTTTCATTTTTCATTCACACCAATTGAACCCAACAGCTTTCGGGGTCACTACTCGTTTAATTTTTACGCAATCATTCAGATTTATTTTCGGTCTCTATTTTTGCTTAACGTTTAATTCATTTACTTTATTTATTCACTATCTTGCAAACTCACGTTACTAACAAGAAGCTAAAATACTAACACGTGTTGTTCACTCACCTATAAATCTAGCCGCCCCGAAAGTGATGGTATATAGGAATAATATTTATCTACTTGTTATGTAAATCGAAGAAATAAAAAGCTCGAATCGTAACCCAAAGTTGATCGAGTCGATCAAATATTTATTTTACTTTACATCTGATCATGTAAATTACATTATATATACTTTTACAGCAGAGTGACATCCGAAACCTTCAAAATTCGTACCTATTTGGATCCATTTTTTGTGCGAGATAAAACGATATCTCACACAATTAGTATACTGGAAAAAATTCTTAAAATCCCTCTTAAAAGGTGCTCTTTCTCGCTATTATTGGTACACTTTCAACATTGATAGTATGCTTGATCAAGCTTATTTTTTTTTAAAAAAAAAAGCAAAATACTTATTTTAAAAAATTGAGGTGTTTGATCAAGCCTGTAAAGAAAATAAGTGTTTTTGAGGAATAGCAGAAACAGTTTTTCATAAGTTAAAAAAAAAAAGTAGCTTCTCCCTAAAAGTACTTTTAAAAAAAATATTCTTGAGAAAAATACACTTAAAAACATATTTAAAAGTTTAGTCACACACTAATTGCTGCTCAAAAGTGTTTTTTTAAAATTTATTGATCAAATACAAACAGTTTCTCATTAAAGTACTTTTTTAAAAATTAATTATGAAAAAACACTTCTCAAAATAAGCTAATTTTAAAAACTTACCCAAACAGACTATAAAAATTATTTTACTTGTCACGGCTTTAGTGAGGAAAATGGAGTAGCACGTGTTTTTGCACAGGAAGGAGCTAGAAGTACCACTACCGCAACTCTTGAACTCTTTTGAACCCATCTCCTTGGGTGTCTCAAGCCATGCAACTACATAGAGAAAAACATAATATTAGGAAAATTGTCTCTTCTCAAGTTTGTAATAGAATAACTTGGGTAACCAAAGTGTTGCCAATGTTGTTGTACTTCGTCATGTAACAGCCACTTAGTATTAGTAAATAATAAAATTTCTCTTTTGCCAAATAAAATTAATAGCACCTATTCTTTATATAATTTTTCTCATATATATTCTATGATTAATCTCTTTAGAAAGAATGCATTTAATAAGGAGCTGGGTAGATAGAAGTATAAATTAATAATTGAAAGTCATAATTGAATGGGGTTTTTTAATATAAAATATGAAAATTGAGGTAAGTTTTAAAATTTTCAGACTCAAAAATTAGATTTTGGACCAGAAACCATATTTTTTCTAGATTTTGGATTCTTGGATCTTTCGACAAAACTAGACAAATCTAATGGCCTAATAAATTTTGCCAAAAATTTAATATATTTTTTTTAATATTTTAAGTTGTTAATCTTTGTGATTTTAGTATCTTTTAATGTAATTTCAAATTATTTGCTTTATCGCAACTTACGTGACACTATTAGAATTTCAAAAGTCAATCATATTTTTTACTATATATTTTTAAAATATTATAAGATGTTAATAGTTATGACTTATAATTATTTTTTTGCATAATTTTTAAATATATAATATTTTACCAAAATAAAGTAAATAAATTAAAATAAATAAAGTACTAAATTTTTAAAACATTTTAAATTCGAAAATATTATTTTGATCAACAAATTACTAAATTAAAACAATAAAACATGCAAATTATAAAATGTCAAAACTATCCCGAATTTAAGTGACACAAATATAATTTAGATAATCAATCAGATTCTTAATATGTTTTTAAAAATTTTAAATTGTTAGATTTTGTAATTTATAATATTATTTATGTAATTTTCAAATAATATATGTTACTCTCCTTATCCAAATTTTTGAGGCATTGATATTCAATTATATTCTTAAAATAACTTAAGTTTTTAATTATTATGATTTATAATACTTTTTCTTCTATTCCAATTTAAGTAGCACTGAAATAAATTCGAGAGACAACCAAATTTTATGATTGAAGAAGCGAAGTGTATATGTCCTAAATGACTTATAAAACCTAATTAGAAGTGATATAGCAAAATTACTATAGAAAATATTTGTAAAAAAAAATTAAATGAGTCTCATATAAGATGTCATGTTAATTTAAAATATTAAGAATTAATTTATCATTTTATGTCAATTTTATTTTTATTAAATATTATTAAATTTTTAATATCTAAATGACTAATAATAATTAATTAGGGGTGATATAGTAAAATTACGGTTGAAGCAGCTGAAGTAGACAAGATATAAATGTCTATTTTACCTTTTTTTATTAAATATTATTAATTTTCTTATTTGTAAAAATGTCTTACAATAATTAATTAGGGGTAATATAGTAAAATCATGGAGCAAACATACTTGTATTTTTTTTAAATAAGTCTCATATAAGATGTCCTATTAATTTAAAACATCATGAATTGATTTATCATTTATATCTATTTTATTATTTATTAAATATTATTAATTTTTTAATACCTAGATGACTTATAATAATTAATTTGAGGTGATATAATAAAACTACGATTGAAGCAGCTGAAACAGACATGTCATAAATGTCTATTTTATTTTTTTAAATTAAATATTATTAATTTTCTTATATATAAACAACTTAATATAATTAATTAGGGATAATATAATAAAATCACGGAGCAGCTGAAGCAAGTGAAGAAGCAGGCATGTTGACGAAAAGCTGCCTGCTTCTTCACTCTTATTAATAGTAGTAATATATATATACTATTAAAAGTGTGAAAACCATTAGAAAAGTGATTTGAACTTTTTGCCCTTTATTAAAAGACTTTTCTTTAGACAAAACTGTCTTTTCACTATTTTTTTAATTTATTATTTAGTGATTTTTTATTATATTAAATAGACTTCCTAAAATAAATGGGACTCCTAAAATATATGGTAGGAGAATTAATTAATATTTTCCTTTCTACTAGACTTCTGTGAGACTCCTAAAATATATGGTACGAGAATTAATTAATATTTTCCTTTCTACTATTCAATTAGAAAAATACTCCTAAAATAGGACTTTATTAAGCAAATACTTCTATAAATATTGAGATGTACGTTAAATTAGAGAACAAATCGGTTTGCCTATTGGCAGAATATGGTTGATGCTCATCTAACTTTATTCGATTGCATGTCTAGGTTGATGGATGCTTGATTTTCTAACCCTCAGCTTCTTCACTGTTTTTATCAGCATAATAGAATTCAACATGTGTGTGTGTGTATATATATATATATATATATATCTTCTTTGTTTTCATTCGGAATCATTTTTTAGGGTCAAAATTTTTTCTCAGACAAGAATTAGTTGGATCAAAATCGAAGCTTTGTGATCACTATTATATTATTTTTTTTATAGTTTACAGGTCGTAGATGAATGTCGGTTGGCTTTGAAGAATTTCTTGTGTAAATGTTACATTTAATTGTATTGTTTTGATATCTAGGTAAAGGTTAGGTTTATTGGATTATCGCAATATCTCTATTAGTTAATTATTTTGTGGTAGTTTACAGTTTGTAAATGAATCTCGATCGGCTTTGAAAAATTTTTGTGTGTAAAATTTAAGTTTAATTGTATTATTTTTATATCACTTTTATCGTATTATATTGTTGCAGTTTACAGGTGATAGATAAATGTTAGTCGGCTTTGAGAAATTTTTTTATGTAAAAATTAGGTTTAGTTGTATTATTTTGATATATCTATTATCGTGTTATTTTGTTATTGTTTACATGTGGTAGATGAGTGTCAAACGACTTTGAAAATTTTTTTGTGTGTAAAGATTAGATTTAGATGTATTATTTTGATGTCTCTATCTTTGTATTGTTTTGTTACAATTTACAGATGGTAGATGAATGTCGATCCACTTTTAAAAATATTTTTGGTAAAGATTAGGTTTAATAAATAAATTCCCCATCTTTACATACTCAAAAGATATTAAATTTAATTATTATATTCATCTTTATTATTTAAATAAATATCCTATTTAGTTTAATGTTTGAACTCATTAAAGTGAGGTACACGCGCAAAGTGCGTACACCTAAACTAGTATATATATATACACACACATATTTATATCTTGTCTATCTATCATTGATTCTCAAGTTCAATTTTTGGATTCCTCGAAGCCTGAACGGAATGGATCATTTCTGCCAACAAAATGAACATGGAGCTCGTTCCAAATGCTTCTATGATATGAAAGTTCTCGCAAAGAGAATAAGATGTTGCTTCCCTTCCCTCTTTCTTCTTCTGCTTTACTAATACTCTCTCTAATGCGGGTTCGGCGACATGGGCGCGAGAGGAAGAAACCTAAGAGAAGACGCTCATCTCTTAGGGTTTTTTTTTTCAGTGCAACACATGAAAACACTCTTTTTTGTCATCCTTTCAGCTTTTAAGATTTTGAATTTAATGCATGGCATAACTAGGACTCTTTACATTCTGTTTGAGCCTATGTTCAAGCCAAAACCACTTCCTATTTTACTAAGTCTGGAAAGAATGTCCACCAAGTCAAGATAAAGGAATGTTTTTCCCAACCATTAAAGTAAAGGCTCGACGAAGGAAGAGAGGTGCGGCGGGGGAAGAAAAATGCTTTCGGAGATTAGGATTTTCTTTTCATCGAAAATGAAAAAGGCTGGGGATGGTCGTAGGTGCATCTTATCTGAAGGAAACACGTTTTTTAACCGCTTTGGTATGATTGTCAAGTCCTCTTCCTTATAATGGCTTTCAGCTTCTCTTCTTGTTCCGCGCTTCTTATTGGGATAACAGCCTTCGGGCTTTGCCTGCCTTTCTAATAAAAAATTTCAGCTCGGCCCGAGAAGGACTGACAATAACTGAAAGGAAGGGGTCTATGTAGTTGATGTGTCCACCCCCTTCTTAGTTAATGGGGCACAACAGGTTCAATATCTACTACAAAGGAGAGAATCCACTTCAGATAACCATGTCTCTAGTAGGTAGCATGTGAAATGGCTGAGAACGGATTTTTTTGGATATATAATCCAAGTCGCGAGTAGAGTTACAGGAAAAATCATCTAATGGAAACGACTTTCACTTCGATTAAGAAAACACTTTTTTCATTAAGAATTTCTCATTCCCTTTCGTGTGAATTCCCCAGCAGCGAATTTCAAACTTATGGGGACCTATCTATTCCATCTCTTGGGCCCCAAAGAAAAATCCGTACCCTCCGGACTCCATATATTTTTTCTCTATATATGTGGGTACCTGATATCTATGAGGGTTCACCCACCTCAATTACAACTTTTCTTTCTATTGCGCCTAACATCTCTATTTCTGCTAATATTTCACATGTTTCTATTTATGGTTCTTATGGAACTACATTGCAAGAAATCTTGTTTTTCTGCAGCATTGCTTTAATGATATTAAAAGTACTGGCCGCTATGGCCTAAACAAAATTAAAAAGACTTTTAGCTCATAGTTCAATTAGACATGTAGGTTATATTCGTACTAGTTTCTCGTGGGAATCGTAGAAGGAACTCAATCACTACTAATTGGTATCTTTATTTATGCATCATTGACGAATAGATGCATTCGCCATATTTTTAGCATTATGATAAACCCGTGTCAAATATATAACTGATTTGGCACTCTAGCCAAAACAAAACATATTGTGTCTATTACATTCTCCATTACTATGTTCTCATACACTGGAATATCCCTGTTAGCCAGCTTTTATAGTAAATTCTATTTGTGCTTTGTTGTTTTGGGTTATAGAGTCTCCTTTCGGAACTATTTTTTTTCCTTTCTTTGTCTGTTATCCCATCCACTGACTTGTCAGTATCGAGATAAGTTTAAAATGTTGGCTGAGCATAGACTAGTCTATTTAGGCAGTCACAGGCTTGCTAAAGCTAAAAATGGAACTTAGCTTCTCACTGACTATATCAAAAGCGAAATCTTCAACTTCAAATACAATGCGAGATAGAATGGGGTTGCCTTAGCTACTGTGATGTACATATGTCAAGAATTATGCCATAGCCAGAATCGATCGAGGGACAGATTTTGATAGAGAAAGGATCTCTAAAGTTGAGGCAGAGAAGAGCTTACAATTCTGTTGGTATGAAGTGAACTCTAACAATCGAAATGGCTAAAGGAGCCTGCTTTAATGACCCTACAAGGAAGTGTTGCTCATTAAAGTTAGCTTCAAACTTTTGGTAACTGCTTATCCCAAGGTAGGTGGGCTTAGATAAGAAATATATATATTTTTTCTCTATGTCGATTGTTCGATAAAACACTTAAACTAACGAGCAAGGAAAAGAGGCCTTGAGTTGATATTTAAAAAAAAAAGTTTGTCTTAGTGTGTTGCTTCATTTCCTACCACTACATTTTAAGTAGAAACTCCTTTTTGGTTTAATTCATATTCAACTTTCTCTATGGAATTAGACTTTCCTCTCTATTTCTTCAAATCCAGCATGACATGTATCAAGAATCAAAGAAAAGTTTGAAAATTGACGAATTTTTAATGTTTCCATATCCCTCTGGACAGGAAATCATATATTGTATAGAGAGTACTCTACCTCTGTAGAGATACAATACACTGAAATAAAAGAAGTGGTGGACTCTCCAATAAAATAGATCAACGGCACCAGCCATGGATATACAGGTAGGAGAGCTGATTTGATCGTGCAAACTAAATGAGCAAAATTTATTTAAAGTGAAAGCACTATACCAGCTTGCATAAAAGATTTATATGTGGATTTGATAATATAGTCAAATCCTCTTCATAAGTCCATTGTTATTGTCTATGCAAGGTTTAATGGCTTTCTTGCTTATGCTGTAAGTAATTCAAAGGATAAGACTCGTTTACTTACTGAGAAAGATCATCGATAGGAAAGCTCCGTTTGCACCAATGATGGCCCCTTCTATTTACCTTTATGGTTTCCTACCTCATTCCTTTGTTGGCTTGAATTTCATCTCTTTTCTTCTTTGTTTGCGAGAGTTATTTATAGGATGATCTACCGACAAACCAAGACTTGCACAGATAGAATTATACCACCACTGTCAATGTCGATGTTATTTTCTGATGACTCTTTGCTTATTTCTCTAGATTCAATGATGCCGCTTTTTCCATCACAAAAACTACTCGTTGTGCCCGGGTCAAGAAAACTCGCTTTGCTTGATTGGATTCTTTGCTTGCTTATTCCACTTCTTAATCATCTTTCAGTTCACTAATTCATATTAACATGGACCTAAGATGAACTAGATAGGTTTTACACCTTTTTCAAAGAAAGAGGAAAGGTTGTCAGTTCATGATTCAAATAGAATTCAAGGATAACCTCAATAAGATAGAGCTTCCTCTGAAATAAATCTACTAATTTGATTAATGTTTAATTTTCCACACTTCTAAGCTAAGTAAGGAGTGAATAAAGCTTCTAAAGGGCAAATGCTAAAAGAAACTATTTACATAGTAATAGTAATTAATAGCGAGAACAGGAAAAATATAATTGCATCAATTTTTCCAATCAAGCAAGCAACCAACGATTGTCATCCAAGCAAGTAGTATAGACTATAGATTTGATGGATCAAGTAAGAACTTGACATGTCTCACAGCTACAAAGCTTTCAAAGGGGCGGCGCCCACCTACGCTTTGTGCAGAACTAAAAAGTTAACACAACCAACATAGGTAATCAAATAGTAATCGAGAGTTGACAGTCTGATTCCACCTAATGACGAATTAAACCAACAGAAAAAATAACCCTAGTTTTTGAAGGCTACCTACTCCACCTTTCTATCAGATTTCATCGTACTACTAGTTGTTGTTATTCCTCGTTAACGAGTTTATCTGCAGTTTGCAATTATGCTTTATTCTTTTTCAAGTTGAAAAAAAGAAGTAAGACCCGTGTGAAGCCTTAGTTTCATTACTGACCAGAGATCCTAGCTCTTTTGATTTTATTTTATCTTAGTTAAATTTCACACCTCTATCAATTCATTCTTTGCCACATATCTTTTTCTTTGTTTCTTTTTGGAAGGAAATCCCTTCCATCAAATTTGTAGAGTTCAGTCCCACTAGAAGTGATCCTATCTTGTCTGGAAATTTTATTTTGAAATCCCCTTCTCTTTTATGGTCGATCTTTTCCTTTTCTTCGATCCACTATTACTATTCTAGCTATTCCGAAGGTATAAGTCGATGATAGCTCATGTATTTGCTATTGATGGATAAATTATTCTAAGGAAGCGATATACTTAACACAAACTTTTCTTTTTGTCTACTTCTGAAAAAGAGTTGATTCAATAGACTAACCAAGTAGAAAGGAAGAGCTTCCCAAATTCTACTATCGAAAAAAAGACTAGGAACACTTATTTAACTTCTAACTCTTTAGGAAGAAGATTCCTAAAACTTTTTATATTTTTTAAAAAAATATATTTGAATTCTAAATATTAACTCCAAACATTATGGCCAACCACAACTCCAACTCTATTTTCAAATTCAAAAATATCAAATAAAATGAATATGTTTTTGATTTGGGAAAAGGGTCAAATTTACAGAGTCCGGGGCCTAAAGTGCAAAATTTTTGAAGAAATAGACTTTGAACAAGAACAAGAACAAACACCCAAGTAATGTCAATGAAGAGAGTGAAACGAGTAAAAAAATAATAATACGAATAAAAAATTAATGAAATGGGTGGTTTATAAGGGACAAATTTTACATTGTAAGGTAAAACAGTCGTCCTATCTTGCACTGC
This sequence comes from Capsicum pubescens, assembly GCA_030864215.1. Classification (NCBI taxonomy): domain Eukaryota; kingdom Viridiplantae; phylum Streptophyta; class Magnoliopsida; order Solanales; family Solanaceae; genus Capsicum; species Capsicum pubescens. The sequence goes on from CM061549.1 coordinate 254,205,524, forward strand.
AGTTGAAATAAATTCTTCACTAAATACTCCCTCCGTCCATAAATACTTGTTCACTTTTGACTTGACATATGCGCTTAGAAACAATAAATTGATGGGTGATTTTACTATATCACCTTTTGAATATGATAAATTTTTTGCTTTGAAAAATGCAATGAGTGATGTATTGTATTTAATACCAAGGATAAATAGGTAAAAATAAATAAATTATCCATTGATTTCATAAATACTTGTTCACTTTTGACTTGATATATGTCTTAAGAAACAATAAATAAATAAGTAATTTTACTAGATTACCCTTTGAATGTAATAAATTTTCTGCTTTAAAAAATGCAATGAGTGATGTATTGTATTTAATACCAAGGGTAAAATAGGTAAAAATAAATAAATTATCCATTGATTTCATAAATAGGAGAAGAATGGTTGGATATCCAAAATAGAAAAGTTAATAAAATAAGATGGATGGAAGGATCACATCGATGTCATTAAATTCTCAACCCCCGCCAACTTTTTCAGTCAAAAGATTAGGTAAGTGACTTCATTTACCTTGTAAGGTGAAATCACAATTTTACCTTACACATTACCATGTAATCAAACGGCGTTAACTCTTAATAGACAAGGTATACACTTGTGTTTATCTTATCCGTTTTGGTATTTTTTCATTTTGATATGCCCCTTTGAAATTTTTAATAAGAAAACTTGCTCTTTAGGCTCCGAACTTCAAATTTACTCCTCTACTTTAAAAAATTAGCTAAATATATCTATCGTCATACTTTGAGGCAAAATTTACCCTCATTGTTATACTTTGGGGCCAAATTTATCCCTCTACTTTTCAAAATTGACTAAATATATCATTCGTCATACTTTGGGGCCAAATTTATCCCCAATTTCATACTTTAGAGCCATATTTACCCTCATTGTTAAAAAAATTTCACTTGTACCCTTCTTTAACGAAAAAATTCATATCAACGTTAAATTACTCAATTTTTTAAAATAAATTATACCTTAATCTAATTTGCCCAATTCGGCCCACAAAAAATACACAAATAAATGTACCCCTCCCATATTTCTGTTGGTCTAATTTTTTCAACGAGCAAAAATACTTCTCTTTCAACATGCAATATTGGTAGGTTGTTTACAATTGAATAAAACGTAAAACAAAATGGGATAATGTAGAATCATGAAACTAGAGAAAACGTCTATTACAAATTCTACTCTTGTTCGATTATGTGCAAATTTTAAAATTTGGTATGCAATTCTATGTGCATCTAGATTCTAGAATCAATGAATAAATTTTCTGAGAAAATGACATGATGAAAAATTTGTAGAGATCTAAATTGCATATAAAGATATATGAATGAGCAGTGTCACAATTGACACATAGGGAGACCTCTTTCCGTCATCAAGAGAAATATCCAATAGGCATAATCTATTCATTTGACCGTCAAGTGCCATTTTTCATGAGCTCTGCACTGATGCAGATTCATGAACTGAGAGAGGGGTATATTTCTTTGTGTTTGCACTGATGCAGATCAATTTTTCATGAGCTATGCACTGATAAATATCCAGTGGCTTAATCTTATTAAAAAAAATTTACCAATAGAACTGAAGAGGGTATATTTATTTGTATCTTTTTTTGTAGCTCGAGTTGGATCAGACTAGTTAGATTAAGGTGTATTTTATTTTAAAAAAATGAGACATTTAATATTAATTTGAGTTTTTCTATTAAGAAAGAGTACAAATGAAAAGATTCTTAATAACGAAGGTAAATTTGACCCCAAAGTATGACAACAAGGGCAAATTTGACCCCAAATATGACGAAAGATGTATTTAGTCAATTTTTCAAAAAAAAAAAAAAAATTGGCCCCAAAGTATCACAACGAGGGTAAATTTGACTCCAAAATATGACGAATAGTGTATTTAGCCAATTTTTTAAAGTAGAGGAATAAATTTGATCCTTTTTTCTTTTGATTTTCATGGCCAAACGGGCCCTGAGTAAGAGAAATACAAGTGTACATTATTAGTAATATTAACTTTATTTAATTCCATATTTTAATTTTTGTAATTTTCATACTTATTTCGTTTTAATTTTTTTCTTATATTTGTTTTTAATCAACTATATATTTGAAATTTACAAAAAAACATACTATAAACAAAAAAGGTCCAGAAATACCCTTTAAGTATTGAAATTGATTCAAAAATACTTTTTGTTTATCTATTGGGCCAAAAATACCACTCCATCTAGCTTTATGACTCAACTATACTCTTATAACTAACAGGCCTTTCTTAAACCATTATTAAAGATTTTATTTATTATGTGTTAGCTTTCTATTGATTGTAAATTTAATTAATTAAAATTCTATTATCTTATAACAAAAATCGAACCAAACTAAAACTACCTGAACCATAAAGATGAATGTCAGAGTACTTTTTGGTTGTCATTACTGTTTTTTGTTATTAATGGAGGGAGTATTTCATTGCTGTTAATGGTAGTGGGAAAATGAAAGAGGAAAGTTGATGGTGGTGTGGTTGTGGTGTTTGGGTCGGTGGAGCAATGAGTTGGTAGCTGGAAACTGTTGTAACTGATCTGCGATGAAAGAGAAGAGGCATGTACGTGTATGTGGGTGTGCGGGAATTTCCTGAATAATGGGAGTAAAGGTAATGGTGGTGGTGATTGAAAAATTCTTCGTTTTGTTTACTTGATTTGATCCGAATTTATGAGATTCTTGATTTGATGATTGCCACTCCTAATTCTATTCTATTCAATCTTTAATTTTCGATTATTTTTTTATTCTATTGGATTTTTAATTATTGGATTTTTGTTTAATATTTTTTCTCATTGTTGTATTGGATTTTTGTATTAATGAAGAGAAATAATGAAGGAGATGAAGTTGTTAATTCATGAGAGTTGGAAGTGGAGGTCTGTCATGTGTGAATTCTGCAAGTATATTCACTGTGTGTGAAAAAATGTGATACATTGAGTACTTTTAGTTTGGTTCGATTTTGCTTATAAGATAATAATTAATTTAATATGCAATCAATAGAAAATTAATAAAAAGCTGACACATAATAAATAAAAAAATTATTATGATTTAACAAATGTCTGTTATTTATAAGGATATATTTGTGTCATGAAGGTGGATGGAGAAATATTTTTGGAGAAATATTTTTAGGCCAATAGATAAACGAAAGATATTTTTGAACCAATTTCAATATTTAAAAGATATTTTTTATTTTTTTCGTACCATAAATCACAATAAATATTTGAAAGACATAAGAAGTTTGGTTGAGTGCCACATAAAATATCTAAAAAAAAAGTGTACAAAAATTGACTGACTTTTCCAAAGACATAAAAAGTGTACATAAACGGTGATAAAGAGAATGACATATGGTAAATAAGCTACTTTATGGATGTCATTTACATACTACATACACTATTGTAATATCACTACTCCAAGTAATATATCATTCACATAATACACACACTATTGTAGTAATATCACTACCCCAAGTAAAGATATCATTCACATACTACACACACTATTGTAGCAATATCATTATCCCAAGTAACAAATTGCCTATAAAAGGGTATGGCATACTATATTGTAATACACACCAAAAAGATTAATAAAATCATATTTTTATATTTATACATCTCTCTCTCCTTCCTTTTCATTTTAGTTTATTATAGTATATTTATTCTCAATACTTTATCAGCACGAGATCCCTTATAAAGTACATTTATTACGTAATTATTTATTTTCAGATTCCAAACACACAAAAAAAAAAAAATTGCTAAAGGAAGCCAACTTTTGATAATAATTTATTAACAATATATGATGCTATTTAAATTTATTTGAGATGGTTATTTTATTCTTGAAAATATCATTATATCTAACTTATTAATCTTTTTATAATAGTTTCACTATGTCAAATTTATCAAAATTTGAGTTTGTGGCACTCGACATTATCGAAAAGAATTATTTATCATGGGTCCTTGATGCTGAAATTCACCTTGGCCCTAGAGGTCGTGGGGATACTATCAAACAAGAAAATAGCGCAACAAGTCAAGATAAGGCAAAAGCTATTATTTTTCTTCGTCATCACCTCCAAGAAGGATTGAAAAATAAATATTTAACTGTGAAAGATCTACTTGAATTATGGACCAACTTGAAGGACCGATATCACCACCTAAAATTAACGGTATTACCGAAAGCTAAATATGTTGGATACACCTTCGGTTTTAAGATTTTAAAACCGTAGTTGAGTATAATTCTGTAATTCATAAAGTAAGTTCAATATTAAGATTATGTGGAGAAACCATCACTGATGAGGACTTGCTAGAAAAAACTTTTTCCACTTTTCATGCTTCTAATGTATTGCTACAACAGCAATATCGTGAAAAGGAATTTAAGAAATATTCTGAATTGATTACATGCTTACTTGTAGAAGAGCAGAATAATACTTTGTTAATGAAAAATCATGAAGACCGTCCCACTGAATCTGCTTCATTCCCTGAAGCGAATATTGTAGCAGCAAATGATCAGCCTAAAATAAGGCAAAATTATTATCGTGGCCGTGGTCGAGGCCATGGTCGTGGACGTGGGCGAGGACGTGGCAGAGGACGAAATAATTATCGTCAAAATAGTGAAAATAAACATGAGAACAATAAAGGTTCTCAAAATAATTCTTCAAAGGGAAAAGTTAATATTTGTCACCGATGTGGTATGAAAGGTCATTGTGCACGTGTTTGTCGTACGCCTGATTATTTTGTCAAACTTTATCAAGCTTCCCTTAAAAGAAAAAAAATGATGTGGAAGCGCACTTGACCTTTAGAGGTGATGATGATGAAGCAGTCCCATCAAATATATATAATGATATTGAGGCAAACCTTGCTTACAAAGATGATGACTTTAAGGGCCTCTCAATTATTACTCATTTGAGATCTGAATATTTCTATGAGGATATTGATTGAAGAACTGATTACCTTATTGGAGAATAAGTTATAAAGAAAGTTGTTATTTTCTTTTGTTTGCAATTATGTTTTTCTGTTTTATTAGTGTACTATGTATTTCTAACTTCTATATTTCTAATGCAATTTCTTATGTTAGTTTTTTCAAATTTCTTATAGTATGCTTTTCTTTTTGAAGAATATGGAAATTCCTAATCATCAGTTGGATCCAAAATCAATTACAATGTTATATGTCTTATAGATAGTGCTACCACAAATATTATTTTAAAAGATAAGAAATATTTCTCTTATTTGGTGATGAAAGAAGCCAATGTTAATACTGTATCTGGTAGTACAAGATTAATTGAAGGCTCCAAAAAAGCTAACTTATTACTTACCGGAGGAACAAATTTAATAATTGATAAAGCATTATATTGTAGTAAGTCTCAAAGAAGCTTATTAAGTTTCAAAGATATTCGCCAAAATGACTATCATATTGTCTATTACTTCAAAAGATAATTCATTTGCAAAATATTGCAAATCAACTGCTAGATGCATTCGCTGACCTATCAAGAGTTACAAAATCTCACATTCTAGCTGCTAATGCTCTCATTCGAGTTGATATCCCGGTAGGACAATTGACTACTGCAAATGAGTCTAAACCACACTTAAAACGTGGTAGACCAATCGGTTTCAAAGATAAAAACCCTAGAAAAAAAAGGAGCAAATGATCAAAATAATCAAAATATGAAGGAAGCTACTCAAGGAGAGCAGCAAGACATAACAATTGATAAAACCTCAGAAAAGGTTCAGGTACCTGAAAATAATGAAAATGGAGAGAATTCAGTCAGTTAGTTCTCATCAAGAAAAATATGGAATCGAAATGATATAATTGTCGACAATATATTTACTTATAATGTTGCAAATGAACTAATGCAACAAGATGAGGACCTTGAATCAAAATCTATCGAAGAATGTAGACAGAGAAATGATTGGCCAAAATGAAAAGATGCAATCAAGATTGAATTGGCTTCGCTTGAAAAACACAAAGTTTTTGGACCTATAGTCCAAACATCTGAAGGTATAAAGTTAGTGGGGTACAAATGGATTTTTTTGCGAAAAAGAAATGAGAAAAATGAAGTCGTAAGATATAAAGCACGACTTGTGGCACAGGAATTTTCGCAAAGACCTGGCATTGATTATATGGAGACATATTCTCCGGTGGTGGATGCAATCATCTTCAGGTATCTTATTAATTTGGCAGTTCGTGAAAAACTTGATATGCATGTGATGAAAGTCGTCATAGCCTATTTATATGGCTCATTAGATAGTGATATTCATATAAAAATTTCTGAAGAATTCAAAATGCCTGATGCGTATAAAAATTCTCGAGAAAATTGTTCAATCAAGCTTCAGAAATACTTATACGGATTAAAACAATCAGGATGCATATGGTATAATCGCCTTAGCGAATACCTATTAAAAGAAGGGTATAAAAATGACCCAATTTGTCCTTGTGTCTTTATTAAAAGGTCTGGATCTGAATTTGTCATAATAGTTGTATATGTTGATGACTTGAATATCATTGGAACTCCTGAAGAGCTTCCAAAGACAGTAGAATGTTTGAAAAGTAAATTTGAAATGAAAGACATCGGAAAGATAAAATTTTGTCTTGATCTACAAATTGAACATTTTACGAATGAAATCTTTGTCTATCAATCCACATATACTGAAAATATTTTAAAGAGATTTTATATGGATAAAGCATATTCATTAAGCACCCCGATGATTGTGAGACTCACTTGATATTAATAAAGATCCATTTCGACCTCATGAAAATGATGAAGAACTTGTTGGTGCTGAAATACCATATCTTAGTGCAATTGGGGCATTAATGTATCTTGCTAGTAATTCACAACCAGATATATCTTTTGCTGTAAATTTATTAGCAAGATTTAGTTCTTCTCCAACACGGAGACACTGGCATAGAATTAAGCATATACTCAGATATCTTCGAGGAATTATTAATATGAGACTATTTTACTCAAATGAGTGCGATTCACAATTAATTGGTTATGCAGATGCAGGATATTTGCCTGACCCACATAAAGGTCGATCTCAGACAGGTTATTTGTTTACATGTGGAGGTACATCTATATCATGGCATTCAACAAAACAAACCATGATTGCTACATCTTCAAATCATCCAGAGATAATAGTCATTCATGAAGTAAGTCGAGAATGCATCTGGTTGAGGTCAATAAATCAACACATCTAGGAAACATGTGGCCTTACTTTGAAAAAGAATATTCCAACAATATTGTAAGAAGACAATGTCGCATGCATAGCTCAGTTAAGAGGAGGATACGTCAAAGGATACAGAACAAACATATTTCACCAAAATTATTTTTACTCATGATCTTCAAAAGATGGGTGAAATAGATGTTCAACAAGTTCGTTAAAGTGATAATCTAGCAGATATGTTCACTAAAGCATTGCCAACATCAACCTTTAAGAAGTTGAGATACAAGATTGGAATGTGTCATCTCCTAGATATTAAGTGATATTTTTATCAGGAGGAAAACACGCGTTGAACTCTTTTTCCCTTAACCAATGTTTTTATCCCACTGAATTTTTCCTGATAAGGTTTTTAATGAGACAGCAAACAATGCGTATTACAAACCACTCTGTACATCTTATTTCCTTTAGATTATTTTTTTTTGGTATATGAACATCCAAGGGGGAGTATTGTAAATAAGCTACTTTGTGGATGTCATTTACATACTACACACTATTGTAATATCACTACCCCAAATAATATCATCCACATAATACACACACTATTGTAGCAATATCACTACCCCAAGTAAAGAAATCATCCACATACTACACACACCATTGTAGCAATATCACTATCCGAAGTAACAAATTGCCTATAAAAGGGCATGGCATACTACATTGTAATACACACCAAAAAAAATCATATTCTTATATCTATACATCTCTCTCCTTCCTTTGCATTTTAGTTTACATTGTAATACACACCAAAAAGAAAAATAAAATCATATTCTTATATCTATACAACTCTCTCTCCTTCTTTTACATTTTAGTTTATTATAGTATATTTATTCTCAATATGACATATATTATACAAAAATTGTACTACAAAATAAGTGATAAATTGTATCATAAAAGTGTGGGCCCATCTACTTTTCCATAATAATTAACAACTAAAATACTTTAAATTCATACAAAAATCTAATTGACTATTCAAATTATATTTGTATCATGTAAATTAAGACAGAGTAAATTTAAAAATCAATATATATAGACACAGCCTCTGCCATAATAAGACGAGCTTCAGTCCGTAGTAACTAGAGAAAGCACTATAAGAATAGACAAATAGACAACGGTGATGTGGATTCATTTTCCCAAAAAATTCAAATAAAGAGTTGTGAAAAAAGAGAAAGAACCAAGATGAAATAGAGATGCAGGGTTGAAAAAATGAAAGAAAAGAAACAAATATTCATCGTGAACTGCAAATATGGAAATGAAGGGGACTTTGAGAAAATTAAGAGCAGAGAAAAGTGGGGTGACAAAATGGAACCCACTAAAACACTTGTAAAAAGTGCAAGGGACCACACACAACAATAACTATTGTTGGTTGTGCTACCTCACCATGTTAAAATTGAGATAATTGTAACGTCCCAATTGAGTAGCAACAAAGATCATTAGATTGCCATAACCCAAAAAACTAGCTTTGAGATTTGGTGCATGAACAGTATAGAGTTGTGTCACTGTTATGAATTTAAGTTTTGTGCACTGTGTATAAAATGTTCTACACTGTCACGTAAACTTGACCTGCTATTGCAGGTTACCCAATTTTTTTTCTTTTTTAATTTTTTGTAAAGAATTGAGTAACCAGTAATAGCAGGTCAAATTTACCTAATAGTGTAGAATATTTATACACTGACAGTGCACAAAACTTAAAATCCATTGTTATTGTTGGGTTCAATATGTATGAAAAAGGTGTGAATGGAAAATGAAGAGAAAAATGGTGGAAAAAATGAGACACTAATTTAGAAGGTGTACTGCCAAAATTGGAAAGTTCACTAATTCTCTCACATTGGTAGGAGAAGGGAACTATGGAGTGTTTTTAATAGAAAGCACTTACTCCACATACTAAGTGAGGCAAGAAATAATAAATTCCTCACGCCGTCGCCGTCGCTCGCTCGGCTCGGCTTCGACTTCGGATTTGGATTTGTCAAATGATCGATCGATGAGATCTATATTTTTGGACAAAGTTTATTTCACGTAAATTTAATCCAAATGCCAAAAGGAAAATGCACCAGTAATCCTCCATTTATACATGCATACAGATTTCGAAACAGTATTTTCTGAAATGATACACTGCTTTGACCTGATGCAATTGTTCAATGAAATGATATATCTGTTCAACAAACTGATGTATTGTTTCGTGAACTGGTATGTCTGTTTGGAGAAGGACACGTTCTTTGGGTAAACAGACATGAATTTCCAGAAACATCACACCATTTAAGTGAACCAATGCCACCTTTTCGAAGAGGCATCTCACAGGCTATATAAACCTGCTTTCATTCATAGGTTTTGAGACGAATTTTTCTACAATAAACTCTCTTCTTGTCTTTACAAATACTCTCTGTGATCATTCAATCCGTTAAGTGAGTTCGACGATATTCCAATTGTTTGAGGTACCGCTACAGTTGGTTTGTTTGGCCATTTTATCCTGGGAGGAAAATTCTGCAACCTCGGGTACAGTGAGGGGAATTATTTCCTTAAGAAAAGTCCGTGAATTTGGACGACTTGGACTTATTCATTTCTGTTTTTATCTATTTTCTAAAAAAATAAAATACATCTCTAGGAAAGGTCATTTTGATCTTGTCTTGAGGGTATTTGATATACTTCATTGTGTTCTTGTTTATACTTGAACTCTAGTTGAAGTTGTTGTTCTGCATAGACAGATTCTGCGTACCCGTAGAAGGAAATAACAATCTTAAGAAAATAATTTTCAGAATCTGTATAGCTTGTTTTTGGAGATTAAAGCTTTAACTTCCTACTCCGCCTGAACTTAACTAGTGATTTGAAGTCATAAAAACTTCATCACAAGTTAAAGATCATTCGGTTGACAATTGGAAGTCATAAAAACTTCATTGTCAACTAGAAATAAAAAGAAAAGTTTAAAGTTGCTTAACTTTATAAGTAGTATTCTGAAAATACTAAGTATTTTTTGTCTTGTGGTGACAGGAAAAATGACAAGCGATAGTCAAATGCAAGATGCGGCAACGTCTGTGGGGGCAACTAATATTGTCACATCAAGCCGCACAAATGCTCCGCCTACAATGGCACCGGCAGAGAAGCCCAGAAAATTTGCGGGCATTGACTTTAAACGATGACAACAAAAGATGTTCTTTTACCTCACCACTTTGTGTCTGCAACGGTTTACTAGCGAAGACGCTCCTGAGGTGCCCGAGGGAACCTCGAACAAAGAGTGTTTCATAATTGTAGAAGCTTGGAAACATTCAGACTTTCTTTGCAGGAATTATATTTTGAGTGGTCTCCAAGACGACCTCTACAATGTCTACAGTGGAACTAAGACATCGAAGGAATTGTAGGGGGCACTTTAATGAAAATATAAAATAGAGGATGCGGGAATTAAGAAATTCCTTGTTGCACGGTTCCTGGACTTTAAAATGATAGATAGCAAATCGGTTGTCTCTCAAGTGCAGGAGTTGTAAGTCATAATACATGATCTCCTAGCAGAAGGTATATCTTTGAAAAATACCTTAGTTGAACAAATTTAAAAAGTTCTTAATACTCACATAAACTGTTTTGTAGGTTTGATTGTGAATGATGCATTTCAAGTAGCAGCGATAGTTGAGAAGCTACCACCTTTGTGGAAAGACTTTAAAAACTACTTGAAGCATAAACGCAAGGAGATGAATGTTGAAGATCTTATTGTCCGACTGGGTATTGAAAAGGATAATAAGGCTGCCCAGAGAAGGTCAAAAGGGAATTCTACAATTAATGAAGCACATATTGTAGAAGAAGATCAAAACAATTCTAAGAAAAGGAAGAAAGTTGAACAAGGAAGCAATCAACCCAAGAAGAAATTCAAGGTAAAATGCTTCAATTATGGCAAGATTGGCCACAAGTCCATGGATTGTCGTGCCCCTAAGAAAGGCAGGAAAAAGGACCAAGCTAATATGGTTGAGTCCAACAAAGAATGTGATGATCTGTGTGCTATGTTCTCAGAATACAACTTGGTGGGGAATCCTCGGGAATGGTGGATGGATTTTGGTGCCACCCGCCATGTATGTGCCAACAAAGAGTTGTTTTCATCATTTGCTCCGGCTCAAGTAGAAGAAATGATCTACATGGCTAACTCCGATACTGCTAAGGTGGAAGGAATAGGGAAAATGTGCTTGAAAATGACTTCGGGCAAGGTATTGACACTTAAAAATATCTTGTATGTTCCAAAATTACGTAGGAAATTAATTTCTGTTTCACTTTTAGACAAGAATGGATTCAAATGTGTAACCGTTTCTGGAAAAATTGTAATTAGCAAAAGAGAAATGTATGTAGGAAAATGTTATCTCACCCAGGGCCTTTATAAGATGAATGTAACAACTGTTGAAATAAATAAAAGTTCAAGTTGTTCTTATTTGCTTGAGTCTTATGATTTATGGCATGAACGTTTAGGCCATGTTAATTACAAAACGTTACGAAAACTGATTAACTTAGAAGTTTTGCCAAACTTTGAGTGCAATAAATAAAAGTGTCAAATGTGTGTGGAATTGAAGTATGCAAAGTATCCTTATAAGTCTGTTGAAAGGAATTCCAATCCCTTAGACTTAATACACACTGACATTTGTGATATGAAGTCAACACCATCACGTGGTGGGAAAAAGTATTTCATAACTTTTATTGACGATTGCACTAGATAATGTTATGTCTACTTGCTAAATAGTAAGGATAAAGCAATAGATGCGTTTAGGCAATATAAAACTGAAGTTGAAAATCAGTTAGACAAAAAGATCAAAATGATAAGAAGTGATGAGGGGGAGAATATGAATCTCCCTTTACACAAATATGTGTAGAGAATGAAATCGTCCATCAAACTATAGCCCTATATTCACCTCAATCTAATGGAATTGTGGAAAGGAAAAACCAAACTTTGAAGGAAATGATGAATTTCTTGCTTATAAGTTTCGGTTTACCACAAAACTTATGGGGGGAGGCTATCCTTACAGCCAATCGTATACTCAACAGAGTTCCCCATAGTAAGACACAATCCATTCCTTATGAAATGGAAAGGAAGAAAACCCAACTTGAAATATTTTAAAGTGTAGGGGTGTCTAGCAAAGGTCCAAGTTTCTATGCCCAAAAGGGTTAAGATAGGACCTAAGACGATGGACTGTGTGTTTATAGGATATGCTAAAAGCAGTAAAACATGTCAATTTTTGGTTCATAAATCCGAACATACGGATATTAATGAAAATACAGTAATTGAATCAAACAATGGTGAATTCTTTGAAAACATATACCCGTATAAACTTAGACATGAACAGTCCAGTGGAGGATTTAAACGACCTCGATATGAACCAAGTGAGAATGTACATAATGAAGAAAATCCAAGACGTAGTATACGTCAAAGAACATCTACTTCATTTGGATCAGATTTTATAATATTTCTCTTAGAAAATGAGCCTCAAATATTTAAGGAAGCGATGGCATCTTCAGACTCATTCTTTTGGAAAGAGGCAGTCAATAGTGAAATTGATTCAATCTTAAGCAACCATACATGGGAATTGGTTGATCTTCCTCCCGGAAATAAACCTTTAGGTTCTAAATGGATTTTCAAAAGGAAGATGAAAGCGGATGACACTATTGACAAATACAAGGCAAGACTTGTAGTAAAGGGATTCAAACAAAAAGAAGGCCTTGATTACTTTGATACATACTCGCCAGTAACAAGGATAACATTGATTCGAATATTAATTGTCTTAGCGGCGGTATATGATCTTCAAATCCATCAAATGGATGTGAAAATCGCTTTCCTAAATGGAGAATTAGAGGAAGAAATATACATGGAACAGCCTGAGGGTTTTGTGGTTCCAGAAAAGAAAAAAAAGGTGTGTAAACTTATCAAGTCATTATATGGACTAAAGCAAGCACCAAGACAAAGGCATGCGAAGTTTGACCAAACCATGTTGGCAAACGGATTCAAAATAAATGAATGTGATAAATGTGTTTATATTAAAGACACTCCAAATCACCAAGTCATTGTATGTTTATATGTGGATGATATGTTGATCATCAGTAGAGACATTTTTGACATAAATGCAAAAAAACGAATGCTAGAGAGAAAGTTTGATATGAAAGACCTTGGAGTTGCAGATGTAATCTTAGGTATAAGAATCCATCGAACTCCACAAGGGTTGGCATTGTCACAGTATCATTATATCGAAAAGGTACTTGACAAGTTCAAGTATATGGAATTCGGTATTGCCAAGACTCCATTGGATACGAGCTTTGCACTTCGAAAGAATGAAGGTGAAAGTGACTCGCAATTGGAGTACACAAGAGTATTGAGATGTTTAATGTATATAATGAACTGTACACGACCAGACATAGCATGCACTATTAGTAAATTGAGTCGGTACACGAGTAATCCCAACAAAACTCACTGGATGGCAATGAAAAGAGTTTTGTGGTATCTTAAATACACTCAAGATTATGCTTTGCATTATAATAAATATCCTGCGGTACTTGAAGGATATAGTGATGAAAATTGGATCACCGGATCAAACAAAGTAAAATTCACAAGTGGATATGTATTTACTATCGGTGGAGGAGCAGTCTCTTGGAAATCATCCAAACAGACTTGTATTGCTCGCTCTACAATAGAATCTGAATTTATCGCATTGGATAAAGCCGGTGAAGAACCAAAATAGCTCCGGAATTTCTTAGAAGATATTCCTTATTGGCCTAAGCCAGTGGCACCAGTATGTATACACTGTGATAGCCAAGCGGCAATAGGTAGGGCAGGGAGCATGATGTACAACGGTAAATCTCGTCATATACGACGGAGACATACTACTGTTAGGGAACTTCTCTCTAGTGGAATTATCACTGTTGACTATGTAAAGTCAAAGGATAATGTGTCGGATCCACTTACAAAAGGCCTATCTAGAGAAGGAGTGGAAAAGACATCCAAGGGAATGGGTTTAAGGCCTAGGATAAGTCAGCATGGAGGTAACTCTACCTAGAAGACTAGAGATCCCAAGAGCTAGGTTCAAGGAGATCAAACAAAGTTGTGTCTGACAGGTTCAACATTGTCAATTACCCATCCCATTCTCATGATGTAGACAATGTATAGTAATCAAGGATAAAACTTAAAGTGAAAAGTCTTTTAATGATTATCTAAATTTGGCAGATTTGACCAAATAGTTTAATCTATAGGATTGAATGTTTAGAAATCACCTATGTGAGGGTGAAGTGGAAGCCGCTTCAAGGAGAACGTTAGTAAAGGCCTATTCTCTAATCTCTCATGAAATCGGGACGTGTTCATGGCTGAAAAGAACAAAACCGTGAGAACCATAAAACAGTAAAAGGTTGGTTGTGTGACATGTGTTGTCTAGGTGTACATTAAAGCTCGACGGTTCAAAGATATCAAATCTACCGATTGACCGAGTGCATCCGATGCATGTTCACTATGGAAAGTTCAAAGAGAAACCCACTTATCCAGATGCAATCAGTCTTTGCTTGATGATCACATACTTGTCTGTAAAAAATTTACAAAAAATAGCCATTCCCCATTCATGTAGGGGATTGTTGGGTTCAATATGTATGAAAAAGGTGTGAATGGAAAATGGAGAGAAAAATGGTGGAAGAAATGAGACATCAATTTAGAAGATGTACTCCCAAAATTGAAAAGTTCACTAATTCTCCCACATTGGTGGGAGAAGGGAACTATGGAGTATTTTTAATAGAAAGCACTACTCCACATGCTAAGTAAGGCAAGAAATAAGAAATGCCTCGCGTCGTCGTCGTCTCTTGCTCAGCTCGGCTTCGGCTTCGGCGATCTATCTTTTTGGACAAAGTTTATTTCACGTAAATTTAATCTGAATGCCAAAAGGAAAATGCACCAGTAATCCTCCATTTATACATGCATATAGATTTTGAAACAGTATTTTCTGAAATGATACACTGCTTCGAACTGATGCAATTGTTCAATGAAATGATATGTCTGTTCAACGAACTGATGTACTGTTTCATGAACTGGTATGTCTGTTTGGAGAAGGACACGTTCTTTGGGTAAACAGACATGAATTTCCAAAAACATCACACCATTTAAGTGAACCAATGCCACTTTTTCGAAGAGGCATCTCACAGGCTATATAAACCTGCTTTCATTCACAGGTTTTGAGATGAATTTTTCTGCAATAAACTCTCTTCTTATCTTTACAAATACTCTATGTGATCAGTCAATCTGTTAAGTGAGTTCGGCGATATTCCAATTGTTTGAGGTATCGCTACAGTTGGTTTGTTTGGCCATTTTATCCTGGGAGAAAAATTCCACAACCTCGAGTACAGTGAGGGGATTATTTTCTTAAGGAAAGTCCGTGAATTTGGAAGACTTGGCCTTATTCACTTCTGTTTCATCTATTTTCTGGAAAAAATAAAATACACCTCTAGGAAAGGTCATTTTGATCTTGTGTTGAGGGTATTTGATATACTTCATTATGTTCTTGTTTATACTTGAACTCTAGTTGAAGTTGTTGTTCTGCATATACAGATTCTGTGTACCCGTAGACTGAAATAACAG
The DNA here is from genome assembly GCA_030864215.1 of Capsicum pubescens. Taxonomy (NCBI): domain Eukaryota; kingdom Viridiplantae; phylum Streptophyta; class Magnoliopsida; order Solanales; family Solanaceae; genus Capsicum; species Capsicum pubescens. The sequence continues at coordinate 254,221,339 of CM061549.1, forward strand.
TTATACCGATAGACGGTTTGTAGAGAACCAAAGTATGAGCGTGCATACATTTCAAGTGCCCATAGAAAGAGCATACACGATGAAAGTCACACCCGTGGTTAATAGTTATGGCGGATATATCTAAACATATAATGGTTGCAGGGATCACTAAATCAATCATCTTCATCACTATCATACTATTGACATAGCGAGAATAGACCACTGCTTGCCGCAGAACTAGTGCTCTGTGTGTCTTGCTTGTTTCCTTCTCCTGTCTTCTTGCTGTTGGAGTCTCAGACTATTTTTTATAAGGATATTGTGACTGATGAGGACTTTAAAATGACTATTATTACTTGCCGATGCTTTATATGTAACATAGGACACGGAAAACAGGTTAGATCCCTCGAAAGCTATCAGAATTAATCACCAAACATCCCGAAAAAAGATGACCAATATTAGCCCCCTCCCCCTCCCCCCCTCCCCCCCGAAAAAAAAAGTAAAAAACTACGAATTCTATGATCAATGAAGAGGTTAATGACATCTCATTCATCAGACTACGGGTTGCTCAGGTGGTAAGCACCCTCCACCAGTGGCGGACGGGAACCCACACCCGCTACCGTAAGGCTTAAAATTACATTAAAAAATCGCCAAAAGTTATAAATATTAATAGGTGGGAACCCATAACTAAACCAAGGGACAGCTTAGTGGCAGGAAAGGAGCCCTTGGGAACCCACAAGTTTAAAATTCTGGATCTGCCTCTGCCCTCCACCATGGGTTTGAGTCACCACGAGAACAAAAGAAGGTGGGAGCGAGGGTGAAAAAGAACACATCTCCATCCATCAAATTTCTAGGTGATCTCTAAACACACACGCATAAACCCAATCAAAGGATATAAAGAGAGAACAAGTCATGCAAAGAAAGGTAGAAGATAACAGATTGCAATGGATAAGTGATAACTATGCAGCGGTAGCAATACAAGCCTTCAGTTTCCACAACCAAATATATACCAAGTGATATAACTAAACTACATAGAACAAAATGCACTATTTTGGAGGACCCAATACAGGTTTGGCAACATTTCTAGAGAATCCGATACATAGCCCAAACCATAGATTTGAGCAGCACATTTCGATTTCTGACAATAAACAAGAAATTCAGAAAATAACACGATAAAACCTTCCCTCATCCAGAAATCACTTTAAAGATTGTTCTCACAAATGGAAATTCATTCCAATGATTGTCATGAAAGAAGAGCATTTGACCCAAGAAATACATTGGCATAGAAGGATGTTGGAAACATGAGAAGCAATGATACCCTCAGAACAGAATCAGATGGATAAACTGAACTTACCTTTGTTTTTAAAGCTGTCAGAAATGGTGGCTTTTGTCAAAAAAAAACGTGGGCTTTTCATCAGGTTCCTCGGAAATCTTTCTTTTCTGCATTTAAACAATAACAAACTTTATCCATGATGTTGCATTTCAGTCCGACAGTTGATGTTCTGTTCCCAACAAAACTGTAATCCAATTTATAGATATACGTTGTATTTTTCTACTTTGCTTTAGTTGCATGTCAGATATATGACAGATCCAATATAAATGAGATTGATCATTCTGTAGACGATGCTGCCACTTTCTTAGGCTTCTCTAGTAAAAGAAATCAGTTAACAGAATTTTATTTGTTTACTTGGCACATTTTATGTTTTTTTGTTGGTAACCGTGGAGTCGGAGCTAGCTAGCTAGCGCCTCAACTAATTCCATGAGGTACCCTGCTACCTCCCACCCGCATAAGTACTAGTCAACTCTAACCATTAAGGCTTGGATAAATTTGAAGAAATCACCTAGGGTCTTTACCTCTACTGAAATTTGAGCCTTAGACCTCATGGTTCTTAAACCATTTCATTGATCACTAGGCTACACCCTTGAGTACTCGCTCATTTCATGTAATTAAAACCATACAAATGTGTTGTGTATATTACTATCTTTTTCATTTAATGATCATACAAATCTATGTACTTTATGTACATATTTCCTAGAATTGGTCAAATATTATCGACCAACACCCATGCTATAAGTTTGAGTGGTGCACGTGGTTGAATGCCAAGTTACTTACTCACTACACTTTCTTTTTGCTTCTTTCTTTAGTGGTGCACTCATGTTTTAAAAATCCTAAATCCGCATCGAGCTCAAATCTATAAATTCTTTATCTAGTTCATAAACAACAATTGATCCAATGTGTGTATTATGCAGAAAGAAAATAACCAAATACAATTTACCGTATTTCCTTTTCCTTAACAATTATGCTAGATCCAAATATAATGCATGAAAAAATCTCCAAAACACGAATGGTTACACTATCAAATCTAGAAATTCATAGCTAGTTCATAAACAAAGATGGATCTAATCTAGAATTTTTTCAGTTTTATGTCTTTTTTCAAAATGATATTTATTCTTACACATAAGAGGTCTAGAAAGGTTATTTTCTTCAATTCAAATTGTAACAGGGCTCATTTCCTCATTGATTTATGGTAGAAATTACTGAGCCCGTGAACTATCAGCAAAATTAGATATTTTATGTACATATTTCTTAAAACTGGTCAAATATTATCTACTGACTCCCATGCTATAAGGTTGAGCATTGCACCTATGTTGTAAAAATCATAAATCCGCATCAGGCTCAAATTTATAGATCCTTCACCCAGCTTATAAACAACGTTTAATCCAATACGTGTATTATGCAAAAAAAAAAAAAAGTACTAACTATAATTTAGAAAATCAACTTTCTGGCTCAATTATTCATAAACAACGGTTAATCTAATACACATTAAAAAAAAAAAAGTTACTAACTGTGATTCAGAAAATCAACTTTCTGGCTCAAATCTAGAAATTCATTATCTAGCTCATAAACAACGCTTAATCCAATACATATACTACGCAAAAAAAAAAATACTAATTATAATTCAGAAAATCAACTTTCTGTCTCAAATCTAGAAATTCATTATCTAGCTCATAAACAACGCTTAATCCAATACACACACTATGCAAAAAAAAAAAGTACTAACTATAATTCAGAAAATCAACTTTCTGTTTCAACTCTAGAAATTCATTATCTAGCTCATAAACAAAGCTTAATCCAATTCCAATACATATATTACGCACACACAAAAAAAAGAAAAGAAACATCAACTACAATTCATGAAATCAAATTACTTTTCATATAAAGATCCTCCAGAATCTCCGGCTACCGCCTCGAGATTCCTTCTGGCTTCATCAAGCTTGTCGTTAAACCAACATCAGTGTATCCCTGATCAGCGAGCTTCTCCTCAAGTATAAAAATTTTATGAGCATAGCTTTCAGTGTGGTTTCTTGATTTTAAATTTCTTATTCTATTTACGTACTTTTCTTTTTGTAAGTAGCATTTGTTATTGAGTCTCTAACGTAATTTTTTAATTTAATTTTCAGATTTCGGATTTACTTTTCTGTTTCGCTGATTTTTTTATCAAGAATAATAAAATATTTTTTTAATGTTTGTAAGTAACGTACCGTCATTAAATCTTTCATTAAAAACATCACTATTGATTATTTGTGTAGGTCTTGGTTAGGTTATAAAATTAAGATAGTAATATATTTCTTTTATGATGTGATTTTTCCAATATTAATTATTTTGGACAATCAAAGAAAGAGGTATATTATAGCTGCAACTAAAACCTTCGAGGTACATATGACTACATATATCCAATGTATATCTACAATCATATATTTTCATCCAAAAAAGTAGTTCAAGTTTGAAACATATCTCTTTTTTACTATTTGTCGGTTTAGCTTAGGCACATAGAATGACTAAAATAACTTCCACCAAAAAAATGTAGGAACATTCTAAGAACTATTGGCCTGAGCCATGAGCTCGAGGTTCTCCTAATTAGGGTATATTGGATAAGAAGCAGTTTAATTTTTTTTTAATATTTCCAAAATAATTATTTAATAACTTCTCTAATATTTAGACATGGTCATTGAAATATATCTGTTTAGTAGGAAAATTTTGTTGGTCATTCACTATTATTATTTATTGATATCAGATGTAATTAAAGGCAAAATCTACTATAATGGTTAGGGATATTTTATTTTATAATATTAAAGTGCTTTTATAAAATTTAATTTATTGAAGTGAGGTACACGCGCGGAGCGCGTATCCTAAACTAGTTGTACTAAAAGGGAAAAGGAATGATTATGGGGATGGTTATTGTGTTTTCTTATAACTATTGTAAGGTATTGGAACCAACCTGAATTGTAGGTCTTTTTGCACTTTTAGTATGTGTATTGAAAGGTGAATGACAATGAGCTTGGATGCCTTTAATCACATATTGAAAGGTATTTCACTTTTTTGATGAAATAGGCAACTTACTCTTAATATGAGCTTTTGCATTTATTTTGATAATCATTTTAAATGTCAAAACTACTATAATAAAACTAAATAAATTTGTTACTTTTTTTTTAATAAACAAAACTCATGTTTTTAAATAAATAAATTCAAAATATTTGCCTACTAGGTAAAATCTCTTATTTTAGACCTGAGAACTTTTTTTTACACTTTGAAAAGCTTTTTTACTTCAAATTTAAAAACATTACTTCATAAAATTTAATTTATGTGATTTTAGGAAAAATATAGATATTTATTAGAAAAGGTAAATGATACTTCGAAGCTTTTCAATTTATATAACTTTTAACAATATTGGGTTGATCATGATGGGATTGAAAGTGTGTATAAATACGTAGTATGATGCACTCGTGAAGGTTTATGAATTATACATAGTGGGATTATGCATGACATTTTTCTCTTCTCCTTATCAATAGACAGTCGTTCAAATGCAGATCAACAAGAGTTTGAAACGTGGAAGAAATAGACCACGACATGGTAATTGATGTTAATTTTGATGAGCTCAGTGCACAATATTCATCAGATATAACTCAATCAAATATATGTATTTAATGATCACAAAAAAGATGTGTATAAGTGACAATTCGTGTCAAATTTTATTTGTGCATTTGGTCATTTCTAATTTATTTTATATCAAATTATTGAAAGAGAATAAGTAGAAAACTAATATTAAAATTTATACACCTTTTTTTAAGTCAAAACAATAAAGTGAAAAACACCTAAAGACGAATTCTTTTCATGAAAAAACACACAAACGATAAGAGATAAACATGCAACACACGTTCCTATAGGCTAGTGTATTAAAAGTATGAAGGATCTTAGAATTGTTATTTGGACTTTCTGTCCTTCACTAAAAATCTTTGTTTTAGACAAAATCGTCTTTTCACTATTTTTCTATTACTTAAAGTTGAAAATTAATTAAATATATTTATGATAAAATCTTTTCTTATTAAAAGTCATCAAAATTAATGACAACTAAATACCTTTTTCATTAGTTTAAGAATTCTAAATCAACTAAATTTGATTTTAAGAAGACTTAAAAAATCTAAAAATAAATATAAAAGTGTTAAATAAGAAAAATTTAAAAAGTACCAAATTTTTAAAATTTTTAAGTACGTAATAAGAATGTAATCAATGATGTTGTAAGGATTTGACTTTAAAAATAAGGAAAGATTTGAAATATAGAAAGAAAAAATAATCGTACAACAACCATGGTTCAAATTGATGGTCTCTCTTAGTCTCTAGCAGCAAGCGAAAGAGGTACTACAAAATAAATGTCAAAGTGATGATCCATCAATCACTTGAAACTTATGGTAGTAAAATATATATGTGCTTACAATAAAATATATGTTTATGTTTACATTATTATATTAAAGTGTGAAGGATCTTTGAAAAGTGATTTGAACTTTTTGCACTTCGTTAAAAATCTTCGCAATGGACAAAATCATTTAATTTTAAATAATCAAACGTTACACGTGCGAGGCACGTGCGGTTGAACTAGTTATACGATAAGTATGTATTATATTTGAAAAAAAAAAAATAAGGATAAGGAAGAGTAATAATGTGATCTTCTTTTAACAAATAAATATTATATTTGAACTTAAATTAAAGTTGAATTGGAGTGGAGATTTATCTTCTTAATCTCTCTTATATATACTCGTATAGCGATATATAATATTAAGCTTCCTTTATATGTACTCGTATGGCTATATATAATATTAAGCTTCCTTTTTTTTAATTATTAATTACTAGTAATAGTACCCGCGCGATGCGCGGATAATATTTAAAAAAAATATCATAACAAAAATATAGATAAAAAAAATTCAGATCTGTAAATTATTTATCCAATGAATATGAAGGAAAGTCAAAATTCATTAGAAAAAGAAAAAAAAAAAGAACAATCAGTCGACGTTCCAGTCATATTTATCATTGTCCCGGTCATATTTATTACACTTTTCTTTATCATATATGTTTATAGACCTCATTATCTAGTGATACTATTTTATCGAGGGTTACAATCTAATGATGATGAAATGTATCACTCAATAACTTACTTTTATTAAAAAAAAAATCATCGTAAATATCAGTTAATCCTACAACAATAAATTATTTTTATATTTAAATAGAGAAATTATCAAACTTATCAAATTATTTTTTCTCAAGAAAAAGAATATTGCGTAAAATTATTTTCGACAAATGATTTTCTTGTTCCAAGCATATATTGTTACTGTCGTATTTTACCTCCTAATATATTTCTTCTTTTAGTACTGAACTCGTATTTGAATTAGTAATAACATTTCATCAATATGTTTGGTCTCATATTCTACCAAAATATGATGTTTAAGGAATTATAGAAAAGATCAAGAAAGTCAGTCATCTTTATACCATAGTTATGCAAGGCCCAAAATAATATATAATCAAGAAACTATATTATCAACAATACAAATCTGTATTTGTATACAGAAATAATCAAACTAATAAACTTATTTTTCTCAAGAAAGAAACACTATAGATAATTCAAATAATTGTTGACAAATAATTTCATTGTATCAAACCTATGTTATATATTGTTCAACCTCCTCGTACCTGAAATTGGTGATAACGTTTCATCAACATGTTTTGATATCTTACTCCATGAAAATTTGATATTTAAAACATGAAATTCATGAAAAAAATCAAAGTTAATGTTTAAAATAACATCGACAATCTTATTTCTACATATTCATAATAAAGACCTTGAGAAATAAAAATAAAACTAATGATCAATAACTAGAAATAAAAGAAGAAGAAAGTGTAGCAATATTTATGTGTTATTGAAAGAGTACAAGTTTAACTGCACGTGCCTCGCACGTGTAACGTTTGATTATTTAAAATTAAATGATTTTATGTATTGAAGAAATTTTTAATGAAGTGTAAAATTTTAAATCACTTTTTGAAGATTCTTCACACTTTAATATAATAATGTAAACATAAACATATTTTTTAGTGTAAGCACATATATTTTACCACCAGAAGTTCTAAGTGATTGATGAATCATCACTTTTGTGTTTGTCATGCAGTACCTTTTTCCCTTGCTGTCAGATGCTAAGGGAGACGCACCAATTTGAACCATATTTGTGGTAGAGTTATTTTTCTTTCTGTTTTTCTATATTTAGAAATTTTTCTTATTTTTAAAGTTAAATCTTTACAAAACCATTGATTCATTCTCATTATGTACTTAAAAAATTTTAAAATTTGATATTTCTTAAATTTTTCTTATTCTAAATATTTATTTTTAGATCTTCTTAAAATCAAATTTAGTTGATTTAGAATTCTTAAACTAATGAAAAAAAGATTAGTTGTCATTAATTTCGATGACTTCTAATAAGGAAATGTTTTACCATAAATATATTTAATTAATTTTTAACTCTTAAATATTAGAAAAAAATAGTAAAAAGACGATTTGACTAAAACAAAGACTTTTATGAAGGGGAAAAAGTTCAAACAGCAAGACCTTCACACTTTCTTTTTTTTTTTTTTTGGATAAAAGGATGATTATTATAAATATTAAACAGTAGACAAATACATAGTAGAGTTCACAGGCAACTTAGTGGTTGCAAACTGAGAGCTAGAGCTAGACAGTACAGATGGATTCCCTAAACTGGCTAACTTATTACAAGCAGATCTAGAGAGAAACTTTTGATGAAAAACTTGAATAGAGTCAGCTTCCACGAGAGACAAACCGGAGCTTGGAGGACTTGACAAAAACTGCACTTGGTTGCCTGGGAAAGATGCGCCTATCTTACACAGACCATCAACCACCCTATTAGCTTGACAAAAGTTATGGATGAGTGCTGGATTCCCTAGTTTCTTCGAGAACAGCCTGCAAGACCAAACAATGGTATTAAACAACGTTGGGGAAGTGTCCAGAATGAGAAAAAGGTCAGTAGAATCGACCTCTACCGTCAGGGAAAAGAAATTTTGAGTCACAGCTATTTTAAGGCCTTGATAAAAGGCCAAGATTTCAGAATGCACAACATTTCAGGCATCACAAACCCCAGCAAAACCAAAAATTCAATTACCATTTGAATCGCGGACAACCCCGCCAATACCTCCTCTAGTAGTGAGTTTGTTATAAGAGCCATCAACATTGAGCTTGTAAGAAGTAAAAGTCGGAGGAAACCATCTGATATGAATAGCAACAGGAGTATCAGAAGTTGAATCGCAGTCCATTATAGCTTTGAATTCCAACAGTTTGGCAGTAACAAGGGAAGTAGAGAGGAGAGTGTTCATATGTTTATGTACATTGTGATTTCTATTAATCCAAAGATGCCATAGGGAAAAAGGAAGAAAATCCAACCATTTATAGGGAACGACGGAGGGTGGAGGGAGAGGAAAGTTTAGTTCTTTTAAAACTAATAACCAGTGATGGGTGGATAAATCTAGTTGGTGGATATTTAGACCAACGTCTAGCCAAAATTTTCTGGCAATGAAACAATCTAGGAAGATGTGGGATATGGATTCATCGGCTGACTTATAAATAGGACAGAGAGGTTTCTCGACAATATTGAGACGATAGAGATATTCCATAGTGGGGAGCCTATTGTGAGAGCAAAGCCAAAGCATGAACTTATATATATCTACTTATGGTGTAAAGTTTACAAATCGAAGAAAAACTATAATGGTGAATGTCCCGATTCCTAATTAGGGGGAGGACAGATTTAGTAGTGAATATACCATTAGAGGTGTCTTCCCAGTATGGAATATGCATAGTGTCATTGGAGGGATGCAATTGAACCAATGCACTTTGGGCAATGATCGAGTCCGGGAGGGTAAAAGATAACTTATGCCATTGCCAAGTATTATTTTCCCAAAGGTCATTTAGTTTGAGAGAGGTTTCCTCCATGGTTAGAGGGCCCTGGATAATATTTCGAAGAGGCATGGACTCCGGTATCCATCTATCATACCAGATATTAATAGCTTTTTCAAAACCAGGTTTCCAAGCGATATTTGGGGAGAAAATATTACCCTTAAGGAGAATATTTTTCCAAATAAAAGAATGGTTAGGGGAGGGGTTAGTACTATTATATTTTTTAAATAAATTTGTAGCCCATAAATAGAGGATTTTGAAACATCCTCCAAGCTAGACTAGTTAAAAGAGTGGTATTCCTTGAGTAAGCATCCCTTAGACCAAGGCCCTATTCAGCAATAGGGGAAGAGATTTTATCCCAAGATAATAAGTGTAACTTTTTCTTTTCATCTGTGGAACCCCAAAGAAAGAAAGTCACACTGGATTTTATCTATAGAATTGCAAATACTTTTTGGAAGGCGAAAGTATTACATAGCATAGGCAGGGATAGCACTCAGCGAAGATTTAGTTAAAATAAGTTTTCCAGTAGGGGTGAAGAATTTTGTTTTCCAGCTAGTAAGTTTTTCCCTCATATTTTCAAGGAGAAGAATAGGAAAACCTAGATATTTTCCAACGTATTTGGATTCATGGATATTGAAGCATTGAAGAGCCAAATCCTTCGAAGAATTAAGGCATTTTTTAGAAAAGAAAGCTTTTGATTCACTACTATGATTGCATTCTCAACATTCGTCCTCTTCAAGATATTCTCTAATTGCAGCCCTACTTTCCATACATAGATAACATTTCTTGCATTTACCATTTGATCACTGAATCATGACATATAGATCATTGAAAGAAAAACTTCAATACATAAATTAATACATCAAGTAAGAAAATAATTAGCCACTATGTGTTTCTGTTTGCTCAGTACCTATAAGGAGCAGGTTTGTAAGGACGCTCAACTGATATGCTAATGTAGTCAGCTTAATTTTTGGAAAGTTCAGTAAGCTTGGCTTCAGGAGATCTCCAAGGTAAAGGACAACAATTAGCAAGATGTACACCTTCTTTTCCTATTTGTCACTGGTTGTCAAATGTTTTGATTGCAATAGTTAAATGAAGTTTTGAATAATTAAGACTAAAACCTTCATCAAATACAAATAAATGAGATCCTACGTAAATAGGTTTTCACATGACATATTTAAAATTATAGGAATAATGAGTATTTTGATACATTCTACATACTTATAGATTAAGATAAATATGTTTCTCTTATAATAAATGTTCTACATAATTTTAATTTAAACAAAGAAAAAGAAAAGGAAAGAAATAAACCTTAGATTTTTTTGAGTATTTCATTCAGCAACAACATGCTTGTTTCATTCAATTTTATGATTAAAATTTTTCACTGAAAGAGAAAACATAAAAAATTATCAAAAAGAGTGAATTCATTAACGATTGTTGATTATGAATATTTCATATATAATATGTACAACTATCAACTAAAAGAAAAAGACATTTTTTTTGTAAAAGAGAAAAGGCACGTTGAAATATAAGAACAAAAGTAAAAAGAACCTTAGATTAAATAGTATGGACAAATATAAAACTAAAACTTTAAAAAAACAAAACCTTTTCTTTTGGAAAATTATAGTATGTAACCAAATACAAAAAACAAACCTTAAAAAAAAAAATCTTGCTATTTTTGGAAAAGTCAATAGATTGTTTTTTTCTTTTTTGAAAAAAAGTCGCGCTCACATCAAAATAGTATCATATATTTAGTAATTAGTAATAAGTAGAGAAACTTCTCAATTTAATTATTTATATATTTATTATAGTCAATATATAATATTATAAATTGAAGAAAAAGGTGAAAAGACTATTTTGTCTATTGCGGGAGAGTTTTAATGAAAGGTAAAAAGTTTAAATCACTTTTCTAAGAGTATTCACTCTTTTAATATACTAATTTAGTGTACGTGCTTTCTACATGTGTCTTTTGTCAATAAATAAAACTATATATGAAAAAAATAACATTATTAGAAAATAGTAATTGACAGTAGAATAAAATTATGAAGAAAACTTACCTCAAATCACAATCAAATGCGTTCTTTCATAATATCTTATTCTTCGGGTATCACTTATTTTTCTTTTGGAATCATATTGTTAACACCATAGAAAACTTCCTCCATTATTCTCTCCAGCAAAGCGGATGCAGAGTTTTCGCACTGGGTTTATCTGAATTCAATACTTTCTTTTTTTTTTGGTTAAATATTTTAATTTTATTACTAAGTTAACTCAATCCATACAGAATGGCCCAACCCATTTAAATAAATACAGAAACATATCGGCTGGACCGGCCCAAACACATTGACCCGACCATTAAAGAAGTAAATAAAAAGGGGGTAGGTTCCTATATTGAGCTAAGATCAACTCTATTTTCAGTAAGCTTCCACCGCCTCCATCATGTTTGCTTTTGGAAATCTTCACCTTGAAATACTCCTCTTGTGGGTGATAAACACCATACCCTGGTTGGTTAAGCTCATATCCTTGTCCAGCTTGCAAGAGTAAGTTCAATCCTTCCCCATTCCTGTTTGATTTAACCTTAGATCTTACTTCATTGCTTGACTTTGAGTTTCTTTGCTCGATTTCAGCTAAATTCCTCAGAGTAAAGAAGTACATAAGGATTTTTTGTGCTAAACTGTAACGCCCCGAATCTGGTACCCAAAATGCTAAACGGTGCTCATAACCCCAAAAGACCACAAGCTAACCCATGACTGATATATGTACCTGTATAATGCATGATATACTGTATAAATACGAAAACATGAACTGAAAGGCCATAAGGTTCTAATTTGTAACATAACAGATAAAATATAACATCTGGGTGGGGTATGAAATACCCAAAACAACTTAAATAAACTGTCTGAAACATGAAAGTCTGAAAAGCCTCTAACTGTCTGAATAAGGAGTTGATGGGACATGTTCCCAACTAACTCTAACTACTGTAATAGACTAAGTAATGAAAAAATAAAGTAAGGGTCATGTCCTCGAAAGATGAGGACCCACTGCTAAACCTGGCTGCTGAAATCTGGAATGCTACTGATGCTTTGGAGCTCGTGCTTTTGAACCTATGGTATAATACACCATAGTATAAATGCGTCAGTACATTTGAATGTACTGGTATGCATGTGAGGTAGGCTGAATGCAAAGGGTTCACATGCATGAACTATACTAACCGACTAGATAACATGAACGTGAGAATGCATGCATGATTACATAATAACTGTAACTGAGTTCGTGATAACATGATTTCTGGGACTAAGTACTGAAAACATGAGATACTGATAACTGTATAACTGATACTGTGTGACTGTATCTGATAGTCTAGGTTCTGATGGAACTAGCTGAGTTCCATACTATTCTGAGTTAACTGTATCTGACAGTCCTAAATTCTGTAACTGAAACTATGGGAAGTAGTCATCTAACCGACATGCCCCAAATAATGCATTATAGCTGAGTTGGGGTCCAATCTGTAACCACAATTGGAAGGGTGTTAATACCGCGCCACAGGTAAGGACAAGCTGTGGGTAACCCTCATCTGACAATGTCCTCAAAAGAGAATGGTAGGGCCCTCATCTGACAGTGCTTGTCCACCTCATCAACCCTCATCTGACAGTGTTGATATCTCAACCTATGCTGGCTACATAGTTCTGGAATGCAAGGATTTCTTCTAAGAATCACACCCTCATCTGACAGTGTGTTTTCATCCTTGGGTTCACTCGGTGTTAATTCCTACTCCTATCTGAATAGACACTGAACATGATTAACTGAACTGGACTACACTGAATCATGAAGTTCCGTTAACTAACGAAATACTATTGAGATTATTAAATTACTGAGCTTTCCGGAGTCACATGACTGATTGAGTTCTATGGATCATGGCTTGACTGAGGATATCATGAAAACATGACACTGGCTCTAGGCACACAGCTAAATTGTCGGGCATTAAATACCCCCAGGACTCGATATCATAAAAGTAATTCATGGAATAAATTCTAAATCACAACAATGGCTACACACATATCCATAATCCATTGACTAAGACATTTCATCAAACACTTAACATGCATGAACTTGTATATGAATGGGGATTTCATATTATCATACTAGTATGCCACTTTTCCTTCCAATAGGTATTTAATCAAACACGTAGTGAGCATAGTATATGTAGTCTACATTACACCACAAGTAAACATCATGATTCAATTCTAGTTTCACAATTCAAGGGTTTAAAACATGGGTTCACATGAATCTACACATATAATAACTAATTCCACATAAAATTTATCGCCAAACATGGATTAGAATTCAATTGGTCATTATCAACATGAACAAAAACAAACCCAACATGGAATTCATAAAAATTCATATACTTGAACTTTGAAAAGAGATTCTTGGGCTTCATGGACGAAAGGAGTTCATGAATGAACACTATGTATACCTGAGTTAATTAATTTAGAAGGATTGATGGAGATTTCTTGTGATTTGTCCCTCGAATTTGAGAGCTAGGGTTCTTTTTTTTTTTAGAGAGAGCAACTCAATTTGGGAAAAATAGAGTGAATAATGATATCCTTAGGTCATGTAGGGTTAAATTTTGTGTTTAAGTCTGAATTAAAATCATGGGAAAAGACCCATTTAACCCTGGATGCGTCTTTTAAAATTTGTGAAAATTTCCCGACCTGGACCCCTGGCGCGATGCGGCGCTATCGCGCTGTATTACTGGAATTTGACAACTGGGAAATTGGACGACAGCGCGATATGGGGACATCGCGAAGCTTCACAGGAATTTAGCAATTGGGATTTGGGAGCCCTCCGTGATGCAGTGAAATCACGGAGTCTTACTGGAAATTGACGAATGTCATTTTGGCTTATGGTGCGACACGCCGCTGACTAATATGGCGTTGTTTTATAACGGGGACTTGAAATAGTCATAACTTCTTACCCGGTTATCGGATTTGGGCGAATCTTATATCGATGGAAAGCTTATTGAATTTTTCACATGACAAAAAGTAAAAATCTTGAAAATTACACGTGTATAAAAGTGGATTCATCTTTAAAACATGTCTTTAACATCTTTTGGATGAATTCAAGCTAGGTAGAAGTATGGGGTATTACATAAACATATGGGTCTTGTCCACTGAGAGTTGAGTTTGCATCCAGGTACCCTGTTTCTTCCTCTTTGTTTGACTTTTTGACCTAACTGTTCCCTTAACTGTGGCCTCTTGTCTTTGTAGTTATGGAATGGATGGAGATTGGGAGATGCTCGAACCCATGGATAACTGGATATACCCAATTTCTTCAGCCACATGCATTGAATATTTGACCAAGTGACCCCCAACTCTTCTGAGAAGGTTTTTTTGTTGGCTAGTGTAGATAGGCTAAAGATGTATTTCTTGTTTTTGTGTAGGTGTTATACTTGTAAATTAGTATTATGTACACCCATTTTCATTAGCCTTACCAGTCGTTTTAGCTACTACTATCCTTAAGTAAGGACACTACTGCTTATCAGAGTTTAGAATCCTCCTACCTGCTGATGGTAGTTGACTGAAACTTATGAATGTGAAGTGCTTCTCCAATGTAAAATTAGCTAGAAAATTTTCTAATTAGTTGCCCTCTCTGTATATATGTTGTATCTACACTTGTTTTGTTGCTAGAAGCTGTCATATCTGATTAATCTTATTTGCTAATTGTCATGGCATTTCCCATTCCTTTGTTAGAAGCTTTTGTATGAGTAAAGAATCTATTTGAATGATAACTTTCTTCTACTCTATGCTATTACAATGCATTGTTTATTGTAGTATAGCCATGACCTCTGCCTCCATAGAATTAGTGTCTTCTATAGTTGCCCATTCTGCATGTAATAGATCTCCATTTCTATCCCTTAAATAGAATGCCCATGAACTTCTTCCTGGATTCCCTTTAGATACCCCATCAGTATTATACTTGACCTAATCCTATGATGGTGCCTCCCATAGAACTGGTATAGCTGATATTTTAGGCTTTAATTAACTGAATTTCTTTAAGATGTCTCGCCATTCATATAGAAATTCCAATATTGGCTTTCTAACTTTAAGCAACATTCTGAAATGCCTAGTCACATTAAATATCAACCTTTATAATGCTATTCCTTTGCCATCATGTTTCAGAGAATTTCTTCTCCTCCAGAACTCTCATATAATAAAACCTGGAATTACTCTATAGTATACTCTCTCCCTTTCCTTGACTGGTGCTTCCTACCAAGCACTAATTGTATTCCTTAGGCTCTTTCCTTGAATATTTATACCTGTAAAATAAGAAAAATAGGACCAAGTCCTGTTAGCTATATAAGACCCCAACAACACATAAGACATAGTCTCTTATGTTGGGATTTGGCAACACCAACATCAGGAAGGTCCCTCCACTCCCCATCTTTGAATAGTTGCATCAACTGAAATTTGATCTCTCCATATTCTCCACATGAAAAAACTTATTTTGAATGGTAGCCCTTTTATCCAAAGCTTCTTATAGAATTCAGAATTGTTTTCTCTGTACCTCACAAACTATCAAACTGATTTTACACTAAATTTCTCTTTTGTATTTATTCTCCATACTGCTATGTCACCTTGACCTGACTGATCAGGTGGTTTCACCTTTTTCTTTATATGCTCCACTATATCATCTGTAAATAACTCTGCAAGCATAACCTCATTCCATTGTCCATTCTCCACCAAATCTTTTACTTTTTTATAGTTGTCATCCCATTCTCTGTTGTCCTGCATTACTGAGTATAAACCCCTTATTCCACTCCAATTATCATACCATATGTGAACATCTCTTTCTTTGAGACTCCAAGTTATGAGATGATCTGTGAGGTCCCTCACTTGTAATATTTTCTTCCAAACTTGGGAACCCCCTTTTGTTCTCCATATAATTTCCTTTGGATGATATTTCCTACAGTATTTATTCATCATATACTCACTCCGCACAGTTTTCCTAGTCCTGAAATTCCACCATAATTTGCAAAACAATGTTATGACATCTTGCAACAATCTAAAACACAATCCTCCTTCCTTTACTGGCAAATAAAGCTTTGACCAAGAAACCCAATGTCTACCCTTCCCTCCTACAGTACTACTCCAAAAAAAATTTGCAAAGCTCTTCTGAATTGTAGTAATTACATTCTTTGGTGGATTCATCACTGATAAACAATGAATGGGAATACTCTACAGGACATGATTGATTAAAACAACCCTTCCCCCAAAAGACCAAGTTTGCATTTTGTTACTAATTCTATTCATTAACTGCTGATAATAAACCTTCTTCTTCCTCATGTAGAATATAGGACAACCTAAGTAGTTAAAAGGGAAATTCTGTCTCAGTATTCCTGTAGCAACTTCAGCCATCACCACTACTCCATTAGACACCCTATTATGCATATACCGTGCACTTTTGTCCTTGTTGAACTTTTGACCCGAAACCTTCTCATACTTGTCCAAAGTTGATGTCACTAACTGCAGTCTGGTTAACTCAGCTTTACACATAATAATCATATCATCTGCAAATGCAAGATGGTTGATTTTTGGACTTCCTCTAGGCATACCAAATAACTTAAATTCCTTTCTTTCTATCAAATCCTTCAGACTTCTAGATAAAACTTTAGCTGCAATAATAAATAAAGTTGGTGACAATGGATCTCCTTGTTTAAGAGCCCTTGAGGACTTAAAGAAACCCCCAGGCTGGCCATTCATCAAAATTGAATACCAATTATTAGACAATAATCTGAAGATTATGTTAATAATTTCTTGACAGAAACTAATCTTTCTTAACACCTTGCTAAAAAATAACCACTCAACTCTATCATGTGCATTCATCATATCCAACTTTATTACCATATTAGGTATTTTACCCCTTTTTTTAATTTCAGAAACTATCTCTTGAACCACTAGAATATTCTCTGCTATGCTCCTCCCCTGAACAATGCCTGCCTGTTCCCCAAATACAATATCTCGTAACAAGCTCTTTAGCCTTTCATGAATGATTCTTGAAAAAATCTTATTCATAAAATTGCTAAGAGATATAGGTCTTAAGTCTGAGAATGTATTTACCACCAAAATTTTTGGTAAAAGCACTAAATTAGTATGTGTGATAAATTTAGGCAGTTCTGTAATACCCCCAAACTTTTCCTTAAGCTTAATTTCATCTCTAGAAGGCTAAGGGATGACTTTCTAAGTGTGTAATGTTTAAACCATATAGAATTTCCCTAATTTCAAAATTTTATCATGTGGGAAATTTAATTAGCTTTCCAACAATATAAGATCTGCCCAAATACGATAATTGGGCAAGAAGTTAAGGCTAATTTAAGTCCTGGTCGTAAAACAACGTCATTTTAGTGCTTGGCGCATCGCGGAGAGGGTCTATTTGAAAATTGTCAATTTCCAGTGGAACTCCACGATAGCGGCGCATCGCGCTGAAGTTCCAGGTCACAACCAGTGGGACAACGCAATAGAACTGCATCGTGGTGACCCCCAGAATCCCGTTTGTCAAATTCCAGTGAGCCACCGCAATAGTGGCACGTCGCGGTGGCACATAAAATCGGGTTTTCCTATTCAAATTTTTCAGCTTCATACAGAAGTTAAAAAGAGCACTTTGGACTTTTTCCAAGCCTCTTAAACCGTACAAACACCAAATTGAAGTCATTTACAAGTATTCTATTAGTTTTTTCTCAACAAAAACCCTAAGTACCCAGAACCTCTTCCAAGAATCTCAAGAATCTACCGTAGCTTTCACAAATTGAGTTGGGATTCAAGTTTCCCAAGTCAAGGGCTTAAAGAACCCTCATCCAAAAGTACGAGAAAGAGTCTCAAGCAAGCTTATTCATCAAAGTTCATAATTCGAGGTATGTGGGGTTTAAACAAGAACACTTCTTCCATTCTTGTGCCCAAAGTTTTGGTTTTTCTTAAAAGATTTTAATGTTTCAAGATGAATTATGCCTAAATTGTTATACTTCAAGTACATGAGATATGGATTTGTTCAAGTCTTGAATTATATGATACTACACCTATTTTATGATTTGGCTTGAGAATTAATGTTATGAATTGCATATTCCTTCCGTGATTGATGTTTGGAATACTCTTAAGGTTGAAGTCATGATTTACCCTCTATTTTGAATTGAGATTTCTTAAATTTGTATACATGTTTTAAGGTCCAAGAATGAATTTTGATATATTCTATAGTATTTCAAGAATGGTACTGACATCTCCATATCATTGAAGTTTCAAAGCTTGTTAAAGATAGTCTACCAAGGCTTAAAGAAAAGAGTTGATTTTGGTCCTAAGTTAAGAAAGGAATCCACATCTTGTGATTTAAGTTAAAGGGAAGCATATTGTCTCACATTTCATAATATTGAATTATATAAGGTGGATTTTCCTAAAAGTTCTGATCCTAGTATGGGAGTAGTACGTAGCACCGAGTTGGGCTTGATTCCGATATCTCATGTCGTAGGACTTGATTTACCCCCAAGTGGGTTAATCTAGTGATCACTAAAATTAAAGGTTCTACTATGATGGCAAGGATAGAACAACTCTCCCCAACGTGGGCAAGACGTTGGACTCCATGTAGCTCACATGGTTTATGTCGGTTAGAAGAAACTCCCAAGTTTCCTAGAGTCTCAAGTCTTAAAGTTCTTAAGGTTTTAAGTCCTTGAGTTTCAAAGAAGTTCCTTGCTTTCAAAAGACTAAAGTGTATGTTCTAAAGTTGTTGTTTAAAGAGTTCAACTAGTTACAAGCGTGAGATCAAAGAAATAATACAGATTTAGAACAAAGTGTAATGGCTCACGTGATTTATACTACATGTTTCATTATTTATGATTTATGAGAGTTTTATTCAAGCTATGTGAGTCATCTACAACGCCATGTATGTTTTCTATAAAGATTTATTGTATTGATATTTAGCTGCATACACCTACATATACTTAGTACATTCCTAGGTGTTGATCCACATATACGTATGTGTGCTACATTGTCTCATAATGTAGGTTCAGGTGCTCAGTCCCAGCAGCATCAGTGATCCCGAGTACCTCTATCTACATTTCTACTATGGTGAGTCCTCATGGTTCGAGGACCTATCTCCAGACACTTCAGTATTTTTAGTAGTTGTTCTACTATTTTCAATTCATTTCAAGTCAGTTGGTCATCTGTCCCAATGGCTCTCTAGTTTGTTGAGTAGTAGAGGCTTTGTCAGACTAGATGGTCAATATGTTTAGATTTGCAGTATTCTGTTACTTTTACAGTACCCATTCGGATTTCTGTTATACATGATATGACATGATTACTTATTTTTCTCTCATTATCTTTAAGTAAGATTTATACTAAGTAGCAGGCTCAAAGGGTTATCTTGGGGCTACTTGTAGCCTTAAGCACCGTGTGACGGTCCGGGATAAGATTTTGGGGTGTTATAAACTTGCTATCAGTGCCTAAGTTTTAAGGAGTCCTTGGGAGTCTTACAAGCCGTGTTAAGTAGAGTATTGATCATCGGCGTGTAGCGCACCACATCTATGAGCAAGAAGCTATAAGACATTTTAGGAAAAAGTTTTTTCTTTCTTTCAGATTTTATCGTGCCTACAGTTATCTCTCTCAGCTATTGATTTGTGCTCTATTATTTCTGAAAATGCCTCCCCTAAGAGCGAATCCCCACAGAAATAATAATGATCTACCCCATCCTGTTGATCCCTTGAATAAGACTGTGTCTCATGCTAAGTTTCGGGCAGCCTTTAAGGCGTTAGCCTAAGTAGTTACCGCGAATGTTCTGGACAATAACCAGGCCGTAGTTCCGCCTCAGCAAGGAGGTAATTTAGCCGCTGCGAGGATCCATGATTTCATGAGGATGAACCCACAAGAGTTCTATGGTTCGAAGGTAGGTGAGGACCCACAGTTGTATCTCGAGAAGGTAAGGAAGATCACCCAAGTAATGCATATCTCAGAGGAAGAAAGTGTTGAGCTACCGTCTTACAGGTTGAAGGACATTGCTTATGACTGGGTTGTTGCATGGAAGAAGAATAGAGGGGAAGATGCATCCCCTACTACTTGGCAGGTGTTCCAAGATGCATTTTTGGACAAATTCTTCCTGCTTGAGATGAGGGAATCAAAGATGGAGGAATTCATGAACCTGATGCAAGGCTCTATGACTGTTAAGGAGTATTGCCTTAAGTTCAACCAGTTGGCCAAATATGCTCCTGATTTGATTGCTGACACCCAAGCTAGTATGAGTAAGTTCGTGACTGGAGTATCTGGACTGGTGTTGAAAGAGTGTAGGACTACTATGCTCAACAGGGATATGGATCTTGCTATCCTGATAATTCATGCCCAGTAAATAGAGGCAAAAAGATAAGGGAAAGAGATAGAGTAAGAGGAAACAAGAGGGCTAGATCCGAGCAACATGAGTATGGTCAGGTTAGGTCCCATGGAGGGAACCATCCATAGCTTTAGAGTCATTCGTCTATGCCAGCACCTTCGTCAGCTAGTGCTCTCACACCCAGAAATAGGAAAGAGCAAGAAAACAGGCCTTCTATGTCCAAGTCCAAGAACATTGTAAGTAACAGGCCTAATTATCCTCCATGTGCAAAGTGTGGTAGGACCCATAACGATGAGTGTTTGGCCAAAAAGAGGGGTTGTTTTGGTTGTGGAAAGTTGGGCCACAGACTTAGAGAGTGTCTGTATGCCAGGCAGGGGAACAGATATGTGCAACCTCAGACTCAGGCTAATAGTACCCCAGCTTCTTTAGCCCATCCAGCTCTTCCTCGGGGCACTTCTTCCAGTACTGCTAGCGGTCAGCGCCAGAACAGGTTCCATACCTTACCATCCCTTTAGGAGAAAGAGGATTCTCCCGATGTTGTTACTGGTATGCTTCGCATCTTTCACTTTGATGTTTATGTGTTGTTGGACCTCGGGTAAAGTTTCTCTTATGTGACCCCACTTGTAGCTGTGAGTTTTGAAATGAGTCCCAAAAAGATTCTTGAGCCTTTCCTAGTTTCTACTCCAGTAGGGGAGTCAGTTATTGCTAAACAAGTGTATAAAAAGTGTCCCGTTACTGTTATTCATAGAGTCATACTTGCGAATTTGATAGAGTTGGACATGGTGCATGGATTGGCTTCATTCCTGCTACACATCTATAGACTATCATACCCGTGTAGTTAAGTTTTAGTTTTTGGATGAGCCAGTCATCGAGTGGTCTGAGATTTTAGTATCTCCCAAGAGTCATTTTATATCCTATCTCAAAGCCAGAAAGCTAATATCCAAAGGTTGTATTTATCATCTAGTTCGAGTTAAGGAAACTAGGTCCGATGCTCTAACCATTCAGTTAGCTAATATTGTTAATGAGTTTCCTGATGTTTTTTGGGAAGATCTCCCAGGGGTACCTCCCGATAGAGAGATAGAATTCGAGATTGACTTTCTTTATAATACTCAGCTTATTTCTATTCCTCCCTACCGTATGGCACCTGATGAGATTAAGGAGTTGAAAGATAAACTCAAAGATCTTTTAGAAAAAGGTTTTATAAGGCCCAGTGTGTCACCTTGGGGCGCACCTATTCTATTCATGCGAAAGAAAGATGGTTCTTTACGTATGTGCATTGACTATCGTCAGCTTAATAAGGTCACAGTCAAGAATAAGTATTCTCTTTCGAGAATTGATGACCTGTTTGATCAGTTGCAAGGTGCGAGTTATTTCTTGAAGATAAACCTTAGATCCGGCTATCATCAACTTAAAGTAAGGGAGTGTGATATCCCTAAGACAGCCTTCCGAACCCGTTATGGTCACTTTGATTTTCTAGTCATATCTTTCGTGCTTACCAATGCTCCAGTGGCTTTCATGGACCTCATGAATCGAGTGTTCAAGAAGTATCTTGATATGTTTTTTTGTCATAGTGTTCATAGATGATATCCTTGTTTACTCCCATACTGAGAATGACTATGCAAATTATCTTAGAATTGTCCTGCACACTCTTAGAGATCATCAGTTATTCGCCAAATTTAGCAAGTGTGAATTTTGGGTAAGGTCAGTAGCTTTTCTGGGTCATATTATTTCATCCGAAGGCATTAGAGTTGATCCCCAAAAGACAGAAGCCGTAAGAAATTGTCCTAGACCTATCTCTCCATCAGACATTAGGAGTTTCTTGGGTCTAGCTGGATACTACCGCTGTTTTTTTGAAGGTTTCTCTTCTATTGGATCCCACATGACCCGTTTGACCCAAAAGAAAGTTAAGTTCCTTTGGTTAGATTCCTGTGAGAAGAGTTTTCAGGAGTTGAAGACTCGACTCACCTCAGCCTCTGTATTGACTTTGCCTGATGGTACAAATGGTTTTGTGGTGTATTGTGATACCTCTAGAGTTGGTTTGGGTTATGTGTTGATGCAGAGAGGTAAGGTTATAGCCTATTCCTCTAGACAGTTAAAGCCACATGAAAAGAACTACCCAACCCATGATATTAAATTAGTTGTTGTGGTTTTAGCTTTGAAAATATGGAGACACTATCTATATGGTGTTCATGTTGATGTGTTTATGGACCATAAAAAGCTTGCAATATGAGTTTTCTTAGAAGGATTTGAATATTCACCAGAGGAGATGGTTAGAGTTGCTAAAAGATTATGATATGAGTGTGTTATATCACTCGGGAAAGGCTAATGTAGTGGCGGATGCCCTTAGCAGGATGTCTATGAGTAGTGTTACTCATGTAGAGGAAGACAAGAAAGAGTTAGCTTGTGAGGTGCATCGTTTGGCTAGATTGGGCATTAGGTTGCTTGATTCCACAGAGGGGAATATTTTGGTTCAGAGTAGTTCTAAATCCTCTTTAGTTTCAGAAGTGAAGGAGAAGCAAGACAGGGATCCTAGTTTGGTCAGACTGAAGGAGTCAGTTAGGGACCAAAAGGTAGAGGTTTTCTCCCAAGGGAGAGATGGTGTGTTGAGATTATAGGGTAGATTGTGTGGTCCTTGTGTTGATGATCTGAGGCAGAGAATTATGGCTGAAGCACATGGCGCGCGATATTCCATTCATCCCGGTGCCACAAAGATGTACCGTAACTTGCGGGAAATCTATTGGTGGAGTGGAATGAAGAAGGATATAGCAGAGTTTATGGTGAAATGTGCAATGTGTAATAGGTTAAGGTAGAGCACCAGATACCTGGTGATGTAATGCAAGAGTTTAGTATACCCACTTGGAAGTGGGAAGAGGTGAATATGGATTTCATAACTGGTTTACCTCTTTCGCGTCATCACCATTATTCTATTTGGGTTGTTGTAGACAGGCTGACTAACTCAGCGCATTTCTTGCCCATGCATACATCCTATACAGCTGAGTATTATGCTAGATTGTATATTCGGGAGTTGGTTAGGTTGCATGGAGTTCCCTTATCTATCATCTTAGATAGGGGTACTCAGTTTACTTCTCAATTTTGGAGGGAATTCCAGAAGGGTCTTGGTACCTAAGTTTATCTCAGTTCCACTTTTTATCCGCAGACAGATGGTCAAGCAGAGAGGATCATCCAAACTCTAGAAGATATGTTGAGGGCATGTGTTCTTGACTTCAAAGGTAGTTGGGATGAGCATTTACCATTGATTGAGTTTCCATGTAACAATAGTTACCATGCTAGCATCAAGATGGCACTATTTGAGGCTTTGTATGGTAGAAGATGTAGATCACCCATAGGTTGGTTTGAAGTGGGTGAGGCTACTTTGATTGGACCTGATGCAGTGTTTGAGGCTATGGAGAAGGTGAAGTTGATTAGAGAAAGACTGAAGACAGCCCAGAGTCGTCATAAGTCATATGCAGATGTGAGAAGAACAAACCTTAAGTTTGAAGTTAATGACTTGGTGTATCTGAAAATCTCACCCATGAAAGGGGTGAAAAGGTTTGTCAAGAAGGGAAATCTTAGTCCCCGATGTGTTGGCCCCTATAGAATCCTAAGTTAGGTAGGGAGAGTAGCCTATGAGCTTAAGTTGCTTGCAGAATTGTCATCTGTGCATCCTATCTTTCATGTCTCCATGCTTAAGAAGCACATTGGTGATTTTGTTATTGTGGATCCTTCAGAGAGCCCAGATATCTCGACTAGCCTTTCGTTTGAAGAGATTCCAGTTGAGATTCTAGACCACCAGATCCGTAGACTGATGAACAAAGAGGTTCCCTTGGTCAAAGTATTGTGGCGAACCAATCAGTTGAGGGCGCTACTTGGGAAGCCAAGTCAGATATGAGATCCAAGTACCCGCACCCATTCTCCATAAGTTCAGATCAAGACAAAGGTATCACTATTCCTTAATTCATCCCCTTTCTAATCAAAGTTGCAGTTATATAGATATTCTTAATATAAGTTCATGCATTCTCCGAAGTATTCAAGAGCTTAGAATGATAGAGAGTTCGTTTAGCAAGTTGCTTCAACCATGCATACTCAGTTTCCTCTGTACTCTTAGTTTGACGAGCGTCATTCGAGGACGAATGTTCCCAAAAGGGAGATATTGTAATACCCCCAAACTTTTCCTTAAGCTTAATTTCATCTCTAGAAGACTAAGGGATGACTTCCTAAGTGTGTAATGTTTAAACCATATAGAATTTCCCTAATTTCAAATTTTTATCATGTGGGAAATTTAATTATCTTTCCAACAATGTAAGATTCGCCCAAATCCGATAATCGAGCAAGAAGTTATGGCTAATTTAAGTCCCGATCGTAAAACAACGTCATTTTAGTGCTTGGCGCATCGCGGAGAGGGTCTATTTGAAAATTGTCAATTTCCAGTGGAACTCTGCGATAGCGGCGCATCGCGCTGAAGTTCCAGGTCACAACCAGTGGGACAACGCAATAGAACCGCATCGCGGTGACCCCCAGAATCCCTTTTGTCAAATTCTAGTAAGCCACCGCAATAGTGGCACGTCGCGGTGGCACATAAAATCGGGCTTTCCTATTCAAGTTTTTCAGCTTCGTACAGAAGTTAAAAAGAGCACTTTGGACTTTTTCCAAGCCTCTTAAACCGTACAAACACCAAATTGAAGTCATTTACAAGCATTCTATTAGGTTTTTCTCAAGTTTTTTCTCAACAAAAACCCTAAGTACCTAGAACCTCTTCCAAGAATCTCAAGAATCCACCGTAGCTTTCACAAATTGAGTTGGGATTCAAGTTTCCCAAGTCAAGGGCTTCAAGAACCCTCATCCAAAAGTATGAGAAAGAGTCTCAAGCAAGCTTATTCATCAAAGTTCATAATTCGAGGTATGTGGGGTTTGAACAAGAACACTTCTTCCATTCTTGTGCCCAAAGTTTTGGTTTTTCTTAAAAGATTTTAATTTTTTAAGATGAATTATGCCTAAATTGTTATATTTCAAGTACATGAGATTATGGATTTGTTCAAGTCTTGAATTATATGATACTACACCTATTTTATGATTTGACTTGAGAATTAATGTTATGAATTGCATATTCCTTCCGTGATTGATGTTTGGAATACTCTTAAGGTTGAAGTCATGATTTACCCTCTATTTTGAATTGAGATTTCTTGAATATGTATACATGTTTTAAGGTCCAAGAATGAATTTTGATATATTCTATAGTATTTCAAGAACAGTATTGATATCTCCATATCATCAAAGTTTCAAAGCTTGTTAAAGATAGTCTACCAAAGCTTAAAGAAAAGAGTTGATTTTGATCCTAAGTTAAGAAAGGAATCCACATTTTGTGATTTAAGCTAAAGGGAAGCATATTGGCTCCCATTTCATAATATTGAATTGTATAAGGTGGATTTTCCTAAAAGTTTTGAGCTTAGTATGGGAATAGTACTTAGCACCGAGTTGGGCTTGATTCCGAGGTCTCATGCCCCAGAACTATGAGCCACCGTAGGATTTGATTTACCACTAAGTGGGTTAAGCTAGCGATCACTAAAAGTAAAGGTTCTACTCCGATGGCAAGGATAGAACAACTCTCCCCAACGTGGGCAAGACGTTGGACTCCATGTAGCTCACATGGTTTACTTCGGTTAGAAGAAACTCCCAAGTTTCCTAGATTCTCAAGTCTTAAAGTTCTTAAGGTTTTAAGTCCTTGAGTTTCAAAGAAATTCCTTTTTTTCAAAAGACTAAAGTATATGTTCTAAAAGTTGTTGTTTAAAGAGTTCAACTAGTTACAAACTTGACATCAAAGAAAGAATACAGATTTAGAACAAAGTGTAATGGCTAATGTGATTTATACTACATGTTTCATTATTCATGATTTATGAGAGTTTGATTCAAGCTATGTGAGTCATCTACAACGCCATGTATATTTTCTATAAAGATTTATTATATTGATATTTAGCTGCATACGCCCCCATATACTCAGTACATTCCCAAGTATTGATCCACATATACGTCTTTGTGCTACATTGTCTCATAATGTAGGTTCAGGTGCTCAGTCCCAGCAGTGTCAGTGATCTCGAGTACCTTTATCTATATCTCCACTATGGTGAGTCCTTATGGTTTTAGGACCTATCTCCAGACACTTTAGTATTTTTAGTAGTTGTTCTACTATTTTTAATTTAGTTCGAGTCAGTTAGGGATCTGTCCCAATGGATCTCTAGTTTGTTGAGTAGTAGAGGCTTTGTCAGATTAGATGGTCAGTATGTTTAGATTTGCAGTATTCTATTACTTTTACAGTACCCATTCAGATTTCTGTTAGACATGATATGACATGATTCCTTATTTTGCTCTCATTATCTTTAAGTAAGCTTTATACTAAGTAGCAGGCTCAAAGGGTTAGCTTGGGGCTACTTGTAGCCTTAAGCACCGTGTGACGGTCCGGGATAGAATTTCGGGGCGTTACAAGTTCATACCCACATAAAAAAGCTATTATTATTTGATATAAATCATTTGATAATATATTCCAAGCATCCTGAAAAAAAACACTTGTCATACCATTAGGACCAGTTGCACTGTCTCTATTCAGACCCATGACTGCTATTTTCACTTCCTCAATGGTTGGAATGCTTTTCATCTTCTCATTGTGATCTTTTGTTACCCTTGGCAACCCCTCCAGCATTGAAAAATCAGTTGTATCTTCCTGTTTTTTAAACTATTTTTGATAAAAAAGAGCTACAGCCTCTGCAATGTCATCTTGATTATCAAGCCAGTCTTCTTCCTCATTCTGGATCCTTTGAATCTTAAGCTTTGATTTTCTTTCTCTTACCACAGCATAAAAGAACTTAGTGTTTCTTTCACCATCTTTAAACCATTCAAAACCTGTCTTCTGCCTCTAATATTCCTCGTCCCTTTTTAATTGGATAGCTAGATCATCTTGGGCTTTCAAATGATTAGATCTGTTCACCCCTGTAGGATCCTCCTCAAATTGCTTTTCCCTCACTTTTATAACTTCTTCAAGTGTAGCAATCTCTTGGATGATGTTTCCAAAAGTTTGCCTACACCACTAAGTCAATGTTGCTTTAGTTTTCTTCAACTTTTGATGAAAAATGCTAAAAGGATTCCCCTTTATATCTACAGACCAATTTTCTTTGATAACCTCTATACAAGACTCCTCTTTTATCCAGAAGTTGAGAAACCTAAATGGTTTTACTAACTTCTCATGAATAGTATTGCATTGCACCAATAAAGGTGCATGATCCGATCCACTTCTTACCAAATTCTCCACTACACTAATTAGAAATAATCCTTGCCATTTGTCATTGATAAGAACTCTATCCAAACTTTTAAATATGCACTCATCATCAGTTCTTCCATTCCACCAAGTGAACTTACTACCTTTAAACACTACTTCTTCTAGATTACAAATGTTAATACACTGATTGAAGTCATTTGTTTCTTCTAAAGTAACTGGCAGGCCTCCTAATTTCTCCTCATCACTTCTGATGACATTAAAATAACCACCAACCAACCAAGGTTCCTACATATTACCTGTAAGATCTTTCAAAGATTCCCACAATCTTAACCTCTCATTCTAATTACATTTTGCATACACTAAAGTCACTATTACTCATACCCCAACTTGCTGATTCTCCACCTTTACAGTAATTTGCTGATCTTCATCAATAATTACACTGCAAGTCATAGTTGAGTCTATAAAGGCCCAAATCTTACCTGAAATATTTGTTATTGCATGCCGCACCCCAAGTCTTCTTCTATAATCCTCTATCGTATGACTTTCCTAAAAAGGCTCCATAAGACCAATGAAACCAAAATAATATCTCCTATGCATTGTTATTAATCTTGTAAATTCTTTCTGTGTATTCACAGATCTGATGTTCCAAATTATGGCATTCATTTGGAAACAGGCTTAGTGGCAATGCTCCTTGTCCTTATTGAATTTGCCACTACAGTAGTATTTGTAGCACCTGTATTTCTTTCTTTCTTCTTGTGTCTTCCCTGCTTAGATTTAATAGACTTCACCTACTTTGGAGATAAATATCCTGTAATTGTTGCATTATCAATGTTATCCCTTAAATCTGCATCATCTAAATCCTCAAGTTATTTATTTACATTATTCATTATATTCCCTGCTTCAAATGCTAATGGCACAATATCCTCCAAAATAACTGGATGTTTTCCATCTCCCTCTTCCTCTAGAATCATAAGGTCTTTTATTTTATTCTGCTGCTCTGCTAAATCTTAAATATGCTTTTGATCCTCCCCCTGTACTTTGTTGTGATTACTTGCTTTTTTACCTGTTGCTCATTTTCTTTGCAACTACTATCTTTCTGATTCTACTCAATGGTATCCCCCATATTGCTAATATGTTTTGTTGCTTCCTCTATTACTTTTTCTCCAAAAGTTTTAGTGACCCAGTCCTTAGTACTCTCTTTTGATTGAGTTTGCTGCCCTTCTACTTCATCGTGTTCTAAGACATCAAAAGCATTTGAAGTCTTAATTTCATTTTGTTTATCCACCTCTCCTACTATGTGCCCAAACTTATCTTTTTTATATTTGTTTTTTCTTAATTTCCACTGATTTTTCTCCTCTCCTGCTTCTGCTCCTTATTTTGTCCCTTCTGCATTGACTTTATTATTCTGCTTCTCATTCATTTTGTCTGCCCTTTGCTTTTGTTCTTGGTCAAACAATTCTGGGTGAATTGTACAACAATACTCCTTATCATGTCCCTGCAAACAGCACTCCTTATAATATTTTGGCTTATGGTCATACTAAATATGTATCCACTTTGATTTTACTTCACTTCTGATATCATTCTCCTCATTAATCTTGCCCCTGTGTGGCAATTTAGCTACCAAATCCACTTCTACCTTGACTCTCACACAACTTGGTTTTGTATGATTTTTGGTAGCCATATCAAGTGATAAAGGCTTACCTGCTGAGGCAATTGAGAAAATAGCCTCATTCGCAAAGAAGTTAGGAAGTAGATCAGGTAATGAGATCCATGCAACCCCAATTGTGGTTTCAATATCAGGCTCGAACAATGGGTCCCATTTAAGCATTCTCATCTTCCATAACCTACTATTTGCCTTGATATAGTATGCAATGGTGGATATGAATTTCACATAATCTTCCAGCTGGTTTAGCCTTATCAATATATGCCTTGCATCCAGTACTCCGATTGTACAATCACCTTTGATCCCACACTGATTAGTAATCATTTTTCTTAATTCATTCACGTCTGGTTTCCCATAAGAGAATTTACCCACAATTGCAAACTGTAAATTCTCCTGAATTATCATATTTTGTACTTCTAAAGTTTTCCATGTTATGCTTCGTTCACCATGCACCATTACCACAGGTTTAGGATTAATCCTAACATTCTCATGCACGTGAACTTTAGGTTTTAATAATTCAGCATATTTTGGAGTATTTTCTTTGTGTTTAACATTGCCTTCTTTGATCTGTGCTATAGATTTCTCCGGTGGCTTATTCTCACCGGATGTAGTAGCCATATCGAACGGGAAATTGCTCAAAATTAGGGAGTTCTCAATTACCCATGTTTGAATTCACACCTAGAGTAAATTCAATACTTTCAACATGAAGCATAAATTTATGTGTAAAAAATTATCAAATAGGTTTGAACATATAATTTTAAAACACAACGATTGAATGAGAAGAAAAATCTTTTTGGTAAAGAAACCTTAGAGATTGAATTTACAGAGTTTAAATTCTAGATTCCCCCACCTCCACCACACCTCCCCATGCGCCCCTTTTGTTGATGCCACCAATTAAAGTCAATCACTAATTAATATACTAACATCATCCTCTCCATATCTTCTCTTATTGCAGTACATAATTAAGATAGAACAATCTCGAAAATAAGAAAAAAAATTCTTGAACATATAGCCTTACTAACTCATTTAGAGTCGTATTTGAATTAACGTCTTTTTACCATTCAACTCTTAAATCAACAACTTTTATTCGACCATCTCCAACTGCAATGGGCATTATCCAAGTTGTTAAATCAGAAACTACACATCTAGAAAATTGTCAAACAATTATCGATCATTGATTTGTAAGAAAAAATAAAATAAAGAAATGATCAAATTAAAGGAAAAATTAACTATTTGTGTACCCCACTATGTGGGAATACACTGGGTTTGTTGTTGTTGTTGTTGTGTTCTCTATTTCGGGTAATAATTCAGTTACCACACAAAATCACTCTTTTTATAAATTAAAAAAATAATTAATTTTGGACTTCTAAATGATTTGTATCAGGACGAAAGAGAATTCTTATATTATAATAAAAAAAAACTCACGACAGTTTTTTTTATTTTAGCAAAATAAATATATACTCCTACGATAGTTTTGATTTCTGCAAAAAAATAAAGTAATTTTTTATTTGCAAAAAATATGATTCATAGAGTATTAGGACTCCTTTTTTTTTTGGTACTTGAGTATTAGAACTCCTATGTGCAAAGTGTTTCCATGTTTGCAAAATATTAATGGTAATCTTTTACTTTCCAAGAATAAGTTAGTTTTTATTTTGTTAAGACTCTTATAAATCCAAAAAATAGACAGTTTTATCAGACTTCTGCTACAATTTAGTTTGCTTTAAATATGGTCTGTTTTTTATTTTTCAAAAATTATTTATTATAAATATTTACGTATTATTATAATTTGATTAAAATAGTAAAAAGACGATTTTGTCTTTTGTGAAGTATTTTAATGAAGGGCAAAAAGTTCAAATCAAGTTTCTAACGTCTTCACACTTTTAATATATTTTAGATTATAGATTATATATATAGATATGAAAGAAATAATAATTTAGAATTTGAATATATATAATTCCTGAAATTTTTATATCATTTTTATTTTTAAAAAAATATCTATATATGTATAACTCAAGAAGACTATTTAAGGACAAATCCTGGTTGTTTTCATCCAATAGGAGTCAATCTTAATAGTTTTTATCTAATAGAAGTTAGACTTAGTCGTTTTTTACCACAATATGAAATAAATATGGAATAAATATGAAATAATTAATAATCTACAAAATACATTTTTGTTGCCAAATGTCAAGTAGCTAGTTCTTAAGATACCACTTGACATAATTATAAGTTAGACTATTCTCCTTTATTATATATATAAATATGAAATAATTAATAATCTATAAAATAGATTTTTGTTGTCAAATGTCAAGTAGCTAGTTGTTAAAATATCACTTGGCATAATTATAAGCTAGACTATTCTCCTTTATTATATATATATAGATAGATTGATCATTATCTTTATTCATGAATTTAATACTACGTGTTTCATATTCTTCATCATTTTAAAATAAGAACGTCTTTTGATTTAACATTTCTATTTTTCATATGCAGATGATGATGTTTAATGGGGCTTTGAGCTATAGGTGGCAAAAGTATTTTAAAAAGAGGTGTAGGTGACACAAGTCTTAATTATTGAGTGGAGGTGACAATTACTTTATTATGGATTAAGAAAGTTGGAGAAGTTTGAAAATAACCCACAAGTTTTTAAATTTATACTTTGATCCAAATGTTAGTTAATATAACAGGAAGCAGAGGGAAAAAAGGCACGTTTCTCTTTTTTCTCATCCGTTGTTGTTTTCTCTCTCTTCACGATTATTGTTGTTCATTGTTGCTGCTGCTTTATTCATCATCTTCTACTTCATTATCATCTTCATCTTCTTCTTATCGACCATTGTTGTTGTTGTTGTTACTGCTACTGCTGCTATCTGACCAATTTCTTAGGTCAAATTATATTTCCTACACCACTTTTCTGTAATACCCCACAAAGTTCTCTTCTAGTCTGAGCCTTAGAGTGTATCCAGCAAAGCGAAAAATCTGAGTCTAAAAGTTTCAGAAGTATCTTCCCAAGTATGAAACACTTTGAATCGTGTGTAATTTTCCTAATTTCTACTTTTAGTCATGTAGAGCATTGATCAAGAAGAGATAAAAAAAAAATTTCATGTTTTACCCTTTGCATTAATCACGTTTTTTAAAATTAAATGTAAACATCATTTAATAGGGATATTATGGTAAACTAGGCATGTTATTAATTATTTTTCCTAATCAATGTGCCATCTCAATTTGGAACGGGTAATTTGAGATGGAGGGAGTATGAATTAAAACGTCAAAGCAGTGCAACAAACTAGTTATCTGTTGAAACAGACTAGTTATCTGTTGCATCAGACTGATTATCTGTTGCATCAGAATGTGTATCTGTTGCAACATATGAATAATATGTTTGGTACAACACAAATCAGCCTCTGCCACAAACCCAACAGATAAATCTTGCTATTGCTACTGGATTCAAAATTATTTCTAATGTCCAATCGTTGACATGCTTGTTTAGAAGATAATAGACAGAATGAAAATTAAATATGAATTAAAACATCAAAGTTGGTCAAACATAATTTTTTTTATTAAACTAAAACAAATAAAAATACATATACATAGACGAGACTAAAAGAAAAAAAATCTAATTATTATTATTATTATTATTATTATTATTATTATTATTATTATTATTATTATTGTCAGTCGGCCAATCTTCCACAAGTAGCAGCAAGGCCCTCCTCAGCCGTCGGATCTCACGGAGCATCCTTGCTCTAACTGCTCCCAGTTCCCATTGCAGGTCATGAACCTGCATCCAAAGTTCATTCACGGCATCTTGTAGAAAAGCCATGACCCACACTAGATCAGCCAAATCTAGAACCCAGATGAATTGAAAAAAAGCATAAAAACAAAAGTAAAGAAAAGAATATCTGAATGTAATACAACGTATACTACAAATTGGCAAGAAAAAAACCTACCCGAGTCAGGGAAGAGAAAGTGGTGGAAGGTGTATTATGAAAGATAAGATGCAATAAATAAATAGAGTATAGTTGAATAAACGAATGAGTAAGGAGGGACCTATTTATAGAGGATAGAATTTGAATAAGTGGCAAAAAGGCACAACTGTTTACCTCTATTTATTAATTATATTTTTTATTATTGTGAAAAGTTATGACTTAATTAAATTAAGAAATATTGTGATAAGTCATGACTTTTTAAATTACTATTATTAATTAGTTCTTTCCAAGAACCATTTTTATTGAGTTGTGACAACAGATTTTATATTTTTTGCATCAGATAACTTATCTGTGACAACAGATATACCACTTTTTGTGACAAATAGAGAACCTGTTGCATCAGATAATCTATCTGTTGCAACATATAATCTAACTATTCACCTCCATTTATTAATTACATTTTGATTACTGTGAAAAGTTATGACTTTAATTAAATTAAGAAATATTGTGATAAGTCATGGCTTTTCAAATTATTATTATTAATTAGTTCTTTCCAAAAAGCATTTTTATTGAGTTGTGACAACAAATTTTATATTTGTTGCATCAGATAACTCATCTGTGACAATAGATATACTATTTGTTGCAACAAATAGAGAACCTATTGCATCAGATAATCTATCTGTTGCAACATATAATCTAACTGTTCACCTCCATTTATTAATTAGATTTTTTATTACTGTGAAAAGTTATGACTTTAATTAAATTAAGAAATATTGTGATAAGTCATGAATTTTTGGATTATTATTAATTAGTTCTTTCCAAGAACTATTTTTATTGAGTTGTGAGAACAGATTTTATATATGTTGCATCAGATAACTCATTTGTGACAACAGATATACCATCTGTTGCAATAAATAGAGAACTTGTTGCATCAGATAATATATCTGTTGCAACATATAATCTATCTTTTTAAAAAAAAATTATCATCATATCATTAATCCAAATTTGTTGACGTTTTTATTATATAAATTAAAAAAACATAGTTTCAATAACCGTTTCTTTAATATAATAATAACCACTTTTATTGAGTTCTGGCAACAGATTGTATATCTGTTGAATCAGTTAAACCATCATTTACAATAGATATACCATATGTTGCAACAAATGGACGATCTATTTTAATAGCTTTTTTTATTTCTTCTAACAGTTGATACATCAGTCGCAATAGATGGGGAATTTAATGCATCAACAACATTGTTGAATATGTTTTAGACAAAAAGTCACTTTGATTTTAATAACTGATCGTGACTTTTCACCATTTTTTTTAAAATTTGTTTTTTAAAATTATTTATTTATTATATAATAAAAAAAGTCACAATATTGGATTAATTAATTAACTTATATGATGATTGTTAAGAAAAGGTGAACAGTCGTGACTTTTTTCTTAATAATCATCATATAAGTTAATTGATTAATTCAATATTGTGATTTTTTTCATTATATAATAAATAAATAATTTTAAAAAATAAATTTAAAAACAAAAATGGTGAAAAGTCACGATCAGTTATTAAAATCAAATAACCGTTCTTTTACGGTTTTAAATTGTATTTATCACTTATTTCCTTATTATTTATTTACGAATCATTTTTCATATTAAATAATCGAAAAGTCATGTCTTTTCACACTCTCAATAACAATAACCCTTTTTTATTAATAACTGCATGTTGCAATATATGATCGATCTATCGCACCAGATTAACCTTTGTTGCCACAAATGCCCAATCCCTACCAGCAACCGTCGACATGTTGAGAATAAGGAATAAATAAAATGATAATTAAATACTAAATAAGAATTAAAAATTCAAAGTCCACCACCAAACATAGATTTTTGAATCCCTTGGGTAGAGCCGATATACAAAAGGAGGAAAATAATACATACGTTAAAAGACAAAACATAACCTAATTATTACTACTACTACTACTACTACTACTATTATTATTATTATTATTACTATTATTATTATCAACCGGACAATTTTCATCCGGCAGCAGCAGGGCCCTCCTCAGCCTTGCTCCGAAGTCGGTCAAATCTCTCTGGAGTTCATCAAACTGCCTTTGAAGTTCCCGCAAGGAATTGATATGAATCTTCTTGTACGAATCTGGATCAACCACATTTGTATTGTAAGTGTAGTAGAATAAACGAGTAAATAAGGAGGGACCTATTTATAAATGATTGAATTGGAAGGAGTTAGTCAAACAAAAAGACACGACTGTTCATATCCCTTAATTAAATAAAACTGGTGACTTTTCAAATATGCAAATTAAAAAAAA
This sequence comes from Capsicum pubescens, assembly GCA_030864215.1. Taxonomy (NCBI): domain Eukaryota; kingdom Viridiplantae; phylum Streptophyta; class Magnoliopsida; order Solanales; family Solanaceae; genus Capsicum; species Capsicum pubescens. The sequence continues at coordinate 254,257,141 of CM061549.1, forward strand.
TGGATCTAAATACAACATTTTATCTTTTATTGTATTTCAGAAAGAAAATAAAATTGCTTTAAAATAAATCTAACAGATGGATAATCTGTTGCAAAATATATTTCATCTGTCAGATAACTTACAACATATTGACAATCTATTGCAACAGATGGACATATATGTTTTCTTTTCCAACAGATATGTCATATGTTACAACAGATTGATTATCTGTCGTAACAGATGTCTACAATTGTTTTAAAATTTAAATAGTTGTGGCATCTGTTGCAACTTGTTAGTCATTCGTTTATTCAATTTAAGCCATAGATGGGCTAGGAAGAATAAGGTGTGTGCAGATGGATGGATCCACTGTTATGTGTGGGAGTTAAGTATTACTGATAAGGTCATCGAGAAAACACACACAAAGTACAATATTTTTGTGAATGCAGTTTTTAATCGATTAGGCACTGGTCATTCAAAAAAAATCCTGCATTGTACAGTTAAGCTTGATGGGTTTGAATTGATAAGGCTGAGGGCCCCATGAAGATGGTGCAGATACCTTGTTACAAATTACTAATGATTGTTGTCCATGTTTATGCGTGTCAAGTTTTGAGAAGCGATCAATATTTGGTGTTATTGCAGAGATCTAATAGCAATTGGACTTAAATTTAAGTGTACATTAGACTCTGAGAAGGCCTTCGAAGCCCTGCACTGTATTAAACAAGAACAGAAAATCAATAGAAATTCCCCTAGCCCAAATTTATATGGAAGGGTTGATCGAGAAGATGATTATACACCAGAAGAAGTCGAAGGAGAATGCCTGCAAGGGAAAGGGGAGTTGATGAAAGACTATATCATCTGAGAGCTAATTGAAGAAGAGACATAGGGTAGAAAGTAACTTCTAGCAAATCTGGTCGATGAAATTATCTTAAAACATGATAAATCTGAATCAAGTACAACTATGAAAGTGTATCCGGTAATGTAAGTTCGTTTGTTGTCTCTCTGAAAGAAAAATAATGTAGATGGACACTTTTCTAGGGAGATGCGACTAGGTAGCGTGGTCGGGATTATCACCTAGATAGAAAATAGAAGAAGACCAAGAAAGCAGCCTTACGGGCATCGAGGGTTGAAATAATGTACAATAAGTATAGAAAACTTGCTCCAATTGCAACTGCAGTTAAAGTAAGGAATCTAAGCAAAGGCGGCAATTTCTAAATTTTAAATTGCATCCCATGCCTTTTTGTTTTTGGTTCCGATTAGGTCCACTGTTGTTGACCTAATCAGAACCACAAACGATATTGAAAGACAGATTGAGTGTCATTACTTCCTTAGCAATATGGATTAATTAATTGTGTTTTCTTGCCTTAGCATGCTTTCAATATTCCTTGGAGAAGATCAGAGGCTTGCTATAGTAAGTGAATCTCGATAATTTTCAAGCTTGTCTCCATCTTGTCGATTAGGTATTCAAACTTGTCGTTGTTATCTTTGAAGTTGGTATAGAGTTCCTAATCTCTTGTGAGCTCGATCAGGAACAGTTTCTCCTTTGAAGTTGTGGCATTGAAGAAAGCCTTCAGAACACTTTCTTCAGAATCCTTAAAGGATATATGGAGGGTCGTTGCGTTTGTTTTAGGTCAAAATATATTGATGCACACTGGAGATGTGGTCCCAAACGTTGAATATCTTACTTTTATTGAGCGTTGCTCAATGCAGCTTGCTTAACCAACCTTCAAGAGATTTGATAAATTAATAAGCAAGGAGTTACGTAACATTTGATCTAAACCGACTCAACCAATCCTATCAAATGTTACGTAACTCCAGGTTCATTACCCCATCAAAATATCTCTACCTTTTGATTTGTCCACTAACTCGGGCAAAGTTTTTTGATAGGGTAATGAGCCTAGAGTTACGTAACATTTGATAGGCTTGGTAGAGTCGGTTTAGATCAAATGTTACGTAACTCCTTGCTTATTAGTTTATCAAATCCCTTGAAGGTTGGTTGAGCAAGCTGCATTGAGAAACACTCAATAAAAGTGAGATATTCAATGGTTGGGACCACATCTTCAGTATGAATCAACATATTTTAACCTAAAACAAACACAGCGACCCTCCATATATCCTTTAAGGCTTTGGAAGAAGTGTTCTAAAGGCCTTCTTCAATGCCATAACTTCAAAAATAGTGTTCCTGATCTAGCTCACAAGAGATCAGGAACTCTATACCAACTTCAAAGACGACAACGATAAACTTGAAGACCAAATCGGCAAGCTGGAGGAAAGCTTGAAAATTATCAAAATTCACTTACTACAGTAAGTCTCTGATCTTCTCCAAGGAATGTTGAAAGCATACTAAGGCAAGAAAACACAATCAATTAATCCATATTAATAAGGAAGTAATGACACTCAATCAGTCTTTCAATCTCATTTGTGGTTTCGGTCAGGTCAACAGCAATGGACCTAATCGAAACCACAAACAAGAAGGCATCGGATGCAATTTAAAATTCAGAAATTGTCGTCTTTTCTTAGATTCTTTACTTTAACTATATTTGTTGTTGGCACAAGTTTTCTAGACTTACTGTACATTATTTCAACCCTCGATGACCGTAAATATACTTTCTTGGTCTTCGGCTATTATCTAGAATCTAGGTGATAATCCTGACAATGCTACCTAGATGCAGTTCCCTAGAAAAATGACCATCTGCACTATTTTTCTCTTAGAGAAACAACAGAAGAATTTTTCATAACTAGATACAATTTCATATTTGCACTTGATACAGATTTCTCATATTTTAAGATAATTTCATCGGCCAAATTCGCTAGAAGTTACTTTCTACCCTATGTATCCTCTTCAATTAGCTCTCATATTATATAGTCTTTCATCAACCACCCATTTTCCCTCGAAGGAATTCTTCTACCGTACCTTAGGCGTCTAATCATCACCCCGAGCAACCCAACCATATAAATTTGGGCTAGGAAAATAACTATATTGGTTTTCCATTCTTGTTAGATGCAGTGCTAGGCTTCGAAGGCCTTCTTAGAGTTCAATACACCCTAAAAGTTAATCCAATCGTTATTGAATCTCTTTACAATGACACCAAAACTAGATCCCTTCACAATGCTTGACACGTAAACATGAGCAACAACCGACATTAAATCTTAACAGGGTATCAGAACTATATTCATGGTCCCTCAGCCTTATCAGTTCGGACCTACCAAACTTAACTGTAAAATTGTAGAAATCTTATTTGAATGATCAATGACTAATTGGTAAAAACAGCATTCACAAAATTAGTGTACTCTATGTGTGTTTCCACGATAACATTATTAGTAATATATACCTCCCACATATGAAGCGGTTCCATCTGCATGCAACTTATTCCTCCGAACCCATCTTTACTGCAGCCTCTTGTGTTGGTCAAGAAAAGTTTGATCAACTTTCAGTTCATTATATCTACAAAAAAGAGGAAAAAGACAATGTCAAAGAAAGAACGTTATCCATATGTTACAACAGATGTGGAGTCTGTTGCATCAGATGTAGAGTCTGTTGCAACGGATGTGGAGTCTGTTGGAATACATCAAACTAGCCTTGCTGGTGGTTTGATTTGTTCCAACAGTTGCTCCGTCTGTTACAACATCAACAAAAGCATAAACTACAAAGAAACAACAAATAAAAAACCTCAACAACAATATTTGTTCCAACACCATCAACAACAACATCAACAACAAAGAAGCAACATTCTTTATTCCAACACCATCAACAACACCACACCACAAGTTCTAACAACGCCAACCCCACCAACAACATCAATAACAGAATCAACAATAAAGAAACAAACAAAATACATACAAAAAAATGATATTGCCAACAAAGGATTTAAACTTCTCCCAACAGATGACTTTTTTTTGCATATTATAATAAAAATATGGACTGCGTACATCTTACCCTCCCCAGACCCCACTTTTTAGGAATAGACTGGGTTTGTTGTTGTTGTTGTTGTTGTAATAAAAATTCTTGGTTTATTTATTCAACACTTAAAAGTTCCTTCAATTTTTTTAAATAAATATGATATGGGTAAATGGTAATTAAATAAAAAAATAGATGTAAATAACTTGCAAAGACGAAGACGAGAATGAAAGAGCAATAGTGAACCATACCTTAATGTCAAAAGGGGATCAAAACAATAATTTCAGTCGAGGAAAGATATGGATCGATTTAGATCCGAAAGGATCTTTATGAGAAAAAGAAGAGAAAAGAGAGAAAAAGGTTGTGATGACCCAAAAGAGGAGAGAAAGAAAAAGATGAGAGATGAATAAAATAAATTTAGGGATGAAGATGAAGGAGAGATGAGATAATTCTAGATATATTGTGTACGTAGACGTGGGTTTCAACATTCATTAATTAATATTCATTAATAATTTGAGGGGCACGAGGAAGACTAGCGATATTGAAAAGACAAGATGAGACTACTCAATGCTGAATGAACTCATTTTTGAGTTATCCAAGAAATATTTTTTACCGCATTTTGTAGTACTACTTTATCTATTCGGATAGAAGCTTGCTTTAAAATTAAAAGAAAAAAAAGATTTTCAAATAGATAAGTCATTTATTGCAACAGATATGTCATATGTTGCAACAGATAGCAATATCTATTTAAAAATTCCAATAATACAGTCATCTGTTACAACAGATACAAATAACTATTTAAAAATCCCAACAGCTCAGTCATTATGACAACAGATGCAAGTGTCCATTTGATAATTAAATCAGATATATCATCTATTACAACAAATATCAATATCTGTTTAAATATTCCAATAGCTCAGTCATCTATGACAACAGATGTAAATGTCCATTTGATAATTAAATTAGATATGTCATCTGTTACAATAGATATCAATATCTGTTTGAAAATTTCCAACAACTCAGTCATCTGTCACAATAAATGAAAATATCTATTTGATAATTAAATCAGATATGTCATCTGTTGCAACAAATATGAATATCTATTAGAAATTTCCAACAGCTTAGTCGTTTGTTCCAACAGATTTTATTGCAATTGATTTAGGTGGAACTAGGGATGAATGAATGAGTTTATAGGGTCAACTATAACTTCAATTGAGTCTTTTCAATTGCATGGAGTTGGTATTGCATTCATCTCAACCCGAGTCATCGATCGATCCCTCGGAGTTGAAAATATTCTCATTAACTTAATATTAAGCTAGTACCTAAATTAATTTAGGTGGAATTAGGGATGAATGAGTTCTCATTAACTTAATGTTAAGATAGAACCTTAATTAATTTAGGTGGAACTAGGGATGAATGAGTTCATAGGGTCAACAGCAACAACTTTAATTGAGTCTTTGCAATTGCATGGTGTTGGTATTGTGTTCATCCTGACCAGAGTCATCGATCGATCACTCTGAGTTGAAATGAGTTCTCATTAACTTAATGTAAAGATAGTACCTAAATTTATTTAGGTGAAACTAGGGATGAATGATCTCACAGGGTCAACTATAACTTTAATTGAGTTATTGCAATTGCATAGTGTTGGTATTGCATTTATCCCGATCTGAGTCGTCGATCGATCACTCTGAGTTGAAATAAGTTCTCATTAACTTAATGTTAAGATAGTACCTAAATTGATTTAGATGAAACTAGGAATGAATAATCTCATAGGGTCAACTACAACTTCAATTGAGTCATTGCAATTGCATGATGTTGGTATTGTGTTTATCCCAACCCGAGTCGTCGATCGATCACTCTGAGTTGAAATGAGTTCTCATTAATTTAATGTTAAGATAGAACCTTTATTTATTTATGTGGAACTAGGTATCAATAAGTTCATAGGGTCAACAACAACTTCAATTGAGTCGTTGCAATTGCATGGTGTTGGTATTGCGTTCATCCCGACTTGAGTCATCGATCGATCACTCTGAGTTTAAATGAGTTCTCATTAACTTAATGTAAATATAGTACCTTAATTTATTTAGGTGGAACTAGGGATGAATGATTTCATAGGGTTAACAACAACTTTAATTGAGTCGTTGCAATGCATAGTGTTGATATTGCGTTCATCCCAACCCGAGTCGTTGATCGATCACTCTGAGTTGAAATGAGTTCTCATTAACTTAATGTTAAGATATTACCTAAATTAATTTAGTTTGAACTACTGATGAATGATCTCATAGGGTCAACAACAACTTCATCGAGTCTTTGTAATTATATGGTGTTGGTATTGCGTTCATCCTGACCCGAGTCGTTGATCGATCACTCTGAGTTGAAATGAGTTCTTATTAACTTAATGTAAAGATAGTACCTAAATTTATTTAGGTGGAACTAGGGATGAATGAGCTCATAGGGTAACCTACGACTTCAATTGCGTCATTGCAATTGCATGGTATTGGTATTGCATTCATCCCGACTCGAGTCGTCAATCGATCACTCTTAGTTGAAATGAGTTCTAATTAACTTAATGTTAAGATATTACCTAAATTGATTTAGGTGGAACTAGGGATGAATGGTCTCATAGGGTTAACTACAACTTCAATTTAGTCATTGCAATTGCATGGTGTTGGTATTGTGTTTATCCCGACCCGAGTCGTCAATAGATCACTCTGAGTTGAAATGAGCTCTCATTAACTTAATATTTTAAAAACTATATCTTTTGAAATTTTAAAAATTATTTAAGATCAATTCGGACCAAATTAACAATTTTAAAACTTGTCATTCTTTTCCAAAATTACAAATCAACCCATACAAATCATCCATTTGTGGGAAAAACTTTTCCTCATTTCAAATCTCAAGTTCTCGCTCTTCTTTCTCTCTCTCTCTCTCAACAATACAGACAATAACTACTCAACATATTGCTCAACCTTTCAAAATAGATCGATTTTCTTTCTATTTTCGACCACATAATTGTTATTTTTGACTTTATTCTCGCTTGTATCCATTGTTTTCTCTGTCTTCGCAGGTAACAGAGTTCGAGAAGAGTTATACATTTATTTTTTATTCTAAAAATTTGGGATTTTTAGTTAATGATGAAAAAGAAGACTTTTAGTTGTATTATCTTCGAGAATGGGTTAACAATTTTGAGTTTTGATGCTAAAAAGTAGGAAGCACCCGAGAAAACCATAGTTTTTGTCTCAGTGTTTTATTGACTATCGTGGTAGTGTTGGATGGTATTGTTGGTGTTTTTGGTGGACGTTGTTAATGGTATCGGTATTTGTATTTTTGGTGGTAGTGTCGGTGGTCTTGGTGTTGGTATTGGTGGCATTGGTGGTGGTCTTAGTGGCATTGGTTGTGATGTTGGTGGTCCATCTGTTGCAATAGGTGGAAGATCTGTTAGGAGATATTAAATAGGTCTTCAAACCGATTCCCCATCTGTTCCAACTGATAAGTTATCCGTTGGAGTATTTTTTTATAATGTGGCATAGAATAATTTATTAAAATTTGTCTTACCTTTTTTTTTTAAATTATGCAGACATCAAATGCAATGTATTTTTTTCTATTATTTTTAGTTAAAAGATGTCTCCCAAAAGAAAAGAAACTGAAAGTGGATCAACTTCTGACCACCCAACAAAAAAGGCTAAAGTACAGATAGATTCGGAGGAACTTTCTGAACAATCTCAGTCAGGGTAAAATAAAGCTGAGGAAAGTGATAACTTCTTATCACCAATGGGGCATGAATTAATATCAAAATCCCAATATTATCCTGTCAAAACCATTAGTATCGACAGGTTTTGAGTTGTGATGTCAATAGATAACCCTGACAAAGTAACTGGTGATCCTGTACTTAAATGTCAGTTGGGGAAACGTTTTAATGAACTTAGGAGTATTATGAAGTATGAAAATATAGACAGACTTTTTAACAAGAGCTGTTTTGCATACTTTCTTGAGCTAATTGCAGACTGTACTCTCTGTTTCCCAATGAGCATGGTATATGTTCTTCTCAAGCGCAGGATCAAGTACGCAGGGGATGATAAAGATTCGAAGGAGGGCGAAAAAAATGGATAAAATCTGGATAATCTATTATGTCATGTCGGTTTATTTGGGATTGAAAGATTTTTCCATAGTGATGGACTTGAGATGCGATCGTCCAGAAGAACCTATCATCAAGAAAACACCCCACAAAGGGTCCAACAAACGCAAGGAAAAAATGATGGGTTGTTGGGCATTGTTGGACGCAGCTATAAAGTGGATAATTTGATGGTAGATCTCAAGGATAAAACCATACCAAAGCACTACAGGGAGAAATTGTGCTTAGTTTGGTTTGTCCATTCCGTTTTATTGGCAAGAGACATCAGGAAAGTCATAGAAGATGATTTGTTGGCGCTTGCAGATAATTTTGAGAAATTTAACGATTATCCCTAGGGATATGACAGCTACTACTTGATTGTCGAATATTTACTGACAAAGCTATCCCCAAAGATGACCACATTATACGGCTTTCCTTGGGCTTTCATGGTAAAATTGATCACTATTTTTACTCATTCATTAATTTATATTGAATATAGTTATTGTGACCTTTTTTTTTTGCTTTCTATTTATATTTTTTAGGCTTGGACATATGAAGTCATTCCTCCCTTCCGAGAGCAGTTCATGGTTTACCCAGATGAGGTTTCTCATCCAAGGATCCTTAGGTGGTTGGCTCCAAATGGCAGTAAAAATATTAAGGAGGCTAATCTCTTTAACCCTCCGGATGATGCAGTACATCTTTTTTCAACTAAAATAATTTGCCTTAAAGAAAGATATTGAAACAGATGTGCCATCTGTTACGACAGATGGGTCGTCCATTGTAACAGATTACCCGTCAACTGCAATTGGTGCAACAGATAAGTAATCTGTTGTGACAAGCAATCCATATTTTGCAACAGATTAACCATCTATTGCTCTGGTCCTCTGAACCCAACTCAACAAATTATCCATCTACTGCAAATTATGTAACAGATGGGTAATATGGTGCAACAGATGGGTAATATGATGTAGTACATATTTTTTCAACTAAAATAATTTACCTCAAAGAAATATATTGAAATAGATGTGCCATCTGTTGCGATAGATGAGTCATCTGTTGCAATATATTACCCATCAACTACAACTAGTGCAACAGATGGGTAATCTGTTGCGACAGATGATCCATATTTCGCAATAGATTAACCATATGTTGCTCTAGTTCTCTAACCCGACTCAATAGATTACCCATCTACTGTAAATTATGCAACAAATGGGTAATTTAATGTAATATATTATCAATCTGTTGTGACATATAGATCAGTTGTTGCGGCAGCTAGATCGTCTATTGCATAAGTTGGCTGTGTTAACATGTAACCCAATTGACTACAAATTATTATTATATGATTTAAATATCTCCTGTCTTTTTTATAGGCTGTGCATTCTTGGATCATGCCTATTGTTCATGAGTTGGGGATGACTTCTTTTCTTACTCTAAGTCTTGTTGATACAAAGAAGACCCCACGGTGGATTTAATAAAGAAGGAATTGGCTAGAGCAACAGCCATAAGAAGAGCAGTTAGGAAAGGTTAGCCTAATGTTGAAGCTCTTCACGACCAACCTACTACAACAGATCCTGGTGCTTCTTCTGGGGGTATTGCTGGTGGAGTTGTTGATGATGACGGAAGCCATCTTGATGCTTCTGCTGCTTCCAGTCATGATTATGAGCATGTTGGTGCTCAGGAAAAAATAAATACGTCTGAAAACACCCCTTGCATAGTTCCCTCTCACCCCTACACTGTCCCTTCCACCATTATAGTGGTCCCTCTCACCCCTCTTCACCCTCATGTTCTCATTGCAACTGCAAAGTGCGTAAGGATAGAGAGGATAAACTCCTTGAAAAACTAGAGGCTATTGCTGAAGCTGCCGAGGAGTTAAAATCCAAGAGGGGTATCATACCATCTAAGAATCTGAGAGAGCCATACACTCCTACAGTGGTGGTTAGGAGGAAGACAAGAAACATTAGACAAATACTCTCCATTGTGAAAACAAAAAAAATTCCAACTCCTTCCGCTCCAAGAGTTGTTGAAGTTCAGGAGCCGCTAAAGAAGGTGGACATATACATGGCACTTGGCTACGAAAAGAAGAAGAAACTGTAAGAAATCATGAATGACAAGACAAAAGGTTCCAAAAGAATACACCATGCATTCATTTGCCGCCAAAGACTTCACGAATATGACAAATATGCATGAGTGGTACATGGATAATGTAAGTTTCCTTTTGCTAACCTACCTTCCTAACTACTCCATGAAGAAGAAGCTACGCAATAGATGTGTAATATGTTGCAACATCTAGGTATTCTATTACAACATAATATACATTTGTTGTATAAGTTGGGTTAGCTGGGTAATTTGTGAACTGATTTAGAGAACCCTCTGCAACAGAATCTTTCCACTATGTTTTTATTCTTGATAATTACTAATCTATTTAAAAATTATCTTCTTATACCACAGTATGTTCTCTGCCTCATGAGGGGCAGGCAATTAGTGTACCCAGATGCTTATGATGTTGCCGATAGGATAATGGACCTCAATTTCTACAATAATTTCAAGGATTGGTACGATGATCTCCATAGGCGATCTGGTCCCGGTGGTCGTAGATTTGATAAGTTAGTTTCTATGTTTGAATGGGATGAAGACATGATTAAATATGTTAGAGGGAAGAGGTCATATCCACACGGCAAGAGCTGGACCAAGGCAAACAGAATTCTTGCAGTCATGAACGTGGAAGTCAAAAAATTTCTCATTGTTGAGATACAACTCGATGAGGAAAAGATTAAGATTAATGAATGCAACTTACCTGTCTTTAACGATGATATGTTTTTAACCCACTTGCAGTCACTCTTGAAGTTGTTCCCCAAGTTATTGACGCAGAGTAAACTGATGGATCATTTGCCGGAGAAAGTCTTGACGAAGGAATCATGGGTTTTTTAAGGTCAAAATAAGAAAATCCAACTCCCAAAAAATAAAATTGGTGTAGCGTGCGGGCCGTACTTACTTGCATATATCGAGTGTTTGCTGACCGACACAGAAATAACCAATATATGCAACGTCGTCATGGGAAAGATACTAGAGGTTTGGGCTTATGGGTTACTAACTAAATGGTTGGAGCTCATGTATAAAGAAGACTATGTACAAAGACAGAGACGTGCACGATAATAATTTTTTATTTCAAGCCACTTCACTTTACATGTAGTGGCAATAATTTTTATGTATGGAGAAAATTGAATTTTTATAATGCAACAGATTGTCTATCTGTTGTAACAGATATAATACCTGTTGTGATAGATTGATTATCTATTCAAATAGGTTGGTCATCTGTTGCATTGTGCAGATGTTTTTATTTGTCTGATGTAACAGATATACAATCTGTTGCAACATATAATCTATCTGTTGCAACTAATAGGTAATTTATTGAAACAAATCAAAAAAGTAGGAAGACATGTTTATATAATTTCCAGCATATGACCTAACTAAATGGTTGGAGCCCATGTATAAAGAAGAATATGTACAAAGATAGAGACGAACACGATAATCATTTTTTATTTCAAGACACTTCACTTTACATGTAGTGCCAATAATTTTTATGTCTGGCGAAAGTTAAATTTTTATAATGCAACAGATTATCTATCTGTTGTAATAGATATAATACCTGTTGTGTGATGATAGGAGAATTTACACGCCTATAGCACTATATTTTGCCCATATTTTAGCCTAGTTTTGAGAACAAATTATATATTTCATGCACTTTTAGTCCTTTTTCCTGTAAGTGAGCTAACGAACATGATTAGCAAAGTTTCAGGTATAAATGATGCAGAATTCAGCATTTCATGGATAACTTGACGCCAAAGAAAGCTTCACGAAAGGAGAAAAGCCAATCTTGGACGCCAAGGACTAAAGATGGCACATGGAAATTTTGTCCCGGGCTAAAACAACATTTCTGAAGACTTTGGGGACTAGCAGTAATTTATTAGGATTAGGATAATGATACATTAACCTAGTACAATTGGGTTAAGTATTTCATTAGCTTATTAGGATTAGGATAATGATACATTAACCTAGTACAATTGAGTTAAGTATTTCATTAGCTTAGTAGGATTTGGTTAAGCATTTCATTAGCTTAGTAGGAATAGGATATGGGTATTATAAATACCCTATCTTTCTAGAGATTTTAGGACATCTTCTTACATTCAATTCTATTCTATTCTAGTTCTAAACAATCATTCTTCCATTAATTCTATTTTTCTTCTTCTATTCATCTATTCTTAAATTCCACAACAAGAGAAACGTTACTTTGCTAAGGGATTCACGCCTAACGCCTACCACACCATTACAAACGTGAAATCTTTATTGTGGTATAACAACAATGTCAATTGTGATTTCCTTCGCACTCATGGGTAACTAAACTTCTCTGTTGGGGTTATGGAAGCCGAATGAGATACTATCCATTGCTGTGAGTTCGTGAGTTCGTGACACGTATGTTGCTTATATCATTATTCTCTTCATCTTAATCCAAATTCTTTGTGGTTGCAAACGCAAGAATACGCCAGTATAACATTTAACTTGTTCGAAAAAAAGGTTATCTGTCTGGAAAAGAGATAATGTCAAGGTAGTAGGGTCCCATCCCCTATTAAAAAGTTAGTGTCGTAACTGGATTAACCTCTTGGAGAATTCGTACCGTTAGACACGCTTTAAGATCGAAAGAGTTAAAGTGAAATAATCCTCGAATAGGTCGAAAGACGCCTGGATTTACCATCGAATACAATTCTCTATAAGCACATGCATGTCTGAATTCAACACACTCATAGTCAATAGAGACGTATAACTCAGAAGGTGGACATAACCCCAACTCCTCAATTCTCATTGTTTCACAACCTACTAAACATTCTTTCTCTTTTTACTTTGCTATTGCCATTTATAGCTACTATTTGGTTACATTACTTGCACAACAAGAATCCCCCCCTTCTTACGAGACTTGCACTAAAAGTCTAGTAATCGTTGCTTACTTGTTGACCAAGCTATTCCCTGTGGGATCAATACCCAACCCAGGTTGGGTTCTATATTTGACAAACGACCGCTTTACACTCCTACGAGAGCTGTAGATTGAGCGTTATCAAAAATTGGCGCCGCTGCCGGGGAATACAAGTGTCAATTAAGTTCGTAATAATTACTAGACCCTTTGGTCAAAGATTCTCGTACTTTTACTTTTAGTTTTTGTTTTTGTTTACTGCAGGTTTTTATTCAGTGCATTCCCCATACCTGAAGTTCTGTTCAACCATTATTACCTATCAATCCTGAACCACAACGTATTCGCAGAATGGAGGCACAACATGAAATTAAAAAGATGACTACTCAACAGGAACAGGCGAGACTAGCTGCGCTAGCCGCCGCCCAAGTGCATCAAAAAAATATTGATAACCCTGGGTGAGCAACAAATTCTGACGATGAGGATCTAGGTGATGACGAGCTACTAAACCCTAGGCATGCCGCTGAGATCGCAACACCTGCCAACAGAAGAGATCGTCAAGCTAGGTTTAGGCCTGAACGTCAAGCTATGCAGCCAGCTTTCGACGATGATGATGATGATCTTGATGGAGCCGGAGCCACAGGAGCCATTATTCCTCCACCATTGGCACCCGAAGCCAAGTTCAACATCACAAGCACCATGATTCAGTTATTGCAACTCAAGGGATTATTTGGTGGACTAGCAGGCGATGATCCGAATATGCATCTCATCAACTTTATTTCTACATATAAGTCATTTGACAATCCTGGAGTTGGTCAGAATGCAATTCGATTACGTCTATTTCCATTGTCTCTGTCTGGGGAGGCAACTCTATGGTTGAATGGGCTGACTCCTGATTCTATTACAAATTGGAGGCAATTGAGAGATGTTTTCCTTGAAAGATTCTTTCCGTCATCCAAAAGAGCACAATTGAGAGATGAAATCAGCAACTTTCATCAGCTTCCAACTGAAGCCCTTCATGAAACATGGGAGAGGTTCAAGACGACGCTAATGAGGTGCCCAAACCATCACATGACTAATGTTCACCTAATGGAGATACTATATAGAGCCTTGAATTCAATAACTAAACCAGTGATGGATAATGCGGCCGGAGGATCTTTTATGGATCTCACCTTTGGTCAGGCAAGCAATATGCTAGATCGTATGACGAAGCAAAGTAGAGCTTGGCATACCAGGGATTCTGAGGTAGCAAGCCCTACTTTATCTATAGGCATGACTGCAGACCAAAGGAGAAGAGAAGAAGAACGTGATCAAGATATGGCGCACATGAAAACACAAGTGGATCTTCTTACAAAGCATTTATTATCAGGGAAGACCGAAAAAGTGAAAGCTATTGCGTCAAAAGGAAGAGACGAATCTGATTCGGAAGAGGAAGCCAACTACTTGAACAATCAGGGGGGTTTCCGAGGCAATGCCCAAGGAAACCAAGGTCGGAACTATCATGGTAAATCTGGAAACATGGACCAAGGTAGTTGGAAGAACAAGAATGACAGTAGTGGTTTGTATGTTCCCCCTGGAAGACGTGACGCCAACACATCTAGTTCTGGAAGTATGGAAGACATGATGGCTAAACTACTGAAAGGAGTGGAAGCAACCAGCGCGGGAGTAACGGAGGTAATAAATGATTTGTCCTCTATGAAGCAATTAGTTGATTCACATTCCACTTCAATCAAGCAAATAGAGCAGCAATTGAGCCAACTTTCAGCAGCACTCAATCAAAAAAAGGCTGGCACTTTACCTAGCGACACTGTACAAAATCCAAGGAATGAGGGATCATGCATGGCTATTACTACTCGAAGTGGTAAGGTGCTGGAAACTTCAGAAAAAGGCAAGCAAGTAGTTGACGAAGAAGCAGAAATTGATGATAAGGCGAAAGGGGAAGATGCCGCAGCAACCGATCCTAACGTCCTTAACGTCACTCCTCACGACGTGCAGCCTGGAAAAGCTGAAAAACAGAAGCAAGAGGAGAAGAAAGCCGTGGAGAGAACAATTCCATACCCACCACCACCTTTTCCTCAATGATTGAAGAAGGTGGCGGATGATACGAAGTTCAGCAAATTCATGACTATGTTAAAGCAGCTGACCATTAATGTTCCATTGGTGGAAGCACTTGAACAAATGCCTGGGTATGCGAAATTTATGAAGGATCTTTTGACAAAGAAGCGGGAAATAAGTTATGAGTTGAAAGATGATGTCCATCACTGCAGCGCAATCGCTACCCGATCAATAGTTCAGAAGAAGGCTGACCCCGGAGCTTTCACTATTCCTTGCACCGTTGGATCTTTGAATTTTGCCAAAGCATTATGTGATTTAGGAGCCAGCATCAATTTGATGCCATTATCTATCTATAAAAAGTTGGGGTTGGGTGATCCTACTCCAACCAATATGAGGCTCGTCATAGCGGATAGGTTGGCAAAACGACCTGTTGGTATCCTATGTGATATCTTGGTAAAGGTTTCTTCATTCATCTTTCCAGCAGACTTTGTTATTTTGGATTGTGAAGCGGATTCTGAAGTACCCATAATCTTGGGACGTCCTTTCCTTGCAACGGGAAGTGTTCTTATTGACATGAGAGCTAATGAGCTTTTATTTCGGTTGAATGACGAAGTGGTCCGCTTTGATATATGCAAAGCAATAAAGCAGCCCAGCGATATGAATGTGTTCTCTGTAGATGATGTTCATCATGAGGATAAGAAAGCATTATCTGTAGAGAAACAACTTACTGTTGAGCCATTGTCTGCTGCGCCACTGAATGTTGAGCATGAGGACGATGAAGATTATGAAGAACTTATAGGTGCTCTAATAGAAATAGAGTCCTATTCCCATACTCCTAAGCAACCGGACCGTGATCTTAAGAATCAACCGTCACCAACAGCGAAGACTTCCCTTGAAGAGCCACCAATGCTAGAATCGAAAGAGCTCCCCAATTATCTAAGGTATGTGTTCTTGGAAAGTATAAATATACTTCCGGTGAGTGCGGATGATTTAAGTAAACAGCACGTAGAGGCTCTCATCTCTGCTCAGAAGAGATACATGAGAGCTATGGGTTGGACTATTGATGATATAATTGGTATCCCTCCTGGGATAGGCATGCACAAGGGTCATCTCGAAGAAGATTGCATGCCTACAAGTAAGCCTCATTATCGTCTGAATCCATTCAGAAAACGATCAACCATCTATCTCGATGAAGTCTAAGTAATCGAGATAGCTATGTCGTGCCGCGACAATAAATCAAGCGCTAGATGGGAGGCAACCCATCGTTTATCATTTTTCATTTTTTTGTCTTTCTCTCATTCTAGTACGTGTTTCATTTTTTATAAATAAAAATCCAAAAATAAGAGTCGTGCCACGACCAAAACTAAGGCGCTTGATGGGAGGCAACCCATCGTACAAATTGTTTTCATTGGTTTGAGAAAATGTAGGTGCAAGAGGTATAAAACGAGGAGATTGATTTCAAATGACGATTTGGACGTATTGCATGGTAAAGGTGGTAAGTTAGGAATGAAGATGCATAAGGCTATGGATTGAGCATTGCTCTTGACAAAATAGGCATCGAGCAAGGCTAGGCCTAGGTAAAACTAGGCTACAAACAAGGCAAAGCCTATACTATAGCCCAAGGTCTCGGAATCTAGTGTGCTATAGCATAGGCGCCGCCCATGCTCAAGTATGCCATAGCATAGGCGCCGCCTATGCTAAAGCATTTTGTCTCTGAATCTCATAGGCCATGCTAAAGGCGCCGCCTATGGTCACTAAAGGCATTGCACTAGGCGCCGCCTATGCTCACCATAGGCTTTGCATTAGGCGCCGCCTATGCAAAGCATAGGCAAAGCTAAAGGCGCCGCCTATGGTCACTTTTTGTCTCCAAAACCGATTTTAAATGGGTCAAAACCCAACCCATTCTTTTCCTATATAAAGGAGACTTAGTCTTGAGGCACAAACACATTGAAAACCTAACATAGGCACCGCACATAGCATCCAAATCTTCTCAAAACTTTTGCTCTTCCACTTCACAAGAACATCTCCAAAGGCTTCAATCACGTAAGTACTCTTGTGTTCTTCATCTATTTTTCGTAAGTACTACGTTACTATGTCTATTATGAATTGCTAAATCTTGAAGAAGTATTGGAGATGTGAATGTGTTTGAATTGTTGATACACAACCAAGTGAGTGAACATATACGTTAGGATGATCTTAACTTGTTTCCGACTTCAATTCGATTTTGATGCATTGTCATACTACTTGCGGAATTGCTATAGTCATGAACATTGCATACTCTTGTCACTTGAATACTTACATGTTGGGATGTCTCGCTCATCGGAATAAGACTTATAGTTGCCTACCGACATAGGAGATTGTGATTATTGATAGAAACTATACCATGATGTAATCCCTATGTAGAAGTCTTGATATACCTAACATGAAAGTATTGCAAAGATTGCAAGAAGTGTTACATATCTGAATTTCTTGTTGGAATATAGCCCCTAAAACGTATGTCGATGAAGTCTGAGTAATCGACCACTTTCACTTCACTAGTCTGTACCAACAAACTAAGTGTGGGGTGGTGCCACTACTGCTTGTTTATAGATTGTATCCATCGAGATGATGCTAACATGAACATTGTTTTAAGTCTCAGGTACAATGGCACCCAAAGGAAGACAAGGCAAAGATAAGGCTACCACTTCACAAAAAGGCAAGAAAAGAGGCCGAAAAGAGCAAGGAGAACCCTCCTCGTTGCAAATACCTCGACTCACTCTTGGAATTAAGTGGGATACTTATGAGGAAATTCTGAGGATGACGACTCTGATGATGATTCCGATGCAAGGGGTATGACCCCAGACATAGAGGATGAGTCCGACTAACCAGGTTCTTCTTATTTATTTTCCACTGAGGACAGTGTGTCCCGTCTAAGTGTGGGGTGCTGGTATTTGCATGCTATACTTCTCCATCCACATTTGCATTTATTTATGTTTGTTTGTAGTTAATTGTTTTTTTTAGCTTAGCTTCGCATGAAATTATTCTAATAGGCAGCATGAGATTATGACAAGAGTTTGTGCTAAAATCATGACTATTGAGACATTTAGGCTCTAATTGTGACTCACTATGTGATATTGTTTGGTTTAATTCCTTCATCTGTTGGGTCAAGAGTCTATACTACTCCCAATAAAGTCGAACATGTGCCTTGTGTGTGTGAGATAATAGTATATTCTGTGCTTGTGGCTGATGTTAGAACTTGTCTGGTATGTATGTAAAGCGAAAATAAAGAGTGCAAGTCTAGGAGATGATTTAGGCATTTCTTTGGCAACCTATGATTATTTACCTTCTTTTTACCTACCCATGGACATCATCCTAGTTAAACCCTTTTGAGCCTCTAGCCTATTTTCTTTGACAAACCTCGTATGTAAGCCTAATCCATTTTTTTCAAAACCATAATTTGATCCAAATTCCTAAGTGCTTTAAAGTGAAAAAGTCATGTGACAAAATAAGAGAAAATTTGGTGAGTATGATGCTTTAGAATGCATTGGTGCTTGAAATTGCTATGAAAAAGAAGTGCTATCATAAGAGGTATGTTATGAAAAGAAAACGGAAGAAAAAACTGAAAAGTTAGTCATGTTTAAAATCGAAAAACAAAAGAGGAGAAAAAAGGTGGTAGAATAAATGAAAGAAAGGTTGTTAGAAAGAAAAGTGTTAATGACACAATGTGATGTATTAAAGCGCTTAGGAACATAGTCACTATTTCTGGCCAAAATAGTCCTACCCGTCCCTTAGCCTACATTACAACCATCAAAAGACCTATTTGATTCTAAGCTTAGCATTCTGATATTTAGTGGAGCATTACACTAAGGGCAAGCCTATGGTCATCAGTTGCTACATATGAATTCTTTGTGAGAGTGAGAGCAAGGATATTTTGATACCCATGTTTGAAAAATATGCTATACTTGCAAGTGATTATGGGTAATATATTGTGAGACACACATGGTTGATGAGTTTTGGGTAGTCGTGTATGATTCTTTGTGCCTTAACCTTAGAATATGAGTTGACCACCATCACGAGTCTATGCTAGAGGTTAAACTGTTTCTACTAATGATCGAAAAACTACTCTTTGTTGATAATTGTTGTGTTTGTCTTGACGAATATTTTGTGTTGTTGCTGTGAAACACTAAGTTGATATTTAGAAGGACATGATATTTTGTTCGAGGACGAACAAAGCTTCAAGTGTGGGGTGTTGATGATAGGCGAATTTACACGCCTATAGCACTATATTTTGCCCATATTTTAGCCTAGTTTTGAGAACAAATTATATATTTCATGCACTTTTAGTCCTTTTTCCTGTAAGTGAGCTAACGAACATGATTAGCAAAGTTTCAGGTATAAATGATGCAGAATTCAGCATTTCATGGATAACTTGACGCCAAAGAAAGCTTCACGAAAGGAGAAAAGCCAATCTTGGACGCCAAGGACTAAAGATGGCGCATGGAAATTCTGTCCCGGGCTAAAACAACATTTCTGAAGACTTTGGGGACTAGCAGTAATTTATTAGGATTAGGATAATGATACATTAACCTAGTACAATTGGGTTAAGTATTTCATTAGCTTATTAGGATTAGGATAATGATACATTAACCTAGTACAATTGGGTTAAGTATTTCATTAGCGTAGTAGGATTTGGTTAAGCATTTCATTAGCTTAGTAGGAATAGGATATGGGTATTATAAATACCCTATCTTGCTAGAGATTTTAGGACATCTTCTTACATTCAATTCTATTCTATTCTACTTCTAAGACATTCTAGTTCTAAACAATCATTCTTCCATTAATTCTATTTTTCTTCTTCTATTCATCTATTCTTAAATTCCACAACAAGAGAAACGTTACTTTTCTAAGGGATTCACGCCTAACGCCTACCACACCATTACAAACGTGAAATCTTTATTGTGGTATAACAACAATGTCAATTGTGATTTCCTTCGCACTCATGGGTAACTAAACTTCTCTGTTGGGGTTATGGAAGCCGAATGAGATACTATCTATTGTTGTGAGTTTGTGAGTTCGTGACACGTATGTTGCTTATATCATTATTCTCTTCATCTTAATCCAAATTCCTTGTGGTTGCAAACGCAAGAATACGCCAGTATAACATTTAACTTGTTCGAAAGAAAGGTTATCTGTCTGGAAAAGAGATAATGTCAAGGTAGTAGGGTCCCATCCCCTATTAAAAAGTTAGTGCCGTAACTGGATTAACCTCTTGGAGAATTCGTACCGTTAGACACGTTTTAAGCTCAAAAGAGTTAAAGTGAAATAATCCTCGAATAGGTCGAAAGACGCCTGGATTTACCATCGAATACAATTCTCTATAAGCACATGCATGTCGGAATTCAACACACTCATAGTCAATAGAGACGTATAACTCAGAAGGTGGACATAACCCCAACTCCTCAATTCTCATTGTTTCACAACCTACTAAACATTCTTTCTCTTTTTACTTTGCTATTGCCGTTTATAGCTACTATTTGGTTACATTACTTGCACAACAAGAATCCCCCCTTCTTACGAGACTTGCACTAAAAGTCTAGTAATCGTTGCTTACTTGTTGACCAAGCTATTCCCTGTGGGATCGATACCCAACCCAGGTTGGGTTCTATATTTGACAAACGACCGCTTTACACTCCTACGAGAGCTGTAGATTGAGCGTTATCATTGTGACAGATTGATTATATATTGGAATAGGTTGTCATCTGTTGCATTATGTAGATGTTTCCCAGTCTGTCTGTCGCAACAGATATATAATTTATTGTAACATATAATCTATCTATTGCAACTGATAGGTAATCTGTTGGAACAAATCAAAAAAGCAGGAAGACCTGTTTATATAAATTCCAGCAGATGACCTACATGTTGCAACATATGTCTAAATTTATTTGATAAGATATGTCATCTGTTGCAGCAGATGTATTATCTGTTTTGATATTTGAATCTAGTATTTCATTTCAATTAATATGTTCAAAACCAAGGATTAAATTATATTCATAGACAGCATAAAATAAATTGAAGCCTTCGAAAATTACATGAAATAACTCAACAAATAAATGAAATGTAAAAAAAATATTATGGGTACAAATGATCTACCCTAGAAATAAAATAAATCAACATGTTAAACCAAGAAGGATAGGTTATTACATTAACGGACTCAAGTTATAAAGATCTAATCAATATGGACAAGTTGTTCGTCATCCGGTGCTACGAAATTCGGCTTTGGTCATCGTGGATCTTTAATGTCGCTTGCGTACGGCTTCTGAGATTTTGCTTCTCCGTATTTAATAAAAGAGCAGCATATCTTTTGCGGAGTAATCTAGCATCAAGTTCATCATTTGGTACCTGTAATCCATCACTCAAATACTCGGCGTAAGCGGCAACAAAAGGACCGCAATCCCTGAATTTTAAAAAAATAGATAATCCATATCTTGCAGTTCATGTAAGCATTGTGAAATTTATGAAATAAAACTAAATCATGATACTTATACTTACAGGCTACCAATGGTTTGTTGAGAAATTCCTTCAACATATTGTACATCAAATGGATTACCCATTTTATCCCGATATGCTTCAATCATCGACCCATCAGTACGAACCTTTTAGTCTAAAAAGTCACTCATATCAAGGTAAGTAGGCAATATTTTGGCCAATTTTTATATCTCAGACGACGGCCCAAAACGTCTCCTTCATGACATCGAGTCATAAACTCGGATGTGCCTCTTTTTTAGAACGACGACAGCCAACCCCCAATGGAATTCATCACCATAATTGATTGGGATGTACACTTTGTCAACCAAATGCCAAGGTAAGACAGCTGGAATGCTAAAACCTTTGATGATGTTGATTAAGCATTCCTCATTTCGGAAAACTTCCGCCTGTTGTTGACAATACCTATCGTAGGCATTATTGAAGTAAACTTTGTACAAATAATTGTCTGTCATGTATCTGTATTATTGTGGTGTTTGCAACTTAGACTTCTTTCAGAGGTAGTAAAAAATAATATCGATGTGCTGCATATATTATCAAATATTTTGGATTACGTGACAAAAAAATTAATATGCAGATGAAATTAAATAAAATATTAATTAATAGTAATATATATGGTATTTAAACCTCATCATTTCAGCAAGTTTGAGGTTGTGACATCAAATAGAACCAATTCTTTATTCCGGGATATGCAACAACAAAGTCAAATATATCAAAACCAAGATTCGATTCGTTCATTTTGTAGTGTTCGTTATTTTGTTTTCTACATGATGATTTATATGTGTTAATACCAGTTCTTACAACAAGAATTGTATAAATCAGTATCTTTAAAGTTGATTTATATACCTGCCGGCATGATGCTTTAACAACCCATCGGCAATCCATTCTGAATAGTAGTTGATCAACTTTGTTAGCTTTTTTGGAGCCTCATCCGAGATGTTGAACCCTTCAAACAGGTAATTCTTCCGTTCACCCAAACTGACAGGCTCCACTTTTTCTTCTTCTTTGGAAGAAGTTGATGGATTATCAACTGTGATATTATGCTCTTCAGCAATAGCTTCTGCTGTGACATCCACCTGGAAAGCCAAAATTGTCAATGTTAACTATAGATATACAATAGATTGTCCATCTATTGCAACAGATGAGTCTTATGTTGCAATAGATAGATCATCTGTTGGGATAAATTCGAACAGGTAAAACAGAGCAATACGATAATTTTGGTCCAAGACAAAGACAGGGGCGTTGTAATTTTGCTTTTTTCGATGCTTGATGATGTCTTGAAAATATTTTTCCTTCTCCTCTTAGCCACCTTGATCTTTAGTAGAGTATATGGATATGAAATCCTCTTTGATGGAATGACACCCCTCTTAGATATCATTTTCTTTACAGAAATAGTTAGTGCATTAATAGCATTAATCACTCCATCATGTTTCATTTTGCAGTCTTGACATTTGCATGCAGAACATTCGCTAGATGTGGCAAAATTTGGAGAAAAATATATACAACCAGTATGATCATAGTTGTTTCAAAAACTGTAAGAGGAGCATCATTAGCCCCAACAGCAGCACCACTACTACTACCACTACGACTACCATCATCAACAGCAACAAGCCCACCCTCCAAAATTATTTTTCTTTTGATGGTTGTTGCTCCAAATAATTTTATTTTTATTCTATCAACGACCTTAGGGTCCGATAAAGTTTGCACAGACCGTAAAGTAAGAAAAATGGTATCTTCAACTCTCGGTTGGTCAGAACAAGCCACGGATGAACAATCTAAAATAAATCAGTACATATATTAGAATGATAATGAAATCATTTAAAATAATTATTAATTAAAACAAAAATTTGATTAGAATTGGACTTACTGCTTCATTCGGGGGATTGAAAAGATCAAGAAATTTTACATTTTTATCAGTTTTGGCCGACAACCATCTTAGGATTCTTGGACAGGAAACTTTTTCCTGGTAGTTCACTTGTTGTCTCAAATAAGGAATGGCTTCAAATGCCCAAGCCTATAATATAACGCCAATAAATTAAAAGCATTATTGAATAAAAAAATGATGAATCCTATTATGATAAAAGAAATATTTACCATGAAGGCCCATGAAAAACCATATAAGTTGACTGTCTTTGGCGTTAACGGAGTCAACAAATATTTGACAGTTATTTTGAAGCTTTCATAACCCCAAGGATAGTTGTTAAATGCCTCAATATCCTCGGAGAGATTTATTAAACTGAGGCTTATGTTGTTGTTAACGTCTCTCGCCCAAAGAATATTATGTACAAACCAAACCAAGCACAATAATTGTTTGTGCTTCTTTGAAAGTCCTTTACCTTTCAACGCTTCTATCAAATTTTTATTTTTGAAGCTTGGACCAACAATGGACACCAGGTCATCATGATCACTCGACTTGCCTTTACCTTTTTTGGGTGTGCGGGGTGCTTTTTAGGTTAGAGTAAGTATAACTTGAGAAGGAGAAGGAGGATAACATTTTAGTCCGGTAACTATATCAAACTCCTTCCAACCTAAACAAACAGGCATGCCACAGTAATTTATCCACACCTCATCCATCTTATCTTTGTTTTCATACATAAACCTGCGCTTGAGAAGATCATATACCATTTTGATCAGGAAACGAGCATTGTTGTCCTCCGATAAATAAAGATATTGCCCAAAGCAGCTTTCCCTAAAATAAGAATCCAATTTTTATTCTCGAAGTATTTTTCTGAAGGCATCGAAAGATTTTTTCATGGCTGAGTTAACCACGAAATCACCCTTTAAATCTGTGGCACCATCGCACTGCATTCTCACAGGATAACGATCAATGCTGAAGATTTTGACCAACTCTTCGGCAAAAGGGCTATTAGCATTTGGATTATCTCTTTTGAAATATTTCTCCTCCCCTTGTTCATTATCTTTTGCTCCTGATTGAGATAACGCTTGTAAAGCAAGCTCATAGAGTGGTGGATGTAGCCGAGCTGCTGCACTTGTTCCTTTACTTGGACTTGATTCAATTTATTTTCTTTTGGGAGCCATATTATCTTAAATTAACAAGAACATAAAATAGATTATAATTGATTAATGCATCATTAAAAAGGATAATAGTAAATCTAACATGCACAACAGTAAAATAACAGTTCCAACAAACCATACATCTATTGCACCAGGTATGTTATCTGTTACAACATATAACCAACCTGTTGGAATGGATGAGTAAACTGTTGGAAACAATAAAAATAGATCACTAATTTGTTGCATCGGGTATTTTATCTGATGCAACATATAACCAATCGTTGCAACGAATAAGTAAATCGTTGGAAACCATAAAAATAGATCACTAATTTGTTGTACCAGGTAGTTCATTTGTTGTGATATAACCAACCTGTTGCAACGGATGAGTAATCCGTTGGAAATAGTAAAGATAGATCACTCATCTGTTGCACTAGAAAGGTTATATGTTGCAACATATAATCAACCTGTTGCAAGGATGAGTAATCTATTGGAAACAGTAAAAATAGATCACTAATCTATTGCAAAAGGTAGTTTATCTGTAGCACCATATAACCAACTTGTTGCAACGGATGAGTAATCCGTTAGAAACCATAAAAATAGATCACTAATCTGTTGCACCAGGTAGTTTATCTGTTTTAACATATAATCAACCTGTTGCAACAGATAAGTAATCTATTGGAAACAGTAAAAATAGATCACTGATCTGTTGCACCTGGCAGGTTATCTTTTGCAATATATAACCAACCTGTTACAATGGATGAGTAATCTATTGGAAACAGTAAAAACAAATCACTCATCTATTGCACCAGGAAGGTTATCTGTTGCAACATATAACCAACCTGTTTCAACGGATGAGTAATCTGTTGGAAACAATAAAACAGATCACTAATCTGTTGAAACATATCACTCATCTATTGCAAAATGAGTTATCTGTTGGATCAATATTGTTTAGATTTCTTCCAAATAGAAGAGTCGTCTGTCGCAACAGATGAATGATCTGTTAGATTATTTATCTGTTGCATCAGATCTTCATCTGTTGCATCAGATGTTTTCATCTGTTGCATCAGATGTTTTCATCTGTTGCATCAGATGTTTTCATCTGTCGCATCAGATGTTTCATCTGTTGCATCGGATGTTTCATCTGTTGCAACACCATTTTTACCAAGAGAAACAACAAATCAACCCAGCAACACCAACACATCACACACACATACTAAGAACATCAACTGTGACAAAAAATCACCAACAAATCCAAATAACAGTTCGACAACAAGAAGAAGAAATACCAGAAATTAGAGTTTTATTCAGTACACATTTCAAATTCAAGCTAGAAATATTAAAATTGTTAACCAATACTAGAAGAGTAGTTGACTCAAGTTCCTCTGTTTCTTCATAATTTTTTACCTGTGAAAAAAGAAATGGGACGACGAAGAACTCGAAGTTGTTATCACCGAAGAAGTCTTCATATCGATTGACGGTTGAAAGTCGAAAGGGAACTCGCCCGACTATTTGTCGCTGGAGATTGAAGGAAGAAATTTTGCAAAACTGTTGGTTGGGAGAGAGTTGAGAGAAGCTGTCGAGAGAGAAGAGAGACGATTGATTTGAATTGAAGAGGGGTGTGGGTTGGGTTGATTTGTATTTTTGAAAAGACTAAAAAGTTTTGAAAATATTAATCAATTTCCTAATTAATTTAATCAAGTTTCCTAATGATGTTTGACTCTTTGAGTTGGTCAATGTCACCAATCCCCACACCAACTCTTGGGATCTTCTGAAGTGATTCTTGCAAGACCCGGGGCTCCACTTATATGCTCATTTTCTTGTTACCCTGGTCGTTCAATGAGACCCTATCAAAAACAGTATTCACACGAGGAGAAAAGGATGCTAAAAGCACTCCTTGATGGAGAAAAACATGACATACAGGAAAACAAAAATAGGTTGTGGGAAATACAAAATGGTTTGGTACCGTCAGAGGAAGAGGGGGATAAGAAAGGAAAACAGAATTATTTCCATAAGAGGGTTGAACTTAATTCGAGTCCTCCGGAAAAAGAAATTCCTTGTTCTGGTGGGGTAAGCCCTGTGTTTCTGGCTGGGCAAACCTTCAACGCAAGAGAACACGGAAAAACCATCAACTTTTGATATAGAGAATTGGAAAAATGAAAATCCTTTGGTACAAAGACAATACTCACGCGAGGAGAAGAGGATGTTAAAAGCACCCGTCGATGAAGAAGAATATAACAAGTGGGAGAAAGAAAATAGGTTGTGGTAAATGGAAAATGGTTTGAAACCAATAACTGAAGAGTGGAAAGTGGAGGATTGGGTAAAAGAAAATCCTTTGCTACCAAAAGAGTACTCATTTGAGGAGAAGAGGATGCTAAAAGCACTTATCGATGGAGAAGAATATAACAAGTGGCGAAAAGAAAATAGGTTGTGGGAAATGGAAAATGGTTTGATACTTGAGAACTGAAGAGTGGAAAGTGGAGGATTGGGTAAAAGAAAATCTGCTGCTACCAAAAGAGTACTCATTCGAGCTAAAAGCACTCATCTGTGGAGAAGAATATAACAAGTGGCAAAAAGAAAATAGGTTGTGGGAAAGACAACATAGTTTGATACCGTTACCGGAGGAGGGGGAGAAGAACGGAAAACGGGATTTCTACAATAGGCTTGAAGAATTTTAATTCAAGGCCAAACAGAATTTTCATAAAGAATTGAAGAACTTAATTCAAGACTTCTAACAAAGGAAGAAGAAAGACTCCCAACAGTTATACTTGGAGAATAGAGAAAAAACACGTCAAGGTTTAAACATTGAGCCATTTGACCTTTTTGGACCAAGATGGGAGCTGGCGTATTACACCGGGCTGGAAAACCTGGTAGCATTTCAACAGGTTGCTGCACATGTGCCATTAGACCAGAGGGGAGTAGTTCCTGAGCCACACTTAATTAAACAAAAACAACATCAAGAAGGATGCAGTACTGTGAGTCGGAGTCCTTGTGTGATCTCAAATCGAGGAGAAGCGAGAAAACTTGCAGCAGAAGGAAGATGCCTCATTGGGTTGTATCTAACCCCCTATTGCAAGTGAATTTAACTGAGTGCAGTGGAAGATCCAGAATCCACTCGGAGGAGTATCCTCATTATGACTTGTTTCACTAATTCTATCAGTTACCTGTTTTTTGGGGCATTCCCTAAGATGTTATCTGGGAATTGTTTTTTGGCATAAGAATATGTGTTGTGTTTGGCCCCTTTTCACTTTAAATGTGGCATGTAATTTAGCTGAATTTTATCTTTATAAATTCATCCTGTGATTTGGATTATTTCCATCACTCACTCTAGTGTTGGCTTCTTTGACAGTATTCTGACATTGACGACCATCCGGGTGGACCTATAGGCGTAGTGAGGTTTGGTTCTTCAGTAGATCGTTAGAACCATTTCAGGATTTCAATGGCAAGGCTGAGTTACTGAAGGAACTGGCAAACCATGCTATCCTGGAATATAACGTGAAAGAGTGCAATGTATATATGCGCCTTAGTTTACTTTCTGTGATATTTAGATCGACCTCCTGCTCCCATAGGCAGGCAGATCTTATCCCAGAGCGTGTAATATACTGTCCTTTGTGTATATATAAACACCTCCAAAGTACAAGAACCTATTTTTCTGGTGTTAAACTTGAACTAGGGTCTAGGGAGCATGTATTCCCCTTGGAAATTATTTTCCACCCTTAAATAGCTTCTCGAAAGTCATTTTTCCTTACAAATCCTTTTCTTTTATATTACTTGTACTCAAAAAACTTGATGTGATTTGATAGGAGAGTGAATGAGATGTTACCTTATGATAACCAAAAGATGTTTGGATTTTCACTTACCCCTTATGCTCTTGGTGACATGAACTACTACTGAGTTGAAATTTCCAAATTTTCATTACAGTAAAAATTGTCATAAATACAAGTGTTGATTTTTTGGATTAGGATTTCACGTTACTACTCATAGGCATTTCTTTCTGTGGACATTGTACTTGTAGTTGCTACTAACTTTTACTTGGGTTTTGTTTCTCCAAACTGATTTACAGGCCATTGTTGGTTTGCCAAGCTGCGAGTATACCGTCTGGAATTTAGTTTTCAACGTTTGTCCACGTGCATTAAGCCACAAAGCTTCCCTTCTGCTTTGTGATTTCTTTTTAGTTCGTAACTTATAACCAAGAATGTTAAGTCTCATAAAACAATCTTAGGATTTTGAACACTACTTCCACTCTTTGAATACCAGGTGACATATCTTAATTGTGGGTAAATAATAATTTTATCTATATGTAGTTGATAGCTAATGGTAGTACTGATATTTTTCCCTCCAACTAGCTTTGTCAAATCCTTGTTCCTCGTCATTTTAGATTATTGATAAATAATGGCATTGAATTACTAGACATAAATTTATGATTTGTCTTGTGTGTTGTTGCCATTCATCTATGTGTTCTATTCATTTGATTCTATCATGCTCTCTTTAATCGTTACGTTTTTTAAAAACAGTTTTTCTATCTCTATGAGATAGGGATAAGGTCTAATTATTCTCTACCCTTAGGCATCGTTTGCACCCCAAATTATACAAGAAAAGTCGAAGCCACACCTAAACTATCATAGTGACCTATTACACACTTAAACTATAAAAAAGTAGAACTATTACCTCCTTAGAAGGTGATGTGGCAGAGAAAGTGTATTCACCTTCCTTAAGGTGCATGAGAGGAATAACCAAAATCTTAAAATGACATAATTGCACAGATGTCACTATTTCATTAGTCATTATATCATTAATTACTCCTAAGATTCTTCTTAATATATACAATTAAATTAATTATTTTTTCAATTAAAAAAATATTAATTAAATTAATTTTTTTATTTATTCATTTTATATGTGGGTCCCGTCTTCTTCAAAATTTTTGCTCTTTTTCTGTTGGGTTCTTCTTCAACGAAGTAATCTTTTCCAAAATCTCCATGAAAGCATCTCTAATCTATTGCCTTAAAGCTTTTAAAGAGGATCTTTAACGAAGAAATTGAAAATAGTGAAAAATATGAAGGCTTCCATTGGAAAGTTCATTATTTTTTTTTGATTAAGTCTATAATTTTTGGTTCAAACACAATGAAAAATTCAGTCGGAGAAGAACAGCGAAAAAAATTATTGAGGAAGATAAAGGACTTCGACAAAAAATCTCATGATATTTATATATAAAATTTATCAAAAATACATCGGAGAAGACGATTACTTTCTCTTCGTCTTCTCCATTCTCGTCGGAGCATCACCATGACCATCATAATGTCATTTCAATCCCAAGTAATCAATAATATACGCAATTATTTTTATACACAAAGATACTAATAAAATGTTTGATTTTAATCTTGAGTTATTAAAATTTTTGAAGAATTTTAGCATTTTATCCATTTGCTTCACCGGCAACAATGATGTTATCATCGCCTATCGAAATTTCACTGCAACTTCTATCCTCAAAATACGACTTCCTATTGTTTGTTTCTCCCTTTGAATTTTTCTTTTTTTCCTTCAATTTATCAATCAAGGATGAAGAAGGAAGAAGAAGAGACTTGGAAGAAGAAGAGCCCAAAAGATTTTTTTTTTTTGTTTTAAGCAAAATAACTGAGATTTTTCTTCTTTGGCTGTCCTGTCGCAACATCACCTTCAACGTCCACCATGGCTTGGAGAATGAATTGGCTGCGAAGATACTGTGGAAGTAAGTGCGGCTAGGGTTATGACGAAGAGGATGAAAAAAAGGAGCCAAAAGAAATGAGAAAGTATTTTGGATAAAAAGTAATATTAAGAAAAAAGTTTAAATTAAAAAGAAAAAGGAAAAGTAGGAAAAATAATAAATTTATTAATTTTTTCATATTATGCTGACGTGGCAGGCGCGTGTGAAACACCGCACCACATGCAAGTGTATAATGTTTTACAGGGTGTAAAAAGTATTATTTTTTTATAGTTTAGGTGTGTAATAGGTTACTAATATAGTTTAAGTGTGACTTCGACTTTTCTTGTACAGTTTGAGCTGAAAACGATACCTTTTCTCCATATTTAAAGAACAAAGAAGAATTGCATAGGAATCCTTCTGTGAGTTTGTGTCACATTTTAAACTCAAATTGAGATGGTTAATTTCTTCACATAACTGTGAAGTTGCAAATGCCCATATTATCCTCTTTTTCCATGAGAAAAAAAATTGCATTAACGAACAACGAATATACGGTTAAGTTGTTTTAGACAACTTGAATGTAAATTGTGTCGATCACAATAACACAAAGTTGAAAAATCAAGTTACACTCACAAGTTATATATATATATATATATATATAATTTTTCACCCAGCACAAATAGTAAAAAAGGATAACATTTCAAACATATTATATTACATATAACACGTACGTATACATTGTCTATATAGATACCTTTCTGAACCTTTTAAATACGATAGAGTGTGGAATATTTAGTTTTTTAAATTGACGTGGTGTCTGGGTCACCTTTTGTGCACCTCATCGACTAAATTCACGGGATACCTGTTCCACCAGCAACAAATATAGATAACGGTGTCTACCAAGGCTAAACAGATGGGAGAATTACCTAGTGTTTTTTTTGTTTCCGCTGAAATTTGAACTTGAATATTTAGTATTTATAGGGACAAGGTACATAGCATCGAGCAATAAAAAGTCTTGGCCAAACCAATGTTAACTTGTAAACCTTAACATTAATCTTCCACTTGGAAAATTCCTCAACAACTCCAAAAGACACAGACATGGCCTTCTTACAAACCTTTTTAAAGAACTTCTTAAACCAATCCTTAAAACTCATGTTCCTTCTTGTAAAATGGTAGCTATTGAGAAATGCTCTTCTGGAAAGTGAATATTCATAATCTCCAATGTTATAGTAGACTCCATTGATTGATCTAAAGCTTTCACTCTTTACAAAATCAGAAGGGAAAATTGGGCAGACTCTTGTACTGTGGATTGAATTGCAAGTGTTCATCCAATTAGCCATAGTGTTGACCATGCATGCACGGAGTAGTGTGTGTGTGCGTTACTTTGTTTGTACTTGTAGATTTATATATAAGTAAATGCTTACAACATCATGTGATAGTTTCTTGAGTAGTTGAACTAAGCTAGGTTTGGTAGCTTTTGTTGCACCCATTAATTTTCTACCAATAACTTCGGGATTTTAGAATAATAAAGAACCACTAAGTTGAATTTAATTAACTTAATTAAGAGTCAATATTCATTTTCTTAAAGTAAAAGGGTACCTCATTCAATATTGTATCAGGTTTACGTGATGATTTGTAGACTATATGAATAACAATTTATGCAGGGCGAAAGCCTAATGCGCATGCAAATTATGATTTCATCATTACGCAAGACTGACATACAGTAATTTACACAATTTGGCGTAAATACTGGGTGCGGATAAATATTTGTGGAGACATTGTTATCGTTCCATTTGAGGGGTCTCAAATTTCCAATAAAGAACTGATATCATAAGTCCAATGCCAATGGTAAGAAGCAAATGTGCCCCTAAACATATGTTGCATATCACCAACAAAACAAAGGCCACACGAGAAAGAAACTGAACAGAGACATTTCAATGATCCAGCTCACATCAAATGCAACTGATTTAATTCTTTATTTCAAAAATTCAAAATGACATACAGTTACTTCCACGTCTTTCGGTTGTGATAAAAACCATGATTGATCAATAATAAAGGTCAGTGATGACCACCACCACCACCATCTCCACCTTCCTTTTTCTTTTGTGCAGCAGCTCTCAACTGGCGCTGCTCCTCTTTGTAGATACGGTTCCTACGTTGATACTGCAGTAAAGGAAACAACCATGTAACTAAACAGTACAATGGAAAGTAGCAGAACGATTACGAATATATCTGAGCCATCATTTTTCTAAATGCTTGTTACTTAGTGAGCTAGAGGTTTCCACCGACTTTCACCACATCAAAAATAACAAGAAGGATTGGAGAAGTCAGTTATCGACAGCTACGAATATGTGGAAAGTGAAGAAAGTGATGACGATATACCCATTTTTTTATATAAAGGAGGAGACAAACATGTCGATTTTTCCCGTTGTTCCTTTGTGACTAAAGCTGCGCAGCTGTAATTGAGTAGAGAAAGAACTATCAATTGTTTAAGGACATCGACAGTCGCCAACGGTAAAGGAGGGTAAAGTATATGCAGTCCATATCACTACCTCAGATGAAGTAGAGAGGTTGTTTCCGATAGACCCCCCCTCCCCCCAACTCAGGACAGATAAAAACAACAACATACCCAGTGTATTCCCACAAGAGTGGGGTCTGGGGAGGGTAAGATGTACGCAGTCCATACCGCTACCTCCGAGGAAGTAGAAAGGTTGTTTCCGATAGACCCCCGACTCAAAGTATAGAACAGTAAACAAAGGGATGGAAAACATAATAGAAAATCAGGAATAGGAAATAATAAAATAGACATCAGAGAACTATGAAATACGAGACATAAGGGAGACACGGAATGAGAAAATAGGTACTAAGACATAAGACCTAGTGCACCCACCTAGTAATAACCTACACTCCCATAACAAGGACCCTATGAACACGGACCTAGGCTTACTAACCCGGCTACACAAGACTCTCCAGACTGCAAGCTACAACCCACACACCCGCATTAGCCTTCTACCCTTATCCACAATCTCCACACCTTCCTATCTAGGGTCATGTCCTCGGTCAGCTGGAGCTGCTCCATGTCATGTCTAATCACCTCCCTCCAGTATTTCTTCGGCCTACCTCTACCCCTCCTGAAGCCATCCAAAGCAAGCCTCTCACACCTCCGGACTGCGGCATCCGCACTCCTCATCACATGCCCAAACCATCGCAGTCTTCCTTCCCGCAACTTGTCTTCCACTGAAATCACTCCCACTTTCTCCCGAATAGTCTCATTTCTTACTCTGTCACCTCTAGTAAACCCACACATCCAACGCAACATTCTCATTTCCGTCACCTTCAATTTTTGGATGTGCGAGTGCTTGACTGGCCAACACTCTGCACCATACAACATGGCCAGACGAACTGTCACTCTATAGAATTTGCCTTTAAGCTTAAGGGGCACCTTCTTATCACACAACACTCCTGAGGCTAGCCTCCACTTCATCCAACCTGCTCCAATACGTTTAGAGACATCCTCATCAATCTCACCATTCCCTTGAATCGTAGACCCAAGATACTTAAAACTGTCTGTCTTACAGACATCCTGGGAGTCCAACCTTGCTACCCCTTCGTCCTCCTGTCTCAAGTCACTAAACTTACATTTCAAATACTCAGTTTTGGACCTACTCAACCTAAACCTCTTAGACTCAAGGGTTTGCCTCCAAACCTCCAATTTGTCATTCACACCCCCTCGCGTCTCATCAATCAGCACCACATCATCCACAAATAACACACACCAAGGCACCTCGCCTTGAATGCTCTGCGTCAACACGTCCATCACCAATGCAAAAAGGAACGGACTAAGAGTCGATCCCTGATGCAACCCGGTCTCAACCGAAAACTGCTCTGAGTCTCCTCCCACCGTTCTCACCCGGGTCTTCCCTCCATCGTACATGTCCTTAATAGCTCTAATGTACGCCACCGGGACCCCTCTCACCTCCAAGCACCTCCAAAGAACCTCCCTCGGGACTTTATCATACGTCTTTTCTAGGTCAATGAACACCATGTGTAAATCCTTCTTCCTTTCTCTATACTTTCTCTATACTGCTCCACTAATCTCCTCACCACTGTCGTCGAGCGACCAGGCATAAATACAAACTAATTCACCGAAATAGACACAACCCTCCTCAACCTTCGCTCGATCACTCTCTCCCAAATCTTCATAGTGTGACTCAACAGCTTAATACCCCTATAGTTGTTGCAGCTCTGAATGTCACCCTTGTTTTTATATAACGGAATCATTGTACTCCATCTCCAGGCCTCAGGCATTCCCGCAGTCTTGAAAATGCCGTTAAATAAATCTGTCAACCACCTTAAACCGACCTCACTAGCATATTTCTAAAAAATCCACCGGAATCTCGTCGGGCCCCGTCGCCCTACCCTTCCGCATCCTACGAATAGCCTTTTTGGCCTCCTCAACCTTAAAACGCCTACCGTATCTGAAATCACGACTCTCCTCCGAGTGCTCCAGCTCCTCCAACACAATGCCTCTGTCTCCCTCCTCGTTCAAAAGTCTATGAAAGTACTCCTTTCATCTCTTCTTAATGTGAACCTCCTCCACCAAAACACTACCACCCCCCCCTATTGCACTTCACTTGATCGAGGTCCCGGCCATTCCGCTCCCTAGCTTTAGCAAGTCTGTACAACATCTTTTCCCCGTCTTTCACCTCTAACCACGCATACAAGCTCTCGAACGATGCTGACTTAGCAGCCGTAACTGCTAATTTAGCCTCCTTACTGGCTACTTCGTAAGCCTCCCTATTCACCCCTTTCTCCTCCTCATCTTTACTCTCAATTAACTTAACATACGCCTCCTTCTTAATCTCCACTTTCTTCTTCACTTCCTCATTCCACCACCAATCCCCCTTATGCCGTCCTGCCCGATCCCTCGAAACACCCAACACTTCTCTGGCAGTCTCTGCGATGCCGCTGGCAGCCCTATCCCACATAGTATCCACGTCCCTCCTGCTCTCCCACACCCCCTTTTCCGCTACCTTTTCCCCCATCTCCAGAGCATTAATTGGCATCAAGCAGCCCCACTTAATTCTAGGTCGACCCTCCCCGACCCTTCTCTTCTTACACTTCTTGATAGACAAGTCCATAACTAGAAGCCTATGTTGGGTCGAAAGATGTTCACTCGGAATGACTTTGCAATCCTTGCATAGCCCCTTATCCCTCTTCCTAAGGAGCAAAAAGTCAATCTGGGTTTTGGCTATCGCGATGCGGAAAGTGATCAGGTGATCCTCCTTCTTCGGAAAACTCGAATTCACCATCACCAGCCCAAAGGCCCTCGCAAAATCCAACAGAGCAGCTCCCTCACCATTTCTGTCACCGAAACCAAAACCTCCATGCACATCGCCATATCCTCCCGGTAAGACCCCAATGTGGCCATTGAAGTCCCCTGCTATGACAATCTTCTCCGAACTAGGCACGCTCCTCACCACCTCGTCCAACTCCTCCCAAAAACTCGCTTTCACCTCCTCCTCCAAGCCTACCTACGGCGCATACACACTACACACATGCAACGCAAAACCCCCAATGACCAACTTAATCTTCATCAGCCTATCACTGACCCTCATAACCTCCGCCACCTGCCCTCTAAGCTCCTCATCCATAAGACGCCCACTCCATTCTAACGCCTCACACTCCCCGAATACCACAGCTTGTACCCATCCACATCCCTAGTCTTAGATCCTACCCACCTAGTCTCCTGCACACATGCAATATTAATCCTCCTCTTCTTAAGAATCTTCACCAGCTCTACGGACTTACCCTGTAGGGTCCCAATGTTCCAAGACCCTACCCTCAACCTATCTTCTCTCGACTCACGCCTTCTTCTAACACCCTTCCCCAAACCCGCCTTAGCGCCTGACCTATACCCCGAACCCACCCCAGCCCTCCCTTCCTCACCCCCTCCCAGCACCGCCCCCACCCCCAACCCCTCGGACATGACCCTATTCCACCATCAACCCCTCCAGCCACTACTCAACCAAAACAAAGCCCCAAACCGACGTACCAACAAACAAAGCAACGAGCTAGAAACAGTAAGAGAAGGCGCGCACAAAGTACCCTAATCGTCCTAGCAGCTAAAACAAACGCAACAAACACAACAATAACCACCACTAAGCCAAGCAACCAAACACCACTTAACCTCCCAGAACAGGAAAACAAAAAACAGTAAAGCAACAACAGACGGGAAACAGGAGCAGAATAGTATAAAGAAATCAACACAGTATGTAGTGATTTAAATATCCAAGAAACTAAATAGTAAGTAGTAGATAAAAGTCAATGGTTTAGATGTCACCGGGATACTCCTACGTGCTGCTGGTGATTCCGGCAATTTTGTTGTCGAAATTGGGTGCCGGAAATGGGTCGCCGGACAAGCCCGTCGGTGCGTCGCCGGAATGACGCCGGAGTGTCCTCTAGAACTTGCCGGAACTGGGTCGTCGTACCAACCTGCTCCGACCAACGTTGCGCCTTTACCCGTCGCCGGAGTCGAGTCGAGTCGAGCTGGCGGTAAACCTAAGCCCGCTGGCAATAGTAGTGTCTATGGGGGGAAGGGCAGAGGAGAAAGGAGAGAGAAGGGGGGTAGAGACGGGGATGGGGAGATCTGGGAGGAGAGAGAGAAGCTAGGGAGAGAGGACCTTACCTGTTGCCGGCGTACGTACGTCGTCGCCGGCGTCGGCGTCGCCCGTTGGACGTTGATTGAGTGAACGTTAGTGAGAGAAACGTTAAGTGAGAGAATTGAGATTATTAAATAATTCCATCACATTCTTTCTTTCTTTTTTTTTTTTAGGGGGGCGACGTTTTGAGTTAAATGCCAAAGTTATTTTTACAATTGCTCAAACATCAGGGATTATCAAATACTGACCTTGACAACAGAGATCATAATTTATTTGGCACCATTAAAGTAAAGGGT
Source organism: Capsicum pubescens (assembly GCA_030864215.1). Classification (NCBI taxonomy): domain Eukaryota; kingdom Viridiplantae; phylum Streptophyta; class Magnoliopsida; order Solanales; family Solanaceae; genus Capsicum; species Capsicum pubescens. The sequence goes on from CM061549.1 coordinate 254,294,310, forward strand.
AACTTCCCACCCAACAAGTGCAACTGAGTCTTAAAAAACATAGCTTCCTTGGTGTGGGTAATCTCCGCATTAGCTAAAGTTGGAAATGGCTTCGACCATTTTACTGAATACATACCCAATACAGAAAATGGAAAGAGGGTTTGCTCTTCACTGGATGACATCTATAAAGAGCCATTGCAGCTTCTTTCCTACTACTTCCACCAATTTCTAATAAAATTCTATTGATCAACTAATGAGGCTTATACATCTCCTTAGGGCCACAAAACACTACCCTCAAGCCCCAACTTATGAGAAAAATCTCGGCAGTAGTTGAGGCTCTCCCAAAGACAAAACAAAACAGCAATGTTTCTAAAAAGAGTAGATATAGTAATGCATATAGTAGTGACCAGGAGATGAATTAATGAAAGAGTCATAATCAAATAAGAGACAACAGCTATATAAATCAAGATTAAGCTCTTTCTGGGACTCCATAAAAAAATAGCTTCTGTAATATTTTCTACAGATTTATGAAAAAGAGTCAATGGCACACAAGGTGCTTAGCTACAGATGTTCCAGCTCAGTGTTCGAAAATCAGCTACTCTCATTTCCTATGGCTTTGCTTTCATGCATTCTCTAACAAATCACACTAGAGACCCTAAATAACACGAATCAAAGAGTTATGTCCAGGTATAACTCTATAAATAGACGAAGAATGGAAATCCGCATCTGTTCTACAAAGAATGGGAAAAACACCTGTAACCTAAAGAATCTAAAGCTCTTTTGAAACGTATTTCACTCCATGTGAATACAGGTTTATCTCGTCTTATTTTAAGACCTTCAATCAGCACAGTAACAACAACAACATACCCAATGTATCATTTATAGATAGCTTATCACATGACAAGGCTTCAGAGCACTTACTTGAACTTAAGTGGGTGTTTGGATGGGCTTATAGATTTTGACTTATAAGGCAAAAGCCATAAGTTAGGAATTCTGACATATGGCTTTTGGCTTATTAAGCACTTTTTTTATTTTAACTAAACACTACATAGGTGCTTACAAGTTATTTTAGCTTAAACCCACTTAAAATAAGCCAAACGGATCTAAGTCCTCCTAAGCTGCTTGGCTGCACGTTGTGTTTGATATGATCCAAAAAGAAAAAGATCTAAGCAGATACATAAAGTGGCATGCTGGTATACCAGATTTCGTCGTAGATGCTACCCTTGATATCCCCCCACCCCCAAAAAAATGTAACCACTCCGTCATAACTACTTCAATGTAATAGCTAGCTGTACTGTTATAATCCCAAGTAAAAGGCCAGTTGGTGCTTGAACATGATGTAGTTGAAACTTGAAGGGAAAATGAGCAAGTTGAAGTTGAAAAAGGCTATTTGAAAGCTGAAGTCGTGGTTGGACACGAAATGCACTTGGAAAAAAAAAATTGAAGGTTTGTACGCGGGGACCATTATTTCACTTGAAGACTCTCCTCAAACTTCAAATTCTCTATTTCAAGTTTGGATTGAAATAATGAACCGTCTTAATAAGAAAATTTTATTTGAAATGATATTCAAATATTTGAAATCATATTCATGCTTATTTGGTATGTCAGTCATTATTGGCTAGCCAAGCCATATGCATATTTGATCAATATTCCAATAGGTTGACTTATAAACACCCACATTCTCAATTTTCCTATATATTATTAATCAAAGTACTATTTTTCATGGCATAAAATCATAATCTTTATAAATATCTTTATTCTTTAGTATTCCAAGATAGAGTGCACTACAAGTACACATGACTATTGTATTTAGAGGTCATCCGTCAAACATGGCCAACCAATCTCAGCATTTCTTCCTGATTTTATGTCTGGGCGTGCTACGTGAACTAGTTGTTTCTAAGTTTGATCCGGCTGACCGTATATCCATCTTAACAACAGCATTTCTACAATACTTGTTTGTTGATATGTAGCGACTTAGAGGCCCAATATTCACTACCATATACTCCCCCTGTCCCATTTATGGGAAAGTGTTACTGTTGACTGGTAGTACTTTTCATATAGTTTCAAAGATGACAAGTTCATTTTTACCCGAATTCATAGTCAAATAAAGTATTTTCACCCTCATACTCCGAACACCTTCACACTAATTAGGACAGAGGGAGTATGATATAACATTGCTAGTCTCAATCATTCCATAGAAGGTAACCTTGACCTTATTAGATATCTTCCGATAACATAGTAACCATGCAGCACCTCTTGCAATTCAACCATCCTATTTTCATTATATGTGCTATTTTTTTTTTGAAAAAAAGGTAATAGTTTTTCATTATATCTGCTATATCTTCATCTGTCATGTCATTCCCATGTAAGACTAAACTCAAATATCTAAACTTTTTGCACTTAGGAAACATTGTCTGGCCCAATCCCACTTTACCATTGTTCTACTTATTTGGGCGGAACAAGACTTATGGAATGTCAGCATGTATACTATTTTACTTCTAGAAACCTTAAATTCCAAATTGTTGCTCCCTAGTTCCAGCAATCCATTAACATTGTTGCTTGGATCACCAATTAACAAGATGCCAGCTGCAGATAGATAGAATCTAATCTTGTATATTACTTGCTACTTCATCAATAATAGAGTGAACTTGTACGCTCTCCTACTTAGTGTATTATCGCTCACACATTCAACATAGCATTTGGATTCATGCGCCTTGTAGAACCAGGGGTATCTGAGCCCAAAATCAAATAAGAAAAGCTTCTATTTTTTCCGTTGAAGAAATTGATTGTGTAAAGATGGACGGGGTCTCTTATAAGATCTTCTTTTCTTCTATTATTTAGATCGGATTGAGAAAGCTCCGCCCAATAGCACTTAGCCATGTGAGACAGATTTCCAGTGCAATTTACAGCTATGCACAAGTCCTCTATCTCCTCCTACCGTTCCCACACTTATACAACAACAACATACCTAGTATATTCCCACAAAGGTGGGGTCTGGGGAGGGTAAAGTGCACGCAATCCGTACACTACGTCAGAGGTGAGGTAGAGAGGTTGTTTTGGATAGACCCGTGTGTAAGTTCCCACACTTATAACCACACCAAATTCATGTTATGACCACATACATCTAAAGTTGTTCGATGAAATGACATAAATCCATTAAAATCTGAAAAGCTTATTGGCAACTCAACAGAAATGATTTATGCACTAATTCAGCTTATAAGACACCAAATCCCCCACCCCCCACACAAAAAAAAAAGTATCCGTGATTGCAAATTATGTACGGTACAAAATCTTTTAATATGCAGTGGAATCGGAATGAGATGTAGGTATATAAGAAGTACCTCTTTGGAATGATGAAGACACTCGAAATAATCTTCTCTAAGAAGGGAACAGTCTTTAGGTTCCCTACATTTAGACATACACTCACTGAAATCCATCCAGAAATCGTAACATCGACCTTTGTTCCCCGTTATTCCCCATCCTGACGCCATTCCCACACTAAACAACACTGCGCGAATTGCCGAATTGCCGAATTGCGATTGGAATCGGATGGATCTTCCTTTTGTTGAGGGCTATACTTGAGTTGGACACACCATTTGGGCCGAGACCCACCATCTTCCTACATATTCTGGCCCAAACGTTGAAATTAACACAATAGGATAGTCATTATTTGTAACTTATCCATAAATGGGAAAAATACATATGTTAACATACTTAAGTACTAAATTACAAAAAATAGCAATACTTTTTCCTAATTACATTCTATAGCATATGTAGCATTATTTTAAATAGTTCATATTTTTATGCCGCCTAAATTTTTTACCATACTAAAAATCCCCCTTTCACTCCTCCTTCTTTATCTTTCCTTAATTTAAAATTTTTTTTCCTATTTTCCCACCATTAACTATCACTCTCGCCTCAATTTTATTGCCTCTTGCACGATTCTTGCACGATCTGTGATAAGAATTTGCTTTCCATATTTCAGGTAATTATAAATCGCATATTGCATGTTAGCGGTTTTTTTTAATGGATGAACACACTGCAAAAACACCTACAAATAGTGGTATAAGGAATATGAAATTAGTGTCTGATGCATCATCTTTTAGTCTTGGGTTAACTCAAGAAGATTTAGTTACTGTTGTTTCAAATCCTTTACAGTTGAAGAAATCTAGGAGATCGAAAGAGATTAGGTCGAAGTTTCGCAACGACGAAGTGAAGATGACGAATTTTTTTTTAAAAAAAAGGTTGAAGAAAACTCCTTTTCCAAAGGAGCAAAAAACTAAAAAGCAGTAAGAGAAGAAAAGGAAATCTAAAGAAATTGAAGATGATGTTGACGAATCTTATGTTGAATCTGAAGAAGAAAGTGAGGAAGAGGTATTTTTTTGTTTATAAATGTATTTTTTTTGTTTGTGTTCAAGTAATTAATATGTATTTTCTGTTATGATGATATTTAGGGATTATGTGAAATAATATTGTTGAATTAACTACTCATGAATAGTATTTGGATATATATATTTCTAGTATAGTTGATATGTATTTTTAGTACAGTTGATATATATTTTTAGTACAGTTGAATAATTTTGGCCTATATGTATTTTTAGTATAGTTGATATGCATTTTTGAGTATTTGTATTTTTCAGTGTGTGTTGTATTTTTTATATGGTCAAAATACATATGCATGTTATTTTAGTTTAACTACCATAACAGTCTATTGTCTATATATATTTTTGGTACATTTGATATGTATTTTTCAATGTTGATTGCAGTTATGATTTGATCAAAATACATATGCATTTTAATCATCTGAAATATATATGCATGTTATATGTTTTTATTGTTTTCTTGAATTTTGTTTACAGATTAAGAAGTGGTAGTTTTACTTTGTATAGGTGATGCGGGACGAAATATTCCTTATCAGAAAACTTTCAAGATTTGCACCGCACATGTGCTCGTGTAGTGACAATGATATTTATAGAAGCATACGCACAATTTTAAACAAGGAACAGTTTTAAAACTTTTGCGACAATAACATTTTTGGTTATTTTATGAAGAAGAAGCAGTGTGTAGTGCAAACACAGTTGTACAGATGTGTTATGACACTTGAGGTGAAGGGTAGTTCTTCTTCTGGGATTCTGATCTGTGCTAATGGCACCTCTCCTAGTTTTACTCCCAGGAAATTTGTTATCATAACTAGATTGAATTGTGTGTCTAATAGGTATGACTTTATTTTTTATGAGGGTGTACCAAATAGGATGATTGAAAAGTATTTCAATGGGCCAGAAATTATACAGAAAAGGCAACTATTTCTAGCATTCACGGAAAAAGTATGGGGGGAGAACAATGATGAGGATGCTGAGAAATTTGTAATTCTGTATTTCCTGCATTCATTTGTGTTGTCTAACATTGACATTGTTGTTATACCCCGTCTTCATTTCGATTTGGTAGATAGTGGAAGATATAAGGATTTTTCATGGGGTACTTTATCTTTTGAATATCTGGCCAGAAGTTTGAACAGCCGGTTGAAAGCTGGGGGCAAATTTTATTTGATTCAGGGAATGCCACTGGCTATTCAAGTGTGGCTATATGAGTGTTGTTCAAATGTCCCACCAAAGATTGCATTGAAGGTTGATAATCGAATTTCCCGATTATTAAATTGGAAGACGATTGCACCTCGTCCAAGCTATGAGTTTTTGATGAATGTTATGTTCAAGGACAATGGAAAGGTTTGTTGTGAATAAATATATATGTATTGTATAGTATACATATATTCTTTTTCATTTACAATTGTTTAACATATTTTTTAACATATTATATAACATATTCGTAGGTTGTATTTAAGAACATAAAGCCAACTGAAATGGAATTGGCAAAGCTTGAAATACCACAGAAGGATGTAACTGAAGATGAACGTTCGGTTGATTCTGACGATGACTTCCAGGATCCACCATAAAAAAAGATCAACGAATGTTCAAAGAAGAAACAGAAGGTGGATTCATCAACCCCAGTAGCGAAGAAACCTTCAGGAAAAAAGCAAGTCAATATTGTTGACGAGCATACCCAAACGAGGACTCCACCTCCTCGTGCTACAAAGGCTACTGGAATGAAGACACCAATATTCAAGCCAATTCTAACATGACAGGCTTCTTCTTAAAAAACAAAGAAAGGGAAGTAAACAGTTAGGGTTATTTTTCCTCAGGTACAGTCAAAGGCAGATAGTCATTTAGAGGAAGTAGCCATGTCAAAGCGTGAGAGCCATGTTGAGAAAGAAGCATTTATTTCTAAAAAAGTTTTTGATGCATTCCGCGAAGAGGTAATTTTTTTTTCAAATGTTTGTTTTACATTTAAAAATTTGTGTTTACTGAATTTGTATGAATACAGGTTCGTCAAGAGTTTAAAGGAGTTCGTGAAGAGTTTACTCGAATTCGTCAATTAGTGAAGAAAAAGTTTTAAAAAAAGGTCAAAGCAATTCAACAAAGCAAGGTAAAAATTTTATTATTATATAATATTTAGAGTATTAAAAAAATACATATGCAGAGTAAGTGAAAAAATACATATGCAGTATATTGCTAAAAATACATATGCAGTTTATTCAAAAATATATATGCTTTTCTTTTCAAAAATACATATGAAATGTAATACAAAATACATATGCAGTGTGTCAAGAAATGTATTTTTTCAGCACTATGTATTTTTAGTGGGTTGGTATATACCTATTAAGTGAACTCAAATATTAATAGTTTATTCAAATTATACTTGTAGCAACAACATGAAGATACAGATGTTGAAGCACAACAGATGAATTATGTTGGTGTCGAAACATCACCACAACAATTCAGTCCTACTGTTGATCAGAATTTGGATGAGAATCAGGATGGTACAAAGGTAAATAATAACTAAAATATGATTATTCTTTTGAGTGCACATATGTAATTGATTTTTTTAGCAGTTATATGTTATTTTATATATAGACCTGTATAAACATATACAACTGGATTTTTGTTTGATGTTGTTTTATTTTTTTTGCTTATTTGCAAGGGGTGCACTGATTTACATCCAGATAAAACAAACATTGAAATTGATTCTCAACATTTAATCCCTAATGAGCTTCTCCAAAGTATAAATTTGGATTATAATCTTTCTGAGAAGATTGTTCATCATGATGATCGAGTATGTATAAAGAATTGAACTTCAGTTTATGTGATGTAACAATCCTAACAATTCATAGGACAATTATATATTTTCTTTCATTTCTATTGCAGATCACTAATGAGAAATTGGATGGTACAAATTTGTCTGATTTGCAGTTTACAATCCCAGATGAGTTGTTACCAAGTCTTAATGCATACTGAAGAGAAAGCATCACGAGACATCCATTAGCAACTTGTGAAGAAGAACAAAGCGATGAACATTTTAATGATAAAAAGTCTGAATCTGTTGTTCAAGATCATTATCAGGTATGTATTATGAACATATCTGAGGTTATGTGGGTTATTTTGGATATAAAAAAAAATATTTTTTTCTATTTTTTAAGAAAAACAAAGAGAACGTTGAATCGAGCTCTAAACCAGACATGCACGGAGAGGTTGATCTTGATACGGAGGAGCAGATTATGACAACTCCTAAAATACAAGAATTAACCACTGATGAACAAAGGGATGAAAAAGTTTGGCCTACTTCACAAGACACAATCCCTAATGACTTGCTTCCTAGTTTGAACGTATATAGTAGTAAAAACATCATTGTTCGTCCCTCTGCTAATCGTGAACTTCAAACTTCTATTCCAAAGTTAAGGATTAAGCGATCATCCAAATTCAACGAGTCACCTTACACAATGAAATTTGGTTCAGCTGCCGGTAAGTACAATTAGTTATATATTTAGTTTACAATGTAACATGTTATGCAAATACTTTTAATAATTACCTTTTTGTATTACGTAACTATATAGAGAGTTCAGAAGGACACATACGTATATTCTCACAGAAACATCCATTTGTTTATCACCCGATTGATGCAATTGTGGATACGAAGATTGTCAACAAGTTCATGGATTGTATTTCTGAAGACCTTCTCAAAGTTCATGCTAAAAGGTATTTCTATTGAACTGTTTTAACTTTTTATTTTTAAATTACATTATGTTCTCATGATTTAACATATACTGATTAACAAAAAAAACAATAAGGAAAATACGGATCATTACAAAAGGGAGAAATCAACTATTCCAATAATGCATTTCGGAATTAAGACTGTTGAAGATAAAAGTTGATTCTACACAATGGGGTTCTCTGATCAGTCATAGACAGACTCAGTTAGTATATTTTTTTTGACAATGCTTTCTTTACATTTATAGCACTAATTAAAATACATATTATGGTACTTGTAAATACATATGCAGGTGAACATATGTATTTTTACTATGTATTTTTTTATTATATAAGAAAGGATGTGTTACACTTTAAATTACATATGTATTTTTATATTACATACACATGCTAAATTTAGTATACAAATAGTTTGAATAATCTAAAATTTGTGTTGTTACTTACTGCAACATATTGATGTTTGCTTCTACTACTTGAGGAAGAAGTCGAAGTATGACCCCAACAAGTCTTACAAATTCAGCATAGTAGATTGCAACTTTATGAACATAATTAGGTCTGTTCATGATGTTTATTCTGCGGATGCTGCAAACCTTACTGCAGAAGGACAGGTGGCACATCTTAATGAATACATAAATGGGTTCCGTATGCATGCTGCTGTGCCATGGCATACAGTGGAAGATATTTATATTCCAGTAAATATAAAGAAAAAACATCATTGGGTGCTAGCAATTTTATCCTTCTCAGAGAGGTGCATATTCCTATATGATTCATATGAATCATCTGGTCATTATTCGGCTGTTCCTGATGTGATTGAGAAATTAGCTGTGATTATTCCATTGTGTCTCCAATAGTGTGATTTCTACATTAAGAAAGGAATTGGTGTTGAAAATCATCCAAGATACAAAGACAAAGACTCCTCAGATATGTTTGATGTGTTATTTCAAGAGAGTTTGCCTCAACAACCGAGCGGAAGCTTGTAAGTTATTTAATTTACATATAACAAAATTGTATGTTTGTAAAATATATTTTAAAGCTCATATGTGTTCCTCTTTATTATTTTTGTGGGGATTGTGGTGTCTATATGGTTACATATGCGGAGTGCCTTTCTTATGGTCACAAATTTCTTGCGAATGAGTTCGACTCCAATGCATTCCGTACAAGATATGTTGCACTTTTGTGAGACTATGGGACCAGAAAACAAGACACAAATGCTTATAGTGATGTCGAAGTACCTTTGAGGCCTGCAAGACAAAGTAGAATAACTAGTGTAACTAAAGTTTTTGATGGATGATGGATTGATTACTTTATATAGTTTAGACGCTGGTTTATGGATGTAGGTATTGATTATACAAACTAATTTTGATGTTTTGAAGTGGTTCTAATTGTAGGTTATAATAGTACTTATTTTTAACTGAATGAAATTAATTCAGTTTTGAAGTTTAATCTGAGTATTTTATGACGTTCCACCTTTTACTGTGTGATTTAGTTAAAAAATACATATGTATTGTTCATATTATGCTTAAAATACATATGCAGGAATTTTTATGCCTAAAAAATACATATGTACTATTTTTAGCTGACAAAAATACATATGTAATGTTATGCCTAAGCATATGCCAATGTTATGTTAAAAATACATATGCAATGTTAGAAAATACTTATGCAGTGTTCATATTTTGCTAAAAAATTTGTAAGCATTATAAATCAAATTTAGCCTACAAATACATATGCAATGTTAATAGTAAGCTTTTCTAAAATACATATTGTTCATACCTAATATGTATTTTGATATGTGTTCATTTAATATGATTATAAATGAAAACTAGAATTAAAGATAAATTTGAGCTTTTAATACAGTTCCATAATTTATGGTGAGATTTTATTTACAAAAATACATATGCAGTGTTAATATTTTTCTTAAAAATACATATGTATTATACATTTAAGTGTATTTTTAGCATGTAAATACATATGCAGCGCTAAGATTTTGAAATTCAAACATAGATTTGCAGAATATGTCATATGTGGCTAAATCAATGAATAATTACGAACCAAATAAGTGTTTGGTTAATCAAAGTTACCAACTTTAACCTAAAAAGTATATTCAATGTTAAAAATACATATGACCTGTAAATTCAAAATACATATGCAATGTTCAGATCTTGCAACATATACATATGCAGAATTCAGATTTTACTGTGTTCACTTGTCAAATTATGATTAAATCTATCAACTAAAAAAAAATAGTTCATGATTATAAAAAATGAAAATAAAGTTTTAAACAAGCACCGCATGAGTTAATGTTCTTCTTTCCAAACATATCCCGGCCTGATTTTCCATGATCCTTCTCTGCAGGTCTTCCTAGAGGTCTTTTAAATTTTGAGGGTAGTACTATTTCACCAAGTACGCTCTCTAGAATTAGCCAGTCATCTTTGTGTGGCAACAGGTAGATGGGAACATCATATGTCTTCAAAATAGTTTTTGGTTTAAACAAATCACAACAGTATGGCCCCTTCTCAAAATTCTTCTCCTCCAACACCGCACAAACATGTGCACATGGTATCTGATCTAGTTGAAATGCATTACATGAGCATTTTTTTTCCTTGAGGCAAACAATGAAGTGCTTTTGTTTGTCGTGTACTGTATACCCATATTCTGTGGCTGGTACAACCTGATATAAAAATAAAAAGTTTAATAAAATGCTACAAAAAGATGAAATTTATATTATACGATATCTTGTACGCACACCAGCATTTTGCAGAAAAAAATACATATGCATAGTAAAAATACATATGCAGAGTACATTTTTATAGACCATCCAAATACATATGCAGTGTTAATTATTTTCAATTAAAAAATACATAAGCAGAATACATAATATTTTTTTTACTGAACTTTTAATTTATTTTTATATGTTTCCATTAATTTAGAACTGAATGGAAGTTATTCTATTAATTATGTTTTTCAAAAGTATAAATTCCACAAATGTAAAAGGTCATGCCGTTATACGAGTACACAAAGCCTCGTTCTCTTTGAGTATGTCATTAAACTTTTTAATGAGTGGTGTAAAGGTATATGAAGCCTGTTGCCTATTTTCACAATTTCATTTTGCAAACAATAATCAAACCTCCTCAAGAAAGTCATAAATTGGCAGTTCTCTAGCTGATACAAGTACTCCATTTATTGACTCCACAATATTTGAAGTCAAAGTCCATCCTCGGTGAACTGTTGCATATGACCTAGCCTACTTTTCATAACCATCCAATTCCAAATAATTCTTCACCCTAATATCAACTGCCTCAACTTTTTCCATTAACATGTGGAATTCTGACTTTGAATATGATTTGTCCATTGTATAAAAGATCTCCAACAATGCATCGTGTGACTTTCTGTAAAGTTTTTTAACATTCTCCTATAGATGTCACATACATGCATAATGTGGAACATCGTTATACACATCACTAACAACCTTTATGATGCTTGAATTTCTATCAGAAACAACACACATGTTTTGTCTTTCCCCGTACGCTTCCTTTAGATTCTGAAAGAACCACGTCCATGATGCATCATTTTCAGAATCAATCACACCATATGCCAAAGGGAATATATGACCTGTATATACAAAACAATTATACACAGTAAAAAAAAATACATATAGGAACTGCATACGTATTTATTAAATATACAGGTAATTAAAACTGTATATTTTATCAAATAAATGGTATCAATTACATATAATAAAATGTTGACACACATAACTATTAAACATAATCAATTTTACATGTTTTCATTCATGAAACTTTAAAAATATAGGTAATTTTATACAAATATATATATATTCAGTGGAGATATGTATTTTTAGGTGATACGCAGAAATACAAAAAAATACAATAAGTTTTACAATATAATTATTATAAAATCATACTAACCTGCTCCATCCATTGTACATGCTGTTACAAATGCCTCAGTATATATTCCTCTCTGATGACTAGCATCAGCCACTACGACTGGTCTACAATGATCGAATCCCTTAATGAATGCATTTAGAGCGATAAATACATATAAGAACTCATTCCCATCTGTCTTCTTCATTCTTATATGTGACTCTAGATAGGTTGTATTCAGTACATATAAGTATGATGCCAGTTTCCCGTAAGATGCTGATGGCTTACCCCTCAACTCTTCTAACGCTCTTTCTTTGGCCCTCCAATATAAAGTGTATGTCAGATCCATACCAAAATCTTCCTTCATGTCATTTTTTATTTCCGTCGCATTGTATTTTCTTTTGTGATTCTTGAATTTTTATTTAACCATACCACCTATCAATATACTAGTAGCATACAACTTTGGATAGATCTTGTCCTTCACCGGGCATGTATGTTGAGGTCTGAATGCTCTTATTCTAAATATTCCAGTTTCTCCCATTCCTGATACACGCATTAAAAACTCGAAGTTTCTTGATTTGCAAAATAATGTATACCTGCATCCAACATAATTTATTATATTCAAAATACATATCCAAACTAATATTAAACAAGAACAGAGTGATATAGATGTACGTACATTTTCTTACTTGACCTTTTACTTCGCGTTTAAAACTTCTCCCTAATTGAATAGTCCTTCATGACTGACTTCAAAAAAAAAATTCTCAAGTAAACCTGGTTTTCCTCAATATGTTTAGGATGTGGATCTGAGATAATCACCTCAACAGTATCCATTTCAAATACATCTAATGCTTGTGTATCTTCACAAACCACCAAAGCTCCTTCATTCGTTGTATTTATCACTGTTTGCAAGTTTTCACAGTTGGTTATTCTTTCAGCAACATATATAGCTGAATTTGCCATGTTGCTCCCTACAACTTTCTCCAAAATGCTTACATATAAAGGAAGACAATTCATGTTTTGTATCTGCTTTTTCTGAAATATAAACACCTTTAAACCCATATCATTATGTATTTCTATCTGTCATGCATTAACAGTAATTTGATATTCCACTAGAATACGTTTCCTCGTTAAATCCACACTTAAGTGAGATGTCAATTCATCGTGCAACTCAATGAATGTTGCTGATGTGCTCAACAGTATAGCATCAGTGACATATTCTTCGTAGTTTTTTTCATACGTCCACCGACCAGAGTGCTTCACAAGCACTGGTATGCTTCTCATTTCTACTTGATTTAACCAAAAAATAAATAAATATAAATATTTTATCAAAATGTAACTTGTTAAAACAAACACTTTTCAGCTTTAACTGCAAACAAAGTTACACAACCAACATCTCCATTCAAAAAATAAATTTAAACAAAATTTGTTTAAAGTAAAATACAAACACAAAAAAAGTTTTAAACCAAATACAGAAACTACTGAATCGAACGGAAGTAAAACTTGTATAAAATATATTTTCGGCAAAAACAGTTATACTCTCAAATTCCGACAAGCAAACCAAAAATACATATGCAGTGTTAACATTAAGCATTTCAAAAATACATATGTAGTGTTAACATTAAACATATCAAAAAATACATATGGAGCATACCTAATTTGTATTTTGATATGTGTGAATAAAATTTTATCACATTCAGCAGCTTAATTCAATCAACCATTGATCTGGGATTTCAGAAAATAATTGAATAAAATTCAACTCGAAATTTGTTTACATTATTTTCATAATCGATTATACAATACTCTAAAAATATTCTACAAAGCTTCACAATTTGATCAATTGTTAAATCGATCAAAATAACAACAACAGATACTGAAATAAATAGTCAAACAATGAAATCTTACTACCTGAAACAACTTCTAAACTAAAATTTTGCAATGAAAAAGTTCAATTCTGAAGGTTTTTGTTATATATGTGATGATAGGCGAATTTACACGCCTATATCAATATATTTTGCCCATATTTTAGACTAGTTTTGAGAACAAAGTATATATTTCATGCACTTTTAGTCCTTTTTCCTGTAAATGAGCTAACGAACATGATTAGTAAAGTATCAGGTATAAATGATGCAGAATTCAGCATTTTATGGCTTACTTGACGCAAAAGAAAGCTCACGAAGGAAGGGAAGGGAGTTTACACGCCTAAGGACCAAAACTGTTGCATGGAAAATCTGTTCCGGGCTAAAACAGCATTTCTGAAGACTTTGGGGATTTGCAGTAACTTAGTTGGATTTGGACAATGATACATTAACCTAGTACAATTGGGTTATGTATTTCATTAGTTTATTTGGATTATCATAATGTTACATTAACCTAGTATAATTGGGTTAAGTATTACATTAGCCTAGTAGGATTTGGTTAGATATTTTATTTATCTAGTAGGATTAGGATATGGGTATTATAAATACCCTATCATGCTAGAGATTTATAAGAAATTTGAAGGGGGGAGACCACAATACTTTCTTCCATCCCTCTCATCTTCCACTACAAACAATTCTACAACTCTTCTAATCTTTCCATTAATTCTATTTTTCTTCTTCTACTCTTCTATTCTTAAATTCCACAACAAGAGAATCGTTACTTTGCCTAGGAATTCACGCCTCACGCCTACCACCTAAGCTACAGGAAATTACTCAATCTTGTGGTATAACAACAATGTCAATCGTGATCTCCTTCACATTCATGGGTAACTAAACTTCTCTGTTGGGGTTATGGAAACCGTATGAGATACTATCTATTGCCGTGAGTTTGTGAGTTCGCGACACGTATACTGCTTATATCATTATTCTCTTCATCTTAGTCTACATTCTTTGTGGTTGCAAACGCAAGAATACGCCAGTATAACATTTAACTTGTTCGAAAGAAAGGTTATCTGTCTGGAAAAGAGATAAGGTCAAGGTAGTAGGGTCACCCCCTAAAATTCCCTACTAAAAAGCTAGTGTCGTAACTGGACTAACCTCTTGGAGAATTCATACCGTTAGACACGCTTTAAGCTCGAAAGAGTTAAAGTGAAATAATCCTCGAATAGGTCGAAAGACGCCTGGATTTACCATCGAATACAATTCTCTATAAGCAGTTGCATGTCAGAATTCTACACACTCATAGCCAATAGAGACGTATACCTCAGAAGGTGGACATAACCCCAACGCCTCAATTCTCATTGTTTACAACTTACGTAACAATATTTCTCTTTTACTTTGCTATTTTCAGCTTTTATTTAATTGTTTTGGTGACACATTACAATCCCTCCTTTTTACGAGACTTGCACCAAAAGTTTAGTAATTTTGCTTACCTGTTGGCCAAGCTATTCCCTGTGGGATCGACACCCAACCCTGTTGGGTTCTATATTTGCTAACGACCGCTTTACACTCCTACGAGAGTTGTAGATTGAGCGTTATCAAAAATTGGCGCTGTTGCCGGGGAATACAAGTGTCAATTAAGTTCGTAATAATTACTAGACCCTTTGGTCAAAGATTCTCGTACTTTTACTTTTAGTTTTTGTTTTTGTCTACTGCAGGTTTTTATTTTAGTACATGCCCCATACTCGAAGTTCTGGTCAACCGTTATTACCAATCAATCCTGAACCACAACGCATTGGTAGAATGGAAGCACAAGCTGAAATCGCAAGGATGGCTGCTCAACAGGAACAAGCAAGATTGGCTGCCCTTGCCGCAGCCCAAGTTCAACAGCAGAACATTGATAACCCTGCACGAGCAACAAATCCTGACGATGAGGATTTAGGTGATGACGAATTACTAAACCCAAGGCATGATGCTGAAATCACAACACCTGCCAACAGAAGAGGTCGACAAGCTCGTTATAGACATGATCGCCAACCTATGCAGCCAGCTTTCGACGATGATGATGATGATCTCGATGGTGCCGGAGCCACTGGAGCTATAATTCCACCACCATTAGCGCCCGGAGCCAAGTTCAACATCACAAGCACCATGATTCAATTATTGAAACTCAAGGGATTGTTTGGTGGACTAGCAGGCGATGATCCGAATATGCATCTCATCAACTTTATTTCTACATGCAAGTCTTTTGACAATTCTGGTGTTGGTCAGAATGCAATTCGATTACGTCTATTTCCATTGTCTCTGTCTGGGGAGGCAACACTATGGTTTAATGGGCTGACTCCTGATTCAATTACAAATTGGAGGCAATTGAGAGACGCTTTCCTAGAAAGATTCTTTCCGCCTTCCAAAAGGGCACAATTGAGAGATGAAATCAGAAACTTTCGTCAGCTTCCCACTGAAGCTCTTCATGAAACATGGGAGAGGTTCAAGACAAAGCTAGCGAGATGCCCAAACCATCACATGACTAATGTTCACCTCATGGAGATATTGTACAGAGCCTTGAATTCAATAACTAAACCAGTGGTGGATAATGCGGCTGGAGGATCATTCATGGACCTCACCTTTGGTCAAACAAGCAATATGCTAGATCGTATGACGAAGCAAAGTAGAGCTTGGCATACCAGGGATTCTGAGGTAGCAAGCTCCACTTTATCTATTGGCATGACCACAGAGCAGAGGCGTAGACAAGAGGAACGTGACCAAGATATGGCGCACATGAGAACACAAGTGGATCTTCTTACAAAGCATCTATTATCAGGAAAGACCGAAAAAGTCAAAGCCATTGTAGCACATGGAAGAAACAAAGCTAATACGGAAGAAGAAGCCAACTACTTGAATAATCAGGGGGGTTTCCGAGGCAATGCCCAAGGAAACCAAGGTCGAAACTACTATGAGAAATCTGGAAACAAGGACCAAGCTAGTTGGAAGAACAAGAATGACAATAGTGGTGTGTATGTTCCCCCTGGAAGACGAGACACCACCACATCTAGTTCTGGAAGTATGGAAGACATGATGGCTAAACTACTGAAAGGAGTGGAAGCAACAAACGCAGGAGTAACGAAGGTAATAAATGATTTGTCCTCTATGAAGCAATTAGTTGATTCTCATTCCACTTCAATCAAGCAAATAGAGCAGCAGTTGAGCCAACTTTCAGCAGCACTCAATCAAAGAAAGGCTGGCACTTTACCTAGCGATACTGTGCAAAACCCAAGGAATGATGGGTCATGCATGGCCATCACTACCAGAAGTGGTAAGGTGCTGGAACCTTCAGCAAAAGGCAAGCAAGTGGTTGATGAAGTTGCGGACATGGATGATAACGCAAAAGGAGAAGATGCCGCAACAACCAGTCCTGACGTCAAGGACGTCACGCCCAGTGACGTGCAGCCTAAAAAAATGGAAAAACGGAAGCAAGAGGAGAAGAAAACCGTGGAGAGAATACTTCCATACCCACCACCACCTTTTCCCCAAAGACTGAAGAAGGTGGCGGATGACACTAAGTTCAACAAATTCATGACTATGTTAAAGCAGCTGACCATTAATGTTCTATTGGTGGAGGCACTTGAACAAATGCCTGGGTATGCAAAGTTTATGAAGGACCTTTTGACAAAGAAGAGGGCAGCAAGTTATGAGCTGAAAGACGATGTGCATCATTGTAGTGCAATTGCTACCCGATCGATAGTTCAGAAGAAGGCCGACCCCGGAGCTTTCACTATTCCTTGCACCGTCGGATCTTTGAACTTTGCCAAAGCATTATGTGACTTAGGAGCTAGCATCAATTTGATGCCATTATCGATCTACAAGAAGTTGGGGTTAGGAGATCCTACTCCAACCAATATGAAACTCGTCATGGCAGATAGGTCGGTAAAATGACCTGTTGGTATTCTATGCGATGTCTTGGTAAAAGTTTCTTCATTTATCTTTCCAGCGGACTTTGTCATCTTGGATTGTGAAGTAGATTCTGAGGTTCCCATAATCTTGGGACGCTCTTTCCTTGCTACAGGAAGTGTGCTCATTGATTTGAGAGCTAATGAACTTTCATTCCAAATAAATGACGAAGTGGTTCGTTTTGATGTTTGCAAAACAATGAAGCAACCCAAAGATCTTAGTGTATTCTCGGTGGCTGATGTTTTCTTTGATGATGAGAAAAAACTACTTGAAGAAGAGCAAATTATTGATGATCCCTTTGAGGTTGTGCTCATGAATGGAGAGAGGGAAGATGCTGAAAATTTTGAAGAAGCCATTTGTGCTCTATCGGGATTAGGAACATATCGCTATACTCCCAAGAAGCTGGATCTTGATCTCAAGAATCGGCCTACACCACCAGCTAAGCCATCTATTGAAGAGCCACCCACGTTAGAATTGAAGGAGCTGCCAAGTCATTTGAAGTACGCATTCTTAGGAAGCGGAAACACTCTTCCAATCATTATGGCAGCCGATTTGGGTGAGCGACAAGTTGCAGCTCTTATTGCTATTCTACGCAAGTATATTAGAGCTATTGGATGGACCATTGCGGATATTATTGGTATTCCACCTGGGATTTGTACACATAAAATTCAGCTTCAAGAAAATTGCACACCCACCATTGAGCATCAAAGGCGTCTAAACCCACCTATGCAAGAAGTGGTGAAGAAAGAGATCATCAAGTGGTTAGACGCAGGAGTTGTGTATCCTATTTCTGATAGTACATGGGTAAGCCCTGTACAATGTGTTCCCAAGAAAGGAGGTATGACGGTGGTCGCGAATGCAAAGAATGAACGTATTCCACTCAGGCCCGTCACTGGATGGAGAGTATGCATGGACTACCGCAAGCTAAATTCTTGGACACTCAAGGATCACTTCCCAATGCGATTTATGGACCAAATGCTAGATCGATTAGCGGGGAAAGGATGGTTTTGCTTCTTGGATGGTTATTCAGGCTATAATAAGATTTGTATTGCACCCGAAGCCTAAGAGAAGACAACGTTTACATGCCCATATGGTACGTTTGCCTTCAAACGTATGCCATTCGGGTTATGTAACGCACCAGCCACCTTTCAACGTTGTATGATGTCTACTTTCTTTGATATGGTTGAAGACACTTTGGAGGTATTTATGGATGACTTTTCAGTTGTTGGTGAGTCTTTTGAAGCATGCCTGGCAAACTTGAGCATGGCATTACAAAGATGTGTAGAGTTTAACCTTGTGCTGAATTGGGAGAAGTGCCACTTCATGGTAAAAGAAGGAATCGTTCTTGGGTACAAGATCTCTGAAAGAGGAATAGAGGTTGAACGAGCAAAAATTGAGGTTATTGAGAAGCTACCGCCTCCAATTTCGGTGAAGGGAGTTCGTAGTTTTCTTGGCCATGCTGGTTTCTATCGTAGGTTCATCAAAGACTTCTCCAAAATTGCGAGTCCATTATGCAAACTATTGGAGAAAGATGCAAAGTTTGACTTCAATGACGATTGCTTAAAGGCATTCGAATGCCTTAAAGGAAAACTCATTGAAGCCCCTATTATGGTAGCACCAGATTGGACTCTCCCGTTTGAAGTCATGTGTGATGCTAGTGGTGTAGCCGTTGGTGCTGTTCTTGGTCAAAGAAAGGAGAAATTATTTCATCCTATCTACTATGCGAGTAAGGTCCTAAATGAAGACCAAAGGAACTACACTGTTACTTAACAAGAGCTCCTAGCAGTTGTGTATGCATTTGAGAAGTTTCGTGCCTATCTATTGGGTACTAAGGTGATCGTTCATACAGACCATGCAACTCTTAGGTATCTAATGACAAAGAAGGATGCAAAACCAAGGTTGATTAGATGGGTATTGTTGCTGCAAGAGTTTGATTTCGAAGTCAAAGATAGACGAGGTTGCGAGAACCAAGTGGCTGATCACCTATCTCGACTTGAGAATGAGCATGTGGCACAACCTGAAATTCAGATTGATGATGCATTCCCGGACGAAAAGATATTAGCGACAACAATGGAGAAATTACCATGGTATGCCGACTTTGCAAATTTCGTGGTGAGTAATGTGATACCTGCCAATTTATCTTACCACCAAAGGAAGAAGTTTATGCATGACGTACAACACTACTATTGGGATGAGCCTTATTTGTTTCGACGATGTGCGGATGGTATCATTCGACGATGTATATCCCATGAAGAGGTGCCTACTATCTTGGAAGCATGCCACACTTCACAAGTTGGAGGATATCACGCAGACAATCGGACGGCCAGAAAAGTATTGCAAAGTGGTTATTATTGGCCTTCGATATTCAGAGATGCCTACGACTATGTTAGAAGGTGTGACCAATGCCAGCGTTAAGGTGCGATTTCAAAACACCATGAAATGCCCATGACCAAAATTCTTGAGGTAGAACTCTTTGATGTGTGGGGTATTGATTTCATGGGTCCATTCGTGAATTCGTTTGGAATGAAGTACATCTTGGTTGTTGTGGATTATGTTTCGAAATGGGTAGAAACTGTAGCATTGGCCGACAACGAAGGAAAGCGTGTTGTAGAGTTCTTAAAGAAGAATATCTTCTCTCGCTTTGGAGTACCACGTACTATCATAAGTGATGGAGGATCTCACTTCTGCAACAAGCTATTCAAATCAGTTTTGGCCAAGTATGGTGTCAAGCAACATAAGGTAGCTACGCCTTATCATACCCAAACTAGTGGACAAGTAGAAGTTTCCAATCGCGAGATCAAGCAAATCCTTGTAAAGACGGTTAATGCGAATAGAAAGGATTGGTCTCGAAAGCTAGATGAGGCACTATGGGCGTATAGGACTGCATTCAAGACACCCATTGGCATGTCTCCTTATCAACTAGTCTATGGGAAGGCTTGTCATCTACCCATCGAGCTCGAACACAAGGCATTGTGGGCGCTGAAGCGATTGAATTTGAATTGGGATGATGCAATGAAGCTGAGGATGGAGAAACTGAACGAGATGGATGAATTCCGTCTCCATGCATATGAAAGGTCAGACCTATACAAGGAGCGGATGAAAAAGTATCATGATCAGCGGATTGTTCGACGAAACTTCCAAAGGGGTGATATGGTACTTCTCTTCAACTCCAGATTGAAGCTCTTCCTAGGTAAGTTAAAGTCTAAGTGGTCTGGTCCATACAAAGTTATCCAAGTCTACTCGTCTGGAGTAGTCGAATTGGAAGACAATAATGGTGTTGTCTTCAAGGTGAATGGCCAACGTGTTAAGCCTTATATCGGTCCTCTTGACTCGATGAATTCTATGGCCATCACTTATCTCGACGAAGTCTAAGTACTCGAGGTAACTATGTCGAGCCACGACAATAAAAAAAGCGCTAGATGGGAGGCAACCCATCGTTTTATCATTTTATCGTTCTTTTTTTACTTGTTTTGCTGTTGATAATGAAAATCCAAAAATAAGAGTCGTACCACGACCAAAACTAAGGCGCTTGGTGGGAGGCAACCCATCGTACTAATTGTTTTCATTTGGTTTTAAGCAAAAATAAGTGCAAGAGGTATTCAACGAGGAGATTGATTTCAATTGACGATTTGGACGCATTGTATGGTAAAGTTGGTAAGTTAGGAATAGTGATGCATAAGGCTATGGATTGAGCATTGATCATGCCAAACTAGGCATCGAGGAAGGCTATGCCTAGGTAAAACTAGGCCACGAACGATGCACAACCTATCCTATAGCCTAAGGTCTTGGAATCTAGTGTGCTATACACTATGCGCCGCCCAGTCCTAAGTGTGCTTTTGACTATGCGCCGCCTATGCTATGGCATTAGGTCTTAGGATCTCATATGCCATAGACTATGCGGCGCATATTTCCCTAAATGCCATAGACTATGCGCCGCATATACCATGACTATGCCAAGCATTATGCGCCGCATATGTAGAATTTTTGTCTCCAAAACCGATTGTAAATGGGTCAAAAACCGACCCATTCTCTTCCTATATAAAGGGGAATTAGTCTTGAAACAAAACCACACTAGAAATTAACCTAAAGGCGCCGCATTCCCTCTCCAAACCATCCCAATTTTTTCTTTTTGCTCTTCCAATTCACAAAACCATCTCCAAAAGCTTCAAGCAAATAAGTACTCTCTTATTCTTCATTTATTTCTCGTAAGTACTACGTTGCTAGGTCTATTATAAATTGCTACATCATATAAGATTGATTGGTGATGTTCATGTGTTTTGATCGTTGATACAAAATCATGTGAGTAAACATATACGTAGGAAAATCTTGACTTGTTTCCGACTTGAACTTGGTTTTAATAGCATTTTTATACGATTTGAGGAATTGCTATGGTGATGAACATTGACTATCATGTTATGATCTTGTTACTTGGATACTTACATGCTAGACTATCCCGTTCATCGGGATAAGCCTTATAGTTGCCTACCGACTTAGAAGGTTGCGATTATTGAAAACATCCATACCATGTTACAACCCCTATGTAGTAGTGTTGTTATATCTAACATGAAAGTAGTGAAATGACTGCAAGTAGTAATACATTACTGATTTTCTTGTCGGAATATAATCCTTAAACGTATGTCGACGAAATCTGAGTAATCGACCACTTTCACTTCACTGATTTGTGTCAACAAAACTAAGTGTGGGGTGGTACCCCTACTGCTTGTTTATAGATTGTATCAACTGAGATTGTGCTGCCATTAACACTATTTCTAGTCTCAGGTACAATGTCACCTAAAGCGAGGCAAGGCAAGGAGAAGGCTACCACTTCCCAAAAGGGCAAGAAGAGAGGTCGAAAGGACCAAGAAGAATCATCCTCAACACAACTACCCCGCAGAATGTTTAGAATAAAATGGGTTCTTGAGGAGGAAGCCAAAGAATGGTACAGGAACAACAAAGAAAGAAGATATGTTCACGTCGACCTGATCAACAAGGACACCTTAGCGAAGAAGGAGCCGCGTATGTTGGCGAAAATCATGGCGTTGAAGCTGGATTTCATCTTCCGCGATATGGGAGAATGTAATCTTGATTTGACAAGAGAGTTTTACGCCAACTGGTTGCCGAAAACAACAGGCAACGAAGTCAAAATTCGGGGCCAAGTGTTATAGCTCAACGCGGACTGGATCAACTATTTTCTTGGCTTACCTTCGGTCGACCCAGCACCATTCAAAGAGCTGTACAGCAGGCCTCCTTATAGAGCAATTAGACACATACTTTATGGAAGTAGATCGATGGCAAGGTGGGGCAGACATAAAGACACAGGATGACACAACACCTTCCCCTATGCTTCACTGAATAGGGAAGCAAGAATCTGGATGCGTATTGTCAACTCATGCCTTATTCCTGGGACTCAATACACCAAGATATCAAG
Organism: Capsicum pubescens; assembly: GCA_030864215.1. Taxonomy (NCBI): domain Eukaryota; kingdom Viridiplantae; phylum Streptophyta; class Magnoliopsida; order Solanales; family Solanaceae; genus Capsicum; species Capsicum pubescens. The sequence continues at coordinate 254,317,507 of CM061549.1, forward strand.
AGATAGAGTGTGTTTGGTCTATGCTTTGATGACGAATATCCCTATCAACTTTGGGGCAATCATTCGCTCTACCATGAGGAAGGCCAGACTCCACAAAAGGTCCCACTTCACGTTTGGAAATCTGTTGACAGCAATCTTGCGGAAGGAGGATATCGAAGAGGAACCAGCTGATCATAAACTCCCACACAATCCGAAGAAGGTTGACCTCACAAAGGTCAAAGATGTTGAATCAACACATGGCATCAACCTTACTACGGCAGAGAGACATGCTCGGGATGAAAGTTTCTCCCGCCATATGTACGGCATGATGAGGTTTACAATGATGAGCGGAGGTCGTGTTCCCACTGCTACAGAGCTCCAACAACTGGACCATGACTATCCAATGAATATTCATGCACGGGAGATGTGTGGAGTAGGTACATACTTTGAGGAACCTCTAGATGATGATGTGCCGACTGATGACGATTGACGTTTGCCAGACTCTGACGAGGAGGAGAACTCTGACGACGACTCTTATGATGATTTCGACGAAGGGGGTATGACCCCCGACATTGAGGAAGAGTCCGACTAACCAGGTTCCTCGTATTTATTTTCCACTGAGGGCAGTGTCCCATTTAAGTGTGGGGTGGCGGTATCGTATGCTATACTTCTCTATCGCATCTATGTTTGTTTATTTTGTTATTTTTTTTGTTGTTTTTTCTAGCTTCGCATGAAATTATTTTGATAGGCAGCATGAGATTATAACAAGAGTATGTGCTACAATTGTGACTATTGAGACGTTTAGGCTCTAGTTGTGACTCATTATGTGATATTGTGTGGTTCAATTCCTTCACTTGTTGGGTCGAGAGTCTATATTACTTCCAAGCAAGTCGACCATGTGCCTTGTGTGTGTGAAATAATCGTATATTCTATGTGTGTGGCTGATGCTAGAACTTGCCTGGTATGTATGCAAAGCCAAAATAAAGAGTGTAAGTTTAGGATATGATTTAGGCATTTCTTTGGCAACCTATATTTGTTTACCTTCAGTTTTACCTACCCATGGACATCATCCTAGTTTAACCCTTTTGAGCCTTGAGCCTATTTTCTTTGACAACCTCATATGTAAGCCTAATCCATTTTTTTCAAGACCATAATTTGATCCAAATTCCTAAGTGCTTTAAAGTGTAAAGTCATGTGACAAAATAAGAGGAAATTGGGTGAGTATGATGCTTTAGAATGTATTGGTGCTTGAAATTGCTATGAAAAAGAAGTGCTATCATAAGAGGTATGTTATGAAAAGAAAAAGAAAGAAAAAACTGAAAAGTTAGTCATGTTTAAAATCGAAAAACAAAAGAGGAGAAAAAGGGTGGTAGAATAAATGAAAAAAAGGTTGTTAGAAAGAAAAGTGTTAATGATACAAAGTGATGTATTAAAGCGCTTAGGAACTTAGTCACTATTCCTGGCCAAAATAGTCCTACCCGTCCCTTAGCCTACATTACAACCATCAAAAGACCTACTTGATCCTAAGCTTAGCATTCTGACATTTAGTAGAGTATTACATTAAGGGAAAGCCTGTGGTTATCAGTTGCTACATATGAATTCTTTGTGAGAGTGAGAGCAAGGATATTTTGATACCCATGTTTGAAAAATATGCTATACTTGTGAGTGATTATGGATAATATATTGTGAGACACACATGGTTGATGAGTTTTGGGTAGTTGTGTATGATTCTTTGTGCCTTAACTTTTGAATATGAGTTGACCACCATCACGAGTCTATGCTAGAAGTTAAACTGTTTCTACTAATGATCGAAAAACTACTCTTTGTTGATAATTGTTGTGCTTGTCTTGACGAATATTTTATGTTGTTGCTGTGAAACCCTAAGTTGATGTTTAGAGGGACATGATATTTTGTTCGAGGACGAACAAAGCTTTAAGTGTGGGGTGTTGATGATAGGCAAATTTACACGCCTATATCAATATATTTTGCCCATATTTTAGCCTAGTTTTGAGAACAAAGTATATATTTCATGCACTTTTAGTCCTTTTTCCTGTAAATGAGCTAACGAACATGATTAGTAAAGTTTCAGGTATAAATGATGCAGAATTCAGCATTTTATGACTTACTTGACGCAAAAGAAAGCTCACGAAGGAAGGGAAGGGAGTTTACACGCCTAAGGACCAAAACTGCTGCATGGAAAATCTGTCCCGGGCTAAAACAGCATTTCTAAAGACTTTGGGGATTTGCAGTAACTTAGTTGGATTTGGACAATGATACATTAACCTAGTACAATTGGGTTATGTATTTCATTAGTTTATTTGGATTATCATAATGTTACATTAACCTAGTATAATTGGGTTAAGTATTACATTAGCCTAGTAGGATTTGGTTAGATATTTTATTTATCTAGTAGGATTAGGATATGGGTATTATAAATACCCTATCATGCTAGAGATTTGTAAGGAATTTGAAGGGGGGAGACCACAATACTTTCTTCCATCCCTCTCATCTTCCACTACAAACAATTCTACAACTCTTCTAATCTTTCCATTAATACTATTTTTCTTCTTCTACTCTTCTATTCTTAAATTCCACAACAAGAGAATCGTTACTTTGCCTAGGAATTCACGCCTCACGCCTACCACCTAAGCTACACGAAATTACTCAATCTTGTGGTATAACAACAATGTCAATCGTGATCTCCTTCGCATTCATGGGTAACTAAACTTCTCTGTTGGGGTTATGGAAGCCGTATGAGATACTATCTATTGCCGTGAGTTTGTGAGTTTGCGACACGTATACTGCTTATATCATTATTCTCTTCATCTTAGTCTACATTCTTTGTGGTTGCAAACGCAAGAATACGCCAGTATAACATTTAACTTGTTCGAAAGAAAGGTTATCTGTCTGGAAAAGAGATAAGGTCAAGGTAGTAGGGTCACCCCCTAAAATTCCCTACTAAAAAGCTAGTGCCGTAACTGGACTAACCTCTTGGAGAATTCGTACCGTTAGACACGCTTTAAGCTAGAAAGAGTTAAAGTGAAATAATCCTCGAATAGGTCGAAAGACGCCTGGATTTACCATCGAATACAATTCTCTATAAGCAGTTGCATGTCAGAATTCTACACACTCATAGACAATAGAGACGTATACCTCAGAAGGTGGACATAACCCCAACGCCTCAATTCTCATTGTTTACAACTTACGTAACAATATTTCTCTTTTACTTTGCTATTTTCAGCTTTTATTTAATTGTTTTGGTGACACATTACAATCCCCCCTTTTTACGAGACTTGCACCAAAAGTTTAGTAATTTTGCTTACTTGTTGGCCAAGCTATTCCCTGTGGGATCGACACCCAACCCTGTTGGGTTCTATATTTGCTAACGACCGCTTTACACTCCTACGAGAGCTGTAGATTGAGCGTTATCAATATGCTGAATTTCCTCCTGCTTTGATTATAAATCGAAACTAAATAGGAGCATCAGTAATGGCTGAAACAAAAAATCCAACCGGAAAAACTTAATGATTACGTACCTTAAACAATAGTAACAGATGAATTTTCAACTGATAGCTGAATTCGAACAATTTGAACTGAAGAATCTAAAATTGAATTTGATTCAAAGAAATTAATGCTTCGTTTTGAAACTGATGTTGAATTCGAAGAAGATACTGTAGAATTTCATATGAACAACAACAATGGTTGCACATTAAAACACGGTTGAATTAGACGAAATTGCTCATAAAAATGAAAAGCAGATTTTGATTTTTTTTTCTCAGATGAACTCGTTAATGGAGAAAACCGAAATTTGAATTTTGATCAATGTTGTTAAGCTAAAGCGGAAATCACGTGATTGAAGTTTTTTTAACGGAAAAAGAATCTACAAAATTAATTAATTGGTAATTATACCATATTTATCTCAACCAATTTCAGTTTTTAAGGGAGGTAGAATTAGTTGTATATGTATTTTTATAGCAACTGTTTTTAAAAATACATAATACAAGTTGCTACAAAATGTAATTATCAAACTGTTGCTATAAAATTAATAATTAGAGCCTCAAGTATGTCATTTTTTAATTTTACCCTATATAAATTCTGAATTTTTAATAGTAGGTTGTAACACTTTTAATCATAACTTTATTAAATTATAAGATATTCTAGATTTTCTTTTGTTAATACATATCTTTAACCTTGATACATATGCATTACGATACATTTGTAACTGAGTGGTTAGTTAAATAAGAAAGTAATTGATTTTCAATTATTACGGGGAGTAAATCACATGCAAATCTGGTTTCAGATGTATCATTATGATACATCTGGTAAAAATTACTCAATACCAATTCAAAATTCAATCTCACACGAAAATAAAGAATTTATATATGTCAAACATATGTCAAATGTATCAAAGATTTATAAATGAATAAAAAATATGAATCATAATCATAAAGTATTTGTCATATGTATCACCAATATTCTTGACAACAAATGTATCACTCATATCTATCACCAATATACTGACAGTAAATGTATCACTCATATGTATCACCGTCTATAGTACGAAAATGTATCAAGAAATTAACAATATTATATATGTATCAAGTGCATTAACTAAAAATATATGTATGAACGTCAAACCAAATGAGACTAGAAAGAACATGGGAATTAGCACCATTCATATAAGTGCTATTGTTTTGTCTCTTCAAGACAATAAAACAAAAGAACAACCCTCTCTATATCTCGATCTCAATTTAGCATCATATATCGCTCTAAAAAGCATTTTTTTTTGTTGTAGTGGGAATATTGGAGCAACTCCTCTATGTTGTGGGTGTTAATAGTGATTTTTTAGCTATGAGATTTTTTAGCTTCTAAAGTATGAATATTCTTCAAAAGAATATGAATGCCTGTCAAGATGAAACACACAATAAATCTTTCAGAGTTTTAATGAAATAAAAATTAATAGAGATGGAAAAAAATTGAACCAAATTATAAATTGAAAATGATAAGATTTGATAAAAAAAATTAATTTGATTTTTTTTAGATATTTAAGAGATTATCTTCCATTATTTACTCTCCTAAAACAAATACAAATATGTTACTTCCTTATTTAATATGTATCAAGAGGAAAAGGAGAAATTCGGGATTTTGTGAAATATTTTAAAAAATAAGGAATTTTAAGTATTTATACCTCTTAATTGTGTGTTTTATGTAATTTTTTCAAAAAATAACATAAACATATACCTTAACTTATCATATTTACATAACTTCCTACTCTTACATAGTAATTACAAAAACTTCAATTAATTATGTATCTTCTTTGGATGTATCGGGAGCTAATTATGTATCTCGATAGACTTAAAATCGAACAAAATATATCGGAAGCTGATTATGTATATTTATAAAGAAAAAATGTATCTTCGTTGGATGTATTATGTATCTCGACAAACTCAAAATCGAAACAAATATATCGGGAGCCAATTATTCATCTTTACAAAGGAAAAAAAAAGTGATATGGTGCAAAGTTAGTAGTACTAGGGAGTAGGAATTTCCAACTATAAACAAGTGTAGCGAAGTTACCTCTATTCTCGATTTCTATTGCGACAGAGGGAGGTATTATAATAGAGTCAAAATCACGATTAGAGTCAGTCCGAATAAAAGAAAGAATCCAATTTTCTTCTTCCTGATTTTACTGGCCTTGCAGCGAGCCTAAGAGCAAGAAAGTCTTAACTCCCCAATCCCCTAGGGTGCAGGGTGAACCCTCTGTCTGATTCAATCTTATCTATTGTTGCTTTTGAATCGACTGCAAGAATATTTTTATGTCACTTAGGAGAAGTATAGGGGAGTGTGCCTGGGGAGCTAATTATGTATCTTTACAAGAAAAAAAATATATCTTCATTGGATGTATTGGCTAATTATGCATCTCGATAGACCCAAAATCGAGATTTTTAGTAATTATGCCGAATGTCAGAATTTTTTGCAATGAAACTTTAAACTGTCGGAATTTATGTTGTTTGCCTTATTTATAAATACAAATAAATTAGCCTTTGTCCATAAACTTTTAATTTAGAATTTAAAAAAAGACTCAAAATTATGCTTCCATTTTCACTAATACTTTTTTGAGTTTCACTTGCAAATTCAAAGTATTCTTGAATTTCACTTGTACAGGTTGAAATTAACACAAAAGGATAGTGATTATTTTTCAACAACATGACTAGAAAACAACTAGCCTAAGCTACTATATATTAATGTAAAAAAAATTTTGTTTGAATGGTCAACATTTGGACCGCTAGTTAATAAGTATAAATAACATAAATATCAATCCTTTTGAAAGTAATTATACTTTTTCCCATTTTTTTAATTACTTTACTCTCTCTCCCTATTAATATACATAACGTAGTCGGTATATACATAACATTCTGTGTATATGTTGGGATTTTTGTAATATGTTTAGGGAGTTGGGATTTTTTGTAATATTGAAAACATAAGTTGTGTATTTATGTTATTTTTAGAATTAATATTTAGTCGCAATTTCAACTGTAATTGAGAAATAATCATTTTTCAGCTGAAAATGGAAAAAATAAAATATGAGTAAAATTATCTTTTTGTCTAAAATAAGAAAAAAAAAATTGCACAAGATGTTAAGAGTTTAAAGCTTTTCCAAGTAAAACTCTTAGTATAAGTTAATGAAGTTCGAAATTTCCATGAATTTCAAATGTGCAGTTCAACTGCATGAAAAAGAAAAAGAAAAAAAAAAGAAGAATGAAGAAGAGACATCATTTGAATCTTGCATAATCTTTTACTTTTTCCTCTCAAGTTATGTGAGATAGTTTGACTCGGCACAGAGTTTAAAAAGAAAGTAAGTCTTTTAAAAATTGTGGTCTAAAATAAGTTATAGATATTTGTGTGACTACAAATCATTTCATCAAGGGTAAAATGGACATTTAAATGTTACTAAAAATAGAAATATATCAATTTTGGGACTAACTAGAAAAAGTGAGTAATATAAATTGAGACGGAGAAAGTATTTCTTTTTTTACTTTTGTTTTCTTTGTGCAAATGCTGAAGTTGCTTTGTACAAAGATAGCCCATGCACCAATTCAGTAAAATTTCGTCCACCTGAAATTCTAAACTATTTTGGCTACAAAATGAATGTTTGCTCCTTTTCGATGATTTTTATTTTTATTTTTTTTGGATATTTTTGTTTTATTATCAAGACTTTTCAATTTAAAATGGTATTTGATTAATATCATCTTATATATTGAATTGCGATAGAAAATTAGAAATGCTCTTTCTATCAAATTCTTTTGTTTCAACTTTAATGTAACTTCGCCCAACTTTTGTCCTCTCAACTTTAAAGTAGTTTCTCTTTCACTCATTTTAAAAATACTAGTTTAGCTGTATGCGCCTCGCGCGTGTATTTCACTTTATTGAGTTCAAATGTTATATTAAATAGGATATTTGTTTAAATAATAAAGATGAATACAATAATTAAATTCAACATCTTTTGAAGAATTTATTTAATTAAATCTAACCTTTACCAAAAAAAATTTTCAAAGTCGATCAACATTCATCTATCACCTATAAACTGCAACAAAATAATACGATGATAGGAACATCAAAACAATATAATTAAATCTAACCTTTACCCAAAAAATTACTCAAAGTCGTCTGCCACTCATTTACCATCTGTAAATTATAACAAAATAATACAACAATAGAGATATCAAAATTATACAACTAAACTTTACCTTTACACACACAAAAAATATTTCAAAACAGAAATATAAAAACAATACAATTAAACTTAACATTTACCTAAAAAAATTCCTCAAAGTCGACCGACATTCATCTACCACCTGTAGATTCATCTACGATTAGTAAACTACAACAAAATAATATAATAGTGATCACAAAATTTCAGTTTTGATGAAAATAATTCTTGTCTGAGCGAAAATTTTGACACTAAAAAATGACTTGAATGAAAATAAAGAAGATATAGATATACACACACGTTGAATTCTATTACGTTAACAAAAATAGTGAAGAAGTTGAAGGTTAGAAAATTAAGCATCCACCAATCTAGACATGCAACCGAATCAAGTTAGATGAGCATCAATCATATTTTTTTCAATAATTAAATCAATTTCTTCTCTAGTTTAACGTGCATCTTAATATTTATAGAAGTATTTCCTTAATAGAATCCTATTTTAGGAGTATTTTTTTATTCTATTTTAGGGGTATTTTTCTAATTGACCAGTACAAAGAAAAATATTAATTGATTCTCCTTCCATATATTTTAGGAGTCCTATATATTTTAGGAGTCTAGTTAATATAATAAAAAAATTAAATAATAAATTAAAGAAATTAAGAGTATTTTTCTAATTGATGTACAAAGAAAAAATATTAATTAATTCTCCTTCCATATATTTTAGGAGTCTAGTTAATATAATAAAAATAATTAAATAATAAATTAAAGAAAATAGTGAAAAGATAATTTTGTCTAAAGAAGAGTCTTTTAACGAAGTACAAAAACTTCAAATTACTTTTCTAAGGGCTTCACACTTTTAATATATTATAAATTATAGATATAGATATAGATATAGATTATAGATTATAGATTATAGATATAGATATAGAAAATATAATAAAAATATTAAACAAAAATATCTATTGCGCTAAATTTCTTACAAAAGAATAGGCCACTTATTTTTTTTTCATTATTCAAATTGGCAATTCAATCATTTTTTTTATTATAAAAATTGGCCATCTGGTTTTCTTTATTACAAGAATTGACCATTTCAGTGCTACTTTTCTTTTTTTGTTCTTCCTCTTCTTCCTCCATCTTCTGCCATTACTGTCTTCTCTCCTTCTTCTTCCTCCACCTCGTTCCATGAACGTCTTCTTCTTTCTCTTAGCTTCCTTCTTTTCTTCGTCTTCCTTCATCTATGTTGTTTAATGAACATTTTGTCGTTTAATATAGATTTCATATGAGAGTAATTTATTTATCTGGCTATGATTTCATGAACTCATCTAATGAAAAGGACCAAAACTTCTAAGGAGAGAGTCGGAGCGACATCAAAAGGAAATCATCATCAAGAATGAAATATGGAGGTGTTTTAAATGAGAAAATTTCAAGAGAAAAAAATTAAGCCACTGCAAGAAAATTTGAGAAAGCACAAAGGAGTTAGACAAGAAAAGTGGGGCATGTGGGTGGCAGAGATTCGAGACACAAGAAAGAAAAATTTGAGTTTAGATAAGAATATTTGACACTCCTGAAAAATCTGCTTTGACAAACGGCAAGCAGGTCATTGAATGAGCCGTGTTGATGCTGTGACAAACATCCTCAAGCCATTACCAAGCGACACACAAACGAAAATCAACTTGATCAGTTCAACACTAGAGAGATCAATTTTATGAACCTACTATCTTCATTCTTAGATAATGTGTGGGTTTAAGAAATAATTTGCTATTTTGTTGTAGTTTCTCTGAATTATGTTAAGTAAATATAGCTAAAATAATTTAGATAAGCTATAATAAAATAGAAAATTATTTTTAAATCCTATCATCATGAAACTAATCTCCTTTAGTAGCAGTTGATAAAGTTAATTTTTGTTTGTGTGTTTCTTGGTAGTGGCTTGAGGATGTTTGTCACAACATCAACACGTTAATCTCATTCCAATGACCTTCTCGTCATTTGTCAAAATGACTTTTTTAGGAGTGTCAAATGTTACTATATAAACTCAGCTTTTCTTTCTTGTGTCTCAAATCTCTGCCACCAACTTGCCCTACTTTTCCCGTCTAACCCCTTTGTGCTTTTTCACATTTTCTTGCGATTGCTTAGTTTCTTTCTCCTTAAACTTTTTCATGGAAATCACCTTAATTTTTTTCATTTCTAATGGTGATTTTCTTTTGATGTCACTCTGACATCTCTCCCTCGGCCTTCTATTTTTCCTCATTAGATGAGTTTATCGCGGCCTGACAAATGAATTCGGACAAGACTAGGCAAGATAGAGAAATGTGCTCCGACTTAATCAATTGATTTTTTCAATAGCATTATTTTCTGAGGACTTTCTGATAGCCTCCTTTTTGTGATGCATTTCCTTAGATGTCATGGCTATACAAAAAGAGAAAACAACAAAGAACGTCTTAAGTATGTTACCTTCATATAATCAAAAGTTCTGTTTTGTTTCTATCTATAAAATTATTCATCGAGCATCTTTATTAATATTTATAAGGTAACATCATCATAGATCTTCATGAATTTATAAAAGAAAAGATACTAAACAAGTAAGTTTAAAAAAAAATCATTGACTCCGAGAATTATGTATCATATCTATAGATACTTATAATAAAACATATCTATCTGCAGTATGTATCTTCATTTGATTTTTAAAATTATATATTTATGTTATGTCCAACATCAAATGTCAGAAAACATAAACTTGCATAAAATTCTAGATCTACTTTTATTCGGCTAGTTTTTTTAAAATAAAAACAGAGCATATACATGAAAAAAATCATAACTTCATCAAAAAATCTTAAATAGTTCAAAGACAGCTCAAACCTTCAAATGTATAAAGAACCAGAATCTAGACATAACATTTATGTCTAGAAACTCATAACTTCTTATTTTTTAAATAACTGGGCTCTGATACCATTTGGAGGGGGTGCAGATTAGGTACGATAATTTAACTAGATAATAAATACATAGGTATTTATTTTTATTGATTGGAGTAATTTTCATTTTTATCTTCTTGATTTAAGATGTTTTATTAATTCATATTCTAGATTAGATATTATCATAATTAAATTATCTAGTGTTTTAGGATCCTCGTTAGTAATATGTAACCTTTTGTATTCTAGGTATAAATTGTATAGTTGGGTTTCTATTTCTTTTAATGATTTATTCTTTTCGTAAGATGTATTCATTAATTTGTTTAGTTTATTATTTTATCCTATTGAAATTTTAGCAATTTCTGTGTAGTATTTTATTCTAACTTTGCTATATTCAATGCGTAGATTTATATTTTTTATTTGACTAATTAGTATTTGTTGTTCATGTATAACTAATTTTCCATCTGCATTAAATAATTTTTCGTATATATTAAATAAATTATTACTTGTATCTTCCTTTTCTAAGGTTAATTTTATTTTAAGTAATTTTTCTTCTAGTTGTCTTTTCTCTATTTCAAGTTGATTTTTGTAATTAACTTCTTCATATATCCAATTTTGCCTTTCTCTAATTTTCTTTATATATTCTAACATCTTTTAATCTGAATAATATCCATCTGGGTAATTATCTAGGTATAACTGTGCTATCCAATTCATAATTTCAATTTCATAGTCTAATACTTTTTCTAATATTATTTTCTTAATATCTATAATTTCTATATCTCTAAGTATATATAAGATTAAGACTTTAAGATTATCTATCATTTAAAATTGACTAAATATTTTATTATAATATTTTGTAGTTGTTTGTTTTAGGCTTAGTAGTTCTTGTATATTTTTATTAAGAAATTCTATGTAATTTAGCATGACAAGTATTTATAAGAGTAGTTAGGTAGGTATGATATATAATTTACTCTAGTCATGTAATATTTACCAAATGCTTTTTCTAATATGCTTTTTCTTATATCTACTACTTTTATATCTTTAAGTGCATACAAAATAAGTATTTTAAATTTATATACCATCACATCAGATAAATAATTATTCATTTTCAAAAAATTGATTTTTTCAAAATATTCCCTTCAACCACGTACATAACAAAATATAGTCATCTTAGATTACTATATACTAGATTATTCTTAAATAACATGTTCTTCGGTCACTATTAGCATGGTAATCTGGATATTTTCCCTTAAACAGCGCCTCTACTCTGGTTACTCCCCACCACGGCTTCTTGCCTTATTGGTTTCACCTTTAGGATGACATAGTTCTTAGGGATTTTTCTCCTTTTCCACTTTGCTAATAAACTTCTTAACATATTATTCTTCGAATAATTCTACTATAAAGTAACTAACATGAATCTATTTTATCATACCATGATTGTTGGGAATTATGAATTTAGCTATTCATAATCATAAATAAATATACCTGTTCGGGTAGGTTTGATATTTCTGAGCTTTGTTCCTCTATAGATTTTTCCATTGAAATAAATCTGTTTTTTAATTAACTGAGCAAAATATTTGTTGTGGACTTGAGAGAGTATTTGCTTCAACGCATGAAGGCTTGCTTTGCAATGCCTCCAGTTCTCTTTATTTATAGAATGAATTACAAATTTTACAATCCTACACGTTTTACAAAAGCTAAAAAACAAAAAAGCTTAAAAGTCCTAAAGGTTATCCCCTAGGCTACCTAAAAAGTCTATGTAGCCTTAAATGATCCTAAAAAGTCTACATAAGAATCTAAAAAGTCTGTGTAAAAATAGTAACTTACAATAATTTAAAGACTTTTACGTAAAGAAAATCTGTACAATAAATATCTTGTCTCCGTTGATTTTGTCGTATCTGCTATATCTCCATTATTGCTCTTTATCTCATCTTCCAGTTGTCGCTTTTATGTCCTTCTTATTCAAGTTGAACGTCTGGTACAATATTATCTTCTCCATTACATTTTGAACATTGATGGTCTGAATATTTATGTCCAATTAACTTGCAATATCTGGTTAATAGTTCTTCCGAAATAAATTTTTCTTGAATGGCTCTGGCGATAGGTTTTTTCTTTGGATTGAGTAAGGTCAAGAACCATTGCCTTACGTCTTCCATATCTGCTTCTCGTAGTTCCTTTGAATTTGAGTATATTATTACATTACCTCTTGAATAATAACTCCATATGGGATTTCTATTGCGATAATTATTTGCTAATTCTTGAAGAATCGTAGATAGTCCAATAATTCTCTTATTTGCATAAAAATTTGGTATCTCAATTCTAGGTATTTCTGGTTGTTGAGTAATATCTTCTGGTATAATCATATCTCGGGTCATTCCTATTTTTACAACTTGTATAGGTGATTTAACTTCATCATACAATATCTCTGCTGGTGCCGTATAAATTTTTATAAAAAATAGGTTACCTTTGGTTATTCTTTTAAAAATGTTAAATGAATCATATATTTCTGGTATAGTGGATATTTCATTTCCGTCTTGGGTATATATGGTGCTAAGTAGTCCATATTCGTAACATGTTTTAACTAGACCTGGTTTGGTTTTGGGCAAAGCAATTAGCTTATTGTATCCGGTTAGCTTCTGGGTTATGTAATTTGTATGTGGTTCTTGGATGTTTATAGCTCTGGGGTTGGTATTTAAGAAGGTTTGTATTTTGTAAATATTTTCTATGTATGTTCGGGCTGTATGGTTGTAGGTCTTTTTGTCTTGGTTTAGACTTTCTCGGTATGTGGTGATTTGTGGGGTATAAACATAGGATCTTTTGGTGTATTTGGAATAAATGGTTTATCAAATAGCTTGTTTAGGTTCATATTTGTATTTCTCCTAACTCCTTTGCTTGTACCTGCAGAAGTAGATTGATAAATGTTATGGGTTTTATGGAGTATCCCAACGTCTCCTTCTAGCTCTGGAATTTTAATGTCTTCCGATCGACATAGCTCTGCACACTGCTGAGTTAGCTGATTTGTAGCTATAGACTTCAGTTTATCTTCATTAGTCTTTAGCTTTTCTATCTCATTACCCATATGGTCCACTTTTATTGAAAGCGTAGTTAGGGTGTTGAGTATTTTTTCTAGAGTATCTTCTTCTATTATATCAGTCTGTGTAGCTTTGTCTTGATATGTAATCTGCAATAACATTTTTGTTAGTACTAATTACTTCAATTGTAAACGTAAAATTTAATATATTCAATATTAGTCTCCGAATTTCTTTTGTTGTAACTGAATTTTGTATTTTCTTTGTTAGCCACCAACGTACCTGTGTATTATCTGTTCGTACAATAAACTTGTTATATACAATATATGGCTCGAATGCTAATAAACATTTATATAATGAGCATAATTCTTTTCTATTTATTTCCCATTTTATTTCTGTTTCATTAAATGTACCTGAGTAGTATCTACTATATATATAAATTTTCTATTTTCATCTGGAAATTGTAATTTTGGTAATTCTTTACAAAGTATTTTTATTTTTTGAACTTGTTTTTTATCTTCTTCGTTATAATTATATTTACATCCTTTTTTAATTTTTTCTGTAAGGGCTTTAGATTTTCTGCTAATTTTGGTATATATTCTCTTACTTGGTTTACTAATCCTAAAAATGATTGTAATTTCTTTTTTGTATCTAATTCTTCTTTGGAATTTATTATTTTTTGTACTATATGTTGTTGCATTTTTACTCCACTTTTATCTATTTGTATTCCTAAAAATTCTATCTGATTTTTCATAATTTCGGCTTTCTTTTTACTTAAACTTATTCCCGATTTTTCTATTATAATCGTAAATTGTTCCAATAATTTTAAATGTTCTTCTTTGGTCTTTGTATATAATAGTATATCGTCTATATATACTATACAATTAGGTAGTTGTTTAAACTAACTATCCATAAAATGTTGATATCTACCTGGTGCATTTTTATATCCAAATGGTAATACATTCCATTCATAAAATCCTTGTGGTAACGTAAATGCGGTTAATTCCTTAGATTCTTCTTCTAACTTTTGATGGTAAAATCCTGATTTACAATTAAATTTACTAAAATAATTATATCCTTGTATTTGTCTTATTTTAAATATTTTATTTGGTATTGGGTAATTATAAGTCATTGTTTTTGCATTTAAATTTCTATAATCAATAACCATTCTACTTTTTCCTCTTTTTTTGTTCACTATGTTTATTTACAATAAATGCTGGGCTATTATATTTACTATTACTTTTTTGTATATATTGTTTTTCTAATAATTCTTCTATTTGCATTTTAAATTCTTTTAAATCATCAAAATTATATGTTAATAGTTTCTGGGTTATTATGCTATTTTTGTCTATTAATTCAATTTTTATAATGGTTTTATGTTTTTCCCATCCTTTTAATGGATCTTCACCATATAATTGTTCTAATTTTCTTTTAATTATTTCTATCTTATTTATTGAAAATATAGTTATTTCTGTTTTATTTATCGAAAATACGACTAGTTCTATTGTATCTTCAGTATTTTTTATATATTCTAACTTTTGTGTAATTTTTTCACTTTCTTTTATCCAATCAGTTTTCTTTCTTATTTTATTATTAACTCTTTTAGCTCTTACTTTCTGTTTACATGGTGTTGTAAACCACCAATCTGTTCTAGTTATTATATGTGGGTATAATTTATCTAGAAACGACATTCCTAAAAGTATATCTTTTGATGTTAGTTCATAATTATAAATTTCTTCTATTGTTAATATTTTATCCCATACTTGTGTTTTTACATTCTTAGCTTTGTAAGTAATTAAGCTTCCTTCGTTATTAAATCCTTTAACTATTATTGGTGTTTTTAATTTATCCCATTTACTTTCTGGTAAGCAATTATATCTACATAAATTAGCTTCTGCTCCTGTATCTATCATAGGCGTATAATATCTACTGTAATATCCTTCTACTACTATCTTCATTAATACATATATTTTCATTTTATGTTAAAGCTCTTCTTAAGAATAATTTTTCTCTGTTATATGTTATAGTTAATTGTGTATGTTCTATATTATATGGTTTTACTTGTTCTAACCATTTTATTCCTAATATTATGTCTGTTTTTTGAATTTCTTCTTTTACTTCAAATTCTATTTTTATTTTTCTTATTCCTATTATTATTTTTTTTCTGCTATATTTTTAGTATTTATTAAACTTCTTGGTAGATCTGGGCATATATTATTGTCAGTTTTTATTTTCTTATTTTTTACTAGATATTTTTCTATATAATTTTCTTCTTGTCCTGTATTTAAGAGTATTAAATATTCTTTTTCATTTACCTTTCCTGTTATGTAATATTGGTTTGAATTATCCATTGAACTTGTTTCATAACTTATTCTTTTTGATGAGCTTGATGATTCCGGTTTATCATAAGCTGTTCTTTTTGTTGTACTTATTCTATCATTTATTATTTCTAGATCTTTTTCTATGTCTATATTTCTGTAACTATAATCATTATTATCAATTGTTCAAAAGGGCTTTCTATTTGTATTTTATTAATTTTATTTTTTCCCGTTATTTTATGTTTTGTTGTTAACACATAGGTTTTTACATCTTGCCGTAAATATTTTACTTCCTGGTGTTAATTGTATTCCTGATATTTTCCAATATAATACTAATGATTTGTCAATATTTTTATCCGTTACTGCTACTGAATAATTCGTACTTATTATAAATTTAAAATTTTGGTATATTAAATTTCCTTTTATGGCAGTTATTATACTTTTTTCTATAGGTTTTATTATTCTATCATCTGCTAAATATAATTCTATTGGTGTATCTATTCCTTCTCTAAAACATGCTTTTATTAATATTTCTGTACCTCCAAGGTGTACATATTTTATTGGGTCTCTACTTTTTATATCGTTTATCTCTTTATTAATTATTCTTTTTGTTACTAGTGGTATACTAGCTTTACCTTTTGCATATCTACAGTCTATTATATGCTCTTTTTGACTTACTACATAATATTCTTCCTTTTTTCTAGTAAATATATTTTTTATTGTTGGTATTTTAAATATTTTTTCTACACTTAAGTCTAACTCTTTTTCTTTTATTTCATCAAATACATTGTTATCAAATATTATTTTTTGATCTGTTCCTTCGTCATTTAAATATTCTTCTTTTGTTAATATTTTTATATCTTCTTCAGTCATTTAATTCGTCCAATTCACTATCTATTTCGTTATCTGTTTCATTCTCTGAAATTTCATATATACTGTCTTCACTTTCTAATTCGTAATCTATGTAATCTATCTGCATATATTCTATATTTTCTATTTTTATTTATGATATTTGTTTATTTTTTGGGTTTTTAGGTAATTTACAATCTCTAGCTAAATGTCCTATTTTTCCGCAATTATAACAGGTACATTCCTTTATAGATTTCTTTTTCCTATATGGTCTTTTATGTTTATAATTTTTTACATAATATCTTTTTCTTGGTTTCTTATACTTATATTTTGATTTTTTGTATTTCTTATATTTCTTATGTCTTTTTTTTTCTTATAATATCTATCTTCGCATCCAAATTGAGGTGCTATTTTATCTTTGCAACATGCTAAATTTCTTATTAATGTTTTTTTCACTTTTATTTCTTCTCTGTATTTTTCACATAGGTTTCTATACCATTGTTGTAAAATTTTTATTCTTGCTCCTAGAGTATCTACTGTTTTTGTTTCATCCCAACTTTTTATTATTTTTGAACTAAATGGTTCAGGTAATTTATTAAAATATAATTTTCTTATTTCTTTACTTTCTTCTATATTATATGCTCCTTTATAATAATATTCTTTAAATGCGCAAGTATATTCATCTATATAGCACATATTACATATTGCTAATTTTAACATCAAATTCCTATTTATATCTTTCTCTTCATTTTGTTCTTCTTCTTTTGTTGTCATGCTACTAAATTCGTCTTTTATAGTTGTTTCATATTTTTTTAACAATTCTATAGGTGTTAATTTTGCTAATGATGTTCCTTCTGTGGGTTTGTCTGTTCTTAATATTCTTTTACTATTTTCAGTTAGATTTAAAAACCATAATTTCACTGTTCCTATTAGTGTTCTTTCTATATATACTGGTGCATCTATTACACTTATATTATTATCTAATAATTGTTTTGTCATATATCCTATCCATAATTGTATTGTTTTTTCTGTATCTATTACACAATCTAAGTCTAAAAAGTTGTAATTTTTATTAACTATTTGTTTGGGTGTCCATTTGTCATATTCATTCTTTAGATTATATCTTTTAAACTTATTCTTATAATATGTCGGTTTTCTTATTTCTGATGTACTAGGTATTATATTTTGATCTTCTTTTTTATCAAGAGTATTTATTTCTGTGTTGATGTTTTCGAAATTTTCTTCATTAATTACTTCTTGTTTTTCATTGATTTCTAAATTTTTTGTATTTGTTAATATTTCTGTATATGTTTCACTATCTTCTGAATCATAATTATCTGTTTCTTCAACATCTATATTATTTATTTCCAATTCCTTGTCTTTTATTTCTTTATTGTCTATTTCTAATTTTTCTTTAAATTGATTTATCTCGTTTAATAATTTTTGTTCTTTATCCTTTTCTTCTTTTTCTTTCTGTCTTTTTTCATACAGATCTTTTAACATTTGTAATTCTTTTTCTAATTCAGCAATCCTACTATTTTTAGTTTCTTCTATTTTTCGTATTTCTTCTGTAGTTTGTTGTTTTATTTTTTCTATTTCCTTTTTTCTATCTATTTCTTCGTTTTCCCTTTCTATTCTTACCATAGCTGTCAATTTATCTTCTAATTTTAATTCTTCTTTTTCTAACATTAAATATAAATGTTCACCTATTTTCTTATATCTTTTCCCTAGATTAGAAAATATTATTCTTATTTTTAGTCCTTCGTGATTTTCATATATTTTTTCGTCTATTATAAATTCTTCTTTGTTCATTTAATTGTAAATAGTTCATGTTGATATATATATTCTAAACTATCTATTTGTGATTCTAAATTTGATATTTCATCTTTTTGTGCATTTATTGAGTTTTTACTAACTCCGGCAAATATATTATAACTTAATCTTTCTATTCTTATTTTTAATTCTTTACGTTTTTCAGAAATAGTTTGTCTTAGCTCTTTGTATTTTTGTATTTTATTCATTTGAACCGTATTTATAGTATTTTGGCGGATACCTAAATCTGATTTTATCATAATTAGGTGGTATCTGTCTCATTCTCCTAGATTTTAAGTGGATTATTAATTTTGCTTCAATACTAGATACTAAGGTAATTAGGTAGGCTAGTCTTTGTGGGTTTTCTTTTGTTTTATTTAGACTTATATATTCTGAATAATTACTAATTAAAGATTCTTTAATTTTTCTAAAAGCTTCTTTGTTTTTAAATGGTCTTCTCATAATTAATCAATATTAATTATTGTCAAGTAAATCTAATCTAAATTCATAAATTCAAACATGTATGCTACTTCTGTATTTTTTAAATAACTGGGCTCTGATACCATTTGGAGGGGGTGCGGATTAGGTACGATAATTTAACTAGATAATAAATACGTTAGAGATGTTGCATTGCAACATATACACAGAGCCAATGCGCAGCAAAAAAAATAAATAAAAATATACCTTTAACCATTATTATTTAAGTGTTGTGAAGAATCACCTTTGTCAAAAATTTTAATAAGAAAAAAGGAGAGATACCTAAAAATCTTCTAGTCTATGCCTATCAAAGGTATGCCTGATGGAGTCATAAACGTATTTATAGGCAGGCTAGGGAATTTTAGGTAAAAAACTTTAATCCTAGGGATTTTCATAATTATTTCTTGTCATCAAAGAAATATCATATATGCATAACTTGGAGGAAAAGTAATTAACTGATTTGTTATTTTACTTGGTGACAAGATAAATTTCTTACCAAAAATATGTGGGTCATTAATACGTAATATTCTTACATTCTCCCACTTGACCCACATATCAAAATCAAACAATCCTTTATGAGTGAAAATAAATAATATGACCATAAATGCATATTCATTCAACTTAATAACTATGCATAAATCACTTTTATCAAGAATATATTAATACAAGAATCATGACGGTCATGCTCTTTATCAACACCATGTATTACGATGTATAGTATGTTCTAAATAAAGTGTCCAACAACTTTATAAGTGAGCTTAATTTATACAAGAACAACCCACAAACTCAAGGACAACACAAGATAAGAAGAAGAATAACAACACAAGATAACAAGAACCAACGGTTTTCACTAAAACAAGAACAAACTAGTACATGAAAGTAAAGATAGGTAGTGAGACATACACTATTACAAGACAAAAGAACCCAAGGATATCTCAAATCCAAGGACTCCTAAGATTTACAATAGTAACACCACACTCCTACGAAGACACAAGAGGGAATCCACCACTCAAGCACCAACATTTCTAGCCAATTTTTCAACACAAGTGAGTACCACACTTGTTCTTGCCCTAGTTTCGGTTACAACTCTCTCTCTCTCTCTAGAGAATAGTCTTTCAATATCATTTAACAACTAAAGAACTAAAGACTTAAAACTAGTTTATTTATAGACTTATTACAAACATAAGTGAAATGTCCCAAAAGTCCTTAATGAAGGGAAGACAAAAGGTGCCTATGGAGTGTAGTGTATGACCCGTTCTTAGTGTGTGATATGGTGTTCCTTTGCACTTCACTTGCACGCTTCGAGTTTCGGGTTCGACGCGCACTCTCATAAGTTCATCTCCGTGATTATTCTTGTATTATCCTCTCCATCTTGAGAGGAATTTGTCCACAAATTCATGGCTTTACCTCGTTCAATTGGCCACTTAAAAGAAGCCACTCAAAATAGTCCGCAAAACATGGAGAACCCGCAAGCTCAAAAACAACAAATCTCTGCCGACATCTTCATTTTGAATCTTGGCTTCCTCTCCATCTTGAGCTTTACCTTCAATTTCATCCGATTCAAGTCTCCTACCATCATACAAACATTGTTGTAGACCCCATATCCTTCATGTTCCTTTCTACCATTCTCCTCTACATGGATATATCGATTTTGGTAAAGTGGAGCTTCGGTCAAGAGGGTTGGTTTAGTGAAGCGGAGCTTTGGTTGTGGAGCTTGGACGGAAGGAATTTGAATTGGTGAAAGTTGACGCCTTTGGTTAAGTGGATCTTGGATGGGAGGGTTCGGTTTTAGTGTAGGCATTTGGAGTCCAAGTCCTTGTTGGACTTGATCGAATTGTGAGGAAATGGGCCTAGTTATGTCTTGGTTTTGAGGGCTATTTGGAGCTTGGCTTGCGGAATTAGGTGATGGTCTTGGAGGATTGGTCATTGGAAGTAAAATGTCAGGAGTTAAAGCACGAGAGTTCCTTCGACTCTCCATTGTTCATTGGAAGTAAAGTGTCAAGAGTCAAAGCACGATAGCTCCTTCGACTCTCCATTCGATCCAACCTCTCACTCATAGTTACCACATACGAGCCAATTTTTGCAAGACCCGTATTCGCCCTAGCAAGGTCTCGGGACATAGCATCAAGATGAGCCAAAATGAGATTGATGGAATTATTGTCCATTGTTTGTGCATTTGAAGCCTCAGGTTCCATGGGGATTGTACCAAAAATAACCCTTCAAGTTTCTTCAAACTCAAGCTCAACAATCGTGGATGGCTCAAATAACCTCTAATTTAGCTCAAATTCGAACCCAATACTCCTATAGTGTTAGAGAACACAAATCTAACACTAAAAACACAAGAAAAACACAAAATCAAAAACTCAAAATTTGACCTTGGGTCAAAAACGGGTTTAGTATTTTTTTAGGATTTTTGATTTTGACACTTTTTTTTTGTTGGGATTTTTAATTTCTAGACTCTGATAGTGTTAGATAACAAAGATCTAACACTAGAAACACACAAAACACACAAAAATCAAGTTTTTAGAAAGACCCAAAAAATGTGAACAGTAACTTTTTTCTTTTTTCATCTTTTTCATTTTTTTTTATTTTCAAGATAACAATCCCAAGATTGATTTTGTTGGAACAAAATAAAACCTTGCTCTGATACCAAATGATACAAGAACATCCCACAAACTCAAGGACAACACAAGATAACAAGAAGAATAACAACACAAGATAACAAGAACCAACGGTTTTCACTAAAACAAGAACAAACTAGTACATGAAAGTAAAGATAGATAGTGAGATATACACTATTACAAGACCAAAGAACCCAAGGATATCTCAAATCCAAGGACCCCTAAGACTTACAATAGTAACACCACACTCCTACGAAGACACAAGAGGGAATCCACCACTCAAGCACCAACGTTTCTAGCCAATTTTGCAACACAAGTGAGTACCACACTTGTTCTTGCCCTAGTTTTGGTTACAACTCGCTCTCTCTCTAGAGAATAGTCTTTCAATATCATTTAACAACTAAAGACCTAAAACTAGTCTATTTATAGACTTATTACAAACATAAGTGAAATGTCCCAAAAGCCCTTAATGAAGGGAAGACAAAAAGTGCCTATGGAGTGTAGTGTATGACCCATTCTTAGTGTGTGATATGGTGTTCCTTTGCACTTCACTTGCACGCTTCGAGTCTCGGGTTCGACGCTCACTCTCATAAGTTCATCTCCATAATTATTCTTGTATCATTAATATAAGTCATTCAGAGTCCAACTTTATTGGATCCAGTGATCACTTTATAATACATGAAAATCAAAATGTGCACGTTGTTCATGTATAATAAGACGATAATGTCTAAACAAATTGTTAGAGAACATAACAAGATTACAATGAGTTACTAAGTCCCATATGGGTCACATGATCCTTGAAAACATTAGCTGGTAAACCTTTAGTCGTAGGATTAACAATCATCAAAGTAGTACTAACATGTTCAAAACTTACATCTTGCTTCTTGACATGATCTCTAACCATCAAATACTTTATGTTGATGTGGTTACTTTGGCAGCCACTCTTATTATTCTTTGAAAAGAATACCGTAGTTGAATTATCACAAAATAATCTCAATGGTCTTGCAATAGAATCGACAAATTTAAGTCCTGAAGTAAAGTTCTTCAATCATAACACCTATGATGTAGCTTCATAGCATGCTATAAATTTAGCTTTCATTGTGGATGTTGCAACAATGGTTTGCTTAACACTTTTCCAAGACACAACACCTTCAGCAAAAAGAAAAATACATCCATAAGTAGATTTACCACTGCCTTTGCATCCACCAAAATCGGAGTCTGAATACCCAGTGACTTTCAATGAATCAGAATATCTATATGTATGCTTAAGATTCTTGGTTCCTTGTAAATATCTCAAAATACTTTTTCCAACTTTTCGATGATCAAGACCACTGTTACTTTGATATATGCCGAGTATTCCTACTATAAAGATAACATCAGGTATGGTGCAGACTTGTGTATACATAGGGCTCCCAATAAGTGAAGTATATGGAATGCCTTTCATTTTCTCTTGTTCCAATGCATTTGTTGGGTATTGATTCAATGAGAACTTGTCACCTTTAATGATAGGTGTTGCTATAGTTGAACAATTTTTTATTTCGTATCTTTTCAAAATTCTTTTAATGTAGGCTCTTTGAGAGAGTCCAAGTAATCATTGAAATCTATCTCTATGAATCTCTATGCTAATGAAATATGAGGCTCACCCATATCCTTTATTTTGAGATTTTGAATAAGAAACTGTTTCGTCTCATGCAACAACTTTAAATCATTATTAGCAAGTAAAATGTCATCCACATATAGAACTAGAAAAATATATTTACTCCCACTTATCTTAAGGTATATACATTGATCAATGATGTTCTCTGTAAATCTGAATGAAGAAACAATATTATAAAATTTAATATAACTTTGGTGGAAAGCCTATTTTAGTCCATAAATAGAGTTATTCAACTTGCAAACAAGGTCACTTTCATCCTTATCACTAAATCCTTCAGGTTGACGCATGCATACCTCCTCTTCAAGATCACCATTCAGGAAAGCCGTTTTCATATTTATTTGATGTAACTCTAAGTCAAAATGATCTATTAATGCCATGATTATCTTAATGAATCCTTCTTTGACATAGGAGAGAAGGTTTCATGATAATCAACACCTTCTTTTTGAGTGAAACCCTAGGCTACAAGTTTAGCTTTATATTATTCAACATTACCAGATGAGTCTTTTTTAATTTTATAAACCCATTTAGATCCTTTAATAGAGACTTCCTTTGATAATTTAATGAGATTTCAAACTTTATTTTTAGTCATAGATTCTATCTCTTCTTTCATGACATCATATCAAAGTGTGGAGTTTTCTTCACTCATGGCTTGTGAAAATAAACATGGATCATCTTTTAGTCCAATATCATAATAAGACTCTTGAAGATATATAATATAGTCACTAAAAATTGCTGGTCTACGAACTCTTGAGGATCTTCTTAATTTCACTTGTTCAGGTGCTCCTTTAATAATAGGTTCAGGTAAAGCGGGTTGTTCTTCATGTGGCTCATCAAGTAGTGGTGTCTCTTGAACTTGTTGCTCTTCAGATAATTCATCATAATTTAACTGATCTGCATTTAAGTTTTTAGTATATAAAGGTACCATAAGTGGTTCCTTTATCTCCTTTAGTTCCACCACTTGAGTTGAACCACTCCCACTTACTTCATGTTCCTAAAAAAATTTAGCATTTTTAGCTACAATAATTTTAGGAGAATGAGAAGGACAATAAAACTTGAATCCTTTAGAGTTAACCACATAACCTATAAAGAAATCGCTTATTTTTTATTCATCCAACTTTTTTAAATGTGAATTATAAATTTGCACTTCAGTTGGACATACCCAAACGTGTAGTGACTTAAATTAGGTTTTCATTCTTTAAATAATTCAAAAGTTTTCTCGGGGACAACCTTGGAAGGAACCCTATTTAAAATATACACAATAGTTTTTAAGGCTTCACTCCATAAGGATAAAGATAAACTTGATCTGCTAATCATGCTTCTTACCATGTTCATTAATGTTTGATTTCTTCTTTCGGCTACATCATTCTGTTGTGGTGTTTCTGACATGGTATATTATGCAATTATATTTATTTTTTTAAGGAACTCAGCAAACAGACCTTTAACTTGTCCCTTTTCTGTGTATCTATAATAATATTCTCCACCCCTATCAGATCTTATAATTTTGATCTAAGCTCCAATGTGTTTCTCTACTTCTGTTTTAAAAAAGCATCAAGTGTTTCTGATTTATTAAACAAAATATAGAGATACATATATCTTGAATAACCATTAATAAATAAGATGAAATATCTTTCACCATTCAAGCAAGGGGTAGGAAAAGGATCTCAAGCAATTGAGAACTCCTTTTGGCATCTTTTATGGATTTTTTGGTCTACTTACCTTTATGCAGTCCACACAAGTTCGAAAACAAAAAAATCTCTTGTGCTAAAGACTTGATGAGTTCTCCATCATTAACTAACCTTTTGATTCTTTCAGTAGAGATATGTCTCAATCTCTTGTGCTAAAAACTTGATGAGTTCTCATTGATAATACATCGCTTAGTGTCAATTTCTTTATCATGTAGAGTTATGACATTACATTCAATCGTGGGGGCTAGCTCAAATTTAAATAACTTTCCATACATATTTTCAAAATCAATGACTTTATTGCCATTTTAAAAATTTTATTATAGACAAATAAAAATTAAAATCATAACCAACAATGGATAATCTAGAAAGAGAAATTAAATTCCTAGAATACGATGGAACATAAAAAGTTTTTTCTAAATCTAATTGAAAACCATCTTTTAAAATGAGTCGATAAGTCCTCACGCCTTCCATATGTGATGTCGTCCTATTGCCGAAATATATATTTTGTTTACTTTTGTAGGCTTTCTTAGAGTTAAAAAATCCTGTATAGATTTGACAATGTGAGTTGTGGAACCGGAATCAATCCACCATGTATTATCAGAAACTTCAATGAAATTAGATTCATAACATATAAAGGTAAAATTATCTTTTTATGAAGTCATGTCTTGTATTTCAGGCAATCTTTCTTTCAGTGTCCCTTTTTTTTGCAGAAACGGAAAGTGGCTTTGTCAAGACTACTTTGCTTCTTCATAGGAACACTTTTACCCTTTATTGCAATTTTCTTATCACGAGTCACTAAATTTGTACTTTCGGGTGTCTCATGTTTCAACCTCCCCTCTTCTTGTACACACATACTCAACAGTTTATTGATTAACCATTTACTCTTTATGTGTATTGTAAGATATTTTGAACGAACCATATTTCGTAGGAAGAGAGTTAAGAATAAAATGAATAAGAAATTGTGCAGACATATCAACCTCAAGGGACTTGAATTTACCAGTAATATATCTCATCTCCATAATGTGCTCACGCACTGTACGACTTCTATCAAATAACATACTTGAGAACCTCTTCATAAGGGTGCTGACTAACGCCTTGTTAGAGCTTACAAATTATTCGTCAATTGTCTTCATGTAAGCTTTGACATTGTTGTTGTTAGGCATAGAACCCCTAATGTTTTGATTTATATGAGCCCTTATGAGCATTAATCTCAAGAGATTAATTTCTCCCACCGCTCATAAAAAGCCTTAACCTCTGACGTACTTGATTCTGTGGGCTTAGATGATTCTTTCTCAAGAAGTTCCAGATCCAAATCCTAACACCCTAAAGTTAGAAGGACTTTATCCTTCCATTCAGTAAAGTTATCACTAGACAACATTGGGATTCAATCATTTTCGTTAAATAGAGCAATAGAAAAAGTTGTATTAACTTCAGAACAAGGATACATATACATAATTATGAAATACATAATCATTAAAATAAATCACGTAAATACCGATTCTTAAGTAAATTCTAAACCTTCCTATGGATAGAGGTTGCACCCATGCATAGAATTACTAAACCTCATTAGACTAGTAAGTTGAATAAACTAGAAAATAATCCATACCTATGGGCATAGGATAATTTTTAAAGAGAAAGGTTTACTATCTATTTCAATTAATCTAACCAAACTAGTTACCTCCCTGTGGGGCAAGGTTACTATTTTGATAAGATAATAGGACTTTATTAGATGTCATTATTATATTTCAATCACTTAAATTTATGTGATTAAAGAACTTATTATCTTTATATCATATGTTTGGGATGTTGTGGCTAACCCAAACATATGATAAAAAGAACTCAGAATGGCATTTCACGATAGTTAATTTTAATAATTAACTTAAATAAAATTTTAATTCTTAAAATGCTAAAGCGGATTGAATAGGTAAAACCTACTTCAAAGCAATCCATTGTATAAAACATCTTTTATTAATCGGAGAAAAAAAATATACAACAAAGAAATAGGCTGAGCCTACATATTTTTCATTAAAACGGTAATACCTTAGCTATAGTGATAATAGGTTGCATACGATAAAGGAATAGGAAGAGCCTACATATCCCCCATTCATATTTCTTATAATTAAACAAGATATTATAAGAAGAATATGATGCAGTAATTGAATGTACAATTAAAACAATACTACTATTTTAACATAATTAAAAGACTTTATTAAGAATAATTCAAATAGCCAAATGAAAACTTCTTAGTACACCATGGCCAATTCAATAAATATATTGATTTAAGCGTGGTTGCAATTAGAGATAATTAATTACAAACTCAAAGAAAATATATCAAGTAATTATAGCATATTCACAAATCAAATTAATGACAAGTTTTATTTCATAAGTCATTATCTCAAGTGAACAGTGAAAATTTGTTGAACAGATTCGTACAATGAACTATTTGTGAATATAACAAAACACTGAACAACATAGTTAAAGTTGGATCTCATACCACATGTTGAATTTCAACACATACACAGAGCCAATGCTCAACGAAAAAATAAATAGAAACATACCTTCAACCATTATTATTCAAGTATTGTGAAGAATCACTTTTGTCAAAAACTATAATAAGAAGAGAGGAAAGAAACCTAAGAATCATCTAGTCTATGCCTATCAAAGGTATGTCAGACTGATGGAGTCACAGACGTATTTGTAGGTAGGCTCAAAACTCTTAGGAAAATAACTTTAACCCTAGGGACTTTCATAGTTATTTCTTGCCATCAAAGAAATACCATATATTCCATCAAAGAAATACCATATATGCATAACTTGGAGGAAAAGTAATTGATTGATTTGTTACTTCACTTGGAAGACAAGGTAAATTTCTTACTAACAATATGTGGGTCATTAATATTGAGATTTACCTTTCTTCTATTCTAGGATTTTCATTTATGGTAGAATAATTTTATTTTCTCTTTTTAGACTATGAATATTTTGTATTATTTACTTCCTTTTAAGTCTAGGGTTTATTAATTGCAGAATATTTAGTCTAATACCTATAAGAAAAATATTATATTCTCCTTATTTATTTTATTTAGTTTCTTATAAATAGAGATGTACTCTTAGTTTTGAATCAATGAAAAAGAATCAATATCAAGAGTTATCATTCATTCTCTGTTTAATTTTCTTTCTTATCTCTTTCATTCCATAACAATGATATCAAAACCTTCATCGATCCTCATGGATCTGTGAATTTATTGAAGAAAAACTTTCAATTGCTTTTAATCCATACATATTTTCAATCTACTTTTAATTCTTACTTTTATTTTTAAAGTGAGACTATTTTTAACCCTTAATTTTATTTTTAACATAAGGCTATTTTTAATCGATTTTTAATGCATATTATTTTAAATCTTGTTTTTAACCATGACAAGTAATACTCTCTCTTTCAATGCCCACAAACCTTCACTGGTGAAAATCATCAAATTTGGACAGTTAAGATGAAATTTTATCTTGAAGCTTATGATTTATGGGAAGTTCTAAAGAAAAGTAAACCTATACAACCACTCCCTGCAAATCCTTCTGCTGCCGAACTTAAACTTCACTTAGAAGAAAAATCTAAAAAATATAAAGCAAAAATTATAATTCAAAATTCAGTTGCAAGTTTAATTTTCTCTAAAATTATTGCATGTGAAACAACAAAAGAAGCTTGGAAAAATCTTGAAAAGGAGTACCAAGAAAGTGAACGAGGCAAACAAAATCAAATTTTGAATTTGAAGAGAAATTTTGAATCTCTTAGGCTGCAAGAAGGTGAGACAATTACTAAGTATTCTGACAGAATTTCTTTGATTGTCAATAGAATCAGGTTGCTTGACGAGGATTTTAAGGATAATAGAACAATTGAAAAAATTCTGATGATTATTCCTGAGAGATTTGAGTCCAAAACCTCCGCTTTGAAAGAGTCTGAAGATCTCTCTGCTATCTCTCTTGCTAAATTCGTAAGCGCTCTTCAAACACAAGAGCAAAAAAAAGCTTACAAGGAAGAAAAAATTGTTAAAGATTTTTTATGTGAACAATTAAAAAGGAAAAGTTGATTATCCTTCTTGCAAATATTGCAAAAAGAAGATACACTTAGAAAATTTTTATTGGTGGAGATCTGATGCATTATGTGAAAGTTGCAAATAAAAAGGTCATGTCACAAAAGTATGCAAGTTCAAAGACATTTAAGATAATTCAAAAGCACTACTTGTGGAAGAAGAACATGAGGAAAACCATTTTTTTTTAAATTGTTGCAACAAAATCAAGGAAAAAGTACGCTTTTTACCAACTTGAGTTTGAACACTTAATTATTCTTGAAAAAAAGCGTACTTTTTCCTTGATTTTGAGGGCGAATGTTGAGATTTTTCTTCCTTCTATTCTATGATTTTCATTAATGGTAAAATATTTTTATTTTCTATTTTTAGTCTAAAAATATTTTACATTATTTACTTCCTTTTAAGTTTAGCGTTTATTAATTTCAGAATATTTAGTTTAATATCTATAAGGAAAATATTATATTTTTCTTATTTATTTTATTTAGTTTCTTATAAATAGAGATGTACTCTTATTTTTAAATCAACGAAAAAGAATCAATAACAAAAGTTATTATTCATTCTCTGTTTAATTTTCTTTCTTGTCTCTTTCATTCCATAATAATCTCTTTCATTCCATAATAATTAATACATAATATTATACGTGATATTTTTACGAGAGAAAGATCACATAAGAATGTTACTGAATATCAAAGAATTAAAGAAAATTAGAGCAGAACTGAAAACAAAAATCAAGGAACTGAATGGTTATCAAGAATTAAGATAGCTTTTCTGACTCTTGTTTCTCGCTGTTGTAGTTTCGATAGGTACAAAGTGATGTTTGTGTGATTATTATATAGAGAAGAATGTGGAGGATGTGTTTTAGTGTCATTCGCATGAGATAAAGGTGGCAACAAATTTCTCTTGGAATGAAATAGTTGAAACAGTAAAATCTTGTTTGTTACTGATCCTTGAAAAAGATTCATTTAATTTGATCTTCTTCCGAATAAACTATTTAGCGAATAAATTTAGACATGATAAATGTTAAATGCACGAAATTAAGTAGGCCTTTGACCATATATTTTAAATATTTTTACTTTTGATTAGAATTTATGAAGTCATTGGGATAGAATATAGAATTGAGTTACATTATATATTTTGTTAAGAATACTAATTTTATCGCATGTGCGTTGCATGTGTATACTGAGACTGGTGTGTTGACTTTGTAGAATAATATCAGTTTTCTTAAAGCAAAGCTCGATTAAATATTGTACATGAAAATACAAAGTGCATGTTTCTGTGGTTAATGATCAATGTGGACTATCTTATATTTACTTGTTTGTCAAGTTTAAGATAATTAAATATTGCATGAACAGAAAGTTTTGAACTATGATCAAAATTTAATTAGATATAATAGTATTTTTGATAAAATTTATTTTAACTTCACTGTGCGTAATGAATAGTTGGATTAGTGCAATCTAATCGGTTATTAATAACATAATAACTCTTGTTTTATTTTGTTAATAAAATAACTGAAAAGCACAAATATTACTAATTGTGGCAACAGATTAATCCAAATAAATGTATTAGAATAGCACAAAATAATAATCGAATGCAATAATAAATGTGTAAGAAAATTAGTAGTAACAATTTCCTAATGACAGTTGGGGCTTTGAGCTAAAAGTGACAAAAGAGTTTAAAAATGAGGTGTAGGTGGCTCAAGTTTTAATAATTGAGTGGAGGTACAATTACTTTATTATGGATTAAGAAAGTTGGGAAAATTTGAAAATAACCCACAAGTTTTTAAATTTATACTTTGATCTATATGTTGGTTAATATAACGGGAAACAGAGGGAGAAAAGACGCGTTTCTCTCTCTTCTCATCCGTTGTTATTTTCTCTGTCTTCGTAATTTTTGTTGTTCATTGTTGCTGCTGCTTTATTCATCATCTTCTGCTTCATTATCACCATCTTCTACTTTATTATCATCTTTCATCTTCTTCTTGTCGGTCATTGTTGTTGTTTTTATCGCTACTACTGTTACTTTACTTGACCAATTTTTTAGGTGAAATTTTGTTTTGTACATCACTTTGCACTTTGGCATTACTTCATAGGTGACTTTGGTAAGTAAAATTATGATTTTTAGTTGAATTTGTCATCTAGGTACACTGCTACTGCTGTTTTTTCAACAATGGATAGAACCCGTTCATGAATACAACATAAGAGCCCACAATTTAAACAGATCACTCAGTCTGTTCTAACAGATACATATTCTGTTGCAACAGAAGACTCATATGTTGGATTCATGTTTATGGTTCTATAGTGCCCATAACATGAATCAAACAGATGGTTAATCTGTTGCAACAGACGTGTTGTCTGTTGCAACAGATAATTATTTTGTTTTAACAAATAATTATCTGTTACAACAGAATATTTATCTGTTACAACAAACTATACAGATGAGTAATTTGTTTGGAACAACATAATACAGCTCTTGCCACAAACCCAACAGATAATTCATATGTTTCAACTCTTGCTATTGATATTGGATTCAGATTATTTTCCAATCGTTGATATATTTGTTAAGAAAAAAAAATAATTATTCATTTTCAAAAAATTGATTTTTTCAAAATATTCCCTTCAACCACGTACATAACAAAATATAGTCATCTTAGATTACTATATACTAGATTATTCTTAAATAACATGTTCTTCGGTCACTATTAGCATGGTAATCTGGATATTTTCCCTTAAACAGCGCCTCTACTCTGGTTACTCCCCACCACGGCTTCTTGCCTTATTGGTTTCACCTTTAGGATGACATAGTTCTTAGGGATTTTTCTCCTTTTCCACTTTGCTAATAAACTTCTTAACATATTATTCTTCGAATAATTCTACTATAAAGTAACTAACATGAATCTATTTTATCATACCATGATTGTTGGGAATTATGAATTTAGCTATTCATAATCATAAATAAATATACCTGTTCGGGTAGGTTTGATATTTCTGAGCTTTGTTCCTCTATAGATTTTTCCATTGAAATAAATCTGTTTTTTAATTAACTGAGCAAAATATTTGTTGTGGACTTGAGAGAGTATTTGCTTCAACGCATGAAGGCTTGCTTTGCAATGCCTCCAGTTCTCTTTATTTATAGAATGAATTACAAATTTTACAATCCTACACGTTTTACAAAAGCTAAAAAACAAAAAAGCTTAAAAGTCCTAAAGGTTATCCCCTAGGCTACCTAAAAAGTCTATGTAGCCTTAAATGATCCTAAAAAGTCTACATAAGAATCTAAAAAGTCTGTGTAAAAATAGTAACTTACAATAATTTAAAGACTTTTACGTAAAGAAAATCTGTACAATAAATATCTTGTCTCCGTTGATTTTGTCGTATCTGCTATATCTCCATTATTGCTCTTTATCTCATCTTCCAGTTGTCGCTTTTATGTCCTTCTTATTCAAGTTGAACGTCTGGTACAATATTATCTTCTCCATTACATTTTGAACATTGATGGTCTGAATATTTATGTCCAATTAACTTGCAATATCTGGTTAATAGTTCTTCCGAAATAAATTTTTCTTGAATGGCTCTGGCGATAGGTTTTTTCTTTGGATTGAGTAAGGTCAAGAACCATTGCCTTACGTCTTCCATATCTGCTTCTCGTAGTTCCTTTGAATTTGAGTATATTATTACATTACCTCTTGAATAATAACTCCATATGGGATTTCTATTGCGATAATTATTTGCTAATTCTTGAAGAATCGTAGATAGTCCAATAATTCTCTTATTTGCATAAAAATTTGGTATCTCAATTCTAGGTATTTCTGGTTGTTGAGTAATATCTTCTGGTATAATCATATCTCGGGTCATTCCTATTTTTACAACTTGTATAGGTGATTTAACTTCATCATACAATATCTCTGCTGGTGCCGTATAAATTTTTATAAAAAATAGGTTACCTTTGGTTATTCTTTTAAAAATGTTAAATGAATCATATATTTCTGGTATAGTGGATATTTCATTTCCGTCTTGGGTATATATGGTGCTAAGTAGTCCATATTCGTAACATGTTTTAACTAGACCTGGTTTGGTTTTGGGCAAAGCAATTAGCTTATTGTATCCGGTTAGCTTCTGGGTTATGTAATTTGTATGTGGTTCTTGGATGTTTATAGCTCTGGGGTTGGTATTTAAGAAGGTTTGTATTTTGTAAATATTTTCTATGTATGTTCGGGCTGTATGGTTGTAGGTCTTTTTGTCTTGGTTTAGACTTTCTCGGTATGTGGTGATTTGTGGGGTATAAACATAGGATCTTTTGGTGTATTTGGAATAAATGGTTTATCAAATAGCTTGTTTAGGTTCATATTTGTATTTCTCCTAACTCCTTTGCTTGTACCTGCAGAAGTAGATTGATAAATGTTATGGGTTTTATGGAGTATCCCAACGTCTCCTTCTAGCTCTGGAATTTTAATGTCTTCCGATCGACATAGCTCTGCACACTGCTGAGTTAGCTGATTTGTAGCTATAGACTTCAGTTTATCTTCATTAGTCTTTAGCTTTTCTATCTCATTACCCATATGGTCCACTTTTATTGAAAGCGTAGTTAGGGTGTTGAGTATTTTTTCTAGAGTATCTTCTTCTATTATATCAGTCTGTGTAGCTTTGTCTTGATATGTAATCTGCAATAACATTTTTGTTAGTACTAATTACTTCAATTGTAAACGTAAAATTTAATATATTCAATATTAGTCTCCGAATTTCTTTTGTTGTAACTGAATTTTGTATTTTCTTTGTTAGCCACCAACGTACCTGTGTATTATCTGTTCGTACAATAAACTTGTTATATACAATATATGGCTCGAATGCTAATAAACATTTATATAATGAGCATAATTCTTTTCTATTTATTTCCCATTTTATTTCTGTTTCATTAAATGTACCTGAGTAGTATCTACTATATATATAAATTTTCTATTTTCATCTGGAAATTGTAATTTTGGTAATTCTTTACAAAGTATTTTTATTTTTTGAACTTGTTTTTTATCTTCTTCGTTATAATTATATTTACATCCTTTTTTAATTTTTTCTGTAAGGGCTTTAGATTTTCTGCTAATTTTGGTATATATTCTCTTACTTGGTTTACTAATCCTAAAAATGATTGTAATTTCTTTTTTGTATCTAATTCTTCTTTGGAATTTATTATTTTTTGTACTATATGTTGTTGCATTTTTACTCCACTTTTATCTATTTGTATTCCTAAAAATTCTATCTGATTTTTCATAATTTCGGCTTTCTTTTTACTTAAACTTATTCCCGATTTTTCTATTATAATCGTAAATTGTTCCAATAATTTTAAATGTTCTTCTTTGGTCTTTGTATATAATAGTATATCGTCTATATATACTATACAATTAGGTAGTTGTTTAAACTAACTATCCATAAAATGTTGATATCTACCTGGTGCATTTTTATATCCAAATGGTAATACATTCCATTCATAAAATCCTTGTGGTAACGTAAATGCGGTTAATTCCTTAGATTCTTCTTCTAACTTTTGATGGTAAAATCCTGATTTACAATTAAATTTACTAAAATAATTATATCCTTGTATTTGTCTTATTTTAAATATTTTATTTGGTATTGGGTAATTATAAGTCATTGTTTTTGCATTTAAATTTCTATAATCAATAACCATTCTACTTTTTCCTCTTTTTTTGTTCACTATGTTTATTTACAATAAATGCTGGGCTATTATATTTACTATTACTTTTTTGTATATATTGTTTTTCTAATAATTCTTCTATTTGCATTTTAAATTCTTTTAAATCATCAAAATTATATGTTAATAGTTTCTGGGTTATTATGCTATTTTTGTCTATTAATTCAATTTTTATAATGGTTTTATGTTTTTCCCATCCTTTTAATGGATCTTCACCATATAATTGTTCTAATTTTCTTTTAATTATTTCTATCTTATTTATTGAAAATATAGTTATTTCTGTTTTATTTATCGAAAATACGACTAGTTCTATTGTATCTTCAGTATTTTTTATATATTCTAACTTTTGTGTAATTTTTTCACTTTCTTTTATCCAATCAGTTTTCTTTCTTATTTTATTATTAACTC
This sequence comes from Capsicum pubescens, assembly GCA_030864215.1. Lineage (NCBI taxonomy): Eukaryota > Viridiplantae > Streptophyta > Magnoliopsida > Solanales > Solanaceae > Capsicum > Capsicum pubescens. The sequence continues at coordinate 254,352,732 of CM061549.1, forward strand.
TTTTAGCTCTTACTTTCTGTTTACATGGTGTTGTAAACCACCAATCTGTTCTAGTTATTATATGTGGGTATAATTTATCTAGAAACGACATTCCTAAAAGTATATCTTTTGATGTTAGTTCATAATTATAAATTTCTTCTATTGTTAATATTTTATCCCATACTTGTGTTTTTACATTCTTAGCTTTGTAAGTAATTAAGCTTCCTTCGTTATTAAATCCTTTAACTATTATTGGTGTTTTTAATTTATCCCATTTACTTTCTGGTAAGCAATTATATCTACATAAATTAGCTTCTGCTCCTGTATCTATCATAGGCGTATAATATCTACTGTAATATCCTTCTACTACTATCTTCATTAATACATATATTTTCATTTTATGTTAAAGCTCTTCTTAAGAATAATTTTTCTCTGTTATATGTTATAGTTAATTGTGTATGTTCTATATTATATGGTTTTACTTGTTCTAACCATTTTATTCCTAATATTATGTCTGTTTTTTGAATTTCTTCTTTTACTTCAAATTCTATTTTTATTTTTCTTATTCCTATTATTATTTTTTTTCTGCTATATTTTTAGTATTTATTAAACTTCTTGGTAGATCTGGGCATATATTATTGTCAGTTTTTATTTTCTTATTTTTTACTAGATATTTTTCTATATAATTTTCTTCTTGTCCTGTATTTAAGAGTATTAAATATTCTTTTTCATTTACCTTTCCTGTTATGTAATATTGGTTTGAATTATCCATTGAACTTGTTTCATAACTTATTCTTTTTGATGAGCTTGATGATTCCGGTTTATCATAAGCTGTTCTTTTTGTTGTACTTATTCTATCATTTATTATTTCTAGATCTTTTTCTATGTCTATATTTCTGTAACTATAATCATTATTATCAATTGTTCAAAAGGGCTTTCTATTTGTATTTTATTAATTTTATTTTTTCCCGTTATTTTATGTTTTGTTGTTAACACATAGGTTTTTACATCTTGCCGTAAATATTTTACTTCCTGGTGTTAATTGTATTCCTGATATTTTCCAATATAATACTAATGATTTGTCAATATTTTTATCCGTTACTGCTACTGAATAATTCGTACTTATTATAAATTTAAAATTTTGGTATATTAAATTTCCTTTTATGGCAGTTATTATACTTTTTTCTATAGGTTTTATTATTCTATCATCTGCTAAATATAATTCTATTGGTGTATCTATTCCTTCTCTAAAACATGCTTTTATTAATATTTCTGTACCTCCAAGGTGTACATATTTTATTGGGTCTCTACTTTTTATATCGTTTATCTCTTTATTAATTATTCTTTTTGTTACTAGTGGTATACTAGCTTTACCTTTTGCATATCTACAGTCTATTATATGCTCTTTTTGACTTACTACATAATATTCTTCCTTTTTTCTAGTAAATATATTTTTTATTGTTGGTATTTTAAATATTTTTTCTACACTTAAGTCTAACTCTTTTTCTTTTATTTCATCAAATACATTGTTATCAAATATTATTTTTTGATCTGTTCCTTCGTCATTTAAATATTCTTCTTTTGTTAATATTTTTATATCTTCTTCAGTCATTTAATTCGTCTAATTCACTATCTATTTCGTTATCTGTTTCATTCTCTGAAATTTCATATATACTGTCTTCACTTTCTAATTCGTAATCTATGTAATCTATCTGCATATATTCTATATTTTCTATTTTTATTTATGATATTTGTTTATTTTTTGGGTTTTTAGGTAATTTACAATCTCTAGCTAAATGTCCTATTTTTCCGCAATTATAACAGGTACATTCCTTTATAGATTTCTTTTTCCTATATGGTCTTTTATGTTTATAATTTTTTACATAATATCTTTTTCTTGGTTTCTTATACTTATATTTTGATTTTTTGTATTTCTTATATTTCTTATGTCTTTTTTTTTCTTATAATATCTATCTTCGCATCCAAATTGAGGTGCTATTTTATCTTTGCAACATGCTAAATTTCTTATTAATGTTTTTTTCACTTTTATTTCTTCTCTGTATTTTTCACATAGGTTTCTATACCATTGTTGTAAAATTTTTATTCTTGCTCCTAGAGTATCTACTGTTTTTGTTTCATCCCAACTTTTTATTATTTTTGAACTAAATGGTTCAGGTAATTTATTAAAATATAATTTTCTTATTTCTTTACTTTCTTCTATATTATATGCTCCTTTATAATAATATTCTTTAAATGCGCAAGTATATTCATCTATATAGCACATATTACATATTGCTAATTTTAACATCAAATTCCTATTTATATCTTTCTCTTCATTTTGTTCTTCTTCTTTTGTTGTCATGCTACTAAATTCGTCTTTTATAGTTGTTTCATATTTTTTTAACAATTCTATAGGTGTTAATTTTGCTAATGATGTTCCTTCTGTGGGTTTGTCTGTTCTTAATATTCTTTTACTATTTTCAGTTAGATTTAAAAACCATAATTTCACTGTTCCTATTAGTGTTCTTTCTATATATACTGGTGCATCTATTACACTTATATTATTATCTAATAATTGTTTTGTCATATATCCTATCCATAATTGTATTGTTTTTTCTGTATCTATTACACAATCTAAGTCTAAAAAGTTGTAATTTTTATTAACTATTTGTTTGGGTGTCCATTTGTCATATTCATTCTTTAGATTATATCTTTTAAACTTATTCTTATAATATGTCGGTTTTCTTATTTCTGATGTACTAGGTATTATATTTTGATCTTCTTTTTTATCAAGAGTATTTATTTCTGTGTTGATGTTTTCGAAATTTTCTTCATTAATTACTTCTTGTTTTTCATTGATTTCTAAATTTTTTGTATTTGTTAATATTTCTGTATATGTTTCACTATCTTCTGAATCATAATTATCTGTTTCTTCAACATCTATATTATTTATTTCCAATTCCTTGTCTTTTATTTCTTTATTGTCTATTTCTAATTTTTCTTTAAATTGATTTATCTCGTTTAATAATTTTTGTTCTTTATCCTTTTCTTCTTTTTCTTTCTGTCTTTTTTCATACAGATCTTTTAACATTTGTAATTCTTTTTCTAATTCAGCAATCCTACTATTTTTAGTTTCTTCTATTTTTCGTATTTCTTCTGTAGTTTGTTGTTTTATTTTTTCTATTTCCTTTTTTCTATCTATTTCTTCGTTTTCCCTTTCTATTCTTACCATAGCTGTCAATTTATCTTCTAATTTTAATTCTTCTTTTTCTAACATTAAATATAAATGTTCACCTATTTTCTTATATCTTTTCCCTAGATTAGAAAATATTATTCTTATTTTTAGTCCTTCGTGATTTTCATATATTTTTTCGTCTATTATAAATTCTTCTTTGTTCATTTAATTGTAAATAGTTCATGTTGATATATATATTCTAAACTATCTATTTGTGATTCTAAATTTGATATTTCATCTTTTTGTGCATTTATTGAGTTTTTACTAACTCCGGCAAATATATTATAACTTAATCTTTCTATTCTTATTTTTAATTCTTTACGTTTTTCAGAAATAGTTTGTCTTAGCTCTTTGTATTTTTGTATTTTATTCATTTGAACCGTATTTATAGTATTTTGGCGGATACCTAAATCTGATTTTATCATAATTAGGTGGTATCTGTCTCATTCTCCTAGATTTTAAGTGGATTATTAATTTTGCTTCAATACTAGATACTAAGGTAATTAGGTAGGCTAGTCTTTGTGGGTTTTCTTTTGTTTTATTTAGACTTATATATTCTGAATAATTACTAATTAAAGATTCTTTAATTTTTCTAAAAGCTTCTTTGTTTTTAAATGGTCTTCTCATAATTAATCAATATTAATTATTGTCAAGTAAATCTAATCTAAATTCATAAATTCAAACATGTATGCTACTTCTGTATTTTTTAAATAACTGGGCTCTGATACCATTTGGAGGGGGTGCGGATTAGGTACGATAATTTAACTAGATAATAAATACGTTAGAGATGTTGCATTGCAACATATACACAGAGCCAATGCGCAGCAAAAAAAATAAATAAAAATATACCTTTAACCATTATTATTTAAGTGTTGTGAAGAATCACCTTTGTCAAAAATTTTAATAAGAAAAAAGGAGAGATACCTAAAAATCTTCTAGTCTATGCCTATCAAAGGTATGCCTGATGGAGTCATAAACGTATTTATAGGCAGGCTAGGGAATTTTAGGTAAAAAACTTTAATCCTAGGGATTTTCATAATTATTTCTTGTCATCAAAGAAATATCATATATGCATAACTTGGAGGAAAAGTAATTAACTGATTTGTTATTTTACTTGGTGACAAGATAAATTTCTTACCAAAAATATGTGGGTCATTAATACGTAATATTCTTACATTCTCCCACTTGACCCACATATCAAAATCAAACAATCCTTTATGAGTGAAAATAAATAATATGACCATAAATGCATATTCATTCAACTTAATAACTATGCATAAATCACTTTTATCAAGAATATATTAATACAAGAATCATGACGGTCATGCTCTTTATCAACACCATGTATTACGATGTATAGTATGTTCTAAATAAAGTGTCCAACAACTTTATAAGTGAGCTTAATTTATACAAGAACAACCCACAAACTCAAGGACAACACAAGATAAGAAGAAGAATAACAACACAAGATAACAAGAACCAACGGTTTTCACTAAAACAAGAACAAACTAGTACATGAAAGTAAAGATAGGTAGTGAGACATACACTATTACAAGACAAAAGAACCCAAGGATATCTCAAATCCAAGGACTCCTAAGATTTACAATAGTAACACCACACTCCTACGAAGACACAAGAGGGAATCCACCACTCAAGCACCAACATTTCTAGCCAATTTTTCAACACAAGTGAGTACCACACTTGTTCTTGCCCTAGTTTCGGTTACAACTCTCTCTCTCTCTCTAGAGAATAGTCTTTCAATATCATTTAACAACTAAAGAACTAAAGACTTAAAACTAGTTTATTTATAGACTTATTACAAACATAAGTGAAATGTCCCAAAAGTCCTTAATGAAGGGAAGACAAAAGGTGCCTATGGAGTGTAGTGTATGACCCGTTCTTAGTGTGTGATATGGTGTTCCTTTGCACTTCACTTGCACGCTTCGAGTTTCGGGTTCGACGCGCACTCTCATAAGTTCATCTCCGTGATTATTCTTGTATTATCCTCTCCATCTTGAGAGGAATTTGTCCACAAATTCATGGCTTTACCTCGTTCAATTGGCCACTTAAAAGAAGCCACTCAAAATAGTCCGCAAAACATGGAGAACCCGCAAGCTCAAAAACAACAAATCTCTGCCGACATCTTCATTTTGAATCTTGGCTTCCTCTCCATCTTGAGCTTTACCTTCAATTTCATCCGATTCAAGTCTCCTACCATCATACAAACATTGTTGTAGACCCCATATCCTTCATGTTCCTTTCTACCATTCTCCTCTACATGGATATATCGATTTTGGTAAAGTGGAGCTTCGGTCAAGAGGGTTGGTTTAGTGAAGCGGAGCTTTGGTTGTGGAGCTTGGACGGAAGGAATTTGAATTGGTGAAAGTTGACGCCTTTGGTTAAGTGGATCTTGGATGGGAGGGTTCGGTTTTAGTGTAGGCATTTGGAGTCCAAGTCCTTGTTGGACTTGATCGAATTGTGAGGAAATGGGCCTAGTTATGTCTTGGTTTTGAGGGCTATTTGGAGCTTGGCTTGCGGAATTAGGTGATGGTCTTGGAGGATTGGTCATTGGAAGTAAAATGTCAGGAGTTAAAGCACGAGAGTTCCTTCGACTCTCCATTGTTCATTGGAAGTAAAGTGTCAAGAGTCAAAGCACGATAGCTCCTTCGACTCTCCATTCGATCCAACCTCTCACTCATAGTTACCACATACGAGCCAATTTTTGCAAGACCCGTATTCGCCCTAGCAAGGTCTCGGGACATAGCATCAAGATGAGCCAAAATGAGATTGATGGAATTATTGTCCATTGTTTGTGCATTTGAAGCCTCAGGTTCCATGGGGATTGTACCAAAAATAACCCTTCAAGTTTCTTCAAACTCAAGCTCAACAATCGTGGATGGCTCAAATAACCTCTAATTTAGCTCAAATTCGAACCCAATACTCCTATAGTGTTAGAGAACACAAATCTAACACTAAAAACACAAGAAAAACACAAAATCAAAAACTCAAAATTTGACCTTGGGTCAAAAACGGGTTTAGTATTTTTTTAGGATTTTTGATTTTGACACTTTTTTTTTGTTGGGATTTTTAATTTCTAGACTCTGATAGTGTTAGATAACAAAGATCTAACACTAGAAACACACAAAACACACAAAAATCAAGTTTTTAGAAAGACCCAAAAAATGTGAACAGTAACTTTTTTCTTTTTTCATCTTTTTCATTTTTTTTTATTTTCAAGATAACAATCCCAAGATTGATTTTGTTGGAACAAAATAAAACCTTGCTCTGATACCAAATGATACAAGAACATCCCACAAACTCAAGGACAACACAAGATAACAAGAAGAATAACAACACAAGATAACAAGAACCAACGGTTTTCACTAAAACAAGAACAAACTAGTACATGAAAGTAAAGATAGATAGTGAGATATACACTATTACAAGACCAAAGAACCCAAGGATATCTCAAATCCAAGGACCCCTAAGACTTACAATAGTAACACCACACTCCTACGAAGACACAAGAGGGAATCCACCACTCAAGCACCAACGTTTCTAGCCAATTTTGCAACACAAGTGAGTACCACACTTGTTCTTGCCCTAGTTTTGGTTACAACTCGCTCTCTCTCTAGAGAATAGTCTTTCAATATCATTTAACAACTAAAGACCTAAAACTAGTCTATTTATAGACTTATTACAAACATAAGTGAAATGTCCCAAAAGCCCTTAATGAAGGGAAGACAAAAAGTGCCTATGGAGTGTAGTGTATGACCCATTCTTAGTGTGTGATATGGTGTTCCTTTGCACTTCACTTGCACGCTTCGAGTCTCGGGTTCGACGCTCACTCTCATAAGTTCATCTCCATAATTATTCTTGTATCATTAATATAAGTCATTCAGAGTCCAACTTTATTGGATCCAGTGATCACTTTATAATACATGAAAATCAAAATGTGCACGTTGTTCATGTATAATAAGACGATAATGTCTAAACAAATTGTTAGAGAACATAACAAGATTACAATGAGTTACTAAGTCCCATATGGGTCACATGATCCTTGAAAACATTAGCTGGTAAACCTTTAGTCGTAGGATTAACAATCATCAAAGTAGTACTAACATGTTCAAAACTTACATCTTGCTTCTTGACATGATCTCTAACCATCAAATACTTTATGTTGATGTGGTTACTTTGGCAGCCACTCTTATTATTCTTTGAAAAGAATACCGTAGTTGAATTATCACAAAATAATCTCAATGGTCTTGCAATAGAATCGACAAATTTAAGTCCTGAAGTAAAGTTCTTCAATCATAACACCTATGATGTAGCTTCATAGCATGCTATAAATTTAGCTTTCATTGTGGATGTTGCAACAATGGTTTGCTTAACACTTTTCCAAGACACAACACCTTCAGCAAAAAGAAAAATACATCCATAAGTAGATTTACCACTGCCTTTGCATCCACCAAAATCGGAGTCTGAATACCCAGTGACTTTCAATGAATCAGAATATCTATATGTATGCTTAAGATTCTTGGTTCCTTGTAAATATCTCAAAATACTTTTTCCAACTTTTCGATGATCAAGACCACTGTTACTTTGATATATGCCGAGTATTCCTACTATAAAGATAACATCAGGTATGGTGCAGACTTGTGTATACATAGGGCTCCCAATAAGTGAAGTATATGGAATGCCTTTCATTTTCTCTTGTTCCAATGCATTTGTTGGGTATTGATTCAATGAGAACTTGTCACCTTTAATGATAGGTGTTGCTATAGTTGAACAATTTTTTATTTCGTATCTTTTCAAAATTCTTTTAATGTAGGCTCTTTGAGAGAGTCCAAGTAATCATTGAAATCTATCTCTATGAATCTCTATGCTAATGAAATATGAGGCTCACCCATATCCTTTATTTTGAGATTTTGAATAAGAAACTGTTTCGTCTCATGCAACAACTTTAAATCATTATTAGCAAGTAAAATGTCATCCACATATAGAACTAGAAAAATATATTTACTCCCACTTATCTTAAGGTATATACATTGATCAATGATGTTCTCTGTAAATCTGAATGAAGAAACAATATTATAAAATTTAATATAACTTTGGTGGAAAGCCTATTTTAGTCCATAAATAGAGTTATTCAACTTGCAAACAAGGTCACTTTCATCCTTATCACTAAATCCTTCAGGTTGACGCATGCATACCTCCTCTTCAAGATCACCATTCAGGAAAGCCGTTTTCATATTTATTTGATGTAACTCTAAGTCAAAATGATCTATTAATGCCATGATTATCTTAATGAATCCTTCTTTGACATAGGAGAGAAGGTTTCATGATAATCAACACCTTCTTTTTGAGTGAAACCCTAGGCTACAAGTTTAGCTTTATATTATTCAACATTACCAGATGAGTCTTTTTTAATTTTATAAACCCATTTAGATCCTTTAATAGAGACTTCCTTTGATAATTTAATGAGATTTCAAACTTTATTTTTAGTCATAGATTCTATCTCTTCTTTCATGACATCATATCAAAGTGTGGAGTTTTCTTCACTCATGGCTTGTGAAAATAAACATGGATCATCTTTTAGTCCAATATCATAATAAGACTCTTGAAGATATATAATATAGTCACTAAAAATTGCTGGTCTACGAACTCTTGAGGATCTTCTTAATTTCACTTGTTCAGGTGCTCCTTTAATAATAGGTTCAGGTAAAGCGGGTTGTTCTTCATGTGGCTCATCAAGTAGTGGTGTCTCTTGAACTTGTTGCTCTTCAGATAATTCATCATAATTTAACTGATCTGCATTTAAGTTTTTAGTATATAAAGGTACCATAAGTGGTTCCTTTATCTCCTTTAGTTCCACCACTTGAGTTGAACCACTCCCACTTACTTCATGTTCCTAAAAAAATTTAGCATTTTTAGCTACAATAATTTTAGGAGAATGAGAAGGACAATAAAACTTGAATCCTTTAGAGTTAACCACATAACCTATAAAGAAATCGCTTATTTTTTATTCATCCAACTTTTTTAAATGTGAATTATAAATTTGCACTTCAGTTGGACATACCCAAACGTGTAGTGACTTAAATTAGGTTTTCATTCTTTAAATAATTCAAAAGTTTTCTCGGGGACAACCTTGGAAGGAACCCTATTTAAAATATACACAATAGTTTTTAAGGCTTCACTCCATAAGGATAAAGATAAACTTGATCTGCTAATCATGCTTCTTACCATGTTCATTAATGTTTGATTTCTTCTTTCGGCTACATCATTCTGTTGTGGTGTTTCTGACATGGTATATTATGCAATTATATTTATTTTTTTAAGGAACTCAGCAAACAGACCTTTAACTTGTCCCTTTTCTGTGTATCTATAATAATATTCTCCACCCCTATCAGATCTTATAATTTTGATCTAAGCTCCAATGTGTTTCTCTACTTCTGTTTTAAAAAAGCATCAAGTGTTTCTGATTTATTAAACAAAATATAGAGATACATATATCTTGAATAACCATTAATAAATAAGATGAAATATCTTTCACCATTCAAGCAAGGGGTAGGAAAAGGATCTCAAGCAATTGAGAACTCCTTTTGGCATCTTTTATGGATTTTTTGGTCTACTTACCTTTATGCAGTCCACACAAGTTCGAAAACAAAAAAATCTCTTGTGCTAAAGACTTGATGAGTTCTCCATCATTAACTAACCTTTTGATTCTTTCAGTAGAGATATGTCTCAATCTCTTGTGCTAAAAACTTGATGAGTTCTCATTGATAATACATCGCTTAGTGTCAATTTCTTTATCATGTAGAGTTATGACATTACATTCAATCGTGGGGGCTAGCTCAAATTTAAATAACTTTCCATACATATTTTCAAAATCAATGACTTTATTGCCATTTTAAAAATTTTATTATAGACAAATAAAAATTAAAATCATAACCAACAATGGATAATCTAGAAAGAGAAATTAAATTCCTAGAATACGATGGAACATAAAAAGTTTTTTCTAAATCTAATTGAAAACCATCTTTTAAAATGAGTCGATAAGTCCTCACGCCTTCCATATGTGATGTCGTCCTATTGCCGAAATATATATTTTGTTTACTTTTGTAGGCTTTCTTAGAGTTAAAAAATCCTGTATAGATTTGACAATGTGAGTTGTGGAACCGGAATCAATCCACCATGTATTATCAGAAACTTCAATGAAATTAGATTCATAACATATAAAGGTAAAATTATCTTTTTATGAAGTCATGTCTTGTATTTCAGGCAATCTTTCTTTCAGTGTCCCTTTTTTTTGCAGAAACGGAAAGTGGCTTTGTCAAGACTACTTTGCTTCTTCATAGGAACACTTTTACCCTTTATTGCAATTTTCTTATCACGAGTCACTAAATTTGTACTTTCGGGTGTCTCATGTTTCAACCTCCCCTCTTCTTGTACACACATACTCAACAGTTTATTGATTAACCATTTACTCTTTATGTGTATTGTAAGATATTTTGAACGAACCATATTTCGTAGGAAGAGAGTTAAGAATAAAATGAATAAGAAATTGTGCAGACATATCAACCTCAAGGGACTTGAATTTACCAGTAATATATCTCATCTCCATAATGTGCTCACGCACTGTACGACTTCTATCAAATAACATACTTGAGAACCTCTTCATAAGGGTGCTGACTAACGCCTTGTTAGAGCTTACAAATTATTCGTCAATTGTCTTCATGTAAGCTTTGACATTGTTGTTGTTAGGCATAGAACCCCTAATGTTTTGATTTATATGAGCCCTTATGAGCATTAATCTCAAGAGATTAATTTCTCCCACCGCTCATAAAAAGCCTTAACCTCTGACGTACTTGATTCTGTGGGCTTAGATGATTCTTTCTCAAGAAGTTCCAGATCCAAATCCTAACACCCTAAAGTTAGAAGGACTTTATCCTTCCATTCAGTAAAGTTATCACTAGACAACATTGGGATTCAATCATTTTCGTTAAATAGAGCAATAGAAAAAGTTGTATTAACTTCAGAACAAGGATACATATACATAATTATGAAATACATAATCATTAAAATAAATCACGTAAATACCGATTCTTAAGTAAATTCTAAACCTTCCTATGGATAGAGGTTGCACCCATGCATAGAATTACTAAACCTCATTAGACTAGTAAGTTGAATAAACTAGAAAATAATCCATACCTATGGGCATAGGATAATTTTTAAAGAGAAAGGTTTACTATCTATTTCAATTAATCTAACCAAACTAGTTACCTCCCTGTGGGGCAAGGTTACTATTTTGATAAGATAATAGGACTTTATTAGATGTCATTATTATATTTCAATCACTTAAATTTATGTGATTAAAGAACTTATTATCTTTATATCATATGTTTGGGATGTTGTGGCTAACCCAAACATATGATAAAAAGAACTCAGAATGGCATTTCACGATAGTTAATTTTAATAATTAACTTAAATAAAATTTTAATTCTTAAAATGCTAAAGCGGATTGAATAGGTAAAACCTACTTCAAAGCAATCCATTGTATAAAACATCTTTTATTAATCGGAGAAAAAAAATATACAACAAAGAAATAGGCTGAGCCTACATATTTTTCATTAAAACGGTAATACCTTAGCTATAGTGATAATAGGTTGCATACGATAAAGGAATAGGAAGAGCCTACATATCCCCCATTCATATTTCTTATAATTAAACAAGATATTATAAGAAGAATATGATGCAGTAATTGAATGTACAATTAAAACAATACTACTATTTTAACATAATTAAAAGACTTTATTAAGAATAATTCAAATAGCCAAATGAAAACTTCTTAGTACACCATGGCCAATTCAATAAATATATTGATTTAAGCGTGGTTGCAATTAGAGATAATTAATTACAAACTCAAAGAAAATATATCAAGTAATTATAGCATATTCACAAATCAAATTAATGACAAGTTTTATTTCATAAGTCATTATCTCAAGTGAACAGTGAAAATTTGTTGAACAGATTCGTACAATGAACTATTTGTGAATATAACAAAACACTGAACAACATAGTTAAAGTTGGATCTCATACCACATGTTGAATTTCAACACATACACAGAGACAATGCTCAACGAAAAAATAAATAGAAACATACCTTCAACCATTATTATTCAAGTATTGTGAAGAATCACTTTTGTCAAAAACTATAATAAGAAGAGAGGAAAGAAACCTAAGAATCATCTAGTCTATGCCTATCAAAGGTATGTCAGACTGATGGAGTCACAGACGTATTTGTAGGTAGGCTCAAAACTCTTAGGAAAATAACTTTAACCCTAGGGACTTTCATAGTTATTTCTTGCCATCAAAGAAATACCATATATTCCATCAAAGAAATACCATATATGCATAACTTGGAGGAAAAGTAATTGATTGATTTGTTACTTCACTTGGAAGACAAGGTAAATTTCTTACTAACAATATGTGGGTCATTAATGTTGAGATTTACCTTTCTTCTATTCTAGGATTTTCATTTATGGTAGAATAATTTTATTTTCTCTTTTTAGACTATGAATATTTTGTATTATTTACTTCCTTTTAAGTCTAGGGTTTATTAATTGCAGAATATTTAGTCTAATACCTATAAGAAAAATATTATATTCTCCTTATTTATTTTATTTAGTTTCTTATAAATAGAGATGTACTCTTAGTTTTGAATCAATGAAAAAGAATCAATATCAAGAGTTATCATTCATTCTCTGTTTAATTTTCTTTCTTATCTCTTTCATTCCATAACAATGATATCAAAACCTTCATCGATCCTCATGGATCTGTGAATTTATTGAAGAAAAACTTTCAATTGCTTTTAATCCATACATATTTTCAATCTACTTTTAATTCTTACTTTTATTTTTAAAGTGAGACTATTTTTAACCCTTAATTTTATTTTTAACATAAGGCTATTTTTAATCGATTTTTAATGCATATTATTTTAAATCTTGTTTTTAACCATGACAAGTAATACTCTCTCTTTCAATGCCCACAAACCTTCACTGGTGAAAATCATCAAATTTGGACAGTTAAGATGAAATTTTATCTTGAAGCTTATGATTTATGGGAAGTTCTAAAGAAAAGTAAACCTATACAACCACTCCCTGCAAATCCTTCTGCTGCCGAACTTAAACTTCACTTAGAAGAAAAATCTAAAAAATATAAAGCAAAAATTATAATTCAAAATTCAGTTGCAAGTTTAATTTTCTCTAAAATTATTGCATGTGAAACAACAAAAGAAGCTTGGAAAAATCTTGAAAAGGAGTACCAAGAAAGTGAACGAGGCAAACAAAATCAAATTTTGAATTTGAAGAGAAATTTTGAATCTCTTAGGCTGCAAGAAGGTGAGACAATTACTAAGTATTCTGACAGAATTTCTTTGATTGTCAATAGAATCAGGTTGCTTGACGAGGATTTTAAGGATAATAGAACAATTGAAAAAATTCTGATGATTATTCCTGAGAGATTTGAGTCCAAAACCTCCGCTTTGAAAGAGTCTGAAGATCTCTCTGCTATCTCTCTTGCTAAATTCGTAAGCGCTCTTCAAACACAAGAGCAAAAAAAAGCTTACAAGGAAGAAAAAATTGTTAAAGATTTTTTATGTGAACAATTAAAAAGGAAAAGTTGATTATCCTTCTTGCAAATATTGCAAAAAGAAGATACACTTAGAAAATTTTTATTGGTGGAGATCTGATGCATTATGTGAAAGTTGCAAATAAAAAGGTCATGTCACAAAAGTATGCAAGTTCAAAGACATTTAAGATAATTCAAAAGCACTACTTGTGGAAGAAGAACATGAGGAAAACCATTTTTTTTTAAATTGTTGCAACAAAATCAAGGAAAAAGTACGCTTTTTACCAACTTGAGTTTGAACACTTAATTATTCTTGAAAAAAAGCGTACTTTTTCCTTGATTTTGAGGGCGAATGTTGAGATTTTTCTTCCTTCTATTCTATGATTTTCATTAATGGTAAAATATTTTTATTTTCTATTTTTAGTCTAAAAATATTTTACATTATTTACTTCCTTTTAAGTTTAGCGTTTATTAATTTCAGAATATTTAGTTTAATATCTATAAGGAAAATATTATATTTTTCTTATTTATTTTATTTAGTTTCTTATAAATAGAGATGTACTCTTATTTTTAAATCAACGAAAAAGAATCAATAACAAAAGTTATTATTCATTCTCTGTTTAATTTTCTTTCTTGTCTCTTTCATTCCATAATAATCTCTTTCATTCCATAATAATTAATACATAATATTATACGTGATATTTTTACGAGAGAAAGATCACATAAGAATGTTACTGAATATCAAAGAATTAAAGAAAATTAGAGCAGAACTGAAAACAAAAATCAAGGAACTGAATGGTTATCAAGAATTAAGATAGCTTTTCTGACTCTTGTTTCTCGCTGTTGTAGTTTCGATAGGTACAAAGTGATGTTTGTGTGATTATTATATAGAGAAGAATGTGGAGGATGTGTTTTAGTGTCATTCGCATGAGATAAAGGTGGCAACAAATTTCTCTTGGAATGAAATAGTTGAAACAGTAAAATCTTGTTTGTTACTGATCCTTGAAAAAGATTCATTTAATTTGATCTTCTTCCGAATAAACTATTTAGCGAATAAATTTAGACATGATAAATGTTAAATGCACGAAATTAAGTAGGCCTTTGACCATATATTTTAAATATTTTTACTTTTGATTAGAATTTATGAAGTCGTTGGGATAGAATATAGAATTGAGTTACATTATATATTTTGTTAAGAATACTAATTTTATCGCATGTGCGTTGCATGTGTATACTGAGACTGGTGTGTTGACTTTGTAGAATAATATCAGTTTTCTTAAAGCAAAGCTCGATTAAATATTGTACATGAAAATACAAAGTGCATGTTTCTGTGGTTAATGATCAATGTGGACTATCTTATATTTACTTGTTTGTCAAGTTTAAGATAATTAAATATTGCATGAACAGAAAGTTTTGAACTATGATCAAAATTTAATTAGATATAATAGTATTTTTGATAAAATTTATTTTAACTTCACTGTGCGTAATGAATAGTTGGATTAGTGCAATCTAATCGGTTATTAATAACATAATAACTCTTGTTTTATTTTGTTAATAAAATAACTGAAAAGCACAAATATTACTAATTGTGGCAACAGATTAATCCAAATAAATGTATTAGAATAGCACAAAATAATAATCGAATGCAATAATAAATGTGTAAGAAAATTAGTAGTAACAATTTCCTAATGACAGTTGGGGCTTTGAGCTAAAAGTGACAAAAGAGTTTAAAAATGAGGTGTAGGTGGCTCAAGTTTTAATAATTGAGTGGAGGTACAATTACTTTATTATGGATTAAGAAAGTTGGGAAAATTTGAAAATAACCCACAAGTTTTTAAATTTATACTTTGATCTATATGTTGGTTAATATAACGGGAAACAGAGGGAGAAAAGACGCGTTTCTCTCTCTTCTCATCCGTTGTTATTTTCTCTGTCTTCGTAATTTTTGTTGTTCATTGTTGCTGCTGCTTTATTCATCATCTTCTGCTTCATTATCACCATCTTCTACTTTATTATCATCTTTCATCTTCTTCTTGTCGGTCATTGTTGTTGTTTTTATCGCTACTACTGTTACTTTACTTGACCAATTTTTTAGGTGAAATTTTGTTTTGTACATCACTTTGCACTTTGGCATTACTTCATAGGTGACTTTGGTAAGTAAAATTATGATTTTTAGTTGAATTTGTCATCTAGGTACACTGCTACTGCTGTTTTTTCAACAATGGATAGAACCCGTTCATGAATACAACATAAGAGCCCACAATTTAAACAGATCACTCAGTCTGTTCTAACAGATACATATTCTGTTGCAACAGAAGACTCATATGTTGGATTCATGTTTATGGTTCTATAGTGCCCATAACATGAATCAAACAGATGGTTAATCTGTTGCAACAGACGTGTTGTCTGTTGCAACAGATAATTATTTTGTTTTAACAAATAATTATCTGTTACAACAGAATATTTATCTGTTACAACAAACTATACAGATGAGTAATTTGTTTGGAACAACATAATACAGCTCCTGCCACAAACCCAACAGATAATTCATATGTTTCAACTCTTGCTATTGATATTGGATTCAGATTATTTTCCAATCGTTGATATATTTGTTAAGAAAAAAAAATAGACAGAGTCAAAATTAAATAAAAATTAAAACGTCAAAGTCGATCAAACATAAATTTTGTAGTAAACAAAGACAAATAAAAATACATAGGCTAAAAGAAAAAAATAATTTGCCTTCTCGAGGTAGGGGGTTAAGGTCTGGGGATACACCACCCTTCTCAGATCCCATTTATGAGATTATACTGGGTATGTTGTAGTATTTATTTTCGTATTTTTATTTGATCAACTTTAATAATTTACTAAGTGTTTAATTAACATGATCTAATAGAGGTCTAAACTTGAGTATTAATGTATGCATTGGGTCAAGTTTTAAGTTTCAACTCTTGCTATTGCTACTGGATTCAAATTATTCCTTAATCGTCGACATGTTTGTTAAGAAGAAGAAATAGACAAAATGAAAATTAAATAAGAATTAAAATGTCAAAGTCAATCAAACATAAATTTTTTATTAAACAAAAACAAATAAAAATACAAAGGCTAAAATAAAAAAAAAATCTAATTATTATTATCATCATTATTGTCAGTCGGCCAATCTTCAACCGGCATCAACAGTGCCCTCCTCAGCCTCCGGATCTCCCGGAGCATCTTGACTCTCATTGCAGACAACTCCCATTAAAGATCATGAACCTGCGTTTGAAGTTCCCGCACGGTGTCTTGTAAAATAGCAACGTCCTACACTGGATCAACCATATCTAGAACATGAATGAATTGACAAAAAACGTTAAAACAAAAGTAAAGAAAAAAATCTGAATGTAATACAACGTACACTATCAATTGGGTATATTTTCACAAAAAATAAGAAAAAAAACTTACCTGAGTCAGGGAAGATAAAGTGGTTGAAGGTGTAATATGAAAGACAAGATGCAAGAAATAAATTTAGTAGAATGAACAAATAAGGAGAGACCTATTTATAGAGGATTGAATTTGAATGAGTTAGACAAAAAGGTGCGACTGTTCACCTCCATTTATTAATTACATACAAACTGGTGACTTTTGATTACTTTGAAAAGTTATGACTTAATTAAATGAAGCTGCTGACTGACTTTTTGATTATTATGAAAGTGATTGAAGGTGTAATATGAAAGACAAGATGCAAGAAATAAATTTAGTAGAATGAACAAGTAAGGAGAGACCTATTTATAGAGGATTGAATTTGAATGAGTTAGGCAAAAAGGTGCGACTGTTCACCTCCATTTATTAATTACATACAAACTGGTGACTTTTGATTACTTTGAAAAGTTATGACTTAATTAAATGAAGCTGCTGACTGACTTTTTGATTATTATGATAAGTCATGACTTTTTAACTTATTATTATTAATTAGTTCTTTTCAGTAACCATTTTTATTGAGTTGTGGCAACAGATTCTATATTTGTTGCATCAGATAACACATCTGCGACAACAGATATACCATCTGTTGCATCAGATAACACATCTGCGACAACATATATACCATCTGTTGCAATAAATTGACAACTTGTTGCATAAGATAATCTATCTGTTGCAACATATAATCTATCTTTTTTAATAATCGTCATATCATTAATCCAACATTTTTATTATATAAATTTTAAAAAAAAATTAAAAACAAAAATGGCAAAAAGTCACTACGTGTCGCCTATTTTATATTAACATCAATTATTCAAATTAAATAATCATTTTTTACAGTTATAAATTGTGTTTATCATTATTATCTTATTGTTTTTTGTGAAAAGAAATGACTTAATTAAATCAAGAGGGTGAGTTTTTACAAGAAGTCACGACTGTTCACCTTTTTTTTAACAATCATCATATACCTTAGTTAATCAAATGTTGTTACTTTTTTATTATATAATAAATAAATAATTTAAAAGGTGAAAAGTCACGATCAATTATTAAAATTAAATAATCATTCTTTTACGGTTATAAATTATGTTTATCATTTATTTCCTTATTATTTATTTACGAACCGTTTTTCATATTAAATAATCAAAAGATCCTGATTTTTCACCCTCAATAACAATAATAACCGCCTGCAACATATGATCCATCGGTCGCAACAGATTAACCATTTGTCGCAATAAATTAACCATTTATTGCAATATATGGTTCATCCGTTGCCACAAATGCTCATTCCCTACCTCTAACCATCGACATGTTGAGAATAAGAAATAAACATAATGAAAATTAAATATTATATAAGAATTATAAATTCAAAGTAGACCAACCATAGATTTTTGAATCCATTATATACAAATATATATAATAAAAAAACATACCATTGGGTAGATCCAATATAATAAAAGAAAAAACATAACCTAATTATTATTATTACTATTATTATTATTATTATTATTATTATTATTATTATTATTATTATTATTATTATTATTATTATTATCATCATCATCATCATTATTGTCAACCGGCCCATCGTCATCCGGCAGCAGCAAGGCCCTCCTCAGCCTTGCTATCATGTCGCCCAACTCACACCGGAGTTCATGAATCTGCCTTTCAAGTTCCTACAATGAGTCGCGCAAAATCACCTTGTCCAAATCCGAATTAGCCATATCTAGAAGTGGAGTTATGTATAAATACATCCCTTAATTAAATAAAAGTGGTGACTTTTTGAATATGTAAATTAAAAAAATTGATCTAAATACAATATTTTATCTTTTATTGTATTTCGGAAAGAAAAAAAATTGCTTTAAAATAAATCTAACGGACGGGTAATCTGTTGCAAAATATATTATATCAGTTTGATAATTTACAATAGATTGACAATCTGTTGCAACAGATAGATATATCTGTTTAATTTTTTCAATAGATAAGTCATATGTTGCAACTATTGATCATCTGTCGTAACAGATGTCTATAATTATTTGATAATTTTAACAGATGTGTCATCTATTGCAACAGATTAGTCATCTGTTTATTCAAATCAAGCCATAGATGGTCTAGGAAGAATAAGGTGCGTGCAGATGGATGAATCCACTTTCATGTGTGGGAGGAATGTATTACTGAAAAGGTCATCGGGACAACACACATAAAGTGCAATGGTTTTGTGAATGAAGTTTTTAACCGACTAGGCATTGATCATTCAAACAAGATCCTGCAATGTACAGTTTAGTTTGATAGGTTCGAATTGATGAGGCTGAGGGCCCCATAAAGATGGTGCCGATACTTTGTTACAAATTAATGATGGTTGTTGCTCATGTTTATGCGTGTCAAGGTTTGAAAAAGGGATTAATATTTGGTATTATTGTAGATATCCAATAGCGATTGGACTTAACTTTAAGTGTGCATTGGACTCTGAGAAGGCCTTCGAAGCATCATACTACATCAAACAAGAATGGAAAACCAATAGAAATTCCCTTTATCCAAATATATATGGAAGGGTTGTTCGAGAAGATAATTATATGCCAGAAGGAGCCGTAGGAGAATAATTGCAAGGGAAAGGGGGAGTTGATGAAAACCTATATCATCTAAGAGCTAATTGAAGAGAAAAACATAGGGTAGAAAGGAACTTCTAGTGAATCTAGCCGATGAAGGTGAATTAGAACACGAGAAATCTGAATCAAGTGCAAATATGAAAGTGTAACCAGTTCTGAAAATTTGTCTGTTGTCTCTCTGAAAGAAAATTAGTGCAACTGGGCACTTTGCTGGGGAGCTGCGACTAGGTAACGTGGTTGGAATGATCACCTACATAGAAAATAACAAAACACAAAAAAAGCAGCTTTACGGGAATCGAGGGTTGAAATGATTTACCGTAAGTAAAGAAAACTTGGCCCAAGACGACTACATTTAAAATAAGCAATCTAAGCAAAAACGACAATTTCTGAATTTTAAATTGCATCCATGCCTTCCTGTTTGTGGTTCCGATTAGGTCCACTTGCTATTGACCTGATCGGAACCACAAATAAGATTTAGTATCATTACCTCCTTAGAAATATGGATATAATTGATTGTGTTTTATTTTCTTAGCATGCTTTCAACATATCTTGGAGAAGATCAGATGCTTGCTGTAGTATGTGAATCCTGATAATTTTCAAGCTTGCCTCCAGCTTGATGATTCGGGATTCAAGTTTGTCGTCGCCGTATTTGAGGTTAGGATAGAGTTTTTGGTCTTTACTGAGCTGGTCAATCAGGGAGGAACACTTTGTTCGACGCATTAGCATTGTAAAAGGCCTTCAGAAGGCTTCCAGAATACTTTCTTCGGAAGGCTTAAATGATACATGAAGGGTCTCTATATTTGTTTTAGGTCAACGTCTTGATGCACACTCAAGTAGTGGTCCCAACAATTGAAAAACTCACTTTCTCGATCTCTATTCAATACACCTTGTTTAAACAACCTTCAAAGGATTTGATAGGCTATCCTTTGGGTTATCCTTTGCAGGTTGGTTGAACAAGCTGCATTGAACAACGCTCGATAAAGTGAGTTGTTCAACTGTTGGGACCACTGCTTGAGTGTGCATCAAGATGTTGACCTAAAACAAACTTAGCAACCCTCCATGTATTATTTAAGTCTTCTGAAGAAAGTGTTCTGGAAGCCTTCTGATGGATTTTTACAATGTCACAGATTTGAAGAAAGTGTTCCTCCTCATTGACTAGCTCAGAAAAGACAAAGAACTCTACACTAACCTCAAAGACGGCAATGATAAGCTTGAATACCGAATCAGCAAACTGGAGGAAAACTTGAAAATTATTGGGATTCATATACTACAACAAGTATCTGATCTCCTCCAAGATATGTTGAAAGCATGCTAAGGCAAAAAACACAATCAATTATATCCATATTGCTAAGGAAGTAATGATACTCAATCTTGTTTGTGGTTCTGATTAGGTCAATAGCAGCAGACCTAATCGGAACAACAAACAAGAAGGTATGAGATACAATTAAAAATTCAAAAATTATCGCTTTCGCTTAGATTGCTTATTTTAAAAGTAGTTGTTCTTGGGCCAAGTTTTCTTTACTTACGGTACATCATTTCAACCCTCGATTCCCGCAAAGCTGCTTTATTTGTGTTATGCTATTTTTTATGTAGGTGATCATCCCGACCATGCTACCTAGTCACAACTCCCCAGTAAAGTGCCCAGCTGCACTAATTTTCTTCAGAGAGACAACAGATAAATTTTCAGTACTGGATACACTTTCATATTTGTACCTGACTCACAAAATCAGTGTACTCTATGTGTGTCTTCATGATAACATTATCAGTAATACATACCTCCCACAGATGAAGTGGTTCCAGCTGCAAGTAGCTTATTCTTACGAACCCATCTTTACTGTAGACTTTTGTGTTGGTCGGTAAAAGTTGATCAACATTCATTTCCTTCTATCTATAAACAAGAGAAAAACAATTCATGTTAAACAAGAGAAGAACTAAAAAACATTATCCATCTGTTGTAACATATTACCAATCTGTTGCAACAGACTCCATATCTGTTGCAGCAGCTTCGCATCTATTCAATAGATTGTAAATCTATTATAACAAATATGGAGGCTATTACAACAGATGTGGAGTCTGTTACAATAGATGTGTAAACTGTTAGAATAAATTAAACTAGCCTTGGTAGTGGTTTGATTTGTTCCAACTGTCAATAACAACATCAACAACAAAGAAACAACATTAACAACAAAGAAACAACACCATTTGTTCTAACACAATCAACAACACCACACCACAAGTTCTAACAACACCAACCTCACCACCAACATCAATAACAACTTCAACAATAATGAAACAAACAAAATACATGCCAAAAAAAATGCGCCAACAAGGCTTTTAAACTTCTCTAATTAGATGAATTTTTTTACATATTTTAATAATAATAACGGTTCGTTCATTCAAGACTTAAAAGTAACCTTTCCTTCAATTTTTTTAATTAAATATGATATGGGTAAAGGTAATCAAATTAAAAAATAGCTGTAAATAACTGATTTAAATAACTTGCAAAGAAGAATACGAGAATGAAAGAGCAACAGTGAACCATACCTGCAATGTCAAAAGCAAGGGGATCCAAACAACAATTTCATTCGAGAAAAGATATAGATAGGTTGAGATCAGAAAGGATCCTTATGAGAAAAGGGAGAGAATAGAGAGAAAAAAAGGAGACGACTGTGATAACCCTAAAGAGAAGAGAAAGAAAAAGAAGAGAGATGAATAAATTTAGGGCTGAAGGAGAGATAATTCTAGACATTGGTTTAAATATTCATTAATAACTTGAGAGGCTCGATAAAGATGGGTGACATTGAAAACACAAGATAAGACTACTCAAGGAGGAGATTTTGAGTTATCGAAGAAATATTTTTATCGCCTTAGTAGTATTTAAATTAAAAAAAAAGATTTTCAAATAGATATGTCATCTGTTGCAACATATATCAATATTTGTTTGAAATTTTTCAACAACTCAGTCATCTGTCACAATAGATGTAAATGTCTATTTGATAATTAAACCAGATAGGTAATCTGTTGCAACAGATCTCAATATCTGTTTGAAAATTTCCAATAGCTCAGTCATCTGTCGCAACAAATGCAAATGTTTGTTGGAAATTTTCAACAACTCACTTTGAAAACTTAATTTGGAGAATACAACTTTATAAAAAATACAATACGGTCCCTTTTTATATTGATTAATTTTTCAAACATTTATTAAAATCATTTAATAGATTTAAAAACTTTTCTCTCTCCTCAAATCCCCTACTTCTCCGAATTTTTATTCATAATTTTTGAAAAAAAAAGTTTGGGTCGACTCTTGCTTCCCAAGTCAAAAATTTTCAGTTTTTCCTGCTCAGGTAAGTTTAATCTTCTTCCCCAATCAGTTTAGATTCATTTTAGTATATTTTTTTTTGTTTCCTCTTTGTATTGGGGTTCTTTTTATCGAAATTTGAGTTTTTTAGTTAACATTGTCGATTCTACATGTTTAATCATGTTTTTCTTTGGATAATGACTAAAATTTTTTTGTATTTATATTGCGTATTGATTTTGAATTTGTTGTACTGAATTGGACCCATTTTAGTGGCGTTCATGTTGTTGTGAATTGCACTGCCAATATCTGGAGAAGTTGGAACTTGATTTGCATGTTTGATCCGAGAAATTTTTCCATTTTTCTTAATAGACCAGTGGTCGATAGATCGACCACTACAGATTTATTTTTGCTGCATTTTTCTATTTTTATTAATAGACCAGCGATCGATAAATCGACCACTACAGATTTATTTTTGGTTGTAGATCATAAATGGTAAGAGTTCATAGAGCAGTTAAAAGGCCTGCTTCCAATGCTTCTAGCAGTAGGAAGCGAAAAGCCGAAGAAGTTTCCAAAACTTCAAAGAGAAAAAAAGTTGTAGTCGATTAATTAGAGTAAAAAATTGAATAAAAAATCCTTGCTGATATTTTCGAATATGATGAAAGTAGTGCACATGAGAGTGACGATGTTGAGGCTAGTGAAGGGAAAAGTGAAGAAGAAAGCAAAGGAGAAAGTGAAAGTTATAGCGGTAAAAATGATGACAAGAGAGAGAGTGGAGACGGGTGGAGGATGACCCCCTATCCTTGCCAATTTATGTGAGAGATGTCACCATTGAGTCGTAAGTCCTAACAACTTGGATGGATGAGCTAGGTTATTTTCCTGCAAAGATTTCCGTAAGAGCAAGAATGACAGTCTATCGAGAGTTTAGAAGGATTCTTTTTGAACAAAAGTTGTATGCTAATTTTAAGAAGACTTGTTTCGGACAATTGAGGCATATGTCAAAATATTTTAAGTTTAATGGGTAGATGGTCCATTATGTGTTGCTGCAACGTATAAAAAATAATAAAAAAACTGCATGAAATTTGGTTCTGTGTGAACGGTAAACCAACTTGTTTCGGCTTAAAGGAATTTGCTCTGATTACGGGAATGAATTATTCAGTATATCCCCGTGAATAAAAAATGAACAAATTCCTCCAAAATGGCAAAATTTTTTATTTTAAGGTGATGAAGAACAAGAGCATTACTGCCTCAAGGTTGGTTAACCTGATCAAAGGTAATAGGACTAATCAACAAAAGTTGAAGTGCGCTTTGGTTTGGTTCGTGCGCTCAATGCTGCTGACAAAGGACCGTCAAAGAAGGTGGATTCTAAACACATCAAGATGGAGGTTGATTTAGATTTCTTCGGAGGGTATCCATGGGGAAAAGAGTCGTTTGGGCTGACATTGAGCTATTTGAGAAGAAAAATGATTTGACCAAGCAGAAAGAAGCGTTTGTGAAGAGGAATAATGCATCATACGCGTTATATGGCTTTCCCTGGGCATATTTGGTACTTATAATCTACCGTCTTATTAATTTATTATAGATTCTTACCTATTTATGTAATAATACATAGAACCTGTAGATTTACTTCTGATTCTATTGATTGTAGGTTTGGATATATGAGGTCTTTTCTCATCTGAGAAGCTATGCCAGTAAGTCGTTGGATTCTCATTTGCCTATTCCCCATCTTCTTAGAGGGCACACATCGAAGTGCGAAAACATAATGAAAGACGACCAGTTTAAGTACAAAGGAAATAACAGAAAGGTAAAATTATACTTATTATAATATGATAATAATATTGTTATATTAGTGAATATCGTATAATTTATATTTATTTTTTTATAGATTGTGCACCAGTACCTTACCCCTACTGTCCGTAAGATGGAGCAGAGATACGTGAAAACATATAAGCCATACACGAACGAAGTTAAGGATACGTCCTGCGATGCCTTGAAAGTGCAGCTAAAAGGCGTGACTGTCCTAACTTCATCAGCGGAGGTCACGAACGAAGACGAAGATTTGGGTGGTCACAATTATGTTCCAAGTCCAGCACGTGTTTGTGATCATGCTGGTTCAAGTGGACTCAAAACTACACCCGATGCTTCTAATGATGATAACCTGTGTTAGCGTGTTGCTGTGCTCGAGAAAAGTATTCTGGATATTGCTTCTTTTGTTAGAGATGCGAGGTTGAGAAAAATCGAGAAGAATAAGAAGAAGCAACAAGATGAAGATAAACTAATTTATTTTTTATTCTTCCAATTTAATTTTCTTGCACAATTTTGTAATCCTTTCAAAACAATGCAGTGCACCTCGACAGTCCCCCTCGTAGCTGGCATCAAGTAAACCTTGAAGAACTTGCAGTCGTAGTGACTGACATTGCCGCAACAGATGAAAAAGGTGAAGAAGAGAAAAAAGAAGAAGAAATGGAAGAGGAGAAGGTACCAGATGAACAAGATGCAAAAGAAGAAGAAGAAGAAGAAAACAATGAGGAGAGGACAGTTGAAGAAGAAGCAGAAAATGAGGAGAAAACAGAAAAAGAAGAGAAAAATGAGAAGGCAGTTGATGAAGAAGGAGTGACTAAACAAGAGGAAAAAAATATTGAAGAAGAGAAGAAATTAGAAGAAGAAGAAGAAGAAGAAGAAGAAGAAGAAGAAAAAGAAGAGAAATAAAACGAGAAGAAAAAAGTAGAGGAAGAGGAGAAAAAACATGAAGAAAATGAAGTGGATATGATGGGCATTGTTAAGGAACTCAATGATGATAACATGTAGTTCGGTGGTTTGTAACAAATAATTTTCTTAATGATTTGTTGTTTTTAATGATTTTTTTATGGATAATTAAATTACATATATTTGGCATGTCAATGATGACATTTACTGATGAAATTATGTTCCGTTGTTCCATTTTCTTGTTAGATTAAACAGTTGATTGCATTGTGTTACTAGTTCAGCTATTGTCCTAATTTATAGAGGTCAATGGCAAATATTATAGAAGTTGTTCTCTATAATTTTTAGGCTGCACGCACGATCGATTGAATAAATCATATATTTACAATGACGACAAATAATTTTACTGTTATATGTTGCATTGTGTCACCAATTCAGTAACTATCATGGTTTGTAGAGGTCCACGGATTATGTCCAGTGTAAATCATAGACGCAAAGCCTTGTCAATAATATATTGTATTGGTTTATTGCCCTTAGTAGAATATTAGGAAAAAAGGATTAATTAATTAATAAAATAATAAATAATTAAATTTTATGCAATCAACTGAGCTTAAACAAGTCATGTGATCATATGAGAGTCCACGTAAATAGTAGAAGGTGATCAAAGATGTGTGAGGACAGGTAGTGGTATTACAACCAACATCTTCAGGGTAATGTTTACCCAAAGCACAAGTATGTTGTGGGGAATTCATTTATTCAACCACAACTCATCATTTGTTCAACCACAAGTCATCACCTTACACTTGATCACCACCTTCAATTACGTGGACTCTCATACGACCACCCGACTTGTTTAGGCTCATTTTATTGTATAAAATCTATTTTTCTATTATTTTATTAATTAAATAATCCTTTTCAAAATATGTGATAGTCATGGTCTATAAATAAATATCCTCGTATAGTTATTTAATTGTGGAAGTAGTTCCCAATCTATTCTAGATTATATCAGGTCGAGTAAATGACTAAGCATAGTCTAGCATAAACTACAGACTAATTCATTAATAAATGCACTAGACGAGGATACATATTCATAGACGATGACTTGCACATATTTTGAAAAGGATTAGTTAATTAATAAAATAATATATAATTAGATTTTATGCAATTTAATGAGCCTAAACAAGTCATGTGATCGTATGAGAGTCCACGTAAATTGAAAGTGGTGATCAAAGATGTGTTAGGTGATGACTTGTGGTTGAACAACCAACATCCTTAGGGCAATGTTTATCAAAACACAAGTACGTTGTGAGGAATTCATTTGTTCATTCACTACCCATCCACACACATCTTTGATAAACTTTTCCAGTTTACTTGAACTCTTATACGATCACATGACTTGTTCAAGCTCCTTTAATTGCATAGAAACCAATTGTTTATTATTTTATTAATTAATTATTCTTTTTTTTCCAAATATGCTACTAAGATCAATAAACTAATGCGGTATATTATTGAGAAGGCTTTAAGTCTAGGATTTACAATGGACACAATATATGGCCTCAAATCACTTTCACTTATTTAGTTATTTATATTTTTGACTATGTACTAATATTTTTTTAGATCGTTGCACCAATCCGTATATACCTTAGCATTGACCGGGTGTGGATCTATATGGTTTAGAATCTACCCAACGTATGAGAAGGCATCGATTATATTTATGGTCTATGCAAGAGGTCCAACAATATGGTATATTAGTGACAAAGCTTGCAGTCTATGATTTACAATCGACACAATTACATTTATTTAATTATTTATATTTCATGAAGCTACATAATGGAATCCATCGATTACGTAGATAGTCACACGTAGTTATTGATCTCGGTCAATCATATACTATATCGACCATGCAATTAATTTTATAGAAATACACATAATCATCACTATACCAGATTCATTATCCATTAGCATATATGAATTCGTATATATATATATATTATATGACAGACCATTAGTTTTGACGTCTAACAACTATTTCATTCATCTTCTAATAGGAAAAATTACAAAATTTCAACCAAGAACAAAATTGTATAATTAATGTAGAGACAAATAGAAAGGGCATTGCAACAAAATTTCAAACACTCATTTGATAAGTTCATTGAAGCAATGGTTTAACACCATATTTACAACAAAATACAAGCAAAAAGGTAAAAAAAAGAAGCTTTCATCTAACAATTTCCCTAGCCATGAAAGCTTTTTTGCAATGAACTTACAACTATAACTACATCATATATTAAAACCTAAACTAAAAGGATGGTAGGGGGGTGATGAACTCCTCGGGATGCATGTTCAGTCTCTCCACGATTGCCTATAAAAATCGAATGATACATCGGAGTTCACGATGGATGTGCTCCCTGTCCTGACCCAGACCATAGAAGAGATGGTCCAGGTCATTTTAGAGGAGGAGAATATCGTGGGTATGCTGGAAATGAACCCTCCTTCGTGGTCTGAGTGAAATGCTCGGCATCTGGTCGTATTTATCAATTTTTTGGGGTTGAAGAAGATGAATATTGTGTATAGTTGATGGTTGTTTATATAAACCAAAATAGAAGCCTTTGGTCTTCCTAATTAGTTGTAGGTAGACGCGTGCGTCGGTGGAATTCGATGAGATAACATATACCCAATCGACACAAGGTGTGAATGGATGTGCAACTGCTTTTTTGATATGTCATAAATGCTTGAGTGTTCATTTGTTCGTTTGAATAATTAGATTTTTTAATAGACTTGAAATAGAATCGATAATAAACTATGTGGTATATAAAGAATAATCCCAATAGACTTAACACACAATATATCCCAATAAACTATGTGTGTGCTAAGGTTGTATATCAGAAGTGGTGATGTCAACCCAGTGTCTAAATACTTAATTTTTCAAGAATCGTGTCAAAAAACCTAAAAAAGTTTTCAATGTGTCTATTTTGCAAAATGGAGTTATCCAAGAAATATTTTTTACCTCCTTAGTAGTATTTTATCTTTCTTCTTTCGGATAGAAGATTGCTTTAAAATAAAAAAAAGATTTTCAAACAGATATGTCATCTATTGCAACAAATATCAATAGTTGTTTGAAAATTTCCAACAACTCAGTCATTTGTCACAACTGATTTCTTTGCAAATTGTTTTAAAAAATAATTAAGATCAATTCAGACCAAATTAACAATTTCAAAACTTTCCATTCTTTTCCAAAAAAACAAATTAACCCAATACAAATCATCCATTTGCGGGAAAAATATTTCATCATTTCAAATCTCGAGTTCTCGCTCTTTTCTTTCTTTCTCTCTCTATAATACAGACAATAACTACTCAGTATTTTGCTCAACCCTTCAAAC
Source organism: Capsicum pubescens (assembly GCA_030864215.1). Lineage (NCBI taxonomy): Eukaryota > Viridiplantae > Streptophyta > Magnoliopsida > Solanales > Solanaceae > Capsicum > Capsicum pubescens. The sequence continues at coordinate 254,382,009 of CM061549.1, forward strand.
CAGATTGATTTTCTTTCCATTTCCGACCATATAGTTGTTATTTTCGACTTTATTCTCGCTTGTCTGTCGTTTTCTCTGTCTTCATAGGTAATAGAGTTCAAGAAGATTTCTACATTTGTTCATTATTCTGAAAATTAGTGCTTTTAGATAATGATAAAAAAGAAGACTTTTAGTTGTATTACATTCGAATGGGTTAAAAATTTTGTGTTTTGATGCTAAAAACGTAGAAAGAACCTGAGAAAATCTTATTTTTTATTGCAGTGTTTAATTGACTATCGTGGTATTGTTGGATGGTATTTGTGGTATTGTTGGTGGCTGTTGGTGGTGGTGTCGGTATTGGTGGTCTTGGTAGTGGTGTCGGTGGTCTTGGTGTTGGTATTGGTGGCATTGGTGGTGTGTTGGCGGTCTTGATGGTCTTAATGCGGGTATTGGTGGTCTTGGTGGTGGTCTTGGTGGTAGTCTTGGTGCTCTTGGTGGTGGTATTGGTCGCATTGGTAGTGGTCTTGATGGCATTGGTGGTGGTCTTAGTGGTCCATCTGTTGCAATAGGTGGAACATATGTTGAAAGATATTAAATAGGTCTTCAGACAGATTTCCCATTTGTTCCAACTGATGGGCTATCCGTTGGAGTATTTTTTTGTAATGTGGCGTATAATAATTTATTGAAATTTGTCTTACTTTTTTTTTTAAATTTATGTAGACATCAAATGTAATGTATTTTTTATTTTTCAGTTGTTTGTAGTTAAAATATGTCTCCCAAAAGAACAGAAACTGAAAGTGGATCAACTTCTGACCACCCAATCAACAAGGCTAGAGTACAGATGGATTCAGAGGAATTTCTTGAACAATCTCAGTCAGGAAAAAATGAAGCTGAGGAAAGTTATGAAAAAAGAGGTGGAGAAGGGTATATAGAGGCTGGTGAGAAAAATAAAAGTGAGGAAGAAGTAGAAAGTGAGAAAGAGGATGTTGATCAATATGATAATAAACAAGAAGAGGAAGAAGTAGAAAGTGAGAAAGAGGACGATGAAGTAGAAAGTGAGAAAAAGGACGATGATCAGCATGATGATAATGCATCACCAATGGGGCGTGAATTAAGATCGAAATCCCAGCATGAGGCGGTCAAAACTATTAGTATTGACAGGTTTCAAGTTGCTATGCTGATAGATGACCCTGCAGAACTAACTGGTGATCTTGTACTTAAATGTCAGTTGGGAAAACCTTTTGATGAATTTAGGAAAACTATGAAGAATGAAAACGTAGACAGACTTTTTAAGAAGAGCTGCTTTGGACACTTTCTTGAGGTACCTGAGGACCACACTGCCCGTTTCCAAATGAGCATGGTATATGGTCTTTTCAAGCGCAGGATCAAGTACGTGGGTGATGATAAATATTCGAAGGAGGGGGAAAATATGGATGAAATTTGGATCAACTACTATGGCATGCCAGTTTGTTTTGGCTTGAAAAAGTTTGCCATAGTGACGGACTTGAGATACGGTCATCCAGAAGAACTTCTCACCAAGGAAACACCCCGTATAAGTTCCAAGGCAAGCAGGACAACCAACCCACCATCACCATCAAATAGAAAGAAGGTATTGTCCAAGCAACCACCCACTAAAACCAACAAATGCAAGGAAAAAATAGATGGGTTGTTGGACATTGTTGGATGTAGCTACAAAACGGTGAATTTGATAGAAGATCTCAAGGATAAAACCATATCAAAGCAGTACAGGGAGCAATTATGCTTGGTTTGGTTTGCCCATTCTGCTATATTGATAAGAGACGTCAAGAAAGTCATAGAAGATGATTTGTTGGCGTTTGCTGATGATTTTGAGAAATTCAACGATTATTCCTGGGTATATGACAACTACAATTTGACTGCCAAATACCCCAAAGACGATCACATTATACGATTTTTCTTAGGCTTTCATGGTAAATTTAATCACTATTTGATTACTCATCCATTATTTTATATTATATAGAATAATTATTATGATTTTTTTTGGTGGCTTCCTGTTTACATATTTTAGTCTTGGGCATTTAAAGTCATTCCTCTCCTCCAAAAGCAGGTCAAGCATTACCCGGATAAGGTTTCTCATCCAAGGGTCCTTAGGTGGTTGGCATCAAAGAGCAACATAAGAGTTAAGGAGGTTGATCTCTTTAACCCTTCAAATGATGCAGTACATCTTCTTTTGATTAAAATAATTTAACTCCAAAAAAGATATTGAAACAGATATGCCATCAGTTGCGACAAATGGATCATCTGTTGCAATAGATTACCTGTCTACTTCAATTGGTATAACAAATGGGTAATCTATTATGACAGACGATCCATACTTCGCAATAGATTAACCATCTGTTGCTCTGGTTCTCTGAACCCGACTTAACAGATTACCCATCTACTGCAAATTATGCAACAGATGGGTAATCTGATGCAATATATTACCCATTTGTTGCGATATACAAATCAGATATTGTGATAGATAGATCATCTGTTGCTTAAGTTGACTGTGTAAATATGTAACCCAACTGACTGCAAATTATTATTATATGATTTAAATGTATCTTTCTTTTTTATAGGTTGTGCATCCTTGGATCGTGCCTACTGAGCAAGAGTTGGGGATGACTTTTTTTATTACTCTAGGTCTTGTTGATACAATAGCAGACCCAATGGTGGAGTTAATAAAGAAGGAATTGGCTGGAGCAACAACCATAAGAAGAGCAGTTAGGCAATGTCAGCCTAATATTGAAGCTCTTCATGACCAACCTACTGCAACAGATCTGAGTGCTTCTTCTGGGGGTGTTGCTGGTGGAGTTGTTGATATTGGTGGCAGCCATCCTGATGCTTCTTCAAGTCATGATGATGAGCATGTTGATGCTCAAGAAAAAATAAATACATTTGAAATCACCCCTTACACAGGTCCCTCTCACCCTTACACCGATCTCTCCCACCTTTACAGTGGTTTCTCTTACTTCTCTTCGCCCTCATGTTCTCATTGCAAATTCAAAGTGTATAAAGACAGACATAATAAACTTCTTGAAAAACTAGAGGCTATCTCTGAAGGTGCCGAGGAATTAAAATCCAAGAGGGGTGTCATACCATCCAAGAAGGTGAGAGAGCCATACACTCTTATAATGGCGGTTAGGAGAAAGATAAGAAAAATTAACCAAACACTCTCCAGCCTAAAAATAAAAAAGATTGCAACTCCTCCCTCTCTAAAAGTTGTTGAAGTTTTGGGGCTACTAAAGAAGGTGGAAAAATACACGACACTTGGCGATCAAGAGAGAACGGAACTGCGAAATGCCAAGAATCCCAAGAAAAAAAACCAACAGAAGAATACACCATGCATATGTTTAACAACCAAGACTTCAGGAGTATGCAGCTATGCGTAAATGGTACGTGGATAAGGTAAGTTTACTTTTCCTAACCTAGCCTTCCAATCTACTCCATGAAGAAGAAACTATGCAATAGATGTGTCATCTGTTACAATAGCTGGGTATTCTGGCTCAGCTTGTGGTTGTTCTGTTACAACAGATTAAATATCTATTGCATAAGTTGTGTTAGCTGGGTAATCTGTGAACAGATTCAGAGAACCCTCTGCAACAAATGGACCATCTGTTGCATCTTTCCACTATGTTTTTCTTCTTTACAATTATTAACCTATTTAAAAATTGTCTTCTTATATCATAGTATGTTGATGAAATTCTCTGCCTCATAAGGGGCAAACAATTAGCGTACCCGGATGCTTATGATGCTGCCGATAGGATAATGGACCTCAACTTCTATGATAATTTCAAGAATAGGTACAATAATCTCAAGGATCTATCTGAAACTCCCGGTGGCCCGGGATTTGATTGGTTAGTTTCTACGTATGAATGGGAGGAAGATATGATTAACTATGTTAGAGGGAAAAGGCGATATCCACACGGCAAGAGTTGGACCAAGGCAAAGAGAATTCTCGCAGTCATGAACGTGAAAGTCAAAAAATTTCTCACTATTGAGATACTTCTCGAGGAGGGAAAGATTAAGGTTTATGACTACAACTTACCTGTTTCTGACAACGGCATTTTTTTATCCATATGCAGCCACTAGGGGTGTACAGACCAAACCATCATGTCAAACCAAATCGCAGAACCAAGCCAAACCGAGAAAAAAATTGACTTATGATTTGGTTTGGTGTTTGAAAAAAAAACTGACCATTCTTGGTTTGGTTTGGTGTTAACCAAAAAAAATTCAAACTGAACCCAAATCAAACCGACATAATATATATATATATATATGTGTGTGTGTGTGTGTATATATGTGTGTGTGTATATATATATAGATATGTGTGTGTGTGTGTATATATGCATGTATATAATTTAACTTTTTATACATAAAATATTAATTATAATCTACTTTTTAAATCCTTTTTTAATTAGTCTTATTTATTTTTAATATTTAGAAAGTAGATGTATATATATATATATATTCATATTTGGGTCTTTAAGTTGTAATATTTATCCATAATTGGTAATAAAATGATCCAACATCCAATATAAACTTAAAATCTAAAATTTTCACTCTTCATCTTATTTTTTAGTTTCAAGAGAGTTTTTCGCTCCTCAATTTTTTTATAATTGTGGTTTTCCATTAGGACATGAGTGAAAACATACTTGATCTAAACTTGAATCACAATATAATTGTAAAAAATAAAGATTATAAAAAAAAACTGAGAAAAAACAAAAAATCAAAAAAATCGAAAGAACTAACTAAAATCTAAATTGGAAAAATTGACTTTATGTTGGTTTGATTTGGTTTATAGTTTTAATAAACCGACATAATTGGTTTAGTTTTTTTTCAATAGAAAAACCAAACCAACCCAACCTATGTACAACCCTAGCAACCACTGTTGGAGTTTCTCCCTAGCTTGTTGAGGCAGAGTAAACTGATGGATCATTTGCCAGGGAAAGACTTGAAGAAGAAAGCATGGGATTTTGAAGGTTGAAACAAGGGCATGCATCTTCAAAAAAATAAAACCGATGCTGCGTGTGGGCTGTACGCGCTTGCATACATTGAATATTTGCTGACCGACACAAAAATGTCCAGTCTGTGCGACACCATTGTGGAAAAGATGCAAGAGGTCTGGGCTTATGGGGTACTAACTAAATGCTTGGAGACTGTTTATAAATAAGAAGATATACAAAGACAAACACCATAACAATTTTTTATGTTTGACGAAAGTTAATTTTTTTATAATGCCACAGATTGTCTATCTATTGTAACAGAGTATAACTGTTGTGACAGAATGATAAAATTATTTTATTCTAAGAAATAATTTTTCGACTTTTTACGTGTATAACCATAATTATCTGTTCTTAATTCACATTTTATAAAATGCTCTTTCATTTCCTCAAGGTCTAAGTTTCCTAATTTACAGCCTGTACATTTAAATACGCTATTGCTATTTATTTCATATAGGGCTTCTGCTTTTATTATAGCTTTATTTACTTCAAAACCTTCTTCTAATATATCTATATTCATAAAATTAGTATTCTCACATTCTTCAATCTCTTCCTCAATTTCTTTTTTATTCGTGTATTGGTAGTCTGTGAATCTTACTGAAGCTTCTCCTTTATTGTTTATGTTTATTAAATGATCGGTTGGTTCTAGTATTTCTTTTTTGGAAAATTTTTCTAAATTCCATTCTAATCCTGCATAGTCTTTTGAATTTATCTTTAGGGGTTTCATTAATTTAATACCTTTATTTCCCATTAAACTTACTACATCATCCATCTTTAGATTAAATTTTATACTACTATTAGTGGCAAGTTTTTCTATAAATACTACACATATTGGTAAATTATTACCATTATTCATTTCATCATATCCTTTAGTCTGAATTCCTATCTTTATATATTTTCCAAAGTCTACAAAGTTTATCATATAATCTGGACTACAATAAAAAAGTCCTCCATTTGTTGACATGTCTACTTCTGTTATTCCTATTATGGATCTTCTCAAGTCTGACCATCTATTATCATATATTGTAACTAATACCTTAGTTCCTAAATTTTTCCTAGTTAGGCCTTTTAATCCTACTACTATGAGTCCCATATGCATGAGGCTCATATTTAATTTTTCAATCTGTCTTAAAGATTCTGGACTTATTAAATTTACACTAGCACTATCATTTCCAATTATGCATAATTGGTCTTCCCTATAATGTTTATATAATTGTTCCATTGAAAATATTCCTTCATTGTATAAAGTCTTAGCACTTAATAATTTTAATTTATTTTGTTGAAAATTTGTATATCTTTGTCTACGTCTACTATCTCTTCTAACTGTTGTCTTGAATTCATTTTGGGTCTATTTATGATTCTTGATAACATGTTTGTTGTTAATCTTTCTTGGGTAAAACTTGGTCTTGATCTACTTGGGGATGCTGGAAAAAGGTCCATGGTTTTGGTTTAGTTATTTTATCTTCTTTTAATTATTTTTGAGGGGTTATTTCTATCTTTTTTAGTTGCTCTATAGTTTTATCTTGACTGTTTCTTTGTTTTTCTTCTTTTAAGTTTTTATTAAGTTCTAATAGTAATAAAATTCTAATATTTTTTTTTTATTATTAAAGAGTCTGTTTTCCTTGGGGTTGATAATATGATAAGCCTTCGAGATTTGGTTGAATTTGTGCAGCCTTTTGTAATATTGCTAAATAAAGTTTATCTTGTAGTATATCATTCATGAGAGTATTATATGTCTTATTTGGTTAATTTCTTTTTGTACTTCTTGTAATACTAGCTTTATTTCAGGATTTTATAGGTTACCCCTGTCTTTATTAATTAAAACTTTGAATTTTTTGTCTAATTCTGCTTGTTGGTTCTTTAGGAAATCAAAATTTAATTCTATTTTACTTAACAAATTCTTTTGTTTGTTTTGCAGGTCTTCTAATATCTCTAGACTTTTTAATATTTTTGTATTTTCCTTTTGAACCTTTTCTCCTAAGTTTATTATAAAGTCTGTAATAGTATTTAGTTGTGAATTATCTCCGTGTAATATATGTTCTCCATTGTTAAAATTACACTTAATAAGAGAACTGCCTTTTAAACGTTTGTATTTCTTTTCATCTTGAATGGTTAGATCTAAATATTCTAGTTTCTTTAAATTATCAATTTTTACACTACTATTTTTTATCCTAACGAGTGTGTATTGTTACTACACTGTTTCCTAACTGTTTGTATTCTAAAATTTCTATAGTATGTACAATATCTAATACTTTCCAATCTACACTTTAGCAAACTTATATGATTTATGCAATTTACTAAATTTATAAAGTCTGAAATAATGATTGCTTCTGGTAATTCTGTAGTTTCTATTATTTCTATTTGATTTATTAGTCTTTGTTCAATTCTTAAAATATCGTTTCTTTGTCTTATTTCTTTATATAAATGATTATATTCTCTTTGTATTTGTCTCACAAAAGGATGCATTTTCATGTATTTTTACTTAACTTTATCCTAGAAGAATATCTACTAGGTCACACTGTTTCCTTAAATAACTTATCCTTCAATTATCGTGTTTTATGTCGATTCTAATTTCATGTACTTCCCATCTTATTACACTTAAATATTCTTTGAATGATTCTGATTGTGATGGTTCTAGAGTTGTTAGTAAATCCAAATAATTATTCAAAACTATTTTTAATCCTTCTCTCTCTGCCCTTTGTATTATTGCTTCATTTAAAAGCCAATATCTGAATCGTATATCTTTAGCAAAAGGATGTCTTTTCATTTATTATTATTTCTAGTCTTAAGATGTTTTATTAAATAATATTCTAATTTGGATATTGTAGTAATTAGTTTATTTGAGGTTATAGGGTCTTCTTTTGTAGTATTAAGTCTTTTATATTCTATGTATAAACTATACAAATTTTTTTTAATTTTTTTTAACGTTTTTATATTTTTATGTGGTGTATTCATTAAGCCAAATAAAAAGGATACATGTGTCTTAAAATCTTATCTACCCAAAGCTCGTGGTTAATATAAGCCATTTGTTCTCTAACTTCTCTTAATCTATTATCTACTTCTTGTAGTTCAGTCCAAACTTCTTCTCTAGATTGTGGAGAAAGTTCGAATAATTTAATACTTAATTGCCTATGTTGTAATAAAACGTTATATAAATTTTTAAGTTGTTCCTTTAAATTTCTCTGAGACCAATAATATTCTGAATCTAATATTATTAAACGTTCGTAGGGTCTAGGCTTTCTTTTCTGTGTTCTTGAAAACATATATAATAAGGTCTCCTAGAATCTTACAGCTCTGATACCAATAAGATAGTTAGATAGATAATAATAGGTAATATAGACAGATAATAATTAAAGTTGATAAGGGATTATTATCACTACTTTGACTTTCATTTTTATTATATGGAATAACTCGCACACCTCGTTCATGTATTTCTTACATCATCTAGTGATTAATAATATCGAAGATCACATTATATACCAAACTTGAAAACTATCATGTAAGAAATATATAAGAGTTATATCTTTTCTCTACATGTCTTATGTACTTAACTTATTTCAAATTATAATTACTTATTTTCTTTCATTTTATAATTAACAGATTAAAGTATTTATATTTAAAATACTCGCTACTTGTCGCCAAAACATTCAATTACAAATCTTACGACTCACAACCCAGGATATTATCATTTAACACTTTCCAAACAGTAATAGGTAATAACACGCAATAAAAAAATGAAAAAAAAAACAAGTATAAAGAGAAGAAAACATATGTGGACAAAAGAGAATTATCATCTATTACAACGTTTGTTTTTCATCTCTTACGGTGATGGAACAAATATTTCATAATACAACTGATTTTTGGACTATATAACGATTGTAATGTTTAATGTTGACTCTTGAATTTTTTATTTTTTTTAAAACAATGAGAGAAAAATATACAATATTTTGAAAAAAAGATGACCAAAAATTTCATTATACAACCATCTCTTTTTGAGGGGATGTATGGATTGACATTTTAAAAGCAACTTATAAGGTAAAAGTTAAAAGTTAGCTTTTAGCTTATTTTTGAACTTTTCAACCTAAAAAGAAGTGTTTATAAACACTTTTTGCCTTTCTCAAACACCTTCAAAAATAAAAAAAATCTTAAAAGTCAAAAGTACTTTAAAATAAATCAATTCAAACACCCTTTGAATCTATTATGTCCTACATAAAAAATTTTAGCGCAAGAATTGTTGAGAAATACTTATTTTGATTGAATATATTTGAGTTATTAAATTAGCATATATAAACTTGAATAAAGAAACACTTCAAATAGGAAATTAAAACTCCTATACACAAATTGAAATAGAGAAAATAAATACTCATAGAAAAAGGTGAAGAGTAAAACAGTAATGAATAGAATTAGGCTATATCTAAAAAAAAAATAGGAAAAATAAGAATGCACTTAATCCACCTATTTCAACCTTTTATAGTCCATAATTGTAATAGAAGATGTTAGATTCATCCCAATTTTAATCTGCTATTAAATAATAGTATATTAGTTTTCCAAATTACACGAACTATAGTTAACGCAGGCACACTTAAGCCAGTACTATTGCTCCTGTACATCCATCCTGTTGTTTACCTACATGGTCAGAATAAGTGAAAGAAATTTTAAAGAAAATATGCCACAAAAGGATAATGTGGTAAAAAATTAAAAAATAGGGAATATCATAAAAAGATTTATCAGAATACACTTTGTGGTGATAAAATTTATATAAACTTAAAAAAAATATAAAAAATATTTTATATTTTAAAATTTTAGAATAGCAGTTTCAAGCATCTCATTCCCCGTACTCCTTCAAAAAAATGAATAAATAAGAAATAATTAAATATATATATATATATATATATATATATATATATATATATATATATGGGTGAACTCACCTTGTCATCATTTTTTAATGCTTATACTCATTCTCTATAACCTTTCAACTTTATAAGCTGCAAAGAAATCTATTAAATTTTTTTTTGTGGTGATGAAATCTATATAAATTTAAAACAACAGTGAAAACATTAAATAATTTTAAATTTAAAATAACAGTTTCAAATATCTCATTCCTTGTACCCCTTCAAGAAAATGAATAAATGAGAAATGATAAAAAAAAATAATGGGTGACCTCACCTTGCCATCATTTTTTAATATAAAAAAATAATGGGTGACCTCACCTTGCCATCATTTTTTAATATTTATACTCATTCTGTGTAACCTTTCAACTTTATAAGCTGCAAAGAATTCAATGAAATACATATGATATTATATGAACTCTTTAACTAACAAAGAACAACATAATAAAAATTAATTATTAGACGTGAGGGAGAGTAGAAATTCTTTAACAAGAATGCATATAATTAAGAGGCTATAAAAAAGTTTCTTCTTTAAGATCCAAGGAGGAGCTATTTCTGCTTGATCACCCACTAAATTTTATGTTTAAACTTCATAAGGTAAAGGCTTTTTGATAAAGCTGCAGTCTTATAATATATAGAAGTTGCTTGGTAATTGAGAATGAGGTAAAGTTCGTATAGTTTTCTAGGAATCAAAAAACACCTGAGGGAGATTGTAGTTCTTTAACATGAATGCATATAATTAAGAGGATAATTAAAATGGGATGTGAAAAATTGATTAATTGAATCTAATTATTTTTAGGCTATTTAAATAAATAAAGAAAGAAAGAAAGAAGAAAAAGTTCAAAAATAGGAAAAAAAGATAAATACCTTTCTTGTCATATGAGGCATGCCACATCAGCATACCTCTAATCCTCCTTTATATAAATATATATATATATATATATATATATATATATTGATTTACGCCTCTTTAATTTTTGTATAAACAACATAAATTCCATCCTAAATGAAACTAATTACATAAGATCTCAGATTGATTTTCTCTCTCCCAGATTTGAAAAAATACATATACATGTCAATATACCTCATACGTAACTCCAATGTATGAGGAAACTGTTTCTTCTTAAATTATGGAAATAAAATCAGATCTAATTATTCTCTTACCTTAATAACGACAGTAATTAATATTCTGATTTTGTGGATGCTTATAAATAGTAACTGTAATTCAAATTCAAAAAATATCTTGAAATATCCCTCTTCATCTCCCAAAAAAAAACCAACGCCGTCGCTGGTTTACGACTGTCATCGCCGTTCACCGCTCCACTCCTCTTCCTTATCCGGTGAACATGCAAGGGCGACCAGTCGCCAAGTTCAACATCATTTCTTGTTCCTCTCCCACTGTCGCCACCACCGGCGCCATCATGAACAGTCAACGGCGCCTTCACCTCTCCACTCATCTTCCTCACATCGATGGACACGCAATGGCGACTAGCCGCCAAGATCGATGTCGTTTCTCATTTCTCTTCCACTATCGCCATCACCGGCGCCATCACAAAAAGCCAACGACGCCTCCGCGCCTCTCTTAGTGTATTTGTTTTTAGTAAAAACTTGCACAGTATTGTATGAGAAATTATAATACATTACCTAGTTTGAATGATATTTTGACATTGTTTATGAAATTTACACGTATGAGAATGTATTACATATTTTTTTTATGTATGATTCCAGTGTTATATGTATGATTTACACTCCAACAACAACACGTTCTATATGTATGTGAATGAACTATACTTTACTTTCTATGTATGATGTAAATGTTTTCGATTTTCTATTTAAGTAAAAACATTTCACATTATATGTATGACAATGTATTATACTTTACTTTCTATGCATGATGCCAGAGTTATATGTATGATTTACACTCCAACAACAACATGTTTTATGCGTATGATAATGTATTATACTTTACTTTCTATGTATGATGCAAGTGTATTCGTTTTTATTATACTTTACTTTCTATGTATGACATTGCAAAAACAGATAATTTGATAAAATCATACATGAAACCAAAAAGAAGAAATAATTTGGATATTATAGTTCAAATTAAGGTATAGAAGAAATAATGGATCTCTCTTCTATAATATAAAAAAAATTTGAACGACTTAAAATAAAATGCATTATTTGATTTTATGGAAATTTATTCTGAAATAAATTATTTTCATAATAGTTTGAAATAATAGACCAACTAATTATTATGGAGATTTATTATGAAATAAATTATTTCCTTAATAATATGAAATAATAGACCTTATTTGAAACCCCCAAATCACGTAGCCTGAAATTAGGTGTAAAATAAGGAGTGCAATAATGAAGCAAAAATCAGACTAAAAATAGAGCAACAATCGAATATTTTGGGATGTATGAGGCAGAAGAGAGATACAGTCTAAAAGAAAGAGATTCTATGTAATTAATATCAGATTTTTGTAATTACTTTTCAAATAAGAGATTTTATATAATAAGTAATAGTTACCTTGTTTATACATGTAATTTTTCCTTAAGAGTTGTCCAAAACTTATACATGCCAACTATTTAAGGAAAAAAATTAAAGTGGCCCAAATCAAAACACACACACACACATATATATATATGTGTGTGTGCGTGTATGTTTTGATTTGGGCCTCTTTAATTTTTCCTTAAGAATTGTCCAAAAGTTATATATGTCAACTATTTTGAGACGGCGAAAATATCAAACTTTAAATTTCGTTCTAAATAAATATCATATTTGAAGTTTGTTTCTAACTCTTGAGCAATACACCTTCTTGTTCTTGGTTCTTGTTGGTATAAGTTGTTTCAGGTAGATCACTTGTACTTGGTAGTATTATGTTGTAGTAATATTGGTTTGGTACTATCTGTTAAGAAAGTTTTAATAGACTCTTGTTTCTCTTTGTTGTTGTTGTTGGATTCAAGGTGTATGTGTGAATGAAAAATGGAGAAAAAATAGTGGATAAAAATTGAATCCACACTAAAATAAAAAGTGTGCTCAAATAGGAAAGTTTACTAAATTCTCCCACATTGGTGGGAGAAAAAAGCTTTCATGTGCCTCACGTCGTCGTCGTCGTTACTCGCTCGGATTTGGCTTAGGAAAACGATCGATGAGATCTATGTCTTAGACAAATTTTATTTGAAACTTGAAGAACAAGTGAAATTTAATCCAAAAAATCTGAAGAATTATTTTTCTCCATGTGCAGGCGCATTTCGGACGCCACGCAAATGCATGCACAATGCACCTCGAATTGATGGTAGAAAGAAGCTTTCATATTTTAATAATGAGAAACACATCTCCACTTGGATAGTGAGACAAGAACAATGAGGTGCCTCGCGTCGTCGTCGCTCGCTCAACTTCATCTTCGGATTTGGATTCAGATTTAGATTTGGATTTGAATTTGGAAAATGATCAATCGATGAGATCTATTTTTTATACAAATTTTATTTAAAACTTGAAGAACAAGTGAAATTTAATCCAAAAAATCTGAAGAATTATTTTTCTCCATGTGCGGGTGTATTTCGGATGCCATGCAAACGCATGCACCATGCACCTCGAAGGGATGCGATCCTTCGAGGTAAAAGGCACACTGTTTCACGTAAATAAGTGACTTGCGTGTGCACATAGCGACCTGCGGCCATAGGTCCAGCACAGGTGTAGCGCAGATAGCTATTGGAATTTGACAATGTCACTGCGGCCGCAGATCGGGCACAGTTCCAGCACAAACTGTGCGTAGGTGATGTGACTGTACTGAAAAAGTATCTTTTTTCAGAAAAAATGCTTCCTTTTCGAAGGGACACTTTAAGTCTATAAATACCTGACATATTCCTCAGGTATTAACATGATTTTTGACAACAAAAACAGTCTTCTTCTCTACAAAAGCTCATTGTGATCATTAGCCGTTGAGTGAGTTCGACGAATCCAATAATTTGAGGTACCACTATTGTTGGATTGAAAACCATTTTATTCTGGGAGGAAAATTTTATAACCTTGGGTACTTAAGGGGAATTATTTCCTTAAGAACACTCCGTGAATTCGGAGGACTTGACTTTAAATTTCTGTTTCATTTTATTTCTGAAATAATAACACACTTCTTGGATAGATCACTTTTGGTCTTGTGTTGAAGGTATTGATACTTCAAAGTTGATCTTGACAAAGCTTTGGTCTTGAACATGGTTGAAGTGTATAGTACATAAAATACAGATTTTGGTTGTACCTGAAAATATTGAATTTAACAATCTTAAGGAAATAACTTGGAATCTGTATTGCTTGGTTTCTGGTGATTAAATCTTTAAGCTTTCTACTTCGTTTGAACTTAAATAGTGATTTGAAGACATAAAATCTTCATCACAAGTTAAAGATCACTCGATTGACGATTGGAAGTCATAAAAACTTCATCGTTAAACTAGAAACAAGAGGTGTTTAAAGTTGCTGCAACTTTATTAATAGTATTTTGATATACTAAAGTTATTGTCTTATTGTGACATGAAATGACTACTGATAGTCAAGTGCATGATACTACAAGGACCGTGGCAGTAACTAGTATTTCCACAACGAGTCGTACGAATGCTCCGTCGGCAATGGCACATGTAATACCCGTGCCTTTTCCTAGCTAGAAATCATCTCAAGAATGCTAGGACTTACTTTGAAATGCAAATCTAATTTTGTACATTCAATATTTTTGATATTTTCACTTTATATTACGTGGGAAATTGAGTTGGCTTTCCAACGATACCAATTTCGTCCAAATCCGACATCAGACGAAGGAGTTATGGACGTTTTACTCGGAACTATCAGAATCGCCTAGGTGCGACGGCCCAGTTGGTGGACCGTCCAACTAGTGACGGACCACCACTTGGACCGTCACTTCCAAGGCAGAAGGCCCCCATTCTAGTTAAGGCCTGACGGCCAAGTTGACAGACTGTCAACTTAGTGACGAACCACCACTAAGACCGTCAAAGCCATGCCAGTTGAGCCATATTCTGGATAAGGTGTGACGAACGAGTTGACGGACCACCAGATATTTGACGGACCGTCACTCATACCATCAACCCTTATCCAGTGAAGCCCATTTCTGGTTCACGTCTGACGGGCTAAATGACGGTCCACCAAGAGTCTAACGGACCATCAGTCAGACCGTCACACGCCACGTTCAGTTTATTTCCAGGTCGTTTTAATAGGGGTATTTTGGTAACTTACCACTCATCTATATAAACCTAATTACACCCGATTTCAGCCACTTTTCATCATTCTTTCACTACAAACAACTAGGGTTTCTCCCTAAATTAAATCTTCAAGACCAAGACTCAATCTTCTTCAAGAATCAAAGGATTTCAAATCCTTCCAGTTCAAAAACATCAAGAACCTTGAGTCAGGTATGCGTAGTGTTCATCTATGGACCCCTTTCATTCATAGATTTCAAGAACCATGATTTTAAATGAGAAACTTTGATTTCCTTATTGCTATGTGATGTTGTGCATGTAAATGACCATTGTTTAAACTTCAGAATATTATTTTAAGATGATTTCCATGAAGTATGCATGTTTGTGGTTAAAACCCATGAAATTGGGTGGTTTAAGATGATTAACATTTGTTGAGAAAACCTATGCCCAAGGTGTGCATGCAAGGTGTTTGTTAAAATGCCTAGGATGCTAGAAGTCCATATTTACATGATTTTATGATACCTAAATGACAAGTCCATATTAGCTATACACTCACTATGAATTCCATGCTATTTATGTGTTACTATTGTTGTGGTGTGAAACATGTGTGATAATGGAATTATAGAACATGTACACGAAATGTATCCATGCTTTCCCTACCATGTTTGAGATGTTGAATAGACTCATGAAGTACACTATCCCTTACTTATGATATTATGAATTGTGGACTAAAATCTTGTGATTAAGTCATGTCATGTGTGTCAGTTTCCTTCTATCGAGTCCTGGGAGTATTCGTACTTGAAACTATAGTTGTATGCCTAGAGCCATGTCATGTTGTCATGATGTCTTCAGTAAAGCCACGTTCCATAGAATTCAATCAGTCATGTGACTCAGGAAAACCTCAGAAACCTCATGATCTCAGTCAGTTATCAGTATTATTCCGCCAGTCAACGGAAATTCAGTAAACCCAGTTCATGTATAGTCAGTTAAGTCATCTTCAGTCTCTTCATATGGGAGTAGGAGTTAGCACCGAGCGAACCCAAGGATGGGAACTCACCTGCTTCAGATAAAGGTGTGATTCTTAGAAACAATCCTTGCGTTCCAGAACTATGTAGCCAGCATAGGTTGAGACATCAACACTGCCAGCTTGAGGGTTGATGGGGCGGACATCCGTCGTTCTTTTTTGGGGACACTGCCAGATTTGAGGGTTACTCACAACATGTCTTTACCCGTGGAACGGTATTGACACCCTTCCAATCAGGGCAGCGATTGGGCCCCAGTTCAGCTACTTTAGCATACATGGGGCATGTCGGTTAAACAACTACCTCCCACATTTTTAGACTCAGTCTCAGTAAAAGAACTCAGACAGTTCCATCAGATTCAGGACTGTCAGATACAGTCCCTCATGCTATCAGAACTATATTTTCAGCCATGCATTAGTGTACAGATTTAGCTATCACGTACTCACGACCTTAGTTACTATGTATGTATGTTTGCATTCTTACGTTCATATTAGTCGGTCAGTTAGCATTATTCACACATGTAAACCCTTCATATTAGCCTACCTCACTCGTATACTCAGTACTCCAGTTGTACTGATGCTTTTGCGCTATGGTGCTTTCTTTTCATGTTACACCATAGGTTCAGAGATACGAGTTCCATACCAGCAGTAGCATTCATATTCAACACACAGAGTTTCAGTGAGTCCTCTTCATTCGAGGACGATATTACTTGATTTATTCATTTATTAATTCAGTTAGTTTTCAGTTTACGGAGTTAGTTGGAGACATATTCCTTCGACTCCTTATTCAATCAACACTTAGAGGTTTTCAGATTTAGTATTCAGATTCAGTTCAGATTCAGTTGTTTTGGGTATTTGCTACCCACATGGATGTCATGTTTTGACAGTTTCCTTATTCAGTTGAACTTTGTGGCCTATTATTTATATTTTCCGTATTTTACAAGTATATTATGCAGTATACAGGAACAGATATCAGTCATGGGTTAGCTTGTGGTCCTTCGGGGTCATAAGCACCGTGTAGCATTCCGGTTCAGAAAATCGGGGCATTACAAACTTGGTATCAGAGCCTAAGGCTCAATAGAGTCCTAGGAAGTCTGAAAGCTGCATCTAGTAGAGTCTTGTACATGGGTGTGTTGCGCGCCATATTTATGTGCAGGAGGCTATAAGATGTTTTAGGAACAATTTCCCTTCTTTCAGTACTCATGTAGTGCTAGTGAGCATAATCTCAAGTTAAACTCTCAGTCTAATCCATCCTTCTCTTATTTCAAAATATGCCTCCAAAGAGAAGAAACCAGCCAGCTCCTCAGCCCGAACATCCTTTGGGCGAACATGTTTCCCATGCGGAGTTTAGGGCCGCATTCACCATACTTGCTCAGTCTGTGGTTGCCCATAATGAATGGCCAACAGCTATTATGGCCAATCCAGTGGCAAATTCCACAGCAGCTAGGATTCGGGACTTCACCCGGATGAACCCTCCATCTTTCTTTGGGTCTAAGTCTGATGAAGACCCTTAGGAGTTCATTGACCAAGTCTAGAAGTTCATTGACATCATGGGTGTTACTTCTGTTCAGAGTGCTGAGTTAGCCATATATCAGTTGCAAGATGTGGCTCACACTTGGTACAAATAGTGGAAATCCGAGAGGGTAGATGGTGCAGGTCCTATTGAGTGGGAGGAATTTGTCATGACTTTCTTAGACAGATTCTTTCCCCAAGAGCTGAGGGAAGCCAAAGTTCTTGAATTCATCAAACTCAGGCAGGGAAACATGACGGTTAGGGAGTATTCTCTCAGATTTACTCAGCTAGCCAGATATGCCCCTCATATGGTTGCAGATAATAGGGCTAAGATAAGTAAGTTCGTGTCAGGAGTGAATGACAATGTGGTAAATAAGTGTAGGTATGCGATGCTGAACAGTGATATGACCTTAGCCCGACTCATGACCCATGTTCAACAGATAGAGGAGCAGAAGGTTAAGACTAGAGAGAGGCAGAATAAGAAAGCAAGATCAGGCAGTTTCAGTTTTGCTCCACCCAAATCTGAGGGAGGAAACCGTTCACAGTTTCATTCCAAGTCATCAGCTCTAGCTCATTCTACAGCCAGTGCTTCAGTTCCTAAGTTCAGAGAGGGTAACCAAGATAGATCCCCAGGCTCTAAGTCTCAGGGTAGTGTTAGCAGTGCCCGAACTAATCCCCTATGTTCGACTTGTGGTAAGAACCACAAGGGTATTTGCAGAGCCGGTAGTGATGTTTGTTTTGGATGTGGCAAGCCAGGCCACAGGATCAAGGATTATCCTCAGTCAGGTTAGCAGAAACATCTCCATTCCCCAGCTCAGTCCGATCGCCCGCATCAGCAGGGTGCCACTTCCAGTGCTAATAGTGGGCAATACCCAAACAGACTATATGCTCTTCAGACCCGACATGATCAGGAAAATTCTCCTGATGTCGTTACTGGTAAGTTATATATTTTCCATGTTTATGTTTACACTTTGTTAGATCCAGGTGCATCCTTGTCTTTTGTTACTCTCTTTATAGCAGGAGATTTCGGAATCAGTCCCAAAATTCTAGCAGAGCCTTTTTCAGTCTCTACCCTAGTGGGTAAAACCACCATAGCCCGGCGGGTATACAGGAACTGCCCGGTTATGATATTTTAGAAATTCACCTCAACAGACTTAGTTGAATTAGAATGACTAATTTCGATGTCATTCTCGGCATGGATTGGCTTCATTCTTTCTATGCCACAGTCGACTGCAAAAATAGAATAGTTCAGTTCCAGTTTCCGAATGAACCTGTCTTAGAGTGGCAGGGTAGTACTTCATCTTTCAGGGGTCAACTTATTTCCTACCTTCGGGCAAGGAGAATGATATTTAAGGGATGTGTTTATCATCTCATGCATATTAAGGATTCCATCTCCAAATCTCCTAGTCTCAAATCAGTCCCAGTGGTTAATAAATATTTTAATATCTTTCCTGAAGATCTTCCAGGCATTCCTCCCGAAAGGGAAATAGATTTTAGCATAAACCTTCTCCCAGATACTCAGCCTATCTCTATTCCACCATACAGAATGGCACCAGCAGAGCTTAAGGAACTAAAAGATCAGTTGAAGGATCTCTTAGATAAGGGATTCATCATGCCAAGTGTATCCTCATGGGGTGCACCAGTATTATTCGTGCTAAAAAAAATGGTTCTCTCAGAATGTGTATCGATTACCGTCAGCTCAACAAAGTTATGGTCAAGAATAGGTATCCACTTCCCAAAATAGATGATCTGTTCGACCAACTTCAGGGCACCAGTTACTTCTCCAAGATAGACCTCAAATCAGGCTATCATCAGCTCAGAGTTGGAGAATATGATATTTTCAAGACAGTTTTCCGTACTCGGTATGGTCACTTCAAATTTCTAGTCATGTCCTTTGGTCTTACGAATGCACCTGCAACTTTTGTGGACTTGATGAACTGGGTGTTCAAGCAGTACTTGGACATGTTCATCATAGTCTTCATAGGTGATATTCTGGTCTACTCTCGCACAGAGCTTGATCATTCAGACCATCTCAGAATTGTTCTTAAGACTCTCAGAAATCATCAGCTATTCGCTAAGTTCAGCAAGTGTGAATTTTGTCTAAGATCAGTAGCATTTCTTGGCCACATTGTCTCCGATGATGGCATTAGAGTAGATCCTCAGAAAACCAAAGCAGTAAAGAATTGGCCTCGCCCTGTCTCTCCATCAAATATCAAGAGTTTCTAGGGTTTGGCTGGCTATTACAGATGGTTTGTCGAGGGATTTTCTTCTATTGCATCTCCTATGTCCAGATTGACCTCAATGGCCATATTCATGTGGGAAGAGTTTTCAGGAATTGAAGACTTGACTTACCTCAGCTCCAGTTCTAACCCTTCCAGATGGTTCAGACGGTTTCATTGTATATTGTGATGTATCCAGAGTAGGTTTAAGTTGTGTCCTCATGCAGCATGGTAAAGTCATAGCCTACGCCTCCAGACAGTTAAAGCCACATGAGAAGAATTATCCTACTCATGATATCGAGTTAGCAGCCATAGTCTTTACCTTAAAGATTTAGAGGCATTATCTTTACGAAGTTCATGTAGACATCTTCACAAATCATAAGAGTCTCCAATATGTATTTTGTCAAAAAAATCTCAATCTTCGTCAGAGAAGGTGGTTAGAGCTCTTGAAGAATTATGACATGAGTGTCCTTTACTATCCGGGCAATGCCAACGTTATGGACGATGCTCTCAGTAGACTCTTCATGTGTAGTATTTCTCACATTGAGGATAGCAAGAAGAAAATAGCTCAGGAAATCCATCAGCTTGCCAGACTATACGTTCGCTTAGTCGACTCTTCAGAGGGTGGTGTATGTGTTCAGAGTAGTTCAGAGTCATCTCTAGTTTCCGAGGTAAAAGAAAAGCAAGACAGGGATTCTAGCCTTGTCAAGCTAAAAGAGTTAGTTCAGAATCAGAAGGTTGAGGTTTTCTCCCAAGGGGTAGATGGTGTTCTTCGTTGTCAGGGTCGTTTGTGCATTCCAAGTGTAGATGACTTGAGGCAACGAATTCTTGCAGAAGCGCATGGTGCGTGATACTCTATTCTCTAGGGGACACTAAGATGTACCACGACTTGCGGGAGATCTATTAGTGGAGTGGGATGAAGAGAGATATTGCAGAGTTTGTGGCTAAGTGCTCTACATGTCAGCAGGTTAAGATAGAGCATTAGAAACCTAGTGGTTCCATGTAGGAGTTCACCATTCCTACTTGAAAGTAGGAAGAAGTGAACATGGACTTCGTGACGGGTTTGCCTCACACTCATCATCATCATAATTCAGTTTGGGTCATTGTAGACAGAATGACTAAGTCAGCTTATTTCCTTGCAGTTCGTACTTTTTACTCAGCCGAGGATTATGCCAAACTCTACATCAGGGAGTTGGTCAGATTACATGGTGTTCCCTCATCTATTATCTCAGACAGAGGCACCAAGTTTACCTCTCACTTCTGGAAAGCGTTCCAAAAATGTCTTGGTACCCAAGTCCATCTCAGTACAACATTTCATCCTCAGACAGATGGTCAAGCAGAAAGCACCATTCAGACTCTCGAAGATATGCTCAGGGCGTGTGCAGTTGATTTCAAAGGAAGTTGGGATG
This sequence comes from Capsicum pubescens, assembly GCA_030864215.1. Classification (NCBI taxonomy): domain Eukaryota; kingdom Viridiplantae; phylum Streptophyta; class Magnoliopsida; order Solanales; family Solanaceae; genus Capsicum; species Capsicum pubescens. Next base: position 254,403,267 of record CM061549.1, read on the forward strand.
ACCACTTTCCTTTGGTTGAATTTGCATACAACAATAACTATCATTCCAGTATTCAGATGGCTCCATTCGAAGCTCTCTATGGTAGGAGGTGTAGATCTCTAATCGGTTGGTTCGAAGTTAGTGAGGCCTCATTCATAGGTCCTGACTTAGTATTCGACGCCTTAGAGAAAATTCAGTTGATTAGGAAGAGACTTCGGGCTGCTCAGAGCCGACAGAAGTCTTATGCAGATGTTCGTAGAAAAGATCTCAAGTTCTAGGTCAACGACTATGTCTATCTTAAGATCTCTCCTATGAAGGGAGTGAAGAGGTTCGGCAAGAAAGGGAAACTCAGTCCTCGCTATGTCGGTCCCTTCAGAATTCTCAGTCGCTTCGGCAAGGTAGCTTATGAGCTCAAATTGCCTTCAGATTTAGCCTCAGTCCATCCAATCTTCCATGTCTCTTTTCTCAAGAAGTGCATAGGTGACCCAACAGTTGTAGTCCCTATTCAGAGCATTGACATTCAGAACATCCTTTCTTATGAAGAGATTCCAGTTGAAATCTTAGACTATCAGACTCGTCAATTGAGGAATAAAGAAGTCCCTCTAGTAAAAGTTCTTTGGCAAAATCAGTCTCATGAGGAAGCTAATTGGGAAACAGAAGAAGATATGCGTACCAAGTACCCTCACCTTTTCTCCGCCAATTCAGATCAAGCTCAAGGTAACAGTCCTTCTTAAGCTTATTCAGTTTCACGTTCAGCATTCAGTATAAACTTGGTATCTATTGCCATTGCATACTCAGACATGCGTTCATGTGTCGGTACAATATTTAATCATGCATCAGCTATGCATTCTCACCGTGAGAAACTCAGTTTATCATATTTCTCAGTTACGTATTCATGTATCAGTTATCCATGCATCAGATATGCATCATCAGTATGCTATGTACAGTTTGTCAGCCGTGAGATCATGCTCCAGCTATTCATGTTCAGATCATTGCTTCCCTTCCCAGTCATTTTTATTTGAGGATGAATGTTCTCAGGGGGGAGATATTGTAATACCCGTGCCTTTTTCTAGCTACAAATCATCTTAAGAATGCTAGGACTTACTTTGAAATGCAAATATGTTCTTGTACATTCAGTATTTTTGAGATTTTCACTTTATATTACGTGGAAAATTGAGTTGGCTTTCCAACGATACCAATTTCATCCAAATCCGACATCAGACGAAGGAGTTATGGACGTTTTACTCGAAACTATCAAAATCACCCAGGTGCGACGGCCCAGTTGGTGGACCGTCAAACTAGTGATGGACCGCCACTTGGACTGTCACTTCCAAGGCAGAAGGGCCCCATTCTGGTTAAGGCTTGACAGCCAAGTTAATGGATCGTCAACTTAGTGAAGGACCACCACTTGGACCGTCAAAGCCATGCCAGTTAAGCCACATTTTGGATAAGGTGTGACGGACGAGTTGTTGGACCACCAGATATTTGACGGACTGTCACTCATACCGTCAACTCTTATCCAGTGAAGCCCATTTTTGGTCCACATCTGACGGGCTAAATGACGGTCCACCAAGAGTCTGGCAGACTGTCAGTCGGACCGTCACACACCACGTTCAGTTTATTTCCAGGTCGTTTTAATAGGGGTATTTTGGTAACTTACCACTTGTCTATATAAAACTAATTACACCCGATTTCAGCCACTTTTTATCATTATTTCACTACAAACAACTAGGGTTTCTCCCTAAATAAATCTTCAAGAACAAGACTTAATCTTCTTCAAGAATCAAAGGATTTCCAATCCTTCCAGTTTAAAAACATCAAGAACCTTGAGTCAGGTATGCGTAGTGTTCATCTATGGACTCCTTTCGTTCATAGAGTTTAAGAACCATGATTTTAAATGAGAAACTTTGATTGCCTTGTTGCTATGTGATGTTGTTCATGTCAATGACCATTGTTTAAACTTCAGAATATTATATTAAGATGATTTCCATGAAGTATGCATGTTTGTGGTTAAAACCCATAAAATTGGGTGGTTTAAGATGATTAACATTTGTTGAGAAAACCTATGCCCAAGGTATGCATGCAAGGTGTTTGTTAAAATGCCTAGGATGATAGAAGTCCATATTTACATGATTTTATGATACCTAAATGACAAGTCCATATTAGCTATACACTCAATATGAATTCCATTCTATTTATGTGTTGCTATTGTTGTGGTGTGAAGCATGTGTGATAATGGAATTATAGAACATGTACACGAAATGTATCCATGCTTTCCCTACCATGTTTGAGATGTTGAATAGACTCATGAAGTACACTATCCCTTACTTATGATATTATGAATTGTGGACTCAAATCTTGTGATCAAGTCATGTCATGTGTGTTAGTTTCCTTCTATCGAGTCCTGGAGGTATTCGTACCCGAAACTATAGTTGTGTGCCTAGAGCCATGTCATGTTGTCACGATATCTTCAGTCAAGACATGTTCCATAGAATTCAGTCAGTCATGTGACTCAGGAAAACCTCAGAAACCTTATGATCTCAGTCAGTTATTAGTATTATTCCGTCAGTCAACGGAAATTCAGTAAACCCAGTTCATGTATAGTCAGTTACGTCATGTTTAGTCTCTTCAGATGGGAGTAGGATTTAGCACCGAGCGAACCCAAGGATGGGAACTCACCTGCTTTAGATGAAGGTGTGATTCTTAGAAGCAATCCTTGCGTTCCAGAACTATGTAGCCAACATAGGTTGAGACATCAACACTGCCATCTTGAGGGTTGATGGGGCGGACATCCGTCGTTCTCTTTTGGGGACACTGCCAGATTTGAGGGTCACTTACAACATGTCTTTACATGTGGCATGGTATTGACACCCTTCCAATCAGGGCATCGATTGGGCCTCAGTCAACTAGTTTAGCATACATGGGGCATGTCGGTTAAACAACTACCTCCCATAGTTTCAGACTTAGCCTCAGTAAAAGAACTTAGATAGTTCTTTTGATATCCGTATACCAGGACTGTTAGATATATTCAAATCTCAGTTATAGTATAGAACTCAAACAATTCCATCAGATTCAGGACTGTCAGATACAGTCCCTCATGTTATCAGAACTACATTTTCAGCCATGCATTAGCGTACAGATTTAGATATCACGTACTCATGACCTCAGTTACTATGTATGTATGTTTGCACTCTTACGTTCATATCAGTCAGTCAGTTAGCATTATTCATGCATGTAAACCCTTCGCATTAGCCTACCTCACTCGTATACTCAGTACTCCAGTTGTACTGACGCATTTGTGCTATAGTACTTTCTTTTCATGTTACACCATAGGTTTAGAGACACGAGTTCCAGACCAGCAGTAGCAGTCGCATTCAACACATAGAGTTGCAGTGAATCCTCTTCATTCGAGGACGATATTACTTGATTTATTCATTTATTAATTCAGTTAGTTTTCAATTTACGGAGTTAGTTGGAGACATGTTCCTTCAACTCCTTATTCAGACAGTACTTAGAGGTTTTCAGATTTAGTATTCAGATTCTGTTCAGATTCAGTTGTGTTAGGTATTTCCTACCCACATGGATGTCATATTTTGATAGTTTCTTTATTCAGTTGAACCTTATGGCCTATTGTTCATGTTTTCTGCATTTTACAAGTATATTATGCAGTGTACAGTGATAAATATCAGTCATGGGTTAGCTTGTGGTCCTTCGGGGTCATAAGCACCGTGTATCATTCTAGTTCAGAAAGTCGGGGCGTTACAGCACCAGCGAAGAAACCCAAAAAATTTGTGGGTATTGACTTCAAAAAGTGGCAGAAGAAAATGTTATTCTACCTTACAACTCTTTGTCTTCAAAGTTTCACATTTGAAGGAGCTCCAGAGGTGCCCGAGGGAACCTTTGACCAAGAGCGATTTGTCATTGTGGAGGCTTGGAAACACTTAGATTTCCTATGCAGGAATTACATTCTGAATGACCTCCAAGATGAACTATACAATGTGTATAGTGGGATGAAAATGACAAAAGAGTTGTGGAGGGCGCTGGAAAGAAAACATAAGACTAAGGATGGGGAAACCAAAGTTTAAAATGATTGACAGAAAGTCTATTGTATCGCAAATCCAGGACCTGCAAGTAATCATCCATGATTTCCTCGCGGAAGGTATGATTTTGATAAAAACCTTAGTTAAATATATTAAAAATATTCTTAATGTTCACATGAACTTAATTGTAGGTTTGATCGTGAATAAGACGTTTCAAGTCGCGACAATTATTGACAAGTTACCACATATGTGAAAGGAGTTCAAGAACTACTTGAAACACAAGTGAAAGGAGATGTCAGTCGAAGATCTTATAATAAGACTGCACATTAAAGAAGATAATAAAGCCGTAGAAAGAAGGTCAAAGGGAAATTCTGCAACAAGTGGAGCAAATATTGTAGAAGACAATCAAAACAACTCCAAAAAGAAAAAGAAGGCTGGACATGAAAACAATCAACCCAAGAAGAAATTCAAGGGAAAATGCTTTAACTGTGGCAAGATTGGCCACAAGTCTATGGATTGTTGTGCCCAAAAGAAAGGCAAAAAGAAGTACCAGGAAAATATGGCTGAGTTCAAGAAAAAAATGGATGATTTGTGTGCCATGCTGTCTGAATGCAACTTGGTGGGAAATCCTCGAGAATGGTGGATGAATTCCGATGCCACCCGCCATGTTTGTGATAATAAGGAGTTATTTGCTATTTTTGCTCTGGCTTAAGGGAAAGAGAAGATATACATGACCAACTCCGCAACTACTAAAGTTGAAAGAACAGGAAAATGCTGCCTGAAAATGACATCAGACAAAGTTTTGACTTTGAACAATGTCCTTATATACCAAAGTTATGAAAGAACTTGATTTTTGTATCACTTCTTAACAAGAATGAATTCAAATGTTTGTTTGTTTTAGAAAAATTGTACTTAGTAAAGGAGAAGTGTATGTAGGAAAAGGCTACCTCAAGGAGGTCCTATTCAAAATGAATGTAATAAATGTTGAAATCAATAAAAATTTAGTTTCTTCTTACTTTCTTTAGTCTTATGATTTGTGGCATGAATGATTAGGACATATCAATTACAAAACATTGAGAAAACTGATTAACTTAGAAGTTTTGCCAAACTTTGAGTGCAATAAATCAAAATGTCAAACGTGTGTAGAATCAAAGTATGCTAAGCATCCGTATAAGTCCATTGAAAGAAATTTCAATCCCTTAGACTCAATCCACACTGACATTTGTGATATGAATTCAACACTATCTCGTGGTGGGAAAAAGTATTTTATAACTTTTATTGACGATTGAACTAGATATTGTTATGTCTATTTGCTAAATAGTAAGGATAAATCAATAGATGTGTTTAGGTAATATAAAACAGAAGTTGAAAATCAGTTAGAGAAAAAGATCAAAACGATAAGAAGTGATTGTGGGGAGACTATGAATCTCTCTTTGCGAAAATATGTGTAGAGAATGGAATTGTCCATCACACTATGGTCCCGTATTCACCTCAATCTAATGGAATTGCGTAAAGAAAAAACCGAACCTTGAAGAAAATGATGAAAGCCTTACTTATAAGTTCAGGTTTACTGCAAAACTTGTGGGGGGAGGCTATCCTTACAGCCAACAGAATACTCAATAGAGTTCCCCATAGTAAGACACAATTAATTCCTTATGAAAAATGAAAAGAAAGAAAACCCAACTTGAAATATTTCAAAGTGTGGGGGTGTCTAGCGAAGGTCCAAGTTTCTATGACTAAAAGAGTAAGGATAGGACCTAAGACAGTGGACTGCATGTTCATATGCTAAGAGTAGTAAAGCATGTTAGTTTTTGGTTCATAAATCCGAACATCCGAATATCAATAAAAATATGATAATTGAATCAGATAATGATGAATTCTTTGAACACATTTATTCGTATAAAACTAGACATGAACAGTCTAGTGGGGGGTCTAAATGATCTCGAGATGAACCAAGTGAGAATGTACATAATGATGAAAATCCAAGACGTAGTACACGTCAAAGAAAATCAACTTTGTTTGGATCGAATTTTGTAACATTTATCTTAAAAAATGAGACTCAAACATTTATAGAAGAAATGGAGTCTTTGAACCCATCTTTTTGAAAAGAAACAGTCAATAGTGAGATTGATTCAATCTTTATCAACCATACGTGGGAGTTGGTTGATCTTCCTCCAGAAAATAAACCTTTAGGTTCTAAATGGATCTTCAAAAGAAAATTGAAAGTCGATGGTACTATTGACAAATACAAGGCAAGACTTGTAGTAAAAGGCCTCAAACAGAAAGAAGGCCTTGATTACTTTGATACATAATCGCCAGTAACAAGGATAACGTCAATTCGAATGTTAATTGCCTTGGCGGTAGTATATGATCTTGAAATTCATCAAATAGATGTGAAAACAACATTTCTAAATGGAGAATTGGAGGAAGAAATTTACATGGAACAACCTGAGGGTTTTGTGGTTCCAGGAAAAGAAAATAAGGTGTGTAAACTTGTTAAGTCACTTTATGGACTAAAATAAGAACCTAAACAATGGCATGCGAAGTTTGACCAAACCATGTTGTCAAACGGGTTCAAGATTAATGAATGTGATAAATGTGTTTACATTAAAGACACTCCAAATCACCAAGTCATTGTTTGTTTGTATGTGGATAATATGTTGATCATCAGTAGAGATATTTTGAACATAAATGCTACAAAACGTATGCTTGAGAGCAAATTTGATATGAAAGACCTTGGAGTTGCGGATGTGATCTTAGGAATAAGAATCCATAGAACTCCACAAGGTTTGGCATTGTCGCAGTCTCATTACATCGAAAAGTTACTTGAAAAATTCAAGTATATTTGGAATTTGGAATTGCCCAGACTCCATTAGATGTGAGCTTCACTCTTTGAAAGAATGAAGGTGAAAGTGACTCATAATTGGAGTATGTAAGAGTATTGGGATGTTTAATATATAATAAATTGTACACGTCCAGACATAGCATGCGCTATTTGTAAGTTGAGTTGGTACACGAGTAATCCCAACAAAACTCATTGGATGGAAATAAAAAGAGTTTTGGGATATCTTAAATACACTCAAGACTATGCTTTGCATTATAATAGGTATCCCGCGGTACTTGAAGGAAATAGTGATGCAAATTGGATGACCGGATCGAACAAAGTAAAATCCATGAGTGGATATGTATTTACCATCGATGGAGGAGCAGTCTCTTGGAAATCATTCAAACAGACATGTATTGCTCGCTCCACAATGGAATCTGAATTTATTGCATTGGATAAAGCCGACGAAGAAGCAGAATGGCTTCAAAATTTCTTGGAAGATATTCCTTATTAACCCAAACCAGTGGCATCAGTATGTATACACTGTGATAGCCAAACGACAATAGGTAGGGCAGGGAGCATGATGTACAATGGTAAATCTCGTTATATAAGACGGAGACATAATATCGTTAGAGAACTTCTCGCTAGTGGAATTATCACTGTTGACTATGTGAAGTCAAAGGATAATATGTCGAATCCACTTACAAAAGGCCTGTCTAGAGAAGGAATTGAGAGGACATCCACGAGAATGGGTTTAAGGACTAGGATAAGTCAGCATGGCGGTAACTCTACCTAGCAGACTGAAGATCTCAAGATCTAGGTTCAAGGAGATCAAACAAAGTTGTGTTTGACAGGTTCAACATTGTCAATATACCCAACTCATTCTCATGATATAGACAATGTTTAATAAACGAGGATAAAACTTATGGTGTAAAGTCTTTTAATGATTATCTAAATTTGGCAGATTTGACCAAATAGTTTAGTCTATAGGATTGAACGTTTAGAAATCACCCATGTGAGGGCGAAGTAGAATCCGCTTCAAGGAGAATGTTAGTAAAGGCATATTCTCTAAGCTTTCATGAAATCGAGACGTGTTCATGGCTGAAAAGAACAAAATCGTGAGAACCATAAATGGTAAAAAGCTGGTTGTATGACATGTGTTGTCTAGGTGTACATTAAAGCTCGATGGTTGAAGGATATCAAATCTACCGATTGACCGAGTGCATTCGATGCATGTTCATTACGAAAAGTTCAAAGGGAAACCTATTTATCCAGATGCAATCAGTCTTTGCTAAATGATCACATGCTTGTCCATAAATTTTTCAAAAGATAGCCATTCCCCATTCATGTAGGGGATTATTGGGTTCAAGGTGTATGTGTGAATGGAGAATGGAGGAAAAATAGTAGAGGAAAATTGAGTCAACACTAAAATAGAAAGTGTGCTCAAATAGGAAAGTTTACTAAATTCTCCCACATTGGCAGGAGAAAGAATCTTTCATGTGTTTATAATGAGAAACACATCTCCACTTGGATAGTGAGGCAAGAAAAATGAGGTGCCTCGCGTCGTCATCGTTGCTCGCTTGGCTCGACTTTGGCTTCATCTTTGGATTTGGATCTATCGATGAGTGTCACACCCCTATTTTTACTGTCCTGAACCCCGCTAGGGAGTTGGTTTTAGAGAAAATGGATTTTTCCAATTAAAGTGACGTTTTGAATAAGGATTATTTTATTTACAGAGTCACCACTTGGAATTGAGTTTGGGTGTTCCAAGTCACCTTATTGAATCCCCGTTCAAAAGAAAATAAATCTTTATTATTGGTCTGTAAACTAGAAATACAGATAAGGAATTCTGTTGACTGAGAAAAAGGTGCGAGGCACCCCTCGAATCCCGTGGTTCTAGCACGGTCGCTTTAATGACTTGTGTCTGGCTTAAAATCCCGTGGTATTTATTAGCCTAAAAATAACTTCTAACTCGCTTTTATTTATTTTTTGAATATATTTAAAACTGTATTGATGCGTGGCTTACCGATAGTAGTACTTTTCGGCCTTACCACGAGTTTTGGTATATTTCTCGCGCCTTTGTGGTATTTATGGATTGCTCCCATTTTTTCCAAGTCTAAGCAAGATTCTAACATGTTTAAAAATTTATCTGTCCCAATTAGATCGGTTTTAAAATGGTATGTTAATTTTATTATAACGAGTGGTCGGTAGCAGGGCTTTCCAACTTCATCGTTAACTTTCACTTGCGTTAATAAATTAAGAACAAAGTAACTTTTTAATATTTTTATGTATTGTCGATTTGTTTTAGTGACACAGTTTTTAATTTTGCAACACAATATTTTATGTCTCTTTTGTTCAAATTCGAATAAACAATACATTGAGAATAAAAGATGAAGTAGCTTAAATATTTTATGTTGTATATTATTCTTGACGTAACTAGTGCTAGTACTATTAACTAACCAAAAATGGAGAAAACAAAGAATTAACTTGCTTAAACACACAAAACAACACAAAGTCACAAATGTTGTATCAAATATTTCAAATATTAAATATCATTTTTTGGTGAATAATATTAAATATTATATTTGAAGATTAGATTCCTTCTCCATTAAAAATCCAATAATGAGTATTAGTAGTATAAAATCCTCATGCTGTATTCGAATACAATCCAAGTATTTAACATGTATAGTAAATAATATTAATTTATTTCAATAATACCTTAAACTAAAATCTTGTAAAGTAGCAACTAAAATATGACTAAGCACTAATGCTACAGGCATAGATAAACTTTTGTTGAAATATTACATAGCAAATATTTTGCTTGACATTGGACAAACACTATAACTTTGAATGTGAAAGCAAACACGATCTACTATACCAAAAAAACTCTACTTTAGATTTAATTAAATAAGATTATGAATGTACTTCATATTATAACGTCATAAAGGAATAATCAATTAACACATCTAAAATATGCGCAACTTTGTAACATTGAAATTATGTATCATTCATCATGACATGAAATTATACAATAACAAAAGATTGAGGATTACCTCTTGCAAAACTTAATTTCTTCAATAGCTAACTTTCAAAAGCCACGAACTCGAAGCGTTGAATAAAACCTCTAAACCTGAAGGGATTAATTGTTTGTTATTTTTTTCTGGAACGTGAGATGGCTGAAAATTGTTTTTTTTTGGATTTGGTATATGTGCTGGAGTATCTTTTTGTTGATTTTCGTATGTCCTCTTTTTTTTTTGTATTCATTTTTTTTGCTAAGAATTTTGGTCTTTTTTTTTGTATGTTGTGTTACTACCATATAGAAGGGGGAGCAGGGGAACGATCAATGGCAATATCGTAAATATACTCATTTTCAAGGGTAAAATGATAAGTTTATTTTTTTAACCAAACCACAAGCTTTCCCTTTTCTTCCAGATCTTTCCCGTTGTATCTCTCTCGAGAAAATTGAAGGAAAGGTGTCTTTTAAGTCTTAAATGAAGGATTGGTGACATTGACCAACAGATAGGGTCAAACATCATTAGGAAACTTGATTAAGTTAATTGTCGACTTGATTAATATTTTCAAAACTTTCTAATCTTTTCAAAAATACAAATCAACCCAACCCACACCCCTCTTCAATCCTAATCAACCACTCTCTCTCCAGCTTCTCCCAACCAACAGTTCTGCAAAATTTCTCCCTTCAACCTCCGGCGACAAATAGTCGGGCGAGTTTCTTTTCGACTTTCAACCGTTAATCAACGTGAATACTTCTACGGCGACAACAACTTCGAGTTCTTCGTCCTCCCATTTCCTTTTTCACAGGTAAAAAATTATGAAGAAACAGAGGAACTTGAGACAACTACTCTTCTGGTATTGAAATGTGGACTGAATAAAATCCTAATTTCTGGTATTTCTGCATTCCTTCTTCTCATTGTCGTACTGTTGATTCGAATTTGTTGTTGATTTTTTATCACAGTTGATGTTCTTAGTGTGTATGTGTGTATGTGATATATTGGTGTTGTTGGGTTGATTTGTTGTTTGTCTTGGTAGAAATAGTATTGCAATAGTTGAAACATCTGATGTAATAGATGAAACATATGATGCAACAGATGAAAATCTGATGCAACAGATTAAAAATCTGATGCAACTATGAAAATCTGATGCAACAGGTGAACAATCTAACAGATCATTCATCTGTTGCGACAGACGACTCTTCTGTTTGGAAGAAATCTAAACAATATTAATCCAACAGATAACTGATTAGTGATCTATTTTTATTCTTTACAATGGTTTACTCTTCAATTTAAAATCTGATGCAACAGATTAAAAATCTGATGCAATTATGAAAATATTATGCAACAGGTGAACAATCTAACAGATCATTCATCTGTTGTGACATACGACTCTTCTGTATGGAAGAAATCTAAATAATATTGATCCAACAGATAACTGATTAGTGATTTGTTTTTATTCTTTCCAATGGTTTACTCTTCATTTTACAATAGATTAGGACTGTTTTTATTCTTTCCAATGATTTACTCATACAGGTCGGTTATCTATTGCAACAGATAACATACCTGGTGCAACAGATTCAAGATCCGTTTTTATTATTTCCAACGGTTTACTCATCCATTGCAACAGGTCGATTATATGTTGCAATAGATAAAATACCTGGTGCAACAGATTAGTGATCTATTTTTATTATTTCCAACGGATTACTCATCCATTGCAACGGGTCAGTTATGTGTTGCATCAAATAAAATACCAGGTGCAACAGATAGTGTTATTTTTATGGTTCCCACGTATTACTCATCCATTGCAATAAGTCGGTTATATGTTGCAACAGATAACATACCTGGTACAACAGATTAGTTGTCTGTTGGAACTGTTATATTACTGTTATGCATTAATCAATTATAATCTATGTTATGTTCCTGTTAATTTAAGATAACATGGCTCCCAAAATAAAAGAAATCGAATCAAGTTCAAGTAAAGGAACAAGTGCAGCAGCTCAGCTACATCCACCACTCTATGAGCTTGCTTTATAAGCGTTATCTCAATTAGGAGCAGAAGATAATGAGCACGGGGAGGAGGAATCTTTCAAAAGAGATGATCCAAATGCTAATAGCCCTTCCATCGAAGAGTTGGTCAAAACCTTCAGCATTGATCGTTACCCTGTGAGAATGCAGTGCGATGGTGCCACTGATTTAATGGGTGATCTCATGGTTAAGTCAGTCATGGGAAAATCTTTCGAATCCTTCAGAAAAATACTTCGAGAACAAAATTTGGATTCTTATTTTAGGAAAATCTACTTTGGGAAATATCTTGATTTTCCGGAGGACAACAATGCTCGTTTCCAGATGAAAATGGTATATGATCTTCTCAAGCACAGGTTTATGTATGAAAACAAAGATAAGATGGATGAGGTGTGGATAAATTACTGTGGCATGCCTGTTTGTTTTGGTTGGGAGGAGTTTTCCATAGTTACCGAACTAAAATGTTTTCCTCCTTCTCCTTCTCAAGTTATACCTACTCTGACCCAAAAAAGCACCCCGCATACCCAAAAAAAGAAAAGGCAAGTCGAGTGATCGTGATGACCTGGTGTCCATTGTTGGTCCAATCTTCAAAAACAAAAATCTGATTGAAGCGTTGAAAGGTAAAGGACTTTCAAAGAAGCACAAACAATCATTGTGCTTGGTTTGGTTTGTACATAATGTTTTTTGGGTGAGAGACGTTAACAACAACATAAGCCTCAGTTTAATAAATCTCTCCGAGTATCTTGAGGCATTTAACAGCTATCCTTGGGGTTATGAAAGTTTCAAAATGACTGTCGAATATTTGTTGACTCCGTTAACGCCAAAAACAGTCAACTTATATGGTTTTCCATGGGCCTTCATGGTAAATATTTTTTTATCATGATATGATTCATCATTTTTTTATTCAATAATGTTTTTGATTTATTGGAGTTATGTTATAGGCTTGGGCATTTGAAGCCATTCCTTATTTGAGACAACAAGTGAACTACCAGGAAAAAGTTTTCTGTCCAAGAATTCTGAGATGGTGTCGGCCAAAACCGATAAAAATATAAAATTTCTTGATCTTTTTAATCCCCCCAAGGAAGTAGTAAGTCCAATTCTAATCAGGTTTTTATTTTAATTAATGATTAAATGATTTCATCATCATTCTTAATATATGTACCGATTTATTTTAGATTGTCCATCCGTAGCTTGTTCCGACCAACCGAGAGTTGAAGATGCTATTTTTTCTTACTTTACGGTCTGTGCAAACTTTATTGGACCCTAAGGTCATTGATGGAATAAAAATAGAATTGTTTGGAGCAACAACCATCACAAGAAAAATAATTTTGGAGGGTGGGGATAATGATGCTCCTCTTACAGTTTTTGAAACAACAAGCCATTATGATTATGATCATAATGGTTGTACAGATTTTTCTCCAGATTTTGCTGCATCTAGCGAATGTTCTTCATGAAAATGTCAAGACTGCCAGGCGAAACACGATGGAGTGATTAATGCTATTAATGCACTAACTGCTTTTGTAAAGAAAATGACATCTAAGAGGGGTGTCATTCCATCAAAGAGGATTTCATATCCAGACACTCCACTAGAGATCAAGGCGACTAAGAGGAGAAGGAAAGAAACTTCCAAGGCATCACAATCATAAAAAAAGCAAGATTGCAATGCTTCTGTCTTTGTCTTGCACCGATGTTCAGTGTGCAAGGGCCACAGAAGAGCAGCATGAGCTGAAGAAGGTGAATGTACATTATATGTTCCAAAAAACAAAAAAGCACATATCTATTTCAACAGATGATACATCTGCTGAAAATTATCAAATAGATGTATACATCTGTTGCAGTTGTTGTCTAACCTATTACATCAGATTCATTATCTGTTTCAACAGATGAGTCTTATATTGAAACAGATGGGCCATCTGTTCGAAATTATCGTACTGCTCTGATTTACCTGTTTGAATTTGTCCCAACAGATAATCCATCTGATGCAACATAAGAATCATCTGTTGCAACAGATAAAAAATCTGTTGTATATCTCTACTTAGCATTGACAATTATGGCTTTCCAGGTGGATGTCACAGCTACTGCCGAAGAGCATAATATGACAGTTGATAATCCATCAACTGCTTCCAAAGATGAAGAAAAAGTAGAGCCTGCCAGTTTGGGAGAACGAAAGAATTACCCATTTGAAGGGTTCAACATCTCGGACGAGGCTCCAAAAAACTAATACAGTTGGTCATCGACTATTCAGAATGGATTGTCGATGGGCTGTTAAAGCATCATGCCGGAAGGTACATAAATCAATTTTATGGATATTGGTTTATACAATTCTTGTTGTAAGAACCTGACATTAACATATATAAATCATCATGTAGAAAATAAAATGACGAGTGCTACAAAGTGAACAAATCGAGTCTTGGTTTTGATATGTTTGACTTTGTTGTTGCATATCCCGGAACGAAGAATTGGTTCTATTTGATGTCACAGCCCCAAACTTGCTGGAATGATGAGGTTTAAAGGCCATACATATTACTATTAATTAATACTTTATTTAATTGCATCTTCATATTGATTTTTTCGTCACGTAATTCGAAATGTTTGATAATATGTGCAGCACATCGATGTTTTTTTACTACCTCCGAAAGAAGGCCAAGTTGCAAACACAAGAACAATACAGATGCACAACAAACAATTATTTGTACAAAGTTTACATCAATAATGCCTACGATAGGTATTGTCAATAGCAGCCGGAAGTTTCCCGAAATGAGGAAGTGTACATCAAAGGTTTTAGCATTTCGGCTGGCTTACCTTGGCATTTGGTTGATGAAGTGTACATCCCAATCAATTATGGTAATGAATTCCATTGGGTGTTGACTGTCGTCGTTCTAAAAAAGAGGCGCATCCGAGTTTATGACTCGATGTCGCGAAGGAGATGTTCCGGGCCGTCGTCTGAGATACAAAAGCTGGCCAAAATATTGCCTACTTACCTTGATATAAGTGACTTTTTGGATCAAAAGGTTCGTATTGATTGGTCGACGATTGAAGCATACCGGGATAAAATGGCTAATCCATTTGATGTACAATATATTGACGGAATTACTCAACAAACCATTGGTAGCCTATAAGTTTAAGTGTCATGATTTAGTTTCATTTCACAAATTTCACAACGCTTGCATGAACTGCAAGATATGGATTATCTATTTTTTTATAATGCAGGGATTGCGGTCCTTTTGTTGCCGCCTATGTCGAGTATTTGAGCGATGGATTACAAGTACCAAATGATGGACTTGATGCCGGATTACTCCGCAAAAGATATGCTACTTTTTTATAGAAATATGGAGAAGCGAAAGCTCAGAAGCCGTACACAATCGACGTTAAAGATCCACGACGACCAAAGCCGAATTCCATAGCACTGGATGAAGAACAACTTGTCCATATTGATTAGATCTTTATAGCTCGAGTACGTCAATGTAATAACCTATCCTCCTTGGTTTAACTTGTTGATTTA
Organism: Capsicum pubescens; assembly: GCA_030864215.1. Classification (NCBI taxonomy): domain Eukaryota; kingdom Viridiplantae; phylum Streptophyta; class Magnoliopsida; order Solanales; family Solanaceae; genus Capsicum; species Capsicum pubescens. The sequence goes on from CM061549.1 coordinate 254,418,645, forward strand.
TTTATAGAGTAGATCATTTGTACTCATACTGATTTTTTTTACATTTCATTTATTTGTTGAGTTATTTTATTTCATGTAATTTCCAAAGGCTTTGATTTATTTTATTCTGTCTATAAATATAATTAATTCTGAGTTTTGAACATGTTAATTGAAATGAAGTACTAGATTCAAATATCGCAACAAATAATACATCTACTGCAACAGATGACATATCTTATCAGACAGATTTAGACATATGTTGCAACATGAGATGCAATACGTAGGTCATCTACTGGAAATTATATAACAGGTCTTCCTACTTTTTTTATTTGCTCCAATAGATTACCGATCAGTTGCAACCGATAAGTTATATGTTGCAACAGATCGTAAATCTGTTGCGACAGACAGACGGGGAATATCTGCATAATGCAACAGATGACCAAACTATTCCAACAGATAATCAATCTGTCACAACAGGTACTATATCTGTTACGACAGATATAAAATCTGTTGCATTATAAAAATTCAACTTTGCCAGACATAAAAATTATTGCCCCTATATGTATATTGAATTGGCTTGAAATGAAAATTTGTTATCGTGTTCGTCTCTGTCTTTGTACATGTTCTTTTTTATACACGGGCTCCAACCATTTAGTTAGTACCCCATATGCCTAGACCCATTGCATCTTTCCCACAATGGTGTCGCACACACCGGTCATTTGTATGCCGGTCAGCAAACACTCCATGTATGCAAGCGAGTATGTCCCGCACGCTGCACCGATTGTATTTTTTGGGAGATGGATGTTCTTATTTAGACCTTCAAAAACCCATGATTTCTTCACCAAGACTTCAACCAGCAAATGATCCATAAGCTTACTCTGCGTCAACAACTTGGGCAACAACTTCAAGAGTGGCTGCATGTGGGTTAAAAACGTCTTCTCGCTTAACACAGGTAAGTTGCAGTCATAAACCTTAATCTTTCCCTCATATAGTAGTATCTCAATAGTGAGAAAATGGGTGACATCCACGTTCATGACTGCAAGGATTCTCTTTGCCTTGGTCTAGCTTTTGCCGTGTGGATATGGCCTTTTCCCTCCAACATATTTAATTGCTTTTTTATCCCATTGGAACGTAGAAACTAACTGATCAAATCCCAGGCCATGGAATCAGCTAGATTACGAAGATCAGCGTACCTATCTTTAAAATTATTGTAGAAGTTGAGGTCTATTATCCTATCAGCAGCATCATAAGCATCTGGGTACGCTAATTGCCTGCCCCTCACGAGGCAGAGAATTTCATCAACATACTGTGGTATAGGAAGATAATTTTTAAATAGGTTAGTAATTGTAAAGAATAAAAACACAGTGGAAAGAATCCGATGCAGAGGGTTCTCTGAATCATTTCAGAGATTACCCAGCCAACGCAACTTATGCAACAAATATGTATTATGTTGCATAGAATACCAAGCTGTTGCAATAGATTACACATCTGTTGCGTAGATTTTTCTTCATGGAGCAAAAGTAAACTTACCTTGTCCTCGTACCACACACACATATTTGTCATATTTGAGAAGTCTTTGGCGGCAAATGAATGCATGGTGTATTCTTTTTGAACCTTCATCTTGATGAATTTTTCCAGTTCCTTCTTCTTCTCCTTGCCAAGTGCCGTAAATATGGCCACCTTCTTCGACGGCCCCTGAACTTCAACAACTATTGGAGCGGGAGAAGTTGCATTTTTTACTGATTTCAGAACGGAGAGAATTTGTCTAATTTTTATTCTCTTCCTCCTAACCTCCACTGTAGGAGTGCATGGCTCCCTTACCTCGTTGGATGGTATGACACCCCTCCTAGATTTCAACTCCTCGACAGCTTCAGCAATAGCCTCTAGCTTGTCGAGGAGTTTATTCTCTCTGTCCTTTCACACTTTTCATTTTCAATGAGAACATGAGGGTGAGGAGAGGTGAGAGGTACCACTGTAAGGGTGGGAGAGACTAGTGTAGGGGTGAGAGGGAGGACCTGTGCAAGGGGTGTTTTCAAACATATTTATTTTTCGCTGAGCACCAACATGCTTATAATCACGACTGGCAGCAGAAGCAGAAGCAGGATGGCTTCCACCATCATAAACAACTCCATCAGCAACACCCCCAGAAGAAGCACCCGGATCTGTTGCAGTTTGAGTTAGGTCGTGAAAAGCTTCAACATTAGACTGACCTTGCCTAATTGCTCTTCTTATGGATGTTGCTCCATCCAATTCCTTCTTTATTAACTCCATCATTGGGTCTTCTTTTGTATCAACAAGATCCAGAGTAAGAAAAGAAGTCATCCCCAGCTCATCAATGGTAGGCACGATCCAAGGATGCACAACCTATAAAAAAATGACAGGAGAAATTTAAATCATATAATAATAATTTGCAGTCAGTTGGGTTACATGGGGCTCGGGTTATGTTAACATAGCGAACTTATGCAACAGATAATCTAGCTACCGTAATAGTTGATCTGTATGTTGAAATAGATTGATAATATGTTGCATCAGAATACCCATATATTGCACAATTTACAGTAGATGGGTAATCTGTTGAGTAAGGTTCAGAGAACAGAGCAACAGATGGTTAATCTGTTGCGAAATATGGATTATCTGTTGCAACAGATTACCCATTGCACCAGTTGCAGTTGACGGGTAATCTCTTGCAATAGATGGAACATCTGTTTCAATATCTTTCTTTGAGGAAAATTATTTTAGTTGAAAGAAGACGTACTGCATCATTCGAAGGGTTAAAGAGATTAGCCTCGTTAATATTTTTTTTGCTGCTCTCTACTGCACCAACTACCTAAGGATCCTTGGATGAGAAACCTTATCTAGGTAATCCATGAAATACTTTCGGAGGGGAGGAATGGCTTCACATGCCTAAGCCTAAATATTGTAAACAAGAAGCAAGCAAAAGAAAAGGTCACAAGTATATTCAATATAAATTAATGAATGGGTAAAAATAGTGATCTATTTTACCATGAAAGCCCAAGAAAAACCGTATAATGTGGTCGTCTTTGGCTTTAGCTCTTTCAGTAAATATTTGACAGTCAAGTAGTAGCTGTCGTAGCCCCAAGAATAGTCGTTGAATCTCCTAAAATCATCAGCAAATGCTAAAAAATCACGTTCTATGACTTTTTTGACGTCTCTTGACAATAAAACGGAATGGACAAACCAAACTAAACACAATTTCTCCCTGTAGTGCTTTGGTATGTCTTTATTCTTGAGATCCTCTATCAAATCCTTCACTTTGTATCTAGGTCTAACAATGACCAACAACCCATCTTGTTTTACCTTGCGTTTGTTGGACCCTTTGTGGGGTGTTTTCTTGATGGCAGGTTCTTCTGGATGATCGTATCTCAAGCTTGTCACAATGGCAAACTCTTTCAATCCAAAACAAACCGGCATACCACAGTAGTTGATCCAGACTTCATCCATCTTATTTCTACCCTCCTTCGGACCTCCATCATCCCCCGCATACATGATCCTGTGCTTGAGAAGACCATATACCATGATCATTGGGAAACGAAAAGGGCGGGGCCCAGACAGCTCAAGAAAGTGTGCAAAACAGCTCTTCTTAAAAAGTCCATCTATGTTTTCCTTCTTCATAATACTCCTAAGTTCGTCAAAAGGTTTCCCCAACTGACATTTAGTACAAGATCACCAAATACTGCATTAGGGTTATTCATCGACATCACAACTCAAAACTTTTCAATACTAATGGTTTTGACAGAATCATGCTGGAATTTCGATATTATTTCATGCCCCATTGGTGAGGAGGAGTTATCACTTTCCTCGGCTTTATTTTTCCCTGACTGAGATTGTTCTGAAAGTTCCTCCGAATCTATCTGTACTCTAGCTTTTTTTGTTTGGTGATCGAAAGTTGATCCACTTTCTCCATTTTCTGTTTCTTTTCTTTTGGGAGACATCTTTTAACTACAAACAAAAGAAAAACAAAAAATACATTGCATTTGATGTATGCATAATTTTTTTAAAAAAGGTGAGACAAATTTCAATAAATTATTCTTACCACATAACCAAAAAAAATACTTCAATGGACAACCCATCAACTGGAATAGATAGGGAACCCGAATCTGTTTGAAGACCTATTTAATATCTCCCCACAGATATTCCACCTGTTGCAACAGGTGGATAAATTTCAATAAATTATTCTCTGCCATATTACAAGAAAATATTCCAACGGATAACCCATCAGTTGGAACAGATGGGGAATCTGTTTGAAGACCTATTTAATATCTCCCAACTGATCTTCCACCCATTGCAACAGATGGACCACCAGAACCAATGCCACAACCAATGCCACTAAGACCACCACCAATGCCACCAATACCAACACCAAGACCACCGATACCATCACCAAAAAATACAAATACCAACACCACCACCAACAGACACCAACAACACCGCAAACACCATCCAACAATACCACGACAGTCAACAAAACACTGAGAGAAAAACTAGGGTTTTCTCGGGTGCTTCCTACTTTTTTAGCATCAAAACTCAAAATTGTTAACCCATTCTCGAAGATAATACAACTAAAAGTCTTCTTTTTTATCATTAACTAAAAATCCCTATTTTTTAGAATAAAGAACAAATGTAGAACTCTTTTCAAACTCTATTACATGCGAAGATAGAGAAAATAATGGATACAAGCAGGAATGAAGTTGAAAAAAACAACTATATGTAGTCGTAAATGGGAAGAAAATTGACCTGTTTTGAAGGGTTGAGCAATATATTAAGTAGTTGTTGTTTGTATTATTTGTATTGTTGAGAGGGAGAGGACACACCGAGAGAGAGAAAGAGAGAAGAGCGAGAACTTAAGATTTGAAATGAAAAGTTTTTCGCACAAATGGATGATTTGTATGGGTTGATTTGTAATTTTGGAAAAGAATAACAAGTTTTGAAATTGCTAATTTGGTTCGAATTGATCTTAATTAATTTAAAAATTTTTAAAATATATAGTTTTTAAAACATTGAGTTGATGAGAGCTTATTTCTACTCAGAGTGATCGATCGACGACTCGGATCGGGGTGAACGCAATACCAGCGCCATGCAATTGCAAAGACTCGATTGGATTTGTAGTTGACCCTACGAGCTCACTCATTCATCCCTAGTTCCACCTAAATCAACTTAGGTACTATCACTATCCTAACATTGAGTTGATGAGAACCCATTTCAACTCAGAGTGATCGATCAACGACTCGGGTCAGGATGAATGCAATACCAACGTCATGCAATTGCAAAGACTCGATTGGATTTGTAGTTGACCCTGCGAGCTTACTCATTCATCCCTAGTTCCACCTAAATCAACTTAGGTACTATCACTATCCTAACATTGAGTTGATGAGAACTTATTTCAACTCAGAGTGATCGATCGACAACTCGGATCGGGATAAACGCAATACCAATGCCATGCAATTGCAAAGAGTCGATTGGATTTGTAGTTGACCCTTCGAGCTCACTCATTCATCCCTAGTTCCACCTAAATCAACTTAGGTACTATCACTATCCTAACATTGAGTTGATGAGAACTCATTTCAACTCAGAGTGATCAATCGACGACTCAGGTCGGTATGAACGCAATACCAACGCCATGCAATTGCAAAGACTTGATTGGATTTGTAGTTGACCCTGCGAGCTCATTCATTCATCCCTAGTTCCACCTAAATCAATTTCTATGAAATCTGTTGCAACAAATGACTAAGCTGTTGAAAATTTTCAAACAGGTACATATATGTTGCAACAGATAACATATCTGATTTAATTATCAAATAGATATTTGCATCTGTTGTGACAGATGACTGAGTTGTTGGAAATTTTCAAAAAAATATTTATATCTATTGTAACAGATGACATATCTGATTTTATTAATTATCAAATGAACATTTTCATCTGTTGTCACAGATGACTGAGCTTTTGGGATTTTTAAAAAGGTATTTATATCTGTTGTAACAGATGACTGAGCTTTTCGGATTTCTAAACAGATATTTATATATGTTGCAACAGATGACATATCTGTTTGAAAATCTTTTTATCTCTTTTAATTTTAAAGAAAGAAGCTTCTGGTCCGAGTAGATAATATCAAGTAGTAGTACTTACTACTAAAGGCGGTAAAAAATATTTCTTGGATATTTTAAAAGTGAGTTCATTGAGCAGTCTTGTCTTTTCTTTTCAATGTCAGTAGTCTTAGTCTTCCTCGTGCCCCTCAAACTATTAATGAAATTAATGAATATTAATTAATGAATATTGAAAACCACCACGTCTACGTACACAATACATCTATAAAAATTATCTTATCTCTTCCTTCAGCTATAGTTTATTTTATTCAACTCTCACCTTTTTCTCTTTCCTCTTTAGGGTCACAACCTTTTTTTTCTCTTTTCTCTTCTCTTCTCATAAAGATCTTTTTGGATCTAAATCCATCCATATCTTTCCTCGACTTAAATTTCTATTTTGATCCCCTTTTTGATATTAAGGTATGGTTCATTATTGCTCTTTCATTCTCGTCTTCTTCTTTGCATGTTATTTACATCTATTTTTTTTATTTAATTACTATTTACCCATATCATATTTATTAAATTTTTTTTAAGGAACTTGTAAGTGTTGAATAAACAATCCGAGAATTTTTATTACAATATGAGAAAAAAGTCATCTGTTGAGAGAAGTTTAAAAGCCTTGTTGGAAGTATCATTTTTTTGTATGTATTTTGTTTGTTTCATTATTGTTGATGTAGTTATTGATGTTTTTGGTGGGGTTGGCGTTGTTGGAACTTGTGGTGTTGTTGATGGTTCTGGCACAAAGAATGTTGCTTCTTTGTTGTTGATGATGTTGTTGGAATAAATGTTGTTTTTTTTTTGTTGATGTTTATGCTGTTGTTGATGTTGCAACAGATGGAGAAACTGTTGGAACAAATAAAACCACCAGAAAGGCTGGTTTGATGTATTCCATCAGACACCACATCTGTTGCAACAGACTCTACATCTGTTGCAACAGACTCCATATCTGATGCAACAGATGGACAATGTTTTTTTTGTGACATCAATTTTTTTCCTCTTGTTTGTAGATATAAGGAACTGACAGTTGATCAACTTTTGACGGCCTATCTCAAGAGGCTGCAGTAAAGATGGGATCGGAGGAATAAACTGCTTGTAGATGGAACCACTTCATATGTGGGAGGTATGTATTACTGATAATGTTATCGTGGAAATACACATAGAGTGCACTGATTTTGTGAATAATGTTTTTACTGATTAGTCATAGATCGTTCAAACAAGATGTCTGCAATTTACAGTTAAGTTTGGTAGGTCCGAACTGATAAGGCTGAGGGACCATGAAGATGGCTCTGATAGCCTGTTAAGATTTAATGTCGGTAGTTGTTCATGTTTATTTGTCAAACATTGTGAAGGGATCTAATTTTTTTGTCATTGTAAAGATCTTCAATAGCGATTGGACTAACTTTTAGGGTGCATTGGACCCTTAGAGGGCCTTCGAAGATTAGCACTGCATCTAATAAGAACGGAAAACCAATATATTTATTGCCCTGGCCAAAATTTATATGACTGGGTTGCTCGCTCGGGGTGATGATTTTATGCCAGAATGTGCGGTAGGAGAATGCTTTCGAAGGAAAATGGGTGGTTGATGTAAGACTATATCATCTGAGAGCAAATTGAAGAAGAGACATAGGGTAGAAAGTAACTTCTAACGAATTTGGCCGGTGGAATTATCTTAACAGATGCGAGATCTGAGTCAAGTGCAACTATGAAAGTGTATCCGGTAATGTAATTTCATCTGTTGTGTCTCTGAAAGAAAAACAGTGCAGATGGACACTTTGCTAGGGAGTTGCGTGGTCGGGACTATCACCTAGATAGAAAATAGGAGAAGACCAACAAAGAAGCCTCATGGGCATCGAGGGTAGAAATGATGTACAACAAGTCTAGAAAACTTATGCCAACAACAACTGCAGTTAAAATAAGGAATCTAAGCGAAGGCGATAAATTTTTGAATTTTAAATTTCATCCCATGCTTTCTTGTTTGTGTTTCCGATCAGGTCCACTGTCGTTGACCTGATCGAAACCACAAACGAGATTGAAAGGCAAATAGAGTATCATTGCTTCCTTAGCAATATGGTTATAATTGATTGTGTTTTCTTGCCTTGACATGCTTTCAACATTCCTCGGAGAAGAGCAGATGCTTGCTGTAGTATGTGAATCCCGATAATTTTCAACCTTACCTCCAGCTTGTTAATTCTGTATTCAAGTTGGTTGTTGCCCTCTTCGAAGTTGGTAAAGAGTTCCTCGTCTCTTGTGAGCTCGATCAGGAACACTACCTTCAAAGTTGTGGCATTCTAGAAGCCCTTCAGAACACTTTCTTCAGAAGCCTTAAAGGATACATGAAGGGTCTCTGTGTTTGTTTTAGGTCAAAATGTGTTGATGCACGTTGAAGATGTGGTCCCAAAAGTTGAACAACATACTTTTATCTAGCGTTTCTCCATGCATCTTTCTCAACCAATTTGATAAATTAGTAAGTATGGAGTTACGTAGCGTGTGATCTAAACCAGCTCTACCAAGCCTATCAAATGTTACGTAACTCTAAGCTCATTACTCTATCAAAAAAATATGACCGAGTTCAGAAATTCAAAAATTTATCGCCTTCGCTTAGTTTCCTTATTTTCACTGCAGTTGTTGTTGGCGTAAGTTTTCTAGACTTGCTGAACATCATTTCTACCCTCGATGCCCGTGAATCTGCTTTGTTGGTCTTCTCCTATTTTCTACGTAGGTGATAATCCCGACCATGCAGCTTCCTAGCAAAGTGTCCATCTGCATTGTTTTTCTTTCAGAGACACAACAGACGAAATTATATTACCGGATACAGTTTCATATTTGCACTTGATTCAGATTTCACATCTGTTAAGATAATTTCATCGGCCAGATTCGTTAGAAGTTACTTTCTACCCTGTGTCTCTTCTTCAATTAGCTCTCAGATGATATAGTCTTCCATCAACAACCCATTTTCCCTCGAAAGCATTCTCCTACCGCACCTTCTGGCATATAATCATCAACCCGAGCGAGCAACCCAACCATATAAATTTTGGCCAGGGCAATAACTATATTGGTTTTCCATTCTTGTTTGATGCAGTACGAGGCTTCGAGGGTCCTCTAAGGGTCCAATGTACACTTAAAGTTAAGTCCAATCGCTATTGGTTCTCTGCAGTGACGGCAACTATTGATCCCTTCTCAAAACTTGACACGCATAAACACGAGCACCAACCGTCAGTAATTCGTAACAGGGTATCTGCACCATCTTCATGAGGTCCTCAGCCTTATCAATTTCAAACCCATCAAACTTAACGGTACAATGCAGGATCTTGTTAGAATGATCAATGCCTTATCGATTAAAAACTGCATTCACAAAAACATTGTACTTTGTGTGTGTTGTCCCGGTAACCTTATCAGTAATACATACTTAACTCCCACATATATGATAGTGGATCCATCTGCATGCACCTTATTCTTCCTAGCCCATCTATGGCTTAAATTGAATAAACAGATGACTAGCTTGTTGCAACAGATGACACATCTGTTTATGTTGTCAATCAATTGGAGACATCTGTTACGACAGTGATCAACCTATTGCAGAAATCAAACAGATATATACATCTGTTGCAAAAAGATTGCCATTATGTTGTAAGTTATCTAACAGAAAGAATATATTTTGTAACAGATTACCCATCTGCTAGATTTATTTTAAAGCAATTTTCTTTTCTTTCCGAGATACAATAATTTATAAATAGGTCCCTCCTTACAAATATGGATGATCCAGATTCGTACAAGAATTTTCATATCGAGTCCTTGCATGAACTTCAAAGGCAGTTTGATTGATGAACTCCAGAGAGATATTTGGCTGACTTCAGAGCAAGGCTGCCGGATGAATGAAAGATGTCTGATTGACAATAATAATAATAGTAGTAATAATAATTAGGTAATGTTTTTTATTTTAGCGATTATTTTCCTCCTTTTGTATATCAAATCTACCCAAGGGATTCAAAAATCCATGAACATTCATTTCATTTTGTTGTCGACTTTGAATTTTTAATTCTTATTTAGTATTTAATAATAACCATTCTCTTTATTCCTTGTTCTCAACATGTCGACGGTTGGTGGTAGGGATTGAGCAGCAATTTGTGTCAACAGTTAGAGGTTAATCTGCTACGACAGATCGATCATATGTTGCACCTGGCGGTTATTAATAAAAAGGGCTATTGTTGTTATTGAGAGGGTGAAAAGAAAGACATGACTCGGAGTTCCGATTATTCAATATGAAAAATATTTCGTAAATAAATAATAAGGAAATAAATAATAAACACAATTTATAACCACAATTTTAATAACTGATCGTGACTTTTCACTATTTTTGTTTTTGAATTTGTTTTTTAAATTATTTATTATATAATAAAATGATTATTATTTTATTAAGGAATTTGAAAAGGTATTTTTTTTATTTATAAAATAAAAAAGTAAGCAAATTTGGATTAACGATATGATGATATAGTTATTTTTTTTAAAAAAAGTAGATTATATGTTGCAACAATTAAATTATCTGATGCAACAGGTTCACTATGGTTGCAACAGATGATATATTTGTTGTCACAGATGATTTATCTGATGCAACCTATATCGAGTCACAACTCAATAAAAGCAGTTCTTGGAAAGAACTAATTAATAATAATAATCTGAAAAGTCATGACTTGTCACAATATTTCTTAATTCAATTAATTCATTACTTTTCATATTAATAAAAAATGTAATTAATAAATGGAGGTGAACAGTTAGATTATATGTTGCAACAGATATGTTATCTGATGCAACATATTTTATATTTGTTGCAACAGATAATATATCTGTTGTCACAGATGTGTTATCTGATGCAACAGATATAGAATCTGTTGCAACAGATATAGAATCTGTTGCCACAACTCAATAAAAATGGTTCTTCGAAAGACTAATTAATAATAATAATCTGAAAAGTCATGACTTGTATCACAATATTTATTTTCTTAATTTAATCAAAAATTTAATTAATGTATGGAGGTGAATAGTCGCGCCTTTTTGCCTCTCATTCAAATTCAATCCTCTATAAATAGGTCCGTCCTTACTTAATCGTTCATTCAAATACACACTCTATTTATTTATTGCATCTCGTCTTTCATATTACACTATAGAAGATAAGATTATGGCTGACCCAGTGTGGGACGTTGCTTTTTTGCAAGACGCCGTGAATGAACTTCGGAATCAAGTTCGTAATCTGCAATGGGAATTGAGAGGAGTTAGATCAAGAATGCTCCGCGAGATACGCAGGCTGAGGAGGGCCTTGCTACTTCTGGTTGAAGATTGGTCGGCTGACAATGATGATGCTGATAATAATAATAATAATAATTAGACTATTATTTTTCTTTTAGTCTATTATATGTATTTTTATTTGTTTAATAAATAAATTATGTTTGATCTTTATGTTTTAATCCATATTTAATTTTCATTCTGTCTATTATCTTCTCAATAAACATTTCGACGATTCAACGTAAAAAGGAATAATTTAGAATCCAGTAGCAATAGCAAGATTTATCTGTTGGGTTTGTGGCAGGGGTTGATTTGTGTTGTTTCAAACAGATTAATCATTCGTTGCAGCGGATAATTAGTCTAGTGCAACAGATAGACATTCTGATGCAACAGATAATTAGTTTGGTGCAACAGATAAACATCCTGATACAACAAATAATACGTCTGATGCAACAGATAAATAGTCTGATGCAACAGATTACTCATCTGATGCACCAGATGATTGATCTGTTTAAATTATGGGCACTTGTGCTGGATTCATAATCGGGGTTCTATCCATTATTGGAAAAACAGAAGTGTACCCAGATGACAAATACGAATAAAAATCATAATTTTACTTATCAAAGTAACCTATGAAGTAATGACAAAGTGGAAAGTGATGCAGTAAACAAAATTTGATCTAAGAAATTGATCAGATCGCAACAGTATCGCTGTACCAACAACAACAACAACAATAAATGATCGACAGGAAGAAGATGAAGCAGAAGATGATGAATAAAACAGCAGAAATAGAAACAATTAACAACGAAAATCGCTAAGAGAGATAAAACAATAATAGATGAGAAGAGAGAGAAAGACACATTTTTTTTCCTCCGTTTTCCATTATTTTAGGTATATATTAGGATTAAAATATAAATTTAAAAACTTGTGAGTTATTTTAAAACTTTCCCAACTATCTCCAACTAATAATTAAGATTTGTGTCGCCTTCAACTCATTTTTGAAACACTTTTATCACACACCCGTCCATCCGTCTCCCTCTTCTTCCCCAAGCTCTCCAATTATGGATCCAAACAACAAGAAGAGCATTAAATTCTCAGGTGTGTTACTTGATTACTTCTTCTCTAACCTAATTCAGTGATGTATTTTGTTATTAGAATTTTCGTGAATCTGTTGTACTATTATTTTGATTAGGTTTAAATGATTGCTCAATATTCATCTCTCTTCCTTTCTCTGTTGTATGTTCTTATATTTGTCTCAAAATTCATTGACTCAGCTATAAACATGAAAACACAATAGATTATCTTAGACCTTTTTTTGGATCTGTCCTCATCTCCATCGGTTCTTTTTTTTTTTTTTTTTTTCGTTTTTGTCTCAGCGCGACCAATTTTGTGTTGAAGATGAAAAGGGAGTATCCAACTCCAAACTCTGCCGCAGATCATCTTCTAGAAGCAAAATCATTGCAGGACGATTTCGTAGGGGACGGCTCAAGTACTGACCCAATGGCTCCAAAACCACCACAACCTGAGCAGGAAAAACTGACTGAGTGTTAAGAGGAAAAGTTAGCTGATTCCGAGTTAAATGCATACAATGATTTAAGCAAACAACCTCCAGCTGTGCGATTGAACAAGAAATTGGGATTCATCCTGAAATTCAAATTAAAGGTTTGTACTTTGAGTTTTCCTACTTCTTTCCAGATGAGGATAAATTCCTTGTTAGTGAGTAGTGGTTAGACAGCTTATTCACCAAAAGAAATGCTTAATGGTCTGGATGAAGTCCCAAATCTAGAGCTTGCAGTTGATCATAATAAAATGGGAACGTCATCTTTTGAGTAATATGTCTTTATTATGTTAAATGGCTGTTGAGATGGATGATGTTTCCACTCCAGTATTCACCTATTGAACATAGAAATAGTTAGTTTGCAACATCTCCCAAGTTAACCAAAGTTGCATGTATTTTTAGCTGTTGTTTTTGTCAAGTGTTACCACAGTTGGAGGTTGTAAAATTGTGACCATATACAAAGTATATAATAGATAATTAAGTAGGAGATAGGACCCTTTCGCAATTACCTTTCTCTAAAAGATGTAGGAGATACGGGCCTTCTTTTTGGCATGCGTTGCTACCTATACATGTCATCTGATAACAGCTTACATCTTGTTTTACAATGAGCATTCTGTTATTAGTACTGACTGGAGGTAAGACATTTAACTCTTTCTACCTTGAGTATTATACTATTTGCATCCCTATGCTCACACAGATAAAGTTTTGTGCCAGGGAGAGGATGAGATTCGAGAATCTGGGATACCATATACGATAGTCAGGCCTTGTGTGCCTTAACTGAGGAGCTTGCAGGAGCTGATCTCATTTTCGATCAAGGAGACAATATCACGATATTAGCTCGGAAATTAGAAATTTATTTTCTGATTTATAAAGCCTTGTGGAGCCTGTGTAATTTCATGGTATTTGGTCAGAAGTTAGAGAGTTGTTTTCTGATTTATAGTCTTGTGGAGCCTGTATCACTTCGCATAATGTTGATAATTTCTCATGAGAACATTTATATCTGATATGTACAGGGGAAGATATCCCGTGAAGAGGTTGCTCGAATATGTGTGGCAGCTCTGAAAAGCCCCTATGCATGTGACAATACATTTGAGGTGATGCTTGTCACTACATTATGACAAATATGTGCTTGTTCCTGATGTTTCCGTGCTCTCTGCAAAGTTATATTTGTTTGACAAGAAATATGTTGTATTACTACCTTCTCTTGATCCTTAGTATCTTTAAAACAAAGTTTGGTTACCAAATTATGGCGCCTTGAAGGTATCTTTTTCTGGATCGCCATCATTTTAGGCAAAATTTCCATATTTTCAGCTTTTCAAATTCATGCGTCTAAATTAATATGGATGGGAGGCAGATAAAATGTAATGGGTCTGGAAGCGCGGACAAATAGTAGTAACCGTGTGTATTTCATTTCATGTAGACTGTGTAAAGCCAATTAATTTTAGATAAATTAACTGCTATGTGAATTTTATTAGATTCTCGCAAAGTAGTACTGTGTTCTTCTTCTGTTCGTTATCCACCCTGTAACAAAAACCTGTACCATGTCTCTAGCTGCAAATTGATACACAAAACACTTAAATAGCTCCCATGAAAGTTAAGACAGTCTCTGGCTTTAGGCCTGCCAAACAATTCTTAGCGATCTGATCTTATCTTTTCTATTTTCCTGTTTTCTCACTGGAAAAAAAGAAGGAAGAAGTGATAAATATATATGAATGTGTGTGTACATAATCTCGCTGCTTCCTCTGACAGGTTAGAAGTGTAATTCCATTTAGTGAGCCATACACGGTGGATCTAGAAAACCCTCCTCCAGAGAAAGATTACAATGAATACTTCAAGACTCTGAAAGATGACATCACTGGGAAAGAAAGCCTAGAGAAAACTCCTATCCCTGTATAAAAGACCTAGCTGGTATGTTATATGCTTTCATGACATCATCTTGAACTTCAAGTATTCGACACTTAACAAAGCCACAGGGTCATTTGATGAGGCCAACAAGCTTGGGCAAGGTGGATTTGGCACGGTTTATAAGGGTACGTAATAGCTGAAGTTGGTGCAATCAATATGTTGAAGGTTGTAATGCAATACCAGAAATATTCACATTAAACTATGTCTAAGGCGCAATTTGTTGCAGTGTGTTTTGGCAGATGGCAGAGAGATCGCTGTCAAAAGGCTGTTTTTCAACAACAAATGCAGAGCCGCAGATTTTTATAATGAGGTTAACATTATTAGTGGCGTTGAGCACAAAAATTTGGTACGGTTATTGGGATGCAGCTGCTCAGGACCGGAAAGCCTTCTTGTATACGAGTTCCTCCCTAACCAGAATCTTCACATTTTATTTAACTTATTGTTGTGTCCAGTATAACCCATCTATTAAATTGTAAATTTCCGTTATTTGTATTCATCGTTTGAGGCAAACGTATGAAGAATACATAAACTTTCATCGTTGGGCCATGCAAAGCATGGGCATACCTATCTAGTTTATATATACAGGAGAGTGTTGTCGTGTGTTTGTGTTCCAGGAAAAACGGAATGTGGGGAAAGTTTGGTTGAGAGACGTGGGGGTTAGGGGAAACTGGGTGGATTAGGATAGTTTTTTTCTTTTTTTAATTAATATTTTAAATAAAATCAAAATAATAAAAGCTATTTAAAACTAATAAAATATAAAATAAGTTAAATAAGTAGTCTTAGAAATATGATTGAAAAATACTGCTATCATTAGATTATTTACTAAAAGTTAAAAGAAGAAAACAGAAATATAATTTTTAAAAAGAAATTTCCTTTCTTCTTGTTTTCTTAAAAATAAATAAATAAATAAATGATAATAATAAAAATAAAAACTTATTTAAAATGTGATTTTATTTTTATAGTTGTCAAAACTATTAAATCAAATCTTGTAAAAATAAGATAAAATTGAAATATCTAATTTAGACCTAAAAATAAAATGCCTAAAAATAAAATATATATATATTAAACACTAAAAATGACGTAAAATATTAGGTTTGGTAAAAAATTAAGTGTATACAATGAGATTTATTTTTTAGATAAATTTTATTTGAAACTTAAAGAACAAGTGAAATTTAATCCAAAAAAATTGAAGAATTGTTTTTCTCCATGTGCGGGCACATTTCGGACGCCATACAAACGTACAAATCTTGACATGATAAATGTTGTACACATGAAATTAGGTAGGTGTTTGACCACATATTTTAGATATTTTGACTTTTCTTTAGAAGTTATGAAGTCATTGGAGTTAAATATAGAGTTGTGTTACATTATATTTTTTTGTTAAAAATATTAATTTTATTGTACGTGCGTTGTACATGTATACCAAGGGTGCATTTGTTTTTTTTTAAGATTGAGACATCTGAATCTGAATGGATGTCTGAATGATTAAGATGTTGTTTCTAGATCTGAATAATGAATGATTAAGACTGTTTGTTTTTTTAACATTTGAATATATATAATTTATTTATTTATTTGTAATAAATATGCAATTCAAATTTTAAAAGTAATAAAATATTATATGAAAAAAATATTTAAATAAAGTATTAACTTAAACAATAAACATTATTTGAGTGATAATTAAAATATTTAAAAATATAAATAAATAAATTATGTTAAATATAATCATTGAACTATCTAAATTATTAAAAAAAGATATATCGATTAAAAATTATTGTGATAAGATGTAATCATAAAATGAATTACTACAACAGCGAGAGAGTTTTGAGGTGTAAGTTAGAATTACTAGAATAATTCAATATTTTTAATAATAAAGTGAGAGGAAAAAAAATAATTGTCAAATGAGAGAGGAAAATAAATAATTCAATACGTAAATTATTAGTATTATAATTCATTGCATTATAATTTATTTGATAATAAATTAAGTTATTTTAATTTATTTTACACGTATATAGAAAGGAAAATAACAAAGAGAGAGTTTTGAGGGAATATATTAGTTTTAGAAAGAGTCTGAATAGTATTTAGAGTCTTTTTCATATCTGACTGATTCAGAGGATTTCAGAAACATTAAGTGACAGTTTTAAAAAAATAAATAAATGCACTTAATGGATTGAAGTTTGAACCATTCAGATTCACACCTCCGTTAAGTGCAAACAAATGAGCCCAAGACTGGTGTGTCTGACTTTGTAGAATAATATCAATTTTCTTAAAACAAAGTTTGATTAAATATTATAAATGAAAATACAATGTGTTGGAAGTTCAAATTTTGAACTTTTGAAATGGTTCGTATCTTTCAAACCGGTTGAAACTAATTCTACCCACTTCACTGTAACTTCCGTCCAATTTTCGTTACTTCTTGACAACTGCTTTTGATGGACGAGTAGTATAAAAGAGAAATTTTGATTGGTCTCTAAGTATAAGAAATATTTTCTAAACTCACACCCTCTATAGTGGATATTTTATGTATTTAGAAAATTCACCAGAAGTGGAAAGTGGACTCTGACGACGCCAACACTCCGACGAACTCCGACAATGATTGGAAGTATGTCGATTCTCTATTTCCGCAGCACTATTGCTCTGTTATGTCTCACATTTGATATCAGAGCTAGGTTCATCTCAGTCTTAGTTGTTGCTCGAAATTTGCAAAGAGTTTCTAATTCGTGGTTTACAGATCTCGATTTTTAGATCTGTTTTGGAGTTTTCTTTTGTATACTGATGTTAGAAATTATTAAGAAATTGATTTTCTAGTAGCTTTTAAAATTTTGTTGTCATAATAGCATGGATCTGTAATGGGGTTGAAATTGATTCCAATGATCCGTCTTAAGGTTGAAGACGACATGCCGACATGGATTATGTGAATGTTGTAGAAAGAGAGGGTCTATTAGGCTAACTCTTAGGGGTCGTTTGGTTTGCGATATTAAAGTTAATAATTTTGAGATAAAATAATAATTTCGGAATATTGAACCACACGTTTGATTATAAATATTTGGGATAACTTATCTCGAGACTAATAATTAGTCCGGAATAAGTTATTCACCCAATTGGTGGGATAACAATCCCAAAACTATTTTTCTTTGGTATAAAATTATACAATGACTAAAATACCTTCAAAACCTATGATTTAATTTCACCTCTCTCTCTCTCTCTCTCTCTCTCTCTCTATATATATATATATATATATATATATATATATATACTAGCATTTTAATTATGAATTTTAATAAAAGTTAAATACTTAATAATTTTGACATAAATTTTATATTTACATTAAAAACTTATTAGTAATATAATAATTTATCAAAAATTAAATCTAAAATTCAAAATTCTTATTCCATCATTAGCTCCAATTATCCGCTTTCATTGACCCGCCTCACATAAAAATATCAATACCATTGTTGAATTATATATTTTAAATTAAATAATTTTTTAATCACTTGAAAATTGATATGGTATATATAAAATGAATATTAATATATTATATGAGTGATATGTGTTTAAATGAAATAAACAATAAATCCTCTTTTACTTTAACAAATTTAAGTTGGAAGTTTTTATTTCAAACTAAATAAGATATAGTAAGATTTTTTTAAAACACATTCGACATAATCATAGAAAGACACACACAAAATCTCGCACTTAGAGAACTTAGCATACAACTCCTCATTCCTCAATCTCTAAAGCACAATTTATAAATGCTCCTTATGCTCAACGTCACTCTTGGAATACACTAAGAAATCATCTGTAAACACAATAACAAAGGAGTCAAGATACAATCGAAACACTCGGTTCATCAACTCCATAAATGCGGCAGAGGCATTGGTCAACTCGAAGGATATGACCAAGAACTCATAATGACCGTATCGGGTCCAAAAAGCAATTTTTAAAATATCCAAAGCTCTAATCCTCAATTGGTGATAACCGGACATCTAATCAATCTTTGAAAACACTACAGCATCTTGAAGCTGATTAAATAAATCATCAATACGAGGATGAGGGTGCTTATTCTTAACTGTCGCCTTATTCAACTGTCGATAATCAATACATCTACATAGACCCATCTTCTTTCTTCACAAACAAGACAGGCACACCCCAAGGTGAAATACTAGGTCAGATAAATTCCCTTATCCAACAACTCCTACAACTGATCCTTCAGTTTCTTCAACTCTGCTGGTGACATCCTATAAGGAGGAATAGAAATAGGCTTGGTACCCGACTCAATATTAATAATAAAATCAATATCTCTATCCGGAGGCATACCAGGTAAGTCTGTAGAGAACATATCCATAAACTCACGGACAATACGGTCATAATCCAAGGAAGGAGGTGAAACAACATTGGTGTCACGAATATAAGCCAAGTAAGATAAACATCCCCTCTCAACCATTTTATGAGCCTGAACATAAGATATGACCCTCTTAGGAGCAAAATAAAGTGTACCCTTCCAAGCTATCATTGCCACACCCGACGAAGCTAAAGTCACAGTCTTGGCAAAATAATCTAAGACAACATAATAAGAAGCCAACTAATTCATGCCTAAAATAATATCAAAATCGACCACATCTAACAAAAATAAGTCTACCAAGTCTCACGCCTGGAAAAAGTCACAACAAAAAATCGGTGCACCCGATCCACCACTAAAAAATCACCTACAGGGATAGATACATGAATAGGCATAACAAGAGCCTCACTAATAGAATTAAAACCCAAAGCAAAATACACAGACACATAGGAGAAAGTCGATATGAGATCAAATAATACAAATGCAGGCCTAAAACAAATGAGAACGATACCTGTAATAGCAACATCAGAAGACTCTCCTCTGTTCTGGTTGATATGGCGTAGCACTGCCCACGACCCCCAACCAACTGAATAGCCCCACGAACACCATCAAGGTCTCCACTACCTCTTCCTCTCGCACCTCTAGTGAAACCCCTGCCTTTCATAATTGAAATAGAAGTAGCTCTAAACACACGGTGGGGACAGTCTTTGGCCAGATGGCCAAACTCATCTCACACAAAGCAACCTCTAAACTTGTCCTGACGGCACACCCTCCTAGCACTTTCTCAATATGCTCGATTGGTAGATTCATGCATACCCGACTGACCCTCTACACTCTGAAATGTCTCCCCAAACACTATCATCTGAGTCGTGGCTCACTGAAAAACAGGAGGCAAAATAAGTCCAGTTGGCTGAGATCCTGCCTGTGGGGGTTACATAGATGAGGGCTTCACTCTAAGTCCCAAAACACCATACTTTGGTGTCTGAACTAATAAAGAAATAATACTCGAGGTCTGAGGAGTACCCAAAGATAAAGTAGGTGCAGCCGAAGGAATACCATCACCAGACTCTTGCATGGGTGGAGGTACCATACTCGTAGTTGGGGAAACACCAAATGAACTCAAAGTAGTACCCTCTAAATGGGTCAACAGATAAATCAGCAATCTCTCCAAGACTGAGGTAGAAGAACTCTAAGGCACTGGAGTTGAACCTACACCTCTAACCTGCTCAACATGAGGCTCAGGGGAGAGCCCTAAAGTAGTCCTCCTAGATGGGGCTGATCCACGGGCTTGTCCACTCCCTCGAGTCCGTCCATGACTTGAGGCTCGCCCTCTGGGTGAAGGCTATATATCTCTGATCACACTAGACTTAGTTGACACCATCTGGGCAAAAATAGTGAAATATAACTTAGAACATGGGGTATGAAAGAACTTCGTACGATAAAGAATAAAACGAGAGAAGTTTCCTAAAGACGTCCTATAGCCCTTCGAAGATAGAGACGAAAGTCTATGTACCGATCCGTGAGACTTGATTAGACATTTCGTTCTTACACTGTTAGACCAATGAAACCTGGTTGCTCTAATAAAAAATTGTCACGATCCAAAAATGAGGGTCATGATGGCACTTGTCGTAGCGTACCTTGACAAGTAAGCCTATCACCCAAACTGATACAAAAAGAAAAAAGACAGAAATTTTCCAAGGTAAGGCTTCTAGAATCAAGCCAAACCATAATAGTAATCATAACAATACGGAAAGAACTTATCCAAAATCACAATCATGCACAAAATCAGGTGCCAATAGTGTAAGATCTACTAATACCATCAAAGTGTCAAATACATCAAAAAAATAACCACAAAGGAATAATAACTGCCTCCGAATACTAATAAAAACATAACTACTATAGAAAGATAGAGGTTAACTTCAGATGCACGAATGTCCAACCGCTACCTTGGAAGCTTCAACAATCGCCTGAGTCAATCAAGCTGAGGCACACTCGAGCTAGGACCTGCACTAAAAGGGCGCAGTAGGCATGAGTACGGTCCACTTGTACTTAGTAGGTATCATAGGCCGACCAAGCAAAGTAGTAAATAAAGCATATAAAATATACACTAAGGGCACGTCACCTGTAATCAGAAAATGTTCCACAATGATAGCCCACACTGCTTGCACTAACAGTTCTAATATATCTCAAATATATTACAACAACACACTAAGATATAGAATGCAAGTATACATTATGTCACATATAAATAGAACAAGAGAGAATATATAGATACAAGATCATCAAATACAAGTAAAGGGAGGTAAGACAAATACATAGACGACAAGTCAATAAGACAATATAACACAACATAAACACAATAAAGTAAGTGCAATGTATATGATGATGATGATGATGCACGAGGTCGTCGCACAACCTCCGGGATCGTCGCACAATCCCCGTATACACCTACGGAGCTAAAACTTTTCTACGTAGGACCCATGGGGGGTTCGTCAACCGGGAACAACACATAAATAGACATTTTTCATGATTAATTTCCACCCTTAACATGCATTTTATATCATCATTTACTACCCAGCCAGTCTGAAAGAGTTAAGTAATAACCTACCTCGAAAGATGAAACTGGTCCACTACACTTGAACCCGCAACCTTACTTTTCACGAATAATCTCTAACTCCACTAAAAACATCAAATATGAAATCTACGCATCAAGACAAAACCAACTACACCCATATTGACTACTTTTGGTTCGGGGTCAAAACGGATTTCCAAAAAAGAAGGGAAAAATTGAAACTTTATTTCAAAAACATGTTCCCCATATTTTTAGGAACCTACAACTGAAAACCCAAGTTAAATCGAGTCAAAAAGGGGATTCAAATCGAAGAAAAATCATTTTTGAGCTTTACCGGGTAAAATCTTTGAAATCCGAATTAAATCAAGAATCAGAGTTGTTTTGAAGTTTAAATTGATGAAAAAATAGTAAGTATAAGATAAAAATATGATTCAAGTGAAAATGGGGTTTAAAATCAAGCTCTAAGATTTTTGGGGTTTTTAAAATTAATCTAAAATTATTAAGAAAAGGGTGAGTTCTTACTTTAAATCCGTAATAAAATCAAGAAATAGATGTTAATCTAGCTTCCCAAGCTCCCACAAGCTTCACTTTTAAACTCTTAAACTATTTAGGGTTTAACTCTCAAGAGGCAAGATGAAAAATGAGTAAAATGGACCCAAAAATTATTTAAATAGTGCAGAAAATCTGCACTAAAGGGGAAAAAGCTGCAGGCTTTTCTATTTCAAGTCCAATTCGGACTTCAATGGGGTGTCCAGGATTCGTTCGGAATCTGATATACACAAATGAACTATGCAATCATACTAAATTTTATGTTCCGGACACGTTGGCGATATCATATTTTCAAAAAAACATCATTTTCCAAAATTGATCCCCGAAATCCGAAATTATAATTTTTCAAACCGAGGGTTGAAATGAGATTTAAAAGCCGTAAAATCACACCAAATATACTTACACCTTAAAATCGACATTCCAAATCTGCTGGCGAAGTTGAATTTTCCATCCGTGGTCGTTTCGACCAAATGTGATTCCCACACCCATATTTCTAATTTTCCAACTTTTCGAACAATAGATCGAAATGAGCTCAGGTGCACTGGGACCTGAACCAAAGGACTACCTAGCCTAAAATTGATATTCCAGAGCTTCTGGCGCAGTCCGTTCGGCCATCCATTGCACGAATCAAAAGATATTTACATAAATCTAAAATAAGGCTCTCGAAGCCATAAAAAAAACCACAATATTGCATAAATGATACCAAAATGCATCGAAAATCATGCCAATAGCTCCCAAACCCCAAAAATATCATAATGCAACTACGGGGAGGGGCAAAATAGTTAAATCACAAAAAAATAAAAATTTCACATCTTTCATCAAATTTTTAGGTCGTTATATCATCCACCACTAAAAATCTAGTTTGTCCTCGAACTAAGGCAAAAGAAATACTTGAATCAACAAAGAGCTGGGGATAAGGACTACGCATATCGAACTCGACCTCCCAAAGTAGCTTTATCTACAGGTCGATGTCGCCACTGGACCTTAACCAGAAAGATCACTCTAGAGTGCAATCGCCTAACATGCCTAGCCAAAATGAAAACCGGCTCCTCAATAAAAGATAACCGCTCATCTAACTGAACCGACTCCCAATAAATGACATGAGACTCATCTGGAATATAACGATGAAGCATAGAAACATGAAAATTGAATGAACAACTGATAGATCAAGGGGCAAAGACAACTCATAATTCATATCACTAACAGTCCGAAGAATCACAAATGGACCAATATACTTGGGACTTAGCTTGCCCCTCTTACCAAACCTCATCATACCCTTCATGGGTAAAACTCGAAGAAAAACACAATCACCAACACCAAATCTCAAGGCACGAAGTCTACGATTAACATAACACGTCTTCCTACTCTAAGTCGATCTAAGTCTATCCTGAATGACCTAGACTCTATGCAATGACTCACGAAGCAAGTACGTACCTCGAGGTCTTACCTTTGAAACATCAAACCAACCTACTGGGGAGCGACAATGCCTCAAAAGGAGCCATATCAATACGGGAATGGTAGTTATTATTATATGCTAACTCTGCTAAACCCAAATGTTGCTCCCACTGGCCACCAAAATCCATCACGCAAGCGCGAAGTATATCCTCAAAAATCTGGATAGTCCGCTCTGACTGGCCATCAGTCTGGGATGAAATATTGTGCTAAGATCAACTCGAGTACCCGACTCATCCTTAAAAGTCTTCAAAAAGTGAGATGTGAACACAAAACCTCGATCAGAAATAATAGACACCAACACACCATACAGATGAACAATCTCACGAATATAGATACGAGCCAACCTCTCAGTACTGAATGAGACCTGAACCGAAAAAAATGAGCTGACTTGGTCAATCGATCCATGACGACCCAAACATTGTCATAACCAAGAGAAGTACGAGGCCACCCAGTCATGAAGTCCATAGTAATCCATTCTCACTTCCACTCGGGAATGGGTAACCTCTAAAGCAAACCACCAGGTCTCATATGCTCAACCTTCACCCACTGACAACATAGACAATGGGCCATAAAATTTGTTATAACTCGCCTCATACCCCCCACTAGTAGTTTCGTCTCAAATCACTATACATCTTAGTCACACCTTGATGGATAGAATATCTGGAATAATAGGCCTCCTCCAAGATCAACCTAATCTAATCACCCATTCTCGGCACACAAACTCAGCCTCTAATCTGCAAAACTCCATGCAAATTAAGTGAGGCTTCCTTAGCCTCCCCACTCAACACCTTATCTCGAATCGACCTCAATTCAACATCATCAAATTGATAAGCTCAAATTTGCTCCATCAAAGAAAATCTATCCTCCATAAATGCCAAAATGCGCCCCGGTGTTGAAATATCAAACCTAACCACCTTGTTAGCTAAAATCTGAACCTCTAAGGCCAAAAGCCTCTCTTGGGGCAAAAGATGCGCCAAGCTACCCATGATAGTCGACTTTCGGCTTACGGCATCCACAACCACATTAGCCTTGCCCGAATAGTAGAGAATAGTCAAGTCATAATCCTTAAGTAACTCAAGCCAACGGCGTTGCCTCATATTAAGATCTCGCTGGGCGAATAAGTACTGAAGGCTATGATGATCTGAGAAGATCTCACAATGGACTCCATACAAGTAGTACCTCCATAACTTTAAGGAACACAACTGTGCACTACTCCATATCATGGGTAGGATAATTCCTCTCATGAGGCTTCAACTGACGAGATGCATACGCAATTACCTTGCCTTCCTGCATTAACATAGCATCTAACCCAACATCTGAAGCATCACAAAAAATGGTAAATCTCACACCCTTCTTGGGTAAAGCTAATATAGGAGCTGAAGTCAACAAAACCTTGAGCTTTTGAAAGCTCACCTCATAAGCATCGGACCACTGAAAATAAATCGTCTTCTGGGTCAACTTGGTCAATGGAGCTATAATGGTTTTAAAAAACCTCAACAAAATGTGGATAATACCAGCCAAGCCAACAAAACTCTGAATCTCGATGGGAGAAGTAGGTCTAGCCTAATCACAAAATGTTGTGATCTTGGCTGAATCAACTATAATACCTTTCTTAGTCACCACATGAACCAAGAAAGAAATAGACTCCAACCAAAACTCGTACTTAGAGAACTTAGCAAACAACTCCTCATCCCTCAATCTCTGAAGCACAATTCATAAATGTTCTTCATTCTTAACCTCACTCTTGGAATACACCAAGAAATCATCTATAAACACAATAGCAAAGGAGTCAAGATACGATCGAAAAACTCGATTCATCAACTCCATGAATTCCGCAGGGGCATTGATCAACCCAAAGGACATGACCAAGAACTCATAATGACCGTATCAGGTCTGAAAAATAGTTTTCAAAATATCCGAGGCTCTAATCCTCAACTGGTGATAATCGGACCTCAAATCAATTTTCAAAAACTCTGCAGCACCCTGAAGCTGATTAAATAAATCATCATTGCGAGGAAGAGGGTACTTATTCTTAACTGTCACCTTATTCAACTATCGATAATCAATACATCCGCATAGACCCTTTTTCTTTCTTCACAAACAAGACAGGCACAACCCAAGGTTTTACACTAGGTCGGATAAATCTCGTTATCCAACAACTCCTACAACTGATCCTTCATTTTCTTCAACTCTGTTGGTGCCATCCTATAAGGAGGACTAGAAATGGGGTTGGTGCCCGACTCAATATTAATAATAAAATCAATAGCTCGATCCAGAGGCATACCAGGCAAGTCCGTAGAGAACATATCCATAAACTCACAGACAATACAGACAGAATCCAAGGAAGGAGACAAAACAACACTGGTGTCATGAATATAAGTCAAGTAAAATAAACATCCCTTCTCAACCAATTTACGAGCCTGAACATAAGATATGACCCTCTTAGGACCCGAATAAAGTGTACTCTTCTAAGCTATCATTGGCACACCCGACGAAGTTAAAGTCACAGTCTTGGCAAAACAATCTAAGACAGCATAATAAGGAGCCAACTAATTCATGTCTAAAATAATATCAAAATCGACCATATCTAACACAAACAAGTCTACCAAAGTCTCACACCTGGAAAAAGTCACAACACAAGATCGGTGCACCCGATCCATCACTAAAGAATCACCTACCAGGGTAGATACATGAATAGGCATGGAAAGAGGCTCACTAATAGAATTAAAACCTAAAGCAAAATACACAGACACATAGGAGAAAGTCGATCCGAGATCAAATAATACAAATGCAAGCCTAAAATAAACGGGAACTATACCTGTAATAGTAACATCAGAAGTCTCTCCTCTGGTCTGGATGATATGGCATAGCACTGCACATGATCACCAACCAGATGAATAGCCCCACGACCACCATCATGGCCTTCACTACCTCTACCTCTCGCACCTCCGATAAAACCCCTACTTTTCATAGCTGAAATAAGAGTAACTCTAAACACACTGTGGAGACAGTCTTTGGACAGATGGCCAAACTCCTCAAACACAAAGCAACCTCTAAACTTATCCTGATATCACACCCTCCTAGCGTTTTCTCGAGATGCTCGATAGGTAGATCCAGGCATACCCGACTAACCTTCTACACTCTGAAATGACTCCCCAAACACTATCATCTGAGCCATGGCTCGCTGAAGAACAGGAGGCTAAATAAGTCCAGCTGGTTAAGATCCTTCCTGTGGAGGTGACATAGATGAGGGTTGCACTCTATGTCCCGAAACACCATACTCCGATGTCGGCACTAATAAAAAAATAGTACTCGGGGTCTGAGGAGTACCCAAAGCTGAACTAGGTGCACCCGAAGGAATACCATTACCAGAATCTGGCATGGGTGGAGGTACCATACTCGTAGTTGGGGAAACACCAAATGAACTCAAAGGAGTACCCTTTAAATAGGTCAACAGACGAATCAACTATCCCTTAAAAACTGAGGTAGAAGAACTCTGAGGCACTAGAGCTGAACCTATACCTCTAACCTGCTCAACACGAGGCTTAGGGGAGAGCCAATAAGCACTCCTCCTAGATGGGGCTGATCCACGGGCCTATCCACTTCCTCGAGTCCGTCCATGACTCGAGGCTCACCCTCTGGGTGAAGGCTCTGCATCTCTGATCACACTGGACCTAGTCGACACCTTCTGCATAGAAAGAGTGAAACACAACTCAGAACATGGGGTATGAAAGAACTTTGCACGATAAAGAATAAAATGAGAGAAGTTTCCTAAAGACGTCCTATAGCCTTTCGAAGATAGATACGAACGTCTACGTACTGATCCGCGAGACTCTATTAGATATTCTGTTCTTACACTGTTGAGACCAATGAAACCTGGATGCTCTGATAAAAAATTGTCACGACCTAAAAATGAAGGTCATGATGGCACTTGTCGCGACGTACCTTGACAAGTAAGCCTATCACCCAAACTGATACAAAATGAGAAAAAGACAAAAATATCCCAAGGTAAGGCTTCTAGAATCAAGCCAAACCATAATAGTAATCATAATAATGTGGAAAAAACTTATCCAAAATACCAATCATGCCCAAAATCAGGTGTCAATAGTGTAAGAACTACTAATACAATTCAAGAGTCAAATATATCGGAAAAATAACCACAACGGAATAATAACAGCCTCCAAATACTAATAAAGACATAACTACTATAGAAAGATAGAGGTGAACTTCGAACGCATGAATGTCCAACCGCTACCTTGGAAGCTCCAACAATCACCCGAGTCAATCAAGCTGAAGTGCACTCGATCTAGGACCTGCACCGAAAGGGTGCAGTAGGCATGAGTACAGTCCACTTGTACTCAGTAGGTATCATAGGCCAACCAAGTAAAGTAGTAAATAAATCATACAAAATATACACTAAGGGCACGTCACCTGCAATCAGAAAATATCCCACAATGGTAGCCCACACCGCTTGCACTAACAGTTCTAATATATCTCACATATATTTCAATAACACACCAAGATATAGAACGCAAGTATACATTATGTCATATATAAATAGAACAAGAGAGAACATGTAGATACAAGATCATCAAATACAAGTAAAGAAAGGTAAGACAAATACATAGATGCCAAGTCAATAAGGCAATATAATACAACATAACATAATAAAGTAAGTGCAATGTATATGATGATGCACGAGGTCGTCGCACAACCTCTGGGATCGTCGCACAATCCCCGTATACACCTACGGAGCTAAAGCTTTCCGACGTAAGACCCATGGGGGGTTCATCAACTAGTATACAATCCACATATCTCATATCTCCTTTTTGGAACACCCCTCAGAAATGGTTTTATAAGGTGTTACAATATCTTTTAAAAAGGTATTTCCAATGTTCCTCAGATGTTGCACGGTGGTACCAATGCTTCATGAATGAGTATGATATGAAGATGTAATGCTCACAACCAATCACTATGAGTATTTCCACAACCAACTACATGATATATTTTCACAACCAACCACAATGATATATTTCCACAACTACATGAGCTAATATCCACTCATTATTTTTGTTTCATCCATTAATTTCCACATGTCTCATATGTCAATAAGGTATGAATATAATCACAATACATCAATGGTACCACATTAAGTATTTTAACAACACAATACAATTATTCACATGTATTCAAGGATATTAATATCACATAGGACCCCACACGGTCAAACATATCACATAATAACTCAATTTCGACAATTACATCACATATAGGCCCCCACACGGACACAACACATAAATAGTCATTTTTCATGATTAGTTTCTACCCTTAACATGCATTTTGTATCATCATTTACTATCCATACCAGACTGAAAGAGTTAAGCCATAACCTAAATCGAAAGTCGAAACTAGTCCGCTACACTTGAACCTGCGACCTTAATTTTCACGAACAATCCCTAACTCCACTAAAAACATCAAATATGAAATATACGCATCAAGAAAAAAATAACGATACCCATATTAACTACTTTTGGTTCGGGGTCAAAACGGACCCCCAAAATAATTTTTTCAAAAAAGAATGGAAAAATCTGAACTTTACTTCAAAAATATGTTTTTTCATGTTTTTAGGAACCTACATCTGAAAATTCAAGTTAAATCGAGTCAAAAACGGGGTTTAAATCGAAGAAAAACCATTTTTGAGCTTTATCAGGTAAATTTTTTGAAATCCGAGTTAAAATAAAGAATTAGAGTTGTTTTGAAGGTTAAATTGATGAAAAACTAGTAATTATAAGATAAAAATATTATTCAAGTGAAAATGAAATTTAAAATTAAGCTCTA
This sequence comes from Capsicum pubescens, assembly GCA_030864215.1. NCBI lineage: Eukaryota > Viridiplantae > Streptophyta > Magnoliopsida > Solanales > Solanaceae > Capsicum > Capsicum pubescens. Next base: position 254,448,215 of record CM061549.1, read on the forward strand.
AGGTTTTTGGAGTTTTGACAAACTAATCAAGAAATTATTAAGAAAAGGGTGAATTTTTACCTTAAATCCGTAATAAAATCAAGAAATAGATGTTAATCTAGCTTTCCAAGCTCCCACAAGCTTCACTTTTAAGCTCTCAAACTATTTAGGATTTAACTCTCAAAAGGCAAAATGAAAAATGAACAAAATGGATCCAAAAACTATTTAGATAGTGCAGAAAATCTGCACTAAAAGGGAAAAAGCTGCATGTTTTTCTATTTTAAGTCCAATTCGGATTTCAATGGGGTGCTCGGGATTCGTTCAGATTCCGATATACACAAACAAACTATGCAACCATACTAAATTTGACGTTCCGAATACGTTGGCGATATCAGATTTTCAAAAAAATATTGTTTTCATAAAATTGACCCCCGAAATCCGAAATATAATTTTTTGAACCGAGGGTCGAAATGAGATTTAAAAGCCGTAAAATCACACTAAATATGCTAACACCCTAAAATTGACATTTCGGATCTATTGGAGAGGTTGGATTTTCCTTCTGAGGTCGTTTCGACCAAATGTGATTCCCACACCCATATTTCCAATTTTTTAACTTTCCGATCAATAGGTCGAAATGAGTTTGGGTGCACCGAGATCCGAACCAAAGGTTTAACTAGCCTAAAATCAATATTTTAGAGTTGTTGGCATAGTCTGTTCGGCCATCCGTCGCACGGATCAAAAGATATCCATATAAGTCCAAAATAAGGCTCTCAAAGCCATCAAAAACCACAATATTGCATAAATGATACCAAAATGCATCAAAAATTATGCCAATCACTCCCACACTCCAAAAATATCATATATAATTACGGGGAGGGGTAAAATAGTCAAATCTCATAAAATAAATTTTTTTACATATTTCATCAAATTTTTAGGTCGTTACATTATGTCCTCCAAGTTTAGTACTATTTTGCTATTATTGTTATAGAGTCCTGGGGGTTATGAATATCTAAGAACATAGTTGTTTACTTAGTCTCAGTATCTTTAGAATAGTTTCAGAATATGCCAGGAGCATTATCAGTTCTGTCAATTATCATAATCAATTAATTTTAGAACCGTTCAGTATTCCGAGACAGTTCAGTTGGGAGTAGGATTTAGCACCGAGCGAACTCAGGGATGGGGGTTCACCTGTCAGTTGAGGGTGCAACCTTAGTAGCAGTCCCTGCATTCCAGAACTACGTAGCCAGCATAGGTTGAGATGTTAACTTGCCAGTTGAAGGTTGATCTTATACGAGTACCTGCCAGTTGAGAGTAACCCTTAGTCCTTCGAGATAATACTTTAGTGGATCCATACAGCCAGTGTTAGTACTCGTGGCACGACACTGACACCCTTCCAATTGGGGGCACAGGTTGGACCCCGAATTTCTTATTGAGGCATCTCGGTTAGATGATAGCTCCCACAGTCTCAGTCCAATAATCTGCTCAGTAATTCAGTTTCAGTTGCTTGACCATAGCATATAGATATTAGTAATTCAGTTATCAGATTTCAGTATTTCAGTTTACATATTATATGTAGAACATGTTTATGCTTGGTTACACATTTTCAGTATTTACAGATTTCATGCATTCTCAGTATTTACAAATTTTATGCATCTTTAGTATTTACAGATTTCATGCGTTCTATTCAGTATTTCATGTTACTTATTTAGTCAGTTATTATTCATGCACATGAAACCATGCATATCATCCCATCTCATTTAGCATACCAGTACATTAAAGTACTGATCACATACTCTTTTTTTGCGCTATGATGTATCATATCATAGGTTCGAACGCTCAGTTCCCAGATCACACTTAGACCTTCCAGATTATCAGTCGTAGCAATGGTGAGTCCTCATATTTCAAGGATAGGCTATATTTACTTCCATGTTTTCAGTTCAGTAGTTAGTTAAAGTTAGTTGGGGCCTGTCTCATCAACTCTTATTTAGTCAGTAGAGGCTTTCAGACTAGTACAGACAGTCAGTCAGTTTTGTTATTGTTTTATTAATTTCAGACAGTTGTTTTCAGGCTGATGTTTCCAGATTCATGACTTAGAACGTTTTAGTATTTAAAATCTTATAGAGTATTCAGATATTCCGCACATGTATTTTATTGTTATTATTCAGTGCTCACAGCAGGTACCAGCTTATGGGTTAGCTTGTGGTCCCTCGGGACTGTAAGCACCATGTGGCGCCCAGGGTGTACTCTCGGGGCGTTATATTTATTAATTTATAAATGCTCTTGTGTCCTAATGGAGATAATGTATATAATAAATTATTAAATTGGTCACCAAATGTTAAAGTCTTGAAAAGAGAGTGTTTTGCATAAGTTTCATATGATATTTAATATAAGAAATCTCTCATGTGATGTTTATATCTTTTGGGTGGTCATTAACATGCTTTTGAATAAGAAGGGCTATGGATACGATATGGTATGATATGAATGACTTACAAGTCTGGGTATGAATATACCCTGTTATGATATGTCCTTAACAGAATTAGAAATGAACTTTTTATAAGCATGAAGCATGATTTTAAGAGGCTAAAAATGGGCTCTAAGAGAGCTAGTTGATTACCCAAAAAAGGCACGAGTTTAGATAGCTCATTACTCAAAATCATGTTTTACCAACACGGAATTATGATGTCCTAATATAGGGATTATACATTGGCGATAGTCTTGTGGTGTATCAGATATCAATATTCCACCTCCTTGCGGTAAACTTGGGGTTAAGGGCTTGGCCGACGAGCTAATGGTGAACCCATATAGCCCGTGGGTACTATGATGTGTAGGGTATACCATCTAGTTCAAAAGTAAAACAAAGAGCGTTGTCTATGTTTTTACCTGTATGGTTTGAAACTCTTTAATTATGCCCATGTCTCTTTCCTCCATTATGCTAAACTAATTTTGCAATGCTTTCAATTATTTTACATGAAGTATACTTTATTTTGGATTAGTTCTACATACCAATACTCTCCAAGTATTGACCCCCTATAATACAGGTTTTGAGGCACGGTCTCGTGGTCCAGTTCAGCAATAGATTACCTTCTGATATTCAGAGTTGGTGAGTCTCCCTTACTTCGGAAGACATTCTATCCTTATGTCAGTTTCATTTAGTTTTATGGTCCAGTCGGGGGCCTTGTCCTAGTTTAGATAGACTGGTATCTCAGTAAAGGCTTCGTAGATTGATTTAGATGGATATTAGTTTTTATGAATTTATGTTATGATGTATTTTCTTTCATTGCACTAAAAGCCCTACCGTGTTTCAGATTATCTTCCTCATATTTACTTCTTATGGATTATGGTTATGATCGTATGCTAAGGGGTTCTCGGACCTTCGTGGGTCGGGATGTACGTCGCATCCAGGGCCCCGACTCAGGTTGTGACAATAAAGTTTTTAATAAAGTTTGCCCAAAAGACCAAATTTTTGGTGCTTCAATGTGCGAGCCTATGTTAAATCTTTTTGCTGTCCATTTATCTGCACTTTCTACTTAAGTAGTTAGGCTTACAGGTGTTGGAGATTGCTTAGTTGGCATAATAATAGCTTCTTTGTGTGCCGGTTTAGATGTCGTTCAATGTGTAGCAATAGGGGTTGTAGCTGCTAAAGTAGTTGTTGAAGTAAAAAGTAATGTCACTTATGAATATTGTTTCGCCAAACTAGTAAGTGGTTTAGATGTTGTGCAAAGTGTAGAAATAGGGGTTGCAGCTGTTAAAGTAGTTGTTGAAGTAGACAATAATGTCGCTAATGAGTATTGTTTGGCCAAACTAGCAGGTATATTCACATTATGTGCCCTGATATGTTTATGCATGACATTATACACAGTGCCAATTGACATTGAGAACATTCACATTCTTAAATTTATGGTTGTATAGGTAGAAGGAAAAGGTCATCATTCTATTATGACATTTGAAATGTTAAGTACTTGCCTAAAATCAAATGGGATGATATTTCTGACGAAGTTGGTATGCTGTTACTTTTTAGTTATTGGTAATGTTGCATTTTTTCTATCTCTATTCACAACTTAATTGATGACTTTACAAATATTTTGCAGCACAAAGGCATGCAGTTCGTGCACAAAAACTAGCTTTGGAGCTTTCTACTACTAAGAGGAAGCGTGATTTCTGCCTTACACAAGATGATTTGAGCAAAGTGCACTTTGTGAAACTGTTTCTCTCATTCCTACCAAAAGCTCAGTGTGCTGACAAGAAGATTCAATTTAAAGTATGGCAACCCATTGACTAAATATTTGCTACATCATTTATTTTTTGCCAAACAACTCCTTCCATCCGCGTAAAAACAATGCAACAGTCTTATATTTCCATTTCTGAGTTGTAACAACTTCAACTATTAACATTGTGTATATTAGTTCCTTCATGTTGATCCTGGGTAATGCCCGAACTCATCCCACTAGTGTGTGTGTGTATAAAGCTATGATGAGTCAAACTAGTTCCTAAACACATTTGTATATGAGAAAATACATCATTTTCTCCCTAAACTTGTTCGACAAACTTATTTTAGCACCTTAACTTCACAAATATTTGTTTACCCTCAAAACAAATTTCAAGTGAATTAATATTAACCCTACTACTGGTGTGGCATAAAAAAAATTAAAAGCACGTATTTTTTTAGAAAGAAACACAGTACATTATATACTATATAATAAAAGTTTAAAAAATAGTTCCTCCTCTCCGGTTCTACTTCCTGAAACCTCCACTCTCATTCTAGTACTAGGATTCAAATCCTTCTCCAAATTAACCAAAAACCCTTGTTCTAATTCAGTTAAAGAAGTTTTCTCAATATCTTCGGAGTCAACCCAACACTAAATTTTGACTTTCGAATATCGAAATCAGCTACCGTTAGACAAGTTTAGTTGATGAAAATGCTATCACCGAGGTTGATGTCTCGAAGAATGAGTTTAGATTGAAAATCCATGGTAAAAATGTTGGATTTATCGTAATCGAATTTCTTGATTTGACGCATTTCTTTAACTACTGATAAAAAGAAAGGTGAGTGGCTGTCATGCCTCAAATCCTATTGGGGCGGACTGGCACCCGTAACCGAGGAGGCCCGGGAGAACCAGCTCATAACTTTATACTTCCCACGCATACCTCTATGACAACCCGAAATTCGGACAGCATCATGTCGCATATAAAAGGAAATAATCACCTGTATAAGCTCGAGCACACATATATATGTATATACAATACTTAGCCGTTGGAGCCATCACGTCTATTAATAAAATACCACCTTGACTGTACATTAGGTCTACAAAGCCTCTAGACAATACACAGAGTTTAACTAAGGTCGGGACACACCCCACCATATAACTAACTTCTATACAATACCAAAAGTGACTGGATATGACACGGAAAGCCCCGAAGCAAACTGGAGCTCACCAAAAGTAGCAGGGTATCCTGGCTCCTACTTGTGCGGTGTATGAGCTGAGGTACCTGTGCCTGCAGCATGAAATGCAGGTCCCCCGTAGGGAACGTCAGTACGAAATATGTACTGAGTATGTAAAGTTGTAGATAATCACATATGATATAGGAGCTCAATAGAAATCAGAAACAAGTGAATAAATCGTAATAGGAGTGGACCACACTTACTAGAACTTGTGACAACCTGTACATTGTATTTATTCAATCACTTTACCTTCGTTCTAATCATCTTTGTAATCATTATTGTACTGTACTGTGACCATTAGGCTGCCTCCAGTACATATCAACTGGGATCGACCCATGCTAGGCTTATGCCCCTGGGATACCACCCATAAACACATAAATAGGGATCAACCCATGATAGGCTTATGCCCCTGGGATACCACCCGATAAGAGAAAACTTCCATCACTTAGTTCAATTAATCCTTGAGATTATTATTTCGGTCGCCACCATATTTTTGATACTTTGAAACAATGATACATCAATAAGAGACATATAAATAGACCATCAATGCAATAACAATGAAGTAAGAACTCATTGGTATATCAATAAAATGTTTTGGAGTCATTAATAGCACATGGATCTTGTTTGAGTAACCGGATACCTTCTGACATTCATTAGTGAAATAAACATGTAAGATTTGGAAGACAAGTAAGTATTGGAATGTCTTGACATCTTGTAGGGTGGAAACAAATTCATTGGTAATGTAGGACATCATACAAAATCATTATGGATCACATGTTACTGAATAACTTTGGAAACTTTCTTAATAGAACAATTGTTCACTTTCATGCCAAAGATATGGTATAGAGTATGCTTTACATACCTGACTGTCAACCTTCAATACTAGTCCCAAATGGACTTCTCGTCTTTTCGGATTACTTATCTACAATGAACATATATAGCAATCTAGTATTAGCGACCAAACGTCGCAATTCAATTATTTGAATTCACCAAACTAGTGGTTAAGTAGTAAGCCTTAATTACACCATAAAGGGTGTCACTTTAACCCTCTTATACTCCAATTACATTCACATGCCATGTATATTCATACAACATCCTCCAATATCAAGTTTGGATTCATTTATCCTTCCAACCAATCCATTAAACCAAATTGAGCTATAGACATAAATAATCATCAATTCAATAGTATATCACCATATCCACCTTCCATAACTCAATCACCACATCCACCCTCCACAATTCAATACAACCAAACCATGCAAAATAGTCCATAACCCTATTTTCATCACCTTTCAATAACAACCAATACATATAATCCTCTATCACACATATACATATGGAAGAGAACAAAGACAAACAATATTCATACCTTAGAATTCACCTCTTGATTATTCAATCCTGTTTGCACAAATAATAGGTTCCGTTCGAAGCTCTCGAGATGACAAACGCAGTTATCGGATTACTTTGGAATTTCTACGGTTGAATCAAAAGTAAATTTAAAGGTCAAATTTGGCTAGGGTTTGTTCTTTCTCAATGATTGATGATGAAAATGAGTTTTTGAACTCATATACATGTATATGTACACATATTCCCGTCCATAATATCATAGGGAATGACCAAAGTGCCTTCAAAATTTAAATAATGTCAAATCTGTCTTTTGGTGGACTGTTTTGATAAGCTAAAGTAGATCGACCATAACTCTTTGATCCAATATCGTATTTGGGTGAAATTGGTATTGTTGTAAAGATAATTCAAAGGGATTTCATTTCATATAAAGTAGGCCACCCAGTTCGTCCTGTACAAGGAGTTATGATCGTTTGAAGTTGACCCTAAAAATCTGTTTTGAGAGGCTGAAGTAAAACAAGTATAACTCCTTACTCAGACGTTGGATTTGGATGAAAACCAATTTCATTGGAAATAAGACTCAAAGATCTTTCTTTTGATAGGTCGTAGCTCTACCAGTTCATTATATTAAGGGAGTTATGATCGTTCAAAGTTGACCCAAAAAATTGGCTGGCCTCAGTAGTTTGTGTGCAGGAAATTTTCCTGCACATTTACTATTCCCAATATCCCGGCCACTGTTTTATAGTTTCGAACGTGCTCGATTATATCCGAAACCTATCCGTTTTTGGAAATCTTTATATCGTTGGAAAGCTTATCCAATAACCTTCGTATGGAACCATCGACGGGCAAATTTCGGTATAAATAAAATAAAATAAAATTAATTCCATATAAATAACACCAATACACGTACTTGAATACGTCAATACACGTACTTGAATACGGGGTGTTACATCCTTCCCCGCTTTAGGACATTCGTCCTCGAATGCTAGCGTAGTTATTCAACCAAAACAAGTTCAAGTCCATCATTAACATTCACATCATCACATAAATACTATGCATATATAAAAAAAAACTTACTTGTTAATGTTCTAACTCCGTTTCTTGAACTTCCTCTTCATCTTTGAACAAATGAGGGTACTTAGATTTCATTGCTTCCTCAGCTTTCCATGTAATCTCTTCCCTTTGATGATTTCTCCAACGTACTTTCACCGATGCTATCTCTTTATTTCTCATCTTCTTAACTTGACGATCTAGAATAACAATAGGCACTTTCTCATAGGTAAGATCTTCCGTAATTTGCACATCCTTAGTAGAAGTGATATGTGATGGATCTCCGATGCACTTTCGAAGCATTGACACATGAAATACCGGATGTACTAATGAGAGCTCTTGGGGTAGCTCTAATTCATATGAAACTTGTCCAAACCTTCGAGTGATCTTATATGGGCCTATATAACATGGACTCAACTTCCCTTTCTTGCCAAATCTCATTACCCCTTTTATTGGTGATATCTTCAAAAATACCCAATCACCTATAGAAAACTCTAGCCCTCTCCTTCTACTATCCGCATATGACTTGTGTCGACTTTGGGCTATTTTCAGTCGTTGCTGAATTACTTTAACCTTCTCTATGGCTTGATAAACAAGATCCGGTCCGAACAAAAGAGTTTCACCCACTTCGAACCATCCTATTGGTGATCTACACTTCCTTCCATATAAAGCTTCATATGGTGCCATTTTGATACTTGAATGATAGCTATTATTGTAGGCAAACTCAATAAGAGGTAAATGATCATCCCAGTTGCCCTTAAAATCTATTACACAAGCTTGTAGCATATCTTCAAGTGTTTGGATGGTACGTTCTGCTTGTCCATCTGTTTGAGGGTGAAAAGTTGTACTCAACTTCATTTGTGTTCCCAAACACCTCTGAAAAGACTTCCAAAAGTTTGCGGTAAATTGGGTTCCCCGATCTGATATAATAGAGATTGGCACTCCATGTAATCGGACTATCTCTTTAATGTACAGCTTCGCATACTCTTCAACTGTGTAAGTGGTCCTAACTGGTAGGAAATGTGCGGATTTGGTAAGCCTATCAACAATCAAGCATATAGAATTAAACTTACGGGATGTACGAGGTAAACCAATAACAAAATCCATGTTGATCATGTCCCACTTCCAGCTTGGAAGATCAATGCATTGCATATAACCTTCGAGTTTTTGGTGCTCAACTTTAACTCTTTGAGAATTTGGACATTCAGTTACAAATTTTGCAATGCTCTTCTTCATGTCATTCCACCAATACATATCTTTCAAATCTTGATACATTTTGGTTGATCCTGGATGAATGGAATACCTTGAAAATTGTGTCTCTGTCATAATCTTCTTTCTTAGCCCGTCTACATCCGGCACACACAATCGGTTTTGGCACTGAAGTACTACTTGTCGCGTAAGCTCAAATGCCTTGGTCGCACCACTCTGAACGTTCTCCTTAAGCTGTAATAAAATAGGATCTGCATATTGATTCTCTTTCACTTCAGCTACTAATGAAGATTCCGCAGCATTATGTACGATAAGCTCTTTATTTGGAGTTTCAAGAAGGCGAACTCCCAAACTAGCTAACTGGTGAAGATCTTTAACCATCCCTTGCCTTTCTATAGGCGCCATCATAGCCTTACGACTTAACGCATCAGCTGCCACATTTGCTTTCCCTGGATGGTACAAGATATCAACATCGTAGTCCTTTAATAGTTCAATCCATCTCTGTTGCCTTAAATTTAGATCCTTCTGATTAAAAATATATTGCAAGCTCTTATGGTCAGTATATATATCAACATGAACCCCATATAAGTAGTGGCGCCATATCTTTAAAGCAAAAATAACTGCTGCCAGCTCAAGATCGTGTGTAGGATAATTTTTCTCATGTGGCCGCAATTGTCTAGAAGCATATGCTATTACCTTACCATGTTGCATCAATACACATCTTAAACCGATTCTGGAAGCATCGCAATACACTGTATACCCTTCGGTACCTTCTGGAAGTACCAACACGGGTGTAGAAATCAATTTGTTCTTTAAATCTTAAAAGCTCTTCTCACAGGCATCATTCCATTGGAATTTGGATGCTTTATGGGTTAGCTTGGTTAAGGGTGCTGAAATGGAAGAAAAGTCTTTAACAAACATTCTATAATAACCGGCCAACCCGAGAAAACTACGAATCTCCATAGGCGTTGTGGGCCTTGGCCAGTTCTTCACAGCTTTTATCTTTTGAGCATCAACCTTTATCCCTTCACTAGATACAATATGACCCAAAAATGCCACCGACTTTAACCAAAACTCACATTTAGAGAACTTTGCATAAAGCTTACAATCACGAAGAGTCTGCAATGCCTGTCGTAAGTGATTGGCATGGTCCTCTTCTGATCTAGAATAAACAAGAATATCATCTATAAAAACTATCACAAATACATCCAGGAATGGCTTAAACACCCTATTCATCAAATCCATAAAAGTTGTGGGTGCATTTGTTAGCCCAAATGACATAACTAGAAACTCATAATGACCATACCGTGTTCGAAAAGCTGTCTTGGGTATATCCTTCTCTTTGACCCTCACTTGGTGGTAACCTGATCTCAAATCAATCTTAGAAAAGCACTTAGCGCCCTGTAACTGATCAAATAAATCATCAATTCTTGGGAGAGGATATTTATTCTTAATAGTCACCTTATTCAATTGCCGATAATCAATACACATCCTCAGCGAGCCATCCTTTTTGCGCACAAATAACACTGGTGCTCCCCAGGGGGACATACTAGGCCTTATGAATCCCTTCTCTAGCAAATCTTTCAATTGCTCTTTCAATTCTCGTAATTCTGCTGGGGCCATTCTATACGGAGGAATGAAGATTGGTTGGGTGCCTGGTATTACATCAATACCAAACTCTACTTCTCGTTCAGGAGGCAAACCTGGAAGATCTTCAGGAAATACATCAGAAAATTCATTTACCACCGGAACAACGTGAAGAGTTGGTGGCTCCACTTTTGTATCCCTTACTCTAACTAAATGATATATGTATCCCTTGGAAATCATTCTTCTTGCCTTAAAATAAGAAATAAATCTACCTCTTGGCGCGCTAATTTCACCTTTCCATTCAAGGACTGATTCATTTGGAAAATGGAAATATACCTTTTTCGTGCAGCAATCAATTGTGGCATAACAAGACGCCAACCAGTCCATACCCATTATTACATCAAAATCTACCATTTCTAACTCCACAAGATCACCCATCATATCACGACCACAAACAGTTACTATGCAGTTTTGATAAACCCTTCTAGCTATAATAGATTCCCCAACCGGTGTGGACACTTCAAATGGCTTAACTAAGAGTTCGGGTATTCTTTCGAACTTTCCAGCAACCAATGGAGTAACATAAGATAATGTAGAACCGGGATCAATTAAGGCATATAAATCGAATGAAAAGATAGACAACGTACCCGTAACCACATCTGGGGAAGCCTCTAAATTTTGTCGATCTACTAGAGCATACGTACGATTTTGAGCCCCGCTAGAACTCGTGGCTCCTCTATCACCTCTAACACGACCCATTGGTTGTGCACCCCTTCCTGAATAAGGCATCGATGATGATGAGGCAACAAATGACCTCGTAGGTCGTGCCATACCCCCTATGTCCCTTCGTGGGTATTCCCTCATCATATGCCCCGACATATCTCACCAAAAGCAAACATTGGTCCCCAACCGACATGCGCCTAAATGATACCTTCCACATTTATTGCATGGCTCTCGGGGAGGTCTTGATTGGCTCATATTCCCTTGCCCTTGGTACCCCACTATCTGCGAACTCTGACTCTCACTTCTGTGCCCAAATTGATTTCCTCTGGACCCTTGGAACTGTTGTGAGGCACTAGCTGTAGAATAAGAAGATAATGGCCTAGGTGGTCTAGCAGAAAACTGTGGCCTGAACCCTCCTTGGGATGCCATGAACTGCCCTGTAGATCTGGCCCTCTTGGAATATCCTCTTTCTGATTCCTGTGTTCTTCTCCTCTGCCTCTGATCTTCCATTTTCTGTGCAAAAGCTTGGATCCTCGCTATGTCCATATCTTTGTTCAAAGCGGCAATAGTACAATCTCTAACCAGATATGGATCTAGCCTATCCACATATTGATGAACTCTGTCATCCATAGTAGCTACAACATTAGGAGCATATCTCGACAAGGAATTAAATCGGAGACTGTACTCCCTCACGCTCATATTCCCCTGGCGAAGATTTAAAAACTGATCTGCACGGGCCTGACGAATCTCGAATAGAAGATAATGATCAAGAAATACCTCTTTGAACTCTTTCCAAGTAGCTGGGGGTGCATCAATACCCCTAGATCATTTCCAGTCTTCATACCAATATATAGCCTTCCCTTTAAATCTATACGTCGCTAACTCCACTGTCTCTCTACCCGTTACATGCATAACATCTAAGGCCCTTTGAATTTGATCAATAAAGTCCTGTGGGTCCTCGTTAAGATCTGATCCAGTAAAAGTGGGAGGATCCATCTTAAGAAAATCCTGTGTTCGAAGGCTAGCCGCCCTATCTGTACCACTAGGACCCGTGGTAGGAATGGCTTGCCCTTGAGCTTGCCCAGCAACTATACGAGTCAAAAGTTGCACTGCATTTCTAAGATCTTGATCAACAACATTAATAGGTGGCTCTGGGGATATAGTTCTCCTCCCCCTTATTTCTTCCGGAGTGGAAGAAATTTCTGATACATGCTGAGCTGAAGCCTCACTTTGATTAACTGGTATAGTAGGTGACTTACTAGTCCCCTCTCCGGCAGCCATATCTACTTGCTTATCGGTATTCTTGCTTCCGATAACCGGCATCATTACTATAATAAGAGAAACAAACAGATTCAGTGGTCAACTATGACTTCATCTACAATATAGGCTCTATCGCACGATCTAATACATAAAGAAAAGAAACAATTCCTAAATGTCCATAGCCTCCTATTTATAGATGCGGTGCACGACACACCGATAACAAGACTCTATGTAGACACGGCTTTGTAGACTCACTAGGACGAACTTCTCTGATACCACTTTTGTCACACCTCAAATCCTATTGGGGTGGACTGGCACCCGTAACCGAGGAGGCCCGGGAGAACCAGCTCATAACCTTATACTTCCCACGCATACCTCTATGACAACCCGAAATTCGGACAGCATCATGTCGCATATAAAAAGAAATAATCACCTGTATAAGCTCGAGCACACATATATATGTATATACAATACTTGGCTGTTGGAGCCATCACGTCTATTAATAAAATACCACCTTGACTGTACATTAGGTCTACAAAGCCTCTAGATAATACACAGAGTTTAACTAAGGTCGGGACACACCCCGCCATATAACTAACTTCTATACAATACCAAAAGTGACTGGATATGACACGAAAAGCCCCAAAGCAAACTGGAGCTCACCAAAAGTAGCTGGGTATCCTAGCTCCTACTTGTGAGGTGTATAAGCTGAGGTACTTGCGCCTGCAGCATGAAATGCAGGTCCCCCATGGGGAACGTCAGTATGAAATATGTACTGAGTATGTAAAGTTGTAGATAATCACATATGATATAGGAGCTCAATAGAAATCAGAAACAAGTGAATAAATCATAATAGGAGTGGACCAAACTTACTAGAACTTGTGACAACCTGTACATTGTATTTATTCAATCACTTTACCTTCGTTCTTATCATCTTTGTAATCATTATTGTACTGTACTGTGACCATTAGGCTGCCTCCAGTACATATCAACTGGGATCGACCCATGCTAGGCTTATGCCCCTGGGATACCACCTATAAACACATAAATAGGGATCGACCCATGATAGGCTTATGCCCCTGGGATACCACCCGATAAGAGAGAACTTTCATCACTTAGTTCAATTAATCCTTGAGATTGTTATTTCGGTCGCCACCACATTTTTTATACTTTGAAACAATGATACATCAATAAGAGACATATAAATAGACCATCAATGCAATAACAATGAAGTAAGAACTCATTGGCACATCAATAAAGTGTTTTGGAGTCATCAATGCCATAACAATGAAGTAGGAACTTATTGGTATATCAATGAAATATTTTGGAGTCATTAATAGCACATGGATCTTGTTTGAGTAACCGGATACCTTCTGACATTCATTAATGCAATAAACATGTAAGATTTGGAAGACAAGTAAGTATTGGAATGTCTTGACATCTTGTAGGGTGGAAACAAATTCATTGGTAACGTAGGACATCATACAAAATCATTATGGATCACATGTTACTGAATAACTTTGGAAACTTTCTTAATAGAACAATTGTTCACTTTCATGCCAAAGATATGGTATAGAGTATGCTTTACATACCTGTCTGTCAACCTTCAATACTAGTCCCAAATGGACTTCTCGTCTTTTCGGATTACTTATCTACAATGAACATATATAGCAATCTAGTATTAGCGATCAAACGTCACAATTCAATTATTTGAATTCACCAAACTAGTGGTTAAGTAGTAAGCCTTAATTACACCATAAAGTGTGTCACTTTAACCCTCTTATACTCCAATTACATTCACATGCCATGCATATTCATACAACATCCTCCAATATCAAGTTTGGATTCATTTATCCTTCCAACCAATCCATTAAACCAAATTGAGCCATAGACATAAATAATCATCAATTAAATAGTATATCACCATATCCACCTTCCATAACTCAATCACCATATCCACCCTCCACAATTCAATACAACCAAACCATGCAAAACAGTCCATAATCCTATTTTCATCACCTTTCAATAACAACCAATACATATAATCCTCTATCACACATATACATATGGAAGAGAACAAAGACAAACAATATTCATACCTTAGAATTCACCTCTTGATTATGCAATCCTGTTTGCACAAATAATAGGTGCCGTTCGAAGCTCTCGAGATGACAAACGCAGTTATCGGATTACTTTGGAATTTCTACGGTTGAATCAAAAGTAAATTTAAAGGTCAAATTTGGCTAGGATTTGTTCTTTCTCAATGATTGATGATGAAAATGAGTTTTTGAACTCATATACATGTATATGTACACATATTCCTGTCCATAATATCATAGGGAATGACCAAAGTGCCTTCAAAATTTAAATAATGTCAAATCTGTCCTTTGGTGGACTGTTTTGATAAGCTAAAGTAGATCGACCATAACTCTTTGCTCCGATATCGGATTTAAGTGAAATTAGTATCGTTGGAAAGATAATTCAAAGGGATTTCATTTCATATAAAGTAGGCCACCCAGTTCGTCCTGTACAAGGAGTTATGATCGTTTGAAGTTGACCTTAAAAATCTGTTTTGAGAGGCTGAAGTAAAACGAGTATAAATCCTTACTCAGACGTTGGATTTGTATGAAAACCAATTGCATTGGAAAGAAGACTCAAAGATCTTTCTTTTGATAGGTCGTAGCTCTCCCAGTTCATTATATTAAGGGAGTTATGATCGTTCAAAGTTGACCCAAAAAATTGGCTGGCCTCAGTAGTTTGTGTGCAGGAAATTTTCCTGCACATTTACTATTCCCAATATCCCGGCCACCGTTTTATAGTTTCGAACGTGCTCGATTATATCTGAAACCTATCCGTTTTTGGAAATCTTTATATCGTTGGAAAGCTTATCCAATAACCTTCGTATGGAACCATCGACGGGCAAATTCCGGTATAAATAAAATAAAATAAAATTAATTCCATATAAATAACACCAATACACGTACTTGAATACGCCAATACACGTACTTAAATACGGGGTATTACAGTGGCGTAGAAGAGACACGACGTTGTTGGGTTCTTAGTTTCTAGGGATAAATAGAGGAGAAATTGGAGGAGACTTGAAAAAGAGGGATAGTGGGGAAATTTTTTTGAGCTGAGAGTTCCATGTGCTAGGATTTTTGTCCTGATTTTCTTACCAAATGTGAGTATTAATTTTCTATTGAAAAAAAAATAAAGTAGTACTGTAATTACTTTTACTTTTCCTAAAAGGAAAATAAAATATAAAACTCTTACATATTTGTCTTAACCTCTTTCTTGAAGAAAATTTTTTTGACCTCAATAAATAGAAGACCCCTCTTCTCATACCATAACACAATAACATCCACAATGTAGACCTTTAAGAGTTTTGATTAGGGGGAGATTTATCTCTCATTATTTTTTATGTTTATTAACATTAGATTTATGTAGGTCAATTGGCCAAATAATAAATAATATTATGTTTTTTAGTTTAGCTTTGTGTTATTTGAATTACCGTCTCCATGGTTTGGAAATTATCAGCTTCCGCATGATGCTCTCTCGAATTCGAACCCAACAAGTGGTATCAAAGCCAATGGTTCAAAGGTTCAATTGTTTGGTGAAACGAGATTAAAGACATGTTCAAAGTGATTTCAAATCAAGATGCAACCAATGTGATGATAATGAAGATTTTTGCCCAACTACATATGAAGAAGAAGTGTCAATCATATTTTCAACATTCCTGCTGCTGCATATTTAAAAATTAAAATAAAATATTAATTTTTAATCAATTTTTAGCCATGGCATGTAGCAATAATGCGATTATATGAAGAACGAAGATCATCCATGTGAAGAAGATAGTTCAAATTATGTCAAGAAAATCAAGCTAAAAAAAGAATATTTGTTAGAATTTTTGCCCTGATTTTCATACCAAATGTGATTATTAATTTTCTATTGAAGGAAAATAAAAGTAATATCATAATTACTTTTACTTTTCCTAACAGAAAAATATAAAACTCTTTTAGCTAACTTTTTTATTGAAGGAAAGGTTTTTGACCTCTATAAATAATTAATAGAAGAACTCTCTTCTCTACCATAACACAATAGCATCCAGAGTTTTGTTTAGAATTTTTTTTTTATCTCTCATTAGTTTTTATACTTTTTAATATTAGGTTTTATATGTAGATCAACTGGCCAAATCCTAAATAATATTATATTTTTTAGTCTAGTTTTATATCATTTAAATTATCATCTTTATAGTTTACAAAGTATTAGCTTCCACATGACTATCTTTCAATTTCGAGCCCAACACCATAAAGTGTGTCTGGGGGGAGGGGTTTGGATGTTTTCAAAAGGAAAAATAGGGGGAAGGGTGGGGGTGGATGGGTTGAAAGAGGAGAAAGAAAGGGAGGGGTGGGGGTGGAGAGTGGGTGGTGTGGGAAAGTTGCAGATGAAAAAGAAAGGGGGCAAGGGTATTTTTCTTTCTCTTTTTTTTTTCATTTTATTTTATACTTTAATATATATTAGTGGGGTTATTTTTTAAATGAATAATTTGCTACATGGTGTTGATGTGACAATGACATGGTGCATGTGGAATGTACGCTTCATTGTGAAATGGCATAATACATAAATATGACCCTAAACTTGACATCAAATTATAACTTTGACCTTAAAATTTGATAGTGCACAAATAGGACCTTTAACTATTCAAAACCTGAACAAATATGACCTCCGATTTTGCACCCCATGCGTGAGTTTCACTCGCGCCTACGTGGAAAGCTCATTCAATCACACGGTGCCACGTCGTTAAAAGGGCTGACTTGGAGGGAGGTCATATTTGTGCAGTTTTGAATAGTTAATGGTCATATTTGTGCACTGTCAAAGTTTTGCTTTTTGTGTTAAAACAACATCGTTTTTATTATTATTATTATTATTATTACTAAAAATTACACAAATACACACCTTATGTTTCCAATATTACAAAAAATCTCAACTCCCTAAACATATTACAAAAATCCCAACATATACACAGAATCGTATGTATATGTCGGCTATTTTATGTATATTAATAGGGAGAGAGAGTAAAGTAATTTAAAAAGTGGGAGAGAGTGTAATTACTTACAAAAGGGTTGGTAATTATTATTATTAATTTATATAGAAGCAACACCTAACTTTTTTTTTATTAAAAAAAAAAAAGCCACTAGCAGGGATCGAACCCGCGCAATAGGTTGAAGGAAGCGCCCAAGAAGAGCAAATAACACCACTAGGATATCTAAGTGTCTTGTTTCATGTGGTTCAACATTAATATACGTACATAAATATAAATTTTCTACCTTATATATATAACGTAATCTTTTTACCGAGGGGGTTTGGGTGAATCCCATGACAACCACGTAGGTCCGCCCCTAAGTTAATTTAATAACATTTTGATAATGTTAATTTAATACTAACATTTTGATAACGTTAATTTAATATACTACTACTACTATCCTTAATAACATTAATTTAATAATGTTTTATTAAAACTATAATTTTTTTATTATTAGTTTCATCTTTAATTTAATATTTAAATAAATTATATTTAGATAGATTATATAACATAAATTCCCCCTTTGTTTTATAATATATATACATACCTGAGCGATTTTTTCGTATGAGGCTGACCCATCTAAATAATAAATCTTCAATATTGCTCTTTTTCCGCAATGACAAAAGAAATTAGATGTCATTTTCATCTTTAGCCGAAAATAATAAAAAAAATAATAGTAAAAAGTCATTTAAAGGTCATATTTGTGCAATTTTAAATAGTTAAAGGTCATATTTGTGAATTGTCAAAGTTTAAGGTCAAAATTATAAATTTGTTGTCAAGTTTAGGGTCATATTTATATATTATTCCCTTAGATTTTAAGCTGGACGCGCTCAGTTTTGCGTGTTGAACACGCGTTTTGCCACGTAGGATCGAAGGTCATATTTGTGCAGTTTTGAATAGTTAAAAGTCATATTTGTGCACTGTCAAAGTTTAAGGTCATATTTATGTATTATGATTTGTGAAATTGGTGTTATAAATTTAGGATGGTATTTAACCCACTTAAAAGTTGTTTAAAGGATATATAATTGCCCGTGAAGTTAATCCGAACAAATTTAGGGACGTAATGATATCTGGTTTCTTTAAATATTAAATATTGATTGGACAAGAACTCAAAGGAGTCCTGAGAATTTGTAAGGCAGATAAAAGTGGGGTAGTATGACTTGGTCATAATTTGGGGCTACCAATACACGGACAAATTTACTTGGGAAAGAAAGAGAAATTTCTAATATATATTGGAAAGATATAAAGTAGATATTAATTATGGGATTGTCAAAATATTTTGGGATCAAATATATGAAAATAATTAATTATTTTAATGAGGATTCAGAATTTGGAAAAAAAATGATGAGAAGAGAAACGGAGCGGAACAACCTTCACTATGGAGGTTTCAAGTAAACTTCAGTAGCATCTACTCATCTAGTTCATTAATGTGTGTATTTATCTCAATTTACAATTTCAAAAGAGGGGAAAAAGAAAATCCAAGAAACGATTGGTCAAAGTCTTGGTTAAGAGAGCTGTTAAAGAGTTGACAATTGTGAGCACATTATTTCAGAAATTGAGTCCTTATCATACAAACTAGAGTAGGTGTTTCCGCTGACTTGGATTTTGACTCAACTCTTTAACAAGATCGACAGGGTGTATTTTGATCGGATCAAGTTTGTAAATCATATGTTGAAGAGCCATATGTAGCAATAATTATGTTATCCTTACATCACTTCACAATAACTTTTTCCCTGCTTATAATCTTGCTCAGTACTTCATCATCTTACAGCCTTTGGTTTGAAGGTGAGAGCATAAACTGTGAAGTTACTTACAACTGTGGAAGCATACATGGTGTTAAGTATCCTTTTTGGGGAGGTGGTAAGCGATCAAGATTATGTGGCCGAGACGATTACTTTCTTGAGTGCACACATAATCTCTCCACTTTAAAATCAATTTTCACACACTGGCGACAACGCACTGGCTATCAACCTTCAGAATTTCGTGTACTGAGTATTAATGAATCCTCAACTCGGATGAGGGTTGTGCACCATAATCTTATGTATGGTGTTTGTCCAAAATCTCCTTCCTTGTTCAATCTCTACGAGTACAACACCACCTTAGTCAATGGTCTCAGGTAATTAATTAGTGGCGGATCAAGTTATTGGTTCGGTTGTTTGGTGTGAAAAAGAAGTAGGGATGCAGTTACAGGAGTGCATATATAATTAGAACTAACCAACATTTAAATTCTGGATCTATCACTGCAGGTACGTCCCAGGAACTACATTTATAAACATACACTATGGCTGCAGTCCTGGTGTCCTTTCCAACGTACAGCTGCAGAGCAATATTAGTTGTTCTATAATTGGAACAATCAACACGGGTGTGTTCTTTACTGATGAAATTGTTACGAATGTTCTAGGATGTTCCTTCACCATACTGGTTCCTCTTGTTTCTACTGCTTATAAGAAATTGTGGGACTCAACTCTAACGCTGCAAGATGCTGTGAATGAGGGGTTTGAAGTGGATTACAGTGATGCCTCAGGTGGCTGTTTGGCATGTCAGGATTCAGGAGGTGTATGCGAATTTGATCAAGAGTTTCGTTGTCGTTGTGGAGACACAACTTTTCCTTTTACTTGCCGAGATAATGGCAAGCCACCGGCGTATTTGATGCAACCAAACATTCAATTTGCAAGAAAGATTCATTTGCTCAAGTTGACAACAGGTATGACTCTCTTCTTCCTACTTCATGTTCATTTTTAATAGAACAATTTGTAGCCTGCATGAGATCCAATATTCTCTCACCCCATAAATAAAATCCCTTCATCTGGTAATAGGAATTTCAGTTGCTGGAATTGGGATGTTAATCTGCTTCGGGATCTGGTACACACAGTATAGAAAGTCATTCTACAAGTGCTTACGATTAATGAACGGCAAAACAGAAGATCAGAGTCTGGAGGCGTTACTTAAGCAATATGGTTCTCTGGCACCAAGGAGATACAGCTATTGGGAAATCAAGAAAATGACGCATGGATTCAAAGATAAGCTTGGTGAAGGAGGTTATGGAGGGGTCTACAAAGGTGAAATTTCTGATGGCCGTGCAGTTGCAGTGAAGATTTTAAAAGCATCTAAAGGTGATGGAGAAGAATTTATCAATGAAGTTGCAACCATCAGCCAGACTTCTCATGTCAATGTCGTGTCTCTTTTAGGATATTGTCTTGATGGGAGGAACAGAGCTCTTATTTATGACTTCATGCTAAATGGATCCCTCGAGAAATACATATATGGCGATGTTTCTCTCTTGGGACTTCACAGGTTGTATCAAATTGCCGTAGGAATTGCTAAAGGATTGGAGTATCTTCACCGTGGATGCAACAAGAGAATTTTGCATTTTGACATAAAGCCTCATAACATACTCCTGGATGAGGAATTCTGTCCTAAGATATCCGATTTTGGTTTGGCAAGACTATGCACCAGGAAAGAAAGCACTGTATCCATGTTAGGAGCACGAGGTACGATTGGTTTCATTGCTCCCGAAGTAATCAGTAGGAGCTTTGGACGAGTCTCACACAAGTCTGATGTCTATAGTTATGGAATGATGGTTCTAGAAATGGTCGGAGGAAGAAAAAATGTCAAGGAAGAAGTGAGCCATACAAGTGAGATATATTTTCCTTACTGGGCATATCAACATGTTCAGCTAGATGATGACCTAAAGCTACATGGGATTATAAGCAAAGAAGAAGAAGAAACTGCTAGGAAGATGATATTAGTAGGTCTGTGGTGCATCCAAACCGATCCAGCACAAAGGCCATCAATGAGCAAGGTTATTGACATGTTAGAAGGAAGCCTGATCTTAGAAATCCCACCAAAACCATTATTATGTACTCCTTATTGTTCAGGAAGACATTCTTTTTCCACACAGGCAATACCATTGAACGCCTCCTTAATTTCTCCATCCAGTTCATCACATTGCTCCACTGAAGCATCAGCAATTTCATAGGCGTATATGTATTTTCACAGCTGCCAAAGACGAAACATTCCAGAAGTAGTGAACTTGTTTTTTTCTTAAATTGTGAGTTTGATTGGAATTATTTACAGTGAAGAAAGTATTTTAGTATATTCTACGAGGGTGAACCTAAGGAAATGTTTATGATTTATGAAGACTGGTCTTTAATCCTCTTCAGATTTTGAACTGTTTCTCCATACAGAAAGCTTACATTTCTTCTTATATGCATGTATTTGGAGAGTTCCATCAGGATGTTTAGAACAAGCTCATAATTCTTGGGTGCCTCAATAGCATAAAACCAGTTTGTATGGATAACGAGATGAATGAGCTGCTCTAATTCTTCAGTTTATCAGATCAACAGTGGTCTCAGATATATCACTCATCACTCCCCCTAAACCCCTAATATAAAAACAAGAAGAAGAGCAAGACATCATTCATATGTACACTTGATCTATGTTGCTCGAACTCTTGTCTCAATGGTGTCAAATCCCCAAAAAGTACATTACTAATAGAGGATCTGAAATGCACCCATCGACATTATTGAAAAGTTCGAGCAGCATAGTTCTTGATGAAAGAGCACTGTGCTGAAACCAACCCTTGAGTAAAGAAAATTAAAGCTAAATCAGTAGAAAGGATTGAACACGTAGAATCTGGATTTTAAAAAGTAAAAACTGTGTGTCTTGATCAAGAGCACTGAACTTTTATCAAAATCAGTCAATTGGCATACTACACTACAGATAATGTACTCTTGGTTCCCTTGTAAAATTAATCATATTCTTCTACTGCAAGGTACTAAATTAAACATGTACAACTACAAAAATAAATCAGCAGACTTGTGAAGATCAAAGAGAAAAAAGAATTGAGAAGATCACATCGAATTAAAGTGGCCAAGTTAAACGAGCTGCACTGACATATGTTACATCCTCTTTTACAGAGAAAACGAAGGTAATCAAAGTGTATGTAATTCAAGTTTCGGAAACCAACATGACAGGTTCACAGGTGCCACCTTAGAGAACCAAAAACTAGGTACTGGCATTGGGTGTTGTTGAACTGCTACTCCATTTTGCAGTATCCGAATCAGGTGAGACTAATGACGTGTTATTCTTCGACAACCCTGCATCATCATCAGGATAGCTCTTCTCTGTTTCCCCTGTTTTATTCATTCTCTGAATTCTCAGCAGAGCCTCCACAACTTCCTGCATAGACGGCCTCATATCCCCATCATTCTGTAGACACTGGAATGCTAACTCTGCCACTGCAGTTATCATTGACCTTACTTTATCATCAGTGTCGAATCCAAGATTTGAATCCACCAACTCGTGTAATGCATTGCTTTGAATCTTGTTGATGGCCATATTTGACAAATTAATTTCATGCCGGTGCCTACAGATATCAACAGCAGGCAGTGATGATATAAACTCAATTAATACCACTCCGAAGCTATAAACATCACTTTTGTCAGTGAGCTGATAGCACTCGTAGTACTCAGGATCAACATATCCAGGAGTGCCCTGTGGAGCTGTTGATACATGCGTAACATCCAATGGGAATAGCCGAGACAAGCCAAAATCTGCTACTTTAACACAGAAATTGTTGTCGAGAAGGATATTATTAGTTTTTACATCTCGGTGGATGACATCTGAAGCATGGAGATAGGCAAGTGCATTTGCTGTTTCTATGGCAATTTTCATTCGTGTATTCCATGAAAGCGATCTGCGCTCTGAATCTCCACCGTGTAGATGATCAGCAACTGTGCCATTGGGAATGTATTCATAAACCAGTAGAAGTTCACGGGAATGGTGAGATGTGCATCCGTAAAGAGTGACAAGATTTGGATGATGCAACCGTGTTAGGATATCAATTTCATTCATGAATTGTTCTACCCTCTTGCAGTTGTTTTCATATAAACGTTTTACAGCAACGACACGTCCATCTCGAAGTTTACCTACAAGCATATCATATTCAACCAAATGTTTGATGAAGCAATCAGGTGTTTAGGTTCAGTCACACATTATCAGTAAAAAATCCAATTTTAATCACTTTTCCTACCTTTGTATACTGTGCCATATCCACCATCTCCAAGCTCTTTCTTGGAATCAAAATTGTTAGTGGCTTCTTCCAGTTCATTGTAGTCAAAGAGGTGAACTCCCATAGCTATATTAGCCTTTTCAGGATCCTTAGTGGAGGATGGATAGGAAAGAATGCTTCTAGTGAACAAGGACGAACCAGCATAACTTTTGTTCTGTCTACGACGATAGATAAGGAATAATATACCTGCCATCAAAGCGGCAAATGCAGCTGCACTAACACCTGGAAGAAGAAATGTGTATTGGAGATTCATCATTCTTGAGACGAGGAGGAAAAAAAAAGAATCGAACTGAACAAATTCAAAGGACAATCACCTATGCCAACCTGTAATCCGATGTTGTTTCTTCCTGAAATGAAACGTGATAGGTGATCAAATGATACCAACAACCGTAATGTATCTAGTAAAGCATAACTAATCAGCTGCTATCATCTAAATTGGAAATGTTTCCTCCTTTAATATGATCGATAAATAAAAGAATGGTTTGCCTTTTTATTCTAGGAATTACGGAGATATTCTCTACTCAATAAATGGAAATCTGTTTAAACATGGAATTAAACTTGTAACTGTATTTAGATATACCATGAAAGCATGTTCTTGGTTGGGTTTGGTCTTTGCAGATGCACACAAATTCATTACTCTGAGCACCACAACGGCCTCCACTATTCTGGCAATCTCTACAATTAGTCCCATCCCACTGCAGAAAGAATCCCTTTTGCAGAACCTGTGTGTAGTTCATCTTTAGCAATCTATCTAGAGAATCAGTCTCAACAAGGGCATAAACAGGATCCTGACACGATTCGACTGAATAATTATAGTGCTCCAGAAGATCAGTATGAAAAACCGCAAAAGAATGATGAGTAGCATTGTGGGCACAATCCACAGCATATGTCTCACTTTCATATGGTTGAGTGCAGTTATAGAAGAAGAAGAGATCTGCAGTGTTAGGACCCGAGGAAAATGGAGTACCCCTGATGCTAAAATTATGTCTTGGTACTGGACAGCTGTTGTCTTCATCAAACATATCTGCTTTGGCTAGCAGAATCGAGTTGTTTGTGTAAAATACTTCTTTAATGATAAATTCGTCACCAGAAATATGAAGAAGTGGCTTTTGTTTGTTGCAGGTGACATTATAAGATGGTAAGCCACAGTACGATGGCTGTTTCTCAGGAATCCAGAAGGGGTAAGATATCTTCACTCCATTACTACAACTCTGCGTAACGCAAGAACTAGAATTGAGGTATACAGACAGCGTGTCATTTGCTAAGGTGACGAAAAGAATGGCAATGACAAGAACAGAAACAGATTTCTCGACCATGAATAAGCTTTTAAGGTTCATATGATGTCCAAAACGAGAGAAAGGACAAAGGAATAAGGAGGAACAGGACAAAAGATATTGGTCCAGTGGAAAGCTGTTGGATCATACTTGTACATAATTGGTGTAATTCATTCCAAACAGCTGTTTATATATTCTTTTATAAATCAAATATTTCAGACTAATCTCGGTTATGGCTTGATCAAATAATCCAGAACTTGACAAAGTTGCCATAGGAGAGACGAGACAAGTTACAAAACTTGAAGCAACTATAAAGAAAAAGTGGTTCCCATCCAGTGGCTTTTAGGTGAATCAGACAATCATTGACTTGGCTCCTGTCCATACAATCATTCAATTGTTAGATTTCTTTCAATGACCATTTCAGGTTGTCGTTACACTCCTTTTCTTTTTTTTTTTTTGCTAAGTCTTTAAGGCCAAGTAATCCATCAAATTGGAACGTGTAAAAATGCTTTTGTGAAGTTATGAAGATATTGTAGACCTACCAACAATTGTGATGGTGTGGTACTTATTCCTCAAAGTTGATTCGGACTTATCTATTTTTTCAGTAGGGGCAGTTTACCCTTAAAGTGGAACTCCTCGGCACGAACTCAAATTAATGGGCCCTTGAAGCGGGGAACCTTGGTGGGAAATTAAAAAAATGAAATATTGTAGAAGAGATTATTCTTTCGGTCAGATATTAGTTGGGTGAATCATTGTATTCATCCCTCTCCATTTTGTATAATTTATCCTTTTAAGTCACCTATGCTATGTACTGAATGAAATGGAAGAAAGCTTGAATCTTGACAAGCAAACATACCAAAAATATAAGTACTAGACAAAAACTTATGTATTAGCACCAACAATAGAAAAGCCTGAGCCGTGAAGTCAGGTTAAAATGATAGAAAATACAGAAGTTCAGTGGAACATAATTGCATTCTTTAGAAGCAAAAACAGAAAAAAGACGCAACTCTTACTATAAGATGACGTCAAAACCAACTACTACCTTTTAAGTAAGTCAAGATATAGTTAAAATATTAGTACAAGGAAAAGGAAGTTTGGAAAAAATTGAGACTTGGGCAATGTGGGGATAAAATGATTGAGTATAGGACCTTTGGTTTCTGAGTTGAGTTGGTTGAACCGAAAGTGAAGAATGAAGAGGAAAAAAAGAGTACTCTACTTTCTATTTAGTCACCATGTTCACATTTGCTTTAGAAACTCACTAGCTAATGGAAATACAGATGGCAATATAAATGGGAGACAAAGTTTAAGAATTTGAGTTACGAGTTTTTATTATTTAGGCAAAATGGTCTGCTGACTATTTTACTTGTATGGCTTTGTATTCTACATCTTCCTACTCATCTCTTTGCCAAGTGAAATTTTAAACTCAATAAAACTCAACATTTTAAATCTCTTTCTAACCATTAATCGAGCTTATGTGGCATTAAGATGATTGAGTTGGTCATAGCATGTGACTACATGAGTTTAGGAGCAAGAGAACACCATATTTATATTAAAATTATAAAAGAAAATAAATAATAAATTTTTAAAAGGAAGAAAAATAATTAAAAAAACCAACCCACCTGTTGGTGTATATGCATTTTATTATTAAATTAATATATTAAGTGCATATGTTAGTGGGCA
Source organism: Capsicum pubescens (assembly GCA_030864215.1). NCBI lineage: Eukaryota > Viridiplantae > Streptophyta > Magnoliopsida > Solanales > Solanaceae > Capsicum > Capsicum pubescens. The sequence goes on from CM061549.1 coordinate 254,474,917, forward strand.
TAAATTGTGTATTATGAGTATTACTACTTACATTTGTTAGTAGAAGAATGTGGTCATGAGTTTCTTGAAACTCCTATAACCACTAAGTCTTTATTTGCCCATTATACTATGTAATTATGCTTGTAACTCATGTAACATCCAACCATTCATGTACCCACTTTACTACACCACATTCTTCCTATTCAATAAAAGGATGGATACCTCACCTATAAATAGAGGTGCTCTTGTATGTTTAGCATGTACAAGGAAATATGATAAGTGTGAAAAAGATTATAGTGTGTAGTAGTGAAAGAGAGAGTTGAGACAAGAAAATATTCTAAGTCTACAACTATATTCACTATACAAAAGAGAGTTGTTATATTAGTGAAAGAAAGAGTTGAGACAAAGAAAATATTCTAAGTCTTTAACTATATTCACTATATAAAAAGAGTAAATATATATTGAAGGAAGGTGTTTCTATGGTGGAGCTTTGGACTCTTCAACTAATTCAGAGTTGTTTGAGTTGTACATCGTTGATGGGTTGTTGTATCCTGGAGGGGACAAGTCAAGAGATTACTGCTGGATCGGTGTAGATTATGCCGCAGTGGGCTTGAATCTCCTTAAAGAGAGCGAGCTATCCGCCCCTCATCCAAGAAGAAGATTATCTTATTTTCTTTATTTTTTGTTCACTTGATGTTTTCAACTGTAATGATTATTGTAATTTGTGGTATATTACACCAACATTTTAAGGAGATTCATGTTTTGTTACAGTTTAAAAAAAATGTGGATATCAAAATGGAGATCTCAACATCACTAGTCTCTTCAAGAGATGAAAGGGAAGAGATGAAGGGTAAAACATTTTCTACTTTCTTAACTCAAGTGACGGAAAGGTAAAAACTTTTCTACTTGTTATGGAAGAAAGGTAAAAAATCTTCTACCTAATATTTTTAATGAAAAAATGATACTACTTTTCATGATCATAAAGTGGTATTCAAAATTTTGAAATAGTGGGGGCTAATAAAAGGAGAAAAAATCACCACAAAATTGTGACATTTGCACTTTTGAGAATGAGTTAAAAAAGTGTTATAAGTGCATAATTATTGTTGGAGTAAATCACATGTCATTATTAATTTGCATATGACTTGATGTCTTTATATTTGGCTCTAACATGTTATCAAAGAAAGAACAAAAAATGTTGAGTAGCCATTTGACATTAAGTATTTGGGTGAGATAAATTTCATTCTTGGAATGAAAAATACCTAAATTATGTGATGAACTTTTCCTTGACATGTCACATTATGAAAAAAAAAAAAACTGTGAAATACATTTTATTGATTGTATGAGCCATGCAACTTCTTTTAATTCAAATATGTGAAAGTGGTGTGATAAATAAAGAAGGAGTTTACTAGCCTAATAAAATATGAGATATGTGGCTAGTTGCACTTGGTACAAATTGTGTAAAAGTACTTAAACAGGTTATTACAAGCTAATCGGATATATTTACTTGGAAAAAGTTGTGGCTTGTTTTATTAAAATAAATCCTGTTGTACTTAAAAGTATTTTTGATGCAAAATGAGAAAAAAAAAATAACTTGCTGCTATTTACTGAAATGAAAAAATAAATTATGATTTGCTAACTCATTATGGAGGGTGAACTAACTATTTTAGCTTCAACTAGTGAAAAAGTGAATTGATCAATCACTTTATGTTGAGAAATTGATTTTTCTAATTTTGAGTTATTGTGATAGCACCAAAATTTATCGGTAGAGTATAAATTATTATTATAATGATAAATTCAGACAATAAGGATAAAAATACAATATTGTGAGATCATATTGATCAATGGATACCAATATTAATTGTGTTAACTTTGTGATAATCTTGCATATTCAAAACTAAGGCCTTAGCAAGAAAATAGTCTGAATCACATCGAGGGAAGGGGGGAGGAAGCCTATAAAAAAAAAGAGTTATATATGAGGAAACCCGACCTGGGGATTAGAGATCTTATAACCAGGTTCAATGGGAAGAATGAATCATATGATGACTTGGTGTGAGATGCACTGTTATTTAATCCTTCCTATGATGCGAGTGTGTTTTATTTCTGTAATGATTAGTGAAGGTTGAGTCTAAGAACTCTTAATAAAATTTTATATCTCTTATGAGTGGGGTGTCGAAATTACCAGACCACCCTTGACAGATTTTACCTATGTGAGTGTGGAAGTGCTTCCTATGAGAATGGGGCTTATTTTCAAAAGAGTTCATGAAAAATAGGGATAGCACATGGACGTAATGTATTGACTATTAAAGCTTAGCTGATGTTCAATGATTTCCTATTATAGATTTCATATTTCATTAGTCATTAAACTTTTTACTGTAATTAGTTGAATAGTACTATAGTTAGTTAAGTGGCACGTGACTTGCACATGTTTCGAAAATCTGTTAGAGTTGTTAGTGGGTTAGTTACATAACTAACTTCTGGAATGTTTCATATTTACTTCATTAGCTGAGTTGGTTTTCCTTTATATAGATTCATCTTTTCCCATCGTAATCATTTAGTTATTAATCAAAATCATAAATCATTTTTCTTCTCTCTCTCGAAATCTCAATGTTCTTCTCCGACTTAGCTGTCAAGGGAAATTAAGCAGTTTTCCTTTTAAGGAAAGCTTAATTCTCTTTCTAATTTGGTATGGGTCATATCATTGGTATCAGATCCAGGCTTTTTCTGACTTGCTTGGGTGATCACAATACTCGCATGTAACAATTACGAAGAAAAGAGATGTGCTGAAGAATTCCATGTAAGGAGTTGTGAACTCTATCATAGAAATTCAGCACGCATTGAAGCAAAGGTTATGGAAGCCATGGATGATATCAGAAGGTTGTTCTTAGGGAATTTGAACCCCCTAGGAACTCCCTCTCCTTATGGCAATGTTAGGGAAAATGAGGCCCCTGAGGTGGTTGGGGTTCGAGCTAATAATAGAATGGGAAATTGCTAGGGTTATAATCATATTTTTCAAATAGATATTCTTGGGTTTGCTTGTCAAGGATTGAAGGATTGGATCTATAATTGCGATAAATTCTTAGATTTGTATGAAACCCCACAAAAGCTTTGAGGGTAACACTTGCTTCTTAAAAATTGGATGGTAGGTAACTTCAGTGGCATCAATATTTTATGACACATAGGTTAACAAGGGAATGGCCTAAATGTGAGTATGCTCAATGCTTGTTTGTAAGATTTGAGACAAAATTGTTTGATGGCCAGTAGGAGATTTCAAGGATCTTCGTCAAGTAAACTCTATGCAGGATTATGTTAATATTTTTGATAAACTACTCACTATGGTAGAACTTTCTGAAGATTGTGTGGTTAGTCGCTTTGTGAGAGGATTAAAGACGGAGATTGGCTTACCAGTGAAAATGTTAGCTCCTAGGTATTTGGCCGAGGCTGTAAGCTTGGCAAGAATTCAGGAATAGACGTTTAAAGTACAAATGCAATATCTTACCAGCTCCACTTCTCTTTCTAAAATAAATGCTAGATATACCTCCATTTACCCCTTTTTTCATATGGAACCTCTCAAAACACGAAACCAAACAATACTCATTCCAAAGTACCACACTTTCTATCACTTCCATCCCTAAACCAAATCCGAGAAGAGCAAAATTACTAAACCATCTAAGATGAAGGAAAGAAAGAGAAAGGAATTGTGTTTCAATTTTGATGAGAAATACTCTTACGGTCATGCTTGTAAGGGGAAAATAGTTGTTCTCTAAGGAGATAGAAGAAGGAAAAGAAATCACTGAAATAAAGGATGAAATGGTACTAGATTCTTCTGAATTTTCAACAATAAATGGGCACAATTGGAAAATTGATAAAGAGGGAACAATCTTGCCACATACGTCTGTCCATGATATGAATGGTGTAAGTGACTTTAGGACCATGAGAGTCACTGTAAGTATTAAGGAAAAGTTTGTACAGGTGCTGATAGACACTAGCAGCACCCGTAATTTCGTAGATTTGAACACTGCTAAGAAACTGTGGTGCGCACTAACTCCTATGCACTAACTCCTATCACTTCTTTTACTGTGTTAATTATTTACGACAAAAAAAAATATAAAGTCAATTTATTAGCAAAAAATGGATTGGAATATGGACAAATTACTAGCAAAGCCAGTTAAACTTTGCATAATATCTGTAGGAATACTTAATGAGCACAATTAGGATGGAAGTAGTGGTAGTTTGTTGTCCATGGCGCATACTACTGATGAGTGTAGTCATTAGGAAGATTTACCCCCTATTTTTATACTAATACAATGATCTTTTTGAAGTTCCAAAAGGGCTACCTCCAACTAAAGAACAAGACAACAAAATTATATTGCAATAAAGGACTTATACTATCAACATCAGACCTTACAAATAACCCTACATTATAGAAAGATGATATTAGAAAAATGGTTGATGAGGTGCTAGAGTCAGGGATGATTAGGTACAATACTAGAACTTTCCCTTCACCAATTTTCATGCTAAAGAAAAAAAATGGATCATGGAGGATGTGTGTGGATTATAAAGAGTTAAATAACAACATTGTAAAGGATAAGTTTCCAATCCCTGTGCTTGAGGAGCTGATGGATAAATTACATGGAGCTAAGTATTTTTCTAAGTTGGATCCTAGGTCAGGGTACCACCAAATCAATATACACAAGCTGATGTCCCTAAAATAGCTTCAAAATTCCTCATGGCCACTTTGAGTTCTTGGTCATGCCTTTTGGCCTCACTAATGCCCCCTCCACTTTTCAAAGTCTCAATAATAGGATTTTCCAGTCATATCTCAAAAAAATTATATAGTGTTCTTTAGTGTCATCCTCATTTATAGCCCCAGTTGGTTAGATCATTTAGCACATCTAGAAACAACTTTCAAGGTGCTAAGGGATCACATTTTGTATGTGAATTAAAGTAAGTGTACTTTTGGAATTAAGCAAATTTATTACCTAGGTCATGTTATATCTAAATATAGAGTTGTTATGGAAGGACATAAGGTTGATTCAGTGGTTAACTCTACACTAAATCTCATGACACAATTTCTCAGGTCATGATGGCGCCTACTATAACCCACCAGTAGACAAGCCAAATCCGTAGTCCGAAATAAGTAACAACAACAAAAACATACCCAGTATATTCCCACCAAGTGGGATCTAGGGAGAGTAAGGGTACGCAGTCCATACCACTACCTCAACGTGAAATAGAAAGGTTGTTTTCGATAGACCCTCAACTCAAAATAAAGCAATCTAAGATAAGATAAGGAATAGTAATAAAACAAGAAGATATACTAAAAATTAACATACTCAATAATACCCAAAGCAAGATACTTTAAGTATACACCAAAACATACAACATCCTAACTCAGACTAACCTTCTACTCTAATTCGCTTCCTCCACAACTTCCTATCCAGGGTCATGTCCTCGGTAAGATGAAGTTGCTTCATGTCATGTCTAATCACTTTCCTCTAATATTTCTTTGGTCTACCTCTACCTCGCTTGAAACCATCCCTAGACAACCTCTTACGCCTCCGTACTGGGGTGTCCATGCTTCTCCGTATCACATGACCAAACCATCTAAACCTTGTTTCCCTCTTCTTGGCTTCCACCAAAGAGACTCTCACTTTATCTTGAATAGCTTTATTTCTAATCCTATCTTTTCTAGTACACCCACACATCCATCGAAGAATTCTCATCTCTGACATCTTCATCTTCTGAATGTGAGTCTTCTTAACAGGCCAACACTCTACCCCATACAACAAAGCTGATCTAACCACCACTCTGTAGAACTTTCCTTTAAGTTTGGGAGGTACCTTTTTATCATACAAGATACCATAGGCGAGCCTCCATTTCATCCACTCTACCCCAATTTGATGAGTGACATCATCGTCAATCTCTCTATTCTCCTGAATCATCGACTCCAGATACTTGAAACTATCTCTCTTACTGATAGAATGAGTGTCAAGCTTAACAACCACATCTGACTCATGAGACACCTCACTAAACTTACACTCCAAATGTTCCATCTTGGACCTACTCAATCTAAACCCTTTAGAATCAAGGGTTTGCCTCCGAACCTTCAACTTAGCATTAACTCCACTACGAGTCTCCTCAATCATAACTACATCATCCGCAAAGAGCAAATAATAAGGCACCTCATCCTAAATGTGTCGCGTCAAATCTTCCATCAGCAAGGTAAAAAGAAATAGACTAAGCATTGATCCTTAATGTAACCCCTCAAGACAGGAAAGAGCTCTGAGTCCCCTCTCCCCATCTGAACTCGAGTCTTGGCTCCGTTATACATATCCTTAATCCCCCTAACATAGAAAATAGGTACACCTATAGCCTCCAAAGAACCTCCTTGGGAACTCTATCATAGGCCTTCTGTAATGACCCGGGACTACCCTCTAGTCGTCACATGGTGCTTATGACCCCGAAGGACTACAAGCTAACTCATGAATGATAGCTGTTGTGAGCACTGAATAATAATACTGAAATTAATGTGGAAAATGGGCTGAAATGCCATAAGGTTCAAAATATCTGAAATACTGATAAAATATAACATTTGTAAAATTAAATACTATCTAAAAATTAAGTCTGAAAAGCCTCTAACTAAATTTGTCTAAAAGTGGAGTTGATGGGACAATCCCCCAACTAAATCCATCTACTGAACTACTATATCTACTGAAAATATGAAATAATAGAATATCCTCGAATGATGAGGACTCGTTGCTAAATCTACTACTGCTGGATGAATCTGAATCTACTATGCGTGGTCGGAAACCTTAAGCGTCCGAACCTATGTTATGAAATATCATAGCATAGGAAAGTATGCGTCAGTACATGAAAATATACTGGTATGCTAGATGAGGTAAGGCTGAATGAAAGGGTTCCTATACATAAACAATAACTGACTAAATAATATAGAATAACTAAACATGGATAATCTGAACTACGACAAATACTGAATATGAAATAATGTGCGTTTATATACATGTTGTAACTGAGCTTTTCTGAAGCTAAGTACTGAATTCTAATAACAGAGTAACTGATATCTGAGTTACTGATAACTGAATTACTGGTTTTGAATTGACTGTGTTTGACAATCCTAATTCTGTAGAACTGAACTGAGTAGGGAGTTCCCTACTGAAGACCGAAATCGAAACTGAAATTGTAAGACGTATCATCTAACCAATATACCCCAATATGAGCTAATTAGGGTCCAACCTATAACCCTAGTTGGAAGGGTGCTAATACCGTGACACAGGTACTAACACTAGAAAACTAGGATGCCAAGCCTAACTAACGGGTGACACCTGAGTAGAGCCAAGCCTAATCTAACGGGTGACCCCTGGGAAGTAGTCAAACCTAGTTTGACGAGTGAATCCTCATCATGCGCTGGCAACGCAGTTCTGGGGTACAGGGACTGCTACTAACAACTCTTCCTATCTAACGGGGAAGTCGTCATCCCTGCACTCTCTCGGTGCTAAATCCTACTCCTAACTGAAAGACACTGAATTGAGTATACTGAACGGGACTGGACTATGACTGAGCTTACTGAGTTTTCCTGAGTTCTATAACTTACTGAGTTCTACTGAGTTTTGTAACTGACTGAGAGTACTACTGGTCGTGACATGACTGATACTATTCTGTAACTGATACTAGCTCTAGGTAAATAGCTAAATTGTTGGGTATTAAATACCCCCAGGACTCGATAGCATGAAAAGTAAAGCAAACCATAATCTTGAATAACATAACAATGTTCATTTGGTCATAATTCACTCAAAGAGACATTTCATCAAACACTTGTAATGCATTAACTTTTACATGAATGGGATCACATAATAACATGTCATGCCTTCACTAGTCAATTCACATAAGTATTTTATCAAACACTTGTAGGGCATAAGCTTGTACATGATTAAGATCTCATAATAACATCTCATGATTCCTCTATCTACTTCACATAGGAATTTTAGCAAATACTTGGGGAGCATGAGTATTTCACATGATAATGGTCATCACATAAACATCATGAATACAATACTTAATTGCAAATTAAGGGTTTAGCATGTAATTCATATAATTTCCCCTAAATACTATTCTATTTTTCATGAATCTTATCATAATCATGGATTTCAAACCAAATAAACATCATAGATGCATTAATCACTTTGTACGTTTAAGGCACCATACATGTTATTTAATTTCATGAAACTTGCATTTAAATCATGTATTGGAACCCAACTAATATCATAAACATGAATTCAATCTAAATCAAACATGAAAATCATAAATCTGAGATCTTGTAGGTTTAAAAAGGGATTCTTGGACTCTATGGGTGAAAGGAACCCATAGATGAACATCTAACATACCTTAATTTGTGAGATTCTTGAAGTTCTTGAACGATTTCTTGGGCTTGTCCTTGATTTTTTGAACTAGGGTTTCTGCCTCTTGAGAGAGAATGATTTTGTTCTTAAGAGAAAGTGAGTAAAACTGACATAATGGGGTATTTAGGGATAATTTTGTGTTTAAAGGCTGATCTGGGTCATAAAAAAGACCATATTGCCCCTAGAAAGATTTTAATTTTCATCACTGTAAACCCGAGTTGGGTACCTGGTGCGACGCGGCGTTATCGCGTCGTGTCACTAGAAATTAACGATTGGGAACTGGGCTGATGGAGCGATGCAGCACCATCGCGATGCCTCATTGGTTGCAAATTTTCCCTTTGGCGTGACGCGCCATAATCGCGGAGTCACACTGGAAAGTGATAATAGGGAAAAAATATAGTGGCACGATGCGGTGGTATCGCATTGTCTCACTGGAAAATGACAAATGCCATTTGGACTACCTCCGCAACGCGCTAGAGTACTAGGTGGTATATTGTCTTACTAAAATAGCTCTAACTCTTCGCTCGGGTGTCGGATTTGGGTGAATTTGGTATCGATGAAATGCTTATTCAATTTCCCACACAATGAAAAGTCAAAATCTTGAAAATTACAAATGTATAAAAGTGTATTCATCTTTAAAGCAAGTCTTAGACATTTTTGGGACGAATTTAAGCTAGGTAAAAGTATGGGGTGTTACAATATCTCCCTTTTGGGAACATTCATCCTCGAATGAGACTAATTAAGTTGAGAATTACTGATAGATTGAGTTTATATACTGGACATGCATATCTGATACATGGAATACATGACTGAACTGACTATTGAATGTGTGACTGAATATGCAACGATAACTGATACTAAGATTATAGCTGTAACTGAACATGAAACTGAGAAGATCTAAGAAATACTGTTACCTTAAGCTGAGAACACTGATAAGCCTGAGATTATTTACTGAACATATATGAATGAGAACATGAGAACATGAATGATTCTGAAACGTGATACACGAACTGAATATCGTGATCTGAACTGAGCCCTTGAGTACATAGCTTACGGCTGAGATTGGAACTAGAGGGTCAACTGTGAGGACCCATTACTCCAACTGGATTTGTTACATGAAGAGAAAATTGAAAGTTTAGATCATAATAGCTCGGGGGTTATAGTGTATCTCCCCCTTGAGACACTGTGTCCCTCGAAGAATGTTGACTTGACTGAGATACTGAGGAAAAGCTGAGATGATACACGGGGCACCTACGAACTGAATTGTAACTCAATATCTGGGATCTGAAACTGAGACATGATACGTGAACTGGGTTGAACTCGTTACTACTAGGATACTCTATCTTGGAATGGTCATATTCATGAAACTTCGGATAGTACAACTAGATGGAAAGATGGGAAACCATACGAACTTGTCCGCCTGACTGCTAACTGAATTACTGACTTTACGGACTAACTCATGCTGAAAACTTATACTCAATTGGAGCACTTCTTGACACTCTTTCTATTGAGTTCTAGTGATTTTAGGGAGTAAGGAATCTGGGCATGGTCTGAATAAGACATCTGAATCACAACATGGCTCCAATTCTGTAACATGGAGTAAGGCCTACAAAACACCTTCTAAGATAGAGTTGCTAAGCCTTGTGCACTGCAGCTATAAATTTTCAATCGTAGACATATTTTTTGAATACTTTCTCAACTTACTCTCTACCTTAGTACAACACTTCACCTGAAACTACTGAAAATATTTAAATGGGCGTTAAGAACAAATGCATAAACATACTAGCTTATATGATTAACTGAATGACTGATAGCTGAATACTGGTCATGTAAGATTGAACTGTTCTTAACCTGAATAATTGGATTGAAATTGTAGAGTACTATGCATATGAGGTAAGGACTGACTGAGCAACGTGAGGTAACTGAACATGAATTCGTGGAAATGGTATTATCTGGGAATGCAAGACTAAATGTATGACATGATTCTGAAATACTGAGATACTAATAACTGAATAACTAATAATTGTACGCTTTGGTCAAGCAAACCTGAAATTGGACTGAGTTTTGATAGCTCTCGTGATGGGGACTGGCATTAATCGAGTATCTGAATATACACACACACTCTACATTTTCTCAACTACTTATCTCATGAAGGATTCTGATTTTTCCTCTAATAACTAAATACAACTTCTTGTTAGCCATTTACTTGCACACTAACCTGACATCCAAGCCTATGTTTATAACTAGAGCCTCCGGTAAAACAAACATGCATCAATATTTTCTTAACATGAAACATTTACCCAACTCTCTCCCTTCTAAGCAATCGCTCATCACTACATCATCTCATATGAGGAGTTTACTGAAAGGCTAAAACATGAGAACCTGAAGCATGAATGGACACTACACCAAACTTGATACTTAACTGAGGCCTGATAAATAGAATATCAATATCATGGATTTATGAAGAGGTCTAACTGAGGGTATACATAACATAATATGAATTTTGCTGATTATTAGGAGCGTAGCATGAGTACTGGAACTGAACACACTATAAAGCATGAGTACATGAGTCATGAGCTGCATGGCCTGAGTTTGGAGTTTTTGTATTCATGGAACATGATTCGTAAAACTAAGTGATCTGGAACTCCTTATACTAGGAGTTGTAAGTGTACATGATTTTTGTTAATATGCATAAATATGAACTATGATCTTAGAGCTGACATGTAAGACATAAGTAGATATTGGGATAGTTGAAGTATAAGACTTGGCACTGAGGTAAAGATGGGTTGGGCATCATCTCCTCCCACTGCTTTTATACCCATAATGACATTAATACTAAAATCTGAAAGTCTGACTTGGTTACTTGTTCTACCATCTCCCCCTTAACTTAAAGTCATTATTATAAAATTGTGAACCAATTAATCAATAACCCTAAACTGAACTTTCACCACTTTACTCTAGAGTCTGGGGTATAACAATACTTATAAACACTAAACTCATTCTAAAGGACTACACCTAATAACGAAAGGCCCAATGCTTGTACTTTCTTCTGATACACAATTATTAGCTTTCTATAGCCCTAACAATCATCATATAGCAACCTCAACACTAACTAGCTTAGAATTCTTACTCTTCTTTCTATTAGATTAAACTTCAAAATTCAAACTCAAATCAACTGAAACTGAGGTACTGCTCCTTCATTCAATGATTGGTCCATCGAAAACTAAAACGGAATGACTTTTTTACTGGAAATTAACTGAAGAAATTTTCTGGAGTATTGTAACCGATCAATTTTTATTTTTTTTGTATACTCGTTTGGATGGGATAGGTTTATCTAATGAGGTAGGCACTAAGAAAGGTTCTATTAAAATTTGTCTGACCTTAAAGTTGTCTTCTATTAAAAGAGATACAAAAGACAAAGAAGCTTCTGGATCTGATGAGGTATAAACATATAAATAGGAGATCTGTAATGTACCGATGGATACATCAGGAGAACTTTCCTAATCTTGTCTGTACTAAAGTTCATAAAGCCTGTTTGAGCATTGCCCAATGGCGGCACTGGTAGTGGCACCTTGCTGGGTCTGGCGACCGGATCGAGTTGAAGGATGGTTGGACTGACCCTGAGGACCTGGCTGAGGACAATCTCTGACTCTGTGGCCTGGCTTGCCACACTCGAAACAACTATCACTGTCAGCTCTACAACACCCTGATAGTTTCTGCCATATTTCTGACAATGAGGGTGGGTACGACCTGTTTTAAGGCTACTCTGAGGCTTAAAGCCTGACGTGCTGCCTCGAGTGTCATTTCTAACTTTGGCACTGGCGCACTAACTATAGAAGGATTTGGGGCTGAGAATTTCTGATGGAACTGGAAGCGGTTACCACCATCTAACCTTGGCATAAAACTACTTTTTCTAACTCTCTTATTCTCTCTATCATCCCTCCTACGCTTGTCCCTCTTGCTTTACAGAGTATAAACCCCAATCCTAAATAGGACAATAGTATGTAGGTTGTTCTAAGCAACTACTGAATAGTCTAAAGTAGTGAAAGTATCTTTGAATTCTGCATGAGAGACATGCTCGTCCAGGGGATCTGCCTGAACGGGCTGAGGTGCTGACTGATTTTCATAACTTCTTTCATTAGCTTCTCTAGAAGGCATGTTCTGGAAGCATAAGGAAGAGATGAATTAGACTGAGATTTTAACTTGAGCTCATGCTCACTCTCACAATATGAATACTGAAAGAAGGAAAACTTTTCCTAAGACATCTCATAGCGTCCTGTCCATAAGTGTGGCGCGCTACACACCCATGCATAAGACTCTACTTGATGTGGCTTTTAGACTCCCTAGAACTCTGTTGAACCTTAGGCTCTGATACAAAGTTTGTAACGACCCGGGACTACGTCTAGTCGTCATACGGTGCTTACGACCCTAAAGGACCACAAGCTAACCCATGAATGATATCTGCTGTGAGCACTGAATAATAATACTGTAATTAATATGGAAAATGGGTTGAAATTACATAAGGTTCAAAACATCTAAAATACTGATAAAATATAACATCTGTAAAATTGAATACTGTCTTAAAATCTAAACTGAAAAAGCCTCTAACTGAATCTGTTTGAAAGTGGAATTGATGGGACAATGCCCCAACTAACTCCATCTACTGAACTACTATATCTACTAAAAATATAAAATAATAGAATATCCTTGAATGATGAGGACTCACTGTTAAATCTATTGCTGCTGGCTGAATCTGAATCTACTATGCGTGGTCGGGAACCTGAGCATCCGAACTTATGATATGAAACATCATAGATCAGGAAAGTATGCGTCAGTACGTGGGAATGTACTGGTATTCTAGATGAGGTAAGGGTGAATACAAGGGTTCATATGCATAAACAATAACTGACTAAATGATATAGAATAACTAAACATGAGAGTACATGGATAATCTGAACAACTGCTAATATTGAGTATTCAATACTGTGCGTTTATATACATATTGTAACTAAGCTTTTCTAAAGCTAAGTACTGAATTCTAATAACAGAGTAACTGATATCTGAGTTACTGATAATTGAATTACTAGTTCTGAATTGACTGTGTCTGACAGTCCTAATTCTATAGAACTGAACTGAGTTCCCTACTAAAGACCGAAACTGAAACTGAAACTGTGTGAGGTATCATCTAACCAACATTCCCCAATCTAAGCTAATTGGGGTCCAACTTGTAACCCTTGTTGGAAAGGTGTTAATACCATGCCACGGGTACTAACAGTAGTAAACTAGGATACCAAGCCTAATTGACGGGTGACACCTGGGCGGAGCCAAGCCTAATCTGACGGGTAACCCCTGGGAGGTACTCAAGCCTAGTTTGACGGGTAACTCCTCATCCTGTGTTGGCTATGCAGTTCTGGGGTAGAGGGATTGCTACTAACGACTCTGCCTATCTAACAGGAAATTCATCATCCCTGCACTCGTTTGGTGCTAAATCCTACTCCCAACTGAAAGACATTGAACTTAGTATACTGAATGGGACTGGACTGAGACTGAGCTTACTGAGTTTCCTGAGTTCTACAACTGACTGAGTTCTACTGAGTTCTGTAACTAACTGAGAGTACTACTGGTCGTGACATGACTGATACTATTCTATAACTGACACTAGCTCTAGGTAAACAGCTAAATTGTTAGGTATTAAATACCCCCAGGACTCGATAGCATGAAAAGTAAAGCAAAGCATAATCTTGAATAACATAACAATGTTCACTTGGTCATAATTCATTCATAGAGACATTTCATCAAACACTTATAATGCATTAACTTGTACATGAATGGATCACATAATAACATGTCATGCCTTCACTAGTCCATTCACATAAGCATTTTATCAAACACTTGTAGGGCATAAGTTTGTACATGATTAAGATCTCATAATAACATCTTATGATTCCTCTATCTACTTCACATAGGTATTTTAGCAAATACTTGGGGAGAATAAGTATTTCACATGATAATGGTCATCATATAAACATCATGAATACAATACTTAATTCCAAATTCAAGGGTTTCGCATGTAATTTATATAATTTCCCCTAAATACTATTCTATTTTTCATGAATCTTATCATAATCATGGATTGCAAACCAAATTAACATCATAGATGCATTAATCACTTTGTACGTTCAAGAGTTTATCAAGATAATCACATATTTATCACACATGTTATTTAATTTCATGAAACTTGCATTTAAATCATGGATTGGAACCCAACTAATATCATGAACATGAATTCAATCTAAATCAAACATGGAAATCATAAATCTGAGATCTTGTAGGTTTAAAAAGGGATTCTTGGACTCTATGGGTGAAAGAAACCCATAGATGAACATCTAACATACCTTAATTTGTGAGATTCTTGAAGTTCTTGAAAAATTTCTTGGGCTTGACCTTGATTTTTTGAACTAGGGTTTCTGTCTCTTGAGAGAAAGTGAGAAAAGTGACATAATAGGGTATTTAGGGCATAATTTTGTGTTTAAAGGCTAATCTGGGTCATGGAAAAGGACCTCATTGCCCCTAGAAAGTTTTTAATTTCCGTCATTGAAAACCCGAGTTAGGCACCTGGCGCGACGCGACATTATCGCGTCGTGTCACTGGAAACTGACGATTGGGAACTGGGCTGATGGAGCGACGCAGCGCCATCGCGGTGACTCACTGGTTGCGAATTTTTCCTTTGGCGCGATGCACCATGATCACGGAGTCACACTGAAAAGTGACAATTGGGAAAAAGGCTAGTGGCGCGATGCGGTGGTATCGCGTTGTCTCACTGAAAAATGACAAATACCATTTGGACTGCCTCCGCGATACGCTAGAGTACCAGGTGGTACACTGTCTTACTAAAATTTCTCTAACTCTTTGCTTGGGTGTCGGATTTGGGCGAATTCTGTATCGATGGAAAGATTATTCAATTTCCCACATAATGAAAATTCAAAATCTTGAAAATTGTATATGTATAAAAGTGTATTCATATTTAAAGAAAGTCTTCGACATTTTTGGATGAATTTAAGCTAGGTAATAGTACGGGGTGTTACACCTTCTCTAAGTCGATAAATAACATGTGCAAATCCTTCTTTATTTTCTTATTCTGCTCCCCCAGTCTCCTGACGAGATAGATGGCTTCTGCAGTTGAACGTCCTGGCATAAATCCAAATTTGTT
Source organism: Capsicum pubescens (assembly GCA_030864215.1). NCBI lineage: Eukaryota > Viridiplantae > Streptophyta > Magnoliopsida > Solanales > Solanaceae > Capsicum > Capsicum pubescens. The sequence continues at coordinate 254,490,523 of CM061549.1, forward strand.
TTCAAAAATAGTAATAATCCTCTGTAACCTTAACCTACCACCCTCTCCCAAACATTCATAGTGTGACTCAATAACTTAATACCCCTATAATTATTACAATCCTGAATGTCACCTTTATTCTTATACAATAGAATCATCGTAATCCACCTCTAAGATTCAGGCATCCTCGTCGTCTTGAAAATTATGTTAAACAACCGAGTCAACCATTTCATACCTACCCCTCTTGTGCACTTCCAAAAATCCACTGAAATATCATATGGCCCCATTGCTCTACCCCTATGCATCCTACGAATAGCTCCCTTAACCTCATCAACCATAATGCGCCTACAATATCCATAATCGCGAAACGGAATGCTCCAAATCCCCCAACACAATGCTAGTATCCTTTCCATCGTTCAGAATCTTATGAAAGTAAGACTGCCATCTCTTCCTAATATGACCCTCTTTACTAAAACTTTGTCGTCCACATCCTTAATACACTTCACCTGATCCAAGTCCCGAGTCCTCCTCTCCCAAACCTTGGTGAGCCTGTAGAGCTTTTTATCCCCACATTTACTATCTAACGATGTGTATAAACTCTCAAAAGCAGTATTCTTAGCCCTCGTGACCGCTATCTTCGCCTCTCGCTTAGAAATCTTATATTTCTCTCTATTCATCCATTTATCTTCTTCGTCTTTACTCTTCGTCAACTTTGCATACGCTCTCTTCTTAGCCTCCACCTTCCCCTTCACCTCTTCGTTCCACCATCAGTCCCTTTAGTGCTTGCCCGAACGACCTCTCAAGACCCCCAACACCTCCCTAGTTGTCTCCTTGATGCAATTGGCAGTTTCATCCCACATACTATTTATATCCCCTCCACTTACCCAAGCCTTCCTCACCATCAACTTATCCTTTATATCCAGTGCACTAGATAAAGACAACCTGCCCTATCTAATCCTCGGTTGATCCTCCATACCTCTTCTCATCCGCTCCTTTATGATCCCCAAGTCCATCACCAAAAGCCTATGCTGAGTCATAAGACTCTTGCTCGGTAAGACCTTACAATCCTTACAAATACCCCTATCTTCTTTTCTAAGAAGCAAGAAGTCAATATGAGTCTTGGCCACCGAACTACAGAAGGTAACCAAGTGAACCTCCTTCTTGGGAAAGTTTGAATTAACTACCAACAATCCAAACGCCCGAGAAAAATCCAGAAGTGAAACTCCTTCGACATTCCTTGCACATCATCATAACCTTTCGAAGAAGACCCTATGTGCCCGTTGAAATCCCCTCTTATGAAAAGCTTCTCATTACTAGGGACACTCCTCACCATCTCATCCAAATCCTTCCAAAATCTCTTCTTCTCTTTATCATCCAAGCCTACATGGGGTGCATACGAACTAATAATATTCCAAGAAGGCCCTTCAATAACTAGCTTAATTGACATCATCCTATCATTGAACCTCTTAACCTTTTCCACTTGCTTCTTAAGCTCATTATCTATTAAAATACCTACTCCATTCCTATTCCTCACGCTTCTTGAGTACCACAACTTATAACCATCTACTACTCTAGCCTTAGAACCTACCCATTTGGTTTCTTAGAGACAAGCTATATTAATTTGCCTTTTCCTAAGAATTTCCACTAACTCTAAAGACTTTTCCAATAAAGACCCTATGTTCCACGAACCTATTCTCAACTTATAGTCATCCTTAGACCTTTTACCCTTCCTACCCCCTGCCACTGCCCCTGCCCCCAACCCTGACCCATGTTTCTCCTGAAGACATGACCCTACTCCAACACCATCAATCACAGCCACCACAGACAGCACCAACCAATAACACTACGATTCCGGAATGGGTAGTAATGAACTACCAAATAGAATAAGGAAAGAATGCGAAATAAATATAACAAAAAATTAAATACAAAAATAAATTCCAAAATCTGGTAGTATCAGTACAAGAGCTTTTAATATAATAAGAGTACAAAAGTGGAATAAATTAAATAAATTACACTAATATAACTTATCTCCAAATACAATATAGACGTTAGTCTAACACATAAGAGAGACATAAGTAATATTCTAAACGTCAGGAGCTTACTCTAAGTATCTGAACCATGGCTTCTCCACACAATGCTCACATCAGTGACGATAACACGTACTATGATCTGCAGGCTACAGAAGTGTAGTATGAGTACCAAATAAATGGTACTTAGTAGACAACTGCCAACTGAGCTCCAAAGATAAAGCAGATATATATATAACATATAAACATAATAGAAACTACACCCAAATATCCATCAATCGTATAACAAAGCCAATGATATAACAATGATAGCCTATTCTATTCATGTCCAAAAGACTAACATTATAGAACAAAGTAAGTAGAAAGAATGTACTATCCTAATCCAGTCATACTCATGAATTTCAATACTACACTATATGTCCCCGGCCAATATACGAATAAAGAATAAATAAAGGATATACTATAATATACAAGGCCAAGGAATGAATATACAATCTGAAGAAATGAAGAAAGGGATATACGGTAATACCATAGTCACATATCACTACTAGATATACATATATAGAGATACAATGTTATCTCGAAGCATAGCTTATATCATCATATCTTTATTTAAGGCCCCATTATAATCCTATCAGGATTCAATGCTATCATACTCAGGGTTTTTAATTCAACATATCTAGACATGAAATAATCTTACATAATAATGCAATCGTAAGATAGAAAAGGACGGAAACATACCTCAAAGATCAATACTGAATCAATGACCAATCTATCATAAACTAGCCATAATAATGATCATAATAGTAACAAGATCAATAACAGCGCGAGTAACCAACTATTCTGGACAACCAAATATTTAGTCGAGCCTATGCATACCCGCACTTGCCCTAAACTCGGAAGTTTCAATCAACATACAACAACACAAGGCATATTTATCACCCATATCAATGCAATCATCCCAAACCAGTTGATAGACATAGGTGAATACTGGTGATAGGCGATGTGCATGTTAGAATGAATGCAAGCTACACAATCAATATCATAATCTCATCATCGTAACCATCTCCATTATTATAATCAACCTTTAGCCTTGTCGGGTATCAACATATCATCATAGTGCCCTCCGACCTTGCCAGGTATCAATATTATCATCACAGAATCCTCCGGCCTTGCCGGGTATCAATATCATCATAACAACATGCTCCGGCCTTGTTGGGTATCAATATCATCATAACCATTAATACATATATATAGATATATAATAGGTGCAAGAACTCAAGCCATGGCTAAAAGAGTGTAAATCCTTAAGTCTGTTGCCCAAAATGATCTTTAGTGCTAAATCATTGTAAAAATATAGAAAGAGTAGAAATATCTCACAGACAGAATAAATAATAGTGCCAAGTCATGAACAGGAATCTGTCTCGGTCAAATCTTTAAATAATATTTTTAATCTCTTTTATACGTATAAATATTCCATTTAGTAGGTAATTATTATAGTAAAAAAATTCATAGTTACAATAAAAAGTGAGTTTTAACGCTTATTTAGGAAAAATAATGATAAGGTCGTATTTTAGCCAGGATAACATCAATACCGATATAATAATCATGAATGTACCGAATCTATGCATGTCATCACCAGAATTTAGTCAGTAAAATCATAAGCAACATAAACATATATGTATCCATATTCTAAAATTGTATCCTTTACAAGGATAAATACTTTTCGAATATCCAACCAATATCATAACACGTCCCTCGGCCCAATAATATGTCTGAAATAATCACAACATCTTAATCACGACCTTAGGCCCATATATATATCTCAAACTCATATTGACAATCATATTTATAGGCCATAGCATATCTATAATCATCTCATATATAGGAGGCATCTCACATCTAGGAGGTATCTCACATATAAGAGGCACAATATATCGATAAAACATAACTCATAACTATAAGGCATTGTACATCTATGAGACATCTCATATCTATAGATCATACATCATGACTATGAGGAATATCACCTCTCTAGGACAATTATCATATATAAGAGGAATACCATCTCTATAGGCCCAATAATAAAAGACAAGCCCCACAAGGGCTAAAGTAAAGTGCGAGCCCCACGGGGGCTAAAGTAAATGACAAGCCTCACGAGGTCTAAAGTAAAAGAGAAGCAAGGAAAAGTATACCTTCATAACCCATCATCTTCGTCAAAGACAATTTATCCATAGATATATGAATACATATAACATGAATATTACAATTCATTATGGGGTTCAACATGGTTAGTAGCATAACTTCTCATGTAGTCAATAAATTTGCATTCTAGAGCACTTAGTATCATGACTAATAATATTAGAAACAAGAGGGCTTTCTAGCATAATCACTAGTTTGGTTACCAGAAAAAAGTATAACATTAGTAATATCATAGTCCAAAGCTCGAAGTAGTAGTCTAGTCAATGATTTAAATGATAACAGGGTCATGGGCTTAATTAATAGCATAATCCATAGCTACACCTAGCATTAACGATAATATGGTCAACAACCATATACATCACTTCAAATATTATCACCATAACGCATTTACCAAGCTTATCCAACATGCTCCCAAGGCCATTCTGTAAGCACTTAACAAGCGCCTAAGGTCTTCAATGAAACTATATAAATAAAAGCTTAAGGTGGGTCAAGATCCCACTTCTAATCCTTAATTTTCATAATTAGGCAAACTATGACACAAACTACGCTAAGGTATCTAGTTCACTTCTAGATGTCAAGTAAGCCATAATCAATGCTAAGATATGAACTTCACCTAGAAACATGGGCATTTAAGCTAACACTATCCAAATTACAGTTTCAAGATCACTAGAATAGCCCAACTAAGGTTAAGAATACTAACTATTATTCCAACACATAAACCATATCCTAAGCCTAGCATACTATCATATCAATGCTACAAATTGGTTTAATTTAGGAAAAAGGCAATAGGGTTCTAAAAGGGTCATAAATATTCTACCTTACGGTTCCAAAACCATCATCTAATTCCCCAAACATCAATAATCAATACTAAGTTATTTTATTAATAATCAAGCCTAACATTCATAATCATATGTCATAAATAACTCACATCATCTTCGAAGAAGAGTAGTAGAAGCCTACCTCAAAGCCAAACCACAAAACCTCACATCATGCACCACATGCTCGTCCTCACTTCACAACCCCCAAAATATCATCATGTTATCAAATACATAATCTACTAAACAATACGAGTCTAATGATACCCAAATTTCACTATTGTGCTTCGGATCCAAAAACGGCACCTAAAACCCCAAGTAGGTCCCATGTATGGAAATCACATTTTCGAGGTAAACCCAATGCTCATACATCACCAATGAATCATAACCCTCAATTAATGGGTGAAAAAAAAAACAAATTTGGGGCTAAATCAATCCCTAATCTAAATTGGGGTTTTGGGTCCAACTAAGAAATTCAAGCATGAATTCAAAGGATTCTTACCTTAAATTCAAAGATATTCGCGAGAGTAGATGATAATCAAGCTCCTAAGTCACCCACACAACTCAATTTTGAGTTATCATACCCATTTAGGGTTTTAGACTATCAGAGATGAAGGGGAAATGCCCAAATTCGCAACCTTGGGGTCTATTTATAGACCCCCCGGCAAAGAGATACAGTATCTCCCGACAACAAAGTCAAAAACTTATTTTTGAGACTCAAAACTCATTAGAAACCCAAATAACATGATATAATAGTAAAATTTGAGTGTAAACTGTATTTCAAGTCCATTGGACTCATCAAAACTTTTATCTAAGATCGTTTTGGCAAAAAGTGGTGCCCACACCTATAATTATGTTTTTCATAAAATATGTTCAATAACCCAAAATAAGTTCGGGAGCCTTGGGACCTGAACCAAAGGTTCTCTAGCCTAAAATCGGCATTCTGAATGCGATGGAGAAGTCAAATTTACCATCCGAGGTTGTTTCGACCAAATATGGGTTTCAACCCGCATTTTGATTTTTCAACTTTCCAACTAATAGGTCGAAATGAACTCGGGTGCATTGGTACCCGAACAAAAGGTCTACCTATACTAGAATCGATATTCCAAATCTGTTGGCACAGTCGGAATTCGCATCCTAGATCATTTCGCTGAAGTTTTCACTCGGTGGTCATTTGGAACTAACGAAGACTTCAAAATAGGAAATTGAGTCTAAAAATCAAATGAAATGCCGGTAACTGAACCGTCAATCCTAGTAAGTCATAAATAACTTGGGAGGCTATGGAAAATCCCTAACAGCAAAGAGAAGCAAAAATATAAAAAATAACCAAAAGGGTCATTACACTAAAGGAGTTGAGAGGGTTTTTAGGCTTGGAAAGCTACTATAAAAAATTTATTCAAGGGCTTAGTGCCATTGCTAGGTCCATGAATGAACTCTTAAATAAGGAAAACTTCCACCAGTCAGATGCAACATCACATACCTTTGAACACCCAAGCATGCCATCACTTAGCTCCAGTTTTATCCCTCTCTAAATTCTCAGCTGAGTTTGTTGTTGAAACTTGAAACTGATGCCTCTGGTAGTGGAATTGGAGTTGTGTTAACTCAATTTAACAGGACAATAGCCTTCTTTAGTCAAGATCTATCTAAAAATAATCAAGCTCTCTTAGTGTATGAGAAAAAATTCTTAGTTGTTGTTACTGTTGTACAGAAGTAGAGTCCCTACTTATTGGGAAGAAAGTTCATGATCAAAATTGATCATCAAAGCCATCAGCTCACTTGATTTTAAAATTCTAAAACTCTATTAATTAATAATAAAAGAATGTTAAACGTAAGACAGTTTGCTATTCTAAAACTATTTTGAATTCTAACCCAAAATAAACAAAGAACCTAAACAATTAACAAAGAGGCCTTAGAAGTAAACACAAAACTTTGTCCATTCATAGTTCTTATATATTGATGTTACCAATTGAAAAATGTAATTGCCTAGGAGATTGTATATAATAATTTTACATTTTTAAAAGAAAACCTATCAATATTAATTTACCATATATTTGCTCTTGCAATATATTTTAAGACTCTTTAATTTTCAATAATTAGTAATTAAAGAAAATATGTGAAAAAACAATTTTGTCTATTGTGTAGACTTATAATGAAGGACAAAAAGTTCAAACAACATTTATTAGTGAAATTCAAGAGGGGGAATGAATTGAAAATTTCTGTGAGTCAACTATTGAGCCTTCATAGTTGACTTACCTGCAAATCAATACACTTTACAAAATAGATTAGATTTAAATAAATAGACAGGTAAATAATCAACTTGAAGTAAGGACACGAAGATTTATCCTGGTTCGGAACACAAATATGGTGCCTACTTCCATTCTCCTTGGGTTTTAAAGTTTCCTTAGATCTTTCAAAGTCGGGCTCGAGTACAATAATGATGAAAAAGTTCTGAAGACTTATTTTGTTCTTCAGATCTTGTGATACATCCTTAGTTTGTATTACAAAGTTGACTCGATCATATTCTTTGTATAACTATAATAAACTAATAAGTACAAAGCTTTGAGAGATTATGTAATGCCCCGAGACAACCCCCTGGACGTCACATGGTGCTTAGAACCACAAGTGATCCTAAGTTAACCCATGATACTTGCATAACTCGTGAGAAAATAAATATGTTACTTAAATCTGAAGGAAATAAGCGGAAGAGATGTTTTTACTAAATATGTTCCATACAAAACTATTTAAAATGATTACAGCTCTAGTTATACAAAACAAACTGAAAATAAATACATCAAATCTAAATGACCATCTATGAAGTCTCTACTAATACTAACTATAGGTAGTCGAGACCCCAGCTATCCCTAATCAATATGATTGAATAAAGAATGCTACTAGAACTATGGTTGACTCGAGTCCTCGAATCAAAAGAAATCATCACTTGCTGACTAGAAGCTGCAAACTGTCTGATGATGATGTGTGGGCTACAACTGGTACCTACATTATGAGACAATGTAGCACATAGACATATATGTGGGTCAGTACTTTTGGAATGTACTGAGTATGTGGGGGTGAATGCAATAAGTAAAACTGAATGGATACATAATCTTAAGACATGCATGCTAAGTGCAAGTAGACTCACCAAGAGACTGAAATAAACTGAAAGCTAAAGTATCTTAAAACATAAGTAACAAACTTAATCTGATAAGCTGGTGAATCACTACACTTAGTTGTTTAAGTCTTTACTTTTGTAGAATAAGTAGAACAAAAGTTGGGTATACTTTCAAATCATACAGGCTAAGTGTAAAATGACTCACTTTGATCATACATAACTAAAAGCTGAAATCTCATGGATAATAACTTATGTAAAATAATATATGAATAAAACTGTGAGTCTTTACACTTAGTTTCTAAAATCTTCACTTTTATTCTTTCTTATGGGAGATTATTCTAACCAGCATAAACAATGTAAGTTATCATGGAGTCCAACGTCTTACCCACGTTGAGGAGAGTTGTTCTACCCTTGCCATTGAAATAGAACCTTAATATTAAGAGACCACTATACTTCATCCATATTAAAAAAAGCTTAACCTACGTTGGCTCGTAGTTTCCAAAAATTTAGGATACGCTCATCCGCATTTCTTTCTCGATGCTAAATACTACTCCCAGAATACTTATATGCTCATACTTTAAGAAATTTACCTTAAAATAGCATAAGGGTTTATAGACTGAAAATCAATTATTCTTCTCTTTCTTTAAATCATAATCAGGATGAACAATTATGGATTTCATATCTTATCTTAGGATCAAAAGATCAATCTTTCTTGAATCGTGCCATAATATATGTGAATGAAATTTCAAAAGCTTAAACTTCCTTGTAAACTTAATGCTTGTACTTAGACTTGGATTCCATGCTTTATTTTATAGAAAATCATAATGAAACATAATGCTCAATAACCACCTTGAAATCTTTCAACAATATCCGATCAAGATAATGAAATTCAAATCACAATATGAATATTATAAATCAAAACATGAATATATGTAAACCTTAATGAACGTAAAGCTTTAAATCACATGATGGTATCATACTTCAAGAATATAGCAATTTGGGTATGAACCCTAATTCAAAACAAGTAAAATCAATTTTAAAACCATGAACTATTGGCACAAGGAAGAAAGAATAACCTTGTTCATAAACCCCACATACCTCAATTGGACGAATTCTTGAAGAAAGCTTGAAATAGAAACTTAACTTCTTGAGTTCTTGAGAGATGAAACTTGAATTTTGTTAAAGGAAAAAAAGAAAGGGTTTTTAAGTGTGTATTGAATGTGTGGGGTTAAGGGAGTGGAAATAACGTACTTAAAGACCACTTATTTCATTTAAGGATGATTATAAATGGTTTAGAGGTGTGAAAAGACCTCAACGGCCTTAATATAAGTAAAAATGGAGCAACTTTTGGCACTTTGCTTTTGTTATGCGGCGTACGCCAATAGAACACCTGAGGTTGTGCGGAGCACTCCAATAGCACACCTCATCCAGTGTCTATTTGCTATTGTCATGCCATGCACGACATTAGCATGGTCATGATTTTTTATCCGGATATCGGATTAAGGCAAAATTGGTATCGTTGGAAAGCTAATTCAATTATCTACAACTTGGTGGGTATTGAGATGAAAAATTACACATATTAAAAAGGTTATACATGTTCAAAGTTGACCTTTTTAGGATCGAACACTAAATTTTGGTTGAACAAAGGCTCTTAGCTCAATTTTGCTCTAAGTAATTCCCATGAACATTTTTCACCTCGATAGCACTTTACACACTAGGATAATGATCATGACATATATATTAATATCCAAATCATGGAATTAGATTTTACACATGTAGAAATGATGGTTTAATTTCTAGCTAAAAAATGTGGGGTGTTAAAGATTAAGATTGAGACACTTTGAAGTTATTTCTAGAAGCGTAGTGTCTTATGTCCTTCGTTTTGGCTTTTATAGTCTTCTGCTACATCTGTTTGTTTTCTTCATAAGAAAATCCAAGGGATTTCTTCTCAATCTAGGATTTTAGTTGATTCCTTGATTGGGGGAAGTCTTCACCTTATAGTATGTCCATGTCAGATATGTCTAAGTAGAGGGTGTGATCTCCTTTTCTTTAGTCTTGTCGTGAGGTATGTTTGATCATCCTATGATTGCCTTATCCAGCGAGATTTTTGGTTGATGGGGTTATTTTTGCCTTGTCCAATGAGATCCTTAGTTGATATGGATTTATATTTAGTATCGTCTTCTTTGAGAGGATATTCCTTGCCTTTGTGCGAGATATCCTCTCATCATTAGAAATCTTCAATATCCTTTGTACGAGATATCCTTCCATCATTAGAGATATTCAATATCCTACAAATGTCCACTTATTAGTTTGTCATTATTAAAACATAAAATATAAATATAGGGGGCTAACAGTCTCCCCCTCTTTGATAATAATAAACAAACATTAAACATTAGTTGACTTCCCTGTCAAAGTAGTCGGCTTGCTCCTCCTGACTTGCAAGCACTTCTGATGTTCCTCTACTCCTTAAGCATCAGTCGAATCTTATCCATTGATAGTTGACTTTCTCCCCCTGACTTGCAGACACCTCTGATGTTCCTAACTTTCTCCCCTTTTTGGTATAATCAAAAAGAACCAAAAGAAACACATAGCAGCAAAAAAGGATAGCAGTGACATATAGTAAAGAAATAGTCTAATTGATTACCAAAGGAATAGGCAAAAACAAAAAAATATGGCAGATAGTGTGTTAAAAAAATCATCTTACAACCCAATAAAAACAACGGACAGGACCCTTTTTTGAATAAAAGTCATCATTCACCGCTTATCTAGAAAGTATGTTAGGGTATTGTGCATGTTATGGCAGAATTTGTCATAGGATTTTTCAACGTTTTTAAAGAAGGAGGAGTAGGATTTCTGAATGGAAATAGCAAGATCATCATTTGAGGAGTGGACTACTGAGAATTGGACGAATATTGGTCACAGGACTCGGAGAGGAGAACAAGATTGTCAGAGAGATTTTTAGGAAGGGATTTTGAAACACTGTCCTGGAGCGAGTTTTGGTCATGGGAGAAAAGTGGAATCAGATTTTAAAGGCGCAGAAAAGAAAAAAAAAGATGGGTAAGAGAACCGGAGGAGAGAGAGGGGTGTAGGGAATGAGGCAACTATTGGGGAAAAGGGATGGTGGGAAAAGATGAAATAAGGTGAAGTAAAAGGTGTGAGTGATGGAAGTGAGAGAACGGTAGAAATGGGCATATTGGAAAGGTAAATAGGTGCAGTAGCGGCAAAGGTGGCGTGAAAAGCGGTGAGAGTAATGATGACACCTTTTTGAAAACCAATTTTTGGTTTAAAATTTTGAAGAAAATTTTGAATAAGTAAAAAGATATTTTCCAAAAATAAAACTCATAAGTCATTAATACTGACAATCCCAAGTCTTTTTTTAAGGTAACAAAATCTTTCTTCTAATAAGGATTTCATAAAAATATTTGTCAATTGATTTTCAAAATCAACAAACGTTAAAGAAAAATCTCCATTTTCTATATGATCTCGAATAAAATGATGCTTATTATCAATATGTATAGCTCTAGAATAATGCACAGTGTATTTAAATAAACTAATAGCACTGGTGTTATCATACATTATGGGAGCAGTTTTAAAAGATAAATTAAAATCAAGTAGTTGGTGCATAATCCATAAAATTTAAGTACCATAACTTCCAACGGCTATGTATTTGGCTTCAGTTGTTGAAAGAGCAACTGAAGTTTGATTTTTGTTGTGTCATAAAATCAGGGCATCACCAAGAATTTGACATGTTCTACTAGTGATTTTTCTATCACTTTTATCACCTACAAAGTCAGGGTCTGAATATACAATTAAATTAAAATGAGAGGAGCAAGGGTACCATAGTCCAGTATCTTGAGTTCCTATGAGATATCGAATGATTCTTTTAATGGCAGTCAGATGAGACTCTTTGGGAGTCAACTGGAACCTGGCACACTTACATACGCTGAACATAATTTTTGGTCGACTAGCGGTCAAATAGAGTAGTGATCCAATAATTTCCTTGTACATCTTTTCATCAACATCTTTTTTTAATGAGTCTGAATCAAGACTTGTGGATGGAGTCATCGGAGTTCTATAGTTCCATGGATTTTTCTTTTTCCATGCTGAACTTTTTGATGAGTTCCTTTGTGTATTTAGCTTGACTGGTAAAAGTACCTTTGGGTGTTTTCTTGATTTGTAATCCCAAGAAAAATGTGAGCTATGAGGCTCATTTCAAAAAAAAAATTTCATCAGATTTGCAAAATTCTCACACACAGAGATGTTAGGACTACTAAAAATAATATCATCAACGTAAATTTGCACAATAAGAAGATTTAAATCAAGTTTTTGTATGAACAGAGTTGTATCAATTTTACCTCTTTGAAAATTATTATTTAGCAAGAAAATATTCAATCTGTCATACTAAGCCTTTGGAGCTTATTTGAGACCATAAAGTGCTTTTGATAATTTAAAAACATGATTTGGATAAGCAGGATTTTCAAAATTGGGGGGTTGTTTTACAAAGATTTCTTCATGGATAAATCCATTTAAGAAGACACTTTTGATGTCCAATTGATATAACTTAAAACATTTGAAAGTAGCAAAAGATAATAAAATTCAAATTGATTCTAACCTTGCTACGGGGGCAAAGGTTTCATTATAATCAATACCTTCTTGTTAGGAGTAACCTTAAGCTACAAGTCAGGCCTTGTTTCTATTAACCATACCTTCTTTATTTAATTTATTTCTGTAGACCCATCTAGGTCCAATTACTGAGTAGTTCTTGGGTCTTTCAGCTAGAGTCCAGACTTGAATATGTTTGAATAGGTTTAACTCTTCCTTCATAGCCTTGACCCAGGATTCATCTTTGAGGGCCTCATCGGTCTTATTTGGTTTGATTTGAGATACAAGGGCAACAAACGCTTTCTTTCTCAATGGAGATCTTGTATGCATCCTATCATCAAGATTTCCGATGATAAATTCAATTAGATAGCTAGCATTGTGTTTCCATTCTCTTGAAATACTTGGTTTGACTGTTTTTACTATGAAAGTTGACTTTGGGGGGGATGTAGTCGACTCATGTGTGATGGTTCAAGAGTTGTGATAGCATTGGCTCCAGGTTTTAGATCACTCACCTATTTTCATCAGTATTTACACTTATAGGAGGGTGGTTAGTTTCATTAAATACAATATAAATAGATTCCTCAACACATGACATTCTTTTATTGTAAGCCCTGTAAACACGACTGGTGGGAGAGTACCCAAGAAAAATACCTTCGGCACTTTGTGGATCAAATTTTCCCAAGTTATTCTTACTGCTATTGAGGATGAAGCACTTGCATCCAAAGGGATGAAAGTGTATAATGTTTGTCTTTTTTTCTCTCCACAGTTCATAAGGCGTCTTTTTTAGAATAGGGCTGATAAGGCATCTGTTGATGATGTGGCATGTTGTGCTTACTGCCTCTACCCAAAAGTGATCTGGGAGATTGTCTTTCTAACAGCATGGTCCTAGCAGTTTCTTGGAGACACCGATTCTTTTTCTCCACCACAACATTTTGTTGAGGAGACCGAGGTGATGAGAAGTTCTGAGAGTATCCATTCTGAGCACAATATTCCTTAAAAGCCTTATTTTCAAATTCTCTTCTGTGATCATTGTGAACATAGGTGATGAAGTATCTAGCTTCTCTCTGTACTTTTCTACAAAAGATCTCAAAGTTTGTAAAAGTCGCATGTTTATAAGCAAGAAACATCACCCAAGTAAAACGAGAATAATCATCAACTATAACAAAAATATATCTTTTTCCACCAATACTTGCGGTCTTGGTGGGGCCAAACAGATTCATATAGATTGTTTAAAGGAGTTTGGTAGTAGAGTAAATGTCTTTGAATTTGAATGATGTCCTATTTACCCAATTGGTAGGCATCACAGATGTGATCCTTCTCAAACTTGAGTTTTGGTAGGCCTATCACCAGTTCCAGGATAATTTCTCAATGATATACATACTGGCATGCCCAAGTTTTTTGTGCCACAACCAAGTGTCATTGGTTTGCACAGTAAGGCAGGTTAGGGTATCAAAGTCAGGACTATTTAATATATAAATATTATTAACGCATTCACCGAGGGGAGTCTCTTTTATCATGTTTGATGGAACAACTTTCAGCTTTGAAGGAGAATCCAAATCCAATGTCACGCAGCTGACTGATACTGAGCAAGTTATGTTTGAGGTCGTCTACTAGATACACTTTAATAAGTTCACATGAGGAGTTGAGTTTTACTGAGCCGACTTCAATGACGTTCGTTATCATCGAATCTGACTAAATCCCCTTCTATTTTCTTTAGAGTACAAAAACTTTCTTTTTTTGGTCATATGTCTGGAATATCCGCTATCGATGACCCACATTCCCTTTTTATAGCTTTTGCGGGCATATTCCTGAAAAACAAAAAAATCAATTTTGTTTAGGTACCCAAGTGGTCTTGGGTCCTTGTGAGTTAGATGTGCTCCCTTTAGGCTTTCAAACCCACACACTTTTAGACTTTTTCCTGTAGCTATCAGATTTGTGTCCTTTCTATCCACAGATATAACAAACAGGTCCTCAAAAGTAGAAAAAGGTTTTGGCTGATTTAAATAATTTTGATGAGAAACTTGAGTTGGTTTTAAAAGAATTTAATCTCACGGGAACTCTGACTTGGTGATTTTTTAATGTTATTTAATTGCATTTTTACATCATCGAGCTCTTCTTGAAGCAAGTCAATTTCAATTTGACATGCTTCAATTTCAACTTGACAATTTCTTTGTTCCTCTTTGAGTTTTAATTAAGTTGAGCTTTTCAATTTTTCTTCTCTTAAGGGAATTTATTATATTAATCAATAACTTTTTAAAGCTCATCGATTATCATATTTAAATTAGATTCAAGAATAGTACAATTATGACAGTCGTGTGGTCTTACCTCGCTCGATTCACCTTTTGCCATGAAGCACATGTTGTCTGCTTCTGTTTCTTCTTCAGTTTCATCTTCATCACTTCAAGATCCAAAATTTTAATTCTTTCTAGATGATTTTCTTCTTAATTCTGGACAGTTTTGTTTAAAATGGCCTAGTTTTCCACAGGATAGCAACGGTCATTGTTTCTAATGGAATTATTATTTATAACTCTTTGGGATCTTTGTTGTCTCTTCTTTATGATTTGCCTTACTCCTAGATTTATGAGAGTCATTCTTTCGCTATTGGCTTCTTCCAGAAAATCCTCCTCATCAGTTGGTACAACATTGAAGGCTACTGGTTTCTTTTTTTCTTCCTTATTGTACCTGTTGATGTAATTTCATTCATTTGCAATGATATTACCTCGCAACTCTTCACACATCATGTTGTGAAGGTCTCTATCTTTCAGAATAGCAGCTTTAGTTTCTCATACTTTTGGGAGACTTCTAACCAGCTTCTGGACTTACAGGCTATGCAAATAGATCATCCCCAATGATTTTAGCTAACGTACAATTTTTCTAAATCTAGAAAACATTACTTCAATGTTCTCATTTTCTTCCATCTTAAACAGCTCGTACTCATTGACTAAGGCAGGAATCTTTGACTTTTTGACTTTGATGGTTCCTTTATAAGTTACCTCCAATTTATCCCATATTTTTTTTGCGGTCTCGCAAGTTGATATCTTGTCATATTCTTCTCCGCTTACTGCATAAAGAAGTAAACTTATAGCTCGTACGTTAGTTTGAATTACCTCTTGTTGTTCTTTGGTAACTTCAAAGTTCTCGAGGTCTTTTATATCAGTATTGCTCGATTCTTTGTCTTTATCCTTGTCTTTCTGCTCTTCTTTGAGTCCTGGTATTGACGTTGGTCCCTTCTTAATGATAACTCATGCTTAGAAGTCATTTGATGGGATAAAGATTTTGAATTTATTCTTCCAATAAGAGTAGTGTTATCCGTTGAAGTATGGTGGTCTTATGATGGAATGACTGTCTTGAAGGAGAGCATCGAGAATTTAGTAGTTTGTCATTTGATCTTTGCTCATGTGAGGTTAAGTAATACTGTTGGTGAGACCTTCTCTGATACCAATTGAAATTCAAGAGGAGGGATGAATTAAAAATTTCTGTGAGTCGACTATTGATCCTTCACATTTGACTTGTCTACAAATCAACACACTTCACAAAACATATTAGATTTAAATAAATAGACAAGTAAATAATCAACTTGAAGTAAGGACACGAAGATTTATCTTGGTTTGGAACACCAATGTGGTGCCTACTTCCAGTCTCCTTTGGTTTCAAAGTCTCCATAGATTTTTCGAAGTTGGGCTCAAGTACAATAAGGATGAACAAGTTCCGAAGATTTATTTTGTTCTTGGGATCTTGTGACACAGCCTCAGTTTGTATTACAAAATTGACTCGATCCTATTCTTTGTATAACTATTGTAAACCAATAAGTACAAAGCTTTGTGATATTAAGATTAAGACACTTTGAAGTTTTTTCTTGAAGTTGTGTAGTGTCTTCTGTCCTTCGTTTTGGCTTTTATAGTCTTCTGCTGCATCTGCATCTTTTCTTCATAAGAAAACCCAAGGGATTTCTTCTCAATCAAGGATTTGAGTTGATTCCTTGATTGAGGGAGTTTGCACCTTATGGTATGTCCATATTAGATATGTCCATACTCGGTGAGATCTTCCTTTCTCACAGCTATACATGCCATATCAGATATGTCCATGTAGAGGGTATGATCTCCTTTCCTTTAATCTTGCCGTGAGGTATGTTTAATCATCCTTTGATGGCCTTGTCCAGCGAGATCTTTAGTTGATGTGGTTCTTGTTGCCTTGTCCAATGAGATCCTTAATTGATGTGGCTCCATATTTAGCACCGTCCTCTTTGAGAGGATATTCCTTGCCTTTGTGCGAGATATCCATTAGAAATCTTCAATATCCTTTGTGCAAGATATCCTTCCATTATTAGAGATCTTCAATATCCTGCAAATGTTCATTTATTAGTTTGTCATTATTAAAACATAAAACATAAATATATGGCGCTAACAATAAGGACCTTCACACTTTTAATATATTAGAGATTAGAGATTAGAAATGAGACAGAGATTAGAGATTGAAGGTTAGAAATTTGAGATAGTGTTCATACTTGAATGTACTTAAATACAACCTTACAAGTGAAAAGTGAGTAAAAAAACATGTTATAAGTTGTTTTTCAAATTTAAAATACAACTACAAATTTATTTAAACTTTTTAGTCAAACACTAATATCTCAATGAAAAATTATTTTTTAAAAAAAAAAAATTATATTTCCAAAAAGTGTCTTGAAACTATATCCATGAAAAGAATTAAGAGTTGAAAAAATATATTGAATTGTAATTCTTCTTAGAAAAAAGTTTAGAAATAGCAAACATGGGCCTTTATTTAAGCGCTTCATTGCAACAAGTTGCTAATTATCCGAAATAGTAATTTGTATTTTGTATTAGAGAATTTTTTTTATCGATAAAATACATATACAAATATCTGAACAACCCATTTTTTTCTCCACTCTGTTGAGATAAATAAGGAACTAAATATCCTAACCACTACAATCAAACGTACATTTTAAATTGAAGATTCTATTTTCTTAAATGATGCTAATTTAATGGAATACAATATAAATAATACTCACAATTCAAATTTAAAAAAAATACTAATTTTTTTCTTTTCATCTGCTTCAAAATAAATCACTATTTCATCTCTCAAATTCAAATCATTTATAGGGAGGTGTCAAAATTGAATATAAAATCACTAGTAGTACAGAACAAATACATATATATATTTTGTAAAAAATACAAAAAACTTATAGTAATGATAACAGTATTATTGTCGATGTTAGTTTCAGATACAAATACAAATACAAATAGATCGTATATATACAAATACAAAATACAAAATACATCTTTATAAACTATATGTATTTGTATATAAACTACAAATCTAATCACAAAGAATATAACTTACAAATACAAAGCGATTGTATATAAACAAATACAAAATACATTTATATGAACTATATGTTAAATACATATACAATACATTAATAATTAGCAAAAATGCATACACACCAAATAACATAGAGAATTAACTTACATGTTGTATACATATACAAATTACAAATTCTTAAAAAGTAAAGTAGTTCTTCTTCAGAATCATCTTTAGAAACTTTTTTAACTTTTGGACTTAAAATTTTGCTCGTTCCTCCAATTTCTTTTGTTTTTCTTTTTTTAATTAATTTAGCATTTGGGGGGGGGGGGGGGGGAGAGAAATTTTTTTCAATTCCTTTGTTTTATAATTTTAGTCATTTTTGTTGGATCGTTACGATGCCTTGATCTCTCCTCTTCAACTGTCCCTAATTTTGGCAACTAGATATAGAAATTATATTTGTATTTTCAACTTGAGAAAGTCCAATACTAACAGATGGTGGATTATCATAAACTAAATTGATAGGGGGTATACCTCGATTAGATCTTCTATGTAATGTGTGTTCTGTCATTAGAGCAGACCTCCACAATTCTAAAATAAAAAAACTTTAAAAAATGAAAGATGGCGATAAAGATGGTAAAGAGAAAAATACAAAATATAAATTAGATAAAGAAATATTCGTACATGTATTATATAAAAATAATGGTTCTATAGATATTCCAACCATATAAAAGTTCTATACTTTACACAGGTCTTATAAATAGTTATACATGTTATATATAATTTTGATACAGGTCCTACAAAGTAGTTATACGGTTTATATGCAGTATTGATTCATGTGATATACAGTAGTTACACAATTTATATGCAGTATTGATTCAGGCCCTATACAATAGTTACACAGTTTATATGCAGTATTGATTCAGGTCCTATACAGTAGTTATACAGTTTATATGCAGCATTGATTCAGGTCCCATACAGTAGTTATACAGTTTATATGCAGTATTGATTCAGTTACGATACAGTAGTTATACAGTTTATATGCAGTATTGATTCAGGTCCTATACAGTACTTATATAGTTTATATGCAATATTGACACAAGTTCTTACATATATCCCAACCATATACAGGACCTATACATTGTTTATGCAGGTCCTGTAAAGTAGTTATACAATTTATATGCATTATAGATACAAGTTCGTACATATATCCCAATCACATACAAGACCTATGCATGATTGATACAGGTTATATACAGTAATATACAGTTTATATGCAATATCAATATAAGTTCATACATATATCCTAATCATATGCAAGACTTATACATGATTGATACATGTCCTATGTAGTAGTAATACAGTTAATATGAAGATTCATACCTTGATGATGATGATATATTCACCTTAAACTGAAATCTCTCGTGAATTGCATAATGTTTTATGACACTTGATATTGTATTATTATCCAGTATAGTTGCCCTTCTGCAACAACTCTATGAAGTGAGTCCTTTATTATAGGTTTTGGTTCTTCCTTCATTTTTTTCCTCAGAAAAATCATCTTCGAATATATAATCAACCCTAACTAAATCAGAAATAGACATTGGATGAATGTGCATAGTAGTTGGAGATGCTTTGAGCAAATTACCAGTTGAGGATTCTCCATTTCAAATGTGTCTTGTAGTGTTATACACAATGGATTCTCATTGACGTTCAATTTTTTTTCTTCATCTCCATGTAAAGTCGGACACTCATATCATTTTATATAGGGATAGATCCATTTTCACAATGTATTTTATCATCATTAAATCTGAAGTTGGCTCTACATTCAATTGTTTATATAGTTCATCAACAAAATATTCGTAGCTGCAATTCAAATTCAAAAGCACTCCATTGATTGTGAATTTTTCAAATTGCACAACACTTAACCACTACCCTCCGTATTGTAACATAATTGAAATCAAAATCGAACTTGAAGTCATTGTTTTGAATCAATTTTAACTAATTGAGAATGAAAAAGTTTATGAAACTGATTGACGAAGAATTTTTATAGATTTATATACAATTTAGTAAAAGTATTTTATAGTAATGTGTTGTATCGAAAAGAGGAATTGTGATGTAGAATCGGAAAGAGGATCATGAGGTTGAATTGAAAAAGGAAATTTTGAATTTGAATCGAAAAGAAAAGATATTTATTTGATCGTGATTCGCGGGTGTCTGAAATATGATTAGGAGATGGAATTAGCTTAACGGCTAATTAGAGGTAATTAAGTTCAGTGGTTATTTGGTGAAAATCGTTTTGCGCGAAGTGACACTTTTATCCTTTTTTCTAAATATAAATTAGTGTTTTGTCCATAAACTTTTAATTTTGAATTTTAAAAAAACACTCAGAATCATATTTCCATTTTCACTAATACTTTCTTTGAGTTTCACTTGCAAATTCTAAAGTATTCTTTAGAAGTTGAAATTAACACAATAGGATAGTGATTATTTTTCAATAACATGACTAGAAAGTAGCTAGCCTAAGCTACTATATATTATTGTAAAAATTAGTTTGAATGGTCAATATTTGGACCGCTAAGTGATAGTTAACCGCAATTTGAAATGTAATTGAGAAATAGTCACTTTCAAGCTGAAAATGATCAAAATAAGATATGAGTAAAATTATTTTTATCTAAAACAAGAGAAATTTGTAGCACAAAATTTGAAGAGTTTAAAGCTTTTACAAGTAAATCTCTAGTATAAGTATAAGTTAATGAAGTTCGAAAATTCCATGAATTTCAAATGTGCAATTCATCATCATCAGAAGATATTTGTTTGATTATAAATCATTTTATTAAGAATAAAATTGACATTTTAAAGCTAAAATATTACTAGAGGTAGAAACGTATCATTTTTGGGGGGATTGACTAAAAAAGAAAAGGGAGTCATATAAATTGGGACAGGAAAAATATCTGTTTTTTAACTTCTTTTTTTTGTGCAAATGCTGAAGTTGCTTTGTGCAAAGATAGCCCATGAAACAATTTCTGTAAAATCTTAGCCACCGAAAATTCTGGACTATTGTGGCTACAAAATAAATGTTTGCTCTTTTTTCTAAAAAAATTTTTCAGATATTCAGATTTTATTATTGGGACATTGCAATTTAAAGTGGTATTTGATTAATATCATCTTACATATTGAATGCGATAGAAAATTAAAAATCACTTTTTCTTATCAAATTCTTTGTCTCAACTTTAAAGTAATTTCTCTTAACTTTTTTTCGTCTCAACTTTAAAATAATTTCTCTTTTACTCATATTAAAAGTATGTAGAAAATATAATTAAAAAAAAAATATCAGCTAACTTTCTTACACAAAAATAGGTCACTTATTTTTCATTATTCAATTTGGCAATTCGATCATTTTTTATTACGAAATTGGCCATCTATTTTTTTTTACTACAAGAATTGACCATTACGATGCTAATTTTCTTCTTCTCTCCCTTCTTTCTTCCTCCATCTTCTGTCATTGTTGTCTTCTCTCCTTCTTCTTCCTCCATCTTGTGTCATGAATGTTGTCTTCTTCCACTTCTCTTCCTTTTTATTCTTTCATCTTCCTTCCTTCTTTGTTATTTAATGGACATTTTATCGTTTAATGTAGATTTCATATACGAGTAATTCATTTATCGGACCACGATTTCATGAACTCATCTAGTGAGAAGGATCAAAAAATTCAAAGAAAAGAGTCAGGGCGACATTAAAAGAAAATCATCATCAAGAATGAAATATAGAGGTGTTTCCAATGAAAAATTATCAAGAGAAATAAGTCACAACAACAAAATGTGAAAAACACAAAAGGGTTAGACAGAAAAAGTGGGGCAAGTGGGTAGAAGTGATTAGAGTCCGAAAAAAAAAAAAAGAGTTTAGATAGGAACATTTGATACTCCTGAACAAGCTGCTTTGACAAATGACAAGAAGATCATTGAAATGAGTCGTGTTGATATTGTGACAAACATCCTCAAGTTACTACCAAGAGACATACAAACGGAAATCAACTTTATCAATTCAACATCAAATTTCACAAACCTACTATCTTCATTCTTAGATAATTCTCTAGTTTAAGAAATGATTTTCTATTTTATTATAGTTTCTATAAATTATGTTAATTAAATCTAGCTAACATAATCTAGAGAAGCTATAATAAAATAGGAAATCATTTTTAAACCCTACCATCATTTAAGGATGAAGATGGTAGGTTGATGAAACTGGTGGTTGATGAAGTTAATTTTCGTATTTATGTCTTTTGGTAGTGGCTTCAGGATGGTTGTCACAACATCAACACATCTCATTTCAATGACCTTCTTGTCACTTATCAAAATAGCTTCTTCAAGAGTATCGAATTTTTCTATATAATCTCGACTTTTCTTTCTTGTGTCTCAAATCTCTACCATCAATTTGCCCCATTTTTTGTCTAACCCCTTTGTGCTTTTTCACATTTTCTTGTGATGGCTTAATTTCTTTTTCTTTAAAAAATTTCATTGAAATTACCTTTCATTCCTCATGATGATTTTCATGATAGTATGTTACCTTCATTTATAATCAAAAGTTCTTTTTTTTGTGTATTTATAAAATTATTCATCGAACAGCTTTATTAATATGAACAAGATAATAGTACCTTAGATCTTCATGAATTTATAGAAGAAAATACAATGACAAAAGACACTAAACGAGTAAGTTAAAAAAAAAATCATTGGCTCCAAGAATAAAATGTATCTACCTGTATGTATGTATCTAAATTCAATTTTGAAAATTATATATTTATGTTATGTCCAACATCATATGTCACAAAACACAAATTTGCATAAAATTTTAGATCTACTTCTATCCGGCTAGTTTTTTTAAAGTAGAAACAGAGTATATATACATCAAAAAAGTCATAACTTCATCAAAAAATCTTAGATAATTCAAAGACAATTGAAATCCTGAAATACAGGTGGCAACAGATTTCTCATGAAAAGAAATAGTTGAAACAGTAAAATCTTGTTCGTTATTAATCCTTGAAAAAGATTCAGTTGATTTAATTTTCTGCAGAATAAAATATTTAGTGAACAAATCTTGACATGATAAATATCATACGCACGAAATAAAGTAGGCGTTTGATCCATATATTTTAAATATTTTCACTTCTGATTAGAATTTATGAAGCCGTTGGAGTTGGATATAGAGTTGTGTTACCTTATACTTTTTGTTAAGAATATTAGTTTTATCTCACGTGCGTTGTACGTGTATACCAAAACAAGTGTGTCTGACTGACTTTGTAGAATAATACCAATTTTCTCAAAACAAAGTTTGCTTAAATAATATATACATGAAAGTAACAACGTGCATGTTTCATTTCAGATATGAGTCCTCAATGGGTCTCAACAATTCAATAAAGAAAGTGGGTATATACAGATTTCTGGCCAGATTTTATGAATAAGTTCATCCTCATATTTTCATTGTGTTCTCATTATATGGTGTATTGGCTTAATATTATAAGTGGTTTTGAATGTGGTTGATAAATTTTCTTGAATATTATTTGATTTTGACGTTGTTTTGAACTGATAAAATTTTGTCTTTATATAAGTGCATTGATATATGTGATCGAGTATTGAATAGGGTAGATTAGGATCGATCCTTGCTATTGCTTCATATTTGGACCAGTCGACATTAATATTGCTAGTGTATTTTAATATTGTTAATTATATTAAAGTGCATTATATAAAATTGACAAAATGTGTTGTTGATGTCTGCACTTCTCCAATGCACATTAGTGAAATATTATTAAAAGTAAAAGTGTGTGTTTACTTTGTGTAACTCTCATAACCACTAACACTTTATTTCACTCACTATTTGGTGATAGAATGTGACTTGTAGTTCTTGTAACATCTACCATTAGTCTACCTCATTACTCTTGTAACATTTGTAACCTATAGATTATTCGTGTACCCATTTTACTACACCATATTCTTCCTATTCAATATAACGATGAATTCCTCACCTATAAATAGAGGTGGTCTTGCATGTTATTGGATGGACAAGGAAATATGTTAAGTGTGAAAAGGATTATAGTGTGTAGTAGTGAAAGGGAGAGTGGAGACAAAGAAAATATTCTAAGTCTACAACTATATTCACTATACAAAAGAGAGTAATTATATTAGTGAAAGAAAGAGTTGAGACAAAGACAATACTCTAAGTCTTTAACTATATTCACTATACAAAGAAAGTAAATATATGTTGAAGAAAGGTGTTCTTATGGTGGAGCTTTGGACTTTTCAACTAATTCGGAGTTGTTCGAGTTGTACATCGTTGATGGATTGTTGTATCCTGGAGGGGACAAGTCACGAGATATACTTCTGGATCGGTGTAGATTATGTCGTAGTGGGTTTGAATCTCCTTAAAGAAAGCGAGATATCTGCGCCTCAGCCAAGAAGAAGATTGTATTATTTTCTTCCTTTTTTATTATTTCAACTGTAATTATTGTAATAGTGGTATATTACACCAACATATATTAACAAGAAAGTGTATAAATATTGTATAAACAATATATATATATATGGATGTGTATACATCACTGATACATAGTTAAACATAATATATATTTATTTATACATTATTTATATAATATTAAGGGAAAAAGACAAAAATGACACCTAAAACTAAAATAATACCATAAAAATAGCATCCACAATTAAATACCCACTAAATAGCCACTACTAGTATAAATCGTATCGTTTCATCTTCTTCTTCCCTCTTTTCTCCATTCCAACCATACAATGGATTTCACATAGAAATTAGAAAAAAAATAAAATTCAACCCACCAAAATTCAACCAATTTCACCCCAATTCCCAATCTCAGATACCAAAATTTAAATCTTCACCAAACTCAACAAAAAATTAACAGAAAAAACAAAACAAAAAAACAGAAAAAACCATCACCAAAATCTACAGATGCTCATATTTTTCAGCAAAAAAAAATACCTCGTCGTCCCCATCAGGGTTCTTCTGGAACCAATTGATATTCAAAACCTGCAACAAAAAAAACAAAAACAAGAAAATCAAGCGATCAAAAAAATGGGTATTTTTATATAAAAAAAAAGATCTAATATTTATTGTTTATCTGATCCACTTGTTCATGTTAATCCATCAAAATTTGCTAGAAAAAAGAGGTCTATTTCCTGTTTCCTGCCCACAGCAATAAAAGGAACAAACAAAAAATGAGGAAGTTTTGCATCTTATCTACTGTACTCATTTTTATTGTTTATTATTTATCCTTCTTCTTCTCCGTTCAGGTTCTGTCAGCGCTCCAATGAGTTTAGTTCTGTATTTATGAATTGTAGAGGAAAAAAATTTAAGGAATGTTTGGACAGTGAGGGTACAGGGTTTAATAAATTTTGTATATGCTTGCACAAATTTTCACAAAATTTTAGGTGAATTTAACAAATTCACGAATAACAAATTACTATATATTCTTGAACAAATTTTCTCGGTAAAAGGTGTATTTATATGGTATATATATTGTATCAACGTGGTATAAAAGTGTATCAATTTAGTATAAAAGTGTATCAATACGATATCAAAGTGTATCAATGTAGTATAAAAGTATATCAATGTAGTATAAAAGTGTATCAATGTAGTATAAAAGTGTATTAATGTGGTATAAAAGAGTATCAATTGGGTATAGGGACTGCATGTGCTTGCATAGAATTTTCTTTCTCTTTTTGAAAAAGTGTATCAATATAGTATAAAAGTGTATCAATTGAGTATAGAGACTGCATGTGCCCAATTGGGCCAAATGGCTAAAAAAAGGAACTAAAAATTACACAAATACACAACTTATGTTTCCAATATTACAAAATATCACAACTCCCTAAACATATTACAAAAATTCCAATATATACACAGAATATTGTGTATATGTCGGTTATGTTGTGTCTATTAATAGGAAGAGAGAGTAAAGTAATTAAAAAAGTGGGACAGAATGTAATTACTTCCAAAATGGTTGGTATTTATGTTATTTGTACAAAAGGAAATTACTTTAGCCGACTGGCTACAACATGTCCACCTTTTCAATTATGGGTAATTTTTTTTTTAAATGACCATCCCATGTCCTTTTTCCTAATATTAATGCATTACATAACTAATTATACAATATCACTATATACTTAGACATGCAACCATTTTTATTTTAATCTTTTTTGTTACTGGTACATTTAAGTAAAAAGCTCATTTTTTCCTTTTTAAGTATTTACGAAATTTTGGATCTTACGCTCAAATTTAAAATAGTTTTAATCAGATTCATTTTCACTTAATTTTAGTTGACCTGGTCAAGGTCACCTTTTTTAAAATTCAAAAATTGAAGGTACCTTGAGTTAAATTTCTCTAGAGACATACATAATTAGTATAGATAATAATCTAAAGTGCTAATTTCAACAATAATTAATATTTGAAAACTTAACATCAAAATCATATCAAGTGCAAGCCTTACCTTTCTAAGGTGGGACTATTGAAATCTCTTTATTACTTTCGCTTTATTATAAATGTATTTACATTATAGTGAATGTCTATCAAAATCTAATAAGATCTAGTTGATATCTATCAGGATTTGAAGCATCTGTCAAAAGACAGAAACTAGGAGTATTTTTTCCTATAAATAGAGGAATTTTGTTCATTGTATTCTCAATCTTATAATCTCAATCTACTCAAAAAAAAATAAAGAAGTTTCTCCCTTCTCTCTATTTACTCTCATACTCAAGAGAAATAAAGAAGTCTCCCCTCTTCTCTCTATTTATTCTTGTTCTTTCTTTATATTTCATAACACGTTATCAGTACGAATCTCTAACCAATTGAGATGATAAAAATTGAAGTTTTCAAAACTTCACGTTGCATGATTGTCTAATTATTTTTACAAGTTCACATGCATAAAAAGAGAAATAAAGAAGTCTCTCCTCTTCTCTCTATCTATTCTTCTTCTTCTCTATTCTTTGTTGTTTATAACACGTTATCAGCATGATGCTCTAACCAACTAAGTAAAATTAATTTCTTTCACAAAACTCCATCTTTCACAAAACCCTAACGTTGTTAAGAGGTTTTTGTGCTAGTATATCCATCATTAGTTATGTTGATGGGTTATCACAGCAGAGGGCGTGACTGAGGAAGCAAAATTACCACTTACATCAAATCCAGAATCTTAATTTGTATTGCAACTATGACATGGTGATAATGCTTGAAATACGGTCCACTAACATATGTCAAATATACACTTGTCAACATTGGAAAAATAAAATAAAAAATCACCGACAGGTTGTATGTTATTAATCCTTTCTGAGGTTTGTGTCGTTGTTATGCTATTATATCGCTAGCACAGGTAAAGTTATTTATGATATTGAACAAGTTATACTTTGTACAATATTTGAATTGTTTTCTTAGAAGTTTTATTATCTAAATTATGTAGAAAAATTATGTTTATCTTTATGTTTATTCTTGTTTTAAACATAATTTATATATGATATTGGACATCTTATCCTTGGTCTATTATATTAGTGGTTGAGGATGATGAGACCGTGGATACAAATATCATCATAAAAAAGGATAAGCAATCGAGCTAGAATCTCGATGCACCACAGTGAAAATATATATGGTATTGGGTTTAAGTCCCATCGATTTAAGACTAAGATGCCTTTATATGGGTAAGACATTGGGTTTGAATCTCAATGCACCATATTGATGATATTATAATGGCTAAGGCAAAATAATGTGTATTTCATGAAAAGTCATGAAACATGTCCTATTGAATATGCTCCATTCCTGAAGTGAATGTGGTAGCAGTACATAATATGTCTGAAAGAAGACAAGTGGTTGAATAAATGCACATAAATGTGGAAAAGGGATAAAATAATAATATTTTTACATGTTTTCATGCTTTGATCTTGAAAGAGACTATAAGCTATCATAATTTTATAGGCTTAAGGCACTATTATATTCGGGAATGAGAATCTTATTAATGCAAACGTGCATTTGTTTGTGATGGTATCACAACTCACCTCCGAAAGAGGCAGAATAACTGAGAAGAGTTATTTTGAAATCTACTTTTGAAGTATTAAATTCGAAAATTTATTCGTGTAATAGTAAATCTGATATTTACTAAAGCAAAAGCACATGTTATGGTAAATTTAGAGTTTACTATATTAAAAGTCCATAAATTGACATGAACGATTGCGACATCTCAAAAAATGTGCATATTGAACATATATTGAAGAATCAGAACATTCTTCATGAACTTTTAATGTTGCTTGTTCTCATGATAAGTTGGTTAGACCAACATTGGATCCCTTAAAATTTGAAAAGTATAAAAGGTGAATATGGGTCCGTTCACCAGTCATGTGATCTATTAAGATGCATCGATATAAGATGATCACATGTACATTCATTGTCAACCTGCAATTTGACATCCATAAAGTTGTTTGCTCAGTAAAATTGAGTTAAGAGCATAAATTTCAGATTGTGCAATCAAGACAATTCATCTTTGATGATGATGGTTTGGCATTGAATGTCTAACCATTGCTAATGAGAACAAAACTTCATGTGTTGGTTTGAAATATTATATACAAAAGTACTTGTATGTATCAAACCAATAAATTATGATTAATTCTCTCTCAAATTTGATTCTGATTCAGGAATCATACGTTGTCTATCTAATAGTTTTGTTGTGCGGTATACAATTAATGAATATACCATAATGCACAAAGATGGATTCCTCAAAGAAGATAGAGGATGTATGTTAGTTTTCTTAACACAAGGGAGAGATTATAAGCAGCTATGAAATGTGATAGAATTATCATCACATCCTCATTCAAAAGATAATTCAAGTTGAATGCCGAACGCATCTCATATTTAAGCTGCAAGTGCTCCTATTTTGTATTTATAAAGGACAAAGTCTACGCATGCATGAAGCATGGTAGACTAATCGGTTTCAATTGAAATAGTCCTTGAAAAATAAGGAGCAAATAATCATAATAAGAAGGCAACGTGCTCTTGAAGAGCCTACAATATAACACTTCATGAAACATTACGAAAGGTTCAGGTACCTGAAAATAATGAAGTGATGAGATTTTAAAATGTTATGTCACGTTGTGAACCGATATAAAATGATATATCATTGATGATTTCTTTGATACAATATTGACGCAATATTGTGAGAGACTATGAGGATCCGAATTCTACGTTTATTTAAGCATGCTGACGTAAAACATTTATCAAGTGACATGAAAGGATGCATCTTGGTAAGTGTAACACTTATTTGATTTGCAGTCCAGACACTTAGAGATGTCACACTTGAAATGTTGAATATTATCACTTGACAAAATTTATATGAAAAATTCTTTAAGGATTCAAAATATAAAAGTTTATGGGGAAACTTATTGATAATCCTTATATTGTATAAGCTTATAGCTTGAAAATTATTGAAACTCTTGGAGAGTTTTCAACGTAATAGATTATTTGCTAAAATAAGAAATTTATCGAATTAGATTGGTTATGAAGTAGCATATCTTAGTGCAAGTGGTGCACTTGTGTATCTTACAAATACTACAAGGCCCGGTATAGCCTTTTCAGTCAATTTGTTAGCAAGGTATATTTCTGCTCCTACTAGGAGACATCAGAATGAGATAAAACACATGAGTTTGTTTTATTCTAAAGATTGCAGTCCCGATTTTATTGGTCATGCTGATGTTGGGTACTTATCTGACCCGCATAAAGCTAGGTCTCAAACATGCTATGTGTTCATATGTGGTGGTACTGTCATATCTTAGAGTTATACAAAGCAGTCTATCATAGCCACTTCATCGAATCATGCTGAGATAATAGTTATTCATGAAACAAGCCGAGAATGTGTATGGTTAAGGTCCATGATACATCTCATTCGAGAAAAATATGGTGTGAAATATGACAATCTACCCACAATTTTATACAGAGATAATGCAACATATATAGCACATCTTAAGAGAGGATTCATAAAAGGAGATAGAACGAAACACATTTTGTCAAAACTTTTCTACATACATGAGCTACAAAAGAATGGTGATATTAACATGCAACAGATTCGTTCAAGTGACAATGTGACTGATTTATTCATCAAATCTTCTCCAATTACAACTTTCAAGAAGATGTTGCACAAGATCGGGATGCAAAGGTTCAAGGATGTTCTCATTAGGGGAGTTGATACGCGTTGTACTCTTTTTTTCTCACGAGGTTTTGTTCCACTGGATTTTCCTTGTAAGGCTTTTAGTGAGGCAGCCTATATGCGTATTGTTAGAGATGTGTACTTTTTTTCCTTCACTAGATTTTTTTCACTGGATTTTTTCTAGTAAGGTTTTAACGAGACACATTAACTATCTAGACATTCAAGGGGGAGTGTTATAAATGTATTTACATTATAGTGAATGTCTATCAAGATCTAATAAGATCTAGTTGATATCTATCAGGATTTGAAGTATCTGTCTTTTAGTCAGAAACTAGGAGTATTTTCCCCTATAAATACAGGAATTTTGTTCATTGTATTCTCAATCTTATAATCTCAATCTATTCAAGAGAAATAAAGAAGTCTCTCTCCTTCTCTCTATTTACTTCATACTCAAGTGAAATAAAGAAGTCTTTCCCTCTTCTCTCTATTTATTCTTGTTCTTTCTTTATATTTCAAAACACGCTTCAATATTACAAACTACACAACAAATCGTGCTAATATACTTCATACACTAGTCAAATTTAGCAAGAAAGCTTGTATTTTCCTCTCATAATAGTAATTATCCTCAACAGAAGCATCAGCAGAGTATATCATTGCACCATTAACATGAAATCCATTACTTCCCAATAATCTCAAAGCATCAAAAAATGCATCACCTTGAATTCCTCTTCCTTCCACTTCATAACTAGGAATTACTTTCTCCTTATCAAATTGTTCACTTCTAAGAGCAAAAGCCTTCAAATAACCACTTGGTGTAGTAACTTTATCAGTGTAAAATTGATGGTTTACATAATCAATTGAATTCCCATAGTTCTTGTATAACTCTATGTATGGCAAAATTGTTCTATAATATGGTGCAATTGTTGCTATAGATATAACACTTTGGTTCTTCAAGAGAGTGATTAATTCTCCTATGCAATACGAGAAAGTTTCATTGTGCTTTGGGAATCTTTCATAGTCAATGTCAATGCCATCAAGGTGATAAGTGCTGACAATTGATTTGAGGGAAGTGAATGCATTTGATATCCATTGTTGAGTGTTGGTCGGCTTGTACCTGTTCAAACATAATATAATTAAAAGTCTAATTAAAAATATAGTTACTGATAACATCAAGTACGAAGAAATATTTTTAGGTGTCGAAGTTAATAAAGTCATTACGTGTTTAAATAAAAGTAATAAATTTGATAAGAAGCAGTTAGTGTGTGTGAGATTAGAAAAAAGGCATTAATGAATACGATTCATGTTAAAATGGCTGAAATATCTTAAAACTTATTTACAAAATGATGATGATGATGATGACTGATGACGACGATAACGATGATGATGAAGACGACGATGATGATGAATTAAAAATATATATAATATAGCAAAATAAATTAAATTTTGTGGTCTTAAACATGCTTTGCATGACATTGAAATTACAAAATTGTCAAATTAGAAAAGAGACATTATTTTCTAAACTAACTAAAAAAGGAAAGTAATTAATTAGACAAACAAGTTGAAGGGGGGAGGGGAATTATGTTTTAGAAAGAATATTTGGATATTGAAAAAGATATCAGTGTTAAAATCGTAAAAAACTTGGTCGAACCAAAAGTGCTTATAAGTTGTAAAATCATAAGTTGAGGATGACCAACTTATGACTTTTGACTGATTTTAACTTATAAACACTTAGATTTGTTATACACTAGTATGTTTCCAACTTCAAAAAAAAAAGGATTTTTTATACATTGGTATGTCTAACTTATAAACGTAGCCAAACATATCATAATTTGTGGTTTTAATAAGATGAGACAGTCACATAGTTGAACCATAACCATACCAGGTAAGGACTTTTGAGCCTAAACTCCAACCAGAAAGGCTAGCCAAGACTTTGACATTAGGATATTTGGATTTAATTGTTGCAACTGATTGTGGGGTTAATGTTGATGCCCAATAAGGTGAGAATTTGCCATTTTGTGGGTTCCCAGAAGGGTCAGCATCAATAGCGAAGCTGAGAATGAAATGAAAGTCAATTCCCTCATCAACTGGAACATTATCAAATGTTATTGGCTTGCCTGTTGCTCCAATATACTCCATCATCACCTTCCCATCTGAAATAAATAAAGGGAAAAAGCATTGTTTTCACCCTAAACTATACCCGAAAAGTCTAAGCCACACCTAAACTATACTAGTGACCTATTACACACCTTAACTATAAAAAAGTGATATTATTACCTCCCCGCGATCCCCATTCTAAGGCGCGTGTGTTACACTTATTTTAGGCGCGTCCAGCCTATTAAATAACAAAAGTAAACGGCTAAAAACATTAAGGGAAAAGTCATCGTTTCCACCCCAAACTATAGTCGAAAAGTCGAATCCACACCTAAACTATATAAGTGACCTATTACACACCTTAACTATAAAAAAAGTGATACTTTTTACCGACGTGGTGCTGACGTGGCAGCGCGTGTAAAACACCACACCACATGCAAGTGGTGGTGGCCTGACATGGTGTAAATAGTTTCACTTTCTTATAGTTTAGGTGTGTAATAGGTCACTAGTATAGTTTAGGTGTGACTTCGACTTTTCGGGTATAGTTTGGGGTGGAAACGATGCCTTTTCCCATAAATAAATAAATAAAATTGACATAGTTCTCATTTCCCCCCCTACTCGTTTGTTTGATCATTGTATTGATTCTCAATTAAATTTGAATTAACGCATTGCTCGGCCCATTTTCTAAGGCGGTGCGGCAATTCCATCAAGATGTTTTCTCATTCCTAGGAGCGAGCTTAAACTCGAGACTTAGATGGAGAAATCTCAATCATCCCACCATAACTCATGCTGATAAAAATGAACATATATAGCTAAAACTTGAGAAGAGGTTCCAAAGAAGAATTTTTTATGCTAACACATTATTTAAAGATAGTATGAATAAATATTTTTAAGAAGTGAAATTAATTAGCTGAAGAAATAGGCACATACAAATTTGGGAACTATGCGTTGTTTACTATCGGTGTATGTATTTTATTTGTTTAGAAATAATTATTACCTGATAATTTTCATGACCTTAATGTGATGATATAAAAGAAATAGTCATATACATTTTTTAATAGGCAGAAATTAATTAATTTTTCTGATAAAGATTTAATATATATACATTAATAGTATAATTTTTTATATAATATTAATGTATTTGAACCAATTATAATTTATGAGAAGTCATTAACTTTATTTTCTACGGTCAATAGGCTTATTGTAACATGTACATACGGGCATTCCAATAATCGCTATTGTTAACAATTGTTGTCCCATTGAAATCATCAACCCAAAAAGAAATGTACGTATTAATATAATTAGTTGCCCATCAAAATAATAGTCAAAAAATATATAATTTACACATTAATATGTAATATATACATATATATATATATAGAGAGAGAGAGAATTTATAGAAAAATTCGTCACTAATAGTAGTACAAAATTTAGACTAAGAATAGATGATGTAGTAAGTTTAATGGGAAATAAAGGTATTAAATTAATGAAACCCCTAAAGATAAATTCAGAAGACTATGCGGGACTAGAATGGAACTTAGAAAAATTTACTAAGAAAGAAATACTAAAGTCAATCGATCATTTAATGTATATAAACACTAAAGGAGAAACTTCAGTAAGATTCACAGACTACCAATATACAAATGAAAAAGAAACTGATGAAGAAATTGAAGAATGTGAAAATACTAATTTTATGAAGATAGAAATATTAGAAGAAGGCTTTGAAGTGAATAAAGCTATAATAAAAATCGAAGCCCTATACGAAACAAATAACGACAGAAAGTTCAAATGTTATCAATTCGTACTTATGGTGATTAGATTATCTAGTCTTCTCAGATCTTTTTTTGTACTATTTAATCTTTTATATTTTAAGTATAAACTAACAGAACTTTGATTTCCTAAAAAATCAACAAATAGAACTAGAAAGAAAAATTAAAGTAATAATAAATAAGTATATAAATTTTCTTAGTATAAATTACATAAAAAAAGAATTAAAAGAAATCCGTAAAGAAATTAGTCAACTAAAAGAAATAACCCTCTCATGAATAACAACCCTATAAATGATCAACTCTATTTAGCAATATTACAGAAAGCGGCACAAATTTGATATTGGTATTTAAACAAAGAAATAATACAAAGAACAGAAAAAATAGAACTAGAATTAATCTTACTTAAGAAGATCAAACGCAAAAGGCCATACCTAAGAATAAACATGTAAGAAAATATAACACCAGTAGGACCTATATAGTGTCTTAGCACTTATTAATTTTAATTTATTTTCTTGAAAAAATTGGATATCTTTATCTACATCTAAAATTTCTTGTAGCTGTTGTCTTGGAGTCATTTTTGGTCTATTTATTATTTTAGATTGCACATTATTTGTTAAACTGTTTTGGGTTAGGATTAGATTTTATGATGCAAAATAATGACGGATGTTTTGTTACAAAAAATTGGGTAATATTCGCTAGCAATATCACTCACTCACCAGTACAGACACAACCCCTGATACCAATAATTATTATCTGTTATATATATATAACACCAGTAGAAAAATGTAATATATATATAATCTTAGTGATCATACGGTAGCAGATGTTATTTTTGGTTTAAGCATATACAGAAGCACAAATCTCAAAATTAAAAAAAAAAAATTCAAAAGTTGTACATTAGTGTGAGATGTAAGTTAATATGAATATAATTATGAGGTAAAAGGAGTACAAAAATTTGTCCTAGAACACCAATCCCAGCATATAATCTGTTTCTTTTTTTTAAAATTTATTTTTGTAATTTGACATAAATTTTGCTTGCCAAAAAAAAATACAAAATTAAAGGAAACAAATAGAAAAAAGAGGCAATCTATGACTTACCACAGAACCGTAGAAGGATAAATAATAAAGCAGTGAGATGAAGGAAAATGAAGAGAATTTTAGCCATACTTTGTTTTGTGAACATTCATAAAAAAGAAGTAGAATTTTACCCTTCCACTTTTTACCTTATAGACTCTCAAATTAAAAATAAAAATAAAAGCCGGCTAAGGCCTAAGATCTTTGTACATACTTTAAAATTTTATTACCAAACAAAAAAAAAAAAAAAAAATTTTATCCCATTTAAATCTAACAATGTGAAGCTGAAAATGGTCCTTGTTACAAGACAACTATTTGCCGGTTTTGGAAATCACAAGAAGTCTTGGTAAACAAGGTTAATGGATTGTCACGTTTAATTTTCCTAATTTATAATACTCGGTTACGAAAACAAACGGTATTAATGATCATATATAAAGACAACGTCTTAATCTTAAGTATAAACAATATACATTTCAATATCTTCATAACAATATATATAGAGAGAGAGATTCAAATTCAAACGTTTTATCATGAATTTGTTTAAATGATGTCACAAGAACTAGTAATTAATTTAAATTATATTGATTCTTTCGATAATAATATGAATAAATCAACAACGAAATAATTAAAATAACGAAGAAAATAATTAATAAAATAATAAGAGATTTTTTATTGATTTTCTTGGATTTGATGATAAATATGGCTAACCAGCTATGAACAATAATGTATTTACAAAGAACACGTGTGAAATTAAAAAATTATATAATACAATTTATAAGGTAGATTAAGGGCCCGTTTGGGATTGCTGTTGCAAAACTGCTTATTTGAGAAACACTTTTATAAAATGGCTTTTCAGAAAAGTGTTTTTAAAAAAAACAGTTTGTGTTTGGTAAATTCATTCGAAAAGTGCTTTTGATAATCAAATTATGTTTGGATAATCTTTTTCAAGAAGTGTTTTTTTGAGACAAATGACCAAAAAGGACATCTATCAATAGACTTTTATTACTAAAATCAATTTATAGAGAAAAATTATTTTAAATAGCTATTATAATATTTTTAATTAATTTTTTTTATTTAATTAAAAAGTACGTACTCTAGAATTTTCAATCAATATTTATATACATAAATACATTAAAAAAATTAAATGATGATATATTACTTAAATAATTTAAATATACTTAAAACATCAAACAAAAATGAATATAAAAGTTATTTCATAAATTAAATCACTACATATGAAAAAATTAACGACAAAAATAATTGGCCCTTCATACATCACAAAATTCTCAACATTACTCATTTTCTATGCATTAGAGATATATGATTAATAATAATAACATTACACTAAATAATGAAATAAAAATATTATTGTCAAAATAAAAACTTAACAAAATCAAAGAATTTCACAGACAACGATATTATCACATATGCTCTTATATGTATGCACATAAAAAATTTAATTATATCACGATAATTATTAAAAAAAACTTACCTTCAAATGAGAAAGCAATTTTGATTCAAAAAATAACTTATTAATAATAGAGATGACTTTATATTTTGGAGAGCAGTAAAATATATGTATAATTGAGAAATATTATCTGTATTTATAGATGAAGGAGAAGGTGTGCAATACGCGAAACTAGTTGAATGAATAGAAAGTTTGAAAAAAAAGTCAAATAAATATTTAATTAGAATCTATCTTCCTTTTGTTACCTTATTTTTTGGATTCATTTTACTTTGTCAAATTTACTAAAATTTAGCAAACACTATATTCATGTTTACAAATATCTAAATGAGATAATATTTGTTATTTTTTGCCTTTTCTTTTGGATATGTCTTTACCATTTCAATTCTAAAATTAAGTAGCCAAATTCATATACGTATACTACCTGATGACAAATATTTAAAATAAAATTCTATCTATTATTTGTTATCTTTTTTTAATAAATTTTAAGGTTTCAAAATTTACTACGAATAAGCAGTCATCATATTCATATATATATATATATATATATATATATATATATATACACTATATACGTATACTACCTGATGACAAATATTTAAAATAAAATTCTATCTATTATTTATTATCTTTTTTTAATATATTTTTATGGTGTCAAAATTTACTACGAATAAGAAGTCATCATATTTATATATATTCTATATTTTAACAAATATGTCACTTTTCATGAATTATTTATTGAAAATTAAATATTCGAGAAAAAAATTATATGTGATGTCAAAGTACAATCTTGTAACGTGATTCATTTGTCAATTGTTATCATTAATAATAATAAAATAACTTATATATTCTTTAGTCATCATCATCAATGATATTTTCAAATTTATTTAAAGAAAATGAGTGAAAATAAAATAAAAAATATATAAATCATAAAGAATTATGATTTAAATATGAAATGTAAAATTTTAAAAATCAAACGTTAATCAAACTTGTAAGATATATATATATATATATATATATATATATATATATATATATATTTGTGTGATAGGGATAATTCTGTCATAAAAAAAATAATTTTCTGCTTCTGCTTTTTTTTAGAAACAGAAATTTTCTGCT
This sequence comes from Capsicum pubescens, assembly GCA_030864215.1. Lineage (NCBI taxonomy): Eukaryota > Viridiplantae > Streptophyta > Magnoliopsida > Solanales > Solanaceae > Capsicum > Capsicum pubescens. The sequence continues at coordinate 254,528,290 of CM061549.1, forward strand.
TCTTCCCAGAAGCGGAAAAACTGTTTCTGCTTATTTTTAAAAGCACTTTTGAAAGTTTACCAAATATCCTCTTTTTACAAAAAAATAAATAAATTACTTTTTCTTCAAAATAAGTGCTTATTTTGGGAAATAAGCAATCCCAAACATGCTATAAACCTAAATGAGTAACTACCTTCTTCTATTTTTGCCATTATTTGGCTGGAATCGTGGAAGTTAATGGATTAAAAAAAATCTAAAATTTTAAAATTTGATCATTATCTGAGTTATCCTTTACAGAAACTCTTTAATTTGATCATAAACTCTCGAATGATTTCAGGGTCGACAATAACTATTTTAAGATTGTGGTCATTTTTATGTTCGTCAAATGTTTAGTCAAATAGTCTTTGTTGTCGATATTAAATATTTATTTAATATATGTGTCAAAATACAAATTCAGAATATAACACGGATCCAGGAGATGAGTGGGGTTTTTGAGAATCCAGTAACTTTCCTGCAGATGTAGTATTTATATAGAGAAATCTAGTAAATATATAAGAATTATTAGTTGAGAATTCATAAACAAAGTATGATATTCGTCTAGTAGAGTAGCGGTACTTGTAAAAGTTCTATTCACCTTCGTTGAGTTTTATTCACCTTGATTGTGGGTACAAATTTCTTTAAATATTGTATCTAGTTCTGATTCAGAACAAACCCACCTAGTTTATTATCATAAATTTTGAATTCGTCTCTGATTCAGACCAAACTCACCTAGGTTATAATCAATTCTAATTTGATGTTTCACCTAGGCAGCATATTTGTATACGTTTCCAGATCTGACAAACATGAGGTGATTTGCTTCATTCCGAAATAAGGAATCCAATTGCGCAAGGCGTCTCAATAAAATTAGTGGCCTAAAGCCAAATTTTAATAAAAGACCTTAAATATATACATATATACACACACAAATAATATTGTAATAATATAAAGTTGTCTGTTTTTTTTGTTATGTATATTAGTTATTTTTGGTGTAGTATTTTTAAAAGACCCATAACTTTTTACTTCACATATTAATATGATTATTAATAAATGTAAGGATTAATTCTAGTGAATAAAATATTAGACATTTATTTGCAATACATTAAGTTGGATGTTATTGATAAAACTTTATTTATTAATATAAAGTTTGAGTTGTTTAATTCAAAGTTCTAAAATATTTCTGATAAAATAAGATAGTTTTTTTCTTTATTATTTTTTTAGACGTATTTCATAGTCTTCATTATTATTTCAATTTTTAAGTGAAGTAAAATCATAAAATTTACAATTAAAATTTTTGAGGCCTCAAAATTTTGAAGTCATCCTTACGATTGCAAAAAGCTTCACAAAGTAACTAGTTCATAAAAAATTCAGGATTCACTCCGACAGTTAGATATATGCAAATAATGATCATTATGAGAGATGGAATACACACAAAATTTATTCACAGTTATTAAACTATAAATATAGATGGAATACATACATAGGCCCCTGAACTATTTCACTTTTTTCGTATAGGTACCTCAATTAAGTCATGTACCTATTGAACCCTTGACTCCTTCATAAATGATTTCAATTAAGCACAATTGTCCGATGTGGCACTTTGCGTGTAGAAATGTAAATGGACCAGCTTATGTGACACCCAACAAATCTTTTATCCTTTTTTATACCCAATTTCTTTCAAAAAACCCTAATTCTCTCTTTATTGCTCTATTCTTAATATCCACCATTTTTGTCTTACATTCTCCTTCTCCTCTTAAATTTTTTTTTCTCCTTTTCTTTTGCTCCGCTTAAATTCTCATACTCTTATTAATTTCTTCTTCTTACTCGATTTTAGTAGTAATGTTTAATTTATCTTTTTCATTGTCTTTATCTTCTTCAATTGCAAAAAGAGTATGTTTATATGGGGTCAAGGCTGAAATTAAGACCTCATGGACACAACTCAACACTGGTCGGAGATTTTTTTGCTGCAAAACTTCAAAGGTATTCATCTTTTGCTGCTTCATTGGACGAAATACAATTACTTCGATTAGTAGATGCAATTTTTTAGTTTAATTTTTTCTTTAAACTTGTAGGCGAGGGGTGGATGCAATTACTTCGATTGGTATGATGACGAAATGCCTCCTCAAGAAAAGAGGGTGATGTGAGGTTTATTGAAAAAAATTCAAACCATTTGAATAAGAGAGAAATCGATCAAGAAAATTTAAAGTGATATGCATTGGTGCAATAGTGATTTTGGCTAATTGAAATTTCTTCAAGAAATGTTCTTAGATTTTGGCAAATATTGACTTAGGTTTCCTATATATGAGACTGTTTTGATTTGGCTAATTCTGAAATAAATTACTTGTATGGGACTGTTTTGCTTTGGCCTTCCTATTGTAGTAGGTTTGTTGTGTATGAAATAATTAAGAAGGAATGAAAATAAGTTGTGAAATGTTACTCTATTATGTTTTGATTTTTCTTTCCTGTTGTAATTGGTTTAGTTAGGTTACTGTACTCTAATTTTTTAGAGTTCAAATGATTCATTTAAATGATTCAAAGCTGTCAAATATTTCACACAAAATGAACCACCATTCAATAATTATATAAAGCATAAGATCACAAGTACAACTGATTGATATTTTAAACACAATAATCTACCATTTAACTGCTCAAAATTAGCTCCAACCATACATTAAGTGTTCAGCAAAAACTAATCTAAAACAAACCACAAAATATAATTCAGAATCTTTAAAATATCAAAGTAGTCATACAACTAATCACCAAAATATACATTGTACTAAAACCACAATTAATTCAATAACTTCATATTCCTCCTGATGCACTAGAACTTTCAAGTTGCCTTCTTTTTTACTGACTCATACGTTGCAATTGAGAAGTTGTGACATCATTCTTTTCCTTCCACTCCATTCCTCGAGGCTTATAACCAATATCAATATTTGTTTGAGTTGCATCTTTATAAACACCCGGAATGACAACTCTTTCACCTCTAGTTTCAGGCTGCATAAAATGAAGTAAAATTAGCTTTGTCAAAAGATAATTAAGAATTATATGAAGTTGTAATTCCTACTTATATTTAATGTTTGACTGTCACTCATTTGATCAGTGTAGATATCAAATTCAATAGTCTTAGACCTCTTTTGTCCTACTGATGATGTTGATGCTCCAATGGTATTTTTTCCCCTAAGTTGATGATTAGATACACTTTCTTTTCCTCTGCCAGTGCCTCTTCCAGTTCTTTTGCCTTTGCCAGCTCATCTACCTTTGTCAGTGCCTCTACCTCTACCTCTATCTCACTCTTATAACTGCTGAGGTATCAACACATATAGAACTGTTGAAGCTTGGTGGATGGCTGAAGCTTGGTGGCATGCAAGAGCTTGGTAGCTGGCTGAAGCTTGGTGGCATGCTAGAACTTTCTGCCTGGCTAGAGCTTCCAGGTTGTCCCATTCCATCCTAACAATAAAGGATATTAAATATATAGTATAAATATCAGAATTTAATTATTGAATTAAAAGATATGGGTGTATTACTTGAGCTTTACAGAGAGTTCTGTTATGACCAATTTGATGACATTTGGAGCAAGAAATTTTCATTCCTTTCCTGGATAGCTTTCCATACCTCTTCTTAGGCTCATTCTTTCCTTTTTTTCTATTCTTTCCTGATCTGTCAGGCATTGATCTAGGATCAGGAGGATCAATCACTACACCACTTGTGTTAGGCTACATTTTCATATTAGGTATTAGCTGAAGAAAGTAGTCATATGCTTTCAAGAATGTATCCTTCTTATACCACTCTTCCACATAAAATTCAGGCTCTATACCTTTATGCTGATAAGCGAATACAACATGTTGACATGGTATGCCTATCAATTGCCAACTTCTACAAGTGCAAGTCCTTGCCCTAATATCAACTATATGCCTATAAGGATCATCTAAAATTTCATACCCAATCTGTCCATTGAACCTAACTGTGCAATTTCTAGTCATATCTTTATTTTCTTCAAGTACTAGCAAAGTCATAGGAGAGATGTATGAAATTTAAGTATTAACAAACTTTCTAATTTCAACATTTTTATCCATTATCTTGTGTCTAATCTCTTCTAACATACTGATTACAGATTTATGTCTAGCAGCTAAAATCCATGAATTAAATGACTCATAGATATTATTCTCAACAATGTCACATTTAGAATGCTCCCTAAAATATGCCCTGCACCATGATTTTTTTCATAATGTAATAAGTCCTCACAAATATCCTTACTAAGTTGACTGAGTTTGCCCATCTCATCCGAAACTTCACTTCAAAATTGAATTTAGCATACCTCCAAAATTATTTTTTTCTTTCTTCTCCTCTCCAGGTCTAATGCCAATTGGACCAGATGTGTCTTGCACACCACCTTATTTCATAATCTGGTAGCAACTCAAGTATAGTAGGTACAAGATCCTACATCAACATAAATACAAAATCAAAACACAAAATATATGAACATGGACTGTATAGTAAATTAATAAGAGATCAAAATTAAAGTATAAAAATTAGACTAACCTTTTGCATATCTGACATGACAGTCAGTCCATGTCCAGTGCCTAAGTTCAAATCTTGAATCAAGTGGTTAATGAAGAAACTCTAGCTATGTTTTGTCTCTTGATCAACCACTGTCCAGGCTATTAGATACATTTGATTATTTTCATTTCTCCTAACTGCAACTAACAATTCACCATTGCAAGAACCTTTCAAAAAACAACCATCTAAATCAATAATTTTTCTGCACCCTGTCAGCCGGCCTCTCTTTAATGCATCAAAGCACAAATAAAAATAAACAAATAATTTTTTTTTCAGGTTGAGACTCTCTATTTATCCTCACCCAACAAGAACTGTCAGGATTAGTATGTTTTATCATGTCTGCATAGTCACACAACCTTGAAAATTTCATCTTTCAATCACCCAAGAATTCTTTAATGACTCTATTCTTTGCCCTGCTACAAACAGTTTTTTCCACATACAAACTCAATTTTTTTCTCACTAATTCCTGAATTTTCCACAGTTTTATATAAGGTTGTAAAGTTATTTCATCCTTGAACTTACTTGCAATAAACTTAGATGTGCACAACTTGGTTTTTGTAGTAGTAGTAGTACATACATGTACAAGATAGTAGTGCTTGACAATAAAGTCACCAAAATGCTTATCAATACTAGCAAACAACAACTATTTACATTTCTTGTCCTGACACCTAATTCTAACTCTATGTTTCTCATTAGGCTTAAACTTCAATCTAACTTTGTATTCAACAGCATACTCTGCCACTGCCTTTCTAAATTGCTTAGCATTTTCAAATATCATACCAAGCTCAATATAGCCACAACACAATGAGGATCAAATCTTACTTTTTTACTTTTTCTTCTTGCTGGTAAATCAACACTCCTGACAGCTTCAGGTTTCAGTTAATCACCACTGTCATCACTATCAAGTTCTGAGCTATCTATATACTCCTCATCTCCCCCTAATCTTTCACTGTATCTAGAGGGCTTATTCCTTCCAATATCTTCAAATCCCCTATCAACACCTTCTGATCTAAATTTTATTTCCTCATTTTGGACAGTTTTTTTTTTACATATTTTCTCCTTTCATTTCTAAGAGTTCTTAACTCTTCATCAACCTCAGAATCATTATCTTCTGGTATATTACACTCTTGAGAATCAGCACTACTATCAAGATCTGTTCTAGCCCCTTCTAGATCTGAGAGTTCATCTGCACCAAATTCTACATCTATGTTGTCAGTTTGTGTAGGTTCCTGATGTAACCCTTCAACATTAATATCATGAACTGTTGATATGTTCACACCCACATTACTATTTTCGCCAACAACATTACTATTTTAATCACCTACTGGACCACAAAGAAAAACAGATGGGACCCCATCTTCTACCACTTCTAACTCATCCCCAACATGGTTCACATACAAGTCTAAAAAGTCTCCATCTTTTAGGTCTTCAACAAGACTTACCAAAGTCAAGTCATTTTCTACTTCAATAAAGACTTTCTTTTTAGGGTCTTTAAAGTAGAACCCACCAACAGTCATATACCCAAATTCTTTAGTATAATAAAGTAACTCGAATATAGAAAAGTGGACCTTGTTCATACTTACATATTCCACCTCACTTTCTCTTATGTAGTGTGGATCATATTCTTCATTAGAAATAAATTTACCACCGTGATAAAAACGAGTTGTAATAATAATATTATCCATTAGATTTCTGAAACAAAGCCCCAAAAATACCTGACAAATTATGAATAGTAAAAATTCTAAAAAAAATCTAGCTTTTTTCAGATATTTTCAAACTACCATTACTAACGTAATATACTAACAAAGCACTAATAAACCATTTACAACTACAATACGTAACAAAAATGTGACAATATTGACATTTGAAACATACCTGAGTATGATTCAACCCCAAAACAGCAACAATTCTTGAGATCCAACTCCAAATTCGTCGCAACCAGTAAAGAAATGTTAAAATCAGTGTCAAACTTGAACTAATCACTCAAAACCACTATGTAACTTTTCATTTTACAACAGACGAAGCATAAATTAGTAGTACAAGGAAGTGAAATCACGAATTTAGGGTTTCTGATAGAGAGATTTGGGGGTGGATATGAAGGGTTTGACGTTATATGGGGGAAATAAAGTGGAAATTATATTTTGTGTATTAATTATAAGAGAAGGTGAGGTGTAAAACATAAATGGTTATAATTGGTCAAAATTTATACGTAGGAGGTGACTACATACACGCGCTCAACACGTTAAAAATGAAGGCTTTAAAAAGGTGTCATGTCGGACAATTGTGCTTAATTGAAATCATTTATGAAGGAGCCAAGGGTTCAATAGGTACATGACTTAATTGAGGTGCCTATACGGAAAAAGTGAAATAGTTAGGGGGTTTAGCTATAAATATACCTCTTCCCCTCACTTGTTAAGCTATCTGATTTTCATCACAAGCACTGCATAAGATCTCAATTTGTAACAACACTTAGGGGTCGTTTGGTAGAGTGTATTGGAATGTTAATGCATGCATTAGTTTAATGTGTATTAGTAGTACCTTGTTTGGTATACCTTTTTACCCTATGTATAACTAATGCAAGCATTAGTTATACACTCTATTATGTATTGAGGTGTGTATTACTAATACCTCAAAATCCATGACATTAGTAATGCAATGGATCTAATGCGTGCATTAACATGCTTAAAGACCCTATTACCCCTAAAAAAAAATTCTGCATCCTTTCCAACATATATATTGAGGGTATTATGTAAAAAAAAAAAAAATTAAAAAAAAATTATGTAATTCATATTTTTTTTTAATACATCGAATCAAACACTGCATAAGAAAAATACAAGCATAACTAACACAAGCATTACTAATACAAACATTACTAATACACCATATTTTACATTATTCTTATACACTCTACCAAACGACCCCTTATGCTCTTTCCAGATGATGATGTCTGACAGTTTCACCAGAGACAATTCAATGATCTTTTTATTCATTTACTTGTTTGACATTTCTTATTTATTTACTGTTTCAATTAGCTTCATCGTAAGCAAGTACTCCTTAGGCATCAATAAACTAATATTTAATCAATTATAATTTGCATCCCTTTACCTTCAAATATAAAGTTCATTGTTATCCCAAGTTACAAATTTATAAGTACACATTTTCCAATACAAGTATTGTAAAAAGAAATTAATGTTTTCTTTCAACACCGAAAAGCTAATAATTTTATGTATCTTGAGTGAAGTGTTTCATGAATGTCAAGAACGAACGAATGAAACGATTTGCTTTAGAATAATCCACAATGAAGCTTCCCCTGCCATAACTCACCCTCACTATGCATGACACATAGCTTCCAACTAAACATGTACTCCACATGGCACGTATTATTTATAAGATCATAATCACAAATTTGACTTTCCTTCGTAACGAAGGTTCCCACAAGCATTTGAAATATTCTTTCTTGAGTATTATTTATAAAATCATAATCACAAATTTGACTTTCCTTCGTAACGAAGGTTCCCACAAGCATTTGAAATATTCTTTCTTGAGTGTACCTTTCTAGAAGAACATGATTCTTGTTCAAACCTAGTGAATGAATATCATAAATAAATCCTCATAAAGATTGAGATTTCTCTAGGCAGCATGAGTTTGAAATATTCTTTTATACCATAACAAAAGGGCAAAGGCAATAAAATCAATGGGGTTGTAAGGACGACAACTAATTTTCATTGATTTGATCTCCAAAAGAAAAACGAATATGTTCTTCTTGTTTGATGTTCTACTAAATAATGGCATATCATAGTTGCAGCATGGAGCTATAGCAACATGGACCCTAAGAAACAATGCTACAAGGCTAACTATGTTCGAACCTGCGAGAGTGCACCTCAACTAATTCAACATGACTCTCACCAGCAATAGGAACTGGTTAACTCTGACCACCAAGGTTGGACGGAAGGAAAGAATAAATCTAGTGCTTTTGTCTAGACTGAAATCTGAACCTGAAACCTCACGGTTCTCGACCCACTTTATTTACCATTAGACAAAACCCTTGAGTGCAAAAAAGTTGTGTCCACTCCTCATGGAGGATGGGCAAGGTTAACATGGAGCAAACAAAATAAAAATGCTAGCAAATTAGTAAAAATCTCAACCTTCAAGGCAGCATTCTCCCACAGAGACAAATCAGAAAGCAATAGCAGAGCTTCTAATGCCTCAATACCACCCCGTTGAGTAAAGAATTGCATATTGAAGGGTTCATAGCCTAGATATAACTAGAATTATTCAGCAACTACAGGACAATCAGCAAGTTTTCGTCTGATCGTAAGGTTTTATAAACTCTGAGGACTTTAGCTGTAGTGGCAGCAAACTCAGTAACAGGTTTAGGAGAAAATAACACCCTGGAGTGAAATTTTCTGAACACTCAATATGGTTTCCTTTACAACCAAGACAGTTAAGTGGACCAATCTTTGGAACTTTTGTTTCTTATATTTGGATCTTCTCCTGAATTGACTGACTTCATATGTTAAAAGGGCAGCCGGTGCATAAAGCATCCTGCATTAGTCAGTGGCGGACCCAGAATTTAAGGAGTATGGGTGCTTACTACAAAAAAAAAATAAAAAATCACCTCAACCAGGTTTAAACCCGAGCACACCTATCAGCGGAAAACCTTAAGATCAACCTAAATGCCAGTGCACCTAACCAACTTCTTGTTTAGTGGGTGCTTTTATATAATTTATACCTCTTTTCATATATTTTTTATGTAATTATACCTATTCCGCATCGAGTTTAGTGGGTGCCGGAGCACCCAAAAATTATGTGTAGGTCCACCCCTGGCATTAGCAGGGTCGGGGCAGGGGCTGCACCCCAAGGAGTGTGATATAGACAGCCTACCCTAATACAAACATTAGTGGTCGCTTCCACGGCTCGAACCCATGACATGTAGGTCACACGGAGACAACTTACCGTTGCTCCAAGGCTCAACTTTATGTTTCTGAAGATATTTTTCCTTGAACCTGACTACTCTCTAGTTTAGTCTCCATCTTTCTTTCTAATGCTAAATTATTCAATAATACCTCGTCTCTCATGGTGTCTGGAAGATTGAGATAGACATAGAAAGAGAAGCGCCGTCTATCTTTATGCAGAACAACGATTAATAGGCTTAACAGAATTGGCAACACATAACATATTACTCAAAACGAACATTAATAGATACATCAAGTTCCAGACGGAGCACAATGGAACAGAGATGCAAATTGATGAAATTATTAACATAGGCAAGAATTGCTTTTGCTTCCACGCAATATCTCAAATCAAGATGGTAAAATGCTTGGCTTAATAAGACAAAATAAAAGCAACCTCTTAACGTTAACAAATTGCACCCTAAACACTCCATTGCCGGTTCATGGCGAGGCAGTAGGTACAGTAACCACAGGAAAAACTGACGATGGTAAAAATTGCTAACTTCCCTCCGATCTAGAACGCAAAGGAAAACCATAACAAACAACTATGTCATGGATCAAAGTCAAGAAATAACATTTCATCTACTTCAACCAACCAAGAGCTAGACAGCATTAACACAAGTAGCAAGAACAATTTTGATCAAGAATTTGTTATTTGTGCTTGAAATGGTCTCCTTGGCAATGCAACGACGGGACAAAGTTAAATAAATCCATAAATAGAATACAAGAAAACATTAAGAGTGTTAGCTCAACTTAATCAAAAACAGACTCGAAACCAGACATTCGCTAAATCGTCACCGTTCTTTGCCTCACTTTAGCTTTCTCAGCATCAATAATAGACTCCACCAACTTCACGGAATTCTCCAACTCCCCTTCTCTATTCACAACAACATAATCAAACTCCTTCATATGCCTCACTTCCTCCCTCGCCGTAGCAATTCTCACAAGCAAACTCTCTTTACTCTCAGTCTTCCTATCAATCAACCTCTTAACCAACGCATCCTCACTCTCCGCAACCAAAAACACAAACACAGCAGAATTTCTCAATATCCTCCTCAATGTCGCTGCCCCTTGTATATCAACTCTCAACACTATATCCAATCCTTTCGCTATATGCTCCCTAATCTGCTCCTTCGGTATACCCTTATAATCCCCATATACCAATGCGTACTCCAACAACTCATGCCTCTCAATCATCCCCAAAAACTCATCTTTACTCACAAAAAAGTAATCTTTCCCATCAACCTCCCCCTCCCTCTTCCCCCTCGTCGTTGCAGTAACAACAAAATGTATATTCTCCCTAACTTCCCTAAGCCTATTAATCACAGCATCTTTACCAACCCCACTAGGTCCACTAACCACAATGATCAGCGGATGCGGTTCAGGTGCCAATGCATCCGAACTAAACGGAGACCCAACAGCAGCCTCTAAGGCTCTATACAGTTCCGCTTTGTCGGCACTTTCAGGGTGTGGAATATGCACATGGCTCGGTCTTTTTCCTTCTGCCATAGCAGGAAATGACGATGAAACAAAACGTTTGGACAAAAAAACGCGGGATTTCAAGATTTTTGGTGTTGGGAGAACAAAGGGGTTAGAGTGGAAATTGGGAAAAGGGGTTGCGAGATTTTGATAGAGGAGAAATGAGTTGCGGTTAGAATTTGCTAAGGAGGTGTATAGCCTGCGAAATAGCATCGAGAGAAAATGGTGTGTATTTTGGAGAGTCGATGGAGAATTTGATGTAATGAGAGTTAATGGGGCCCTATTTGTTGAAGATTTTTTGGATGGGAGAAGAGAATTTCAGTTAGGGTTTATACCAAAATCCCAATTCTTCTCTGTTCATATGTGGGACAAACAGGGATAATTCTACATCTCCTCAGTTAATTTTAAAAAAAAAAAAAAGAAAAGAAAAGAAAGAGTGCTTATTTCACTTGATACAAAGTTTAAAGTGTGAAATTTTTTTATTTATTTTGTGATTTTAAATTAAAATTATTTTAAATGTATTAAAGTTTTTTTTTTAATTTTATAGTATTAAACATATTATATGAAAAGTTAAAATTAGAGTATTGCCAAAAAAAGAAGAAGTTATTTTTTTAAATATATTTAAAAAATAGGTCATTCTTTTTTAAAACGGAAGAAATAAAATTTTTAGAAGATTTTGAGACCATTTATTCAAATTAGTACCGTATTTTATGTGACACTTTTTTTCTTTTAGTTGTAAAAAGAATGTTAACTTATTATAATTAGAGAATTTAGTTTTTAGATACTCCTTTATTTTGAATAGAATGATTTAGTTGCATATGCACAAATATTCAAGGATTTTTTTAAATCACAACTCATAAGTTTTAAAAGTATTTTTTTTTTTAAATAGTATGTTCAGTAAAAAAAATGTCACTTAAAATGAGATCGGGTAAGTAGTTAGTATTAGAATAAGTTATAATGTTGAGGAAATGACTTTAGATAACAGTTTATGGAGGACATATATTGTAATAGGAAAGTGGTAAGATAGTTAACCATTGTGTCGCTTATTGTTCAACTAGAGGGGCATGGTCCGTGTCAGCACGGACCCAATATTAAAATATTTATTTGTCTTTTCAATCTTGATATATTTAAATAAAAAATTTTAATAAAAGGATTCCATATGTTTTCTAGGATTCATCCGGAATCTAGCATGAGTTCAACATATGTTATTTTAATACGTATTTAGATAATTTATATTGTTAACTATTGTAATTTATAATATTTTTTATGTAGTTTTCAAATTAATATACGTTACTTTTCTTGTCCAAATTATTGTGGCATTGATAGTCAATTATATTTTAAAAATAATTTAAGTTTTTAATTATTGTGATTTATAATACCTTTCTTCTATTCCAATTTCAGTGACACTAATATAATTTCAAGAGTCGACCAAATATTTTATATCTTTTAAATTTTTTAAGTTGTTAATTATTGTGATTTCTAGTATTTTTCATGTAATTTTTTTGAAATATATAACATATTAAATTATTTTTAGATATTTTAAGTTGTTAACAATTGTAATTTATAATATTTTTTATGTAATTTTTGAATAATATATGCTACTCTCCTTGTCCAGAATTGTGTCGACGAATACCAATTATATTTTTTAAATAATTTAAATTTTTGATCAATGTGATTTATAATATTTTTTCTATATCAACTTATGTGGCACAATGCTTAAATGACCATAATAATTAATTAGGGTGATATAGTAAAATCACGACTGAAGCAGCTGAAGTAGAAATCAGTCAATTTTTTTAAAAAAAATTGTTAATTATTGTTATTTAGGGTACTTTTTATTTCATTTTCAAATAATATATGTTATTTTATATCTTCTTCTGTCCCGTCCCAATTTATGTGGCACTAATATAATTTTGATAGTCAATCAAATATTTTATGTTGACATATCATTTTGTTATTCTTATTTTTCTAATACATAAATGACTTATAATAAGGAGTGATATTGTAAAATCATCGTTCGAAAGACGAAAATTTAATTTAAAACATTAAGAGTTAATTTCGTATTTTATGTCTATTTTATTTTTCATTAAATATTATTTATTTTCTTAATACCTAGATGTCTCACAATAATTAATTAAGAGAGATTGATTATGTTATTACTATAAAAATTAATATAATTTTATCATATCCAATAATAATCATCGATAATTCACCGGAATAATATATTAATTAAATATGGGATGCTATATTTGCATATGCAAAATATGATATTATGAAACATTATTGGATAGTGCATTATATTTATGTAACGCCCCAAGAACCTATCCCGAGACGTCACACGGTACTTAAGGCCACACGTGGCCTCAAGCTAACCCTCTAAGTCTGTCATCCGTTTTTGAACTCGCTTTGATGGTAGTTATGGCAAAATAAGAAAGGATATCATATCATGGACATACTCGAAAGCAAAGATATGTTGTCCTGTACAATTAAAATACTGACATTCTGTACATACTGATACTCTAGTCTGACCAAGCCTCTACTAATCAAAACTAAAGAGCCACTGGGACAAACCTCCAACTGACTCAGACAGTACTGAAAGACATAACAACAGAACGATATCACCAAATATATAGACACGGTCCTCGAACCATGAGGACTCACCACTGAGGGAACGTAGTTGAGGCACTCGAATATCGCAAACGCGGCTGCGGCTGAGTACCTGAACCTACACTACGAGAAAATATAGCCCATAGGAAAATATGTGGGTCAGCACTTTGGAATGTACTGAGTATGTGGGGGTGCATGCAACAATGTAAATATCATCATCAATTTCATGAAAATATGCATATGTACAATGATGGCTCACTTGGCTTGAGTTAGATTGAAACATATTTTTCATGATCTCATAGTAAATAAATCATATGATAAAAACCTCATAAATCATCATAAACAACTCAACTCTTGAACTCAAGACTCGGAGTGACTCGGTAATTCAAGAAACTCAACTTTTATGGACATGGGAGGTTCTTATAACCGACATAAACCATGTGAGCTACATGGAGTCCAACGTTTTTCCCTCCTAAGGAGAGAACCCCACATTGGCAGGAGCGTCGTACTCTTGTCAGGGAGTACAACCTAAATTTAGTGATCACAATCTCATACTCGGCCTCTGGCCCACAATTATCAATATCAATCCTACGATGGCACGTAGTTTTGGGGGAAATACCACATTTCTCGCTCGGTGCTAAATACTACTCCCAGACACAAGATCAGAACGCATTAGAAAATCTACCACAAACATTACAAGGGTCTATCATGAAGACCAAATCAAATCTCTTTCTCATTTATCAAATCATAATCAATTTATGGATTCCTAACTCGACTCAAATCAAATCAACCTTTCTCAATATCAAAATGTATCAATTCATTAAATCATGGCAACATCAATAACTTTGAGAAAATATCAAGACTCATTGTAACAACTCAATCTCATGAATCAATATACTCAATAATTCAATTTGTCATAAGGGAGATTAAAGCTTGACACATCTCTTGAAAGCACTTGAACTATCAACTCATGGTAGAAATATGAAATTCACAATATTAAATATCAAGTCATAACTTCGGAATAGTAAAATAATCATGTATAACAAAGCTTGAACAATTTATATTCTCATAGTCTCACGATGAAGTAATTTGGGTATAAACCCACTTGCAAAATCATATAAATCCATGAAAGAAATCAAGGCTTTGGGCACAAGAACGAAAGAATTGCTCTTGTTCAAAACCTCACATACCTTGGATTATAACTTTAAGATGAAAAGACTTGATTGGAAACTCTTCTTCGCACTTTTGAGCTAAGTTTCTTGATGCCTTTGACTTGGAGAACTTGATTCTTGAACAACTTAATGAAATTTATGGAAAAATTCTTGAATTTCTTGGAGAAGATTTGATTTGGATTTTGAAGAGAGAAACCCTAGTTCTAGATATTTCTTGGAAGAGAAATGGAGAAGAATGGATTTCTCTTCTCTACTTGAATGTATATATAGAGGGCCAAACTGGGCGGAAAGACTAAAATGCCCTTGAGCAAATTCTAAAACTGGACCCCGATTTTTGGCCCTGGCGCGAAGCGCCATGATCGCGGTCCTTCACTGGATTTGGACAACTGGGAAACTACTCAGTGGCGCGACGCGGTGAAATTGCGTTGCCACTTTGGTTATGACCTGGAAGGGCACCGCGATGCGGTGGAATCGCGTTGGTGCACTGGAATTTGACAATCCTGATATTGAGCCTTGGCGCGATGCGGTATATCACAGAGGCTCACTGGAAAGTGACAATTGGGATATTACTCATCTCCGCGATGCGCTGAGGGTCTAAATAATGATGTTTCACGACTGGGACTTCAGATAGTCATAACTTCTTGCTTCGATCTTCGATTTTGATGAAATTGGTATTGACGGAAAGATTATTCAAATATCCACATGCTAGAAAGTAGAAATTAGGGAAATACAACATGGTTTAAAAATCATTTACTTGGAAGTCTTTCCCATTCGCTCAAAAGACGAATTTAAGCTTACGAAATGGTCGGGGTATTACAATAGCTCCCCCTTGGAAATATTCGTCCTCGAATGTTGCTAGTTAGACCCAAGGTCAAAGAGGACACTTGAAAATGCCCTACTGAAATAATCTATTCAACAGGCTTACTTTACTCTAGACTTTCAGATACTTCACTGAATGCAGGAACCAAGATGGAAGACAGCTATATAACCGAATACACTGGATTAGGAGGAAACTGAATTAAGGAAAAAATAATACCTTTAGCTTGATTTGAACTTGCAGAGAAGAGATGGGGGTACTTAACTCGCATATCTGCTTCTGCTTCCCAAGTAGCACCCTCAACTGATTGATTTCGCCACAGAACTTTAACCAAAGGAACTTCCTTGTTTCTTAGTCTACGGACTTGATAATCTATGATTTCAACCGGAATCTCTTCATAAGAAAGACTATCCCGAATGTCTAAGTTTTCTGATGGATCAACAACAACAGAATCGCCAATGTGCTTCTTAAGCATAGAAACGTGAAAGACAGGGTGGACAGCTGACAACTCCGTAGGCAACTCAATCTCATAAGCTGTTTTCCCAACACGATTCAAAACTCTATAAGGGCCAACATATCGGGGACTAAACTTTCTTTTCTTACCAAATCTCTTCACTTCTTTCATAGGTGAAATTTTCAGGTACACTAAATCATCAACTTCAAACTCAAGGGCTCTTCTTCTCACATCTGCATATGACTTCTGACGACTCTAAGATGTCTTCAACCTTTCTCGAATCAGCTTAACTTTCTCCATAACTTCAAATACAACATCAGGTCCAATCACAACAGCTTCACCTACTTCAAACCAACCTATGGGTGATCTACATCTCCTTCCATATAAAGCCTCAAATGGAGCCATTCCAAAGCTAGCATAAAAACTGTTGTTATAAGCAAATTCAATTAATGGCAAATGTTCATCCCAACTTTCTTTGAAATCAAGAACACATGCCCTCAACATATCCTTCAAAGTTTGGATGGTCCTCTCAGCCTGACCATCTGTCTGCAGATGAAAAATGGAACTAAGATGAACTTGGGTGCCAAGACCCTTTTGAAAGTCTCTCCAAAATTGAGAAGTAAATTAAGTACCTCTATCGTAGATGATAGACAACAAAAATCCATGCAACCTGACTAACTATCGGATGTACAGCTTAGCATAGTCCTCAGCGGTGAAATATGTATGCACTGACAAGAAATGTGCGGACTTAGTCAACCTGTCTACAATGACCCAAATCGAATCACTATGACGACGAGAGAGAGGTAAACCGGTCACGAAATCTATGTTCACCTCTTCCCACTTCCAAGTAGGAATGCTAAATTCTTGCATCATACCACCGAGTCTCTAGTGCTCTATCTTCACCTGTTGGCAAGTTGCACACTTCTCTACAAACTTTGCTATATCCTTCTTCATACCATTCCACCAAAAGATTTCCCGCAAATCGCGGTACATCTTGGTAGCACCGAGATGAATAAAATACTGTGCGCCATGTACTTCAGCCATAATTCTCTGTCTCAAATCATCAATGTCAGGCACACACAACCTATTCTGAAGCCTCAGTACACTATCTCTCCCTTGGGATAAAACCTCCATCTTTTGGTCTTTAACTGACCATTTCAGTTCGCCCGAACGAGAATCCATTTCTTATTTCTCTTTTACCTCCGAAACTAGAGAAAATTTGGAACTACTCTGGACCCAAACATTACCCTCAGCAGAATCAAGCAATCTAACACCCAACCTCGCCAAACGATACATTTCGCAAACTAACTCCTTCTTACATTTCTCTACAAGTGCTACACTACCCATGAATGACCTGCTAAGGGCATCCGCCACTACATTGGCCTTGCTCGGGTGGTACAACACGCTCATATCGTAGTCCTTCAGCAATTCGAACCATCGCCTCTGTCGAAGATTCAACTCTCTTTGAGTAAAAACATACTGCAAACCCTTATGATCCGTAAAGACATCAACATGAACACCGTACAAGTAGTGTCTCCAAATTTTTAAAGCAAAAACCACTGCAGCTAATTCGAGATCATAGGTCGGGTAATTCTTCTCATGCGGTTTCAACTGCCTGGAGGCATAGGCTATAACCTTACCTTTCTGCATTAATACGCAACCCAAACTAATTCTAGAGGCATCACAATACACCACAAAATCATCTACACCATTAGGAAGGGTCAACACAGGGGCTAAAGTGAGTCGAGTCTTCAACTCCTGAAAACTCTTCTCACAAGAATATGACCACTGGAATTTAACTTTCTTTTGGGTTAACCGAGTCAAAGGAGACGCAATAGAAGAAAAACCCTTCAACAAAACGACGGTGGTAGCCAGCAAGACCCAAGAAACTCCTAATATCAGACGAGGAAATAGGTCTAGGCCAATTCCTCACAGCTTCTACCTTTTGAGGATCAACTTGAATACCTTCAGAAGAAACAATATGACCCAGAAAGGAAACTGACCTTAGCCAAAATTCATACTTGTTAAACTTGGCAAATAACTGATGACCTCTAAGGGTTTACAAGACAAATTGAAGATGATCTGCATGGTCGTTCTTACTTCGGGAGTACACAAGAATATCATCTATGAACACAATAACAAACATATCCAAGTACTATCTGAACACCCGATTAATGAGGTCCATAAAAGCTTCTGGGGCATTAGTTAGCCCAAAAGACATAACCAGGAACTCAAAATGACCATAACAGGTGCGGAAAGCCGTCTTTGGAATATCACACTCTCTAACCTTAAGTTGGTGATAATCGGATCTCAAATCTATTTTCGAGAAATAACTGACACCTTGCAGCTGATCAAATAGGTCATCAATTCTAGGATGAGGATATTTGTTTTTTACTGTGACCTTGTTAAGCTGACGATAGTCAATGCATATACGCAATGAACCATCTTTATTTTGCACGAACAGAACGGGTGCGCCCCAAGGAGACACACTGGTCCTTATGAAACCCTTATCAAGAAGATCTTTGAGTTGCTCTTTCAACTCCTTAAGTTCTGCGGGGGCCATACGATATGGAGGAATAGAAATAGGCTGTGTGTCGGGAAGAAGATCAATCTCGAATTCTATCTCTCTATCGGGAGGTACCATTGGGAGATCTTCCGAGAAAACGTCAAGAAACTCTTTGACAACACTGATAGACTGAATAGTCGGAGTCTCGGACTTTGTGTCTTTAACTCAAACCAAATGATAGATACAACCCTTGGATATCAATTTTCTAGCTTTAAGGTAAGATATGAAACGCTCTTAGGGGATACAGAATTTTCGGACCACTCAAAGACTGGCTCATTGGGAAACTGAAACTTGACTACACGGGTACGATAGTCTATAGACGCATAACAAGAGTGAAGCCAATCCATACCCAGAATAATATCAAAATCAAATATTTCTAGTTTAATCAGGTCTGCAAATAAGACTCGGTAAAGGACAGTGATAGGACACTTCTTATACACTTGTTTAGCAACAACACATTCGCCTACTGGGGTAGAAACTAGGATAGGCTCAGGAATCTTTTCAGCACTGATCTCAAAATTCACAGCCACCAACGGAGTCACATAAGAAAAGCTTGACCCAGGGTCCATCAACACATACACATCAAAATGAAAGGCACGGAGCATACCAGTGACAACATCTGGAAAATCCTCTTGCTCCTGGCGAGGTGGTATAGCATAGAAGCGACTCTGGCGCGAACTGCCAATAGTACTAGAAGAGACGCCCTGAGGAGGAACTGGGCGGACTACGGAAGCGGGGGCACTGGTAGCCTGACTCTAGGGATGAGCATCTCGACTCCCCTGTCTAGCATATGGACAATCTCTAAGTCGGTGGCCCAACTTTCCACAACCAAAGTAACCCCTCTGATCAGCAAAACACTCGCCAAAATGATCTCTACCACACTTGGCACATAAAGGAGGACGAGGTCGGTTACCTACACTTTCCTGAGATCTGGACGGGATAGGCCTGTTCCCCTGCTCCTGCCTGCTTCTAGGTGCGGGAGCACTAACTGAGGAAAGCGCGAGCATAAATGGATGATTCTGGAACTGAAGGCGGTTCCCTTAAGAAAATCTAGTCTGACTATACCCCTGCTGCTCTGACCTAACCCTCTTGTTTCCTCTTACTCTCTCTCTCTCCTTCACTTTATCAGCTTCAATTTGTTGGGCATGTATTATCAATGGAGAAAGGTTCATCTCCCTATTAAGCATAACATATCTACACTCTTTCACAACGTAACTCGACACACCGGTCACGAACTTACTCATGATGGTCCTGGAGTCAGCCATCAAAATAGGAGCATATTTGGATAACTGATTAAATCTAAGACAATACTCCTTAACAGTTATGGAGCCTTGTCTCAAATTCATGAATTTCTCTATCTTTGCTTTCCTCATCTCAAGAGGAAAGAATCTGTCCAAGAAAGCATCCTGGAATAACTGCTGAGTCATGGGAGCGGCATCCTCTCCCCTACTCTTCCCCTATATCTCCACCCAGTCATATGCAATATCTTTCATTCGATAGGCAGCCAATTCAACACTCTCCTCCTCAGTCACATGCATACTCTGGGTGATCTTTCTTACTTCATCCAAGTACATATGTGGGTCTTCACCTACCTTCGACCCATAGAACTCAGGTGGATTCATCGTCATAAAGTCACGAACTCGAGCTGCAGCAAAATTATTCTCTTGCGAAGACGGAACAGTAGCCTAGGCGTTAGCTTGAGCATTGGCGGTAACTGCCTGGGCTAACGCCTGAAAAGTTGCCCGAAATTCTGCATGAGACATATGCTCGTTCAAGGGATCAATGGTTGAGGTTACTCGTTGTTTCTACGAGCTCGACGAGGAGGCATTTTCTGTTATAAGAGAGCACGAGTTAATCGTAGATAAAGAGACAGTTGTAGGCACGATAAATTTTAGAAAGAAAGAAATGACTTTTCCTAAAACGTTCTGTAGCCTCTTGCTCATAGATGTGGCGCGCTACACAACGATGATCAAGACTCTACGTAACGCGGCTTGTCAGACTCCTTAGGACTCTTTAAACCTTACGCTCTGATACCAATCTTGTAACGCCCCAAGAATCTATCCCGAGATGTCACACGGTACTTAAGGCCATACGTGGCCTCAAGCTAACCCTCTAAGCTTGTCATCCCTTTTTGAACTCGCTTTGACGGTAGTCATGGCAAAATAAGAAAGGATATCATATCATGGACATACTCAAAAGCAAAGATATGCTGGCCTGTACAATCAAAATACTGACATTTTATACATACTGATACTCTAGTCTGACCAATCCTCTACTAATCAAGACTAAAAAGCCATTGGGACAAATCCTCAACTGACTCAGACAGTACTGAAAGCCATAACAACAGAATGATATCACCAAAAATATAGACACGGTCCTCAAACCATGAGGACTCACCACTGAGGGAATGTAGTTGAGGCACTCGAATATCGCTAACGTGACTGCGGCTGAGTACCTGAACCTACATTATGAGAAAATGTAGCCCATAGGAAAATATGTGGGTCAGCACTTTGGAATGTACTGAGTGTTTGGGGGTGCATGCAACAATGTAAATATCATCATCAATTTCATGAAAATATGCATATGTACAATGATGGCTCCTTTGGCTTGAGTTAGATTGAAACATACTTTTCATGATCTCATAGTAAATAAATCATAAGATAAAAACCTCATAAATCATCATAAACAACACGACTCTTCAACTCAAAACTCGGAGTGACTCGGTAATTCAAGAAACTCAACTCTTATAGACATAGGAGGTTCTTATAACCGACATAAACCATGTGAGCTACATGGAGTCCAACGTTTTGCCCTCCTAAGGAGAGAACCCCACATTGACGGGAGCGTCGTACTCTTTCCAGGGAGTACAACCTAAATTTAGTGATCACAATCTCATACTCGGCCTCTGGCCCACAATTATCAATATCAATCTTATGGCGGCACGTAGTTTTGGGGAAAATACCACATTTTCTGCTCGGTGCTAAATACTACTTCCATACACAAGCTCAGAACGCATTAGAAAATCCACCACAAACATCAGAAAGGTCTAACATGAAGACCAAATCAAATCTCTTTCTCATTTATCAAATCATAATCAATTTATGGATTCCTAACTCGACTCAAATCAAATCAACCTTTCTCAATATCAAAATGTATCAATTCATTAAATCATGACAACATCAATAACTTTGAGGAAATATCAAGACTCATTGTAACAACTCAATCTCATGAATCAATATACTCAATAATCCAATTTGTCATAAGGAAGCTTAAAGATTGACACATCTCTTGAAAGCACTTGAAATATCAACTCATGGTAGAAATATGAAATTCACAATATTAAATATCAAGTTATAACTTGGGAATAGTAAAATAATCATGTATAACAAAGCTTGAATAATTTATATTCTCATAGTCTCACGATGAAGTAATTTGGGTATAAACCCACTTGCAAAATCATATAAATCCATGATAGAAATCAAAGTTTTGGGCACAAGAACGAAAGGATTGCTCTTGTTCAAAACCCCACATACCTTGGATTATAACTTTAAGATGAAAAGACTTGATTGAAAACTCTTCTTCACACTTTTGAGTTAAGTTTCTTGATTCCTTAGACTTGGAGAACTTGATTCTTGAATAACTTGGTGAAATCTATGGAAAAATTCTTGAATTTCTTGGAGAAGATTTGATTTGGATTTGGAAGAGAGAAACCCTAGTTCTAGATATTTCTTGGAAAAGAAATGGAGAAGAATGAATTTCTCTTCTCTACTTGAATTTATATATAGAGGGCCAAACTGGGCAGAAAGATCAAAATGCCCTTGAGCAAATTCTAAAACTGGAGCTCGATTTTTGGCCCTTGCGCGACGCGCCATGATCGCGGTCCTTCACTGGATTTGGACAACTGGGAAACTGCTCAGTGGTGCGACGCGGTGAAATCGCGTTGCCACCTTGGTTATGATCTGGAAGGGCACCGCGACGCGGTGGAATTGCGTTGGTGCACTGGAATTTGACAATCCTGATATTGAGCCTTGGCGCGATGCAGTAATATCATGGGGGCTCACTGTAAAGTGATAATTGGGATATTACTCATCTCCGCGATGCGCTGAGGGTCTAAATAACGATGTTTCATGACTGGGACTTCAGATAGTCATAACTTTTTGCTCCGATCTCCGATTTTGACGAAATTGATATCGACGGAAAGCTTATTCAAATCTCCACATGAAAGAAAGTAGAAATTAGGGAAATACAACACGGTTTAAACATCATTCACTTGGAAGTCTTTCCCATTCACTCAAAAGACGAATTTAAGGTTAGAAACGGTCGGGGTATTACAATTTATCTTTCACAATAATAAAATTTTACTATATATATATATATATATTTAACTTGATACATATTGACTCAACACAAATTCTAAGAAAATATTCATTAGAAATTTATTTTATTAAATTAAATTTATTAATTTTGTACTTTAAAAATTTAAAGTTAAGTTTAAATATTAGTATTTCTATATAAGAAAAAAATAATTTTAAATTTTAAATTTATCAAAATAAATAAATAAATAAAAATATTAATTTTTATGTAAAAGTCAATTAAAATAATAAAATTGATATTCTTTAAATATTTAGGTTCAATTAATTAAGATAATTTTTTATTTTGACATGATTTATGCTGCACCGATAAAATTTTGAGAGTTGAATAGAACTTTTATATATTTTTTAAAAAGTATTTTAACTTATTAATTATTGTGATTTATAATAATTTTTACGTAATCATCAAATAATATATTTACTCCTTGTGTCCTAATTTATGTGGCTTCGATACAATTTTGAGAGTCAACTAAAATTTTTATATATCTTTTAAATATTTTAAGTTATTAATTATTATGATTTACAGTACTTTTTCTTTTATCTCAATTAATGTGGCATTGCTAAAATAATGAGAGTCAGTAAAATTTTTATGTCTTTTAAATATTTTAAATTATTAATTATTGTGATTTGTGGTAACAAATTAGTTTTAAACATGATAGCAAATTAAATAAATTAAAAAAATTTACTTCCAATATGTAGTTATAGTTAATTAATATAAATTGATAGAATATATTAAATATTTAAATCATTATGATGAAACAATGGAATTATTATATATTGGAGCATGGTATGTAATTAAGTGGAAATAGAGGGGTTTTTTGGTAAGAGTCAATAAAATTTCTATATGGCTTCTAAATATTTTAAGTTATTAATTATTGTGATTTGTGGTAACAAATTAGTTTTGAATATGATAGACAATTAAATAAAAATAAAATTACTTTCAATATGTAATTATAGTTAATTAATATAAATTAATAAAATATATTAAATATTTAAATCATTATGATAAAATAATGAAATTATTATATATTGGGGCATGGTATGTAATTA
Organism: Capsicum pubescens; assembly: GCA_030864215.1. NCBI lineage: Eukaryota > Viridiplantae > Streptophyta > Magnoliopsida > Solanales > Solanaceae > Capsicum > Capsicum pubescens. Next base: position 254,552,332 of record CM061549.1, read on the forward strand.
AGTGGAAGTAATTGGTTTTTTTTGGTAATTGCAAGAGGTGATCGAAACCACCTCTTCTATGTAATAGAAATGTTAGTTGTCTTAGTACTATTTTTGTAGTTGCTTATCCTTTGTGTTTTGGTTATTATCTATGATTTTTTTTACACTACATTTAGAGTTATTTGTTAAATTATCGGTCAAACCCATCGGTGGCCCCCTAAACTTGGCATGAACTTTCACTTAGGCACCTCAAGTGGACGTTGTTCACTTTTGGCACCTCAAGCAGCCATAAAGTGTCACTTTGACACCTTTCGATATCAGCACCGGTTAGTGCGTCTCACTCGCTGTCAACGTGGAAAAAACGGCCAATTAATTTGTGCCAACTCATTTAAATTGCCACATCACTATACAGACCTATAATTATTTATTTTTATTAAAAAAAGGATTAAAACACATCGAAAGGGATCAATTATAAAAAGATATTTGTCATTTTAATAAAAATAATTTTTATATAATTAATTTAAATAAAAAATATTAATAACTCCACCCCCCACCTTATATCATCTTCCAAACCATCCCACCCCGCCCCATATCATCTTCCTCAACCCAACCCAACCCCTAAATCGCTTGCCGCCACCCTACCCCCACCCACCCACCCCTTTCATATTGTCTTCTTCAATTCACAAACGCCCGCCCCCGCCACACCCACCCCCAACGTTTTTTTTTTCCTTTTTCTATTCATCCATTTTTCTTTCATTTTCTTTTATACGCACTATCAAATTTTCATTACCACCCTAGCATCACAATCACTAAACTCAACTACCGAAGCAATTACCATTGAAACTGTCATCATCAATGGAGGTAGAATTTTTAAGATTCTTGAAGAGTTAATTATCATGTTAATACAATATTTTACTTTATTTTTGAATTAGTAACTCAATTTTTTTTAACTAAGGTCAATTTGATTCAGCATAAGTCTCAGAATCTAAATTTTTTTAAGCATAAATCTCAGAATCTGAAAGCTCAATTTGATTGAGCTTCTTACATGTCTGGAGATGTGTTAAAACTGATAAGTAAGAGAGATAGGGTGAGAAAAATAATTTTTAACATAAAACTTGCAGCTCCATAAAATTTATGCGGAAGATTATATATACGGGTGTTTTGGACATAGATTCGTAGGTTGGGTGAGGGTGGAGGCGCTGGGGTATTTGGAGAAGAAGGAGACTTGGTTGGTTGGGTGGGTGGGGGCTGGGTATTTGGAGAAGAAGGAGACTTGGTTGGTTGGTTGGGTGGGGGCTGGGTATTTGGAGAAGATGATTTTGGTAAGTGTGTGGGAGTGTTTGGAGAAGATGGGTTTTGGGGGGTAGGGGTGGATAGAGGTGTTTGATTATTTTCTTATTTAAAAATTATTTGGATAAAAAATAGGAGAAAATGGTAAAATGAGTGAAAATACAGCTATCACGCGCCAAACCGCGAGTGTAATACACTCTCTTTGCTGAATCAGTAAAAAGTGTCAAAGTGACACAATTTATGGCTATTTGAGGTGTCAAAAGTGAACAATGTTCACTTGTGGTGCCTAAGTGAAAGTTCATGTCAAGTTTAGGGGGCCACCGACGGGTTTGGCCTTAAATTATCTATAGTATTTTTGTCGTGATTTTCTTTATTTCAATTATTTCTTTCTTTATATATATTTCTAGAATTGTTTAATCCCGAACTAACGATCTATCAAAAATAATTTTTCTATCTCTAAAATAATAAAAGTAGTACTAGTTGCATACGTTTTATCTTCTTCAAATTCTACTTCATAAAATCACACAAAATATATTATTGTTAAAAATTGCTAACATCAAAATTAGTTGCTCCCTTCATGCTAATTATACGACTTACCTTTCAAACCAAATGACTCAAGGGCACGTTAGTTGCCGATTTTCTCAAATAGCCTTTTGCATGCCATATCTTAAAATTTGTCTCTAGTTTTCAAAAGCAAATATATATATGTATAGTCTTAGTAGGCATTTAGATATAAATAGAGTGATAATTTTGTTTATTGAAAAAGTAGTATTTGAAAGTTAAATTATATTTGGACACATAATTTATTTTTAAAAAAATTAAAATTTTGTGTGTAAAAAATAAATTCACTTGGAAAACTAGTCAGCACCAATTTTTCAATGAAAAAGCTCATTTAAAAAACAAATCAAAAAATGTTACAATGTATAACCAAACATTATTTTAAAAATATCATATCCAAACATACTCTAATTATAATGATTTTTCAAGGTACTTGCTACAGATATGATATGCATCAAAATTTATTATAAAATGATAATTCAATGCAATAATAACATATCCGATATATTCCCGTGGGACAAAATGATAATTTTGTATAGAACAAATTCCTTCAAATGATATTCAGTCCATGTGTATGAATCAATAACTTCTTAGTTTTCTTAAAATTTGGAACTTGAAATTGTTTAACATTTTGGATAATTGATATTCTCAGAAAGAGATAGCAGCAGCATGCAGCATGCGCCATGCACCATGCACTCTCATGGTGACATTCATGCAACATATTTGTTAAATAATAACAACAACAACAACAACAACAACAACAACAACAACAACAACAACAACAACAACAACAATAATAATAATAATAATAATAATTATTATTATTATTATTATTATTATTTTGAACAAAATTTAATCCCAAAAGATGGTTTATATGGACAAGAATTATCTAAGACCATATAAGAAAGCCTTTTTCATTTCTAAATGAACGTGAAACTCAACACCTACACACTTAGGACTAGATATTTCAAACGTAAACAACATAAAATGAGCGTCCAAAATTGATAAATGAATTAGGATGGTCTGACTCTAATATCAGGTAAAGAAATAGATCTTAAAGCTAACTCATGAAAGAAAGATTTTTCGAACATTATATAAGAAGTTCTTTTCATCCCTAAATAGAAAATGTGAGACTCTACAAAATCTTGATTTGTCTACACTGATGGATCAACTTAATGAGTTTTTATTTCTCATTATAATTTTAAAAAATTGATTAGAAAAGTATTTAAGCACTTGGAACTAAACATGATTTTACAATTACTAGACTCTTTGATATGGATTTGCTCCTCTCCATTTCCATTCTCTCCAGTTTTTCCAGGTTCCTATCTTGATTGATGATATATGACATAATTCAAATTGAATAGGTAAGATTTAATTATTCTAAGTAAATCTTTAACCATAGTTTAAATAATAAATACATTATATATTTAGTTTAACAACATATTATCTTGTTCATAAAAATAACAACAACAAAAAAAAATTCCTAAATTTTTTTCCTACGCATGGTCCATCTCTTAGTTTCTATTTAAATTAACCTTTTTTTTTATTGAATTTTAGGAACTTTATCTTTAATAATTACTAGCTATTTTATTTTCTTTAAAATAAGCGAAATAAAATAGGATAGTCAATAATTTTTCCTATTTTATTTCATCTATGTTTCCCCTATTTTATTTCACCTATTTTAAAGAAAATAAAAAAGAAAATTGTTAAAGAAAAATTTTCAAAAAATAAAAAATAAAAAATTTAATTTAGATTACGAGAGCCGAATATTTCTTTCATTTTCTCCCTATTTTATTTCACCTATTTTAAAGAAACTAAAATATCTAATTTTTAAGAAAAAGTTACAAAAAAAGGTGATAAAAAATTAATCTAAAATAGAAGAGCTGATTATTTTCCTACTTTATTTGACCTATTTTTTTTCCCCCTAAAGAATAGCTAATTGTTAAAGAAAAAGTTTCAAAAAAAAAAAACAGATAATTAAAACATCAATTTACAAAGAAATTAAAAGATGAAATTCTTGTGTAGGAAAAGAAAGAGAAAGAGAAAACCTTTTGTTGCTTTATTTATGAACATGTTGTTAAGATTGTGGGATTACAATATTTTTTTAAATTAGATATATAAATTAAACTATAATTAGAGATTTACTTTAGAATAATTAAATCTTACCCATTCAATTTGCAATATGTCATATGTCGCCAATCAAGATAGGAACTTGGAAAAAATGGAGGGAGTAAAAATGGAGAGGAGCCGAATCCCTTTGATATTGTCCCACATGTTAATGAAGAGTGACGTGTTATGAGTGGCAGATCCATATGATCGAGAAAATAGTATATATAATCACATGAAAACCATGAAAGCCAGTTGCGAATTTTACACAAGTGAATTTAATTATAGGAAATAGGGAATGATAGTCAAAAGCATAAGCAAAGTCGAACACAACAAACGATTTGCTTGTTGCTCTTCTATTTCTTTTTTTGTTGTTGTTAATAATGTATAATATCAAAATAGTCAGCATTTTTTTAATCTAACAAAATTGAGAAAAAAATAAAAATTACCAAAAAAATAATTATTTACATTTTAAAAAATTAAAATTATAATAAATAGAGAAAATATTTATAATTTCAATGAATATAATTGATGTTTCAGCAAAAAACTATAGAAGGGAGTATCAAAATTTAATTATAAAAAGCTATATGCCTTTTTGAAGTAAAATAGATTTTAGATTTTTATTGAATTTGAGTAAAGAAAACAAAATATTTAAGGTGAAATAGACACAAATGAAAGAAAATGCATGTGATAAATTTAGTAGTTAGCATTTGATCGTGCTTCGCGCGATTATAAAATAACTTGTCAAATTTATGATATAATATTTTTAACGATGAAAATTAAAATAGTGGAATGTTAGTTTTAATCTTTGGCACATGACGAAAAAAACTATTTTCATGAAGATATAAGATAACAAAATCAAAATTCAAAATAAGTTATAAAAATTTATCCAAGTTGCAAGTCATGATTCTTTATTAGTAAAGACAATCATTCGTGGAATTAAATTTCACCATGAACTTGCTTTTTGAAGCTCTACATGGTAACTTAGAGTAATTTTTTTAAGTCTAAATACCAACCAAAAGTCATCAAATATTTGAAACCTATCGCCATAACTTGTCTTCACTACAAACTTCTTTCGAGATTGTGTTCTTGTGTTGTTATCATTTGAAACTTTCAAATACATATTAAAATTTTAAATTGAAAATAAAGAATCAAAGATACATGGAAAGGAGAGGGTGGCAGGGATACATAATGAAAGCGAATTTTGTTGAAAGAGTGCAATATTATATATATGTATATATATTAATTAATTAATAAATTATTATAGTAAAAGTTAAAAATTAATTAATTAAATTGTAGTTGAGTAACCTTTTTGTCTAATAAAATTAAGATAAAAAGATAAAATGAATGTCAGAAGTCAAAAAGAGAGAGAGAAAGAGAAAATAATTGAATGAATTTCAAATTGTATTATTTAGTTATGCCAAAATCTCTTTATTGACATAATCAAACTAAAAAAGTTTCTTCTTATAGGTTATAATTTTGCATTTCTTCTTTGTTTCTCTATTCTCTCATTCCTATATAGGTTGTCTTTTCAATTTTTCTGTTTCTTTGTTTCAACTCTTTTTTTTTTTCAATTTCTCCTCTTTTACTTCTTTCTCCACGTAACTGTTATGGCATTATAAAAATTTAGAATCTTTTTATCACATAATTAGACGGATTAGGAATACTTTTCACTTAATTACATAAATAAGTTCAAACACTAAATCAAAGAAGAAAATAGAATGAAAAAATAAAAAGATGAAAGAACAAATTATTTAACTTTCTTTGAGATGTAGGGACAATCAGAGGCTCACCTAATTTCTTCAAATTCTTGCATACTGACAAAATTTCCTATTCTTGAATACACATAAAAAGAGTGACATAATGATCATTTTAACAAAGTAGTGAAATAACTAAAACAAAAAATATTCTTGAACAAAGTTAATCTAAAAATATTATACATCGTAAAAGAAATTGCTCGAGCGTATAAAATTACTTTCAAAAAAATATATTTAATATTAAAGTAGATTCATCGTATGTACCGAGCTTCTTGATAAAAATGGCATACGATGTGTCATCAAAATTTAGCGAATATTTAGCAACAAAAAGTTATGAAATGAAACAATATGAACTTTTCAATCAAAAAGGTGAGAAATTTTAGCCTCTAGAGAAATAAATTCATTTGAATTTACTGAGAATAGAGCACATATAAGTAAGTTTAATCAAGACAAAATATTCATCAATACATGAATCTCATAAGATAATTTGCGACTATTCAAATAAAAAGATTACCTAGAACTCAAGTTAAAGCATTTTTTATGCACAACTATAACAACTAAAATGATTTATTCATGTATGCATAATTTGGTAGTGTGAGATATATATAGATTAGTTTGTATTTTTATCTCCCATTTTTAGCACATTATTACTACACATTAATAAAATTAACTGAGATTGAAGATTAAAGGTGGTAGAATACATCAATACATATTAAAATCTCTAAAAAAGAAGGTAATCATAGTGAGAGGTGAAAAGTTGATGCATTGGATAATTAATTTTTGAATTATGAAAAATAAAATAAGTAGATAAATGAAGAAGAAATTGTCAAAAAATGAGAAAATGGATAAATAAAAATAGAGGTTCTAGAGAAGTGATGCATCACATTCTCTATGTTTCTTCGTTATTATTATTATTATTATTATTATTATTATTATTATTATTATCTATAGATTTAATTTAATACAAATCAATCATATAAAATATAAAGAAAGATAAAAATAATTAAAAATAAAAAATAAAAAGAGAAAAAGAGAAAAAGATAAATTGTCTTCTTATACATTAACTAATTGAGGGTTATGAATATGAAAGGCTTGAGAGTTATGAACATTACTAATATTTAAGATTAGAATTTATGTAATTGAATGTATGAATTAAGGACATGATTTTATAAAATAAACTAATTGAAAGAAATGAGAAAAAATATCAAAAAAAGGTGTTACATCATTTTATCTATGTTTCTCCTTTATATCTATTTTTAGTATAACGACAAACAAAGTGAAAAAATTGTGTGTAGTAATTTAAACTATTTAGAGAAATTGAAATATATATATATATATATATATATATATATATATATATATATATATATATATATACATACATACATACATACATACACAAACACACACATATATGTGTGTGTGTATACACATTCTACAAAGGCTTAAGTCATTGCTAGACACCTAAATTTGTCCTGAAAATTCACTTAGACCCCTCAACTAAGGCCTGTACCTATCAGGACCTTAACCCACCCAAATTTTGATTCAATCGGGCATTTTTTGTCCAATCAGCTAAAAGCTCAAGTGTGTGTAATACACACACGATGATGTGGCAAAAAGGACTAATTGGAAGCTGACACGTGGCATTGTGGGTCCAATAATTATTAAAAATTAATTATAAACTTTTTTAAAAATAAAATGGGGTCCCCTTTAACACCCCCACCCTCATCCCACTTGCTCTTTCATCTTTTCTCCAATTTTTCTTGTCATCTTCTTCTCCATCTTCTATTTTTCTTTTTTAATATCTGATTTGAGAATTAATAATCAAAAGAAAAAGAAAAGAACATTTTCCACTACCTCCTCCCTCCCCCACACACGCGACCCCCGCCCCCTCTTATCATCTTCTTTTTCATTTCTGTAAAAAAAAAAAAATTCAATATTTTTTTAGAAATCTTATTTCTTTAGCAATCTAATTCATATTTATTGTTATCTTTCTTCTTCTTGTATTGTGGGTTCCTTAGAATTTAAATTCTTTAATAATATCAACTTAGTCAGAAAAAATGGAGTTTCGTCGGAATCAAATTTACTCCAAAAAATAAGAGAAATGTATTAATATGCTAAAGTTCATGGCTTTCACTATTTTTTTTTTCTTTTTTTAATTGAAAATTGTTAATTATATTATTAAGATTGTTAAGAATTTAAAAAGAAAAAAAAATAGAGATAAAGAAGATGGCTGGGGGCTGGGGGGGCGAAGGAGGGCTGCATTTTATTTTATTTTTTAAAATAAAATAAAATTTGTTATTGTATTATATAAATTGAAATGTGATTTTTTTTTTCTTTTAAAAACACCATTTGAGACACTATTCACGCGCTCAACTAGTTACACTCTCCTTGCCAAATCAGCATTTTGTGTCTGATAGGTACCAATTTTAGCACTTTAGGGGCCTGATAGGTACAAGCCTTAGTTGAGAGGTCTAAGTAAATTTTTGGGACAAATTTAGGTGTCTGACGATGACTCAAGCCTTCTACAAAAGACATTCATGTCATATGGTTCTTATGTCCTACTCCTCAAATCTTCACATAGTCATCATTTCGTCTTCATTTCATCCGTTTATTATTTGATTGTCTTCTTATCCCTGTAAAAAATAATACATTATGAATAAGAATTGTAAGAAAATAGATTTAAATCATACATGTTCTTGCTTAGAAGTTACAAATAATATAGGATAACAATAATAACAAATTTAGTGTAAAGCAAATCAATTAAAATGCCAAAAGAACAATACATGAAGAAGAAGAAAAAACAACAACATACCACTACAAGAAATCTATTTTTTAGTGGCGACAATTAGTGGTGAGCCAATTTGTTGCTGCATAAACATAATATGTAGTGGTGACGATAATTACCGCTGCAATAAATCATCTTTTAGCGTTAGATAATTTTTGTCACCTCTAATACGTGTCACTATACTAAAAATTTCAGTTTCCGCTAATAATAAAAATTAGCTCCATTTTTATAGTGACGGCTAATAAAATATCTCCACTAAATTAATTATGTGGCGACGACATCGCCACTAAAAGTAATATATTTTATTTTTTAAAATTATAATCATTGGAAAGTTCTAGTAGGTAGTATATAAGAACATTTTCAAACAATTAAAAAAGAAAGAAAATATTATTTCTCTTTCATCGTCTTTGCTGAAGCTCTAACATTTGCTGAAACTTCTCACCGTCTTTGCTCACAAAAACATATCATTTCAATGTTTTTCTCAACCAAAATTTCAAATCCATTGAAGAAACAAAATTTTCTAAATAGGTTAGCTGAAATTTGTTAGGTTTGTTGGTTAAAACTTCGCTCAAATCTCAAATTTTCTAAATGGGTTAGCTTAATTTGTTAGCTGAAATGCCTAAAAATTTCATCTTTACTGAAAAGTGTATTCTAAAGTTATTTCTCAGATTGATTTGTGGGTGTATGCATTTTTTATTTTCACATGTAATTTTATTAACTCAAATATTTTGCAGGAACATCTCTGTGCTAGAATTTTTTTTATTTTTTCTCAAATAAGGTTCTCAAAGTTTGTGCTCCAAGGTATGTGGTCAAAACCCTTTTAGGTATATATGTAATTTTTAGATCGCATGTGCAATTTCTTTAATCAATTTGAAAATCTGTAGGAACATAATTCTGTAAGGTCGAAGGAGGAAGGAATCGAGTTCAAAATTCTCGAGGTTATAGAGCCGAAGGTACAATTTATGTTTCTCCCTAATTTATTTTTTGTATTTTGTTAACTTTCGATCTTAAAAATTATCTCTGAGTTATCGTTATCTTTATTTAGGTAAGCTGAAAGTTCATTGTTTGAATTTGTAGACCTTTTGGTATTGTTATTGTGATTACATGTTTGTAGATTGGGTATGTTGAATCAATAATTATTGTAGAGAAAAGTATTTTTTTTAATGTTTTATGGGTGACTAGGCTTGCAGTATAGGGATGAGGAGAAAAAACTGGTGTGCTAATTGGTGTAGTGAATGAGAATATCAGTGTTGTAGTTAGAGTTGCACCGAAAGCCATATAAGTTCTAGTCTCAGGGATCGTGTCCCCAATGTGGGATTTGTGTTATCTTTGTCCACCTAATTTCGTAGTCTTTGTTATAGACGAGTAATCTTGACTGTATGTACAAATGAGTCGAGATATTATTTCTCCTGTTCTCGCAACGTGTCTTACAATATCGATAGGATTTGCAACCATGATAATGTCTTCATTCTCTCATTTTATTTTTCTCAGTATACCTGAGTCTCAAATTCTTTCTTGGGTCGTCCATGGTGTAACGGTAGCTCGTCTGACTCCAGATCAGAAAGTTGTGTTGTGTGTTCAGTTGACCAGTTACGGTGTCTTTGTATGGTTGAAAATACTTTTTCTAGATAAAATCAGTATTTAGTTATCAATGAGGATAACAAGTAACGGGATCTTCACAAATCACCTGAAAATGGGTTGTGATGATGAATGCTTCTTTCTGAGCAATCTACATTACTATGTGGAGAAATCTTACCCATGTTTTGGGGTGGCGACCTGGTATAGCATTCATTTGCAAACCTTGTCTGCAGCCATGACATGTTGGTTTCTTTTTCTTTCATGTTCATGAAAAAGAAAAATCTGAGCCTTAAATTTTCCAAGGATGATAAATATATCTTCTTATTCTCTAAGGATGATAGATCTGCATTAATAGCTTCACGAATTTCAGACATATGACTAAAAAAATATGGAGGATAAGAAGGCTGGTGTTCAATTAGAAAATTAATTAACAGAAGAAAAATAGGTACTGTTGGGAGTTGAATTCACAGGTTGTGTGCTTGGAAGTGAATCTTGCAGACCAAACAGTATTTTAAAATACATTTTGAGATTTTTAAGAGATTGCCAAATTCTTGAAGTCCCCGAAAAAGTTTCCTGCAGCTGGAGCTAAGATTAGCGCTATTAGTAGGGCCACTAGGGACAGGGAAGACATTGCTGGCTAAGGTAATTTCCAGAAAAGCAGGAGTGCCATTTTTCTCTCTCTGGGTTAGAGTTTATTGAGATGAAAGAGAGCAAACACTCAATTAACTTCTAACTGAGATGGATGGTTTTACCGGAAACACTGGATTCATTGTCATTGTTGCAACTAATAGGCCTGAAATTCTTGATCAAGATTTGCTTAGACCTGGAAGGAGACTATTGAGAAATGGCAACAGATGGACTCACTTGTACAGGCAAAGGGGTGTCTGAAATTCAAACTAAAAAGGGTTGACTCGGACAAAATTGAGTTCCTGATCGAGTTGACTTGGTTGACTGACTGAATAGGTTATTCAGCTGAACAGGTAATAGATGATTACCTCAATGTTGTTAGAGAAAAAAAGAGTTGGAAACCCAATGTCAAGTGTTGAACAAGGAGATTGCTAGTTTGCAAACCTCACTCGACGAAGCGTAGAAGAAAATTAGTGCTATGCAGTGCAAGTATGAGTTGGCAAACAGTAAGTCTAAGGAAATCTTGAATGCTTTGAGGACTGTTGCAGGTTCAGTCCGCTTGGATAGCGAAGGTGCAAATGTTAGTGTGGTTAGCGAAAAACAAATGAATGGGGAAGTTGTCGAGCCTTATGAAGTAGAGTTGGAAGCCATCATGAATGCTATCAAGAATAAAGAGAAAAAAGTTGAGGAGATGCAGAGACAGGTTCATTTCTTGCGGTTTTCAGAAGCTAAAGCACAAAAAAAAAAGATTTTTTGGTCCATGTTATCTTCAGCAACAAAACTTGTTGCTACAATGTCTCTTGCTTATGTTGCTCGTGGCCATTGAGCAAGGAATTTTACTCAAACTGGTAATGACAAGTACGAAGAAATGACTTAAGTTTTAAAAATATTCTTTAAGAGTTAATTATCATGTTGCGAGGCCTGCCAATGTGTTGGCCGTTATACTCTATTTCTCAGAGGTCGCGTTGGCAAAGCAACAACAGAACCATATAACAATGGAATGGAAAGAAAATGATAGGGCTTTAATGATTGATTATTATTGAGGATATAAAACCCGACATTGTTATTTCAAGCCTGTATGTTGGTGGAGCAACCTGTATTATCGGGTTTGCAGCCATGACAGTGTCAGAGAACTCATTACCAGAGTTAATCACTTGTTTAAGCCTCAAGTATTTTTGATATGACTGAATATGTTAATGGCCTCTCAAACTTACTGATCATTTTTGTAGAAGGTCTATAGATCATGACTCTAGGTTTGGTTAAGGTTGAGACAGTTGCCTTTGGTTCAAAGGTTGGGGACACGATTCCTGAGACTAGAACTTCTATGATTTTCGGTACAACTCTAACTACATCACTGATATCCTCATTCACTACACTAATTGTCACACCAGTATTTTTTCTTGTCATCCCTGTACTGCTAGTCTAATCACTACGCAAATTTGGTCGTACTCTTCAAAATGTTAATGAGTGCATGTTTGATTATTTTTCCCCTACACCTACGCATGGGAAACTATAATAATTTAAAACCACATTGTATACTTCATTTTTTACTCTGTCCAGAACATTACATTTGTGATTAGTTTCTGTTTGTTTGACTATTACTATGTCATATTCTTGTGAAAAGCATCTTGTATGGTCTATGAGCTTAACTAAATTGTGATGTGTGTTCGGTTGACTAGTTACGGTGTCTTTGTATGATTGAAAATACTTTTTCTGGATTAAATCTGTATTTAATTATCAATAAAGATAACAAGTGATAGGATCTTCACAAATCACCTAAAAATGGGCTATGATACTGAATGCTTCTTTCTGGGCAATCTACATTACTGTGTGGAGAAATCTTACCCGTGTCTTGGGGGGCGACCTGGTATAACATTCACTGGCAAACCTTGTCTGCAGCCATGACATGTTGGTTTCTTTCTCTTTCATGTTCATAAAAAAGCAAAATCTGAGCCTTGAATTTTCCAAGAATGATAAACATGCCTCCTCATTTTGTAAGGATGATAGATCTTCATTAATAGCTTCGTGAATTTTAGACATATGACTAAAAAATATGAAGGAGAAGAAGGCCGGTGTTCAATTAGAAAATCAATTAACAAAAGAAAACATAGGTACCGTTGGGAGTTGACTTCACAGGTTGTGTGTTTGGAAGTGAATCTTGCAAACCAAACTGTAGTTTACGAATATTCTTTAAGAGTTAATTATCATGTTGAGAGGCCTGGCGATGTGTTGGTCGTTATACTTTATTTCTCATTGACTATTTAGATTTGGAGTTTGTTGTGATATTTACAATACACTTCGATCTTGTATTTATTTTGATTTTTGTCATACTTGTATCTTTAATTAATAAATTAACTTTTTTAATGATTGAAATGATAGGAATGGATAAAGGTTGGTTGGATATCATGAATAGAGATGACCAAAGATATAGAGATGGAGTAGATAACTTTCTTAATTGGGCGTTCAATCAATCTGGGGTGAGCACTATTATTCGATATCCTTGTAAGGAGTATAGGAACACTGTGTTTAAGCTGAGAAATGATGTAAGACTACACTTGTTGAATAAGGGCTTCTGGGATTCATATATAGTGTAGGAGTATCATGGGGAAGTGTTGGTTAGCGGTGAAAATTCTAATCTTGTTGGTAGTGATGAAGTAGAAGATGATGAAATTGAAGAGGATGATGTTATTGAAATGATTCATAATGATTGCGGATATACAAATTTGGAGGATAATACTAATTCTCGGGAGGGCAATGAAGAGACAAACGTGAATGCAACAAAGTTTTACAGATTGTTAGAAGATGCTCAGATAGAACTTTACCCTGGTTGCACAAAAGTCTCAAAATTGTCTTTTGTTGTTAAATTACTCCACTTGAAGTGCCTTAACCATTGGAGTAACAAATCGATGGATGAGTTGTTAATCTTTTTTATAGAGGTTCTGATACCAAACTCCCCAAGAACACAACAACAAAAGCACCAAAATCAGTCCACTAGTTCAAGAACTATAGACCCTTTTGATGACCTCTTTCGGATTCGCAAGAAGAACAAGAAGGGAAGTGATATCAAGAGTAAAACACACTAAAACAGCAACAACACTTGATGAACAAGATGCAATAACAACAACACACTGTTACAAGACAAAAACACAAACGGATTACACTAGTTATAGACAAACGATTACAAAAAAGTAAAGATAGATAGATAGATAGACAAAGGGATGGTATAATATTAACAACCCAAAATCTTATTCCACTTTTGGACCTTTAATATCACACACAACCTAAACCTATCTCTTACGTGACCTCAAGGGAATCGGAATTCCCAAGCAATCTCCGTTTCTAAGCAAATGATCAACACAAGGATTCCACCTTGTCCAAGGATTCCACCTTGTCCAAGGATTCCACCTTGATAAAAACTCTCAAAGAGGCTACAAAATATATTCTCCAAAAATCTCCCAAAAATGACCTAATGAGGTTCTATTTATACCTAGGTTAACTTATTACAAATGACTAAAAAACCCTTGCAAAGGGCGAATGAACAGTGAACGTGGATGAACAGTGAACAGTTTTGGAGCTTGTGGGACTTGTTCTCTACACTTCAAAGCTTGTTCCTTGGATGGGCAGCCCTCCGAGCTCGAGTTTTGATGCATTGGACCCCAATCATGATCGTACCTGTATCATCCTCCCCTCCTTAAAAAAAATTCGTCCTCGAATCCAAACCTTGCAAAGCAATAAGAAGGACAAGCAAACAAAAGTTCCTCAAGGTATGAGGGTTAGGATTAGTGTAATCAATCATAGCATCTTGCCAAGGTGGCTCAAACTTCACATATACCCAAACATCCCTCTTACCCGAATACCCTACCAAGGAAGAATCAACTAGTTTATCCACATAAGTGTGATAAGAAATAAGGAACAAGCATCGTTTATCAAGTGGAAAACATAAACTCTTCTTGGAACAACAATTAGACTTGAAAGACGAGAGAGGAAAGCCATGCATTCCATGCACATTCAAGTCATTCCAAAAGACATCATCATCACCACACTTCAAATGATCACAGAAATCAAATGGGTAGAGTATCCATGGGCACAGGTTGGGAATACACTTTCTTACCCCAATACTACTACAATAATGATAAAATGTCCCCTCTATACTAGCATGGTCAATAACAAAAATAACTAAAGGGTCATCCTTAGTCATTCGGCCAACATGTTCAACATCATCATTTTCACACACAAGTTGGTCTTCATGACTTCCATAAAACAATGTACTACCACTTTCCACAATGACTTCAAAACTAGGTAAATCAACTAGTGTATCCATAATCTCAAGTTGTACATTATCATCACAAAATGAAGGCATATTCGGCTCACTTAAAGACAAACTATCATTCACACTTAGTTGGTTATTTTCCTCATTCACTAGAGTGCAAAAGTTAGTTTGATTACCTTGTAGCTCATGTGGAGCATAGCCACTCACGGGAATTTGATTAGGAAGGCTTGAATGCTCCATCAAGTTATCCAACTTCTTGCACGGAGAGCCTTCTGTCCCTTCCATTCTGTCCATTATTCGCCTATCTATGGCATCAATCCTTGCAATGATGGATTTAACCTAACTAGGCAATTCAGCTTCATTCGCCATTATACCCATCAAGAGATACTAAGAAAACAACACGAAAACAACAAACACATTAAAGATTAGCAAAAATCAGTCCACAATTCGTCATAAAACAGTCCACAATGCGTCTCAAAATAGTCCACAATCCCTCACTTTCACACTTTGAATTTTTCACTCTATTGGCCTTACAAGTGTTGATAACTCACATATACTCTAATGAGGTTACTTGGTCCCAATTGTGGCTCGAGGTCAGAGTAGATTTTTGTTTGAAACGACTCAAATAAGTTATGTACGAACTTGAACCAAAAAAGATACTACGACTCAAAAATGAGAAAGGCACACAACAAACAATGTTAACACAAAGAACGTACACAAAACTAACTTACAAGCTATTAGGGTATTACTAGGTTGTCAATTAGTGTCGAGCAAACAAACGAAACTAGAAAACAATAAATGAAACTAAGAAATCTAAAATTTGAACTCAAAAATATTGCGTGAACAGTACTTTAGTGATGTGGCAGTCCACTATTGGCGTCGAGTTTTATCAAAATTTTATCTCCCAATTTTAAGTCTTGATCAATATACAATTTGGAATTGGTGGATTTGGTTAATGGAGGGAAAAGTGGTCTTAGAGCCTTTTTGTTCAAATTTCAAAAGTAAAACTTGACTTTTTTTAACTTTCTCCTTGAAACAAGGTCCTTAAATCAAGGAAAAGTAGATGAAAAGTCTTTGAAGTGATAGGGACAAGTCTTTCACTAACAATTACTACAAGCTTATTTTTCACCTTTTTAGATATAATTTGCACTTTAAGGATTAACAAGATAATGAAAGGGTGAAGAACCTTAAGAACACAACAATAACTTCAAGAACAACAACAATTTCAGTTTCCAACTCGACTACAACAAGACCATCAAATCGGCTAAGGTTTAGGTAACAACAATATCCAACTCGGCCACACCTTGTTCACATCAACAACTTCAACAATTTCAAGTTCAACCTTAGATTTGGACACTTTTTAGTGTTGATGAGAAAGAAACCAACACTAGAAACACTCTAAACAAACAAAAGACTACAAGTTCTAAACACACAACAAACAAATCTTGGCCAAGATAACAACACAATTATCGGCCAAGAACACAAAATGGACAGGTTTGCACTTTTCTGGAATTTTTTTCAGTTTTCAGTTTTTTCTTTTTTTGAATTTTCGTCCAAGAGAACCCAAGATTGATAGTGTAGGAACACAACCAGACTTGCTTTGATACCAAATAATACCAAACTCTCCAAGAACACAACAACACAAACACCAAAATCAGTCCACTAGTTCAAGAACTATGGACCATTTTGATGACCTCTCTCGGATTCGCAAGAAAAACAAGAAGGGAAGTGATATCAAGAGTAAAACACACTAAAACAACAACAAACTTGATGAAGAAGATGCAATAACAACAATACACAGTTACAAGACAAGAACACAAACGGATTATACTAGATATAGACAAACGATTACAAGAAAGTAAAGATAGATAGACAGATAAAAAGATGGTATAATATTAACAATCCAAAATATTATTCCACTTTTGGACCTTTAATATCACACATAACCCAAACCTATCTCTTACGTGACCTCAAGGGAACCAAAATTCCCAAGCAATCTCTATTTCTAAGCAAATGATCAACACAAGGATTCCATCTTGCTAAAGACTCTCAAAGAGGCTACAAAATTTATTCTCCAAAAATCTCCCAAAAATGACCTAATGAGGTTCTATTTATACCTAGGTTAACTTATTACAAATGACTAAAAAACCCTTGCAAAGGGCGGATGAACAGTGAACGCGGATGAACAATGAACAGTTTTGGAGCTTGTGGGACTTGTTCTCTACACTTCAAATCTTGTTCCTTAGATGGGCATCCCCCCGAGCTCGAGTCTTGATGAATTGGAACCCGATCATGATCGTACCCATATCAGGTTCTCCCTGAGGGGTCATTTGTACCCAAGTCTTTCTATGAAGCAAAAAAAGTTCTTTCCGATCTCGGCTTGGGGTACACCAAAATTGATGTATGTAAGAATTATTGTATATTATTTTGGCATGATTATTTGAATTTCCAATCATGTCCCAAGTTTTGTGAATCTAGATGAAAGTCAGAAGAACATAAAGGCAAGAAAGTGGCTCATAAAGTATTGCAGCATTTTCCAATCAAACTAAGACTTCCAAGATTGTACATGGAAAAAGAGACAGCAAAAAAGATGAGGTGTCACAAGGAGAAAAATATTGATGATGGTGTTATACGACATCTATCTAACTCAATTGAATGAAAATCTCTTGATGAGCGTTATCCTACCTTTTCAACTGAGCTAAGAAATGTTCGATTAGGCTTAGCAAGTGACGGGTTTCAACCTAATGGGAATATGAGTTCCAATTATAGTATTTGTCCCTTCGTGCTAGCTACATATAATTTTCCACCATGGGATTGCATGAAAAATCCATATTTCATGATGACTCTTCTTATTCCGGGCTCTAAGAGTCCAGGCAATGAAATTGATGTATACTTACAAATAATGATTGAAGAATTGAATGAATTATGGAATGGGGTATAGACTTATGACGCACACTCAAAATATAATTTTCTTATGTGTGTTGTTCTCCTATGGATGATTAATGACTTTTCTGTATGTGGTAACCTTTCAGGATGGTCAACCACAGGCAAACTTGCATGCCCTTGTTGCCACAAAGATACACATTTGATTTCTTTACATAATAAGTTGTGTTATATGGGTCATCGCCGTTTTCTTCCGATGAACCATCCATGGCGTAGAAATCGAGTTTTATTTGATGGAAAAGTTAAAATGAGGGTTGCACGTATTCTTTTAATAGATGTTGAAGAACTTGTGCAATTACAAGCTTTGGGCAATGTGACTTTTGGTAAAGGCCAAAAGAGAAAGCATAATATTTCTAATGATGCTTATTATTGGAGAATAAAAGTAACTTTTTTAAATTGTCTTATTGGGATGGTCTTAACTTATGACATAACCTTGATCCAATGCACATAAAAAAAATGTGTCTGAAAGTTTTTTATCAACTATAATGAGTATGGTTTGAAAGACAGAAGACACATTGAAAAGTAGATATAATTTGATGGACCTTGGAATTAGGCAAAGTTTGCATCCAATTGAGGATGGAGATAATATTTTATTACCGGTGGCATGCTATGCTTTATCTCCTGAAGAGAAGTTAAAGTTATGCGATTTCTTAGCTAATTTGAAGGTTTCAAATGTCTTTTCATCAAATATTTCTAGGTGTGTTAACGTGCATGAAAAAAAGATGCATGGATTGAAGTGCCATGATCATCATGTATTGTTGCAAGATATTTTACCAGTAGCTATATGTGGTTTATTGCTTAAGGAAGTTTGTGAACCAATTATAGTGTTAGGCAAATTTTTCAAGAATCTATACTCTAAATGCCTGAGAATTGAGGATCTTGATATCCTAAAGTCTGAAATTCCTATCATATTGTGCAAACTTCAAATTATTTTTCCTCCAGCGTTCTTTGATGACATGATTCATTTGTCAATTCTCTTGGAAAGAGAGGCAAAACTTGGTGGACCCGTTCAATATAGAAACATGTACCCTTTTGAGAGGTATTGTCTCATTCTAAAATTAAATGTCAATATATTTAAATATCATATTCTATAATTATTTAAATGACAATTCCTTATAGGTATTTGCGAGAACTTTAAAGCATATAATCGCAACAAAGGTCGTCCAGAGGGTTCAATTGTTGAAGGAAAAATAAAAGGCTTCAGATAGAGGAAATAGGCTACCTCATAATGAGTTCAAGAAAGCATGTATTTATGTGCTTCAAAATTGTGAAGAGATTTCACAATACAGGGAGTAGGTCTGTTATTAGTTCAAATATAATTTGACATTAATATAATTCAGTTAATCTTAACTAACACAAACTGCAGGGAATACATGAGACAGATTGAAGTAGAAGGTTCAACGTGTGCTCATAGGGTGCAAAACAATGGATTTATTGATTGGTTTCATGCACGTGTAGGTGTCTAATTAAACGACACAATAAATATTAGCATTTTTCAACGTTCTTATACTAGTCATAACAGTGTTGCTTGTTTTTGTAGATATTTTTACTATCTTCACAAGGTCGTGCAAATGATGAGCTCATAAGTCTAGTTGTTCATCCAGAACCATTGGTACATCGATATTCAACATGTATGGTCAATGGATTTAGATTTCAAACAAAAGACCTTATGAAAAAAAACACAGAATAGTGGAGTTCTTGTGAGGGGAGATGTTTCAGACTCTAATAAGGAGTATTATAGGGTATTGAAGGATATCTATGAGTTGCGTTATACTGGAAATAGAAAAGTTCATATGTTCAAGTGTCATTGGTGGGATGTGGCTCACCTAGGAAGAAGATATAAGATTGACAAATATGATTTTACAAGTGTGAATACTCATTGTGTGTTGAATACAAATGAGCCATTTGTGTTGGTATCTCAATCTAAATAAGTCTTCTACTTGAATGATTTGATCGATAAAGATTGGATTGTTGTTGTAAAGACTAATCCTCATGACCTTTTTAATGTGCCGAAAGTTGAAAGAGAAGCATTATTGAATGAAGAAGTTTATCAACAAGATAAATTTGAAGATGCTTTGTGTGTCAATAATCAAGAAACTGATATTAACGTGTCTTTGCATAGGGATGATGTTGAACCAGAAATCGTTTTACAAACCAAAGATCAAGAAAATGAGGAAGATATTTTCATTAATGACAATTATATAGGCATTTCAAATAATGAAGAAAGTGAAGAAGAGTTTCTTGATGATAATGATGAAGAAGACAATGATATATCCTGTTGAAGATTGAGAAGAAAAGACTGAAGAGAAGTTCTTCGTATTTTGTTCTCTTATTAGGCTGGCATTTGTTTTGAGTAGTTATTATTAGGCTGATATTTGGTATTTTGTGTTCTTAATAGGCTGACATCTTGTATTTTATATTCTTATTATGACACCTTGTATTTGGCATTGTTATGCTTGCAACTTTTATTTATAAATGAAATTAGTGTTTAAGTAGAATCAATAATTTTAAACAGTTCAACAAACTATTTGATATTTCATAATTATTTGATTTAATGTTTCATTTTATAAATTGATATTTTCCTCGACAGTAGATATATATTTTGTCAGCTTTAATTTATGGTTCTAATACACTTATCCTTTTTAACCTAATATTGCAGGAAATGAGATGAGATGGATGAGGTAAAAAAGGAAGAGGGGGTGCGAGACGTGGATGTGGATGTGGCAGCTTTCCAGAATGTGTAAGTTTCGAAACATCTCATCCACAAATACAACCAATAGGAGTTATTGCGCCTTCTTTAGAGTCTGGACAATCATCTAATCCAAGTCAAGGACCTCTACAACCAGAGCAAATGTTAAGTGGCCCTGTCCAAAGGACATCCCCAGAGACACAATCATCAAGAAATCGAGATGAAAATGTACAACATAGCCTAGAGGCTGAAACTGGTGTAGGTTAGTTCACGATTAAATTCTCTTCTTAATAATTCCTAACATATACATAAGCACCGTCGTGTCATCCTATAGTTTTTCTTTCAAGGTATTGCAATATAATGAACTAATGCATGTTAAAGGCCTATTTGCAATCCGTTGACATGGCTGTCATAGAATTTAGCAGTGTGATGTGTTTTTTTCTTTTGGAAACTAAAGGGATTTCATATTATTTCATGTGGAAGGATGTCAAAAGCAATCATAGATTATTACATATGATGTTGAAACAAGCTAACTGTAGTCAGATTATCAAGCTTAGGCATGATACCAGCAGAATCATGTGCCTTCTTAGAGGTAAACTATGGGATCAAAACTCAAGTCATTTCTTTGGACTTGTCATTACTAGTTTGAATAAAATTCCTTGCTCAATGGCAACGAACAACATAAGCAAGAGACATTGCAGCAACAAGTGTTGTTGTTGAAGATAACATGGTCCAGAATTTCTTTTTTTTTGTTCTTTAGCTTCTGAAAATTGCAAGAACTGAACCTGTCTTTGCATCTCCTCAACTTTGTTCTCTTTATTCTTGACAGCATTCATGATGGCTTCCAACTCTACTTCATAAGGCTTGACAACTTTCCAATTTATTTGTTTTTCGCTAACCACACTAACATTTGTACCTTCGTCATCCAAGCGGGCTGAACCTGCAGTAGTCCTCAAAGCATTCAAGATTTTCTCAGACTTACTATTTGTCAACTCATACTTGTAATGCATAGCATTAATTTTCTTTTGCACTTCATCGAGTGAGGTTTGCACACTAGCAATCTCCTTATTCAACACTTGACATTGGGTTTCCAACTCTTTCTTTTCTCTAATAACATTAAGGTAATCAGCTGTTACCCGTTCAGCTGAATAACATGTTCAGTCAGTCAACTAAGTCAACTCGGTTGGCAACTCAATTTTGTCCGAGTCAGCCCTTTTCAATTCGAATTCCAGACACCCTTTTTCATGTACAAGTGAGTCCATCTATTGCGGTTTCTCAATAGTATCCTTCCAGGTCTAAGCAAAGCTTGATCAAGAATTTCAGGCCTATTAGTAGCAGCAATGACAATGAATCCAATGTTTCTGATAAAACCATCCATCTCAGTTAGAAGTTGATTGAGTGTTTGTTCTCTTTCATCTCAATGAACTCTGACCCAAAGAGAGAGAGAGAGAAATGACACTCCTGCTTCTCTAGTGTATATTCTGAAAATATTGAATCCATATATGTTGATTTTGAGTGTCTGAAAATGGCAGCTTCCTTCCTTATACTGTTTGCCCTTGATGTTGAGTGTCTTCAATCTTGATGCATACTGGTATATATTTTGAAAATATTGGATCCATCATAACATAAATTTGATGAGGGAATGTTGCATCTTCTTTTAAATAATAATATATTTTCTTGATTTGCAGTTTCCCACATCAATTAAAAGAAAGGAAGAGGGAAATATAAATCTAAAATTGTGGATATTAATATTAAACATGGAGGAAAAATCAAAATTATAATTCCAGATGACATTGATAGAGTTGTGGGTTCTGGATCTAGGGACATTGTCAATTACTCTGGTTGGATCATGAGAACCACTATCTCATTTCGAGATAGAAATTGACAGAAGATAGTTTTAAAGTATGGAGAATCAATGTGGATTAGGGTCAGGGTAGTCACTCTTAATATTGTATTGTTTTTAAATTTTATGATTTATCTATATGCAGTTAGAATATCAAATATACTATTACATTATGTGCAGGATAAATTTAAAGTTCGAAATGGGGTGCTAGAGCATAAGTTGCAAGGCTTTGTGATAAGCACTATGCAATGACTTCTTAGAGAATGGAAAGCTCGATTACATGTTATCTACTCTAGCTATGACAATGATAGAGATAGATTGTCTCATATACCTGAGGATGTTGAGTTGGATGACTGGAAGCACCTAGTGGAACATTTTGGCAGTGATGAATTCAAGGTAACTTAATAAATAATTAGAATTTTACACATAAGAATAACTATTTACTGATTGATTAGAGATTTCCTAATCTACTAACAAAAGTGCAGGTTGTCATGTTGAGAAACAAATGAAATAGAGAAAAACAAATAACCAAACATTCGTGTGGTACAAGATCATTTGCAGAAGTAGAGGAATATACGGTGAAAATACATTATATTTGTTCTCTTGTTATTACATATACTTCTTTGATATTTATATAATTCTTTGCTTATATTTTTTCTTTTGATATTATAGAAAAATCCTCGTACATGAGAAAAGGACACACCAGATAAAATCTGAGAGATCCAACACACACATAAGAATGTTAATGGAGAACGTGCATGGTTGGATCCACAATCCCAACAGATTCATGTACTTTTCTAAATTATTGCCTTATTACCTTTCCGATGTACTATAAGTTATACTCAGTATGTTATGTATGGATGTAAATGGTTATGTATTATTATAGGACAAACTTCAGCAACTTGTCATTGAACAACAGTCAGAAGAGATCGAGAATCCCTTGACAAGAGATAAGATTTTATCTTCGGTTCTTGGTGAGAGATCAGGATATGTTCGGAAAAAAAGATATGGGAAGAAGCCTCCTAAAAAAAGTAAAATGCAGAAGGCAAACATAGATGCCAACGTGTCTTCAACAGTAAAAAGTATGCATCAAGAGATGCAACTTGACATGGAAAGAAAGTTGTAAGAAGAGCGTGAACAAATGGCTGCCGACTTGAAAAGAGATATGGATCAGGATTTGCAAAAGAAATTGGAAAAGGAACGTGAACACATGAAAGGAGAAGTAGAAAAAATATTTCAAGAAAAAATGGTTGCTCTCATGGCTAGAATGCAACAGGTATTTTCTTGACTAGAATTTAGTTTTTAGATTGTAACCACTTGAACTATTTGTCTCCTCTTTTTTCAATCATGGATGATCAGACAATTTTTCCATGAACCCCAAAAGTTTAATTGAAAACAGTAAACTTGCTTGCAAGAGTACTCGCTGAAAAATGCCCTAAAGGTTTTAGAACTGCATCTGATGCTATGTGTGCAGATATTCTGAAAATACTTCCCTAAAGGTTCAACATATTAACTTCCATTTTAGCCCATTTCTAGGCCCGTGACAATCGAACTATGCCACATAAGTTAAGACGGAGGGAGTATTTCTTATAACTATGTAAAATAAACACACTATTTTCTTTCTTTAGTGTTGATGATTTTCATGTAGCTTCATTTGTCAATTATTTCTGGGAACGAAGGTCGGATCAAAATGTTTCTTTGCCAGTTTTGCTTACAATATTTTTTCTTTGGTCTCTGTTATGACATGGTATTAAGTTTTGTGCATAAATGGACTCTTCTAGTTCTTTTTACTTTTTCTAGTCTACTTTTTTTAGTCTGTGCATCGATATTTTAAAAATCTTGGGTCAAAAAGCATCGAGCTTGTCTGGTCTGAGACTTTTGATGTTAGTATATCTTGGAATATTTAATTTCAAAGAATAAATTACTGAAAATGTTAACCTGAAAGTCGAGGGGTATGCTATTGTGCATCTTATTAATATGTTTAAGAGTTCACACAAATTGCAGTTGCACATGTTTATTTTATTAAGGTACAAACTGGAACTGCAAAAATTAGTTGGAACAGGCCTGCAACATCATCTACCATTAGGTCTTTTAATTTTTAAATGTATTTGTACCCTTTTATATTGCTAAAAAGGATGAAAAACGAATGACGAGTTGAAAGAGCTAATTTTCAACGTATTGGTTGGTGGAGTTAATTTCATATATTCACCATACAACTAAGAACACCTTAGTTCTAAACTAGTTGTGGCAGTTATATT
Source organism: Capsicum pubescens (assembly GCA_030864215.1). Classification (NCBI taxonomy): domain Eukaryota; kingdom Viridiplantae; phylum Streptophyta; class Magnoliopsida; order Solanales; family Solanaceae; genus Capsicum; species Capsicum pubescens. Next base: position 254,577,018 of record CM061549.1, read on the forward strand.
GTTGTTGTCATTGTCATTTGAGTCCATCATATTATGTTCTTAGCTAAGCCTGCATTTTTGAATAAGACACGGCAAATTACCTCATGTTGCATTTTTGCATTTCCTTTTCTGTGTGTATTAGCACCCTTTGTTTGTTGTAATTATTTCTAATCATGTCCTATCTTTTGTGATCTCATCCATCTTAAACATATACATCACACAATATTCATCTCGTGAATGTATGAGTGTTAATATTACTTGTCTTACAGTTGTTATGTAGACAATATCTTTTACTTTGTTGGGTATTTCCCATCCTATGCTACGTATGTAAGACTCGTCTATTTTAGCTATCATCTTCTAATTCTATGTATTACATCTTCATCTATCAGACTGTTCTCTGGAAAGGCTGAGCTTAGATATTTGAATTGTCTATAATTTTTTTGATAATCCTATTTAATTTCACTATACCTTTATTATTATGGGGAGCTAAACTTGCTGCATATATTTATATCTTAGTTTTGTTTGTCGTAAGAACCTTTCTCTTTAGAGTGCTTCTCTACAGTTCCAACTTTTGATTGAGTTTCTCAGTAGTTACTTCTATTGAATAAATATCATATGAGAATTGCATCATGGAATCTTATCCTTCATATAACTAGTTAGGTCACCCTATTTAGGTAAACAAGTCCCTATATACACCTACAGTAATGGTAAACCCTTTAGTATCTCCTTATATTGATCTTACACATGTGATTGCTCTTTTGTACATAGGTTGTACTGAAAGTGAAAAATAATATTTACAACATTACTTCCAAATCCTGCTAAATCCTATCGAAATTGAATTTAGAGCACCATTAAAGCAACGTTTTGCATCTTTTTTGACTCACCCAAATAAATAGGAATATGCTTTGGAATTGCCTCACATCTCTTTAACCGGCTGGATATATATATTTTATTTTTAAAATATTATGACGATACAATAATAGTCCAATTTCATGATTTATTTTTCTTACTAGCATCTACATTTCTGAAGAAATGATCTTCGTATGTTAATTATGTTCATTTTATTTTGTGTAAAATTCAATCTCTTATAATAAATCGATAATTATTTTTTATTTATAGATTAGGAAAACGCCTCTTAGTTTGAAGCTTTTTAGTAAATAAAGTGATTTGTGTTTTTTAATGGCAGGGACGTTCTTAAACAATGATTGACCAAGGAGGAGCATGAAGGCGTAGAATGCATTTTTGATTTTTAAGTTTCGATCATATGTATGAATATGATAAAACTGAAGCATAATGTCATTATTAATGTATATATCGTTTACTTCTTATTAATGAAAATACTTATAATATTTGATCGGAGGATGATTTTGTAAAACACTTTTGGATGCTTTTACTAGCTAATATTATATGTAGTTCTTAAAATTTATTGTCAATTTTCTCTAATACAGGCACAAATTTAATTTTATGGTTGATGAAAATAATATTTTTATTTGTGCACAAAATTTAAGTGGCAAAATATGACTTGCCACTAATGATTTAGTAGATTTTGTGTTGATGGATTTTGCTATTATAAGTTCTTTTCCGCAACAAGAGGGGTTGCTACTAATATATAGGTTTTAGAGATGAAAAATATGTGGTCACTATTGATGTTGATTTTATAGAGACAAGGCCGCTACTAATGTAGATGTTTTAGTGGCGATAAATAAGTGGTCACAATAGACGGTGATTTTGCAGCAACAAAAAAGTGATCACAATTGATGATTTTTTTGCGGCAACAATAAAGTGGTCACAATTGATAGTTCTTTTGTGGCAACAACAAAGTGGTCACAATTGATGAAGCTTTTGTGGCGACAAAGTCACTGCTAATTCCACTATATCAGTGGCAACCTAGGCCAAATGCGTTTTGTCAAAATACATTTTGTAGCGTATTTGTCTATCTTTTGTGGCGGTAGAAGCCGTCACAAAGATATTTTTATTGTAGCAACGATGCTTTGTCGTCACAAATAACCTCTAGTTACGGAGTAATTATCGATGACGTAGTTGTCGATGCCAAAAATATTTAGTGGCGATTTTTTATTCTTTTACGGTGAGTTTTTTCGCCACTAAAATCCTAATTTCTTGTAGTGCCAAAAGAAAAGAATAAGGAGGACATTTTAGAAAGTACACAAATGAATTTTTTAAAAAGAATATATGTAAGTTCTAAAAATATATAGTGAATGAAATATTCTTAATTTTGTTGATGGAGGGAAGAAACTTATAATGCTTCTATTTATAGGACAACAATATGGAATATGAAATGATATCATGAAAGGAGTTATGATCATCAAAGGTCATGAGAGTAATGGAAATTAAAAACATCAAATTTTTATATTAAAGAATATAAATAAATGTAGGAGTAGTAATTGATCCATTTATTTTGATTATTAAACAAATTGATTGATAAATGAAAAAATGAAGAAAAAAGATCAAAAAAGGAGAAAAAAGATAAATGGGTTTTCTTGAATCTGAGAGGTGCCATATCAACATAATACTTAGCCTCCTATATAGAGAGAGAGAGAGAGAAAGAGAGATTGGAATGTAATAACTGCAATCCATTTTGAACCAAAAATAGTAAAATTGTAATGGACAGAAGCAAATGAATTCGAACTCACGTGCTGACAATAAGTTTGAACTCATATGATCTCTACGTCAATATTTATATGAAATTTATATCAATTTTTCTTATACAATAGCAAAAAAATTTTGAAGAAGCGGGTTCAATTGAACTGTAATAACGACAATCCATTTTGAACCAAAAACAGTCAAATTGTAATGTGCAGAAATAGAGGGATTCAAACTCACGTGCTGACAATAAGTTTGAACTCATATGATCTCTATGCCACAATCAAACTAATGTTCAAAATGGGATCAAGTTAATTTTTATATGGAATTTATATTAATTTTTCTTGTACAATAGAAAAAAGTTCAAAGAAGCGGATTCAATTGAACTCATTTGTCACTATATGGATTCGCCCCTGCATATTATCCGCGCCTAATTTACATGCAATTAGGGGTGCATGAAAATTAAAGATTTTACATTATTAATCTCTTGCAAGTTAAGATTCTTGTATCAACTTTGTCTGTTTACATTTAATAAAAAATAATTAGTATTTCTCATAATTGTGCTTTTGTTATAAAACAAGAAAGAATAAAGAAGAAGAGTAGAGAGAATAGAGAGAGTAATTCTTATTTCTTCTCTTGAGGGATGAGAGATCATAAGATTGTAAATACAATGAACAAAACCCCTCTATTTATAGGAGAAATTTACTCCTAGTCTGAGTAAAAGACAGATGCTTCAAATCCTAATAGATATCAAAGTAGATCTTGATAGACATTCACTATAATGTAAATACATTTATAACACTCCCCCTTGAATTTCTAATTGGTAGATAATGTGCCTCCTTAAAATCTTACTAGAAAAAAACCCAGTAGGAAAAAAATCTAGTGAAGGAAAAAGAGTACACATCTCTAATAATACGCATTTCGGCTGCCTCATTAAAAACTTACAAGGAAAACCCAGTGGGACAAAACCTCGTAAGGAAAAAAGAGTACAACGCGTATTAACTCCCCTAATGAGAACATCCTTGACCTTTGCATCTCGATCTTGTGCAGCATCTTCTTGAAAGTTGCAATTGAAGAAGATTTGGTGAATAAATCAGTTACATTATCAGTTGAAAGAATCTGTTGCACGTTAATATCATCATTCTTTTGTAGCTCATGTATGTAGAAAACTTTCGCAAAATGTGCTTCGTTCTATCTCCATTTATGAATCCTCCTTAAAGACGTGCTATGTATGCTGAATTATCTCTATATAAAATTATGGGTAGATTATCATATTTCACACCATATTTTTCTCGAATGAGATGTATCATGGAACTCAACCATACACATTCTCGGCTTGCTTCATGAATAGCTATTATCTCAGCATGATTCGATGAAGTGGCTACGATAAACTGCTTTGTATATCTCCAAGATATGGCAGTACCACCACATATGAACGCATAGCCTATTTGAGATCGAGCTTTATGCGGGTTAGTTAAGTACCCAACATCAGTATGACCAATAAGATCGGGACTGCAATCTTTAGAATAAAACAAGCTCATGGGTTTTATCCCATTTTGATGTCTCATAGTAGGAGCAGAAATATACCTTGCTAACAAATTGATTGAAAAGGCTATAGGCCTTGTATTATTTGCAAGGTACACGAATGCATCAATCGCACTAAGATAGGTTACTTTATAACCAATCCAATTCGATATATTTCGAATTTCAGCAAATAATTTATTGCTTTGAAAACTCTCCAAGAGTTCCAATGATGTTCAAGCAATAAGCTTATACAGTATAAGGATTATAAATAAGTTTCCCAGAAACTTTTATATGCTTCAAGAAGTTTGAATCCTTACAAGTTTTCACATAAGTTTTGTCAAGTGACAATAGTCAACATTTCATGAGTGACATCTTCAAGTGTCTGGACTGCAAATCAAATAAATTTTACTCTTACCAAAATGCATCATTTCATGTCACTTGATAAATGTTTCTACGTCAGCATGCTTAAATAAACGTAGAATTCAAATCCTAGTAATCTTTCACAATATTGCACCAATATTGTATCGGTTCACAATGCGACATAATATTTTGAGATCCCATCACTTCATTATTTTTAGGTACATGAACCTTACATAAGGTTTCATGAAGTGTTATGTCGTAGGATCTTCAAGAGTTCATTGCCTTCTTATTATGATTATTTGCTCCTTATTTTTCAAGGACTATTTCATTTGGAACCGATAAGTCTACCACGCTTCACGCATGTATAGACTCTGTCCTTTAGGAACACAAAATAAGAGCACTTGCGCTTAATATGAGATGCTTTCGGCATTTGACTTGAATTATCTTTTGGATGAGGATCTGGTGATAATTCCTAACATATTTCATAGCACTTATAATCTCCCCCTTATGTTAGGAAAACTAACATACATCCTCTACTTCTTTGAGGAATCCATCATTGTGTATTATGGTATATTCATTAATCGTATACCGCACATCAAAATTATTAGATGGAATAATTGGTTCCCGACCTTGAACCAATTGAGAGGGAAGAAATAATCATAATTTATTGGTCTAATGCATACAAATGCTATTGCAATATATCATATTTCAGACCAATACATTAAATTTTGTTCTCATTAACAATGGTTTAGATATTTATCGAAGACATTCAATGCTAAACCAACACCATCAAGATGAATTATCTTGATTACATAATCTGGAAATTATGCTCAATTTATATTGAATAAGTAACTTTATGAATGTCAAACGTAGGTTGACCATGACTGTACATGTGATCATCTTATTGATACATCTTTTCAACGTATCATATGATAGGTGAACGGGACCTTATTCACCTTTTATAATTTTCAGATTTGAAGGGATCCAATTCCAATATTAGTTGGTCCAACCAACTTGTCATGAGAACAAACGATATAAACAATTCTTGAAGAATCTTCTAGTTCTTCAATACATGCACATCTTCGAAATGTCACAATTGTTCATATCAATTTATGAACTTTTATTCTAGTAAACTCCAAGTTTACCATGACATGTACTTTTTCTTTAGTAAATTTCAGATTTACTATTACATGAATAAATTTCAGATTTACTACTTCAAAAGTAGATTTCAAAATTATTCAACCTCTTTTGGAGGAGAGTTGTGATACAATCACAATCAAGTGCACGTTTGCATTAATAAGTTTCTCATTCTCCAGGAATGGAATATAATCGTGCCTTAAGCCTATCAAATTATGATAGCTTATAACCTCTTTCAAGATTTTGCTACTTCAGAAGCAAATCGAGGCATACATATGATGTAGAGAATTTTTCGCTAGCATATCTTATAATCATATAAGCGTGTGAAAATATCATCACTTTTGATGATCATTATTATATTCGTGCATTCAATCACTTGTCTTCTTTCAGACATATTATGCATTGCTACCACATACACCTCAAGAATGAAGTAAGTTGTCATATTTCAGACTTATCATATATTGCTACCACATTCTCTTCATGGAATAGAGCATATTCAATGGGTCGAATTTCATGACTTTTCATCAAACACCCATTATTTTGCCTTAGCCATCACAATATCATCAATATGGTGTATTGAGATTCAAACTCAATATTTGATCCATATAAAGGCGTCTTAGGCATGAATCGATGAGACTTGAACCCAACATATTATCATCCTTTTTTATAATATTGTTCTTGAGGAATAAATTTAAAATATAAATGGTTCCAAACCAATTATTTTTTCTCAAATCCAATAATAATTATATTAGTAGTAGCAAAAGAAAGATAACATAAAGAATTACTAACCTTGAAATCCTTCAGATTTATAATCTCACCTTGTTTGGCAGAGTCTCGTGCTGATAACGTGAAATAAAACAAGAAAGAATAAAGAAGAAGAGTAAAGAGAATAGAGAGAGTAATTCTTATTTTGAGGGATGACAGAAATACAATGAACAAAATCCCTCTATTTATAGGGAAAATTTACTCCTAGTCTGAGTAAAAGACAGATGCTTTAAATCCTAATAGATATCAAAGTAGATCTTGATAGATCTTGATAGACATTCACTATAATGTAAATACATTTATAACAGCTTTAAAATATTGTTGGTGAATTTTTCTGTGAACGTGGTTGATATTGAGCCATACATTTATGATCATTATCTTCAATATAATAGACATTAAAATTGATTATTTTATACCAAATAAAATTCACAATTTACGGATTTAGTTATTGAGCGATTCGAATATACTTTTAATGTTTTGACTAATTTTGATATGTTATTTGTTTTGTAACTCGTCGAGCTAATCTAAATATTGTGGTTGAGTCACATACTTTTCCTAAATCGTTTGGACACTTCCCAAAACACATACCAACAAAAATATATTTAAAATTCTTATAAAAAAAATAATTATTGTAAATGACGATTTTTAATTTAATAATTAATTTTATGGTTTATAATATATACAACATTTTGAACATGTTGTTCACCCTCCTGCTTAATATTCTATAAGATCTTGTAACATTGTTTCTGGGTTAAATAATTATTCCATCAAACTTTTAATTGGTCTGTAAATCTACAATAATCATCTGCAATAGTTTTATCTTTATTATTATTAGCTTTGCAGGTTGTACCACACATCAACCTTTTATGTATCAGAATTTGTTTGCCGGTATAATCATCTTTTAAGTGGTGTAGCATATTATATTTTTTATTGTTTTAATAATAGCATGTCTTTTAGTGATATTCATTAAAAGAAATGTGTTGAACATAATTGAATTAGTAATCAAATAATTAACGAATTATTTAGTAGAACTGAATCTAAAAATTGATCAAATTTTTCATTGATAGAAATTAAAATGAAGGATATGACTTTCTGAATGTAGGTGATGATATCTATACATATGAATCTTATATATGTCATGACCCGAGACTATCCATAGTCGTAACACGATGCTTGGAATCACAAGTGATTTCAAGCTAATCCATAAATTGGCATGATACATGAGCAACTGATTTAGAATATATTAAATAGCTAGTTTTGTTGTGCGGTAACATAACCATAATGAAATCTGACTAAGTATGTAACTGATAAAAATTTACAATTTGATAAAATTGAGGAAAGAACTCAAATTACATGAATGACATCTATGAAGCCTCTACTATACTGACTATAGGTACCTGGGACATGCCTCCAACTACCACTAATCAATACATATGGAAAATCAAAAGAAATACAACACAGTACATGAACTAAATCTGACTGGACTCCCTGAAATATGAGAACTCATCACCTGTTGGCTGGAAGCTGCAACTGTCTGATTATGATGCGTAGGCTATAACTGATACCTACATTATAAGACAATATAGCACATAGACATATATGTGCAATGTACTGAGTAAGTGGGGTGAATGCAACAAGTGAAACTAATTTCATAAGTAATCTTAAAACATGCATACTAAATGCAAGTAGAATCACCAAGAAACTGAGATAAACTGAAAGTTGGAGTATCTTAAAGCATGAGTAACAAACATAATCTGATAAGCTGGTGAATCACTACACTTTGTTACTTAAAATCTTTACTTTTGTAGAATAAGTAGAACTGAAACTAAGAAGTGGTAAAACATGAATACTTTATGTAAATCTCATGTGAAACTTAATAGACTATAAAATTGAACTGAGGATCATGCATGGATACTGAACATGAAAAACTGAATTTTACTTAATCTAAATAATTGGCCTGGAACTGTGGGATACTATGTATATGAGGTAAGGACTAATTGAACAAAGATAATTTAGCATGAATGCATGAAAATTGAAATATCTGAGAGTGCAAGATCAAGCATAAATCTGTAATCTGCAATAAGTCTGAAATTTGAAAGACTGTAAACTGTATAACTGAATAACTGAAAGTCTGTATACTTGGTCAAGCAAACCTGAACTAAGAATACACTGAATACTGCACTGAAACTATGGGGGCTATTATATAACCAACATAAACCATGTGAGCTATCATGGAGTCCAACGTCTGACCCATGTTAGGGAGGGTTGTTCTATATTTGCCATCGGAGTAGAACCTTAACTGAATTGGAGTGATCACTAAACTGAGACCATATTGGGAAAGGGAAAACACTCACTGGCAAGGCCCCTAAACCTACGGTGGCACATAGTTTCTGGGAAAGTAGGATGCATTGAACCCACACTTCTCACTCGATGCTAAATCCTACTCCCAACTGAAAGACACTGAAATACTAACTGGGGCATGTACTGATAATTGATAAGCTCAGGTCATGTTATTCTGAAAATAACAGTGCATACGGATTCTGAGATAATTATAAACATATAAACTGATAATGCTCATCATGAATATGAATATCTGAGTATACTGAAAAGATTCATGGATTAACTGTCTGAATACTTGAAAAGCTGAATTTTTGTAAAGCACATAGGTATCGGGTGCTCATAACCCGCCAACACTGAAAGATCACTGAATGCAATAACAAGCTTAAAAACTATAGTAGAAGGTCATGGTGCAAAAATTCAGTCATGGAAATTGCAACATTCAAAATATGATATGACTCATTCCACTTGAAAGCGCTTATAATCATAACTTGAAGTTGAATTAACAATAGATTCGTGGAGATAGTTCAACTTAAATATGTAAAACTCATTATTTAAAACCAAAAAGGGTTCTTGGGCTCCATGGGTGAAAGGGGACCCATAGATGAACTCCCACATACCTTAATTAGACCGATTCTTTAATAATGATTGAAATTGAAGCTTGAATCCTTGTGTTATTGAGAGAAAAAGCTTAAACTTTGTTCATGGGGGAAAGTGGGTGGGAGAGGTGGGTTTACGTGAGAAATTTTTATTAAAATGGACAAATAATGCCTTTTTGGATGCTATAAATCGTCCCTCGGGCATTTGGGGTTGAGGGAAAAAGACCAAAGTACCCCTTGACCCTAAAGAAGCTGAAATCGTAAAGGAATAGACCCTCGAGTGACGCCCCCTTTATCCCGCGGACTAACTCGAGTGGCGCCCTCTTTATCCCAGCAGACTAACTCGGGCGGCGTCCTTTTTATCCCGGCGGACTAACTCGGGCGGCGCAGCATATCGGCCGCCCTTACTGGCTCTCACGGAAAAACCCATAACTTTTCGCTTGGGTATCAGATTAAGGAGAAATTAGTATCATTGAAAATCTGACTCAATTATTTATAATTTGATGGGTCTTAAGCTAAAAAATTCTTCGTATATCAAAAGTTAAACGCATTCAAAGTAGACCCTTGTAGAATCGAATATCAAACTTGGACGAATCAAAGGCTCTTGGCTCAACTTTGATCTAAGTGATTCCTATGAACATTTTTCACCTCGAAAGCACTTCATACACTAGGATAAAGATCATGACACATGAATTCGAAAGTAAATCATGGGATTATAGTTTACACACGTAAGAACAACGTTTCAAAGTGTAGCCCAAAAATACCCCTTGGAATCATTCGTCCTTGAATGATGGATAAGAACCTGTTAAAGTCTTATGAGTATGGAATAATGTACACATGACATGTCTGGTAATGAAGGATATAGTTGAGATGAAGTATTATAACTTTATCATGAAACTGATTCTTGAGCTGACTTGACTTTACTGACGGTAAGGAGCTGATTCATGTTGAGAGATTAGAACACACTTGAAATATTCATGATACAATCATCATATAGAACTGTAAATTGATAACTGATGCGATGTAAGCACGAATCATGAGAAAATAAGATCAAAGTCGTACAAAGGATATTACACTGTCTGGTCTGGAATACTTGAAAAACTAAAATCTTGCGCTGAAAACTTGTGAACTGAATCATGACCTAATATCTGAATGGTAGACATGATTGTAGACATGTGATTTTTTATCCTCCCCGAGTTTTAACCTAATTTTTGGTATTAAATATTTATATTTATTCGATATTTATTAAAGTCTTATTTTATTTTTCTTATAAATTTAAGAGGAAAATAAAAAAATAAATAAAGTTATATTTGGGGATATTATTATTTTTTAATTTTAAATAATATGAAAAAAATTTAAAAATAAAATAATATATTTTTCTTTTAATTTAAATTTCAATAAATAAGCTAGTAATTTTATTTTTTTCTTAATTATATTTTATTTTTAGGTTAGTTATATTTCTATTATACTAGTGTAGGTGTACGTGTTTTGCACGTGTATATAGTTAATTAACAATAAATGAATATCAAAAGAATAAATTATTGTGTGTACGTTATATTATTAAGTTAAAAATATTAAAAAATAAACATTAATTTTAAGACAAAAAATATGAAGAACAAGATAATTCACCATACATTTTCTAATGTCTCTTTTAATTATTATAAACATGTGAAATATATTAAAATATATTTTAATCTTGTAATTTTAAATATACTGTATGAAAATTTAGAAATAGAGTAATTTAAATAAAGATATTGAAATGAACTAAAAAAAGGTAAAAATAAACAATTAGATTCGTGTATTTTTTCCGTATGCTAAAGAAATAAGATATTTGTGTGCTAGAGTATGTATGTATACAGGACGACATTTCTTTGTGTTATTTCTTTTACACCGACGACTAATTAAGCCAACAAATATTCTTTTTTTGAAAGTTTTTTTAGGTTTCATGTCTTATAAAGTTTTAAAATAGTACTACTCCTTTAGGTACACATTTGTAGTGCTTTCTAGCTAATTAAGATTTAATAACCTTTTTTTAGTTGTTTTCAAAGTTCTAAATATTTCTTTTTAAAATCCAATTATAAAAAAGATTAAATCACAATTAGTACCAAATTTTCAAAAAAAGTTTAGATGAAAATACATGAAAAAAATTCATGATATTCAAAATTAAGAAATAATATGGAACAAACTAAATAACCATTATCATGCCTCATTTTAGTGCTCAATTAACTTGAAGCGTCTAACTACAAAAAAGCAAATAAGATCTATTAGAAAAATAACAATTAACATCCTAATGATCTATATTTAAATTGTCAGAATCCTCTATGAAGGTTCGAATTAATTATTATACTGTATTTATATTGTTGGATGGAATTCACTATTTAAGAGAAGAAATCAATTAAGAAAAAATACTATAAAAAGTCAAGTTATAAGCCAATCAATTAATAAATAAAAATCAAATCTCCTAAAAAAATAATTCCGTGAATAATCCTCAGAACGTAGTACACGTATTTTTTTAACCATAAAGCATAGATAAAAAAAACCTTTAATTAATAAGATAACTAATTATTATGCATTCAGAATGACCTATCAATTTTTCGTAATGAAATGCGACAATCCAAATAATTTATCCAAAATTATAAATAAGTCAATTTCATTACTAATTATCATGAATTCCGAATGACCAACCAATTTCTTGTGACAGAATGCGACGATCTAAATAACTTGTCCAAAATTGTAAATAATTTCAAATCACTAATTGTATATGAAATACTATAAATAAAATTCACAAAGAAATTTCTCAATTTATAATTGTTTAACAAAAAATACATCATTTATTATTGTAAATTTCAAAATCAGTCTAAAATTTTAGAAAACATACCTTTGGAAAAATTCACTTAGGAATCTGCAATTTTGATAAAGAATATGAATATTATATTTATGGTGGAAAACATAAGAGAAAGTAATAAGATAAACATTAAGATCTACTATAAAAAAAAATTGTAAAGAAAGAAAACCTAGAAATACAAAAGTGATAAAGTTCATGACAGAGATTGTGCAATAATATTTTTTATATATATAGGAGATCCTAAACCAAAAAGGAATTAAAAAAGTAAATATTGTCTAAATCAAAAAGGAATTCAAAAAGTAAATATTGTCTAAACCAAAAAAGAATTTAAAAAGTAAATATTATAGATTCCAACACCTAAAAAAAAAAAAAGCTAAAAGATGAAATTTTTTTAAAGAAAAAGACAAATAGACTCTATTTAGAAATAACATTACGTAAATAAAAAATATAAAATTTTGTAAAGTAAGCATTGTAACGTGATTTGGATAAATATGGCAATTTAAGAATAAATAATAATTTTGGAACTTATGCTCTTAAAATATATTATATGTTATAAATGTATTTACATTATAGTAAATGTCTATCAAGATCTACTTTGATATCTATTAGGATTTGAAGCATCTGTCTTTTACTCAGACTAGGTGTAAATTTTCCCTATAAATAGAGGGGTTTTGTTCATTGTATTGACAATCTTATGATCTCTCATTCCTCAAGAGAAATAAGAATTACTCTCTATTCTCTCTACTCTTCTTCTTTATTCTTTCTTGTTTTATAACACGTTATCAGCACAGGACTCTACTATCTCAAAGCTAAGGTATTATTTCTTTCTCTCTAATCTATGACTATTAGCACGAGATTAGTACAATCGGCAACCTGCCAATAAATGGACTCGTTAGAATATTACTTAGCTAGACGGCTAATTAAAAATAAAGTCATCAGGATAATCACTTATGCATATATATTTATAAATCGATTTGGATCTTAACAAGATTATCGGTTTTATTATTTTAGGATTCATGTGTAAGTTGCATACAACATGCATACTATTACTATTTTATAATAGTAAAGGTAAATATATTATTGAAGTGTCCTAATTCTTATTGTTAATAATAGATACTGCTTATATATTATGTTGGTAAAATATATTCTACAATAATATTATAAATTGGATACATCATGTTTGTTATACTTGGATTCTCGAGGAGTTAGAAAATAGTATACGGCCACTGGTAGTGGTGTTTTTTATAATTGTCTTATGAATAAATTCGTTTAAGGTTACAACCATAAAAATGGTTTAATTTTACAGTGGATTCTTGTCATATCACACTAAGATTGTAAGATATTGAATTAAAGTTTTGATGCACCATGATGATAAGGTGTTGGGTTCAAGTCCCATCGATATATGCCTAAGACGCCTTTATATGGATAAGATATTGAGTTTGAATCTCAATATACCATACTGATGATATTATGATGGCTAAGGCAAAATCATGGGTATTGGGTGAAAAGTCATGAAATTCGACCCATTGAATATGCTCCATTTCATGAAGTGAATGTGGTAGCAATATATGATACAACTTACTTCATTCTTGAGGTGTATATGGTAACAATGCATTATATGTCTGAAAGAAGACAAGTGATTGAATGCACGGATATACGCATGGAGGGACAATATGATAATGATCATCAAAAGTGATGATATTTTCACACGCATATTATGATCATAAGATATGTTAGAGAAAATTCTCTTAATCATATGTATGCCTCAATTTATTCTTGTAATAGCAATATCTTGAAAGAGGTTATAAGCTATCATCAAATAAGGCACGATTATATTTTATTCTTGGGGAATGAGAAACTTATTAATGCAAACATGCACTTAATTGTGATGGTATCACTACTCACCTCCGAATGAGGCAAAATAACTGAGAAGAGTTATTTCGAGATCTACTTCTAAAGTAGTAAATCTAAAATTTATTCATGTACTAGTAAATCTGAATTTACTAAAGAAAAAATTACATGTCATGGTAAACTTGGAGTTTACTAGAATAAAAGTTCATAAATTGACATGAACGATTGCGACATCTCTAAGATGTGCATACTGAGTATTGAACATATATTGAAGAATTAGAAAAATCTTCATGAACTTGCTTGTTCTCATCATAAGTTGGTTGGACTAACTAATTTTGGGATTGGATCCCTCAAAATCTGAAAAGTATAAACGGTGAATATGGGCCCGTTCACCTATCATGTGATATGTTGAAAAGATGCATCAATAAGATGATCACATGTACATTCATGCTCAACCTACGTTTGACATTCATAAAGTTACTTGTTCAATATAAATTGAGCATAATTTTCAGATTGTGCAATCAAGAAAGTTATCTTGATGATGATGGTTTGGCATTGAATGTCTTAGATAAATAGGTAAACCATTATTAATGAGAACAAAACTTCATGTATTGGTCTAAAATATGATATATTGCAATAGCATTTGTATTCATTAGACCAATAAATTATGATTATTTCTTTCCTCTCAGTTGGTTCAAGGTCGGGAACCAATTATTCCATCTAATAATTTTGATGTGCGGTATACGATTAATGAATATACGATAATGCACAAAGATTGATTTCTCAAAGAAGTAGAGGATGTAAGTTAGTTTTCCTAACATAAGGGGAGATTATAAGAGCTATGAAATATGTCAGGAATTATCACCAGATCCTCATCCAAAAGATAATTCAAGTCAAATGCCGAAAGCATCTCATATTAAGCGCAAGTGCTCTTATTTTGTGTTCCTAAAGGACAAAGTCTATGCATGCGTGAAGCGTGGTAGACTAATCGGTTCCAAATGAAATAGTCCTTGAAAAATAAGGAGCGAATAATCATAATAAGAAGGCAATGAGCTCTTGAAGAGCCTACGACATAAAACTTCATGAAACCTTATGAGAGGTTCATGTACCTGAAAATAAAGAAGTGATGAGATCTCAAAATTTTATGTCTCATTGTGAACCGATATTAAATGATATATCATCAATATCATTGATACAATATTGACGCAATATTGTGAAAGATTATGAGGATTTTAATTCTACGTTAATTTAAGCATGCTAACATGGAAACATTTATCAAGTGACATGAAATGATGCATCTTGGTAAGTATAAAACTTATTTGATTTGCAGTCCAGATATTTGAAGATGTCACTCATGAAATGTCGAATATTGTCACTTGAAAAAACTTATGTGAAAAACTTTTAAGGATTCAAAATGCTTGAAACAAATAAAAGTTTCTGGGAAACTTATTTATAATCCTTATATTGTATAAGCTTATAGCATGAAAATCATTGGAATTCTTGGAGAGTTTTCAAAGCAATAGATTATTTGCTAAAATTTGAAATATATCGAATTGGATTGGTTATGAAGTACCATATCTTAGTGCAATTGATGCACTTATGTACCTTGCAAATACTACAAAGACTATAGCCTTTTCATTTAATATGTTAGCAAGGTATATTTCTACTCCTACTAGGAGACATCGAAATGTGATAAGATACATGAGCTTATTTTATTCTAAAGATTACATTCCCGATCTTACTGGTCATGCTGATGTTGGGTACTCATCTAACCAGCATAAATCTCGGTCTCAAACATACAATGTGTTCACATATGGGGATACTTCCATATCTTGGAGATATACAAAGCAATCTATCATAGTCATCTCATCGAACCATGTGATATTATAGCTATTCATGAAGCAAACCGACAATGTGTGTGGTTGAGGTTCACAATACACCGCATAAAGTTCGGTCTCAAATAGTCTATGTGTTCATATGTGGTGGTACTGTCATATCTTGGAGATATACAAAGTAATCTATCATAGCCACTTCATTGAATCATGCTAAGATAATAGATATTCATGAAGCAAACCGAGAATGTGTATGGTTGAGGTCCATGATATATCTCATTCGAGAAAAAATGTAGTGTGAAATATGACAATCTACCTATAATTTTATACAGAGATAATTCATCATACATAGCACATCTTAAGGGAGGATTCATAAATGGAGATAGAACGAAGCACATTTTGCCAAAGCTTTTCTGCATACATGAGCTACAAAAGAATGATGATATTAACGTGCAACAGATTCGTTCAACTGACAATGTGACTGATTTATTCACCAAATCTTCTCCAATTGCAACTTTCAAGAAGATGTTGCATAAGATCGAGATGCAAAGGTTCAAGGATGTTCTCATTAGGGGGAGTTAATATGCGTTGTACTCTTTTTCCCTTACGAGGTTTTGTCCCACTGGGTGTTCCTTGTAAGGTTTTTAATGAGGCAGCTGATATGCGTATTATTAGAAATTTGTACTCTTTTTCCTTCACTAGATTTTTTTTCCTACTGGATTTTTTCTAGTAAGGTTTTAACAAGGCACATTATCTATCTAGACATTCAAGGAGGGGTGTTATAAATGTATTGACATTATAGTGAATGTCTATCAAGATCTACTTTGATATCTATTAGGATTTGAAGCATCTGTCTTTTATACAAACTAGGAGTAAAATTTCCCTATAAATAGAGGGGTTTTGTTCATTGTAATGACAATATTATGATCTCTCATTCCTCAAGAGAAATAAGAATTACTCTTTATTCTCTCTACTATTCTTCTTTAATCCTTCTTGTTTTATAACATTATAGTATTTATATGATTATAAGAGTTTTTACTAATAATAAAAAGACAATCCGAATTTCTATTTTGGATCACCTGGTTTTTAAAAATTTAATAATCAAAATTTAGTATATTTATTTTATTAGGATTCCATATATATTCTATTGGTTATTTCTTTCCATATATTTCAAAAGTCCTTAATTTCTATCCCATATATTTTAGGAGTGTTTAATTTCTATTCATATATTTTTAGGAGTCCTTAATTTGATTAAATAATAAATTTATTTTTAAAAAAAGGTGAAAAGACAATTTTGTCTATTGCAGAGACTTTTAATGAAGGGTTAAGTTCAAATCACTTTTTTAAGAACTTTCACACTTTTAATATATTATAGATATAAATTATAGATTATCTTAAGTTTAAAAAAAAATACTTAGTTAATATTCTTTTATTATTATTATTTATTTTTTTATATAATTTATTTATTTATTTATATATATAGCAAAAAAAAAGATAATTATCCTACAACTACCTCGCCCATCTGACACCCCCATTTTCCTCAACCTCCTCTCATTATCCACAACTGCACACCCCCTTCCTATATAACTCCCTTAACTCCCAGTTTATACGAAGATGGAGAACACTGATAGAAACCAAAAAAGAAAAGAAATTTAAACCAAAAAAAGAGAGACAAGAGAAAAGAAAAAACAAATGGAGTGAAAACAAAAGACAATATATATGCATGCATTATAGGAGGACACGGACAATTTAGAGGAAAAAAAAAAGTGACGAGTTTGGGTTTCGGTTCGAGTTTCTGGTTCAACATAAAAGCTTCTCTATTGATGCAGTTTGTCATACAGGTTCTAATTCAATCCCTGTGATATTATTTTTTTAAGTTTCATAATGAATCAAAGCATGATCAAATAGTTAAAAAATTATATTTCGTGTCGTATTTAGTATGAAAGTTTGTGATTTATATGAAATTTGTGCTCTACGTCTTTGTTTGTAATTTTTTTTTTGAAACGATGTTAATCAAATTCTTTTTGAATAGTAGATGATATAATTTCTTAAAGTTAATAATGCTAATAATGTAAAAGATGTAAAGTTGGCATGCAATTAGTATGTAGTTATGTTATAAACCACAATTTATGACTCATGCATGCATGCAAAAGTAAGAAAAAAAATGAGAAACATATCATATTAAGAATATAGGTTGTTGTTGCATGAATTTAGAATAAATGATCTGTAGTTTAAAAATCACATTATATTTTGAGTTTTAAGTTAATGCAAAATAAACATAGTTAGAATTTTAGTATTAAATGTTTGAATAATGGTAAGGTTCAAGGTTTGAATACTTAAAAAATTACATTTATTGTTCTGAAAATGACCATAAAATATATATAAAATGTGAATGATTTTAATGAAGATTTTGTTTTCTTTTTGAATCTTCTGTCTAATGGAATTCGTTTGAATTAGTGAAATCTAGTGATATTCATTTACATGTTGTCACCTAATCTTACTTTTTGTTACACATAAGTTAGAATATAATTAGGATTTTTCTCTTGCTTGATTTTGAACATTGAAATATGAAATACAACAATAAAATAAAAATTTTAGTTGGGTTTGGAATTGGACTATACTGTTTTGCATGAAATAATTTATAATTACGAGGCAATGTCATTAGCATCTTAGATTAGAAAATAATTGGATCTAAATATTTAAGGTCCGAGTGATTTCGTATTAATAAACTAGAAGTATAAGATAAGTTACGAAATTATTCAAGATCTTTCGTTACTATTAAAAGAAAAGAGCGAAATAAAAATGGATAAGAAAATTGTATTGAGTTTATAAGAGACAAATCAATGTCTTTAACGCTAGGCAAATTTTAGGCACGTTTAAATATTCGTCTCAATTAAGAATGCGGCGTACGCATCTTTTTGAGACATTTTAAAAATTCAAGGATGCAAAAATGCACCTTGACAAATATTTTTTTAAATTAATTTTCACCAATTTATTTAACATAAGAGGTGTAGACAAACATTTTCGATATAATTAAAAATGAGCGATTTTAGGCCTTAAATCATAATTTATTCAAAATAGTTTAAGTCAAGTAATAGTCAATAAAAGTGATCGTGCTAGAACCACGAGACTCGAGGGGTGCCTCACATCTTCCCCTCGGTCAACAGAATTTCTTACCCGGTCT
Organism: Capsicum pubescens; assembly: GCA_030864215.1. NCBI lineage: Eukaryota > Viridiplantae > Streptophyta > Magnoliopsida > Solanales > Solanaceae > Capsicum > Capsicum pubescens. Next base: position 254,596,032 of record CM061549.1, read on the forward strand.
TTTATTTTCGCAAACCAACAAAGAGTCATTTTCTTTTGATTAGAGATCCAATAAGGGGACTTGGAACACCATAACTCAATTCCAACTGGCGACTCTGTAAATAAAATATCTCTATTCAATACCGTCACTTTAATTGAAAAAATCCTTTGACTCGGTCCCTCGGGCGAAAAAGGGGTGTGACATCTCTAGCGACTCTGCTGGGGACTAATAAGAATTCGAGCTTTTTATATTGACTTATACTTGATTTAATTATTGTTAATATTGTGTTTGTTGTCCTTATGTGCTACTTGTCGCTTATTTACCGCTTTGATATTTATTGAACTGTATTATATATTGTCTTCTCTTGCGCACCCCCTCTGAGTCTCTAATATAGGATAGAAGGAATGCAACGCATGCATCCTACTTTCTTTTTTAGATAACCGGAGTGTCAAAGCACCTGGTGAAGAATTATAGTCACACATGTTAGGTGGGGTTCGGATCGACAAAGAAGGCGGTGTTGCCCTGCTACCAACCAAGTTGTCCCTCCCCGGCTCGAGGGTCTGCTCGGGTAAGCTAGTCTAGACACCTATCCTTATTAGGCTTAAACTTAGAAGAACTGAAAACTCAGAATCTAGTTATCCCTATTAGGTGTCGCTTTATTTGCAGCATATGCATTTGACTTAGTGGGACTCGACACAGGGGTTGGGTCTGTCTAGGACAGGTGACCTACTTTATAAAGACCAACATGTGTATCCTACGTTCTCTTTGACATTTGTTTGGAAGGCTGCTTATTTGTTGACCGACTTTAGGCAACTTTAAAATGCAATAGATTAAATTATCCTCACACTAAATGCAAGAGATTAAATTATCCTCACACTAAGTAAATCATTTTAAAAAAAAAAAGAAAAAAATTATTTTTAAAAGAAAGAAAATTTTTTAGTAATATAGTTTTACGGTCTTCATGAACTACGAGGGTCTGATTCTCACTATTTAGCGAGATACATAGGAAGCCCTTTTCGGGGTACGACCCTATCTTTTGAAAAATTATTTATAGATTTATTGAGAAATATTTTTAAAATATAATTATTTTCATAATTATTTTTCTAATCCTCAAGTCCAATTTTTATATATCTTAATAGCCCTGAATCTTTAGGGATCATGAGGCTAAGTTTTTATGAAATAAAAATATATATATATAAATCTTAACAGTCCTGAACCTTTAGGGGTCTTGAAGCTGAGTTTTGTACGGCATATATTTCACGAACTACGCACACCTGATTCACATCTTAATGAGATACCTAGGCAATTCATCACGGATTCGGTGGTCTTAAAAAAAAAAATTGAACTCTCAAACATTAGTTTTCTCCAAAATGAAAATAATATTTAGTGGTTGGTTTGCGGTTAAATTGGCATCTCATCCATACAACATAATGTCCAAAAAAACAGGTAAGATGACCCACAAAAAATGATATAGGGTCTGAGATGAGTTGGTGATATAGGGTCTGAGATGAGTTGGTGTAGATTGTTAGAAATGAGGAATAAGAAGAAATGACTTGAAAAGTGAGAAATTTGGAGCAAAATATGAGAAACATGCAAATACTAAGAGAGAAAAGGAGAGTTCTCACAAGGATTTTTACATGTTTCAATGTTCACTTGACTCTAAACTCCAAAACATCAAAATTGAACATGTACGAGAGTCATGGTGGTCCTTTGGCTCATCTGGAAGTGTTTTATAATCAACTAAGAGGAGCAGAGGGAAAGAGAAAACTGCTAACGATTTACTTTGGAGAGAGTTGATGGTGATAAATTCAGAATGGTTAGGGACAAGAAGAAAAATTAAAGTTGTAGCAATGATTATGGAGTCTCCGTTAAGACTGACGTGCAAATCAATAGGAAAAATGTCAAGCTCGGTAATTCGAAAGTTATTTTGCTCTCCACGAGGAGGGAGTTTTGGTAGTCTGTTTTGTGTTTCTTCTATTACCCGAATAATTTAAGGATTGTAGTTCGGAATCTATGTTGTCTTATCATTTTGTTCAAACCCTTCTATCTTTTCTGTCAACAAAATATGTGTCCCTTTTATTTTTCTTATTTAAATATATATTTTTTTTCTTCTATACACATTTTTTCTTCTATGGCAATTCCAATGATATGATATGCATGTTGAATTTTCAGCCAGATCTTAAAACCCAATCTAATCTGAAATATTCGATCAAGAACCTAGAGTTGGAAAAAATGTAAGAAAAATAAGCAACGTGTTGAGATGTTTGGAGACCTAGTTACATCCTCACTTGAATTTTTGAGAAAATCACTTTGCGAATAAAAGATGACTTGATCTTCAATGGGAAGGTTCAACTCAAGTATTTTTGAATGAGATCAACCAAAGTATATATAGTTTCTATTATCGGAAGAAGCAAAAGGAAGCTAGCTAAAAAAAAGCCAGTTATTGTGTGAGGAAAGTACAATAGAAGTAGACCTATATGGTTCACAAGCTTAAAAGAAGTGACACACGTGCATGTGTTTAGTCACAGTCAATGTTGAAAAAGATGCATATGATCTTCATGATCCATTTCTAGATTGCGTGTTATGTACTTACATTTTTAAGGATTGATATGACGAAGGCATTTCATTCTGCTATCCAAATGTTGTGTCATCCTTTGTTATCCCTTTTAAGCTTTTGTTTTATTTTCTTTCGTGCTCCTCTTTTGGAATCAAAATAGAGTATGAAAAAAAAAGTCAAAGGAAAAAGAAAGAAGAAAAGAAAAGTGTCAAGAAAGAGTAATAGAGTTAGAAAAAAATCCTTAAAATGAGAAAGTTCAAAGAAAAAGAAAAAAAATAAATAAAAGAACAAGATGTTTGAACTACGTTTGACCTGATTCTTGCTATGACAAGATATGTAGGCAGCCCTGTTCAACCAAAAGAAAATTCAAATTACCCAGAATGAAATAAAACTGGGACAAAAGTTTATTTCCTTAAAAGAGTCGATTCCAAAAGTTGTATGTTTTACCTAATGTTGTGTAAAATTTGAGCCTCATGTCGTCCTTTCTTTCTTACCCAATCCAAAAGCCAAGTTACAACCAAAGAAAGACCTTCAGATCAATCTTTGAGAATGTCAAGGCTAAGCATGTATGGGTATATGAGGTTTCATATTGTGGGCATCATAATGTGATAATAAGTTGTGAGTTCAATAAAAATGAAAGAGTTTTATCGGTCAAAACCCTCATGGGCACCATAAGGCGATAGTGAGTTATGAGAGCAATAAAAAATGAGAGAGTCTTATTGGAGAAAATCCTCATGGACACCATAAGGCGACGGTGAGTTGAGAAAGAAATGAAAATGAGATAGGCTCTTTGGTGCAAATCCATTGAGGTGCCATTAGCCGAAGAAAGATTGTAATCTAGAGAGAACAAATTCAACAGTGCCTCAGTTTCAAACCCAATAAGTGGGCAAAAGTTGACAAATGATTAGTGTGGAAAGATTCGGTTGTTTAATTCAGAAATGCATGTCATAATCATTGGAATCAGCTATCACACTCAAATAAGTTTTCCTTTATGTTGATTTGAAAAAGAGATGCACTTTGTCTTTCCCTTTTCCCTTTTCCCTTTTTCTTTTTCTTTTTATTATTTTTATTTTTGAATTTTTGTCATCATATGAAAAATCATTGTCATCTTTTGCGGGTTTTTTTTAGTCGAATTCACGTCAAGTCAAGTAAGAAAGAGCTTCAAAACTTGCTACCAACTCCCTCAATTGCACAAAGCATGGCAAAGGGTTGATGTACCAAGTTAACATGCTTCAAAATAAAGTAAGATATTCAATAATGCTTGTCACCCGACAGTTTTTGAACTCATAGAAGTGAAAGGTATGTTAGAAGTTAAACCCAGAAGCATCATGCAAGAGAAATATGATTTGAGTCAAAAAATTCAAGTAGAAAGAATTTGGGGGTCAAAAATGCAAGTCAACGATACTTATCAATGATTGAAATGGGGCTGAGTATGACAAATGCAAGAGTGGTCACCTCAATAGCCAGATGCCACAAATCAACCACCACGTTTTTAAATCATAATTGGTCTTTGTTTGAAATAGAGAGGAATTTTCCCTAAATTCAAATGCTTTAAAGTTTAGATATCAACAAGATGAAATTACTCACTTTTGCAAATGCAAGAGGCAATATTTCTACACATATTTAGTAATCACAATCATAGTGAAAACTCATCATCCTATACCCCTAGGAGACACACTTCCTTGTTAGGGTAAGTCATTTTTCATGTGTTAGGTGATGCACTTACTAATTTGAGCTTTAACTTTTAGAAGACGCACTTTCTAATTGAGTTATTTCATTTAACCCCTAGGAGACGCACTTCCTACTCAGGGTATGTCAATTTTATATGTTAGGTAACGTACTTCCTAACTTTAACATTCACTCCTAGAAGACGTACTTTCTAGTTGAGTCATTTCATTCAACCCCTAGGAGACACACTTCCTAGTATGGATAATTCAAGTTTCATTCATTAGGTGACGCACTTCCTAACTTGAACCATCACTCCTAGAAGACGCACTTTTTAGTTGAGTCATTTTACTCAACCCCTAGGAAACGCACTTCCTAGTTTGGATAATTCAAGTTTCATTCATTAGGTGACGCATTTTCTAACTTGAACCATCACTCCTAGAAGACGCACCTTCTAGTTGAGTCATTTTATTCAACCCCTAGGAGACGCACTTCCTAGTCTGGATAATTCAAGTTTCATTTGTTAGGTAACGCACTTTCTAACTTTAACATTTACTCCTAGATAACGTACTTTCTAGTCGAGTCATTGCATTTAACCCCTAGGAGATGCACTTCCTAGTCAGGGTATGTCAGTTTTATATGTTAGGTAACGCACTTCCTAACTTTAACATTCACTCTTAGAAGATGTACTTTCTAGTTGAGTCATTTCATTCAACCCTTAGGAGACACACTTCCTAGTCTGAATAATTCAAGTTTCATTCATTAGGTGACGCATTTCCTAACTTGAACCATCACTCCTATAAGGCGCACTTTCTAGTTGAGTCATTTTATTCATCCCCTAGGAGACACACTTCCTAGTCTGGATAATTCAAGTTTCATTTGTCAGGTGATGCACTTCCTAACTTGAACCATCACTCCTAGAAGATGCACTTTCTAGTTAAGTTATTTCATTCAACCCATAGGAGACGCACTTCCTAGTCTGGATAATTCAAGTTTCATTTGTTAGGTGATGCACTTCCTAACTTGGACCATCACTCCTAGAAGATGCACTTTCTAATTGAGTTATTTTATTCAACCCATGGGAGATGCATTTCCTAATCTGAATAAGTCAGTTTTCAATTGTTAGGTGAAGCACTTCCTAACTTGAACCATCACTCCTAGAAGACGCACTTTCTAGTCGAGTCATTTTATTCAACCCCTGGGAGACGCACTTCCTAGTCTGAATAAGTCAGTTTTCATTTGTTAGGTGGAGCACTTTCTAACTTGAACCATCACTCCTAGAAGACGCACTTTCTAGTCAAGTCCTTCAATTTAACTATTAGGAGACACACTTCCTAATTTTGGTCATCAGTTTTACTCTGACGAGACGCATTTATTTAGCAGGGCTTTGATTCATACTCTTTTTGTACTTTTCAAAAATTATAATCTGATGATGCTCACAAAATTTTCTAGTACAAACTGGGGAAAAAAATTTGTTCATGTTTATTGAATTTATTTTATGCTCAGGACCCTCCTGAAGAATGTGAATTTACTTTTTGCACAGGACCCTCCTGAAGAATGGAAATTTACTTTTTTCTCAGGACCCTCTTGAATAATGGAAATTTATTTTATGCTCAGGACCCCCTTGAAGAATGGGACAGGACCCTCCTAAAGAATGGGAATTCATTTTATGCTTAGGACCCTCCTGAAGAATGGGACAGGACCCTCCTGAAGAATGGGAATTTACTTTATGCTCAGGACCCTCCTGAAGAATGGGACAAGACCCTACTGAAGAATGGGAATTTACTTTATGCTCAGGACCCTCCTGAAGAATGAAACAGGGCCCTCATGAAGAATGGGAATTTATTTTATGCTCAGGACCCTCCTAAAGAATGGGACAGGGCCCTCCTGAAAAATGAAAATTTATTTTACGCTCAGGACCCTCCTGAAGAATGGGATAGGACCCTCCTGAAGAATGGGAATTTATTTTATGCTCAGGGCTCTCCTGAAGAATAGGACAGGACCCTTCTGAAGAATGGGAATTTATTTTATGCTCAGTACCCTCCTGAAGAATGGGACAGGACCCTCCTGAAGAATGGAAATTTACTTTTTACTCAGGACCCTTCTGAATAATGGGACAGGACCCTCCTGAAGAATGGGAATTTATTTTTGCACAAGACCCTCCTGAAGAATGGGGATTTAGTTTTGCATAAGACCCTCCTGAAGAATGGAAATTTACTTTTTGCTCTGGACCCTCCTGAAGAATGGGAATTTACTTTATGTCCAGGACCCTCCTGAAGAATGGGATGTTATTTTTATATGTCACCTTTAATTTTGAGTTCAGGAACATATTTGAAAAATCAGGAAAAAAAAAATTCAAGAGCCCGCCTGAAGAACAAGGTGAAGAAATAGAAAGTCCACGAGCCCGCCTGAAGAACAGGGTAAAAAAAAAAAGTAAGTCCACGAGCCCGCCTGAAGAACAGGGTGAAGAAAAATTAAGTTCAGGAGCCCGCCTGAAAAACAAGGTGAAGAAAAAGAAAAGTCAGGAGCCTGCCTAAAAAACGGGGTGAAAAAGCAACAAATCAGGAGCCCGCCTGAAAAACAGGGTGAAGAAGTAACAAGTCAGGAGCTCACTTGAAGAACCGGATGAAGAAGTAGCAAGCCAGGAGCCCACCTGAAGAATAGGGTGAACATTATCAGTTGCAAGTTCACTGCCACATAATTTTACCCCATTTGAACTACACATGACCTGATTTTCTTATAACCCCAAATATGCAGGCGGTTCAAAACCAGGACTCGATCACATCTTTTCTTGTATTTTATTTTATCCTCACCTTTTGAATAATCGGAGGGTCAAAAATCATATCTTGTCTACTTCTTTGTATGAAAACTCTTCGAGATTCCACACAAAGAGGGGCAAAATGTAGACACGTGATTTTTTATCCTCACCGAGTTTTAACCTATTTTTTGGTATTAAATATTTATATTTATTCGATATTTATTAAACTCTTATTTTATTTTTCTTATAAATTTTAGAGGAAAATAAACAAATAAATAAATTTAGATTTGGGGATATTATTATTTTTTACTTTTAAATAAGATGAAAAATTTTAAAAGATAAAATAATACATTTTAATTTTAATTTCAATAAATAAGCTAGTAATTTTATTTTTTTGTTAATTATATTTTATTTTTAGGTTAGTTATACTTCTATTATATTATCTTAAGTTTAAAAAAACTACTTAGTTAATATTCTTTTATTATTATTATTTATTTATTTATATAATTTATTTATTTATATATATAAAAAAAAAGATAATTATCCTACAACTATCTCACCCATCTGACACCCCCATTTTCCTCAACCTTCTCTCATTATCCACAACTACACACACCTCTTCCTATATAACTCCCTTAACTCCCAGTTTATATGAAGATGGAGAACACGGATAGAAACCAAAAAAGAAAAGAAATTTAAACCAAAAAAAAAAAAGACAAGAGAAGAGAATAACATTTTGTGGAAAAGAGAAAAAACAAATGGAATGAAAACAAAAGAAGAGACATGCAATATATATCTATGCATGCATTACAGGAGGACACGGACAATTTAGAGGAAAACAAAAAAAAAGGAAAAGAGTGACGAGTTTGGGTTTCGGTTCGAGTTTCTGGTTCAACATAAAAGCTTCTCTATTGATGCAGTTTGTCATACAGGTTCTAATTCAATTCATGTAATATTATTTTTGTAAGTTTCATAATGAATTGAAGCATGATCAAATATTTAAATAATTATATTTCGTGTCGTATTTAGTCTGAAAGTTTGTGATTTATATGAAATTTGTGCTCTACGTCTTTGTTTGTAATTTTTTTTTTGAAACGATGTTAATCAAATTCTTTTAGAATATTAGATGATATAATTTCTTAAAGTTAGTAATGCTAATAATGTAAAAGATGTAAAGTTGACATGCAATTAGTATGTAGTTATGTTATAGACCACAATTTATGACTCATGCATGCATGCAAAAGTAAGAAAAAAATGAGAAACATATCATATTAAGAATATAGGTTGTTTGTGCATGAATTTAGAATAAATGATTTGTAGTTTAAAAATCACATTATATTTTGAGTTTTAAGTTAATGCAAAATAAACATAGTTAGAATTTTAGTATTAAATGTTTGAATAATGGTAAGGTTCAAGGTTTGAATACTTAAAAAATTACATTTATTGTTCTGAAAATGACCATAAAATATATATAAAATGTGAATGATTTAAATGAAGATTTTGTTTTCTTTTTGAATCTTCTATCTAATGGAATTCGTTTGAATTAGTGAAATCTAGTGATATTCATTTACATGTTGTCACCTAATCTTACTTTTTGTTACACATAAGTTAGAATATAATTAGGATTTTTCTCTTGCTTGATTTTGAACATTGAAATATGAAATACAACAATAAAATAAAATTTTTAGTTGGGTTTGGAATTGGACTATACTGTTTTACATGAAATAATATATAATTACGAGGCAATGTCATTAGCATCTTAGATTAGAAAATAATTGGATCTAACTATTTAAGGTCCGAGTGATTTCGTATTAATTAACTAGAAGTATAATATAGTATAAGATAAGTTACGAAATTATTCAAGATCTTTCGTTACTATTAAATGAAAAGAGTGAAATAAAAATGGATAAGAAAATTGTATTGAGTTTATAAGAGACAAATCAATGCCTTTAATGCTAGGCAAATTTTAGGCACGTTTAAATATTCGTCTCAATTAAGAATGCGGCGTACGCATCTTTTTGAGATATTTTAAAAATTTAAGGATGCAAAAATGCACTTTGACAAATATTTTTTTAAAATTAATTTTCACCAATTTATTTAACATAAGAGGTGTAGACAGACATTTTCGATATAATTAAAAATGAGCGATTTTAGGCTTTAAATCATAATTTATTCAAAATAGTTTAAGTCAAGTAATAATCAATAAAAGTGACCGTGCTAGAACCACGGGACTCGAAGGGTGCCTCACACCTTTTCCTCGGTCAATAGAATTCCTTATCCGGTCTTCTGTTTTCGCAGACCAACAAAGAGTAATTTCCTTTTAATTAAGGATTCAATAAGGTGACTTGAAACACCATAACTCAATTCCAAGTGGCGACTCTGTAAATAAAATCTTCTTATTCAAAACCGTCACTTTAATTGGAAAAACCCTTTGACTCGGTCCCTCGGGCAAAAAAGAGGTGTGACAATGATGCATGAACTGAACTGAATTTACAACTTGCATAAACGTGAATGAATTATCTCATGAATAGGAAAGATGGAAAACCATAGCAACTTGTCTGTCTGACTGCTAAACTTAATTGTTGGATATACGGAGTAACTCATACTGAAAGCTTATACTAAATTGGAATATTTTTTCTACACACTTTCTAAGAAGTTCTAATAACTTTAGGGAGCAAAGAATCTTGGGCATAATCTGAACAAGATATCTGAATAACGAATCGCAGCATGGCTATAATTTTGTAACATGGAACATTGGCCTATTAAACATAAACTAGGATAGAATTGTTATGCCTTAGACCATGTGACTGCTACTTTCAAGCTGAGATATACTCCTTAAATACTCCTTCAACTATACATTCCAATTCAATATTGTACCTCTCTTGAGGCTACTCAAAATCTTCACATGGGCACTGATGACTCTATTTACTGAAGTTTGAGCTGAACTGAATTCTCTCAGTATGTTCACGCCTACTTGAATCTACAAAGTACAAACATAACACTGTAATACTAGCCTGAATCATGAATTCAACACCCTCCTGCGTGTTCACAACTTCTCATCTCATGAATAATTCTTATTACAACTTCAACAACTACATTCAATCTCTTACTAGGAATTCACTAACGCGCAATGTATTCATCCACTTATATACCAACATGATATTCAAGCCTATCATTATAACCATATATAAAATTTTGGTCAATCAACCCACCTAGGAAATTTTACTACATTCTCAAATATCTCTTGTCAACAATAACTCCCATGCACTATCCCCAATAAAACATACATAAAATTCTCATCTAACCATGACATATATTTAAAGCTTTGCCTCAATCATCCTTCACACTTATACCCTGAGATACAACAAGCATGCAACAATCTTTCCCCAACATAAATCACTTACTCTCTCTCATCTAAACAATTACTCATTGCCACTATTATTTCATAAGGGGAGGTCACTGAAAGGTTAGAACATGAGGACCTGAAGCATGAAAGAATACTATGCATAACTTGGACACTTAACTGAGGTTTGGGGAATAGAGTATCAAAAGCATGCATTCATTACAGAGATCTAAACTAAGGACATACATGACATGATCTGAGTTTCACTGGTCATTAGGAGTGTAGCATGAGTTATGGGGACTGAGCATACTCTAAAACATAAGTACATGAGTCATGAGATGTATGACCTGAGTTCGGAGTTCATGATTTCATGGAACATGATTTGTACTGTTGAGTGGACTGAAAGTCCTTATACTAGGAACTAGAAGCACACATGATTCTCTATGATGCGATAAACATGAACTATGATCATGGAGCTGACATGTTGATGATAGGCGAATTTACGCACCTATATCAATATATTTTGCCCATATTTTAGCCTAGTTTTGAGAACAAATTATATATTTCATGCACTTTTAGTCCTTTTTCCTGTAAATGAGCTAACGAACATGATTAGTAAAGTTTCAGGTATAAATGATGCATAATTCAGCATTTTATGGCTTACTTGACACTAAAGAAAGCTCACGAAGGAAGGGAAGGGAGTTTACACGCCTAAGGACCAAAACTGCTGCATTGAAAATCTGTCCCGGGCTAAAACAGCATTTCTGAAGACTTTGGAGGACCAAAACTGCTGCATGAAAAATCTGTCCCGGGCTAAAACAGCAATTCTGAAGACTTTGGGGACTTACAGACACAAAGCTGGATTTTGACAATGATACATTAACCTAGTACAATTAGGTTATGTATTTCATTATTTTATTTGGATTATGATAATGTTACATTAACCTAGTACAATTGGGTTAAGTATTACATTAGCCTAGTAGGATTTGGTTAGATATTTTATTTATCTAGTAGGAGTAGGATATGGGTATTATAAATACCCTATCATGCTAGAGATTTTAAACAAGGAAGGAGGGAGGAGGGAGAACACTATACTTCCTTCCATCCCTCTCAACATCTCATCTTACAAGTCAATTCTATTTTTCTTCTTCTACTCTTCTATTCTTAAATTCCACAACAAGAGAATCGTTACTTTGCCTAGGAATTCACGCCTCACGCCTACCACCTAAGCTACACGAAATTACTAAATCTTGTGGTATAACAACAATGTCAATCGTGATCTCCTTCGCATTCATGGGTAACTAAACTTCTCTGTTGGGGTTATGGAAGCCGAATGAGTTACTATCTATTGCTGTGAGTTTGTGAGTTCGAGGCACGTATATTGCTTATATCATTATTCTCTTCATCTTAATCTACATTCTTTGCGGTTGCAAACGCAAGAATACGCCAGTCTAACATTTAACTTGTTCGAGAGAAAAGTTATTTGTCTGGAAAAGAGATAATGTCAAGGTAGTAGGACACCCTTTCCTACTAAAAAGCTAGTGCCGTAACTGGACTAACCTCTTGGAGAATTCGTACCGTTAGATACGCTTTAAGCTCGAGAGAGTTAAAGTGAAATAGTCCTTGTTTAGGTCGAGAGACGCTTGGATTTACCATCGACTACAATCCTCTATAAGCAATTGCATGTCAGAATTCTACACACTCATAGCCAATAGAGACGTATACCTCAGAAGGGGGACATAACCCCAACGCTTCAATTCTCATTGTTTACAACCAACGTAACAATCTCTCTCTTTTTACTTTATTATTTTCAGCTTTTGTTTACATTACTTGCAAGACAAGAATCCCCCCTTCTTACGAGACTTGCACCAAAAGTTTAGTAATTTTACTTACTTGTTGGCCAAGCTATTCCCTGTGGGATCGACACCCAACCCAGGTTGGGTTCTATATTTTCTAACGACCGCTTTACACTCAAACGAGAGCTGTAGATTGAGCGTTATTAAAAATTGGCGCCGTTGCCGGGGAATACAAGTGTCAATTAAGTTCATAATAATTACTAGATCCTTTGGTCGAAGACTCTCGTACTTTTACTTTTAGTTTTTGTTTTTGTTTACTGCAGGTTTTTTGTTCAGTACATCAATGGATGAACAACGTGAAATACCATTCGATGATGATGATGATGATCTTGATGGTGCCGGAGCCACTGGAGCTATAATTCCACCACCATTAGCGCCCGGAGCCAAGTTCAACATCACAAGCACCATGATTCAGTTATTGCAACTCAAGGGATTATTTGGTGGACTAGCAGGCGATGATCCGAATATGCATCTCATCAACTTTATTTCTACATGCAAGTCTTTTGACAATCCTGGTGTTGGTCAGAATGCAATTCGATTACGACTATTTCCATTGTCTCTGTCTGGGGAGGCAACACTATGGTTGAATGGGCTGACTCCTGATTCAATTACAAATTGGAGGCAATTGAGAGACGCTTTCCTAGAAAGATTCTTTCCATCATCCAAAAGGGCACAATTGAGAGATGAAATCAGCAACTTTCGTCAGCTTCCGACTGAAGCTCTTCATGAAACATGGGAGAGGTTCAATACAAAGGTAGCGAGGTGCCCAAACCATCACATGACTAATGTTCACCTCATGGAGATATTGTATAGAGCCTTGAATTCAATAACTAAGCCAGTGGTGGATAACGCAGCTGGAGGATCTTTTATGGACCTAACCTTTGGTCAAGCAAGCAATATGTTAGATCGTATGACGAAACAAAGTAGAGCTTGGCATACCAGGGATTCTGAGGTAGCAAGCCCCACTTTATCTATTGGCATGACTGCAGACCAAATGAGAAGAGAAGAAGAACGTGATCAAGATATGGCGCACATGAAAACACAAATGGATCTTCTTACAAAGCATTTATTATCAGGGAAGACCGAAAAAGTGAAAGCTGTGGCGCTAAAAGGAAGAGACGAATCTGATTCAGAAGAGGAGGCCAACTACTTGAACAATCAGGGGGGTTTCCGTGGGAATACCCAAGGAAACCAAGGTCGGAACTATTATGATAAATATGGAAGCAAAGACCAAGGTAGTTGGAAGAAAAACAATGAAAAGAGTGGTTTGTACGTTCCCCCTGGTAGACGTGATACCACCACATCTAATTCTGGAAGTATGGAAGACATGATGGCTAAATTATTGAAAGGAGTGGAAGCAACAAGCGCGGGAGTTACTGAGGTAATTAATGATTTGTCCTCCATGAAACAACTAGTTGATTCTCATTCCACTTCAATTAAGCAAATAGAGCAGCAATTGAGCCAACTGTCAGCAGCACTCAATCAAAGAAAGGCTGGCACTCTACCTAGTGATACTGTGCAAAACCCAAGGAATGATGGGTCATGCATGGCCATCACTACCAGAAGCGGTAAGGTGCTGGAAACTTCAGGAAAATGCAAGCAAGTGGTTGACGAAGAAGCGGAAATTGATGATAAGGCGAAAGGGGAAGATGCCGCAGCAGCTGATCCTGACGTCCATAACGTCACCCCTCACGATTTGCAACCTAAAAAATCTGAAAAACGGAAGAAAGAGGAGAAGAAAGCCGTGGAAAGAACAATTCCATAACCACCACCACCTTTTCCTCAAAGATTGAAGAAGGTGGCGGATGATACAAAGTTCAGCAAATTCATGACCATGTTGAAGCAGCTGACCATTAATGTTCCGTTGGTAGAGGCGCTAGAAAAAATGCCTGGGTACGCTAAATTCATGAAGGACCTGTTGACAAAGAAGAGGGCAGTAAGCTATGAGCCGGCAGATAATATTCATCATTGCAGTGCAATTGCCACAAGGTCCTTAGTACAGAAGAAGGCAGACCCTGGTGCTTTCACTATTCCTTGCACGGTTGGATCTATGAATTTTGCTAAGGCATTGTGCGATCTGGGTGCTAGCATCAATTTGATGCCACTATCCGTCTACAAGAAGTTGGGGCTAGGAGATCCAACACCAACCAATATGAGGCTCGTGATGGCTGATAGGTCGGTAAAACGACCTGTGGGTATCTTGAATGATGTGTTGGTGAAGGTATCTTCATTTATCTTTCCTGCAGACTTCGTTATTCTGGATTGTGAGGTGGATTCTGACGTTCCCATAATCTTGGGACGCCCCTTCCTCGCAACTGGAAGTGTGCTTATTGACATGAAAGATAATGAGCTTTTGTTTCGAATTAATGACGAAGTGGTCCGCTTTGATATATGCAAAGCCATGAAGCAGCCCAGCGATATGAATGAGTTATCTGTAGCTGATGTTCATCATGAGGATATGAAAGCATTATCTATAGAGAAACAGCCTACTGTTGAGCCATTGTCTGCTGCGCCACTGAAAGTTGAGCATGAGGATAATGAAGATTATGAAGAACTTATGGGTGCTCTAACAGAAATAGAGTCTTATACTCCTAAGCAACCGGATTGTGATCCCAAGAATCAACCAACAGCGAAGACTCCCATTGACGAGACACCAACACTAGAATCGCAAGAGCTCCCCGATTATCTAAGGTATGTGTTCTTGGAAAGTAGAAATATACTTCCGGAGAGTGCAGATGATTTAAGTGAACAGCACGTAGAAGCTCTTATCTCTGCTCTGAAGAGATACAAGAGAGCTATGGGTTGGACTATTGATGATATAATTGGTGACTCTCCGGGGAAATGTATGAGCCATCTCGAAGAAGATCGCATGCCCACAGGTAAGCCTCATTGTCGTCTAAATCCTTTTATAAAACGATCCTCTATTTACCTCGACGAAGTCTGAGTACTTGAGGTAACCATGTCGTGCTACGACAATAAATAAGGCGCTAGATGGGAGGCAACCCATCGTTTATCATTTTTCATTTATCGTTTATCGTTTTTCATTTTTCATTTAGTTCTAGTATGTGTTTTGCTTTTGATAAATAAAAATCCAAAAATAAGAGTCGTGCCACGACCAAAACTAAGGCGCTTGATGGGAGGCAACCCATCGTTCTAATCGTTTTTATTGTTTTTGAGCAAATATAGGTGCAAGAAGTAGTCAACGAGGAGATTGATTTCAATTGACGATTTGGACGCATTGTATGGTAAAGTTGGTAAGTTAGGAAGGGTGATGCATAAGGCTATGGATTGAGCCTTTCTCACGCCAAAATAGGCTTCGAGGAAGGCTAGGACTTGGTAAAACTAGGCCAAGAATGATGCACAACCTATCCTATAGCCTAAGGTCTCGGAATCTAGTGTGCTATACACTATGCGCCGCCTATTCCTAGGTATGCTTTTCACTATGCGCCGCCTATGCTATGGCATTTGGTCTCAGTATCTCATATGCCATAGACTATGCGGCGCATATGTCTACAAATGCCATAGACTATGCGGCGCATATGTCCAATTATGCCATAGACAATGCGCCGCATATGTCATATCTATGCCAAGCATTATGCGCCGCATATGTAGCATTTTTGTCTCCAAAACCGATTGTAAATGGGTCAAAACCTGACCCATTCTCTTCCTATATAAAGGGGACTTAGTTTTATAACACAACACATTGCAAAGTGACCTAAAGGCGTCGCATATACTCTCCAAATCATCTCAAAACTTTTCTTTTTGCTCTCCCACTTCACAAGAACATCTCCAAAGGCTTCAATCACGTAAGTACTCTCTTGTTCTTCATCTATTTTTCGTAAGTGCTACGTTGCTATGTCTATTATGAATTGCTACATCTTGAAGAAATATTGGTGATGTTAATGTGTTTGAATTGTTGATACAAAACCAAGTGAGTGAACATGAACGTTAGGATACTCTTAACTTGTTTCCAACTAGAAATTGATTTTGATGCATTGTTATACTACTTGCGGAATTGCTATAGTCATGAACATTGCATGCTCTTGTCACTTGAATACTTACATGTTGGGATGTCTCGCTCATCGAAATAAGACTTATAGTTGCCTACCGACATAGGAGATTGTGATTATTGATAGAAACTATACCATGATGTAATCCTTATGAAGAAGTCTTGATATACCTAACATGAAAGTATTGCAAAGATTGCAAGAAGTGTTACATATCTGAATTTCTTGTTGGAATATAGCCCCTAAAACGTATGTCGATGAAGTCTGAGTAATCGACCACTTTCACTTCACTAGTCTGTACCAACAAACTAAGTGTGGGGTGGTGCCACTACTGCTTGTTTATAGATTGTATCCATCGAGATGATGCTAACATGAACATTTTTTTTTAAGTCTCAGGTACAATGGCACCCAAAGCAAGACCACTTCACAAAAAGGCAAGAAAAGAGGCCGAAAAGAGCAAGGAGAACCCTCCTCGCTGCAAATACCTCGACTCACTCTTGGAATTAAGTGGGATACTTATGAGGAACTTCTGAGAATGACGACTCTGATGATGATTCCGATGCAAAGGGTAGGACCCCCGACATTGAGGACGAGTCCGACTGACCAGGTTCTTCGTATTTATTCTCCACTGAGGACAGTGTCCCGACTAAGTGTGGGATGGTGATATTGCATGCTATACTTCTCTATTCGCATCTATGTTTGTTTTCTTTTGTTTCATTTTTGTTTTGTTTTGTTTTTTTTAGTAGTTAAATTTTTTCTAGCTTCGCATGAAATTATTTTGATAGGCAGCATGAGATTATAACAAGAGTATGTGCTACAATTGTGACTATTGAGACGTTTAGGCTCTAGTTGTGACTCGTTATGTGATATTGTGTGGTTCAATTCCTTCACTTGTTGGGTCGAGAGTCTATATTACTTCCAAGCAAGTCGACCATGTGCCTTGTGTGTGTGAGATAATCGTATATTCTATGATTGTGGCTGATGCTAGAACTTGCCTGGTATGTATGCAAAGCGAAAATAAGGAGTGTAAGTTTAGGATATGATTTAGGCATTTCTTTGGCAACCTATATTTGTTTACCTTCAGTTTTACCTACCCATGGACATCATCCTAGTTAAAACCCTTTTGAGCCTTTAGCCTATTTCTTTGACAACCTTGTATGTAAGCCTAATCCATTTCTTTCAAGACCGTAATTTGATCCAAACTCCTAAGTGCTTTAAAGTGAAAAAGTCATGTGACAAAATAAGAGGAAATTGGGTGAGTATGATGCTATAAATTGTAATGGTTCTTGAATGTGTTATGAAAAAGAAAAAAAAATGCTATCATAAGAGGTATGTTGTGAAAAGAAAAAGGAAAAGAAAGCTGAAAAGTGAAGTTGTGCTTAAAATTGAAAAAAAGAGGAGAACAAGGGTGGTAGAAAAAAGAAAAAAGAAAGGTTGAAAGAAAAAAAAAAGTGTCAATGATACAAAGTGATGTATTAAAGCGCTTAGGAACATAGTCACTATTCTTGGCCAAAATAGTCCTACCCGTCCCTTAGCCTACATTACAACCATCAAAAGACCTACTTGATCCTAATCTTAACATTCCAACATTTAGTAGAGTATTACATTAAGGGCAAGCCTATGGTCATCAGTCGCTACATATGAACTCTTTGTGAGAGTGAGAGCAAGGACATTTTGATACCCATGTTTGAAAAATATGCTATATTTGTGAGTGATTATGGGTACTATATGGTGAGACACACATGGTTGATGAGTTTTGGATAGTTGTATATGATTCTATGCACCTTAACGTTTGCATGCGAGTCGATCACCATCACGAGTCTACGCTAGAGGTTAAACTGTTTCTACTTATAATCGGAAAGCTACTCTTTGTTGATAATTGTTGTGCTTGTCTTGAAGAATGTTTTGTGTTGTTTCTGTAAAAACCTTAAGTTGATGCTTAGAAGGACATGATATGTTGTTCGAGGACGAACAAAGCTCTAAGTGTGGGGTGTTGATGATAGGCGAATTTACGCACCTATATCAATATATTTTGCCCATATTTTAGCCTAGTTTTGAGAACAAATTATATATTTCATGCACTTTTAGTCCTTTTCCTGTAAATGAGCTAACGAACATGATTAGTAAAGTTTCAGGTATAAATGATGCATAATTCAGCATTTTATGGCTTACTTGACACTAAAGAAAGCTCACGAAGGAAGGGAAGGGAGTTTACACGCCTAAGGACCAAAACTGCTGCATGGAAAATCTGTCCCGGGCTAAAACAGCATTTCTGAAGACTTTGGAGGACCAAAACTGCTGCATGAAAAATCTGTCCCGGGCTAAAACAGCAATTCTGAAGACTTTGGGGACTTACAGACACAAAGCTGGATTTTGACAATGATACATTAACCTAGTACAATTAGGTTATGTATTTCATTATTTTATTTGGATTATGATAATGTTACATTAACCTAGTACAGTTGGGTTAAGTATTACATTAGCCTAGTAGGATTTGGTTAGATATTTTATTTATCTAGTAGGAGTAGGATATGGGTATTATAAATACCCTATCATGCTAGAGATTTTAAACAAGGAAGGAGGGAGGAGGGAGAACACAATACTTCCTTCCATCCCTCTCAACATCTCATCTTACAAGTCAATTCTATTTTTCTTCTTCTACTCTTCTATTCTTAAATTCCACAACAAGAGAATCGTTACTTTGCCTAGGAATTCACGCCTCACGCCTACCACCTAAGCTACACGAAATTACTAAATCTTGTGGTATAACAACAATGTCAATCGTGATCTCCTTCGCATTCATGGGTAACTAAACTTCTCTGTTGGGGTTATGGAAGCCGAATGAGTTACTATCTATTGCTGTGAGTTTGTGAGTTCGAGGCACGTATATTGCTTATATCATTATTCTCTTCATCTTAATCTACATTCTTTGCGGTTGCAAACGCAAGAATACGCCAGTCTAACATTTAACTTGTTCGAGAGAAAAGTTATTTGTCTGGAAAAGAGATAATGTCAAGGTAGTAGGACACCCTTTCCTACTAAAAAGCTAGTGCCGTAACTGGACTAACCTCTTGGAGAATTCGTACCGTTAGATACGCTTTAAGCTCGAGAGAGTTAAAGTGAAATAGTCCTTGTTTAGGTCGAGAGACGCTTGGATTTACCATCGACTACAATCCTCTATAAGCAATTGCATGTCAGAATTCTACACACTCATAGCCAATAGAGACGTATACCTCAGAAGGGGGACATAACCCCAACGCTTCAATTCTCATTGTTTACAACCAACGTAACAATCTCTCTCTTTTTACTTTATTATTTTCAGCTTTTGTTTACATTACTTGCAAGACAAGAATCCCCCCTTCTTACGAGACTTGCACCAAAAGTTTAGTAATTTTACTTACTTGTTGGCCAAGCTATTCCCTGTGGGATCGACACCCAACCCAGGTTGGGTTCTATATTTGCTAACGACCGCTTTACACTCAAACGAGAGCTGTAGATTGAGCGTTATTAAAAATTGGCGCCGTTGCCGGGGAATACAAGTGTCAATTAAGTTCGTAATAATTACTAGACCCTTTGGTCGAAGACTCTCGTACTTTTACTTTTAGTTTTTGTTTTTGTTTACTGCAGGTTTTTTGTTCAGTACATCAATGGATGAACAACGTGAAATACCATTCGATGATGATGATGATGATCTTGATGGTGCCGGAGCCACTGGAGCTATAATTCCACCACCATTAGCGCCCGGAGCCAAGTTCAACATCACAAGCACCATGATTCAGTTATTGCAACTCAAGGGATTATTTGGTGGACTAGCAGGCGATGATCCGAATATGCATCTCATCAACTTTATTTCTACATGCAAGTCTTTTGACAATCCTGGTGTTGGTCAGAATGCAATTCGATTACGACTATTTCCATTGTCTCTGTCTGGGGAGGCAACACTATGGTTGAATGGGCTGACTCCTGATTCAATTACAAATTGGAGGCAATTGAGAGACGCTTTCCTAGAAAGATTCTTTCCATCATCCAAAAGGGCACAATTGAGAGATGAAATCAGCAACTTTCGTCAGCTTCCGACTGAAGCTCTTCATGAAACATGGGAGAGGTTCAATACAAAGGTAGCGAGGTGCCCAAACCATCACATGACTAATGTTCACCTCATGGAGATATTGTATAGAGCCTTGAATTCAATAACTAAGCCAGTGGTGGATAACACAGCTGGAGGATCTTTTATGGACCTAACCTTTGGTCAAGCAAGCAATATGTTAGATCGTATGACGAAACAAAGTAGAGCTTGGCATACCAGGGATTCTGAGGTAGCAAGCCCCACTTTATCTATTGGCATGACTGCAGACCAAATGAGAAGAGAAGAAGAACGTGATCAAGATATGGCGCACATGAAAACACAAATGGATCTTCTTACAAAGCATTTATTATCAGGGAAGACCGAAAAAGTGAAAGCTGTGGCGCTAAAAGGAAGAGACGAATCTGATTCAGAAGAGGAGGCCAACTACTTGAACAATCAGGGGGGTTTCCGTGGGAATACCCAAGGAAACCAAGGTCGGAACTATTATGATAAATATGGAAGCAAAGACCAAGGTAGTTGGAAGAAAAACAATGAAAAGAGTGGTTTGTACGTTCCCCCTGGTAGACGTGATACCACCACATCTAATTCTGGAAGTATGGAAGACATGATGGCTAAATTATTGAAAGGAGTGGAAGCAACAAGCGCGGGAGTTACTGAGGTAATTAATGATTTGTCCTCCATGAAACAACTAGTTGATTCTCATTCCACTTCAATCAAGCAAATAGAGCAGCAATTAAGCCAACTGTCAGCAGCACTCAATCAAAGAAAGGTTGGCACTCTACCTAGTGATACTGTGCAAAACCCAAGGAATGATGGGTCATGCATGGCCATCACTACCAGAAGCGGTAAGGTGCTGGAAACTTCAGGAAAAGGCAAGCAAGTGGTTGACGAAGAAGCGGAAATTGATGATAAGGCGAAAGGGGAAGATGCCGCAGCAGCAGCAGCCTAGTTTTGAGAACAAATTATATATTTCATGCACTTTTAGTCCTTTTTCTTGTAAATGAGCTAACGAACATGATTAGTAAAGTTTCAGGTATAAATGATGCAGAATTCAGCATTTTATGGCTTACTTGACGCAAAAGAAAGCTCACGAAGGAAGGGAAGGGAGTTTACACGCTAAAGGACCAAAACTGCTGCATGGAAAATCTGTCCCGGGCTAAAACAGCAATTCTGAAGACTTTGGGGACTTACAGACACAAAGCTGGATTTTGACAATGATACATTAACCTAGTACAATTAGGTTATGTATTTCATTATTTTATATGGATTATGATAATGTTACCTTAACCTAGTACATTTGGGTTAAGGATTTCATTAGTCTAGTAGGATTTGGTTATTTATTTCATTAGCTTAGTAGGAGTAGGATATGGGTATTATAAATACCCTATCATGCTAGAGATTTTTATTAATATTACATTCATCATTCAACAATTAATTTTCTTCCATCCCTCTCATCTTCCACTACAAACACTTCTAATCTACTCTTCTATTCTTAACATCCACAACAAGGGAATCGTTACTTGCTAAGGAATCACGCCTCACGCCTATCACTTGATCTACACGCCATTACTCAATATCGTGATATAATAACAATGTCAATAGTGATTTCCTTCGCATTCATGGGTAACTAAACTTCTCTGTTGAGGTTATGGAAGCCGAATGAGTTACTATCTATTGCTGTGAGTTTGTGAGTTCGAGGCACGTATATTGCTTATATCATTATTCTCTTCATCTTAATCTACATTCTTTGCGGTTGCAAACGCAAGAATACGCCAGTCTAACATTTAACTTGTTCGAGAAAAAAGTTATTTGTCTGGAAAAGAGATAATGTCAAGGTAGTAGGACACCCTTTCCTATTAAAAAGCTAGTGTCGTAACTGGACTAACCTCTTGGAGAATTCGTACCGTTAGACACGCTTTAAGCTCGAGAGAGTTAAAGTGAAATAGTCCTTGTTTAGGTCGAGAGACGCTTGGATTTACCATCGACTACAATCCTCTATAAGCAATTGCATGTCAGAATTCTACACACTCATAGCCAATAGAGACGTATACCTCAGAAGGTGGACATAACCCCAACGCTTCAATTCTCATTGTTTACAACCAACGTAACAATCTCTCTCTTTTTACTTTATTATTTTCAGCTTTTGTTTACATTACTTGCAAGACAAGAATCCCCCCTTCTTACGAGACTTGCACCAAAAGTTTAGTAATTTTACTTACTTGTTGGCCAAGCTATTCCCTGTGGGATCGACACCCAACCCAGGTTGGGTTCTATATTTTCTAACGACCGCTTTACACTCAAACGAGAGCTGTAGATTGAGCGTTATTACATGTAATGCATGAGTAGATGTCGTGATGAATGAAATACAACACTTTCCACTGAGATAAGAATGGGTCGGGCATCTTCCTCCCTTACTAATGTTCTACAACACACTGGCAATACTACTAGAATCTGAGAGTCTGACTTGGTTACTTGTTCTATCATCTCCCCATTGGCTTAAATCCATCATTCTAAGTCTACAAGACCCCTTTAAATAACTCTAAACTTAACTAAAACAACTTTACTCTAGAGTCTTGGTAATACACATAAATGGTAAACTCACCCTGAATGATTATACCTGAAAGTGTAAAATCTGCTGCTAGTAATTTCTTCTAATTTACAACTCTTAACTTTCTATAGCCCATAACTTACCTGGTAAGAACATCACATACTATATTACTAGCCTCATTCACACTTAGCAACTCAAGGATACTATCTAAGCACACCCACACCATCATACTTAACTTAAATTCTTGCATTCACAATTTCAAGCCTATTAATTCACCTTTCATACAACTAGCCCCATAGATTAAAAATCTACTGAATCCAGATAAACATTATGCCCACTTTACTACTTCTAAACTTCTAGATTGATGCTTCTAACTCTAGGTCACATGCTCTCATAGGATTTTGAGGAGGGATCTGAAAGCACATCTAACTTCGACTTAGTGCACAATTTTCATGAACATGAATGAATTTCTTCAAAATTCTAAACTTAAAAGAACTAATGGGATACTTTTGACCCTGCGTACAATTCCATAATTGTCTGTGGGGACTGTCTGAGAAAACTCTATCTGCAAGGATTTAAACATCACTATTTTTGTTGCCTCAAGAATAAGGCATAGTTGATACGAATGGGTTAACGTGAGAATCTGCATAAATTTCTTAGAGAACATTTATACTGCACGATCTGAGACATGAAAGAAGGGAAACATTTCTTAAATTCCCTATAGACTCTCGAAGGAAAGTACAGACGTCTCTATACCATTCCGCAAGACTATACTATACACGGCTTCATAGACACCCTAGGACACTTGAACTCTGGGCTTTGATACTTAGTTTTTTACGACCGGAGACTGCCCCCTAGTCGTAACACGGTTCTTGGAATCACAAGTAATCCTAAGCTAACCCATAAACTGGCATGATACTTGAGAAACTAATTTAGAATATATTAAATAGCTAGTTTTACTGTGCAGTAACATAATCATAATAAAATCTGAATAAGTATGTAACTGATAAAAATTTACAATATGATAAAATTGAGGAAAGAACTCAAATTACATGACTGACATCTATGAAGCTTCTACTATACTGACTATAGGTAGCTGGCTCATGCCTCCAACTACCATTAATCAATATATATATAGAAAATCAAAAGAAATACAACATAGTACATGAACTAAATTTGATTGGAGTCCCCAAAATAGGAGAACTCATTACCTACTGGCTGGAAGCTGCAACTGTCTGATTATGATGCGTAGGCTATAACTAGTACCTACATTATGAGATAATATAGCACATAGACATATATATGGATCAGTACTTCTGGAATGTACTGAGTAAGTAGTGGTGAATGTAATAAGTGAAACTCATTTCATAAGTAATCTTAAGACATGCATGTTAAATGCAAGTAGACTCACCAAGAAACTGAAATAAACTGAAAGCTGAAGTACCTTAAAGCATGAGTAACAAACATAATATGATAAGCTGATGAATCACTACACTTAGTTACTTAAATCTTTACTTGTGTAGAATAAGTAGAACTGAAACTGGGAAGCGGTAAAACATGAATACTGTATGTAAATCTCATGTAATACTGAATAGACTATAAAATTGAACTGAGGATCATGCATACATACTGAACATGAAAACTGAACTGTACTTAGTTTAAATAATTGACCTAGAACTGTGGGATACTATGCATATGAGGTAGAGACTAACTGAACAACATGAGATAATTGAGCATGAATGCATGAAAATTGAGATATCTGAGAGTGCAAGACCAAGCATAAATCTGTAATCTGAAATAAGTCTGAAATCTGAAAGACTATAAACTGTATAACTGAATAACTGAAAGCCTGTACACTTGGTCAAGGAAACCTGAACTAAGAACACACTGAATATTGTTTTGAGACTATGGGAGCTATCATATAACCGACATAAATCATGTGATCTATCATGGAGTCCAACGTCTGACGCACGTTGGGGGGGGTTGTTTTATCCTTGCCATCGGAGTAGAACCTAAACTGAACTGGAGTGATCACTAAACCGAGCCCATATTGGGCAAGGGGAAACACCCTCTACCAACGGTGGCACATAGTTTCTGGGGAAGTAGGATGCGTTGAACCCACACTTCTCACTCAGTGCTACATCACACTCTCAACTGAAAGACACTGAAATACTAACTAGTGCATGCACTGATAACTAATAACTGATAAGCTTAGGTCATGAATGTAACACCCCGTATTCAAGTACATGTATTGGCGTATTCAAGTACGTGTATTGGTCTTATTTATATGGAATTAAATTTTTTATTTTATTTATACCGAAATTTACCCGTCGATGGTTCCATACGAAGGTTATTGAATAAGCTTTCCAACGATATAAAGATTTCCAAAAATGGATAAGTTTCTGATATAATCGAGCACATTCGAAACTATAAAACGGTGGTCGGGATATGGTGAATAGTAAATGTGCAGGAAAATTTCCTGCACACAAACTACTGAGGCCTGCCAGTTTTTTGGGTCAACTTTGAATGATCATAACTCCCTT
The DNA here is from genome assembly GCA_030864215.1 of Capsicum pubescens. NCBI lineage: Eukaryota > Viridiplantae > Streptophyta > Magnoliopsida > Solanales > Solanaceae > Capsicum > Capsicum pubescens. Next base: position 254,621,375 of record CM061549.1, read on the forward strand.
AATATAATGAACTGGGAGATCTACAACCTATCAAAAGAAATATCTTTGAGTCTTCTTTCCAATGCAATTGGTTTCATCCAAATCTAACATCTGAGTAAGGAGTTATACTCGTTTTACTTCAGCCTCTCAAAACAGTTTTTTAGGGTCAACTTCAAACGATCATAACTCCTTGTACAGGACGAACTGGGTAGCCTACTTTATATGAAATGAAATCCCTTTAAATTATCTTTCCAACGATACCAATTTCACCCAAATCTGATATTGGAGGAAAGAGTTATGGTCGATCTACTTTAGCTTGTCAAAACAGTCCACCATGGACAGATTCGGATTTACTTAAAATTTTTAGGGCAATATGGTCATTTTCCATCACCTCATGAACGAAAATTGGTCATTATATACATATACTTAGCCTCATATCCATGATTTATCATCCATTATTGAAGAATAAGAAACCCTATCCAAATTTCAACTCCAATTATCTTGTGATTCAACCGTAGAAAATCCAAATTGATTCCGTAGTTGTGTTCACCGTCTCGAGGGCTTCGAGAAGCACCCCTTATTTGTGCCAACAGGACTTCGAAATCAAAAGGGCCATTTTATGGTAAGGATGTAAATTATGTTGGTGTTATTTATATGGATATGTATATATATGCATGTGAGCATAAGAAGTGTGTTATTTGATTGTTGTTGAAAGATGATTGGAAATGATGTTGGATTATTCTTGTGCATGGTTGTATTATGTTGAATTGTGAAGGGATTTGGTGTGATGATGTGGTATTGAAATGATGATTATATATATATATATATACACATAAACCTATTGTTCAAGTTGGTTTTTGGAATGCTTTGCAAATATTGGTTGTATGGAATTATGGAAGAGAATTGTGGTGTTGGGTTGCTAATACTAGATGCCAAACATTTCATTGTAGATAAGTGATTTGTAAAGGCGGAAAGTTGTGTTGAATTGGTATACGAATCTACGACGAGGTATGTAAAGCATACTCTAACAATGTTCTTTGGCATGAAAACACCAATGTTCCATCAAGTAAGATTCCGAGGTTGTCCAAAAACATGTCTTGTTCTACGTTACTAACGAAGTTGTTTCCATCCTATAAAGTGTCAAAATGTTTCATTGATATACCAAAAGGCTCCTATTTCATTGTTGTGATATTGATGATTCTGAAACACATTGTTGATGTACCAATGAGTCTTTATTACATCGTTATTGTATAGAAGGTCTATTACTTGGTTCCTATTGATGTATCATTGTTTCAAAGTATCAAAAATGTGGTGGCGACCGAAATAACAATCTCAAAGATTAATTAAACTAAGTGATGGAAGTTCTCTCTTATCGGGTGGTATTCCAGGGGCATAAGCCTAGCATGGGTCGATCCCTATTTATGTGTTTATGGGTGGTATCCCAGGGGCATAAGCCTAGCATGGGTCGATCCCAGTTGATATGTACTGGAGGCAGCCTAATGGTCACAGTACAGTACAGTAATGATTACAAAGATGATAAGAAAGAAGGTAAAGTGATTGAATAAATGCAATGTACAGGTTGTCACAAGTTCTAGTAAGTGTGGTCCACTCCTATTACGATTTATTCACTTGTTTTGGATTTCTATTGACCTCCTATATCATATGTGATTATCTACAGCTTTACATACTCAGTACATATTTCATACTGACGTCCCCTACGGGGACCTGCATTTCATGTTGCAGGCACAGGTACCTCAGCTCATACACCGCACAAGTAGGAGCCAGGTCATACAGCTATTGTTGGTGAGCTCCAATTTGCTTCGGAGCTTTCCGAGTCGGTTCCTTATGTTTTGCTATTGTACAGGAGTTATGTGTGGGCGGGGGTTTGTCCCGACCCTAGTTATGTCATGTATATCCTAGAGGCTTTGTAGACATAAGGAAGGGTAAAGTCATGGAAGTTTATATAGTGATGTTATATTTGTATATGTGGTGGCCCCGACGGCCAAGTACTATATATATATATATATTTGTGTGTGTTGTGCTGATACAGGAAATTAGATCCTTCTATATGCAACGAAGTGCTGTCCAAATTTTTGGTGACATGTAAGGGAAAGTACAGGTATTTGAACGGGTTCTCCCGGGCCTTCTCGGCTTCGGGTGCCAGTCCGGTCCGATGGGATTTTGGGGCGTGACAATGATATTATGAAAATTACGTTGCATACGGATTCTGAGCTAATTATAAATATATAAACTGATAATGCTCTTCATGAATATGAATCTCTGAGTATACTGATAAGATTCATGGATTAACTGTCTGAATACTTAAAAAGCTAAATTTTTGTAAATCACATAGGTATCGGGTGTTCATAACCCGTCAACACTGAGAGATCACTGAATGGAATAGCAAGCTTAAAAATTGTAGTAGAGGGTCATGGTTCAAAAACTCATAAGTATAGACATTTCATCAAACATATGGGTGTCAAAATGAACCAAAATTGATTGACCCGCCTAATCCGCCCAAAACTTAATGAAAATAGGGGGAAAAAGGTGATAATGTGTCCTCTCATTCTCAAAATTACCCACCTCACCCTCACCTTACCCCAACCCCACCACAAGCCAACTTACCCCACCCCGCCTCCCTTAAATAAATTAGTTTTATTTATTAAAAAGATTTTTTATAAATTTTCTTCTTGTCCCCACTCCACCTCATCCCCATTCCCCCCTCGCTACGCCGAACCTCCACCCCCACCTCCACCCTAAAAAATTATTTAAAAAAAAAAATATTTTCTTATCCCAAGGTTAAAACCCTACCCTCCCTCCTTCCCCGTACCCTCTACCCCTTCCTCAAAAAATATATTTTTTAAAAATAATTTTTAAAAGTAAATAAATAATTTTAGTTTTTATATAAAAAAAAAAATCTTACCCCAAGCCCCATCTCCCCCTACCCCATGCACCCCCCTATACAACAATACTCTATCCCCAAAAAGAATATAATTTTTTAAAAAAGTTAATTTTTTAAAAAATAAAAAAACTTTTATCTCAAACCCACACCTCCACCACCCCCCCTTTCAGTATCAATTTTTTTAAAAAAATATTTATTTATTTTATAAAGATATTTTTAAAAAAATAAAAATTCTCACTCCACCTCCATCACCCCTAATCCCCCACCCCACTCCCATGACATACCCCTTTCCCAAAAAATTATTTTTTAAAAATAATTCTTACCTCAACCCCCTCCTACCCGCGACCCCCTACCCCACACCCCTCCTTAAAAAATAGTTTTTTAGTTTTAAAAAAAATAAATTTAAGAAAAATTGTTACACCACCCCTCCCGCGCCCTCACTCTCTGTCCATCCACCCCACTTCTCAACCCATTCAATTTTTTTTCTCAAGTTGTGTTTATAATGATAAATATCAATATGTTAATATTTTTTAGACTAAGCGGGCCAAATTGGGCGGGTCAAGACCCAATTCAATATTTACCCATTTCAACCCAAAGTGAATTTGAGCGGGTCATGACCCAACCCGATATCCAATTCAATCCATTTAATATTTTCAATTTCAACCTAACCTGCCCATTTGACACCCTAAATCAAACATGTAAAAATCATAACTTTAAGCATGAGAGTATCTTAAACATGTGAAAAAAATGAGATTACATGGTTAAATTCATAACTTGGGGATTTATCCTGAATCAACCGGATTTATCCTGAATCAACCAGATTTATCCTGAATCAACCGAACATGACATGAAAATTGCAACATTTAAAACATGTTACGACTCATTCCACTTGAAAACGCTTATAATCATAACTTGAAGTTGAATTAACAAGAGATTCATGGAGATAGTTCAGCTTAAAAATGTAAAACTCATAATTTAAAACCAAAAAGGGTTCTTGGGCTCCATGGGTGAAAGGAGACCCATGGATGAACTCCCACATACCTTAATTAGATGGATTCTTGAATAATTATTGAAATTGAAGCTTGAATCCTTGTGGACTTGAGAGTAAAATCTTGAACTTTGTTGATGGGAAAAAAAGAAGGGTTTTACGTGAGAAATTTTGAGAAAGATGGGTAAATAATGCCCTTTTGGATGCTATAAATCGTCCCTTGGATATTTGGGGTTAAGTTGAAAGGACCAAAGTACCCTGTGACCCTTAAGAAGCTGAAATAGTGAAGGAATAGACCCAAGGGCGGCCCCTTTATCCCAGCAGACTAACCGCCGCCCCTTTATCTCGGCAGACTAACTAGGGCGGCGCGGGCATATTGTCTGCCCTTTCTGCCTATCACGAAAAAAAGCCATAACTTTTCGCTCAGATATGGGAATAAGGCAAAATTGGTATAATTGAAAAGCTGACTCAATTATCTATAATTTGATGGGTTTTGATCTGTAAAATTCTTCATATATCAAAAGTTATACACATTCAAAGTAGACTCTTGTAAAATTAAATACCAAACTTGGACGAATCAAAGGCTCTAAGCTCAACTTTGATCTAAGTGATTCCTATGAATATTTTCACCTCGAAAATACTTCACACACTAAGATAAAGATCATGACACATGAATTCAAAAGTAAATCATGAAATTATAGTTTACACACGTAAAAAGGACACTTCAAAGTCTAGCTCAAAAATACTAGGTGTTATTATAGATATTGTAAAATGAAGAACCGAGTGAAAGAGCGTCTCTCAACGAAAAGAAGTTATTATAGGGATATTATTCTGACCTACTACTATAATACATGGCTCTGATACCATATGAAACTATGATGGATCATTCAAGCAAAAGAAAACATTAAAAAATAATTGTGACTGGCAAAATAAAAATAAGATTGGCAAATTTGGTTGTACGATTTTAATAATTATATTTTTCTTATAAAAGAATATATTTTTATAAAAATTATTTGCCTTTAATTTCTGGATATGGAGCCTTCTTAACTTTTAGTCATTTTTTTCTTTGTCATTTTTGTTGCTGGAAGATTTTTCCACTTGCTCATGGGAGAGAGAAAGAGAGAAGAGTTTCTAAACTTGTTTGTACAATCTCTATTACAAACTTTTTGCAATTCTAATTTCTACCATCTCTTAGAGTTGCTATAAAACCTTCAGGTAGGCCTCTTGAAGTAGGTAACTTAAAGACAATTTATATTAACTTATGCATAAGTTTATGAATTTTTCTATAAGGGGTCAAATCACTTTTAGATAATAATCAAAGCGTAGCATAATTATTGTCGACAATAATAATTTTTCAGTTGTTTAACTTTTTTGAGACTTAATTTTTTAAAGTTATGATATCCATTTGATATGTAACATTAGGCTGAACTTTGAAATAATCCATTTATTAATATCAGTTTATCAATGTATATTTCTTCCAACACTCTAGTCACAATCAAGAGAGGACCCACCTGATTTCAAGTGGGTTCAATTGAACACACTTCATTTAATTTTTTTTATTTATATAAAAAAATTTAGTATGAAATTGAAATTAAGGATTTACTTGACCTCAAATGGAAGAGAGCATTGTTGTGGAGTAGAAATAAATGGGGTTCAATTTTCATAGTCAATGTCCAATTTAGAATCTCCACGTTTTGATTGTATACTGCCTATGACTTGGATATGTATGTGGCCAATTTTTTATTTTTTATTTTGGTTTCCCATCGATATGCTAGACAAATGCAATTGGTATATTTTGGTTTTTTGTACTCAAATACAATCTAAAATCTATTTTACTTAAATAGGAAAATGGGTTAGATAGAGAAAATCCTCTCCCTTCTCTCTACTATTACTCCTCTTTGGTAATATAACTACTTCTCTTTTTCTCCTGTAATTATTACCTCCTTCAACTTCCACTCAATAACCTTAGCATGCAGATAGATTCTACCAACCCTTCTGAACCTCAAGCAGCTGGGAACCTGTCCTACTTGGAAAAATTAATGTCTTCTTCCCACCTGCAAACTGTTAATACCTCTATCCCTAGGCCTCTATTGGACATGGCAGATGAAACCTCTTCAGAAAATAATGATCATAACTTCATACCTCTAACATCTGAGGATAAGAATCGTATTTATAAGCCATGGCAGTTCTCTTTAATAATCAAGCTTATTGGCCAAAAAATGAGCCACCAAATTCTTAAGCAAAAGCTAACTAGTATCCGGAAACCAGCCGAAGAACTCAATCTTGTTGACCTAGGAAAAGATTTCTTCTTAATAAAATTCACAAAAGAACAAAACATGTTCCATATGCTACATGATGGACCATGGTTCTTCCTAATTAGCAATCTATCAATGCAGCGATGGGAACCAAAGTTTGTTGCTTCACAAGCAAAAATCTCTTACATGGCAATCTGGATTCGCCTTCCGGAATTGCCTAGTGAGTTTTATGATCTAGATATCCTACATAGGGTTGGACAAAAGATTGGATCACTGCTGAAAATAGATACCTGCACATCTACAACATCTAGAGGGAGATATGCTAGGTTGTGTGTCCAAGTACCCATGGAGCAACCCCTAGTTCATCATGTATTTATTGGAACACATAAGCAGGTTATACATTATGAGGGCTTCAATCTTCTATGCACTAATTGTGGTAGACTTAGACATCAACAAAGGGCCTGCACTCATTCCCAATTACCTCATAAAGATGACCAAATGGAGAAGGCAACTACATCTGCTCTAAACGCTGCGTCAGAATGGAAATTAGTAGAATTCAGGCAACAACCACGCCGACTATCACCTAAACGGATGAAATCCAAAGCACCCGCAAAGAGAGATACACAGAACAAAGGTAAGTCAATTGCTCACATAAACGATCTACCAGTGGCGACTTCAGGAGCCTTAGGTAAGTCTTCTTTACAAAATTTTCATTCACAAGCTTGTGAAAATCCTCCAATAGGATCTCAGAATTGCCAGGTGGGCCACTCTAATACTACAAATTCCTATTTACCTATGAATTTTCCTAATCTTTTTTTGAAAATAAATAATGTTGAAAACTCTATGCACAACTTTAAATTAAATAATATGGACCACAGTAATGTTATAAATGACCAAAATCCCCTTACTGCCTTAATGGATGAAGATAAAAGAAACATTGACACTCCTACACCTACTCACACACAGTTATTCTCATCCTTTTCTACCACTCCACAACACGTGGCTACCATGCAAGAGTTTCCTTGCCGTTCTAGTACTAGTTGTGATGGTAAACCAAATTTACAACCCTTTGACTCTCGAGCCGATATCTCCTCTTTAATACTCCAAAATAATACTAAAGATTACCCTTATAGGGTAAGTCCAAAGACAGCTGTTGTGCAGCCAAATATAGCTGATATTAACCCGACAGCTGTCACTTCCTCTCCTCTAGATATAAATACCACCGCCTTCATAAATGACCAAAGCTTAAGCACTCCTGATAATCTATATAATGTCCCTCCACAGAACCTCTTGCCATTACAAGAGGCTACGCATACACCATATCCCTCTAGGTCCATTTCACCAGCTAATACGTCTTGTCTCGATGGAGAACACTATACCAATTTAAAACTCTCCCCTCGGGCGAGCAGTCTACACGTCCATGAACCCTCAACCTTCTTAGCGACCCAGTTCTTGGCTGGAGATGGGATTGATGAGTCATGATCTAACCTTCAATCTCCATATCAACGGGGAGCAAATTCTAATAATGATACAACACCCAGCGGATTTAGCGCAAATTGTCATGGAGGGAATGAGGCTTGGACTGGATGCATTCATGCATCATCACTGGTCAGCTCTCCAGCCTCCATTCTCTCCGTCTCTGAACACTCAGGTGGAGTTTTCGTTTTACCCCCAGCTGCAACAAGGCCTGCCACTGTGGATCCAGCAGCACATAACCTCACTGCCGACGAGCCCTATGCACGCACCCCTATCTCCTCATCTTGCTCCTTTTCAGAGCCCACCACCATAGGGAAACCAAGAAGAGGAGGTAACTGTGGTGGAAGAGACACATGCAATCGCAATAGAATCAGTTCTACTGGGGCAGGTACGAATCTTTCTCCTAAAAGAATGGTCTGAAAAAAGGATTCGTATAAATTGTCCCCTAATTATGCACAAATGCTCTCTCCATATTTGCCCAACATAAAACCCAGCAGTGGGGCGGTATGCGCTAGTCCTAAATCCTTCAATAAGGGAGATGACTGATTCGGGTCCTTCTACAGTTGTTCACGTCGCCATGAACTTCATAATCTGGAACTGTCGAGGATCTAGAAGACCAAACTTTAGAAGAAATTTTAGGGATCTGCTAGACTATCATAGACCAGCCCTTGTAGTCTTACTTGAAACTCACCGGGAAAATCACCAAACTATTCCTCAGGAGTTTCAGTTTTCAAATGTTATAGCAGTACCTGGAACTACCCGTGCAGGTGGAATTTCCATACTTTGGCATGAGCATATTCTCACCGTCACTGTTGTGGCACTGACGCCACAAGAAATTCACTGCAAGATCCAGGTAATCCCTTCTACTGTTGAATGGTTTTTCTCTGTAATTTATGCAAATAATAATTTACCTGATCGGCAATGCTTGTATAACAATCTTGAAAAATTAGCTGATAGTTATAAGGGACCTTGGGTCATAGGAGGTGACTTTAACGACATATTATTTAGCTCTAAAAAATTTGGTGGGAATAATTTGAATAATAATAGAGCAAATAGGTTTTTACGTTGCCTTAATTATTGTAAAATGCTTGACTTGGGTTACGTGGGAAGTAAATATACTTGGACTAACAAACGTAAGGGAGACCACACTATTCTTGAATGGCTCGATAGAATTACTTGTAATTACGATTGGCTTAACTTATTCCCTGAAGCCATTGTCCATCACCTCCCAAGAATTCAATCGGACCACTGTCCTCTCTTATTTAAACTGAATAACATCCATCGCCCTAAGAACAAACCTTTCCGGTTTGAAAATATCTGGGCCTCTCATCCAGATTTTCCTCGGGTTATCTCTTCTGCATGGGAGACCTCCAATGATCTTCTTCTCCCATCAATTCAGTTGTTCAAACAAAATGTGCAACTGTGGAACAAACATGCTTTTGGAAATATTTTTAACAAAAAACGTAAGTTGCTAGCCCGCATCCAAGGCCTCCAGAGATCACCTCACTACCCAACTAGTGTTTTTCTTCAAAATTTAGAGGTTACCTTACAAACTAACTATAAACGTCTTCTTCTTATGGGGGAGGATTTTTGGAAACTAAAATCAAGAATCCTTTGGCTAAATAACAGAGACGCTAACACTAAATTCTTTCACTTCTATACTCTCCAACGGAGGTGTAGAAATCGTATCTCTAGTCTCAAGGATGGTGTAGGGAATTGTATTACTGATGAGGAGATTATTAAGATCCATATTTCTGATTTCTACCGTTCCTTATACTCTACAGAACTAATTTCTTCTACTCGTGCGTTCCTAGTAGGTAACCATCCTATCGTGCCTCCTGAAATTTCTACCACTTTAATAGCTCTGTTACGTCGCAAGGAAGTGCTAGATGAAATCTCCTCCTTCAAACCCCTAAAGTCTCCTGGCCCGGATGGCCTGCACCCTTTCTTCTATCAACAATACTTTAACTTAGTAGGGAATTCTGTTATAAACTTTTGCAACCAAATTTTCACAAATTTTACTATCCTCGAGGAAATAAACAATACCTACATGTGCCTGATCCCAAAAGTTTTGAGAGCTTCCTCAATTACCCTCTTTCGACCTATCAGCCTTTGCAATACTATTTATAAAGTAGTAACCAAAATCATAGTGGATAGAATTAAGCCTCTTTTACCTGATATAATAGGTCCTACGCAGTCTATCTTTCTCACCAATAGACGTGTTGCTGACAATGTTGTAGTAGTCCAGGAACTCCTGCATTATTTCAAACGAGTAAAAGGTAAAGCGGCTTATGTCCTTATGAAAATTGATCTGGAAAACACTTTTGACCTTTTAGAATGGTCTTTCATTCGCGAAACTTTACTTTACTTTAAATTCCCGGACAATATTGTGCAATTAATCATGTCATGTGTTACTACAACTTCTATTTCCATCATTGTCAACGAGAATGCTTTGTCTTTCTTCAGCCCAACCAGAGGAATCTGGCAAGGCGATCCTCTATCTCCATACATTTTTATCCTGTGTATGGAAAGATTATCCAGAGTAATTGACGCTCAAGTAAGTATGGGCTTATGGTCACCTACAAAAACTTGCTCAAGAGGCCCTTCAATATCTCATCTACTTTTCACAGACGATATTATCCTAACTAGCAAAATCACGGGTAATTCTTGTCGAAATGTAGCCCTTACTCTCTCTCGATTTAGCGTAGCATCGGGACAAAAAATTAATCTGGCCAAATCACGTTTATTTTTTTCGTTTAATACATCGATTAGAAGTAAGGAATATGTCTGCTCCATTTTTGGAATTAACGATGGAGATACTTTTGGCCGATACCTAGGTTTTCCTATAACTACTTCCAGACCCGCTTTTTGAGACTATCAATTCCTACTAGAAAACTTTAAGCGTCGCTTGGCGGGCTGGAAAGGTAAGTTCTTAAATGCTGCTGGGAGATTAATTCTTATCAAATCCATTCTTAATAGCTTACCAAATCATATTATGCAAACCAACAAATTGCCTGCTAAAGTCCTCCAAAAAATTGAAAAAACTGAACGAGACTTCTTATGGGGAACGACGGAGTCGCATAAGAAGTTGAATCTCGTTAATTGGAATACTATGACCACGCCCAAAATATATGGGGGTCTAGGTATTCAAAATTTATTAAATAAAAACTATGTGTTACTTGATTCCTCGGCTTGGAGGTTATTTCACTCCAAAGATTCCATTTGGGCATCCCTTTTACGGAATAAATATTTGAATCCAACTCTTTCCTCGGCTTCCACTTCGACTACCTGGAAGAACCTACAGTTAGGATGGAGATACTGTCAAAAAGGACTTATATGGCAACCTTCCAACGGGAAGCATATTAATTATTGGTACCAACCTTGGCTAGGTCCAGGATCTACTCTACGATCTCTCATCCATGGCCCGCTACCTCGAGCAGAGGAATCCAAAGTTATCTCAAATTACCGTCTGAATAAGTCTTGGAACCTTTCAGCCATTCCTTTTGAACTACCTAATCCTATTTCTAACAAAATTCAATCTACTCATTTTCCTTTATATTCGAACAACTATGATAAAATTAAGTGGGGTCTCACCAATACCGGCAAGTTTATGGTTTGTAGTTGTTATAATCAGATAGCTGCAGAGAATTTGCTAATGGTCCCTTGGGACTTTGCGTGCATTTGGAAGCACAACACAGTTCCAAAAATTAAGCACTTCCTATGGTTGCTGGTTCTTAACCGTCTTCCGACATCGGCACATCTGCACTATATATCGTGCCTGGAGTCACCGTATTGCAAGCGTTGCAACAACTCAATGCCTAAAAATATATCTCATATCTTCTCGACTTGCCCAAAACTTGAACAGTTCTGGTAAAAGTTAGCACCAAACACTACCTTCTCACTGAAGCCCCCGAATTCTGATGATTCCTTCACTGTTTGGCTAAAACACGCTCTTCAAAGGCCTGACCACGACTACCATGGATTACCTCTTAACGTTTTAATCCCCTACTGTTTATGGGTTATTTGGACCAATCGGAACAAACATATTTTCGAGGGTAACCTGGAGCCTCCGTCTCCAACGCTTGCCCATAATTTGGCGAATGAGTACTGGTTTTTAGCAGGCAAACCAACTCATACATGCAATCCCTTTACCTTATATGTAAAATGGAACCCTCCGAAAAGGGACTGCCTAATGCTAAACACTGACGCATCCTTATCGTCCAACATACAGATAGCTAGTTTGGGGGGTGTTTTTCGAAACAGTAGCGGCAAATGAATTATAGGGTTCACTGCACATGCTTTAGCGAAGGATATATTTTATCATGAACTTCAGGCTCTTTTTGTAGGCTTACAACTAGCACTTCTACATAATCTCGGGCCATTAGAAATAAATATTGACGCGGAGCAGATTATTAAGTTTTTTACTAATACAGAATCTAATCCTAATAACTCTGCTTTATTGGCTGATTGCAGGACCCTTCTTCTACGTCTGGGTAGTCCACCACTTATCCATATCTACAGAGAGCAGAATAGACTTGCGGATAGCTTAGCAAGAAGGGCCATCACTACTGCACTACCATCCAGCCTAGCTTTTATCTCTCCAGTTATGTCTATTACTACTTTTTGGGTGCCTCCTCAAGACTCTTTACAAATTTTGTGCGGTGACGAACGGGGAGACATTACTACTAGACGTGTTAAGGCCTATGGGGTGTTGCCGCCTAGCGTCTATGTTAATATACCTACTAGTTTGCCTACTAATATCTTGGCTTGGCCTAATACTAATGTTGGATGTCCTGTAAATATAGCACTAAGTGCAGATACTATGGTGGCAGTGCCACCAAACTCCTCTCTGTAGCGTTTTGTTATGATGCTAATATATCTATCTTATATTACCAAAAAAAAAAATCTATTTTACTTCAAATAAATCTAAATTTTTATTAATTGAATTTTATACTCTTTAAACTAAACTAGTCCATGCAAAAATATGAGATTGTTCTATTTATATCTACAATATATTAAAATTGTGAAGGTCCTTAGAAATGTGATTTGAACTTTTTATCCATTGTTAAAAATCTCTACAATAGAAAAAATATTCTTTTCACTTATTTTCATCAATTATTATATAATTATTTATTTTTATAATATATTAAGAACTCCTAAAATATATGGGTAGAGGTCTCTTTAAAGTCTTTGATTATAAAAGGTAAAATAATAGGAATCATATTTCTTTTTTCTAAGAATAAAATTTTAAGCAAATACAATTAGAAAAGTTTTTTATATATAAAAGAAATTGTTTTCTTTTTTGTTTTTGGCCAAATCAATCGTACTCCTTTTTATCTAACATTTTTTTTTTGGTAGAAGAAATACAAATATAGTTCTAATTAAATATCAATTCTTATTTTTGATGCATAAATAAATACAATAACCTGCCATTTTTTTGTGTTTAAAATTGTTGATTGTTACCTATTTTTTTAAAAAAATAATATGATTTTTTATATGATTATGATGGCTTAGGAGATGATTAAGATGAATGATTATGTTAGATTTATTGTTAAAAATTTATTCTAAATATACGATGAACTGATTGGATTGATGCTAGTTATTTTTTAAAAATTTTAATATTATTCTCTATATGATCGTGGTGCCTTGGAGAAGATTAAGATGAATGGTTTGATGTTGGATTTATAGTTGAAAAATTATTCTAAATATTTTTTTAATGCAGATTTTCTTGCTCAAAGCGTCTATGGAATCTACAATAAAAATCTATAGCTGAATAAACTTCATGATGGAGATTGGAGATGTTACTGTTTATTGGGCTTTACGTTGGCGAATGACGAATAATAATGAGAAACTACTTTTAGGCACTGAAAACCTAAAGTCAACGAGGAAGGGTAAGGAAAACGTCATTATTTTGTAGGAGCCTTGTCATTTTACTGGCGAGATATAATTCATATGAATTGCTCCTTAATATGTGAGTTCTTTGAGCTTTATTTATGTTATTTTATAGCTTTTAATAACTTTTACCTTTGTTTTAATAAATTTTATATGGCTTGAAGAATTATTTTCCACTTAAGTGTATTTTCTTATTGATATTCAGTTTTTCTTGTTTTTTTTTTTTTCTTGAAATAAAAAATTGTGATGGTTAATATTTTTATTTAGGGTCAATTGTGATATCAATGTGGAATTAGATATCAACTAATTAAAATATCAGTTGTGGTCTCGAAAGACTTGATAACTACTTTAAATAAATTAAAACATCAGTGACCTTACATACATAACATAATAACTAAATATTTAAACATTAGACAAGTAAATATTTCCTCTATAACATTAAATATGCGTGCAAAGCACGTACATTTGACTAGTTATATTAAAAGTGTGAAGGACATTAGAAATATTGTTTGAACTTTTTGCATTTCATTAAAAATCTTCGCTACAGAAAAAATCGTCTTTTCATCTATTTTCTCAATAAGTAAATTAGAAATTTAAAACCTAAAACATATAGGAAGGAGTTTCAATTATAGAAAAATAATTAGATATCTATTTTTAGTAATGGAGAATAAATGATTTTAAAATAATTCTTTTAAATTTTGAATTCATGAAGCAAACAATTTTTATATAAATAGAACATAATGTAACTCATTAAAAACCAAAATTATGTTGTCTAACTTCTTTGTTATTATTATTTTCTAGTCATAAACAAATGAATTTTTGTTTGCCTGGTTGTCGTTGAAATTTTAAATAAATTGTTACACTTTTTTGTTTTCCTTTTTCTGCTCTTTCAATCTCATACATACACTAGTTACGATAAGTCCGTGCAAAGCAAGGACCCAATATCTATTCTAAATTAATATTATAATAATAATCATATCAATTAATGTGATATTTTTTGAATTTTAAAATTTAAATAAATTTATTTTTCAGAGTAATTTTTGCATATATCCTTAAAATATTTAAAATTATCAATTATTATGATTTATTATTCAAATATATAATTTTATTTCAAAAATGTAATTCACGATTAAAATGAAATTCTACAAATGTATAAATTAATAAAGAGTGTAAAAATAAAATTTGTTGGGCCTACATTTCTGCTTTTCAGATAACACGGCTCAGTATATTTTATTTTTTGGTCTCAATTTATGAGATAAAAATATAATTTAGATAATCAATCATACTTTTAATATATTTTCAGATATTTAAAGTTGTTAACTATTGTAATATATAATTTTTTTTATGTAGTTTTCAAATAATATTCGTTACTTTCCCTGTCCAAACTTTTGTGACTATGATAGTCAATCATATTTTTAAAATAATATAAGTTTTTAATTATTGTGACTGTAATACTTTTCTTCTATTCCAATTTAAGTGACATTGATATAATTTTGAGAGTTAAACAAAGATTTTATATCTTTTAAATTTTTTAAGTTGTTAATTATTGTGATTCATAGTATTTTTAAATATTTTTTAAAAATATATAACAGTTTTTTTTAGATATTTTAAGTTGTTAACTATTGTAATTTATAATACTTTTTATGTAATTTTCAAATAATATATGTTACTCTTGTTGTTCAAACTTTTGTGGCATTGATAGTCAATTACATTTTCTAAATAATTTAAATTTTTAAGTATTGTGATTTATAATACTTTTTCTTATATTCCAATTTAAGAGGGATAATGTTTGGATGACCATAATAATAGTAATCATGATTGAAGCAACGAAGAAGACATGTCCTAAATGACCCACAACAACTAATTAGAAGTGATATAGCAAAATTATTATAAAACATACTTATAAAAAATAATTAAATGTGCCTCATATAAGACGTTAAATTATTTTAAAACATCAAGAGTTAACTTATCTTTTTATATCTATTTTTTTCGTTTTATTAAATATTTTTTTAATACTTAGATGACTTATAATAATTAATTAGATATGATATTTAGTAAAATTACGATTGAAGCAGCTGAAGCAGACATGTCATAAATGTCTATTTTATTTTTTATTAAGTATTATTATTATTATATACTATCCTTTGTCTTGAGTCAGGGGTCTATCGGAAACAGTTTCTCTACTTCTTTAGAGGTAGTGGTATGGACTGCGTACACTCTACCTCCCCAGACCCCACGATGTGGGAATATACTGAGTTTGTTGTTGTTGTTATTGTAAGTATTATTATTATTATTTAAATATGAAAATGACTTATAATAATTAACTAAAGGCTATATAGTAAAATCACGGAAGCAGCAGTTGAAGCAGGCATGTTGACGGTGCTATATGTAGTTTTGATGATGGGCAGCTAATTGCAAGGGATCCGGTCCCTGGATGTGCAAGATACAGTACAGGTGACACGTACTGTCTCCACAGTTTTGTCATCTTGTGTAACAAACTTGCAAATGTTATTTTGTACTGATTAGGGTAGCTGGTCCAATGATATTTCAGCCCTAATCATCACTAAGCTATAAAAGGAAAGAGACGTCTCTTCATCAAATTGATTTTTTTGCACAGATCTAAAGAGTGAAGTGAGGCAGCAAAAACTCCATTTCAAAATTGCTCAATCAAGGCTCGTGTTCTTATCTTTGTAATATGCTTAAAGGATGAGTGAGTGAGTGTTCTTGAGTGCTGATTTGTAATTGAACTATTCATGCTATAAGAGTAGTGTTTTCTTTTGATGAGGAAAGTGCTTAGGTAGAGTTGCCTAAGCTTGTTATTGGTTAGAGTTATCCAGTTGTTGAGGAAAACTTGGCAGAGGTGTCAAGGAGTGATTGTAATAGAGGTATTGCAAGCAGGAGGAACCTAGAGTTAGGTTCACAGTCGTGTCTATAATCAAAAGTTTGGTTATAGTGGACTATTTTGATGCTTGTGAGGGCAAGCCATAGTTTTTTCCTTCCTGGATTTCCATGTAAAAATCGTGTATTTTTACTTTCCTACACTGCCTTTGTTTCTCCAACACCTCATAGTTACTTTATTATTCTATCACTTGTGTTTGACTTTGAGGGACCTGGTACCTCACTATGTAGTGCAACCCCCAAAGGTTTCAGCAATTGGCATTAGAGCGCGTTCACTCTAAAAAGTTCACTCCTAGAATATTCTGGTCATCATGGTTGCTTTAACTGAACTAGGGGTGGAAATAAAGAAAGCAAATAGGGAGAGATTCCTGACTTTGAAGACTCTAGAGTCTGACCCAGGTGAAGAAGACACTGATGTTGCACTTTTGGCAACAAGAATTGTTAGAGTTATAAAAAGGGTTGGTCAGCTTAGCAAAAGGCATAGTAAGATTGAACACTGTCACAAAAATAGTAGTTGTGAAGCATTCATGAGAAACTACCAATGCAAAAAAATGATCAGGTCCCTGAAAAGTCAAAAAGGAAAAATGCATTTGAGTATGCAGTAAAGCAAGCTCTGACAGCATGGGGAGATTCTTCCAGTGAACCTGAAGTGAGAAATGTGGAAATATTTCTATGCTAGCAGTGGAAGATAGTCCAGTTATTTATGATTCTCTGTTTCCATTCGTGGCAAACTCAGAAGATAAAAAAGAAAAGGAGGTAACTCTTTTTGATATAAAGGATAATCTAGATAACTACTCTGCTAAAGGGATAAAGAGGCTTGCTAGTATGTTGATAGACTATGTATGTGAACTAACTACTGAGAAGAATGCATTAGAAGTGAAAATAGAGAATCAAGAACATGAGTTGATTGCTTTAACTTTCCAAATTTCTAAAACTGAAGAGTTGTTCACAAAGATAAAATATGAAAATTTGAGTTTGATGAGTAGTTTGAAGAAGGTAAATGAGATAGATAAAAAAGGGAAGAAACAATCTCCATGGCTTCAAGTTGATCTTAAAAAAAGGCTGAGGGGTTTGATGAGTGGTGATTTTACCACTCATTCGTACTCAACATTCGTGCACATTACCTTATTTTGAATGAATAAATGAGACATAATTGTGATTAAATGCACTAATATCTACACTTTGCCAGCATAGAGTTAATGAGATAGAAAGATTTGGATTGAAGCTTAAAATGATCAAAAGAAAGCAAGAAGTGCAGCTGAAGACCTGGAGCAGAATAGACTTAGTTACCGCGGTCGCGGTCTGGTGACCGCAATCACGTACGCCGACTGCGGTCGCGGCAGCCGTGGCTGCAACCAAGCTGGTGCGATCGCGGCTCCGCAGAAGATTGCAGCCCAAGGGCAAAAATAGAAATGCACATAGCTGATCCCAATTTTGATAAAAAGACTCAAACCCTAGAATTTATAATATTCCATCTTCCCCAATAGTCAGGTTTTATTCTTGAGTTGATAGCCTTCATACTTGGAGAAGAAAATATTGTGTAAATTTTGGGTGAAGAATACATCGGAGTAGCCTCTAAGTGAAGGAATAGCTCACTTTCATTGGAGATTTGTGGGAGTTCAAAGTTTGAAGTAACATTCACTTAGTCTTCAATAAATTATTTCAATGGAGATTATGGCTATATCATTGCTTATTTATCTTATGTGTAGCTAGATCTCCTTCTTGGGGTTATATGTGAATAGAGATTAAAGTGTGTATGGTTTATTAATGTTAGCATCTATTTGGTAGTTCATGTTGATGGGTTTTATCATTGCTTGACCAATTTGGTTGGGATTTATGGGTGAAAGCCTCAAATACCCATATGGGTTTGATGGGTGAAAACTCCAAACTCTAGAAAGCTCAAAGCCACCTTCGAAAGAAGGGTTTTAGGTGAACTTTAGGAATCCATATCATCCTTGAAAGGGGGATGTAGAAACCAAAGCAATGGTAGACGATTATGTGTATAGTTTGCTAATCTATCACTTTCTTAGACATAAGGGTGGTTGTGAAGTTAACTATGTCATGGGTGTCATCCTAGAAATAGGGATGCCTAAATTGAGGTTTGGTTACCAATTGTTATACACCCCCATTAGGTATTCAAAAGAATCAATGGGTGAAAGTTTGGTGTTTTATTAAAAGGCTAGCATCAAAACCTATAACCGAACCTGCCCACACTTGATCTACTCAAATGGTGTTGACTATTAGCATCCACATGTCACTCCCCTTAGTAATGCATAATCCCAAGATTCGTGCCTATTTATTTAAACTCTAACTATTTGTAGCCTCGAATTTATACTAGGAAAACCCAAAAATAAACATTAGTGTTGATACTCTTTTCAACCCCCATTTTTTTATCTTTGCGTACTATTAATTTGAATTTAACAAGTATCCACTATTTCAAATTAACTTGATTACCACTCATATTGTTACTTGTGGATTCGATCCTGACTCCAAAGTTCGGTAAATATATTGACGATGATCGCCTTGCACTTAAACTGACGTGTAAATTGAGTGTTATTAGGGTTCTAAAAAATACCTTATGTATGCACTTCACAGAAATGAAGAGTTAGAGAGGGACCTGGTATGCTTGAAAGAAAAATTAAATGTCTCTTAAATGGACTACTTCCTTACTGATTCTTTCTAACTTGACTAGCCAAGGTGTAAATAATTGTAGAGGACTGGGCTATTAAGGAGAATTCTGACCTGTCAGGTGGCAAGGAAATACTGTCAATGAGGCTAGAAACAGGGTTGTCAGTCCTATGTGTACTCATTATGGGAAGTATGGGCACACTAAGAAGAGTTGTCAGAGATGGATTAGAGCTAAAATAGATGGTTTCAAAGATGTTCAGCAAGTAAAATCATATCATAAGGGGTTCAAGGTACTGGAAATTGTGAAGAGTAAGCTATCTCTACCTAGGTGGGATAAGAAAGATTTGATCATTCCCTTGTCTTCTTAATGGAAACTCAAATTCACGTGGGTTACCAAATCAAACAAGTGATCATGATTTAAGGTTTGAGAAAGGGGACTGTTGTCAAGAATATTCATTAGAAGCCAGTGTTCAAAGTTTAGGTATAGAAGATCTAAATGCAACCTCTCTTTCAAGACACTTCAAGTGGAGGTGTCATATTTTGAAATAGTTGAATTCAAGGGACCTAGTCCCTAACAAATTGTGGTAAAAGTTTCAAGACAAAAGGGGTGTGCAGAGGCTAAAGCATGAATTGATCAATACAACCCAATTTATCATATGAATAAATGTCTCCTCTCAAAATTGGCCATGTCAAGAAGACATATATCCATGATAGAGTAGGTGTATATTTATCTACATCAATATCATACCTTTGCAGGTATACACCCATGGGGACAGCTTTAGAGGGAAAGAGTAAGGCAATTATAACTTGAAAATTCACTCAAGTAAGAGACGGACCGGGTCCTATCTCTCAAGTGAGTACAAAAATAATATGCCTTAATTTAAAAAAAAACTATTTGAAAAGGCCACATGTCCTATCTCATATGAACAAAGGTTGTCAATTTGGTTCAAATGTGAAGAGTCACACTGCTGTTATCAGACACATCTATTCAAAAAGGTATCTCTTAAATATCAAACGGTCATCTCTTTAATTATAAATTCAAACCCTCACATTTCATTCTCTTCACAATCAACTCAAAATATTATTTTTCTTCTCATTCAAAACTAGTCCTTCTTCTTCCTTTTTCAAAAATTCAAAATGTCTGAAATTCCCTCTTCTTCAAACCCCATGAAAGAGTTGTTTTATGATCATTCTCAAGTTCCACAAAGTGCATTACTCGTCAATCTTTCCAATGGGACTCCTGAAACCCTAAGTGAAACTGCTCCAGCCAAAACTCTAAGCCCTAGTAAATTTTCTGTCCTAATATTTGACCTAAACAAAGATTTTGGGTCTCCAATTGGACAAGAGATTTTTCAATCTGAAGGACCTCTTTCCTTAGAAAAAATAGTATCCTCAATGACCTACAAATCCAGGTTCCCTCTGAGGATTTAAAAGTTACTAAAATTTCAGACAATTTACAAGAGCCTGGTTCTCCTACCATTTCTGAGTCAAACTCTATATTGCTAATCTGGTTGGTGAACAGGTTTCTGTAAAAAAGACTGATTTTCTCAGCAGCATAGGTTTGGTAGCTGAGAATTTACTCTAACTTGCTCATAATCCTATGGAAAGCTCAGCTTATGCAGAGGAGCAAATAACAAGGGAAGAGGATAACTTGAAAAATGATGGGGAATTCATATTACCTCCAAATGAGGAAAATAAAGAGGATGAGGATAATCAACCTCTGAGTTGGAAAATGAATGGACTGAAAGACATCAAAAGAAAAGGGAAAATGATTGACACTGGTGTACAAGGTTCTAGATCATATTCAACTAGGAGATCTAAATAAAAATTGCTAGAAAATGCCATGAAGAAAGTAAGTCTTCTACCACCAAAAGAAGAAGACTCAAGAAATATGTTATAGTAGAAGAGGCAAATGTTGAAGTAGTGAAGGTTGAAGAAGATGAGGATACTGATATTGTTATTGCATCTAACAAGAAAAGAGTAGAAGTTCATGGACATAAAAGGATTAAGTCCTCTAATCCCAAGTCTGAGAGTCATGGTATAAGTAGAAAGAAGCATAAAGTTGTAAAAAGGAAGAAAGTTTCTAAGTGACCTGGTCCCACGAAGAGAAAAGATGATGAAGAGGAACAATTAAGTAGTGAATCAAAGAGAATAAAAACAGAGGAAGAAAAGAAGGTTGTCCCTAGAGAATCAAGGAATGTTGTCTTGAAAACTCAAAAAGTGCTGACTGGAAGAGTATTTGATCCACAAATCTATGAAAAAATAGGGATGGTAGAACTGGTGGAGTATGTGAGGCATCTGGTTGGCTTCACCTGCTTGAAGAATCAACTCCTATGGAGTTTGAAAATAAGGTAAGGAAATTATACTACTCCATGGAGTTCTCAGAGGATGGTTTGAGTTTGACTACACAGGTGTTGGGAAAAGTTCTTAAGTTGAATGGAGAAATGTTGAGAAGAATTAGATGTACCTATTATGGGAGTAAAATCTATTATGAAGGAGCATCCTACCACTAAATTTTTGGTTGAAGTCTCAAAAGTTGGTGGAACCTCAATAGCTAATGTGAAAAAAAAGTTTGTAATTGGTGAGTTTAAGCTAGTATTTGAGTTCATCAATAAGGTTCTGTTGCCAAGATCAAAGAAAAGAACCATTGCCTCTAGTGTTGACCTGTTTCAGATAGAATTTTTGAGTAAATTTGAGTTGATAAGCTTACCTGCTCTTATGATAGAGCACATAAAGAAAGTAATCTATATGAAAGAAGGAAAACATGGGATGCCTTATGGGTACTTTCTAAACAAGGTGTTTGATCGCTATTGAATAATTGGGACAAAAGAAACCAGGAACGGTCAAACAAAAGTTCTGTTTGAAAACCCTGATAGAGAATTAGTGCATCGAAGGAAAAGTGGGAGCAATTTTCCAAGTATCAAAACTGTTGGCTGCTTAAGAAAGACTGAACAAAGAAATGAAGGAGTTAAGGATCATGGTAGCAGAAAAAAACACTGAAATAGTGCACCTGAAACAACAACATCATAGGTTGTCCTTAAAAGGACCTGGTTCCACTAAAGAACTAGCATCAGAAAATGCAAAGCTCAAAGGAAAAATTACAGAGTTGACTAGTGAAGTCCAAAGACTAAATGCTAAAGTAAAAGCTCTCACCAAATAATTGTTGGATGCTCATGTTGTTGTAGCTGATAAAATGAACATGTTGTTAAAATCACTCTCCCCTAAACCCCCTTCTACATAAATCCTATTGTGTCAGTCTTTTGAGTCAGTTTCCAGTTTCTATTCGTATAGTAGTCTTTGCAAACAGTTGTTTTATAAATTTTTGGTACATTGTACTGGTATTGATCTTACTAGATAATGAATGAATTTTTGCTTGAGTGCCTCATTTGTTTTCTTTATTTTATGTTGTTCTTCATGTTAGTATTACCCAATGTCCATGAGTTAATTGGCTTATCCTTATCTTTACTTATGGTTTATTGTTAATCCTTTTCAATGGTGCTAAAAGGAGAAATACTGACTTCATGCGTAAAATGTGTAAGGACCAAGTGTGATGAGTGTAATGTGCAGGGACCAGGTACCATGTAATGTGTAAGTGTGCTCATATGTGGTGCATACTGATAGGGTGTGCTCATGTGTGGTGCATACTGATAGAGGGAAGTAAGTGATATGCTAAAAGAATGATAAGTCACAGTGACAACGCGAAGCAAACAAGAAGTTTTTGTTACAAATGACAATAAGGGACCAGGTCCCTGTGTTGCATAATGGAGGAAGCATGATGATAGGGGGAACATTCATCTTCAGGTGGTAATCATACTGATTAAATGTGATAAATGTGCACTGATATTCAAAACTGAATGGTTGATTTGTCATCATCAAAAAAGGAAAAAATTGCTATATGTAGTTTTGATAATAAACAGTTAACTACAAGGGATCAGGTCCCTAGATGTACAAGATACAGTACAACTGACACGCGTTGTCTCCACAGTTTTGTCCTCTTATGTAACAAACTTTCAGATGTTATTTTATACTGATTAGGATAGTTGGTCCAATAATCTTTCAGCCCTAATCATCACTCAGCTATAACAGAAAAGAGACGTCTTTTCATCAAATTGAGTTTTTTGCACAAATCTAAAAAGTGAAGTGAGGCAACAAAAACTCCATTTCAAGATTGCTCAAGCTCCATTTCAAGATTGCTCAAGCATTGCTCATATTCTATCTTTGTAATATGATTAAAGAGTGAGTGAGTGAGTTTTCTTGAGTGTTGATTTATAATCAAACCACTCATGCTATAAGAGTAGCATTTTCTTTTAATGGGGGAGGTACTTAGGTAGAGTTGCCTAAGCTTGTTGCTGGTTAGAGTTAGCCAGCTGTTGAAGGAAACTTGGCAGAGGTGTCAAGGAGTGATTGTAATAAAGGTATTGCAATCAAGAAAAACCTAGAGTTAGGTTCACAGTCGAGTCTGTAATCAAGAGTTTGGTTATAGTGGACTATTTTGGTGCTTGTGAGGGCAAGCCGGGATTTTTTCCTTCCTGAGTTTCCGCGTAAACATCTTGTGTTCTTACTTTCCTACACTGCCTTTGTTTCTCCAGCACCTCATAGTTACTTTACTGTTCAATCACTTGTGTTTGACTTTGATGAACGTGTCCCTCACTATGTGGTGCAACCCCCAAGGGTTTCAACAGACGGCCAACTGCCTGCTTTGGCAAGAGATTCCCTCTTAGCTAGTAATAATTGTTACACTGATGACTTTTAGTCTTATTTTATATATATTGTTGCACTAATAAATTTATTTGACTGGTTGTTGTTGAAATTTTATATAAATTACTGTATATTTTTATTTTTTCCTCCTTCTTCAATCTTATTATCTAATGAGTATTTCTATTTCTTCTAGGATATTACTAAGATAATTTGGGCATGTGATGATGAGGGGCACTGATGCCCAGTTCGTAGGTGTGAGAGGTTGACTATAGATGAATTCAAATGGTGTAGAGGTTGGTCGAAGAAATACTAGAGGGAAGTGATTATACATGATATGAAGCAGCTATAGCTTACTGAGGACGTGACCCTAGATAAGAAGGTATGAAGGATACACATTAGGTTAGAGGGTTAGTTCGTGTGTGTGAGTCGTAGCTAGTAGATATGATTGCTTTGGAATAACCATTCTAGTAGTCATAGGGCTTTGCACATAGGTTGGGGTTTCTAATCCTGAATCGAGGGCCTATCAAAAACAACCTCTCTACTTCTTCGGAGGTAGTGGTATGGACTGCATACACTTTACCCTCCCCAGACCCCATTACATGGGAATACACTGGATATGTTGTTGTTGTATATCTTTTGCCTAACATTCATCAGTTCTTTCAAATATATTTTCTTTGCATAAAATTTATTACACTAGTTAAAACATCAATTTATTATATATCAGCGGTAAGTACGTGTGATATGTGTTAATATACTTGATTATTTTTTAATTAGATAGATTCAAATTAGAAAAATCGGTGTTATATTATTATGCTCATATGTGGATGAAATTTAATTTTTTTTATCTTAATATTTAGAGTGTGTTTTCTTATATCAGCAAAAACATAATTTTTGCTTTAGATATTCAAATATTCTTAATAAATAATTGAATATTTTATTTCAAAAGTTGTCAAAACCTAGAATATAGAAAAACATATTTATTGGCTTCTATGCTAATTCAAGATTTTACAATAATGTATGTATATATATAAATGATGGTCTTGTTGTTCTCTTACATCGTAGAGAAGAGCAACGCTTACAGAAACAGTTGAACATAATGCTAATTACAGTTAATGAACATATTAGAATCCAATAAAATCATATCTTCTCTCTCTAGAAACTATGACGTGGTAATATTTTTTGGTTGTTGTGTGTGTGGCTTTTTTCTAAAGAAAAAGGTTGTACTTTTCCTAAACCAAAAAGTAATTCTCCTTAAAAAAGATTTCATTTTGTTCTGTGCGGAAAGGGTCGCTATTATTTTTGTATTTTGATATGTGAATTTTCTGAGAAAAAATTAGTTCAGTTAACTTTTTCTTAATGGAAATATAAAAACTCCCTGAAATTTTAATTACTATCTTTTTATTTTGAA
The DNA here is from genome assembly GCA_030864215.1 of Capsicum pubescens. Lineage (NCBI taxonomy): Eukaryota > Viridiplantae > Streptophyta > Magnoliopsida > Solanales > Solanaceae > Capsicum > Capsicum pubescens. The sequence goes on from CM061549.1 coordinate 254,646,499, forward strand.
TTATTCACTTCTATGAAAAGTTTTATAAATTAATAGTATTATTCTATTATTTTGATTATGACGTTATTTTGTTGTATTATTTCTTCTGCTTGTTCGGTCGAATTTTGAGAAATTTTTGTATAAAGGTTGTGTTTAATCGTATTGTTTTGTTGTTTTGTTGTAGTTTACAGATGGTAGATGAATGTTCGGTCGAAATTTGAGAAATTTTTCTTTTAAGATTAGGTTTAATCATATTGTTCTAATTGTTGGGAAAGGCAAGGGCACAATCAAAACGCCCGATAGGGTAGCGGTGGAAGAATACCCAAGTCAAAACTTTCCCTTTCAATTTAAACCAAGAGGATATAAGCAAATCCAAGCAAAGCACAGAATAGACAACAAATATATCAACCACACAAAAATACTAAGATAAAAATAAAACCAATTAAGTCAAGGCACAAAATTTACGTGAAAAAACCTTCGGTGTGAAGAGTAAAAAACCACAAGACCAAAACCTCCACCATAATCACCAAGAGTTACAATATTATTCTCCAAAATGGCCACCATACAAGTGCCAAACAATGAGTAACAACACAAAAAGACAGCACCAAAACTAGAGAATAAAAATGAGCAAAAACACAAAAAACGTAGATGTTGTTCGAAAATGAAAAACAAGAGCTACAGGCCACTAAATTCAACTCCGTCAGTTTATAATTAAAGATTGAGATGAGAGGAATAAGATGTCCAAAAATCAGCTTAATCGGACAAGAAAGAAAGCGAGCATCGCAATTTGAAGTTGACAGTTGTAGTGAAAATTTTAGTGCGATAATCTACACACTTTTTCTTTTATGTGGCTGTTAAAACTCTCTTTTGTGATGGTGATATAAGACCTAGAAAGCTCTCTCTCTCTCTCTATATATATATATATATATATATATATATATATATATATATATATGGGCCTATGGACAAAAGTGGGTTGGTTCAAATTGGACTTTATTTATCCACATAGAAAGGGGAAAAAGACCCATAACCCAACAATTCTCCTCCTCCCGGCTATGTGGCGGAGACCGCCATCCCGGCGATCTTGTAACAATCTTCAAAATTCACTTTTGGCAAAGCTTTAGTCATCATGTCGGAACCATTATCATCCGTATGAATCTTCTCAAGTTCAAGCAACTTAGAATCCAACACATCTCGAATCCAATGGTATCTCACATCAATGTGTTTAGACTGAACATGAAATGTAGAATTCTTGCCAAGTTATATGGCACTTTGACTGTCGCAATAAAGCACATGCCTTTCTTGAGCACAACAAAGTTTCCCCAAGAATCTCTTCATCCAAATCCATTCTTTACAAGCTTCAACGGAAACAATAAACTCAATTTTTGTAGTAGATAGAGCAACACATTTTTGCAACCTGGATTGCCAAGACACAGCTCCCCCTGCACAAGTAACCAAATACCCTGAAGTAGACTTGCGAGTACCAACATCACCATCCATATTTGAATCAGTAAAACCACAAAGAATAGGCTTCCCTGTACCAAAATAAAAACTCAGACTAGAAGTGCCACAAAGATATCTCATAATCCACTTCATAATATTCCAATGTTCTCTTCCCGAATTAGAAAAAATTGGATAACAATTCAACAGCATAAGCAATATCCGATCTTGTACAAACCATTGCATATATTAAACTACCAACCATAGAAGCATAAGGAAATTTTTTCATATCTTCCTTCTCATCATCACTAGAAGGACATTACTTTGTGCTCAATTTGAAGTGCATAGCTAAAGGTGTACTGACAACCTTAGCCTTATCCATGTTGAACCTTCGAAGTACTTTCTGAATGTACTCTTGTGATAACCACAACTTCTTGGCCTTTTCGTCATGGACAATCTGCATGCCAAAAATCTGTCTTGCTGGTCCTAAGTCTTTCATAGAAAAAGACTTACTCAACTCTTGCTTCAACTTTTGAATCCTGCAAGTATTATGACCAACAACAAGCATGTCATCAACATAAAGCAACACAATAATAAAGTCACCATCAAAGAATTTTTGCACAAAAATACAATGGTATAAAGTAGTCTTCTGCAAGCCTTGTTGACTTATAAAGGAATCATTCTTGTACCACTGCCTAGGAGCTTGTTTCAAACCATACAAGCTCATCTTCAATTTGCAAACATAATTATCTTTTTCCTTGAATTTAAAACCTTCAGGTTGCTCTTTATAATTTTATTCATCTAAGTCACCATGGAGAAAAACAGTTTTAACATTTATTTGATCAACCTCTAAATCTAGATTTGCAACTAAGCCTAAAACCACACGAATGGATGACATCTTCACAACTGGAGAGAATATCTCATCAAAATCAGTTTTTTTTTCTGGTTAAATCCCTTTACAACCAATCTATCCTTGTACCGTGGAACTGGGTTACCATCTTCATGTTTCACCCAAAAAAACCCACTTGTTTTTCAAATTTTTTCTGTCTTTAGTCAGCTTAACCAAATCAAAGATATGATTATCATGCAAAGATTTAATCTCATCTTCCATTACATCAAACCATTTATCTTTTTCTTCACTTTCCATGGCCTCATCAAGACTCTAAGGTTCCCCCCCGTCAGTTAAGAGTACACACTCACTGAGAGAATAATGAGATAGAGGTATTCTCTCTCTAGTAGATCATCTGAGAGAGCTCCCTGGAGCATCAACAACTGGTTACTGATCAACCATATCAATTTACACTGGAGCATCAACAACATCATGTTGGTCATTCTGGACATGATCATCATCTTCATTATCAACTTAATTTTCATCATCATAAAATTTTCTTCAGGTGTAGTAGTCAAGGAACTGGATCAACATCAACTAGGCTCTCACTACTCTGAGAATCAACCTTCTCAGCTTTATCAAAATCTTCAATTATTTGGTCTTCAAAGAACACAACATCACGATTTTTAACAAATTTCTTCTCAACTGAATCATAGAGACGATAGCCAAATTCATCTTGACAATAACCAATGAAATATTGTACCTAATTTTAATATCCAACTTTGACCTTTCATCCTTAGGAACATGCACAAAAGTTTTACACCCAAAGACTCTAAGATGATCATAAGAAACATTCTTACAGACCAAACTCTGTTAGGGACATCACCATTCAAAGAAACAGTAGGAGATAATTGATAACATAAGTAGCAGTATTAAGTGCGTCTACCCAAAAAAATCTGGAAGTTTAGCATCTGAAAGCATATATCTAACCCTCTCAACTAGAGTTTTGTTCATCCTCCGTGCTAAACCATTTAACTGAGGAGTTTTTGAAGGAATTTTCTGATGCCGAATACCCTTCTCTTTGCAATATCTGTTAAAAGGACCAATATACTCACCACTATTTTTTGAGCAGATATATTTTAATTTCTTCCCTGTCTATCTCTCAACCAAGGCCTGAAAATCCTTGAACACATCAAGTACTTGATCTATGGACTTTAGAGGAAATACCCAAAGTTTGCGAGAATGATCAATAATAAAAGCCACAAAGTAAAGTGCACCACCATGAGACCTTACTTTAAAGGACCATACAAATCAGAATGTACCAACTCCAGCAAATCAAGCTTTCTTGAAGACGGATGACTCTGAAAAGTAACTTTTTTCTGTTTACCGGCTAAACAATGAAAACACTTCTTCAACTTTACTTGTTTTACTCCTTAAAGCAAATTTTTCTTAGCCAAACTATCAATCTCTTTCTCACTCATATAACTCAGCCTTCTATGCCATAACTCTGATGAAGTATCATTCTCCACTAAGCTTATCAAGCCTCTAAAAGTAGAGCCCTGAAATACATACAAGTTGGATAACTTGTCACCTCGAGCCACAATCATCGAACCTCTCGTAAACTTTCACTGGCCAGCACCAAGGGTGTTAACATAACCCTCATCATCAAGGTTTCCTACAGAAATCAGATTCAGGAGAACATATGAAGTATGCTAGACATTATTGAGAACTAGTTTAGAACCATTGTTACTTTCCAAACAAATAGTACCAATGCCAAGTATTTTAACTTCATCATTATTGCCCTTTTTCAACATCCCAAAATTATCTGGAGTATAATAAGAAAATAATTTCTTCTTTGGCATAACATGAGAAATAGCACCAGAATCCACAAATCAGCTAGACGCATCACGAACAAGATTAATGACATTCTCACCACAAGAAACAAAAAGATCATCATTAGCAATAACTGCAATACAATTTTCATTATCGCCTTCATTCTTTTGTCGTTTCATATCTCTCTTATGCTTGTAACAATATTTCATGATATGTCCTTTTTTGTTGCAATAGTCACATGTAACATTCTTGAATTTGGACCTCTATTTGCTTCTACTTTTATCTCTATCATTCGAACCTCTGGACTTATTTCTCCCCTACATTTTAGTAACTAAAACATCAGAGTGTGAAGATGAAGAAGATGAGGCCTGAGATCTTCTTCTCATCTCTTCATTCAAGACACCACTCTTAACATATTCCATAGTCACAACACCACCGGGAGCAGAATTAGTCAAAGAAACTCGAAGAGTTTCCCAAGAGTCTGGCAGAGTATTAAGAAGCCAAAGTCCCTGAATTTCTTCATTGAACTTTACACCCATTCCGGACAGCTAGTTAAGGACACCCTAAAAATTATTTATATGATCAGAAATAGGACTGCCCTCTTATACCTGATATTCATCAATTGCTTAAGCAAGAACAACTTGTTATTGCCGGTCTTCAAAGCATAAAGTGTCTCGAGTTTATCCCACAAACTTCTGTCATGTGTCTCATTCACATTATGGTTTCTAACATTATATTCAACCCATTGTCTAATATAGCCACAAACTTGTAGGTGCTCAAATTTCCAATCCTCATCTGTCATAAATTGTGGTTTAGTAGACGCAAACACAGGTAAATGCATTTTCTTGACAAAAAGAAGATTTTTCATCTTGCCTTTTCAAGTATGATAATTACTATCATTCAAACACACCATTTTGCTCATATTTGCCTACATCATTCAAATCAACAATCAATAACAAATAACTCTCTGATACCACTTTGTTGGAAAAGAGGCAGGGCACAATCAAAGTGTCCGACAGGATAGCAGCGAAAGAATACCCAAGTTAAAAAAATTTCTTTCAATTTGAACCAAGAGGAGATAAGCAAATCCAAGCAAAACAAAGAATAGGCAACAAATATATCAACCACAAAAAAATGCTAAGACAAGAATAAAACCAATTAAGCCAAGACACCAAATTTACGTGGAAAATCCTTCGATGTGAAGAGTAAAAAAATTATGGGACCAAAACCTCCACTATAATCACCAAGATTTACAATATTGTTCTCCAAAATGGCCACCAAACAACGAGCAACAACACAACAAAATAACACCAAAACTAGAGAATAAAAATGAGCAAAAAAATAAAATACTTAGCTGTTATTCGGAAATGAAAAATAGGAGATACAGGCTACCAAATCCAACTCCATTAGTCTCTAATCAAATATTGAGATGAGAGGAACAAGTTATCCAAAAATCAGCTCAATCGGACAAGAAACGAAGTGGAAATTACAATTTGAATTTGACAGCCGCAACTGAAATCTTAGTGCGAAAATCTGCACACTTTCTTTCTTTTGTGGCTGATAAAACTCTCCTTTGTGATGGTGATATAAGACCTAAAAAGATCTATATATATTCTCCATAGTAATGAGCCTATGTGCAAAAGTGGGTTGGTCTAAATTGGACTTTATTTATCCACATAGGAAGGTAAAAAGATTCATAACCCAACACTAATATCTCGATTATCGTATTGTTTAGTTATAGTTTCTGTATTCATTTGTTGTATATTTTTTCTGCTTAATCCAAGCGAAAAAAAGAAACGACTACCTATCTTAAGCAATTGTCAGATCGATCTTTAAAGGACAAGATCTTTTTTTATGGTTGACACCTCTTGGAAACCAAACCGCGGTGGTAGATGAATGTTCGATGAAAATTTGAGAATTTTTTGCGTAAAGATGATGTTTGATCTTATTGTTCTAATATCTTGATTATCGTATTATTTTGTTATAGTTTATAGGTGGAAGATGAATTTTTTGTCATGCTTTGAGAGATTTTTCTATAAAGGTTAGGTTTAATCATGTTGTTTTAATATCTCGATCATCATATTATTTTGTTGAGAAACTATTGTGCAAAGGTTAGGTTTAATCATATTGTTTTGATATTTTATTATCATATTATTTTGTTGTAGTTTACATGTGATAGATGAATGTTTTGTGGGGATTTGAGGATTTTTGTATAAAGATTATGTTGTTTGCTAACTAAGCTAATACCAATGTCCTTATTTTGAAAGAATTTGTCTCTTCTTTTTCAGTTTAAAAAATCACTTGCCTGACAAGGATTGATCACAACAGAGCATTAGGTTAGATTTCAGAGAGGCTAAACGTTTACATTGGTGATGTAAATAATGTGACAACATAGGGAAATCACTCTTCAACTTACTATTCAGATGTGAACCACGCAACTGAAAACTCCTGCTGGAGAAAAGTTTGCCAGACAATATAATTTGCATTTTTGTTAGAGGTTGTTTTCATGGCTTGAACCCGTCATCTCTTAATCACATGACAACAAGGCTTCGATCTTATTTTTTTTCCTTAGGCTCGGTAAGAGTGTGAAGTTGCTCAAGGAATCGAACAAGATGCATGGTTGCGAAAGTCATGGACAAGATTGCTCTTCATGTTGATGATAGAAAAGCTTAGATAAGTGTTTGGTGCTTTGGAATAGCATATTTTGTTATCCTTAAGCTCTTATTTCTCTTCTTTTATCTCCTTTAGTGTGATTTTTCAGAAAGACCATGATTATTATATCTTATTTCACTGATCATTGTTTTATTTTAGACGTAAAATTAATATCTCACCGAGAAAATATATTGTAAAAGTAAAACTACCCTAAACTAGTTATTGAAATTATATGTACTTTGTTCTTATTTTTAGTTTTAGAAAATGTAATTATGTTCTTTGCAAATGTTGTCTCAACTTTGTTACATAAAAAAAGAGTCGAATACTTTCTTTAAAAAAAAATCATATTTTGATATTATATTATTAAATAAAAATGAATAAATAAAAGAGCAGCGAGAAAACATCCATTTTGTTGACAACCGCTTACTCTATCGGCTATCGCCGTCGTTCCCTATTTCTCGATTGAATCCGCTTGTATAAAATTCTAAGTCCGTCACTGATCACAATCCTTTATTTAAAGGTGTTTTATCTTTTTTTAATTTTATTTTATTAACTTTATTGTTAATTAGCCCTAATATTATTATCTCGATTTATAAGAGTAACAAGTTCAGAAAAATTTATGTGTTATAAATGTACCATATATAGTGAATGTCTACTTTACCATATATAGTGAATACCTACTTTAACATATATTGTGTATGTCTATTTATGAAAAAGTTACAAACCCCAAGGTTAGTTTTCCCTTATAAATTAAGGGGTTTTCCTTTATTATAATTTATCCCTCAAAAGAAATAATAATCATTCTTTCTTCTCTCGCTATTCTTGTTGTTCTTATTTTATATTTCATAACACTTTATCAACACGAGACTCTGCCAAACAAGATGAGATTATAAATCTAAAGGTAGTTTCAAGGTTAGTAATTTCTTATGTTATTATCTTTTGCTACTAATAATATAATTATTGTTGGATTTGGGGAAAAATAATTGGTTTGGAACCATTATGTTTTAAATTTATTCCTCAAGATCAATATTATCAAAAGGGATGATAATATGCTGGGTTCAAGTCCCATCGATTTATGCCTAAGGTGTCTTTATATGGAGAAGACGTTGAGCTTGAATCTCAATGCACCATATTGATGATATTATGATGGCTAAAGCAAAATAATGGGTATTTGGTGAAAAGTGATGAAACATGTCCCATTAAATATGCTTTATTCCTTGAATTGAATGTAGTGGCAATAAATCATATGTATGCTTCAATTTGCTTTTGTAGTAGCTATCATAATTTGATACGCTTAAGGCTTGATTATATTTCATTCCTGGGAATGAGAATTTCGATTATTATAAATATAGATCTATATCCTGGGGTGAATGTGACTGTATATACACTCGAATGTATTCTTTATTGTGAAGATATCACAATCCACCTCTAAAAGAGGTAGAATAATTGAAAGATTGAATATCTTCAAGTTACTGTGATAAGAAACATGAATGTGAAAAGTTACCCAAGCATGATGAAATCACATGCCATAATAAACTAAGAGTTTATTGTTTATTGATATGAAATTCATTCAATAGTAAACCTGATGTTTACTAAAGAATTTTTGCACATGCTATGGTAACTTGGAGTTACAAATACAAATCATTTAATCTATTGACATAAATGATTTGTCATCATGAAGATGTGCATATTGAGTATTAGACATATGTTGAAAAAATAAAAGATTCTTCAAGAATTGTTTATGTTGCTTGTTCTCAGGATAAGTTGGTTGGACCAACTAATGTTGGGATGTGATCCCTCAAAATCTGAAAAGTATAAAAGGTGAATATGGGCCCATTCATCAGTCATGTGATCTATTAATGCATCGATATAAGATAATCACATATACATTCATTGTCAACCTGCATTTTGACATTCATAAAGTTGTTTGCTCAATAAAATTGAGTTAAGAGCATAACTTTCAGATTGTGTAATCAAGACAATCTTGATGATGATGGTTTGGCAATGAATGCTTTCGATAAATAGCTAAACCATTGCTAATGAGAACAAAACTTCATGTGTTGGTCTGAAATATGATATGTTGCATACAATAACACTTGTATGCATTAGACCAATAAATTATGATTATTTATTCCCTCTCAATTGGTTCAAGGTCAGGAACCAATTATTCCATCTAATAGTTTTGATGTGCGGTATACAATTAATAATTTACCATGATGCACAAAGATGGATTCCTCAATGAAGATGGAGGATAAATGTTAGTTTTCCTAACATAAAGGGGAGATTATAAGTAGCTATGAAATATGTTAGGAATTATCATCAGATCCTCATTCAAAAGATAATTCAAGTCAAATGTCGGAAGCATCTGTTGACTCAAATTTAGTATCATATTTAAGCTACAAGTGCTCCTATTTTGCGTTCTTAAAGGACAAAGTTTACGCATGCATGAAGTGCGGTAGACTAATCGATTCCCAATGAAATAATCCTTGAAAAGGATAAGAAACAAATAATCATAATAAGAAGGCAATGTGCTCTTGAAGAGCCTATGACATAACACTTTATGAAACCTTATGAAAGGTTCAGGTACCTGAAAATAATGAAGTGATAAGATCTCAAAATATTATGTCACATTGAGAACCGATACAAAATAAAAAATCGTCGACGATATCTTTAATACAATATTGACGCAATATTGAAAAGGATTATGAGGATCTAAATTCTATGTTTATTTAAGCATGCTGATGTAGAAATATTTATTAAGTGATATGAAAGGATACATCTTGGTAAGTGTAAAACTTATTTGATTTGCAGTCCAGACACTTGAAGATGTCACATATGAAATGTTAAATATTGTCACTTGACAAAATTTAAATGAAAACTTTCTAAGGATTCATTTCGACCTCAAGAAAAAAATGAGGAACTCCTTTGTTATGAAGTACCATATCTTAGTGCAATTGGTGCACTAATGTATCTTGCAAATACTACAAGACATGACATAGCCTTTTTCGGTCAATTTTTTAGCAAGGTATAGTTCTGCTCCTACTAGGAGACATCAGAATGAGATCAAACATATGGACTTATTTTACTCTAAAGATTGTAGTCCCGATTTTGTTGGTTATGCTGATGTTGGGTACTTATCTGACCCGTATAAAGCTTGATCTCAAATAAGCTATATGTTCACATATGGGGATACTGTTATATCTTGTAGATATACAAAGCAGTCTATCTAGCCACTTCATTGAACCATGCTGAGATAATAGTTATTCATAAAGCAAGTCGAGAATGAGTATGATTGAGATCCATGATACATCTCATTCGAGAAAAATGTGGTGTGAAATGTGAAAATGTACCCACAATTTTATACGAAAATAATACAGCATGCATAGCACAACTTAAGGGAGGATTCATAAAAGGAGATAGAATGAAACACACTTCATCAAAGCTTTTATACATAGATGAGATACAAAAGAATGGTGATATTAACGTGCAACAAATTCGTTTAAGTGACAATGTGACTGATTTATTCACCAAGTCTCCTCCAATTGCAACTTTCAAGAAGATAGTGCACAAGATCGGGATGCAAAGGTTCAAGGATGTTCTTATTAGGGGGAGTTAATACGTGTTGTACTCTTTTTTCATTATGAGGTTTTTTCCTACTGGGTTTTCCTTGTAAGGTTTTTAATGAGACAGCTTATATGCGTATTGTTAGAGATGTCTACTTTTTTTCCTTCACTAGATTTTTTTCCCACTGGGTTTTTCTAGTAAGGTTTTAACGAGGCATATTATCTATCAATTAGACATTCAAGGGGGAGTGTTATAAATGTACCATATATAGTGATTGTCTACTTTACCATATATAGTGAATACCTACTTTACCATATATTGTGTATGTCTATTTATGGAAAAGTTAAAAATCCCAAGGTTAGTTTTTCCTTATAAATAAAGGGGTTTTCCTTCAGTGTAATTCATCCCTCAATAGAAATAATAATCATTCTTTCTTCTCTCTCTATTCTTGTTGTTCTTATTTTATATTTCATAATAATTTATTTTATTTTAACAGTTCCAACAGAGATCTGTTCAATTTCACCAATATCATTATTAATATTATTTTAAGGAGAGATAGCTTCCTCAAAGATCCATTCTTTGACAGAATCAATTTCATCCTATTTGATAAGTCTCTTGGTAATCACTTTCGATCTCCAAAAATTAGTTTCCACTAAAATATATTCATTTTCAAAATACATAATTTTACACATAAAATGATTTAGAGTTTATAAAGATTTATAATAAATTCTATAATAAATGTATATACCTTCAGTATCTGACATATAATCATAATCATGTTATTAAAGCATTCAAGGAATTCTCATCATTAAAAGATATTTGCAAATTAAGATAGGCATTAAAACAATGAAAAAAGGATAGAAACAACACTTCAAATTAAACTATTTCCACGAAAATGATCATGACATTTAAATTTCACTTTCTAGCCATATAAATTTATTGGCTTGTTCTATATCGTTTCTACACACCTTCTATACAGTTTCTATGCATATCTTAGACATATAAATATTCTATGTGAAAATTATACAGTTTTTGATGCATGATTTATACAATAATTGTGCATTTTTTTACACATTTTATACAATAATTATATAATTTTTATACAATTTATATATATATATATATATTTATATATTTTATACATAAACATATTTGATAGAACTATACAATTTCTATACATATATCTTATATAGATACATATTCTATATAACAATTATATCATTTTTATATAATTATATTTGATTATTATTTCTAAACAATACCAAAAGTAGAATAGTTTTTCAGTTAAAAAATTTATAGGAAAAAAATTGAAATATTTTTACAAGGGCCGAATGACCCAAGTTGAAAACTGTATCAGTATTGTATATGGATTGTATCTGAACTACGTGGGTCAAAATGACTCAAATTAGGAAATGGTTATAAAGTGAAAATAGTATACCCGACTGACCACTTCTTTGAAAGATATCAAACTTGGGTTATTTGTTTTAAAAAGTGTTATAGAGTGTTCTTTTCCCTAAAATAAATAAGACCATAAGTTAAATTTATTTATACATTCTCTAACTTTTTCGGTTCTAATTTCTATGATCTGTTAGAACTTTTATAAAACTCTCAAATAAGCCTCTTAAAATAAATAACTTAAAATTGTTATAAATGTATTTACATTATAGTGAGTGTCTATCAAGATCTAATAAGATCTATCAAAATCTAGTTGATATTTATCAGGATTTGAAGTATCTGTCTTTTAGTCAGAAACTAGGAGTATTTTCCCCTATAAATAGAGGGATTTTGTTCTTTGTACTCTCAATCTTATGATCTCTCATCCCTCAAGAGAAATAAATAAGTCTCTTCTCTTCTCTCTCTATTTATTCTTGTTATTCTATTTATTCTTGTTATTCTTTATATTTCATAACACGTTATCGGCACGAATCTCTATCAAACAAGGTGAGATTATAAATAAAAAGTTAATTTCAAGGTTAGTAATTTCTTATGTTATCTGTCTTTTGCTACTAATAATATAATTACTGTTGGATTTGAGGAAAAATAATTGATTTGGAACCGTTTATATTTTAAATTTATTCCTCAAGAACAATATTATCAAAAGGGATGATAATATGTTGGATTCAAGTCCCATCAATTTATGTTTGAGACGTCTTTATATCGATAAGACGTTGAGTTTGAATCTCAATTCACCATATTGATGATATTATGATTGCTAAAGCAAAATAATGGGTATTTGGTGAAAAGTGATGAAACATGTCCCATTAAATATGTTTCATTCCTTGAATTTAATATGGTAGCAATAAATCATATGTATGCCTCAATTTGCTATTGTAGTAGCTATCATAATTTGATACGCTTAAGGCATGATTATATTCCATTTTTTGGAATGAGAATTTCGATTATTATAAATACAGATTTATACCCTGGGGTGAATGTGACTGTATATATACTCGAACGTATTTTTTATTGTAAAAATATCACAATCCACCTCTAAAGAAGGTAGAATAATTGGAAGATTGAATATCTCCAAGTTTCTATGATAAGAAACACGAATGTGAAAAGTTACCCAAACATGATGAAATCACATGCCATAATAAACTAAGAGTTTATTGTTTATTGATACAGAATTCATGCAATAGTAAACCTGATGTTTACTAAAGAATTTTTGTACATGTGTATGGTAACTTGGAGTTACTAATACAAATCATTTAATCTATTGACATAAACGATTTGTCATCATGAAGATGTGCATATTGAGTATTAGACATATGTTAAAGAAATAAAAGATTCTTCAAGAATTGTTTATGTTGCTTGTTCTCATGAAAAATTAGTTGGATCAACTAATGTTGAGATTTGATCCCTCAAAATTTGAAAAATATAAAAGGTAAATAGGGGCCAGTTCACCTATCATATGATATGTTGAAAAGATCCATCAATAAGATGATCACATGTACATTTATTGTCAACCTGCATTTGACATTCATAAAGTTGCTTGCTAAATAAAATTGAATTAAGAGCATAACTTTCAGATTGTGTAATCAAGACAATCTTAATGATGATGGTTTGACATTAAATGCCTTCGCTAAATAGCTAAACCATTGCTAATGAGAACAAAGTTTCATGTGTTGGTCTGAAATATGATATGTTGCATACAATAGCACCTGTATACATTAGATCAATAAATTATGATTAATTTCTCTCAAAGTTGATTCTGAGTCAGGAACTACACATTGTCCATCTAATAGTTTGATGTGCGGTATACGATTAATGAATATACTATGATGTACAAAGATGGAATACTCAAAGAAGATGGAGGATGTATGTTACTTTTTCTAACATAAGGGGGAGCTTATAAGCAGCTATGAAATATGTTAGGAATTATCATCAGATCCTCATTCAAAAGAAAATTCAAGTCAAATGCCGAAAGCATATATTATTTAAGCTGCAAGTGCTCCTATTTTATGTCCCTGAAGGACAAAGTCTATGCATGCGTAAAGCGTGGTAGACCAATCGGTTTCAAATGAAATAATTCTTGAAAAGGATAAGGAGCAAATAATCATAATAAAAAGGCAATATGCTCTTGAAGAGCCTACGACATAACACTTCATGAAACCTTATGAGAGGTTCAGGTACCTGAAAATAATGAAGTAATGAGATCTCAAAATGTTATGTCACACTGTGAATCGATGCGAAATGATATATCATTATTGAAACTCTTGGAGAGTTTCAAAAGCGATAGATTATTTTCTGAAATGGGAAATATGAAGTATCATATCTTAGTGCAATTGGTGCACGACTCTAATGTATCTTGCAAATGCTACAAGGGTTGATATAGCCTTTTCAGTCAATTTGTTAGCAGGGTATTTTCTGCTCCTATTAGGAGACATCAAAATGGGATAAAATACATGAGCTTATTTTATTGTAAAGATTGCAGTCCCGATCTTATTGGTCATGCTGATATTTGGTACTTATCTGATCTCAATCTTATGATTCTCTCATCACTCAAGAGAAATAAAGAAGTTTCTCCTCTTCCCTCTCTACTTATTCTTGTTATTCTTTATATTTCATAACAAAAATCAACTTGTATTGACTCAATATAAAAAAAATCTAAGAGTTTCCGTGTAAGAGACCAAATCACTTTAGATAATAATCTAAACATTCTCAACAATAAAAATTTCTTTAGTCGTTTTAACAACTTGTTTGGACCTAATTTTGTAAGAATACCTATATTTTTAATTAAGAATTAATTTTTATAAAGGGTATGCATATTATGGAAGGTATAAATCTCTTAAACATTTATTTTTGCGATATCATAAAAGTTGGCATTATATGAAAAAAAACACTACATGCTTTACGTTATTTTTGTATTGTTTACAACAACAACACAATAACATTCATCGTATATTTTCATCAAGCTAGGTATGATTTTTTTTATATTTATTTATTTATTTGCATTATTTGACGTTTAAAGAAACAACCATCTCAAAGGGGATACAATGAACCTATTAATGTTTGTTAGGTAATATTACGCTTATTTTCTCTTTAGCTAATTTCGATCCCAATAATGAATCAAAGTCAACAAGTTAACGTTATAGCAAATGAAATCATTATTTTTGTTATTCTTATGCATACTGATCTAATGCAAGACAATTATTTGCTAAAATTCAGTGATTAGAAAAGTTATAAACATAATTTTATTGATAATTTGAGCAAAAATATAGATTATCTCTGACGCAAAATAAATTGTTAAGATCTAAACGCGAAAATTATTCTATATTAAAAATCATTGTTTCATGCGTGAACTTACAAATTCTATTATTCGGCATGAACATTATATTCATTAATTAATAAAAAATAATATAGTCATAATTGATTTAGCTCGTATAGTCACATATTTCCAAAGTTCTGTTGAAAAATCTTTTTCACTGTATCGCTACAATTGTAAATTAAAATAGCTTCGACTTAATAATTTTTATAACCTTTTCACAAAATCTAATTTTTTTTCAAGAGCTTTTTAATTTACAAAATAACTTTATTATTTTTACATGTAAAAAAATCGAAAGTAGTACAAAATATTTTTGCACTCTCATTTTTTTATTCAAACTAGTTTAGATGTACGCGCCTTGCGCGTGTACCTCACTTTAATGACTTCAAACATTACACTAAATATGATATTTGTTTAAATAATAAAGATGAATATAATAATTAAATTTAATATCTTTTGAGTATGTAAAGATGGAGAATTATTTATTAAACCTAATCTTTCCCTAAAATATTTTTAAAAGTCGATCGACATTCATCTACCATCTGTAAATTGTAGCAAAACAATACAATGACAGACACATTAAAATAATACAATTAAATCTAATCTTTAAACACAAAAATTTTCTCAAAGTCGTCTGACACTCATCTATCACCTGTAAACAATAACAAAATAATACGATAATAGAGATATCAAAATAATACAACTAAACCTAACCTTCACATAAAAAGATTCCTCAAGGCCGACCAATATTTATCTATCACCTGTAAACTGCAACAAAATAATACGATAAAAGTGATATCAAAATAATACAATTAAACTTAAATTTTACACACAAAAAATTCTCAAAGCCGATCGAGATTCATTTACGAACTGTAAACTACCACAAAATAACAAACTAATAAAGATGGCGGAGTCAGGATTTTCAGCAAGGGGGTTCACAAGTGAATTTACTATCTAACCGAAGGAGGTTCGATATCTACATTATATACATAAAAAAAAAAAAATTAACCATGTATATATAGTATAATTTTTCGTCGAAGGGGGATTAAATCTAACCTTTACACAAGAAATTATTCAAAGCCAACCAACATTCATCTACGACCTATACGACCCACATTCATCTAGCATCTGTAAATTAAAATAGAACAATAAGATAATAAAGATATCAAAACAATACAATACAATTAAACCTAACCTGTACACAAGAATTTCTTCAAAGTCAACCGACATTCATCTACAACCTGTAAACGATAAAAGAAAAATATAATAGTGATCACAAAACTTCAATTTTGATCTAACTAATTTTGTCTGAGCGAAAATTTTGACCTCAAAGAATGATTTTGAATGAAAACAATGAACATATATATATACACATACATACATATTGAATTCTATTATGTTGACAAAAACAGTGAAGAAGTTGAGGGTTAGAAAATCAAGTATCCACCAATTTAGACATGCAATCGAATCAAGTTAGATGAGCATCAATCATATCCTCCCAATAGGCAAACCGGTTTGTTCTCTAGTTTAACGTATATCTCAATATTTATAGAAGTATTTTCTTAATAGAGTCTTATTTTAGGAGTATTTTTCTAATTGAACACTAGAAAGAAAAATATTAATTAATTCTCCTACCATATATTTTAGGAGCCTCATATATTTTATGAAGTCTAGTAAAAGAGAAAATATTAATTAATTCTCCTACCATATATTTTAGGAGTCCCATGTATTTAAAAAAATCTAGTTAATATAGTAAAAAATAATTAAATAATAAACTAAAAAATAGTGAAAAGACAGTTTTGTCTAAAGAAGAGTCTTTTAATGAAAGGCAAAAAGTACAAATCATTTTTCTAAGGGTCTTCACATCTTTAATATATTATAAATATAGATTATAGATTATAGATATAGATTATAAAGAGCAACATTAATCTATTTTTCCTTGTTATTTCATATAAAAACTAAGAGCCCATCATGAACAATTTTTTTGTAATACCCCGTATTTCCCTAGCATAATCTAAGTCCCAATACATGAGTATTCCTATATAAAAAATTTAAAATACTCATTAATTTTTAATTTAGAGCTTGCCATTGCGTAGAAAATTCAATTAGCTTTTCAACGATATAAAATTCACCCAAATTCGATAACCGGGTAAGAAGTTATGGCGATTTTAAGTTTCAGTCGTTAAACACCGTCATTTTAACCTTTAGCACGTCGCGGAGCCAGTCTAAATAACAATTGTCAGTTTTCAGTGTGGTACCGCGATGTTGGCGCGTCACGCCAAGGACCTAGTTCACGTTTGGCAATTTTCAGTGAGCCTCCGCGATTATGGAACGTTGCGGAGGTGGCCAAAATGGCATTCCAGTGAAGGACCGCAATCTTACCGTGTCGCGCCATCGTCCAATTTCCCTATTGTCCCTTTTCCAGTGGCTTGGCAAGATAGTGGAGCGTCGCGCCGATGCCAAAAATCGGAATCTTCAGTTTCCAGCTTGCGTTTTTAAATTCATTTAGGGGTATTTGGGTTTTTTTTCTAAACCCTAAACTCATCCTAAACACAAAATTTAACCCCTAATTGACCTAAATACTCATCATTATTCAATTCCTCTCAAATTAAAGATCCCCTTTTCAAGAACAAGAAACCCTAGCTCTCAAATTCAAGGCCAAATCTCAAGAACTCACCATCAATCCTTTCAAATTCATTATCCCAGGTATGTTAGATGTTCAACCATGAGTTCCTTTCACCCATGGAGTCTAAGTATCCGATTTTAATTACAAAGTTATCATCTTTTCAAGATTTATGATATTTAATTGTGATTTTAAACCATGAGTCTCCATGAATATTGATTTTATGCTATGCTTTAATGAAATTATCGATGTTATCAATTCCCACATGTTTCAAGGTTGTCATTCTTCGAATTAACTCATGCTTGAGTGTCATTGATGTTGAAATCATGCTATTACTTTAATTTTATGTTATTTTCCATGAAAGGCTTAAACTATGAACACCAAGTGTTTGATAAAATGCTTACAATAATGAATATTTGCTAGAAGTTTACATGCTATGTCCTTTAAGTTTGATACTATTTTACTATTATTGCTTTTGAGTCTTGGGGGTATTGAATACCCAAAAATCATAGTTGTTTACTTAGTCTCGCTTTAGTATCTTCAGAATAACTTCAGATTATACTTATGAGCATTACTAGAACAGTCAGTTAAACTCAGAATAGTCAGTAACTCAGTGTCATTCAGTTGGGAGTAGGATTTAGCACCAAGTGAGTGTAGGGATGGTGGATTCCCCATCAGATAGGCACAGTCGCTAGTAGCAGTCCCTAAACTTCATAAATATGTAGCCAGCGTAGGATATGAGAAGTCATCCGTCAGTATAGGCTTGACTATCTCACAGGGGTCACCCGTCAGATTAGGCTTGACACCCTTCGTCCTTTGGGACAATACAATATACCAGACTAGTGGATCCACATAGCCAGCGTTGGTATCCGTGGCACGGTATTAACATCCTTCCAATTGGGGTTACAGGTTGGACCTCAATTAGCTCAGATTGGAGCATATCGGTTAGATAATAGCTCTCACGGTCTCAGTCTAATAATCAGACCAGTACTTCAGTCTCAGTGTTGTTAGACCAAGGCATACAAATATCAGTTATTTCAGTATTTCAGTTTACAGACTTTTATTCAGTTCATGTGTAATGCATCCCCAGTAACTACAGATTTTGCGTGCCTTCAATATTTACAGACTATCATGCGTACACAGTATTTACGTATTTCTCATATTTTTAGTATCTACAAATTTCATGATCTTTATTCAGTACTCCATGTTTTACGTGTATATTCAGACAGTTATTATTCCTATTTATGAAACCATGCATGTTAGCCTACCTCATTTAGCATACCAGTACATTCAAAGTACTGATCGCATACCTTTCTTTTGCGCTATGATGTATTATATCATAGGTGCCGACGCTCAGTTTTTGGATCACACTTAGACTTCTCAGACTCTCAGCAGTAGCAGCAGTGAGTCCTCATATTTCGAGGATAAATTATTTTACTTCATGTCTCTATTTCAGTAGTTATTGGAGTTAGTTGGGGCCTGTCCCATCAACTCACAGTTATTCAGTTTAGAGGCTTTCAGACACTATAGTCAGTTATTCAGTATTCAGACTTCAGTTGACATGTCAGTTAGTTATTCAGTTTACCTCAGATTTCAGTATTTATTCAGGCTCAGATAGTTATTTCTTCAGATTCATAATTCAGTATTTGTTTTCAGATATTAAAACCTTAAGGCATATCAGTTATTCTTGCGCATTTATGATTATGTTATTCAGTGCTCATAGCAGGTACCAGCTCATGGGTTAGCTTGTGGTCCTTCGGGACTGTAAGCACCGTGTGACGCCCATGGTGTACTCTCAGGGCGGTATATTTTTCTTCTTAATTTTATTATGAAAAATTGTTTGTATATGAGTACAATTTTTGAAATTCAATTTGGAGTTGATTCTGGAATTCTCCAAAACTGAAAACCTCCAAAAAAATATTCACAAAAAAATCAAAAATAACTCTCCTTTATCTATAATCTATATTTATAATCTATATCTATAATCTATAATCTATATCTATAATCTATAATTCATATCTATAATATATTAAAAGTATGAAAGATCTTAGAAATGTTGGTTGGATTTTTTACCCTTCATTAAAAGTCTTTGCTTTAGACAAAATCGTCTTTTCACTATTTTTTTCTAATATTTAAGAGTTGAAATTAATTAAATACATCTAGGGTAAAACATTTCCTTATTGGAAGTCATTAGAATTTCATTAATTTTTTTCTAATTTAAGATTTGAAAATTAATTAAATATATTTATAGTAAAATCCTTCCTTATTAGAAGTCATTAAAATTAATGACAACTAATACTTTCTGCATTAGTTTAAGAATTTTAAATTAACTAAATTTGATTTTAAGAAGATTTAAAAAATCTAGAAATAAATATAAAACCCTTAGAATAAGAAAAAATTAAAAAGTACCAATTTTTTAAAAGTTTTAAGTACGTAAATCAATGATTTTGTAAAGATTTAACTTTAAAAATAAGAAAAGATTTTTAAATATAAAAAAATAACCGTAACACAAATATGGTGCAAATTAGTGTTTGTTTGGGATTGCTTATTTCCCAACAAAAAACGCTTATTTTGAGAAAAAATATTTTTTTAAAAAAAGAAAGGGTGTTTTGTAAAATTGCAAAAGTGCTTTTAAAAAGAAGCAAAACAAATTTTTCTACTTCTGAAAAGAAGCAGAAAAATTTTGCTTTTCAAAAAAATCAGAAACAGAAGCAGAAAATTACTTTTTTCATGACTAAAATATCCTTATTAATCTCTCTCTCTCTCTCACACACACACACTAATATATATATATATATATATATATATATATATATATATATATATATATATATTATAAGTATGATTAAAGTTTGATTTTAATATTTTATACTTCAAATTTACATCACAATTCTTTTTTTTATTTCTGATTTATATATTATTATTTTATTTTCACTCATTTTATTTAAATAAATTAAAAAAAAACATTGATGATAGTCCGAAGAATATATAACTTTTTATTTTTTATTATTAATGATAACAAATGACAGATGAATCACGTTACAAGAATAAATGATATTTTGACAACACTTGTAAATTTTTTCTCGAATATTTAATTTTAAATAAATAATTCATGAAAAGTGACACATTTGTTACCATGTAGTTTACATATATGAAGAAGGAAATGAGCCTTCTGGCATACCTTGAGAAATACAAGACAAATCTTCTACTAGTATGGAGATATTGCATAATAAAATTAGGGATAAAATCATTGAGAATTTTGTGATGGATGAAAAGACTACTTTTTTTTGTTATTAATTTTTTTGTCATTATTTTTTTTTGTTAAATAATGATTTAATTTATGAAATAATTTTTATATTTATTTTTGTTTGATATTTTAAAGTGATATTTAAATTATTTAAGTAATATATCATTATTAATATTTTTAATGTATTTTAGTATATAAATATTGATTGGAATTTTAGAGTACGTGATTTTTAATTAAATAAAATAAATTTTAATTAAAAATATTATAATAGATATTTAAAATAAATTTTCTCTATAAATTGATTTTAGCAGTAAAAGTTTATTGATACATGTCTTTTTTGGTCATTTGTCTCAAAAAAACACTTCTTGAAAAAGATTATCCAAACACAGTGTCTGTTTGAGATTACTTATTTTCCAAAGAAAAACACTTATTTTGAGAAAATACTGTTTTTGAAAAGAAGGGTGTTTGGTAAACTTGCAAAAATGTTTTTAAAAAGAAGCAGAAACAGTTTTTCTGATTTTAAAAAAAATAGAAACAGAAAATTATTTTTTCATGACTAAAATATCTCTATCACTCTCTCTCTCACAAACACACTAATATATATATATATATATATATATATATATATATATATATATATATTAACATATCTTATAAGTATGATTAAAGTTTGATTTTAATATTTTATACTTCATATTTACATCATAATTCTTTATTTTATTTATGATTTATATATTATTATTATTTTATTTTCACTCATTTTCTTTAAATAAATTTTAAAAAATCATTGATGATGATTCGAAAAATATATATAACTTTTTATTTTTTATTATTAATGATAACAAATGACTGATGGATCACGTTACGAGAATAAATGATATTTTTACAACACTTATAAATTTTTTCTCGAATATTTAATTTTAAATAGATAATTCATGAAAAGTGACATGTTTGTTACCATGTAGTTTACATATATGAAGAAGGAGATGAGCCTTCTGGTATACCTTGAGAAATACAAAACAAATCTTCTACTAGTATGGAGATATTGCATAGTAAAATTAGGGATGAAATCATTGAGAATTTTGTGATGTACAAAGGACTAATTATTTTTGTCGTTAATTTTTTAATAAATAATGATTTAATTTATGAAATAATTTTTATATTTACTTTTGTTTGATATTTTAAAGTGATATTTAAATTATTTAAGTAATATATCATTATTAATTTTTTTTATGTATTTATGTATATAAATATTGATTGAAAATTTTAGAGTACGTACTTTATAATTAAATAAAAATAAAATTTTAATTAAAAATATTATAATAGATATTTAAAATAAATTTTCTCTATTAATTGATTTTAGTAGTAAAAAAGTCTATTGATACATGCCTTTTTTGATCATTTGTCTAAAAAAAACACTTCTTTAAAAAGATTATCCAAACACAATCTGTTTATCAAAAGTACTTTTCAAATGAATTTACCAAACACAAATTATTTTTTCAAAAACACTTTTCTGAAAAACTATTTTTTAAAAGTGTTTTTTAAATAAGCAGTTTTCTAACTGTAATTCCAAATGGGCTCACAATCTTCTTATCAAAAGTACTTTTTAAATGAATTTACCAAATACAAATTATTTTTTTCAAAAGTACTTTTTTGAAAAGCTATTTTATAAAAATGCTTTTTAAATAAGCTGTTTTGTAACAGCAATCCCAAACGGGCTCTTAATGCGTTTCTCTTAGCACCTGACAACAAGGAAAAGAGGTACTATATGACATATGTAAGTGATGATCCATCAACCACTTGAAATTTCTTGTGGTAATATATATATGTTTATGTTTATATTATTATATTGAAGTGTGGATGATTTTTGAAAAGTAATTTAAACTTTTATACTTTATTAAAAACCTCCTCAATAAATAAAATTATTTAATTTCAAATAATTAATTATTATACGTGTTACATGTGCGAGACACGTGCGGTTAAACTAGTATTTATAAATATCCAAATATAATATTTATTTATTTTTATAAATTCCACAATTTTTATATTTAAACGCCCACTAACAAGGTTTATAATTTACATAACTCATCAGTATAAAGTTGAAAACTTATATCAATTCGAATTTCTCATTTGCTATATTGCTCTCTTTTCCCGTCAATCGCGTACCCCTCTCACTAGCACTATTCCACTACAGGTTCAAAGTTGACCCATCTGCGCACGTTAACACCAACCCCCCCTATTTCACCCCACCACTTCTTATCATACGCCTCTGATCACCCCCACTCCCCACCCACCCCTCCGTCGGTTTCTCCGACGACCTCACAGCTTCATCGCCGTGTTCCGCCGCCGTTCCGCCGTCGCCGGAAAGTACATATTTGTATATCTCCATCGGATCCCAAAAATAAAAAAAAAGAAAGAAAGAAAATTGGATAGCTATACGAAGTTGCTTTGATCGGAATTTAGCTAATTCAGTAGCCTTCGATTTTTCGATTTTCGAATTTCGAATTTTGATTTTGAATTTTCAGTTATTTTAGTTGAATATTTTGTTTACTGTATATATAGTAAAGTGTATATATGATTGGAAAGAAATATCTAGGGTTAGGGTTAGGGTTAGAGTTTTAGGGTTTTATGATGATTTGACAATGGTGAGGTTATTGGGATTGACGAGAGGAGAACCGGCCGAGTCACCTCGGGAGGTAACTCGAACAATCCCAACAAGTGAAGATATTGGTGAGAGTGGTTGGTTAATTCGATTTTTCGATTCAGCGTTTTTCTGTGAGTGGATTGCTGTTAGCTATCTATATAAGCATGATCATCCAGGTGTTAGGGATTATTTGTGTAATAGAATGTATACATTGCCACTTTCTGGTATTGAGAGTTACTTGTTTCAAATATCTTATATGATGGTTCATAAACCGAGTCCATCGTTGGATAAGTTTGTGATCGATGTGTGTTCTAAGTCGTTGCATATTGCGTTGAAAGTGCATTGGTTTTTGATGGCGGAGTTGGAGGATACAGATGATAATGAAGGGATAAGTAGGTTACAGGAGAAATGTCAGATTGCTGCTACTTTGATGGGCGAATGGCCACCTTTGATAAAACCTCAAAGCAGTTCGTCTACTTTGTCGGGGAAGAATCAGATGCTTAATAAGTTATTGTCTTCGAAACAGAAGTTATTATCGCTGACGTCTTCACCACCAGCTGTAAATCGGTCACCGTCGTTTTCACCCTCTGCAGGGAGTTCGTTGCCACAGGATGATGGTATTGGAAGTAAAATATCGACTCCTGAGGAGAATAAGATTCTTAAGAAGTTGATTCCGGGTCCAAAAGTAAGAGATGCATTGCTCTTCAGGAAATCCGTGGAGAAGGATGATGAGGAACCTGAGAAAGATAGTTTTCTAAAGAGACTTTTGAGGGATAGTAAGGATGAAGATGTGAAGAAATCAGTGGAAAGGGATGATGCAGAACCGGAGAAGGATGGCTTTTTTAAGAGGTTGTTAAGAGAGAGCCGGGATGATGATAGTAGGAAATCTATGGACAAAGATGAAGAGGAGTCAGAAAAAGATGGGTTTTTTCGCAGACTTCTTAGTAGTAGTAAAGATGATGATGCTAGGAAATCTGTGGATAAGGATGCGGCGGAATCAGAAAAGGATGGTTTCTTCAAGAGGCTTTTGAGTACCAATAGGGATGATGATGAGGATGTGCACTCAAGTACAGATGGGTTTTTCAAACGGATGTTTCGTGATAGTAAAAATGATTTAGAGGATAAAGCAGGTCCCAAACCTGTTGAAGATGATGAAAAAGATGGGTTTTTCAGGAAGTTTTTAAAGGACAAAAAATTTGAGGAGAAGAAGGATGTAAGAGATAAAAGTGAAACAACTGAAAAATCAACAAGGAGTTCGGAAGATGATGAAAAAGAAGGGTTCTTCAAAAAGTTTTTTAAGGAAAAATTTGAGGATAAGAAGGATGGCAATGACAAGGCTGATGAGGATCTCAGGAGGCATGCAAATGGTGAAGAAGAAGAGCCTTCAGATTTTTCATTGTTCCGTCGGATCTTTCGAGTGCATCCAGAGGATTCAAAACTGTCAGCAGCAAATGAAAGCAGTAATGGTGGCAATTTTCTTGAGAGCAGTCCTGGAACTGAGAACTTTTTCCGCAAGCTGTTTAAGGATCGTGATCGTTCAGTTGAAGATTCAGAGCTTTTTGGTTCAAAGGGGAACAAAGAGGTAAGCACAGTAAATTCTCTTGCACTTTTTTTCAGTTGCTGATAACCCTCTGTGTAACTAAATCAAGGGAAAGGCCAAGTCTGTACATTTGTAATGCGATATGTAAATCTCTCTACTCTCTTGCAAAGAGGCTAGGCATCTCAAATTTCACCCCCTTATGTATCTTCAAGAATAGAATTATTCATGTTTGGTATATCTGTGCCCTCCCCTGTTGGACTTTGTGAATCTTATCATTAAAGACTATCCATTTCTTAGAAGTATTTCATAGGGCAATTCTGTCCTTGATTTTTGCTCCAGGTTGTTTAGCATGGTAGTGTTCCAGGCTAAAGGTTCACTGGACTTGATCACCTCAGTAACCTTAGTGGCACTTGATGGTAGAGTGTTTGGAATCCATTCCACTGTCAACCCTCTAAATGGTTGGTAGTTTAAGGATATAACAACATCCTTAAGTCTTGTCATAAAGGTTCTTGTTTTGGACTTTTTACCCAGGTGTATGGTGTTTGTTTGCATGTTTCCTGAAATTCAATTATGCTTTCTATTATTTAGTGATAATACATCATAAAAATGCAAGGGTGTAACTAAAACCACCTGTCCCTTTGACCCAAACACACACTAATTTTCTGTGTTGAGAATTTAGGCCTGATGCTCTTTGAATCTTTTTTATCACTTAAAAAGCAAATCGTAATTCTGCGTTGACATGATAAATGGTGTTGCCCATCTGCAGAGTGTAGTCGTCCCTGCAGCCCTGAAGTAGAAAATTTTAGTGTAATGTACAAATTATTGCTATGATATAATGCCTTGTATGCTCCTGCTAATAATTTCAAAATGTAGATCATTACTTCCCATGCTGCAGATCTCTGATAATGTTTTTATGATTGGAGAGATATGATGTTCCATGTCGTATCTTGTTAGCTAAACACCATGGTTTTGGTCAATCAAGAACTGGGGAAAGACGAAGGGAAATGAGAATGGCCCTGCATTTCAATGAAATATATTTGATTTATCGATCAAGTAGTTAAAACTATAGTTCCCTTTTAACCAATAGGAAGCATAGGATGTCAAGTACATGTACTATTCATGCACATTTTGCATGTTAAACCAAAAAATAAAAAAAATACAAGTACTTGAATTTTAGTTTATGTTTACCTTCAATTTTGTCTTTGAATCATATTTGGTTCCTTTCCCTTTGCCTCCCCCACAATGGCATAATGCAATGGACTCCTGAATGTTTATTTAGTGCACACCTGAACTATTTATTAGTCATAATTACTATGAACTGTAGTTTAATACCCTTAACCTCCGGATGCTGATGTGGCAATGAGCGTGGATACACTCTTTTTAGGCTCATGGGTGAAAGAGAACTGAAAATCAGCTTCCAAGTGGGGTATTTTCCCACATGGTCATGTACAATGGTTTTTTGTTCTAGTTGTGTACTTTTGTATGTGTCTTCTTGCTTCTTAGTATACAGTGTGTATTTTATCCCAACTGCATTCTTTTTTATTTCTTCTTTAGATGCAATGACTATTTATTTCAACTTTCTTCTTTCCTTCGGGCCAAATCTATTTTAAAAACTTGGCAAGACCTCCATTATTTTTTAGCCAAATAAAGAAGTTTTTGCCCAAATAATGGAGTTCTAGCCATTTAATTACAAATTTGACCTGTAAGATGAGTCAAAAAAAATTAATGAATTTAAGAAGGTAATAAAATATGTTTTGTTAAAAAAAATTAACAAATGCACGTGGACAAAAAAAATCCTCATGGTTGCCCGTGACTCTCACTTACCTCAGGTGAGATTGGTCAGGGAGGTCGATGCTATCAACTAGCCGCATGGTTTTTGGGGGGTGGAGGTGGGGGGGTAATTATGACAAAAAATTGTTTAGGCGTGCACTGAATAAATGGTTTCAAGTTCCGGGGAAGTCCCGAGGGATTATGCACCCAGACAATCTATATGTACATCAACATGCTGGTACACAGTTCATTCTCTCCTGCTTTCTCTGATCATCTTCCTTGCTTTCCCGTGCAAAAGAATATATTTGAGTGTAACAGGCATCACATGTACTGTGTACCAGCATGTGATGCCATGGTCTGTTAAGCTTTGTAGAAAGTCGTTTGAATGCCATGGTTCTTTAGTTGCAATAATTTGCAGTGCTTGGAATCGTAACGACATGATGGAGATTTGATGCAGTGTTTCTTTGATTCTGGATGAGCGCATATTTTATGTGGGGGACTTTACACCAGCCTCCTTTACAATTATGCAGAAACTAGTAATTGAGGAGTTAATATATATACTATGATGGTACCTTATCATAAAAAAAATATACATATATATGTGCGTCTCTGTGTGTGTGTATATATAGTATGATTTAACTTTATTCTTAAGTAATGTTCATTCCGCAGAAGCGTCCTGGCTCTCCAAAGCAGCACGAAAGGTTAAATGCAAAACCTCCACTTCCAGATAATGGGGTGTCACAGTTTCGGAAAGGGGCATATCACCAGTCACTTGATTTTGTGCAGTCACTGAGCGATACTTCTTATGGATTAGTAGATGTGTTTCCGGTTGAGGATCGCAAAAGTGCTCTTTGTGAGGTGGCTTTACTTTTTATTTGTTATATTCACATTTCCTTTGGTATGATACCTTTGTTAGCACTTCCCTCACTTACATTCGGTTTTCTGCTTCTAGTCACTAGCGGAGATCAATTCACATCTATCTGATGCTCAAAACAGTGGAGGTACAAGTGTACTTAAAACTTAATGCATGAGTCAACTGTATGCATTTCTTTATAGGGTACATTAAAAATGTTTTATTGTTGATCTGTTCTACCTATTATCTCAATTGCCCTTTTGAACTTGAGAGGTTTTTGAGATGGATTTACACGTTAAGGCATAAAAAATTTGAGGAATACTTCCTGCCGCTGTAATTGTTTATCATATATTGGAAGATCAGTCGGTTTTAACAATGCTCTTTTATGCAACTGCTACCATTTGTTGTCCATTTCTTGCTAATTGAATTCTTGTAGCTTCCAATTTGCTTCATTCCTCTGTTTTGTGTCCTGAGAATGGTTAATGTGTCCATAAGGTGCATTTCCTTATTGCACTGTCATTTTCTGTTTGGTCTAAAGAGAGGTTTGATAGATAAAAGTTATTGCAAGTGTGATCTGCTGCCGTCATGAAGTATTTATTTTGTTCACAATCGTCTTCTTTGGCACCACAAAAGCTTCAAGGAACTTAGTTTGGAAATAAGAAAATCAACTCTCATGGATAGCTTTCATACTTTCTCAGTTTCTTTTTCTTTTAATCTCCTTTTAGTTTCTATTTAACTTTTTCACCTTGAATTTATTGCTACTTTTTGATTAAAAAAGGATGTCTTGTTGTTCTTGGTGTGCATCCTACTTCCCTTCCTGCACAGGTGGGTAGGCGGTTTCTCAGAACAGTTGTCCCACTCTACTCAAATGGATGATTAAATTGTAAGAGTTGGGACTACATGTCCTTTTCGTAAAAAATAATGAACTCGACCCTGTCCTCTCCTTTTCCTACTCTCTGTTTGTTGAATGTGAAGTATCCATTGGAGTGTATAAAGTTATTATTTGGTGCAAAGCAGTTATTTGGCTACAATTACTTCTGTTGGTGTAAATCTGTTAGACCAACTTTTTCATTCACTTTTTGTGGGATTGAAGAACTTTCCTATATGAGGATCTTGTTTCCTGTCATGTCTTCTTTTTCTTGCTAGCGTTGTACTTTTTCTGTTTGAAGAAAATGCATTGAGCGTCTGAAACATCGTCCTTCCCTAAATTTTTCACCCAATTTGAATAGCGTGGAGGTCAAGGAAATATAAGTTAAATGGTTGTAAATAACTGAGTTTTGGTACACATGGTCAAATTTCTAAAAAGTTGCGTAATAGGATTCTTAGTTCAGACGGTCACATTTTAGCAAGCTTAACTAGACATTTACTTTAAAAAGGCTAATTTGATTAACTTCCTGTTGAACTTCAGATTGATATATGTCTTCGGATATAAACATTATAGGTTTTAGAAACTATAAAGTACTCTATTTTGACCACCAATCCTTCACCTAAAAGTAATTAGTTCATGGGGTCAAATCACGTTAAGGGAACTTATCTATAGACTTACAGTCACAGCCTCTTGGAATTCGTATAGAGTTGGCGGAGAATATCACACAATGGAGTGAAAGATCTACATAGTCAATTAGTTGGGATTAAGACTTAAACCTGTTGAGCCACTTACATTAGGTTCATTATTTGTCCGGAGTTAAATTTTTAGAGAATTGTATGTCAACTGAAAGCGCAACAAACTTCATATTACTGAATTTCGGAATGAAGATGTTCCAAATAGAGTGGAATAGATATTGAGAACTCATATACCCAACCCAAACTTGTTTAGATTGAGGCTTCATTGCTGTATGAGGTCAAAGCATTGTTATTGACCTTGTGTATTGCTGGTGGATCAAGATCAAGTAAAGTGGGAGATTCAGGAGTATTAGTCTTAGTATTTGGGATAAAATGCCTTTCCATTTAAATTGGTCGCATAAATTCAGGCAGATTGAGTGTGAAGGCTGATTAAGTATAATGAGATGGAGTATCTACCAGTAGAGTGCAGGTAAAAAAGCAGGTACTGAAGATTTAAAACAGATGGGCAAAGTCTTTTATTTGGCAGCAAGCTTGTATATTGGATGTGCAATATGATGTAATGTGGGCTATGGTTGTTTAATTTTCCTACTTTTATATTTCAATTCTCGTGGATGCAAATTTGTGCTCAAAATATATACCCTTTGCTACTCCTAGTTCAATCAAGATATATTTCCTTCGCAGCTTTTAGCTCAAATCTGTTGTCTTAATTTCTTGGATATGCTACAGGAGTGTGCTTTCCGATGGGAAAGGGAATGTATCGTGTTCTTCATATACCTGAAGATGAAGCTGTTCTCTTGAATTCAAGAGAAAAAGCGCCTTATTTGATATGTGTTGAAGTTTTAAAATGTGAAAGCCCCAAGTAAGTTGATGACATTATGATGACCCAAAGACACTTTTAATAGGCTGGTTTGTGGTTGCCACTGCCTCATTTTTGTTCTTTCCTTTTCACTTTCATGCAAATGACAGTTCAAAAGACACATCCAACTCTCAAAAACTATCAAAGGGAGGGATCCCTCTGGCAAATGGAGATGCTCTATTGCCAAAGCCTCCTCCTTGGGCTTATCCTCTGTGGACAGGACAGGATATGTACCACAGTGATAGGATGTCAAGGTCTGCATCTCAGGCCATAGACCAAGCAATGACTCAATTGTGGGATGCTAAAGTGAAATTTGTGCGAGTGAATTTTTCGGTGGAGAAACAATCAGAATCTGCAATAGATTATTGCAGTTATAATCAATGTAGAGAGGATGCTATTGATTCAGAATGGGTGCGGGCTGTGTTGACTGTAGATCCTGGTGTTAGGATGGATGATATAGTGGATCAAGAGCCACCAAGAAAAAAAGAGCATCGAAGGGTTCCCAGTACTGTAGCTATTGAGGAAGTTAAGGTAACCTTCATGTCTGCTGCATATGTGAACATTCTTTTACACTCCTTGAGTGAATTTTCTCTATACTTATTGGATCTTCATGAGATGCAGTACCACCTTTTGGTTAGGATCAAGGGTAATATCTGATCTTCATGAAATACGTGAATTGCCTTTCTTCATTTGTCTTTTCATCAATTCTTCTGGTCTGGCCTCTGTATGACCAAATGTCCATATTTGTCCATCAGGACATCAAAGTTGTTTATTTAATTCACGGGTACTTTCTTGAGCTGTGTTGTATAGAGTATTAGGTGAATTCAGTTTTATTTAATTATTACGTCTAGATATGCCTGTTGTTTTGAAATATTAAGAGGGGATCAGGGGAACATCCGCTCCAGTATTTGGACCTCAATTTTGTTAATAGGATCACACTGCTAAACAGCTGCATTTTCTTTAGAAACCTTGGGTTAGTGGAGAAAGATGATGGATTATATGGTGCTTGTTGGGGGAGCCATTAGATAAGGATGAACTACATTCCCAAAATCAATGAGCTTGGTGTTTTGATCCATTTTTGCAAATTTGTGGGAGTTTTCTACTGCTCTGAGGAGAAGTGAAACCGGAGATTTGAATGAAATTGAGGAGCTTTTTAGTTGAATGTATAAGTTTGTCATTATCTTCTTATATGCTGTTTCTAGTGGAGATATTATTGTCACTGAGTGCTGGATGAGCGGATTTAGGTGTTGACGCACTGCTTTTTGTTGTCAAGCAAAAGTTATGTCATGTTTGGCATCTCTTTGAGATTCATGTGATGTTTGCTGACTCCCTCCTGGGGTTTTCTTTTGAAAGATGTTTAGCGTTGTTTCTTTGGTATGTTCACCTTTTGGGAGAGATGGTCCTCTATAATTATCACTATTACATGATACTTTTGTTCATGAGTCCCACTTGTTCCTTTGATCTGTTTCCATACATGAAGAATCACAAACGTGGTTCTCTTTACAGTTAGCTGCATTAAAAGGAGAAGCACCTCCCGGACTCCCCTTGAAAGGTGCTGGTCAGGATTCATCTGATGCGCAACCTAAGGTAGAGATGTTGTCAGATGTTGTTCCTCTGCTATACAGAATCTATTATTACATGTGCATGATAATCTTATTGAAAGCAGGTCACGAATGGTGGTCTTCCCAAGGTTAGTGATGCACTTTCTGGAGAACTCTGGGAAGTCAAGAAGGAAAGAATACGCAAATGCTCTGGTTATGGGAAATTACCTGGGTGGGACTTGAGATCTGTGAGTCTCACCATCTAATTTTTTTGTTGTATCCTTGATATTGTCTTTGTAATTTTTGACAAGTTAGTATAACATGTGTGCTTGCTTATGTATAAAGAAAGGTTGATCCTTGGTAGTTTGTCTCCTCGATGCTCGTAATTGGCTGCCAATGTTATACACATACAAATCTACTTATGATATATATCATATACATATTCCCTGTTAAAAAATAATACACATATTTATTCCCTGTTAAAAAAGAATACACATATTGTACCCATAATGGGTTTCATCTCTTTCTAGTGATTTTCTCGTTGGTAAATGTAACTCGTTGATATTCAGCAACAAGTATTACATAATTCGAAATGGCCAGGTTGCACCAAAAAGCAATGAAGATGTATATCTATGCGTAATGCTATTACAAAGTCCATTTGCCTCGAAAACCCTTGTGTTCCTTTTCTTCTAAACAGTCCACCATATTACTGACTGTCCAAGTTTTCCTGTCTTTCCCTATCCTTTGTAGTTCTAGCATTGTAATAGCTCCTTTGTTGTCTTTGGCATGGTCCAAGAGTAACTCCCAGAGTATTAAAAAAGAAGCTTCAGATCTGAGAGGTGAAAGCGCAATTAAGAAAAAAATGCTTGCCATTCTCAATTTGCTTGTGACAAAGGCAGATGTTTATTCCCCCTTGTCTGAAGATTCTTGTGCGTAAGGTAGGCTTTTTTGGCTGCCAACCAGGCACACCATTCAGCTTCCAGTGGTGTTTTGTTTCTCCTGATGCATTTCCGAGGCCAGTTATCTGCAACAGTGGGCCCTTAGCTGCTGGTAGCAAGATTTAATAGTAACATTCCTTTAGCATTGCATTTCCAGTGTATAGTATCTGTCCGGCAAAGTGAGAGGGATCTTATGAAGTTTGAGAAACGTTGGACATAAGCTGTTCATTTCCCAGTCATTGGTATTATGCCTAGACATGATGTTTCAGCCTTGTTCAGGCCCGTAACCTGACTACAGATCTTCAGAATTTCATGCCAGTGTACGAGGATGGGTACTGATCCTTTAGGGGTGACTGCTCAAGCCAAATATCTAGCCAGAATCTGCGTTTCCTGCCTCTCTAGATACTATTGAGGTCTTGGATTGGAAGGAATCCCAGTGTGCTCTGATATGTCTCCAGATGCCACGTGTTGGTTGCTCCATAATCCAAGAGTTGAGAAGCCATATTGATTACAATGACCTTCCTCCATAGAGCCCCCTCTTCATTGTTAAATCTTCAAAGCCATTTATGCTGCAAACTGGTACTTTGAGCTGTCAAGTCTTTGATACCCGAACTTCCTGTTCTCTTTACTGTGGAGGACAATTCCTGTTCTACTAAATTAATCTAAACTTGTTGTTTTCTCTCTTGCCTTGTCATAAGAATATCTTCTCAATTATCCATCCTTTGCCACCTGAGTTGGCAGAGGGGACAAAGACATTGTTTTTCTTTCTTTTTTTTGTGTGTGTGTGGGGGGGGGGGGGGGGTTGCGCTAAGGAATCTAGCACACACTGTTGGTCAGTACTAATATATTCCAAATGGCTAGATTTCTTAGACTAACAAAGAATTGCAGTAAGATCTTGGCCTTGCTAAATCATAAAACCTGAAACGGCATGTTTCCCTAGTCCGAAACTTGTGCTCTATCTATCTATCTATATATATATATATAATTCTTTCAAGTCAGGTTAGGTGTAAGGGAGGGAATCCATAATATTAGGTTGAATATTCTTGTCAAACTCCAATGAGAACCTCAAAAGTTTTTTTTTTGGTTTCCCGATATTTTTCCATTAGTGTACTTAATTAAGTTCCCCACTATGTGGGAATACACTGGGTTTGTTGTTTTTGTACCTAATTAAGTTGATAATGTTGTAGAAGCTGAATATTTGGAGAGCGATTAAATCACAACTACCATATCTAAATGCAACTAAATAGTAAATGAGACAACAATAAAAGGGCACTAGAAATTTACGAGATTCAGCAAAACTTTGTTTTCTTCCTAGTCTTCAGACACGAACAACCCGAATTTTATTTCACTCCATAAGTACACGAGTGAAATACTAGGGGAGAGATGCAAGGGTATGGACTAGTGGTCAATAAGTGGATTGAAAACTTTAGGTCTCAGGTTCAAATCCCAGCAAAGACAAAAAAACACTAGGTAATTAATTCTTTATATCTGGTCCAGCCCTGGTGGACAGAGTCACCTGATATCTGTTGCTAGTGGAGGTGGCTGGTATCCTGTGGATTTAGTCGAGGTGTGCGAAAGCTGGATTAGACACCACGATTATTAAAAAAGCTACAGGAAAGAAAGAAGACTCAAATGCCTTCGAAGATGAGAAGGCAAGTGAGAGGTGTGTTACAAATGAAACTAGAGTTACCTATTTATAGGACTGAACTCTTCCCCCTCCTGATGTCATAAATGACATCACTATTATACAAATGTGAAGTTTCAATTTGTGAAACCATTTAATGGTTGACAAAATTTCTACTACAAATTTATTATTTTGACATTACATGCCAGAGAAGATTTATCTTCCTTCCAAATATTCACACTATTTCACCTAGAATCTTGTTAAATTTAACAAATCTCCACCTTGACCAGATTCTCCATTTTCTCTCGCTGACAAGTTTTGATTGTCTTTAACCTCAATCTTCAATGTTCAACAATGTTGATCAAGTTCAAACAATGTTGAAACTTGACCGTAGTCGCCACTTTCATTAGCATATGGCAGGGTTATCTATAGTCAAAATTTTCTGCACTATAACTCCGCCTTCTATAATATCTCGTACAACATGTATTGAATGTCGATATGCTTCGTCCGTGCATGATAAACTTGGTTCTTTGCTAATTGGATAGCACTTTCAGTATCACAAAATACTGTGATGCTTTCTTGTTTAATACCAAGCTCTTTAAACAACCTTGGAGTCGAAGTATTTAAGCTTGGAGCCGAAGAATAGAAGAATTTCCTTTTATTCTTTTTGACAAATTTGTTAAATTTGACAAGACTCTAGGTGAACTAATGTAATTATTTGGAAGAAAGAAAATTCTTTCTTTGGAATGAGATGTCAAGGTAATAAATTTGTAGTCGAAATTTTGCAACCATTAAATGTTTTCACAAGTTGAACCTTGACATTTGCATAATAGCGGTGTCATTGATGGACATTAAGTGGAAGAATTCATTCTTATAGATAGATAGCTATTGGTTTATTTGTAACACATCTCTCACTTGTCTTCGCATCTTCTAAGGCATTTGAGTCTTATTTCTCTTTTGTAGTATTTCACTTTGTATTCTTTTGGAGTGAAATAAAATTTGGGTTAGTTGTGTTCGAGACTAGGCAGAAACAAAGTTTTCCCGGAGCTCGTAAATTTCTAGCATCATTTTATTGTTGTCTCATTTACTATTTAGCTGCCTTTAGATATAGAAGTTAAGCATTTTTTTCTTCAAGTCATCTCGAGGCTTTCAAACTCATACGTTAATCATTCTCTATATATTTGGCTTCCACAACAATTGGTATTTGAGCTAAGTTAATCCGGGCTCTCGATCCTAACAAAATTTGTTAGGATTGGAACTTCCGGCTAGTGCAAAAATAAAGCCAAACAATGTTATAATGACAATAACAAAGATGATAGTGAAAATAAGTTGAGAAAATATAAGTGGGACAAATTTTATATGATTCGACCAACGCGACCTACCTCCACAAAACAAAGAGGAGCATGTTTATTACAACAACCGGTACACAAAATTAGAGACGAAACTCTAAAGATCCCAAGATTATCCAAAGAGAAAAACGTCACAATTATCACTCACAAAGAAGAGGTTCACACACTGTGTTTCCCAACACCATTCTGTGGGATATACACAAAACTCTCAATTACAAAGAACTCTCAAATGAGTTTCTTACAAAATGTGGGATGATTGAGATGAAGTGACAAGACCAATATTTACAGGGAAGTTCTTGGTCCCCAAGTACGGTAAAAAGAATTTAAGAGAATTCTTTTGTTCTTTGGCTCCAAGTTTGCTTTGGCTCTAAAATTTGCCATTTCCACATTGCCTAATTTAGGTCATACTTTACAGATAATTGATTGTTTAAGAAATTTCTGATTCCACAAAGTTTTCTCCATTATCTTTGCTGCTTCCTTTTTGTTCTATATTGTGGGGGATATGCAGTTGTTTCTAAATATCATATTATGTTTTTTCTCTGGATAGCAGCTAACATGCTTAATATCTGGCCTTCATATAGTTCATTGTGAAGAGTGGTGATGATTGCAGACAGGAGCATCTTGCTGTACAACTTATCTCCCACTTCTATGGTAGGTATCTTGGATTCAAAGATCTTCCCTTGTTGTAATTATTGGTAGGTTTATCTGTTTTTGCTATTTTATTTTGTGGTGCCTTTTTTTTTTAGGTATTTTTGACTTACTATAAACTCTTCTTTTCATTTTTTCGTCTAAATGAACCCAATGCAACTTTTGCAAGCAGGGACATTTAAAGAGGATCTGCTATATGACCCCTCCTCCCCCCGGGGGGGGGGGGTAATTCTAGTTTATTGAATTGAATTTAGTAGAGGTCTAGAACTCTTCCCTTATGCATGAACAGTTATAAATAAGAGAGCATATGGGCCCAGTTGTCATGTAACTCATTTATGCTTTCGTCATCCTTGTACTTGTAATTTCGTACTACAACATTTGAATAGGGGTTTTAGCTTTTGTTCAAACTATTCTTGTGAATTTTGTGTGGTATCTTATGCAGAATGTTTTTTGTGTTAATATCCCTTTGCTTTTGCTCTAAAATATATTCAGTACTAAGACAACAACAACATACCCAGTATATTCCCTTCCCACCAAGTGGGGTCTGGGGAGGGTAAGTGTACGTAGTCCATACCACTACCTCAAATGTGAGATAGAGAAACTGGTTCCGATAGACCCCCCGCTCAAAATAAAGCAATCTAAGATAAGATAAGGAATAGTAATAGAACAAGATTCAATAGAAATTAACACATTCAATAATACCAAAAGCAAGATACTCCAAATACCACACCAAAACATACAACATCCTAAACTCGTGCTAACCTTCTACCCTAATTCGCCTCCTCCATAACTTCCTATCCAGGGCCATGTCCTCGGTAAGCTGAAGCTGCTCAATGTCGTGTCTAATCACCTCCCTCCAATATTTCTTCGGTCTACCTCTACCTCGCTTGTATTTGGATGCAGGAAATTTCAAAAAGAAATCAATTTGATTAAAAACTAGCACTCAAGGTAATATAGGCAAAGTTCTTACATATGGTTACGAAACATATGTAGAACAGGGCAAAATAAATATGGTAATCTAGTAATAACTACCTGTTACCTTCCTCCAAAAAAAAAAACTACCTGTTTTTGAAAACCTCTCTACCTCTCACACGGTAGGGGTAAGGTCTGCGTACACCCCACTCTTCCCAGGCCCCACTTGTGGGGTCACACTGGGTATTTAGTTGTTGTAGTAATAGAAAGAACTAATTCGTAGAACAAACCTTAAGAAAGGAAATGATTTGAGATATTTGATGACTACAGACTTGGCATAGAGAAATGAATGAGGAACTCAAGAAAATTAGATCTTGCTTATGACACATATATAATACTAGTACTATATGATAAAAATACTGAAACATTTGGTTAGCAGAGTCATAAATCCGAAGTAACATCTGTTTTCACATTGTCCTTAAGCAAGTGTTTTTGAAAGAGGAGGTTGGGTTATTTGAGGGCTTATCTAGCCAGGGGATCTTCTATCATAATGAGGTTTTCTTTTGAGTGCACAATCATCATCGTGTGTATATTTGCCTGCCTGGTGTAAAACAGTAGGCTTTTTTGATATCGAACTAGTCGATCCTCACCTTGATTTGGGACTCAAATTTTTTCTTCTTGGGCTTTTTATTGGTATTAGACACACAGTCCTCTTCTGTGGATTCCTGTCTTTGTGAAGGTTCTCTTTCTTATTTGAAAAATCTTTAACTACTTGGTAAAGACAAAATCAATTTAGAACTCTTAATATTATAGTAAAAGTCACATTGAACTCACTTTGAACTGACATGACAACAGAGTTGTATAAAATAATTATTAGCATTGGAGAACATGTACAGATAAAAATGAAATAATACAATCATTGTCATCATTAATGAATGAAATTCAGAAAATGAATTTGGTAAATGCTTGTCTAATAATTGTGTGGGTCATTTGTCAATTACCTTAATTCATTATGGAAGTTATTTGTTTAATATTTTTATGTCTTTACTAGCTCACAAGGCTTCTGTTCTTTCCCACCGTACTTAGAAAAATAATGTATTTTCTAATGGAAGAGTGATCTCTTTTTTTATTCATCCTCCTGCATTTGTTTGGTCTATGGTTAAGGTTTCATTCCTAGATATGCCAATGTCGGTGGAGATTCATGTTTTTACAGTTTTCCTTTGTTACTGCTTTATGCTCTCAAGTTACTCGCTCATATTTTTTGAGTATTTTGAAATGGTAGATATCTTCCAGGAAGCTGGTCTGCCGCTTTGGTTGCGTCCTTATGAAGTCTTAGTTACTTCCTCTTATACTGCACTAATTGAAACAATTCCAGATACGGTAAATTATTGCTTTTTTTCTTGATAAGCCTGAGCGTTGTTTATTTGTTGTGGATATTCGTGACAGCGGTTTTGGTTATTGCTGCAGGCCTCGATCCATTCTATTAAAAGTAGATTTCCTGACATCACAAGTCTACGTGAATTTTATGTTGCCAAGTATGAGGAGAATTCTCCAACCTTTAAGCTTGCTCAGGTAAAAATTGTAAAGAGAAAAGTTTGTAGTATTTGTGCTTTACTACTGTCTTGAATTTCTTAAGGACGCCTTTGATTTATACTTCCCTGTTTCAATTGCATGTAATTGTAGTAAAGCAACCCACTAAGTGCTTATGTTCTATGTTTGAACCTTTAAAGGAACCTACCAACCCCACCTTACCCCACCCCCCGGGTCGATATTCCTCACACCCCTCTGCCTTTGATTTCTGCCACCTTCCTCTATCATCAATATTATATTGGCCTAATTGCGCACCTTTGCATTGGGCCTCTCCTCCTTCCTCTACCTCCCATTGTCATCCTCCTCATATAGGAATGGTTAGGTATCGCTACTCAATAGCAGAAGGTCCTACTTTTAATTTGGGTTGGGTCTACTGTCGTCATTGTGGGACATTTGATATTGGATTTAATGATGATTATTACAAACTTAATGTTTGTAATTTTTGAATGTGAGAATTGTGCATGTTACTTCAAACAAGGGTGTGCTTTGTTCTCGTTTCTTGTCCTCCAGGAGGCTTATTACTTTTGTGTTTCTCGCTTTAAAGATACTGGGATGCTAGCAGTATCGAATTTTGGGGGACTCCTGTGCACCTCACTTTGAAACATAATAAAAGTGTGTATATGATGAGGAAAACGCCTCTTATTGACTAGTTGTCATTTATGTTCTTTATTTTGAACTATGTTTTGGGTGACAAGTGCAAAGAAAAAAATTATGGACTGATGTGCTCTAGTCTACGACTGCAATACTTTTACGAAATTAAGTTGTATCTTTGAAAATTCATGTTCATTTTCAAAGGTTTTTTCTCTTGGGAAATTGTTTGGATGATGGGTTAATGCTTACTAACAATTTTAACCTGCTTAATTTTATAACTGTAGCTGATAGTTAAGGATCTCTCTCTTATGTTTTGCTTAGCTTGCATTTCAATTTCCTTAGCGTGATTTTACTTGGACTTGGGACTTGTAAATTAAAAAGACTCTTTATTTTTATCCTTCTTTATTTTTCTTTTATGCAGAGAAATTTTGTCGAAAGCATGGCTGGATATTCTCTGGTTTGCTACCTTTTGCAGGTGAACTGAATGACTTATCTTCTGTATAATTTTATGATTGTACGAAGCAGCATAAAACACGGATAACATATTTCTGTTGTCAGCAGATGCGTTTTTCTCTGATATGTATCACCAAAGTAGATCCATTTTACATGGGATACATGCTAGCCATGTCGTTTGATTATTTCTTGCACATCGTAGTATCTTCTTGTGCCCCTATACCCATAAAAATTGGAAAAAAGAAATGAAAATTGGAAAAAATGTGTTTTGAAAGAAAAAAAAGCCTAAATGTTTATGCTGGCGCCATCTTAAAAAAGACAGGACATTTTTTATAAAGTAGTACTTGTATTGATCAAATGGAGTTCCTGATATTCAAATAATAAACAAAAAGTTGAGCAACTGCACAAAACTCTGATTCTTTACATAAAGTCAGAAAGTACCAGACATCTATGCTAGCCAGGGATTACGTGGGTGCATTGAATATTACAGAGAAACATAGACTATCCCTCATCTGTACTGTAGCTATTTCTACCTATCTCCTCCCCAAGGCTCTCTTGTTTCTCTCTGGATAGCTTTTAGATTTCCTCAGTTATCTCTCACATTAGATTAGTCGGAGATGATTGTTACAAAGGTTCCTGGATATGGAAATAGATACACATGTAAGGATATAATGTAACTTTCAACACAATCATTGTGCTCTTTTTGTTTCAATAAGATGTTTATTTGACTAGCGAGAAAAATACCGGCTACATGCTCTTTATGGTGTAACGTAACATGAGTTTGTGTAGTGAGTTATTTTTTACTCCTGTTTGACGCACTCACTCAAATGTTCACTTGTTGCTCATTGTCAAATATTTCTTGTGCCAGGGGTTCCGGGAATTCTTTTTCATGATTGGAATCTGTTCTTTTTCCCTTCTTTTTCTTGATTTTTCTTTATGTGGCTACTTTGAATGTCTTCAATATTAGCTTTCTTAGTACAGTAGGTATCACAATGGTTACCAGTCTTTCTGCTTCTGTTGCTAGATCAAAGATCGACACAATGGGAATCTTCTGTTGGATGAAGAAGGACATATCATACACATTGACTTTGGTTTCATGCTATCTAATTCACCTGGAGGTGTAAATTTTGAAAGTGCACCATTTAAATTGACCCGCGAACTCCTTGAGGTATATGCTGCTGAAGAATCTCGTGTCTAACATTTTATTTCTGCCCCTGTTATTTTATATTCTGGAGTTGTTTGGTACAGTTTCTCAGCATATATTGTGGTTGATTTGTGCTAGATCATGGATTCTGATGCTGAAGGAGTTCCAAGCGAATTCTTTGATTATTTCAAAGTAATACATTTACTGAGATGTATTTTGTATCTGGACTTGCTTTTGTATTTTTTGTGCTTTAGGCTTTTTCTTTTCCCGTCTTCAGGTTCTATGCATCCAAGGTTTTCTCACATGTCGGAAGCATGCAGAGCGTATTATTCTTCTTGTTGAGATGCTACAGGTAGAGCCTGGTACACAGTTTCATTCTAACTTCATATATGTTCATTGCTATGTAAATGAATCTAATTTACCAACAGAGGGCTGAATAGGGACGGAGTTTTGTATAACTAGGAAAGGTTAGAAATGTCCTGTTTTTCTAATGCTGTGAACTTCAGTATCTTAGACATTCAGTTCTGATACTATCTTCTAATACTATCTCCTCCAACTTTAAATCTTTTTATTCTCTAAAATATCATCAAAGATGTAGTTACTGGTTTCAAAAAAAATATCATCAAAGATGCACCTATCAACCAAAAAACTGTCCAGGATGCAGCACAAAATACTGTACTGCTCCTCGATATCCTAAAGTAAATATACTTCTTTGACTTGTCATGGCCTCACGGGTATCAAGAGAAGATCTGAAGACATTAGTTGCTTCTTATTGAGGGGGGTATGTGTTTGGAGCATCACTTTTATCTGCTGAATTTATTAAGATCGAATAACTGTCAAAAACAGAATAAAAAAGCTAAAAGTATTGCCTTGCAAGTTTTTTTCTACTCGTCTGTCCCATTTGTGTCTCACAAATTGGCAGTAGAGGAGAAAAAGTTGATCTCAATTCATATCGTATTTCTATCCACACTGAATTTAACTCAAGCAGAGTTGGTCTATTGGGAAAAGCATTTTGAGACTGCCCAAGATGACAAAGGATCTAACCTAAAAAAGATTGGTTGAAATTTAATGGGGAGGAGGAAGAATCTCCACATGGTATTCATTAACTTAGAGAAAGCATATGATAGAGTGCAGAGAAGTCTTTGATGGTTCTTGAAAAGAAAGGAATCCATACAAGTGTAGTATAGGATATGTGAGGGATTAGTCACCTACGTGACAACAGGGGGAGGAAATTTAGAGGCGGTTCCTGTAACTGTTGCTTTATATCAAGGATCTGCCTAAACTTGTGCTTGTTTATGTTGGTTATGAATGAGCTAACTAATAGCATATAGGATGACATTTCATTGCCTTCTATTTGCAGAAAAAAGTATGTTCAGTTTTAGGATAGTTTCATTAATTAAGAGTTAAGACAATATCTAAGCACTCAAGTGTAGTTACAATTATAAGAAAATGGCAAAGTCAGATTGGATGAAATTTGGGTGTCAAAACATGGAAATATCATATATCTAGATTTATTCTTCCAGGAGAAGAGTGTCATAGATAAATATGGTTGAATTGG
This sequence comes from Capsicum pubescens, assembly GCA_030864215.1. Taxonomy (NCBI): domain Eukaryota; kingdom Viridiplantae; phylum Streptophyta; class Magnoliopsida; order Solanales; family Solanaceae; genus Capsicum; species Capsicum pubescens. The sequence continues at coordinate 254,689,005 of CM061549.1, forward strand.
AGAAGTGTCATAATTACGTGAGAGGAAGATGTCTAACAAAGTGAAAGGCAAGTTCTATGGAAAGGTGTATGAAGTTACCTGAGCATCTGAACCTTTAGACTTGTTCAGAACCATTATAAATTTTTGGGTAATGAGTAGTTCAGGACCATTGTAAGCTCCATTAAAAACCTTACACAGCCGATGACAGACAAGGGTACTTTAAAATCCCCTAGCATTTGTAACTCAGTTGTGTTTCCACATGGGTTGAGGAGGTTTCCTTTTCTGGTCATTTTTATCTTTTCTTAACCCTTCTTTATCCTTTTTAATTGAGAAGTATTATAAAGGACCACATTCGAATCCAAGGTTAAACAGAAAGATCCATCCTAAGAGAAAGCAAAATCATCACAGAGAGAATCTCTTAAACATCATACTTCCATAAGTGAGATTAATAGTCTGTTTGGCCAAACTTCTAGGAACCCAAAAGCTCTTATTATTTTAAAAGTTGCTTATTTTAAGAAGTTGTTTTTTAGTGCAACCTTTGTACTGTCTGAGAAATGTACAAAGTTACCAGTTTCAGAAAGTGCTTATTTTAGAAAGTTGAGATATCTTGACAAGCTTTTAGGGAAAAAGGTGCCTTTTTAAGACTTAAGCAGTAGAGGTCAGATACTTTCTTAAGATGAAACAGCATCAGATTCGAGAAACTTTTCTGTCAGAAACTTTTTAAAGAAACTGAACAGTGGAGGCCTGATTTTAAACTTCAAGCGGTGGAAGGTATTAGTATGGAGGAAAAGAATGGTTCAAAGACAATCGGAGGAAAATGAAGTTCATTATTGCATCAATCTTTGTGCCCGTGATAAGGCCCCAGGCCCTGATGGATTTCCTATGTTCTTCTATTAGAATTTCTTTGAAATGTTAGAGGAGGATATTATAAATGCCATCAGACAGTTCCATGCTTATCAGGTGTTTGAAAAGAGTCTTAATGCTACTTATGTGGCACTTATTCCAAAGAAAACAGTTGAAAGAAAAAAAAGATAATAAGGACGTTTCACGATAAACAAATTTTGGAAGCTTGGCAAAACAGGCTAATATAGAATGAAAGAAGAAACTCTGTGATTGAGCTTGCGTGCCTTGCCTTAATGATTAGCCCTTCTGAGATGAGCTACTTTTCTTGCGTTACCATCTAAAGTTGCACTTCTCTCCAAGTAATAAAAATTGGTCAAGTACTATTCAGAAGTTCACTTAAATAAGAAATGATGTAATGAAGTGCATGGAAAAATATTTAATGAGGGTTTAATCACTTGAGAGAGTGGTTATCTGCTGGTTTTTGCTATGTGCTGTTGATCTAGTTTTCTTTTTTGTGTGTGGTCGTGTTGTGTTTCCCTACATTGGCTTGGGCGAGATCATGCTGTTTGCCTATATTTGCCTACACAACTTGTATTCCCATTCTAAATCCGATGTTGTTTTACTGTTGTATCATGTAATTGAGTTATTAAGCATACTTGTTTGGTCAAACATGTTTTTGTCTTTATTGTATTTATGCATTGATCTCCGAGTAACACATAATTTTGTTTCCCTTCTATCTTTATATCAAGATTCTGGTTACCCTTGTTTCAAGGGTGGTCCCCGAACAATTCAGAACCTAAGAAAAAAGTGCTTTTAAGACTGACTTAGTAGCAGAAGTTTTTTTTCAGAAGTTGAAAAGAGTAGCTATTCCATCTAAATACTTTTGGAGCCTTATCTAAGCCCAAATTGTTATTGAGTTGTTCAAATAATGGCAAAATTGCTTTTTAAATTATTAGCCAAACACCAATTGCTACTCTCCAAGAGTACATTTTTAACATTCTTTTATGATAAAAAGAACTTTTCAAAACAAACAAATTTTGGAAGCTTCCAAAGAAGCTATATAGAATCAAAGAAGAAACTCTATGATTGATCTTGCATGCATGAATCACTAGCTTCTTCCCAATCTTATCTTCAGGATTAGTACTGGAAATGACAGTTAAATGTTGTTTGTGAAGGATGGATGAGCGATAGTCTAATGGCCCTTTTGAGATAGGCTATTTTTCTTCTTTACCATTTAAAGTTGCACTTCCGTCCAAGTAATAAAAATTGGTTTAGTACTAAACAGAAGTTCACTTAAAACAGGAAGTGATGTACAGAAGTACATGGATAAAAATATATAATGAGGGTTTAATCACTTGAGTGAGTGGTTATGTTCTGGGCGATCATGTTGTTTCCCTATATTGGCTTGGGCACGGTCATGCTGTTCCCTAGATTGGTTTGCACAACTGCTTGTCCTATTCTCTATCTGTTTAGCTTTACTGTTGTATCATGTGATTGAGTTACTAAACATACTTGTTTGGTCAAACATGTTTTCATCTTTATTGAATTTATACATTGATCTCCCAATAACACAGAATTTGCTTCCCTCTATCTTTATATCAGGATTCTGGTTACCCTTGTTTCAAGGGTGGTCCTCGAACAATTCAGAACCTAAGAAAGAGATTTCATCTTAGTTTAACAGAAGAGGTTTGTTACTGGTCCTAAACTTTAATAATTCCTTATTTTTTTTATGATCTACGTGGTCATGATGCCTGTTTGTCTTTGCCAGCAATGTGTATCCTTGGTACTTTCTTTGATTAGCAGTAGCTTGGATGCGTGGCGTACTCGCCAATATGATTATTATCAGAGGGTCTTAAATGGGATATTATGAGGTCAAATTGAGTTATCCACATCGAAAGTGACTATACACGTGAAGAGAGTCAATTACACTAACTTGTTTGCTGAGAGAGGCTTGGTTGGGGAAGAGCAATTCACTGTATGGATTGTGTTCCTCTGATTCAGTCGAGGTTAAAGGTTGCTGTCCTTGCAGCTTGCTTCTCTTTCTGAGAAATTTGTAATCGTTTGTACCTGCGATATGTTGTATGAAATGTACCAGGTGCAAGCTCTCTTCAGAAAGAGCTTTAATTTCTAGTTTCAGACAAAATTCAAGATTATTGGACGAGGCAGGGGTTGTGTCAAGATTCAGTGAAGAGATTTTGTCAAGTATACCCACCACCTGTGGGTACATACTGTACAGAGCTGTTTGTAAGAAATGCAACAGGTGTGGCTAGCTGACAGAACTCGAGATACGGCTGTTGGGACTGTTTGAATTGAATCATGAGTTTGCTTATAGCTTCTGGTGCAACATGATATTTGGTTTGTACAATAGTTCTTTGCTTTGATTTTGGTTTTCATTCCTCCTTTTTCTTTCTTGCCTCTTCATTTTTCCTTTTATTGTGTCAAAAGCATTACTTAGATAGCAGTAGGAAAATTGCAGCCTGCTATTTCTTGATTTCATGTGTTTGATTCTTTGTGTTCATCGGGAGACATCTGAAACAGCAGAGCTGTAATGTATAATATTTTTTGTCGACCACAGCTCTTCATAGTGCAATCTGTGCAATGAAATACCCTCTTTTTTTTTTTTTTTTTGCAATGGATTGTCAACTGCTCATGATGGATTCGTGATGTTATTTCTGTTTCAAATATAATACCCTCTTGTTTTTTTTTTTTTTGCAATGGATTGTCAACTGCTCATGATGGATTCGTGATGTTATTTCTGTTACAAATATAAGGATATAAAGTAAGAAGGAAAGCCCGGTGACTAGGCTTCCACTATATGCTGGGTTTGGTGAAGGGCCGGACCTTACGTTTCACTTCTATAAGAGGCTGTTATGATGTCTTGAACCCATTACTTCTGTCACATGACTATAATTATACTCGTTATGATAAGAATATAAAGTCAATTTTTATGTGACTGGATTACTAAACGCTGAAAAGTAATTGACTAAACTATTGGAGATATAATATTTTTGTTATTTCATCTTGTCTCATGTTTTATTATGACTATTTATTGCCTTTTTGTCATGAGCCGGGATCTATCGGAAATGACCTCTCTAATTCTTCGGAGGTGGTGGTATGGATTGTGTATATTAGGTGGGAATACACTTCTTGTTGTATTGGAGTTATAATATTAAGTATTTCTAAACTATAGTAAATGGAACATTCTAGAGTACGTGAACTAATAAAGCAAAATGCTCAAAAGTAATTTGACTAAAGTATTGTTCTAATATTATTTTTTAACTATAGAAAATGGAATATTCTAGAGAATGAGAACTAATGAAGCAAATATAGAATTTGGATTTTTTTTTTCTTTTTTTTTTTTAGAATTTCGATTTAACACACTGATACTAATATTATCAAATAGTGAAGGTGCGTTTTGTTAAGGTATTTTCGTTTTAATTTTGAATGCCAAATACTCTATTTCATTTTCATTTTGGCATTTGAGTTCCTTTACATCAAATATATGTCACAGCCAATAATACTTATGGTTCATACAATTGATTGGAGAAAATGAGAATAAATTATTATTGTGGATTAGTGACGTAATGATGTTGAGTGATGAAGTACCACAAATATGTCACTGCTTGTGTGTCTTTGACCAGGTCACATAAGTGTTCGATAGTACATATTAACTTTCAATATTTTTCTCTTTAAAAGAAAGAACATTACACATAAGCGTAATATAATCTAATATATTCCTAAATATTTAAAAAGATTTAGTGAAACTAAACACACTTAAACTATTTTTGGTAAATCTTATATTTATCCTTATAATACCAAACTAAACTCATTTAGCCCCAATTAACTGAAAAATTACTTAATGATCCAATCATGTAGAAAAAAAATGCATGATTAGACTATTTTAATGAGTATAATCTTTTTAAAACATGACATAAACCGGTAAAAGTAGAAACTTTAGCAGTTACATAACCTAGTACTTAGTTGATAGCCTATGGACCTATGTGGTCATAAAAATTAGGAATAATTTTAAATACATACAATAAAGTATTTAGTTTACAATAAATATAGTCATGCTTTTATTTTTTTAAAAATAGCTCAAAAATATATTGAAGGCATGTAATATATAAACCATTGCAGATTTAGTGGAGTTTGAACCCTCTAATCTTTTAGTTGCCATTGAAGTAGCTCTTAGGATTTTGAATAGCATTTGAAAAAGAGGGTATCATATATATACTGTATATGTACTATAGATGCAGGGACGGCTTAAGCATATTTGTGGCCTAAGGCGAAAATTAAATGGAAGCTTTAAATTTGTAAGTTTTTTTTTTTTTTTTTTAATAAACTCTATTTTCAAAATTATATAATCGATTTTTTCTAACTATTCTTTTTTAAGTAATAATATAATTAATATATTTAATCTTTCTTGAGACATAATACTCTTGATATATGAACTACTTTTAATAATTCTTTTCTTTTATATAAAAAAATTATTTTTTGAGTAAATAATATTCATAAAAAATGAGGCCCCTCAAATTTGGGAGCCTAAGGTGGCCGCCTATTTTCTAAAGAGGTAGAGCCGCCCCTGTATAGATGTAGGGTATCAATGTTGTATAATGTGTAGCATGTATCGATATTACGTAAGTAACTACGTAATAGTTACAAATTTTATCTTCAACTCCAATTTATATATTTCAAAAAGAAAGGTGAAAAATATTTAAAATATATGACGAATCGCCTACTATATTTCCTGGAATAGTGGGCGTTTGGTCAGAAAAATAAATAATTTTGAAGTTAGCGTTGAAGTTGTGCTTGTGAAGGATGAAAAAAAGAGAAAACAAAATTTTCTTGTTTTTCACCTTTTTCAAATACAACTTCAAGTTATATTTAAAATTCTCATAATCAAACTTCAATTTAAAATTAAATCTTACATAAAATGAAAATTATTTGTAAAAAAATAATTATTTTTTTATGGCCAAACGGACCTTAATAGAGAAGGGTCAGATTCAAAAACAGACATTTCCAATGCTCCTAATAAAAGTTAAATATAGTAGTAAATATTAGGAGGACCTAAAACTTAATTTGGCAATAACTAAGGGACTATAAATGTTAATATTGATTAAGTATCTAATTTTACCAAAATACCCCATATTTAAATAGTAGTATGAATGTAGGCGGCCAATGAGAAGCTATAGATTACCAAAGAAGGCTCAGTATAGTTAAAACCCTGAGGCTATATAATTCCAAGTACGTGGCTTAAAGCTAAATGTAAACCTGAGACCTTAAAAATCTACATACACATAATAAATAAAAAGTTGTATTTTTTTATTTGTTTTCTATAATTTTTTTTTTAATATAGTATTATATTTTATATAATAATATTATTATTTATAATAGTAAGGATTGATTCAAGCTAATAATACATTAATCATGTATTTTCAATATATTACTTTAAATATTATTATAAATAAATTATTTATTATTATAAAAATTTAAATAATTTTATTTAAAATTATAAAATATTTTTATTGAACAATAATAATTTTTTTATTTTTTTATTATCAAAAATAAAATAAAACTATAAAATTAATAATTAAAATTATTTGAGGCCTTGTGCTTTTAGGCCTAAAGGAAAGGTTTTATTAGCCTTACCTTGAGCTACCCCTATATAAACCCTACAGCCACTTCAATTTGGATCCCCTTTTATATAAGTAAAGCTTTATCTTCCGCCCTCCCCACTCTCTTCCCCCTCCACCCTTTCGCCGTTTTTTCGCCTTCTCCGTTTCGTTTCCCATTCTGGGTAAGCCAATTTTCTACTCTTATTCATCTGTGTTTTGATGGTTGTTTTGTCATACTTTGTTCTATTTCCCTCTTTTTGTTGTGTGTGTTTGTGTGTTTTACGAAATTTGTGAGGGTTTGGGGGGCTGGGGAGGGGGGAGGGGGTTTTGATCACTGTGGTTCTTGTTCGTGTTATCCATTTGTGTTTTTGTTGTGTTTTTTTTTTTTTACTAAATTTATGTGATATGTGATGTGGGGTGTGGGGTGGGGGAGTGGGGAGGGGGTGTTGATCACTGTGATCTTGTTTGTGTTGTCCAATTTTGTGTTTTTGTTGTTACTTTAGTACCTTATATTGTGTGTTTATTGAGGTTAGTATTTAGGGTTTCGGATGATTCTACTGGTTGATGATCACTGCGATTGTAATTTAGTCAATTTTGCGTTGGTATACCTCTCCTTTACCTCACGCTCCCTCACACGCACTGTTTTTTTCGCCTTCTTCTGCTTTGAACTGTTTCTGGTTAAGCTACGTTTCTACTGTTCTGAATCTGATTATCTTTTCTTTTGATGTCTATTTACTAAACTTTTTGTTCTTTTTTTTCCTTTTTATTCTGATATTTTTTGGCATGTGTATGTGGGGGTGTGATTTTAAGGGTTTGATCACTGTGATTCTTTGGTGTGGTAAGCCATCTCTGTGTTTTTGTTGTCAGTGTGTGTTAATACTGGTGTTTTATTGTGATTGTTTGTTTGTATTTTGGATTTCTGATTCCAGGGGTTGATCACTGTGATTGTAATTTTGTCAATTTGCTGTTTTTTTTGTCATCTCCGTTTCAATCCCTTTCTGGGTAAGCTACTTTTTGGCTCTTCTTGATCTGATTCTCCGTTTCAATCCCTTTCTGGGTAAGCTACTTTTTGGCTCTTCTTGATCTGATTCTCCGTTTCAATCCCTTCCTGGGTAAGCTACTTTTTGGCTCTTCTTGATCTGATTAGGTTCTTCTTTGATGGTTATTTAGTCAGAGTTTTGTTCTTTTTTGATGATTATGTAGATAAATTTTGTTCTCTTTTACTCTTTTACTTTCTTACTGTGTTCTTTTTTTAAAAAAAATATTTATGTGGGGTGGGATTGGGTGCGGTGTTTTAAGGTTTTGATCACTGTGGTTGTTGTTGTTACGTTGAACTGATTGTGGTTGTTGTTGTTACGTTGAACTGATGTACTTTCTACCTTTTATTGTGTTATTTTGCCTTTTCTGCAACAATCCCTTTCTGGGTAAGCTAATTTTTGGCTATTCTTGATTTGATTTTGTTCTTTTTTGATCATTATTTAGTCCAACTTTGTTCTTTTTTACTTCTTGTGTATTCTATTTGAAATTTATATATAGGGGATTTTAAGGGTTTGATCACTGTGATTCTCTTTTGTGTTGCCCATCTCTGCGTTTGTTGCTACATTGAACGGGCACTTTCTACCTTATGTTGTGTTGTTGTCGAGTTCTCAGTTTTGGGTTTTTGATTCTACTGATTGATCATTGCGATTGCAATTTCATCAATTTTTTGTCCCCCCCCCCCCCCTTTTATCGTGTTATCTGTTTTGATCCCTTTCTGGGTAAGCTACTTTTCGACTGTTCTTGATTTGATTATGTTCTCTATTGATGATTTTTAATCAAAATTTGTTTTCCCCCCCTTTTTATTGTGTTTTTTCTTCTTTCCGAAAGTTGTATGTAGGGGGTGGGAGTTGTGGTGTTTTAAGGGTTTGTTCGTTGCCAGTTTTTTCTCTCTTTTTTTGAGGAAGGTAAAATTCACAGGTGTAACTACATACAAAACTATGTAGTACCCCTTCAAAAGTTTTACAAACTACATGTCTTGTCCCTATCAAGTCTAAAGTCACAAGTAATCCAAGACAACACAAGCCAGCCTATTCTTTCTTGTGTTGCCCATTATGGTATTTTTTTGGTGTTGGTGTGTTACATTTAATTGATATATTTTCTTCTTTATATTGTGTGATTGTTGAGGTCTGTATTTAGGGTTTTTGATTCCAGGGTCTGTCATTTAGTCAATTTTTCATTCCTTTTTCCTTTTTATTGTATTGTAGTTCTCTTACTTCCCATTCTCTTCCCAACACTGTTTTTTCGCCTTTTCCATTTCAATCCCTCTCTTGGTAAGCTAATTTTTGACTGTTCTTGATTTGATTTTGTTCTCTTTTGATGATTGTTTAGTCAAAGTCAAAGTTGTTTCATTTTTCGTTGTGTTTTTCTTAAGTTTTCTCTATGTGGTTCTTTTTTAAGGTTTTGATCACTGTGATCAGTTTGTTCTTTCTTGTGTTGCCCATTTATGTTTTTTTCTCTGTGTGTGTTAATGTGCTACATTGAACTTAATATACTCTCTTCTTATTGCGTGATCACTGCAAATTGTAATTTAGATAGAGCTTTCTCATTTGTTTTATTGCCATTTTGGTGTTTGTCAATATGGAGATGTTTACTTTTCATGCAGTGATCAACTAGTGTAGCTTCTTTTGAATTGGTGTTCTTAGGTTTTGATATTGGAGGCTGATGATTTCATGAATAACAGGTTTTTGAATTGTGCACCAGATGTCTGTTGGCTCCAGCAAGAATCATCATTTCTCTATTTCTAGCGCATTCCTTTTCATGAACCGCAGAAGGTTGTGGTGCTCGGGGAAGATATTGTTTCGACATTGGACTTGACAGCAGTTGAGATTTTTTTTGTTGTTGGGGGGTGGGAGGCTCTGGTGTATGTGCAGATAGCTCTTTTAGTCTAGGTTTCGTCACTGTGCCCTTTTGGGCTGCTTCTTTTCATTTAGTTTCTTTTTTTAGTCATTACAATGGCAAGACTTGCGCCTGGTTTTCGCTTTCATCCAACTGACGTTGAGCTGATTATGTACTATCTCAAACGGAAGATCATGGGGAAAAAACTTCTTTTTGAAGGCATAACGGAACTCAACATCTACAGAGTTTCCCCTTGGGACCTTCCAGGTATCTGTCTATTTCTTTTATGCTCTGCTCTGGACCTCTAATTGACATTTGGAATTTGTAATTATTAAATTCTAGCATTTAAGCAGTACCTTTTTAGGTGGCTGATGAAGTAGTTTCATTTGTTTCAAGTTGGGAGATGATTTTACTTGTCTTTATCCAACTTTGTGTAATGTTTGATATCTTCTTCCAGACAAATGTTGTTATAAAAGTAAAGATCTGGAGTGGTACTTCTTTTGCCCAAGGGAGAGAAAGTATGCTAGCGGAGCCCGAATGAATCGTGCCACTGAAACTGGATACTGGAAAACTACTGGGAAAGATAGACTTGTTACTTATGATGAAAAGATTGTTGGATCAATTAAAACGCTTGTTTTCCACCTAGGTCATCCCCCGCGAGGGAAGAGAACTGATTGGGTAATTCACGAATTCAAATTTGAAGATAAAGAATCTATTGATACGGGGTTTTCTCAGGTACTGCTATCCTACCTTGGCTAAATTACTACATAATTCTTATATCATATCTTATGTTCTTTTTTCTTGTGATAGTAGTGACTAAGCTGATGATAGCTCCTTGCAGTTTTTTCCTCCCCCTTTTTCTGTTTGCACTTGGCTTCCGGTAATGTGATCTAGTTTCTATGTGGGAGTACCTGATTAGTGTTAAGTATCCCACATCGGAAAAGGGATGGTTAATTGATCTCCTTATATGAACTTGGACAATCCTCCCCTCATGAGCTAGCTTTTGAGGTTGAGTTAAACCCAATATCCATTCTTTACAATTAGAATGTTCCATATGTGAGAAATCGTGATTAAGACATTGTGCTAAATGGGTCATGCTTTCTTATTCTTGGAATTAATATTTTGGGGATGATATTAAGATGATGAATTCCTTAATGTGTAGTCCCATACTAGGGTTTCGTAATTTTGAATTTTCCTTGGTGAGGCTAGATCTTTGATTTTCATTGGATGAAAAGTGTTTACTGAGACAAACTCTCCTACATTGATTTGGCAACTTTAGTTTCTTAAAGATTGCATCTATTTCTCATTGATCCTTCACTTAATGATCTGTCATACAATGTTTATGGCACTGTGCTTGAAGGATAGATTTGGACTAGAAAAAGCAATGAGGCGGTAGGTGGGTCCTTAGTTCAGCATACTAAGTCTTTCTCCTAATGTTTTTGGAACTTTCAGTTTCTTTGTTTCTTGATTATTTCTCAAGTTTCGTCATGTCACATGGTGCCTATGTCTGAATGATAGATTTGGAATTGGGAAAAGCTATGTGACACGGGTGAAAACATCTAGAAAAGCTACTGGATATTGTTCTCTTGTAAGATTGTCCCGACATCCAGCATTTATTTTTATCTTCAGCTTCTTCAACTTATGTTAAGAAAGAAAGACGGATTATTGCACCCAAGGGTGTGGCATAGTCGTCAGTGAAGTGGGTGGAGAAACCTGATTTTTCAGGTTTTTAGTCCCAGTGGTGATTAATTACCAGGTGTTTTTTCCCATTCTGCCTAATTTTTGATGCACACTTGTGCTGGTGGGATCTTTATGGAATGGTTGAGGTGTGCACATGCAGGATCGGTCACCTTCATTAAATCGGAGATCACTATTTCATGTTCCTCTAATTCTATGGTATAATTATTAGCCAATCTTAGTTGAATTGTGCTGTTTGTAAAGTTCCAACTTTATGGAAGGAAGATATTCCAAATTTGAGTTAAATTTTGGTTCCTAGATTTATTATTGTCTTTATGTTGGGGTGGGTCTTGGTATACTTGTGTCATCTTTCCTTGTATTTTTTAAAATTCTAAAACTTATCATTCATCAATACTTTTTTCTTGTAGGATTCATATGTGCTTTGTAAAGTATTCCAGAAGAGTGGGCCAGGTCCCAAAAATGGTGCACAGTACGGAGCACCTTTTAATGCGGAAGATTGGGATGATGTCAAGATTCCTGCTGAACCTTGTCCATTAGATGTTTTTCCGGCTCCACCCGGACGGCCTGATAATCGGAGCAAATCAGTTGTGACTGGAGTGGTGGACCCAGGAAGCACATCTGACTGGCCTTCAAGTGAACTGAGTCTATCACCTATTCGGTCTTCTATTCAAAGAATGCCTTTGGATGAGCCAGATGATGAGGAGTTGCCTGGTGAACCAAAACCGGCCAATGTATCCCCCATCAGTCGGATGCCTTCAGATCAGCTAGATGATGAGGGGGTGCATGGTCAATCGAATCTGTCCAATATTTTTTCTCCTCTGCCTATACTGCCTGAGGGACACTGCATGGTCAAACCTGGTCCAGGTCCATCTAATGATCAGATGTGTACCAATGAGATGCCTCTTGATGAGCAAGATGATGAGATCTTTAGTCTATTAGCCCCTTTCACAGAAGATACTTCCTTGCTCTCTGCTGGCGATGAGACTAAACAGGTGGGTACGCTGTAGCATTAATAAATCCATTGAGATAAGCTTTGACTTCCCAGTGCATGTTTGGCATAGAAATTTCATGTTGAAGTTTTTCTTAATGCCCTTCTTATTCTACCCTTTTTGCACTAGTGTCTTCTCTCCGTTCTGCTTTAATCAGAGCTTGACTGAGAAAAGTTAAATCAAAGTTGCTTCTTGTTTGTGATTGGCTTGTGACAATATCAAAGCTTGATACTTTTTGGACTATTCTTGGCATGGCTGCTTTTAAATTAAATGACGAGGATAAGGGTCTTCAAAAGGTTCCACTGATAGTCAAACTTGTCCACTATACGGCTCGATCAGAATCTGTTCTGGGAAAAGAAAATTACTTTAATTATGCATGTATAGGGTTCTTGAACTATGTTAGTTTTAGTATTGCTTGTTCTGTTTCTGTTGCTTGCTTTACACTTTCTTAAGATATTATACCATAGCAAATTATACAACATTTATTATATATTTGGAACTTGTTTTATTATACTGTTTATTGATTAAGATTCCTCCTTATGCAGAATCTTGAGAACTTTAACCAAGATGTAAATGCTCCAGCTGCTACTTTAACTGATGGTAATGATATATTTGCTGGCCTTGGAGGCATAGAATACTGGGCAGGAGGTGGTCAGCTGGGATCTGATCTCTTTGCAAGTGACGGAGCTGATTATAGTTTTAACCCCATGATTCTGACACAAGATTCTGCTTATATGGAGCTCAATGATCTTGATATCCCTTTAGATCACTCTGCTGACACCATTGGAACTGGACAATTAGTGGCCAGCAACTTCTGTGCGCCATATAACTCCAACATTGGTTTGCAGCAACCCTGTGTTGGAAGCAATTCCATGGGCATAGTTCAAGATTTTGGCGAACATAATCTCCCAATGCTCCCTGAAAGTTACACTCAACAAGAGAATCATTCTGACATGGTGAGATCTTGTTCTTCTTCTTGTGTTGAATGGAAATTATCTTTTCTTTCTTTTTCCGTATCTTTAGTAATTGGTTTAGTCAATTGCAGGTTTACAATTTTCAGAACGACGCATGCCAGGGTTATAATGCTGTGACTAATTTCAGTGTTAGCTCTTACACGCAACCAGAAGCGAGTAGACTCGATGCCCAAAATCTGGAAAGAGGTAGATCTCATTTTTCTGATGACAATTCTGCTTGGTGGTACAAGTGTTCATGTTAGATCTGTTTGTCTACGCAAATGCGACAACAAAAATGAGATATTGGATATTCTTTGGTGGAAATAGCATATTTATGCAATATCTGGGAATCCACTATAGGATATAAATATTGTGACTGGGTTGTCTGATCATGTAATCTAATATAGCTATGTGGCCTGTCTTGGCCGTTAAGGGTAGGGGAAAAAGCTTCCTTTTCTCTGTATTTTCTGTTTTAGGTGATTTGATCTTTCTTACAATGTAGACACTCTGCAGCATCTATGACGAGGTTACATAAACCTCTAATTTTTGGTCAGTGGGACTGCAGGTACTCGCTGCAGTCTTTGATGTGTTCTAGTTTGTTTTACACGGTGTCTCATTTTTCTTGTTTGTTTTGTTAACTTGTCTTCAGGGGTGCAGCAAAGAAAGTTTTATTTGAGCGTATTTGCTCTTTGTGATGGTTCCTTCATACTTGTCAAGGCTGAGGTGACTCTTGGGGTTGATGGATGCACTGACGACGCCTTGTCAGTTATACTGGGAGAGCAAAGAAAGTTATATTCGAGCATATTTGCTCTTTGTGCTGGCTCCTTCATACTTGTCAAGGCTGAGGTGACTCTTGGGGTTTATGAATGCACTTACGACGCCTTGTCAGTTATACTGGGAGAGCAAAGTAAGCTATATTCGAGCATATTTGCTCATTGTGGTGGCTCTTTAATACTTGTCAAGGCTGAGGTGACTCTTGGGGTTGATGGATGCACTAACGAAGCCTTGTCAGTTATACTGGGAAATCCTTCTCGTACTTTTACCTGTGGGTCAAATGTTGATAAGGCAGGTTTTCTGAAAAAGCATGATGAGGCCTTCTATTTTGGGTTTAGTTTGGATTCTATTTACTTTTCTCATTTGGAGGTGTCATGGGAGTTGTATCAATTTATCTTCTTGAAGATAGTGCTAAACCAACTTCAATTTAATTCAAGTGGAAAATCTTTTCATCTTCGCCTTTCGCCTCATCTATAACCTGACTATGTTGTGCTTTGAGTTTTGATAACAGTGATTGAAAAGGCATTGCAGTAGTTTTGTCTAATCCAGTTCCCTTTTCTGGTGTTCAGGTAAGCTGTCATCTTTCTTTTAACCAAAAACATAGTTAAACTTCATTCATCAGCAAAATCTCTTCCCCTAAGCTTAAGGTGTTTATATCTCTACATTTCTCCGTGCATTGTTTTTTCTATGTTAAGTGCATCTGACTAATCCTTAGTTTGACATGAGCTACGCGCCTACATTTAACATCCATAATCCAACTCTTCCATGAGACCCTGGGAAAATACCTTGTAATTGTATCTAAGTTCTGCCTTATCATGCTTCCCAACTCTAGTAATGTGTTGTATCAAAGTTTTCTCAAATTGTTGTCCATCTGCTCCGTAACTTGTCCTCAGTTATAGCATTTTTGTTCCCATGACTTCATTTGATTAGGTAAATCCCCTTGGGAGAACATATTCTATCCCAAGTCCCGTTGACTACAGGATATATGCAGCCAACTTCTAGTATGCATTATTAACTTGTAAATAATTGAGAGCAATAGTATACCAGAGTGAGGGGTTTGCACTAGTTGTATTTCTGTCTGTGTAGGATAGTTTTACGCAGACCGCAAAGATATCTACAAGACTTATAGCAAATAGGATGGATGAGAATGTATCTCTTAGGCCGCTAGCAACATCAATAGGTGATACTTGTTTCCTAGTATATGGGCGTTGGCAAGTTCATAGATTGGTATGATGTTATCTGCTATTTTTCTCCAAAGAATGAAACCAGCTTGATTCATTGCAAGCTAGTACCCTGGATATAAGCTTATACAGAATAGTGTACAACTTGCAATTTGTCTATATTCTTAAACTATAATTGAATTGCCATTTAGGCAACCAAGTTGTGACAGTACATTAGTGACCTTACATACCAGTTGCAAAGAGTACACCAGTGACTGGTGAGGCAGCTTTTCTTGTATTGTAATGAACACCAACTTGGTTTTATAACTATCTTTTGAGTAGTGCATTTGAGCTTCTAATTGTTTATTCTTTTCAATAGGTGACTCTAAACTCTTTCAATTTAGCCATATATTGCCCATCCTATTAATAGCCAGCTTTAGCACCAGATAGAATTTTACCATTAAAGGAACTTTCGCTTTCCACTGACAACCACTTTTGGTAATTTTAAAGTTACAACTCGTGAAAATTATTTTCTTATTTCCTTGGATCACTTTTCAGTTAGTGAAATTATGGTAATCGTAAGTTGTAGCATTGGGTATAGGACAATGTTTGGACAATACATTAATTTCTGATCACTCATATTTTTTTTTGGGGTGAAACATCCAAAAGAACAAACGTTTTCAACAATTTCATCATGGAAACGATATTTGAAAAATATTTTCATCGATATTAAATATAGAATAGGGGTGTGCATCGGTTCGGTTCGATTTTACGTGTTATTGGTTCTGTTTTTGATTTTTAAATATGTAAAACCAATAACCAACCAATAAGATATTTTCTTATCGATTTCGATTTATCGGTTTTTGATCTTTTAACGGTTCGGTTTTCGATTTAACTAATAAGAAAATACCTATAAAATAGAAATAGTAGCAACTAACATAAAAAAATAGAAATCGTAACAACTAACAACTAATTGTTGGAAGCTATAAATGTTTCAAGCTTTTTATTACGATAACAGTCTAACTTTATATTGTGCCTTTGTTGCCCTGAATAGGTTAATACTTTGTGAATCACTGAATTATGAATTAGTAGTGCATATAATCTATGTAAATATACATCTCTCTCTCTATATATAGATAGATAGATAGATAGATAGATAGATAGATAGATAGATAGATAGATAGATAGATAGATAGATAGATAGATAGATATTTAACCGATAACCCAATAAGCTAAAACCGATACCTGACCGTTTACCCAATAAGTTTTTTTATAAAATCAATAAAAAATCGTTAACCCGATAACCCAATAGCATTTTTATCGGTTCGGTTTATTGGTCGGTTCAATTTTTGCACAGACCTAATATAGAATCTATATCTATATAATAGGAGAGGCAAAAAACGCCACGGGTCAGCACCACAAAAAAATATTATTTTTTTTAAAACAATTTAAAATCCTACTTTTAAAAAAAAAAAAAAAAACAGTTAACTTCCCTCACAATTATCTTACAAATTAAAAATTATCTTACTTACAAAAAACTGTTTCGAATAAACTTCCACATTTTAATTTTTCTCAATAAATTAATATGAATTTTCTGAAAAAGAAATAAAAATAAAAACTTAAACTACTATTATTAATTTTAAAAAATAATAATATCTACTGCAAATCCAACATATATCTACTGCAAATCCATCTAATATCTAATAACAACGTTTTTAATGTCCCTTCAATATAGCAAATCAATATTTATAAGTAAAAAGTTCATTTAAAAAATTATCTAAAATATAGGTATAAATTAAAAAAAGGTATCCTAGGCTTACAAGTGTAATTACTTGAAAATTCCATTTTTTTAAATAAAAAATAAAAGATTACTGTAAATTCAAAAGAAAAATAAAATGAATATGGGCTATTTAAAAAATAGAAATTCAATTCAATTTTTACCTTTTTAGCACTAAAATTTTTGAATTTTGAAAATGTAAAATTATATATGAATATTTTGAGGAAAAAAAGAAAAACAGAAACGAGAATTAGGAGAATGTGTATATGTGGTGAGACGGCAGTGGATTCAACCACATTTAAAAACATGGAAAGTGGAAAAATGTTATGTAATTATCTACTCACCTTAAAAAAGCAATTAAGAATTATTCATCATAATAGCTCACATAATTTATCTTATATTTTGTAACAACATTAATTTAATGGCATTTTAAAATTAGATTATATTTAAAATGTAGAAGACTTTATACCATTACAATATATTTTAAAAAACTGAATAACCAGCTAAATTAAGAGGCTATTTATTTTTAAATAAATAAAAAACATGAAGGAGAACCAACTTCCTTTAAAATCTCAATTAGAATTTAAAAAAAAAAAAAAAAAAAAAAAACACGAAGGAGAACCAACTTCCCTAAAAATCTCAAGTAGAAAAAAGTTTTAAATTTTAAAAATATAAGCAACTAATCTTATCCCTAAAAACATGTAACTCCATAACCCACATATTTGTAAAAACAAAACTACCTAAACAACATTTTCTTTTTCTTTATTTTCTTCTTAATAATAACTGTAACTATAATGCAATATAAAAACTTCTGAAGGCCAAAAACTAAAATATCATGGAGACATATTGCACTATTCATAGAATATAGGACTGCAATGGGGTGAGATGTTAAACTCAAAATTGTGTAATGAATTATTTTGTTTATGATTTCATTACTTGCCATACTTTTTTCAAATCTTATGGAGTTGCACTTATATATTATAGGTTGAAAGAACATCTTAGTCTGATGCAAGAACATCTTTGTTTGGAGGTCTGAATCTGAATGGTTCAGACTTCAGACCATTAAGTGCATTTGTTTTTTTATTAAGATTTTAGCTCTAGGTCTTAATCATTCAAATCTACAATCAAGTTTTAATAGGTCTGAAGAGGTATTCTGGTGTTGGATAATATTCACTGCCACTCTATTCATAATCATTAGTCACCACCACTAACCACCTCTGCCACCGCCACCATTGTCAACCAATACCCACCAACAACAACCACATCCACCATCGACAACAAATATCGCTAGCAATCACTATTGTCAACTTCTCATTAAATTCACCGCCACCAGCGCCATCAACAACACAACCATCATCAACCACTACCGGTCAATCCATACTATCGACCAACTCATCTATCACAACTAGCACCACCGCTAACTACCACTAATACATCACAACCTCCACACATTCTTCGGCCGCCACCACCATTGTTACTAGTAACGTCACCTCTACAACCACTTCAGCCACTACCATCGCTATAATTTATCTCTACTAACAACTATCTCCGTCATCACAACTAACAACATCTCCAACTAGCACCAACACATCGTCAATCATCATGCATTCATTTTTCAGCCATCACAATCGACACCTCCAACTACTAACATCAAGCAACATCACATCACAACCACCACCACCACTATCAACCACCATCATCATAACAGTCACCACAATACCAACCATCACAACTATCACCACCATCATTACTAATCACTAACATCAATCATTGTCACCGCAACCACCATTATAAACCATCTCCACTTTCACTAAAAAACATAAATGTTTTTTTTAATTAAATAATAATTTTGTTGTATTAAATTACATACTTTTTCGATTTATAATTAATAGGTTTTTACTTGAATTGTATTTTTTATTTTATTATATATACAATAAAAAAAATTTGCACATTCAAATGTTGGAAAACAAACAGTCTTAATCATTCAGTTTTCAGATCTAGAGACAATATCTTAATCATTCAGATTCAGACGTCTAGATCTTATAAAGAATAAATGCAACCTAAGAAAGGAGAAAAATAGAACATATGAGTGTTGATTATATGAGAAATTTTCTTAAATTTGTTGTTGTCCGGATTTTATAAAATATTTAAGCTCCATATCCCTTGTATTAATTGTTACAATAATTTCATTTAAGAATTTGATCAAATAAAAAAAAAACTAAAATTTGGGTCTGAATATCGCGCTTTTCATGCCAACACCTTATAATAAGTAATTAACAATTTATTTTCTAATTAAATTATGCAGTAATTATTATAGCGTAGTTCTTTATAATTTTTTGTTTTCTCCTTGAGGATATATTTTATGCATTTATCAAGCAAAATGTGATTTATCTCTTTATGTTGGGATATACTCAAACAACTTATGTTTCAATACAGTTTAATTCCCAAAAAATCTATTCATTTTTATTTTTAATTTCAAAAATATCAAAAATATAATCACAAATAGCTAATATAATTTACTGTGAAAAGAAATCTAAGTTATATTCATTTTTATCTTACTCCAAATCTTTTAAAGAAATTTTTGCATATAGATTTTTAAAAAATGAATTGAAATCATATGAATTACGTGTTTAGATAATTAATAACTTTCACATATAGAAGTATTAAGGAACTAACAAGAAATTCAAGCACTATATATATCTTCAATCTTTTTAAATTTCATATAAACTTTGTTATTAAATACACTTCATGTTGAAATACAATTTGAAATTTTGTTAATATAATATGATCCAAGACAATACAGTAATTATTACTCCCCCGTTTCATAATAAATGAATTATTGAATTTTGACACACATATTAAGAAAAAAAATATTAAAGACATAAATTTAACACAACTTTTTCATTTTTACCCCCAAAAAAGAAAAAAGTTGACCTTGTAATACCTTTTCAAAAGTTAATTGGTTGTCAAATCATAAGGGCAAATTTGAATTTTTTTTTTTCAATGATTCACTTATTTTGAAACACCAATAAATACCCCAATAATTTATTTATTTCGAAACGGAGGGAGTATAATTTATTAAAACTATATTTATGGATACTAGTTTTCTTTTATAAGAAAGACGCAATACATAGGAAAGAGAATGATTAGGAAATAGGTTTTAAAAACTTAAGTTTATATTAACAATGGCTGATTTAATGCATATATTATGAATTCATAAAAAGCAAATAGCTAAACATTAAAATAGAAATTCTTGAATTTTAATATTGAATCCGGTTACGTGCACTAGCCGCCAATATAAAACCTTCCTAGCATATCAAAGGTGCCCAACGCATGAAATAAGAAAATTAGAAGTTTTTTAACGGGGAAAAGACATCGTTTCCATCTCAAACTATATCCGAAAAGTCGAAGCCACACCTAAACTATACTAGTGACCTATTACACACCTAAACTATAAAAAAGTGAAACTATTTACACCCTGTCAGGCTACCACCACTTGTATGTGGTGTAGTGTTTTACACGCGCTGCCACGTCAGTAAAAAGTATCACTTTTTTTATAGTTAAGGTGTGTAATAGGTCACTTATATAGTTTAGGTGTGAATTTGACTTTTCGACTATAGTTTGGGGTGGAAATGATGCCTTTTACCTCAATGTTTTTAGCCGTTTACTTTTGTTATTTAATAGGCTGGACGCGCCTAAAATAAGTGTACCACACGCGCCTTAGAATGGGGGTCGCGGGGAGATAATAATATCACTTTTATATAATTAAGATGTGTAATAAATCACTTATATAATTTAGATATGATTTAAACTTTTCTTGTATTATGGGGGGAAAATGCCAATAATTATTTGTCAATTGTCACATCGGGTCAAAGTAAAATTCTACCTAACAACACCAAGAAAATATGTTCCTATTCCACCAACTTAACCGACATTCTCATTTTACTACTACTCTACCTTCCTTATGAAAAAAAAAAAAAAAAAAAACATTTTGAAAAATGTTATAAAATTTAAATTAAAATAAGTGTATGAATCACTAAGACATAAGTTAATTAATTAAATTTTTTTTGATGTTCAAATTAATTTTTGTGCATCTAAATTAAATTTACGGAATACCTCCACTTTATATACAAACTTTTTTTGTTAATTGTAAACATTATGTTTGAATAAATGAGTTCGGGGATTAGAATTGGAGATTAGTAAATAGATATAGCGGTATTGTCTAATTTTATTTTTATCAGTGGTATGAATATCTTTTCCCCCTACTTTCTTATGCTGCTGCTTCTTCTTCTTATTATATACTCTCTCCGTCTTAAATTAAGATGATATATTAATTAAGAAAAATAATTAATAACATGGTTAGTTTATCATAGTAACCCTATTAAATGACATTTATATTTTAATTTTTTTAAAAAGTAATTAATGCAAAGGGTAAAACATAAAAAATATAAAAAAATTGTCTCTTCTTGATTAATTAAAAAAGACGAGTAAAATGAGAAATCAAATTAAAAAATTTGGGACGAGTAATTTGTGACGGTGGGAGTATTTTTTATTTATTTCAGTTATCATATTATTTATTGATGCAATTGATATTCTCTACTGTATAACTCTTTTACTTCTTTTTTTGTTATGTTGTACTTGAGATGAAGGTCGATAAAAATAATTTTTCGATCTCACAAAATAGAAATAAGATTGTCCACACAACACTCTTCTTATTTAATTTGTTATATTTTACTTGAGTCGAAGGCTTGTTAAACATAATCTTTCTCGATCACAAAATATAAAAATAAGGTCATCGATCTATACGACATTATCCTCAAATTTTATTTGTAAAATTTCATTGGACATGTCATTATTGTTATATATATGAAAATAGCTATTTTCAATTTGAATATATGATCAATAATAAAATTATTCTTATTATAATAAAGAGAAAATGGTCAAAACCCTCTCAACCTTTATCCCAAATTCCAACTACACACTTATACTTTGCTATGATCCCTCTGAATTATTTTAAAGTGAATTATTATGCCCACGAAATGCTATACCAAGTTTTGAAGGAGGCGGTGTAATACACACGCCAATAGTATTTTTAAACGTGTTTTTTTGTTTAAAATTAATTTTTATTTACTTTTTTCTCCATTTTATCACTTTTCATCATTTTTTCACCATTACTTTTTTCACCATTACTTTTCGTCTCTTTTCCTTTTTAAATTTTATTATAGCTACTTCTATGCAAATAATTTTTCGACGACCTTGAAGTGGGAAATAATGAACAATATCGAATTTGAAATTTCCAACGATCTTGAAGTTGAAAATAATAAACAACATCGAATTTGAAATTTTTGACAACCTTGAAGTGGGAACAATGAACAATATCAATTTTTAAATTTTCGACGATCTTAAATCCGGAAACAACGAACAATACCATTTTCAAAATTTTCGACGACCTTGAAGCCGGAAATAATGAACAATACCGAATTTAAAATTTTCGATGACCTTAAAGTCGGAAACAATAGAGAATTTTGGAATTTTTGACGACCTTGAAGTCGGAAATAATGGACAATATCGATTTTAAAAATTCCGACGATCTTGAAGTCGAAAATAATAAACAACATCGAATTTGAAATTTCCGACAACCTTGAAGTGGAAAATAATAAACAATATCAATTTTTAATTTCCGACGATCTTAAATTCGGAAACAACAAACAATACCAATTTCAAAATTTTCGACGACCTTGAAACTGAAAATAATGAACAATAATATCGAATTTAAAATTTTCGATGACCTTAAAATCGAAAACAATAGAGAAATTTAAAATTTTCAACGACCTTGAAGTCGGAAATAATGGACAATATCGATTTTGAAATTTGCGACGACCTTGAAGTTGAAAACAATGAACAATACTCATGCATTTTGAAATGAGGAAGATGATAAATTAGTCTTGAATGCCGTTAATGAGTTCTTGAAGTTTTTTGTTTGTGAGAAAGAAGATGAAGAAGAAGAAGAAGAAGAAGAAGAAACAAAATGAATAAAGAAAAATAATAATTAAAAATAAATAAAGAAAATAAAAAAATATTAAAAATATTTTTTTGATAAATAATTTTCGTTCCAACTCTCTTTAAAGAGAGAGTAAGACACACTCTCTTGCCATGTCAGCTTTTGGGGTGTAATAATTTCACTTTAAAATAGTTCGGGTGAGTTATAGGACCCCCCACAAAGTATAAGTGTGTAGTTGAAATTTGAGGTAAAGATTGGAGGGATTTTTAACCATTTTCTCTTATAATAAATAAAGGTGTCAATTGATATTTATTCGCTCAAGTTATATTATACAAATAGATAAAATTAACAAAAATATTATTTATATATTTGAGTTCTTTTGATTGTATATATTCATTTTTATATTAAATTTTTATTAATAAAGATTTCAGCTCGCCACTAGCAATAATATAGTGACGATATTGAAAATTTAATAACGAACATGTAAAATTTTTTCCTCAATTATATAAAAAGTGTGCAAACATTAAATTTATATACAATACATAACTTTTAATAAAAAAATATTTATTATTGATCTAAGATGACTGTGCTCATGCAACAACCCCACATGATCATATCAATAGCGATGCAAATTATTTTTTCAAATCTGCCTAACCTAATTGCATGTGGTCAATCAATGGTGACACTACATCATTATATGATTAACCTTGTACAAATATAATATAAACATAAAAGTCAATTTCAAACATTACAACAAACTTTATTACACACATCTTACACACGTGTCAATTACCAAATCCTGTCCGTCCATATTTTCCAATCAACCTTAAATAATCGTGTAGTTATATTATTGGTTAATATACATTGCAATGAACACGTAAGAGGCTTCTAATTTTTCTACTTTTTCGAAATAACAATTTGGATTCATTTTGAAGAACTTTCTATAACTGAATATGGAATGTAAATAAATACAGCAGTGACACATGTCCAATATTAGCCGTCATTAATTTCCACGTAGCTTAAAACGTTGGATATTTAGTTTGCCACGTTGCACTTTGTAGAGTTCTAGTTTATTCAAGCCTCATGTTTTTTTTTTTAATAAAAAACTAGGAGTATTATTTATTATTTATTATTTTTATTTTAAATTACAAGTGACACCCTCTTAGTTTGTAGAACTTCAAATTTTACCTTCTAGTATGAAAAATTATGCTAATATCCTATATGCTTTACATTATGTATTGAGTTGATATCATGCGCTCCACTTCGAAAATGTTTTTTTTCTTCTTTTGGATCTAATTATCCATCTCATTCCACATAAAATCAAATCTCAAATACAACTCAACTCATAACTATTTTCTACCTCACTAACAAGCTTGAAATTAAACTATGTTTATTTATACAAGTGCTTTATAAACTTTGTTCTTCATCCTCAGTCTTTATTGACAGTTTTTTACTATACTTGAATTCTATTTTATTAAGTGTATTTTGTCAAGCCTTTAAATTGTTTTACCTAGTCTTTAGGTGTTAACTCCTAACTTGTAGGGCAGAATAACTAGCAACTATATATTTAGGAAGTAGGTTACCCTAAATTTTGATTTTTTTTTTTTATGTTTTCAAACTACATATAGGCAGCATTATTTCGATGAATAAGACGACATATATAGTGGAATCAAACCTCTTTGTGTTCTGCGTTTCTCAATTTCTCTATTTTATTTAACATTCGGTATCCGAGCCTTGGCCTTAAGTGGACAGAAAACTTTTCCAGTAATTTTTTCTAAACACTTATAATTTTCTTGCTGGCATCAGAGAACTTCGTTCAACTTTTCATCCCTCGATTCGATGGTCATTATGACCATTGGTGTATGTTGATGGAAAACTTTCTGAAATCAAAAGAATACTGACAAGTAGTTTCAGAAAGTATACCACGATTGAAAGCTGGTGCAGTAAAAGCTCGGAAGGTAAAAAATAGAAGGAGCGAAATTGAAAGATTTAAAAGCCAAAAACTATTTATTTCAGGCTATTGATCATTCAATCTTTGAGACACTTCTTTGCAAAGATACCTCCAAACATATATGAGATTCAATGAGAAGAAAGTATCAAGGTTCTGCCAAGACTAAAAGGCAATAACTTTAGACACTTAACACTGAATTTGAGACATTAAAAATGAATTTTGAAAAATTAATTACAAATTACTTCTCAAAATTAATGATCATTGTCAACAGAATGAGGCTATACGGTGATAAGTCAGAGGACGTGGTTATTATAGAGAAGATCTTAAGATCACTAACACCAAAATTTAACTTTGTTGTATGTGCCATAGAGGAATCACACGATATTGATAATCTATCACTGGACAGACTGCAAAGTTCGTTGTTAGTTTATGAGAAAAAGTTGATCCAACTAGAACAAGAAGAATAATCTCTTTAGGTCTCAAATCCTGCAAGTAAGCATAACAAGACGAAAACAAAGGGATGCAATGCTCACACAAATATCAGTGTCCAACGAAAGAAAAGAAATCAAAAAAAATATTTTCAAACCAATCACGAAGGAGGAGCAGGAAGTAAGGCACATATTGAATGCTACAGATGTTATAAATTTGGTCATTACAAATTTGAATGCAGAACATATATGTCAAAAAAAGAGGTGACTCGTCCAATTTTATGGAACAAGAGGAGGAAGAGATATCACAATTACTGATAATAAATGAGGAGATTATATGAAATAACTGGTACTTAGACATAGGAAGTAACAATCATATGACTGGTGTCAAGAAAGCTTTGTCAACCTTGGATGAAATTTTTAGAGTCAAGTTGAGATTTGAAGACGACTCGAAACTTTTAGCGATGAGAAAAAGTCAGGTTAAAGTACAGACAAAAGAAAATGAAATACGTACAATTTTTTATGTACTTTATGTGTCATGCTTGAAGACTAATTTGCTCAGCATTAGATAGCTACAAGACGAAGGTTATGAATTGAATATAAAGGATGAAAAATGCAGAATTCAAGATGTTAAGCTTGGATTATTTGAACAGGTAAATATAACTGCCAATAAAATATTTTCGCTTGATTTTAACCATATTGAGCAGTCATGTTTAACAACACAATTGAATGAGGTAGCTTGGTTATGTCATTTTTGATATGGCCACCTGAATTTTGAAGGACTTACAATCCCTCAACAAAGAAACATGGTTACTGGTCTTTCAAAGTTTCAGAAACCTTCTAGCTTTTGTAAAGGTTGGGTCATCGTGATACGAGTACGATCGTGATTGTGGATCAATACATAAAGAACTCGTGCTCGGATGATTGGACAACTAATGGAACATTCTTTGGAGTGTTGGCTCATTAAGGGCATTTTAGTCATTTTATAATAAGTTGTAACCTAGGCTATAAATAGAACATATTAGGTCATTTTCTCATAACTTAGATGATATTTTGAGAGCTCTTTGAGAGTGTTCATACAAGTGTGGAATCACTTGTGTTGGTTGCTTGTTTTGCAACGTTAGTTGCTTGGAAATTCTGTTCCCTTGAGGTCACCGTAAGAACTTGATGTTATTTATATGAATTCTTGGGTCTTAGTGTTCAATATACACTTTGGTTCATAGTGTTTGTGCATTGTGTGTCAAGTTATCTATCATTCTATTTTATTATTATTGTTGTGTTCATTCTCGGTTTTGGGTGTCCAAACCGAGTCCTTGTTGTGTCATTTTTGTTCTTGTTATTGTGTTGTAATCTTAGTTTGTGGCTCGCTAATTATAGGTGTTGAACTCCTTAGAATCTTGTTGTTATCGTGCTTGTATTGTTATTGTGTAGTGAATTCGAGAGGGGTCACCAAAAGGGGTCCTCGATTCTTCAAATCATGGACTGTTTTGGTGTATGTTAGTGTCTTCCTTGTCGATCTTGTATCATTTGGTATCAAAGTATGGCTTAATTTTGTTTTCACAAGATCAATCTTGGGCTAGCTAGCTTAAAAAAAAAGAAAAGTGTAGAAGTTGTTCTTGTTCTTGGCCGAGACATGTTTCTTTGTGGCTAGATCTTGTAGTCTTTTGTTTGTTTAGATTATTTCTAGTGTTGGTTTCTTTCTCACCAACACTAAAGTGTCTAGATCTAAAAGTTTGAGCTTATGTTGTTGACCTTGTTGATGTAAATTGGAAGTTGGTTGTGTGTTGATATTGTTGATCTTGGCCGTGTGTTGCAATTGTTGTGAACTTGGAGGTGAATGTTGGCGATGTTCTTGAGAAATTGTTGTTGAGATCTTGTTGTTCTTCACATCTTGACATCTCTTAATCAATATAAAGTATAACATAGATCCAAAAAAGGTGTAAGATAAAGTTGAAAAGTTGTTGGTGAAGAGACTTGAACACATCACTTCAAAGACTTATCAACCACTTTTCCATATTTCAAGGACCTTGTTTTGTGGAAATAGTAAAGTCAAGTCTCACTTTTTGAGTTGGAATTTGAAAAAATTTCTAAGACTTGAATTTCTCCACTAAAAGACAAACTCATCCATTCCAAATTGTATCAAGACAAAAGCTTCAAATTGGTGATTAAAAAATAATAATTGTGTGGGACCGCGACCAATTATGTGACTGCCACGTCATCACATTTTACTGTTCACGCAACATAAGTAAGCTCAATTTTTTTTATTTCTTAGTTTCTAATCTTTGTTTCTTAGTTACATTTTGTTGATTTTATTGTCTACTAGGTTGTAAATTAGTTTTGGA
The DNA here is from genome assembly GCA_030864215.1 of Capsicum pubescens. NCBI lineage: Eukaryota > Viridiplantae > Streptophyta > Magnoliopsida > Solanales > Solanaceae > Capsicum > Capsicum pubescens. Next base: position 254,716,389 of record CM061549.1, read on the forward strand.
TCCGTTTATTCGTGTCTACGTTTCTTTGTGTGCTTTTATCTTTTCGAAAACTCGTTGTATCCTTTTGATTCAAGTACGTACAAATTTATTTTGAGTCGTTGCAAAAAAAAATCTATTCCGACCTTAACCCACAAGTGGAACCAAGTAACTTCATTGGAGTAAAAACGGTGTACCAACACCTGTGACACCAATTGAGTGATACTTGAAAAAGTGTGAGCTTGAGAGTTAGTGAGGGTGATTTTTGCTAACCTTAACTTGTTATTGTTTGTGTTTTGTTTAGTATTTCTTATTAGGTACGATGGCTTCGGGTGAAGGTAGTCCAAGAGCCTCGAGAGAGGTAACCATGGATGCTTTGTTGGCGGCCATAATGAGTGTGAAACATGATCTTAGTGGTCGAATGAAGAGGATGGAGGGAAGGATGGACGGGATGGAGGGTTCCTTTTCAAGGAGAATGGATACATTGGAAGTTCATTTAGATTCCAACCATTCAAGTCCGAAACACTACCACGCCTCGACTAGTGGACATGCTGCCACCCCGGATACATTTCCCCAATTGCTTAATCTACCTAGACCAACCCATGAACCCATCCACCAAGTCCCTACTTATCCAAAAAAAAACAAAGTCAAGTCCATTAAGAAGCTTTCCAAATTTGAGACCCCCTTGATATGTCGAGAGCACCACTAAACCAAAACCAACCAATCCAAATTGATGATGTGGAAGGTGAGGGTCTTTATGGAGGTGAGGAGTTATATGAAGCAACTTTCTTTGCGGAATTTATGCGCAATAGAAGAAAAACTTATGGCGGGGGACATAGAGGTCGAGGGGGAAGAGTTTGACCGGATCCTCATGGTAGGGGCAACTTGGGACACCGACCTCATGTTCAAGAAGGTCTAGTGGACCAAAGAGGCAATGTGGGTAGAGACACGGGCCTAAATTCCATTAAGATCACTTTTCCTTCTTTCAAAGGGACTAGTGATCCATCTCTCTATCTTGATTGGGAGTTACAATGTAATTGGATTTTCCAACTCAACGAGTTAACTTCCCAAAAGAAAGCCGCACATGCCATTGCTCAATTTGAAGGTTATGCATTTTCTTGGTGGGAGACAAAGCAGTTGCAACGGGCAAGAAATGTCAATCTTGACCTTCCGGATTGGGATGAATTAAAAAATCTTATGAGGGAGAGATATGTCACGGAAAGGTACAAACAAGAGAAACTAACAAAGCTCTACAACTTGAGGCAAAGAGATAGAAGTGTGGAGGAGTATTATGATGAGTTTCAAAACTTGATCTTACGTCTTGACATAGTCGAACCTCCAAATCATTGCCTAGCTTGGTTCAAGGGTGGCTTGTTCTATGAAGTTGTTTCTCAATTAGTTGTCCATAAGTTTGACCAAATTGAGGACCTTGTAGAAGCGGCCATTGAAGTTGAAAGGAACAATCATGCTAAGAAGACCTTCGGGTGGGATAAGTCCTACAAGCCCTTAGAGAAGAAGCCATTTGATAAAACAATCCAAAGGTATCCACGGCTTGAAGGAACCCCTCAATAGGGTGATGGAGATGATGGTGAACCCGAGAGGGTGGTGGAAGAAGGGGAAGTTAATGTTCCTTGCGGATTGATGAGGAGAACACCTCATGATGATGCTTGGCCCGAAGAAGGTGAGGTCTTGATTCCACTTTGACCTCTTGATGATGAAGAACCCGAGAGTACACTATAGTCCTTGATCTAAGAAAGTACACTTTTCTTTTTGTCTTGTTTCTTGTCACGCTTAGGTGGATAGACAAGTATTTTTTTTTGTGCTTAGAAGGGTATTTTATTCCCTAAGTTCCCACGGCATGTGTAGAATTTACACTCGTGGTTTGATATTTTTTTGTTAATTATGCTAACTTTAACCCTCATGTCATAAAGAATATGTGTTATTTTGTCTCCTCTATTGTTTTGAAGGTTCAGATTTGAGGTCGAATTATTTTTCAAGAAGGGGAGGATGATACGAGTACGATCGTGATTGTGGATCAATACGTAAAGAACTTGTGCTCGGGTGACTGACCAACTAATGGAACAAGCTTTGGAGTGTTGGCTCATTAAGAACATTTTAGTCATTTTGTAATAAGTTGTAACCTAGGCTATAAATAGAATATATTAGATCATTTTCTCATAACTTAGATGATATTTTGAGAGCTCTTTGAGAGTGTTCATACAAGTATGGAATCACTTGTGTTGGTTGCTTATTTTGAAACATTGGTTGCTTGGGAATTTCGTTCCCTTGAGGTCACCGTAAGAACTTGATGTTATTTGTATGAATTCTTGGGTCTTAGTGTTCAATATACACTTTGGTTCGTAGTTTTTGTGCATTGTGTGTCAAGTTATCTATCATTCTATTTTATTATTGTTGTTGTGTTCATTCTCAGTTTTGGATGTTCAAACCCGAGACCTTGTTGTGTCATTTTTGTTCTTGTTATTGTGTTGTAATCTTAGTTTGTGGCTCGCTGATTATAGGTGTTGAACACCTTAGAATCTTGTTGTTATCGTGCTTTTATTGTTATTGTGTAGTGAATCCGAGAGGGGTCACCAAAAGGGGTCCTCAATTCTTCAAATCATGAACTATTTTGGTGTGTGTTAGTATTTTTCTTGTCGATCTTGTATCACATCGAGAATCAAGAAGCAACATAGAGAGTCTTTTCCAAGAGGTATAACTCAAAAGCAAGTGAGGTACTAGAAATTATTTATTTTGATATTTGTGGATCTATAAATGTAATTTCAAACAAAGTGTTTTGCAGCTTTTATTGATTGACAGTAAAAAAAATTGAGTTTATTTTCTTGGAGAAAAGTCTAGGGTCTTTGAAGCATTCCAAAAGTTTAAAGTAGTAGCAGAAAAGTCAATTCAGATTTTGTGTACGGATAGAGATGGTGATATGAGTCACATGCTTTTTCAAAGTTTTGAGAGTCGTATGACATTAAAAGACAGAAGACTGTGGCTACACTCCACAATAAAATAGAGTAAGCGGGAGAAAGAACCGAACAATTATGAATATGGTAAGGAGCATATTGGTTAAAAGCAAAGTACCAAAAAAGTTTTAAACAGGAGTTCTACTTTCATTGTGCGAGGCATAACACCAGAAGAAGCTTGAAATGGAAGAAGACCCGATATAAGTCATTTTAAAATTTTTGATTATGCTTTTTATGCATGTGTATCAGATCAGAAACGAAAGAAATTAGATGACAAAAGAGAAAAGTGTGTATTTCTTGAAATAAAAAATTGTTCAAAAGCTTATAAATTGTATAATCCCATCGAATATAAGATTATCGTTAGCAGGGATGTGATTTTCTCTAAAGAAGTGTTTTGACAGTGGAACGGAGAAGAAGTTAAGCAACATAAGTCAATAATTTTTTATGATGAAGAACAAATCAATAGTGGAATACACCAGCATGATCCAAAACAGTTACAAAAGGTTGAATATTCACATCAAAGTTCAAATACTTCTGGGGCTCAAAGAGAACAAACACAGAGAAAGAGACCAGCTTGAAAGAGTGATTTTGAGATAACTAGAACTGACAACATAAGTATTTTTTGTTTACTTGCAAAATATGAATCAGCTAGCTTCGATGAAGCAGTCAAGCAACCAAAATAACAGAAAGCAATGGAAGAAAATATCTTTCATTAAGAAGAACAACACATGAGAACTTATAACATTACCAGAAGGTTAAAAAAAGCATGGGTGTTCAAAATAAAATTGAAAGAAAATAAAAATATAGACAAATACAAAGCTAGACTCGTCGCAAAATGATACAAGCAAGAGTATTATGTTGATTATGCTGAAATGTTTGGACCTATTGCAAAACATGGTACAATCAGTATGATTTTGGGATTGATGTCTCAAATGAATGAACAATGTAGCAGATAGATGTAAAATTAGCATTTTTACATGAAAACCTAGAAGAAGAAGTGTATGTTAATCAATTTTTCGGTCATATCAGGATTGATGAAAAACACAAAGTGTATAGATTGAAGAAGACATTATATGAATTTAAACAAGCGTCAAGAGCTTGGTACAGTCACATCGATGTTTATTTCATGGAGAAAGATTTTCAGAGATGTTCATATGAGCAGACTCTTTACATCATGTACAATAAAGGTGATATTCTCATTGTCTGTTTAAATGTTGATGACTTAATTTTTACTGAAAATAATAAGGCTATGTTTAAATAATTTAAGGAATTTATAATGAAGGAGTTCGATATGACTAACTTAGACAGAATGCATTACTTCCTCGGATTAGTGATTGTCCAGTCTCGTGATGGATATTTTGTTTTTCAAAAAAGTATGCGCAAGATTTGTTGCTCAAGTTTTTGATGGAGAAGTGCTAGGCGATTTGTACGTCAGTTGATCCTAGCTTAAAGTTAGATAAGGATCCAGAAGGACAACTTTTAGATGGAACCTACTACAAGCAACTAGTAGAGAGTTTTTGATGTATCTCACAAAGACTCGACTAGACATAATGTATGTTGTCAGCCTTATAAGCAGGTACATGGACAATTCTAAGCAATCTCACCTACTAGTTTCTAAGCGCATTCTTAGGTATTTGCAAGGCACAATCAATTATAGTTTGTTGTATAAAAAGGAAGAAAGTTCACTGTTGATTTTGGGGTTATGGATAGTGACTATGCGGGAGATCGAGGTGATATGATAAGTACTAGCTGTTTCCTATTTGTGCTGGGATCAAATGTCATTTCATGATCATCTAAGAAGTAGCTCATTGTAACTTTATCCATCACAGTAGCAGAGATTTTTGCTGCAACAGTATGTGTCAGTCAAGCCTTCTGTCTTAGGAAACTGCTTGAGGAAGTTCACTACAGGCAAGCTTATGCTGCTATCATATACTACGACAATTGCTTAGCCATTAAATTATTCAAAAATTCGGTGTTTTACGGGAAAAGCAAGCACATAGATGTAAGGTATCATTTTTTAAGAGACCTTACAAATAATGGTGCAATTGAGTTGCATTACTACAGAAGTCAAGATTAAGTAGCAGATATCTTCACAAAGGCTTTGAAGAAGGAAATTTTTTTGAAGTTCAGAAGAATATTGGGTATTTACTCATCTGAAGAAGTTGAAGTGTTGTAAACTGTGTTAGAAATATCAGTTTAAGGGAGGGTTTGTTAGTATTTTTTACTATACTTGGACTCTATTTTACCAAGTTTATCTTGTCTAGCCTTTAGGTTGTTTTTTCTAGTCTTTAGGTAGTTAACTCTTAACTTGTAGGAGAGAATAACTAGCAACTATTTAGGAAGTAGGTTATCCTAAATTTTGATCTCTTTGTTATGTTTTCAGACTATATATAGACATTTTTATTTTGATGAATAAGACGACATATTGAAATCAAACCTCTTTATGTTCTGCGTTTCTCTATTTCTCTTTCTCTCTATTTTATTTAACAGTCTTTACATGTCCTCTTCTTCTTTAAAATCTTTAAAATTCTGATTTTTCCTTCCTCCATCACCTGTTTTAACAAGCACTTTTGTTGTGGTATTCCAACATTTTATGGGGCATCATTTCTCACCCTCCAGTTGTTCTTCGAAATGAATTTAACCTTAAAAGATTTTTTGTTAGTAGAAAGTGCTTCTCCAAATTAATTCTACGTAGCACAAACTTGAATTAGTTGAATTTGGATATCACATATTCATTGAGAAATCAAAAAAAGAAAACCACAAAAGATATTTTCTCAATTAAAAATATCAATGTTTAATTAAATATATCCAAATTTGTGCTCAAATTTTAATTATTTGACTTTTCAAAAGTGAAAATGCCACAAAAATTGAGATAGATAGAGTATTTTTTTGACAAAATGGTTCAGTGGATTCCTGTACTATGTCGATTTTGTAAGTTGGACACTTCTACTTGCATGTTTGTCATCTGGACCCCTAAACCCACTAAAAGCAACATTTTGCATCCTTTGATCGTTGACTTTGCCTATGTGGCATTGAAAGGGCTAACTAGGACTCAGCGCGTGAAGGTGCAAGTGGGGGTTAATTTTGGTCAATTTTATATTAAAATAATAAAAAAAATAAAAAAAATATTAAAATTAAAAAAAAAAAAAAATAGCCTTTTTTTTTCCTCTATCATTTTTAATTTAAAAATATTTTTTAAAATTTAAAAATAAAAATAAAGAACCCTCCTTCCCCAACCCCCCTCCGTCCAGCCACAACCCCACCCCACTCCTTAGCCCCCCTCCCCCAACCCCCTCCTCAGTTCATCCACCCTCACCCCCATCCAGCCTCCCCCACCCCACCCTTCACCCCGTCCCTTCGTCCCCCGTCCAGCCATGGCATCATCATTAACGTCCTCCACCCCTATAACTCTCTTCGTCTCTCTTCGTCCCCCCACCCCCACAGTTATGGCTGTCATAGACATCACTATCACCAAGTAAATATCTCTCTCTTCGTCTTCATTTTCTTCATCATCATATATGACAGATTTCTGGGCAATCCCTGAAGAGGGTCTTTGCTTTTTTTTTTTTTTTGGGGGGGGGGGGGGGGGTCAAGTCTCTTTGTTGTGGTTGATATTGCTGTTGTTGTTCATTGTAAAAAAAAATTATTGTTTTACTTTTTAAATTTTTTTTATTTAACTTTCTCAATTTAAATTTTTTATTTTGTTTAGAATTAATTTTATAACTTTTACAAATTGTTAAAGATATTTAAATAAAAATTAAAAATTTATTATGTTTGTGTATGTGAATTTAGAGTTAAAACTTTAAATTAATTGGAGAGAAATTTTAATTATTTGAAATAAATTTGATGTTTAATTAAATTTATTGTGTTTGTGTATTGAAATTTATAGTTAAAAATTTAAATTAATTTAAATTAAAAATTTATTGTGTTTGTGTATTAGAATTTCTACAATTTATAAAAATAATTTATTTAATTATATTTGTTAAAGATATTCAAATTTAAAATTTAAAAATTCATTATGTTTGTATATATGAATTTATAGTTAAAAATTTAAATTAGTTGGAGAAGAATTTTAATTATTTGGAATCAATTTTATATTTAATTTGTGATCAATAATAAATTAAATGACATTTTATAATTAATTATTTGGATATTTAATTTAAAACATGATTATTTAAATTTTTCTATAATTTATAAAAATTCTCCGGAGGTAGTGGTATGGACTGCGTACATCTTACTCTCCCCAAACCTCACTATGTGGGAATAAACTGAATTTGTTGTTGTTGTTGTTCTATAATTTATAAGAAAAATTTATTTAATTAAATTAATTTTAATATTTAATTTGTCATGTAGCATTTTAAAAATGACTTGAAATTTAATGAAACACTTGAAAATATCGTGGCAGATGACGTGACACACGTGACAGCTGACATGGGAGAGTGTGTGTTACACTTACCAAAAAAGTGTTTAAAATGTTGCTTTTTAATGGGTTCAAGGATCCAGATGACAAACATGTAAGTAAAAATATCCAACTTACAAAATCGATATAGTACAGGGGTCGAACGAACCATTTTGCCTATTTTATTTTTTTCAAGCAAGGTTTACCTTTCGTATCAAATACTCCCTAAGAAAAAAGTAAGAAATTATTGTAATTTAAGATTCTATAAGGGGACTTATGTAACAATTACAAACTAGAAGCCTCATGAATACAAAACATCCTTTTCTATAGAATAATACGAATCCAAGTTTTTTCTTTTTCCTAACTAATTATTCCACCGCCCCCGCCCCAGCCCCAGCCCCACCAACCCCACCCCACACCCTCCTTTGGCGGCTTGTATGGGAAAATTCGTTAGTACTATATAAAGGGGCCTTTGTGGAACATGAAAAGCTACTAGAAACATCATTAAATCTTTCAAAAAACTTTTAAGAATATTTTCTTGTGGAGGACAAAAACGAACCTCACAAATCTTTGAAATTCGATACTAGAAAGTGTTTTTTATATCATCAGCCAATATCAAACTCATTTCAAAAAAGAGATCGACGATCCCAAGTTATTAAAATGGGAGGGTCATCAGTTGTTCCATTAGATAGGACATCGTCTATAGAGAATGAACCTAGAACTCTTAATCTCGATCAAATTCAGTTTGCTAGAGTAAGTTCTTTTCCCTTTTATTTTATTTTATTTTTTTAACTATGAATTTTGTTGACGATATTCAAGATTTAATATATTCTTATGAAAAAACAACATTCGAGTTGTTTCACTTAAAAGTGTTGTGTTCAACTGATCACAAGGTGATCGCCTACAAAGCTAGCTTGGATATCTTATTTTTCATTTCTTTTTCTTCCTTTATTGCTTTGTATTTCTTTAGTAGTGACCTATATAGTTTCACCCCTTGGATGCTATAAGTTATTTCTTTCCATTTGTTTCTTTGGATTATTTGCTTCTTTCTTAATTCAAAGCAATAATAGACTTCACTTGGGAATTAGGAAATTTTGACGTTATAATTTCATTTGTTGTAATGAAATCAAACGAGCAAATGATTGAAAAAATTAAGTGTTAATTGTTGGTTCTTGCTTTGTGAATTGCAGGATGCAGCACTTTACGTTATTAATACAAGAGGTTTAGAAGAAGCTATGAGAATTTTCACAGAGGTAATTAAATTAAAATCTTTCAAGCCTTTAATTACTACATCAGCCATATCTTTTTTCTAAAAAAAAAAGAATTAAGTGAAGATAATATAGTAAATTAATTAAATTGTACTTTGTATATATTTTTTTTAAGTGGACGTGGGTTTTGAAATTATACTTATTGTAATATAGTAATTTATACTGTTGAACATCATGGCAGGAGTACAACGAAAAAATAGTTGTGGTTTATTATCCACTTTTAACGTTGTAATATCTTAAAAATAATTGTATACATAAATGTTACCTCTCTCAGACGAGGAAGTGGGGGTGAGGTATAATAGAAGGACTTTTTGAATATTTTTTTTTTTTTTATTTTTTATTTTTTGTATTGGTAGTATAAAAATAATTTATACGATCGAATTAAGGTAACAACTTTAAAGTAGCTTCTGTTAAAAAATTTCAATACAACAAAACTAATCTTTAGCGGCAATAAATATATATATGCTTTAATAAAGAGTTAAAATTTTTATTGGTACTAGTTAATTGTCATGAATTCAATGTCGTCCCACGGGCTCTGGGAGCAGTTACAAACAGAGCTAAAGTGTTATTACCACTAGTAAATGTTTCGAAAATAAATATATTTAGCAATAATTTAAGTTAATTAATTATCGTTAAAGATTATTTTTGTGTGTTTGTCAAGTGTTTACGTATTATTTGGTAACGTGATAAAAAGGAAACTCAAATCTTGATAATGTAAAAAATTGTTTGTTGTTGGGGTGTATGACTTGAAATTTGTTTGTTAAAAAAAAAGGTGAAAGAAGTATAATATTTGTGAATACCAAACTTCGGTGTACGTGTACTATTTTTATATTTCCATATCATCATATATAGTTGGTGGTGGTTACGTAGGGTCTTTGTTTATTTACGTAGTGGTTGCATGGCACAATTGGATTGTCCCGCTATTATTAATTAGTTGTAACACCTTTGTGTTCAAGAGTGGAGGTATTGTTATAGTTTTATTATTTTAGTTTAGTTGGATTCATAATTTTTGATAGGAAATATAAATGAAAAATTTATTAAAATTATAATAAATGATGATATAAAATCATATCCTTAGAAAGATGATGAATTTTAGTGCTAGAATATTAAGAAGTTGAACCCATAAATTTACATTAATTCTAACTCTGGGTTCGGTTCTATCTGGGTATGTGTGTTTGTTAATATTTAGTTAGGTAAACAAGGTGGACCAGTCAACAGTGGTGATAGCAATCAACTTTTTTTTTTTCTTTTTTATCTCTCCAAAGTAAATAGAGTAGTCAAGTGATACTATACAAGAAAAAGAAAAGTCTTTAAGTCATACCTTAATTATATAAAAATAATATTATTACCTTTTCGCGACCCCCATTTTAAGGCGCGTGTGTTACACTTATTTTAGGCGCGTCCAGCCTATTAAATAACAAAAGTAAACGGCTAAAAACATTAAGGGAAAAAACATCGTTTCCACCTCGAATTATAGTCGAAAAGTTGAATCCACACCTAAACTATATAAGTGATCTATTACACACCTTAACTATAAAAAAATGATACTTTTTACTGACGTGGTGCTGACGTGGCAGCGCGTGTAAAACACTACACCACATGCAAGTGGTGGTAGCCTGACGGGATAGTTTAGGTGTGTAATAGGTCACTAGTATAGTTTAGGTGTGGCTTCGACTTTTCGGATATAGTTTGGGATGGAAACAATGTCTTTTCCTTTATTTTTTTTCTCAAAGTGTCCTCTTCCATTTACATTTTACTATTATACTGTGTATATTGAATTTATTTGAATTTTGTGTTTATAGGGATTGGAACCGGTTGTTCATTGTGTACATGACAAAGAGGAAGTTGATGCTTTGAATGAATGTGCTGAGGAATTTGAAAGATTATCAAATCCTTTGAGGATTCATTCAGAAACTAGAGACGTTGCTACTGCTCCTTTCTAGTGTGGGTGGAAAATAGAAAATAAAAAAAGCAGGTCAATTCGATACACAAAGTATTTTGCATAACGCAGGGTGCGAGGAAGAGTATACTTCAAATGCTGTGATGTAGACCACGTACCCTTGGTGCAAGTACCTCAAATGCTGTTATGTAAATCATGTACCCTTAATACAAGAATTGTAGTTGTTTTGATAGAGAGCTCAAAAGGTTTTTGTTTCCTTTCTAGTGTAAAAATTAATTTTAGTTTTAGAAATTGTGATATGCATCACAATGTGGGGGTTCTTTCGTTCTCTTCACTTTTTTTTTCTCTTTGCCCTGTATGTATTCAATGCTTCATATTGAACTTCTTGAGTTGTTCATGCCGTGGCTCAAGGATAAGGCTTCTAAAATTTTACTTTCGGTCTTCAAAATTTTGAGACCTCAAAAATTTAATATGAATTTTATAATTTTATTTTACTTAAAATAATATATAAAAATTATAATATATAAAAAATTAAAAATTTAATTTTATTATAAAACAAAAAAGAATAAAAAAGAAGAGTAGAGAGAATAGAAAGAGTAATTGTTATTTTTTCTCTTGAGCGATGAATTACAATGAAAGAAGTCCTTCTATTTATAGGGGGAATTTGTCTTAGTTTCACACTAAAAGACAAATACATCAAATTTTGATAGACATCAAATAAATTTTGATAGATCTTGATAGACATTCACTATAATTGATATATATCATAACACTCCCCCTTGAATGTCTTAACAATACGTATATAGGTTGCCTCATTAAAAACCTTACAAGGAAAATTCAGTGGGACAAAACCTCATAAAAGAAAAAGAGTACAGCGCGTATTAGCCCCCCCTAATAAGAACATCCTTGAACCTTTGCATTCCGATCTTGTGCACCATCTTCTTGAAAGTTGCAGTTGGAAGAGACTTGGTGAATAAATCAGCCACATTATCACTTGAACGAATCTGTTGTACGTCAATATCACCATTCTTTTGGAGCTCATGTGTATAGAAGAGCTTTGACGAAATGTGCTTCGTTCTATCTCCTTTTATGAATCCACCTTTCAGTTGTGCTATGCATGCTGCATTATCTTCATATAAAATTGTGGGTACTTTGTCACATTAGCCACATTTTTCTAGAATGAGATGTATTATGGACCTCAACCACACACACTCTCGGCTTGCTTCATGAATAGCTATAATCTCAACGTGATTCGATGAAGTGGCTACGATAGACTGCTTTGTTGATCTTCAAGATATGGCAGTACCCCCACATATGAATACATAGCCTGTTTGAGACCGAGCTTTATGCGGGTCGGATAAGTATCCAAGATCAGCATAACCAACAAGATCGGAATTGCAATCTTTAGAATAAAATAAACCCATATCGGTAGTCCCCTTTAGATACCGTAATATGTGTTTGATCTCATTTCAATGTCTCCTAGTAGGAGCAGAACTATACCTTGCTAGCAAATTTACTGAAAAGGCAATATCAGGCCTTGTAGTATTTGCAAGATACATTAGTGCACCAATTGCACTAAGAAATGGTATTTCAGGACCAAGGAGTTTCTCATTCTTTTCTTGAGGTCGAAATGGATCCTTATTCACATCAAGTGGTCGAACAACCATCAAAGTACTTAATGGATGTGCTCCATCCATATAGAATCGTTTCAACACCTTTTCTGTGTAGGCAGATTGATGGACAAAGATATCGTTTGTCAAATGCTCAATTTACAAACCAAGGCATAACTTTGTCTTTCCGAGATCTTTCATCTCAAACTCTTTCTTTAGGTAATCAATTGTCTTTTGAAGCTTTATTGACGTTCCAATAAAGTTTATGTCATCGACATATACAACAAGTATAACAAACTCCGACGTCGTTTTCTTTATGAAAACACATGGGCAAATTTCACCATTCGTATAACCTTCTTTAGATAAATATTCACTAAGACGGTTATACCACATGCGTCCAGATTGCTTCAAACCATACAATGATCTTTGCAATCTAATGGAATACATTTTTTGAGGCTTTGAACTATATGTTTTTGGCATTTTAAATCCTTCGGGAATTTTCATGTATATCTCATTATCAAGTGATCCATATAGATAGGTTGTTACCACATCCATCAAATGCATTTCAAGTCTCTCATGGATAGTGAAACTAATAAGATAACGCAATGTTATTGCATCCATAACTGGTGAATATGTCTCATCATAATCGACACCAGGCCGTTGTGAAAATCCTTGTGTAACAAGGCGTGCTTTATATCTTTGTATTTTATTTTTTTCATTTCTTTTTTTGCACAAAGACCCATTTGTAGCCAACGGGCTTAACACCATCAGGTGTTTGAGTTATAAGTCCAAAAACTTCACGTTTGGCAAGTGAATTTAATTCAGATTGAATTGCTTCTTGCCATTTTGGCCAGTCATTTCTTTGTCGACATTCTGTGACAGATCGAGGTTCAAGATCCTCACTGTCTTGCATGATTTTCGTTGCAACATTATATGCAAAGACATAATCCACTATTATTTCAGATCGATTCAAATTAGTTCCAACATCATTTGAATTTATGGATAGTTCCTCATTTTCTTGAGTCCCAGGCTCATTGATTCCTTCAGGGATATCAACATTGCTCAAATCTTGAACTTCCGTATATGAATCTTTCGTAGTGTCCTCTTGATCATTTCTTTTTCTTTTTCTAGGATTTCGATCCTTAGAACCTAATGGTCTGCCACGCTTCAAGCGTGCTTTAGATTCATTAGCTATGACACTAGTGGATGGTCCTTTAGGAACATCAATTCGAATTGGAACATTCTTTGCAGGAATATGTGATTTAGTGATCCTTTTCAAATCTGTAAATGCGTTCGACATTTGATTTGCAATTCTCTGTAGATGAATAATCTTTTGTACTTCTTGCTCACAAATAGAAACACGTGGATCAAGATGAGATAGTGATGAATTTTTTCACAAAATTTCTCTTTTGATGTCACTATCTTTTCCCCCTAATTTTGGAAAAAGTATCTCATCAAATCGACAATCTGCAAATCGAGCAGTGAACATATCTCCCGTTAATGGTTCAAGATAGCGAATAATGGAGGGTGATTCAAACCCAACATAAATTCCTAATCTTCTTTGGGGGCCCATCTTGGTGCGGTTTGGTGGTGCTATCGGCACATAAACACCGCACCCAAAAATTCTCAGATGAGATATATTAGGCTCTTGACCCAGAACCAATTGCAACGGAGAAAATTTATGATAATTTGTCGGTCTAAGACAAATAAGTGTTGCAGCATGCAAAATTGCATGACCCCAAAAAGAAGTGGGCAACTTAGTTTTCATTAGTAATGGTCTTGCTATCAACTGCAGACGTTTAATTAATGACTCAGCAAGACTATTTTGAGTGTGAACGTGGGGTACAGGATGTTCCACTCTTATCCCGATCGATAAGCAATAGTCATTAAATGCTTGGGATGAAAATTTTGCAGCATTATCAAGGCGAATAGACTTGATTTGATTATCAGGAAATTATGCCCGTAATCGTATTATTTGTGCCAACAATTTTTCAAATGCCAAGTTGCGAGATGACAAAAGGCACACATGAGACCATCTAGAAGAAGCATCTATTAGGACCATGAAGTATCTAAACCACCACTTGGTGGGTGAATTGGTCCACAAATGTCCCCATGTATGCGTTCCAAGAACGCGGGGGACTCAATCCCAACTTTTGTTGGCGATGGTCTCACAATCAACTTGCCTTGATAACAAACATTACATGAAAATTCACCATTCGAAAGAACCTTCAAGTTCTTTAATGGATGCCCATTTAAATTTTGTATTATTCATCTCATCATTATTGATCCTGGATGTCCCAGACGATCATGCCAAAGTACGAAAGTATTGGAATCAGTAAACTTCCGGTTTACTATGGAATGTGTCTCAATTGCACAAATCTTTGTCCAATACATTCCAGAAGATAAAGCAGGAAACTTTTCAACAACACATGTCTACCCAGAGATATTCTTGGTGATACCAAGATATTCAAGATTCATCTCATCAAATGTCTTGATATGATAACCATTTTCACGGATATCTTTAAAACTCATCAAGTTTCTTCGAGACTTGGGAGAGAACATAGCATTATTTATGATGAGTTTAGTTCCCTTGGGCAAGATTATAATGGCTTTTTCGAAGCCTTCAATCAAATCAGCACTACCAGAAATTGAAGTAACATTAATCTTGTCCATGTTTAGATGAGAGAAATATTTCTTGTCTTTGAATATCATATGTGTAGTGCCAACAATCAATCAAACAAATATCTTCTTGAAAATTATCCATATCTTTAAATAAAATAACATGCACCAAATAAAATATATATTAAATCTTTGTACAAACTGAAAACTTATATTATAAAGAATTATTAATCACCTTTTACTAAGCAATTAAATAAAGTTGGTGACCATGTACACTTCTATATCATCGGACAACATATTAATTAAGCAAATTATATTATCCAAACTGTACATTGTTAAAGAATAAACAAAATAGTTGGGGGTCACGTGGGACCTTACGGACGAACACAACAACAGAGAGTAAAACTGCATAAGTACTATATTAATATTACATAAAGAATATAATATATTAAAAATAGATGTGGTATTGTGGAGTTTTGCATGCAAAAGTTAAAAGGGTTCAATCTCTGCAAGTATTACACATATAAAATTTTACTTGTTCTTTGCACATATCATTTTCCTTTTTTTTTTCATTCCTCTTTTAAAAAAATAATGATAAAATTAAAATTCAATTCAATTCAATAATAAACAACAATAATATAATTGAACTAATCAATATTAATCAAAAACTAATAATCATGCAAACAACTACTTTTACATGATTCTTTATTCACTAACTATTATCAATAAAAATAAAACAAAATTAAAAATCATTCATTCTCTCATGTTTACAGAACCATCAAAAATCAAGTGATCAATCTTTCCTTCAAGGTGCTCGAAAAAGTCTGCTACATCCAAACATGTGATGTCAACATTATTTTCAAAGAGAAAGTTAGCCTCGGGATTTCTCTCTTTCTTCTTTAGTGATGCTTGATAAAGATCAATCAAGTGCTTGAGAGCACGACAATCACGTGAATAATGTCCTTTTCCGCCACATCAAAAACAAGTAACTGCTTCACATTTCTCATCTTTTCTCTTTTTGTTTGATGAATTATTAACACCCAAAACAGGGTTTCTTTCTTGGTCATCACGACCACGACCACGTCCATGACCAGGGCCGCGACCTTTTCCACGCCTAGCATGGTGAGCGTGCACATTATTCACCTCAGGGAATGATGCAGATCCAGTTGGTCGGTTCTCGTGATTTTTCATCAACAAATCGTTAACGAAAAGATGAGAACTCAGTTCAGTATACTTCTTGAAACCTTTTTCTCGATATTGTTGCTGTAAGAGCACATTCAAGGCATGAAAAGTGGAGAGCGTCTTTTCCATCATATCATTATCATTGACCGTCTCTCCACAAAGTTTCAATTGAGAAAAAATTCTGAACATGACAGAATTGTATTCATGAACAGGCTTGTAGTCTTGAAATCTTAGATGCATCCACTCATATCGTGCTTTCGGGAGGATGACCATCTTTAAGTGGTCAAACCTTTCTTTTAGGCTATTCCACAATACGAGTGGATCCTTAGTAGTAAGGTACTCAATTTTCAGAACTTAGTCAAGATGATGGCGCAAGAAAATCATAGCCTTAGCACGATTTTGACTAGATGTTGTATTTTCACTCTTTATGGCATCTCCAAGACCCATAGCATCTAGGTGGATTTCAGCATCCAACACCCATGAAATATAGTTCTTGCCCGAACTTTGAAGGGCAATGAACTCACATTTCGTAAGATTGTTAGCCATATGGAAAAATAAAAAAATAAAAAAAATAATACCTTAGCCTTAGCCTTCAAATTTGAGACGGTTGAGTCTCGTGCTGATAACGTGTTATAAAACAAGAAAGAATAAAGAAGAAGAGTAGAGAGAACAGAGAGAGTAATTGTTATTTCTTCTCTTGAGGGATGATTTACAATGAAGGAAACCCTTCTATTTATAGGGGGGATTTGCCCTAGTTTCACACTAAAAGACAAATACATCAAATCCTGATAGACATCAAATAGATCTTGATAGATCTTGATAGACATTCACTATAATTGATATATATCATAACAAATTTAATTTTTTTTTTAAAAAAAGAAAAATTATTCATATTATATTAAAAATATTTTTTTTATTATTAAATCTTCATATTAATAATAAAGTGTTCGCAATAATATTTAAGGTAATGTATTGTAAACAAATGACTAACATCTTATTAATTAAAATTAATTTTTATTTTATAAATAATAATATTATTACGTGAAGTTAAATGCTTAATGTCTTTTAAGAATATCATATTAAATAAATAGTGTGGAAGAATAAAAAAATAACTTTAAATTATTGAATTATTTTGTTATGTGCACATATATATTTAAGAGGAAAAGACACCCACTGGCCATTTTGAAAACAAATGGCCAGCATTTGGTAAGGTTTCCCACATTGTGGCCAATCGACCAAAATAATACTCCATAATAGCCATTGGGGTATTTTGGGCTTTTCCTGCCTATACAGTTTTTATACCAAATTGATACAACGCTTATACTATATTGATACACTTTTTCAAAGGAGACGGAACCTATGCATGCATATACAATCCCTGTACGAAATTAATACAACATTATACCAAATTGATACAACATTTAATGTCATTTAATAGTCTTTGGACTACTTTTGCACTTTCCTACATATACAATTTTTATATCAAATTGATACAATATTATAGCAAATTGATACACTTTTTTAGAAGTGACGGAACCTATGCATGCATACACAATTCCTATACTAAATTGATACAACGGTTATACCACATTGATATACTTTTTCAAAGGAGAGGGAACTCACACATACATATACAATCCCTATATCAAATTGATACAACGTTTATACCATTTTGATACATTTTTTTGTAAAAAATAATATAGTGAAATAAAAAAATAGAAAAGTTGAATTCGTTTTTTATAAGAAAATGGACAACATTTTTTTAAATGAAACAATTAAAAAAAAAAAAATAGAGAAGGAGACGAAGCCTACATTGAAATGGCTAAAAGTAGGAATTACTTTAGTGGCTAATTATAGATAATTAGTTTTGGGTGGCTATTATGATAGAATTATTTTAGAATGAAGTACTATTTTTGTTCTTTCCCCTATATTTAAAGGGTCGTATTAAAATTTAGCTTTAGACTACTAATTTTATTGAGACGGTCTTGATTCATATTAACATTAATTTTAGATCACTAATTTTATTGAGAAGCGTTGGTTCATGCTAACAATTGATTTCGTTTGGCTGAAACCAGCTGCATCAGAGTCATGATATAAATGTCAAACCAACAGCAAAATTATTTAGTAAATACATTTTTATTGTATATAGTAAATTCATTTTTATTGATAGATATACAATTTGGAGAGATCAAAAGTAAGATTATACGAAGTGCAATATTTACACATACATTTGATTTAAACTGACCTGAAAAAAGTTTGTGTGATCAAATCATTCCGAGTGATCTTCTCTTATTTAATCTTGGGCGTCACTCGAACCTTCTTAAAAATGTGGTCATTTCTAATCTTTGTACAATGATACAAGTAGCATTCATCTCCGCATCATTCATTTTGTGGATGTGTTAGATTTTAACTGCCCAATATCTTTTAGGGGTCATTTGGTTGAGAACAGGGTATCCCGGGATTATATGGGATAACTTATCCCATCACTAAAACATAAATGATGGGATAAATAATTCCTTGACTAGCTAATAATACCTCCCACCAAATATAGAATAAAATAATCCTACATTTTATCCCAGGACTATTATAACTTATACCTCTCACCAAACGACGACGCCTTAAGAGTAACAAATTGAATAAATAAAAGGTACACATTTCTGATGAAGTCTTTTGAGTTTTGGTTGTTCTCTTTTCATTTAACTGAATACATCAGTACATAAGGGCTACAAATATCATTATCCTTACTTACTATGTTGATAAAGTGGCTGTTGGTCGATAAAGTGGCTCAATCCAAATGTGAATGACACTCACTAGACCAATGCAGGCAAAGGTCAGACGAAAAGCCTCTCTTTTCGCGAGATTATCAATGAAACTGTTTTGGGCTCCACTTCAGCCTAAGTGATGGCATCACGTGTTCAGAGCCTGCAAAAGTGACATGGTATCAGGACAAACATCGAAACTTCCTCAGCTTATATCTAGAAGATTACTCTTAATGTAATTGAAAATGGAAAAACAAGAATATGCAAACACGGAACTGATGGCTAGCTACTTACTTACATAGGAAATACATTACCTATAGCTGTGGAAAAACCAACGAAGCAGGTGTGAACGAATCAGACATCTATTATAGCACAATTCTTTGATTGAGCTGACCAAATTTATAGTACCATTTGGAGCTTCTCCACAAGGTGGCCCCGCCAATTTTTGTCTTATCTGCACGAACACTCCCCGTGGCTGAAACAGGTTTGGATTTTCAAGTGCAGTTCCAGGCACAATCTGCTCCATCATACGAGGGCATGGAGTTGGTTATAGCAACCAAAGGCCACTGCTCGGGGGCCAGGGCAATCTTGGGACTTATCTGCTGTCCTGCGGCAGGACAAGTTTGACGCATTAGAATCAGATCCCACAATGTTTTTTCAACCTATGGCTCGAAAACAGGACATCAAGAGTTTAGGAATTTACTTGTCTAAGAAAGCAAAAACTATTTAAACGAATAACTTGCACTACAAATAAAAAGTATATCAGAAGCAGTGCTTGAGGAATATACAAACCATTGGAGGAAAAACGAAGCCTTACTACTTTCCTACCAATACCAATCAACAAGGATCACGACAGCACTGTCGATTTAAAAAAATTATCACGAGAAATTTGTGGTTCCTACCAATTTTCAGTCAAGTTTTGATTGCAAATCTCATTTGAGTTTCAATTTGCAAGACTCAAATATCTTTACCTTCACACCATGAGATCATTGGTTGCACTACTTCTAAATGTTCATTAGTCTACACATAAAAATCAAATATCACTTTTAATCAAAGTGGATACACAGAATTGTCTATCATTCAAAATCATAACCTTTATACCTTTTTTTTCCCTGATAATTAGAAAATTGGTTGATACTTCACCAAGATAGTATGATAATTTTATAAAGGTATCATAATAGTAGGACTCGAAAATCTTAGCCAACCCTCCACAAGTTGGCATTTCCATTTTACACCCAAAAACAAAAGCAAAAGAAAGCAAGGGGGATTTCTTCTATTTTATTTTTTTTAGGGGGGCGCATTTGATTGTCTCGAGTGCAGATCCATGTAAAAGAAAAAGAGATAAGCATCCAGTACACCATTGAATTATGGTCAGAGTAGTTACGACACACTCCAACTTCACATGGGTCCTATTACCCCTGAAATCAATTTTAGTGTATTTTTGTCACTCTTTGGTGCTGACATGGCATGACACCTTTATTACATAAAGGTAGGGTCCACGTCAGAGGTGTCACGTCAGCTAAAAAGGTTGACAAAAATACGCTAAAATTTTATTCATGGGTAATAGGATCCCCGTGAAGTTGGAGTGTGTCGTAGCAAATTCGGTCATAGCTCAGGGGTACTAGATACTTTACTCAAAGAAAAAATCACAAAGAGAACAATTGACCCGCAACAACGGATTCTTGATCCCTTTAAAGGTTTTCCTGTTTCTTGCGCATCATCAGACAACACAAAAAGGAGGACTTCCGTAGCATCTTTTTCTTCGCATCCCACTTTGCTAATCTCTGCCTCACCATTGTTTTTGCTACTGTTCTAGGAAGCGCCCATAAATGCAGAATGTTGCATACATCAATAACTCTCATAGTTCTGATGCAAAATAACCATGCAATAAAAGGTGGTCCTCGTCCTCTCCGTGCCTCTTGCAGATGCACCACCAACACACAACAATGCATCTTCTCCTTCTTAAGTTATCCACTATCAAAATAGATCCCCTTGCAAACAAACCAGTGAAGACAGCTAGTTTGTTTGGTGCTTTAGATGTCCAAAGAGATTTCTACATAAGATTGGGTCCCCCACAACCAACCAACCACCACCACCACCAACTGAGCAAGCATCTATAATAGGACTGAGAAGTGTTCTGGATTGAGGTCATTCCCAATCATGCACATCAGTTCACTTTTCAATGCACTGTGCAACTATACAATCTCCGAAAGAAAGACTCATCTCTTCATATTTTCAATCTTCTAGCAGTCTTCTATAATATGTTTTATGATGTCCGCCTTCTATCTTGCTTTAGAGCCTTTATACTTTTGTGATCCTTTAATCGTTGGCCAGTCAGAAAAAATCTAGCGAACTCAACTTTTAATGTGTTTTCTCCACATCATACATCTATTCTAGTCAATCAGAGTTAAACTCTCAGAAATGCGTGCGTGCTCACAGCAATCCAGGAGCCTTTGTCAATTCTCATTAAACAACGTCCATAGAGCAAATCCAACTAAAAAAATCAATATAGGCTTACGGATAATCAGACTTGAATGAGGAAATTCTAAGAATAGCTCTATTAAAGTTACTTCACCAAGATAAAAAATAGAGAAAAGACATAAAGTCACGTGTCAATAATATTTTAAATTTTTCTAAAATTCATTTCTCTTCCATCTTCCCCAAACCTCCATTGAAATGCCATTGAAGCTTTGGAAAAATAAAAACAGTGACCACCTTAGCCTCTCTCATGTTGCTCCGATTCATGAGCTACTTTAAACATCTCTTCTCTTTTTTCTCTCATTTTCTCAATTTTTTTTTCTTTTTCAGAAAAAAAAGAAAAGAAAATAGGGACAACCTGTTTTGTTGTTTATGAAGGATGACAAATAACATCTTAATTTTTACACTGCAAAAGGGATAAAAACCATACAATTTTGCTAATTTATGAAGAGATTTTGGGCAAATATACGGCTTTGCTAATTTATCAAGAAGGGGATTTTGCGCAAATATGATTGCATCTCTCTAATTTTTTTTTAGATGATAAAAAGTGGCGGAGTTGGGAAATGGAGGGGAAGAGAGCTAAGTTAAAGAAGAAGAGAAAAAAACCCGGGTATGGGTTGTTTGAAGTAGAAAATTGAGGAAGATGATGAATAGAAGAGAGAAAAATAAAAAGAAAAAGAAAAAAGTATAAGAATAAAAATATTATTTTAAATTAAAAAAACACGTGCCAAATAGTAATTGGTGCGTGATCAACCCCTACAACAACAACAACAAACCCAGTGTATTCCCACAGCGTGGGGTCTGGGGAGGGTAAGATGTACACAGTCCATACCGCTACCTCCGAAGAAGTTAAAGTGTTTTTTTGAAAATTTCGAATAAGTTCAGTGATGACTTTATGTCAATCTCTAAAAAATATTATAACCTAGATAGGAGAGCATGGAGGTCTAGGACTAGGATAGAAGGTTGGTATTATATAGTATCTTGGTATTATATTATTATCTTATTCTTCATGCTTATTACTACTGTTGTTCTTTTACTTTGGCTTCTTACTATTTTTGTTGTCAATATTTTCTTTTCTTAGTATTTTCATCAAACCTTCTTTCACTTATGTATTTTTCAAACCTGTTTTGAAACGCTTTTCTTGATGCTCCCATTACCATTTCTTTTCTTTTTTTCAATTCATTTTATACAAGTATTTATTAGAGTTGAGATAACTTTGCTTGACAATTAGGATCTCTTTACAAAGAAAAAATATGAATAGCAATCATAGATATCTTTTTTTTTTTTTTTATAACCGTGGTGTCCGGGCCAGCTTGCACGCACCTCGACTAAATCCACGGGATACCTGCCACCTCCCACCAGCAACAGGTACTAGGTAACTCTATCCACCAAGGCTAGAACAGATGGGAAGAAAACACCCAGTGTTTGTCTCTGCTAGGAATTGAACCTGAGACCTCATGGTGCTCATCCCAACTTCATTAAACCACTAGGCCACACCCTTGGGTGCAAACAGAGAAAATAGATATCTTACCAATCCAATTGGGTTTTTTTCTAAACGGAGCCTGGATACTTCACTTTTTTATAGTCCAACCAAGCCAACCATAAATTATTCTAATTTAATTCGATAAGTTTAATGACCCTTTCTTATAACTTCTAATTTTATACTGGAAAATCAAAAATAGAAATATAAAAAAGGAGTCAAAACTCCTCTTTATTGAAAAATAGAAGAAAAGCCCTTTCGTTAGAAGTAAGAAAGAACCTTTCTAGAAAAAAAGAAAGAGGACTGGAATCTATACATTGATTCACAATTTTTTTGAACTGTATACATCAAAAGGACAAAAGGAAGGTGCATGTATGGTTCCTAAGGAAGGTATGTTGTGTAGTTTTCTCAAAAAGACAAAGAAAAAATACCAGAACTAGATAAAGAACTAATTTCGAATAACAAAATCATATTCGTTTTATTAAGAGTAGGGCTACAACAACATACGCAGGATATTCCCACAAAGTGAGGTCTGAAGAGGGAAAAGTGTAAAGTCCGTACCACTACCTCAGAAGTGAGGTAGAGTGGTTGTTTCCGAAAGACTCCCAACTCAAGATAAAAACAATGTAGAGCAAGACATAATAGAAGAACAAGAAACAATAGGTAGAAATAAACATCAAACAATAACAAATATAAGTCTACCACAAAGTAATACTAAACAACATCACCAAAACACCAAGACCAAGACACTACAAGCACAGCCCTACAACAACTAGCACGGATACCAAGACAAAGCACACCTACCTACTAGCAGAGACACACTCTTACCTACTACCCATCTACATTAATCTGCGTCTTCCACACCTTCCTATCCAAGGTCATGTCCTCGGTAAGTTGTAACTGTTCCACGCCATGTTTAATCAACTTCCTCCAATATTTCTTCGGCCTACCTCTACCACCCCTGAAGCCATCTATACTCAACCTCTCACACCTCTGCATTGGGTCATTCGAGCACCTCCTCATCACATGCCCGGAGCTTCTCAACCTCGCTTCCCGCATCTTGTCTTCCACCGAAGCCCATTCCTACCTTGTCTTGGATAACCTCATTTCTAATCCTACCTCTCCTAGTATACTCCGCATCTTTGCTACCTTCATCTTTTGGATAAAAAAATATCACATTCATATTTTGCCAAAATTAATCATTAATCAACAAGGCATGAAACCAAAATTAGTTGGGATGTTTCCTCTTAGACTACTTTTACATTAGGCATCAACTTTATGTGGTCGCCCATTTTTATATGGACTTGGAACCAGCTACATACTTCTCTAAGATCAATTATCTAGCAAAACAGGGACCATGCAACAAACGGCAGAACTGCACTACTATAATAAACATTGATGTCCATCAAAATTTAAAGGTTTCTCATACTAGGTCTTTGTTTTTTAAGGTCATACTAGGTGTTTCTTTTCCTCTTAAAACTACGCATGCTACAGTTTTTGACTGCAAATGTGGAACGATAATTTATGGGTCTATTATCAAGACCAATTTATAACTAATCAGTCATATCAAGAAGGGGAGCCTTGGAGTAACTGGTAAAGTTGTTGTCATGTGACCAGGAGGTCACGGGTTCAAGCCTTGGAAACAGCCTCTGATAGAAATGCAAGGTAAGGCTACGTACGATACACCCTTGTGGTGGGGCCCTTCCCCGGACACCGCGCATAACGGTAGCTTTAGTGCACCGGGCTGCCCTTTTTTAGTCATATCAAGAACAATCCCTCAACTCATTGGGACTGAGGTGTATTTAGTTGGTAAGTTGATTCACTGATTGACCAAGATCATCTATATGTTTAAAGGGTAAACTAGCCAATTGATTATTACTAAGGTATAAATATCTCAAGATTGTCAAGAAATATGGACATGCCTAAATAAAGGCACATGCTAAAGATCAAGGAGACTCGTCCATTCTAGGAACTTGTGATAAGAAATAAAAAAGTGTAGAAAGCCTTTCCAAGAGTTACAAGGTTAAATTATGATCAAGTACCAGAAATCTTCATGATGGAGATTGTTTAGTTGCGCTGGTCACCATCCGAGGAAAGAGGTGATAGGAGCGTTTCGGGACCAAAGTAATCTCCAATATCGGAACTGCTTGGACAAAATCTGTGCTCTGCAACTAAACAAACCCATATTGAAGGAAATGTGTTTTCTTATTAACGAACTGAACTAAAATTAAATAACACTAAAAGAATATAATGTGCAGTGGCAGTGGCAATTAAATACTGACAAAATGCACAAGTAACTACTGTTCCAATATTGGTTAAACTCACGAAGTAAACAATCAATCTAGCCCTAATGTCGCTTACAGCTTAAAGCCCGTGACTGTTCTTTCATGGGATATACAACAACAACAAACCCAGTGTATTCCCACATAGTGGGGTCTGTGGAGGGTGAAATGTACGTAGTCCATACCACTATCTCCGGAGAAGTAGAGAGGTTGTTTCCGATAGACCCCCGGCTCAAGACAAAGAATAATAATCAAAGTAGTAATAGCACATGAAACAAGAAGAAATAACAGAAATAAGACACCCTCAAAGTAATACCCTACACTGACGAACCAAGGCACCCACCACCCCCATATCCTCCTACTATCAGTTCCAACCTTTGAACATAGCCCTAAGACTTTGAACATAGCCCTAAGACTACCAGCCCGGCTACCCCAAAGCTCTCCTAACTACTGGCTACGACTCCCCCACATGCACTAGCCTTCTAATCTAATTCGCGTCCTCCATACCTTCCTATCTAGGGTCATGGGATATAACTAAAGGAAAATGCTAAATCAGAAATTCGTCCAAGCTACAAATAGTTAAGAATACTAAACATGAAATCCTTCCTGTTTATTTAGCCTAAGTCTTGAATTGGTTAAACTGGCTCCATGGTATTTATCTATGGAACTATAACCGAAAACTAGAACATCTCCCCAGGCAAAAAGAAAAGCTAAAGCAAGCATCTGCATAAGTGAGGAGGACCAGTTACCAGTTAGAAAATCAATTAAGTCAGAAAGTCGGGTTTTTTCTAGATCAGTAAGGGAATGAGCTAAATTAGAAAAAGCTAAAAAAAATGACAGAAACAAACCGAAAATTAAGGAAGTGCCACAGAAAAAAACACTACATGCAACAGGAAAACCACAAAAATATTACCATAAAACCATCCACCAGCTGCCTGGATCCTTGATCTTCCCAGCATTAGCAACGAACTCAAAGCACAAGGAAGAAATCTGGACCCACAATAATGACCCAGTTTCTAGAAATTAAAAGAAAAGGCAAAAAAGAAAATTTATCAGTACATGCTAGCTCCACGAGGGAATGACATTGATTTAAACAATGAGAAATTTCAAATAAATTTCAAGAGAGTAGAATACAGATATGTCACGAACCACGATAACATGAAATAATGGGGCGTTTTAGGACTGAAAGTGTAAGACAAATTGTAAAGCCCAATAAAGTATGACAAAAAGGGTATGAAATAGGTTGCTTGTAGCGATTGCGATTGCTTATTTGATTGGGATTACCGGACTGACCAATTCTGTACGACTTTAAAAGACTATATGGTGGCAAATGATTTATTTGGTCATTGCTTTGCATGCCAGGGCTAACCATCAAAGAGGAAAATATTGCATCGGCATGATATTATATGTATGTGCAGGTTTGGGGAGTGACACAATTCTATCAGCACTAAAGTTCCAGGACAACTGCTTAATATTGAGGACAATGCAAGAACACTAAATCAACATTCTGATAAATGGATCAGAAAGCAAACAGGAAAAAAGATAAAAGAGACATGGCTGTCTTGTGTAGATTGAAAAAGTAAAATCATAAGATCAAAGATGAATACTGAAGGTCATGCACGTAGATAACACAAGTTCAAAAAAGCAACAAAGGATGGTTAAGTGGCAATACGTTGAAACTGGCTGAAGATGCTACTGTAAACACGTATTATTTCAATCTCCGAATACTAGGATGAGGCCTCTACCTCTTAGAAATCACGTTTAGCATTTTGACACAACCCCTTTTTCCAAAAAACAAGAAGGAATACGCAAAAAAAGGCTATAATTGAGAGGAAAACATTTAAGTTCCAAAGATGATAGTCTAACCCAATGTGCAGACGTGTGACATTGCCATGACTCCATTGTGTCATTAGAAAAGCAGAGTAAAATCATAAGATCAAAGATGAATACTGAAGGTCATGCATGTAGATAACATAACAAGTTCAAAAAAAGCAATAAAGGATGGTTAAGTGGCAATACGTTGAAACTGGCTGAAGATGCTACTGTAAACACCTATTATTTCAATCTCCGAATACTAGGATGAGGCCTCTACCTCTTAGAAATCACAAATAAAAGTTTAGCATTTTGACACAACCCCTTTTTCCAAAAAACAAGAAGGAATAAGCAAAAAAAGGCTATAATTGAGAGGAAAACGTTTAAGTTCCAAAGATGATAGTCTAACCCAATGTGCAGACGTGTGACGTTGCCATGACTCCATTGTGTCATTAGAAAAGCAGACAGACAGGTGCTTTTAAATTGTTCAGCTGTGCTCAACATAAGATTACCCAGCCTTGCGGCGACAAAAGGATTAGACGTCCCCCCATGCTACTGTTCCCTGCTGTCCAATCCCGGTGCCGCTTTAGGTTAGGGAGTTGGACAAGTATATAGCTGTGTTGCATTAAAAACGTGAGGTAGCAAACAGTTCAACCAGATGAGTGTGAACCTTGTGCCAGGTCAATTCATTCTTGGTTTGCACTTGCTGATCTCTGGAGAAGCAAATTCACTAAAGATGTATATGTAACTTCATCTAAACCAACTCCTGTATGGGATATATGATCCAAAAGTGAAAAGGCTTCTTCTGTTTCCCCTTCCTTTAAAAACCCCTTTGTCAAAACGTTATAGGTGACAGAATCAGGAATATTTCCTTTCTGTACCATCTCGGCAAAATACTCCTTAGCTTCTTTAACTTTACCGGCCTGGCAATACCCATCAATAATGGTTGTATAAGTTATTTTATTAGGTTGTATATTGTGTGATGACATTTCCTGCAAAATGCTCCTCGCTTTATCCATCTGACCAGACTTACAATAACCACAGATCAATGCAGTATAACAAACAACATCAGGTGGAACTCCCTCCGTATGCATCCCATCAATAAGGTTCTCAGCATCCTCAATAAGCCCGATATTGCTCATGCCATGTATAAGAGAGGAATAAGTGACAACATTTGGTAGAATACCCCTGCTTCTCATGTCATCGCGAAGTTTTAGGGCTTCTTTCACATTTCCATTTTTACTAAAAGCTCCAATAAGAGTGTTATAAATAATTAAATTTGGGGCTAACCCATGTCTGAGCATCTCATGGAAAAGGTCTCTTCCCTTTTCAAGTTTGTCAGCTTTGCACAAACCATTAATTAAGGCTCCATAGGTATAAATATCGCAGACAAGTCCCTTGCTTCGACATTCATGCCAGAGCAACAGAGCTTCATCTATTTTACCCTTCTCACCAAGCCCATGTAGCAGCACATTGTAAGTTGAAACGTCGGGTGCAATTCCTTGCTTCACCATTTCTTCTCTCAACATAAAGGCGCCATCCAAGTTTCCCTCTTTGCAAACTGCAGATATAAGAGTGTTATAAGTCATGCTATCTAT
Organism: Capsicum pubescens; assembly: GCA_030864215.1. NCBI lineage: Eukaryota > Viridiplantae > Streptophyta > Magnoliopsida > Solanales > Solanaceae > Capsicum > Capsicum pubescens. The sequence continues at coordinate 254,744,721 of CM061549.1, forward strand.
TTGAACATTACTTTCTAGCATTGCTTTCAGCAGCCAAACAGCCTCTTGTATTTTACCAGCTTCACAAAGCCTGTGAATTAGAGCATTTGAAGTCACTGTATTGGCAGTGAGCCCTTTCATTAACAGCATATGCCAAAGCTCAACTGCCTCTGAATGTTTTCCTTCTTTGCAAAGCCCACTAATTAATGTGGTCAGTAACCCATCATTTGGCCTCAAACGCCTTAATACCATTTCCTTAACAAACTGTAGTGCGGCACCAAACCTAGAATTCGTACACAGTACAAGGATAACATTACTGAATGAACCAGGATTTACACTCAATCCATGTAGTAACATCTCCTCTAATAGTTCTTCAGCTTGACTAGCTTGATTTACCTTGCAGAAACCTTTGATCAGTGAATTGCAAGTAACTGAGTTGGGGAGAACTCCTTTAGTTCGCATTTCATCCCTTACCTTTATAGCTTTCTGAATATCTCCTGCTGAGCAATGACCATCGATGATGGTATTATACAGCACCTCGTTCGGAACAAGCCCTTTGTTTGACATTTCTTTCAACACACAATCAGCTTCATCAAATTTCTCAAGTTTCATCAAACAATTAATAAGAATACTATACGTGAATATACTCGGGTTTACACCATTTAATATCATTTCTTCCTTCAAAAGAAATGCATCTTCTAAATTACAATTCTTGCAAAACCCATGAATAAGGTTATTATAAGTAACAACATTTGGAACAATACCCATTTTTTCCATCTTCCGAAATAACTCCCTTGCCTCGTCCACCTTTCCTCCTTTACAAAAGGCATTAATCGCGGTACTAAACAAGTAAACATCCGGTTTAACACCATCCTTCAAAACCCCAAAAACCTCATAACTCTTCCAAAGCTCATTCTCTTTCACTAGAGAACTCAAAAGAAAGTTACAAGTTCTCAACGAAGGATACAACCCCCTACTCGCCAACAACCTAAACACATCCAACACAGCATCAAACCCAACATTCTTAAATTGAGTACAACATAAATGAACCAAAACATCAAATGTTCTAACCGCAACAACAAAATCCGACCCAACACTTAACTCCGCTAAACAAACAGCAATCTCGACATACCTTTTTTCTTTCCCATCAAACAATGCAGGTAATTTCCCATCAATTAACCTTATCAATAACAACCTAGCTGGAACATCATGATTCGACGCAACAAGCAAACGAAACAAAACACAATAAGATCTAACACTAAACTTAAAACCACATGAACCAGAAGCTACATGAAAAAATTTCAAAACAGTCAATGCCTTCAAATTGCCATGAATTTCCAAGAAAATTAAATCAAATTGTTCAGGACTCAAAAGGGTCATCAAATCTTTAATCTTTAACGAATCTAAAGGTGGGTTTGAAAGAGCTGAAACAACCCATTTACGCAAATTCAAATCAAATCCCTTTTGATTTTTCCTTTCTGCAATTGGTTTTGGATTTTTTGTTGATGGGGTTTGGTTTATTTGTTCACTGAATGAATCTGAAGAAGAAGTAGTGTAAATCACACAAGTTAATGGGCGTTTTATATGTGAAAATATAGCTATCGTTTTGGGAATTTTCAATCTTCTTACGTCCATCTATTTTGTTTATGAATATTGTATGCATGTGTAGAGGGTAAATTAGAGCTTAGAAAGAAGTGGAAATGGTGGCGAAGAAGCCATGAGTGTATGGAAGAAAGGCCACGAAGAGGGAGTTTTGCACACAGGGTTTTTGGTTGGTTTGGTTGTTTGATTGATTGGAGAACGTAGACGACACTTGGGGAAATTTTGGGCCGATGGAAGAAAATTCAAATTAGGGCCCATTCTCAGGTTGTTTTGGGCTACACACATATTGGGCCAACAAATGTGGTATAGTCTTCAAAGGAGAAATTAGGCTACTGTAGCATCTTTTAGCTCACCCATTTAAAAATATATCCAGAAAAAACCGACCACTTGTGGTCGGTTTTCTAATTAAAATAAAAAAATAATTTAAAACAAACGATCACTTGTGGACGGTTTTTGAATTAAAAAAAATTAAAAATTAAATAATTTTAAGTAACACTTAATTATATATATAATCAAAACCAAATATATTAAGCTAATCCAATATAATTAATCGATCACTAATCTAAGTATGTATAAGAAACACATCGCATTATATTATTGGATAATATACTTGTATACGTATGTGATGTATATAGTACGTATTTTGAACTTGATATAGTCGATAGTGTGTATATGTGTGTGTATGTATATGTGTATATATAACATATACATATTATATAGCGATGGTATATTAATGGCATAAGATAAATCAACCAATAATTTATTTGAGTATATGTGAAATACAATGGGATAGTAAAATCAGGTATGTGATGTATATAGTACGTATATGAAATACGTCGTATTATATTATTGGATAAGATACTCGTGTACGTATGTGATGTATATAGAACGTATTGATATAGTTGATAATGTGTATATATGTGTGTGTGTGTGTATATAGGTATATATATGTGTGTGTATGTATATATAGGTATATATATATATATATTAATGACATAAGATAAACCAACCGATAATTCAACTGAGTTTCTGTGAAATACGTTGTATATTATTATGGGATAGTAAAATCGAGTATGTGATGTATATATTACGTATTTGAATGTTGATAGCCAATTGAATATATTTATATATACGTATATCTCGTGTAGTGATGAAATAGATATACTATTTTGTGTCAATATAATGTAGACACACGTATATTGTTGAAGTTGTAATAACGTAAGGCAAGTATTACGAGGTATATGGGGGGGAGGGAGGAAGTAGGGGAGGGAGACAGAAAGTTGAATCATGAAACTGGCATATACTTACCATTTGCTTTGAATTTTAAATTTTGAACGACCGCCAAATTTTGACGGTGAATTTAAGTTTTTTTGCTTAAAATTTTTGTATATGAGTATATGTGAAATACGTTGAATATTATTATGGGATAAAAAAATCGTGTATGTGATATTTATATCTCGTGTAGTCACATATACAGTAATTGAAAGCTCGATAACTGAATCTATATATCAAAATATTTTGAATAATACATTGATATAATACTATTGAAGAAATAGATATGCTATTTTGTGTCAATGTAGATACGCGTATATTGTTGAAGTTGTAATAATGTAAGACGTCGATAATTTATTTGATTAACACGTGTATATATATATATATATATAAAAAAAAAATCGTAATTAAAAGCTAATGAACCAAAAATTTATCGTAATTTGCGAAATTCATTGATATTATTATGGGTTGAAGGAAATATATTGCTCGTGTTAATGTGATGATAAAATAATTAATTATCTGATTTATATATATACACATTGTATTAATTAATTGGATATTGTTATAAATATTATAGAATTTATTAAAAAAATTAATTAAAAATTAATTTAATTTATTAATTTATTAATTGTAGTTTATTAAAATTTAATTCATCAAAAATATTTTAGAAAATCGACCACACGTGGTCGGTTTTTACAATTTTAATTAAAAAAAATAAAAAAATTAATAACCCGACCCACCCAAAGTATTAAATTTCTCAATTGATATACACAAAAGAAACGGGAACAACATACACACACAACACTACTCAACCCGTATACACACACAAACACATACTTTGACACTCGAAATCAGTCGAACAAGTGTGTTTTCGTAGCAAATCTTGGTTTCTCCAACTCAAGTAAGTAAGAATGTGAGATTTGTTGACCTTATTTTGAGTTACTTCACTTCATTTGATTTTTGAAACCCTAGTTCTTATGTTTTGGTTGAAAATGGGGAAATTGGGAATAAACTTGAATGTAGTATGGATTGTGTGTGTTATGTGGACTGAAATGAGTAATATCTTGCATAGAGTAGATGGGTATTTTGAAGAAAATTGTAGTAGTCTATCTTTTAATTTGCTAAGCTCATCATTTTCGATATTACAGCTTCCCGTGAGAGAATCTATAAAGAGATTGAAGCTGCCATTTTGAAATATCAAGAAATTAAGGAAAATATCAAATGTATGTTGACATAGTGAAGCTATGTGGGGCCTTGTGCGATTCACTATTGTTGTTATCTTTCTTTCATTGTTCATATTGAAGTCTAGTGAAGTCGTGTGTGGTCTTGGGCGATTCACTAGCATTGTTCTTGACATTTTGTTGGTCTTGTTGTTGCTTGTTTCTTGTATTGTGAACTTGATCTTGTATCATTTGGCATGAAAGGTCAAGGCTTGATTTTGAATGTGTAGGGACTTGGTAGGTGTTTTTTTGTTTTGGATGTGATTATATTTGGTGGCTTGGTAAATTGAAAATGATTAAGTGTAGGGACTTTAAAGGTGACATGATAGGTTGAAAGTGGTTAAGTCTAGGAACTTTAAAGGGAATTTTTTCATTTTGAATGTGGTTTTGTTTTGAGACTTAGTTGCTTGAAAATGGTTAAGTTTAGGGACTTTGAAGGAGATTTTGTGTTTTGAATGTGGTTTTGTTTGGATACTTAGTTACTTGAAAATGGTTAAGTGTGGAGACTTTAAAGAGGATTTTTTTTGTTTTGAATGTTGTTTGGTAAGTGACTTAGTTGCTTGAAAATGGTTAAGTCTAGGAACTTTAAAGGGGATTTTTTTGTTTTGAATGTGGTTTGGTAGGTGACTTAGTTGAATGAAAATGGTTAAGTTTAGGAACTTTAAAGGGAATTCTTTTCTTTTGAATGTCGTTTGGTAGGTCAATTAGTTGCTTGAAAATGGTTAAGTGTAGGAACTTTAAAAGATTTTTTTTTTCTTTTGAATGTCGTTTGGTAGGTCACTTAGTGGCTTGAAAATGGTTAAGTGTAGGAACTTTAAAGGGAATTTTTTTCTTTTGAATGTTGTTTGGTAGGTCACTTAGTTGCTTGAAAATGGTTAAGTGTACGAACTTTAAAGAGGATTTTTTTGTTTTGAATGTTGTTTGGTTGGTGAGTTAGTTACTTGAAAATGGTTAAGTGTAGGAACTTTAAAGGGGATTTTTTTGTTTTGAATGTCATTTGGTAGGTCACTTAGTTGCTTGAAAATGGTTAAGTGTAGAAACTTTAAAGGGAATTATTTTCTTTTGAATGTCGTTTGGTAGGTCACTTAGTTGCTTGAAAATGGTTAAGTGTAGGAACTTTAAAGGGAATTCTTTTCTTTTGAATATCGTTTGGTAGGTCACTTAGTTTCTTGAAAATGGTTAAGTGTAGGAACTTTAAAGAATTTTTTTGTTTTGAATGTCGTTTGGTTGGTGGCTTAGTTACTTGAAAATGGTTAAGTGTAGGAACTTTAAAGAATTTTTTTTTCTTTTGAATGTCGTTTGGTAGGTCACTTAGTTGCTTGAAAATGGTTAAGTGTAGGAACTTTAAAGGAGATTTTTTTTGTTTTGAATGTCGTTTGGTAGGTCACTTAGTTGCTTGAAAATGGTTTAGTGTAGGAACTTTAAAGGAAATTCTTTTCTTTTGAATGTCGTTTGGTAGGTCACTTAGTTGCTTGAAAATGGTTAAGTGTAGGAACTTTAAAGGGAATTCTTTTCTTTTGAATGTCGTTTGGTAGGTCACTTAGTTGCTTGAAAATGGTTAAGTGTAGGAACTTTAAAGGAAATTTTTTTCTTTTGAATGTCGTTTGGTAGGTCACTTAGTTGCTTGAAAATGGTTAAGTGTAGGAACTTTAAAGGAAATTTTTTTCTTTTGAATGTCGTTTGGTAGGTCACTTAGTTTCTTGAAAATGGTTAAATTTTTGTGACTTGATCTAATTAGTTGAATCTGATTGATTGGGTAGATGGAACCTGATTATAGCTGGATATATCAACGGAACAATGATAATAGAATGGGTATTAGGGAGGAATTTGTTGAAGGTGTTAAATATTTGTTGAACATGCTAAGACACTTGATATATGGACACGTTAACAGTTTATTCGTTGTCCTTGTGTTAGATGTGATGGGATAAATCTTGTAAGTGTAAAAGATGTAAAGGAACATCTTTATAGAAAGGGGTTTCACGAGGACTTTTTAAGATTGCGTGGCATTCTTGGGGGTGTTGTGCGAAATAACTTTGTTGTTGGAGAAAGTAGTAAGTCTACAAGGCATAATGAATATCAAGATACTAGGATGACAGAAATGGTGCATGATGCTTTTGGGATACAACACGGGGTTGGGTTTAGTTAAAATGTTGAAGATGTTCCTAATAGCGAAACGGGAAATTTCTACAAAAAATTGCATGTTGCTAGTCATCCTTTGTTTGATGGGTGTTCGCACTCTCATTTGTCTGTTGCTGTTAGATTGTTAAGTATTAAATCTGACTGGAATATTGCTGAAGGAGGAATAGACTCAATGATAGACCTTATTAAAGAGTTAGTTGACCCCGGCTTGGAGGTTCCTGATTCTTTCTATAAGGTAAAAAAATTGGTATCAAAGTTAGGTCTCTTCTCAGTTAGAATTGATTGTTGTGAAAATGGTTGCATGTTAAACTTTAAGGAAGAAGCTAAGCTAAAGTTCTGTAAGTTTTGTCAGCACTCTCGATATAAGCGTGGTTCTACTGGAAATAAAATTGTTATTAAACCGATGTATTATTTACCTCTTGTACCAAGGTTGAAGAGATTGTATGCTTCAAACAGATCAACTCCTCATATGAGATGGCACAGTGAAAATAGAAGGCCCACTGGTGTTATGTGTCATCCATCTGATGGTGAGACTTGGAAGCATTTTGATGCAACTTATCCAGATTTTGCAGCTGAGCCACGAAACATTCGATTGGGATTATGTGCGGATGGGTTCTCTCATTTTTCAGTTGGTGGTACGTCATATTCATGTTGGTCTGTATTTATCACTCCTTATAATCTTTCTCCTGAATTGTTGATGACTAGTCCCTATATATTTCTGAATTATGTTATTCTTGGCCCGCGTAATCCAAAAAGTGAAATAAATGTCTACTTGCAACCTTTGATTGATGAACGTCAAATTTTATGGCATGAGGGAGGTTGAAACTTGGGACACCTCTCTTAAACAGAATTTCAATCTGCGTGTATATCTAATGTGAACTGTTAATGATTTTCCTGCTTATGGAATGTTATCTGGGTGGATGACAGCTGGAAAGCTGGCTTGTCCATACTGCAAGGAAAAATAAAATCTTTTACATTGAGACATGGCAGGAAAAATTCATGGTTTGGTTGTCATCGTTGTTTCTTGTCACTTGATCATGAATTTAGGAGACTCAAGAATGCATTCAGAAGGAATAGAAGGAAATATGATGGTCCACATCCAAGGCTGTCTGGTCATGATGTCTGGGAAATAGTTCAGGATTTGCCTAAAGCCAGCGAGGAACGATTGTACAGGCTTGATGGATATGGCGTTTCGCATAACTGGACTAAGCAAAATATATTTTGGGAGTTAGAATATTAACTAGATAATTTACTTACACATAATGTTGATGTCATGCATACTGAAAAGAACTATTTTGACAACTTGTTCAACACAGTTATGGATGTCACTGGCAAAACAAAGGATAATCCTAAGGCCATACTTGACTTACCAGAATATTGCAACCGCAGAGAATTACACTTACAGCAGGGGTCCAACAGTAATGTTCTTAACCCCAAGGCTAGTTTTACATTCAAGTTGGACCAAAAACGTCAAATATGTGAGTGGGTTCAAAGTTTGAAGATGCCCGATGGATATGTCTTAAATTTGGGAAAGAGGGTTGATATAACACAAGGAATCTTGCATGGAATAAAAAGCCATGATTGTCATGTTTTCATGGAACAATTACTTCCAATTGTTTTTTTTTGGTTTACCTAAAAACATATGGAAACCAATAGCAGAGATCAGTTTGTTCTTCAAAAACTTATGTGCCACCACATTAAAAGAAGAAAATCTGGTGCGAATGAAAAGTAATATTGTTGTTATCACCAACAAGCTGGAGAAGATTTTTCCGCCAGCATTCTTCGATGTGATGCCAAAATTCTTCGATGTGATGGAACATCTTTCCATTCACCTTGTGCATGAAGCTCGGCTAGGCAGTCCAGTTCATACTAGGTGGATGTATCCATTCGAACGGTAAGCATTTGCAACAGATTTAAATTCATACATATTTTTTAAAATATAGTAAACATCTAACCTTAACATGTTACAGGGCAATTGGAAAATTAAAAAAGGGTTCCAAAAACAAACATAAGGTGGAAGGCTCTATAATCGAGGCATATCTTGCAAGAGAATTTTCTCAATTTTGTTCATACTACTTTAGTGATGAAGTTTCTTGTTCAAGAAACCGATCGAATCGTCATCAGGACGATGTCAATGAGTCTCATTTGCAACTGATATCAATTTTCAATCAATCTGGTTGTAAGGCTAAAAATACCATACCTCGCCGGCTCACTCCCATGGAATGCAAGTCAGCAACTTTGTATGTCATGCTGAATTGCCCGAAAATTAAGCCTTTTCTGAAGTAAGGAGATTAAAATTTTAACATATCTTATTTGTTTACTCATTCCCTTAAACAAACTAATTGTGTTTCCCATGTTGGATGTTCCGTTCATTTAAGACTCAATTCTACGAAAATCAAGTGTATGCATCTTTTGCAACGTGGTTTAAAAATGAGGTTCGTAAGTGTATTAAATATTTCTACAAAGTTTAAACATTTACACATTCCTCAACTAAAATATATATATGTATAATATTCTTAGGTACACCATTCACCAAATACAGCTGCATACGATCAACTCTTGAGAGATATTTTTTTGGGTCCAGTTGAAGCTAATGCAATGTCCCAATACAAAGAAAATGAGTTTAACTTTTCCACCGAACAACACTCCAGAACAAGGAAAACAAACAATAGTGGTGTTTGGATTAAGGGTGATGATGATGTTGATTACTTTGGCATCATACACGAGATCTTAAAACTGGAGCATGCTGGTTTCTCAATAAAAAAAATTGTCCTCTTTCGATGTAAGTGGTTTGATCCAAGCACAAGAGGCACAAGAGTACATAGGGAGCATAACATCATTGAAGTAAAGCACAATAGGTTGTATACTATTTACGATCCATTTGTTCTAGCGCAAAATGCTAAACAAGTGTATTATGCTCCTTATCCGTTGCGCAATGACAAGTCTGATTGGTGAACTGTAATCAAAATAAAGCCTATAGGCCGGGTGAAAGTTGAGAATGTGTTGGAGACTGCGTATCAAAATGAAATACAAATTGATCACCAGCTAGTGGAGGTTGAATTAGTAAATGGTTTAAATGATCCGGAAAATATATTTGAAGAAGTTAATATTGCGGAAGAATAGGCTGAGAAGGTAGAAGATGAGAAAACCTCCGAAGAGGGTGAATGGTTTAGTGGAGAGTCCTCAGAAGAGGAGGATTAGTTGTGTAGGTTGTATTTATTATGTATTGATGTCTTTATGCTTTGTATTATATATTTACCTTTATGTTTCTTGTTTAAGATTGATATGTAATATACTGTTTAAGTTTGTTGTTTCCATTTTTCCATGATTTATATAGTAATAAAAATATTCTTTTCTATATCTCGTGTTGTATTAGAGCGATTTGAAATGTGAATTAGTTACTTGGAATATTTTCTTATGTATTCATTTTATAGGAACTAACTACGTGTTAACTTAACATAATTTAGATGTCAGGCAGAGGTGACAAGGGTAAGGGAAAAGTTGATACTACAAAACCAAAAAAGAATAGACAACCTCCGGATTATAGACAACCCACAGGTATTCATATATCTGAGGCTCGGTTTGCTGACACGACAGCACGACCCTCATATTCTAGGTCGTTCGAGGATTTGATACCTACTCCTACGCATGTGGGGCCGCTACATGGGTCTACAGTCTACACCGACTCATTCTGCTCGTATGACCGTGCCACCGCCAGCACAGTACTATCAGACGGCCTCTAGCCCCTTCAGACATCTACCATCATCGATACCCTCCTGCAGCAGTCACGCAGCTTCGCACAGTGATTCTGCTGAATCTATTGGGTTGTAGTGATTCTGCTGGATCTATTAGGTTGTCGGATCTTCAGCTTGGAGGCACTCCATCTGGTGCTTCAGATCCTCCCACGCCAGTGCATCCACCATCACTTACTAGGCAGCCAGGAGCTAGAGATGATTCTGGGAGGATTTATCTTGTTCCAGTTGCGAGAGGGTAAGATTTCTAAATATAATAACGTTACTCATTTTTTCATTACTAGATTATTATGCTCTATGAAATTACTTTTTGATCTTGTGTTGTAGGTTTAGGCTGGATGGTGGAGTTGAACAAAAGGCGCGAATATGCATTACTCGGCACTTCAACGGCTACTGGACCAACTGGCAAAAGGTTCCAGAAATTGACAGGGATAGAATGTTTGAAGAATTTAAGGTAACGATTTAACTTTTCAACTACTTATTAACACTTTGTTAGAACAAAAGATTGAATATTATATTTTTGTTGTAGAAATTTTACTGGCGGGATGATGCAAATACATTTCTTATAAAGAAGAACTTTTTCATAAGATGTAGAGCCAGATTTAACGATCTCTTGGATTATGCCCGAAAGAATTCGGTAAAACCTAAGTGGATTCCTGCACCCGCATGGCCACTACATCTTCGCCATTGGAGTAGCGTAGAATACCAATTGTTGAGTTAAAAGGGAAAGAAAGCCCAGGCATCATCCAAGGGTGGCTCCCTACATACTGCGGGTGCCAGAAATACTCTTGCTGTGAAGGAAAAAATGGTATGTAACTTTTACAGTGTTAATTGTTTGTTTCTATTTAAATTTATTTATTATTTGAACATTGATATATAATATTTTCATATGTAGGAAAAAGATAAGGGTAGGAGAATACCAACTGATGAGATATTCGAGGAGACTCATATGAAAAAAAAAAAGGACCCGACTGATAAAGGTATCTGGGTTGAAGCTCGTGCAAAAGCTGTCCATGTAAGAAACAAATTTTGAATTATAACTACTTTAATATTTTTTTACTTTTAGTATTAACTTTACTTTAAATATAGGACGAATATACGCGTCCTGTTGCTGAGTATCGTAGTAGTCAGCCTCCTGAAAATCAGGGTGACCCAATACCCGAGCATGTAGAGGAGGAGTTATGGACAAAAACTGTGGGTCTTGCAAATAGAGGTCATTTCTACGAATTCCACACAAATTTTTTTGGCGATAATATTAGGTGTTCATCCGGCGATGCATACTCTAGCTCTTCAGTTGATAGAGAAACCATTGAAAGACTATAAAACACAGTTTCTCAACTCACTGAAGAGCTTGCTGAGCAGAGAGAGAGGTTTGCTGAACAGAGAGAGAGGCAGAAGAAGACCGAGAAGGAAACAACATCACAAATCAAGATGTTGCAGCAACAGTTCAGCTCTTTCATTCAGACTGCGGCGGTTATTTCTCCGTGTCTTGGTGATGTAGTTCGGGCTGTAAAAGGTTTAGGCCTCCTGGATGATTTCAGCACGGATGATAATATGGACGACGAGGACGAATTCGATGATGATGACTTTTAGTTTTTTGATTTTTGTATGTGTTGTATTTATTATTTAGACATTTTGTTGTTTGAAAGTATTGTTGTAGTTTTTTCATACTCACTTTTGTAGGACATTTTGTACGTGTTGTAGACTTTTGAAAGTATTTACGTTTAGTTTTTTTTTGTTGTTGTTGCTGTATTGATTTGGTTACTACTTTATTGGATTGTTGTTGTTGCATTGTGTATTTGGGTTTTGATTTTTATTTTATTTTTAAATTTCCAGAAAAACCGATCACAAATGGTTGATTTTTCAAAAAAAAATCCAGATTTTTGAAATTTTTTTCCAGAAAACCGACCACAAGTGGTCGGATTTTTTTTTTCTGAAATTATTTTTTACAATTTTAATAAAATAATAATGAGTTTTTAAAATATATATATTAAAAAAAAAACGACCACTTATGATCGGTTTTTAAAAACCTACCATAACTTTACCGACCACGAACTTTGGTCGGTTTTCCTTTTTTTTAGCAGTGTCTAGGGCTCAACTTCTCTTTCTTGTTGAATCGCATGACGTCTTTCATAGACAATACTTTTAAGAATATCCAATACCCATTCATCAACTTGGAACTCTAATTCTATATAGGGTGAAAATCGTTTACACTCCTTAACTTTGCTACCCCTCAACGTTGAACAATAATCGTTCTCCCTCATTTTGTCCTATGTAATGTTTATTTTTTTGATAGATAAACAATTTTATTTAATAGCAAAATGTTAATAGACAGGGCTAACCCCGTGTTATCTCAATCAAAACAGCCACATGATACTCGAAGCTAAGGCACTTTATCAGTACAGGAAGAAAACAAAACATTACAAGAGGAGAAAAATATAAAACATGCAGAAACTATCACAGTTGCAAAGCCTCAATTTCAGTTGGACTCCTGATCATCAAGGAAACTAGTTTAGCTGCTGCAAAACACTATTTCTGGTGTAAATGAACAACACTATTTCTGTACATACCCTATCGGGTTGATAATGGAACCTTAACAGGTTCATTTTCCTCCAGATCACATAAATTACCATTGCAAAGGTACAACTAATAATACCAACCTTTCCAGTCTTCTTCTTTGCCCATTTCACAACCCATTCCAACTCTCCATATCCTAATGGATTTGTGCTCCCTTGTCCAAATTAGTTGTCTTTGCCAGAGTTGTTGAGTAATTCTACATTCAAAAATAAATGTTCATTGATCTCATCTTCACCCTTGCAAAAACATACACGTAGGGGATACCACAACACTAAACTTTAAAATTCTCTCTATTGTAGCAAACCTCTTATACATTTTTCAATTTTCTATTCGTACTAGATGTGGTAGCCGTGCTTTGCACGACCCGATATTATTGTTCATTGTTACGTTTGTTTTTAGTTTTATTACTTCTTCTCTACTGCTTTTTTTTTAAAAAAAAAAAAATTAACCTGTTGTGTTTTTGAATTTTTATTACTCATATTATTACAGATAAAGTATTAAGATCGATCTAAGTACATTTTTGCCATTTTTTTTTCTATTTAGAATGTGGTAGACATCTGGAAAATATCAATAAAATAAATTTGTTAACATGTGAAATTAATTGGTAAAAACCCACCAAAAGAAAAAACTCAATTTCAATCACTAACAATACAAAGTTGCAAACTACATAAAAGTTATAAAAATGATTCAACTCCCCTTTCCAAATGTAAAGGGAATATTCATTTGGTGAAAGATTAACAAAACAATTTGACAAAACACAAATTCATTAAAGGTACAAATAATAATATGCCCAATAACATTCTACAAAGTGAAAATTCACTAAAAGCACGTTTAATTTTTTTTTTTCTGTAGCCGTCAAAGACTATGAATTAATAAGGGGAAGACGAAATTAACTACAATAGTCATCCACAAATTCTGTTCCTTCTAGCTTTAGAGATAACCTCGAACAAAACATGATATTTTGTTTATACTAATTTTCACTTTGAGATATGGTGCCCGTTTGAAAGAGATTATAATCTGGTCGAAATAGATTCTAATTAATCACTTTTCAGCTCAAAAGAGTGTTTGACAAAACTTGAAGTTGCTTAAAAAAAATTATTTTTAGCTTATTTTAAGCCAAAATCAATAAGCTGCAAATGACAGCTTTTTTTTTTTTGTCAGTTTATAATTTTTTAAAGTTTGACCAATGAAATTATATTTGTGCCCTGATATTTTTTCCTTATTCCAATTCTACCCTTGTTGTCCTAATTCCCGCTACACAGCACACAGCTTTCATTTCTCTTAAATCTGCCTCCCAACACAACAATTTTCTTCAAGATTCTCTCTCAAATTGCTCTCCTTCCTTGAAGATTCCGCGTTAAGTTCTCTCAATTTTTACGTCTTCTTTTTTATTTTTGTTTTTTCATCTCTTTTTTTTCATAGACAAATCTATAGATGCTCACCATAAGATTGGGCATTTTATGTGCAGTGGATGACAAAATTGTGGTGTGTTACTTGAGTTTGAATGTTGGAGGACATCTTGAAGATTCAATCAATTCTTAAATCACCAAAACAAGACTGTGTGGAGTTTGAAAAATGATGGAGAAGATCAACTCAAAAACGGTAGGAAGCAGCAACAAATCGCGTAGAATTAATTGTTTGTTGAGGTTACTGAAATTTTTCATATAAGTAAATAATATGATATTATGAAATATAAAATGTGGAATACGCAAATCATAATACCACGGTCCTGACCAAATCCCAATGGCTACATATATTTTATTTTTTGTCATCTTGATCTAATTAAATACTGTAAAAAAGATAATATGCTAATTTTAAATTACAAGTTGTATAAACTACATAATGTATTATACAAACATAAGAAAATTCGAACAGATACTTCATTCTATAAAATCTCTTAAAAAAATATTTTTAGCGTACAAATTAATAGTCATTCATGAAAATATTTTTTAATATATATATATATATATATATATATATATATATATATATGTATATTAAAATATATATTAATTTTAATTAGAATCATTTTAGCAATAAAAAATAATAATAATCAACTTTATATAGTATTAACAGTTATAAAGGTATTTCAGTCATTTTAATAAAAAAAAGTGCTTAAAAACATTATTTACCAAACACATCAATAACTTTTTTTTCAGTTTCACCACTTTTATCCAAACACTTAACTGCTTATTTTTAAAATAAGTTCAGCAGTTTCAAAAGCACTTTTAAACAACTTTTTTCTAGCCGCTTTTTTTCAGCCTATCTAAACGGGCTCATGGAATTGAGTTTGGAATCAGAAGATAATAAATAAAAAAGGTGATAGCAAAACTAGGTTGGTCCATCTTTCGTTTAGTTAGATTTGAGTATCAGCAAATTCAGATAATTTTTAACACCAGTAAAAATCACCATTATTTTAAGTTTCAAGTGGAGGAGTAACTATTCTGAAGAAGTCGAGATAGGACCGTAAAAAATAAAGAAAGATAAGAATGATTTCTGAAATAAAAGCCACGTAAAATATAATAAATTTTTCACTAAAACATCAGCTAATTCACAAATCAAATGACCAAAATTGCCATCAACTCTATTTTTATTGACAAAAAACAGACGTTTTGATACCAACTTTTTACTGACACTTCTAGCTACTATAGTAGAAATAATGTCTTTTATATTCTATATATTATTTTGCCTAACTTAGGTATTTATCATTTTTATTAGTAAAATAATTCTTTTATAAATTAATCATAAAATTCAATGTTAGTTTTTATATACAAAAAAATTATATTATAGTATTAAGTATTTAATATATATGTATGTAATATGTATGTAGATGCATGTTTAATTCTTTAATGTCGAATAGATAAATGAATTTTGATTATTAATAATAAATTATTTTTAAATTATAATTTAAAATTTATTAAAAATAATCATCTGATTTGTTATAAATATACTTTTACAACAACATCATATCCAGTGAAATTTCACAAGTGAGGTTTGAGGAGGATAGAGTGTACGCTCACCGTAACACTACCTCAGAGAGGTAGAGAGTCTGTTTTCAAAAAAAAAAACGCAATCATTAATTATTTTGCATTACCTGCATTTGAAATATATTTATATAGTTACAATTATCTATTATTTTCACGTATAAATAGATATTATTGATTTGATTTTATTAGTTACTCGTTTATTTCATTATAGAACATTGTTAACTTTTGTACTCAATCAATATTTCTCACTTTTCTTTGTTCATCTAAAAAGTAACTTTTAGTTTTTTATAGAAAATATTTTATATAGATTAAAAATAAAAATTATAATTATGAAGAAGTTTTTATTTTTTATAAAGATACCAATATTGATATAAATATAAGAGTAAAATGCACATTTTGAAAAATTAAATAATAAAAAGGAGGGAATGATTATTGTTCAAAATTAAGAGAACTGTTTAATTTTTAAAACAAAATTTAAAGTAAAAATAATTTTTACGTAACAGATCCATAGGAACAAAATAACTCGGAGAAAATAGAAAAACCTAGTTTACCTACACCTTACTGCTGACTAAAAATATGGCCGCCATGGCCGTTGGCCAGCCTCCCCCACCGGAGACTGGCCAATTGTTGATTACGAATGACAATAATATACAACCCAAAACTACTTGTGCTAGCACAATTAACACACCCACACCATCATATAAATTTGTGCCTTTGAAAGAAATTTCTTATTTGCATAGAGAGCCACGTATAGTATGAGAGGAAGAGGAGGTTAATCAGCTAATTACCAATGAAAATTTTCAATATGATTTAATTGGAAAATTTTAATATGGTTGGCCGGAAATACAAGATTTGAGACAATTGATACCTAAGCAATGTGATTTGAAGGGAGAAGTCAATATTGGATTATTGAGTAATAGATACGTGTTGATAAAGGCTAAAAAGTTAAAAGATTATGAGCCCGTTTGGATAGGCTGAAAAAGTGGCTATTAAAAAAAAAATTAAAAGTGCTGAAACTTATTTTAAAAATAAGCATTTACGTGCTTGGATAAAAGTGTTGAAATTGAAAAAAAATTGTTGATGTGTTTGGTAAACAAGTGTTGTTAAGCAATTTTTTTTGTCAATTCTATAATGATTCAAATTAAAATTAATATAGATTTTTAATTTAGTTTCAATATATACATATACATATACATATACATATACATATACATATACATATACATATACATATACATATACATATACATATACATATACATATACATATACATATACATATACATATACATATATACATATATATAAATGACTATTAAATTTGTGTGCTAAAAAATCTTTTTTCTTTGTTAAAAGAGTTTAAATCATCAAGCAAAATGTATACGTTACTAATTATTATAATTACATTAATAGATAAATAGTTGGTCACAAATGATACTATTTGTTTGATACTAATCAAGCCAAGGATACACTTGACCATTTCAATACAATTGTAAAGCCTGCAGTTTATCTATCGATATTTTTTTTTTCTCTTTGTATCTAATATGTCAGACTGGTTTATTTCTTTAATGCTTTAGAACTGTCTTGCCTGGCATGATGAATTCCTTCTAGGTTTTCACTTAGCTTGTCATTAACCATAGGCATTCAGAATCAAATTCATCTGGTCTTTGAAACTAAAAATGTTTTTAAACCCAAGTCTGGACAATGTTAAAGAAGTCGTTCAAGCATAAAGTTCCTAGTCTTTTCTTATTTTGCTTTCAGGTACTCCGGTGTGTGGCTAATTTTATTTTCTCTGAAAGTGTTACCTTGCTTCCTGAATCTTGTAATTAGCTATGATCCTTCAAGATAAATACGAATTGTATATCTTCAGTGAGCGTTCTCCGTATATTTTGATTGGCGAGTTTTTTTTTTTCTTCGAGAAATTCATATGTTGTACAATAATAATTGTCCAAATTTAAAAGAATATATTAAAGAAGGAGAATAATATATAAAATATTTCATAAATTAGAAATTTCATACAAAAGAGGTACTAATATGGCTAGCGTTAAGTTCGTCGTAAATACAAAAAGTGAAAATATTCAATTAATACAAGCATTAAGCATTACAAATATCATTCTCAATCACATCACGAAGTCCCACCCAATGCACATTACTTTCCTCATTCACATGTTTGTCATCTATTTTGCTAGCCGTTGAAGTTGTGCCTACATCAAAATCAACCGATGAAATATAACTTTCATTCTCAGTCGTTTGAAATGCATTATCCACATTGCACTTCTTTCTAATGTAATTATGAATGGCCATAGTAGCAATTACGATATCCCTTTGGGTGTCAATGTTATAGTAAGGCATGTCTCGCAAAATAGACCACCTCACTTTCCAAACACCAAATGTGCGCTCTACTATGTTTCTACAAGAGAAATGCAAATAATTAAATTTTTCAATATGTCCCCTTGGCTCCCGCAATTGTCGTGTTGCACCACGTCAAAAGTCAGAAAGATGATACCTCACATTATCTCCTCTGTAAGGAGCCATATATCCCTTCATGTGTGATATCTAGAATCAACTAGATAATATTTATTTTTCAATGGATGTGAAAAGTTGAATTCTTGTCTACGAAGAGACTCACGAAATATACGACTGTCATGAGCCGATCCTTCCCACCCAACCAATGCAAATGTAAAAAACATATTAAAATCTACAACGGCAAGAATATTTTGAGTCGGATAACCTTTACGACCAATATACGGAATTTTTTAACCTTGCGACAATCTAGATTTAACATGTGTGCCATCAAGTGCCCCAATGCAATCCTACAAGTATATACAAATATAAATTTAACTTAAGAAAATAATCATGAGAGAAATTAAATATTAAGTATAATAAAGTATATATTTGAACTTACTTTAAAGAAAGGCAAATATCGCTCGTTACATGGATTGTGAGCTCCTACACCATCATTATACTTTTAAATGTAGTCTAATGATATCTCTTGCAAGCTTAGAAACAACATTTAAAACACTATGAAAGTGTCTATGAACCGTCTCTTCGAAATGTTGAAATATTTCTTGTATCATTTGATTTTCCGCTCCATGTGCACAAATCATCAAAAACATGCCTAATATTTTGTGTGTAGAAATTTCACGAGTGGGTTTAAGCCCATATTTTTCAGTTAAGTCATTATATAAATCAATAAACACCGTTTTTTTCAATCAAAAATTTTCATAACAATGGGTTTCATTTTCTCGTAATATCTCTTGAATAAATATATGTCCGGAGCGCTTTAATGTACGCCAAATTTCCTTACATAAGTACTTTTTGCATTACGTCAAAACATATTTACCAGCTAGTTGACACAAAGTCATCCACTCCTTGTCTTGCTCTCTGTGAACTTTTTCCAACTCTTCATCTTCTTCATCTAATAAGTCACTTAAATCAGGAGATATGCTAATATCCAAACTCTTCATTTAATTAAAAATAAAAAACACCTCACATCAGTAGATTATGGGAGTGTAAAAATCCCATAATCCTCATATTAGTAGAGTATGGTACATCAACATATTTTAATTTATAAGATCCACTATGAATCTATGTAATTCATATCTCATTGCACACTCTTCATCTAGTAAGTGAAAATCAACAGAACATACATGTGTATAAAATACACACACATACAACTAGGGGTGGGCGTTCGGTACTTCAGTTCGGATTCGATTTTTTTATTCCGATTTTTTTAATTTTCGGTTATGAAATTAGGTGTACCAAAAACTGAACCGAATTAGTTCGGTTCGATTTATTTATATTTTGATTTGGTTTTATTCGGTTTAATAATTTCGATTTTTGATTTGGGGCCTATTTAATAGGCTAAATTATATTTGTAAATCGGACTAGTTTAACTTTCTTACCTTAAAAAATAATAATTTAAACTTGTAAAGTTTTCTAGGTGACAAATAAGAATAATCACCTCCAATGCAAAAATCAGATGGAGGACTATATATTAGCTTTCGGTTGCAAAAATCAATGAAAAAAGTAACTTTCAATTTCGATTGCTGAATGTATTTGGATTTTGGGGCTTTGGGTTGTAGGCAGTAGTGGGTTGTAGCTAAAGCCTAATAGCTTATGGGCTTATATATTATAAATATTAAATAATAAATATATATTATATATATTAATATATATATAATAATAATTAAAAAAAGTATATTAAAAATTTCGGTTTAAATTAAAAATTGAATTACATCAACCTAAAAACCGATAGCCGAACCGAAATACCGAATTTATAAAATAATAAATCAAAATCGAACCGAAAAATTTAAAAACTGAAAAATCAAAATAATTCGGTTCCGTATTTTAGTTTTTCGGTATTTATGCCCACCCCTACATACAACAATACATATAAATTCAACTCAATTTTAAAAAAGTTTTAACCATACAACCATAGCGTATAAAGTTCACGCATACAACCATAATAACAAGCATAAAAAAAAAATACTAAAATCAAACGAATACATCCTTCACATTTTCTTAAGAAGGTATAACTCATAGTTATATGTCAACCAAGACTTCCGAGCTTCATCAGTAGTCATCTTAAGAAATATTTGATGGACGTCTTTCTTTAGAAACAAGTTCACTGCATAGTTATAGATTTCAGACGGGATAACAATTTTAGGAATACTTGTCAAAAAGTCCATACACTTATCAATGGTGGGATCCTCTACTGCATGAGATGTAGCAGTACTTTTGCTTGACATTAACTTAACTATAGAGTGTAGTTCCTATCTAGTAGATTTTGTCTTACTCTTTTTTACTCGACTGCTAGTTCCTATATCATCAATTGAAAGTTGTCTTTGTAATGATGATTTGGAAAACATAAGAGAATTCATATCCTGTGGGTTATAACTTTCATCACTTCCTTCATCATTGAGAATAATGAAGTATTTTTTGTTAAAATCATCAACATCATTTGTTTTTTCTTTGTCCAAATCTACTTCAATTTAAAAAAATTGTTCTTGATTGACGGCGCATGCTCTTTCCCCCGTAGCAACAATATTCAAAAAATGCATCATAGCGATAACATATGAGAGAAAAATTCCTATTCCTAAACCTCCTATATCGATGATCCATCTGAAACAAAAAAAAATAACTACTTAAGCAAATTAAATAATGAGAGAAATAAAAAAGAATTATAGAATAATACGAGAGACGTACCTTAATCTTTTACTCACACCAATCATCATCTGCAATGATTGTATTTTCTGTGGCATCCCAACCTAAACCTGTATTCTCTCTCATCAAATTCTTAAAAAAAGTTCAGTCCTGTTTCATGTTATCTCACTTATTTTTCAATTGTTTTCTAGTATAGTTTCTTTGCGTCTTACTATTGAACTCATCAATCATATATTTTCATCCATCTTTATTCAAATCAGAGTTCGATCTATTTTTTTTTCTAATTTCTGTTTCACACACCTCTATAAAAAAAATATGAGCATCATCGTCCCATTTAGCGTTACTTCGTACCAAACTAATTTTTGACATGAAGAAATATAAATGATCTGAAGATGTGAGTGAATAAGATGAGCAGTAAGAACAAACATATAATAAAAACGTAAGAAAATAAATATTATAAGAATAAGAAACAAATTAGCATGGAACAAATTCATGACCCTCTTCTGTTCAATATCTATACAACACATGAGAACAAAGAGGAGTTTAAGATTAGTTATTCCTGCAAGGGACTTGAAGAAGGTAGTCAGATTATCTTACCTATGCCGGATTTTTTTTTTAATGCTTACACGATAAGTGTACTTTAACCTGTTGTAACATGTAATTTGCCTTATTTTTCAAGTCACTAATCCCACTTTTATGGTTGTGTAGAAATACTTGAAACACTGTATAGGATTGAAGTTAAATTGGGTATAAATGGTGTTGGACAGTTCATTTTCCACTGACAGAAATGCTAGTAGATGAAATGATAGAGGCAGCAGATTATTGGGGCAGCTTGTTAGCAGCAACAACAACAACAAACAACAACTATAAATCATGGTTGAAAAGATAGAACTCTGTCATTCAATGGTGCCAACAAACAAACAACAACAAATTTTCCACTGATTTATTCTTCTGTACGCTACATGAAAAATAAGACAATCTAAGCTGCAAATATTTTCATTTCAAAATGACTGACTTCATACACTGAAGATATTGTCAAAGATGACCTTGTTTATTATCAAAAAAATGAAATAGGACAATTGCTTATGGATAGAATGCATATAATTATGCAACAACCACTGCTATTCTGTACCTCATTCCTAAATTAGTTGTTTTTGGTTGTATGAATCATCAATTTCCATTCTATGACATTTAGATCCAATTCTTAATTGTTCTTCTGTTAAGACAATTACATGTTTCCTAATACTAGAGGTTTCCTATGATAAATCTAAACAAATTAAAAGAGTTTGTGGAATGCAGAGTAAAAAAAATAGAACAAATAAAATAAAACAGAGACTTGTTCAAGGTGAAAAAGGGTTTCAACTTTTAATATAATCTAGTTTTCTTAGTGCCAAGAAAAAGTTATACTTAATTATTTTTACCTTCCATAAATGTGATTTTTTTCTAACTTCGACACAAAAGCATTTCTTAATGCCTTATAGTGTGCTCACTCTCTTAAATTACTCAAAAGTTTAAACAAGTTGGTCAGAATTGATTTAACTGGATGCACAAAGTTGGGATTCTTTAGAACCTTTAGATTACTAAAGAAAACTAACTTTTCCTCAAAAATTTACACAAATTCTCTCTATTATATGGCATCAATGCTACTAAAGTCAACATCACAGGTTTGTCTATGAAAAAAAGAGATGAAAAATTAAAAATAAAGAAAAAGACGTAAAGATTGAGAGAACTTACAGCAGAATCTTGAAGGAAATGCAACAATTTGAGAATCTTGAAGGAAATGCAACAATTTGAGAGATGACTGCTTTGAGAGAGAATAAGGGTTTTTTTAAAGCAAAAAGAAGTGTGTTGTGTAGTGAAAGAGAATTAGGGCACAAGAGGATAAATTTGAAATAAGGGACAATTATAAGAGACACAAATGTTATTTGCTTGATCAACTTTAATGGATTATAAGCCCCCCCCCCCCCCCCCCCAAAAAAAAAAATAAGGGAATGGTTACTTTTGACTTTTGACTTTTACAAAGTTAAAATTGACTTTTTTTAAACAATTTTAAAAATTACCAAACACTTTCAAAAGCAAAAAATGGCTTAAAAGCCATTTTGACCAAATTATAAGCTTACCCAAAAACCTTCTATGTAAATCTTCTCTCTAAACCATAATGTTATATTACTCATAATTATTGATCATATCTAATGAGAACTCTCTAATGGAACCCTATGTTCAATTAGGACGAGGAAACATCTACATCAATAACTTGAATTTCTTTTCCATCACTACCAATACTTTTTTTGGGGAAGGAAGCTATTTTTTCTTTAGCTGCAGCAGTTGAGAAGCCATTACAAATTAATTTAGCAACACAGAATAAAATAAGATCAAGTTGTGTGAGAGTTAAAGTAGAAGTGGACTTATTGGGAGAGTCTCCTAAACAGATTAACATTGAAATGAGGAAAAAGACGGGAGAAGTGATGAAAAAGTGGATCAACATAAGGTATGACTATGTTCTCAAGTACTGTAAAGAATGCAAACTTCAGGGTCATAATGAAATATTGCTATGTTTTAATTGTATCCTAAAGGATAAGGAAGATGATGGAGAACACAAGGATAAAGTGCATAATCAAGGTAACACGAATGACAATGGGGTCAATAAGGTGGAGAAAAATATCAAGGATGCAAAAGAGAAGACCAAAGTAACAGAAGAAGGGGAGTTTTGTGAACTAAAGAAAAAACATAGGTACAGAGGGAGAAAACAACAATATAGAGGAAAAACACAAATGAAGTGGAATTTAAAAAATCAAAGTGACAAAGAAATAATTTTAATAACAAGTTTGAGGCACTGGAAGAAGAACATCAGTTTGAAGATCAGGAGGGCAAAAAAGAGTTAGAGGGATCAAAGAGCCAGAAAGAGCTGAAGGCTAACAATGAAAGCAACAGTAGTAGAAAGAAGAGACATTCAAGCCCACATTTGAAACAACTGAATGAGGAGGGTGAAATTATCAAAAAGCAAAGAAATGAGGAGAAGAAACTACCAGAAGCCATCAATATATCTACAGAAGTGAAGGAAAACAAGTCTTTGTTGAAGAATAAAGAAGATAGTGCAGTCACAAAGCTCAGTAAAGGATTCCATTCCAAAAGATGAAAATGATCTGGACACAGCAGAATTAGAGGATATATTAAGAAACGCAAAGGAAAAACTTAGTGAGGAAGAATTCTTATTACAAATGGAAGAGAAAGAAGAGGGGGTTGCCATAATAAAGAAGATCACAGATGTCTTTAAGCTGCAGAACTTAACACAAAAAGAAATACATGAGAAAAAAATATTGGAGAAGATGAAGATATGGAGGCAAACATTGATCAAATTGGCATTGATAGAGATTTATCGCTAATCCAAATAGGCCAGCTGAAGGGGAGAAACAAGAAAAACTATAAAGATACAGTAGGCAAATCACAGATCAATATAAAAAGCAAGGCATGGTCCAAAACTAGTAGTGATCAATGATAAATAAAGTTCTATACTGGAACATTAAATCAATTAGAATTCAAAATACTTTTGAGAGACTAATAGATCTACAAAGGAGAAATCACTACTCATTCATTGCTTTATTAGAGCCTTTTCAAAGTCCCTCAGAATTAAAAGTTTATAAGAGAAAGTTGGTTTTTTGCATGCCAAGGCTAATTGTTCAACGATTTGGATTTTCTGGGAGAAGGAAATAGGCTCAAAAGATACAATACAACAGTTGACTATAAAGTTCAAATGGGGCACATAAGAAACTTTTAGGATTACTGTTGTATATGTCAAATGTAGTGTATTAGAGAGACTGGAATTGTGGGATGATCTATATAGCAAATATTTCTCAAAATTCATGTTTAGTGGAAGGAGATTTTAATGTTATGATGGATGCATCAGAAAAGCTTGGAGGCCTTCCAGTAACATAACAGGAGACATGTGATTTTAGTCAGTGTGTAAATTCATAATCTTTAATTAAATTAAAATTCAATAGTAGTAGATATACATGGTGGAATGGATGAATACAAGAAGATTGTATTTTTGAAAGATTTGATAGAGTATTTGAAAATAATGAGCTCAAGCATATAGTGCTAAATTATGAGCTACATCATTTGATTGGACAAGGGCCAAATCATGCTCCATTACATGTTACAGAAAGTACATCACAAAAAAATGTTGTCAAGCCTTTCAAGTTTTTGAATTTTTGGATAAAACATAAGAATTTTCAGGATATGGTGAAACAAGTTTGATCTGAGGAAAGTATAGGTTCTCCTTTTACAATAATGCAGGCCAAGTAAAAAAAGTGAAGGCCAAATTAGCTTCTTGGAGTAGAAATACTTTTGAAAATATTTTTAAAAATATTGCTACTTTGGAAGATGTGGTTAAAGCTAAGGAGATACAATTGGAAATCTCACCAACTCCAGAGAACAGAGCTGAACTCAGTAAGGCAAAGGTAAACTTAAAGAAATTTTTAAAGATAGAGGAGGCATTCTGAAGGCAGAAAGCAGGGATAAAGTAATTCACAGATGGTGATAGAAATACAAAGTTCTGGCAAGCATATGTTAAAGAAAAAAAAAGAAAAATTTAGGTCACTAAGATACAAACAAGAAATTAGGATGTCATAACATCAACACAAAATATAGGAAAAGAGGCAGTGAATGTTTTTATGGACCAGTTCAAAGAATCACATAAAGCTTGCAGTTTTGACATGTTAAAATGCATCAAAAAGACTATTACAGAGGAACATGATGGAAGAATGAAGAGGTTGCCAATAAACAAGAAGTTAAGCAGGTGATTTTTCTTTAAATGGGGACAGTGCCAGTGATCCAAATGAATTTTTAGGCCAATTTTTTCAGAGCTGCTGGGAAATAATTGGAGAGGACATTATAAATATGATCAAATCTTTATTGTGGGCAGGAGTTCTCAAGTTATATAAATCATACTAATATGATTTTGATCCCTAAAAAGGAGATAGTGAATACTTTTGGAGATATGAGACCTATTAGCCTAAGTATTTTTACTAATAAGATTATATCTAAGCTCATTCATATGAGGATAGTAGAATTACTGTCAATGATTATCTCTAAGAATAAATTCAATTTTGTTAAAGGAAGAAACATTACAGAGAATGTGTTACTGACTCAAGAGATAATTAGAGATATAAACAGAAGAAAAAAGTTTCATAATGTTATTGTGAAACTTGATATGACAAAGACATATGATAGAGTTTACTGTAAATATCTTGTTGAGGTGATTAGAAAGTTTGGTTTCTCAGAAAGAATCATTGATATGATTGTCATATTGATTAGTAGTAACTAGTATTCTATGCTTATAAATGGACAATTAGTTGGATGATTCCAATCTTCTAGAGGTTTAAAGCAAGGAGACTCAATATCACCTACATTGTTCATAATTGTAGTTGAAGTTTTGTCAAGAAGCTTGAATAAGTTGTTTAAGGATCCTGATTTCAGAGGAAATAGGATCTCAAAGTGGAGTCTGGATATTAATCATCTTTTTATATGAATGATATAATACTATTTTGTTCAGTACAATCCACTTTAATAAGAAAGATGATGACAATTTTGAGAAATTATGAACAGGTTTTTAGACAAATGGTCAACTTGAAAAAAAGCTTAGTGTATTTAAATGAGAAGGTCCCTATTAGAGTTTGCGATCAGATAAGGAGAATAATTGAAAGTAGATAAGGAAACTTTCTTTTTACTTACCTAGGATGCCTTATTTTATATGAAAGAAAGAATAAAGGTCATTATGAGGAACTAGTGAAGAAGGTGAGGAAAAGGCTTTATTCTTGGCAGAATAGACTGTTGTCTTTTTGGGGAAGGTACATTTTAATTGCTCATGTCTTACAGTCTATGCCATTCTATATTTTATCTGCCATGAATCCATCAATTAGTGTTATTAACTAATTTCACAAGATTTTTATAAAATTCTTCTAGGAAAATTCCACGGGATCAAAGAATAAACATTGGGTCTCTTGGGAATCAATGTGTTATCCTAAAGAGGAAGGAGGATTAGGTTTCAAATCACTACATCATATGTCAAGTGCACTTTTTGCAAAGCTTTGGTGGAATTTTAGAATATCTATATCTTTTATGCGGAGTTCCTTTATGTGGAATAAATATTACAAGAAATTATATTTTATTATTGCTAAATGAAGGGGGCTTCACATATTTGGAGAAAGATGATCACAATTAAAGAAGAGATGAAGCATAATATTTGGAGGAAAGTCAAGAATGAAAATTTCAATTTCTGGTTTAATAACTGGACTAAGCAGGGTGCTCTTTATTATGTGGAAGGGGATGATGCAAAAGAACATGAAGTTGAGGTTAGAGATTTTGTGACAAATGAAGTGTGGAATAGAGAACTTTTGTTAACTGTTTCATCAGAGGAAATGATTGAATACATTATAGAAGAGATCAGACCTCCACATGAAGGTTATAATAATGATGTTCCTTAATGAATGGGTAGTGCCAATGGATTATTCTTAGTCAAAACAACATGAAACTTAACTAGAAAAAAGAAGGAGAGACGAAGGGACTATGATTGTATTTGAACTAAATAATTGTCTTTTAAGATTAATTTTTTTCATGTGGAGGATATGGAAGAGAAAAATTGCTACTGATGATAACCTGAAGAGAATGAAGATAAATTTAGTGTCAAGGTGTTGGTGTTGTGAGGATAAAAATGAGGAGATCATGGCCCATTTATTTCTAACAACCCCTATTGCCACACGGCTATGGAGGTAGTTTGCTCTTTTTGTAGGTATTCAGATGGAAAATATGGAGTTACAACAATGCTAATAGCATGGTGGACAAAAGGCGCACCAACAAAATTGAAGGTGTTATTCAGAGCCTTACCAGATGTTATATTGTGGACACTTTAGAAAACAAGGAACCGTCTAAAGCATGGGGAATCAACAAACTTCACAGGAATGATGCTGCAGACATAGGATATTGTGAAGAAAGTGATCAAGATGTCATTCCCTTGGATAAAAATGGATACATGGGTATGGCCAGAGATGGTGGACAAGCTAAGGACTTACAAGCCTAGGTTATACTATTATAGTGTAATCTCAAGGAAACCCGAAAGCCAACAACTAAAGTGCAATATAGATGGAGCATGCAGAGGTAATCCTGGACTGAGCTCATATGAATTTTGTTTAAGAGATGATAATAGAGTTGTGATATCTGCTAGAGCTAAGGGTTTGGGGATTTGTTCCAACATTGAAGCAAAGTCTACAACAATTAAAGAGGCTTTAGACTTCTGTGGTGAGAGAAGGATCACAAATTTCTTATTGGAAACAATTTTCCCAAGTCTTAAGCAAATGATCCTACAACAATGGAGAATACCATGGGAGATAGTACAAATCATGGAAGAAATAAGGGACAACATAATGAAATTAAGTGTTAAAGTAATGCTACATTCGGGGAGAGAAATATTGTGGCTTATTCCTTAGCCAACGAGGTTGTGGAATCTCAGGAAATTAAGGAATTCCATAATTTTCACCAGCTCCAACAAATATAAGGAGACTGATTAATATTGACAAGTCACAAATATCATATATCATAATAAAGACACGCAAGATCATACCACAATGAGCAACAATAACATAATTCGAAAGCATAAACACTCAGAAATAGCTGTCAAGAGCCATCATACAACAAATAGAAATATTTACAAGCCTACATCTAGAAAGATTTGAAAACATAGTAAGGAGAAATTAAGAGTATGCCCGGAAGAGGACATTAAAACTGTGCAACTATAAGTTAGGACTAACAACTCTAGCTATCATAAACCTTCACCAAAAAGGGGTCTTCAGAGATACTGCACTGCCCTAAACCACTAGTTGTAGAGGAAAATAACTTGAGTCGGGTAGGACATCAATAAATCCCACAAAGAGAAGAAAGTAGTCAGAGAGGAGGTATCAGAAAAAAAAGAAAGAAACAATGGGATTTAGAGCTTATAGATTGATACAAATCTGGTTGAACTAGCATCTCATTGGCCATATGGGGTACACCCCCAACCACCTACAAAATCAATAACAACATTACAATGGAGAAGAAAGAGGAAAAGAATAACGAAGGAGGAAATGGTACCAAGCAACAGTGAGGTTGATAAACAAAGCTCAGATGTCAAATGGAGAGGCTTAAGCTGGTACACAATTCAAAGGAGAAGGAAGTACAATTTCAGATTCCTCCGGCAACACTCCAGCAACATCTTTCAGCTCCTAGGCGGCGAAGTATACGAAACAAGCTGTTTTAGGACACTAGAGTCAGATTTTTATAGAAAATTAGAAAACTCTTCAGCTTTCTATTTTTTTTTCGGACCGGTTTATTCAATTCGGCTGGTCTTTTGATGTTGTTTTTGCATTGGATTTGGCCATTTAGGTCGATAATTTAATAAAATGGTTATATGACTCAAAATTTAAGTAAAAAATACATTTTTTTGACCTATTCTATATATAATACTAATGCAAACGAGTTAACCACTGCTTATGAAAGCTACTTCCAAAAGGTTATTATAATCTAGGTATATCAATCGTTTATTTCTACGAAAACTCATCCAACCCAACACTTTTTGAAGAAAATGTTCCCCTTTGAACATTTAAACTGGACTAACTTTTGAATTTATATATATTATAAGTCATTCTTAGAGTATTTTGATAAGTTGCTTCTTAGAAATATTTCATTTATCAATATTCTGGATTGATCAAACTACAAAATAATCATTCCCACTCATGACACACCCACTAAGCTATAAAATCAAAAAGGCATCAAGTAAATCTGTGAATTTCTTTATTGAATAAATACATAAAATTTCTTTCCTTTTTTTAATTAAAGAGATAATTCATCAAAAAAACTCCTAAACTTGTTACTCCAACTTACTTTAGCACTTAAACTTAACACGCATTTATTTACCCCCCTTAATATCTTTAAAATGAATTAATTTAAACCCTAAATCTGACGTGGCATTTTAAAAAAAACAAACAAAAAAAAACTGCGTGATTTCATTTAAAAAATAAATGGTCCCACTTTTATATAATATATATATTTATATATCCAAATCACACCCTTTCTTCTTCTATATATCCAAATTACACCCTTTCTTATCCTATATATCCAAATCACACCCTTTCTTCTCCAAAGCCACCCACCCCCTCACCCTCACCCACACTCCCGCACCCCTTTCTTTTATTTTTTTCTTACACCTCCACCACTACCCCACTCCACACCCCTTTCTTTTATTTTTTCTTACACCTTCATCTCTAATCCACCCCACACCACCCCCACCC
The DNA here is from genome assembly GCA_030864215.1 of Capsicum pubescens. NCBI lineage: Eukaryota > Viridiplantae > Streptophyta > Magnoliopsida > Solanales > Solanaceae > Capsicum > Capsicum pubescens. The sequence goes on from CM061549.1 coordinate 254,774,732, forward strand.
CTGGCATCCCGCATCCCCATCCAATTACCTTTCTCCTTCTTCAAATTCACCGTCTCCATTTTTATTAGATTTCATCAATTTTACAAGAAAAAAATATGTATAAAAAAATTGATTGTTGATGCAAGTTTTAATTTGAATAAACAAACAAATTTGGATGTTTGGTTGTTTATAATTCATAATCCATAAAGATAAATTTGGATGCTTGGTTTGAATTTGATAAGCTTTGTTTCGTAATTCATCATTATGGATTTTGGGGTGGGGGAAAGAAAGAATAGGGGCGGGGTAGGCGGAATGGGGGGAGAGTTTTTTTTTTTTTAATATTGTATTATAAATAAATTAGTGGGGTCACTTTTTTAAAAATAAATTTTGATGTGGCGTTGATGTAGCGCTGACGAGGCGCAAGTGTAATACACTCTCCGCAGTGAGAGTTTTTTTTTTTTTAAGGTGGTATATAATTACTTCAAAAAGATTTAGGGGGGTAAATAATTATTCGTAAATTTTAAGTGTTAAAGTAAGTTGTCGGGACAAGTTCAGGGGTTTTTTGATGTATTATCTCTTAATTAAAAGATGTAGAAATAAAGACATGCTTTCGTTTCAATTGATATCACATATTTTTTTTAAATCCGTCTTCAAATAAACTCTCACTTTTCAAATAGAATAACTTAAATTTTTTCTTTTTTACTCTTAGGGCTCGTTTCTTATTTGGAATAAGGAATAACTATTAATTACAGAACTAATTTTAGGATGAGTTTATTTCATATTTGATTGAGATAAAATTGTGAAATAATTTATCCCGAATTAGTTATCCTAGAATTATAATATTTTAGATTATAAATTTTAAAAATCTTTCTTTTATTCTTTGACTTTATTCCAAATCGAAAGGAAACCTTGATAGTAAAATATTATCATGTGATTAGTAGATCACGAATTTGAGTTGTGAAAAGTAAAAATAATTTTCTATAGAAAATAGAGAATAAGGTTACGACCCTTGTAGTTGGTTCTTATTCGGAACCTACACTTACTATATCAAACTGGCCTTTTTTCTTTTACGTTATGCCAATTTCAATAATACCACATAAATTAAAGAGAAAAGACATGATTTCTTCCCTGAACTTGTCGCCTCAACTCACTTTAGCACTTAAACTAGCTTTCGTTTATTTACCCCCCTTAACATCTTTAAAGTGTATTTGTTTCACCCCTAATGCTGACGTGACATTTTAAAAAAAGGAGGGCGCGTTTATTATTTAAAAAATTATATAATCCCACTCATATATATATATATATATATATATATATATATATATATATATATATATTAAAAAATAACTTTTTCTTCTTCAATGCCCTCTACCCTCCCTCAGCTCTCATCCCTACTCCGCACCCCCATACCTAGGTCTGGGCATATTTTGATTTAAATTGAAAAAACCGAAAAACCGAACCGAAATTTAATTTTGATTTGGTTTTTTATTTTTTCGGATTGGTTTCGGTTTCAAATTTTAGAAATTTGGTTAAACGGTTTGGTTTTTGAATTTACAGAAAAAGAATTCGTATAAACCGAAAAACCAAAATTATATAAATAATATATTATAATATATATAATTTAATATATATGTAAATATACTAAAAATATAATATAATTTGATATAACATATAAATATATAAACTATAATCATTTAGTAACCCTAAATCCTAATATACTGCTTTGCTTTAGACCCTAACATTAACATGAAGGCTGCGGCAGCACTCAACCATCCTCAATTCGTTAGTTCATTTGAAATTTCAACATCGCCAACGACAGTCGTTTGCTCAGTTCATTTGTTCAGTTCGTCACTGGCGTCGGCAGTTGCTACCGAGTGCGGCCACTGCCGTCACGCCAACGGCGATGACTCAGCGAGGTCGATATTTATGGTTATTTCATGTATGTTGAATTAATTATATTTGGGAATGAAAAATAGGTTTGAAAAAAAAGATTGTTTTTCTAGAAAAATCACCAATTTTAAATGCTCACTACTTTAATCTTTAAAACCAAAATAAAAATCCAAAATAACCGAACCGAATTTGTAAAAAGTGAACCAAACTAAAACAATTTTGGTTTGGTTATGGTTTTCATTTTCGTCAATCCGAAAATCAGAAAACCGAACCGATATTCAACAATCAAATCGAACAAACCGAATGCCCACCCCTACCCATACCCACACCCCACCCCCTTTTCTTCTCCGGTACATCATCAAACAACAATACCCAAATCTCACCGAAATAGAGCTAAATCTGTACCAAAATCGCACATCCCGTCACTGTTTCAATCATCTTCTGGCGAACTTCGCCGGAATCGGACTGAAATTATTTGAGTTTGTTCGGATTAGAGCTGGGGATACTGTTTCGCTACGCCGGAGCTCAGGCGAACTCGACAATGACGAATATCAGGAAAAATGGACAGTTGTGCCGCCATTTTCCGGCGAAAACTTGCCGGAGCAGCCTGTTCCCGTCTCTCTCTCTCTTTTCACTGTGTTTTCTCAACTCTCCCTCTTGTTTTTTGTCTTCGATCTCTCCCCTTCTTAAATCTCTCTCCCTCAATCTCTCTGATGCGTTGCTTGTGTATTGATGGTGAAAGGTTCTCCGTGAATCCACAAAAATAAGAGAGAATTCGTGTAGTATATGTGTTTTTCGGCCAGCTCCCCATTGTGTGGTGTATGTTTGAGTTTCTGTTGTGTATGGTTCCATTAATGGATTTCATGGTAGATTAAAACAAAGGAACGAATAGTAGTATTATTGCTGCTAAATCGTTTGGCAGACCTGGAATTATTGTGGATGGATTTAGGTTTTGTTCTACTTGCAATTGTTGATTTCTAACTATTGATGGAAGAGCCATGACTTAATCTACATAAACAAGTTGTTTATCAATTTCTTGTTAAATTCGAATCAAGTTATTAATGTTAATGGTGAAACAATGGTGTTAATGATGAAAAAAAAATTAAAGGAGAAGGAGGAACGAGGGGTGGGGGTGGGGTGGAGGGGCTGTTAAAGAATTGAAGAAGAAGGAGGAACGGGTGGTGGTGGTGGGGGGGGCTGTGGAAGAAGAAGAAGGAGGAGGAAGGGGGGGGGTCTTTTATATATATATATATATGTGTGTTAAAATATATATTTTATACATATATATAAATAGTACATATATTTTTTTGCTTTTTAAAAAAAAATATAAAAATAATATGTGTGTTGGATTATTTATTTTTTTAAAAATTCTATTTTCTTACGTGGCAATGACCTGACACTGATGTGACACTGATTTGGCACTGACATGGCGTGCGTGTAGTGCATTCTCCGTAGGGATTGTGATTTTGAGGGTGAAATTAATTCACTTTAAAGATGTTATGGGGGTAAATAAACAGAAGTTTAGTTTAAGTGCTAAAGTGAGTTGAGCGGACAAGTTCAGGTTTTTTTTTATGACTTTTCTCTAAATTAAAATGTATCTATATCTATAATCTATATCTATAAAATATATTAAAAGTGTAAAGGCCTTTAGAAAAGTGAATTGAACTTTTTGTCCTTCATTAAAATAGTTCGCTTTAGACAAAATCGTCTTTTACCCTTTTCCCTACAATTAAATTCTTCAAAAATAAATATAGTAAATTTTTGCTACAATTAAATTCTAACCAAATTTAGCTTTTTTCTCTACTTAATTAAAACCCACGTTTTTTTCCTTACTTTGTTAAAACAACCAAATTTAGCTTTTACCACATTTAGCTTTTTTACTCTACTTAATTAATTAAAACCCACGTTTTTTTTCTACTTTGTTAAACATCCAATTTTTTTTATCCTACACATCCAAATTTGTGTCATCTTTGGTTTGTACACTCTGTCCTTTTATATAAATCTTTGAGTTTTTTCATTGTTCATCATTATAAGCAGTTGCGATCTTTCATTGTTTTTCATCTCAACTTCAACAATTTTATTTTCAGGTTTTTGACGTTATATCATCTCTCCCTTTTATTAATTTAAACACAATATTACTTGCTATGCCAACATAAATCGCTTAGTTTAATTTAGCTTAATGTTTCATATTAATTCGATATTTTTTTTTTCTACTGCTCATAACTAACCTTCTTTATCTATCAGCCTACGACATATTCAGGTATATTCTTCTCATCTCACAAATTTACCTCTATTCTACGTTCTTATCGTTCAATGTGTCCTTCTAGTAGAACATATTATAGTAATTTCTATTGCTCATAACTAACTTTCTTTATCTATCCACCTACCAACAAGATTCACATATAATTCTTCTCATCTAACAAATTTACCTCTACTATAAAATTATACGTTCTTCATATTGTTTTGTTGCAGTTTACAATGATAGATGAATGTCGATCAACTTTGAGATTTTTTTTTGGCTAAAAATTAGGTTTAATTAAATAAATTCTCCAAAAGATGTTGAATTTAATTATTGTATTTATTTTTATTATTTAAATAAATATTCTATTTACTGTAACATTTGAACTCAATAAAGTGAGGTACACGCGGACCACGTACACCTAAACTAGTTGATTAGAAAAGATTAAAAAAGAGAAAGAAAAAAGAAATCTAACTCACAGCTCACTTTGCCAGTATCTCTATACTGTTGCTTTTGCTGTCAGCTTCACCAAAGCATCAAGAATCTCCTCTCCACCCAACCCCCCACCCCACCACCCCGAAAAATCCTCCTCTCTACTCTTCACCCTATAGAATATAGAACAAACAACATAAAGAGAATCCCCATTTCCCAAGAAATGCATCATAATACTCTACTATCTCTTTAGTTCTTCAATCACATTTTTCTGTTACACATCCACTGTTGCTCATCGAAATGCACGACCCCACGCGCCACCACAGTCGCCGCCGTGAACCACCGTCACACCACCGCCGTGCTTGGTGTTGCTCCTTCACAGTTCCACCACATAGCCCAGAAAACCCATCTGCATTCTCCGTTCAGAATCCCAAAAAGAATCAATCTTTACTTAAACCCGAAATACCCATTAAGTCTTCTTCCAATTCTTTATCTTCTTCTTCTTTCCCTAATTCCCCTCAAAATACCTCTTACCGACCCGGTATTGTCACCCGAATTGACCCACGTCGGATCCTCTCACCGGGTCGGGTCTCCCCAATTGACCCACCCGACCCGGTTGAGATACCCAAGCCGGTGACGACTCCGGTTGAGTGTGAGCAGGAAAGTACTGTTAGGGATGATTGTAGTTTAGGGATCTTTGATGTGAGGTTGAATTTGAAGGGGAAAAATGGGAGTGGATTAGTATTGGAGCTTAGTTCTGAGGTACTTAGTAAGAATAGCTGTGTTTTTGCTGACTTAATTGCTGAATATCGAAAGAATTCGAGGGGTTTGTGCAGGATAGAAGTGCCTGATGTGGAGAATTTGGGTGTTTTTCGCGATACCATTGAGCTTATGTTTGAGGAGGATATTGCGAGGAAACTTATCAAGGTTGGTGCTTATCGCGCCATCGATGTGCTTGAGGTAAAGATCCAGGATTTTTACTACTTGATTAATCATTTTAAGTGTCCCAACTTTATATTTTTGGAATGTATTAATGAGTGTATATAGATTAGGATGAAAATGCTATTGATTAATTAAGCTTTGTTTGTGAAAAGGCGAAATGGGATATGATAATTTGATGGTTAGATTTGGCAAGTCAATATAGGTTAGTTAATTTGGGACAGAGTAGGTAATGGAGCTACTTAAAAAACTGAATATTTATGAATGAGCTAATTTTTGAGGATGATATTGCTCGTTAACTTATCAGTGTTGGTGGTTATCGCATCATTGATGTGCTTGAGGTAGTCTTCTAAAGATCGAGGATTTTTATCACTTGATCAATCATTTTGGAAAGCATAATGAGTACTTATGTATAGATTAGAAATGAAAATTCTATTGATTAATTAATGCTTTTTTTGCGAAAAGGTTAAATATAATATGAATAGCTTGATGGTCTAATTTGGCAAGTCAGTATAGCTTAGTTAATTTGGGACAGAGGAGGTAGTTGAGTTACTTAAAAAGCTGTATATTTGTAAATGTGCATTGATAGACATTCCGGAATGAACTACTTGTTCATTTGAGAATGTGGAACTCTTTATGTGTTTTTGAATAATGGGAAGAGTATGTAGAGAACTCGTGATGAAGTTGATGACAGTGTTCAGGAATGTGCTCTCATCGTCGCATTGATGCGAAGCGATGCAAGCCCCTCTCGCTGCGTGTGGCTGATGCGAGCGCATCGTGTTGATTTTATTGTTAGGGTCAATTTTAAATTAAAAAAAGAGTCATTTCGTGTTGATTTTATATTTAGGGTCAACTTTAAATTAAAACAAGAGTCTACTGCGGTGACTGCCACTGCTGAAATTTTCTAAGGTTAACTTTGAAGTCCACTGCTGCGACTTCTTCTTCTTCACTGTGCAACTACTACTATTGCGACTTCTTCTCACTGCTTCACTTCAATGATGCGCTCGCATCGCTTCACGCTTTGCGTAATGCGTGATGCGGAGCCTTGTCGCTTTTTTCTGCATCACGCTTCTCTGAACACTGGTTGACGACATATATTTCATGTTTTAAGACTAATTAGGCGGGTGGACCTCAGAAGAATAATTAGGAATTGCACGTTTATTCTTAAACAGTTACTTGTTTGTCTAAGAATATGACACATCCCATATGTTTTTAAAATAGAGAAGAATATGTAGAGAACTTGAATGAAGTTAGCATCTTATATTCCATGCTTGAAGGTTTATTAGATAAGCTGCTAAGGTTGCAAATAGACTAATTAGAAATTGCATGGTTGGTTCAGTTTTCAGAGGTTAGTTCTTGCACTGCTTGTACTTTGAAACTTCTTTCCTGTGCAGTATATTGCATTTGGCAAAGAAACTTCAGTGCTTCCAAATTCCACATCTAGCTAGAACATTGAATAGATGTTACTGGGGAAAAGCAATGCAGTTAAGGAAACTAGAGATCTACCACATTCCCAAACTTTAATCTAGCGGAAACTAATCCTTGCTGGGTTTTCCCAGCATATTTATGGTGCAATTTCTCTTTAATAGAAGTTTGACTATTTCCATAAGTCTAACGTATGCCTGTGACCGTTTTCTTATAGGTAAAGTTCTATAGTAAACCTCTTCTTTATTCTTGAACAAATTTCTTATTCCCCAATGAAAGTTATGAGGCTCTTAAGGTGGTGCAACCTCAGTTACTCAGCGTGATATAATGCTGCCGCCTAACATGTCTGCTTTGCTGGATTCTTTTCTCCATCCAGTAAAATCCTTCCTATCCTTCCTGATAATTCCAACCTTTCAAAATCTCATGAAGATCTATAGTTCCATAGATTTCAGGATGCAGAATAAGGTGCCTGAAATGGCCGGAGCTTTACAAATAAGTGGAGCAAATCTGTTCTTCATAATTGTTGCCTGCAAAAAACACTTAACTCTTGTATTTGACGTGGAGCTTCCTGACTTTCTAATCCCATAACTCCAGAAACCTCCTGCTCTAACCAATGTTACTTTTCTATTATGCCCTGGTATACAAGCATAAATTTTTCACTTCATTTCTTGGATGATTGTTTTTTCTTTGTTGTGGCCTTGTTACTAACCATATTTCCTAATCTTTTTGTCCATCTCCTAGTTTTTCTTTCAAGTTTCTTCAAACCGATTGCAGTATTGACTTTCTTCGTACAATTCAGAGAGAGCTATAATGGACCTCTATTATCTTTGCAAGAGGTGAAAAATATCTGATATAGTGACCATTATTGTGCAAAGAGAATGATGCTATTGCATTTCTGATACCGTCTATCCATTCTAGTGAAGAGCCTTTTACCATGATGTTTATTAGAATCTCCTTCCAGTGTTCAATATTATCACATTATTATAACATAAATGAATACCCCTTTCCCCCTGGGGGTTAGGTGTCCTCCCTTTTTCTCTGTCAGGTTATTGTCTTTCTGCATAATAACCTAATATAGAACTGCTATTGTTATTCTTATTTATCTTCGAAAATCATTTATTTATGTCTTGTTAAATGAAGTCTCAATTGTGTTTGTGTACTATTCATTCAATAAACATTTACTAAAAATGGTGTATACTAAATGTATAACAAACGGTCAATAATAAAAAACTACTCCTCCCACCCACCCCCACAAGGAAAAGTCAAAGGAAATAAAGAATAAATGAAGGAAGATTACTTATCGAAAAAATTCAGAAAAGATTAACAGCAATGAAATAGAAAGTAGCCTTATTTTCTGTTTAGCTATGCAAAATCTGGTGATGTTGTTCATTTAGGATTGAAAAATAAGGAAAAGATTGGAAGCCGGTGGATCTCTGTTGTCCTAAATGTGGAAGCAAAAGCTTATACAAATTTTCTCCAGCATGGAGATTTTTTTTAAAAATCAATTTTCTCTAATTTCTAAGTATTAGTTATAATGGAATTGCAAAATTATGTCATGGAGGAAAAAGCTTTGCCTTGTGGCCAGTAAAACCTGTAAACGCTATTGGTTGGTATGTGTTCCTAGAATGCATGTGCATCCCTTGTTTCTTGAGTTTTCTAAGTTCTAAATGCCTGTCAAATCAGTCCTCTGGTCAAGTTTTGCACTGCTAATTTTTCTGCTGAATGACTTTTAAGTATTAAAAACTGCTGCAGATTGCTACTTCTGTTGCTAACTGAATGTGAAAGAGGGTCCGCTTCTACTGGGTGTCTTTGCTTTGTAATTTGTTCGTCTCTGCATGGAGTTTCGGGTCTCTTTGTTCCTTGTTCCGTGGCGGTTGGGTAGCCAGTTTAAGCTTTTTCCTCTGCATTTTTCCTTCATCGTCTTTTAAGAGGTACTGAATTGTTGTACATATAGTGAAGATCCCCTTTTATTAATGGAGAAATTCAACCTTACATCTTCCATGAAAGGAAAATTGTTCATTGTTAGTGAATTCTCTATTAGACTTCTTTCTCCTCCCTTCAACCTTGTCTTGGTGGTTTCATGTTATCCCTTGTTAATGTTTAGGTATCAGTTGGAATCAAATTCAACCGGAGTGTTTTATCGTGTTTGAAGTACCTTGAAGCTGTTCCTTGGACCGAGGAAGAGGAAGAGAAATTGAGAAACTTGTTTGATAAAATGAAGTTTGATCATGAAACAGCTAGAGACATTTCAGCTAGACTCTATGCTCAAGATATGACAGATTCTCAACAGACTTTGTCTAAGCAGCTTGTTTGGTCTGTTACCACATGCGTGGATGCCAATTCCAGAAACGAGCTAAAATCCTTAGTCAAGGGTCTCCTGTGCAAAAGCTCAGTCTATGAAAAGGACTGCCCTGATCTGAACAAGGTGGATATATTTGCAATTTGCCTGTCTTGTATAAATTCACTTGTTAGTTTGCTTGAGGAGGCAACTACTACGAGTCCATCTGTAAAATTGGCAAAGAAAGAAGACCGGCCCTTGATTGACCGCATATCTAAGCAGGTTGATAACATCATATGGCTGCTCGAGATTTTGCTTGATCACCAGATGGCAGAGGACTTGGTGGATATATGGACCAAACAAGGTGAGTTGCTTGCAATGCATAAATGTGCCTCTCCATTGGTTAGATACGAGCTTAGCCGGGTAACAGCTATGTTATTCATAGCAATGGGCACTGGGAAAATGCATTGCCGCTCTGAAGCAAGGTCGGGGCTTCTTCAGACATGGTTTAGACCCATGCTATTGGACTTTGGATGGCTACAGAGATGCAAAAAAGGCCTAGACATGAAGGCATTGGAGGAAGCGATGGGTCAAGCACTCCTTACTCTTCCTTTGAAGGAACAATATGTTCTGTTTATGGATTGGTTCAAATGTTTCTCTAAGCATGGCACTGAATGCCCCAACCTTAGCAAATCATTCCAGATATGGTGGCGACGATCGTTCTTGAGAGGCTCTGAAACTCATGCCTCTGAATCTAGGTAGAATGATGTTTTTTCTAGACCTGTTTTCTTTCTAGTGGGATGCTGTAACTTGGGCAATCTGAAACACTTGGGAAGTCAATAATGTAGGGTGACGTTGTAGATTTACTAATTGTTGTGAGAGGAAGTGGAATGCCAATTCAGTATATATGACGCTTTTACCATTATCAACTTTTCTTCAAGCATAAATACATAGTATTGTGTACTTATAATCATGGACTAGTTTAGAGACATCTGTGCAACATCAAACTTGATGCAAGTGTAACACCAACGCCTAAATAATACTAATCTAAATATTGGTTGTCTCTGGTTCCCTTTGTTTCTATTGTGTTTTCTTCTTAGTTAAGTTTTATGTATTGACAGTGTAAGTACGAGCTTGAAACTCTTTAAAATTTTGTACCATTTTACATGGCTGCTCATCAGGCTAGCTTCCATAATTCTACAACATATATCTAGCAGAGGACGTCTCGATGAAGTTAAAGTTAAAATGATTATCATGTTATGACTATTTTTATGCTAATTACGATTGCTAGCTAGCTAGCAATTGTCCCTTTTCTCCACTCATGGAATTACATGACTGTTATTGTACCCTTTATGCAGGTTTGGGAGAGAGACCAGAATTTGAAAGGTTGAATTGAATAGATATCTCTGAGAATATATACAAAAATGAAAGATTGAAAATGCATTTCTACCGATAAATAGTGGCTAGTGTTTGTTTCTCTTAGCATTGCTGCGAATCACGTGTAATTAGGGATGACAATGGTGCGGTGCGGTGTGGGTTTTTACTAAACCTGCAAGTTTTAAAACTGCACCGCATCACATTTAAACCCGCATAAACCCGCCCCACATTCATAACCGCCCCGCCCCGCCCCATGTTTTTATTTTTTTCCTTTTTTTTTGAAAAATTTGTAACTCCATTGAAAATCATAATATTTTTAAATCTACAACTAGAAAATAATAACTAATTTCTATTATATCACTTTTCACTAAAAAATTATTAAAAAGTATAACGTGTACAAGTAATGATCAAATATCATATTTTTATTCAAATGAATAGAGATGTTAAAAAAGCTACTATAAAATTATTTATTTGTAGTGTTATGTATGTAGTTTTAAATATCATAAAATTTAAGTAAAGAACACATATAATTTTAGGTATATTCACGAGAACAATACTAATTTTTAGTTTTTTTGTTAATTCAAACCCACCTATACCCGCAACCCAGACCGCACCACATCATTTAAAAAAAAAAATTACTTTAACCCGCACCACCTTAAAACCCGCACCGCACCGCATAGCTTAAAACCCACACCGCACTCGCACCGCCTCATTGCCATCCCTACGTGTAATGTGTTTTTCTTTGAGACGTTATGCCAATCTTACTTTCTCTCCATTTGAAATATTCTTTATGACACATGGTTCCTTTACTTCAAATGCAATCTAACATTATGTCGAAGTTATTCGACCAAGAATATCAAGTTAAAAGTTTCCATGCCCATTTACTCGTGCAAAAAACTAGATTAGTTCTTTTCTTCTTCTTTTTTTTTTTTTTAAGCAACTCCGGTGGCCGAACCAGCTTCACACGTATTTCTATTTCCCACCAACATCGACTAATTCTATGGTATCTCATACCAGTACATGTATCAAATTACTATGTTCATTAAGGCTTGAACAGAGAGAAGAAATCACCTAGTATTTTTTGCCATGCTGGAAATTAAACCCGAAACCTTATGATTCTTATCCATTTTATTGATTACTAGGTCACACCTTTAGGTACCTAAAATAATTCTTGTGTTCACTTATAGATGCTGTTTTCTTCCTTTCTCCTTTTTTGAGTCGGTAAGTACAATTCTTGTAGCTCATATGGTTAGTAGTATCTACGTTTTTGGTTCTTTGCAGATAAAGCCTTCATTGTTTGAATTCGAGACTTTTTGACTACTTTCCTAACTGAATGGGTTAGCTTTTAAAAGACTTCCCATTTATATAATCATTATTCATTCTGATAATTAGAATTCCTTGTATTCTTTTAAAGCTAGTCCTTGCAAATAATTCTTTTTTAAGAAAAAAGAAAGGGGGAAAAGTAAAAGAGGGAGTGTGTTGCAAAGAATCTACACAGAGAGAAATGAGTTGCAAGTTGCAACCCTGTAAATCATCCCTAACAAGTAAAGGCCCACGTGAAGCACAGAAGAACAGAAGTAGAATGAACAAAAGGATTTCTTGTTTTAGAAAAGTAAAATGACTGATTAGGAATGCTTGATGTTATTAAAAATGGCTGAGGGTAGTGTATACACAGACCTAACCTCTACCTTAAAAGGAAGAGAGGCTGTCTTTGATAGAACCTCGGCCAAAAAATGGCTGATAAGAACTTATAAATAATATAATCAAACGTTGGATGGTTAAAAGCGCTTGTGTGTTGGATTCTGCCTTTGGAATAAAACCTGGCTGCTGAGTTCCAATTTCTCAAAAGCGCAACATTCCCCATTGCATCCACCCCACAGTTCGGATTCACAGACAGTGGCGGAGCCAGGGTATTCACTAAGGGGGTTCGTAAGTGAACATACAAACTAAACGAAAGAGGTTCAACATCTAATATATATACATAAAAAATAATTTTAACCATGCATGTATAGCAAATTTTCTACCGATGGGGGTTCGGATGAAATCCCTCAGCAAAGGCTAGCTCCACCCCTGTTCACAGATCCAGCTTCAGGTGCTGTCAATCGCTCAAATAACTTTCCAGCTTCCAGGTGCTGTAAAAACACTCAAATAACTTTCCAGCTTCCAGGGCTTTCAAACGCTCAACTAACTTTGTCCGTAGTTTTGTCACTCTACCCTCCCTTAACCCCACTTTGTGGGACTACACTGGGTAATGTTGTCGTAATCACCAAGAATCCCATGTGGACATATCCCATCAAGAGAGTTATGAAAATGGTTCTCTTAACAAAAATCTGTCCCTTCAAAGCAGGAAATGAATTTGTTAAAGGCCGAGGCTTTTCAACTTTCTCTGTGAACGAACCAAGGCTCATCATTTGCTATGAAAGGAAAGGACTTTACAATTGATTACAACTGCTTGGATTGTCAGATTCATACACCAGGGTTAAACTTGGCTGCCCAGTTCCAATGTTGTTAAATGCAACTGGTTCTATTGCATCCTCCCCACAACTGGATTCACCAACGTCCTGCTTCGGGGGTACTCTCAATGCTCGGAGAACTTCACAAGAAATTACGAATCTCAATCACCAATAATCTCCACATGAGCAAACACCTTCATTGAAGTGATGATAACGGTTAGCGTCTCTAACATAAATCTCTCTCCCTTCAAAGCTGGAGATGAATTTAATAAAGACATGGCAGTCCCCACAAATTCTAAGGTTCTTTATGACTCTTAGAGGTGTCCCTGGGTTAGTGTTCAATATTCCTAAAACTACAGCCAACTTCTCACTATGCCCACACAAGATCAACTCCTTGTCCTGTTCTTCAACATCTTGCAAAACAAATTCTGTATCATGTGAAACACCTGAATTCTTCATGTCCATGCTTAATTTTCGCAACTTTTCCATAATCTGCGGCATTTGAGGATGTAAATAATCTCCTGCTAATAGCATGTGCACTTTGTTTTTAATTTCAATCCAACTACATCCGGGATTTTTACCCAAGCCCACATGTTTCATCATGTCCCTCACCTTGTCTACTTCATTCCATCTGTTGTTAGAAGCATAAATATTGGATAGTAAAATGTAGTTTCCAGGATTCTTGGGTTCAAGTTCAAATAGTTTATTAGCAGCAATCTCGCCCAAACTCATATTACGATGTATTCTACAAGAACTCAGTAAAGTACCCCAGACACATGCATCTGGTTCAATTGGCATTGTGGAAATCATGTTATAGGCTTCTTCGAGCTTTCCTGCGCGACCGAGAAGGGTCACCATACAAGCATAGTGCTCCACTCTGGCCTCAAGTCCATGAACTCTAGAAATAGAATCAAAGTAATGCTGTCCTTGTTCTGTAAGGCCTGCTTGACTGCATGCAGATAAAACACTCGTGAAACTAATGAAGTCAGGTTTCTGCCCTCTTCTTTGCATTAAGTCAAAGATTTCAATAGCTTCCTTAGCCTTTCCGTGCATTGCATATCCGCTGGTCATTGCATTCCAGCAGACCAAATTACGTACTGGCATCCTGTCAAAAATGATGCGAGCCACCTGAATCTTTCCACAATTGGCATACATATCTATTAATGCACTACCGACATAGACATCATCTAACAAACAATTTCTCAGAGAGAAGCAATGTGTTGCCTTTCCATGTACTAGTGCAGCAATATTGCCACATGCTGGAAGCAAACAAGAAATTGTTATAGAGTTTGGCCTCACTCTAGCCAACAGCATTTCTCTAAAAATCTGTAGCGCCTCAAGGTCTTTCCCATGTTGCGAGCAGGAAGAAATCATCGAAGTCCACGAGACCACATTCAATTCCTTCACTTTACACTTAAACTTTTTGAAGACTTTGAAAGCCTCATCAACAAGACCATTCCGCGATAGCCCAGCTACCAAAGCATTAAAACCACCCAAATCCGTTTCCTCTGCCCCTTCAAAAACTCGTGACATCTCCAACGTACACCTACACTTTCCATACATATCAATTAACGCGCTGACAATACAATTATCACACTCAAACCCCATTTTAATCACATGACCATGAACTTGAACACCCATCTTGATATCCTCCAAATCACTTATTGCTGGAAGAACACTTGAAATACTCGTCCCATCACTCCTAAACCCTTCATAATTCATCCTCTGAAACATCAAAACCGCTTCTAAATAACATCCACTCTGATTAAACCCCGCAATCATCCCATTCCACGAAACTATATTCCTCTCAATACCCAATTCTCCACCTTCATCAAACACCCTTATCGCATTACCAACATCCCCTTTCTTCGCATACCCACCAACCAACGCACTCCAAGAAACCACATCTGGTTCACGCATTTTATCAAACACCTTACGTGCACATCCCAAACGATCACATTTCACATACATATGCACCAACGAAGCTTCAACAAACGAATCCAACCCCAACCCAGTTGTTAAACCATACCCATGTACCTGTCTACCAATTCCCCACTCCGATAACCCAGCACATGCTTTAATAGCACTAGGAAGTACATGCACATCAGGAAAAATGCACGCAGATACAAGTCTTGAAAATAAAACAAGAGTATAATTGAACAAATTGGATTTTGAAGAAGCGTGAATGAGGGATTTGAATGAGAAGATGTTGGGGTTGGGGAGAGAGTTGAGAAGAGATTCTGCATTGATGTAGTGATGAGAGTTGGCATAGAGGGAGATGAGCTTGTTGGTTATATGGGTGTCATTGGAATGGCCAGTTTTGATGATGTGTGAGTGGATTTGTTGTGTTTGGGAAAGTGATGTTGATTTTGCAATGAGGGTTAGAATGGTATCGAATACATGCAGTGTTTGAGCTTGCCTTGCATTCATGGAGTTTGGAGTTCTACGTAGAGAACAGAAGAATGTTCTCCCGCGCTGATTGCTGTGATATCAGATATCTTTCTTTTCCCTTTTGCTTTAAAAAATTGAATTGAAAGTGTGTAACTAAAGTATTCTATTAGGAGTTTGGGGTATTTAATTAAAATATGATTTAATTTGCATGTTTAAATGAAATGAAGTATCTTTGTAAATTTAATAGGTAGTCATGTATTAAATTATGTCAGGCAAATCGTGACAGACCGATATGGGCAAATTAATTAAGGTTGACAAAAAAGTTTTCAAATATTGAGTAGAAGTAATAATTTTAAGATTAGTGTTAATAAAATTAATTTTAAAATCCTTAAGTTTTATTATTTACACAAAAATCCCTATCCTATATTTACACAAAGATCCCTGCAGCAACTTCGACAGTTGCTGCAGCAATTTCGATAATTGTTGTAACACAATAATTAATAGTAGTTGTTGCAGCAATTATCGTAGTTGCTGAAGCAAATCTCGTAGTTGTTGAACCAACTCTCGTAGTTGCTGAAGCAACTCTCGTAGTTGCTGAATTTGCTGAATTATTTTTTCATTGATTTTTATAAGAAATCAAAAAATTTCTTCTCAAACTTTTCAATTTTTCTTTTATAAAAATAGTTCCTGAAAATTAAAAAAGGAAGAACGAAATGAACAGAGAAAGAAAAAGAAGAAGAGAAGATGGAAAAAGAGAAAAATCTATATAGAGAGAAAAAAATAAAGAGAAGATGGGGAGAAAGAAAAAGAAGAAGAAAGATTGAAAAATAAGAAAAAGGGAGAAACTCTAAAATTTGAGATTTGGAGGACTTTTTAAAAAATTTAAAAATTACACTTTACACCCCAATTAATTTAATCATATTTAAATGAAGTTTTGACCTTAGCTGGTCAAAGTTGTCGCCGTTTTTAATTCAAAATTTTTTTTGTCACCTCCCACTTAATTTTCTCGATCGATATAACTTCGATATATATGTCAAGTTGCATTATTTACAAATGATATTGGACTGTCGTAGTCTCAAAGTTAAAAACGAAATGAAAAGAGGAAAACATATTTCAAAATGGTGACGTGCAAGTCATGGTAAATGTTGGGTTTTAAGTGATGAAAGTAAATGAAAAATGAAGAAAGAAAATGAACCAAAAAGTGAAAATGTGTGTTTGACTTTATAAAGAAGTATTCCTCCCATATTGATGAGAGAAAAGAACATTCTTGTGCTTAAATATAAAAGCACTCCTTCATATGGATAGTGAGGCAAAAAAAAACCAAGCCTCATGCGGAATTGGGACCTGAGGGCGCACCTGGCCATCTGCGATGCAGATGCTAGCACAGGTGCCAATGCAGGTCAGCCAAAATACATTATTTTGTGCAAAGGCTGACCTGAGAGCGTATGTGGCCCATATGAAACCGTAAATGGGTTCCATAGATCGACAATGGTCCGAAACAGTGTGATCTTTCATAAACCATTGATTCCTTTCTGAAGCACCACCTTTTGGTTATAAATACCCAATTTTTTCTTCAGGTAAAGACACAAAATTTTGAAGTAAAAACACTTTCTTCTTCTTGAAAAAAGTCAAGTGTGATTTGCAAATCATTGAGTGAGTTCGTAGTTCGATAAATTAGAGGTACCACTGTTTGCTGAAGTGAATCATATTATCTTTGGAGGATACATTCCATTATTCCTTGGGTACTTGAGGGGAATACATTTCTTAAGGACAAACACACCATGAATTTGGTGAACTTAATTCTTTCTTTCTTCATTTTTTTCTTATGAATTTTTTATTTTTTCAGAAGATAGTTTGAACTTTTTGGTTGTTGTTGAAGTTCATTGTAAATACAGATTGTACCCAAAAAATAACAATCTTAAGGTATTTAATTTATCTGTATTTTAATTTCTGGAGATTAAAGCCTTTTAATTTTCTACTCTGTTTGAATTTGATAGTGATTTGAAGATATAAAAACTTCATCACGACTCAAAGTTCATTTCAGTTGACGATTAGAAGAACATAAAAATTTCATCATTAAATTAGAAACAAGTTCCTTAAAGTTTAAAGACTTTATTTATAATATGTATGATATTAAATTGGTTGTCTACTTGTGACAACAAAATAACTACTGAAAATTAAATCAATGATGGAATGGCGAATGTTGTAGTAACTAACTGCTCATGGCATGGCACTAGCGGAAAATCAAAAAAAAAATTGATGTTGATTTCAAAAGGTAGCAACAAAAGATGCTTTACTTGACTATCTTAAGTCTACAAAGGTTCATCATGAAAAACGTTCTTAAATTATCGGAAGAAACTCCAAAAAAAGAATGTTTTCTTAGTAATTGAAGCTTGGAAGCACTCAAATTTTTATGTAAGAATTAGATTTTAAGTGGCCTACAAGATGATCTGTACAATGTATACAACAACATGAAGACCTCTAAGAAATTCTAGGATGCTTTAGAAAAGAAGTACAAAATAGAGGATACCAAAAGTTAACCAAGCGAATAAAAAAACCCTTAAATCTAATATTGGCGAATTAAAAGTTCACTTGTGAGAGTGAATTTATTTTGTTTGGGAAAGTGATGTTGATTTTGTTATGAGAGTTAGAATGTTGTCGAATACATGTAGTGTTTGAGCTCGTCTTACATTTATAGAGGTCGAAGTTCTTCGTAGTAGGGGTGTGCAAAAATCAAACCAATAGATAAAAATTCTATTAGGTTATTGATATTGGGTTAATAATTTTTTATTGATTTTATAAAAAAATTTATTGGGTAAATGGTTCGATTTCGATTTTAGCTTATTGGGTTATCGGTTAAATCGATAACCCAATAAGGATACACTAAGTTATTTTTTTTACCCCTATTTATGTTATATATATATATATATATATATATATATATATATATATATATATATATATATATATAAAAGGAAATCAAAATCCTTAAAGATAATTCACCAATACGAATAAATAATCTTATTAAAAATAATTCACCAATATGAATAAATAATCTTATTGAAAAACAGACGTTTTTGACAAAGACGTAGGGCAAAGAATTAGGATATATATATATATACACACACGACTTATTCACAATTTGGTGATTCACAAAGTATTAACCTATTTAGGGCAACAAAGGCACAATATAAAGCATAGGTATTATCGTATTGGAAAGCTTGAAGCATTTAGTAGCTTCCAACAATAAGTATTCAATTTTTTTGTTTCAACTAACATTCAGTTCAATTTTGAAGATTCTTGTAAACTAAAATGTATTACGTAGGAATTTTGCGGTAACTAAGATTTCATTTTTTTATGTTAGTTGTTACTATTTCTATTTTATGAGTATTTTCTTATTGGTTAAACCGAAAATCAAACCGTTAAGGACCAAAACCGATAAGAAAATATCTTATTGGTTGGTTATTGGTTTTACATATTTAAAAACCGATAAACCAAACCAGTAATACATAAAACTGAACCGACCGACGCACACCCCTACTTCGTAGAGAATAGAAGAATGTTCTCCCACGCTGAGTGCTGATAAAAGATTTCTTTCTTTTCTCTTTTGGGGTTAAAAAAATTGAATTGAAAGTGTTTAATTAAAATATTTTTATCAGGAACTGAGGTATTTAATTAAAACATGTTTTAGCCTGTGTGTCAAAATGACATATCTTTGCAAATTTTATAGATGGATCATGTATTAAATTATGTCAGGCAAGTCATGATAGACTGATATGACTTCATGCTATGTGAAGTTGCATTACTTACAAATGATATTGGACTGTCATAATCTCAAAGCTAAAAACGAAATGAAAAGAGGAAAACATATTTTAAAATGGTGGCATGCAAGTCATAATAAATGCTAGGTTCAAAGTGAGGAAAGTGAATGCAAAATGAAGGAGAAAGTGAATGGAAAATGGAGAAAAAATTAAAAATGTATGTTCACTTTATAAAGGCTTATTCTCCCACATTGATGGACGAAAAGAACATCCTTATGCTTAAATATAGAAGCACTCCTTCATGTGGATAGTAAAGCAAGAAGAAGACAGGCCTCACACTATCATCGTTCTTTGTCAATTGATCAAGAAATTAGCTTTATTTAAACAAAATTCATTTGAAATTTGAGAGTTTTTCTATTTGCGGACGCATACGAGCATGTACGAATGCATATCACAACGCACCCCGAAGGGACGCGATCCTTCGAGGCACTATTTGAAAATTAAATTGGGACCTGCGGGCGCACCTAGACATTCGCGGACACGATGCTAGCATAGGTGCCAATGCAG
Organism: Capsicum pubescens; assembly: GCA_030864215.1. NCBI lineage: Eukaryota > Viridiplantae > Streptophyta > Magnoliopsida > Solanales > Solanaceae > Capsicum > Capsicum pubescens. The sequence continues at coordinate 254,794,463 of CM061549.1, forward strand.
GTCAACCAAAATACATTATTTTGTGTAAAAGCTGACTTGCGGCCGTGTGTGACCCATCTGCTGCTACAGATGAGGTTCATAAGTTGGCGACGGTTAAAAATAGTGTGATCTTTCATGAACTATTGCTTCCTTTATGAAGCACCACCTTTTGGCGATAAATACCTGATTTTTTTCCTCAGGTATAGACACAAAATTTTAAAGTAAAACACTCTCTTCTTTTTGAACAAACTTAAGTGTGATTTGCAAATCGTTGAGTGAGTACGTAGTTCAACAAATTTGAGGTACCAGAAAATAATACCATCAACCTCGGGTACTTGAGTAAAATAAATTCCTTAAGGATATACGTATAGTGAATTCAGTGGACTTGATTATTATTTTCTTCATCTCTTTCTGATGATTTTTCTAATTTTTTAAAAAATAGTTTGAACTTTTTTATTGTTCTTGAACTTGTTGTTGAAGTTCATATTCTAAATACAAATTGTACCAAAAAATAACAGTAAATCGACATGACTTTATGTTATATTTACCTTAGCTATCACGTTGCATATAACTCACAAATCACATTGAATTATCATAATTTTAATGTACTTTGTTTAAACTCATTACCCTTTTTCCTCGTATCCCTCCTTAATTTATTTCCTCTCACTCATGAATTATGATACCACTTTTTAATGATTCAAAGCTACAAAAAGAAGATTTTCATTTTAGAAACGTATCATGCAAATCATGACAAACCTGTATAACTTCATGCTACATTTACCAAATTTATCATATTGGATAATTCACAGATCATATTGGATATTGAATTACTCACAAATTATATTGCATCGTTGTAATATCTAACCAAAAAGTTTGTGGCATAAAATCCATGATATATGTATGACTTCATGTTATATTCAATCTAACTATAACTTCCCTGTCAGATTAGTCACAAGTCGCATTCTCACAAGTTTTCTATTGACTCGGACCTTGTTCTGAAATCTTGCAGTTGCCTTACCCATAAATTCAAACATGCTTACTTTTACAAAATTGCAAAAAGATGAGGACAAAATATCTGGTAATCATTCAAATAATTATATTATACTAATAAAATCTTTGATGATACATTATACCTAGACAATTTGTGCTTGCTACCATGTCGACACTGCAATAGTAAATGTTTTTAATGGAGAACTTCACAAGAGAATTCTAAGGTTCCAGCAATTTCTGAATGGAGAGGGAAAGGAAATTCCTTCAATGAGTTAGTCTACAACATTTTCTTACTTTCTAAGGCTGCATGGTATTAACAGATAATATATTCCACCTCAGTTTAGGAGTTTGTTATTCTGTTTATGAGAAAAGCTGCTTGATGACATACAAAACTTCAAAAGGTGGATGGTAAAGAAGCTTGGTAGTTAGATTTTTTGCAGTCTCGACAACATGGCGATGTCGTCTTTCTACTATAGCAATTCGATGTGGAGTATAAGGTAGAGAAATTAAGCGTTCAATACCCTATGATTTCAAATAAGAAGTTAAACTCTAAAATTCACCTTCTCCGTCAATATAAAAAGATAATATTTTTTGTTGAAATCGACGTTCATGGATGTAGTGTTTTGCAAACATCTAAAACCTCGTGTTTGGGTTGAATCGTGTCGAGCCACATGTATTCTGACAATGTCAAATTTTTTTATTGTTTATGTTATTCGTCGCTTAAACCGTATGCACAAAATAAGCTTGATTCAAAATCATAGCCATGTGTCTATCTGGAATTTTCAAACAAACATCATTGCCATCAACGTTTCGACCCGACCACCTCCAAAGTCTATCTTTTGAGAGATGTAGTATTTTTTTTAAATTAGTTATCCTTTTACCAATATTTTTTTTCTAACTATAAATATCAAAATTTGAAAATTTCTTGGGATGAGTTATCTCCTCCAAAAGAGATGGACATTGATATCCCAACAGAGCCACATTGTTTTGAACTACCTCTGCCGTTGTCTAAAAGCACACAAAGATCTCTCTCCGTTCCTTCCACAGTGGCATCGCCAAGCTCAAGTATATCTCCACCTTCTCCCAACAATCTAGAAAGCAACCATGCTTCTCCCTATTCAACTGCATCATCTCCTATTCTCCCTTCTCCAGTAGCAACAAGGATGCCACCCATCACCCACATCTATAGCCGTCGAACTGTAACAACCTGAAATTTGATGAAATACGTAAAATTTATATTTTTCTATAATTTGATTGTTTTACCCCTTCCCTGTAGTTGCGTTGAAGTATTTTAAGGGTGTGGGGTGATTGACATGATTTTTTTATGTATTTTGATACCATTTATACAATATTGTGATTTTTGGTGGCTCCGATAGCCTTGTTTTGGACTTCTGTGGCTATCTTTTGATTCATGCGATGGATGACTGAACAGACTATGCCAGCAGATTCGAAACATCGATTTTAGGATGGTAACATGATTGGTGTGATTTTATGGCTTTTGAATCTCATTTTGACCCTCGATTTGGAAAATTATGATTTTGAATTTCGGTGGTTGACTTTATGAAAATGATATTTTTTTCAAAATTTTGATATGGTCATTGATCCCGGAGCATCGAATTTAGTGTGATTACATAGTTCTTTTGCGTATATAGAATTTCAAACGAATCTCGGGCACCCCGTCGAAGTTCGTTTTGGACTTAGAAAATTTGGTGCACCATGTTGCTGGTGCAACCTGTACCACAAAGGGTAAAACACATTTGGGGCATGCATTTTATGCCTTATTCACCTAGTAACCTAGTATAAGTATAAATATCCCCTTTTGCCTGATTTTTGCTCATTTTTCATCTTATCTCTTGAGAGCTAAACCCTGAAATAGTGTGAGAGCTTAAAAGTGAAGCTTGTGGGTGCTTGGGAAGTTAAATTAACATCTATTTCTTGATTCTCTTACGGATTTAAGGTGAGAATTCACCCTTTCCTTTATCAAATTTCTTGATTAATTGTTCACTCCCCCCAAACCTTAGTACTTGATTTAGCCCCAAATTCTAAACCTTTTCACTTGAATAATATTCTTAATATTATAAGTACTAGTTTTTCTCCAATTTCATCTTCAAAACAACTCCGATTCTTGATTTTAAAATGGATTTCAAAGGTTTTACCCAATAAAGCTCAAAATTAATTTTTCTTTAATTTAAACCTCATTTTTTGACTTGATTTGACTTGATTTTTCAGCTGTAGCTTTCTAAAAGTATATGAAACACGTTTTGAAGTAAAGTTATGATTTTGTCCTTTTTTGAAAACCCATTTTGGGATTTCGTTTTGACCCCAAATCAAAAGTAGGTAATATGGATATCATTATCCTTATTTTAACGCGTAGATTCTATATTTTCTTGTTTTTGTTGATTGCAAGACCGTTCGTGAGAAGTAGACTTTATGGTTGAAGTGTTGTGGATCAGTTTTGGCCTTCGAGGTAGGTTATGGCTTAACGTTTTTAGATTGGGTTGGATAGTAAATGATGATACAAAATACATGTTAAGGGTAAGAGTTAATCATGAAAAATGACTATCTATATGTTATGCCCGTGTTGGGGCCTATATCTGATGTAATTGTTGAAATTGAGATATTATGTGATATGTATGACAATGTGAGGTCCTATATAATGTTGATAACCTTAAATACATATGAATAATTGTATTGTGTTTTTGAAAATTCCTATTGTGGTACTATTGGGGTATTGTGACGTATTCATCCTTTATTGGCATATGAACCATGTGGAAATTTATGGATGGTTGAAAATAATTAGTGGTTATTGGCTCACATGGTTGTGGAAATATATCTTTGTGGTTGATTGTGGAAATACTCATTGGGAGTTATTGTGAGCATTGCATCCTCATGACATCACACACATAATATTACTTGTTTATTATATGTTTTGTATATACTTGTTGTTGTTGCTTGTCTTATTTGATCTGTGTCTTATGTTATGTATGTGCTCTGGGAATGCTGAAAATATTGGAAATATTGGAAGCATCAAATTTTATAGACCTCTTTGAAGGATATGCCGGAGAAGAGTTATGGATATTGATTGTATACGGGTTGTGTATGGGGTAGTATACAGGTTGACGAATGTTCTATGGGTCATACATCGGAAAGCTTTAGCTCTGTAGGTGTATATGGATACTATGCGACAACCTTGTGCATCATCATCATCATACACATTGCACTTACTTTACTGTGCTTATGTTGTGGTTGAATTGTCATATTAACTTGTCATATATCTATTTGTCCTATCTTTCTTAATTGTATCTGATGATCTTGTATAAATATGTTTCCCTTTTGTTATTCCTATATGTGGTATGATGTATACTTGTGTGCTATCTTAGTATGTTATTGTAATATATGTGGATGTTATAGAACTGTTAGTGTAAACGATGTGGGCTACCATTGTGGGACATTTTCTGATTGCAGGTGACGTGCCCTTAGTGTGTATTTGTATCCTTTATTTTCTACTTTGTTTGGTCGGCCTATGATATCTACTAAGTATAAGTGGACCATACTCACTCCTACTATACCCTTCTGGTGCAGATTCAAGTTCGGATGCTCCTTAGCTTGGTTGATCTCGGGTGCCTTCAGATTACTCAAGGTAGCAGTTGGACATTCATGCGTCCGGAGTTCACCTTAATATTTCTGTATTAGTTATGTCTTTATTAGTATTTAGAGACATATATTGTTCCTTTGTGGTTAGTTTTCCGATGTATTTGACTCATGGATTGTATTCATAGTTTTTACACTATTAACACCTGGTTTTGGGAATGTATGGTATTTTGCATATGTTCTTTCTGTAATTGTTATAATTACTTGTATGGTTCGCCTTTGTTCTAGAAGCCTTACCTTGGGGATATTTCTATCTTTTCCCCTTTTTGTATCAGTTTGGGTGATAGACTTACTTGTCAAGGGATGCCACGATAAGTGCCATCATGACCCTTATTTTTGGGTCGTGACAAATTGTAATTAGAGACAAGTTTCATTGGTCTCAACAGTATAAGAATGGGATGTCTAATAGAGTCTCGCAGATCGGTACGTAGACGTTTGTATATATCTCCGAGAGGCTATAGGATGTCTTTAGGAAACTTTTCTCATTTTATTCCTTATCGTTCGAAGTTTTTTCATACCTTATGTTCTGAGTTGTGTTTCACTCTTTCTATGCAGTTGGTGTTGACTAGGTCCCGCTAGGTCAGAGATGCGTAGCCTATTTCTAGAGAGAGAGTTCAGTTGAGAGGATGAGCCTCGAGTCTTGGATGAGCCCGTGGTTCAACCCCATAAAGGAGAAGTGCTTATGTACTCTCCCCTGAGCCTCGTATTGAGCAGGTTGGAGGCGTGGGTTCTACTCCAGTTCCTTAGAGTTTGTCTGCCCTAATTTTGGAGGGATTGTTAGTACGTTTATCGACCCGATTTAGAGGGTTCTCCTTTAGTTATATCGGGTGTTCCTCCAGTTCAGAGTGCGGATCCTCCAGTTGTACCTTCTTCTATTTTAGGTACTCCTCAGACCCCCAGTCTTATTCCTGTTTCAGCATCGACATCTAAGCATGATGTCCCAAGGTTGGGAGTTCAGCCTTCGTCTATGTTTCTTCAGATGGGATCTCAGCCTGCTAGATTCACTATACCTCTTCTTACTGCGATTACTGTCATGGATTTTAAGGATCAGAAGAGATTCGAGAGGTTTACTCATTTGGGTTCTCCTAGATTTAGTGGTGCTATGGACAAGGATGCCTACGAGTTCCTTATCGATTACCGATAGAAGTTGCATGTCACGACCCGAACTAGGTCCTGGATGTGACGAGTATCTCTAATCCATCGTGGACCAGATACCACCGCTGAACCTAACCAAACACCATACATATCCCAATAATGGATGAATTCCGAACATATAACAAGATGGCACAAGATAAGTTCAAAGAATAAAAGATATGTCTATAACCGATAATTGGCAAACGACCAAACACATCTAACCAACATCACCCAAGTCCACAGAAATCCAACAAAGCCTTCTAACAAAAGAACCAAAAACCAGTCTTGGTCGGGACATGTCTCCGACTCTGACAACGGCAATGATAATGTTGATGATAATGAAAACTCTCAATTCTAATCTAGGATATGAACAGATGAAATGTCTAAGTCTTTCGAAGAATGAAAGCTCACCACTTCACCACAACGAACAGACGCACTGAGACGATCCACCTAACTCTACGCAGAAAAAGTAGATATCTCCGGTGCCTGGATCGCGTGGGGATACAATGTCCGTAGACGGTTTATAGGTAAACACTAGCATGAAACTCAGGGATCGAGGATAAAATAATGTCAAGTCCAATCATTTCAAATACCATATAAATCACATCATAATATATATATATATAAATAATATATCGGGATAGGGAACAAGGCTTAACATGAACTTTGAAAACCTTAGCCTAGATTGTGTAGCTCAACCATCATAACATAAGAAGGCACCCATGGGCTATATGGGCCCAGGTCTCCCCCGGATGGTAGGGCCTCAGTGTGTATGGCACGAACCAAAAGGTATACATATGCACTATGGGGGACTCGACCTCCCGTTTATCAAGGTAATACAAACACTCAATCATGTAATATAATGTAGGGGACTCAAACCTCCCAATCAAATGATAATAATAATGGGGACTCAACCATTCGATCATTTAGACCCTCGCATCGGCAACCGCGGTTTCCGATATTAGTCTCCCGAGACCTTTTCTTTCACAACTCAGCTACACAACCCTCATTAAAGCCCAATTAAATTATTTAACTCAAATTCCCATTCATTAAACCATGATACACATTTAGGAATATATTGTTGTATTGTCACACCAACTACACTTGCAAAGTAACATCAACATACCAAAATAATTTTATTATTTGGGGAAATTCATAGCCTCATTGGTTCAATTATGCATTAGCTTGGGGAATTACACAACCCTATAAGGTTCAATTCAAAATCATTATGCTTCATTGACTTTTCACATTATGCAATGGTTCAAGAGTAGTTCAATATGCATTCTTTTCATATTCAAAATCGATTTTACAATATGGGGTTGAGGTCATTACCACTTCAAAAGTCACAAGTTGGCGGAAATCACAATATCCTAGTTTATTCACCATACCCATGCAACCCACCAGTTCAAAACCATAATCAAAGCATGAATAATCATACGTAAACCATGAGAAATATTTTTCAACAATAAACATTCAAAACCCTCAACCCATATTTCAAAACCTTCATCAACACCATATGAACAACACTTTAAAACATATTATTTTAACAAATTATCAATTAGGGAAAAGTAACATGCCTGAAATACCAAGTTTCATGAAAAGAATTCAACCCTCGAGTCCTTGGATGACCTACTTCTTGGAAACTCTAAGTATTTTGCTTAAGAGAATTTAAGAGAGTTCTGAGAGTGTTTAATTATTTTATGAATGAGAAATAAGCCCCTTAAGTGCTTTATGAATGTGGGGTTTTAATTGGGTAAGAAGGGATTATCCAAAGTGCCCTCAAATTAAAAAGCTAAAATTTAGTCGTCAATGTATACGGGTCACTATACGACTTATAGGGTTTCGTTATGACTCTTCACCATGAGTCGTAACTAAGATAGTTTTTAGGGCTCACGCACACTACTGACCCTACGACTCGTAATGAAATCCTACGGCTCGTAGGGACCAGTCGTAGTCAACACAAAAACCACTTGGGGTATATACTGAACATTCTATGATTTGTACAAAGCGACTCGTAATAATTTTTTATGACTCATAATGAGCCACTCATACTTGGAATAAAACTTAGACAAACATATACTATTTAGGCTATGCTTTAAGTCCAACAACTCGTCAATACTTTCTACGACTCGTAAGGTAAGTCGTAGTCATGACAGTGAAGATAAATTTTTTAAAATTCTTAGATATCAACACCTGTAGTATTTCATTGCATAATCTGGGTTTGTTGGAGTTGCATGGGGTTGCTTATACCACCTATCAGTTGAGAGATGCGGCTAGAGATTGGTGGAGATCATTTGTTGATTGTAGATTTATTGATGCTCTTAAGATGTCTTGGGATCAATTCACTAATGTCTTTTTAGAGAGATTTATGCCTTACAGTCTATGGGACCGGATGCATGATGAGTTTGATTGCCTGGAGCAGGGCTCCATGACTATAGCAGAGTATGAGACACTCTTCCATGCCTTATCCAAATATTTCTATACTAGTATTTCCATCGAGTCTGAAAAGATTCAAAAGTTTGTGAAGTGTTTGGATGTCTCTCTTCAGTTGGCTACATTACAGATGGTTAAATTTGGGGCATCTTTTCAGAGTATAATGGATCGTGCCAAGATGACTGAGGGTATTCTTCAGACATCTCAAGGAGGCTTTAAGAAGGTGCACTATTTTGGTGAGTTCAAAGGCCATGCATCTCATATTAGAGATTTCAGAAGTCCTTATAGATATCAGGGTAGGTCGGTGCAGGCGGCTTTGTAGAGTTTGGGTAGTGGGTCTTCTAGTTTAGTAGTTTAGGATGGACGTTAGGGAAAGTTTAGAGTTTGCTATGTATGTGATGAGGTTGGTCATATGTCCAAGGACTGCCCCCGTCGTATGATTAGAGCTACTCTTATTACAACTGTGAGAGATAGGGGCGTTACCAGAGTCACAAAGGGTAGAGGTAGTGGAGCCCACGGTGGTGGTCATGGGGCTACTCAGCCAGTTGGTAGTCATGGACAGTGTTATGTTATACTAGCTAAACCAGAGGCAGATGCCTCATATGTTGTGATCACAGGTATCGTCCTTGTTGTTTCAAATCTGTATCTGTGTTATTTGATTAAAGATCGACTTTCTTCTATATGTCTGTGTTTTTTGCTTTGGGTTTTGATTCTGTTAATAAGCCTCTTGCTATGCCTATTCGTGTATCTACCCAGGTAGGTGATTCTTTAGTAGTGGATTGGGTGCACCAATCTTGTGTTGTGACTTTCTCTATTTGTGAGACTTGGGTAGATTTTCTTATGTTAGATATGATTGATTTCAATGTTATTTTGGGTATGAATTGATTGGCTGCTCATCATGTTGTCCTAGATTGTTATGCTAAGACTGTGACTTTAGCTTCACCTGGTGTGCCAAGGATAACTTGGAAAGGTACACTTCATTCGGGACCCAAGAGGGTCATATCTTATATTTAGGCTCGCCGATTGGTTGAGAGGGGATACTCATCTTATTTGGCTCATATATTTATGATACTAGTGCAGTGTCACCTCTTTCTTTGGATTCGGTTCATATTGTCCGTAAGTTTATGAATGTATTCCTTACGAATTTGCTTGGTATGTGTCCAAATTATGATATTGATTTTCCTATTAATATTGAGTCGGGCACTAAGCCCATCTTTATTTCTCCTTATAGGATGACCCCAATCGAGTTGAAAAAATTAAAGGATCAATTGCAGAATTTATTGGATAAGAGATTTATCCGACTTAGTGTATCCCCTTAGGGTGTGTCTATCTTGTTTGTGAAGAACAAAGATGGGTTTACACGAATGTTTATTGATTATCAGTAGTTGAACAAGGCGGCGATTAAGAATAAGTATCCCTTTCCTCGTATTAATGATTTGTTTGACCAATTTTAGAATGTTGCGGTGTTTTTGAAGATTGATTTGAGTTTTGGTTATCACCAATTGAGGATTAGAGCTTTGGATAGTCCGAAGATAGCTTTTCGAACTCGATATGGTAATTATGAGTTTTTGGTCATGTCTTTTGGGTTGACCAATGCCCCTGTCACGTTAATAAAGTTTATGAACCGAGTGTTTTGACTGTATCTCGACTCCTTTGTTATTGTATTTATTGATGATATCATGGTTTTATTCCATGAGTGAGGTCGTGCATGAGGAGCATTTGTGGATTGTTCTTCAGAGATTGAGGGATGAGAAGTTGTATGCTAAGTTCTCCAAGTGTGAGTTTTGGTTGGAGTCTGTTTCTTTCTTGGGTCATATGGTGACTAAGGATGGTATTATGGTTGATCCAACGAAGATCGCCGCAGTTCGTAATTGGGCTAGACCTACTTCTCCTACCAAGATTTAAAGTTTTATTGGCTTGGCCAGGTATTATCGGTGTTTTGTTGAGGATTTCTCTTCTATTGCAACTCTTTTGACTAAGTTGACCCAGAAAAAGATTTTCTTTCAGTGTTCTGATGCTTGTGAGATGAGCTTTTAAAAGCTCAAGAATTTGTTGACTTTGGCTTCTATATTGACTTTTCCCAGGAGGGCATGTGATTTACTGTATTTTGTGCTGCTTTAGGTGTTGGATTGGGTGTTGTGTTGATGCATGAGGGCCAGACGATTGCTTATGCATCTTGTCAGTTGAATCCTCATGAGATGAATTATCCTACCCATGATTTGGAGTTGTACGTGGTTGTGTTTGCTTTGAAGTTATGGAGGAACTACTTGTATGAAGTCTGTTGTGAGATCTTTTCAGGTCATCGTAGCCTTCAGTACTTCTTCACTAAGTGAGATCTTAATATGAGGCAGCGCTATTGGCTTGAGTTACTTAAGGATTATGACTTGATCATTCTCTATCATTCGAGCAAGGCTAACGTGGTTGTGTATGCCTTGAGCAGAAAGTCGACTAGCATGGGTAGCTTGCCTCATCTTTTGACCCTGGAGAGGCCTTTGGCCTTAGAGGTTCAGTCTTTAGCTAATTAGATGGTTAGGCTTAATATTTCGACACCTGGGCGTGTTTTGGCATTTGTAAAGGCTAGATCTTCTTTGATGGAGCAGATTCAAGCTCATCAGTTTGATGGTGTTGGATTGAGGTTGATTTAAGATAAAATGTCTAGTGAGGAGTCTATGGAAGCCTCACTTGATTCAGATGGAGTTCTGCAGATTGGAGGCAGAGTTTGTGTGTTGAGAGTGGGTGACTGGATTAGGTTGATTTTTTAGGAGGCTCATTGTTCCAACTATTTCATCCATCTAGGTGTGACCAAGATGTACCGTGACTTGAGGCAGCATTACTGATGGGGTGGGATGAGGTGAGATATAGCAAATTTGTGGCTATTTGACTATGTTGTCAGCAGGTAAAGGCCAAGCATATAAGACCGAGTGGTTTACTGTAGAGATTACCCATTCCTGAGTGGAAATGGAATTGATCACTATGGATTTTGTGAATAGTTTGTCACGTACGTCTCATGGTTCTAATAACATTTGGTTAATCATGAATCGATTAACTAAGTTATCCCATTTTCTACCGGTTCAGATCTCATTCAGTGCTGAGAGATTAACCCATATCTACATTCGTGAAACTGTGCGTCTACATGGTCTGCTAGTGTTTGTTATTTCAGATCGAGGTTCTGTGTTCACACCTCACTTTTGGAAGACTATTTAGGATCATTTGTGTACTCAGGTTGATCTTAGCACTGCGTTTTACTCCTAGAATGACGGTCAGTCGGAGAGGACTATTCAGGTTTTGAAGGATATGCTCCGCGCTTATGCGATGGATTTTGGTAGCCAGTAGGAGAAGCATTTGTCTTTAGCAGAGTTTGCATATAATAATAGGTATCATTCTAGTATTAATATGACTTCTTTTTAGGCATTGTATGATAGGTGTTGTCGCTCGCTAGTGGGTTGGTTTAATATTTCAGAGATGAGACCTCGAGTACGAACTTACTTCGTGAGTCTTTGGACAGAGTCTGGATTATTAAGGATAGACTTCGAGCGGCTCATAAAAGGCAGAAATTCTATGTAGATCATAGGATTTATGCCTTGAGATTTGGTGTTGGTGATCGTATTTTCCTTCAATTCTACCCATGATGGGTGTGATGAGGTTTAGGAAGAGGGGCCAGCTTAGCCCAGGTATATTGGTCCATTTGAGATTCTTCGAACTGTTGGTGATGTGGCTTATGAGTTGGCTTTGCCCCCTGATCTATCGGCTATTCATTCAGTTTTTTATGTTTTTATGCTTCGCCATTACATTCCTAATGAGTCTCATTTTATTCATTGGGAGTCAGTTCAGTTAGATGAGCGATTGTCTTTTATTGAGGAACCGGTCTCCATTTTGCCTAGGGATATGAGGTAGTTGCACTCTAGAGTCATCCATGTGGTTAAGGTCCATTGGCGACATCGACCTGTAGATGAGGCTACATGGGAGGTCGAGCCCAATATGTGTAGTTCTTATCCCCAACTCTTTGTTGATTTTGGTATTTTTTTGCCTTTAGTGGTGAATGATGTAATGATTTTGAAATTTGATAAAATATGTGAAATTTGTGATTTTGTATGATTCGACTATTTTACCCCTCCCCGTAGTTGCGTTGTAGTATTTGTAGGGTGTGGGAGTGATTGGCACGGTTCTCTATGCATTTTGGTACCATTTATGTGATATTGTGGGTTTTGATGGGTTTGAGAGCCTTATTTTAGACTTCTGTGGTTATCTTTTGATCCTTGCGACTGATGGCTGAACGGACTGCTCCAGAAGATCTGGAACATCAATTTTAGGGTGGTAATATGGTTGGTGTGATTTTATGGATTTTAGATCTTATTTCGACCCTCAATTTGAAAAATTATGATTTTGAGTTTCGGAGGTTGACTTTGTGCAAACAACATTTTTTTAAAATTCTGATATCGCCTTTGAGTCCAGAGCGTCGAATTTAGTGGTTACATAGTTCATTGCGTATATTGAATTTCGAACTAATCCTCGAGCACCCCGTTGAAGTTCGTTTTGGACTTAGAAAATTTGGTACATCAGGTTGCTGGTGCAACCTAGACCACAAAGGGTAAAACATATTTGGGGTATGCGTTTTATGCCTTATGCACCTGGTAACTTGGTATTAGTATAAATAGCTCCTCTTTGCCCAATTTTTGCTCATTTTTCATCTTGCCTCTAAGAGTTAAACCCTACAATAGTGTGGGAGTTTAAAAGTGAAGCTTGTGGGTGCTTGAGAAGCTAGATTGACATCTATTTCTTTATTATCTTATGGATTTAAGGTGTGAATTCACCCTTTCCTTTATCAAATTTCTTGATTAATTGTTCAAACCCCCCAAAACCTTAGTACTTGATTTAGCCCTAAATTCTAAACCTTTTCACTAGAATAATGTTCTTGATATTATAATAACTAGTTTTTCTCCAATTTCATCTTCAAAACAACTCCAATTTTTTATTTTAAAATGTATTTCAAAGGTTTTACTCAGTAAAGCTCAAAAATGGTTTTTCTTCGATTTGAACATCATTTTTTGAATCAATTTGACTTGAATTTTCAGTTGTAGCTTTCTGAAAATATAGGGAACACATTTTTGAAGTAAAGTTATGATTTTTTGCTTCTTTTTTAAAAACTCATTTCGGGGATTCATTTTGAACCCGAACCAAAAGTAGGCAATATGGGTATTGTTAGCCTTTTTTGATGCATAGATTCTATATTTCTTGGTTTTAGTTGATTTCAGGATCATTCGTGAAAAGTAGGGCTTTGTGGTTGAAGTGTTGTAGACCGATTTCGGCCTTCGAGGTAGGTTATGACTTAACTCTTTCAGACCGGGCTGGGTAGTAAATGATGGTACAAAATGCATGTTAAGGGTGGGAGCTAATCATGAAAAATGGCTATGTATATGTTGTGTCCATGTGGGGGCCTATATGTGATGTAATTGTTGAAATTGAGAGTTGATGCAATATGTATGACCTTGTGAGGTCCTATATGATGTTGATAACCTTGAATACATGTGAATAATTGTATTGTATTGTTGAAAATGCCTATTATGGTACCATTGGTGTATTGTGACGTATTCATCCTTTATTGGCATATGAAACATGCGGAAATTTATGGATGGTTGGAAATAATGAGTGGATATCGGCTCACGCGGTTGTGAAAATTTATTATTGTGGTTGGTTGTGGAAATACTCCTTGGGAGTGATTGTGAGCGTTACATCCTCATGGCATCAAATACATAATTTCACTTCTTTGTTATATGTTTTATATATACTTGTTGTTGTTGCTTGTCATACTTGATTTGTGTCTTATGTTATATATGTGCTCTGGGAACAATAAAAATATTAAAAATATTGGAAATACTGGAAATCTTAAAAATGTCGGATTTTATATACCTCTCCAAAGGATATGCCGGAGAAGAGTCATGGATATTGGTTATATACAGGTTGACGAACCCTCCAAGGGTCCTACAGTGGGAAGCTTGAGCTTTGTAGGTGTATATGGAGACTGTACGACAAACTTGTGCATCATCATCATCATCATTATTATATACATTGCACTTACTTTATTGTGCTTATGTTGTGATTGTATTGCCATAGTGACTTGTCATATATCTATTTGTCCTATCTTCCTTAATTGTATCTGATGATCTTGTATAAACATGTTTTCCTTTTGTTCTTCCTATATGCGGTATGATGTATATTGTGTGCTATCTTAGTATGTTGTTGTAATATATGTTATAGAACTGTTAGTGCAAGCGGTGTGGGCTACCGTTGTGGGATATTTTTTTATTGCAGGTGACGTACACTTAGTGTGTATTTTGTATGCTTTATTTTCTACTTTGCTTGGTTGGCCTATGATACTTACTTAGTACAAGTGGACTGTACTCACTCTCCTACTGTACCCTTCTGGTGTAGATTTAGGTTTGGATGCGCCTCAGCTTGATTGATTTCGGGCTCCTTCAGATTACTCTAGGTAGCAGTTGGGTATTAATGCGCTCGGAGTTCCCCTCTATCTTTCTGTATTAGTTATGTCTTTATTAGTATATGAAGACATGTTCCTTTGTGGTTATTTTCCCAATATTTGACTCATGGATTGTATTCGTAGTTCTTACACTATTGACACCTGATTTTGGGAATATATAGTATTTTGGATATGTTCTTTTCGCAATTGTTATAATTACTTTTATAGTTTGGCTTCATTCTCGAAGCCTTACCTTGGGGGTATTTATGTTTTTTTTTCCTTATTGTATTAATTTGGGTGATAGACTTACTTGTCAAGGTACGCCACGATAAATGTCATTATGACCCTTATTTTTGGGTTGTGACACGGACCTCTAAAATTACCCCATCTGTCTAAGTTCCTCAGGTTCCGCCAACCACTGCCTTACAACCACCATACTTTAATGCCCCTCCACCGCAATCAAAACCAACCACCCTTTCTCACTCAATGGTTAACCGATAAAAAATAAATAGTCTGAAACCCAAGAATTTCCTTGCCAAAACCAATCTCTTGCCACCAATTCCTCGCTCCTACCGTCATGCACAACTATATCCCCAATGGCAAGAAACGATAAAAATAGAATATGATGCTCTAGTCAGAAACCAAATATGGGATTTGATCCCTAGTGACCCCTCCCGGAATGTCATGGATTGTAAGTGGCTATTTCGAATTAAACAATAACTTGATGAAAGCATTGATGGGTATAAGGCTCGCTTAGTAGCCAAAGGCTACCCGAGTTAGATTATCATTCCATATTCAGTTGTTGTCAAGCCTGCAACAATTCGCTTGGTTCTTGTAATTGCTACCCAATGTTCTTGGCCTATTCATCAGCTAGATGTCAATAATGCATTCTTACAAGATAGTCTTGAAGAGGGAGTGTACATGAGACAATCTTTTGATTTTGAGTCCTCTCAAAATTCTACGTACATTTGAAAGCTCAAAAAGGCCATATACAAACTTAAGTAGGCTCCTCGGGCATGGTACACCAAGCTCACCAACTACTTGACAAGTATTGAGTTTGTTAAATCTAAATTTGACTCATCTTTGTTTATCTTTCATAATTTTGGTGTTATTGTCTACATTCTTATATATGTTGATGACATAATCATTACGGGTAACATTCAGGTAAGTATCATGTCCATATTTAAATCACTCTCTCAGCAATTCTCTCTCAAAGATCTTGGGCTCTTGCATTTTTTTGGGGTGTTGAGGTAATATCCATGCCAACTGCCATATACTTGTCCCAACACAAATATGTCATTGATTTTCTAGATAAATTACATATGGTTGACCGCAAGGGTGTTCCAACACCCGTGACATCAACATGCTCCTTCATTGATTCAGAGACCGATTCAGCCGTTGATTTTTCACTTTACCGAAGAATTATTGGTAAGCTTCATTACCGATCCTTCACTAGGCCTGACATCGGGTTTGCTGTGAGCAAGTTGTCTCAGTTTATGCATAATCCCAAAGAGTCACTGGAAGGCCATCAAACGTTTGTTGCGCTCCTTGAAGAACACAAGCACATTAGGGTCCAGTTAAGTCAACAATCAACAAACTGTTTGCTTGCGTATTCTGACTCAGATTGGGCTGGAAATCCACATGACAAAACATCAACAACAGGTTATGTTGTCTACCTTGGAACTCACGAATCTCATGGTCTTTCAAAAAGCAAAAGTTTGTGTCACGCTCATCCACGAAAACCGAGTACCGATTTGTTGCTGTTTTTGAAGTCAGTTGGCTCACGAATTTGATCCAGGAGCTTCACCTATCATTGTCTTCCCCACCAACTGTTCTCTCTGACAATGTCAACGCCACTTACATTTGTGCTAATCCTGTTTTTCATAGTAGGATGAAGCATATAGCTATTGATTTCCATTTTGTTCGGGAGCAAGTTCAACAAAAGGCGCTTGAGATTCGTCACCTTCATTCTGCTGATCAAGTTGCTGACATCCTCACCAAGCCTCTTCCACATATAGCTTTTTTGCAGCATTTTCACAAGTTGGGGCTTGTTCCAGTCACCCCCAACTTGTGGGGGTGTATTAACAAATAATATATGCCACCTCAGTTTAGGAGTTTGTTATTAGCTTACGATATAATAGCTATTTAAATGTACACACTTATACCATAGTTAGTTATGTGTTATATTTAGGAGTTTCATAGTATCCTGTATTCTAAGCTTTTTTGCTGCTTTGTACTTATCAGATAGGATTTCCAGTTCTGTATCCACTCTATAAAGAGGAGTTGTACGTGAAATAACATTTTATTTTTTTCTTCTACATCTCAAACCTTTATACATGGAACATAAAGGGTTACATGAAATCATAAAATGAGACATTCCTAACATAGATAAGCTATAAGCGTCTTTGACACGATCAGTGAAAGATCTTTTCTTCTTCGCCACACCCTTCGGTCTTTTTTTGCATCTCGATCAGCGAAACACAATCCCCGTTCAAAATGCATATGTTATAATCCAGGAAAGCATAATTGAGATGATCATATCATAGTCGCATTAGCCTAGCCCTGTAACTATAGATTCTTGAATCCAAGCTGTCCTGTTTTCATTTGATGCAAATGCTATTATAATGACCAACAAAGTAATCTAAAACTTATAGAGCAGATTAAACTAATTGAATGTGAAGGAAAAGAAAAAGATTAAAAAGTTTTCACAAAATAGATTTCCATGTTTTTGTTTCCTTTTGAGGGAAAATATAATGGTTAAAGACAAAACAATCGAGAACTTACCGGTGCTGTCTACTTGTTGACTTTAGAATCTTAAGTTCTCTGGGACATTCAGCCTAGAACAAGGGTTAAATTAACCCAGCAACCTTTGATCTAATTTTCAGTTTGGGGTCCATGATGGTCGTCTTAACCCCATCGCACTGCACAGTCTCACATTGTCCCCAAGATTCTCAACTTTTGTCTGCTCGTCTGCTTCACAAGGTGCTATGGAATTATTTCCAGAATCTTTTGGCTTCCGAGTTCCGTCATAGTTCTTCATGGATCTATGCTCCTGTACCATTCTCAAGGCTTTGACTACCTACAAATCCCAGAAGAATTTGAGAAGGTTTCAGCATTTCTGAGTTGCACTGTAACTGTATTGTAACTCATTTCTGTTAATCTTGACAGGTGAAATCATAAATGTCAGTATGCGGCACCAAGTAACATTATTTACGTCATTAATGGGGAACCAACCCAGCACAAAATCCAGATAAAGATGAAAACAAAGTGGCTTTTCACTTTATGATTGATCTCCGAGCAAATGTACGCTCTTTAAGAACTGTAATAACCTAAGTTGCGGGACTCTTCACTTTGATGCCGCACCAGTGTCAGATTCTCTAAAACTACACTACTTTTGAAGAATCCGACAAGCACGCATTGACATTTTTGAAGAGTCCAAGCAACATAGGTAATAACTCCTTTATGGGAGATTCTGTTAGAGAGTTCGACCCATGTTGTTACAAATATGAACATGACCCAATCATATCCAATATTACCAAAAAGATTATATATAATAGGACCTTAAAGCATGATTGAGTAGACTCTGATTTTCATCTAAATGTCTGACATATGTAACTGTCCTGAGCATGAAGAGAAAATGTGGAGCAGAAAATGTAATAGCCTCTTAAAACACAGCAAGTAGACCTCAAGGTACTTAAAGTTTAGGGACAATACATTAATTTTCTTTCGTGTGGCAGGAACTACATACACAATCACTACTATGAATAATTGCAGTTTCAGAACATGAAATGTAGACAAATATCAAGAACACTGTCTTTCTGCATAAAGGTCCCTTCAGTTCATACCTAGATGCTTCTCTAGAGAATCTGCAAGATAGTCTTGATTTTCTACAATTGGCACAGTATTTTCCAGAACCCATGGGATTATGCTATAACTCCTGTGATATTCAGAGAGGCAGAGACCACGAGAGTAACCTGGTTGTAACCATGCGCTAGAAAGCAAGGTAGTCAAAACCAGACTTACAAGGCAAAAAAAACCTCTAATCCATTTGATGGATGACTGCATATATAAAAGATGCTTGGGTATGCCAACAGCCAATTTTGGTAGGAAAACATACATCATCCTATCCCAACAATGTCCAACATGATAGTCTAGTCCAGAATGATTTCACGTTACCACAGATAATTTAAATGAGTCTTTGATAGTTAACCCACTGCACAGATGGGAAATTAATTTTGCACTACCAGTAGTCTCCACAGGAACAAGAGCCATTGCGAAAATGATGGAACCGATTTGTGTCTCTCAAGATGATTTCCCTGTCCACCACCTTCGAAACAAACTTAAATGCAGTGTGGCAGTCACCACAAACTCTGATATTCTTCTTTATACGGATAGGGGACCCAGGTGGAGAGTAGAGAAGTGCAAATGCTAAAGCGAGTCGTTCGCTATGGTATTGCAACCTCTCTTCCCTTTCCTGCTGATCCATAAACCAAAGCACATGGCTAGTGTCTGGGACATAGCCAATTTCCTTAATTTTATCAGTTATCTTCTCCCACATGTTACGGATCTCCTCTCTTTGTGGATGGGAATCATCATTAGCTACAAACATATGAACAGCATTCTCAATCTCTACCCAACTACAAGCAGGTTCTTTCTTAACTCCACTCTCGTTCATCATTTTTCTAACTCGTGCAGCATCACTTCTCCTACCAGCAGAGGCATAGATGTTGGATAGCAAAATATGCGGCCCTGAATCATGCGGATCAAGTTCAAACACGTGTTCAGCTGCATAAACACCCAAATCCAAATTCTTATGCATCCTACAAGCTCCAAGCAAAGCTTTCCAAACAGCTGCATTTGGTTCGATTGGCATTTCATTTATGAACTTTCCAGCTCGATCAAGTTGACCTGATCGACCAAGTAGATCAACAACGGTTACATAATGTGAAATATTAGGTTCTATTTTAAATTTCTTCATCAATTCAAAGTAATGCATTCCTTTGTCTAGAAGCCCAGCATGACTGCATGCTGTAAGAGCACAAAGAAAAGTCACTTCATTAGGTTCAGGTCCTATCCTACGCATTTCCTCAAAGCACTCCACAGTTTCTTTTCCAAGTCCATGCTGAGCATAGGCGGTAAGCATTGAGTTCCAAGAGACTACATCCTTTTTCACTAACCGGTCAAAAACCTTTCGGGCATCATCAATGCTACCAGACTTAGCATACATATCAAGCAGAGTATTCCCAATAAAAGCAATAAGTTTCAACCCCGACTTGATCATATGCACATGCAACCATTTCCCAGGCTCAAGAGCTCCAATGCTTGCACAGGCTGCATAAACACTAGAGAATGTAAAATGGGACGGCTGAAAACCGCCTCTTTTCATCTCAGCAAAAAGCTTCACCGCAATTTCTCCCTCACCCTTCCTCGCATGCCCAGCAATCAAACCATTCCAAGAAACCTCATTCTTGCAACTCAACTTATCAAACACAATTTTCGCCTCATCCATCAATCCACACCTCGCATACATATCCACAAGAGCACTCCCAACATAAACATTCTCTTCATATGCACACTTCACGCATATACCATGTAACTGCCTACCCGTCCCCCCAACCCCCAATCCCCCAGCAGCTTTCAGCACACTCCCAAACGTAAACTGATTCGGCATGAACCCACACCTCAACATCTCAACAAACACCCCCAACCCCTCCTCACTACCCTCATTCTGCGAATACCCAGTAATCAATGCGGTCCAAGAAACCATATCTCTCTCACGCATTTCATCAAACACCTTCCGTGCATCACCCATACACTCACACTTCGCGTACATATTAATCAACGTATTATTCGGAACAATATAATCTCTAAACCTCGACCTCAACAAGTGTTCATGAACCCTTTTCCCTTCTTTAACCCGTTTCCACTCCGTACATTTCTTCAATAACTGATTATACAACCTCGCATCTGCGTCCATTGCGCCATTGTCAATAAGGTATAGTACCAAAAGCTCACCATTTGGAGCCTTTTTTAGAAGATCTTTTTCTTGTATAACACCAATTGATGAACCCAATACTTTGTGTACCCTCTGTGGTTCTGATTCTAAGGCTACTGCACATGATGTAGAGAAAAATTGCCCAGTTATTGGGATGATTGAATTGAGAATTGATGGATTTGTTATGTGCTTTTTCATTTGTATAGCCTTTGTCATCTCTCTCACTTGCAAAAAAGTGGGAAAATGACATACATTGAGCTTCAAAGGTTAAAATGAAAGTGAAAGTTTATGCTATTAATTGCATTTAAATTTCAATCATTAAATACATTTGTTTTCCAGAGCTTGATTTTTATTATGTATATCTCAATTAGAAGTGTACTTGTTTTTCTCATTTTACAAATAAATGATAATAATTTAGATCTATAATTAAGATTATTATGTCATTCAATACTATCAACTATTACTATCAATCACATATAATCATCATTTTTCATTATAATTACTATTATCGTTACTCGTTAGTAGGGGTGTACATAGGTCGGGTTGATTTGATTTTCTATTGAAAAAAAATCAAAGCAATTATATCAGTTTATTAAAACTATAAACCAAATCAAACCAACATAAAATTGGTTTTTTCGGTTTTTCTCAGGGTTTTTTTATATCTTTATGAAAAATTATGAAAAATTGAGGAGCGAAAAACTCTCTTGACACTAAAAAATAAGATGAAGAATGAAAAGTTTAGGTTTTAAGTTTATATTGGATTTTGAATCATTTTATTAGCAATTAATTGATAAATATTACAATTTAAAGGCTCAAATATGAATATATCTATAATCTATAATCTATATCTATAATATATTAAAAGTATGAAGACCTTTAGAAAAGTGATTTGAACTTTTTTTCCTTCCTTAAAATATTCTTCAATAGACAAAATCGTCTTTTCACTATTTTTTTTAAATAATTATCATTAAATTATTATTCAAATATTTAAAATATAAAGGAAAAAAAAAAGAAATAACGAAGAATCTCATACCTAAAATAAATTAAATATAATGTGTCTTTTAAGGAAAAACTCTATCTATGAAAAAGAAAAAAGAACTAAAATTTATATTAAAATAAATACGTATGACAGGTTTTGAAGAAAACTTTTAAGAACTAAAAAAAAAATTATATCTATCTATAGAAAGAAAAAAATAAGAATCAAAATTTATATAAGAAAAAATACGTATGACAGACCATAAAGATGGCAAAATTTATAACGAATACAGCAATCATGGTGCCAACTTTTTTGTTCTCATTCTTTTTTGATCTTGATTATGTGTTTTTTGGTTTATTTTTCTTAGAAATTTTATATTTTAGTTAACATTATGTGTGTGTTTTCCACTTTTTTTTCAATTTCATATAATGTATATTTTATTTTATTTTTTCAAATCATTATATAATGACAAAGTAATTTGTGTGTTGCTAAACTGTTTGTTCTCTGAAATTGCACAGTTATATAGTAAAAAGAGTTGTACGAGGTACTTGGCGGCGAGACATCGAAAACGAAGAGCACAAGGACGATCTGGAAGCATTAAGAAGGTGAAAGGCACGTCGATGGATCCTATTATCCTTAATTAATGGATTTTTTTTCCTGGTCCCATCTATAGATCTTGAATGTTACAGTATTAATGAAGAAATATCCCCCGATTTGAACAAATATCGGTGTCAAAAATATCTATTATTTAACTAATATAATGATGGAATAAAGATGGATGAAGAAGGATGATTCTCAGATACGCCAGAGAAAAATTTCCAAGCATCATGCACTTCGTTGTGGTTCTTATACTATAGTGGATCTCTTTACTGAAGTCAGAGGGAATTATTCAATTTGCGAAGAGGTGAGTATAGCCGCGTTCTACTTTCTGCTTTTGGTCTTTTAACTTTTAGCTTATAAGTTACTTAAAAGGAAGGGGTCAATTCAAACACTCCTGAATAGAATTGAGTATATTGGTAATGTTGAGATGAGTAATGGTGGGATTAATTATGGTGGGACTATTTCATATCCGTTGTTTGGTTTGGTATATTAAGGGTAGTTTCCTATAATACTGAAGAAAGTGTACGATTAACACATGTATTAATTATGCCTTGGCTAAAAATCCTAAGAAACAAAAGATTAAATAATATTATGACTAATACATGCATTAGATTCTCTAATACATCCTACCGAATCACCCCTAAAATCATTGAAACTTGATGGTTGCCTACTTTGTGTGAAAGGAGGGCAGGATACCCTGTACCCAAATTTGAATACACTGGGTATGTTGTTGTTGTTGTTGTAGTGTGTTGTGGGGCTAAAGACTTACCTTATTAATTATGCTTTAAAAATATAAATTTGAGTATATACACTTTGTATGATCACTTAATGATAGGGATAGTATTGAAAAAAAAAACATAATAAGATTCTCTTGAAAAAATATTTTTAGAAAGAGGATCAATTAAAATAAAATGAAGAGAGTGTAGCAAATTTAAAAGTGATGATTTTTATCCAAGTTTAGAATCTTAAATAGTTTATTTAGTGTTTAAAATATTAACAGTGATTATAAGTTTATCCAGAATAGAATATAACGTGTTAGTTAAATTTTTAAAAAGTATAAAAGTCCTTCACTATTTAAGGAATATTTAATTATTTTTATAATATTAATATTAAATCATAAAATATACGGAAAGAAAAGTTTGAATAGTTCTAAGCATATTGTAAGAGAAAAAAAGATTGAACATATCGAGAATTTTGAAAAAACACTTCTAAAATATAAGGGGAGGAGAACTAATGTTAGTAGGTTTTCATTTAACATGTATAATACAAATTGTAATAAACACGGATGTATTTGGGTCGAGCAAAATAATTATTATTTAGATATTTTTATAATATTGACTATAACATTTAAAAATTAAAGAGTTGTAAATATATGAGAGAAAATAGATACAGGAAATTAATGTTGGTAAGTTTCTTTATGTGAAATATATAGTAAAAGTGAAAATAAAATATCAATATTTTCTATCAAAACAAAAAAAATATTTAACTATGGAATAGTGCTTTCCATCGAAATTAACAAAAATTATATGATTAAGGACAAGTTTTTTAAGTATTTTCTTTAATTTAGGATATTCTTCATCTATTTTCTTTTATTTATGATATCTAAGTTAACTAGAAGTTCAACTTTTAAAAACCAAAATAACATAATTTCACGCGAAGAGCTTGAAAAAAATATAATCTCTCAAATCAAATTCATATATGATGATAATATTGTGATAATACCATATATTTTTTTGCTTATAAGTTCGTCCTCTTTTGTGGTTGTTTTAAAAAATTTTATTATATTAATTAAATTTGAGATTTAATTTTGATTTGATTAAATTTGTGTTTTATCAGTTATTTAGAAATTAATGAATGTGAGACTGTCTTAAAATCATGAGTTTTGAGGTGAAATTGTTTTGAGGAAATCATATATGAGCTTGCTCACACTATGATCTGGTTACTGATCACATTTATTTTTAAGCTAATTTCATGGTTGAGGGTGAGTTGAGGGTTTATCGGTAACACCTCTCTATCTCTAAGGTAGTGATAAGACATGTGTACACTCTATCCTCCTTAGATCACGTTATGAGATTACACTGGTATGTTATTGTTGTTGATGTCTTGGTTGAGGGTGGGGAGTGGATGCGGGAAGAGGATTTAAGAGATGAGGGACTACCTATCAAAAAGAGATAAATAATAAAAAAGACAAGAGAGTGACTTTATGGGCGAAGTTTTAAAAGGATTTCATGTAATGTTTTGTTGTTAAATATTTTTTTTTCCAATCTCTTTGTACAAAATTTGAGCTCAATTGTGAATTTAAAGCAGTCAAACGAGTGATTGTGTATCAATTTTTATTGGGGTAACTAACTATGAGAGATTTATAATCAATATAATTGAGTTAAATTATAAGACATTAGATATAGTGTCTTTTCATCCACCTATATCTTATTTAGCGGAGTTACTTGATGCCTTTGCTAGCGAAAGGTAGCATGTACCGGTCAAATAATTAAATTGCGTGCAAGTTTGCCTAAACACATCATCACAAAAAAAGAAAAAAAATTTAGACATAATTTTCTGTAATCGTACGAACTATGAAGCTTAAAAAAAGTATCCAGTATGTTATTTAAGTGATAAGAATTATTTTAGGACGAGTTATGAATGTTTGGAAGAAAAGCTCTCATTATTACGCTAAAATACAAAACACACAAAGTGTGTGGAGATTATAGATATTTTGATATTTGTGATTCAATAAGAGATAGAGCAAGATTTATTTTTTTTTTCATTGCAATTTTTAATTTGTATAGCGGAATAATTTTTTATCCATATGAAAGTCAGTAAGTCTGTCGAAAAATAAAAGAGTTTAAAAAGAAGGGCAAAGAAAGAGAGGAAAGAAGTGTGTGAAAGTTGTCAATAAGGACGATGAAAACAGGAAACGAATAAGGCAGTCTTTTTGTCGAGTTACAAGGAGATTTCAAAGGAGATTGAGGAGCAAGGTGTGTTGGTTTATTAAATATTTCGTTACACATAAATTACATCAATTTTTTTTTATTGATTTAGAACTTTAAAATTAATTATATACCACTAATATTTATTTATCATAAATATAACATTTATTTTAATATCACTTGCTACTTTTTAATAATTATTTTTTATATATAATTTTAGTGATTAATACGAGATGCACGTGCAACGCACGTATACTAGACTAGTATATATATATATACTACTTTAGTCGTACGTGCCTCACACGTGTTACGTTTGATTATTTAAAATTAAATAATTTTGCCTATTGCAGAGATTTTTAATAAAGTTTAAAAGTTCAAATCACTTTTTAAAAATTTGTCACACTTTAATATAATAATGCAAATATAAACATATACACATATATGTTTTACCACTACAAATATCAAGTGGTTGATGTATCATTACTTTTGCGTTTGTCATATAATACCTTTTTTCCTTCTTGCCACATGCTAAGAGAAACGAATCAATTTGAACCATATTGGTGTTACAATTTTTTTTTTTTTTTTTATATTTAAAATCTTTTCTTATTTTTAAAGTCAATCTTTACAAAATCATTGTTACATTCCTATTACGTACTTAAAACTTTTAAAAATCTGGTACTTCTTAAATTTTTCTTATTCTAATAGTTTTGTATTTATCTCTAATTTTTCAAATCTTTTTAAAATCAAATTTAGTTAACTTAGAATTCTTAAACTGATGGAAAAAGTATTAGTTGTCATTAATTTTGATGACTTTTAATAAAGAAAGATTTTACCGTAAATATATTTAATTAATTTTTAACTCTTAAATTAGAAAAAAAATATTAAAATTCTCATGACTTCTAATAAGGAAAGGTTTTACCATAAATATATTTAATTAATTTTTAACTCTTAAATATTAGAAAAAAATAATCAAAAGACAATTTTGTCTAAAACAAAGATTTTTAATGAAGGGCAAAAAGTTCAAACAACATTTCTAATGCCCTTTACACTTTTAATATATTATAAATATAGATTATAGATTATAGATATATACATCTACTTTCTAAATATTGAAAATTAATAAAATTAATTTAAAAAGTAGATTATAATTAATATTTTATGTATAAAAAGTTAAATTATATACATGCATATATATATGTACACACACATATATATATTATGTCGGTTTGATTTGGATTCGGTTTGACTTTTTTTTGGTTAACACCGAACCAAACCAAGAATGATCCTTTTTTTTTTCAACGCCAAACCAACCAAACCAAATCATAAATCGGATTTTTTTCTCGTTTTGATTTGGTTCTTCGGTTTAATTTGACTTGACGATTTAATTTATACACCCCTACTCTAGTCAATAATCACTATTACTAATCGCCATTTACAATGATTACTATCAATTATCATTATCTTGTTATTATTCCAACACTATCCTTATTATCAGCAACCACCTTTGTGTCGTTAACAACCTCTATTAATAACCATTCACCACTGTCATTATTAATATTTGGTATCACTTTTATCTCGTCAGTGCTGTCACAACTGACTATTACGAAACCATTACCATGTCTTCCAACTACTACTTATCACTAGCCACACTGCTAGGCATACAGACTGACTTCAAATTAAGAAAAAAACAATAATTTGCTTTTGAAGAAGACTATGGAATTTGATAATTTGTTTTAGCTCCAAAATTCAGGAAATAGAAAAATTGACCAATTCGGTCAGTCATTTTTGCAGAAAAATACATTTTATTAATTCCCCACCCCCCCAAAATAAATAAAATCGAGCTATAACATTTTCTATCTAAAATGTTCCAGTAATTAGGAATGAACATTTAGTATTCGATTCAATATTTTGAATGTTTGATTGTGGTAATTGATAGTCAATAATAGAAAGTAGATATCAAATATCAATTTTTTTTCTGGTAAATTAAACTTCAATACGGTAATTATATATTGAGGAAAAAAATATTTTGACGATATATGTTCATAATTTGTCCAACATTTGACTCGCTGGGATTTTAGAGAAATCATGTATTGAGGTTAGATCAAATTCTAACTTCTAACATTATGATTTTGTGGCGTATGATCAATCAAGACATTCAAATCATTTCCTAATATTACCCATATATATAATAAATAATTTATAATTAATTAAGGGTTAGACTTTTTGATAATTGAAAGTATATATCAAACACCGAAGTACGATAATCAAACTTTGTTACGAGTAAAAATAATTTATACTAGTATGTATTATCCCATATATGATGCAAATATAGAATTTGGTCTTGGAGCGTCTTCACCCAACAAAAAGAAATGAGAAGGAGTGGTGAAAATTCTAGGGACCACTGGTTAACGAGCGGTAACAGAACTAGCGGAAATGACGGTGGACCGTACACGTGTCCTATCAAGTGGCTTTCTCCCTCCGTTTTAAATCCTTCCCTCTATTCCCTCCCTTTCACACTTCTCCCCTCTCTTTTTTTTGGTCTCCGCTTGGTACGTTTTCCCTTTACATTTACATTCAATAATTTCACCATCCATTTTCCATCAATCTCTCTTTAAAATTTTTATGTATAATAATAACAAACTAAGATGGTCTAAGCTAAAACTAGTTTCATTTCTCTTTGTAGTTTAATTTTGATCGGTTTGTTTTTTCTTCATCTCCTCCCTGCGTGGTATTTTCAGGCAGAAGCTGTGCTGCTTCTAACTTCATTGTCAAGCTTCTACCGTAAGTTTTGATTCTATCGATTCTTTTTTCGGATTTTTGATGAATTAATTGATTCGTGTTTGGGTATATAGTGCATGATAATGTATGAACGTATGGATTAGTTGATTTTTTTTTTTAAGTACATGATAATGTGTGAATTATGCGTTTTTGTGCATATAGTGTATGGTAATGTATTAATTAATTGATCTGTTTTTCGTATATATAATACATGATAATGTATGAATGTGTGCATTTTTGTGCATGATAGTTATGAATTAATTGATTCGGCTTTTGTGTTTATAGTGCATGATAATGTATGAATTTATGCATTTTTTGTGCATATACTGCATGGCAATGTATGAATATATGAATTAATTGATCTGTTTTTGTGTATGCAGTACATGATAATGCATAAATTTATGCGTTTTTTGTATATACAGTGCATGATAATGTATGAATGTAGGAATTAATCAATCTGTTTTTGTGTATATATTAATGTATGAATGTGTGTGTGTATTCATGCATATATATGGATTTATATGCATGTTAGTTTCAGAATCTAAAAGAGCTTGTTTATATATGAGTCTGGTCATGATTATAGATTGATGAGACG
This sequence comes from Capsicum pubescens, assembly GCA_030864215.1. Lineage (NCBI taxonomy): Eukaryota > Viridiplantae > Streptophyta > Magnoliopsida > Solanales > Solanaceae > Capsicum > Capsicum pubescens. The sequence goes on from CM061549.1 coordinate 254,822,996, forward strand.
GTTTATGCGTATAGCTCTGGAATTGTACGTACACATGAGATATTCATTATACGGGTTCAATTGTAAAAGTTTTAATCGGTTAAGATGCTAGGCTGTAAGTTTTCATCGTTCCGGTCTTTCGGATTTTGTGAATGTAAGCGTTTTTGAGCATATAGTGCAGGATAATGTATATATCTCTCTGTAAATGATTGTGTGGTAGTAAGTGCACATAAATTTGGATTTATATGTATGTTACTTCAGGAACGAGCTTGTTTATGCGTCTGAGCATGATTTTAGATTTAATTAAGAGAAGGTTATGCGTTTGTTTGATTATCATGAATATATATGTAGCATTATACAGAGAATATCTTTATTATACGTGTTTGATCGTGATGATTATCGATGTATATTTTGAGCAGAAATTGAAGGGAAGAGAGGGAGAAACGGAAAGGAGCTGGAGCAGCTGGAAGAGAGCGGTGGTGTCGAAGCCAGCTAAGTTCAGTTAGCTAAGCTACCGGCAGCACTGATTCAGAGAGAACAAAAATCACGATGACGAATCCGGCGAGACCGGCGGATCAGGGAATGGACGTCGGCGGTGTAGGGCCGTCATCACTGACTCGGCGGCCGTCACGCAGCGCCGCCACCACTACCTTCTCTATGGAGGTGTTTGACAACGAGGTTGTTCCCTCTTCTCTCCAGTCCATTGCACCAATCCTTCGCGTCGCCAGAGAGATACAAAACGAACGCCCTCGCGTCGCGTATCTATGTATGTACCCATTACATTCAATCTCTATGTACACATTAATCTCTGGAATTTCTCATTTTTCCTCTTTGGTTTCGTTGTTAATTATAGGTCGATTCTATGCGTTTGAGAAGGCGCATAGATTGGACCCCACCTCAAGTGGACGAGGTGTTCGGCAATTCAAAACCAATCTCTTCCAACGTTTAGAGCGTGTACGTATGATTTGATTTATTTATTTTTATTTTCCTCTCTATATATTTGTTTTTAAATTAGAATTAATTGAACTTGATGGAGAAAATCAAGCGTTTAGACATAGGACAATCTGATAGGATATTTTCACTGTTATATAGGTTGTGGAAAGGGGAGAGACTAAGGAGTTGTTTGGTGTGAGTTATAGGCACATAATTTCGAGATAAAATAATAGTTTCGGGATAAATTTTTTAATGCATCGTTTAATTGATAATACTCGAGATAATTTATCTCGGGACTAATAATAGTACCGAAATAAGTTACCCCACACATTTAGCGGTATAAATTATCTCATCCTAATTTATCCTTAAATAAAATTATAAAATGACAAAATTACATCTAATTTTTTCTTTTGTAGCTTGGCATGTTACTGTTTTTCTTGTTTACACGACAAGTGTTGAACACGACTGAACCAATACACAAACTACTACTGACTACTGTTTCTTTTTGAGAGTGAAACTTCTCATCAACACTCCAACTTGCTAAACCTGAATATCACATGCATCTCTATGTATACTAACTTTAGAGGGGTTAAAATATTAAAATTGATGGATATATACTTGAAAATCTTGGATATGAGCTCGAATCTAAAATAAAATAAAAGTTGGTGGATCCTATAGTATGATCCTTTTGTAAATTCATAAATTAATATTTTTAATGCCCTTTTCTTATTTTTCAGACAATAAAAATAAAATACTAAATATTTACAGCTAGGTATTTATGCCGCTTCACTTCCTCATCTCCAACATTAGTACATACTATTTCCACATTCTACTCTTTGCTTGATGACATTATGTTTTGTGACTAGTAGATACTGCAATAAGTTCATGGAATCATCAAATATCAATATTAGGATAATATAATATGTATTATTAAAATGTAATGTACAACTTTAATAATCATTATTATTTAGATAAATATGTATGAATCTTATATATTGACACATAACTGAACACGTACAAAAATCATAGGAATACAAACATAAAAATAATTAAGTTAACTAAAGTGAGGGGTATTTTTATAAATAAATAATATATTTTTACAAACAATGCACTACATATTAGTATTTTTAGTACCACCAAACAAACAACCATCAAAAAAATAATATCACGATAACTTATTCCAGATAACTAATCCCAGTATAACTAATTCCGGTATAACTTTGTCTTCGAACCAAATGACCCCTAATAGGATTATTTCACTATTTGTTACTATTTGTCCTCAAAATGTGGGATCTTGAATTCTTGTCCCCAAATATCTGGCCTTTTACTGCATTTTAGGGCCATTTCTGAACTTAACCTGCAGAGAGTGACACTAAATAAGTTCCTCGTTGTGTACAATTGCTTGAACACTGCATAGTTTTCAGACTCAAAGCATTGTAGTATTGTATTTCCCGAATTTCGCTGGTGTTTATTAGGATTAATTTCAGGTAGAGTCTGTTGGTCAATTGTTTATAACCATTAAGGAGTCATTTGATTGGGAAGCAAGTTATTCTCATTAATTATCATGCTATTAGCTATTTTGAGATTAGTTGTCCACCCTAAATGAGATAAAAATGAGACTATAATTCCAAATAACTAATTTTGAAAATTCATTTTATCCCAATCTCAATCAAACATGAGATAAACTCTTTCAAAATTTATCTCGAGATTAGTTATTCCTTGTACTTAGTATCAAATGAGCCCTAAGTTCTTTTGTGCCCAATAGTTTAGGGGTTAGCTAAAGGAATTGGTTTCATTCAGGACAATGCGTCGAGTCTTGCTTCTAGGGTGAAAAAGACTGATGCACGGGAAATTGAGAGCTTTTACAAGCAATACTATGAGCAGTATGTCGTGTCTCTTAACAAGGGAGAACAAGCAGACAGGTAACTATAACTATTCTTGGTTTCATTAATATCCTTTTACTAATTTGTTGCCATGGCTTGGTACTAATTGGTGCAAGGCTCTTTAATCTTTTGAAAACAGAGCTCAGCTTGGCAAAGCATATCAGACTGCTGGAGTGCTTTTTGAAGTTCTTTGTGCCGTTAATAAGTCTGAAAAAGTTGAAGAAGTTGCTCCTGAAGTCAGTACTAATATTAAAACTTTATGAATATTCCATTTAAATGTTCTAAACTTTTCTGGCATTCATTGGAGGATTCTGTGCAACAACTTAATGAAATGAATTATTGATCAGATCATTGCCGCAGCAAATGATGTTCAGGCCAAAAAGGAAATATATGCCCCGTATAATATTCTCCCCCTGGATTCGGCTGGTGCATCCCAGTCCATTATGCAACTTGAGGAGGTACTACATAAACACATACATACGGAAAATATAGGCACATGTAGTTTGAAATAATATGTCAAGATTTTTAGCTTTTCGTTTACAACTCCTCACCAGGTTAAAGCGGCCGTTTCTGCTCTCTCAAATACACGTGGGTTGAATTGGCCAGCTTCCTTTGAACAGCAGAGGCAGAAAACAGGAGATCTGGATGTTCTAGATTGGCTAAGAGCAATGTTCGGGTTTCAGGTAACAGTTTCTAATTCAAAGAATGAGATTATAATTGCTTGAAACTCACTAAAGTCTTTGGTCAGAATGAGAAATTGGTAACCTCTATGTGCTGTCTGCAGAGGGATAACGTAAGAAACCAGCGGGAGAATCTGAGTTTGCTCCTTGCGAATATTCATATAAGGCTAATCCCCAAGGCTGAGCCACTAAACAAGGCACGTATCACATATAGCTAACTTATGTGTTTTTTATTCCCCATTATGTTCAATATCTAATATCTGATGCTCCTAGGATTTCTTACTCATTTTACCTTGAATTAAACTACACCTTTCAGTTTAGTTCTTAACCGCGTGCTTTGTATTACTTAATTTTCTTATCAGTCTCCTAATTGATTGCTCTAGTCTCTGGAGTAAATGCATTTCTTATTTTTCTGGATTTATTAATAGCAAGAAAGCAGCGGGGCTATACAAGAAAGTAACAGAATCAAAATCTGTTCTTACGAACTATTGTTTCAATGTAGCTGGACGATCGAGCTGTGGATGCTCTAATGAGCAAGTTGTTCAAAAACTACAAAACATGGTGCAAATACTTGGGGAAAAAACACAGCTTACGGTAAAATATTGACAATACATATTCTTACTTCCAAGTGGATATTCTCTTATATGCTTTTGCTCTTTTGGCTTTTAGAAGTGCATAAACCACAAATATTGAGTAACGTTTTCATGCAACAAATTTATTGCATTTAGGCTCCCTCAAGCTCAACAAGAAGCGCAACAGAGAAAAATACTTTACATGGGCCTTTACCTTCTAATCTGGGGTGAAGCAGCTAATGTTCGCTTTATGCCAGAGTGTCTATGTTACATCTTCCATAATGTGAGTGGTTTATTAATCTTCTTTTATATCACCACTTCTAGTCTATAGATGTCAAAATTATACACCTACAATAACACACATTTGCAGAGTAATCCTGCCTTTAATGCAAAAATAACTTCTACATTGTTGATTCAGATGGCATATGAGCTACATGGCCTCTTAGCAGGAAATGTGAGCATAGTCACTGGAGAAAATATCAAACCTTCTTATGGTGGGGATGATGAATCATTCCTGCGAAAGGTCATTACTCCCATTTATCGTGTGATTGATAAGGTAATGCGTCTCATATATCTGCATTTTCTTCACCTTCAAGTTTCCTTTTACAGATGTTGTAACGACATTTGCTCTTCCAGGAAGCCAAAAAAAGCAAAAATGGAAAAGCACCGTACTCAAATTGGTGCAATTATGATGATCTGAATGAATATTTCTGGTACTTGTTTAATTAGAACAACAACTTCACTACTGTGATAATTGAAATAACAACATGACAAATGGTTTCATATGTAATCATTGGATTTGATATATGTTGTCAGGTCGCAAGATTGCTTTTCTTTAGGTTGGCCAATGCGTGATGATGGTGATTTCTTTAAATCAACACGTGACACCACACAAGTATGAATTGTACTTTCATGAAAAGTTTCTGCTTCTATGGCAGAAGAATTGTTTACTTAATGACTGCTATTACAGGGAAAAGGAGCTGCTAATAGAAAGCCTGGAAAAATGGGAAAATCCTACTTTGTTGAGACCCGGTCATTTTGGCATATTTTCCGAAGCTATGACCGTCTTTGGACCTTTTTCCTCCTGTCTTTGCAGGTGTAAAATTTGAACGGTGAATATTACTATATATTGTTTCTTTGCTCCTTTTAGCTTACTTGTTCAGTTTTGGGCCATTTTTGGAATGTACTCTTGCAGGCCATGGTCATATTTGCATGGAGTGACATTCCTGTGTCGGATATATTTAAGAAGGATTCTTTATACAACCTGTCCAGTATTTTCATAACGGCAGCTCTTCTTCGCTTTCTCCAAAGTACGTAACTCTATGAATTTCTTGTAAATTGCATTAATATCTTGTAAGATTTTCTACTCTTATTATTCCCTTTTTACATGCTAATTAGTACCAGTTTAGCAGAAAAATAACCATCCCTTGTTTTTTACGTTAGGTATCCTGGACATCACACTGAACTTTCCGGGCTATCACAGATGGAAGTTCACAGATGTACTGAGGAATGTTCTGAAGATAATTCTCAGCCTTGCATGGTGTATCATCCTCCCACTATTTTATCTCCAACAAAGCAACTCAGAGCTATTTACGGAGATCAAACGTTCCCTGACATTTTTAGACAAGATGAAGGGCATTCCTCCTTTGTACCTAATGGCTGTGGCTGTATACCTACTACCCAATTTACTTACTGCAGCTTTGTTTATTTTCCCAATGCTCCGTCGATGGATTGAGAACTCGGATTGGCTTGTAGTAAGGTTCCTTCTCTGGTGGTCTCAGGTAATAACAACCGTGAAATGCATTCGCTTAGTTTCTTACAAAAATTTTATTTTCCTTTGTTGTCAGTCTAGAAGGCATACATGCTATCTGCAGTTAATCAATCTCTTGAGCTAAAAGCAAATTCCTTATTGATATTTTATGCTTCTGCTTTTTCTTTCGCCAAATCTGGACTTTAAAATGTTTTTTTGGTTATAACCACCAATAATACATCAGATTTTTTGGTTTTGAGTCCCTTTACGAATATTGAAGATCTTCCACATATGAAATAATGCACAGTATTTTAAGATTTATACTAACATATCCCATGCTTTTAAAAAACGATGTCTGAAAGAACATAAATCCTGGGAAAAGAGGTAAAATGGTTATATGTCAAGGGCGTAACTTGAATCCTATGTGGTAACTTTGTAAGTTTTCGTATTTTAGGTGAACTTTGCTTGTTTGAGTTTCTTTGTACTCTGATCATATGATTTAGCATTTGCAAAAATAGGATAGAGTTCATTTATTTATCTGTTTCCATAAGACAGCAGCTCATACATTTTGTCCACTCATCTGGCTACTTTGTATTTATATGCCGGTAAGTTAATTTTCTACAGCAAACATTATTAACTGTCTGGGCCTGCTTGTTTTCTGCAGCCAAGAATATATGTTGGGAGGGGAATGCATGAAAGTCAGTTTGCACTAATAAAGTATGTTAACAAGTCTTTACTTCCAACTTTCTCTTAATTATGTTCGACACTTGCTCTATCGGATGCTCCACTTCTTTGTATCAGGTATACTCTTTTCTGGGTGATACTTCTTTGTGCAAAATTTGCGTTCAGCTACTTTATTCAGGTAATTGGATATCTATACCGTTGCTCTTCTTTGGAATGAGACGTGGTAGTTGTGTTTATTTTCTAAACATGGTGTATATGTGTCTTCAGATAAAACCTCTTATAAAGCCCACAAAAATAATTTTGAACATCACTCGCGTACAGTATGCTTGGCATGAGTTCTTCCCCGGTGGTATATATTCCAAATTTCACTCTCTTTTTTTCAGATTCTCTATTGTCGAATTGATGCTAATGAATCTATCCTATCTGTGCAGTTACGAGCAATTATGGGGCTGTGCTTGTCTTGTGGACACCAGTTATCATAGTATGTCTTGTCATTGTTTTCATTTGTACATGTTTCATGGTTATTTTCCCTGTAAATATTGTATTCCAAATTTATACAGGTTTACTTTATGGACGCTCAAATATGGTATGCTATTTTCTCGACTCTGTGTGGTGGTGTTATAGGTGCCTTTGATCGCCTGGGTGAGGTAATCACTTTCCGAATGCATCTTGATTATTATTTACTTTGCCGTCAACAAATATGGTTAATGTGTTGTCACTTGTCAATGTATCTTACTGAAATTTAGTTTAGAGACAACTTGATTATTGCTGCTCATTATGATGTCTGGGTAGAATATTGCAGTAGTAGTGATGTTGGAAAATATTAAAAATTGGAAATCTGTGTGTGTACAATAATTATAAACTCCTGATTTCAATCCAACTTTAATGTCATTTTCAAGACGGTGAGAATGCCTGAGGCTTGGAGATGGAGTACGATGATTCCGTTGTATAAAAACAAAGGTGACATTCAGAGTTGCAACAACTATAGGGGTATTAAGCTGTTGAGTCACACTATGAAGATTTGGGAGAGGGTGGTTGAGCGGAGATTGAGGAAGGTCGTGTCCATTTCGGAGAATCAGTTTGGTTTTATGCCTGGTCGCTCGACGACAGAAGCAATCCACCTGGTGAGAAGATTGGTGGAGACGTATAGGGAAAGGAAGAGGGACTTGCACAGAAGGCGTACGACAAAGTCCCTAGGGAGGTTCTTTAGAGATGCTTAGAGGTGAGTGGAGTGCCGGTGGCGTACGTCAGAGCTATTAAGGACATGTACGATAGAGGGAAGACTCGGGTGAGGACGGCGGGAGGAGACTCAAGGCATTTTCCGATCGAGACAGGTTTGCATCAGGGATCGACTCTTAGCCCGTTCCTTTTTGCGTTGGTGATGGACGTGTTGACGCAGAGTATTCAAGGGGAGGTGCCTTGGTGTATGTTATTTGCGGACGATGTAGTGTTGATCGATGAGACATGGGGAGGTGTGAATGAGAAATTGGAGGTTTGGAGGCAAACCCTTGAATCTAAGGGGTTCAGGTTGAGTAGGTCCAAGACAGAGTATTTAGAGTGCAAGTTTAGTGACTCGAGTCAGGAGGACGAAGTGGTGGTGAGGTTGGATTCCCAGGATGTTCGCAAGAGGGATAGTTTGAAGTATCTGGGGTTTATAATTCAGGGGAATGGCGAGATTGACGAGGATGTCTCTAAGCATATTGGAGCAGGTTGGATGAATTGGAGGCTCGCCTCGGGAGTGTTGTGTGATAAGAAGGTGCCCCTTAAGCTTAAAGACAAATTCTACAGAGTGGCAGTCCATCCGGTCATGCTGTACGGAGCGGAGTGTTGCCAATCAAGAACTCCCACATTCAAAGATTGAAGGTGGCGGAGATGAGAATGCTGCGTTGGATGTGTGGACTTTTACTAGAGGGGGATAGAGTTAGGAATGAGACTATCCGAGAGAAGGTGGGAGTGGCTTCGGTGGAGGGAAAAATGCGAGAGGGAAGGTTGAGATGGTTTGGGTATGTGATGAGGAGGGGCACGGATGTCCTAGTTCGGAGGTGCGAGAGACTTGCTGCGGATCGCTTCAGGAGGAGTAGAGGTAGGCCGAAGAAATACTGGAGGGAGGTGATTAGACAACTATCTTTTTGTTCGGAAAATTTTTCAATTTGAAGAAGATAGTTGTAGAGTATTTGGAGCAGTGATCATCAGAATTGCAGAAGCATATCTGGAGTGTGTCTTCTTTTATTTACAGAAATGAGATTTAGACCAAACTTAAAAAGTTTTTGTGGACAGTGATAAAGACTGGTTAGGAAGTCAGTGAACTGCATTACTATAATTATTATTGCAACTAATTGTCCATATATAAATTTTTGAAAAGTAATGGTTCCTTTTCTGATAGCATAACTGTGGTTCCATGACTCAAATTGTCATTAACGGAATTTGCTGTATCATAATCAGGGTTGATTGAGATATTTTAGGTTTTGCAAGCAATTAAAATATGCTTTACTGAAAAACTACGCTTTCATCTTATTAAATTATCATTTTTAATTTGTTGAGTTTGTTAATCTTTATTAACATATGGTTCTGCTCTTTTTGTTGCTTTCCTTTGACACAGATAAGAACTTTAGGCATGTTAAGGTCAAGATTTCAGTCTCTGCCTGGTGCATTCAACACTTACTTGGTGCCTAATGAAAAAGCTGAGAAAAAAAGATTTTCACTCTCCAAGAGTTTTACAGAGGTTTATTTTGCCCTCACCTTTTCCGTCGTGTATATGTTTTTTATTCTTCAGGCAATGAAGATAAAAAGATTGCCAAAGACTTGGAAAAGTAAAAATCTTATAAAACATATTCGTTTTGGTGGATGTCTAGGTTTCACCCAGCAAGAGAAGCGAAGCTGCAAAGTTCGCTCAGTTATGGAATGAATTTATATGTAGTTTTCGCGAAGAGGATCTTCTAAGTGACAGGAAAAGTCCCTTGAATCATCTTTTTTGCTTTCTAATTGGTTCATCGTGCATTGAGAATTGAACTGTGTGCACATTATTTCAGGGAGATGGACCTATTACTTGTTCCTTATTCCTCGGATCCTAGTCTGAAAGTTATTCAATGGCCACCCTTTTTGCTTGCTAGCAAGGTAAAGACTGTCAGCTGATGCACTTCTGTTTTAATTTCTTCTACATTGCTCGATTGTCTTCCTTTTGCAGATTCCAATTGCATTGGACATGGCTTTACAATTTCGTTCCAAAGATGCTGACCTTTGGAAGCGCATTTGTGCTGATGAATACATGAAGTGTGCCGTCATTGAATGTTATGAATCTTTTAAACTTGTTCTTAATGCCCTGGTTGTCGGAGAAACTGAGAAAAGGTTGCTTTTTCAGCTGATTCATAGATCTATGAATCATTTTAGTAGCTTCATCATCATTCAATGTCATGAACACATGCATCTGAATTCAAATATATTCTTGAATATCCATCAGGATTATCTGGAACTTGTTTCTTTTCCTGTCTGCTACCTCTTTTTTTGTTCATTTAGACAGACATCAATATCTCTAGCCTGTAGTATGCCGTAATGGTTGTTTTTTCAGATACAGTGATATTGTTTGTTGAATTACCTTAGATTTAGATCACTGGTGCTTTTGTTTTATAAGAATGGTCTTTGCTATTACATTTTTCGCTTCATTTAAGTGCTTGAGTTGGTGATTTATAGATCACTTTTGCTTTTGTTTCATAACAATGGTCTTTGTTATTACATTTTTCGTTTCATTTAAGTCCTTGAATTGGGTTATCAGAGTTCTAATTCTTGTCAGTTTTTGAATTTTCTTTTTATCGAAAAAACTGTCTGATTTAACCTGTGTTCTCTGTCTTTTGAAAAATAAAAAGCATTCTCTATAATCTTCACTTCTTCCCTACCTGTTTCTCAATTTAATTTTTGCTGTTAAACCATTGTTTTGTTACTCTGTGAAGAAGCTCATATCAGCGATCTTGTATGAAGTTCAACATACCTACGTGTAGTTTGTGACCTTCATGCATCATTTCAGCTATTTAATTTAGTCCTTCCAATTTCTGCATCAAATGACATTTTGTACTTCTTCAACATGCATATCTTCTTAATCCTGTCTAATTTGCGAGTCAGGATGATAGGGATCATCCTAAAAGAAGTTGAAAACAGCATTTCAAAGAACACATTCCTTGCAAATTTCAGAACAGGACCTTTGCAAAACCTTTGCAAGAAATTTGTAGACATGCTTGAGATACTGGTAAGTGATGAGATGGCTGGTGTCTGTAGCAGTTGAACTTCATATATCAGATATTTCACTTTCTTTCTTGTTGCAGAGAGATGGTGATCCATCTAAAAGGAACACCATTGTCATAGCACTGCAGGATATGTTAGAAATAGTGACCCGGGACATGATGGTGAATGAAAATGGGTTAGTGAATTCTGCGCCATTATTGGATGAGCTTTTTAGATGATAAATGCATAGTATTGATGTTATTGAGCATATTCAATTTGATATTTTTTAGCTGTTGTATAATTGTTTCAGGGAACTTGTAGAACTTGGTCATAATGGAAGGGATTCAGGGAAACAGCTCTTTGCTAATACCGACTCAAGAACAGCTATTGCATTCCCTCCTCCAATAACAGCACAGTGGGAAGAACAGGTCTTTGATATGTGTATGATCATATGATTTTTCTTCAATTAATGGATAAACAGAAACAAACGTCATCTTGATTTATTTCTCAGATTCGGCGTCTTTATCTTCTATTAACTGTGAAAGAATCAGCAGTTGAAGTTCCAACCAACCTCGAAGCACGGAGAAGGATTTCCTTTTTCACAAATTCATTGTTCATGGAAATGCCACGTGCACCTCGAGTGCGCAAAATGCTTTCATTCAGGTGCTGCTGAGGCATACATCCTCAAGTTTCCAGATAAATTATCTGATGAGTTTGAGCTTCCTTTGAAAATTTGACTTTCCTATGGCATGCCATTAATATATCTGGAGTGAATGTAAAATTTCTAGCCAGTCAACAATCAATTATATGAAGTTAATAAGTTACATTGCATTATTATAGTCATGAGAACACACTATTAATCTGTAAATAGCGGCAGAAATATCAATGCTTTTGTTTATTATTAATATTCAAACTATCTCATTTGTCACATGGATCAATTGTGTACTATCATCCAAAATTCAGTTGTGCAATTATATTTTTTTCATATGCAGTGTCATGACCCCATACTACAGTGAGGAAACTGTCTACTCAAAAGGTGATCTTGAGATGGAAAATGAAGACGGTATATCAATCATTTACTATCTCCAAAAGATTTATCCAGGTTTCATTCTATTATCAACTACTTGAAAATGAAATTCCTTTCAGTATGATGTGTTTCCCTCCCTATTTTATTGGCGTCTTTCTTGTCTGTTTGACACCACTTTGTTTCCTTCTAGATGAATGGAATAACTTCATGGAACGTATTGGATGTAAAAAGGAACAGGAGGTCTGGGAAAATGAAGAAAACATCTTGCAGCTACGTCATTGGGCCTCATTAAGGGGACAGACTCTCTGCAGAACAGGCACCTTCAAATACTTTTTCTCATCATATTCTTTTGGACTAAACAGTTTCCTATCGATTATTTACTGTAACTGTTTATTCTTTTCAGTAAGAGGAATGATGTACTACAGGAGGGCTTTAAAGCTTCAAGCATTTCTTGATATGGCTTCAGAAGGAGGTAAACCATGATATTTCTTAATGTCATTTTCCTGTAAAGAGGTTTTATCTTTGGGCTAAGAACCTTGACAATTCTTGTAACGAAAGCAATACTGAGCCACATCTGCTGAATTTTCTTTAGGATGAAATAATTGCTATCTGCTCTAAGTCTCTTACTTTTCGTATGATATGTGGTCGGCATAATTTGCAGCTGAAGTTTATTCAGACATGCTATGGTCCACATTCCACAAGTAGCCATTTGAACCAGCAATAGGACCCATATAAGTTACATGTACATGTGTTTGCCTTCTGATCATGAACATGTGTGGTCTGAGAGCTAAGTTCTGTACCAGTTTTGCATGTCCAGTATCACTTAATTGTTATACCAGAACTTTTTGTGGTGGTTGGTTCTGTTGCATGGTAATGGCAGCTATCAATGAATTAATGGAAAAAAAACTACTTTTTATACTAACACTCTCATTCTGTTATTTTTTAAGATTATAGCGAGTTGTATTATGCAACATGAAGAGAACACACATTACTAAATAACCAACAATTTTTTTTTTCTGCTTTATCTGTTTTACCAATAGTTCACCTAAGGTGCTTGAAATAGGGTACCAAGTGTTAAATATCCTTCCTGTTAAGGCATTACATTTTGACTATTTATACGCAGAGATTCTCGAAGGATACAAAGCTGTTACAGTGCCATCCGAGGAAGATAAGAAAAGCCAAAGATCATTGTATGCTCAATTAGAAGCTGTGGCTGATATGAAGTTCACCTATGTCGCCACCTGCCAGAATTATGGAATTCAAAAGCGAAATGGAGATCGGCATGCAACTGATATTCTGAATTTGATGGTCAAGTAAGTTTCTGTTTCTTCTGGAAAAACAAAAAGTTGTATTCTCCTCCTATACTCGAATGTTATTTAGAATACTGTTGAAAATCTCTTTCTCCTTCTCCTGTGCAGCAACCCCTCTCTCCGTGTAGCATACATTGATGAAGTAGAAGAACGAGAAAGTGGAAAAACTCAGAAGGTTTATTATTCAGTGTTGGTGAAAGCAGTTGATAATCTTGATCAGGTTATCACAGTTCTTTTATACTAAATATTTACTGTAATTGATTCTTCGCGCTACAAGTTCTGATTCTTCTGCAATCTCTGTTTTAAGGAAATATACCGTATAAAGTTGCCTGGTGCAGCAAAGATAGGAGAAGGAAAGCCTGAAAATCAGAATCATGCCATTATCTTCTCTCGTGGGGAAGCTCTTCAAACCATTGACATGAATCAGGTGAAGAGAGACTGAGTTGAAATAAATAAAGATAAGTAATCAGAAAATATAACTTAATGCTTTCTCTTGCAGGACAATTACTTGGAAGAAGCCTTAAAAATGCGTAACCTTCTTGAGGAATTTAATGAAGATCACGGAGTGCGTCCACCTACAATATTAGGTGTTCGTGAGCATATCTTCACTGGAAGGTAGCATGATAATTTCTTTTACAGCCTGCTTAGTGTCATTAAATCCAGGTTTTTTTGACATATCTGATAAGGTCTCACATCTTCCAAATTACAGTGTTTCTTCTTTAGCTTGGTTTATGTCCAATCAAGAGACAAGTTTTGTCACCATTGGTCAGAGAGTTCTTGCAAGGCCTTTAAGGTGTGTTCTTCTGTTCCTTAACACATAAAACAACTGAACAGACAGTCCTGTATTTCCATATCAATGCATCATCTTTTGGCAAAACATTTGCAGCGCTATTCAACTTTTTTCTTTTTCGTGCATTATTCATCTATGCGTGGTTGAAAAAAAAGGAGGGGGGGGGGTGAGGGCTGAGGAGTAGATGGAAAAATGGAGGGGTCCAAATCTGTTTTACTTCCCTCTTAGTTATAACTACCAACTAGAAGTAAGCACCAATATCCAAGCAAAAGGGCAAAGTAAACCATTTTTCTCATAATTTCCTCCAGCCTCTAACCTTCTAAGAACTAAACATGGTGTAACTTTTTTTCTTTATCCAAAATGGAAAAGGAGAGTAGAAAAAGTAGTATTCTGGATTGTTAATGTGAAGTTTAGAAACACCATTTCTTGGACAGACATACATTTTCTTCTATTAAGAAACTAAATCAGGAGCAGTGGGGACTTTCTTTCGGTGGTTTGCTTGCAGTTAGAGTTCACCTGGTATATCTAAATGATTTACATTTATGATGTTCCTACGTTGTTTGGTCTTGAGCCGGGGGTCTATCGGAAACAACCTCTCTATCTCACCTCTAAGGTAGTGGTATGGATTGCGTACATTCTACCTTCCCCAGACCCCAGTATGCGGGAATATACTGGGTATGCTGTTGTTGTATTTACATTTATGATGTGTTCTGATTTCTGTCGAGACCATGAAATTTGTTTTCTATTATACTTTGATGATTTTAGGGTCCGCTTCCATTATGGACATCCAGACGTATTTGATAGAATTTTCCATATCACACGTGGTGGAATTAGCAAAGCTTCAAGGGGTATCAATCTCAGCGAGGACATATTTGCAGGTAACTTTTAGAAATATGTCTATTGATGCATAGACAGATCACCTTATTGTTCATAATGTTTGGCTCTGTAGGTTTCAATTCAACATTGCGACGTGGAAATATTACTCACCATGAGTACATTCAAGTTGGAAAGGGGCGAGATGTTGGTCTTAACCAAATCTCTCTCTTTGAGGCAAAAGTGGCTTGTGGTAATGGTGAGCAGACTCTTAGCCGAGATCTGTACAGATTAGGACATCGCTTTGATTTTTTCCGCATGCTGTCCTGCTATTTCACAACTACTGGATTTTATATCAGCTCAATGGTAAGTCCTATTTAACATTTCATGACATCAAAATATACAGTTTTAACTCATCTATTATGGACTTCATTACTTCAAAATTACAATGTATCTCAATTATTTCAATTTTAAAGCATGTGCGTCCAATCACTTTGCTTCTGTAAGATGATGTAAAGGAAGATATACCTATGATATCATTTTGTTTATTCCTGGCAGCTGGTAGTCCTCACAGTTTATGCATTTTTATATGGTAAAATCTACCTTGCATTGAGTGGAATGGAACAGTCCATTGTCAAAGTCGCAAGAGCGAAGGGTGATGATGCTCTCAAAGCTGCAATGGCGTCACAGTCTGTCGTTCAACTTGGTTTATTGATGGCCCTGCCCATGGTTATGGAGATTGGGCTCGAAAGAGGCTTCAGGACTGCTGCAAGTGACGTCATCATTATGAACCTGCAGTTGGCTGCTGTGTTCTTTACCTTCTCTCTTGGAACAAAACTCCACTACTTTGGCCGCACAATTTTACATGGTGGCGCAAAATACAGAGCAACTGGGCGTGGTTTTGTTGTGAAACATGAAAAGTTTGGTGAGAACTACAGGATGTACTCGAGGAGCCATTTCACCAAAGCACTGGAAATTATGGTTTTGCTCATAGCTTATCAAATTTTCGGCGTGGCGGTTAATGGTTCTATGGCTTTCTTGCTTCTCAGTGGCTCAATGTGGTTCCTTGTGGTTTCATGGCTGTTTGCTCCCTTCCTCTTTAATCCTTCAGGCTTTGAATGGCAAAAGATAGTTGATGATTGGGAAGACTGGGCCAAGTGGATAAGCAACCATGGTGGCATTGGTGTTCCGGCAACCAAGAGTTGGGAGTCTTGGTGGGAGGAAGAGCAAGAGCATCTGCAGAACTCTGGTTTAATTGGCCGCTTCTGTGAATTTCTTCTTTCACTCCGCTTCTTATTTTTGCAGTATGGAATTGTTTATCAGCTAAATGTGTCCCGTGCTGATAAAAGTATCATTGTTAGTACATCTTGAGTTTTCAGCTTTAATACAATACATGGAAGGTGTAATTGTCATCTCATTTATATGCTAATCCTCGTTTTAATATGATCACAGGTATATGGTTTGTCCTGGTTGGTCATTGTGTTCGTCATGGTCGTCTTGAAGGTCAGTATTGGAACCTCTTTTGCATCATGAACCATTCTTTAGAAAAAGATTAATTTAAACTCTCCTCACAGAAGGTTGTCTTTTTCCATACATAGTGTTCTGAAACACTGTACTTTCTATCTGCAGATAGTATCCTTGGGCAGGAAGAAGTTCAGTGCTGATTTCCAGCTGATGTTCAGGCTTCTAAAGTTGTTCCTTTTCATTGGCTTCGTAGTGACACTTGTCATCCTGTTCAGATTCCTAAATCTTACTGTTGGAGATATTTTTGCCAGTTTATTGGCCTTCTTGCCAACTGGATGGGCTCTTCTTTCGGTAACTATTTCAAATCTTCAATTTTATCCATAGAAAGGTTTCTAGTCTATGCATTTTGCTTCTAATAGTCAGTGGGATTGATGTTACAACAGTGAGAAATTTCTTTACAATTTGACAGCTTTCATTGCATCTAACAAAAACACACTTACCTGCCATTGACATAGCACACTAAGATAATTCTATGTACCTATGTCTGAAACCTTTACCGTCTGCCCTGCAGATAGCACAGGCATTTAGGCCAGCAGTGAAGGGCCTAGGAATGTGGGGATCTGTGAAGGCTCTGGCTAGAGGATATGATTACTTAATGGGGCTCGTGATCTTTGCACCCATTGCTGTTCTTGCTTGGTTCCCTTTTGTCTCCGAGTTCCAGACAAGGTTGCTCTTCAACCAGGCCTTCAGCAGAGGGCTTCAGATTCAACGTATTCTTGCTGGTGGGAAGAAGCACAAGTGAGATTAGTCATCATCACACAACAAACATTCTGTATCTTTTTGTCAAAGCAGAAGTTGACTCCCACACCTTTGTTCAAGATGCCATATCAAGCCTTCTGCTCCCTGGTCTGGGACACTTTGTAGCTAGAATATAAAATTTCTTTGCATATTTGTAGTTTCAGAATACTACAGCACAAAATGTATACTCCTTTGTTATAATTGCTCATGTAACCAGCTTGGCCGCAACTCTATTTCTTTTGGGTTAGATCCAACATTTGAGACAAAAAGAAATCAAATGCGAGAATTTTTTTTTTTTTTAAAAAAGCACGGTTGGAACAAATTGTATATGATCATGACACAATTAGTTGAAAGAAAAATGTGCCGTACTTTTTTTGGCTCCCACGAGCTTATAACAAGGAAGTGAGACGACTCTCCTTGCTACCTACCACAATGGGGAAGAAACTTGTGCCAATAATACAAAGACAGCATGATTTAAGTTGTATTGTTCTACCTATAGGATTAAACAGAAAGCACAAAGGAAATTAAGGTAAGAAAAGGAAGAAGCAGATTTCCATTTCATTGCTTAACTGGCTGATCAGGTCCATAACATGATCAGTGTAAAATATTAGCAGGATTTTATAAAATGGTTTCAACGAGGAAACATGGAACGTAGGGTGGAGCAGAAATTCAGGGGGTAAAGAAGCTACATATCCAACATTTTGTATAATCTCTTATGGATCATAATGTTTAGAGAACAGTTCAGAAAAATATGGAGTAGACAAGGTAAGCTGCCTACGTTGTTGGGTTTAAGGTAGAGTCCGATGGAGTTTGAGAATATTGAATGAGATCTTTATTAACTGAATGAATAGTTTTTACAATTTACAATTGAGCTACATAAGAAATAGCAGGATCTTCTAACAAATGAGCAGAACAACGGACGAGATTGTTACGACCATTGTCCAAGATATTCATTGTAGAGGAGTGATGAGATCACGTCTCAATAGATGGCTATAAACTTGAACTGCTATTTTTTTTTTTTTTTTGAGCTCTATGTTTATACTGCTTAACTCTAGCTAATTATGCCTGCATAGTTGCAGTACAGGCTTTGACTAATGAGCCCATAGTCTAACATCCTCCCTCAAATTGGTGCGGAGTATCACAAAGCGACAAGATGGAGAGAAGGAACTGGTATCGCAGATGTTTCATAGCTTTAGTGAAAACATTTGCCAGTTGATCGAGGAAGACGCGTGGAACTGGTATTGCAGATGTGTCATAGCTTTAGTGAAAACATTTGCCAGTTGATCGAGGAAGACGCGTGGCTAGTAGTGAGTCTTATTGGCAATAAAGTCTCAGATGTAGTGGCAGTCTACATCACCAAGTGTCGTGTTCTGATGAACAGAGTTGTTGGGGGATCTAATAGCACTGGTGTTATCTGCATGCAGTACTGATGGACCAGTGAACATAACCCCTAAGTCAGATAGAATCCTACGAAGCCATACGATCTGGGAGATAGAAGCTGACATCGAATATCAGGCTAGAGCTGGATGTCCGAGTCTGCTTTTTACATTTCCAATAGACCAATCAGGAGACAAGAAACATACAGTATTATTGAAAATTAATTTAGTTACTGCACTAAATTTTAGTTAATAAGTTGTTTAGAATAGAGTAAATGATCTTCTGAACTCCTGTACTATGTCGGTTTTGTAAGTTAGACACTTCTATTTACATGTTTGTCATCTGGACCCCTGAACCCACTAAAAAATAATGTTTTAAACCTTTTTTGTGAATATAACACATTCTCCCCCACGTCAGCTGCCACGCCTGATACGTCTGTCACGTCATCTGCCACGTCATTTTAAAAAAAAATAACAATAAAAAAAATAAAAAAAATATTACATTAAATTTCAAATTATTTTTTAAAATGCTACATAACAAATTAAATATTAAAATTAATTTAATTAAATAAGAAAAATTTATAAATTGTAGAAAAGTTTGAATAATCATGTTTTTATTTTTTTCTCACAAATTAAACATTAATTCATTCCAAATAATTAAAATTCTTCTCCAACTAATTTAAATTTTTAACTATAAATTTATATATACAAACATAATAAATTTTTGACTTTTAAATTTGAATATTTTTAACAAATTCACAAAAAATTTAATTTTTTTCAAGCGAAATTCACTATTTTTTTTTCAATATTCACTATCACTCACTTTCAATTTAAATTTTAATCCCAAAAAAAATAAAAATATTTTAAATTTAAATTTTAATTAAAAAATAAAAAGAATTGAATTGAGAGGAAAAATTAAAATAAAAAATAAAAAGTGAACGTGGGGTGGTGGTGGTGGTGGAAGAGTGTTGGGGTGGGGTGTGGGGGATGGAAGGGGCTAGGGTGGGGACGAAGACGGGGCTGGGAGGGGTATGGGGGCTGGGGGTGGGGACGGGGCTGGGGTAGGGTGGAGAGGATGGGGTGGGATGGGATGGGGCTGGGTAGGGTGTGGGTGTGGGGACGGGTTGGGGAATGGATGGACGGGTTGGGTGGGTGGGGTGTGTGGGGTTGGGACCAGCTGGGGTGGGGAGGGAAAAATATTTTTATTTTTTTAAAAATTTTAAAAATATTTTTAAAATTTTTAAAAATATTTTTAAATTAAAAAAGATGGAGGGAAAAAAAAGGATCCCTTTTTATTTTTATTTTAATTTTTTTAAAAAAATTTAAATTATTTTTAAAATTTTTAAATTATTTTTAAATTTTAAAAAATATTTTTAAATTTAAAAAGATGGAGGGGAAAAAGGACTCTTTTTTTTTTTTTTTTTAAATTTTAATATTTTTATTTTTTTTAATTATTTAAATGTAAAATTGGCCCAAAATTGATCCCCACTCGCACCCCTAGACGAGTGGCTACACTCTCTTTGTCCTAGTTACCATGACCTTGCCAAATAGGCAAGGTCAATGGTCAAAGGGTGCAAAATATTATTTTTTGATGGGTTCAAGGGTCCAGATGACAAACATGTAAGTAGAAGTGTCCAACTTACCAAACCGATATAGTATAGAGGTCCAGAAAGTCACTTTGCCTTTAGAATAAGATTAGTTTAAATTTTAAATTAGTTTATTTTAGTTATTGAGATAATTTAAGTTGTTTTAAATTTTAAATTATGCTGTTTTTTTATGTTTTGTTGGTTATTTAAAGCCACTTAATTCTTAATAAAATTATTGAATGCTAAAAAAAAAAAGATGGGGCAGCAAAAAAGAGGTTAAAATGACTTTCTTTGGATTGAAATGACTTTCAAGCTTTAATAAGCTTTCAATAATTTTCATAAGCTTAGGAGGGCTTTAAATAGCCAGATTACAATAGCAAAATGCATGATTTAAAATTCAAAAAAGCCTAAACTATCTCAACAACTAAAATAAACTAATCTAAAATTTAAAATTCAAACTAATCTTAATTCTAAGCACCTTATTAGCTAAAATTTACTGCAGTAACTAAATCAATTTTCAACACTCCTCCTTTGGTTTTGTTACTTGAATTTAAAAAACTGCTCCTTCTCAATTTTTGCTCTGGCAGTGCATGCTGAATTTTTTTTTTTTTGAACTTGCACTTTTTCTTTTTGATATTGATCTTTTTTTTTTTTTTGATTCTTTGCTGGAAAAACACTATCAACAATCTTGTCTTGTTTGAAAGTACTTTCATAGGCTTTGCAAACTGTTGTAAGATTTTTTCATCCCTCAAAACATCACATAAAAGATAGGTTTCAAGATATGATTTCTTTATTGACCAAATTTGATCATTTTTGTTTGTGAAAATTTTTGGGACATTCAAAGAAAGACTGCTGCTTGACAATTTTTTGGCTTAAAATAGTCCTATGCTTTGAAAATAAGCACGAGTTGAAAAAGGTAACCCTGATGGGTTAAAATAGAGCCCTTACGGGTTAAAAAGATAGCCCTTACGAGTTAAAAAAGATAGCCCTTGCGGGTTAAAAATGGTATGGTAGCACTTTGGAAGAACACACAGATCCCATAAGATCAATGAGGCTCTTGATACCACTGTTATTTTTTTTTAAAAAGACGGGGCAGCGAAAAAGGGGGTTAAAATGACTCTCTTTGAATTTTAGATTAGTTTGTTTTAGTTGTTGAGATAGTTTAAGTTTTTTTGAATTTTAAATCATGCAGTTTGTTATTGTAATTTGACTATTTAAAGCCCTCTTAAGGTTATGAAAATTATTGAAAGTCATTGAAAACTTATTAAAGCATGAAAGCTATTTCAATCCAAAGAGAGTCATTTTAATCTTTTTTCGCTGCCCCATCTTCTTTTAAAAATACAAGAACAAACATCTTGTAATTGATTGTCTCGAGTCAAGACAACCAGCCCAGTTAGCGTCAGAGTATCCCTCTAACTGGCACGTGGAACTAGATGGAAACAATAGGCTATGGGAGACTATCCCCCTAATATACTAGATCACCCAAAGCAAACCCGAATAATGAATCCAGGTAGGATAGAAAAAAAACTAACACGACACTTGGACCGAATGGGCGAGATCTGTACAGGTCATAACTAAGTACAAAAGTGAATCAACCAACCTCCTATAAAGGATAGGAAACATGTAGTTAAACTCTCTTGATTTTGTTAAATTGGACACAAGTAAAATGAAACATCTATTTTTGGTGCTTCCATGCCCCGTAAAATACTTTGGCTTGGTTCAAAGGAGAAGGACCGAAATTTCTCTCTCTCTCTCTGTCTCTCTCTCTCTCAGCGCATGTTAGCTTAACGTGCGCCCCTGGTCTATGGCAAAAGGGCGAGGACGATAGCGTGGCTGGGGTCGGGGTCGAAAACCTCTACCACTTGTTACTATCGGAAGTGCAATTGGGGCTTGCATCCAACTGGGTGACCTACATCAAGCTAAGACAGTAGCTACTCCTTCCCCGTCAACGAACAATGCTTAGCTGATGCAACTGGGACGTCCAATTTCAGTACTACACCTGGGACTTCATCAGGGGTAGTACGATATCTACATCTTACAAGAGGATCTACTACAACAGTAAGGAGCTTGGATTGTAAGGAGAAAACAGGGACTATGGTTGCTGTGGAGAAGATAATTCTCTTAGATCTGGATGAGATTCCTGAGGATGAAGATAATGGTATGAACCTAACCTACATAACCCCTGTGATTGTTAATGGAACAGTGACTGTACAACTTGAAACAGAGGAAGTCAATACTGAAATTAAAAACTGGAGTTGTGCCCTAATTATGTATGTGGTTGGGGATGCACCAGGCTATAACTTTGTGAGCTGATTCGTGACACAAAATTGGAATAGTGTAAGTGAACCTGAAGTATTTTATCATGACGATGGGTATTATGTGGTGAAATTTGGGTCTAAGGATGATATGGGCACTATTTTATATGCTGGACCGTACTATATCAACAATATACCTTTGATTCTTAAACCATGGACACCTGATTTTGAATTAACTAAGGAATTCCTGTCTGAGATTTTGTAATGGGTCAAGTTCCCAAATTTACCAATGAGTTGTTGAACGTATAATTCACTAAGTCGAATAGCAAGTGCTATTGGCATACCTTTGTATGTAAATGAATGCACCTCTATACAAAAGAGAATATTCTTTGCAAGAATGCTTATTCAGACCAATGTGACTAAGCCGTTGCCTACTGAAGTTTTGGTACATGCTCCTGATGGTAAGCAATTCGCCCAAGTCATTTCATATGATTGGAAGCCGAATTTCTGTGAGAAATGTCAGAAGATAGGTTATGTATGCCCCCAGCAGGCAGTGGTGGAACCACTTCAATTTGAAGCACCAAGAAGAAGAAGAAGAGGCAAAGGAACTCTTCAAGAGGCTCATCCTGTGCAACATCATCTTCAACAAAATTGATTTGCCTCTTTTTGGAAGTTTAAAGCCATCATTCTAGCAGTCCCACCTAAGAAGGAGTAAACAAAGGATCCCGAAGTAGTTCATCAACCTGTGGTTGCTCCACCTGTAGCACTATTAGCAACTGAAAGGGCTAAGGAAAAGGAGGTACAAAGGTTGTCTCCTAGGAGTGAAAGCAAGAGTGCTCCTCTTGATACCCAAGTTCATGGTTGTTATACCAGTGGTGAGGATATGAATGCTGTTAGAATATGAGACTTTTCTTGATAGTCTTTTGTTTAAAAGTTTCTTGTAATATTATGTTTAGTTTTAATATTAAAAATAAATGGTAGTCCTTATTTTGAGAAGTGTGTCTTGTAAGACTCATGTAGCTTATAAGTGTAGTCTTTTGTAAGATGTTGACCATGTATGTATGTATGAATAAAATAGCTTCTGCTGAAACTTTATCTTTTCCCTTCTCTTAAGCTCCAAATTCTAACAGTGGTATCAGAGCCATTCTTCTTGAGGGATCTGTGAAGGCAGAGAGCTGAACAACAGTAACAATGACATCCAACAGCTTCTTGGGTACAGTCCCTCCTATGTTTACAGGAGAAAATTATCACATATGAGTGATAAAGATGAAGGCTCATCTCAAAGCTCTTAGTCTATGGGAAACAGTTGAAAGTTAAAATGATCCTCCTCCACTTGGACCAAATCTAACAGTTGCACAAATGAAGAATTATGAAGATGCAAAGTCTAAGAAACCAAAGGCACTCACTTGTCTTCATTCAACATTTTCATATGTGATTTTCATAAGAATAATGGCTTGTGAAACACCTAAACAAGTATGGGAGAAGCTAAAAGAGGAGTTCGATGGAAGTGACAGAGTAAAATCTATCAAACTCTTAACTCTCAAAAGAGAATTTGAGATGTTAAGGATAAAATAAGGAGATACCGTGAAGGAGTACTCTGCCAAAATTCTGGAAATTGTAAACAAAATAAGATTATTTGGTGAAACTTTTCCAGATTCAAAGGTGGTAGAGAAGATGATGACAAGATTTCAGCAATAGAGGAATCTTGTGATTTGAAGACTTTATCCGTCGCAGAGCTGATTAGAAAGTTGCAAGCCCAAGAACAAAAAACAAGTATAAGAGACGAAGAAGTAGAATAAGTGGCATTTCAAGTAAAGAATAAAGGCAAGCAACCTGTGAAGGACAACATGAGGATGGATGGAGATAAAGTAGCAAAGAGAAAGCCATGGACTGTATCTTCACAGAAAGAAAAGTTTCCACCCTGCGTCCACTATAAAAGAACCAATCATCAAGAAAAGGATTGTTGGTTCAATGAAAATCCATTAATTCAGTGCAGACTTTGCAAGAAAATAGGTCATATTGAGAAGAATTGCAGCGCCAGGCAGAATCAACCACAACAACGTCATGTTCAGCAGGCAAACTTCACTGAAGAGTCAGAAAAGGAAGAAAGCTTGTTTATGGCTACTCATGGAGAAAACAGAACCAACCAATCCAAATGGTTCCTAGACAGTGGGTGCACGAGTCACATGTCAAATAATGAGCTCATGTTTCACATACTTGACAAGTCACTTAAAGCTAAAGTTAGGATGAGAAATGGTGAAACATTAGAAACACATGGGAAGGGTTCAGTTTCCTTTCAAACTAATCAAGGTACAAAGATTATACATGATGTGTTGTATGTTCCTTCTTTAGCATGTAACTTGTTGAGTGTTGGCCAAATGATGTCTAAAGGCTACTACTTACTTTTTAAGGGAAAACATTATTTGATTTCTTATACTGATGATACTTTGATTGATAAAGTAGAAATGATGGATAGGATTTTTCCAGTAGATGGAAAGTTTGATAGTGCCAATTTTGTAAGATTGGACGATTCATGGTTATGGCACAGAAGATATGGATATTTTAACTATGCTACTTTAAAATCTATGTATGAGAGGGGCTTGACTAAGGATTTTCCTAAGATCTCACTATCTAAAGAAGTTTGTGGGTCATGTCAGATAGGTAAGGTTCACAAGAAAGCATTTCCTAAAAGTGCTACCTGGAGGGCAACTGAAAAGCTTGAACTTGTTCACACTGATGTATGTGGACCTATGAAGACATCATCTTTGGGTCAAAATAAATATTTTGTGTTGTTCATTGATGACTTAACAAGGATGACTTGGGTGTATTTTTTGAGTAACAAGTCTCAAGTATTTTTAGTTTTCAAGAAGTTTAAAGCTTTCGCTGAAAGACAGAGTGGCTGTAAGTTGAAGGCTTTGAGGTCAGACAATGAAGGTGAATACACTTCAAATGAGTTTAATAAGTATTGTGAAGATGTGGGGACTGATCACAAGATGACAGTAAGTTATTCACTAGAACAAAATGGAGTCTCGGAGAGGAAGAACACGGCGGTAATTGAAATGGCTAGATGTTTGTTGCTTGCAAAGAAACTACCACAAAGTTTTTGGGCAGAAGCTATTTCTACTTAAGTTTATTTGTTGAATAGGATGCCAACCAAAGCTGTGGGTGATAAAACTCCTATTGAGGAATGGAGTGGAAAAAAACCATCTGCCAAACACTTAAAAATCTTTGGGTCAATATGCTATTCTCATGTTCTTTCAGTGAAAAGAAGCAAGCTTGAACCAAAAGGTAAATTGGGGATCTTTATTCTTTATTCATTGCAGGCCAAAGGTTATAGAGTTTTCAACTTGCAAACAAAAGTTATTTCCATCAAAAGAGATGTAGTAGTGGATGAGCATGCTTATTGGAATTGGGATAAGGAGCAAGTTGAAAAAGAAAACACAGGTTATCTAAACTTGATGCTGTCTGAAACACAACCATTTGGCTCTGAAAATCTGGAAGAAGCTGAAGAATCAAATGGTGAATCCTCACTTGATTCTCCAATTTTGAAGACAAGGTCCCTTTCCGAGATATATCAAAGATGCAATGTTGCTATCTTGGAACCCAATACCTATCAAGAAGCATTAAAACATGAAGTTTGGATTGAAGCCATGAAAGAGGAGATTGGTATGATAGAGAAGAATGACATATGGAAGCTGGTTGATAAACCCAAGGACAGAAATATAATAGGGGTGAAATGGGTTTATAGAACCAAACTTAATCCAGATGGTTCAGTTAATAAATAAAAAGCAAGGCTTGTTATGAAAGGTTACGCGCAAGTTGCAGGTCTGGATTATGGAGACACATTTGCACCTGTTGCGAGACATGATACGATACGACTTCTATTTGCTTTGGCAGCCCAATCAAATTAGAAGTTGTATCATCTGGATGTGAAGTTGGCATTCTTAAATGAACCATTGCAGGAACAAATTCATGTCGACCAACTGGAAGGCTTTTAAGTTGAAGAAATGGAGGATAAAGTTTACATATTACACAAGGCATTGAATGGATTAAAATAGGCTCCTCGAGCATAGTATAGTAAGATTGAGGATTATCTCATTCATTGTGGCTTCAACATAAGTAAAAATGAAGCCACTTTGTATGTGAAGAAGGCTAAAGGTGGAGATGTGTTTATGGTATCACTCTATGTTGATGATCTTCTAGTAATCGGAAACAATGAAGCTATGGTGAATCAATTCAAGCAAGAAATGGAGACCAAGTTTGAGATGTCAGATTTGGGTGAAATGAATTACTTTCTGGGAATGGAGATTCATCAAGCTATTGATGGAACCTTCATTTCCCAGAGAAAATATGCATGGGATATTCTTAAAAAGTTTAAGATGGAGAGGTGTAAGCTGTATCGACTCCACTAGTTCACAATGAGAAAATCTCAAAGTCTGAAGGAGGTGATAGGGCTGATCCAACAGTTTACCGAAGTCTAATTGGTAGTTTGCTATATTTAACAGCAACAAGACTTGATCTCATGTTCACAACAAGTTTTTCTTCAAGGTTTATGCATTCTCAAAGTCAAGTTCACCTTTGTATTACTAAACGAACATCGAGGTATATCAAGGAAACTGTTGATTATGGTATTTGGTTTAAAAGGGAAGATAAAGGGCAATTGATGGGTTATGCAAATAGTGATTGGGCAGGAAGTGTTGATGGTATGAAAAACACTTTTGGATATGTTTTTACACTTGGTTCAGGCATGTTCTTATGGAATTCAAGAAAGCAATATGTGGTATCTCAATCATCTGTCGAAGCAGAATACATTGCTGCTGGTAGTGCATCTAATCAGGCTCTATGGTTATGAAAAATTCTGTGTAATCTAGAGCAAAATCAAATTGAAGCTACTATAATTAAGATTGACAATAAGTCAGCAATTTCTATGGACAAAAATCCAGTGCAACATGATCGTAGCAAGCATATAAATGTGAAGTTTCACGCTATCAGGCAAGCAGAGAAAGATGACGAAGTTAATCTAGTTCATTGCAACTCCTACCAGTAGATTGCAGACATTTTGACCAAGGCACTTCCTAAGGGGAAATTTGAAGTTCTAAGGGCTATGCTGGGAGTATGTCTAGACCCGATTTCTCAAGTTATGATGGCGCCTACCTTATTTCCCCATAGGCAAGCCAAGACATAGCCCAGAATAATAGGTAACGGGCTAATAGGAAGAAATCAGAAAAGATCGCTTATAATGGTAGCAATAGTAATAACAAGTAACAAACAAAAAGTAAACAGTTCTCATATACTAAAACGAGGGAAGGAAAAGGACCAAATACATAAAAGAATTCCTCCCAAGACTTGGTAAGGTTAGTACTAGAGTCACTATTAAGATAAACCCGGAGTACTAGATAGAATCCAAAATACACCCAATATACACAAGTAGTCTCGAGTACAAAAGACTAAACTAGAGTAGATGGAGGAGGATTAGTCTCGAACGACAGTAAGCTTACCCTGCTCCGAATCAGTGCTGGAAGGTATGAATCACATCAATGTCGGCTGCTACGACTCGAATCTGCATCAGGAAAAAGATACAGAAGTGTAATATGAGTACCAAAGCAACTGATACTCAGTAGGAATCATCGACCGACTGAGCTCAATACAGAAAAGGTGTAACTATAATGCAAGGATGTAATCTAAGTCAGCAGTAAAAAAGGACAGAAAGGTAAGCAACTGCCAAGCTACGCCAATGAGATAACGGGATAAATGTAAGCAATAAAAAAACAAAATAACACAGTAATTATAGACAAATCAAACATAACCTAACTAGGCCCCCATAATCCCGCTAGGTATACAACATAACCTAACTGGACCCCCATAAGCCCGCTAGGCACACTGAAGAAGACAATTAACCCAGCCGTACCCCCAGAAGTCGGTGGGAAACACAAGTAGCAATTAAAGAAAATAAACGTAAATAATTTGTAACTATGCCAATCCAAAGAAATCATGATAGACATCCAGATGTGCACCGAGCTTAAACCGGCATCAATGGGTAGTAACGAGAGGAAAAATACCAGACTTGAACCGATAGTGATGGATGTAACAAGAGGACACGTGCCGGATTCGAACCGGACATAGTGGATAATAACGAGAGGCCACATATATAACAGAACTCATAATCAGATGCCGGACTCGAACCGAAACTCAGAGTAACCACAACTATAATTAGATGTCAGACTCGAATCGGAACTCGTAGGAACCACAATAATCAAATGCCGAACTCGAACCGAAACTCACAGTAACCATAATAATTAAATGCCGGACTCGAACCTAAACTCATAGTAACCATACCCAACTGTAATATTAAAATTCATACCATACCATAACAATGTCAACGTGGTACAAAAGTTCACAATCGATGACAGAAATAAAATATATACTGAATCTGAACAGAAGCTAAAATACGTCTAATTACCGTACGCATATCTTAATTTTAAAGCAGCAAATTCAAGGTTTTGCAATTTAAATTCCACGTCCTAAAGTGATAGATGCTATATTATTTTGAAAGACAAAATACCAAAAATCTACTAGAACGGGATCCTAATTCGGGTAAATAAGACATGTTATATATATCAAATGATATGCAACTACAAAAACTTATCCAAAGCTAGCATAATAGTTCACCATTTCATTATATGAGCTCATTCTAAAAGTAGGCTAAGCCTAGCCTACCTGAACGTCAAAACTAAAATGTCTTTTCGTAAAGCATCTAGATAGTGCTACTAGAATCCGAACTTAGATATATTGATATGGATAACTTCACGACACACACTTGTTCATAAAGCCATAGGCGTAAAAAGAGAGTAGTAATTCCAGGAATATGTTTTTAAACTTATAGTGGCCAAGAAGTTAACATTTAACTTAAACAATAACAAGAAACAATATTAGCCATGCATTTACATTTAAAGGACATATACACCCTTAGATAACACTTAACTTATTTTGTTATATGCCACGACATCATATGCATAATTGCTGGCCACAATTAAGGCATAACGACCACTCCCTCCACGTGCCGCTAATTAACTTTTAATTATCCCGTTATATATATCCGGATATCGTATAAGTACGTGGGAAAATAAATATAATATTTTGAATATACCATAATTAATAGAAAATAATTTCTAATAAAATCTTTATTATTTAATAATAATATTTTAATACATCTAAATTTGCTATCTCCGCTTAAAATATTAAATAACTATAAAAAATTATTATAAAGTGATACAAATATAACATAACTTAAAGAATGTAGTCAATATCAAAAATATTTTAGAAGGCGGTAAATTATATTTTTACCAAATGACAATTTAAGTCAAATATATCACAATATATTAGATATTACTAAAATTCTGAAACAAACCGCCTGAGAATCGACCTATCAGTCCCAACAAGTCAATAATAACTTGGGGCAGTTATAGAAAAGCTCTGCATATCCAAAACGTGTTAAAATATAAAAAAATGACTGTGAGGGTCATTATAATATCCACTACTAAAAGGACTTTCGTTCGCAAAATTAAAGCATAAGGACATACCTGAGGGCTCAAACAGGTAGGGATACTAGGCGTGCATATCATGCTCGAGAGAAAGGCCAGATAGGTCGGTATGAAACACATCAGAAAAATTGTAAACCACAGGGACGGAGTCACGCAATAGACTCTCAATACTTACATCCCAAACATAAGCATGATATGACTCACAACCCCTCAATATCAGTCTCCTATACGAAATATAAAATAATTTTCATCGACACGCGACTAACAGAACCCTATCGCACAATCGAGGTACGCCAGCTAAGGCTAAAGTAACGTCTTAGCAAAACAATCCAAGACCGCATGACAAGGAGATAACCAATTCATACCTGGAATCACATCGAAATCTACTATATCTAGGACAATGAGATCAACCTGATTACCAAACTTCCGAACGATCACCAAACACAATCTATATACCTGATCCACTACTAAAGAATCACCCACAGTGGTAGCTATACGTAATGGCACAGATAAGGACTCCGAACATAAACTCAACCTCGATGCAAAATAAGCATAAACATATGAAAATGTGAAACTGGGATCAATCAATATAGAAGCTGGCTGATGGCATATGAAAATCATACCTGTGATCACAGCATCCGAAGCCTCAGCCTCAGATCTACCTGGTAGAGCATACAAATGACCCTCTCCACTATTGGATTGGGTGCCTATCCGACCACCTGTCTTACCTCCCTTCGGACCACCTCTAGAATCCTGAGGACCGTCCCTATGACTCTGCGCATCACCCCTATCTAACAGTGGCACTGACCTAATCGGTAGTACAGTCAAAATTGAAGGCTCAATCATCCTACGTTGATGACACTTACGGGCGAAGTGACCAACAACCCTGCGTCCATAATATGCCCCTGGCACCCTAGTCCATCTGGAAGATCCAACGAATCAGGAATGATCACCCCGACTCCACAATCCTGACTGAACATCCTTCTGTGATTGGCTACTGCTCTGACCAATAAAACTACTATAATTGGGCTGACCCTTGACCTCTGGGTCGACCTCGACCACTAACCAAAACTCTAGCAACGGACTCGGGGTCCCGATCTCTTGCTCCCGCTCCTCGCATCCCAACCATCTATGTAAAGAGTGAACCAACAAAGATTAAAAACTAACTTATACATAACGCACGAAAACATATCAAGAAAATGAGATTTTTTTCTAAAAATGCTGCGTAGCCTCCCGAAGATAGGATACACACATCTTCATATCGATTCGCGGGACTCTACTAAACATTGGTTCTAGTACCAACAATACCAGTGAAACCTAAGCTCTGATACCAAGATGTCATGATCCGATTTCTCAAGTCATGATGACGGCTACCTTATTTTCCCCGTAGGCAAGCCAAGTCATAGCTCGAAATAATAAGTAATGGGCTAATAGGCAAAGTCAGAAAAAATCGCTTATAATGGTAGCAATAGTAATAACAAGTAACAAACAAAAAGTAAACATTTCTCATATACTAAAACGAGGGAAGGAAAAGGACTAAATACAGAAAAGAATTCCTCCCAAGACCTGATAAGGTCGGTACTAGAGCCACTATTAAAATAAACCCAGAGTACTAGATAAAATCCAAAATATACCCAATATACACAAGTAGTCTCGAGTACAAAAGACTAAACTAGAGTAGATAGAGGAGGATTAGTCTCGAACGACAGTAAGCTCACCCTTCTCCGAATCAGTGTTGGAAGGTATGAATCACGTTAATGTCGGCTGCTACGACTCAGATCTGTATCAGGAAAAAGATGCAAAAGTGTAGTATAAGTACCAAAGCAACGGGTACTCAGTAGGCATCATCGGCCGATTGAGCTCAATACAGAAAAGTTGTAACTACTATGCAAGGATGTAATCTAAGTCAGCAGTAAAAAAAGACAGAAAGGTAAGCAACTGCCAAGCTACACCAATGAGATAAAGGAGTAAATGTAAGCAATACAAAAAATAAATAACACAGTAATTACAGACAAATCAAACATAACCTAACTAGGCCCCCATAATCCCGCTAGACACACAACATAACTTAACTGGGCCTCCATAAGCCCGCTAGGCACACTGTAGAAGACAATTAACTCAACCGTACCCCCATAAGTCGGTGGAACACACAAGTAGCAATTAAAAAAAATAAATGTAAATAATTTGTAACTGTGTCAATCCCAAGATATCATGATAGACATCCACATGTGCACCGGACTTGAACCGGCATCAATGGGTAGTAACGAGAGGCCAGATACCGGACTCGAATCGATAGTGATGGATGTAACAAGAGGACACGTGCCAGATTCGAACCGGACATAGTGGATAATAATGAGAGACCACATATATAACGAAACTCATAATCAGATGCCGGACTCGAATCGAAAATCAGAGCAACCACAACCATAAGTAGATGCCGGACTCGAACCGAAACTTATAGGAACCACAATAATCAAATGTCGGACTCGAACCGTAACTCATAGTAACCATAATAATAAAATGCCAGACTCGAACCAGGACTCACAGTAACCATACCTAACTGCAATATTAAAATCCATACCATATCGTAATAATGTCAACGTCGTACAAAAGTTCACAATCAATGACAAAAATAAAATATATATTGAATCTGAACAGAAGCTAAAATACGTCTAATTACCGTACGCATATCTTAATTTTAAAAGGGAAAATTCAAGGTTTTGTAATTTAAATTTTACGTCCTAAAGTGATAGGTGCTATATTATTTTGAAAGACAAAATACAAAAAATCTACTAGAATGAGATCCTAATTTGGGTAAATAAGATGTGTTATATATACCAAATAATAGCAACTACAAGAACTTATCCAAAGCTAGTATAATAGTTCACAATTTCAGTACATCATCTCAATTTAAAAATAGGGTAAGCCTAACCTACCTAAACGTCAAAACTAAAATATCTTTTCGCGAAGCCTCTAGATATTGCTACTAGAATCCGATCTTGAATATATATTGATATGGATAACTTCACGACACACACTTGTTCATAAAGCCATAGGCGTAAATAGAGAATAGTAATTCTAGGAATATGTTTTTAAACTTATAATGGCCAAGAAGTTAACATTTAACTTAAACAATAACAAGAAACAATATAAGCCATGAATTTACATTTAATGGACATATGCAACATTAGATAACACTTAACTTATTTTATTATATGCCACGACATCACAAGCATAATTGCTGGCCACAATTAAGGCACAACGACCACTCCCTCCACGAGCCATTAATTAACTTTTAATTATTCCGTTATATATATCCGAATATTGTATAAGTACGTGAAAAAATAAATATAATATTTTGAATATATCATAATTAATAAAAAATTATTTCTAATAAATTTTTTATCATATAATAATAATATTTTAATATATTTAAATTTGTTATCTCCGCTTAAAATATTGAAGAACTATAAAAAAATATTACAAAGTGTTACAAATATAACATAACTTAAAGAATGTAGTTAATATAAAAAATATTTTAGAAGGTAATGAATTATATTTTTACCAAATAACAATTTAAATCAAATATTTCACAATATCTTAGATATTACTAAAATTCTGAAACAAACCATTTGGGAATCGAACTATCAGTCCCAACAAGTCAATAATAACCCGGGGAAATTATAGAAAAGCTCTGCATATTCAAAACGTGTTAAAATACATAAAAATGACGAGAGGGTCATTACAGAGTATCCAAGAAAAATCTCAAGGAGTAGTGTTAGAATATGAGACTTTTCTTGATAGTCTTTTGTTTAAAAGTTTCTTTTAATATTATGTTTAGTTTTAATTTTAAAAATAAATGGTAGTCCTTATTTTGAGAAGTGTGTCTTTTAAGACTTATGAAGTGTGTCTTGTAAGACTCATGTAGCTTATAAGTGAAGTTTTTGTAAGATATTGACCATGTATGTATGTATCAATGAAATAGCTTTTACTGAAACTTTATCTTTTTCCTTTTCTTAAGCTCCAAATTCTAACAAATGCTGCCTCATCAAGTCAGGTTCAGCTGCTACAGACCTCTATATGCGCTTTGAGAAGTCCATTGGAGTACAATGAAGAGTTTCCTGTATAGTGTTACTCCTAATCTTCAGAGAAGCAGTCCAAAACAGAAAAGAGCTATGGAGAATACTCCTGGTTAATATGGAATATTAGAGGGGTCAACAACAAGTATAAATAAAAAGAGCTTAATGTCCCGACCCAAAATTCAAAGGTTATGATGACACTTATCACGGTAAGCCTATAATCCAAATTGATACAAAGAAGGGAAAACACCTGTTACGATCCGTTTTCGAAAAGTAAAAAACTTTTCATAACTTTGTGGCAAAAAGAGAAGCCTATTTGATTTTATTTTGAAAAAATAATTTAGAATCGTCACTTAATTTTTAGGAGGAATAAGAAACCGTTTTAAAAAATAATTTTGAAAGAAAACCTTTTAAAAATAACCAGAGTCTAGCTAAGGATTCAAGTAAATTCGAAAGAAGGTGTTGGACGCTTTTGATTATCACAAAGTGTGGTTCCGGACTAATTTAACTTATTTGGCTAATTTAAAAAATTTCTTAAGTTGTAAAAATCTTGAATTTATTTTTAAAATCTTATTTTGAATAAATAGAAATTATTTACTACTAATCTATCTAATTTATTCTAAGCAATAAAATAAACTAAATATGAAAATTTCAAAATAATTTTAAAAGTTTCAAATAATTCTAACTTTAACAAATTTTTCTGGATTAAGACTTTGAATTAAATAACTATCCCAACATCTTAAATGCGAATTTAAGTTACAGTATAACCTCGATAAATTAATACTGTTGGGACCGTCAAATTTTATTAATTTAGCGAGGTATTAATTAATCGTATATTATTAATTTATAAATTATATACTTTTTGGGTCCATATTATGAATGTACCTAGGTGTACGTGAAAACTAATTTCTACATTGACTATTAATTATGCATACTTAACCAAATTCATGTATTTTTGCTGATACATTTTCAATATTCTATGTATATCTTAATAAAATATATAAATCTACTTAATTATTAATGTAGTTACATGTACCTACATTCATTAAAATGTATAAATTCACTCAATTATTAATGTAGTTACACGTACATACATTAACTAAGTTACTATATAAATAGATGTATTATGCAAGTCTTCAAATCAAAAAACAAAAAAAATGGCTTCTCATCTCAAAGGTGTTAAAAAATCAACCATGACTAATGGTATACGTAGAGAACTGTGTGAGTATAAACAACAAAATCTAGCATGCACTCAAAAGCAATTGCAACAATGGGTGTTAGAGAAGTTTAATTTGCAAGTGAGTCAAGCCACAATATCAAACACGATCAAGAGGTCAGCAGAGTATCTATCAGCAGCCGACATTCCAAAAGATGAGGCTAAAAGACATAAAGCTGCCAAATTTCCAGAATTAGAGAAGGCTCTGTTTGAGTGGTTTATTCATTACCAAGAGCGTGTTAATATGAATGGGGAACTAATTGTAACGAAGGGAAAAGAGCTTCTAAAAAAGATGTATCCCATCGATACACCTGATTTTCATTTTTCTCAAGGCTGGCTAGAGCGTTTCAAATCAAGACACGGTATCAAGCAATATCGTCGTTTTGGAGAAAGTGGATCAGTTAATATGGAGGCCATGGAGAGTAATTTACAATCCATCAGAGAGAAACCTGATCAGTTTGCTAAGAAAGATGTTTTCAATATGGATGAAACTGAATTGTTCTTTAGGCTACAACCAGATCATTCTCTTGCAACGAAGCAACTTGAAGGTAAGAAAAAAGATAAAGAAAGACTTACAGTTGTTATTTGCTGTAATGAGGATGGTTCTGAGAAAATTCCTTTATGGATCATTGGGAAGTATTTAAAACCACGTTGTTTCAAGAATGTGAATTTGGGAAGCATGAATTGTGAATATCGAGCCAATAAAAGAGCATGGATGACTGGGATTCTATTCCAAGAATATGTTCAACAACTTGATGCAAAAATGGACGACAGGAAAATTCTTTTAATTGTTGATAATTGTCCTGCTCATCCAAAAAATGTTGAAGGTTTGAGAAATGTTGAATTGTTTTTTTTACCACCTAACACAACATCAAAGATTCAGCCTTGTGATGCAGGGATCATAAGAGCTTTTAAGATGCATTATCGTAGGCGATTTTATCGAAATCTTTTGGAGGGTTATGAAATTGGGATCTCAAATCCAGAAAAGATTAATGTTTTAGATGCAATGAATCTTGCAATCTCGGCATGGAAAATGGATGTCAACTCAAGTACAATTGCAAATTGTTTTAAGCATTGTAAACTTAGGTTGTTAGATGATGAATCCTCGGAAAATCAAGAACAGTTGAATAATGATGGCTTACAACAATTGCAGAATCTAATCAATGGATTGAAGTATCGAAATGCAATGAATGCTGAAGATGTTTTGAATTATCCGGGAGAAAATGATACGAGTTTTGAGCTACCTACGGATGAACAAATAATTGAGAGTGTTATGGAAACACATAAAGAAGATGAAGTGGAAGATGATAGTGTGGAATTAGAACAAGTTTCGCGCAAAGATGCTCTGAAAGCAACAATCACCTTACATCACTTCCTTTTGCAATATGAGAAGACTACACCTGATATTCTTAATGCAGTAAGAAGGGTTAGAGATGAGATTCAAGGTGATATTGATTTCAAGAAGAAACAAACAACATTAGATTCATATTTTCAGAAACCTGTTTAGTTTACTTATGTATTATGTATGAAATATTTTGATACAGATGAATTATTAATTTATATATCAAATGGGACCTATATGAATTTTTTTTTTGTATTATCTTATAAATTTAGCGAATTATTAATTTACCACGTTGATCCCGACTCGGGACCGAAGAAAATTATTATTTTAGCGAGGTTATTAATTTATTGAGTATTAATTTATCGAGGTTATACTGTATTTAATAACTATGAAAGAATATACATGATTCCTCAAGTTATTCTATAAACTTAAATTTGTCTAAATAATTTTTTTTAAAAAATATTAAGTGATCACAGTAAAATGAATATTTTTTAACTTGCTCCCCAAGAATTCATCTAGATTAACTAAATTCCATTACAAACGAATAATCAAATTAAATACAAAGAAAGATGAGATCTGGGCCCCTTTATGACCCATTTTCAAACCTGTCTACCTTTTGAGCCTATTTAAATGGACCTTTTTAGCCCCTTTTCAGTTATATACCATCTGTTTATTAATTTTTTTTTGTCCACATTTTGGCTGTATACATACTGTATATGGACTTGCAACTTTATATACTGGCTTCCTTCTTCCATTCTTTACTTCTTTGAACTTGTAAATCAGCTTCCGCCACTTGTATACAATGTATCTAAGTTGTATATCTTTGTATACAACCTTGATCTTCAGGCTTGACTTGACAGATTAGGCCACTATGATCCATCAGAGATGCAAAGGGGAATGGAGTCTATTGGACTTGGATAGGAGGTGCCTGCAAAGAAAGAAATGAAAATTCTAAAACAAAAGGCAAATTGACAATTAAACAACATGAATACTAATAGCAGAACTTAGTTCCTATCTCATTTTGAAAAACTAAGGAGAAAAAATCAACAACTTTAAGTTTGTAATTGGGAAGGGTTTGCTCGTAGGTTCAACTTTAAAATAACTCTTAGCTTAAATGATAGATCAAACAAGCACATAATCCAACAAAGCGTTGATTCTCAATCCTTAGCCAAACTTTCATTCACAACTTGGTTTTATTGCATACTAAGGCTTGATTACAACTTTAGAGTGTAAGATTAATCACGAGGCAGCCATCAACATGGTCTAGTGAATCAAAATAAGACCTGATATCGTAATTTAACAATGACATTCTAGAAGACTTCACAGAATCTATATATGATCTCTCTTAAAACATTACAGATTAGCTAAACACAATGCGAATGTA
Organism: Capsicum pubescens; assembly: GCA_030864215.1. Taxonomy (NCBI): domain Eukaryota; kingdom Viridiplantae; phylum Streptophyta; class Magnoliopsida; order Solanales; family Solanaceae; genus Capsicum; species Capsicum pubescens. Next base: position 254,860,670 of record CM061549.1, read on the forward strand.
ACAAATCATATGTTGTCTCGCATCGGGCAAACAACAAATGAATTTTCAAATCAAAATAGTCAGAAAATATACATAACTCAACCTTTAATAATCTCAAGCAACTAAACGATGAGCAGGGTTCAAAATAGATGACTTGATATTCACCTTTAAGAACTCTTACACCTCAGAACATACAAAGATTTCGTTTTTAACTTTTAACGAACACAAAAATAATTATGAATATGAAATAATCAACTAAACAACAAGGATTCAGACATAATAAGTAATAAGCAACATTTAGATGGAACTAGAACAAGAAATATGAGCCTAACAGTAGCTAACTCAATTAAGGCAAAAAATATTTATTAATCAGAACAATACAACAAACACCATTACACGAAGATCCTAAGACCTTGAAGGCTTCTGCAACAAACAATCCCACATTACTACAATTACTTATGAAATTAATATTAACGCGAAGAGGGAGAAGAAGAATAGCTAGTTATCCTATATAATAAGTATATAAGGCGTGATGAAGCAGCTGAAGCAGGTTGTTCAAGATCAACATGCCTGCTTCAGCTGCTTCAATCGTGATTTTACTATATTATTTTTATATAATTATTATAAGTTATTCACGTATTAAAAATTAAAATACTTAATTAAAAAATTAAAATAGATATTTATGACATAACTGCTTCAGCTGTTTCAATTGTGTCATTTAAATATTAAAAAATTTATAATATTTAATAAAAAAATAGAGATAAAATGGGAAGCATCTAGATAGTGCTATTAGAACCCAAACTTAGATATATTGACATGGATAACTTCACGACACACTTGTTCATAAAGCCATAGGCGTAAACACAGAGTAGTAATTCTAGGAATATGTTTTTAAACTTATGGTGGCCAAGAAGTTAACATTTAACTTAAACAATAACAAGAAACAATATTAGCCATGCATTTACATTTAAAGGGCATATACCACCTTAGATAACACTTAACTTATTTTGTTATATGCCATGACATCACATGCATAATTGCTGGTCACAATTCAGGCATAAGGACCACTCCCTCCACGTGCCACTAATTAACTTTTAATTATCCCGTTATATATATACGGATATCGTATAAGTACGTGGGAAAATAAATATAATATTTTGAATATATCATAATTAATAGAAAATTATTTCTAATAAAACCTCTATTATATAATTATAATATTTTAATACATCTAAATTTGCTATCTCCGCTTAAAATATTAAAGGACTATAAAAAATTATTATAAAGTGATACAAATATAACATAACTTAAAAAATGTAGTCAATATAAAAAATATTTTAGAAGGCAATAAATTATATTTTTACCAAATGACAATTTAAGTCAAATATATCACAATATATTAGATATTACTAAAATTCTGAAACAAACCGCCTGAGAATCGAACTACTAGTCCCAACAAATCAATAATAACTTGGGGTAGTTATAGAAAAGCTCTGCATATCCAAAACGTGTTAAAATACAAAAAAATGACTGTGAGGGTCATTACAACATCCACTACTGAAAGGACTTTCTTCCGCAAAAGTAAAGCATAAGGACATGCTTGAGGGCTCAAACAGGTAGGGATACTGGGCGTGGATATCATGCTCGAGAGAAAGGCCAGGTAGGTCGGTATGAAACACATCAGGAAAATTGCAAACCACAGGGACGGAGTCACGCAATAGACTCTCAATACTTACATCCCAAACATAAGCATGATATGACTCACAACCCCTCAATATCAGTCTCCTATACGAAATGTAAAATAAGTCTCATCGACACGTGACTAACAAAACCCTACCGCACAATCGAGGTACGCTAGGTAAGGGTAAAGTAACGTCTTAGCAAAACAATCCAAGACCGCATGACAAGGAGATAACCAATCCATACCTGGAAACATATCGAAATCTACTATATCTAGGACAATGAGATCAAACTGATTACCAAACTCCCGAACGATCACCAAACACAATCTATATACCTGATCCACTACTAAAGAATCACCCACAGTGGTAGCTATACGTTATGGCACAGATAAGGACTCCGAACATAAACTCAACCCCGATGCAAAATAAGCATAAACATATGAAAATGTGAAACTGGGATCAATCAATATAGAAGCTGGCTGATGGCGTATGGAAATCATACCTGTGATCACAACATCCGAAGCCTCAACCTCAGATCTACCTGGTAGAGCATACAAATGACCCTGTCCACTATTGGATTGGGTGCCTATCCGACCACCTGTCCTACCTCCCTGCGGACCACCTCTAGAACCTTGAGGACCGTCCCTATGACTCTGCGCATCACCCCTACCTAATAGCGGCACTGACCTAATCGGTTGTGCAGTCAAAACTGAAGGCTCAATCATCTTATGTTGACGACACTTACGGGCGAAGTGACCAAAAACCCCACATCCATAACATGCCTCTGGCACCCTACTCTGTCTGAAAGATCCAACGGATCAGGAATGATCACCCCGACTCCACAAACCTGACTGGACATCCTTCTGTGATTGGCTACTGCTCTGACCACTAAAACTACTATAATTGGGCTGACCCCTAACCTCTTGGGTCGACCTCGACAACTAACCAAAACTCTAGCAACGGACTCAAGGTCCCGATCTCCGGCTCCCGCTCCTCGCATCCCAACCATCTATGTAAAGAGTGAACCAACAAAGATTAAAAACTAACTTATACATAATGCACAAAAATGGATAAAGAAAATGAGATTTTTTTCTAAAAATGCTGCGTAGCCTTCCGAAGATAGGATACAAACATCTTCGTATAGATCCGCGGGAATCTACTAAACATTGTCTCTAGTACCAACATACCAGTGAAAACTAAGCTCTGATACCAAGCTGTCACGACCCAATTTCTCAAATCATGATGACGCCTACCTTATTTTCCCCGTAGGCAAGCCAAATCATAGCTCGAAATAATAGGTAATGGGCTAATAGGCAGAAATCAGAAAAGATCGCTTATAATGGTAGCAATAGTAATAACAAGTAACAAACAAAAAGTAAACATTTCTCATATACTAAAACGAGGGAAGGAAAAGGATCAAATACACAAATGAATTCCTCTCAAGACCTGATAAGGTCGGTACTAGAGCCACTATTAAAATAACCCCGGAGTACTAGACAGAATCCAAAATATACCCAATATACACAAGTAGTCTCGAGTACAAAAGACTAAACAAGAGTAGATAGAGGAGGATTAGTCTCAAACGACAGTAAGCTCACCCTGCTCCTAATCAGTGTTGGAAGGTATGAATCATATTAATGTCGGCTGCTACAACTCGAATCTGCATCAGGAAAAAGATGCAGAAGTGTAGTATAAGTACCAAAGCAACGGGTACTCAATAGGCATCATGGGTCGAATGAGATCAATACAGAAAAGGTGTAACTACAATGCAAGGATGTAATCTAAGTCAGCAGTAAAAAAGGACCGAAAGGTAAGCAACTGCCATGCTACGCCAATGAGATAAAGGAATAAATGTAAGCAATACAGAAAATAAATAACACAGTAATTACGGAAAAATCAAACATAACCTAACTAGGCCCCCATATGTCCTCTAGGTAGACAACATAACTTAACTGGGCCTCCATAAGCCTGCTAGGCACACCGAAGAAGACAATTAACTCCACCGTACCCCCATAAGTCTGTGGAACACACAAGTAGCAATTAAAAAAAATAAACGTAAATAATTTATAACTGTGTCAATCCCAAGATATCATGATAGACATCCAGATGTGCAACGGACTTGAACCGACATCAATGGATAGTAACGAGAGGCCAGATACCGGACTCGAATCGATAGTGATAGATGTAACAAGAGGACACGTGCCGGATTCGAACCGGACATAGTGAATAATAATGAGAGGCCACATATTTAACGGAACTCATAATCAGATGCCAGACTCGAACCAAAACTTAGAGCAACCACAACCATAATTAGATGCCGGACTCGAACTGAAACTTATAGGAACCACAATAATCAAATTCGGACTCGAACCGTAACTCATAGTAAGCATAATAATTAAATGCCAGATTCGAATCGGGACTCATAGTAACCATACCTAACTGTAATATTAAAATCCATACCATATAATAATAATGTCAACTTCGTACAAAAGTTCACAATCAATGACATAAATAAAATATATACTAAATCTAAACAGAAGATAAAATACGTCTAATTACCGTACGCATATCTTAATTTTAAAGGGAAAAATTCAAGGATTTGCAATTTAAATTTCACGTCCTAAAGTGATAGGTGCTATATTATTTTGAAAGACAAAATACCGAAAATCTACTAGAATGGGATCCTAATTCGGGTAAATAAGACATGTTATATATATCAAATAATAGCAACTACAAGAACTTATCCAAAGCTAGTATAATAGTTCACAATTTCAGTACATAATCTTAATTTAAAAATAGGGTAAGCCTAGCCTACCTAGACGTCAAAACTAAAATATCTTTCCGCAAAGCCTCTAAATAGTGCTACTAGAATCCGAGCTTGAATATATATTCCTATGGATAACTTCACGACACACACTTGTTCATAAAGCCATAGGCGTAAATAGAGAATAGTAATTCTAGGAATATGTTTTTAAACTTATAATGGCCAAGAAGTTAACATTTAACTTAAACAATAACAAGAAGCAACATAAGCCATGAATTTACATTTAATGGACATATGCCACCTTACATTTAAGCAGCTGAAGCAGGCTGCTCATGGTCAACATGCCTGCTTCAGCTGCTTCAATCGTGATTTTACTATATTATCCTTATGTAATTATTATAAGTTATTCACGTATTAAAAATTAAAAATACTTAATTAAAAAATTAAAATAGATATTTATGACATAACTTCTTCAGCTATGTCAATCGTGTCATTTAAATATTAAAAATTTCATAATATTTAATTAAAAAATAAAGATAAAATGGGATTTTTTTTTTGATGTTTTAAATTAACTTGACGTCTTATATGGAACAACTTAAGAAAACATTCATAAGTATTTTTTATAATAATTTTACTATGTCACTTTTAATTAGTAGAATAGAAAAAAAAACATTAAAAATAATAAGACGTGATGAAGCAGCTGAAGCAGGCTGCTCATGGTCAACATGCCTGCTTCAGCTGCTTCAATCGTGATTTTACTATATTATTCTTATGTAATTATTATAAGTTATTCACGTATTAAAAATAAAAAATACTTAATTAAAAAATTAAAATAGATATTTATGACGTAACTGCTTCAGTTGTTTCAATCGTGTCATTTAAATATTAAAACATTCATAATATTTAATAAAAAATAGAGATAAAATGGGATTTTTTTTTATGTTTTAAATTAACTTGACGTCTTATATGGGACAACTTAAATAAAAATTCACAAGTATTTTTTATAATAATTTTATGATGTCACTTTTAGTTAGTAGAATAGAAGAAAAAACATTAAAAATCACAATAATTAACAATTTAAATAATTTAAAAAATATAATTAGCTATCCATCTCGCAAAAGTTTGAACAACTTAAAATATTGTTATACAATTTCATTAATCTAAATATAGTAATATATGTCTAACTTAGAATTTAACAACCAAACAAATGAATGTTTTAATTAAGTAATAGAATTATACATAAAATTGAATTTTTAAAAATCAACATTGGGCTAAGGCGTGATGAAGCAGCTGAAGCAGGCTGCTTATGGTCAACATGCCTGCTTCAGCTGCTTCAATCATGATTTTACTGTATTATCCTTATGTAATTATTATAAGTTATTCACGTATTAAAAATTAAAAATACTTAATTAAAAGATTTAAATAGATATTTCTGACATAACTGCTTCAGCTGTTTCAATCGTGTCATTTAAATATTAAAAATTTATAATATTTAATAAAAAAATAGAGTTAAAATGAGATTTTTTTTTGATGTTTTAAATTAACTTGATGTCTTATATAGGACAACTTAAAAAAAAATTCGCAAGTATTTTTTATAATAATTTTACTATGTCACTTGTAATTGGTAGAATAGAAGAAAAAACATTAAAAATTTCAATGATTAAAAATTTAAATAATTTTAAAAATATAATTAGCTATCCATCTCACAAAAGTTTGAACAACTTAAAATATTGTTATACAAATTTCATTAATCTAAATATAGTAATATATGTCTAACTTAGAATTTAACAACCAAACAAATGAACGTTTTAATTAAGTAACAAAATTAAATATAAAATTAAATTTTTAAGAATCAACATTGGGCCGTGCGTAGCACGACGCAAGCCGCCTAGTGTATTAATATGAAATATGTGTTTACCTTTTACGGAGCAGTGAAACGGGACAAACGAACTTCTTTAGATTTTCTTCACACAACCAAAATTCAAAACTTAAATTCTCTAGCCAAAATCCTAAGCCCAACAATCTTATAAGAATTCAGCCCGAGAATTTTAGCGAAACCCCTTTCAATTGGGGTTATAAGCTAAATTAATCTCTCTTCTTCCAACCCCTTTGAAGAGTGAATATGAGGTTTTTTTTATAGAACCCTAAAATTCTAAATTCATGATGAATTGACGATGTGGGATAGAAAAATTCAAGGGCAATTTTGGAAATTTCAAGTTCAAAAATTGGATAAGGTTTATTTGAGTGAGTTGGAAATTGTACGAAATTGAAAATTTTGAATTGGTGTCATTATTGGATGAAATGGACGCGGATACGGGTCGGTTTGCGGGTATGGGTGGTTGATGTCGGGTCGGAGTTGTTATTCGATTTCTGGGTTGTTTGGTGCTATCTGTTGCGCTGTTTGGCTGCTGTTATTGTCGGCGATTTGTTACTTTTTTCGTTATTGGTGTTTATTGTTGATGTGGATATTGCTGTTGGTGTTATGTTGGAGTATCGGGTCAGGGGAAATAGGGGGTGAACCGGGTTTGGGCCGGTTATGTTTTTGTTGAGTTGTGCTGGAGCGGTGGGTTGGTTTGTGGGCTGGAGCAGTTGGGCTGGTGTTGATGGAATGGGTAAATTAGGTTATTTTTGGGTAATGTCCAATTAGGATTAAGTCAACTTTATTTAAATTTTAGCCACATTGAAAATTAAATGGCCATTTGTGTTGTAGTTGTGGCCAATTGATTTCAATTGTGGCCAAATCTAATAAATTGACTTAAATTGAATCGCGATTCAATACTAATTAATAACCAATTTAATTTTGAGCTTCTTGATTTAATAAAATCACACATATATTTTTTCAAATAAATTATTTTTGAGAACAAATTATATTTAAATCAAGACTTTGCCAATTCGAATTAATTTTCATGAAAACTCTCAGTTAAAATCTGATTTTCATAAAATAATTAATTAAGTAATAAAATTATACAATTTCGTGTATACGAAAATATATAATTTCTACTTAAAATGATCAAATTACGGACATAAATATTTTGAATTTTTTTTAATTCAAATAAACAAATATTGTAATTTTATTTAAAATCGAAAAAACTCAGAATTAAGCTTAGTCATGAAGAGTAACAATTAGGTGTTACCAACACCAATGCCCAAGGTAAGGCTCCTATATTTAAGTTTTAATAATGACAAACTTATGAGTGTCTTTTGCAGGATATTTAAAGATCGCTATTGATGGAAAGATATCTCACACAAAGATATGATGGATCAAAGAAGGCTAATTCAACATGGAAGTAAGCAAGAGAGCCGACTCCAAAAATGGAAGGGCATTTAATCATGAAGATCCACGACCACGATATCTAAAGAGTATGGCAAGCAAAACAATCAAACATTTGAATAAAAAGAAGAAGGGTCACAATCCCAAAATCACGACAAATAAAATCAATCAAGACTTAGAACAAAAAAAAGGAAGACCACAACCTCTACATGAACATATCTGATATGGACATGTATAGCTGTGGAAGTTGCACCACGTATGGAAATATCTGATATGGACAAACTTTATGGTGCCATTCCTCAATCGAGGAATCAATTCAAATCCTTGATTGAGAAGAAATCTCTTGGGTTTTCTTTCAAGAAGCAACGACAGAGGAAGTTAGAAAGTATAAAAGAAGAGACAAAAGGTTGAAGCACGCACGCAAATTCAAGGAGAAACCTCAAAGTGTCTCAATCTTAGTCTCACAAAGCTTTGTAATCTTTAACTTATAATTATTATATAAAGAATAGGATCGAATCAACTTTGTAATACAAACTGAAGCCGTGTCACAAGATCTGAAGAACAAAATAAGTCTTCGAAACTTATTTCTCATCATTGTACTCGAGCCAACACTGAAAGATCTAAGGAAACGTTGAAACCCAAGGGGACTGAAAGTAGGCACCACATTGGTGTTCTGAACCAGGATAAATCTTCATGTTGTTTACTTTAAATTCAGTTATTTATTTACGTATTTGTTTCAAATCTAATCTGTTTTGTGAAGTATACTATTCTGCATGCAAGTCGACTGTGAGGAGCCAATAATTGACTCACAAGAAATTTTTAATTCACCCCCTTTTGAATTTCACCCAGAACAAAGTCAAACCATACAAATATAATGAAAGTGAAAATATATATCCATAGATGTCATGCTATAATCCCAAAACTTGTTGTCACAGTGTAAGAACATAACTAGTACAACTCGATAACAAAATATAAAAGATATCCAAAACAGGAACAACTCTGTCTCTGAATACAAATAAGGACATAGTATAAATAAGAAAATGTAATATTAGCCTTCGAAAATAAGAATCCAAATGATACCTCAATAGCTCTAAAGTATCACCCGAATCAACAGTCGTAAAGCGCACCCGAACCAGGATTTGCATCAAAAGAGCACAGTAGGAGAGAGTACGATCCAATTGTACTTAGTAGCTATCATAGGCCATCTGAGTAAAGTAGAAAATAAGGCATATAAACACAAACTATGGGAATGTCACCTGCAATCAGAAAATATCCCAAACGGTATCCCACAACATCTCCACTAACAGTTCTACTATATACACATATAACAAAAATAGGTAGGGAAGAGAAAAACAAGTGTACAGACACTCCGAATACAAATACAAAGTATAGAACAAATGGACAAATATCAAGTCTTAAACAAAAATACAATGACAGAATAAGCACAACATATAGAATGTAATGAAAATGATTATGATAATGATAATGATAATGATGATGGTGATGCACGAGGTTGTTACACAACCTCCATATACACCTACGAAACTAAATCTTTAGACGTAGGACCTATGAGGAGTTCGTCAATCCACACCTACCAGACTCAGATACAGACGTAGGACTCATATACAACCAATATTCATGTCTCTTCTATGACACATCCCTCTAAGAAGGTCTATAAAATCCAATATTCAATACCAATATCTATATCTCCTCTCCGGCATATACGTCGGCAGAGGGTTTTAAGGATGCCATATTTTCTGTCAGAAAAGGCCAATGTTTTCAGTATTTCCCGTATTTCTACGGTGGTATCAATATTTCATAAATAAGTATGATATGAGGATGTAATGATCTTTGTTAGGATCTTTGCTATGATTTTCTTATCAAGTTTAAGTTTTACTTTTCTTGAAAAAAAAAAGCAATACCATAATTACTTTTACTTTTCCTGAAAGAAAATATAAAACTTTTCTAGATTTGGCAAAATTTTTTCTCGAAGGAAAGGTTTTGGACATCTTTAAATAGAAGACCCCTCTTCTCATACCATAACACAGTATCATCCACAATGTAGTCGTTTAAAGAGTTTCGTTTAGAGAGAGATTTTCTCCCAATAGGTTTAAAGTTTTTCAATATTAGTTTTTTTAATATGTAGGTCATTTGACCAAATATATCAATAATATATATATATATATAGTATATTTTTATTATCTTCTGAATTATTACCGTCTTGGTTTGCAAACTTTATACTTCCGCATTACATCCTCTCAATTTCAAATCCAACAAGTGGTATCAGAGCCTACGGTTCAAAGATCCAGTGGTTTGGTGAAACGAGGTTGAGGATAAATTCAAGACGGTTCTAATCAATTTGCAATCAATTTGATGATAATGAGGATTTTTGGTACAACTACATGTGGAGAAGAAGTTTTAAGCATATTTCAACATTCCTGTTGCTGCAACTTTAAAAATAAAAATAAAATATTTATTTTTAACCCACTTTTAACTATAATATTTTAAATCTTATTTTTAACCATGACAAACAACAGAGATGAAGATTGTGTAAAGAACAAAGATCACGCATGCGAAGAAGGTGGATCAAATTATGTCAAGAAAATCAAACCAAAAAGGGAAGATTTATTAGGGTTTTTGCCCTAATTTTCTTAGCAAAAGAAAAATAAAAGTAATACCATAATTACTTTCACTTTTTCTGAAAGAAAATATAAAACTTTTTCATATTTGGCAAACCTTTTTCTTGAAGGAAAGGTTTTGGACATCTATAAATAGAAGACCCCTATTCTCATATCATAAGACAGTAGCATCCACAATGTAGTTGTTTAAAGAGTTTCGTTTAGAGGGAGATTTTCTCCCAATAGGTTTTAAGTTTTTCAATATTAGTTTTTTTAATAAGTAGGTCGTTTGACCAAATATATCAATAATATATATATATATATATATATATATATATATATATATATATGTTTAGTATATTTTACCGTCCTCTGAATTGTCACCGTCTTGATTTGAAAAATTTATGCTTTCACATGGCGTCTTCTCGATTCTGAACCCAACACTCACAACCAACCAAAATGAGAATATCCAACCAATATACCAAAAAAAATCCACTCCAATCAAACAATCATCCATGATCCTATATAATCCAGAAACAATTAAGTGAAACCTGTAAGAAATGTCATATATATATATATATATATATATATATATATATATATATATATATATATAAAATTGTAATATACTTTTATGATGAAAATTTATGAAAGGGATGCTGAAACTTTGGGAGCAAAAATAAATTCAAAGGTTTATTTGTGAGGAAGAAAAAAATAAATACTGGGATGTGTTATTTCTTCAGTCTGCTTTATGATATTTAATGCTTATATCACATATTTTTAAAGGTGCAATTTTTTTCTCGACACTACCTGAATACAATGTATCAACACTTTTGATAACTATTTGGACATGCAATTTTATTTTATAATTTTGTGATTTTAAATTTTGAGATGAAATTAGCACTTAAATTTCAAATTCAAAAAATAAATAAATTATAATTTAGAATTCTGAGTTATAATTATAATTTTTTTAAAATATAAAATTTAGCCCATATACCAGGCCAATAATATCATATAAAGTCCCAAACGATCATACGTAACAAGTAATGTTTCAAAAACCACCAAATATTATCCATAAGCCCCCACACAGGCAAACAAATCACCTAACACATTTTACATGATACAACCCCATACCCATAGCATACTTTTACATTATTATTAACTACCCAACCCAGTCTGAAGAAAGTTAAGCCATAACTTACCTCGAACGATGAAAATCGATCCAAAAAGCCTTCAATCCTGAGCTTTCTCTCACGAATAAATCCAAAATTAACTAAAACATACAAATACAGAATCTGTGCATCAAAATAAAGCCAACGATATCTGTATTGCCTATTTTCGAGTCGGGGTCAAAACGGACCCCCAAAATGAATTTAAAAAAAAAGGGTAAAATCATAATATTATTTTAAACACATGTTACCCATACTTATAGGAGTCTACAACTGAAAACTTATGCGCAAACGAGTTAAAAACGATGTTTAAATTAAAGAAAACCTATTTTTAAGATTTACCGGCAAAAATTCCCAAAACTCATTTTACAAATAAAAAATTTGAAGTTGTTTTGAAGAATAAATGGAGAGAGAAATGATAATTATAATATTAGAAATTATCCATGGAAGAAATCTCAAAAATCCTTTTGGAATCATCCAAATCCGAACTCCCAAGCCCCGACAATGGTGGAAATAGGATTTTGATTCTCAATTTGGGTGAAAATCATTAAAAATAAAATAGAAGTTCTTGGGAAATGGGTAAAATAGAGTTCTAAATTGATAGAAAATGATTCTATGAGAAAAACGCATTGAATATCATCAAAATTGGAGCTTCCTAGCTCCCAAAATGTCAAAAATACGAAATAAATTCAATTTGGGTCTTAACCATCAGCGACGGCCGCTAAAGCGGTACTTTGTCTGCTAAACGGCTTGGTCAAATGGTCAAATGCCACTAAAGCAGTTGTCCAGTCGCTTTAGCGCCCACACCAGTACCAGTAATCTTTAAAACTTATTTTTGACCGTTAAAACTCGTCCGAAATCCTATGAACATGATCTAATAGTTAATTTTGATTGTAAAATACATTCCAGATCTAATGAAATTATCAAATATACAAAAAAACTATTATCACAAAATTGACTCCCGAAACCCTATTTACATGTTTTTGAACCAAGAGTGGAAATGGAATCTAAGAGCCACGACCCCGTACCAACCTCGCTACTAGCCCAATTCGTCACTCTGGACTCATTGGCGATATCAGATTTTTGAAAAAATATTGTTCTTATATAATTGACCCCCAAAACTCAATTTCACATTTTTTCAAACGGAGGGTCGAAATGGGATATAAAAGCTATAAAACCACACCAACCATGTTACTACCCTAAAATCAATGTTTCGGATCTACTAAAGTAGTCCATTTTGCCATCTGATGCACAAATCAATAAATGTTGACCGAAGTCAACTATAAGGCTCTTTAAGCCACCAAAAATGACAATATCACATAAAGCACACCAAAATACATCGAGAACCATGCCAATTATCCCTACATCCCAAAAATGCTACAAAGCTACCACATGGATGGGTAAAATGGTCAAATCACACAAAAATGAATATTTCACAAAAATCACCAAAAATCAATTCATTACATCATCCACCACTAAAAATCTAGTTCGTCCTTGAACTAAAGAAAAGAGAAATACCTGAATCAGAAAAGAGATGGGAATAAGAACCATGCATATCAAACTCGACCTTCCAAGTAGCCTTATTGTAATTTCCTAAAAATCCAGAACAATATTAGAACCATGCTTCAAGCTCATGAGAAATAAATTATAGTTCTTTGATAGTTTTATGAGTGAGTTTTATGTATATTAAGGCCTCAAATAACTCCTAGCTATTAGACGAATCAAAATAACCCTTACCGATTAAGTTTTTGAAAAGAATATTGCTATAGTCAACTTAAAATGAGCATATATTTTGTTATACTGAAAATTTTACAGCTAAAAACCCACCAAATTGTATAAAATTTAATCATCTTTCCAACGATACCAATTTTGCCTAAATTCGATACCCGGGTGAGAAGTTATGACACTTTTAGTGAGAAGCAGTAGCTCAACACGTTATGCTACGTCGCAGTGATGGAAAAAATCACGTTCTTCCTTTTCCTATGAGGCACCATGATGGCACCGCATTACACCAAGGGGCAATTTTTGGATCGTCCTTTTTCCAGTGGTGCAATGCGATAGCACCGCGTCGCGCCGGAGTGCAAAATTGGGATTTCTAGTTCCGCAATTTAATTTTCCAGGGATCGTTTGATATTTTCCATGGCCCCAAATTTTTCCAAAACTCGATATTAAATCCCTAGAAGGGAATTATGTGTCCCATTACTCACAATTTCTCTCCAAGAAACTAATCCTCTCTCAAGAACAAACCCTAGCCTTCCACGATTCAAGCTCAAGTTTCAAGAAAACCCTCAAGAACCTTCATGAATTCCTCAGTCAAGGTATGTTAGATGTTCATGCATGGGCCCTTTTCACCCCTGGAGTCCAAGAATCTAATTTAGAATTCAACGTTGTGATTTTAATTGTGATTTTAACCATGAATCCCCATGAATTCTACACCATGTTTACATGAAATTGTTGTTTTTATTAACCCCCACACATTTGAATAATGTTATTCGCTGATTTAAATCATAATTAGTGATGTTGATATTGAAATCATGCTATTATTACAAGCTTTAAACTATTCTCATGCTTAGCTTAAACTACGAATATCAAGTGTTTGATGAAATGCCTCAAAGAGTGAGTTTTGAATAATGACCCTTGTTATGTTTCAGGCGCTTTCACATGGAATACATTACAGTATGTTTTAAGTATTGTGACATCCATATCGTGTTCATATGAATTCAGAATAAAACCCTCAGCTTATGATTTGGTCATGTGATTGTGCAATCTTTTCATGTTTATAAAGCATCCCCATGTTAAAGTCTTAGTCCCCATGTGTTTGATGAAATGCTTAAGTGAATAATTGTGAACAACGGTTTTCTTCCATGGTTTCAAAGCTTTCAAGTGGTTCTATTGTTATTGCTATCGAGTCCTGGGGGTTATGAATACCCAAAAAACTTAGCTGTTTATAGAATTTCAGTAGTTATAGAATAGTTCAGATAATCCATGAGCATATTCAGCTAGTTAACCCTCTTGACCAGTTACTTGCCCAGTAAGCTTAGCTCAGTACCGTAATTAGTGTCAATTCAGTTGGAAGTATAATTCAACACCGAGTGAACCCAGAGATGGGGGCATTCCTATTAGTATAGGGTTTGGCCCTTAGTAGCAATCCCTGAGTTACAGAACTACGTAGCCAGTGTAGGTTTGAGATGTCTTCCTGTTAATTTAGGGTTGACACATATCTCATGAGTCTTCCTGTTAGTTTAGGGTTGACAAAATGTCTTTCTGCTATTTTAGGGTTGACATAGCCATTGTTAGTACCCGTAGCATGGTATTAGCACCCTTCCAACTGGGGTCACAGGTTGGACCCCGATCAGCTGACACTGGGGCATGTCGGTTAGATGATACCTCCCATAGTTTTAGTTTTAGTACTCAATTCAGAATTCAGTTTAGTCTTGCTTGAACATAGCATATAGTTTATCAGTTATTCAGTTATCAGATATCAGTATTTCAGTCTACAAATAATTTTAGGACATATTTAATACTTGGTCATGCATTCTCAGTTTTACAGATTTTTCATGCGTTCTTACTTAATACCTCTGTAAGACCCCGCAAAATTCTTAGCTTAATTTAGCCCTTTAAGCTTGTCTAGGGATCCTAGACTTAGAATATTTTAGCTAAGTATTCAGACTTGGTGCCATTTTTAGCCTACGAAAGTTGGAAATCTTATTTCACGACCTTTACATCCTCTAAATATTGATATTTGAGTTAATTCATGATCATGAATGTCCATAGGTATTTTCGGACAAGTTTTGAATTTTTTGAACTTCGTTTGAAGCTCATCTACAAACCTAAAATAGTGAATCAACACGATCTTGGCGCGCCACGATGACTATTGCATTGATAAATATTTTCCCCATCTCCCAGTGTCAATTTCCAGTGAGTCAACGCGACACGTTAGCTATGTCGTCGATGCCAATGCCATGACATATCAGTCTGTGCATCGATGGTATAGTTTTTAGTCATTACAAGACCGCATCCTTGGGTTTATTTGGGTCTTTCCTCCCTATCTTCAGCCCTCATAAACATGAAATTTAGCCCTAATTCATAAAAGTATACTCACTTTCTCTCAAAATCTCTCAAGAACAAGTCTTAGGATTTTCAATTCAAGATTCAAATCTCCAGAATTCTACCATCAATCTTCTCAAAATCAAGCATCAAGGTATGTGAAGTGTTCATCCAAGGGTCCCTTCCACCTTTGGAGTCCAAGAATCTATTTTAAACTCCAATTGTATGAATTTCATGAATTCCATGTTGGGTTTGATAATATCCATGTTTACAATGATTAATTGGGTTTCAATCCATGTTTTATGATAAGTTCATATGGGGTTAGTTGAGTTATATGTCCTATTATGTGAAAATCATGCTAAAGCTTTCAAATTATGAATTGGGTATATGGAATTATATACTTACATGTTGATTTGCAGTATGTGCATATTTTATACCTTATAAGTGATTGATGAATTAAGCATGTGAGTTGAATAGTGAAAATTATAACATGTTAGCATATGTTCAAGTTCATGCCATGCAAATGGTTGTTAAAATACCCAATGAATGAAGAATGATCAAATACGTAGTTTACATGTTTTATGTTTGTGCCATGTTTTTTAATTTATGCTATCGAGTCTTGGGGGTACTTGTACCCGATGATTTAGATGATTACCTAGAGCCATGGTCAGTTATAGAACAATATCAGTCACATCACGATCAGTAGTGTTCTTAGTCATTTACAGAAACTCAAAAAATCTCAGTAGTGATTGCAATTCAGTCACAGTACTCAGTTCTGACCTCAGTAGTACTCAGTAGCACTCATTCATTTATTAGAATTTAGTAGTTTCCATCAGTCCATGAAACTCACTGAACTAAGTTCAGTTTAGTCAAATAGTAATATCAGTAATAGCTCAGTCCAGCCTAGTACAGTTTAGAACTCAGTCCAGTGTTTATTCAATTGGGAGTAGGATTCAGCACCAAGTAAACCCAAGGATGGGGACTCACCTACTAGTAGAGGGTGTGATCCTTTGAAGCCAACATAGGTTGAGATATCTTCCTGCCAAATATTATAAGGGTTGATATATCTCTTTTTATTTTTTCCTATCAGTGAGGGTTGATTGAAGCGCTTCCTATCAGAGAGGGTTAACTTATATCTTGTCATTACCCATGGCACGATATTGACACCCTTTCAACTGGGGTTGCAGGTTGGACCCCAAATCAGTTAGAGATGGGGCATGTCTGTTAGATGATTACCTCCCATAGTCTCAGTTTCTGTTTCAGTCTCAGTATAGAACTTAGTTCAGTTTTAATGACTCAGGACTATTAGATATAGTCTCTTAACTTAGTTCAGTACAAAACTCAGTATAGTTCCCCAAAATTTAGTACTGTCAAATACAGTTACCCAGTTATCAGTTATACAATATCATTTGATCAATATTCAGACCTAGTGTTCAGTGTTATCATGATTTCAGTTACGGTATACTTATTCATGCATGTGCTTTCATTCAGTCATACTCATGTTATTCAGTTATTATTGGTCATGCATATTAACCCATGCATATCATCTACCTTATTGAGCATACCAGTACATTCAAAGTATCGACGTATGATTTTTGCGCTATGATGTCTTATATTATAGGTTCCGATGCACGAGCTCCAAGCACCCTCAGTAGAACAAACTTTCAGTATTCAGTGTAGTGGTGAATCCTCATAGTTCGATGATATGATTAATATTTACAGTATTTTTGTTTATGTTAGTAGACGGAGTTAGTTGGGGACTTGTCCCATCAACTCCACAGTTCAGACAGTTAGAGGCTTCCAGACTATAGTATTTTCAGGTAGTTATTCAGATTTCAGTTTTGTCTTTCAGTTTTGGTATTTAATACTGCATTCAGTATTATTCAGTATTATTTATAGATTGAACCTTATGGCATGTTTACGCCTAATTCCGCATATTTATTCAATATTATTATTCAGTTATTGCAGAAGGTACTAATCATAGGTTAGCTTGTGGTCCCTCGGGATTATGAGCACCGTGTAGCATCCAGGGTACAGACTCGGGGCGTTACAAACTTGGTATCAGAGTCTAAGGTTCAACAGTGTCTTAGGAAGTCTAAAAGCCACATCTAGTAGAGTCTTTTGCATGGGTATGTTGAGCGCCACACTTATGGACAAGAGGCTATAAGATGTTTTAGGAAAAGTTTCCCTTCTTTCAGTATTCATGTCATGCGAGTGAGCATGAGATCCAGTTAACCTCTCTACCTAATCTATGTTTCTCCTCTATTTACAGAACATACATCTAAAAATAACTAAGGGAAGTGGAATGGGAGACCATACAAAACCTCATCCCGTCCAGCCAGATTCTCTGGATGAACATATCTCCATGCTGAGTTCAGAGTAACCTTTACTACCCTAGCTCATTCTGTGGCAGCCTAGAATGAAAGACCAACAACTATTTTGGCTAACCCAGTGGCCAATACTGCTGCTGCCAGGATTTGGGACTTCACCTGAATGAACCCTCTATCGTTTACCAGCTCTAAGTTAGATGAAGACCCCAGGAATTTCTTGATCAAGTGCAGAAGGTTACAGATTTCATGGGGGTGACTATTGTTGAGAGCACTGAGTTAGCCTCCTATCATCTATAAGATGTAGCCCATATGTGGTTTAAGCAGTGAAAGGTAGACAAAGGTGCAGATGTAGAGCCCATAGAATGGGAAAAGTTTGCTACAACCTTTTTAGATAGATTCTTTCCCTTAGAGCTAAAAAAGCCAAGGTATTAGAGTTTATCAATCTCAATAAAGGAAGTATAAGTGTAAAAAACTATTCTCGCAAGTTCACTCAGTTAGCCACGTATGCTTCCCATGTAGTAGCAGACAATAGATTTAGAATGAGCAAGTTTGTGTCTGGGGTATTGAGTAGAGTGGTTAAGGAGTGTAGGATTGCGATGTTGATTATGTAGATGGAAATATCTAAGATTATGGTCCATGCTCAACAGATTGAGGAATAGAAACTTAAGAATAAATAGAGAGAAAATAAGAGAGCCAGAATGAGTAGCTTTAGTTTTGCCCAGCCAAGGTTAGAAGGTGGTAACCGTTCTCGGTTTAGTTAGATATTTTTAGCCCCAGTTCCATCTTCAGCTAGTACACCAGTACCAAGGTTCAGGAATGACAGTCATGATGGGGCGCCAGGCTCTAAAGCCCAGAGTAGTACAAGTGGTATTCATACTAATACGCTTTGTGAAGAATGTGGCAAGAATCATATAGGTGTGTGTAGAGTCGACAGTGATGTGTGTTTTGGATATGGCGAGTCAGGTCACTGAGTCCGAGACTATCCTAAGGCTGGTCCTCAAAGTCATCACAATCGTCCTTCAGCTCAGTTCGGTCTCCCGAATCAGCAGGGTGCCACTCCCAGTGCCACCAGTGGGCAGCGCCCAAATAGTCTTTATGCACTTCAGTCTAGACAATATCGAGAAATTTCTCCTGATACGGTCACTGGTACGTTACATACCTCACATTTACATATTTATGTCTTATCAGATCCAGGAGTTTCTTTGTATTTTGTAACTCCTTACATAGCAGATAACTTTAAAGTTAGACCAACTATTAGCAAAACCTTTCTCAGCCTCTACCCCAGTGGGTCAGTCTATCATAGCCCGACGGGTATACAAGAACTGTCCGATTATGATATCTCAGGAAGTCAGGCTTCCAGATTTCAGTAGTAATATTTGTATGTGCAGAAAAGTAATGTTTGGGAATGATGCCTAACCCGTCTTTACCTCAGTTTAAACCTTGTACTTCAGTCATCACGATACCTATTCATGAGCAAAACTTATATTCACACACTTTCCACAGAGTTATGTGCATTTCCAGTTCCTAGTATGAGGAGCTCCAGTTTACTCAGCAGTAAGAATTATATTTTGTGAAATCATGAACTCCAAACTCACGTCATACAACTCATGACTTTTGTACTCATGCCTTATAGTTTGTTTAGTCCTAATTATCGTATCAATCGTAGTCTCAGTTATAGTCTTAGTTATAGTGTCAGTCTCAGTCCCAGTCTCAGTCGAGCAATCAGATCAGAAACTAAGTTCAATTTCAGGTTTGCTTGACCATAGCATACAGTTATTTGTTACTCAATTATCATTATTTTAGTACCTCAAATTACAGGATATTTCAGAATCATGTTATACGCTTGGTCTTGCATTCTTAAATAATACAATTTTTTTTTATGAATTCATGCTCAGTTATCTCATGTTACCCAGTCAGTCCTTACCTCGTGTACATGGCACTCTACAGTTTTAGTCCCGTTATTTAGACTAAGTATAGTTCAGTCGTACATGCCCAGTATTTAGCTATCAGTCATCCAGTTAATCAGATAAGTTAGTACGCTTATGCATTCATTTGCAGCGCCTATGTGAATATTTTTCAGTAATCCCAGGTGAAGTATAGTTGAGAATAAGTTTTCTATATGAGTTAGTCCATAAAGCTAGTAATTCAGTATTAGCAGTCAGACAGGCAAGTTTATATGGCGTTGTTTCCACCTTTCCATCTAGTCGCTCTATCTGAATGTCTCATGAATTAAATTTCCAAGATAGAGAAATCAGGTAGTGCGTGTTCAGCTCAGTTCATGTATCATGTCTCAGTTTCAGATCCCAGATATTCAGTCATGATTCAGTTCGTAGGTGCCTTGTGCATCGCCCTAGTTTTCCACAGTATCTCAGCCAAGTCAAGCATTCTTTGAGGGACATAATATCCCAAGGGGGAGATGCTCTATATCCCCGAGCTTTTATGTACTAAAACTCCCAGTTTCTTTACGTACCAAATCTAGTTTGGAGTAGTGGGTACTCATAAGTTGATCCTTAAGTTTCAATCTCAACCGTAAGCCACATATTCAAGGGGCTCAGTTCAGTATACAATATTTAGTTCATGTACCACGTTCTAGTCTCAGTCATGTTCTCATGTTCCTGTTTATGCGTACTCCAAAAATGATCTTGAGTTCATCAGTATTTTTCAGTTTAAGTAATAGTTTTCCTTGAACTCATTCAGTTTTATGTTCAGATTTCAGTTACAAACTTGGTATCATTTACCATTGCATAATTAGTCATATTTTCATGAGTCATTTCTGTCATGTATCCATGCTTTAGATATGCATGTTCAGTATATAAAATCATCTTTTCAGTATTCCTAGTCATGCATTCATGAATCATATTCAGCTATGTACTCATGCATCAGATATACATGTTCAGTATGATAATTCAGTGTAGCAGTAATCTCAGTCATGAAACCATGCTTTAGTTGTGCATGCCTAGTGTATAGATCTAGTCTCTCAGTATTCCCAGACTCAGTAGTCTCATTCGAGGATGAATGTTCCTAAGAGGGATATAATGTAAGACCCCACAAAATCCTTAGCTTAATTCAGCCCTTTAAGCTTGTCTAGGGGTCCCAGACTTGGAATATTTTAGCTAAGTATTAATACTTGGTGCCATTTTTAGCCTACAAAAGTTGGCAATCTTATTTCATGACCTTCACGTCCTCCAAATGTTGATATTTGAGTTAATTCATGATCAGGAATGTCCGTTGGTGTTTCCAGACAAGTTTCAGAATTTTTGAACTTCATTTGAAGCTCCTTTGGAAACCTAAAATAGTGAATCAACACGATCTTAGCACGCCGCGTTGACTATCGCATTGATAAATGTTTTCCCCAGCTTCCAGCATCAATTTCCATTGAGTCTACGTGGACTCAACACGATGCATTGGCTATCACGTTGATACCAACGACATGGCATATCGGTTTGCGCGTCGATGGTATAGTTTTTGGTCATTAAAAGACCGCATCTTTGGGGGTATTTGGGTCTTTTTTCCCCAACCTTTAACCCCAAAAATAGAAAATTCATCCCTAATTCACAAAAGTATACTCACTTTATCTCAAAATCTCTCAAGAACAAGCCTTAGGGTTTTCAATTCAAGATTCAAATCTCAAGAATTCTACCATCAATCTTCTCAAAATCAAGCATTAAGGTATGTGAAGTGTTCATCCAAGGGTCCCTTCCACTCTTGGAGTCCAAGAATCTGTTTTAAAATTCAACTGTATGAATTTCGTGAATTCCATATTGGGTTTGATAATATCCATGTTTACAATGATTAATTGGGTTTCAATCCATGTTTTATGATAAGTTCATGTGGGGTTAGTTGAGTTATATGTCCTATCATATGAAAATCATGCTAAAGCTTTCAAATTGTGAATTGGGTATATGGAATTATATACTTACTTGTTGATTTATAGTATGTGCATATTTTATACCTTTCAAGTGATTGATGAATTAAGCATGTGAGTTGAATAGTGAAAATTATGTCATGTTAGCATATGTTCAAGTTCATGTCATGCAAGTGGTTGTTAAAATACCCTAATGAATGAAGAATGATTGAATGCTTAGTTTACATGTTTCAAGTTTGTGCCATGTCTTTTAATTTATGCTATCGAGTCCTGGGGGTACATGTACCCGACAATTTAGATGATTACCTAGATCCATGGTCAGTTATAGAATAGTATCAGTCATGTTACGATCAGTAGTGTTCTCAGTTATTTACAGAAACTCAGAAAATCTCAGTAATGATCGTAATTCAGTCACAGTACTCAGTTCTGACCTCAGTAGTACTCATTCAGTTAACAAAATTTAGTAGTTTTTGTCAGTCCATAGAACCCATTGAACTTAGTTCTGTTCAGTTAAACAGTAATATCAGTAACAACTTAGTCCAGCCTAGTACAGTTTAGAACTCAGTCCAGTGTCTATTCAGTTGGGAGTAGGATTCAGAACTGAGTGAACCCAAGGATGGGGACTCACCTGCTAGTAGAGGGTGTAATCCTTAGAAGCAATCCTTGTGTTCCAGAACTATGTAGCCAGCGTAGGTTGAGATATCTTCCTGCTAGATATTATTAGGGTTGATATATCTAATCTAAGTTTTTCCTATCAGCGAGGGTTGACGTAAGAGCTTCCTGTCAGAGAGGGTTAACTCATAGCTTGTCTTTACCCATGGCACGATATTGATACCCTTCCAACTTGGGTTACAGGTTAGACCCCAAATCAGTTAGAGAAGGGGCATGTCGGTTAGATGATTACCTCCCACAGTCTCAGTTTTAGTTTCAGTCTCAGAATAGAACTCAGTTTAGTTCTACAGACTTAGGATTATTAGATATAGTCGCTTAACTCAGCTCAGTACAGAAATTAGTATAGTTTCCCAAAATTTAGGACTGTCAGATATGGTTACCCAGTTATTAGTTATACAGTATCAGTTGATCAATATTCATACCCAGTGTTTAGTGTTATCACGATTTCAGTTACGGTATACATATTCATGCATGTACTCTCATTCAGTCATACTCATGTTATTCAGTTATTATTGTTCATGCATATGAACCAATGCATATCAGCCTACCTCACTGAGCATACCAGTACATTCAAAGTACTGACACATGCTTTTTGAGCTATGATGTCTTATACCATAGGTTTCGACGCACGAGCTTTAAAGCACCCTCAGTAGACCAGACTTTCAGTATTCAACGTAGTGGTAAGTCCTCATAGTTCGAAGACATGATTAATATTTACAGTATTTTAGTTTATGTTAGTAGACAAAGTTAGTTGGGGACTTATCCCATCAGCTCCACAGTTCAGTCAGTTAGAGGCTTCCCAGACTTTAGTATTTTCAAACAGTTATTCAAATTTCAGTTTTGGTATTTAATACCACATTCGGTATTATTTAGTATTATTTACAGATTGAACCTTATGGCATGTTTTGCCTAATTCTGCATATTTATTCAGTTATTGCAGTAGGTACAAGTCATGGGTTAGCTTGTGGTCCCTCGAGATTATGAACACCGTGTAGCGTTCAAGGTATAGACTCGGGGTGTTACAACCTTATGCTATATATTCAGTCAGTTATTACACATAAAATGAAACCTTGTATATTAGCCTAACCTCATTTAGCATACCAGTATATTTAAATTACTGATCGCATACTCATTTCTTATGATATGATGTCTTATATCATAGGTTTGGATGCTCGGATTCCTAATCGTACTTGGACTTTTTAGTGCATCAGCAACAATAGTCGTGGTGAGTCCTCATCCTTTGAGGAAAAGTTACCTTATATTCAGTTATGTCAGTAGTTCAACTATTTAGTCTGTCGAAGTTAGTTAGGTTCTTGTCCTATCAACTCCACAATCATACAGTTTAGAGGCTTTCAGACTAGAACAGACAACCAATTAGTTTTTAATTGTTATTATTAGACATTTTATCAGTATTGTCAGTATTGTTTTACAGACATAATAAGACTATGATTTAAAACCTTATGTCATTTTTCAGTTAAATTCTGCATATGAATTCTATCATCAGTATATTATTCAATGCTCACAGCAGGTACCAACTCATGGGTTAGCTTGTGGTCCCTCAGGACTGTAAGCACCGTGTAGCGCCCAAGGTGTACTCTCGGGGGTATTACACTTATCTACAGGTCGATGTCTCCACTGGACCTTAACCTTTGGAATATCCTTAGAATGCAACCGTCTAACATCTTTAGCTAAAATAAAGACAAACTCCTCAACAAAAGACAACCGCTCATCTAACTGGAGTAAAACCCAACGAATTACATGAGAATCATTTAAAAAGTAACACCAAAGCATGGAAACATGAAAAACTGGATAAACAACTGATAAATCTAAGAGTAATTCTAACTCATAAGCCAAATCCCCAATAGTCTGAGGGATCTCAAAAGGCCCACCATACCTGGGGCTACGCTTGACCCTCTTCCCAAATCTCATCACACTCTTTATGAGAGAAACACAAAAATAGACATAATTTCAACACTGAATCGCAAGGCATGAAGTCTACGATCTGCACAACACTTCTGCCTACTCTAAGCCGCTCAAAGTCTATCCTAAATAATCCGAACTCTATCTAAAGACTCACGAAGCAAGTCCATCCCTCGAGGTCTAATCTCAAAAACCTCAAACCAACCAACTGGAGAGTGACAATGCCTATGATACAAATCCTCAAAAAAAGCCATTTCAATACTAGAATGGTAGCTTTTATAATATGCAAAATCCACTAAATCTTGATGATGCTCCCACTGACCACCAAAGTCTATCACAAAAATGCTGAATATATTCTCTAAAACCTGAATAGTCTGCTTTGACTGATCATTGGTTTGGGGTGAAAATCTAAACTATGATAAACCTGGATACCCAACTCCTCCTAAAAAGTCTTCCAAAAGTGAGATGTGAAATCCAAACCTCAATCTGAGAAGATAGACATTGGCACACCATAAAGACACACAATCTTATGAATATAGATATGATCCAACCTCTCAGCATTGAAAAAAACCTGAACTAAAATTAAATAAGCAGATTTGGTCATTTGACCCATGATGACCCAAACACTATCTGAACCACAAGAAGTATGAGACAACATAGTCATAAAGTACATATTGATCCATTCCCATTTACACTTGAGAATAGGTAACCTCTGAAACAACCACTAGGCCCTAAATACTCGACCTTCACCTTCCGAAAACATAGGCAACGAGCTATAAAATCTGTACATCCTTCCTCATACCACCTACCAGTAATGCTGTATAAAATTATGATACATCTAAGTCACTCTCAAATGGATGGAATACCTAGTACAATGAGCCTCCTACAATATCAATCTAATCCAATCACCTACTCTTAGCATACAAAATCGATCTCTAATCCTCAAAATGCCAATTGAATCAAGTGAGGCC
This sequence comes from Capsicum pubescens, assembly GCA_030864215.1. Lineage (NCBI taxonomy): Eukaryota > Viridiplantae > Streptophyta > Magnoliopsida > Solanales > Solanaceae > Capsicum > Capsicum pubescens. The sequence goes on from CM061549.1 coordinate 254,885,958, forward strand.
TTCTTAGCCTCACCACTCAACATTCTATTCAAATCACTCTTAATCTAACATCATCTGACTGATGAGTTGAATATGCTCTATCAAGGAAGACCTAGTCTTCACAAATGCCAAAACACGTTCAAGTGTTAAAATATCAAGCCTAAACATCTAGTTAGCCAAAGAATGAACCTCTAAGGCCAAAGGCCTCTCTTAAGTCAAACGATGGGCTAAGCTACCCATGTTGTCGACTTTCGACTCAAGGCATCTGCAACCTCATTAGCCTTTCTAGGATGATAAAGAAATAGTCAAGTCATAATTTTTAAGTAACTCAAGCCAACTGCGCTACCTCATATTAAGATCTCATTGGGTGAAAAAATGCTGAAGGTTATGATGATCTGAGAAAATCTCACAATGGACTCCATACAAGTAGAGAGCTTTTTAGATTTTTTTTCCATCTTTTCATCGTCGTTGGGCTTGAATCTTTGGTTTCTCTCTTGATTGATCGATTTCAAGAGTGAATATTTGTGGACATTTTGATCCACCTCCATCGGAGTAGGATACAGAGCATTATTTTTGGCTAGACTAGCTATTACTGACGACTGGGTATGAAGTGAGTGGCCTTGATGCGCTATCAAAACTGCTCGCCTGTCCATCACACACCGGCACGTGGAGTGATGTGCACCAAAAAATCAGTTGGGGATTAAATTTTTGGCACCGAACCTTCATTTCTGGCATACCCCAACTATTTTTTCGGTGATCCCAATATTTTCCAGCGAAGCGGCGTCAGTTTTCGGAGAGACTGATTATTTCTTTCTTGCCTTTTTTTCTCTTTTTCCTAACTATTTACAGGTACTACTAGTCCAAATTCAGGCAGCGACATCAAAATTCAGGCGATCAATATATTTTTTGGTGATAGTATATTTTTCAATGAAAGATAATCGGAGAGCATATCAGCAGTAGGCTAAAGACGACAACAATAGATTTTGGCGACCAATTTATACATTAATTTGCCAAAATCCGATGAAAAGATCAAGAAGACATTCCAACTCCATATTCTTTATGGACCAAGTGCACTCATTTCACTCATCTATATTTTATTTTTTGCTACTTTATTTGGCCTAGATTTTTCATCTCCTTTTCTATCTTGAGTTCTTTTTTGGTTTTCTAGATTATTACGGTGGGTGTACTGTAGGCAGTGTAGTGCTTGTTGTTGCTTGGGAGTATTAATTCTTCCTGTCAGTTTTTCTTGAATACATATCTATTTTTAGCCATTTCTAGTCGTATTCTTTATCTTCTTTGCTTATTTTCTTCTATCGTATCCTTTTTTGAGTGGTGGCTGGGGCGATAGATGGTGTTATAGGGTCATGTCATAGGGTGGGGTTAGGGTCGGGGTTTGGGGTTGGGTTTGGTTCTGGGTTAGAATTTGGTCTAGGTTCGAGTCGAGGGTTAAGAGAGAGGAGCAGTAGGGCTAGATGGGATGAGGGTGCTTTTTGGTTAAGAGTTGGGTCATAGAATATAGGTACGCTTCAAGGTAAGTCGATAGAACTGGTGAAAATCCTTAGAAAGAAGAGGGTTAGTATACCTTGTGTCCAGGAAACTAAATGGGTAGGCACTAAGGCAAGGGATGTAGATAGTTACAAGTTGTGGCACTTGGGTAGTGTGAGGCATAGAAATGAGGTAGGTATCTTAGTAGATGATAAAATTAAGGAGCAGGTGGTGGAGGTTAAGAGAGTCAGTGATAGGTTGATGTCTGTTAAGTTAGTCATTGGAGGGTCTTCAGTAAACGTTATTAGTGCCTATGCCCCGCAAGTGGGTTTGGATGAAGAGGAGAAAAATAGCTTTTGGGAGGTTTTGGATGAGGTGGTGAGGGGCATCTCAAGCACTGAAAAGCTTTTTCCAGGAGGAGATTTCAATGGGCTTATTGGGTCTTTGTCGAGATATTATGATGATGTGCATGGCGGGTTTGGTTTTGGGAAGAGGAATGGAGGTAGAGCTTCTCTTATGGATTTTTCTAGGGATTTTGGGTTGTGGATAGAAAATACAAACTTCCCAAAGAAAGAGAAGCACCTTATTACTTTTTGTAGTTCAGTAGCCAAGACTCAGATTGACTTTTTGTTATTAAGGAAGGGTGATAGAGCGCTATGTAAGGACTGTAAAGTCATATCTAGCGAGAAACTTTTGACCCAACATAGGTTGTTCGTGATGTACTTGGTAATAAAAATGGACAGAAAGAAGAGGAATATGGAGGTTCGTCCCAAGATTAAATGGGGTAGCTTGACTTTGGCTAGATCTTTGGAGTTGGGGAAAAAGTTAAAGAGTATGGGGGCTTGGGAGAGTTGTGAGGGTAGGGATAGTATGTGAGAGACGACTACCAATTACATTAGAGAAACTGTTAGAGAGGTGTTGGGGCTCTCGAGAGGGTGATCTGGTAAGCACCGAGGGGATTGGTGGTGGAACGAAGAGGTTAAGAACAAGGTAGAGTCTAAGAATGTGGCGTATGCTAAGTTGGTTGAGAGCAAGAAGGATGAGGAGAGGCATACGAAGAATAAAAAGTATAAGGTATCTAGAAGAGAGGCTAAGTTAGCAGTTACGGTGGCGAAGACAACAACGTTTGAGAGCTTGTATGCGGCGTTAGAGGAGAAAACGGGGATAGGAAGTTATATAGGCTTTCCAAGGCCAGGGAGAAGAGGACACGTGACCTTGACCAGGTGAAGTGAATCAAGGGAAAATATGGTATAGTGTTGGTTGAGGATGCCCTCATTAGGAAGAGATGGCAGTCTTATTTTCATAAACTCTTGAACGACGAGGGGGACAAAGTTTTTGTGTTGGGGGAGTTGGAGAAGTATGAGGAATGTCATGATTATGGTTTTTATAGAAGTATCGAGGTCGAGGAGGTCAGGAGGTCTAGTCGCAGGATGAGTTGGGGTAGGGCGAATGGACCAGATGAGATCTTTGTGGATTTTTGGAAGAACCCAAGTAGGGAAGGCTTGGAGTGGTTTACAAGGTTGTTTAATATCATTTTTAGGGCGGCGAAGATGCCTGAAGCGTGGAGGTAGAGTACGATGATTACACTTTATAAGAACAAGGGAGACATCCAGAGTTGCAACAACTATAGAGGGATTAAGTTATTGAGCCATACTATAAAGGTTTGGGAAAGGGCGATCGAGTTGAGAATAAGAAGGATTGTGACTATCTCTGAGAATCAGTTCGGTTTTATGTCGGATCGCTTGACTACAGAGGCCATTCACATTATGAGGAGATTAGTGGAGATGTTTTGGGAGAGATAAAAGGACTTGCACATGGTATATTTTGATCTTGAGAAGGCTTATGACAGAGTTCCCAGAGAGATTCTATGGAGGTGCTTGGAGGCTAGAGAGGTGCCCATGACGTACGTTAGGTTGATTCAGGACATGTATGATGACGTGAAGACTCGTGTGAGGATGGTAGATGGAGATTTAGAGAATTTTTTAGTTTTGATAGGGTTGCACCAGGGATCGACTCTTAGCCCTTTTTTGTTTTCCTTGGTGATGGATGTGTTGACACGACATATTCAAGGGGGGTTGGTTTGGTGTATGTTATTTGTTGATGATATGGTATTGATTGATGAGACTTGGGGAGGAGTTAATAATAATTTGGATATTTGGTGGCATACCCTTGAGTATAAAGGATTTCATTTGAGTAGGACCAAGATGGAGTACTTGGAGTGTAAGTTTAGCAATGTGTCACAGGAGGCGGACATGGTTGTGAAGTTGGACTCTCTGGACATTTAGAAGAGAGAGAGTTTCAAGTATCTGAGGTCTATGATTTAGGGAAATGGGGAGATTGACGAGGATGTATGCATCGTATTGGGGTAGGTTGGTTGAAATGGAGTCTCACTTCGGGAGTTCTTTGTGATAAGAAGGTCCCCCTGAAGCTTAAAGGTAAGTTCTACAGAGTGGAAGTCCGACTAGCTATGTTGTATGGAGTGGAGTGTTGGCCAGTTAAGAACTCCCACATTCAAAAGTCAAAGGTGGCAGAGATAAGGATATTACGTTGGATGTGTGGTCATACTAGGAAAGATAGGGCGAGGAATGAGATTATTCCGGAGAAGGTGGGAGTGGCTTCGGTGTAGGACAAGATATGAGAAGTGAGATTATATTAGTTCAAGAATATGATGAGGAAGGGTTCTGATGCTCCAGTGTGGATATGTGAGACACTGGCTATGGATGATTTTAGGTGGGGTAGGGGTAGGCTGAAGAAATATTGGAGAGAGGTAATTAGGCATGATATGGAGAAGTTACAGCTTATGGAGGACATGGCCCTTGATAGGAAGGTATGGAGGTTACAGATTAGGGTAGAAGGTTAGGGGGTGAGAGGGCATCGGTCGCAATAGGGGGCGTCCCTTATTTGTCTGAAGTTTCTTGTTCGTGGGTTGTGTGTTTTCTATGGTCTCGGATATATAGTTTAGTAGTATCTTGTTTCTCTAGTATTATCTTGTGGCTAGCAGTAGTTTATATTTGCCTGTATGAGTTTATATGCATTTATGTTTTGTTGCTATACTGTGATTGGTTCTAAGCTCGGGGTCTATCGAAAACAACCTCTCTACTTCTCCTGAGGTAGTGGTATGGTCTACGTACACTCTACCCTCCCAGACCCCACTAGGTGGGAATACACTGGGTATGTTGTTGTTGTTGGACTCCATACAAGTAGTGCCTCCAACTTCAAAGAAAATACAATCGCGCACAATTCCAAATCACGGGTAGGATAATTTCTCTCATAGGGATTCAAATGACGAGAAACATATATAATCACCTTATTCTTCTACATCAACACAACACCTAACCCGACACTTGAAGCATCACAAAAGATGGTAAAATCCACGCCCTCCTTGGGCAAAGTCAAAATATTAGCTGATGATAATAAATTCTTAAGCTTTTGAAAACTCACCTCACAAGTATTGGACCACTAAAAAGAAATCTTCTTCTGAGTCAACTTGGTCAATGAAGCTACAATAGATTAAAAAACCCTCAATAAAACACCGATAGTAACATGCCAAGCCAATTAAACTCTGAATCTCAATGGGCGAAGTAGGTATAGCCCAATCATAAACCACTGCAATCTTGGACGGATCGACCATAATTCCATCCTTGGTTACCACATGCCCTAAGAATGAGACAGACTCCAACCAAAAATCACACTTAGAAAACTTAGAATACAACTTCTCATCCCTCAATCTCTAAAGTACAATCCACAAATATTTCTCATGATCGACCTTACTTTTGGAATAAACCAAGGTATCATTTATAAATACAGTATCAAAGAAATTGAGATACGATCGAAAGAACCAATTCAAACTCTATAAATATGGCTGGAGCATTGGTCAACCCAAATGACATGACCAAGAACTCATAATGACCGTACCAAGGCCGAAAGGCTGTCTTCGAAATATCCAAAGCTCTAACCCTTAACTAGTGGTACCCGAACCTCAAATCAATCTTTGAAAACACTGAATTACCTTGAAGTTGGTCAAATAAATCATCAATATGAGGGAGAAGATACTTATTTTTAACTGTTACCTTGTTCAACTATCGATAATCAATACACATATGCATAAACCCATCCTTCTTCTTCTTCACAAACAAGATAGGTGATCCCTAAGATAATACACTAGGTCGGATAAATCCCTTATCCAACAACTCCTGCAATAGATTGTTCAATTCATTCAAGTCAGCTGGGGACATCCTATATGGACAAACGGAGATAGGCTTGGTACCCGACTCAACATCAATGGCAAAGTCAATATCACGATCCGGAGGCATACTAGGAAAATTCATGAAAAGCACATCGATGAACTCACAAAGAACACAAACAGAATTCGAAGAAGAAGGTAAGCCACACTAGTATCACAAATATGAGCCAAATAAGACAGACATCCTCTCTTAACCAAGAGATATGCTTGAACATAAGATATAACCCTCTTGGGACTCGAATAAAGCTCACCCTTCTAAGCTATCCTTAGCACACTCATAGAGCTAAAGTCACGGTCTTAACATAACAATCTAGGATAACATGGAAGGATCCAACCAATCCATACCTAAGATGACTTCAAAATAAACCATATCTTATACAAGCAAATCTACCCAAGTCTCATGCCTAGAAAAATCCATAACACAAAACTGGTACACCTAATCCATCACTAAAGAATCTCCTACATGAGTAGATACACGAATAAGCATGGCAAGAGGTTCACTAGAAGAGTCAAAATCCAAAGCAAAATATGCAGACACATAGGAAAAAGTTGATCCTGGATCAAATAACACTGATACAGATCTAAAACAAATGGGGATGATACATGTGATAACTACATCAAAAGCCTCTGCCTCTAGTCTGGTGGGTATAGAATAGCACTATTCACATCCCCAACCTGATTGAGTAGTCTCTGAACTATATCCACGAGCACCACTACCTCTACCTCTTACACCTCTAGTACAACCTCAACCACTCATAACTAATATAGAAGTAGAGCTAAATATATGATAGGGACAGTCCATGGCCCTATGGCCATTTTCACCACACACAAAGCAAACCCCACGACTCGACTCAATAGGAAAAGGTACGACTTGGACGAGACGGCCACCCAAAACTACTCAACTAGAAGGAACACTACTAGAACTCTACAAAGTTTCCTGCACTGATCTACCATGATGCACATGGAAGCCTCTAAAATCCCTACCTCAAGATGTGTGACCCCTGAATTCTCTGATACGATGCATCTTTATAGGGCCTCCCTAAGATGCTCAAAGAATAGACTTAGTCATCTTAGAATGATCCAATATACTCTTAAATGATGCTCCAAACACTACCATCTGTATCTTAGCTAACTAAAGAGAAACATCTAACCCCTTTATGCACTTTTAAATCTTTTTAGACCTTGTTGTAATGCTGGCATAGGAATATCTAGAAAAGGAATGAAAGTATGCCTCAAACTTAGCAATATCCATGGAGCCCTGCTCTAGGGGATCAAACTAATCTCCCATCTGATCCCTTAGGCTGTACGGCACAAACCTCTCCAAAAGTCCTCCGCAAACTAAACCCAAGTTATCTTAGGAGAATTAAGAGGTCTCCAACCAACAAGTGACCTCTACCAATCTCTAGTGGCATCCCTCAATTGATAAATAGTATACAGAACACCATGCGACTCAAGCAAACACATGTTATGTAATTCTTACGATGGTCAATCAAGAACTCATAGGTATCTTTTCCCACAGCACCACTGAACCTAGAGGGATCCAGATGAGTGATTCTATTAAACCTCTTCTAATCCTTAGAAGACATAACTTTACTCATAATAAGAGGAGGAATGATGAATCTGGTAGGATGAGATCCCACGTGAGGAGGCAACATAGATGAAGGTTGAACTCCCAACCTCAAAATACCATATTTGGATGCAGGCACTAAAGAAGGAATAACACTTGGAGCCTGTGGAGCATCATAAGAAAATATCGGTACCACTGGAGTGTCCACACTCAAACTGAAAAAACACCACATACACTCGCATAAAAAAGAGTGAAAACACTATTTAGAACACAAGGCATGAAATATCCGCACAATATAGAATGAAATAAGGGGAGTTTTCTAATGATATCTTATATATTTTCAATGATAGATATAGATGTCTATGTACCAATCCATGAGACTCTGCTTGACAACCTGTTCTTACACTGATGAGACCACTGAACCTGACTTCTCTGAGACCAATTTTTCATGACCCAAAAGCCAAGGGTCATTATGGCACTTGTCGTGGAAAGCCTTGACAAGTAAGCCTATTAACCAAATTGATACAAAAAGGGAAAACATAAATACCCAAGTCAAGGCTCCTAGAACAAAGACGAACCATACAAATATAATGGAAGTACAAATACATAGCCAAAGATGTCATGCCATAATTCCAAAGCGTGGTGTCATAGTGTAAGAACATAACTAGTATAACTCTAGATCAAAATACAAAAGATATCCAAAACAGGAACAAATCTATCTCCAAATACAAATAAAGACATAGTCTAAATAAGAAAAGATGGGCTCAATATTTCTAGACTTTATTCCTCTCCCCGGCTCACTCCGCTCTATGCCCAAAGCTTTAACTCAATCACTTGATACTTCTGGTATTATGTCCTCCACACATGCCTTAAATGCTTCTTTTTATAATGAAGTATAGTTATGGAATCATAGATTAGGGCATCTTCATGTGTCAAAGATACAAGTCTTAGTTCCTAGTTTATTTGAATTAGGTGTGTCTGAGTTGCAGTCCCCACCCCATGTCCATTGGATCTGTTCCTGGGAGTACCCTAAAAAAGAAACCTTTCCTCTTCCCAGCCATTTTGGGTTAAGCAGATGTGAAAGGACATTTATCTCTACAGAAGAGTGTGATTCTAGGATTGAAGTGGGAGAAAAGGGATGTCACAATTGGGGTTTTGAATAAAATAACCTTTTGATTTTTCTTTTGATTTTTTATTTTTTTCTTTACTCCAGAAGTAAGAATCCAACTGCTAACTTGAATAACTCAAAAGTATCACGTGAATCAAAAGTCGTGAGACCCACTCAAACCAGGATCTATATCAAAAGGGCACAGTAGGAGTGAGTACGGTTCACTTATACTCAGTAGCTACCATAGGCCAACTGAGTAAAGTAGAAAATAAGGCATATAAACACACACTATGGGAAAATCATATACAGTTAATAAATGTTCCAAACGATAGCCCACACTATCTCTACTAACAGTTCTACTATATACAAATATAACAAGAATAGGTAGGGAAGAGAAGAACAAGTATACACACACTCCAAATACAAATACAAAGGATAGAACAAATAGACAGATATCAAGTGACAAACCAAAGCACAATCATAGAATAAGCACAACATATGGAATTCAATGAAGATGATGATGATGATTATGATTATGATTCAAAGGTTTTCGTACAACCTCCGTATACACCTATGTAGCTAAAGCTTCAAATATAGGGCCCATGACGGGTTTGTCAACACATACTTACCAAACTCAGCTATAGACATAGGACTTATGAGGGGTTCATCAAACCATATACAACCAATATCCATGACTATTCTACAACATATCCTTCAAAGAAGGTCTATAAAATCAAATATCCAATACCAATATCCATATCTCCTCTTTGGTACATATATCGATAAAGGATTTTTAAAGATGTCATATTTTCTATTAGAAAAAGCCAGTGTTAAAAGTATTTCTAGTATTTCCATAGTGGTACCAATGTTTCATGAATGAATTTGATATAAGGATGTAATGGTCACAACCAACTAAAATGAGAAGATCCAATATCCATCAAATATACCAACCATGTGAGCCAAAAATCCACTCCAATCAATCAACCATCCATAATCCAATATAATCCAGAAACCTTCAAGTGAAACATGTAAGAAATGTTATGGACACCACATAAATCCCAAAATCTAGGCTTTTCCACCATCAAGAATGCAACCAAAGATACATATATATCATTACTAGGCCAATAATATCATATAAGGCCCCACACAGTCACATAAAGCAAGTAATATTTCAATAACCACCAAATATTATCTACAATGGCCCTTACACGAGCACACATATCACCAAACATATTTTCCATGATGCAACCCCATACCCATAACATGATTTTACATTAATATTAACTACCCAATCCTGTCTAAAGAAAATTAAGCCATAACCTACCTCAAATGATGAAAATTGATCCAAAAACCCTTCAATATGAAGCTTTCCTCTAAACAATAGATTTGAAATCAACTAAAATGTATAAATACATAATCTACGTATCAAAAGAAAGCCAACGATATCCATATTGCCTATTTTTGAGTTGGTGGTCAAAATAGACCCCCGAAATGAGTTTTTTTTTAAAAGAAGGGTAAAATTATAATTTTATTTTATAAATATGTTAACCATACTTATAAGAGTCTACAACTAAAAATTCATGCAAAAATGAGTTATAAACAAGGTTCTAATCAAAGAAAATCCATTTTCTAGCTTTACCGACAAAACCCCTAAAACCCATTTTAAAAATTATGAATTTGAAGTTGTTTTGAAAATGAAATCTAGATAAAAATGATAATTATAAGATTAGAACTTATTCATACAAAAAATCTTGAAAACCCCTTTAGAATCATCCAAATTAGAGCTCCCAAGCCCCAATAATAGTGGAAATGGGGTTTTGAATGGAGCATTAAAATGAGATATAAAAGTCATAAAACCACACCAACCATGTTACCATCCTAAAATCGTAGTCCGTTTTTACATTATATGCACAAATCAACAAATATTGATCGAGATTGGAAGTCCATTTTGCCTTTCATTGTATTGTCAAGCACAATTCATAGATTGTAGGATCACTAGAAGATTTGAAGATTTTGATTACTTTTGTACTATCGTGCATGGATTTAATACTGCACTATAAGGAAAGGACTTTTGGAATAAGATAATTTCTCTGTATAACAACATCAATATGACTTGGATCATATGTGGGGATTTTAATGCCCTCTTAAACCCCCAAGATATGCTATTTGGGAATCCAGTGACTACAACTGAGGTTCAAGAGTTTGTTGACTACGTCCAGAATTTATTGCTAAGTGAAATACCTTGGAATGGTGATTATTATAATTTGACATTTAGACAAATTAGGGATGATAAAATATATAGTAGATTGGATACAACATTTGGCAAAGATTTATAGATGCTAAAATGGGGACATCTTTATACTGATTATGGTCTACTTGCAATTTCAAATAATTCTCCTATATTATTTCATATTAAGAAGGATACTAACACTCTAAGACTTACTTTTAAACTTTGTAATGTATGGGCAAATCATCCTGATTTTTCAAGGTGGTAGAAAAAGTTTGGGGGAAGCATTTTGAAGGAAAGGCTATAAAAGTTACTTAGGATAAATAAAAAGCTCTTAGACCTGTGTTGAAGGATCTTCATGTTGAGTAATACAAGGGAATTACTAAGAATATAACCAATCAAGATATTAATTGCAGATGATTCAACATAAACTTACTATTTCCTTCTCAGACCATCTAGTAGAACAAGAAAAAAAAACAATGGTATAGCTAGAGAAATGTTCTTGTATGGAAGAGAGTATGATGAGAAAAAAGTCTAGGATACAGTGGATGAGATTGGGAGATGCAAATACTAAATATTTTACTACTGTAGTGAAATAGAGAAGCCACACAAAATAAATTCTTGAACTTACTTCCCTTGATGGAACTAGAATGAGTAATCCTACTGATGCTCCATGTAAACACGACACTTTCGATGCTTAAAACAAATAAATACTTGTACTTAGGTTATTTTAGTAGGTATGATATGGTTTTTTTTATTATTATAGGTAAAACAGGCGAATAATAGTCTTGGAATGAATTTGGAATAAAAAGCTCTGACAAAGAAGAAGTCTGTTCATCATATGAGTCATCTTAAAAATCTCAACAGATCATACGACTCGTAAGTTTACTCGTAAGAATAATAGTAACAAAAGTCAAAGGGAAGTTAAGTGAAGAGTGGATACGACTGGAGAGTACAAGCCGTAAGATGAGGCTACGAGTTTGGAGAAGAAGTCATTGAGAGAACAAAATCCAAAGTTAAAGTTGGAGTTGAAGTAAAAAAAGAAGACGAGTTGTAAGATCTGAGTATAAATCGTAAGGATAAGTCGTGTAGATAAAAGTGTCTAAAGTATTTAAATATCAAGCCCTAGGTGGTGACGAGTGAAGACCACGAGTCATATGGTCAAGATACAACACATGAGGATGAGTCATAAAGATAATTGAAGCCTAAAGCCTTGAAAGATCAGTCACTGGAGTACATATGACAATGTAACACCCCGAGACTAAACCCTAGGAATCACATGGTGCTTACGACCCCGAAGGATCACAAGTTAACCAATTACTGGTACCTGCTGTGAGCACTGAATAATAATAATGAAGATATATGAGAAAGTTAGGATAAAAATTCCATAAGGTTCATGAACTAATAAGAAATACTGAATATTGATAATAATACTGAAAATACTGAATATCTGTTTGAAGTAATCTAGTACGAAAGCATCTAACTGTCTGAATGTAGAGTTGACGGGAAAAGTCCCCAACTAACTCCAACTACCGAACAAACTAAATCTACTAAAATGCTGAAATAAAATAATATCCTCAATGGATGACAATTCACTACTAAATCTGTCGCTGATATCCTGAGCATCTAAGTATGATTAGGAACCTGTGCATCTGAATCTATGATATGAGACATCATAGCACAAAAGAGAAAATGTGTCAATACGTGGAATGTACTGTATGCTAAGTGAGGTAAGACTGGTATACATGGATTCATATGCATGAGATGATAACTGAACGAATAAACATCATAAAGTAACTGGATGAGTGTACATGTAAAACTATAACTGCCAAACATACTGTACATGCAATACTGTGTATGTAGATATACAACATGTATCTGAGATTATACTAAAACCGAGAACTGAATTCTGATGGTTGAGTAACTGATAACTGATAGCCATGGTTCTGTAGAACTGACTGAGTTCTTTACTAAATACTAAGACTAAAACTGCAATTGTGGGAGTGTTCATCTAACCAACATACCCCGATATAGACTGATTTGGGGTCCAACCTATGACCTCAGTTGGAAGGGTGTTAGCACCTTGCCATGGGATACTAACAATGCTGGGTCAACCCTAATCTGTCAGGAAGGCTCATGAAATATATATATATATATATATGTATATATATATATATAATGGTGTCAACCCTAGTCTGGCAGGAGGACGACTTAACCTATGCTGGCTATGTAGTTCTATAACGCAGGGACTGCTACTAAGGGTCAAAACCTCTGCTGGAAGGAATTCCCCCATACCTGGGTTCGCTCGATGCTGAATCCTAGTCCCAACTAAATCAACACTGAACTGATCCCTAGACTGTACTATGCTTGACTGAACCGACACAGATCATGTTGACTGACTGAACTGGACTGAGTTCACTGAGTTCTGTTAACTGACTGAGTACTACTATTTTTGACCTTTACTAGGACAATTCTATAACTACTGTAACTAATTAAACAACTAGATTTTGGGTAATAAATACCCCTAGGACTCGATAGCATTAATAATGAAACATAGCAAATCTTAAAATTATAACAATAGTCAATTGTTCACAATTCATTCACTGAGATATTTTGTCAAACACTTGGGGATCATGAATTTTTACATGAATGAGAACACATGATAACATGCCATGATTACACTATTAAATTCACATGGACATTCTATCAAACACTTGGGGAGCATAATTAATGCACATGATAATGAACCACATAAGCATCATGACTACAACTTAAACTTGAAAATCTCAAGGGTTTTAACATGGGAATTACATCAATCAACATACATGATATCTTATGTTAATGAAACTAATAATTAAATCTTGAATTGAAACCCATACAACAACACAAACATGAATATAATCCAATTTACGCATGTAAATCATGAATCTGAAAACTTGCAGTTTTAAAAAGGGTTCTTGAACTCCAAGGGTGAAAGAAAACCCAAGGATGAACACCTAACCTACCTTGATTGTTGATTTTGTAAAGATTGTTGGGGATTTCTTATAACTTGGACTTAAACTTTAAGAACCTAGGGTTTTTTTCTTGAGAGAATTTGTGAAGAATGAATGTATTTTGCCCATTTGGGAGCTTAATTTCGTGTTTTGGCTGAATTGGGTAAGGGTAAAAGGACCTAATTGCCCTTGAAAATTTAGAATTTAATGAGAAAAATATGCCCAGTTATGTGGTAGGCGCCGCATCACATTGATGATGTTGACGCAATCACCGACGCATCGCGTCGATGGGTACAGAGCGATAGCCAATGTAACACATCAAGATTGCATTGGCTTGCTTTTTTGGTCATCCAAACACAACTCTAACGATGCCCAAAATTTTTAAAACTCATCGAATATGACCTATTGACATCCCTGATCATGAATCAATTTTAAAAAATCGACAATCTAAGATTGAAAATATCATAAATGATGATATTAAAATATCAAGGCAAAAAATGAGACTAAGTGTCAACAATTAGCAGAAATTTTCAAAGTCTGGGACCTCTTTTGGCATGCTATGTAGGACTAAAATGACTAGTACTTGGCGGGGTCTTACAGACAATCACTGCATGACTCGTAAGAAGACCTTACGAGGGGACTATGCGTGTTGTACCTTGCATCGACATACTTTTCCTATTTTATTTTAATTAGGATTTCTGGGTTATTTTGAGATACTATAAATACGTTAGGGTTATTCCTTTATTAGGTTACGCACTTTTACAATACTTTTACTAATTTTTACATACTTTTATCTTTGAGATTTTGTTCTTGAGATTTTTGGATTATTATTTAATTAAAGACTTTGGGTTTTGTTTTTCTTATTCTTGTGCAATTAATTACATGCGTTCTTTATGGATTATCATTGATTGTTGTATGAACATGACTGGTTAATTTCCTTGACTAAGGTTATGGAAACCCCGATGGATTAACTATGTAAAGAAAGTAGGAGATTCATCTATTCTAATGTGGTTGCATGTATCTTAATCTTCTTCATATTAATTAACCTCAGAGCTACTACATAATCTTGGGGATTGTCTGTATTCGAGAACATCCTCACAACGGAGTTTGAGATTAGGAAAAGAAGATTAAGACAGTAATTTGAGATTCACGTCCATCTTATTATTCCTTCATCTCATCTAATCAACTTGAGACTCAAAAGATGAAAGTTGAACTAAAGTTATAGAAAAGGAGCAATAAGGCGACTCCTTGAGACTCACAAGGTAAAGGGTGAGATTTATCAACACGTTCACAAGACGTTTGATAATACATAGCTTATCAGCTTTACTGCATAGCAAAAGATAGGTGGTTAAACACGAGAAATTTATGGAGTTGAGAAGCCAGGGGAACACAGTCCTATAGTTCATCTTCTATTGTTTACAAACTCAAAACATTCAAGCTCGGTGACTACTTACTGTTAATTCTAAATTCCCCCATTTATATTTGCGCACTGGTCGTGGATTTCTTCATGTTAAGAAACTATTCAATGTTTTCCCTCTGGGTTCGTTCCCAACCTGGTTTGGGTTACTATATATGACATCAATCATAGCATAATTCTTTGGAGGTTAGTTTTGGGGGACATTAAATTTTGGCCCCGTTGCTGGGGAAGATACTATGAATTATTGATTGAAGTTGGTAAAGTTCGCGAGTATTATTTCCTCTTCTTGATTTGGCATACTTTGGTGTATGTCAAATCTAGGAGAAGAGGCAATCACTTACTCCCTTTTAATCCAGAGCCTGAAAAAATTCTTCAGACACTGCGAAGGATGTCAGAGTAAGTTTGTGATGGTGTTCCTACAGGAGTTTGAGATCCTCAAATTATTCCCCCTCCTTCACCTGTTGATCCTAATTTTGCACTTTGTCATGCTCCAGGTGATCCACAACATATAATCAATAGACATATGGAGCACTTATTAGCAAAAATAGTTAAAGAAGTGAGATCGGTAGAGGAGGTACATTTAGCTGAACAGGCTAGACTAGCTCAACATTTTGAACTATCTAGGCCAAGAAAAGTGGTTGAGCATTGAGATAGAGTTCAAAGAGGTAGATCTCTAATGTTTTTTGCATATCAACACCTTCATCCATATGATGAAGATGACGATATGAGATACGTTGAACCCACCGAGATAGGATCTATCATTCCTTCTGCTCTACTACTAATGTTAAATTTTACATTACTAGTGCAATGATCTAATTGCTAAACCTAAAGGGTGTGTTTTTGGGATCTACAACATATGATGTGAACATATATCTTGCTAATTTTATAGGGATCTGTACATCATATATTATTCTTGGGGTGAACTACAAACCTTTGAGGTTGAGGTTGTTCCCATTTTCGCTGATTAGAGAAGCATCACTATGGTTAGGGAACTTCTGAGAGGTTCAATAACTATTTGGCATGAATTGCACAGATAAATTTTGAACAGATTCTTCCCTCCTACAAGGATGTCACAATTGAAAGATGAAATCTACAATTTCAGACAGTTACCTACAGAATCCGCATGTGAGGCATGGTTTAGGTTCTAAAAGAAGCTGAGCATGGTACAATGTCAGTTTCATAGCAATGGTAGATACGATTTCGGGACGTGCATTTATGCACCTTTGATGGGACCCTACTTAACAAATGCCAGATGATATTTCGATGACCAAATGAGGTTGACTTCTAGAGATGTTGAGCGTGGTGCAGGTATATATGCTATTAGAGAAGCTAATGATTATAGAAATGGTTATTATTTTGTAGCACAAGAGGTTGCACAACTACAGATAGACATTAGGCTTCTTATAAAACAATTTGCAACAATGAGTGTTAAGAAAGTAAATATAGTAGGGGCGCAGAGTTCAAATTCTAGAACCCATGAGACTGAGTCTGAAGAGGAAGCAAAGTATCTTAATGGTAAGTTGGAGGATTTACAAGCCCAAAGGAAAGGGAATCAAGGTCGGAATTATTATAATGATAGATACAGGGACATGGGCAGAGAACTAGATGGTGATAGGAGAAATAAATATGACTACAAATAAAAGAGTGATAGATGCATCCCACCAGGTAGCTGGGATACTGAGTCTAGAATGGCGGCAATATTGTCAAAATTAGTCAAACACTAAGAAAGTCACGAGAGTTGTCTTAAGGAGATTAAGGCAGACCTGTCTGGGCTGAATTAGAAAGTTGAGCCACATGCTACCGCAATAAAACAACTGGAGCAGCAATATGGCCAGATGTCATCCATATTGAATCAAAATCAATCTGGCACTCTTCCTAGTAATACGATGGTAAATTTGAAGAATAATAGTCATTGTTATTCCATTACCACTTAGAGTGGTAAAACCATCATAGATCCACCTGCACCCACTTTAATCGATCTAGCTAATAAAGATGATTATGTTGATATTGATAATAGTAGCAAGAAAAACAAAGAAAAGTATAAGGTTAAGGAGCCTATTTTGAAGACTATCCCAAGAACCCATCCTCCTTTTCCTCAAAGCCTGAAAAAGAAGCAAGAAGAAGGTAAGTATCAAAAATTTATATCTAGGTTAAATGAGCTGTTAGTCAATGTACCTCTTATAGAGGCATTAGAATAGATGCCAGGATATGAAAAATATATGAAGGATCTAATCACCAAGAAATGGTCAGTCATTTATTAGCCAGTCGACAATATTCATCACTGCACTGCTGTAGCTACTAGATTATTAGTAGAGAATAAAGAGGATCTTGTTGCTTTAACCATACCTTGATCCATTAGATCTTTCAACTTCACTCATTCATTATGTGATCTAGGAACTAGTATCAACCTTATGCCATTAGCAGTGTTTATCAACCTTATGCCATTATCAGTGTTTAAGAAGTTGGGGTTGGGAGCTCCTAAACCAACCACCATGAGACTAGTGATAGTAGATCGGACCTTGAGCTAAACCAACCGCCAGTTGGTATTCTATATGATGTATTGGTGATGGTGTCTTCATTTTTTTTTGTTGATTTTGTGATATTAGACTGTGAAGTGGACTTTTAAGTCCCAATATTTTAGGAAGACCATTTTTGGCTACAAGAAGGACCTTGATTGATTTGGAGTTAGGACATCTGATGTTAAGACTTAATGATGATGTAAGACCCTGCAAAATTTCTAGCTTAATTCAGTCCTTTAAGCTTGTTAAGGAGTCTCAGACTATGAAAATTCTAGCTAAGTATTTAGACTTAGTTTATTTTTGACTTTCAAAAGTTGGCAATCTTATTTTGTGACCTATACATCCCTTAAATGTTAATATTTTAGTTATTTCATGATCAGGAAGTTCAATAGGTTTTCTCAGATAAGTTTTGGATTTTTCGAACCTCATTTAGACCAAGTTTGGAATCCCAAAATAGTGGACCAATGTGATCTTGGCGCGCCGCATTAACTATCGCATTGGTTGATATTTTCCTAGCTACCAGCATGCCATTCCAGTGACCTAGCATGATCTTTATGTGATGCGTCGACTATCGCGTTGATGCCATCAATACGCCGCGTCGACCTACGCATCGGTAACCCAGTTTTGCTCATTAAAACACTACATTCTTGGGGGTATTTAGGTCTTTTTCCCTCGACCTTCTGCCCCTTAAAACATGAAATTTATCCTCTCTAGAGGCATAATACAATCATTATTCCTAAAATCCTCAAGAACAAAACCCTAGGGATATCAATTCAAGAATCAAATTCACGAGATTTCACCATCAATATTTCCAAATTCAAGCAATAAAGTATGTAAAGTGTTCATCCAAGGGTTCATTCCACCCTTGGAGTTCAAGAAACCCTTTTCAAGCTTGAATTTATGATTTCCATGTTGTGTATTATTTTATGTTCATGATGATGTTATGGTATAGTTTCCAAGTTGGGATCTTTATTAAATTTCATGAAAGTATGTTAGCATGTGTGTTGAACTATGATTTCCCCAAGTTGAAAACACTTAAATTGTGGATTAATGGTTGTAGTCATAATGTATCAATATGATATTCTTGTCCAAGTACAAAATTATGCCTTCTAAGTGTTTGATAAAATGCTAAATTGAGATTATGGAGCTTTTATGATCCTTTGGTGGTCTAAATAATGAACTTATGCTATACCCACATATTCACAATGTATTCCATGCTAAAGCTATACCTTGTATGAGTTTGATGGAATGCTCATGAGATTGATTTAATGAAATTATAATATGTTAGCATGCTTTCCTATTCATGTGCAAGTTCATGACTTTCAAGTGATTGATGAAATGCCTCATAGATTGTATTGTGAGTTGTTGACTAGTGTCAAGTATTCTAGAATTGTCATGTCTTACTGTTTTATGCTATCGAGTCCTGAGAGTATTTAATACCTGAAAATTTAGCTGTGTGCCTAGAGCGAGTGTCAGTTACAGAATAGTCTCAGTCATGTCACGATCGGTATTACTCTAGTTCAGTTATTGAACTTAGGAAAACTCAGTATCAATCCAGTCCCATTCAGTATTCGGTTCAGTCCTCAGTAAACTTAATCAGATAACAGAACTCAGTAGTATTTTGTCAGTCAACGGAACTCAGTAAGCTCAGATTAGTTCAGTTAATCAGTACAATCAGTAACAGATTAGTCCAGCCTAGTATGAACTAGGAAATCAGTCAGTGTCTATTTAGTTGGGAGTAGAATTCAACACCGAGTGAACCTAAGGATGGGGACTCACCTGCTAGCAGAGGGTATGATCCTTAGAAGCTGTCCTTGCGTTCCAGAACTACATAGCCAGTGTAGGTTGAGACATCAAAACCTTCTAGTTGAGGGTTGATGAGGTGGTTTAACTTGACAGTTGAGGGTCCTACCATTATTATTTAAGAACCTATCAGATGAGGGTATCTCTTAAGTTGTCTTTACCCATGGCGCGATACTGACACCCTTTCAACTGGGGTTATAGGTTGGACCCCAAATCTATTCAGAAAAAGGGCATGTTTGTTAGATGATTACCTCCCACAGTCTCAGTCTCAGTCTTCAGTAAGGAACTCAGATAGTTCTATAGATTTTAGGACTGTCAGATACAGTCACTCAACTCAATATGCAACTCAGCTAGTTCCATTAGAATCAGGACTGCCAGACAAAGTCACTCAATAGACAGTATATCAGTTATCAGTTACATAAGTTAACCAGTATTCAGGCTCAATATTCAGTATTATCTCGATTTCAGTTATAGTTCACATATTCATACATGTACTCTCATTTAGTTATACTCATATTATTCAGTTATTATCGTTCATGCAAATGAACCCATGTATTCAGCCTTACCTCACTTTGTATACCAGTACATTCACATGTACCGATGCATGCTTTTATTTTACGCTATGGTGTTTTATACCATAGGTTCAAATGTACGAGCCCCAGAGCATTCTTATTTGATCAGACTTCCAGCAGACAGACAAAAAGTGAGTCTTCATCAGTCAAGGATATTCTTTTATTTTATTATTATATTAGATTCAACATTTCAGTAGATTGAGTTAGTTGGGGGATTTTACCATTAACTCTTTATTTAGACAGTTAAGTTTTAGAGGCTTTCCAGACTAGATGTTCAGATAGTAATCAATATTTCAGATTCTGATGTTTTATCAGATTTTATTTTTATTTTTATCATTTTTTTTATTAGTATTACAGTTTTGAACCTTATGGAATTTCATCCCATTATTCTGCATTATACAATATTATTACTCAATTATTGCAGCAGGTACCAGTCATGGGTTAGCTTATGGTCCTTCGGGATTATGAGCACCGTGTAGCATTTGGGGTACCAGACTTGGGGTATTACAGATGAGCAAGTGACATTCAATGTATGCAAGTCTATGAGATAGTTGGATGAGCTAAGGGTGATATCTATGATTAATGTGTTTGATAAAGAGATGGACTCATTCTATGATATTGATGCAGTGACTATTTGGGATGATAGTTCTGAGGCTTTTCCTTTTAAAGAAAGGCTAGGTGTTGAACTTTAGTAGCAATGCTTATGAACATCGACAACGATGGTATTGATGACTATGATGAGATGTTGTGTGCACTTTATGGGAGTGGTTCCTATACTTATACACCAAAGAAACTATATTTGGATCTGAAAAACAGAACCACTCCACCTGCTCACCCATCTATTGAGGATCCATCCATCATAGTATTGAAGGCCCTCCCCTTTCATCTGTGATACCCATTTCTGAGGGCCAACAATACTTTGTCGGTAATCATTGCAGCTGGCTTAATGTAGACAAAAGTGGAAGCTTTGTTATTAGTGCTACAAAAATTTAAGAGGGCCATTATTTGGTCTATTGCAGATATTATGGGTATCTCGCCTGGTCTTTATACTCAAAAGATACAACTTTAACTAGATTGTATTCCAAATACAGAACATCAATATTTACTTAATCCTCCTATGCTGGAGGTGGTGAAGAAAGAGATAATCAGGTGGTTAGATGCTGATGTAGTGCATCCCACTGCTGATAGGAAGTGGGTACAGTATAATGTGTTCCAAAGAAAGGTGGTATTACTATTGTGACTAATGAGAATAATGATATAGTTCTAATGAGTCTTGTCACAAGATGAAGAGTGTGCATGGATTATAGAAAACTTAATGCATGGACCCAGAAGGACCACTTTCCCATGCCCTTTATGGAATAGATGCTTGACGAACTTGAAAAAAGATGGTGGTACTAATTTCTGGATGGGTACTCGGAGTACAACCAAATCACTATCACGCCCGAATACCAAGAGAAGACTACCTTCACTTGTCCTTATGGGACCTTTGCATTCAGACGTATGCCATTCGAGTTATGTAACACTCCATCCATATTTTAGAGATGTATCATGTAACTTTTCTTCGACATGGTAGAAAATACCATCAAAGTGTTTATGGATGATTTCTTAGTAGTTGGTGATTCTTTTGATGACTGCCTGGTTCACTTGGCAAACGCTCTTCGAAGGTGTGAGGAATGCAACTTGGTACTTAATTAGGAAAAGTTCCATTTCATGGTTAAATAAGGTATTGTGCTTGATCATAAGTTTTCAAAAAGGGGTATTGAGGTAGCCAGAGCTAAGATTAAAGTAATCGAGAAATTACCTCCACCGATTTTTGTGAAGAGTATTCGAAGCTTTTTGGGATATGCTGGGTTTTATAGGCAATTCATCGAGGATTTATCAAAGATTGCCAACCCTCTTTGTAGGCTTCTTGAGATAGAGGTGAAGTTGGATTTTGGTAAGGTATGCTTGAAGGTTTTTTAATGTCTAAAAGAGAAGTTGATGACGACTCTTATCATTATGTTCACTGATTGGTCCTTGTCATTTAATATTATGTGTGATGCAAGTGGTGTGGCCTTAGCTGTTGTACTATATGAATGAAAAGAAAAGATCCTGCATCCCATCTACTATGCCATCAAAGATCTAAACCCTACTTAAAAAAACTACACAGTCACTTAACAAGAGTTGTTTTCACTGTTTTTTTCCTTTGAGAAGTTTTGATCTTATTTGATTGGGATGAAGGTAGTTGTGCACACTGATCATGCAATATTGAGGTACTTAGTGGCGAAAAAAGATGCAAAACCTAGACTGATTAGGTGAGTTCTCTTGTTGCAAGATTTTGATGTCAAGGTTATGGATAAAAAAGGCACTGAGAGTCAAGTTACAGATCATTTGTCTAGACTTGAGGAGAAAGGTATGCAAAAAGTTAAAGATGGCCTTAAGATTAATGATAGTTTTCCTGATGAGTAGATATTGGTTGCCTCTCAAGACCTAATTCCATTATTTGCTGACTATACAAATTACCTAGCAAGTGATCTAGTCCCAGAAGATTTTTCTTTCCAGCATTGAAAGAAATTTATGCATGAGGTAAGGAAATTTTTTTGGGATGAACCTTATTTATTTTGAATATGCATGGATGGAGTAGATGTATCCTTGAAGTAAAGATATTGAGCATCCTTGAGGTTTGTCATGCTTTACCAGTTAGGGGCCACCATGGAGTAACCCGCATAACTCACAAAATCTTGCAATGTGGGTACCACTAGCCAACAATTTACAAGGACACTCATGATTATGCTTCAGGTGGTAATCGATGTCAACTCCAAGGTAACATCTCTAGGCACCATGAACTTCCTATGACTCCTAATTTAGAATTGGAATTATTTGATGTATGGGGTGTGGATTTCATGAGACCTTTTATGAGTTCTTTTGGTATATAGTATATTTTGGTGGCGATGGACTATGTCTCTAAATGAGTAGAAGTAGTTGCGCTCCCCAATAATGAAGGAAGATGTGTTATAGACTTCTTAAAAAATATATCTTTTCTCGATTTGGCACACCACGTGCAATCATTAGTAACAGTGGGTCATATTTTTGTAATCGTCAATTCAAGAGTCTGCTTGAGAAGTATAGAGTGAAGCACAAGGTGGTAACACCTTATCATCCGCAGTCTAGTGGACAAGTTGAGGTTTCCAACAAAGAAATCAAGTCTATTTTGGCAAAGACAGTTAATGCCAATAGGACTGATTGGTTAATAAATCTAAATGATACATTATGAGTTTACCACACAACTTTCAAGACTTCCATAGGTGCTTCTCCTTATCATTTGGTAGATGGAAAAGCATGTCACTTGCCTATTGAACTTGAGAACAAAACACTACGGGCAATGAAGAAGCTGAATTTTGAGTGGCAAGATGCAGCAAAGTCAAGATGAATAAGATGAATGAGTTGGATGAATTATGACTCTGGGCTTATGAAAGTTCTCCAATTTACAAAGAAAAGATAAATCTGCATCATGATTGGAAAATTTAGAAGAGGATATTTGAGAAAGGTGACCAGGTATTGCTTTAAAACTCAAAACTTCACTTGTTTCTCGGTAATTTGAAGTCTAGATGGTAGGTCCATTTAATGTACTAAAAGTGTTCCTATATGGTACTTTGTAATTTAAGCGGGATGGTGAAGCCCCATTCAAGCTAAATGGTGAAAGAGTAAAACATTATATGGGTAACAATAAGGAGATTAATTTGATTTTTGAGATGGACCTTGGTGAAGTCTGAGTAACCAAGGAAATTGAATCATGCCGTGACGTTAAATCAAGTGCTGCATGGGATGCAACCCATGAGGCTAGTTGATGAATTCCAGTATCCAACTTAGCCACGTTGTGCCGCAAATATTAAATCAAGCATTGCATATGAGGCAACCCATGTTTTGTACTTAATAATTTATAGGGTAATATGTGTATTCAGTGTGCTGGATTAAAGATTGCATAAAAGAGCTAGAAATTCCAGAATTCAGGTCATACGGACTATCCACGAGGTGTAACTTAACATGATGACTTATGAGGAGGAGTCGTAAAGACCTGAGACTTGAAACATATCTCGGTAAGAAGTTTTTGGAGTCCTTATGACTCTCAGAATGAGTCGTAACCTCTGGTTACAGTTTATCTTATTGAGTCGTGCCGACTCCAGAACCAGGTAACAAGTCTTTACAGAGGCATTAAGTGACCCGTAAGAATTGGTTACGAGTTGTATGCATAACCCTTAACCAGACTTACCAGGTCAAAGGTTGCGGGTCAACCCGACCCAATTCAATGGTTTTAAACAAAAGAGAGGTACCCAAATTCCAAACATCAAATTCCCTCCATTGTTGACCAACTTCTAAGCTCTAAATACTATAAAATCTTACCAAAAACATCACTCAATCGATTGGAACCTCCCAAATCCATCGAGTTCATCAAACATTGGGGTGGAAAATGTGATTATCTCAACCAAGCAAGTAAGTTTTGAGCTTAAACTTTCTATATTTTTAGTTGAATACGAAAATGAGTTGAGTATTTAGAGTTTCTTCAAGTTGAATATCTATTTGTATGCAAAATATGAACCCTATTGCTTAGAATTTGAGTTCGAAATAGGATTTGGGAGTAAACTTGAAGTTTTGTACTATAAAATTGTGTTTTTGGATAGATGTGGGATGGTCATGAATTAAATAGAAGGGTAGTATGGCGATTGTGCATTAGAAAAAACTCAAAGCTAAACCCTTATGTTGCAATGTATATGAGTCTCCTTACGACTCGTATCTACATACAATGAGTCATTACGAGGATCGTAACCACTGACAACATAAAGGTCTAGCTGGGTATAGGTTATGATATGGGTATAGCTTGCCTATGTGAGTCATGTAACCCCTACGAGTCGTACAATGGAGTCATGAATAATTGGGTAGATTGAACTCAATAGAGATTTGTTTTTGATCTACTTAAGAGTGTTGATAATGAGTCATAATTCATCCTTACGGCAAGTTAGGAGGACTTGTAAGCTGACCAGTAAACATAAAGGAATACATTATTTACCTTCCGACTCATTCATATGAGTTGTAACTAATTTGTACAACTCAGGACCCCAGTTGTAGCATGAACAAAACATGCACACTGACACCTACTTTTTTTAGTTTTCTTTTCCTTCCTTAGTAATCGCTAATAAGTGTGTCAACGCAGGTACTAATGGTTCCTAAAGGTGACTTATCAAAGAAGAATACTAAGAATTAGACAGCTCCAAAATCTGCTCACCATCTGATAAACGAGTGTTGACACCCAATTTTTGCTCTCAGTGCTTAAAATTAACGTCTTCAGGCTTGTTGATCATTAAATAGAACAAAATACAATTTTCACATTTTTTATAATTCTTAACAAATTATTAATAATCATTCTTACTTTAGAATTTTATCAATTTATTGTCATATTTTTACTTCTCATAATAATTCTCCCTATATTAGGATTTTTATCGATTCATTATCGTTTTCAACATTTTTTCACAATCATCTGCACACGTACACGATATGACATCAAATTTTACAAAATTTTCGAATTAACCACATTTTTTTTCAATATCTACATTTTTTCTATAATTACATATCAATGCCTACATTTCATTTCTTCAAAATTAATTATATTTTTTAATATTCTTTACATTTTCTATAATCATATATCAATACCTACATTTTGTACATTTATTACAACACATAAATGCTGCGTTGGATTAATTATTTTTACGCAATATAATAATTCAACTGATCTTCTTCACCTCATCAAGATACAATTGTGGGTCCTCACCTGTATTCGATCCAAAGAACTCTGGCAGATTCATTCTCATAAAATCTTGGATTTTGGCTGCAGCTAGATCTCCATCTTGCTGAGGTGGGACTGCAGCCTGATAGTTGCCCTAAACATTAGTCGTTACCCGCTTGGTCTAGTGCCTAAAAGGAAGCCGAAACTCCACATGTGATACGTTCTCATTCAGAGGATCTGCGGGATGAGGTGGCTGGTTATTATTTCTTCGAGCATTAGCTCGACGAGGAGGCATAATCAACTGTCACATGAAAGCACAAGTTAAAAGAAGATAGAGATACTGTAAGCATGATAGATTTTGAAAGAAAGAGATGATTTCCTAAGATCATTCCGTAGCCTTTTTTTCATAAATGTGGGGCGCTTCACACCCATGACCAAGACACTATGTAACGCGGCTTGTCTGACTCCCTAGGAATCTTAAAAATCCTAGGCTTTGATACCAAGTTTGTACTGCTCTGAAATCTAATCCTGAGATGTCACAGGATGCTTAAGACTATGAGTAGCCTTAAGCTAACCCTGTCTATATACAACTGAGCCTAACTCTTAGAATAATGAAAATATAGACACAAAAGTCATGCTAAAATACAGAAACTATTTGTAATAACTGAGAAATATATTTAAAATATCAACACTGAATCAAAACTAGCAGACTAACAAGCCTCTTCTATAAAAACTAAAGAGTCACTAGGACAAACCCCCAACTAACTCGAACTATCTAAACTGAATACTAAATCTCATAAACTGATAAACTGCAAAAAAAAATCTGAATAGATAGAATAAGTCCCCAAACTATAAGGACTTACCAACTGCTGAATATAGATGGAGATGGTCGAACTACTCACGCTACTGATACTGAGCACCTGTACCTACATTATGAGACAATGTAACACATAGACGTATATGTGGATCAGTACTTTGAGGATGTACTGAGTATATGGGGGTGATATGCATAAGTAAAAAATCATCTCATAATCATCATTTATAAAACAATGCATGCTAAATGTAAATGACTCACAAAAGCTGGAATATCTGAAATACTGAAAATAATAATCATGAGAAGTAAATCTTGCTTTATAAATCTAGTGAGTCATAACTTTTAGTTCTAAAACCTGTGCTTGTATTCTATCTTTATATCATACTATCTAAGTGTAAAAAAGGACTCACTCTAGATCTGAAAGCTGAAAACTGTAGCTAGTATCTTTCTGTAGAGCATAATCTGAGTAAAACTTATGAGCCTTAACACTTAGTTTTTTCTGAAAGATTTTCTGTTAATCTTTCTGTTCTAAAATCTGTAGTATGTAAGATTTAAAACTTTTAAGGAAAAACATTTTATCTGAAGGGAGATACTTTAAAACTATTCTAAAAATCTTTCAAAGCTTTAGGGAAAAACATTTCATTTTAATGGAGGTTCTCTTAACCGACATAAACCATGCGAGCTACATGGAGTCCAACATCTCGTCCTCCTAAGGAAGAAACCTCATGTTGGGGAGCGGTGTCATACTCTTGCCAGGGAGTATAACCTCAGCTAAAGTGATCACAACTCTGCCCACTATGGGCACTTAATCTCAATCCTACTGTGGCACGTAGTTTTGGGGTATGATACCTTGGAATCATACCCAACTCGGTGCTCAATACTACTCCCTTTAATTTGATATGCTCATCTCATGGAAATCCACTTTAAACCATGCATAAGTGTTTATTATGAAACCAATTATGCATTTATCTGAATAAATCTGTAGATAAAGCTATTTTGCTTTTTGTAGTCTGTAAAGATTTTGTATAGTGGATTCCAAAACTCATCTGAGGATCAAAAGATCAAATCTTTATTGTAAAACTAAAGTAATTAACTCATAAGATGCTTAAAGCATCATCTTTCTCAAAATCTCAACTTGGGGCTTAAAACCCATGTATCAAACTCATGTCAAAATATCATAGTAATCATGCTCGAAAATAAAATCAATGATAATTCATCTCAAAATCTAAAAATTTCTACAATAAGCATGAAAATACGAAAATAAACATGTAATTCAACTCATAAATCACTTGAATTCTCCTAATCTTGTAAATAGAAATAATGGGTATGAACCCTAATTTAAATCTCATTTAATTTCAGTCAAAGTTATGTAAATATGTAATTGAAAACTAATTTTGGGCACAAGGATGAAAAGAGTATCCTTGTTTATAACCCCACATACCTTAATTTGATGCTTATATGAAGGAACCTTGAATATTAGATTCCTATTGAGTTCTTGATGATGGGTTCTTGATTATCTTGCTTTGGAAATCCTTAATTTGAAGCTCTCTTGAAAAATCTATGGAGGATTTTGAGTTTTCTTAGAGAGAAAACTTTGATGGATTAGGGTTTTCTTTTGAGAGAAAGTGGAAGAAATAAGCATATAATGCCTTGAAATATGTTAAATCTTATGTTTTAGACGGATTGGGGGCCTGGGGATTTACCAAAATACCTTTTTAAAAACCCTAAACGAAACTGGAAAAATAAACTGGATCCTAATTTAATGGACCACCGCGATGTGCCACTATCGTGTTGGCTCACTGGAAATTGACAAGTCGGAAAAGGGATCCCTCCGTGATGCGCCACCATCGTAGAGCCCTTATTGTTTTTCATTTTGACCACTGGCGCGACGCGCTAGTATCGTGGAGTGACACTAAAAATTACCAAATGGGAAACAGGGCATCTCTGCGATGCACCAAAATCGGGGAGTCTTACTAGAAATTGAAAATTATGATTTTACGCTTCTCCGCGATGCGTTAAGGGCCCAAATCACGATGTTTTACAACTGGAACTTAAAATAGCCATAACTCCTTCACCGAGTGTAGGATTTAGGTGAATTTGGCATTGATGAAAATCTTATTCAATTTCCCACACCACAGAAAGTCTAAATCTTAAAAATTCCACATACAATAAATATTATTCATTTTGGAAGCTATCCCTTAATATTCTAGGGGTGAATTCAAGCTAGGAAAAAGTATGGGGTATTGCATGGAGATTGAGCCTGAAATAGAAGTTGAAAACATATAGAGTATTTTGGTGGGGCAAGAAAGCAGAGCGAGAAATAAAAGAAAGCATCGAAGCACTATAAAGAAAAATATAAAGCAAGCAAAGAAAGATAGTATACAGAGTGAGAGGGTCTGACAGGTGAGGGTCCAAGAAATGGAAGCTGGTGCTGGTAGCTCAAAATTGGCAAGTGATTAAGCTAAGAAGGGCAGTGATACAACCCCAATGTCTAACGTACCACTAAGTGCACCGGAAAAAACTGGTGCCACTATTGCGGAGACAGTCCGGCCAGCTAATGGGACTACTGTTGAGGATTGTGGGATCCAATTTGAGGGCCCACATGATGATGCAGCATGAGCCAACGCCTTGAGAGCCCAGGTATATCCTCCTCCCTTTTATTACATTGATTTATGCACTAAGGACAATGCATAAGATTTAGTGGGGGGTGGAGGTGTACCAAGGTCTCAATGGGTTACACTTGTCGTGTTTCGAAACTCGTGGCCACAATCTGAAAAGTTTGTGAAACGGAATGTGTTTTTTACTTTTATGTGTTGTGTTAAGCTAAAAATATGAAGAAAATTTGTAGTTTTTGCCGTTGATGTGGTTTTGAATGATTATGCTGAGTCTGTTTGATTTTGAATAACTGTGTTGAAAAATGGATGCCCTGCTAAAATTTTACTGATTGTGTAATGTGTGCATGTGTGAGAGACGATCATGAATCTGATAATGACATTGGAATTAGGGATATAAAAACTATGGCAAACAATTTCATAACTGGATAAGTAGTAACTATCAATATGACCTTGTACAAGGTGTGTGAGGCGATACCTAGTTCCCGGTGTGTTGAAATTTAGAACTTGCCCAATTTCTCTTACCTAGGGTTCAGGATAGTCGAGTAGGAGACGATCAAAGGCCAATTTTGTCTTAATTCCACTCGAGCCTAAAATGCCTAACCAAATGTAATATGAATCCCTTGATCCAAGAAGTTGAGCCGAATGGACTTATTTTTATTGTTTACACTAATTTTACCTTTCTATTTCAACTACAATGAACCTATTTTGGCCCTGGTCCTTTTTGGACACTATGCACCTCAACTCAGAAAAAATGCCTAAGTTGAGGGTGTCTTTGTTAGGGGTGCATAGGAAAAAATGAGTATGAAGATAAAAATGTAGGAAGAAAAATGGAGAAGGGTAGGTGCGGTGAAAATAAAAAGATAATAAAAGAAAAAACATTGCAAGAAAAGAAAAAAAAGAAAAAGAGAAGAAAAAGAATGTGAGAAATCAAATCGCACCTGACGCCCAATCTGAATGTTCTTTAAAATTAAAAGAGGGCCATATGTGTTGAAATAAAAGGAAGAAAAAGTGAAAAATAAATGGACCCAAAGAAACCGTAGCGTCAAGAAGGTGTAGTCACTGAAAAATAACAAAATATACCATACCGACCCCAAACCTATGTTACAAGCTGAATAAAGTGCTTTAGTGATCCTATCCCGGCTGTTTAAAAACTCAGGAAAAAAGCATATGGGCAAGCCTATGGTATTCTGTATACACTGGTTGATACTTCTTTGTGAGCGAGAGCACCTTTTGAAGTATCTCTGCATAACATGATTAATCTGAACTGAGTGAATGAGATTTCTTTGATTGTGAGTGTACATGGGTTATGTTGTTAAGTTACTAGACTATTTGGTGAGTGTGATTTTAC
The DNA here is from genome assembly GCA_030864215.1 of Capsicum pubescens. Taxonomy (NCBI): domain Eukaryota; kingdom Viridiplantae; phylum Streptophyta; class Magnoliopsida; order Solanales; family Solanaceae; genus Capsicum; species Capsicum pubescens. The sequence goes on from CM061549.1 coordinate 254,916,406, forward strand.
CTAGCTGTCTGTTACTAATGTAATTCCATCATTGGATTCCCTTATGTTTCTCCGTGTGCCAAATTGATATACACAGTTGGATTCTTGAAAAGTTAAGACTAGGAGTGGGAATAACAATGTTGAAAACTGAACTAAAAATCACTGCCATAGGTATCTTAGGATCTTCATGTTTAAGCATCATTGTTGTGCTATAATTTTGATTTCTGTTTTTCCTGAGGACACACAAACTTTCTAACTTTAGGGTTGTTGATGCGCCATGGAAACACAATACTTTTGATACTTACAAAAAGAATTTATGCTTGGACTTAGGTTATTGTAGTACGTATGATATGGTTTTGTGGCTGTTGCAGGTGAAATGGGTGAATAATAGCGTTGGAATGAAATTGAAAGAAAAAGCTCTGACAAAGATGAAGTCTGTTCATCATATGAGTTAGGTTACAAGTTGTCAACACATCATACGACTCATAGGTTTTCTCGTAAGCACAACAGTAACAAAAGTCAAGCAGGGTAGTTAAGTGAAAAGTGGATACGGCTGGAGAGTATGAACCGTAAGATGAGGCTACGAGTCTGGAGAAGGAGTCATTAATAGAACAGAAACCAAAGTTAAAGTTAGAGTTCAAGTCACAGAAAAAGATGAGTTGTAAGATCTGAGTACAACTCGTAAGGATAATCCATGAAGAGACCAGTGTATAGAGCATTGAAAGATTAAGGACCAGGTGGTGATGAGTGAAGACCACGAGTCGTACGGTGAAGATACGACTCATGAGTATGGGTTGTAAAGACAATAAAAGCCTAAAGTGTTGAAAGATCAGTCATTGGAGTACATACGGCAAGCACTGTACAGTTCATAAGAAAACCTTAAGAGTGGACTATATGAGTCGTACCTTGTGCCGACATACTTTTACTATTCCATTTTAATTAGGATTTCTGGGTTATTTTGGCATACTATAAATACCTTAGGGTTATTCCTGTATTAGGTTACATAGTTTTACAATACTTTTACTACTTTTTACATACTTTGATCAATGAGATTTTGTTCTTGAGATTTTTGGGTTTTTATCCAATTGGAGACATTAGATTTTCTTCTTCTTATTCTTGTACAATTAATTACATGTGTTTTTTATTGATTATCATGGATTGTTTCATGGACATAAGTGGCTAATTTTCTTGACTAGGGTTATGGGAACCTTGGCGGATTAACTACATAAAGGAAGTGGGAGATTTATCTATTCTAATGTGGTTGCATGTATCTTAATCTTCTTCATATTAATTGACCTCAGAGATACTGCAGAAGCTTGAGCATTGCCTGTATTCGAGAACGTCCTCACAAAGGAGTTTGAGATTAGGAAAAGGAGATTAAGACAGTAATTTGAGAAGCACGTCCATCTTATTATTCCGCCATCTCATCTAATTTACTTAAGACTCAAAAAGTGAATTTTTTTTTAATTGAAGTTATAGACAAGGATCAATAAGGCGACACCCTGGGACTCATAAGGTAAAGGGTAAGATTTATCAACACGTTCACAAGACGGTTGATAATATATAGCTTGTCGTCTTTACATGCAGAACAACAGAATAGGTGGTTTAACATGAGAAATTTACGGAGTTGAGAAGCCAGGGGGGAACACTATCCTAGTGTTGATCTTCTATTGTTTACAAACTCAAAGGATTCAAGTTCGGTGACTACTTACTGTTAATTCCAAATTTCTCCCATTTACTTTTCCGCACTGCTCATGAATTTCGTTAAGTTAAGCAACTGTTCAACGTTTTCACTGTGGGTTTTACCCCAACCTGGTTTGGGTTACTATATTTGATATCGATCGTAACATACTTCTTTGGAGGTTAATTTTGGGCGACATCACCTAAAGATATAAAGAATGAAATTGTCAAGTTCTATAAAGGGCTTATGGGTTCTACTGCAACCACTTTACCTGTTATAGACAAAATTGTAATCCAGGATGGTCCACAGCTTACATTGGACCAAATATTACTGCTTATTAAAGATGTTACTGAGACAGAAATAAAAGAGAAAATATGGGATATTGGAGAATATAAAGCTCCTGAAGTTGATGGCTATAATGCTTGATTTTTCAAAAAGTCTTGGCCTGTTATCAAAGTAGATGTTATACAAACAGTCAAGGAATTTTTTCCATTTAGGAAAATCGTATAGAGCTACTAATTGTACAGCTATCACTTTGCTGCCAAAGATACAGTGTCTTACTACAATTAAGGAGTTCAGGCCAATAGTATGTTGTACAGTTTTATATAAGATTATTTCTAAAGTTTTAGCCAAGAGACTACAATATATAATGCCTTCAATTATATGTGTGCACAAGCTGGTTTAGTTCTAGGAAGGAAGATTGCTAATAACATTATACTAGCTCATGAGTTGATCACAGGATACACTAGGAAGCATATATCTCCTAGGTGTATGATCAAAGTCGATCTGATGAAAGCTTATGACTCAGTAGAATGGATCTTCCGGAATAAGTGATGGAGAGTTTAGGATTCACTGAAAAGTTTGTAAGATTGATCATGGAGTGTGATGAGACTATCAATTATTCTGTGGTGGTAAATGAAGAGCCAACTGAACTATTTGATTCTACTAAGGGTCTTAGACAAGGGCATCTAATATCCCCCTTTCTATTTGCTATATCCATGGAGTGCTTGAGTAGATGTTTAAGGGGGTTGAAAAATAACAGTCTTTAAATCCCATCCCAAATATAAAAAGATGGGAATTACTTATCTTAGTTTTGCTGATGATCTTTTACTATTTGCTAGATGGGATGCATAATCTACATTACATTTACAATAATACTTCAATAAGTTCTCAGGTGATTTTGGACTACAAGCCATCCTGCTAAAAGCTCAATCTATATGGGAGGTGTGACAAAAGTAACTCAAAGAGTAATCTTGGAGCAACTGGGCTAATGGTTACGGTAACCTTCCTTTTAAATATCTAGGGGTTCCATTAGCTTCAAGAAAGCTTACTCTCATTCAATGGAAGCCCCGTATTGATAAAATAATAGAAAGGATATCTTCTTGGACTGCTAAACAACTGCCTTATGCTGGAAGAATTCAATTGTTCCATATTATTTTGTTTGAAATCAAGTCCCATTGGGCACAATTATTTCAAATACCACCAGCATTAATGAAGGCAATCGAGGTACATTGTAGAAGTTATATATGGTTAGGTATTCAAACTATCTAAAAAAAATCTATAATTGCTTGGGATAGATTCTGATCACCAAGATGTGTTGGTGGTTTCAACTTGATTAATCTGAAATTATGGAACAACTACTGGGACTTAGCTCAAAAGAAAGATAAACTGTGGATTAAGTGGGTTCATAGTTATTATATAAAGAATTAGCAACTAGCAGACATGAGTGTTTCTAATCAGGTTAGTTGGATGCTCAAACAAATATTTGAAGCTAGAAAAATCTTGCTACAAGTACCTCCTGTTGTTCATACTTAGAAATTCACAAAATGTAACGCCCCATAAAAATCCTCCGTGTGTTATCTCATAGTAGCTTGCTTATAGAGTTGAAGACTTAGAATTTTTTTTCTAAGTGTCAAAGAGACTTATTCCCATTTTAAATTTCCTATCTTTGAGGATTTTTTTTTCGATCTTCCCGACCTCCATTTCTTAATTTTTTTTGTTGATATACAATGGGGAAAGTCAATAGTACGTCTTGGGTGCATTTTAGGGGAAAAACATACTGGTTTGAAATGCCTTTGAAATGCTCCAGCATTTTGGGCGTAGTTTGGGTGCATTTTAGGGGAAGATTCAGGGTCCATTTCAAACGATCATAACTTCCTGTATATAATGAACTGGGAGATCTTCTATATATCAAATGAAATATCTTGAGTATTCTTTTCAATTCCACTGATTTAATCCAAATACAACATCTCAGTCAAAAGTTATGGCCGTTTTACTTCAACATATTAGCCTGTCAACTGGCAGAAATTTCTGCGACATTTTTGATTTCTTTAGGGGTAAAATGGATATTTCTCATCCCCTATCATACACTTACACGAGATTTAAGCCTCCATTGACTAAAAGATGGTCATTTTCTTCCAATTTCTAAAGAACCAAACCTCTTAGTCCCAAAATAAAAGTCAAGATCCCTCAAAATTCAACCGTAAAGTTTTAAAATTTATTTAAGATTCGAAATCCCCATTGCAAGGGCTACAAAAAGCACCCATCAATTGTTCTTATGGCATCCCTAACGCGAGAGTTCATTTGAAAGCTTCTAATTTAAGGTACACGGGTTTTCCTAAAAATCTCATGGGCATAGAAATCATGATTTTAAGAAAAGGGTTTTGGATTTATGAATTTATTCATGTATTAGAAACATTGATGATATTGTTTTGGTCTTTAGGCCTTCCCCAAATTGATTTGAATTGATATATGTATATATGTACGTATTTTAATGTTGATTATTGAATTGAGAGCATGATTCATGTAAAAATCCCTCTCTTGTTATGATTTTCTTTACTTATCATATGCTATGGATTATCTTGAATGAATCATTGAAAAGCATGATATGAAATGCCTTAAGTATTGTTATAATTGGATTATGATTTTGATTTCAAAAGAGAGGGTAGTTATGTTGATAAATATTGAAAATATTCATATAACGAAAGAGTGCATGATTTTGCCAAAAGCACATGACCACCATATGTTTGAAGGATTCTTGCATAGTTTTGATTTATGTTTCAGAACATGAAATCTCTTAAACTATTTGCATGTTTGGGTGGTCTGAATTGAGTTTTTATGAAAGAAGCATGCATGGTATAATGCGGCTCAGAATTAGGACTTGCAAGTCTTGGTGTGACGACATCAACTCAGTTAAAGCCATAGTAATTCAGAACAGAATAGAACAAATGTTTGAAATCACATTTTCAGATGTTGAAATTAGAAATATACATGATTCAGAACAGGATAAAATTGGGCATAAAGAGAGATTAGGTGGTTCCTTGAAGAAGGCATGAGTTCAGATAACTCATTGCCCAAAACTGCGATTTGACTATCTGGGTATATTATTATACGCTGGCCTAGTTCCCTATGGCGTATCAGACTCAGGCACTCCAACCCTTGCAGCACACTTGGGTTGGGGGCTTCCCTAACGAGTCAATGACGGATTCCATATAACCCATTGAATATTAGACTTGTAGGGGAGTGTCACCTAACTGTGAAGTAATACAAAGATCAGAAATAGTATTGTCAAGAATGGTTTATGATTTTCAGAAAAGTGCCCATGTGTTTTGAAACTATTTTATGCATGATGTTTTGTAACCCGCTCTCAACTATTTTATATTTATGCAAACTTGTTATTTTAGATTTCTTCGCATTCCAGTACATCTGTATTGACCCCCTCCCCTACCTCTCAGGTTCTGAGGCGCAGTCTTGGGGTCCAGATAAGCAGTAGATTTTATCAGACAGAGTTGCAGTGTTCAGTTGGTGAGCCTTATATATTTCAGAAGGTATGTTTACTTTCCGACAATTATTATTAGTTATGATTTTGATCTACTGGGGGCCTTGTCCCAATTTTTAGATTGTGTTAGTGATCATATAGTAGAGATTTTGCAAACGGTTTGCAGATGTTGTTAGATGGTTTTGGATTTCATTCTCCATTGCTAACTTTATATCAGATTTATGACCATGATTCCATTTGTAATAATTTCTGCATTTCCTTATTTATGTATGAATGGTGTATATGATTTCAAGTTAGAAGGGTATTCGGGCCTTCATGGTTCGGGATGCTCGCCACGGCCAAGACCTCGGTTTTAGTTGTGACACAAAAGGAGTATATTTGAGTTTACTGAAGCATACACAAAGAGTTGAATGGAAATGTTCATGTATAACAATAGCTGTTTTCACTCTTTGGCTGCATTTTCATAATAGGCTTCTCACTGGCGAAAGAATATTGAACTGGGGTCTTGATATTGATGTTGGATGTATATTCTGTCCTTTATTCTTAGAGTTTAGAGATCATTTATTTTCTCAATGCTGTTTTGGATAGACTATGGAATAGAGTGTTACACTGGGTGCAGAGAGATGCATACATAGCTCAGAATCGGGATCAACATATGAAATGGTGTATTCTTAATGCTAAAGGTAAATCACTGGGTGCTTGAGTGCTCAAGTTAGTGTATACTGAGAACATGTATGCATTATGGTTTGAGAGAAATCAAAGAATATTTGAAGGGGTGAATAGATCTAATATAGCTCAAGACATAGCTCTTGCATGCAATGTTAGAGCTTCTCCAGGAATTAGGCAAATGCTGCAGCTATGTCCGTTTTAATATTGTTAGTATGACAATCATCATCTAGTCTTAAGGTATCCTTTAGGAAAGCATAATAGCAGTTGGGTTTTGAGTTAGTGTATCATGAGAACAACATGATGTGTTAGATCCTAGCTGCTGCTTTGTATTGATTCACTAGTGATTAATAGAAGTTCTGTTAATTACCAAAAAAAAAGAAGAAGGAAAGAAACCAAATAAAATAAAAAGGAGGGAGTAAAATTTGTAGTAAATTTAAAAAGCTTGATAAGAATTTAGAACAAGAAGCTGTCTACCCCAATATATTACTCCTCTTTCAATTTATGTGACACCCTTACCATTTTACTCATTCTCAAAAGAAAGACAACTTTTTATATTTAGTAACAATTTAACTTAAAATTACTATTTATTCTTAAATAAAATGTTTTTGTAGTCACATAAGTTTCTAGGACTTATGTTGGACCACAAGTTTCAAAAGTTTTACTTTCATTCTTAAGCTTGTGTCCAATCAAACACGTTCACATGTATTATTGTTTTTCTCGAATTTAGTAAAATCTGTATTTTTTCAACAAGAACTTCAAACACATGTTCAAATAATCATATGAACAATCAAATTCAGTTTAAACTCTGTATCTACAACTTTGAAATTTTAAAAATAAGTTCAACCCAACTTATGAACAACCAAAAATAAAGTTCATACTATTTTCTTGAAAATAGAAAAAAATCAAATGGTAAGAACTTCAACACAAGTTCAACAAACTTATGAAATATAAAAATAAAGTTTCAATAACTTCAAACGCAATTTCAAACAGTTGAAGAACTCTCAATGTGAAGTTCAAACTATTTTCTGGAAAAACAGTAAAACCAAATTTAAGAAAAAGAGATCAAACAGAAAGATTCAAGTTCACCAAATTCACCGTGTGTCCTTAAGAAAATTATTCCCCTCAACAACTATAGGTTATGGAATATAATATATCCTCTTAGGATAAAATGAATCACTTCGGAAGAATGGCGGTACCTCAAATTCTGTCGAACTACGAACGGAATCAATGGTAGCAAATCACACTAAAGTTTTTTCAAGAAAGAGGAGTAATTTTTTCTTCAAATTTCATGTATATACCTAAGAAACAATTCAGGTATTTATAGACATCAAGGTGTTGCTGCATGAAGAAAAACAATGGTTCAAAAAGGTTTACTCCTTCATAAAGGTGCAACTCCTAAAAAAGGTGCATTCTGTCTCTTGGTTTCTTTTCAAAATAACATCTATTCATTTTTCATTCACACCTCTTAAAAACCCAGTAATCCCCCACATGAATGGAAAAAGGCTATTTTCTAAAAAAATTATGAGAAAGTGTATGATTTATAAGAAAAGACTACTTGCATCTGGATAAGTGGGTTTCCCTTTGAAGTTTTCGTAGTAAACTTGCATCGGATGCACTCGGTCAATTGGTAGATGTGATATCTTTGAACCTTCGAGCTTTAATGTATACCTAGACAACAGATATCACACAATCAACCTTTTACCATTTATGGTTCTCACAGTTTTATTTGTTTCAGCCATGAACACATTCTAGTTTCCTGAGGGCATATAGAATAGGACTTTACTAACATTTTTCTTGAAACGTCTTCCACTTTATCCTCACATAGGTGATTTCTAAATGTTTAATCTTATCGATCAAACTATTTGGTCAAACCTACCAAACTTAGAAACTATTAAAAAGCTTCTAACCATAAGACTTATCCTTGTTCTTTGAACATTGTCTTCATCATGAGTATGGGTTGAGTATATTATCAATGTTGAACCTTCAGTCACAACTTTATTTAATCTCCTTGAACTTAGCTCTTGGGATCTTCAGTCTACTAAGTAGAGTTACCGCCATGCTGACTTGTCCTAGGCCTTAAATCTATTTTCTTCGATGACCTCTCAACTTCTTCTCTAGATAAGCTTTTTTAAGTGGATCCAACACATTATCCTTTGACATCACATAGTCAACAGTGATTATTTCACTAGAGAGTAGTTCTCTAACAGTATTATGTCTCCGTCTTATATGACGAGATTTATCATTATACATCATGATCCCTGCCCTACCTATCACTGCTTGACTATCACAGTGTATGCATACTGGTTCCAAGGATTTGGGAAAATACAGAATATCTTTCAAGAAATTTTGAAGCCATTCATATTCTTCACCAGTTTTATCTAACACGACAAAATTTAGATTCCATTATAGTGCGAGAAATAGATATCTGTTTGGACGATTTTCAAGCGATTTCTCCTCCACCTAAAGTAAATATATATCCACTCATGGATTTTATTCGGTGATCCAATTTTCATCACTATATAATTCAATTACTACTGGATATTTATTATAATGCAACGCATAGTATTGAGTATATTTTAGATACCCCAAAATACTTTTCATTGCCATCCACTGAGTTTGATTGGAATTACTCGTGTACTAACTTAATTTACTAATAGCACATGCTATATTTGGTCACATACAATTCATGATATACATCAAACTTTCCAACACTCTTGCATAGTCCAACTGTAAGTCACTTGCACCTTCATTCTTTTGAAGTGCAAAGCTCTCCTCTAATGGAGTCTTGGCAATACCAAAATCCAAATACTTGAACTTGTGAAGTACCTTTCCAATGTAATGAGGCTGTGAAAATGCCAACCCTTGTGGAGTTTTATGTATTCTTATCCCTAAGATCACATCCACAACTCCAAGGTTTTTCATATCAAACTTGCTCTCAAACATTCATTGCATAGCATTTATGTCAGAAATAGCTCTACAACTGATCAACATATCATCCATATACAAACAAACAATGACTTTATGATTTGGAGTGTCTTTAATGTAAACACATTTATCATTTATGTTTATATTGAAGCCATTTGCCAATATGATTTGGCCAAATTTTGCATGCCGCTGTTTGGGTGCTTGTTTTAGTCCATAAAGTGACTTAAACAAGTTTGCATACTCTTTTTTCTTTACCAAGAACAACAAAACTCTAGGGTTGTTCCATGTAATTTCTTCCTCCAATTCTCCATTTAGAAATATTGTTTTCACATCCATTTGATGGATTTCAAAACCAAATACTGCTTCTAAGGAAACTAACATCCAAATGGATGTTATTCTTATTACATGCGAGTATTTATCAAAAAAATCAATGTTTTTTTTGGTCTAAAACCTTTCACTAAAAGTTTTGCCTATTATTTGTCAATAGTACTATCAAATTTCATTTTCCTTTTGAAGGCCCATTTAGAACCTAAAGGTTTATTTTATGATGAAGATCAACCAACACCCAAGTATGGTTGTTCAAGATTGAATCAATGTCACTATTGACTGCCTCTTTCCAAAAGGAAGCATCCAAAGACGACATCACTTTTTTTAATAATTGAGGCTCATTTTGAAGAAGAAATATTACAAAATCCAAAGTACACTGACGCACTGACATTCTTTGATGTTTACTATGCCTTTGGTTCTCATCATTAAGTACAATCTCATTTGGTTTATCTCGAGGTCTTTAGACCCTCCACCAGGCTGCTCATGTCTAGTTTTATACGGATTAATGTGTTAAAAAAACTCAACATTATCTAATTCAATTATCATATTTTCATTAATATCCGAATGTTCGAATTTATGAACAAAATATTGTCATACTTTACTACTCTTAGCATATCCAATGAACACGTAGTCTAGTCTTAGGTTCTATTTTTATCCTTTTAGGAATAGAAACGTAAGATTTCGCTAGACACTCCCCACACTTTGACATATTTCAAGTGAGTTTCCTTCCATTCTATTTTTCATATGGAATTTAATGTGTCTTACTATGGGGAACTCTATTGAGTATTGGGTAGATGTAAGGATAGCTTCCCCATCCAAGTTTTGCGGTAAACCCGGACTTATGAGTAAGATATTCATCACTTTCTTTAATATTTGATTTTTTCTTTTTGAAATTCCATTCAATTGAGGTGAATAAAGGACAGTATTTTGATGGTATAACACCTTGAGACTAGCCCTTAAGTGTTACACGGTGCATAAAACCACAAGTGATCCTAAGCTAACCCATGATACTAGCATAACTTGTGAGCAACTGAATAACATACATAAAACTGGAAATAATAAGCAGAAGATTTGTCATTAGCTAAACGTGTTCAATACAATACTGTTCAAAAGCTTACAATAATGGTGTAAGACCCCACAAAATTTCTAAGCTTAAATCAGTCCTTTAAGCTTGTCAAGGGAGTCCCATACTTAGAAAATTCTAGCTAAGTTCCCAGACATAGTTTATTTTTCTCCTTCGAAAGTTGGCAATCTTATTTCGCCACCTTAATTTTCTTTAATGGTCCGTATTTATTTTAATTCATGATCAGAGAGGTCAATAGGTGTTCCCGGATAAGTTTTAGATTTTTTGGACCTCATTTAGACCACGTTTGGTGTCCCAAAATAGTGGACCAATGCCATCTTGGCGTGCCACATCACTTATCGCGTTGGTTAACGTTGTTCCAGGGACTGCCAGTAAAACTACTGAGGCATGGCACGGTCATGGCGCGATGGGTCGGGTATCGCGTTGATGCCCAGTTTTCAGTCATTAAATGTCCATGTTTTTAAGGGCAAAAGGGTCAATTTCCCACCCCTATATAAGTCCAAAAACATGAGATTCATCCCTTATTTTACCAAAATATTGTTGTTTCTCTCAAATAATCTCAAGAACAAGTCTAGGGTTTTCATAGGAGCTTCAAATTCAAGAGATTCTACTGTTAATTTTTAAGAATTTTCCATCCAAGGTATGTCAAGTGTTCATTCATGGATTCCTTTTATCCATGAAGCCCAAGAATCCAATTTTAAATCTTGTATTGTGATATTTATGTTGTAGATTGATTATGTTCATGTAGTTATTGATGTATGATTCCCAAGTTGGAATCTTTATGTGTTGTTCATGCAACTACGCTAGTATGAGGTTGAAATTCATGAAGTTGAATTGAATTATGGAATTATGTTGTATTAATTTGATATCATGCTTAAGCCCTAAATTATGCATACTAGGTGTTTGATAAAATGCCTAAGAGAATAATACTTGTGCATTATGATTCAATAGAACCTTAATGATGAATTAATGTTACTCTTATGTTCAAATATGACCTCCATACGATTGTTGTGCATTGTAGTTATTTGATGGAATGTTCATGCTATTAGAAGTTATGAAAATATGGAATGTTTATACGCATTCCTATCCATGTACAAGATTATGATTGATAAATGCTTCATGAAATCCCTCAATGGTTGTATTATGAAATGTTGACAATAGTCATGTGTTCAAAAAGTGTCATGTCTTGTTAGTTTCATGCTATTGATTCCTGGGGCTACTTGTACCCGATAATATAGCTTTGTGCCTAGATCCAGTGTCAGTTTTCATGATACTCTCAGTTAAGCCACATCAGTAGAACTCAGTAAGTTACGTGACTCAGGAAAACTCAGTAAATTCAATATCAGTCCAATAATCTCAGTAATCTCAGTCAGTTATCAGATCTCAGTAGTTTTCGTCAGTTAACAAAACTCAACAAACTCAGTTCAGTCCAGTTAATCAGTACAATCAGTAACAGCTACATCATGCCTGGTATGAACTAGGAAAATCAATTCAGTGTCTATTCAGTTGGGAGTAGGATTCAGCACCGAGTGAACCCAAGGATGGGAACATACACTATCAGTAGAGAGTGTGATTCCTAGAAAAAATCCTTGCATTCCAGAACTATGTAGCCAACATAGGTTAAGACATCAACACTGTCAGTTAAGGGTTGATGAGATGGATTAGCACTATCAGATGAGGGTCACACTGTTCTCGTTTTGGTATACTGTCAGATGAGGGTCACTCACAGCTTGTCCTTACCAGTGATGCAGTATTGACACCCTTCTAATTGGGGTTATAGATTGGACCCCAACTCAGCTATAATAGCTTATTCGGGGCATGTCGGTTAGATAAATTCTCCCACATTTTTAGTTACACAATCAGGACTATCAGATACAGTCACCTAGTCTCAGTAATACAACTCAGATAGTTCTTCAGATATCAGGAATATCAGATACAGTCACTCAGTATAGTACGAAACTTCGCTAGTTTCATCAGAATCTAGACTGTCAAATACAGTTACTCAGTATCAGTTATCTCAGTTATCAGTAGTTCATGTTATCAGAATTCATACTCAGTAGTCAGTATTACCATGTATTTAGTTTCAGTTACTTATCCATGCATGTATTCTTACGTTCATGTTATACAGTCAGTTAGTATTGTTCATGCATATGAACCCTTTGCATTCAGCCTACCTCACTTGCATACCAGTATATTCAATCGTACTGACGTATTTGCGCTATGGTGTTTTCATACCATAGGTTCAGAAGCATGAGCTTTATAACATCAGTAGCATTCCAGTTTCAACAGTTAAAGTTAGCAGTGAGTCCTCATCATTCGAGGATGTTATTATTTGATTATTTTATTACTTCGGTACTTAGTTTATATCAGTAGTTCAAAGTTAGTTAGGGACATATCTCATCAAATCCAAAGTTTTCAGATAGTTTAGAGGCTTTCAGACTATAATATATTCAGACAATTTATTTCAGTTTTTTTGGGTATTTCTATACCCCATTCAAATATTGTTTTATTAGACATGTTACAGTTTTGAACCTTACGGCCTTACAACTTATATTCTACATTTATATAGTATATTATGCAGTGCTTAGTTATAGATATCAGTCATCGGTTAGCTTGTGGTCCTTCGGGGTCATGTGCACCGTATAGCGTTTTGGGTACCAGACTCGGGGCATTATAAATGGTTATATAAAGGAATCTAAAATTGAATACATTAACTTTGACTGACTGTATGTGAATCCTCTACTAATACTGACTATAGGTACCTAGGACATGACCCTCAGTTATACCTAATCAATACAACTAAATAAAATATATAATACTGGAACTATAGTTGACTCGAGTCCTCGAGTCAAGAGAACTCATCACCTGCTGGATAGAAACTATGAACTGTTTGACCCTAATGTGTGGGCTAAAACTGGTACCTATATTATGAAACAATGTATCCACACAGACATATATGTGGTCAATACTTCTGAAATATACTAGTATATGTGGGTGAATGCAATAAGTAAAAACTAAAGCTGAACATACTTTGAAATCGTGCATGCTAAGTGTAAAAAGACTCACCTTGATCATGAAAAAAACTGGAGGCTTTCATAAAACATGAATAATAAAGCATAATCAGATAACCTCAGAGAGTTATTACACTTAGTTTCTAAAATCTTTACTTTTATGGGAGATTCTTATAACCGATATAAACCATGTGAGTTATTATTGAGTCCAACGTCTTACCTACATTAAGGAGAGTTGTTCTACCCTTTCCATTAGAATAGAATCTTAACTTATAGTGGTCATAAAACTCAGCCCATTTGGGAAAAAGAGGGGACACTCTCTAGAGAGGCCCCCAAACCTATGGTGGCATGTAGTTTCTCGAGAATAGGATGCTCTAAACCCACATTCCCCTCCCGGTGCTAAATACTTCTCCTAAAAGATATACTTATACACTCATACTCATGAAATCCACCTTAAAATATCATATAGATTTATAAACTGAAAATCAACTATGCTTATCTTACTTAAATCATATTGATCAGAAAACTTGTGGATTTCATATCTTATCTGAGATCATAAGATCAAAACTAAGCTTCAATTATGTTGTAGTACTTGTAAATGAAACTTATAAGCTTGAACTTCTTGTAAACTCAATAACTTATGGTTAAACTTGAAACAATTCATTACCTCATAGAAAATTCTTATCAAAATATCAAACTCAATGCTCAGATTGAAATCTTTCATCAACTCATCAAACTTCATGTCAAAATAATGAAATTCATCTCATAATAGCAATCATGTAAATAAAAATATGAGTAAAGATAAATTCTTGTGCAAACTGAACCTTAAATTACATAGTAATGCCATAATCTCAAAAATATGAAAATTGGGTATGAACCCTAACTAAAATCTCATAAATCAAATTGTAAAATCAAAGATTTTGGGCACAAGAATAAATTTTATCCTTGTTCAAACCCCACATACCTGAATTTCTTGAAGAAAAACTTAAATTTGGATCCTTGGAAATTGAACTTATGAAGAAAACCAAACTTCTTTCTCTTAAGAGTGAAGAAGAGAATGAGCATTGAAAAATTGATAACTGATAATACATAATGTTTATAGGGTTATTTAAGTGATGGAGGTGGGGTTTGAGGTAGGAAAAAGGCCAAAATAACCCTAAGAAAACAAAAAATATCACAGGAATTCTTTAGTTGACAACTTGAGTTGATGGCTCGTTAGTCTGGTGACAACTCATCACCATAGTCGTCAATATCTAGTTGTATTTTTTTCATTTACTGGTTAAGGTTGACGACTTGAGTTGATGGCTCATCATGTAGTTGATGGCTCATCAACTTTGTCATCACTTTTTGACAGACAGACACTTTCAAGTAAAATAAGCATAACTTTCTACTCTCATATAGGATTAAGGTGAAATCAGATGCATTGAAAAGAAGAATCAAATATATTTTATTTGAAATATATTAGGCCACCTAAATTATTATATTCTATGGATAATTATCATTGAAAGTTGACCTAAGTTGAAATATCGACTAAAACTCAATCAGTAGAAAAGTTCTCAACTCATCTTTAAGTTAGGAAATTTTTATGATCTTGATTCATATCCTAAGATTTTACCACACTATAGAATTGATCAACACACTTATAGTGGCAAAGAATTATTGAGTTCGGGTCTATACACATATGATCGATGGTTCACGTTTTAGCCTAAAAATGTGGGGGTTACAGATGGACCGTTCCATTTTCTAAACATGTCTCCACAAAAGGAGACACATTCTCCACCCCTACCACTTTTTATTATTTTGATCTCTTTATAAAATTGATTTTCAACATAATTTTATATTTTCTAAATGCGTGTATTACTTCATCCTTATCATTTAGCAATTAAACATAACAATATTTAGTGCAATCGTCAATAAAAGTTATAAAATACTTTTTTTCTTCACGAGATGGTGTTGAATTCATATTATAAATATCTGTATGGATTAAGTTTGAGGAACTAGAATTCCTTTCAACAGATTCATACAGATGCTTAGCATACTTAGATTCCACACATATTTGATATTTTAATTTATTGCACTCAAAATTAGGCAACATTTCCAAACTAATCAATTTTTACAATATTTTATAATTGACATGTCCTAAATGACTATGCCACAACTTATTTGACTCTAGCAAGTAATAAAAAGCCTCAACTTTCTTCATTTTAAAAACTATTATATCATGTTTGAAAAGGCCTTCATTAAGGTAACCCTTTTTTACATACATCTCATTCTTGCTTATTATAAATTTATCCCTAATAAACACACACAAATCCTTTTCAATGATAAGTGTTGTCGACACTAAGTTCTTCCTAATAGTAGGAACATGGAGAACATTATTGAGAGTCAACATCTTGTTAGAAGTCACTTTTAGGAATACCTTCCCACTTCCTTCAATCTTTACTGTTGTATTGTTTCCTATTAAGATCACTTCTTTGGGACCAGCAGTATCATAAGCAGGACAAGTTTCTTTCTCCGCACAAGCATGTCTAGTAGTTCCTGAATCAAACCACCATTTATTTAGATATCCAACTAGATTGTTTTTGGTGATCATAGTATACATATTTTCAATTTGTTCAGTTGTTTCCAACATGTTTATCCAAGACATTTTCTTGTTCTTATTCAAAACTTGACTATTTAGAGCTTTGTGGACAGCATCATTACAATTGTAGCACTTGCCTTTGAACGTTTTCTTGTTCTGCTCTTTCTTTTGTCCAGAAGACTTCTTCATGTTCTTATAATTTAAAACATCATCCTTAACATGATTTCAACCATCATTGATGATTTCTCATTCAACTCATTATCCTATTCTATCTTGGAATGACTCACAAGATCTTTTAAATCAGACACTTGGTTTTCTGTCATTATTTTTTTTTTCAAAATATGAGAATCTAGACTTGTGAACATTTGCATTTCAAGTTTGGTCAACCAAAATGACATCATTTTTTGTCATTATTTGAAGTTCACACCAAAATATTTTTTCGATTTCTCTGCCATTTTTATTTCTAGAGCAATATCTGAACAACTTAATGACGCAACATTTGTTGCTGCTGGAACACCATCATTTACAATCGAATCAATTTGTTGTTCAGTTTTATTCGTCATTGTCCTGTCAATCTTTGACATACACTTTAGTATTTTATAATACTACCAATAAAGACTTTAATATTTAACTAACTTGTTTCTAGTAAATGATGAATTTTTCATATCTTCAAATCATCAACCGAATAAACTTTGAAACTTGATGAAGTTTTTATAACTTCAAATTAGAATCAAATTCAAACAGAGGAAAAAACTATAGGTTTTAAACTCTAAAAACCAATATAGAGTGTTTACCAAATCAGTGAAGTTTTTATATTTTTCAAATCAAATTTCCACACTGATTTCTCGATGAAGTTTTTATATTCTTCTAACCAAGGAGTAGAAATCAAAAGATTTTAGTCTCTACAAAATCTCCTCAAAATTAAACCCAATATAGATCAACCAATTACTTGATTTATAAATGGTGATAAATCTTTTTTCTTCACCAAACAAGCACAAAAAATAAATATTTTTATAATTTTCTTAGGATTGTTGTTTTTCTCGGATTAAGTAAACTCTGTATTTTTTCAACAAGAATTTCAAACAGATGTTGAAATAATTATATGAACAATCAAATGAAGTTTAAACTCTGTATTTACAACTTTTAACTTTTATAAGTTCAACCCAACTTATGAATAACCAAAAATGAAGTTTATAATATTTTCTTTAAAATAGAAAAAAATCAAATGTTAAGAACTTCAACACAAGTTAAACCAACTTATGAACTATCAAAATGAAGTTTCAAGAACTTCAAACACAAGTTCAAACAGTTGAAGAACTCTCAATATGAAGTTCAAACTATTTCATTGAAAAATAGTAAAACCAACTTTAAGAAAAAGAGATGAAACAGAAAGATTCAAGTCCACTGAATTGTAATGACCCTCACGGTTATTTATCTTATTTCTATACACTATCGGTGTCTAGAGCTTTTCTATAACTATCCCAAGTTATTTATAACTTGTTGTGACTGATAGTTAGGTTCCTGGGCGGTTCGTTTGAAAAATTTAGTAGTATCAAATATATTGTGAGATACTTAATCTAAATTGACATTTGGTAGAAATATACTTTAGTACCCTTCTAAAATATTTTTGATATTGGTAAAATTCTTTAAGTTATAATATATTTATATTACTTTATAATAGCTTTTATAATCTATTAATATTTTAAGCGGAGATAGTAAATCTAGATATGTTAAAATACTATTATTATATAATAGAGATTTTATTAGAAATAATTTTCTATTTATTATGATATATTCAAAATATTATATCTATTTTTCTGTACCTATGCAATATCCGAATATATATAATGGGGTAATTAAAAGTTAATTATGGCACCTCCACTTCCACGCGAAAGTAGAGAGAGTGGAATTTATTCCTCAAAACTTTCAATTGTGGCCAGAAAATATGCATGTGATGTTGTGGCGTAAAATAAAATGAACTTAAGTGTTAGCTAAGGTGGCATATCACTGTCCATTAAAGGTAAATGCATGACTTATGTTGTTTCCTATTATTATTTTAGTTAAATGATAACTTCTTGGCTACTATAAGTCTTAACATATTCCTAGAATTACTACTTTCTCATTACGCCTATGGCTTTATGAACAAGCGTGTGTCGAGGAAAAACAACTAAGAAGAAATAAGTATAAGTACTCGTATCAACATATCCAAGCTCGGGTTCTAGTAGCACTATCTGGAGACTTCGTAGAAAGACATTTTAGCTTTGGATTTCAAGTAAGTTAGCTTTGGCTTTCAAGTAAGCTAGGCTTACTGTACTTTTAGATTGAGCTTATTTACGAAAATTGTGTACTATTATGCTAGTTTTTGATAAGTATTTATAGTTGCGTGCCATTTGATATACATAACATGCCTAATTTATTCGGTTAGTACCCTGTTATGGTAAATTTTGGTATATTAGCTTTTAGTATAATATAGCATATATCACTTTAGGACTTGGAATTAAGTTGCAGAACCTTGGATTTGTCCCCTTTTAATTAAGGTATGCGAATGGTTAACTACATATATTTTTGTTTCGATTTAGTTTCAATATGTACTTTATTTCTGTCATTGATTGTGAATTTTAGTACCATTTGGGCATTGATTTAGGTATGGTTTGGGTATTAATTTTGAATTTTGGTATGGTTATTATGAGTTAAGATTTGAGTCCGGCATCCGGTTATAATGGTTTGAGAATTTTGGTACTGATTATGATTGTTCTAAGAATTGTGGTTCCTTTTAGTTCCAGTTCGAGTACGACATCTGATTATGAGTTCTGTTGCATATCACAAATGTGCCCTCTTGTTATCACCCACTATTTCGAATTTGAATCCTCCATACAGTCTCTTGTTGTTATCCACCACTACTGGTTCAGGCCTAGCGTCTGGCCTCTCGTTACTACCTATTCATGTCAGTTTAAGTCCAGTGCACATCTGGTGTCCTACCAGAATTTTTTTAGATTCGTTCGGTTGCAAATTATTTATAATTATTTTCTTTAATTACATTTTTGTGTTTCGCTGGCTTATGGGGGTACGGTTGGATTAATTGTATTTTTTAGTGTGCCTAGTAGGCTTATGGGGCCCCAGTTAGGTTATGTTTGATTTTCCTTTATTGTTGCATTATTTATTTTCTGTATCACTTCTACTTATTCCTTTATCACATTTGTGTAGCTTGGTAGTTGTTTTACCTTCCAATCCCTATTTACTATTGACTTGCATTACACCCTCGCATTTTAGTTATACTTTTCCTGTATTGATCTCAGTTGGCCGATAACGCCTAATGAGTACCCATTGCTTTGGTACTCATGCTATACTTCTGCATCTTTTACCTGATGCAGATCCGAGTAGTAGTAGCTGGCATTGATGTGGTTCCTCCCTTTTAGTACTAATTCGGAATAGGGTGAGCTTACTATCATTCAAGGTTGATCCCCCTCTATCTATCTCGATTTAGTCATTTGTACTCAAGACTACTTGTATATGTTGTGTATAATTTTTATTTTGTCTAGTACTCTGGGTATCTTTTAGTAGTGGCTCTAGTACCGACCATACCAAGTCTTAGGAGAGATTCGTTTGTATATTTGGACCTCTTTCCTTATCTTATTTTGATATATTGGGTATGTTTCCTTTCTGTTTATCACTAGTTATTAGTACAACTATCTTTGTACATGATCTTTTCTAGTTTCTGCCTGTTATCCCCTTACCTATTATTTCGGGCTATGACTTGGCTTGCCTATTGGTGGGATAAGGTAGGTGCCAACAAGACTTGAGAAATCGGGTCATGACGACTTGTATCAGAACCTTGGTTTATTAGAGTTGATGCCTAGTAGAGTCTCACAAATTGGTATAGAGAGGTCTGTATCCTATCTTCGGGAGGCTATGGAGATTTTTTAGGGAAAATCTTATTTTCTTGATCCATTTTCGTGCATTGGGTCTAAGTTGGTTTTAATTTTTATTGGTTCACTCTTTACGAAGATGGATAGGACATGAGGTTCAGGAGCAGAGGAGCAAGTTGCCATTTTGGTCAGAGATGTCAGACGGTTGCGCCCCAAAGACATTCCAGTGCTTAAGGTTCAGTGTCTTCACCATCTAGTAGAGGAGGCTACTTAGGAGACTGAGCGTGATATGCATTACTAGTATCCCTACTTGTTAGGGCCTTCAGGTATTTCCATATTCTTTTACTTTCCTAGATGAAAGTCCTTTTAGTAGTAGATGTTGTAATGACCCTCGCGGTCATTTACCTAGTTTTCATACATTTTCAGTAGCTAGAGCTTTTCTGTAACTACTCTAAGTTATTTATGACTTGTTGGGACTGATAGTTCTGTTTCCGAACGGTTCGTTTGAGAATTTTAGTAATATCAAATATATTGTGAAATACTTAATCTAAATTGGTATTTGATAGAAATATAATTTAGTATCCTTGTAAAATATTCTTGTAAAATATTTTTGATATTGATAAAATTCTATAAGTTATTATATATTTATATTACTTTATAATAGTTTTTATAGTCTATTAATATTTTATGCGAGATAGTAAATCCAGATATATTAAAATATTATTATATAATAAATTTTTTTATTAAAAGTAATTATCTATTAATTATGATATATTCAAAATATTATATTTATTTTTGCATGTACCTATGCAATATTCGAATATATATAATGGGGTAATTAAAAGTTAATTAGTGGCAGCTCCACTTGCACGTGGAAGTGAAGTTAGTGGCCTTTATGCCCTATACTTTCAATTGTGGCCAGAAAATTGCATGCGATGTTGTGGCATAAAATAAAATGAGTTCAGTGTTAGCTAAGGTGGCATATCACTGTTTTAACATACAAATACAAGTGGTAACTGTAAAATATAAATACAAATATAAACTATAGCATATAGATACAAATGTAAACTATTATTTATATTTTTTAATTATTAAAAAGGAATGATTGATTTTTTTTTTTATGAATATTTATTTGTATTTATTTATACGAGTTGTATTTATTGATGCAAATAAATATAATTCAAATTTTTATAAAAATACAATATGTATTTGTATTTTTAAAATCATTTTCATTTATTTGTAATTGCATTTGTATTAAGTGATATTTATTTATTTACAAATACGAATAATAATTTTGACATACAAATACAAAACGGTACATTTGTATCAAATGATACATTGCATATTTATATATTTTAGAATCAAGAAAATACAATTAATGCATTTACTTGTTTGTATATAAATACAAATGATAAATTGTACATAATCACGGTTAAATATAATATGCAATCAACTTACAAATACAAATACAAATATAAAATAATTCTTTAAAAATAAAAAGATATCGACGAAAATAGAATATAAATACAAATATAATCTAAATATACAAACACATTAAAATCATAATACAAATATAATCCAATATAATATACGGTCAATTATAAAATACAAATACAAAATAGTTCTTTAATATACAAGTGCGAATTATATAAAATATAAATGATGGTGAGAACTAACAAATACAAATATAAGTGCGAACTATAAAATACAAATCTAAACGCGAACTACAAAATACAAATATGTGCGAACTTTAAAATACAAATACAAATATAGTTGTATCAATGAATACAAAAATATAAATGACGGTGTGACTACAAATAGATAAATAATTATGGTATTTACGTTATCATCAATGACTTGTGCTCGAGTAGTTATATTTTTTAAAAATACAAAAAATATAAAATAGGACAAAAAAATGATAAAGAAAATAAGTACAAAAAAAAAGAGAGATAGAAGAGAGAAAAATATATAAAAAAATAAAAAAATAAATAGAAAAAATTAGAAAAAAGACGAAGAAAAAAGGAGGAAAACACGAAAAAAAAGTATAAAAAAATAAAAAGAAAAAAATGATAGTGTTTTTGGCAAGACTAAATATATAGTGTATTTATATTCTTATGAATACAGACCACTAAGTAAAAGTGAGTACAACGGCTGTGAATCGAATACAACAGCTAAATGGTACTGTATTTATATTTTATATGAATACAGACTATTGATTAAAACGAATACAACGGGCGTAAATTGAATACAACGGATATAAATGGTAATTATGTAAAATATGGCTATGAAAGGTGAGTTTTCCAGCAAAATATAACTATTTTTGAAAAATCCCCATAATTATATGTATCAAGATATCCAAGCTCGGGTTCTAGTAGCACTA
The DNA here is from genome assembly GCA_030864215.1 of Capsicum pubescens. Taxonomy (NCBI): domain Eukaryota; kingdom Viridiplantae; phylum Streptophyta; class Magnoliopsida; order Solanales; family Solanaceae; genus Capsicum; species Capsicum pubescens. Next base: position 254,938,687 of record CM061549.1, read on the forward strand.
TCTGGGGGCTTCGCGGAAAGACATTTTATCTTTGGCGTCCAGGTAGACTAGGCTTACCCTACCTTTAGATTGAGTTTATTTATGGAAATTGTGTCCTATTGTGCTAGTTATTGTTAAGTACTTGTAGTTGTGTACTGTTTGATATATATAACGTGCCTAATTTATCCGGTTAGTACCCCATTTTAGTAAATTTTGGTAGCTTAAATTTTAGTATAATATAGCATATATCACCTTAGGACTTGAAATTAAGTTGCAGAACCTTGAATTTGTCACTTTTTAATTAAGGTATGCAAATGGTTAACTACATATTTTAGTTTCGGTTTATGTTTAGCATATACTTTATTTCTGTCATTGATTGTGAATTTTGATACCATTTGGGCATTGGGTTTGGTATGGTTTGGGTATTAATTTTGCATTTGGGTATTGTTACTATGAGTTTCGGTTCGAGTTTGGATCTTGTTATGATGGTTTGGGAGTTCTGGTACTGATTATGGTTGTTATGAGAATTGTGGTTCCTCTGAGTTTTGGCTCAAGTTCGGCATCTGATTATGAGTTCTATTGTATATCACATAAGTGACCTCTTGTAATTACCCACTATTTTCTGTTCGAATTTGGCATGTGATCTCTTGTTATTATCCATCTCTATCGGTTCAAGCCCGATGCCTGACCTCTCGTTACTACCCATTAGTGTCAGTTCAAGTCCGGTGCATATCTGGTTGCCTACTATGATTTCTTGGGATTTGTTCGATTATAGATTATTTACATTTATTTTCTTTAATTACTTCTTGTGTGTCTTACAGGCTTATGGAGGTACGGTTGGGTTAATTGTCTTCTTCAGTATGTCTAGCAGGTTTATGAGGTCCCAATTAGGTTATGTTTGATTTGCCTTTGTTGCTGCGTTATTTATTTTCTGTATAGCTTATACTTATTTCTTTATTATATTTGTGTAGCTTAGTAGTTGTTTTACCTTTCTATCCCTATTTACTATTGACTTAGATTACACCCTCGCATTTTAGTTATACTTTTCCTATATTGAGCTCAATCGGTCGATAATGCCTACTGTGTACCCATTTCTTTGGTAATCATGCTACACTTCTGCATTTTTTCTCTGAAGAGGATTCAAGTAGTAGCAGCCGACGTTGACGTGGTTCTTCCCTTTTAGTACTGATCCAGAGCAGGGTGAGCTTACTGTCTTCCGAAGATGATCATCCTTTATCTATTTTGGATTATTCTATTGTACTCTAGACTGCTTGTATATGTTGTGTATATTTTTAATTTTGTCTAATACTCTGGGTATCTTTTAGTAGTGGCTCTAGTACTGACCTTACCAGGTCATGGGAGGGATCCATTTGTATATTTGGACATCTTTCCTTCTCTCATTTTTATATATTAGGTATGTTCCCTTTCTGTTTATCACTTGTTATTACTACACCTATCATTGTACGCAATCTTTTTTGGTTTCTACCTATTAGCCCATTATCGATTATTCCGGGCTATGACTTGACTTACCTACTGGTGGAATAAGGTAGGCGCCATCACGACTTGAGAAATTGGGTGGTGACATGAATTCACGGTGTGTATTTAAGAAAATTATTCCCCTCAAGTATCCGAGGTTATGGAATATATCCTCCTAGGATAAAATAAATCACTTTGACAGAATAGCGGTACCTCTAATTCTATCGAACTACGAACACACTCAAAGGTAGCAAATCACACTAGAGTTTTTTCAAGAAAGAGGAGTATGTTTTCTTCAACTTTCATGTCTATACCTAAGGAAAAATTTGGATATTTATAGCCATCAAAGTGTTGCTTCATGAACAGAAATAATGATTCAAAAAGGTGAACCCCTTCATAAAAGTGCAACTCTTTAGAAAAGTAACAACCTATTGGAAAAGTCATAATCACCCAAACCGAAAAGGTGCCTATTTAAATTGCATCCTTTCTCTTGGTGTATTTTCAAAAAAACACCTATTCATTTTCTATTCGCACCTCTTAAAAATCCAATAAATATAAATTGGAACAGAGGGAGTAACATTGTAATACAAATTATTATAGAGGGAACAATTTATATATCTATATCTATATATTATTAAAAGAAGAGGACAAAACCTATACATTAAACCAAGTGGCAGCAATAGATTAAGCCACTTGGTACTTTAGGACAAACAATAGTTAAGTTAGTTATTAGTTGATACTATTTTTAATTTGATTTTAACATTTTTTAAATAAATTAAAATTTTGACATATAATTTATCATTGCCAGTTTTTTTTTTTTTTTTAAATTTAAATTTTAAAAATTATATTGATCAGTTTAAGTCCTAATACACTGCTAACTTCTCTATATTTTTTAAGTTTCAAATTGATACAACTTATTACATGATAACTACAATAGAAAATCAGTTTCTCTCTTCTCTTATTTGGAGAAATTTACAGCTCATCATATTTCAATCGTGAAAATATCTTTTTTTCTTCAGATTAATATATGGATGATTATATTGTTGATTGATTTTGCAGCAGCATGTATAATTCAATTTTTTGTTTCAAGGATGGTGATATAGAAGTTGAAGAAAATTTCTTATCCGTAGAAAAAGAGAATAAGATCATTATGAAGGAGGGAGATGTGAAAAATCAGAGTAAGAAATTAAACAGGTAAGCCTACAATACCTACACAGGAAACAACCTTTTTATAACTCACATTTCATTTATAACTAAGATTTTGATTAGAGTAATTCCCCCCCCCGCCCCCCGTAACTATATCTTCATTACAGTTTGTTCTTACAATTCGCTTCAAAAGTGTTTGAGTAATAATTGTTCCTGTACAAATAATGACTATTATAGCGTTGTTGATCTGATTTATCTTTTTGATTTTATTGTTCAGTTGTGCATATTGGTTCATGCCGAAAAAGTTGTTGATTGATATACTTTGATTTTCACCATCAGTGCTAGCAGTTGCTGTAATCGTTACTAAGAAATGCAATCTCCATTTATCTAAGGAGTAAAAGAAAACCTTCGGAATCATCATGATCTTCCGTCAGTGTAGTATACTTTTGATTAAATATCAATTTATTGTCAAAATAGACAGATTTGTTTGCATTTCAGAAAAGCTGAAACATGTTTAACAAATTCAGACAATAACAAAATATTTTGCTTTTTTCAATTTTTGTCTATGCTTTTATGGGGATTTCGACCCTTCATATCATAACTATAACATGAAAAAAGACAAACAATAAGTTGTGTATTACATAGTGCAAATTTTATGAGGTCATGATACTTTGAAAGGCAATAATAGAAAAAAAATTTAGTTGCAATGTTGTTGTGTACATCCTTTTCTCTCCACAGGTTATATAAAGATTCTTAAGGTGTATATACCTCAATTGAATCAAGGTTTTCTAGGGCTTCGATTCTCAAGAGCAACCTTCGGCAATCCATGTAAGTACTCTTGCAGTTCACGGTTGCTCTTTTTATGGATCAAAGTTATAGTATAAGAAAATACTTATTAGAACTACATTAAATACTAATTGTTCAATGTTAAAAAGAATCCGATTCTGGATAAATCATCTTTCACATATTATACATGCGCCTACAAAATTCTTAGAAATCAAGTACACATTTGAAACTAACAATAATGTAAATATACTGGGTATGTTCTGTTGTTGTTGTTGTTGTTGTTGTTGTTATAGTAAGACTAATTCAAGTGAAGTATGCACTTCTGATATCAATTCTGTGGTAGCTTGCTAAAGAAACAACTACTACTTGCATTTACTTTTTAATTAGTTATATTGTGGATACCCCTTTACTTCAAAAAAGTAAGTTACTTGCGATTGAAACTACATTTCGAGTAATTCGCATGTTTTTGTAAATGAACCTTTTCATAGCTTATTTGCTCACTTTGCATACATGTATGCTGCAAGCAAATGACAGAAAATAGATGCGACCATATCAGAAGATTATTACATCATATTGTAACTTTACTGTCTGCAATTTCTGACGAACTTTGGGGTAAGCAATGGTCAAAACGCTTCCAGCAGGTGCTATTCGTAGATGTGTAATGATGGTCTTTTTATCCTACACTATAGTTACTTCTTGGCATATCTCCCAAAATATGTATTACTTTGTTCGTCAAACTTGAATAATATTAGTCCTTCACATATATGCATTTCTTTTTGCACATAATCTGAACTATTTTTATTTTTATCTATTTGTAAAAGTGTATCTTTTTTCAAGGGGATCTCTGCCAAGACCAAGAGCATAAGATTGGGGAATGGAGCATCGGTCGTTGATAATCTAAATGCACTATTCTCTAGCGATGTCATATAAGTGGTTAAAGGATAAGCCATGACTAGATAGGGGGGGGGGGGGGAGAAAGGTGTATAAACAAAAAGACAACTATACAAATTTGCAGTATGTGCTAATATACTTTTTACAAGATCCAATTGAACGATTTGACTTGATCTTATAAACACACAAATTAAATATAAAAAAATAATCACACAAAGCAGGCTAGCCAGAAAAATACTTCAAACGATGAACTTAGATTGATGTTACAAAAGAAACTCCAAAGTGCAAAAGATATAATGTAATTAAATTAAAAAGAAAAGAGCCTCACGCTATAAAAAAAGGATTCATAAATTAAAAATAAAATTGTCTCCTTCATCATATGTGCATGGAGAAATCTATTAGGAAACAAAAGAAATCTCCAACAAAGCAAAGACAGGTAAAGCTGAATAACGTTATCACAGTCGACACAATAATTTTGCAATTGCTTATAGTCCTGAAAGTTGTATTCTACAGTTTCTTTTCTACATTCCGCAAACTTCTTTTTACATCTTTGTTTATATCATGTTTTCATGATTTTCGTTTGAACATTCTGTTGTTGATTTCCTTTTCACTTATTGGAAAATCAAACTAAGATTGGAAAATGAAAAACGATCTCTGAATCTGTAGAATAATGTTGCATGTTTGTTGGTGGTGCTATTAGATGAATTAAGGGAAGAAGAATTTGGAGAGTACACACATCTCAAAGATGTCCCTTAAATATTCAAACTCTGTGCAAATCTATTGGCATACATCAAATGGGTGTATGTTCATATGTCCAGGGGAACACTACCATAGTAAAATAGAATCAGTCTTGTGCATCGGACTTGATTTATGAAATAAAGATTGTGAGGATAGCATTCCATGTAGCTGAAATTATCAACCTACACATTTGTTATTTAATCTTCTTATAGCTTCATGCTGTGCCGGAATAAGCAATGATCAAGAAACCAATTAGCCTATAGATAATTTGCAACCTCAGATAATTGAGTGACATTGTACAAATAAGATTGTTGACTAACCATAATAGGATCACTCAAGTAGTTCTACTTGACATGAGATTTATTTATAGTTGAGTGTATATTGATGTTAAAATATACTATGGTGGTAAAATTTTACCTCATTCAGTTTTTACGCTAAATCATCACTAACTTGCTATGATCAAGTTATAAATTTAGAGAAATGTGCAATCAATAAGAACCTATATGAAGACACATAATGTATTTATTAGTTTGGTATGGATATGAAAATTTTTTATAATTTTTTTTTAAGTTTAGAATACAAGCACAAGAATCAAAATCATAGTTACAATATTATTAAAACATATTATAATTAATATGCTCAAACAAATAAGATAGTATTTGCATAACTAATTTCTTTTAACAACCGTGCATCGCGCGGATACGAATACTAGTGTTATATGCAAAAGGAAAGGTTAATCTTGTTAGCATGTTCTGAAAGTTGGTATTACGAATGGAAAGCTCAACAAAGGCAAAAAAAGACTAAGGAATTTCATAGACTATGTCAAAAGGAGGATGAGGAAGAGGAGAAAAAGATAAATGAATATTGTGAAATTGGATTGCGCTTGAAAGATTATCCAGAAGAAGAGCTTCTAAAAGCCAAGAAATTGGTTGCCAGCTTCATTTGATCAGCTGAAGAAGTGGAAGAAGTGAACAACTTTTATTGCTAATGTGTATTCTTATTTATCCCTCGTTGAATATCGATCATATACTCAAGATGTATATGAGGCTTTCCATGTGATGCAAAGTGTATTTGTTTTCTAAAAGAACAGAATTGCAGCTTTTACGAGAACACTAAAATTATACCTTGTTAAGTAATAGACTTAGAGAATCTTAATAATGTCAAAGTTGTTATGGTGTTAATTCAAAACAAGCTAGAAAATCATTAGTTTCTTCGTCTTTTAAATTATTCTCTTTAGCCATACATCGTTATGGCCAAAGAGTATCTTTGGTGTTAGTATGAAATTTTGTAGCAAAAGTATATCATTTTGCTTTTTCTACCCCTTATTACCTCATTTTTCCCTTCAAGGGAGTTAGAACCAGAAATCCTCGTTTCTGCCCTTTGCGTTTTTTTTTTCAATCTTATTCAAATTTGTACAATTAATTTATTCATTTAGGTAACGTGTTGGGAAAATTAATCGAAGAGTTTAATTTTGGAGCTATAGTTTTCGTTCTCTTCTCCTGTTGTAGGTTGCACAGATGTTCCCTCGCAACCCTTCTTTCTCTTCAATCGGGACATCTTTACGGAGTTATGGTTATATATCATGTTGCTAATTTAGCCTTTAGAACTCTTCTTGCTTGTGAAATCTGTCACTGAATGAATTGTGTTTACATCAAATACTTTGTCATTCTTTTTTCTCTTTGCCTAGATGAAAAATCATTCTCCGTTGTGATCTAGTAAGATGGAACTTCAATTTCCTCGTCACCAAGCTCATATATCAGTCTATGCTACTTCTGGATCACTAGCAATATAGGTATATACAAAGATGATAGATACATAGCCATATTGTTAGAAATTGACTTGAATAAAGACATGAAATCTGATAGTATATCTCCAAACTATGTTCCAATGCATGAGTGGTTAGCTGATATCTTTACAAAGGCGTTAGGCAAATTGTAATATGAGCATTTACTTCGCTAGTTGGGAATTCAGGATCCTCATGCTCTCATGCTCCAATTAAGTAATTGAAGATAAATAGAGTAACAAGAAGTATACAGATGTAAGAATCAGAAGAAGAGGAATTCAGAGAAGAGGAAGAAGAAGAAGAATAAGACAGAATCAATATAGTTGTTATTGTATTAAGATTAAAAAGTGTATTATGGAGTAGTACATAGTGTTAGGTTGTGGAGCCTGATTGTATATACTCCAAGTCATTAATATAAATAGCCCGTCCGCCGTGGAGGTTACCCACGGTGTTACCACAAAATTACTTCTCTCTCTCTCGTCAAGAACTCTCTCTAGTTTTCTTCATCCTCTCTATAGATTTAGTGTGTGTGCACGCAAATCGATCCAACACATAGTTGTGTATATATAGCCTAAGATAATCAACTGGTGTAGTAACTGTTTTCAATTATTCTAACTACCTAATCTTACCGTGTTAACTAACTTTAGGACTTCTTAACAGTGTAACTGTTTTTCTCTCCCTTTTTCCTTATGGATTCTCTGTCTTCAATATTCAATCCTCAATACTCCCCCTCAAACCTGGCATTGAAAAAAGAATCATGAAGCCCAGTTTGGACATTAGATATTCATGTTTGACCTTAGTTAGGCCTTTCATAAAAGCATCTGCAGGTTGATCATATGCACAAATATTTAGTTTTGATAAGTCCTTGTTGAATCTTCCCCCTCACAAAATGACAATCTATTTCTATATATTTGGTCCTTTTATGATAGACTGAGTTTGCAGCCATCTGTAATGTTGTTTTGCTGTCACTGAAGATAGTAACTGGTAGTTGTAGTTTTACTTTTAGGTCCTTGATTAAATCAATTAACCAAGTAAGTTCTGCAACCGTTGAGGCAAGAATTCTGGACACTAATTTAGCTGAACTTCTTGAGACAACTGATTGTTTCTTTAACTTCCAAGAAACTAATGAATCACCTAGTTTAATAGTGAAACCAGTAATGGATTTTTAGGAAAAAACACAAGCTGTCCAGTCTGCATCACAATGAACTGAACATCCTTCCTTGCACTAGACATTAGAAGTCCTTGTCCTGGCTTCTCTTTTATTTATCTGATGACTCTAAGAGCTGCATTCACATGGGATTATTTTGGATTTTTCAAGAATTGGATCAAAGTCTGAACACTATAAGCTATATCTGGTCTTGTTACTGTAAGATATAACAACTTCCTTATTAATCTTTGATACATTCCCTGATTAGCTAGTTTCTCATCATTAGACCTTGCAGCTCCTAGAACATGTTGATCATAACCACTAGTTGCCAGTTTTTCTATAGTGTCAAAGGGTGTGGGAGCTGGTTTAGCAGCACTAAGACCAGTTTCTGAAATCAACTCAAGTGCATACTTCCTTTGGTGTATCACAATCCCTTGTTTAAACCTTGCAAACTCAATTCTTAAAAAGTATTTCAATTCTCCTAAGTCTTTCATCTTGAAAGCTTCGTGAAGAGATTTCTTTGTATCAATTATCTGATCCAGCTTATCCCTAGCTACTAGTATGGTATCAACACACACTAGTACTATAATAATTCCATCAGTAGTTTCCTTGATATATAATGATTGGCCATATTGGCTCTGCTAAACTTGAATTTGATATTAACATTTGTGACAGTTTTGCATTCCACTATCTTGGAGCTTCTTTCAATCCACACAAGGATTTAGTAAATCTGTATATTTGTCTATTTTCCCCTTGAATTCTAAAGCCTTGTGGAAGTTCCTGTAGATCTCATCCTTCAAATCTCCCTGTAGAAAGGAATTGAACACATCCAATTGATATACGTGCCAGTGTCTAGCAATTTTTATTGCCAAAACTGTTCTTAATATTACCATTTTCACCATTGGATTGAAGGTTTCTTGACAGTCTATGCCTTTTTTCTAGGTGAAACCTTTTGCAACCAGCCTTGCTTTAAATCTTTTTATCTATCCTGAAGCTTTATACTTGATCGTGTAGATCCATTTGCATCCTATAGATTGCTTTCCTTTTGGAAGATCAACTATATTTGCCAAATATTGTTGCTTTCAAGTATAGCCACCTCAGCTTGCATAACATCTACCCATCTAGGATCTTTTACTGCTTCTACATAAGAGGTAGGCTTCACAAGGTTAGAAAAAGTGGATAAGTTGCATTGGTATTTATTAGAGATATTATCATAAGAGACATAATTGGAGAGAGGGTATAAAACATTGTCATTAATAATTTATGACACAAAATCTTTCATCCATATTGGTGGATTTGAACCCTTGGTAGACTTTCTTTGGTCTTTTTAAGCAGTTGTTTGTAGTATAGTATTCATCCACGTTGTGACAGGGTGTATCATAGGTTGTTCTGTAGATTATTGACTGGAAATTCATCTAGTTACTTTTCTTGTTGCAGTAGAAGGTATTGACATATGTTGTAAATATAAATCCTAAGTAGTGTGTCGTATAGGTTGATCTTGTGTAGTACTTGGTTGGTCCTCAGTGTTGTCACTTATAGTTTTTTGTTGGAGATCCGTATTAGGTTGAGATCTAGTCACAACAGTAGTTTCAGTTGACTCAACTTCGGATCATAAGAAAGAAACAAGTGTTGCGGAGATTGAGTCCAATCACTCATGAATGGAAATGTATCTTCTCTGGAAAAAACATCCCTATTGATAAAGAAAGTTTTATTAGTGAGACCATAAAGAATGTAGCCTTTCTTTATTTCTGAATATCCCATATGAATTGCTTTCCTAGATCTAGCCATTAGCTTTTCTAATTTATTGATAGATTTAGCATAAAATAGACATCCCAATACCTTCAAATGATCTAGGAAAGGTTTTTTATTGTACATATTCTCATAAGAAGTCATATAGCTTAACACATAAGATGGAAGCCTATTAATCAAGTATGTTGCTACTTGTACATAGTATCCCTAAAATTTTGGAGGTATATTAGCTTGAAACCTTAGAGCTCTTGTAACCTCCAAAAGGTGTCTGTGCTTTCTTTCAGTCACACCATTTTGTTAGGGTGTAAAAGGGCAGGAAGTCTGATGTTTTATCCCTAAGTTTGCAAGCAAGTCAGTACATAATTTGTTAACAAATTCAGTTCCATTATCTATCCTGGTAATTTTTACACAAATATCTAATTGAGTATGAATATAAGATAAGAAATGCTTAAGAATAACCACAACATCAAATTTCAGTTTAAGTAGAAATATCCATTTCATTCTATAAAGTTATCTACAATAGTTAAGAATGATTTGTGTCCATCACAGGTAGGAACCTTATATGGTCCTCAAATATCCATATGAAAAAGATCAAAAGGTTTAATACTAGAGGTTATACTAACAGGAAAAACTAATCTGACTTGCTTAGCTAGTGGAAAAACGCTACATTTATTGATAATCCCATCCATAGATCCATTTTTACTAGGAAACAATTTACACAGTATTCTATATGAAACATGTACAAATCTCTTATACCATAGTTTAAGATCTTTTTCTCAGCATTGAACACACAATCAACTTCTCTGCTATGTCCTAGTAGTCTTTGCCTTAGTAGAAAGTATAGTCTATTTTTTTCTCTACGAATCTCTTTCACCTTCCCATTCCAAAGATCCCGAAACACACAAAAGTTAGGGAAGAAAGTTGTAGAGAAATTAAACTATTTAGTAGCCAATGAAATTGATAACAAGTTATACTTGAATTGAGATAAATAAAAGAAATTCTATCTAGTGCTATTATCAGAAATACTACTAGAATTAGTATGTGTATCAATGGACATATCACCATTAGGTAATTTTACTTTATGTCGATTCACTGATTCAGATATTGAAACTTTATTCAGAAGTTCAATGTCTGCCGCCATATTGTTTGTAGCACCTGTGTCAATAATCCACTTATATGGTTTATTGCAGACTAAGAGAGCACCACCAATACCTGACATGTTTGTTTCATTTGTAAAGGGCATAGATATTGAGACTTGATTTGTTATTCCAGTATTTTGAAGTTTGATCATATTTTCTATGTGTAAACCTCGGTGTGGACAACCCATCAGTTGGTAAACTTTGTGAAGTATGATAAACACCATTTGACACAGTCTGTTGAGACTATTGTTGCCAGTCCTCAACAACAACACTATGAACACTGGAAGTAATCTTTCTTTCCTTAAATTTTTTATCAAAACCACCTCTGGAGTCATTGTTCATTCCTTTATCTCCGGGATGACGAGGTGGATACCCTACTAATTTATAACAATCCATCTTATTATAACCTTTCATCTTTCAATGATAACAAAAAACATTTGGATTATAGGTTGATAAATTATTTCTTTTTCCTTTTTGACAACCACCTTGATATCCAGTCTTAGAGTACATTGCAAAGTATCAGCTATGGTAGGTGCAACACCAAGAAGTCCTGTGGCATACATAGAACGATCCATAGAACTTTGATTCTCATCACTCATGACCACGTAATAGGCCATATTAATAGTAGGTAGTGGTTTCATTAACAAGATTTGGCTTCTTTCTTGAGAGTATGAGTCATTTAAGTGTAACACCCCACACTTTTGGGCTAGACTTTGAAGTGCTATTTTTACGTGTGCAAACTATAATCCCATGATTTAATTTTAAATTTATGTGTCATGATCTTTATCCTAGTATGTGAAGTGCTTTCGAGGTAAAAAATTGTAACTGACCGCGACGAGCATCCCAAACCGAGAAAGCCTGAGTGCCCTCCTCTAACTGGCAATCATAGACACAATTCATATACTGTAAGAAAAATGCAAAAAAAAACATGACAAGACGAAAACATGGTCATTCTTTTGCTTCAACTGAACGATACAAAAATGGGTTCATGAAACATTCAAAAACACCTGACACTAGTCTGAGAAATCTCTACTAATTGAAAATAACATCTGTCTGAAGATTGGGACAAGGCCCCCAGTTGGACCATAACCGAAAATGAAATATCAATATCAAATCAACAAGGCCTTCCAAACTAAGGGAGGCTCACCAACAACAAACTTTGGACAACCCAATCTACTACTTAGCGGGACCTCGGGACTGTGTCTCGGATCCTGAAATATAGTGGGTCAATACATATATACTGGTACGCAGGACTATCCAAAAACAAAATACTGATACATAAAGTAAGTGAGAGTATTTCATGAAAAAGAATACATCATCATAAAACCATTTGAAAATCTATGGGCATAGTAAGTAGGCCTTTAAAAATAGTTCTGTCAATCACTCAACATATTTTTCTTAGTTCTGATGCTAGGTGGTACACCCTAGAAGTCTGATATTCCACGGGCTATCTGGAATCCGCCATTGACTCGACAGGTAATCCCCTAACCCAAGTTTACCGCAAGAGTTGGAGTTTCTGATTCTGATACACAACAGGGCACTAGGCCAGTGTATAATCTCTCTTGGGGAAATAATAACCCATATCGGCAAAACACGATTTTGGGCAATGAGTTATCTGAACTCGTGCCTTCTTCGGGTAACCACCTAATATCTCTTAAGACCATTTTTAGCCTTTTCTAAGCATGCATCTTTCTGAAAACATATTCTAACAAACATCTGGATGGAATCTGACTTATGGTCTGTTCTGAGTTTGTTATGGCATAATTTGTTTTGGTATTGTCATACTAAGACTTGAAAGTCGTATTTCTAAGACATGCATTATCATGTTACAATCTTCTCTTCCAAAATATTATTTTCAGACCACCAAACTAGTCAAATAGTATAAGAGGATATGTATAGTGAAATTCACAAAAACAAAGTCAAGGATCCTCAATTTAATTCACAAACACATGGTGGTCAAGTATCCTGTAACAAATTATGCACTTCTCTTTAAATAATCACTTTTATTTATGCAATTGAGAAAGACACCCTCTCTTCAAGTCATTATCAAAACCAAGTCAACAAATAATAGTAAAAAACATTTATGCCATGCTTCTCAATACGCAATTGAATAATTCATAATGAGAGAGGGAGTATAAATATTTGTGCTCTCAAATCAAGTTTCAAACATTCAACCCACATATAAACATATATGAACGAAAATCGAATTTAAGGGGGGGGGGGAAAAGGCCTCAAGACCAAAACTTTATCATAAATAATGTTTCATAATGCATAATTGTAATTGTAAATCCAAACCCCTTTGTAAATTCATGATTTATAAATATTTATTCTTCATTAAAGCAATTTTTACCATGCCCATGTAGTTTAGGAAAATCCCACGTACCTTAAGTTTCTTATCTTGAAGGATGAAACCCTAACTTTGATACTTCCTTGAGACTCTTGAACTTGAAAGGCTTGAATTCTAGATTACTTGGAGGAGAAGAGTTAAATTTTTGTTTTTGGGGAAAGGGGAGGGTTTTTACGTGAGTTAATTTGAAGATGATGGGCAAATAATGACTCTTTTTGGGTTATAATTCGTGTTTGGATGGCTGGGGATGGGGAAAAGGACTAAACTACCCCTTGCCTCTCTTTCCCATGTAAATGACCATCGTGGTGTGAATCCCAGAAATGGAAATGAAACTCACCTCGTGATGCTCAGAAATGGGAATGAAACTCGCGTCGTGAGCTTATTGCGAGAGCTCACAGTCTCACACAAAAATGACATAACTTTTCACTCGGGTATCAGATTTAGGCGAAATTGGTATCGTTGGAAAGCTAATTCAATTATATAAAATTTGGTGGGATTTAATATTCCAAATTATATATATACAAAAATTTATACTCATTCAATGATGACCCTTGTAGAATCAAATATCAAACTTTGGACGAATGAAGAATTCATAGCTCAACTTTGCTTTAAGCAATTTCTATGAGCATTTTCACCTCATAATCACTTAATATACAAGGAGAAAGATAATGACACATGAATTTAAATATAAACCATGGAATTAGAGCTTATACACGTAGGGACAACGGTTCTGATTTATAGATCGAAAATGTGGGGCGTTACGAAAATGTTCATAGGAATAACTTAGAATAAAGTTGAGCTAAGAGACTTTGATTCATCCAAAGTTCGTTATTTGATTCTACAAGGGTCTTCTTTGAATGTGTATAACTTTTGATATACGTAGAATTTTGAAGCATAAGAGCCACCAAGTTGTACATAATTGAATTAGCTTTTCAACTACACAAATTTCACCTTAATCTGATATCCGAGCAAAAAGTTATGGCCATGCAAAGGGTAGTGCATTGCCTGAGAAATTACAGAGGGCCACTGGAAAGGTTGTGTGATTGTCCATGAGACACCCATTTAAGGGCTGGGCGATTGGCCATGCGACGCCCACCTTGGCTTAGGAAATCTACTGGGCGTCGCCTGGGTCATTGCATATGCCAAAAGTGCTCCATTTTTGTGTTATTTTAAGGGAAATAAAGTATTTTCAAGTTCCATAACCATCCCTAAAAATCTATAGACAAAATTAAGGTTATTATTCACGTTTTGTCTCTAACCAAATCCCTAATTCTTCATCCTTAAGAAAGAGAAGGTAAAACTAACTAGGGTTGGAGAGATTAAGCATCAAAGATCAAATTCCATGATGTTTTGTTAATTCAAGGTACGTGGGACTATCCTAAATAGTTTGGGTATAGACTTACTCTTTTAAACAAGCTATAAAGAGTATATACTTACGCATACGAAATGGGTTTCGAAAGTATTGATGAATATTCATTGAAAATCCTATTTTATGATGAAGTCTTGTAGAAATTGTAGTAGTGTAACCTAAATTAAATTCGTTTTCAAGGGTTCATGTGATATTAAGTTTGAGAAGTTAAATGAGAGCATGATTTATATAATTCCCTCACTTATTATGAAACTCATTATTTTTACATGTTGTGGGTTAATTATATGGATTATCAAAAGCTTGAGTTTGAAGATTTATTGTCATGTATAAATTGTACTTTTTCATGACTAAATGAGAGGGTGTTTTCCTTAATTTATAAATGCTTATGTTCTTAATGAAGAATTGCATAAAATTGATAAAAGAGATGACCACCGTAGATAAAGTATTGAAAAGAGAGTGTTTTGTCATAAGTTTTCAAGTGCTTTTGAAATATGAACTCTCGCATGAATTTTTAAATCATTTGGGTGGTGAATAATACGCTTTGAAATAAGAAGGGCAGTAGAGATGTTGTGATATGAAATAAAGGACTTACAAGTCTGGGTATGATGATACCCTATTATGATGTGCCCTAAACAAAATAAGAGAGAAATAATTATAAGAAGAAAGCATGATTTTAAGAGTCTAAAATGGGGCTTAAGAGAGTTAGATGGTTACTTGAAGATGGCACAAGTTCAAATAACTCATTGCCCAAAATTTTGATTTGCTGACATGGGTTTTATGTTGCCCAGAAATAGGGGATTGTACGCTGGAGACGACCTTGTGGAGTAATAGAGATTCAGAGACTCCAGTCCTTGCGGAAACTTGGGTTGAGGGATTGGCCACTGAGTCAAGGGCAGATTCCATATAGTCCATGGAATTACAAATTGTAGGGTGTACCATCTAGCTCAGCAGAGAAATTATGAGTTGAGTCATGATTTGAAAAAGATGGTTGGAAGCTCATCAAATTATGCCCATGTATTTTCAAATGTTTTATGCTGACATGTTTTTATGAAATGCTCTCACCTATGTTGTATAAAAATATATTTTGTTTTTGGATTTTTCTACGCACTAGTACCTTTGTGTATTGACTCAATATATTTCAGGTACTGAGTCCCAGTCCCATGGTCATGTAGACCAGTAAATTATTCCAAGAGTTTAGAGTTGGTGAGCCTCAATTACTTCGAAAGGCATCCTACACATGTTTTAGTTTTCAGTTATTTTATGGTACGGACGGGGGCCTTGTCCCGATCTTCAGACTAACTAGTATGGTCAGATCAGTAGAGGCTTTGTAGAATGTTCTAGATTGGATTTAGGTTTTCTATGGTTTAATGTTATGAAGTTTTACATTTGATTATGGGACTACCATGTTTTCAGTTTATCTTCTGCTCTTTTATGTCATGTGAGTTATGCTTATGATTACATGCTAAGGGGTTCTTAGGAATTCATGGTTTGAGATTCCCATCATGTCTAGGGCCTCAATTAGGGTTATGAAAAACTTGGCATCAGAGCAGGGTTCATGTTCTTAAGGTGTCTATAAGGTCATGTCTAGTAGAGTCTTACTTATGGATGTGTTGTGCACCACACTTAAAATCAGGAGGCTACTGGTCATTTAGGAGTTGTTTCTTATTATTTCATACTCTAGTTCATGCTATAGTGTCGTCCATATGAAAGTTATCCAAATTTCTTCCTTGCTCTAATTTATGGGCCATGCCTCTTTGTCGAGGCGATACAAGTTCAAGAGATTAGATTTCCAATGATGTGGTCCTTTCTGATTGAGTTATCCATAAAGTTTTCAAATTGCACAAGGACTTGAGAGGAGTCCATTAGTGCATCAAGTGTTTTGATTTGAGTATGTTCCTCTATCTTAATGCAATCGTGCTTTTTAGCCTGAGATACAATGTTTATTCAATTCCTTTGAGAATCCTTGTTGCAGATGGCATGCTTAAGGGAAGAGATATGTAGAAGAATGATGGAACAGTATTTCCTCCCGAGTAGTAGTATATGATAATGTGTCATGACCTATTGGTAGTAAGATGGTCCAAAAGTTAGTAATGTGAAGTCACAAATTTTAAAGTCAGAGTGAGGGTGACTTTTCAATAAAGAAGCTAGTTTTAGTTGTATTACCTTAGATTGAGGGATGGGTTGCTATTTCATAGTGCTAAACTAATGTTGTAGAAAGATTTGTAGATTGTATGGTAGTCTGTGAAGGAAGTGATTGACTATGATTGTTTTTATTCAAAATAGGAAAGGAGCTCAAAGTCTATAGTTATGGTGGTTGTAGAAATCATTTCTAAGTGGTAAATAGAAAGAAGTAGATTAGTCAATAAGTTATGGGTAGAGACTCATTGGTGTTTATTGAATTTTGAAGGTAGTTGTAACACCCCGAGACTTCCCCCTGACGTCACACGGTGCTTAGGACCACAAGTGATCCCAAGCTAACCCATGAACTGGTATACTGTTAAGCAACCAATTTAAATATAGGTAAAATAACTGAGTTTACTGTGCAAAAACATAATCATGAAGAAATCTAGGGAAAATAAAATACTGATAAAACTGAAAAGAGAAACTAAAATTACATGACCGACTCTGACTAACATCTATGAATCCTCTACTATACTATAATACCCTGTACTTTTTCATAGCTTGAAATCATCCCAAGAATGTTAGAAGCTTTCTTTGAAAGATGAATCCACTTTTTTACACATGGAATTTTTAAGATTTTCACTTTTTATCACGTGGAAAATTGAATAAGCTTTCCAACAATACCAGTTTCGTCCAAATCAGGTATCAGAGTAAAAATTTACGAACGTTTTACTCAGAGCTGCCAAAATCGCCTAGCTGTGACGGCCAGGTTGACGGACCGTCGACCTAGCTAAAAATCGTCGCCTTGACCTTCGCAGCCAAGGCAGTGAGGCAACCTTCTGGATAAGGTGCGACAGACAGGTTGATGGACCGTCGAACTTGCAATGGACCATCGCCCAAGTTGTCACTACTTAGGAAGTGAGTCCCTATCCTGGTCAACCTACGACGGTCTAAATGATGGACCGTCGATTTAGCGATGGACCGTAGCCTGAGCCATTACAGGTTCCATTCAGTTATTTTTAAGTTGTTTTAAAGGGGCTTTTTGGTCTTTTACCACTCGTTTATATACCTAGTTATATCCGACCAAAGCTCAGAAATTCATTATCCATCTACAACAACAAAATTAGGGTTTTCTCTCTAAGATTAATCCCTAAGAACAAAATCCAGATCATCTTCAAGCTCAAGAACTTCAACAAAATTCAACCCAAATATGTATAGTATTCATTCATGGACTCCTTTCATCCATGATGACTAAGAATCTCTTTTCAAAGTTTAAGTGTATAGATTTCTCTATGAATTTCATGTTAGGTTTGCTTTGTTCGTGATGAGAATGACCAATTGAATTCTAATCCATGTTAGGTGATCAATTTTATGTGGAATTGATTAGTATAGATGTAGATTCATGTGAACCTGTGATTAAACACTTGGATGATGAAATTAGAGTTGAATTATGATGTTTATTTGTTGTATAATATTGTCTATATATACTATACTTACCATGCGTTTGATTAAATGCCTATGTGAAGGAAAAGTTCCCAACTAGCATGATATTATGAAATCCCCATTTATGAACAAACTTATGTACATCATATGTTTAATGAATTGCTTCGATAAATGAATTATGGATTGTGATGTTGATCATGTATTCAAGTAAGTCCTGCTTTGTCAATTTTTCCATCGAGTCCTGGGGGTACTCGTACCCAAAAGATTATCTGTGTCCCTAGAGTCATGTCATGTTTTCATGATATCCTCAGCCAAACCATGATCCATAGAACTCAGTCAGTCATGTGAATCAGGAAAGCTCAGTAATTTAGTAACCTCAACAATCTCACTAACTCAGTCAGTTCTCAGATATCAGTAGTATTCCATTAGTTAACGGAATTCATTAAACTCAGTCTATGTTCAGATCAGTTAATCATGTTTAGTGTCTATTTAGATGGAAGTAGAAATTAGCACCGAGTTAACCCAAGGATAGGAACTTACCTGCCAGTAGAGGGTGTGATTCTTAGAAGAAATCCTTGCATTCTAGAAATACGTAGCCAGCGTAGGTTGAGACATCATACCTACTAGTCAAGGGTAGATGAGGTGGCTTAACCTGCCAGTCGAGGGTTCCCACCGTTCTCATTAGAGTAACCTGCTCGTTGAGGTTCACTCACAAGTTGTCCTTACTAGTGGCGCGATATTGACACCCTTCCAATCAGGGCATAAATTGGACCCCAATTAAGCTATAATGCATCATTTAGGGCATGTCGGTTAGATGACTACTTCCCACAGTTTCATGTTACAGAATTCAGGACTGTCAGATATAGTTAACTCAGATACAATATGGAACTCAGTTAGTTACATTAGATTCAGGACTGTTAGATACAGTCACCCATGGTATCAGTTATCAGAACTTAGTCATTAGTCATGGTAGTCATTAGTAAACTCATGTTATCATAATTTCAGATATAGTTACTATGTATGCATGTATGTATTCTCACGTTCATATTAGTTAGTTAGCTAGTATTGGTCATGCATATGAACCGATGAATTCAACCTACCTCACATGCATACTAGTACATTCAAAGTTTTGATATATTTGCACTATGGTGTCTTATACCATAGGTTCAGAGACACGAGCTCCAGAGCATCAGTAGATTCTAGTCTCAGCAGTCAGAGCTAGAAGTGAGTCCTCATATTTTGAGGACATGATCATTACTTTATTATCTCATTAATTAATTTATTAGTTGGGGACATGTCCCATCAACTCCTTATTCAAACAGTTCAGTTAGAAGCCTTTCAGACTATCATGTTTAGACAGTTATTTCAGTTATTTTGGGTATTCCATACCCCATTCAGATGATATATTTTATCAGTTATGTTATAGTTTTGAACCTTATAGTCTTTTAGTTCATGTTTCCGTATTATACAGTATATTATGAAGTATACAAATACAAATATTAGTCATGGGTTAGCTTGTGGTCCTTCGGGGTCATGAGCACCGTGTAGTGTTTCGGGTACCAGATTCGGGGCGTTACAAACTTGGTATCATAGCCTACGGTTCAATAGAGTCCTAGGAAGTCTTAAGGCCGTATCTAGTAGAGTTTTGTGCATGGGTGTGTTGCGCGCCACTGATGTTGGGTGTATTTACACGCCTAAAGCACCATAAATGACCCATATTTTAGCTAAGTTTTGAGGACAAAATATATAATTCCTGCACTTTTAGTCCATTTTCCTGTAAGTGAGCTAACCAACGTGATTAGCATGTTTTCAGGTATTAATGATGAAGATTTCAGCACTTTGTGGACCTTTCGGTAGCAAGGGAAACTTCACAGAAGAGGGAAGGAAGCTTTTGGAAGCTTATGGACTGAATGTGACGCATGGAGAAATTGTCCCGGGCAAAAGCAGTATTTTAAAATACTTAGGGGTGCAGCAGTAACTTAATAGGACTAGGACAAGGATGTTATAAAAACCTTATTTGCTGAATTTTTCAGCATTCATTCATTCATTATTCATTGTCATTATTCAGACGCCACTTTTGGGATTATTCACGTTACTTTCTGACAGAGAAAGCACGACTCTTGTGAGCAACGGAGAAGGGAAAACGTCAAACCCTAGTTGATGCCTAAACTATCTCCATCACCAAGTTATTCTAGGTTGTGGTATGATGATTATATCTATTGTGATCTCCGTTGTAATCATGAGTAGCTAAACTTCTCTATTAGGGTTATGGAAGCCTTATGATATACTATCTTTTACTATGAGTTTGTGAATTCTTGATGCGTATGCTACTAATATCATTACTCTCTTCGTTTTAATTAAATTCTTGTGGTTGCAAACATATAGAATACGCCATTATAGCATTAACTTGTTCGAGAGAAAAGTTACATATTTGGAAAAGAGAGTGTGACAAGGAAATAGGGCTACCAACCCCTATTTACACGTTAGTACCGTAACTGGGTTAACTTCTTGGAGAATTCGTACCGTTAGTTATACACTTTAAGCTCGAGAGAGTTAAAGTGAAATAATCCTTGATGGTTGAGAATCACTAGGATTTACCATTAGAATACGAATCTCTATAAGTGCATGCATGTCTGAATTCCGCATTACTCATAGTTAATCGATACGTAGAACTCATAAGGTGGACATAACCCTAACTTATTATTCTTTGTGATTAAATCTTACTAAATCAAGCATTCCTTTTTTACTTCCATAGTATTAATTCATGCCAAACTCAAATTTCCCCCTTTCCGTAGAATTTTCGACCAACAGTCTACTAATAGTTGCAATACTGAGTGACCAAGTATTCCCTGTGGGATTCGACACCCAACCCAGTTGGGTTCTATATTTGGCAGAGACCGCTTACACTCTTACGAGAGCTGTAGTTTGGGCGTTATCAAATTTTGGCGTCATTGCCGGGGAATACAGTTGTCAACTAAGTTTGTGATAGTTAATAGACCCTTTGGTCAAAGATTTTTGAATTTTACTTTTTGTTTGTTGTTTTTGTTTTGTTCAGGTTTATTGGAGTGAATGCCAAATACACGAAGTTCTGGTCAACCGTTATTACCCATAAATCCTGAACCACAACTTATTGGCAGAATGGATGCACAATGTGACATTGAAAGAAGGGCTGCTCAACAGGAGAAGGCTAGGTTAGCTGTGTTGGCAGCTGCTCAAGTGCATCAACAGAATGATGATAACCCATGTCGGGCAACAAATCCTGATGATGAGGACCTGGGTAATGATGAGTTACTTAATACACGGCGTGCAGATGAGGTGGTAGCACCTGTGAACAGGAGAGATCGTCAAGAGAGAATGAGACCTGAACGCCGAGATGTGCAGGCTCCTTTTGATGATGATGACGATTTGGATGGAGCTGGTGCCACAGGGGCTATTATTCCTCCGCCCTTGGCACCCGGAGCCAAGTTTAATATCACTAGCACCATGATCCAGTTGTTGCAACTCAAAGGGTTATTTGGTGGACTTGCAGGTGATGATCTGAATATGCATCTGATCAACTTTATCTCAATATGCAAGGCATTTGACAATCCTGGGGTTGGACAGAATGCAATCCGGCTGCGCTTATTTCCATTGTCTCTATCTGGAGAGACAACTCTATGGTTGAACGGGATAACTCCTGACTCTATCACTAATTGGAGGCAACTGAAAGACGCTTTCCTAGAAAGATTCTTTCCGCCATCCAAGTGAGCATAATTAAGAGATGAGATCAACAATTTTCGACAACTTCCAACTGAAGCTCTCCACGAAACATGGGAGAGGTTCAAGAAAAAGCTTATGCGCTGCCCAAACCATCAGATGACCAATATCTACTTGATGGAGATATTATACAGGTCTTTGAATTCGGTGACTAAGCCAGTGGTTGATAATGCTGCAGGTGGGTCATTCATGGACCTTACTTTTATTGAGGCAAGTGATATGCTAGATCGTATGAAAAAGCAGAGAAGAGCTTGGCATACCAGGGACTCTGAGGTAGCAAGCTCTACTATATCTATTGGCATGACTGCAGAGCAGAGGCGAAGACAAGAGGAACGTGACCAAGATATGGCCCACATGAAAACACAGATGGATCTTCTTACCAAGAACTTATTATCAAAGAAGACCAAAAAGGTTAAGGCCGTTGTATCACAGGGAAGAGATGAATCCAACTCTGAGGAAGAAGCGAACTACTTGAATAATTAGGTGGGTTTCCGAGGCAATGCCCAAGGAAACCAAGGTTGGAACTATTATGATAAATATGGATACAAGGACCGCGATCAAGGTGGTTGGAAGAATAAGACTGACAGGAGTGGTTTGTATGTTCCTCCTGGAAACCGTGAGGCTGTGGCGTCTGGCTCTGGAAAGATGTCCATGGATGATATAATGGCTAAGCTGTTGAAAGGGGTGGAGGCAACCAATATGGGCGTTACTGAGGTAAAGAATGATTTGTCATCAATAAATCAATTGGTTGACTCGCATTCTACTGCAATAAAATAGCTAGAGCAACAATTGAGTCAATTATCAGTGGTATTCAACCAAAGAAAGGTTGGCACGCTACCCAGTGACACTGTACAAAACCCAAGGAATGACGGATCATGTATGGCTATTACTACTCGGAGTGGTAAAGTGTTGGAAAATCCATCCAAAGGAAAGCATGTGGTTGATGATATAGCAGAGAATGTTGATGAAGCAGAGTTTGAATATGCCGTAGAAGCTGAAGTGAGTGCTCATGATGTTACACCTAGACGTCACCAGCCTAAAAAGAGTGATAATCGGAAGCAAGATAAATAGGAAGTGGTGGAGAAAACGATTCCTCTTCCACCACCACCTTTTCCTCAGAGACTGAAGAAGAAAGCTGATGACACTCCTGAAAAGGTTGATAATCGGAAGCAAGATAAAGAGGAAGTGGTTGAGAAAATGATTCCCCTTCCACCACCACCTTTTCCGCAGAGACTGAAGAAGAAAGCTGATGACACCAGGTTCAGTAAATTCATGACCATGTTGAAGCAGCTGACGATTAATGTTTCGTTGGTGGAGGCGCTGGAACAGATGCCTGGGTATGCTAAATTTATGAAGGACCTGTTGACAAAGAAGTGGGCAGCAAGTTATGAGCTGGCAGATAATGTTCATCATTGTAGTGCAATCACTACAAGATCGCTAGTACAGAAGAAGGCAGATCCTGGTGCTTTCACTATTCCTTGCACGATTGGATCATTGGATTTTGCTAAGGCATTGTGTGATTTGGTAGCTAGCATCAATTTGATGCCGCGATCTATTTACCAAAAGTTGGGGTTGGGTGATCCTACACCAACCAATATGCGGCTCGTGATGGCAGATAGGTCGGTAAAACGGCCTGTTGGTATCTTATATGATGTGTTGGTGAAGGTTTCCACCTTCATCTTTCCTACAGACTTTGTTATTTTGGATTGCGAGGTGGATTCTGAAGTTCCCATAATCTTGGGGCATCCTTTTCTCGCAACTGGAAGTGTGCTGATTGATTTAAGAGCTATTGAGCTTTTATTTCGGCTGAATGACGAAGTGGTCCGTTTTGATGTATATAAATCGATGAAGCAGCCTAGAGATATGGATGTGTTCTCTGTAGCTGATATTTACTATGAGGATAATAAAGGATTATCTGTAGAGAAGCAGCTTACTGTTGAGCCATTGTCTGCTATGCTGTTGAATTTTGAGCATGAGGATGTTGAAGAATATGAAGAAACTGTTCGTGCTCTAACAGGAATAAAGTCCTATTCCCATGCTACTAAGAAGCTGGACCTTGATCTTAGGAATCGACCTTCACCAACAGCGAAGACTTCCATTGAAGAGCCACCAGTGCTAGAATCGAAAGAGCTCCCCAGTCACCTAAGGTATGCGTTCTTGGAAAGTGGAAATACACTTCTGGTGAGTGTTGCGGCTGATTTAGGTGAACAGCACATAGAGGCTCTCATCTCTACTCTGAAGAGGTACAAGAGAGCTATGGGTTGGACTATTGATGATATAATTGGTATCCCTCCTGGGATATGTATGCACAAGAGTCATCTTGAAGAAGATTGCATGCCTACAAGTAAGCATCAGCGTCGTCTGAATCCATTCAGAAAACGATGCACCATCTATCTCGATGAAGTCTAAGTAATCAAGATAGATATGTTGTGCCGCGACAATAAATCAAGCACTAAATGGGAGGCAACCCATCATTTTTAGTCGTTTTGTTTTCCTAGGAGTTTGTTTTGTTAAATAAAAATCCAAAAAAAAGAGTCGAGCCACGACCAAAACTAAGGCGCTTGGTGGGAGGCAACCCATCTTTCTAATCGTTTTTGTTATTTTTGATTAAGTGTAGGGGAAGACGTATAAAGGAGAAGCTTTGTCTTAAATTTTGATTTGAAAGTGAGCAATGTTAAAGGTGGTAAGTGAGTAATGAAGGAGCAAAAGGCTTTCGGTTAGGCATTGCCTATACAAATCTAGGCAACGGACAAGGCAAGGCCTATTCTATTGCCTTTGCTCTATGAATCGACAATGCTATAGCATAGGCGCCGCCTATGCTCAACTAGGCAAAGCTAAAGGCGCCGCCTATTCCATTGTCTTTGCTCTCTGAATCTACAATGCCATAGCATAGGCACCGCCTATGCCCAACTAGGCCATAGAATAGGTGCCGCCTATGTTCAACTAGGCTTTTCTAAAGGCACCGCCTATGCTAAGCATAGGCAAAGCATTAGGCGCCGCCTACTTATGCTTTTTGGTCTCCTAACCCAATTTTAATGGGTCAAACCCGACCCAAGCCTTGGTCTATAAATAGAACTTCAACCTTGAGACAAAATCACATTGTTTGCTCAACCTAGGCGCCGCCTAACCTTCCCAAATCTCTCAAAACTTTTCTTTTTGCTCATCTAACCTTGCAAGATCATCTTCCAAGTCCATCACCAAGTAAGTTCTTATTTTATATTCCGTAGTTATTACAATACTACGCCTATAATGATTTGTTAAATCTTGAAGTGGTCTTGGTGATTTGAATGTGGATGGTTTGTTATGATACATCTAGTTGAGTGAAAGAATACGTGTGGGTGTTCTTGACTTTGTTCCGATTTGTATTTGATTGTTATACACTGTCATCTTTTTGCGGAATCGAAATGGTAAAGTTAATTACATAATCTTGTAAGATGAAAGCTTGAGTGTTTGAATGACTCGTTCATCGAGATAAAGATCATGATTGAATACAAGCATGAGATGTTGTGATTATTTCTATGCCATAACTTGATACGATCTCTATGTAGTAGTCTTATTCAAAAGGTGCATTAATACAAACATGAAAGTGTAGTTAAGATTACATGAAATAGAGTTGTAAAGAATAGTTAAGGTTCCATGAAAGTATGACTGTGCTGAACATATTGTTGGAACATATCGCCTACATGTATGTCGATGAAGTCTGAGTAATCGATATCATTCACTTAATTAGTTTGTGCCAACAAATTAAGTGTGGGGTGGTGCCACTACTGTTTGTTTTTCGATTGAATCTTCCGAGATGAAGCTAACATAACTATATTTTAATCTCAGGTAGAATGGCCCCAAAAGGACGATAAGGAAAAGAAAAAAAGTGTCCACCTCACAGAAAGGTCAGAAAAGGGCGAGAAAAGAGCAAGCTAAGTCCTCCTCTCTGCAAATACCTCGACTGACGATGTGGAGGACAACTCTGGTGATGACAACTCTGATGATGATTCCGACGCAGGGGGTATGACCCCAGACATAGAAGAGGAGTCCGACTAATTAGGTTTTCCTTATTTATTTCCACTGAGGGCAGTGTGTCCCGTTTAAGTATGGGGTGAGGGTATTTGTATGCTGTATTGTACTTCTTTGCCTACACTTATTCTCGTTTGTAGTTAGATTTTTAGATTTTTTTTTAGATTGTGCATGAAATTGTTCTGGTAGGCGGCATGGTATTATGACAAGAGTTTGTGCTAAAATCATTACTGTTGAGACGTTTAGGCTCTAAGTGTGACTCACTGTGTGATAAGTATGTGGTTTAATTCCTTCATCTGTTGGGTCAAGAGTCTATACTGCTCCCAATAAAGTTGACCATGTGCCTTGTGTGTGTGAGGTTATAGTATATTCTGTGTTGAGACTGATGCTAGAACTTGCCTGGTGTGTGTGTAAAGTGAAATAAAGAGTGTGAGTTTAGGAGATGATTTAGGCATTTCTTTGGCAACGTGTGATTGTTTAACTTCTTTTTACCTACCCTTGTGCATTATCCTAGTTAACCCCCTTTGAGCCTTTAGCTATTTTTTTTGACAGCCTCATATGTAGCCTAGTCCATTTTTTTTAAGACCATAATTTGATCCAAATTCCTAAGCGCTTTAAATTGTAAAGTCATGTGACAAAATAAGAGGAAATTGGGTGAGAGTGATGCCTTAGAGTGTATTGGTACTTGAATTTGTTATGAAAAAAGAGTGGCTATCATAGAGGTGTTTTATAAAAAAAATGAAAGAAAAAAAAAGAAAAAAAAATGAAATGAAAAGAAAAATAAAAAGTTAGATCTGTTTATAATTGAATAACAAAATAGGTGAAAAAGGTTGGTATATGAAAGAAAAGTATAGGGGTTGTTTAAAAGAGAGTGTTAATGGCATAATGTGATGTATTAAAGCGCTTAGGGAACTTAGTCACTATTTCTGGCCAAAATAGTCCTACCTGTCCCTTAGCCTACATTACAACCTGTAAAGACCTATTTGATCCTAAGCTTAGCATTCTGATATTAGTAGAGCATTACACTAAGGGAAAGCTTATGGTCATCAGTTTCAACATAAGAATTCTTTGTGAGAGTGAGAGCAAGGAGAATTTTGTACCCATGTTTCGAAAAATGCAAACTTGTGAGTGATTATGGGTGACATTTTGTGTGAGACATACATGGTTGATGAGTTTTGGGTAGTGTTATATGATTCTTTGTGGATTAACTTGTAGATACGAATTATCCATCATCACGAGTCTATGTTGGAGGTTGAATTGTTTCTAGTAGTGATCAAGAAAACTACTCTTTGTTAATAATTGCCGTGCCTGTCTTGTTGAACATTTTGTGTTGCTGCTGTGATATTCTAGTTAGATGATTGCATGGACATAATATTTTGTTCGAGGACTAACAAAGCTTTAAGTGTGGGGTGTTGATGTTGGGTGTATTTACACGCCTAAAGCACCATAAATGACCCATATTTTAGCTAAGTTTTGAGGACAAAATATATAATTCCTGCACTTTTAGTCTATTTTCCTGTAAGTGAGCTAACCAACGTGATTAGCATGTTTTCAGGTATTAATGATGAAGATTTCAGCACTTTGTGGACCTTTCGGTAGCAAGGGAAACTTCACAGAAGAGGGAAGGCAACTTTTGGAAGCTTATGGACTGAATGTGACGCATGGAGAAATTGTCCCGGGAAAAAGCAGTATTTTTAAATACTTAAGGGTGCAGCAGTAACTTAATAGGACTAGGACAAGGATGTTATAAAAACCTTATTTGCTGAATTTTTCAGCATTCATTCATTCATTATTCATTGTCATTATTCAGACGCCACTTTTGGGATTATGCACGTTACTTTCTGACAGAGAAAGCATGGCTCTTGTGAGCAACGGAGAAGGGAAAACGTCAAACCCTAGTTGACGCCTAAACCATCTCCATCGCCAAGTTATTCTAGGTTGTCGTATGATGATTATATCTATTGTGTTCTCCATTGTAATCATGAGTAGCTAAACTTCTCTGTTAGGGTTATGGAAGACTTATGATATACTATCTTTTACTATGAGTTTGTGAATTCTTGATGCATATGCTACTTATATCATTACTCTCTTCGTTTTAATTAAATTCTTGTGGTTGCAAACATATAGATTACGCCATTATAGCATTAACTTGTTCGAGAGAAAAGTTACATGTTTGGAAAAGAGAGTGTGACAAGGAAATAGGGCTACCAACCCCTATTTACACGTTAGTACCGTAACTGGGTTAACTTCTTGGAGAATTCGTACCGTTAGTTATACACTTTAAGCTCGAGAGAGTTAAAGTGAAATAATCCTTGATGGTTGAGAAACACTAGGATTTACCATTAGAATACGAATCTCTATAAGTGCATGCATGTCTGAATTCCACATTACTCATAGTTAATCGATACGTAGAACTCATAAGGTGGACATAACCCTAACTTATTATTCTCTGTGATTAAATCTTACTAAATCAAGCATTCCGTTTTTACTTCCATAGTATTAATTCACGCCAAACTCAAATTCCCCCCTTTCCGTAGAATTTTTGACCAACAGTCTACTAATAGTTGCAACACTGAGTGACCAAGTATTCCCTGTGGGATTCGACACCCAACCCAGTTGGGTTCTATATTTGACAGTGACCACTTACACTCTTACGAGAGCTGTAGTTTGGGCATTACCAACCACATTTATATGCAGGAGGCTATAAGATGTTTAAGGAATAGTTTCCCTTCTTTTAGTATTCACGTCGTGCCAGTGAGCATAATCTCAAGTTAATATCTCAGTCTAATCCATTTTTTTTTTTATTTCAGAAAATATGCCTCCCAAGAGAAGAACTCAGCCTGTCCAAGAAGATCCCTTGGATGAACATGTTTCTTATACAGAGTTTAGAGCTCCATTAACTACTCTTGCACATTTAGTTACTACTCAGAATGAATTACCAACTGTTGTTGCATCCAACCCAGTGGCCAATTCAGCTGTAGCTAGGATTCAGGACTTTACCCGAATAAATCCTCCATCCTTTCTTAGGTCTAAGGTAGATGAGGACCCTCAAGAATTCCTAGATCAGGTTCAGAAGGTTACATATATCATGGGGGTTACTTCTAGTGAGAGTGCTGAGATAGATGCATATCAATTACAGGATGTTTCTCATACTTGGTTCAAGCAGTGGAGGTCAGAGAGGGCAGTTGATATAGGGTCAGTTGAGTGGGAGGAGTTTGCTTCTGGTTTCCTTGATAGATTCTTTCCCCTAGAGCTTAGAGAAGCTAAGGTGCTAGAATTCATCAACCTCAGGTAGGGCAACATAACGGTGAAAGAGTATTCTCTTAAGTTTACTCAATTATCCAGATATTCCCCTCATATGGTTGTAGATAGCAGGGCCAAGATTAGTAGGTTTATTTTAGGGGTAAATGATAGCGTGGTTAATGAGTGCAGATCTACCATGTTGAATAGTGACATCACTTTAGCCAGGCTTATGACTCATGCTCAGCAGATGGAGGAGCGGAAGGTTGAGATGAATGAGAATCAGGATAAGACAGAAAGGACAGGTATTTTTAACTTTGCTCAGCCTAAATCTGACGGAGGAAACCATTCTCAGTTTTGTCCTAAGTCCCCAGTTCCAGCTCCTTCTTCAGCTATTGCTCCTGTTCCTAAGTTCAGAGATAGAGCGCCAGGCTCTAAGTATCAATGTAGTGTTAGCAGTGCCCGCACCTATCCCCTTTGTCAGACTTGTGGAAAGAACCATCAGGGTACTTGTAGAGCTGGCAGTGATACTTATTTCGACTGTGGCAAGCCAGGACATAGAGTTAGAGATTGTCCACAGTCAGGTCCATAGGGTCAATAGAACCACTCCTCATCTCAGTTCGGTCGCCCTAATCAGCAGGGTGCCATCTCCTACGCTACTAGTGGGCAACACCCAAATAGACTCTATGCTCTCCAGTCCCGGCAATATCAAGAAAATTCTCCTGATGTGGTTACTGGTACGTTACAGATCTTTCATGTGCATATTTATGCTTTGCTAGATCCAGGTGATTCTTTGTCTTTTGTTAGTCCCTATATAACAGTTGATTTCAAAGTCAGTTCCGAAATTCTAGCAGAGCCCTTTTTAGTTTCTACCCCTGTGGGTAAAACCATCATAGCTCGGTGGGTATACAAGAACTACCCAGTTATGATATCTCAGAAAGCGACTTTAATAGACTTAGTAAAATTAGAAATGACTGATTTTGATGTCATTCTCGGCATGGATTAGCTTCATTTCTGCTATTCCACAGTCGACTGTAAAAATAGAATAGTCCAGTTTTAGTTTTTCAATGAATTCGTCCTAGAGTGGAAGGGTAGTGTATCCACTTTTAGAGGTCAGCTTATTTCCTACCTTTGGGCATGAAAAATGATATCTAAAGGATGTGTCTATTATCTTGTTCGAGTTAAGGACACTAGTTTTGAAACTCTTAGTCTTGAATCAGTCCCAGTAGTGAATGAATATTCAGATGTCTTTACTAAAGATCTTCCAGGAATTCCTCCTGAAAGGGAAATAGACTTCGACATTGATATTCTTCCAGATACTCAGCCTATATCTATTCTTCTATAAGGAATCACACCACCAAAACTCAGAGAATTGAAAGAGCAGTTGAAGGATCTCTTAGATAAGGGATTCATCAGACCCAGTATGTCCCCGTGGGGCACTCCAGTATTATTTGTGTGTAAGAAAGACGGTTCTCTCAGAATATGTATAGACTACCGTCAACTTAATAAGGTCATAGTTAAGAACAAGTACCCTCTTCCCAGAATTGATGACTTGTTTGACCAACTCTAGGGTGCCATTTATTTCTCTAAAATAGACCTCAGATCCGGCTATCATCAGCTTAGAGTCAGAGAATGTGACATTCAGAAAATAGGTTTTCGTACTCGGTATGGTCACTTCAAATTCCTAGTCATGTCCTTTGGTCTCACCAATGCCCCATCATCTTTCATGGACTTGATGAACCATGTATTCAAGAATTACTTGGACATTCTCATCATAGTCTTCATAGATGATATTCTAGTCTATTCTGACAGTGAGCGAGATCATGCAGACCATCTCAGAACAATACTTGAGACTCTCAGAGATCATTAGCTATTCACCAAATTCAGTAAGTGCGAATTTTGGCTAATTTCAGTAGAATTCCTTGGACATATCATTTTCGGAGATGGAATTAGAGTATATCCTCAAAAGACCAAAGCAATAAGCAACTGGCCTTGCCCTATCTCTCTATCAGATATCATGAGTTTCCTAGGTTTGGCTGGATATTATAGACGGTTTGTGGAGGGATTTTCTTCTACTATATCCCCTATGTCCAGGTTGACTCAGAAGAAAGTCAAGTTTCAGTGGTCAGATCCTTGTGAGAAGAGTTTTTAGGAGTTGAAGACTCACCTTGCCTCAGCTCCGGTTCTAGCTCTTCCAGATAGTTCAGATGGGTTAATAGTGTATTTTGATGCATCCAGAGTAGGTTTGGGTTGTTTTCTCATGCAGCATGGTAAGGTCATAGCCTACGCCTCCAGACAGCTTAAACTCCATGAGAAGAATTATCCTACTTATGATCTTGAGTTAGCCGCTGTAGTATTTTCCTTGAAGATTTGGAGGCATTATCTATACGGTATTCATGTATATTTGTTCATGGATCATAAGAGCCTGCATTATATATTTTCTCAGAAAGATCTCAATTTTCATTAGAGAAGGTGGTTAGAGCTCTTGAAAGACTACGACATGAGTGTCCTTTATCATCTGGGCAAGGCCAACATAGTTGCTGTTCTCTCAGTAGACTGTCTATGGGTAGTGTTTCTCATGTCGAGGATAGTAAGAACAATTTAGCCCAGGAATTCCATCAGCTTTCCAGACTAGGCGTTCTCTTAGTCGATATAGAGGAGGGTGATATATGGGTTCAGAATAGTTCAGAATCATCTCTAGTTTTTGAGGTAAAAGAAAAGCAAGTTAGGGATCCTAGCCTTGTCAAGTTAAAAGAGTCAGTCAAGGATCAGAAAGTAGAGTTTTTCTCCCAAGGGGGTGATGGTGTTCTACGTTGTCAGGGTCATCTGTGTGTTCCAGCTGTAGATGACTTAATCCAGCAAATTCTTGCAGAAATGCATGGTGCACGCTACTCTATTCATCCAGGGGACACAAAGATGTACCGCGACTTGCGGGAAATCTATTGGTGGAGTGGGATAAAGAGAGACGTTGTAGATTTTTTGGACATGTGCTTTACATGTCAGCAGGTTAATATAGAGCATCAGAAGCCTAGTAGGTTCATGCAGGAGTTCAGTATTCCTACTTGGAAGTGGGAAGAAGTGAATTATGGACTTCCTGACGGGTTTACCTAGAACACGTCATCAGCATGATTCAGTTTAGATCATTGTAGACAGAATGACCAAGTCAGCTTATTTCCTTCCAGTTCGTACCTCTTACTTAGCCGAGGATTATGCAAAACTCTATATCAGGGATTTGGTCATATTACACGGTGTTTCACTATCTATCATCTCAGACAGAGGTACCCAGTTTACCTCTCACTTCTGGAAAGCATTCCAAAAGGGTCTTGGTACTCAATTTCATCTCAGTACAACATTTCATCCTCAGACATATGGTCAAGCAGAAAGGACCATTCAGACTCTAGAAGATATGCTAAGGGCCTGTGCAATTGATTTCAAGGGAAGCTGGGATAACCACTTGCCTTTGATTGAGTTTGCATACAACAACAGCTATCACTCCAGTATTCAGATGGCTCCATTCGAAGCTCTCTATGGTAGGAGATGTAGGTCTCTGATCAGTTGGTTTGAAGTTAGTGAGACCGCAGTCATAGGGCCTGACTTAGTATTCGATGCCTTAGAGAAAGTTCAGCTGATCAGAGAAAGACTTCGGGTTGCTCAGAGCCGACAGAAGTCTTATGTGGATGTTCGTAGAATGGATCTCGAATTCAAGGTCGATGACTATGTCTATCTCAAGATCTATCCCATGAAGGGAGTGAAGACATTTGTCAAGAAGGGAAAACTCAGTCCCCGATATGTCGGTCCCTTCAGGATTCTCAGTCGCTTCAACAAGGTAGCCTATGAGCTCGAATTGCCTTCATATGTAGCCTCAGTTCATCCAGTCTTCCATGTCTCTTTGATCAAGAAGTGCATAGGTGACCCAATAGTTGTAGTCCCTATTCAGAGCATTGACATTCAAAATAGCCTCTATTATGAAGAGATTCCAGTCAAAATCCTCGACTACCAGACTCGTAGGCTGAGGAACAAAGAAGTCCCTCTAGTTAAGGTTCTTTGGCGGAATCAGTCCATGGAGGGATCTAATTGGGAAGCAGAAGCAGACAAGCGAACCACCCTCATCTTTTCTCCACTAATTCAGACTTAGCTTGAGGTAACCATTTTCCTTAAGCTTATTTAGTTACATGTTAAAAATTCTAGTATAAAATTGGTATCAAGTATCGGTGCATAGATTATCATGCATTCATGAGTTTAGCTTATCAGTCATGCATCAGATATGCATGTTCAGTTGGGCTATATTCAGTTTGGAATTCAATTCAGTCCTAAATCATGTGCCAGTTGAGAATGATCATTGTATGCATCGTTTATCTTTTCTCCCCTCTCAAGCAGTCATCATTCGAGGACGAATGTTTCCAAGGGGGAGATATTATAATACCCCAAACAATCCAAACCAATATTAGAGCCATGTAACAAGATCATGCATATTACATCATGGTTATTTTATAGTTTTATGAGTAGGTTAGATGTATATTAAGGCTTCAAATAACTCCCAGCTATCAAACGAATCAAAACATTCCTTACCGATTGAGTTCTTGAGAAGGATATTGGTATAGTCAACTTAAAAACGATCATATATCTCATTATACTTGGAATTTTTGATCTCATGACCTATCAACATATAGATAATTTAATTATCTTTCCAAAAATACCAATTTCTCCTAAATCCAATATCGGATCAAAGAGTGATTCCCATTTTACTCCAGCATGTCAGGCTGGAAACAGTGTGACGACATTTGTGGTAGCTTACCACATTTGTGACGCCCTATCACTCAGGTCGTTAGCCTTAGGCAGAAACCAGCTCCTAAGTGACGAAATTCATGTTAGCTTACCATATTTGTGATTCCCTATCACAAAGGTCATCAGCCTCAGGCAGAAACTAACTCCTAAGTGACGACATTCGTGGTAGCTTACCACATTTGTGACACCCTATCACGAAGGTCGTAAGCCTTAGGCACAAACCAGATCCTAAGTGACGACATTCATGGTAGCTTACAACATTTGTGATGCCTTGTCACAAATTTCGTCAGCCTTAGGCATAAACCAGCTTCTAAGTGACGACATTCGTGGTAGCTTACCACATTTGTGACGCCTTGTCACAAATGTCATCAGACTTAGGTAGAAACCATCAATTACAGCCCCTGTATGATGACATTTTTGACGGCTTACCATATTTTTGACGCCTTGTCACAAATGTCGTCAGCTATGATTTTCAGCAATTGGGAATTTATTTCATAAGGGTATTTTGGTCTTTTCCTTCACCTTCAACGACTTATAACCCTAAAGAGGCGTAATTTTTCCCATTTCTCTTCAGTTAAGCATCTTAAAAACCCTCTCTTACACTCTCAACCACAATATTAGGGCTTTCTCTCAAGATCATCTCCTCAAGAGCAAGCCTGAGGAATTCTTCAAGAACCTTCAGAAACATTAAATCTCTTTCAAGATTCAATCACTAAGGTATGCGTAGTGTTCATCTATGGATCCAATACGTTCATAAAGCTCAAGAACCATGTTTTAAATATTATTTTGAAAACTTTTTGTGGTGATATGAATGTGTACATGTTGACGATTGTTGTTTAAGTTTCAATGTGATGTCTAAAGGTGTTTTCATGGAATATATATGTTTTTTATTTGAAAACCATGAACTTTAGGTGGTTTAATATGGTGCAAGTATGAAACTCACCTATGCCTTAAAGAATGCATGCAAAGTGTTTGATAAAATGCTTAGGATGCTAGAAATTCATGTTTGTATGGTTCTATGATGTCTAAATGACAAGTCCATGTTAGCTATATACTTCAATATGAATCCCATGCTACTCATGTGTTGCTATTGTGGTGGTATGAAACATGTAAGATAATGGATATATACAATATGTACATGAAATATATCCTTACATTCCCTACAATGTTTAAGATGTTGAATAACTATATAAAATATGATATCCCTATCTTATGATATTATGAAATGTGGACTCAAATCTTGTGATCAAGTCATGTCATGTGTGTCAATTTCCTTCTATCGAGTCCTGGGGGTATTCGTACCCAAACAACATAGTTGTATGCCTAGATCCATGTCATGTTGTCACGATAATCTCAGTCAAGCTATAATCTATAGAACTCAGTCAGTCATGTGACTCAGGAAACCTCAGAAATCTCATGATCTCAGTTAACTCTCAGATAATAGTACTAGTCCGTCAGTCAATGAAAGTCAGTTAATCTATCCATGTACAGTCATTTGAATCATGTTTAGTTTCTTCAGATGGGAGTAGAAGTTAGCACCAAGTGAACCTAAATATGGCGACTCACCTACCAGTTTTAGGGTGTGATTCTTAGCAGTCATCCTTATGTTCCAGAACTACGTAGCCAGCATAGGTTAAGACATCTTATCCTATCAGATTAGGGTTGATGAGGTGGCTTAACCTTTCAATTTAGGGTCCCACCGTTCTCACTTTGAGTACCTTCCAGATAAGGGTCACTCACAACTGTCCTTACCAGTGGCGCGGTATTGACACCCCTCCAGTCGGGGCAGAGATTGGACAACATCTTAGACATAATGGTATACATGGGGCATGTTGGTTAAAAAACTACCTCCCACATTTTTAGTATCAGTCTCAGTAAGGAACTCAGACAATTCTTCAGATATCAGTATACCAGGACTGTTAGATACGGTCAAATTTAGTTATAGCACGAAACCCAAAGATTTCAACTAGATTCAAGGCTGTCAGATACAGTTATCCATGTTATTAGAACTACGGTTCCAGCCATGTATTAGCATACAGATTTAGCCATTACGTACTCACAATCTAAGTTACTATATATGTATGTTTGTACTCTTATGTTCATATCAGTCAGTCAGTAGTATTATTCATGCATGTAAACCCTTTTCATTAGCCTACCTCACTCTTATACTCAGTACTCTAGTTGTACTAACGCATTTGTGCTATGGTTCTTTCTTTTCATGTTACACCATAGGTTTAGAGGCATGAGTCCGAGACCAGTAGTAGCAGTTGCATTCAGTATACAGAGTTGGAGTGAGTCCTCTTCATTCGAGGATGACATTATTTGATTTATTCATTTATTTATTCAGTTCAGTTTGACAGAGTTAGTTGGAGACATGTTCCTTCAACTCCTTATTTTAGATAGTACTTAGAGGCTTTCAGATTTACGCTCAAATTTAGCTTTCAGATTCAATTTTCAGTTGTTTTGGGTATTTTTTGCCCATATGGATGTTATATTATTTCAGTTGAACCTTATGGACTATTGTACATGTTTTCCGCATTATTATGTCATGAATTGCAGTATACAGGTACAAATATCATTCATGGGTTAGCTTGTGGTCCCTCAGGGTCATAAGCACCGTGTAGCATTCCGATTCAGAAAAATTAGGGCGTTACACACTCAGTCTTATTCGAGGATGGATGTTCTCAATGGGGAGATATTGTAATATCCCATACTTTTTCCTAGATGAAAATCATCCCAGTAATGTTAGAAGCTTTCTTTGAAAGATGAATCCAATTTTGTACATGTGAAAATTTTAAGATTTTCACTTTTTATCATCTGGGAAATTGAATAAGCTTTCCAACGATTCCAATTTTGTCCAAATCAAGTATCGGAATAAAATGTTATGGATGTTTTACTCAGACCTGCCAGAATCGCCCAAGTGCGACGGCCAGGTTGACGGGACGTCGACCTAGCGATGGATCGTTGCCTTGACTATTGTAGCCAAGGCAGTGAGGCAACCTTCCGAACAAGGTCCGATAGATAGGTTGACCGACCGTTGAACTTGTGACGGACCGTCGCCCAAGCCGTTGCTACTTAGGCAGTGAGTCCGTATCCTGGTCCACTTACGCTGGTCGAAACGATGAACCGTCGATCCAGCAACGGACAGTCGCATGAGCTATCGCAGGTTCTGTTCAGTTATTTTTAACTCATTTTTAAAGGGTCTTTGTGGTCTTTTACCACTCGTTTATATACTTAGTTATATCCAACCAAAGCTCTGAAATTCATTATCCATCTACAACAACAAAATTAGGGTTTTCTCTCTAAGATTAATCCCAAGAACAAAATCCAAATCTTTTTCAAGAACTAAGAGATTCAAATTCTTCAAGTTCAAGAACTTCAAGAAAACTCAACCCAGGTAGGCATAGTGTTCATTAATGGACTCCTTTCATCCATGATGCCATAGAAGCTCTTTTCAAACTTTAAGTGTACAGATTTCTTTAGGAATTTCATGTTGGGTTTTCTTTGTTCATGATGAGAATGACCAATTGAATTCTAATACATGTTGGTTGATCAATTTTATGTGGAATTGATTAGTATAGATGTATATTCATGTGAACCTGTGATTAAACCCTTGGCTGATGAAATTAGAGTTGAATTATGATGTTTATTTATTGTATAATGTTGTCTATATATACTATGCTTACCATGCATTTGATTAAATTCCTATGTGAAGAAAAGTTCCCAACTAGCATGATATTATGAAATTCCCATTTTTGAAAAAACTTATGCACATCACATGTTTGATGAATTGCTCCAATAAATGAATTATGGATTGTGATGTTGATTATGCATTCAAGTAAGTCCTTCTTTGTCAGTTTCTTTCCATCGAGTCCTGGGGGTACTCGTACCCGAAAAATTAGTTGTATGACTAGAGTCATTTCATGTTTTCACGATATCCTCAGTCAAGCCATGATCCATAGAACTCAGTTAGTCATGTGACTCAGGAAAGCTCAGTAATTCAGTAACCTCAATAATCTGACGAACTCAGTCAGTTGTCAGATATTAGTAGTATTCCATCAGTTAACGGAATTTAGTAAACTTAGTCTATGTTCAGATCAGTTAATCATGTTCACTGTCTATTCAGATGGGAGTAAAAATTAGCACCGAGTGAACCCAAGGATGGGAACTCACCTGCCAGTAGAGGGTATGATTCTTAGAAGCAGTCCTTTTATTCTAGAACTACGTAGCCAGCGTAGGTTGAGACATCATACCTTCTAGTCAAGGGTAGATGAGGTGGATTAACCTGATAGTCGAGGGTTCCCACCATTCTCATTAGAGTAACCTCCTAGTTGAGGGTCACTTACATGTTGTCCTTACTAACTGCACAGTATTGACACTCTTCCAA
Organism: Capsicum pubescens; assembly: GCA_030864215.1. Taxonomy (NCBI): domain Eukaryota; kingdom Viridiplantae; phylum Streptophyta; class Magnoliopsida; order Solanales; family Solanaceae; genus Capsicum; species Capsicum pubescens. The sequence continues at coordinate 254,976,980 of CM061549.1, forward strand.
TCGTGGCACAGATTGGACCCCAATTAAGCTATAATGCGTCATTTAGGGAATGTCGGTTAGATGACTACTTTCCACAGTTTCATGTTACAGAATTTAGGACTTTCAGATATAGTCAACCCAGATACAACATGGAACTCAGATAGTTCCATCAGATTCAGGACTGTCAGATACAGTCACCCATGTTATCAGTTATCAGAACTTAGTCATTAGTCATGTTAGTTATCAGTAAAACTCATGTTATCACGATTTCAGATATAGTTACTATGTATGCATGCATGTATTCTCATGTTCACATTAGTCAGTTAGCCAGTATTATTCATGCATATGAACCCCTTACATTCAACCTACCTCACATGCATACCGGTATATTCAAAGTACTAACGCATTTGTGCTATGGTGTCTTATACCATAGGTTCAGAGACACAAGCTCCAAAGCATCAGTAGATTCCAGTCTTAGCAGTCAGAGCTAGAAGTGAGTCCTCATCTTTTAAGAACATGATCATTAATTTATTATCTCATTAATTAATTTATTAGTTGGAGTTAGTTGGGGATATGTCCCATCAACTCCTTATTCAGACAGTTCAGTCAGTCAGAGGCTTTTCAGACTAGCATATTCAGACAGTTATTTCAGTTGTTTTGGGTGCTTCATACCATATCCAGATGTTATATTTTTATCAGTTATGTTATAGTTTTGAACATTATGGCCTTTTAGTTTATGTTTCCACATTATAAAGTATATTATGCAGTATACAGGTACAAATATCAGTCATGGGTTAGCTTGTGGTCCTTCGGGGTCATGAGCACCGTGTAGCATTCCGGGTACCAGATTCAAGGCGTTACATATACTGACTATAGATAGATGGGACATGACTTAAACTACCACTAATCAATACATATGAAAAATAAATAAACTGTACATGAACTAAAATTGTCTGGAGTTCTTAAAATAAGAGAACTCATGACCTGCTAGCTAAAAACTACAATTGTCTAATCATGATGTGTAGGAAACAAATGGTACCTTCATTATGAAACAATGGAGCCACACAAACGTATATTTGGATCAGTACTTTGGAATGTACTGAGTATGTAGGGGTTAATGCAATAAGTAAAACTAGTTTATACTTAATCTTAAAACATGCATGACTAGGTGTAAGTAGACTCACCAAGAGATTAAAATAAACTGAAAGCTGAATTATCTTAAAACATGCGTAAAACACGTGATCTGATAAGATAGTGAATCACTACACTTAGTTACTTAAAACTTTACTTCTATAATATAAGTAGAACTAAAGCTGGGATACAGAAAAACATGGATACTATATAAATACAGGGTCTGAAACTACGTGATGGAAACTGACATATACTAAGCTTATCAAATTAACTGATAGACTGATAACTGAATACTGGTCATGTGAGACTGGGATATACTTAGTCTAAATATATGGACTGAAACTATGGAGTACTATGCATATGAGGTAAGGACTAACTAAATAGAAAGTGATAACTGAGCATGAATGCATGAAAACTGTAAAATTGGTGAATGCGGGACTAAGTGTATATCTAGTATTTCACTGAGATAATTTGTAATCTGAAAGATTGAAAACTGTAAAACTAAATATTTGAAAGGATGTACACTTAGTCAAGCAAACATGAACTAAAGAGACACTGAATACTGTACTAAGATTGTGTGAGGTATCATCTAACCGACATGCCCCGCTTTGAACTGATTGGGGTTCAACTTGTAACCCCAATTGAAAGGGTGTTAGTACCATGCCATAGGTACTAACAATGGCTATGTATATCCACTAAGATACTAAAAAAATAAGATGTCAAGCCTACACTGACAGGTGACACCTGGGCGGGGTCAAGCCTAATTTGACGGGTGACGCTTGAGAGGTAGTCAAGCCTAAAATGATGGGTGAATCCTCATCCTACGATGGCTACATAGTTCTAGAACATAGGGACTGGTACAATGACTCTACCTAACTGACGGGGAATCCTCCATCCCTGCATTCGCTCGGTGTTAAATCCTACTCCCAGCGAACTGATACAGATTACTAACTGGTACATGCACTGATAACTAATAACTGATAAACTCAGGTCATGGTATTCTAAAAATAACAATGTATACGTATTCTGAGGTAATTATTAATGTGTAAATTGATACTGGAACTGAAACTTGGATGAGCTAAGCTTAATCGGACTGACAAATGACCATATTACTGACTAAATGATATTTCTCATAGTATAACTGAAGTCATTCTATAGATATTGAAAACTAGGAAAACAACTATATTTTAGGTATTGATAACCCCCAAGACTCGATAACAATAACAATAGGACATACTAAATCTTCAGAACATAGTAAGTAGTCAATATTCAAAACCCAATCATTAGGGCATATCATCAAACACTTAGGAATCATGAACTTGAACATGGAAATGTCTTAAACATGGGAGAATAGCACGATTACATTACTAAGATCATAAATTAGGGGATTTGCATGAAATTCACTTGAAATAGAACATGGGAATTTCATACAAACATGCAAGGATCATATCTTGAACATAAGAATGTCTTAAACATGAGGGAACAACAGAGTTACATGGAAAAATTCATAACTCTGGGATTCATCTTGAAATTGATTGAACATGATATGGGAATTTCATCAAACATGTGGAAATCATGAATTTAAAACATGTGAATATTGCTAAACATCATGAATTTAGGATCTATCATGAAATTTACTTGAATAAAGCATGAGAAACTCAAATTCATAGCATGAGGAATTCAAAATCTTGCATAGAATCACAATGGGCTGAATTTTATTAAAATTACTATGAAAACATGAAATTCAATCTTTCTTGAACTTACAAAATACAATAATAGTGGAAAATTCATTCTTTAATTTAAAGAAAAGGGTTCTTGTGTCCCATGGGTGAAAGGGGACCTATGGATGAACTCCCACATACCTTAAAGCCTTAATCTTAAAGGAGAAACACAATATTGAAAGCTCTCTTGAATTCGGAAACTTGAGTTCTTGACTTTTCTTGAAGAGAAAATAATTAATTTGGTGTTCTTGGGAGGTGGCTAGGGTTTTTCTTTGAGAGAAAAGACGAATAATAGTGTGTATAATGCTTTTGAGGGCTGAAATTATCTGTTATGGATGAGTTAGGGTGGAGGAAAAGACTTATTTTCCCTTAAAAACATGGAAACAGAAACTGAAAAAATAGGTGCAGGCGACAGAGCCCACGTTGCGGGCTAATCTTTGCGCCCTCACTGCCTCTCTCACGAAAATGGCTATAACTTTTTGCTCGGGTATCGGATTAAGGTGAAATTGGTATCGTTGGAAATTTAATTCAATTATCTACAATTTTGTGTGTCTTGGGCTACACAATTCTATGTACATAAAAAGGTCTCTATAAATCCAGTGTTTTATGTATTCAAGCTCTATGTTACGATGCTCATGATCATCCATAAAAATCCATGTCTTATATCATGCTTAGTTCTAAGAAACTATGCTTTCTATATGTTACCAATTCATTTTACGTTGGGATTAGACACAGTGATAAGGTTTATTCAAACTCATGACTATCTCAACTTTAAAAATGAGAAGAAATAGCTTCAATTATCAATCCTTGACTTCATGAATTCAGACCTTATGTTATATGACTCATGATGTAAGCGCTCTTATACTTCACTGTGGTCTGTCCTAAGAACTTATGTTGTGTTATGTTTATGTCAAACGACTCTCTATTTATGATCTAGACATCTAATGGATGAAGTACTTCATATCTATATTATATCTAAGGCCTCACCTTTGGTAGATTCACTAATATAAGTTCTAATTTAATAGTGTTACTCCCATTCATGATGCTTTTTCTTTAGTCCCTCAATGGCCCTCCGAACAATAGTATGATAGTTGTTATAGAAAAGTAATAGTGACTTAGGTAGGGGGAGTAGATGTTCTTGAATGTGAAAATTTTGATGTGATTGCCTTAGCTAAGGTTATAGGTGAAGGGGGAAAGAAGGATATGAACTTTCTTTATGCAAAATATTTAAGAAGGAGATATGTGGCAAAAATCTTTGTGAGAGTGATTGAATTTGCTGGCCTTAGTGGAGAAATTCATGAAGTGGGTATAGTAATGATAGACTTGAATATGGTGATTGATGAAGACATAAACCAATGTACTATGTGGTAAGTACTCCTTGAATTAAGACATAAGGTTGTTAGACTATAGTGATGAGGTGAGGTGATATTCTTAATGGGAGGTAGAGTACAAGTTCCCATAGCTTAAGCTAGCACCTCTTTTCTCGAGTTAGGCTTCAACATAGAAGTGTTATGAAGAGGGACTTATACTCTTGCGGTTAGATGTGTTATGGGAGAACTGTAAGTTGGAAATAATGAAGTATATTCTTTATTGTTTGGGGTATAGATGAGTAGTGTTTCTAAGTTTAAGGTCTATTCGTTGTATCTTGTAAGGTGGAGAATGCTTCTATCCTGTCTCTCGAGAAACTTTATTCCATGTCAAGTATTAATTTAAATCAAGTCCTATGATTATCAAATAAACTCATGCCTTATGTTTTGATGATTATGATCCCTATAACTCATGTGAAAGGTCATCTCTATGTCAATTCTTATTATCTCATGCTTCGTGCTTACACGTTTCACTTGGGGTTATCATGAAGCTCTTTTGATGCCTTTGCATATTTGGTTGAGGATGAATGTTCAATGCGAGGTTATATTCTTTATTCCATAATTTTATAGCTTCAACAAATTCCTACCCATCATTCGGGGATGAATGATCCCAAGGGGAAGATAATATAACACCCTGCACTTTTGGGCTATACTTTGAAGCATCATTCTTACGTGTGCAAACTATAATTCCATGATTTACTTTTGAATTCATGTGTCATGATCTTTATCCTAGTATGTGAATTGCTTTTGAGGTGAAAAATATTCATAGGAATCACTTAGAACAAAGTTGAGCTAAGAAACTTTGATTCGTCCAAAGTTCATTATTCTATTCTACAAGGGTCTAATTTGAATGTGTATAACTTTTGATATACATATAATTTTTCAGCTTAAGACCCACCAAGTTGTAGATAATTGAATTATCTTTCCAAAAATACCTATTTCTCCTTAATCTGATACCAGAGTGAAAAGTTATGGCGATGCAAAGGGTTGTGCGTCGCCTGACAAATCGTAGAGGGCCACTGGAAAGTGTGTATGATTGGCCATGTGACGCCCACCTTGGCTTGGGTGATCTTCTATGCATCTCCTGGGACATGTGACATGCCAAAAGTTCTTTGTTTTTGTTTTATTTTAAGGGCAATAAAGTCCTTTCACGTTCCATAACCATCCCTAAATATCTATAGACGAAATTAAGGTCATTATTCACGTTTTATCTCTAACCAAATCTCTAATTCATCACCCTTAAGCAAGAGAAGGGAAAACTAACTAGGGTTGGAGAGATTAAGCATCATAGATAAAATTCCTTGATGTTTTCGTTAATTCAAGGTACGTGGGACTATCTTTAAACTTATGGGTTTAGATTTACTATATTAAACAAGCTATACAGAGTATATACTTATGTCACGACCCAAGCTGAGACCCTAGCCATGACGAGCATCCCGAACCTTAGTGATTTAGACACTCTTCTATATCTGGTTATCATGCACAATACTCGGATATTAAAGAAAAGGTGCGGAAATGAATTAAATAGAATCATGGTCTTGAATCTGAAATCTGTTTAATAATATGGAAATAAATTTTCAACATCTAAACATCATCTCTTGCAGTCTATGAAATCTCTACTACATACGACATAAATAAACTGTCTGAATCTGGAACAAGGCCTCTAGTGGACATAAAATAGAAAAAATAATAAATGTATGAAGAGAATTATGCCTTCCAGAATAAAGAAGGCTCACCACTGCACACTGCAATGTCTGTCTGGAGATTCTACGGCTTAGCAGGATCTTTAGACTGAGCCTCAGACCTTGAAATATAGGGGGTCAATATAATTATACTGGTATGCAGGGCAAACCAAAATAATGAATTTATATATATAAAATAGATGAGAGCAGGTCATGAAACATCATGCATGATATAGGTCGAAAATACATGGGCATTTCTTTAAAAATCATAAAACATTCTAATTAATGCAGTTTTGATATTTGTATTACTTCTGAGTTCGGTGGCATACCATACAATTCTACGAACCCACGGTATATATGGAGTCGGCCCTTAACTCGGCGGTCAAGCCTCCAACCCAAGTTTACTGCAAGAGTTGGAGTTTCTGATTCTGATACGCCACAGGGCACTAGTCCAGCGTATAATCCCTCTAAGGGACATAATAACCCCATATCGGCAAAACACGGTTTCAGGCAATGAGTTTTATGGACTCGTGCCTTCTTCGGGTAACCACCTAACATCTCTTTATGCCCATTTTTAGCTTTTTCTAAACATGATTCATTCTACGTTCAAAATCTGAAAATCTGAATAAAAATCTGCATTCCTTTCTGATCTGAATTATTATGGCATTTTCTGTATTGGTATCATCATACCAAGACTTCCAAGTCATGTTCTGAGCCATAAAATCATATCATAGTTTTCTCTTTCAAAATATAAAGTTCAGACCACAATACTTCAAATAACTTAAGAAGATTCATTCTTCAATGCATTTTATCAAATTATGCCAAGATCCATTCTTTTCAATCATTTCAACAAACATTTGGTGGTCATGTAATTTTAGCAAACCATGTAATTCTTTCATTATATATATTCAACATTTATCAACATGCAAAACCTCCCTCTCATCAATTTGAAAATCAATCTTACATTATTCAACAATAGTTAAGAACGCTGATACCATGCTTCTAAATAACATTCTTCAACTCATAACATTCTAAAATCAAGAAGTATTGCAACATGAGAGGGAGCGTAAATAGTCATGCTCTCAATTAAATATTCAAATCAATTTCATACATATATATATATAAGATTACAAATCAATTTGGGGGAAGGCCTCAAGACCAAAACAATAATTCTATTTAAGAGTCCATAGTGCACAATCGGAATGTAAATTTCAAAACCCCTTTGTAAATACATGAATTCTAAACTTTAAATCATATTCAAAGTGATTAAACCAGCCCAAGTAGTTTTTGGAAAACCCCACATACCTTAGATCACTTAGGAGAAAGAGAGGGGCCCGAATCTTGACTAAGTTCTTGATACTTTTGACTTCTAAAGATGAGTTTCTTGCTCTTTGTGGAAAACCTAGGGTCTTGATTAAAGAGAAAGAAGTAGTTTTCTGATATATTTTGCCCTAATGACACCTTAATTTCATGTTATGGAACAGTTATGAAGAGAGAAAAAGACTGATTTTCCCTTCCTAAGGCCGTTTATTTAAAATAATTTCACGAACTAGGCACCGACGCATTACCCGATATATTGAGATCGCGTCGGTTCACTATTTCATTGACACGATCATCAACGCGGCGCGTTGACTTTGCATCGGGCCAATATTTTCAATAACCAAACACCCCTCTAATGATGCTAAAAAATTTTGAAACTTACCCAAGATGTACTAATAACTTTCCCGATCATGAAACAACTTAAAAATCATCTTTCCGGGATAAAAAAATAAGATCATCAAAGGTTAGGAGCTCAAAATGTGACTAAGTTCTCTTGACACTTAGAAATTTTTTTAGAATATCGACTCTCCAAGCATACCACAAAGTGACGTTATTTTGAGAAAACTACGGTGTGTTACATTTTCCTCCCTCGAGATCATTCGCCCCCGAATGATGACGCGGAACACATGTAAGCACGATTTATCCTAGTGAATATGAGATAAAAAGAATAAGGCAAAGATTGTACCTTCCATTTTGTCATTCACCGCATTAAAAAGATGTGGGTATCTTGCACGCATGTTGTTCTCCAATTCCCAAGTAGATTTTTCAACTTTCTGATTTTTCCACAACACCTTAATCAAAGCTATTTCCTTGCTTCTCAACTTTCGGACTTGACGATCTAGAATAGCAACAGGTTATTCTTCATAGTCAAGAAGTCTGTCACCTTGATCGCCTCTACAGGAAACACCAGAGAATGATCTCCAACACACTTCTTCAACATGGACACATAAAACACGGGATGGACAGAAGCCAGATTTCCAGGCAACTCCAACTCATAAGAAACCCCACCTATACTTTTCACAATCTGATATGGTCCAATATAGTGAGGACTCATCTTCCCTTTCTTCCCAAATCGCATGACTCCCTTCATGGGGGATACCTTTAGAAATACCCAATCACCAACCTTAAATTCCAACTCTCTCCTTCTATTATCTGTGTAAGATTTTTGATGACTTTGAGCTTTCTTGAGTCATTCTCTAATGACTTTTACCTTTTCTATTTCCTGATGAACCAGGTCAGGCCTAAACAACCACATCTCTCCCTTTCACACCACCCAACCAGTGATTTACATCTCCTCCCATAAAGTGCTTCAAAAGGAGCCATTTTAATACTGGCATGGTAGCTATTATTGTAGGTGAACTCTATCAATGGAAAATGATCTTCCCAACTACATTTGAAGTCAATTACACAGGATCTTAACATATCCTCAAGGGTATGGATGGTGCATTCTTCTTGCCCATCGGTCTGAGGGTGGAATGCAGTACTCAGGGCCACTTGGGTGCCTAAACCCCTCTGAAAAGATCTCTAAAACTATGATGAGAATTGCGTACCTCGATCGGATATAATAGATATAGGTGACCCACGAAAACAAACTATTTACTTAATGTACATATTGGCGTAATCATCTCCTGAATAGTTAGTCCTCACGGGAAAAAAGTGAGCTGACCTGGTCAGCCGATCCAAAATTACCTAAATGGAATCATACTAGTTTTGGGACCTCGAAAGTCCCATTATAAAGTCCATACTGATCATCTCCCACTTCCACATCGGCAAAGTTATCTCTTGGAAAGTACCACTTGGCCTCAAATGTTCCACTTTAACTTGTTGGCAATTCAAACACTTGGAAACAAAATCATCCATATCGTTCTTCATATTATTCCACCAATATATTGTTTTAAGATCATGGTACATCTTAGTAGAGCATGGGTGAACAACATACCTAGAAGTGTGATCTTCATTAAGAATTCTTTTCCGTAAACCATCTACATCTGGCACACATAACCTACCTTAATGTCTTAAAATCCCATCACCGCCAATTTCAAAAGACATCACTTTCTGCTGACCCACATCTTTCTTGATTTTCATGAAAATGGAGTCCTCATCCTGCTTCTCCTTTACTTCAGCACATAAAGAGGATTTTTCTATCTCATGCACAACTACTCTGCCATCTTCGGAATCTAGAAGTCGCACCCCTAGATTACCTAGCCGGTGAATATCTTTCACCATCTCCCTTTTTCCTTCCTCAACATGAGAAAGACTACCCATAGATAGTCTGCTGAGGGTGTTGGCCACCATATTCACCTTTCCTGAATGATAATGCAGGCTCATGTCGTAATCCCTCAAAAGTTCTAACCAATGCCTCTACCCAAGATTTAATTCTTTCTGTGAAAAAACATACTGCAAACTGTTGTGGTCAGTGAAAATATCAACATGTACCCCGTACAAATAATGCTGCCAGATTTTAAGTGCAAATACCACAACCGCTAACTCCAAGTCATGGGTGGGGTAGTTTCGCTCGTATACCTTCAACTGTCTAAATGCACAAGCTACCACCTTACCATGCTGCATAAGTACACACCCAAATCCCAACTGGGATGCATCACAATACACTACAAAACCTTTTGTACCCTCTGAAAGAGTCAAAATAGGTGCAGTAGTCAACTTGTCTTCAACTTCTCAAAAACTATTTCACAGGAGTCAGACTACATAAATTTTACCTTTTTCTACGTCAACCTGGTAAGTGGAGCAGCTATAGAAGAAAAACTCTCTATGAACCTTCTGTAATACCCTGCCAAACCCAAGAAGCTCCAAATATCGATTGGAGTCATGGGTCTAGTCCATTTTCTCACTACCTCAATCTTTTGGGGATCAACCTTTATTCCCTCACTAGACACAATATGTCCCAAGAAAGCAATGGCATTAAGCCAGAATTATGATCCTTTAGGGTTTAAAGGATGATTTGAGGGTGATTGGCATGATCCTCCTTATTCCTAGAATAAACCAGAATGTCATTAATAAAAACTATGACAAACAAATCCAGAAACTGATGGAACACTCTATTTATTAGATCCATGAAGGCTGTAGGGGAGTTAGTCAATCCGAAGGACATAACTAAGAATTTATAATGACCATATAATGTTTGGAAAGCTTTTTTGAGAATATCAGCCTCCCTAACCTTCAACTGATGATACCCCAAACGAAGGTATATCTTTGAAAAATAGTTATCACCTTGAAGTTGGTCAAGGAGATCATCAATTCTAGGAATGAGATGTTTATTCTTGACTGTGACCTTATTCAGCTGATGATAGTCTATACATATACGGAGGGAACCATCTTTCTTACGCACAAAGAGTACAGATACACCCAGGGGAAAACACTAGGATGGATGAAGCCTTTATCAAGGAGATCTGCTAGTTTCTACTTCAGCTCTTTCAATTCAGTAGGAGCCATTCTATTGGCAGAATAGAAATAGGACGGGTGTCTGAAAATAAATCAATACCTAAATATATCTCCCTATCAGGTGGTATCCCTGGGAGATCATCGGCAAAGACTTCTAGAAATTCATTGACCATGGGGACAAACTAAAGAGAAGGACTTTCGATATTTGAATCTTTTACTCGAATCAAATGATACTAAAAACCTTTGGAAATAAGGTTACAAAATCAGAGGCAAGATATGAATTTCCCTCTAGATGCTACAGAATGACCCTCCCATTCTATCACTGGCTCATTCGGAAAAGAGAAAGTGACCTTTCGGGTTCTACAATCTAGCATGGCATAACATGAATGGAGCTAGTCCATTCCTAATATAGCATCAAAATTAACCATATCAAGCTCTATGAGGTCTTCCACAACATCACGTCTACAAACAACTATAACACTATTTTTATATACTCTCCTAGCCATAACAGAATAACCTACAGGAGTGGAAATAGAGAAAGGTTCTGCAGTAACTTCAGGCTCAAACCCAAAACTGACTGCCACATATAGGGTCACATAAGACAAGGTAGACCCGGGATCAAGCAACACATATACATCACGGGATATGATTTGGAACGTACCCATGACTACATCTGGTGAGGCCTCTGCCTCTTGGCGATTGGTCAAAGTATACAACTAGTTGCGTTCGCTTCTAGTAGATGAAGTATCTCCTTTTAGAGGTGTTGGTGGCACGGATGAGTTTGCTTGGGACTTATCATAATCAAATTTCTTTCTAGCGAAAGATAATCCCTCAGAAAATGACCCGCCTGACCACAAGTATAGAATACTATCTTACCCAGCTGACACTTTCCTAGGTGATAATTACTGCAGGTCTCACACAACAGAAAAGTCCTATATGACTGAGCCACACTATCCTGGGACTGGGTACCCTGTGCTCCAGATGCATGATTAGTCTGAAAATTCTGAGATCGCTGGTCAACTGGAGGTCTGGGTGCTGGAGCGCTGGCTGCAGACTGAGATTTTCCCTAAAACTTTTTCATCTGCCACCTGTTATCCTAATTACCACTCTGCGGATGAATGTTGTTCTAGTCTGCTGGTTGGGCCCTCTTGGCCTGCCTGTCTTTCTTTCTTACTTCAGTAACCCTTTTTTTTATCCTCTACCTGCTGTATATGAATAGACAATCTGGAGAAGTCCATATCTCAATTCAACATTGCCCCTTTGCACTCTAACACCAAGTCATTCGAAAGGCCTGATGCAAACTTCCTCATATTGTCCCTCATATTTCCTGCCAATTTCAGAGCATAATGGGATAGTTGGTTGAATTTTAGGGTATACTCCTTAACGCTCATCTTCCCCTGTTTAAAGTTTATGAACTGTTCAGCCTTGGACTTCCTCAACTCCTGAGGAAAGAATCGGTCTAGGAAGGCTTCAACAAATTCTCCCCACATAGAATGCTCAGTATTATCACCACTCGAATCTTTCCACTCAATGTACCACTAATTTTCTACCTCCTTCAATTGATAAGCCTCTAGTTCAACCCCTTTTACTTCATCCACATGCATCACTCAGAAAACTTTATCCATCTCGTCTACAAATTCTTATGGATCCTCCTTCACCTTTGTACTAATAAACTTAGGTGGGTTTATCCTCATAAACTAAGCTACCCGTGTAGCCTCAGATGTGACAAATGTAAACCCAACATCATCTAACTGTCAAGCCTGTGAAACCACCAGCTGTGCAATCATATGCATTGATTTTCTGAATTCAGTATTTGATCTCTCTCTCTAGGGAGGTTGGGTGTGATTAGTCCTAGATCTTGGAGCCCTAGGTTCCCTGGGAGGACTTGTCTAAATAGGAGGGGCTCCCGAAGAAGAAACAAAATCAAAAGAGTGAGCTCGGTTTTGTGTCCTCATCCCGTGAGTAGGACATACATCTTCTGTCTGGGCATTCTGATCATTAGAGCGGTGTGGAGGCATGATAGCTTTTCTAAAATACATAAGACCATTTATTAGGGAACATTCAGACTATACAGCACGAACTAAATCACAAAAAAGGAAACATTCCTAGACTCCTAGTAGACTCCTACCTATAAGTGTGGCGCACTACACACTCATAAACAAGACTCTACCCGACGTAATTTTTGCAGACACCTTGGGACCATGAACCATGCTCTGATACAAACTTTTTCATGACTCGAGATGGGACCCTAGTCGTGATGAGCATCCCGAATCTTAGGGATTTAGACACTCTTGTACATCTAGTTATTATACAAAATACTGGGATAATAAAGAAAAGGTGCGGAAATAAATTAAATGGAGTCATGGTCATGAATCTGAAATCTGTTTAATAAAATGGAAATAAATTTTCAACATATAAACATCATCTCTTTCAGTCTGCAAAATATCTACTACATACAACATAAATAAATTGTTTGAATCTGGGAAAAGGCCCCCAGCAGACGTAAACTAGAATAAATAATAAATGTCTGAAGAGAATTATGCCTTCCGAAATAAAGAAGTCTCACTACTGCACATTGCACTATTTGTCTAGAGATTCTACGGCTTAGCAGGACCTTTAGACTGAGACTTAGACCCTGAAATATAGGGGGTCAATACAATTATACTGGTACGCAGGGCAAACCAAAATAATGAATTTATTTGTATAAAATAGATGAGAGAAGGTCATGAAACATCCTGCATGATATAGGTTGAAAACATATGGGCATTTCTTTGAAAATTATATAATATTCTAATCGATACAGTTCTAATATTTGTATTACTTCTAAGTTAGGTGGTACACTCTATAATTCTACGACCCCACGGGCTATATGGAGTCTGCCCTTAACTCAATGGCCAAGCCCCCAACCCAAGTTTGCCGCAGGAGTTGGAGTTTTTGATTTTGATATGACACAAGGCATTAGGCCAGCGTATAATCCATCTAGGGGACATAATAACCCCATATCGGCAAAACACATTTTTGGGAAATGAGTTTTCTAGACTTGTTCCTTCTTCGGGTAATTACCTAACATATCTTTATACCCATTTTTAGCCTTTTCTAAACTTGATTCATTCTATGTTTAAAATCTGAAAATCTAAATGAAAATCTGCATTCTGTTCTATTCTGAATTACTATGGCATTTTCTGTATTGGTATCGTCATACCAAGACTTACAAGTCATGTTCTGAGCCATAAAATCATATCATAGTTTTCTCTTTCAAAATATAAAGTTTAGACCACCATACTTCAAATAACTCAAGAAGATTCATTCTTCAATGCATTTTATCAAATTATGCCAAGATCATTCTTTTCAATCATTTCAACAAATATTCGGTTGTCATGTAATTTTAGCAAACCGAGCAATTCTTTCATTATATATATTAAAAATTGAACAACATGCAAAACCTCCCTCTAATCAATTTGAAAATCAATCTTACATCATTCAACAATAGTTAAGAACGTTGATACCATGCTTCTAAATAACATTCTTCAACTCATAACATTCTAAAATCAAGAAGTGTTGCAACATGAGAGGGAGCATAAATAGTCATGCTCTAAATTAAATATTCAACTCAATTTCATACATACATACGTAAGATTACAAATCAATTTGGAGGAAAGGCCTCAAAACCAAAATAATAATTCCATTTAAGAGTCCATAATGCACAATCAAATATAAATTTCAAAACCCCTTTGTAAATTCATGAATTCTAAACTTTAAATCACATTCAAAGTGATTAAACCATCCTATGTAGTTTTAGGAAAACCCTACATACCTTATATCACTTAGGAGAAAGAGCGGGGACCGAATCTTGACTAAGTTCTTGATACTCTTGACTTCTAGAGATGGGTTTCTTGATCTTTGTGGAAAACCTAGGGTCTTGATTAAAGAGAGAGAAGTAGTTTTCTGATATATTTTGCCCTAAAGAGTCCTTAATTTCATGTTATGGAACCATTATGATGATGGAAAAAGACTGATTTGCCCTCCCTAAGGTTGGTTATTTAAAATAATTTCATGAACTGGGCACCAACGCATTACTCGATGCGACATGTTGAGATCACGTTGGTCCACTATTTCAGCGATGCTATCATCGACGTGGTGTGCCAACTTTGCATCGGGACACTGTTTTCAATAACCAAACACCCTTATGACGATGCTTGAAAATTCCAAAACTTACTCAAGATGTATTAATAACTTCCCCAATCATGAAACAACTTAAAAATCAGCTTTCAAGGGTTGGAAAGGTCAAAAAATAAAATCATTACAGGTTAGGAGCTCAAAATGTGACTAAGTTTTCTTGAAACTTATAAAAATTTTCAGAATATCAACCCTCCAAGCATACCACGAAGTGAAACCAGGTTGAGAAAACTACGGGGTTTTACAACTTATGCATACGAAATGGGTTATGAAAGTATTAATGAACATGCATTGAGATGACTTTTTTATGATGAAGTCTTGTAGAAATTGTGGTGTTGTACCCTAAATTCAAAATTTTTTCATGTGTTCATGTGATTTTAAGTTTGAGAAGTTAAATGAGAGCATGATTATGTAATTCCCTCGCTTATTATGAAACCCATTGTTTTTACATGTTGTCGGTTGATTATACGGATGGTAAAAGCTTGAGTTTGAAGGTTTATTGTCATGTATAAATTGTACTTTTTCATGGCTAAATGAGAGTGTGTTTTCCTTTATTTATAAATGCTCATGTTCCTAATGGAGAATTGCATGAAATTGATGAAATAGATGACCACCGTAGATAAAGTATTGGAAAGAGAGTGTTTTGGCATAGGTTTTCAAGTGTTTTTGAAATATTAACTCTTGTGTAAATTTTTAAATATTTTGGGTGGTAAATAATACGCTTTGAAATGAAGGGCAGTAGAGATGTTATGATATTAAACGAAGGACTTCCAAGTCTGGATATGATAATACCCTATTATGATGTTCCCTAAACAAAATAAGAGAGAAAAAGTTATAAGAAGAAAGCATTATTTTAAGAGTCTAAAATGGGGCTTAAGAGAGTTACATGGTTACCCGAAGAAGGCATGCATTCCGATAACTCATTACCCAAAATCGTGATTTCTAACACAGGTTTTGTGTTGCGCTGAAATAGGAGATTGTACGCTAGAGTTGACCTTGTGGAGTAGTAGAGATGTAGAGACTCCATCCCTTGAGGTAAACTTGGGTTGGGGGCTTGGACGCCGAGTCAACGACAGATTCTGTATAGCCTGTGGAATTATAGATTGTAAGGTGTACCATCTAACTCAACAGAGAATTAAAAAGTTGAGTCATGATTTAAAGAAGTTGTTTTGAAGAGCATAAAATTATGCCCATGTATTTTCAAATGTTTTATGCTGACATGTTTTAATGAAATGCTCTCACCTATGTTGTATAAAAATATATTTTGTTTTTGGATTGTTCTATGTACCAGTACATTTGTGTATTGACCCACTATAATTAAGGTTCTGAGGCACAGTCCCGTGGTCATGTAGACCAGTAGATTGTTCCAAGAGTTCAGAGTTGGTGAACCTCCCTTACTTCGGAAGGCATCCTATGCATTTTTTAGTTTTCAGTTATTTTATGGTCCGGATGGGGTCCTTGTCCCGGTCTTCAGGCAAACTAGTATGTTCAGATCAGTAGTGTCTTTGTAGAATGTTCTAGATTGGAGTTGGGTTTTCTTTTGTTTAATGTTATGAAGTTTTACATTTGATTATGGGACTACCATGTTTTCAATTTATCATCTGCTCTTTGATGTCATGTGAGTTATGCTTATGATTACATGCTAAGGGGTCTCTCAGGCATTCATGGTCCGAGATGTCCGTTACAGCCAGGTCCTAAATTTGGGTCATTTTATTAAGCCCTTTAGAAACTGATACAACTTCTATCTTTGACTATAAGCCAAGAAATCTCTAGATTTCACAATTGCAAGCAAGAGATCAGACTAAAGACTCAAATTCATCCCATAAATCTTTTAATTTAGTAAAGTAAAAAGAAACAGATTGAACCCCTGGGTCATAGTTGTAATTTATTGATGTAGATTATAGGTACTAGAACCATCTATTTTATCAAAACTTTCTTTAAGATCCACCCATACATCATTGGCACTCGAGGCATGAACTACCCTCCAAGTAGATTACTAGAAACTGCATTCATTAGTCATGGAAACACTATCGCATAAATCTTTCCTATTGATTACCCAAATCATTAGAGAAACTCTATTTTATCCAAGAAAAATCAATCATTCCGAACTTATTTCGTCCTAACATGCAATCCTAATTGCTTTACTGCATACTACATAGTTTTCCCTCCCCTTTAACCGAAATGAAACAAGAGATGTACTTGAGATATCAGTAGTAGAGAGGTATAGGGGATGATTACTATCGAGAGTGGTTGATGTAAACTAAAAGGAAGAACTGCCATTAACACCATTCACAAGAGGTAGAAATGAAGTACCAATTCCATCCACGTTAGTTGCTATTTCAATCGTTTAGAGAAATTTTGTAGAAAGTTGCACCAGAATTTGGCTTCTTGAATTCAAGAAACAATATAGATTTCACTAAGTAATAGGATCGATGATGAGCACTGATTTAATTCAGTATTTCTCTGATACCATGAAGATTAATAAGAAGAACACGAAGTACATAGATGTAAAAATCAGAAGAAGAAAAAGAATTTCGAGAAACAGAGAAGAGGAAGAAGAAGAATAAGAGAGAATCATTACAGTTGCTATTGTATTAGATCAAAATAGTGTATTATGGAGTAGTACATAGTCAGCTATTTTCAGTTATTCTAACTGCCTAATCTTATCGTGTTAGCTAACTTTCGGACTTCTTAATAGTGTAACTATTTTTCCCTCATTTTTTCCTTATGGATTCTTGGTCTTCAATATTCAATCCTCAACAGTAATAACCAATGTTTTTTTGATTGCTTACAAAACAATAGGTAAAAAAGTAAGAAACCAACTTATTTTTCTAAGAAAACATATTCTAGGAAAACATTTTTCATGAAAAATATTTTCCTTCATACGAACACACCCTTAATGAATCATCTATACGTTATTGAGGCCCTTATTGTATAACTTAATTATGTGCCACGCCTAATGATGCAATTGATTGACGATGAGTCCTAGACATGGACAGTGAAATTACAAAGAGTTAACTGCAATCATCTCACAATAGTTTGCATTTTTCTATAAATAGTCACCTGCATTTACTTTTCTAAAATAAAATAGGCATAACACATAAACAAACACTTAAGTTTGGTCTCAACTTGCAAGTAACTACTCCAACTTTAACAGTACATGTAACACCCAAAATTTTTTGAGTGTTAGTTTAGCCTTACTTTGCCTCTTAAGCTCCAAAAATGGGTTTGGTTGACATTAATATGGATTAGAAATTGTTTGGGTTGAGTTTGATAACTTAAAGGATAGTTTTGGAGGTAAAAAATGGTAAAAATTACTAATCCCACCACAGATATTGGGAATTTGGTTTCAAGAATTGTAGTAAACAACAAATAGTAAAATAAAATGCAACACAAATTTTACCGTGGTAAACTCCTTGCTCAAGGGAGTAAAAAACCATGACCTACATGGTGTAGGATTTCACCACAAATCTCCACTAACTTTAAAAGAGATTTTTCCAAGATTACAACCCTGCATCCTAGAACCTAACACTTAACCCACAACTCAACAGTTTACGACAGCTATTCAAACCACTGCACGAGCACTCCAAGAAGTCAAACCCACTTCGTGTTACAACACCTCACAAATAAGAAGCCAAACCTATTTCTTGTTACAACATCCCACAAGTAAGAATTCAAACCCATTTTTTGTTTCTCACACTCACAACTAAACAATTTTCAATAATAGAAAAGATTACAACTCAAAATCTATCCTATTATAAACTCAAAACTCATCAATTTACTCCAATATATAAACTCAATAAATACTAATAACTCTAGCATTTAACTACCCATAATTCAATAGCGCAAACTTGAAGATAAATTATGAACCAGGTTCTGTGATGTTGCGATGAAGTCTTGTAGTTTTTGCTCCAATGGCTATTGCTCTCAAGATGATAAATTTTGTGATATGCAATAGGTGCATCTCTCAATGGTCTTCATTTCATATATATGCTGGAGATTTGCCATGCCCTGGAATATCATGGACTAAGACATTGTCTCCAAATAGAACTTAATTTTTTTATATGGAATTATGTGATTCCTTTCCTTTTAAGGAGATTGCATCCTATAAGGAAACTTTGACTCCTTTTTAAACTCTATTTCTCTTTTTTATTTTTTTTCCTTCTTTGCTTCTTTATTTGTTTCTTTTTTCATTTCTCTTCTTCTTGGCTCTTTTATTTATTGGCTTCAATCTCTCTTATTTGCACCTGATGTCCTTGTGCATTCAAGTCACTTATTTTGGTACCTGGTTCCCCGAATATGACATACAAAAGATAACAACTAGTGAACCAATTTTTTTTTTATCAATTATTAAGACTACAAATATGTTCTCCTACTTCACAGTAATTTCCCCTTTTTGATTATAACAAATAATCATCATATATTCCTGGTCCACACCATATAACTTTCTCCTTTTGGAATAATTGAAAATCAACAACCAAAGAACCTAATGAACATACAATGAGTGCAATGTCTACACTATTTAGTATACACTTGTTGACAATAAGATAAGTTAATTTGACGATATTATCCATCTTACATACACAACCAAAATATGAAAAGAAGGAGCACAATGAAGCATACATGTTACAATTTAATACCTTAGGACCCCAATCAAAATCATATAATATCATGAATAAATGATAAAACACAATCACCATAGGAAACACTAGAGGCAAAGAAACTCGAGGACATATACTGGTAGGAAGAGTACTAAGGCTGACATAGAGGAGGAGCCATTGTGACCTTTTTTCTCATTTAGAAATATTTTTTAATGAATAATGCTGAGTATTCATGAGGTCCATCTTTTGCTGAAATTTTCAGATTCAAGAAAACTATGCGTTTGCAAGATGTAGGTCCAAAACAACTGAGTGATGAAACCTAACTTATTTTTTTCAAAACTTGGTTCATATGCAAAATATCTTACTCCTATGGGGTATTTTTTTCAAATAAATTATTCTTGATGACTTTCAAACCTCAATTTTCAAGAAATAATAGATGTTTTAAATAACTCATTAAGCTTGGTGTAGCAATGATGAATTTAGCAACAATAAGGGAGCTGATAGTAGTTTGTTCCTAAGAAAGTTGTTACCCCCAAGAATGGTTAGTTACACCTGAAAAAGTGAGGTTACAATTTGGAATTTGTGAATCTAGTTCAGGTGTAGAAAGTGGATAAGATAATAGAGGAACTGAAAGAGTAAGACTAGGTTCCCCCTGAATTGGAGCTACGTGATTTTAAGACTCAATTACTCTTTAACAAAGTAGTTTGAGATTGAAAAATGCCTCAATATAAAAAAGGTTTCTTGGAGATTTTCTTCGAAGAATTGTCTTTTTAAGGATGGATCAGGTTCAGTAGTGCTTAAGTTTTACAAATGTTCAATAAAACATGCATTGAAAGGGATGGTACATACCTGACTGTAAATAAGGAACTAGGTTCCCTTTTAGTGAGTTCCTCCTCAATTTATTGACACAGTTAGTAAGAAAGTAGGGGTAATATCTATATATCTTTTACCCACTATCAAATATGTGTTTGAGCTATGTACCTATACGAGGCTGAGTTATTAGATATACATTGTATGTTAAATCAAGCATAAAATTGTTCATGTACTAGAAATTTATTGAGGAATTCATGATGAAGTGTCAATTCTTCCTGATAAGATCAAGCTCCAGGTAAAGATGAACCAGGTTCACATTGCATTAAACCTTGTAATTATTCCATAGTCCCCTTCTTTTATGTTCACCATGCATATTTTCAACACTATTTCATGTTCCCCTTGTCTTATGTATCTCCTTAATATTATGAGAATCTTCACTGATATTGTGATTATTTTTGGTAACTGCTTGAGAATCGAGTTTTGCCATTGTTGATCATTTGTAATCCTCATCATCATCTACATCAATACCAAATTCTTTATTGTCAACCTACTCTTCAAGATCAGGGTCATAAAGATTTCCATCCATAAAACTAATTTTTTATGTGTAAAATTATAAGAACCAGGTTCCTGTTGCATAGTTTTTCTAATTGCTATGAATGGATCTGAGTATGAAGATAGAACATTCTAACATTCTTCCTGATTTTTGATCACTTTAAGAATATGCTTTGTTGACACGTTCACATGTTGCTTCTGGTTATTTGGTAGTGCACCAAGTCCATCACGATCATCCAATGTTATGGAATCAAATCAATTTCTTTGTTTTCATCTATTCTCCTTGTCTTGAAAGATGAATTCAAATTCTTTCCCTTGTCACGCACATTACATACAATTGCTTTACTAAATTTGGTGCAAAGAAACTCATGAACCATGTCTTTCATGACTCTTTCTTTCAGAACTAGGTTTCCTAAATTTGAGTTTATTTCGAGACATTCACCCAATGTAAACAACATATTATTTCCTTTGTCATGCATTTGGAGGACTCTCAAGAAGTTATGTTTCAATACTTTCTGTCCCTTTATAAAGGATACTTTTTAACCTTGGAAATATGTGAGCGAGAGAAAATTTTCTTTCATTTATTTCATGTGTCTGGAGCATGCATTATTCAAATACCATGATTTGTATTTTCCTATCATTTTCACTTGAAATACTAGTTAAAGATTAACCTTGGGTACTCATATTAACTTGGGCCCTTTCTTGTGAGTAAATTGATAAATAAGATCTATTCTAGCCCCAAAAGGCATATACAATACTGTGCTACTTATTTTGATAATTTTAATGGTAAGGACCTAATTCCTTTTTTAACAAAAATAAAATGATTCATCTAATAAGAATCAAGTCTCTTTTTGACAAAATCAATGTTCTTATGATTAGTCCAAATTTGACCTTGATATTGTTTTCTAGGATGACCTTCCTTTCCATAGTGAGTACTTAAATTTAATCCATTAGAGTTATCTTTTGAGGACTTGTTTTCTTCAGGTTTAAAACCAACCCCATGTCTACTGGTGGTTTGACTATCCTTAATTTGCTATAATAATGTTGAGGACCTGGACCACTTTCTGTTGTATTCTAACTCATCTTTAATCCTTGCAAGATTTTCTTGAAACAACCTATTATTTTTAGTAATCTCTTAAATATTTACAGTCAATTTCTTGATGTAGTCTTCCAAGGATTGTGAAGAGCGGTTGCTTGGGTTTTTCCTTTAGAAGAAAATTCTTTTAAAGAGTTTTTCAAAGAAAAGTTTTCTTTATAAAAAGTTTATAATCCATTCTTAAAGATGCATAATCACTCATAAATTGACTCATATTTGAACAAGCAGATAGGCATCACTAAGAACATAAGACAAATTTTCAAGTGTTCTCTCAGAAAAAAATTTGAGCTTAGGTTTAAGATCAAGAAAACGTACCTCAGATTCACTTTGTTTAGCATCATCGTCTGAATCTGAACTTTCCATGTGTGAAAGTATAACCTCCTTGGAATTTTCTTCCTATTGTTCACCATATGAATCAGTAATTGCAGCAAGTACTAGAGTGTCCTCATCATCAGATTCCACCATAGCCAGTAGTGATTGATATTGAGGTTCCTTGTCATCAGATTCATCAGAGGAGTATTCCATTTTAGCGAAGACCTTTTTACAGTAAGACCAACTTCATGAGAAGTCATCATCATGTTCAAAGGGAGAACCAGGTCCTTTTTTGATCCTTAGATTTTTCTATATTATTTTTCTTGTGCTCCACAGCCCATGAAGGAAAAAATTTGATAAAGTGGTCAGGACTGCCACACGTGCAACACACTTGATCTTATTTTGCCTTTTCATAGTTCTCGAAATATGGTTCTATTTTGGGAATTTTGTATCTTCCTCAACATGTTCTGAAATCTCCTAGTCATGAGTGTCAAATTGTCATCTTCAAAGTCTACCTTTTCAGTAGCATTCACAAGCTTATTATTTTTCTATCTGACACTAGTTATTTCATGTTCCTAATTTTTCTTAAACTCATAGTTTGTCAGGTTTCCGATGAGCTCATCCATAGTTAAGGTGTCCAAGTTATGATCATTAGAGATAGACTCAACCTTACTTTCCCATGATTATGGCAAAACACTATGAATTTTTCGGATTACCTTTAAGCTGGGAACAACTTCACCAAGTGAGTAAATATCATTTAGAATTATCGTGAACCTAGTATGCATCTCCTAAATGGTCTATCCCTTCTTCATCCTGAATAATTCATATTTTCTATTTAGTACATCAATCTTAGACTTCTTCACTTAATTGGTACCTTCACGAGTTGTTTGCAAAGTGTCCCAAATTTACTTTGCAATTGGAACACAAAGATATCCTAGTTTACTTGTTTGGATCAATGCCATAGATTAGGACTTTTTTTAGCCTTCCCATTGTTTTGAACATTTATCTTGTCATTATCATCTAGTTCCGTTCTCTCTTTAGGAACTTGTGTTTTTCCAACTCTATCAAGCTTGGTTGGGATTGTTGGTCCATCTAATAGAATGTTTTAAAGATCATGATTCTTTCCAGTGATAAAGTCCATCATCCTGTTCTTCCACCACCCATAATATTGTCTGTTGAAGAGGGGTGGTCGAATTTGTGATACACCATCCTGAGATTTTGGTAGGGTAGACATATAATCCTTTTCAAGGTGTTAAATTTAATTGAAAATACATTATCTAATACCAATTGTAAAAATTTACTAATTCTACCTCACACATTATGAACCTGGTTTCAAGAATCATAGTAAACAACAATCAGTAATGTTATACACCATCCAATCACGTTGTTTGAGAAATACTATAGAGAAAGGTTAGGGTGATTACTTTGAAAATCTGTGGCCCGCTTTCTGAAATACTGATTTATCACTTTATGGATTTCAGAGTGTAGAGAAGTTTTACCTAGGTTATGCAAAATGAAGTTTGATATTGGTATAATGGACGAGCTTATTTGCACGGATATACTAAAGAATGTTATACACCACCCAATAACGTCGTTTGAACTATGAAAAAGTAATAGAAGAAAGTGTATATGAGGCAGCACGAGTGGTCCATGAAGCCCAGATGAGAATTGCGTTCACTTCAGATCTAAATGCCAGTTGAGAATTATGAAAGCAGCACAGACCACTCGTGCTTCTTCATATACATTTTCTTCTGTTACTTTTGCATAGTTCAAAACATTGTGACTGGATGGTGTATAACATTCTTTAGGTATACCCGTGAAATGAAGCTCGTCCGTCATACCAATATCAAACTTCATTTTGCATAGCCTACTTAAAATTTCTCCATACTCTGAAATCCATAAAGTGATAAATCAGTATTTCAGAAAGCGGGCTGCAGATTTTCCAAGTAATCACCCTAACCTTTCTCTATAGTATTTCTCTATACCATGCGACAGTTCTCACTATTTAATAAAAGAGAAGCCTCGGTGCACAAAAGTATCTAGCATTCACACATGATCTATTTGACTTCTCACCCTAAAAGGGTGTGATGTAGGAAACCTACCTTGATGCAAGCATGAGTGGCTTTAGTCCACAAATCAAACCAATGACCTATAGATCACATGCAAATAACTTTACCATTGGTTCATGACTCCCCTTTGTTCTCAATATTTAATACTATGGCACAGTGTATAAACCTCCAACTCAAAAAAGTTCAACACAACTAGTTTTTGTCACCTTAAATGTTGTATACTCTAAAAGTAAATACAAAGATACTAGAGCGAGAAATCAAAAGGAGCCTATGATCTCTAACAACTTATAACTAAAAATAGTAAGGAAGAAGCACCTGTATAGATGATCGGGTATCATTTGTAGAGATATGTTCTTTAACTCTAAAGTGTACAGCTTGTACACAGGAGTTTTCCCACATTAATAGAACTATAGTAAAAAAAAAGCCATCGAGAGCATACCAAAACCACCAGTAGGCCTTACATTGCAGATCTCAAAACACCATGACTCCTACAACTAATCTAAATTAAATCCAAAAGAAAAGCAAGCATTGCAGAGATGCTATTCATGCTAGATGTCTGTCAGATTGGCTGAAAATAAAACGTATCAAGAATAATGTCATATGTTGAAATCATAAATCTCAGTGTAAAAGATATTTATCCATTTTTGGTTTTGGAAAGACAAATTTTGCAATTGTAGATAATAAAATGACCAATCTTAAAGAACCAAAAGTTTCAGAAAATCAGATAAACTAAACGTCAAATACATTTGACCGAAGCTTTTTTAGTTCCATAACACATAAGGAAGTTATTTATAAGGTATTGAATACTCTTAATGGTCACAGTCCTTTTTGAGAATTGTCAAAAGGATTTTTCATGTACATCACATGAACCAAGCAATGTATTGGTATTAAAAGCCCTCTTCAAAGAAATATCTCTCATTCATTTAGCATTAATAAAGACAATCATGAATCAAATTAAATAACAAAGTTATGTATCTAGAAATGATCTCTTAAGATAGAAAGCATGTAAACTACAAAAGAAAGAAGTTTATATTTCTAACATTTTTCAACATATTTCAATTCTTTATTTGGTCTTCATATATCACATCCAATGCATTTAACCTTGAAAATAGCTAATATGAGTTATATAAATGTTTAAGTTTTAATAAAATCAAATACAATTTGGGTAACTTTGTAAGCTATTCCAAGAAGTCAAATTTTATTTAAACCCCAAACCAAATTGCCTATTTAGTGCGAAAAAACTTAATCCAGTTTGATAATCTTATGTTCAAAGTCTAAGGATGAATGTCGATATAGACATGTGTTAACATTTGGTACTGATAAATTTTACCTTTTCTTATTGTAAAAGAGTGATATTTAATTTCGTGTATTCACTGTATGTTTCAAGCACAACCATCTATATCTATTAGAACAATGAAAGGAGAAAAATCTCCATACCATACAAAAAAGTAAAATTTATTGAAAGAAAGGAAACTTACTTTACTAAAGTTTCTAAACTTGCAATTACTGATAAAGAAACACCATGAGATCATGTTTATCTTGATAGAAGTCTTCCGTTGAACTAAATGTTATCAATGTGATCCATTTCTCTATTCAAATAAGGCAATTGGAAATTGGATTGCTGGAAGTTGCTATGAGTATCTTCATCATCAATGTTCCGGTTAAAGGATATCCAATGTGAATAACAGGGAAAAGACTTGCTCTATTCTGATTCACCAAACCAATCCACGTAATAGTTTTTCTTAACCTTCCCATCGAATTCAAAATCATAGTACTACTTATCATTATTCTCATTCTGGTCATGAAATTTAGTGTCAGTCAAAGAACCATCTTAAGTAGTGGCTAAGTTTTGGGAAGCTACATGATATTCTTTAACCTTTACCTTTGAGCTCAAATGCTCTTTAGGTTCAACTGACATAGTACTAGAGGGAGAAATAAGAGATGGATAAACTACCAATGGACTAACGGAAGAAGGAGGTGGAGGAGGTATGGAGATTTTTTGATTCAACATGGGTTCACTGGAAGTAGGTAGAACAAAATTCCCCCTCGAGTTTGTTTGTTACTTTCTTTTTGGATCCGTGTTTGTTTCTTTCTTTCTTTTTGGATCTGTGAGGTCTTCTTGGTGTACAAGCCTTTTGGACTATTTCAGAATCACTACAACTATGTAATCTTGTATATATATGGTGGTCTTAGATTTGTAGGGATTTATCTAGCAAATGTGTAGGGATTTAATTCTCTACTTACCATAGTTAGCTTATATTCTTCCTGTATTTAAATTATAATAATCTTTATATAATAAACAAGAAATTCTCTATACCTTTATATCTTACGTGGTATTAGAGCTTACAGGCTCCTTGATCTTGTTTTTGTTCTGTTTCGAAAGGCAACTCAATATTTTGTTGCTGTCCTATAGAAACAAGCTCAGATTTTGAATCAATCACTCTCAAAATGGTCAATTTGTGTCACTGATTGGAGAGTTATTCATCACTTCTAGACTCTTATTTTTCCTGTAGCTTATCTGATTCAGATATAATTTTCTCTAATTCAGATATGATTTTCTGTTTGGTGCTGCAGCAACTGCTGAGATCTACTCGAATATCAAATTAATATTGTTCTGTGGATTCTTTCTATTGATTTCATATTCCTTTGTTCTTAGTCATCCTACTTTTTTCTTGATGTTGAATTGAACAGGTATTTGACTATTGGTTGTAATTATTTTGTTGGGCAAGGTGGCTATAATTTTCTTGGAATCTATTGGTTTTTAACTTTGAAATTAAAGAAATAATAGATAAAAGGAGAAAAAAATACTACAATTATACTATCAAAGGGAAATATTTTATTAATAACTAGACTTTAATTCAAATTCAAATAACAAAGGAATAACTAATTCCTACTCAAATAACAAAGGGATAACTATTTCCTAAGTGTAAGCCACATAAAAATCTAATAATTTAAAACTACTCATAGTTATCTACTTCTACTTTAATTCTAAGACATATTTTCAGTACTCCTCCTTGGATCAGAAAGTGTAGATTGTAGTCTCGGCTTTGTCTGAATTTGACCTCTTGAATAAATCTTCCAATCCATCTTTGTTCTTTAATGAGTTGTGTGAATCTTCTGTTGGATTAAATAAGAAACTTTTGCCTCACATATCAACTTGTAAAATCTCATCGTAACACCCCATATTTTTGAGCTAGAAATCGAACCATTATTCCTACGTTTGTAAATTCTAATCCCATGATTTACTCTGAATACATGTGTAATGATATTTATCCTAGGGTGTAAAGTGCTCTTGAGGTTAAAAATGTTCATAGAAATCATTTAGAGCCGAGTTGAGCTAAGATCCTATGATTCGCCCAAAATTTGAAATTTGATTCTACCAGTGTCATCTTTGAATGATTATAACTTTTTGTATATATATATAATTTGGCATATTAATACCTACCAAATTGTATATAATCGAATTATCTTTCCAATGATACTAATTTCGCCTAAATCCAATAACCGAGTGAAAAGTTATGCCATTTTATGTGAGGCAGTAAGGGTTCGTGATAGCCCCGTGATGCGAGGGCTGCTTGGCCCAAATAGGGGTCGCGTTGCAAGGGCTGCTTGACCCAACTAGTGGTTGTTATGCGGGGACGATTCCCCCACATTTTTAGCTTCTTAAGGGTCAAGGGTCACTTTGGTCCTTTCCCCTTAACCGCAAACGTCCGAAGCATAAATTATAACACCCAAAAGGGCATTAATTGCCCATCTTCTTCAAATCAACTCAGGTAAAAACCTTCCCCTTTCCCCAATAACAAAATTAAACTCTTCTCCTCCAAGTAATCTAGAATTCAAGCCTTTCAAGTTCAAGAGTCTCAAAGAAGTATCAAAGTTAGGGTTTCATCCTTCAAGATAAGAAACTTAAGGTACGTGGAGTTTTCCTAAACTACATAGGCATGGTGAAATTATATTAATCATGTTTAAATGTTTAGAAATCATGAATTTACAAAAGGTGTTTGGATTTACAATTTCAATTATGCATTATGAAACCTTATTGATGATAATGTTTTGGCCTTGAGGCCTTCCCCCTTGAAATTGTTGTTACACATTTATATATGTACGTATTCGATGTTCCAAAACTTGATTTGAGAGCATGAAGATTTATACTCCCTCTCTCATTATGAACTATTCAATTATATATTGACAAGCATGACATAAATGTCTTTACCATTATTTGTTGACTTGGTTTTGATAATGACTTGAAGAGGGGGCGTCTTTCCTAATTACATGAATGAAAGTGATGATTTAAAGAGAATTGCATGATTTTTTAAAAGATACTTGACCACCATATGTTTGTGAATCAAATTGAGGATCTTTGACTCTGTTTTCATGAATTTCACTATACATATCCTTTTTTACTGTTTGACTAGTTTGGTGGTCTAAAAATAATATTTTGAAATAGAAGATTGTAACATGATATTGTATGGCTTAGATATATGATTTTCAAGTCTTGGTATGACGATACCAAAATAGATTATACCATAACATACTCAGAACAGAAAATAAGTCAAATTTTATTCAGATTTCTATTAGAATATGATTTCAGAAAGATTCTTGCGTAGAAAAGGCTAAAAATGGGCTTAAGAGATGTTAGGTGGTTACCCAAAGAAGAAAAGAGTTCATATAACTCATTGCCCGAAACCGTGTTTTGTCGATACAGGTTGTTATGTCCCTAAGAGGGATTATACGCTGTCCTAGTATCCTGTGGCATATTAGAATTAGAAACTCCAATATTTTCGGCAAACATGGGTGGGGGGATTAGCCACCGAGTCAAGGGCGGACTCCATATATCCTGTGGGGTTATCTACTTATAGGGTGTACCACCTAGCTCAGAAGTAAAACAAAAAAAAGGAAATCATATCTGCAGAATTGTTTTAAGCTCATTTAAAATTGCCCATGTGTTTAAAATTATTTCATGCAAAAAGCTTTTGGTAAAATGCTCTCACTTATGTTATATATATATATATCAAATTATATTATTTTGGATTGCTCTGCGTACCAGTACATACTTATTGACCCCCTATATCTCAGGATGTGAGGCACAGTCCCACGGTCCCATCCAACAGTAGATCTGTGAGTGTCAAAAGTTGCAGTTGGTCAGCCTTCTTTATTCCAGAAGGCCTAATTTTAAGATTTCATTGCTTCTCTCTCTTTTTTGTTGTACTTGGGGCCTTATTCCATTTTTTGGACAGATGTTGGTTTTCATGTATTAGAGATCTCACAGACTAGTGTTACGTGTTTTGAATGATAAGTACTTACTTTTGGATTGTCCAGTTTACCTATGAGATTGATCATGATTCTATTATGTTATTTTTTTTCACATTTCTATAGATCGTATGATTAATGTGCATGATTTCTAGATAGATATGAGAGCTCGTATCCTCGCGGTCAGGGATGCTCATTGCGGATAAGGCCTCATCTTGGGTCGTGAAAAACTTGGTATTAGAGCAAGGTTCATGGTCCCAGGGTGACCGCAAAATCTCATCAGGTAGAGTCCTGTTTATAGGTGTATAGCGCGCCATACTTATAAATGGGAAGCTATAAGGCATTTAGGAATGTCTCTCTTCTTTCATGATTTAGTTCATGCTATAGAGTCTGTATGTCCTCTAATAAATGATTTCTTGTGTTACAGAAAGTTACCATGCCTCCCCGTAGAATCAATAAACAAAATGCTCAAGCTAAGGATGTCCTTCCCATTCATGGGATACAGACCCATAACAGAGCTCGAACCCCAGAGTTTTCTCCTACTTAGGGAGTCCCTCTAGTTCCGACCAGTCCACCTCGGGCTCCACAGACCAATTCTAACCGTCCCCAGCCTCTCCAGAGAGAGGTTTCGAATGCTGAGTTCAGACAAGCCATCTATATGATTGCACAACTGGTAGCCTCTCAGACTCGTCAGTCTGAAGGTGTGGGTTTTGTATTTGGTTAGTCTGAGATTACTATAATTGGTCAATTCATGAGACTGAACCCCCTATATTCACTAGCATGAAGGTTGAGGAGGACCCCCAAGGGTTCATTGATAAGTTGGAGAAGATTTTCAGAGTGATGCACGTGAATAAGGTTGAAGGTGTGGAGTTGGAATCCTATCAACTAAAGGATATGGAAAATCAATGGTATAATGAGTAGGAGGATTCAAAGAGTAGTGATGTTGAGCCTTCTCTTTGGGGTGATTTTGTGGAGGCTTTTCTGGACCGATTCTTTCCCCAGGAATTGAGGGAATCCAAGGTTGAAGAGTTTATAAACCTAAAGTAAGGGAAGATAATTATTAAGAAGTACACCTTGAAGTTCAATCATTTATACCTCCATGCCTCAGAATTAGTAGGTAACATGAGAGCCCACATGAGGAAGTTTGCATCCGGTATCTCGGATAATTTGGTGTTAGAATGCAAAGGGCCAATGCTGAACAGAGATATAGATTTCTCCAGATTGTCTGTTCATATACAAAAGGTTGAGGATCAGAAGAAGAGTGTTGCTAAAGCATGGGAGAAAGACAGGCAGTCTAAGAGGGCCAAATCTACAGACTAGAACAACAGTCAGCAATAGGGTGGCAATTGGGGTAATAGGTGTACTAAGAAGAAATTCTAGAGTAATGCCCAATTTTTAGTAGGTGCACCTGTGCCCAGGCCCTCAGGTGAGTATCATTTCCAGTCGGGAGATAGGTTTAGAACTAAGGGTACTCAGTCCAAAGGAAGTATGACTCAGCCATTTAGGTTTCACCCTCTTTGCAGAAATTGTGAAATAAATCACCAAGGGAAATGTCATTTTGGTAGATTGGTGTGTTATACGTATGGAAAGTCATGCCATTTATAGAGATACTATCCATCAGCATGTAAGACCTCATAACATCCCATGTTTAACTCAGTCCCTTAAACATTAATAAGGGGTCCCAGACTTAAGAAAATTTTATCCAAGTATTCAGACTTAGTGTGATTTTAGACTTTGTAAGTTGGTGACTTTATTTCACTACCCTTATGACCTTAAAGTATCGATATTTAGATTTATTCATGATCAGGAAGGTCTGTAGGTGTTCTTGGATGAGTTTCAGATAGTTTGGACTTCGTTTGAAGCATATTTGGAAGCTCAAACTAGTGGATCAATGTGATCTTAATTTGCCGCATTGCCTATTATGTTGATAAATGTTTTCCCCAGCTCCCAGTGTCAATTTCCAGTGAGCCGACACAGACTCAACGCGGTGCGTTGGACATAGCATTGACCTCATCAACGCGACACATCGATATGCACATTATTGGTCATGCTTTTCAGGAATTAAAAAAACATCTAGATGGGTATTTGGAACATTTTCCTCGCTTCGAACCAGCCCCTAAAACACGAAATTCATTCCTTCCAAAGCAAATTACACTCTTTTCTCTCAAAGTTACTCAAGTACAAACCCTAGGGCTTCCAATTCAA
Organism: Capsicum pubescens; assembly: GCA_030864215.1. Classification (NCBI taxonomy): domain Eukaryota; kingdom Viridiplantae; phylum Streptophyta; class Magnoliopsida; order Solanales; family Solanaceae; genus Capsicum; species Capsicum pubescens. Next base: position 255,008,653 of record CM061549.1, read on the forward strand.
GATTCCAATCCCAAGGATTTTGCCATCAATCTTAAAGAATTCAAGAATTAAGGTATGTTAAGTGTTCATTCAAGGGTTTTCTTCCACCCTTGGAGTTCAAGAACCCTTTTGAACTACAAGTTAATAGTTTTGATGAATTTCATGATTGAATTTGATTGTGACTATAGTGTTAGTTGAGTTTAGAATCCATGATTTAGTACAAGTTCACGAGAAATAAATGGCATGTGAGGGTTGTTGTAGGGTTTCATGTTAAAACCCCTTTGAATTTGTGAGTTGGGTTTATAGTTATGATACTTGCAAGTTGTATTACAATCATGTGCATAGATTATGCTATTCAAGTGTTTGATGAATTTTTCTTGTGGGTTGAGTAGAAAAATCATATCATGTTAGTGTGTATACAAGTTCATGTCATGCAAGTGTTTGTAGAAATGCCCCAATGAATGATTGATGACCATGAAATTTATGTGCTATGTCTTATAATTTATGCTATCGAGTCCTGGGGGTATCTAATACCTGACAATATAGTTGTTTACTTAGAGATATAGTAGTTATGGAATTGACTCGGTAGTACCATGATCAGTAGTTTAGTAATCGGTCCAAAACTCAGTCAGTAATCAGTCTAGAACTCAGTCAGTAATTAGTCCAGTACTCAGTCAGTAATTAGTTCAGGACCCAATGAAATCAGTTCAGTTCAGTTAGTTAACCATGATCAGTAACAATGCAGTGCAGCCTAGAACAGTTTAGAACTCAGTCCAGTGTCTATTCAGTTAAGAGTAGGATTCAACATCAAGTGAACCCAAGGGGGACTCACCTTCCAGTAGAGGGTGTGATACTTAGAAGCAATCCTTATGTTCCAGAACTACATATCCAGCGTAGGTTGAGATATCAACCTTTCAGTTGAGGGTTGATGAGGTGTTTTAACCTTCCAGTTAAGAGTACCATAGTTCTCATTCAGAGCACCTATCAGATGAGGGTGACTCAGCACTTATCTTTACCCGTGGCATGGTACTGACACCCTTCCAACTGGGGTTACAGGTTAGATACAAAATCAATTCAGAGAAGGGGAATGTCGGTTAGATAATTACCTCCCACAGTCTCAATTTCAGTTCCAGTATCAGTATAGAACTCAGTTTAGTTCTAAAGAAATTAGGACTGTCAGACACAGTTACTCAACTTAGTATGGAACTCAGTACAATTCCACAGAAATTAGGACTATTAGAAATAGCCACTCTGCTAATAATATTTCAGTTATCAATGAACTCAGATATTAGTTAATCAGTACTTAGAACTCAGTATTTAGTGTTACCATGATTTTAGTTACAGTTTATGTATTCATGCATGTACTCTCATTTAGTTATGTTCATGTTACTCAGCTGTTATTGTTCGTGCATATGAACCCATGCATATCAACCTACCTCACTTAGAATACTAGTACATTCAAAGCACTGACACATACTTTTATTTTGCGCTATAATGTCTTATATCATAGGTTCAGATGCACGGTTTCCTGACCATTCTTAGTAGCCTAGCCTATCGGCAATAGTATTAGTGGTGAGTCCTCAGAGTTCGAGGATGAAGTTGTTATTTCAGTACTTCAGTTTACTTTTCAGTAGCCAGAGTTAGTTGGGGACATGTTCCATTAACTCTATAATTCAAACAATTAGAGGCTTTCAGACTAGAGTATTTTAGGTAAATATTTCAGTATGTGTTTTCAGTAATGAACCTTATGGAGATTTCATCCTACCTTATGAATTTATTTCAATAATATCATTATTGCGGTGTTATTATTATTCAGTGCTTACAACAGGTACTAGTCATGGGTTAGCTGGTGGTCCTTTAGGGTCGCTGGTATCGTGTAGCGTCTGGGGTACAGACTTGAGGCATTACAGGCAAGAGGGAACATCAGTGGTGCTAGGTCTCAGACGAAACCCATGGATCCATGACCTCTACCTAAGGGTATTACTTTAGCAATCGGAGGCTATCATAACTGGTTGTATACTTTTTCTAATCGTTAGGATGCAAAAGCTTCACCAAATATAGTCACGGGTACGTTACAATTTTTTTTTTGTGATTTATCTATGTTACTTGATCCCGGGTCTACCTTATCTTAGATGACCCCGTATGTGGAAGTTAGTTTTGGATTTGAGCCTGAAGTTATTCCAGAACCTTTCTTTATTTTCACCCCTGTTGGTGACTCGATTGTGGCTAGGAGGGTGTATAGAAGTTGTGTTGTGTCTATTTGTAATCTTGATACTGTGGAAGACCTCATAGAACTTGATATGGTTGACTTTAATGCTATCTTAGGAATGGACAGGCTTTATTCGTGTTATGCTACACTAGACTGTAGAACTAATAAAGTCACTTTTTCCTTTCCGAATGAACCAGTGATAGAGTGGGAGGGGTATTCTTTAGCACCTAGAGAGAAGTTCATATCTTATCTCAGAGCATGTAATCTTATTTCCAACGGCTATTTGTATCATCTTGTTTGGGTCAAAGATTCTAGTACTGAAATTCCTTCCCTTCAATCTGTCCCCATAGTTAGTGAATACCCAAAAGTTTTTCGTGATGACCTCCCAGGGATACCACCTGATAGGAAGATAGATTTTGGTATTGACTTATTTTCATACACTTTTCCTATCTCTATTCTGCCATACAAAATGGCTCCTGCAGAATTGAAAGAGTTAAAAGAAAAGTTGAGAGATCTTCTAGCTAAGGGCTTTATCCGTCCTAGAGTTTTTTCCTAGGGTGTACATGTACTCTTCATGTATAAAAAATATGGTTTCCTATGTATGTGTATATATTATCATAAGTTAAATAAGGTCACAGTCAAGAATAAATACCCTCTTTCCAGAATTGATGATCTATTTGATCAACTCTAAGATGCGAAATATTTCTCTAAGATATACCTTCGTTCGTGGTACCATCAGTTGAAGGTTAGGGAGACTGACATTCCCAAAATAGCTTTTTGAACCCGATATGGCCATTATGAATTCTTAGTTATATCCTTTGAATTGAGTAATGCCCCCACAACTTTTATGGATGTGATGAATAGGGTGTTCCATCAGTCTCTAGATCTATTCGTCATAGTTTTCATTGACGACATCTTGGTTTACTCTAAGAATGAGGAAGATCATGCTAGTCACCTCTGAATCATCCTTCAGACCCTCAAAAATCATGAATTGTATGCAAAATTCTTAAAATGTTAATTTTGGCTTAATGCTATTGCTTTCTTGGGTTATATTGTTTCTAGTGAGGGAATCAAAGTTGATCCCAAAAAGGTTGATGCGGTGAGAAAATAGCGCAGGACCCGACTCCAACCAATATCCGAAGCATCTTGGGTTTGGCAGGGTCTTACCGAAGGTTTGTAGAGAATATTTCCTCCATAGCTACTCTCCTTACCAAATTGACTTAAAAGAAGGCAAAATTTTTATGGTCCAACTCGTGTGAGAGTAGTTTTGAGAAGCTGAAAGATAAGTTGACTACCACACTAGTTTTGACTCTTCCTGAGGGTACAAAAGGTTTTGTTATATACTGTAATGCATCCCGGGTGGGACTTGGGTGTGTGCTTATGCAGTATAGTAAAGTAATGGCTTATGCATCAAGGCATTTAAAGGTGCATGAAAAGAATTTTCCCACCCATGACTTAGAGCTAGAGGTTGTGGTATTTTCACTTAAGATCTGGCGTCATTATCTTTATAGGGTACATGTTTATGTTTTTACTAACCACAAAAGTTTACAGTATGTTTTCTCGCAGAAAGAATTGTATCTCAGGAAGCGGCGGTGGTTGGAGTTGTAAAAAGATTATGACATGATCCTACATTATCATTTGGGAAAGGACAATGTGGTGGCCGACGCCCTTAACAGGTTGTTAAAGGGCAGTCTTTCCCATGTTGAGTAAGGAAAAAGGGATATGGTGAGAGATATTTACCAGCTTGAAAATTTAGGAGTTCGACTTCTGGATTTTAAAGATAGAGGAGTATTTGTTCATGAGATAGCTAAATCCTCCTTATGTGTTGAAGTTAAGAAGAAGCAGGCCGAAGCTCCTATATTATTGTAGATTAAGAATGATGTCGGTCAACAGAAGGTGATGACATTTGAAATTGGTGGTGATGGGATTTTAAGGTATCAAGGTACGCTATGTGTGCCGAATATGGATAGATTACGGGAAAGAATTCTTTACGAGGCTCACACTTCAAGGTATGTTGTTCACCCAGGCTCCACTAAGATGTATCATGATCTTAAGACTATATATTAGTGGAACAATATGAAACGTGATAGCTAATTTTGTTTCTAAGTGTTTAAATTATCAAAAAGTCAAGGTTGAAAATTTGAGGCTAGGGGGCACTTCCCAAAAGATAGCTTTGCCTATGTGGAAGTGGGAGATGATCAATATGGATTTCATCATGGGGCTCCCGAAGTCCCAAAACCAATATGACTCAATTTGGGTGGTTTTATATTAGATGACCAAGTCAACTCGCTTTTTGCCTGTGATGACAAATTATTTGAGAGATGATTATGCTAAGATGTACATTTGTGAGATATTCCATTTGCGTGGTTCACCAGTATCTATTATATCCGATCAAGGTACGCAATTCTCTTCGTAGTTTTGGTGGTCTTTTCAGAGGAGTTTAGGTACCCAAGTAAACCTGAGTACTGCCTTCTACCCTTAGACTGATGGGCAAGATGAACACATATTCAAACCATTGAGGATATGTTAAGGGTCTACGTAATTGACTTCAAAGGTAGTTGGGTGGATCATTTGCCGTTGATCGAATTCGCCTACAACAATAGTTACCATGCCAGTATTCAGATGGTTCCTTTTGAAGCACTTTATAGGATGAGATGTAGATCACCAATTGGGTAGTATTAAGTGGGTGAAACTCGATTGTTCGGGCCTGATCTCATTCATCAGGCAATGGAGAAGGTGCAAGTCATTAGGGAATGACTTAAGACTGCTCAAAGTTGCCATAAATCTTATGCCGATGTTAGAAGAAGAGACTTAGAATTCGAGGTTGATGATTGGGTATTCCTAAAGGTCTCTCCTATGAAGGGTTCCATGTAATTCGGAAATAAAGGGAAGCTTAGTCCTCATTATATAGGGACATATTGGATTGTAAGAAGGATAGGTGGGGTTGCTTATGAGTTAGAGTTTCCCGTGAGTCTGGATTTCGTCCATCCCGTATTCCATGTCTCCATGTTGAAAAAGTGCATTGGAGATCATTCCTTAGTGTTTTCTATAGAGGATATCAATGTGAAAAAATCCTTTTCATATGAAGAAGAACCCATTTCCATTTTGGATCACTAAGTTCGAAAGTTGAGAAGTAAGGGGATAGCTTTTGTTAAGGTGTTGTGGAAGAATCAAAAAGCTGAGGAAGCTACTTAGGAGTCAGAAGATGACATGCGAACTAGATACCAAAACCTCTTTGAGACTGTGGATGATGATATACAAGGTATAAATCTTATACTACTCCATTGTTTCCAAGTAGTGCTTGAAATCATGCCTTTAGTGTCCCAAGTCATCATTCGGGGATGAATGATCCCAAGGGGGATAATGTAACACCCCGTATTTTTGATCTAGAAATCAAACCATCATTCATACGTTCATAAAATCCAATCCCATGATTTATTTTGAATATATGTATCATGATATTTATCCTAGGGTGTGAAGTGCTTATGAGGTTAAAAATGTTCATAGAAATCATTTATAGACAAGTTGAGCTAAGATCGTATGATTCGCCCAAAGTTTGGAATTTGATTATACAAGGGTCATCTTTGAACGAGTATAACTTTTTGTATATATAAAAATTGGCATATTCACCAAATTGTAGATAATTGAATTAGCTTTCCAACAATACCAATTTCACCTAAATTTGATAATCGAGTGAAAGGTTGTGCCATTTTTCATGTGAGTAAGTTAGGGGTCACAATAGCCCCGCAACGCAAGGGCTGCTTGACCCAAATAGGGGTCACGTCGTGAGGGCTGACTGACCTAATTAGGGTTTGCGATGCGGGGGATATTCCCCTACAGCTTTAGCTTCTTAAGGGTCAAGGGTCACTTTGGTCCTTTCCCCTCAACCTTAAACTTCCAAAGCACAAATTATAACACCCAAACGGGCATTATTTTCCTATCTTCTTCAAATCAACTCACGTAAAAACCTTCCCCTTTCCCCAAGAACAAAATTCAACTCTTCTCCTTCAAGTAATCTAGAATTCAAGCCTTTCAAGTTCAAGAGTCTCAAGGAAGTACCAAAGTTAGGGTTTCATCCTTCAAGATAAGAAACTTAGGGTATGTGGGGTTTTCCTAAACTATATGGGCTTGGTGATATTATCTTAATCATGTTTAAATGTTTAGAAATCATGAATTTACAAAAGGGGTTTGGATTTACAATTTCAATTATGCATTATGAAACCTTATTGATGATAATGTTTTGTCCTTGAGGCCTTCCCCCTTGAAATGGGGTTTTACACATATATATATGTATTTGATGTTCCAAAACTTAATTTAAGAGCATAAAGATTTATACTCCCCCTCTCATTATGAACTATTCGATTGCATATTGACAAGCATGACATAAATGTCTTTACTATTATTTGTTGACTTGGTTTTGATGATGACTTGAATAAGGGGAGTCTTTCCTAATTACATGAATGAAAGTGGTGATTTAATGAGAATTGCATGATTTGTTACAAGATACTTGACCACCATGTGTTTGTGAATCAAATTGAGGATCTTTGACTCTGCTTTCATGAATTTCATTATACATATCCTCTTATATTGTTTGACTGGTTTGGTGGTTTAAAAATAATGTTTTGAAAGATAAGATTGTAACATGATATTGTATGGATTAGATATATGACTTGCAAGTCTTGGTATGACGATACCAAAACAAATTACGCCATAACATAATCAGAACAGAACATAAGTCAGATTTCATTCAGATTTCTTTAAAAATATGATTTCAGAAATATACTTGCTTAGAAAAAGCTAAAGATTGTCTTAAGACATGTTAGTTGTTACCTGAAGAAGGCACGAGTTCAAATAACTCATTGTCCAAAACCATATTTTGCCGATACGGGTTATTATGTCCCCAAGAGGGATTATACGCTGGCCTAGTGCCCTGTGGCATATAGGAATAAGAAAGTACAACCCTTGCAGCAAACTTGGGTTGGGGTATTTTCCTCCGAGTCAAGGGAGGGATCTATATATCCCATGGGGTCGTATACTTGTAGGGTTTACCACTTCGCTCAGAAGTAAAACAAAGAAAAAGGAAATCTTATCTGCAAAATTGTTTTAAGATCATTTGAAATTGCCCATATGTTTTAAATCATTTCATGCAAAAAATTTTTGGTGAAATATTCTCACTTATGTTATATATATATATATATATATATATATATATATATATATATCAAATTACATTCTTTTGGATTGCTCTGCATACCAGGCACAGTCTCGCGGTCCCATCCAGCAGTAGATCCATCTGTGTCAGAAGTTACAGTTCGTGAGCCTCCTCTATTTTAGAAGGCTTGATTTTCAGATTTCATTGCTTCTCTCTTTTTTTAGCTACTGGGGGCCTTGTCCCAGTTTTTAAACAGATGTTAGTTTTCATGTATTAGAGATTTCATAGACTAGTGTTATGTGTTTTGAATGATAAGTGCTTACTTTTGGATTTTACCATGATTTTGTTATGTTATTCTTTACGCATTTCTACAGATCATATGATTAATGTGCATGATTTCCATATATATATAAGCGCTTAGACCCTCACGGTCTAGGATGCTCGTCGCGGCCAGGGCCTCAGCTCGGGTTGCGACAATCATGATTAGTGGAATCAAGGATTCGATAATATTTATCTCTAAATAATAATTTAAATTCCTCTTCCATTAGCTGGCCAACACTTCCCAAACTTTTATCAATATCAGGTTTATAAAGGATATTTGAAATTATTTTTGTACTAGAAATTATTTTGATTGCAACATTCCCTTTTCCTTCTATAAAATATAATCACCCTTCCCAATTCTTATTTTTTTATTTTACAAAGCCAGAAACTCTTTAAAAAGAGTTTTGTTATATGTCATGTGGTTTGTACAACTACTGTCAATCATCCAAAAATCAGATTTCTTGATTAAAGAATATGTTGCCACAAATAAGTGAACTTCTTCTTCTTCTTTGGTGATTTGGGTATCTGCTTCATATTTTTGATATTTTGTTTTTGCAAATCACAGTTTCATGTCCAAGTTGATTGCAAATCTTGCATTGTGCATCTGGTCTCTTCACACTTTTAAATGGAGCATGACCTATTTTTCCATAGTGCTGGTAAGGTGGGGAGTTTTTTCTTGAATTATTACATTTTCTTTGAGTCTTTTGGTTATCTACCAAATCTCCTTCAATCATACCATCCTCTTTCATAAGCCTCCTTTGCTTTTGTGCCAACAATATACCTAACAGTTCTGCCAAGGTAATCTTGGACAGGTCTTTTGTGTTTTTCAAAGTAGTTATTGATACTTCATATCTTTTAAGCATTGTAACAAGAATTTTTTCATCCATTCTTGAATCTTTAAATTTTTTGCCAAGCAATCTTACCTTATTACCAATGCCAAGAAATAGGTCTGAGTACTCTTTGATGGTCTCAGATTCTTTCATTTTTTGCAATTTGAATTCACTTATTTGATTCAACACCTTCATACCTCGTATTCTTTCATCTCCTGTGCATTCTTCCTTAAGATAATCTCAAATTTCTTTTGCTGATTTAAGGGCCATAATTCTCATAAATATTATTGGAGAAACATTTGCAAACAAAGTTGCTTTTGCCTTGGAAATTTTGATTTTCTTTTTCCTTTTGACTTCTGATCTGGCATGGGATTATCGGGCAGCGGAAGAACATCATAATATTTTCCAATGATTTAAATCCTCAAAATAAGTCTCCATTCTTACTGCCCAAAGTTTGTAATTTTCACCATCAAAGACAGGAGGAGCTATTTGAGAAAAGTTGTTTTTAGAATTCATCTCACTCATAGATCCCTCAAGAAAATGGCTCTAGATACCAATTGTAGATTTTTAGATTTGAAATTAAAGAAATAATAGAGAAAGACTTGGATAGAAAAAAAATACCGCAATTGTATTATCAAAGGAAATTATTTTATTAATAAATCAAAACATATATTTATAGCTAAATTTCTAACTAGACATCAATTCAAATTCAACTAACAAAGGGATAACTAATTCTTAAGTCTAAGCCACATAGAAATCTGATAATTTTAAACTACTAATAGTTATCTACTTCCACTTTAATTTTGAGACATATTTTCAACATAATCTAATATTATTGGGGACTTTTTAAAGCCTGGTTGTTTTTGAGTTTTTTTGTTTGTGTTGGTGATTTTAAAGAACTGCTTTTTCATTATTGGCTTTGTTGTCTTTTTATTGGCTTCTCCTATATTGATATTTTGGGTATTTGAGTTCAAAAATACAACTCAAACAATTAGAAAGAAGGACATATGTCACGACTCGAGCCGAGGCCCTGGCCGCAACGGGCATTCCAAACCATGAAGGCCCAAGAGCCCTTCTATCTAGCATTATGGTGTATGCCAAAAAAAACATGCAGGAGAGGACTGAACTATGGAATGAGCTCAAAACATTGGGTGGAGTAATTCAGGAAGCGTGGATCCTGAGTGGAGATTTTAATGTTGTGCTAACAAGTGATGATAGACTTGGGTCTCCAGTCACACAACAAGAAGTTCAGGACTTCAAGTATTGTATAGATCAACTCCAGCTTTCTTCACTGAGAGAAAAAGGTTTCTACTATACTTTTTGTAATAAACAACAACAAGACCAAAGAGTGTATTCTAAGATTGACTGGGTCCTGGATTACCTATGGCTATAAAGGTATGGTAATATGGAGGTTGAATTCCTATTACCTGGGGTCTCTGATCATTCTCCAATCTTGGTCCAATATAATAGTCAGCAAGCTTCAAGGCCAAAACCATTTAGATTGTATAATACTGTGTTGGAGAATCAGAAATTCCCTGAGATTGTGGCCAATACATGGAGAAAGAGCTATTCTGGCACTTATATATATAAGATAAACCAAAAATTAAAAGCTCTCAAATATGATTTGCAGGAAATAAATACTTATATGGCAACTTACACTCAGAAAATTCAATAAGCCAAAGTACAACTACACATCACACAGAGCAAGCTAGCTTCAAATCCTGTGAATCAAGTACTGATACAAGAGGAGGTCAATCTACTAAAAGAGTTTCAACACTGGAACTTGGTAGAAGAGAAGGTTCTAAGAAAGAAATCCAAAGCAACATAGATCAAGTGTGGGGATGCCAATTCTAAGTACTTCCATGCACAATGCAAGATCAGAAGCAACGGAAGCTCCATCACCTCCATTTATGATAACTCAGGTACCAAAGTTACTGACCCTGATCTCATTGAGAAGGAATTTATTAAGTTCTTTACTAGGCTAATGGGTGAATCTACCCCTGAAGTGCCTTGCCCAAATTCTGAGGTGATCAAGTAGAGGCATTATTTTTCACACCTTTAGAAGCTTGAAATTATACAAGAAGTAACAGACCAGGAAATCTTAATTACGATGAAAAGTATGCCAGCAGACAAATCTCCTGGGGTTGATGGTTTCCCTGTGGAATCTATAGAAATCAATGGAATACTATGAAAGAAGATGTCCTACTTGCCGTGAAGGATTTTTTAGCTCTGGTAAACTTTTGAGAGCATTTAGTTGCACTGCAGTTACTTTGATCCCCAAATGTCATAACCCTTCCATGGTAAAAGAATTTAGACTAATATCCTGTTGTACCACTTTCTATAAGCAGATCACAAAGATCCTGACTAATAGGATAAAAAATGTTATTGACAAACTCATAGGACCATCACAATTAGGTTTCATAGAGGGTAGAAACATCATAGATAATATCTTATTTAGCCATGATTTATTCAAATGGTATTTAAGGAAAAGATTGTCCCCAAGATGTGTACTAAAAGTTGATCTAAGAAAAGCATATGATTCCATAGAGTGGTGTTTCCTTAGAAGTATTTTAGATGAGTTGGGGTTCCCACTGAAGTTCATTAACTGGGTAATGAAATATGTTTGTTATGTTTCTTACTCATTGGTATTGAATAAGGGGCTCACAAAACCTTTCCAAGGGAAAAGAGGGATAAGACAAGGTGAACTTATGTCACCTTATTTGTTTGTTATTGCTATAGAATACCTGAATAGGGAATTGAAATGTATTGACCAGGAGAAAGGATTTCAATATCACCCCAAGTGCAAGAAACTTGGTATAAAGCACATATGTTTTGCATATGACTTGCTTCTGTTCTGTGAAGCTGATCTTAACTCTGTAACAATGCTCCAACAAGCTTTCCTAAAATTCTTAAGAGCCACAGGGCTACAAGCTAATTCCTGAAATACTAAACCTCAGGTAAAGCAGAACATCCTGGAATACTTAGGCTATACTAAAAGAGAATTTCTCTTTTAATACCTAGGGGTGCCATTATCCTAAAAAAAGCTAACAATCAACCAATGTCATCTACATGTTGATAGAATAGTGGAAAAATAAAATGCTGGAGTGCTAAATTAATGTTATATGCAGGTAGACTACAGATGATTAAATTTATTATCTTTGGCATACAAACCTAATGATTAAAGTTATCACAGGTCTTTATAGAGTGTTCTTGTGGACAAGTGCCATCCTGACTTCAAAGAAGGCACTTGTTGCTTGGAAAATAAAATTGTCTTCCAAAATCAGCAGGTGGTTTAAATGTCCTAAATATATACCTGTGGAGTAAATCTGCTAACACAAAGCAACTTTGGGCATTGTCTGAAAAGAAGGATAGTTTATGGATAAAATGGGTGAATACCTATTACTTGAAGTCTGAAAATGTTTAATCCTGTGACTGTCCAAAAAATGCCTCATGGGCAATCAGGAAAATCATCAGTGCAAAGCAGCATGTTATGGAAACTCCAGGATTACAAGGGGACTTGAAGGTTAGATTGAGAGCATGTGCCACAAGAGGGAATTTCACAATAAAGAAGATGTACAATGCTTTAACTCCCTAGCTCCCAAAAGTTCCCAGGAAAAGTATTATATTATAGCACTCAGTGCACCCCAGACATAACTTTATTCTCTAGCTAGCTCTGCTGAATAGACTTTCTACAGTCGAGAGGCTTGAAAATCTTAGAATTCAAGTGCCAAACATATGTGTGTATTGTGAGAATGCTGATGAATCACATAACCACTTATTTCTTGGATGTAGTATCACTAGGTAATTATGGAAGAGGTTGCTGAACTGGCTAGGTATTCTGAGAAATATAGGCAGTTGGACTCAAGAGACAACGTGGGTATCCAGAAAATCTAGAAGGAAGTCTGCACAAGGTGCTATCTTATGTAGTGTATTTGCAATGATGGTCGACATCATCTGGAGAAGCAAAAATAACATCAAATTTCAGAAGGGTATATATGAAGAGGACAAGGTATGCTGGGACATAGCCATCCACATTCATATACAAAGCCAAATGCATAAAAAATAGGGAATGATACTCTACCAAGATGCTGCAACACCATGAACTAAATTGAGGATTTTCAGTACTTTGATTTGACTGTAATATTGAGTCTTTTTATGTTTTTACTACTGAGTAGCACCCCTGCATGTTAGGAGGGGAAAAACTAGTATAGTTTGCCTTAGTCTAAATGAGAAATAAGGAGTCAGACCCTGTTTTGGTCTGTAAATTCATATTTGGTGAAATAAAATACTTTATTTACCAAAAATAAATCATATGCAACATTCACATATTATAAACAATGCAAAGAAATTGAAACATGGTCATTTTACTATTTCAACTAAGCAATGCGGACATAAGTTCTTAATTATTCAAAAACACATGACACTAGTATGTAAAATCTCTAACATGAAAATGACTTCTGTCTAAAAATTGGGACAAGGCCCCCAGTTGGACCATGAACAAAAATAAATAACAATGTTTTCATAAACACGGCCTTCCAAAATAAGGGAGGCTCACCAACTGAAAATATCAGGCACACAAATCTACTGCTTAGCAGGACCCCGGGACTGAGCCTCAAATCCTAAAATATAGGGGGTCAATACAAATGTAATGGTATGTAGAGCAATCCAAAATAATATACTTTAGATAACATAAGTGAGAGCAATTCATAAAATAGATACCATAGCTGAAAGCACATGGTCATTATTTAAAGACTGAAAATTTTTATTGAAATCATGACTCACTCTTTATCTTACTTTTTAGCTCGATGGTACACCCTACAACTCTACAATACCACAAGCTATATGGAATCCACCCTTAACTCGGCAGCTAAGCCCCCAACCCGAGTTTGCCGTAAAGGTTTGAGTCTCTATATTTAATATGCCAAGGGGCAATAGTCCAGCATATGGTCCCTATTGGGCACATAATAAACCTATATTGACAAAACATGATTTCCAGCAATGATCCCCTACACTTAAATGCCTTCTTTGTGTAACCACCTAACTCTCTTTAAGCCTATTTTTAACTCTTTAAGACATGCATTCCTTGAAATCAAAATCGTAAAATCTTACTCTGTTATGGTATTCATATGATTGGTATCATCATACCAAGACTTTCAAGTCATATCTCTAAGCCATACATTATCATGTTACAAATCTTTCATTCAAAATAATGTTTAGACCACCAAGTCATTCAAACAGTACAAGAGGATTTGTATATCAAATTATATGAAACTTTGCAAAGATGCTCTCTTTCAATTCGTAAAACATTTGGTGGTCCATTACTTTTTAGCAAGGCATCAAACTCTTTAAATAAGAACTTTTCATTTATATTAACAAGAGACACCCTTTCTCGAGTTTTGTAACACCCCGCACTTTCGGGCTAAAGTTTGAACCATCTTTTGTACACGTATAGACTCAAACATAATGATTCTTCATTAATAAATGTTTAATGATCAATACTATCGTGTTTTAATTCCTCTTACTATGAATTGAGGTCTCAAAAATCCACTAACTCAAACACGAGTTGAAAACTCTTCTATCAATTAAGTTTTGCTAAATTTCTAAACTTAGGTCAATTTCCATCAATCATAACTTCTTATATATAATGAGTTAGAGGTACTACTATATATAAAATAAAAGGTCTTTGAGTCTTATTTCTAACGTAACAAGTTTCACCCTAATCCAATACCAGAGTAGAAAATTATGCTCATTTTAATTCAAAGTATCTGTCTGCCAAAATGTGACAACGAGGCTGATGACCTATCAACTAGGTGATGACCTATCATCCCTTGTCCTCATCCTAGGAAAAAAATCAGTAAAATCCATCCCAAAACTGATGACCTAGGTCATGGCCTATCACATGAGTGATGGCCCATCAACCTTGGTCGTCAACTGATGAAGTTCTGCTATCCTTTTTTATTCCTTAGGGGTATTTGGTCTCTTCCTCACTCCAAAATCCTTTCCCCCTGAAGTAAATTACACCCTAAACATTATTAGTCAATCATTATTAGTTATACAATATCAAAATCCTCTTTTCACTCTAAAAAATAAGATCAAACTAGGGTTTCCTCCAAGAACAAGAAATTAAGAAAATCACTTCTTAAGTCCAAGATTTTCAAGGAATGAATCAAGATTTGAGTTTCTTGTAATCTAAGGTACATGGGGTTTTCCTAAACTACACAGGCTTGTTTAAAATACATTGAATAAGATTTAAAGTTATAAAGATCATGAATTTATAAAGGGGTTTTGGAATTTTCATTTGTAATTATGCATTATGAACTCTTTAAATGATATTATTGTTTTAGCCTTGAGGCCTTTACCCTAACTTAATTTGTACTCACATATACGTATGTATGAAATTGAGATTTAATATTTAATTGAGAGCATGAACAATTATAACCCCTCTCTTGTTACTAAGACTTTTGTTTTCATGCGTTATGAGCTATTTAAATTGCATTTAGAGAAGTAAGATACAAATGTCTTGATTATTTTTTATGACTTAATTATGGTTTTAAATTAAGGAAAGAGTTCTTTTACATGTTGATAAATATTGAATATATATAGTGAAAGAGTTGGATATTTTTTCAACAACTTCATGACCGCCACGTGTTTGTTGAAATGTTGAAAAGAGTGATCTTTGCATAATATGATAAATGCTTTGAAATATGAATTTTTATAAATTGTTGGAAGTATGGTGGTCCAAACCTTATGCTTGAAGGAAGAGACTTTACTATGATATTTTATGGCTCAGAAACATGACTTGCAAGTCTTGGTGTGATTACACCAACACAGATAATGCCATAACAGATTCAAAACATAATAGTCAGATTTTACTTATATTTTCAGAATGTGAGTTTTAAATGATGATTGTTCAGAAAAGGTTAAAATGGACTCAAGAGATGTTAGGTGGTTACCCAAAGAATGCACAAGTTCAGAAAACTCATTGCCCAAAATTGTGTTTTGCCAATGTGGGTTATTGTATCCCTAAGAGGGATTATACGCTGGCCTAGTACCCGTGGCGTATCAAATTCAGAATCAAAAAACTCCAACTCTTGTAGCAAACTTGGGTTGGGAGATTGGCCACAGAGTCAAGGGCGGACTCCATATAACATTTTGATATGCCGAAATTATGCCTCTCTTATGAGAGAGTATGTAGTCGCTGTCAAATATAGAAATCAACTGGGTTGGGTGTGGAATCCTACAGGGAATACTGTTCTCACTAAGAGTTGTGGTTGTTATTAGACTTTTGATCAAAGGCTCAAAAATAGAGAGGGGTTTTTGATTTATCAATTGTATTTAAATATTTGTCATAGAGAGTAATCCAAATATTGATTGTATCGTTAATAGTAATTCAATAAGAGTAGTCAAACTAGAGCTATGGTCACCAAGATGCTTAAACACCTAGGGCTATGAACTATTTTGGATTCCAATGAACAATTTCAATTGGAAGATATATTGAATTCGATGATTTACCCAATAATTTCTCAACCCAAAATGAGTAATTATTCCCTTAATTCTTTCAAACTTAAGGAACAAGCTATTTATTCAATTACATTCTCACATAGATTGATCCGGTTAAGGCATCTACCCTCTATCCAAATATTAAAGTCTTTAGATTTGTGTAAACCCTTTATTTTCCCAACAAACACTTTTCTATTCAAACAAATGGTGTTCTTGGGCTCACTTTACAAGTTTGAAACCAAGAAAAGTCATTAAAATGAAGTAGGGTTTATTCAACATCAATTGAACATGGGATCCTACCAGATTCACAGCCCTAATTCAGCTATTCACATCAACGCTCCGATAACCCTAGTTATAGAAGCTTAGCCACATATTTCCACCATAGAAAGAGAAGAAGACATTGTGTTATTCATGAATCAATTCAAAATTTACTTACAAAAGTCACAATTGTTGTTCTTCAATCCTCAACAGAAACTATAATAATCAGATCTTGATCCCTAATTTTAGAATTGAATCTTAGAGAAAAACTATGTAACAATATGTATCATGTCTCGGAAACCCTAATAATAGATAAAAGATGGATAAAAGCCATCTCATAAAACCTAAAATTGGGTATTTATATGTTCCTAGGTACAAAGAATTTAAAATTAAAATATTATAGAATTCCCATCAAAAGTAACAGCCAAAGTGGTGGTCCCTCGCAAGGTTGACGGTCTACCATTTGGACCATCACTTCTGATACTGAAGGGTAAAGTTCTGGATAAGACTAAGTCCAAATTGGTGGTCCGTCGTAGGGTTGACGGTCCACCATTTAGACCGTCGCTGATGACCCTTTAGAGTCAGGTTCTAGATAGTCTTGATGACTGGAATAGTGGTCCATCGGAATATTGATGGCCCACCATGTTGGCCTTTACTGAGCCTTTCAAGATGCCTGGTCCTACTTTACACTAATGGCCAAAGTGGTGGTCTATCGCAAAACTGACTGTCCACCACATGGCCCGTCACTGGCTCTTCAGATGTCATGAGTTCTGCCTCGAGCTGACGGTTGAGTTGGTGGTCCGTCGCAATGTTGATGGCCAACCATTTTGACCGTCATAAGTGTATTTCAGCAGATTTTCTAAGTCTTTTCCTTCAGTAAGCTACTTACCCTGAAACACTAAAAACCAGCATTAAATGCAACCTTGGTTGCTTGAAAACATCCAATTTTCCCAAGAAAAAATGAAAAATATTTCGTCAAAAGACGAAACATCTACACCCTCAACGTAAGATCATTGCTTGTACTTAAGAAACTCAACATCAAATTGAAAATACGAAAAATATAATGATGGGCATTTACCACTGAACCAATTCTCACACAACCACTCACTTGTCACCCAAATCATATGCTTTAATATGTTAGAGTCTATAACCAGCATTGTTTCAAATTCAATTCATCTACACAACATGGATGTAAGCATCTACAGAGATCAGCCAAATTATGTATGACTCAAGTTTCCCTCACAGTCAAGGAGATCCACCACTCAATATCTTTTGTGTATACAAATTACAACCCTCTCACTAATAAAAAAAGTTACAAACATAGTACCTGCACTCATAAGCTTTCCCTTATCATCCAATGCCCCTTTATAGTCAAGTTTCAAGATCAAGAAGGATTTTTCTAGGCTAGTACTGAGGTATCAAGCTAGGTCAGGAGGGGATTTTTGAAGAAAGTGACTAAGAACTACACTTTAACTCTCTTTTCCTACAATCTCTCCTTATCCAGGTTATTGCTTTGCTAGATCACTTACCCTTTTCGCATTCATTCATGCTTACCAAAGTAGACCCCTTATATTATAATTTTTCTTATATATATTTACAAGCATCAACCACCTTAAACTTAGGCTGATGCCATAAGTCAAAGTGCACATTGTCTTAACTAGACCAGTGCCAAATGCTCCAATTCAACTGGAAAATGACATGCGTTACCATAAGCCAGTTGATAAAGTGACATACCAATAGGAATTTTGAATGCTGTTCTATATGCCCAAAAAGCATTATCTAGCTTTCGAGACCAGTCTTGCCTACTGGCATTTATGGTTTTAGCAAGGATGGCTTTGATCTCTCTATTCAAAACCTCCAGTTATCCACTAGTTTGTGGATGATATGGAGTGGACACCTTATGTTGCTTTACCCTATATTTAGCAAATGTAGCGCAAAATACTCGATTGCAAAAGTAAGATCCACCATCACTTATAATGGTGCGTGGCACCCTAAATTGAGAAAAAATATTCCTCTTGAGGAATGCAACAACTCTCTTCCCTTCGTTGTCAGCCACAGACATAGCTTCTACCCATTTGGATACATAATCTACAACAACCAACATTTATTCCATCCCATAGGAACTGACAAAGGGTCCCATGAGATCTATACCCCAGACGTCGAACACTTCAACCTTTAACATTTTTGACATGGGCATCTCATGGTGTTTTGAAATTGACCCTTGCCTCTAACACTGGTTGCACCTCTTCACAATTTCATATGCATCCTTGAATATGGTAGGCCAAAAATATCCACACTGTAGAACTTTCCTCGTGGTGCGATCACCAGCATGGTGACCCCCGACTGGTGAAGCATGATAATCTTCCAAAATATTCAACATATCAGCTTCTGGGACACATCTTCAGATAATACCATCAAAAAACCTCCTGAATAGATATGGCTCATCCCAGAAGTAACTTTTGGCATCATGGAGGAATTTCTTTCTTTGATGAAAAGAAAGATTTTCCAGAATTACCTCACTCACCACATAGTTTGCGAAATCAGTGTACCAAGGTATTTTGTCCATAAAAATAGCTAAAATTTCCTCATCTGGAAAAGCATCATTGATCTCAATTTCATCTCCAATTGTTTACTTACCTTCAAACCTAGATAGATGATCCTCAACTTGGTTTTAACAATCTTTCCTATCTTTGACTTCAAAGTCAAATTATTGCAGCAGCAACACCCATCTAATCAACCTTGGTTTCACATCCTTTTTCACTATTAAATATCTCAAGGCTAAGTGGACAGTGTGGGTCACCACCTTGGTGCCTAGCAAGTAAGCCCAAAACTTCTCAAAAGCATAGACTACTGCAAGAAGTTCCTATTCTGTGATGATTTAGTTCTTTTGAGCTCCATTCAGTTCTTTACTGGCATAATAAACTGGATGAAATAATTTTTCCTTCTTTTGCCCCAGCACAGTCCCAAGGGCAACACTTCTTGAATCACACATGATCTCAAACGATTTTGACCAATCTGTTGCAAAAATGCTAGGGGCCTCAACCAACTCCCTTTTAAGGAAATCGAATGCCTTCACGCATTCATTATCAAAGAAGAATTTAGTTTCTTTCTCCAAAATTTTGCAAAGTGGATTTGCAATTTTAGAGAAGTCCTTTATAAACTTTCGATAAAAGCCATACTGACCAAGGAAACTACGCACCCCTTTTACTGAGATGGGTGGTGGTAGTTTCTAAATAATTTCTACCTTGTCTCTATCGACCTATATCCTTTTTGGTGAAATTTTGTGCTCGAGAACAATGCCCTCCTTCACCATGAAGTGGAATTTCTACCAATTAAGCACAAAATTAAATTCCACACACCTTTGTAAGGACCTACTCAGGTTTACCAAAAATAGCTTAAATGAATCTTCGACCACAGAAAAATCATCCATGAACACCTCCAAGGTGTCCTCAACCATATCTGGAAAAATAGACATCATGCACCATTGAAAGGTAGCGGGTGCATTACATAGACCAAACGACATCCGCTTGAATGAAAAAGTGCCATACGGACATGTGAATGTTGTCTTCTCCTGATCTTTAGGAGAAATACAGATCTGATTGTAGACAGAATAACCATTCAAGAAATAATACCACCTCCTTCCCGCTAACTGATCAAGCATTTTATCCATAAATGGCACACAGAAATGGTCTTTCAATGTTCATGAGTTTAGTTTGCGATAGTCCATGAAAACCCTCCACCCATTCACAGTCCTGAGGGGAATTAACTCATTCTTTTCATATGCAACAACAGTCATGCCCCCTTTCTTGGGCACACATTGAACTGGGCTTACCCATTTACTGTCAGAAATAGGGTAAACTACTCCTACATCCAGACACTTAATAATTTCCTTCTTAATAACCTCTTTCATTAGTGGATTAATACGTCATTGATACTAGATGGTTGGAGTAAAGTCCTCCTCAAGTTGTATCTTATAAGTGCAGATGCCCGGGGGAATACCAATAATATCTGCAATAGTCCAGCCTATTGCTCTTTTGTACCTCTAAAGAACTTAAATAAGTGCTTCTACCTACTTCTCTCCCAAATCCACTGCAATAATCACAGGTAGAGTATTTTCACTTCCTAGAAACATATACCGGAGATGGGCTGGAAGTTTCTTCAATTCCAACACCAGTGGATCTTCAATGGATGGTTTAGCCGGTGGTATTGGGAAATTTTTAAGATTAAGATCCAGGTTCTTGGGAGCATAAGAATAAGATCCCATTCCTTTCAGTGCACAAACAGTCTTCTCATACTCCTCATTGCCTTCACGATCAAAATTCATCATCACTGCAGCTAACGACTCGATAACAAATTTCTTCTCTATCGACACCTCCTGCTCATCCTTATAATATACATCAACCATTGAAAACACACTTATTTCTTTATGTTGCTTCATTTATTGTCACACATCAAATCGCACCACGTTATCATTCAGCCTAATTAAGAGTTCATTGGATCGTAAATCAATAAGCACACTTCTAGTTGTGAGGAAGGGTCTACCCAAGATTATGGATACCTCAAAGTCCACCTCACAATCAAGGATTAGGAAATACACAGGGAATATAAAGCTATCCACTTTCACAAAAACATCATATAAAATACCAATAGGTCATTTTACCGACCTATCTGCCATCTCAAGTCGCATATTTGTGGGCATGAGAGATCCTAATCCCAAAATCTTGTAAATATCTAGTGGAATTAGATTGATTCTTGCACCCAGATCACTTAAGTCCTTAGAAAATCCAAAGACCCAATCGTACAAGGGATAGTGAAGGCTCTTGGGTCTGCCTTCTTCAATTCCAAAGATCTTGTAGAAATAACACTACAATGATGGATATTATTCTCCATTTTGTAGCTTACCTCTATTTTATTTGTCATAGATCTTTCATAAATTTAGCATATCCTGGCATTTACTCAAGTGCCTCCACCAAAGGCACATTCACTATTAACTGTTTCAACATTGCCATGAATTTACTAAACTTTGTGTAATAGGCCTTATTTTTCAATCTATGAAGAAAGAGAGGCAGCAGTTTTGGGAGAGTATTCACCACTACTTCATTTTCCTTGTCTTTCTCTTTTTCTAACTCATCAACCTACTGCTGATTAGAAGGGCTATCAATGCCATCCAGCTTTTCAAACTCTATTGGATTAGCTTTATCAAGCTCAACATCTTCTTCAATCACTTCTTCATTCACAACTTTTCCCAAAGAACGGCCTAATAACACCTTACCATTCTGTGTGGTAATATCCATGCAAGAGCCATCATTCTGAGGGTTCTGAATTATATCACTTGACAGTGTTCTACTCTTTCTCTGATTAAATGCCACAGAGAGTTGACTCATTTTCTTCTCTAACTATTTGATAGAAGTAGAGTGTGATTTTACTAATTGACTCATGGAGGACAAATCACTCTTTATAGTAGTCACCCCAGAGCTGGTAGTCTAAACTCCCTTTAATAATTTCTCCATCATGTCCTCCATAGACATCTTTCTAGATCTAGTTGCAGCATTAACTTTGCTTCCAGGTGGTACATATAGTCCACTCCTATCATTTTTGCTCTTCTAGTTCCCTTGATCTCTATCCTTGTAACCATCTTTATCATAAGAGTTCCGACCTTAATTTCCTTGGCTACAGCCTCAGAAACCCCCATGATTAGTTAGATAATTTGTTTCTTCTTCCAAATCAGAATCATCTCTTCCCTGGGATGCAACAACTTTCACCTTCTCTATTTTTCTAGACAATAGATGCTTAGTCAACAAATCTATCTGAGTCTTTAAATGTGCCATATAATGGTCACATTTTTCCTCCTTCTTGCGTTGCTCTATAGGCATACTACCATACACAGTAGGGCTTGCTACCACATAATCCCTAGTATGCCAAGCTCTATTCTGTTTGGTCATCCGATCAAGTATTTCTGAGGCCTTTGGGAAAGTAAGGTAAAAAAATGACCCTCCTACAGTATTATGCATGACTGGCTTCATAATAGAATTCAAATCCCAATAAAGAGTCTCCATTAGATGAATATCCGTCATTTTATGGTTCGGGCATTGCATCAGCTTCTTTTTAAACCTCCCCCAGGTCTCATGAAGAGCTTTAGTGGGAAACTGTCAGAAGTTACTAATTTCATCCCTCAACTGTACTATACTGGAGGGTGGAAAGAACCTTTCTAGGAAAGCCTCTTTCAACTGCTTCCAACTAGTTATAGAGTCGGGAGTCAATTTGTTCAACCATAGTGTCGCCTTCCCAGACAGAGACAACGAAAATAAATGCAGGTGGATAGTATTCTAACCCACTCCTGGATTATAAAAAGACTTGCAGATGGTGACAAAATTCACCAAATACATGTTTAGATTATATCCAGGAAAACCACCGAACAACCCCTTAAGATGAAGGAGTTGAATCATCATACTGGTAATATTAAATTTATCTCCTGGTGCTAGAGGTGGAGGAATGATAGCTCCAATTGCACCTACTTCATCCATTCTATCTTCGTTATTGTTCAGATCAAACTGTACTGGTTGACGCTCTTGCCTTGCCCTAAAAGGGCAATTTTTGTTTACATTACAATCACTGGTGCAACCATATTTTCTGCATGCCTTGGATTAACAGGATCTAATAAGTTATCATCCCCTAAATCATCATCATATAGATTAGGGTGATGTGCCTGCTGACCATTATTCTGCTGATTTAGTTGAGCTCTAGCCAAAATGGCTAGTCTTTCAACATCTTGGGGATCTTCCATTCTGCCAATTAGCTACGGTTTTGGATGTATTGGTAATAATGGTGCACCTGATCTTTGTGTACTTCACATACACAATAACTTTCTACACAGAACAAAAACAATAAACAAAAGTAAAATTTAGGAAACTTGACCAAAGGTCAATTAACAAGCACAAACTTAATTTACAATCGTATTCCTCAGCAACTACACCAAAATTTGATACACCCGAATTATACCTCTCTTACGAGAGAGTAAGTGGTCACTGTCAAATATAGAACCCAACTGGGTTGGGTGTCGAATCCCACAGGGAATACTGTGCTTACTAAGTATTGTGGTTATTATTAGACTATTGATAGAAGGCTCTAAAATAGAAAGGGAGTTTTGATTTATCAATTGTATTTAAATACTTGTCATAGAGAGTAATCCAAATATTGATTGTGTTGGTAATAGTAATTCAATAAAAGAAGTCAAACTAGAGCTATGGTCACCAAGATGCTTAAGCAGCTAGGGCTGTGAACAATTTTGGATTCCCAATGAACAATTTCAATTGCAAGATAAATTGAATTCTATGATTTACCCACTAGTTTCTCAACCCAAAATGAGTAATTTATCTCTTAATTCTTTGAAACTTAAAAAACAAGCTATTTATTCTATTACATTCTCACATTGATTGATTTAGTTAAGGAATCTACCCTCTATCTAAAGATTAAAGTCTTTAGATTTGTGTAAACCCTTTATTTTCCCAACAAACACTTTTTTTATTTGAACAAGTGGGGTTCTTGGGCTCAATTTTCAAGTTTGCAACCAAGAAAAGTCATTAAAATGAAGCAGGGTTTATCCAACATCAATTGAACACGGGATCCTACCAGATTCACAACCCCAATTCAGCTATTCACATCAAGTCTCCCATAACCTTAGTTATGGAAGCATAGACACATATTTCCACCATAGAAAAAGAATAAGACATTGTGTTATTCATGAATCAATTCAAAATTTACTTATAAAAGTCACAATTGTTGTTCTTCAATCTTCAATAGAAACTATAATAATTATATCTTGATCCCCAATTCTAGAATTGAATCTTAGAGAAAAACTATGTAACAATATGTTTAAAGTCTTGGAAACCCTAATAATAGATAAAATATGGATAAAATCTCTCTCATAAAACCTAAAACTGGGTATTTATATATTCCCAGGTACAAATAATTTAAAATTCAAATAATGTAGAATCCGCGTCAAAAGTGACAGCCAAAGTGGTCATCGTCGCAATGTTGACGGTCCACCATTTAGACCGTTGGTACTAATAATGGAGGGTAACATTCTAGATAAGACTGACGACCAAATTGGTGGTCCGTCGTAGGGTTGACAGTCCATCATTTGGACCATCACTGATGACCCTTTAGAGTTAGGTTATGGATAGTCTTGATGGGTGGAATGGTGGTCCATCGCAATATTGATGGTCCACCATGTTGGATGTCGCTGAGCCTTTCAAGATGCCTTGTCCGGCTTTATGCTAACGGCCAAAGTAGTGGCCCATCGCAATACTGACGGTCCACAAGATGGCCCATCACTGGTTCTTCAGAGGTCATGAGTTCTACCTTGAGCTGACGGTTGAGTTGGTGGTTCATCACAACGTTAATGGTCTATAATTTTGACCGTCAGAAGTGTATTTCAGTAGATTTTCTGAGTCTTTTCCTTTAGTCAGCTACTTACCCTGAAACACTAAAAACCAACATTAAATGCAATCTTGGTTGCTTGAAAACATGCAATTTTTCTAAGAAAAAGATGAAAAATGTTCCATCAAAAGTTGGAACATCACCTGTGGGGTCGTAGAATTGTACGTCGTACCACTTAACTCAAAATTAATACAGAGATTAGGACTGCATTGTCAAAATCATTTTAAGATCATTGAAATTGCCTATGCTTTTTTAACTATTTCATGAATGATATTTTAGACTTTCTGTCATCTGTATTATATGTATGTAAACACATTATTTTTGTTTGCTCTACGTAGCAGTACATTTGTATTGACCCCCTATATTTTAGGGTATGAGGCTTAATCCAGAGGTCCCTGCTAGGTAGTAGTTTGGGTTGTTCGAAGTTTGCAGTTGGTGAGACTCCCTTATTTTGGAAGACCTTGTTTATTTGACATTGATATTTTGATTTTGGTTTATGGTCCGACTGGGTGCTTGTCCTAGTATTCAGATAGTAGTGTTTTTAAGTTGTTAGAGATTTCTCAAACTAGTGTCAGGTGTTTTGAATGTTTCATGAACCCATTTATGTATTGTTCAGTTGAAAAAAACGAATGACCATATTTCTGTCTTGTTATGTTATTCTGCATTTTCCTTATAGTGGCTCTCAGGCCTTCATAATTTGGGACGTACATAGCGTCCAGGGCCTTAGCTCGGTTCGTGAAAACTTGGTATCCGAGCATGGCTCATAGTCCCAGGGTATCTTTAAAATTGTGTCTAGTAGATTCTTGCTTATGGGTGTATTGTACACCACACTTATAATTAGGAGGCTACCGAATATTTAGGAGTTGTTTTTTATTCTTTTAAACTCTATTTCGTACTACAACATTGTCTATTGGAAAGTTATCTAAATTCCTTTCCTTCTCTAATTTAATGTGCCATGCCTCATTGTCGAGGCGACACAAGTCTAAGAGTCTAGCTACACCTGCGAGGTTGTTCTCCCTAATTGAGTTATCAATAAAAGTTATGAGATTGTACATGGACATGAGAGGAGTTCATTAGTGCTTCAAGGTGTATTGATTCTAGTGTATGCTTTTATCCCTATGAAATTATGCTTTTCAACCCGAGGTACGAAGTTTGTTCAGTCCCCTTTCAAAATTCTTATTGCAGATGTCATGCATAAGGGTAATAATTTATAGTAGAATATTGGAACTGTATTTCTACCCGAGTAGTTGTATTTGTTAAAGTGTTATGACCCATTAGTAGTGAGATGGGCGAAGAAGTTGGTGATATGAAGTCACAAGGCTAGAAGTCAGAGTAAGGGCAACTTTTGTGTAAATAAATAGTTTTAGTTGTATAACCATTGATTGAGGGATGGTTTGCAACTTTATAGTGGTAGACTAATGTGGTAGCAATATTTGTAGATTGTATGGAAGTCTGTGAAGGAAGTGGTAGGATATGATCTTTATTTATTTAAATTAGGGAAAAAGCCTAGAGTGTATAGTTATGGTGGTTATAGAAATCAATTATAGGTTGTAAATGGAAAGGGGTAGACTAGTCAATAAGTTATGGGTAGAGACTCATTGGTGTTTACGGAATTTGGTGATAGTGAGAATGCATACATGGGTAAGTAAGTATGATGTGAGGAAGTGGAATATGTGGATACGATCATAATGGGTATGTTATAAGAATAAGACCGACTGTCCTTATTATGTGACTTTGCCCCCCTCGATTGTCTTTTCTTCTGTAGTTGTAAGCTAGTACTGCACGTGAGAAGATGAGTGGTATATTCTAAGGTGTGGAATTAATGTTGTGGAGAGAATGAACTTGTGGGCGATAGTTAAGTTAAATGACGTAGTTGGGATGATTTTCCAATTTGATGGAATTGTATAGTGTGTGACCTGCTTTATTGGTGTTATATATTGGTGTTGTTAGACAATAGGCTTGAACTTTAGACATGGAGTGTGGTGGTAAGAGTAGTAGCTTAAGATTAATGATGCATGTTTTGTTGGAATTAATTAGCAGGATTGATATGCTGTGAGAAAAGGCCTAGGATGATAATTTATGAAATGTTTAGGTAGTAATCGTGAGGTATATATATACATGAGGACTAGGGTTAAAATGAAGAATTATGTTTGAATCATTAAGTGGATAGGAGCGTGAGTATATAGGAATTAGGTGAACCCCAGGTAGCAGGTTCTTAACTAAAGTTTTATGTTTATAAGTGTTTTGTGTACCTAGATTTTATTCTTGAATCTTGTAGTATGGAGAAGTTTAGGAATTTGTTGTATGGTGTTCTTTAGAGTTGAATTGAGGAAATATAGGTAGGCAATATGCGCCTTTGGTATAGTCTTACAGATTTTATTAAGTTATAGGTTATGTGATTAGAGGTGTAATGATAGTATTCTAAGGAATTGAAGATGAAGTGTTAAGTGTTTAGAAGCGTAGGTGTCTATTCCCATGAAGATGTTAGTAATAAGGTGATGACTTTGGGTGTTAGAAGAAATTGCGATTAGTGTCCCTGAAAGGGGATGTCCTAAAAAGAATTTAGTGTATTTGTATTAGAGATTATTGAGGGGAGTTTGTGTTCATATGTATATTGATACCCCCTTGTGATAAGGAGTGTGGATGCGTATACTTATGAGAGTGGGAGTTGTAGAGTGATGTCTATAGAGGATAGCAAAAGTTGAGAGTAGCATTTACGGAAAGCAATACCTTTAGAGTACAGTTCATCACGGAGAGTTTAGAGTTTAAGTATACAACGATGTCTCTTTTTCCGTTGATAGTTATGGATATAGATTTTGATGTAAGGTTATTTCTTCAAGTTTAGGAGTGTGACATTGATCTAAGGGGGAGATGATATATTGCATTAGTTCCCGATTTTTTTTCTTGTGGTGTCAAGTTTCAAGTAAAAATCATGATAAATCAATTCTTATTCAAGAAAGTTCCTCCTACATTGATTTGATTGGACATCTAACAATGTCTTATGTATTCAAATCCTTCCTATGTCTAAGGTTTGAGCTCTCTATGTAACTCATGTCATGTCCCGACCTCAAAACTAGAAGCAACAATGTCCCTCCATGATCTAATATTCCAAGTATCCAAGCTCTATGTTATGTTTCTCATACACCTTAAATCTATGTCCCAAATTATGCTTGGTTCTAAGAAACTATGTTTTCGTATGTTACTGATTCATTTTATGTCGGGATTAGCCAAAGTGATAAAAATTTATGCAAACTCATGGTAAATTTTAGTTCTTCAAATAAGGAGAAATTGCTTCAAGTGGCAATCTTTGTCTTAGTTGTTAATTACATAAATTCCAGCTTTATGCTATATAGCTCAGAATATGGGTACCCATGTTTCTCATTGTGGTCTGTCCAAGAAAATCATATGGTGTTGTGTTTATGCCAAACGACTCTTTAATTATGATCCAAACACTTGATATATGGCGCACTTCATGTCTAATCTATCGTATCTTCACCTCATGTCCCTCTTTGAGTAGTGCAATAAGTATGAGTGATGGTCAGACAATGTTACTTCTATTCATGATGCTTATGCTCTGGTCCCTTAACGACCCTTCATAAGTTAATATGATGGTGGTTGTGGAAGCGTTGTAGTGTATTAGGTGGGGGAGTATATGTTTTTTATGATGAAGATTTTGATGTGATTTCTTAAGCTAAGGCTATAGGAGGAGGGGGAAGAAAGAGATGAACTTTCTTTACATGAGATAGTTAAGAAGGAGTTATGTGGAAAAAACCTTAGTGAAAATGATTGAATTGGTTGGTCTTAGTGGAGAGATCCATGTAGTGGGTGTAGTAATGATTAGGCTTTAATGTTGTGATTGTTGAAAATACAAGCCAATGCATTGTATGGTTAGTACTCCTTGATTTAAAACATGAGTGTGTTTGACAGTAGTGATAAGGAGAAGTAAATCTTCTTAAATGGATGTAGAATATGGAGTCCCATAGCTTAAACTAGTACCTCTTTTCTCTGAGTTAGGCTTCAACATAGGAGCATTATACAGTCGGACTCAAACTCGTACAGTTAGATGTGTATTGGGATAATTGTAAGTTGGAAATGATGAGGCATGTAATTTATTGTTTGGGGCATAGACAAGTAGTGTCTCTAAGTTTAAGTCCTTTCGTTTTAAGCTGTAAGGTGGAGAATGTTTCTATTCTTATGTCCTTACGATAATCTCATCTCATGTCTTGTACCAATCTTAATCACACCGAGGATTCTTAGGAAAATTCATTTCTTACAATGTTTTGATCATGTGCCATAAAACACATGCCAAGATCATGTTGACATCAAGTTTCGTTATCTCATGTTTCATGCTTACACATTTCCCTAGGGTTATCATGAAGCTTGTTGACTGCCTTCGCATATTTTTTTGAGTAAAAATGTTTAATGCAATGTTACATTCTTTATTATACACTTTTAGATCTTCAAAATATCCCTACCCATCATTCGGGGATGAATGATTCCAAGGGGGAGATAATGTAACACCTCGCACTTTCAGGATAAAGTTTGAACTATCTTTTTTACACGTATAGACCCGAACCCAATGATTCTTCATTAATATATGTGTAATGATTAATCCTGTAGTGAGTGAATGCCTTTTACTATGAATTGAGGTCATAAAAATCGCCTAACTCAAACGCGAGTTGAAAACTCTTCTATCGATTAAGTTTTTGTGAACGTCTAAACTTGGGTCAAATTCCATCGATCATAACTTCTTGTATAATCATGTTACAAGGGAACACATTTAGCGATGTTATATAACGTATGCCAACATCATAAATGGCATGGAAATGGCAGATGAAGGCGAAGCTCACTAAAACTATGATACCTAAAGTACCATCGGAAGTAAGGATACAACAAACAACAACAAATGGGAAGTCAGTAACTCCAGCTCTAGGGTATTCTCAATACACTACAGTTCAGCTAGCTGATAGAGAAAATGAGACTAGAAGGGGTTCTGAAGAGAGAATAGTTATGCTGGAAACAAGTGTTCCTCAGCCACTACGTACAATTCAACTAGTTGAATAGGTATTGGGATCAGGCAGTGGTTCAAAAAGTGTGACGAATTCTCCGATACAAAACGCCCAAACCATCCACACCACCAACTCACCACCTAAAAATGCTATTTATGAAGAGGGCTTAACACAGGCGATGAGGAAGATAAATTTCTCGGAAAGGTCCAAACCACCTGAGGCACCGCAAAGCAAGCTTCCAATGATGGGTAAGAAACTTCAATACTTTCCTCCTGTAATAAAGCATAGGGTGAAAATGGTTAAATTGAATCTAAATGAAGTAGAAAAGCAACAAAGTAAATGGGATTGTGTGTTTATAGGGTATGTTGTGAGGAAGAATCCATCATTTAAACAGATGTTACACTTTGTGTACACATTCTGGAAATTTGTGACAACACCCAGAGTGTTGCTACATGATGATGGATATTTCATATTTTGGTTTAAGAATGAAGATGATAGAGCAAAATTACTCCACAATGGGCCATACACATATGACTATAGAGCATTTGAGATGAAACCATGGATACCAAACTTTCAAAGGAGTAAAGAGTCTCTAAAACAAGTACCACTATGGGTTGTCCTCCCCAATCTCCCAATTTAGTACTGGGCTATTGAAAACCTAAGAAGAATTGTAAGCTACTTAGGTAAACCAATATGCACTGATGGCCTCACTTCTAGAGATTGCAAAATTTCTTATGCAAGAATGCTAATAGAAATAGATATCACACAACCACTACCTGAGCACTTGTTGATTGAAGAGCCTGATGGAAATGTTAGAAAGAAAGAATTGGATTATGATTGGTGGCCAGAGTACTGCCAAGATTGTATGGCTCTAGGACATGAAACACATAAATACCCTTTAAAGAAAGCAGTAAAAAAACCCTCCAAAACTACTAAACTAGCACCAGCAATGGAGAAGACTAAGGGTCCTACGCAATGGTTACAAAAGGATATATCAACAAATACACAAAATAAGGGCCCTCAAGATGATAACAATAATGATTCTATTGGAAGAAGGACCAAGAGGAAAGAGAAAATATTGATCATACAGGATGAAAGGGCAGATCAGGATGGCAACATAGATAGTAAACAAGAGGATAGAGATATATATGAGGCATGTAGACTCAATTTGTTGGGGATCACTGAGGGTCCTGGGAAGCCCTCTAATGATCCAACATGATCTTTTATTCCTGGAATATAAGAGGGCTGAATTAACCTTTTAAGCAAAAAGAGTTAAAACTCTCTATGAGTCACAATAAAATTGACTTATTAGGTTGTTTAGAAACAAAAATAGAAACAAAAATAAAGAGTAACAAGAAAGATACCATTACAAAGCTGATGGGTAAGGAATGGACATGCACTGCTAATTATAATGTGGATCAGATGTGTTAGTGAGTCATTCACAATTTGAATTCATTGAAAGAAGAAGTATCTTGGATAATGTGATATTGGCCAATGAATTGATCAGAGGATATGGAAAAAAACATGTTTCTCCAAGGTGTTTTATGAAAATAAACATCAGAAAGTCTTATGATTCAGTTGAATAGGGGTTCCTATAGATGATACTTGTTGAATATGACATTCCTGCAAAAATGATTAAATGGATTATGACTTGTGTAACTACTGTGAGTTATTCTGTGATTATGAATGGGAACCTAACTGAGAAGTTTGTTTCTAAGAAAGGACTCAGAGAGGGGGATCCTATGTCCCCATATCTCTTTGTGTTGGTGGTGGAATACTTAAACAAATCCTTGAAATAGTTGAGGCATAACCCAAACTTCAATTGTTATCCAAGGTGTGCCAGACTACAGCTGACTCACTTCTATTTTGTAGATGACTTATTGTTATGTTGTAGAGCATACCAAATGTCCATTCAACTAATTTTAGAGGCCTATGAGCATTCTCTTCTATTTCAGGATTAAAAGATAACTTAGAAAAAAGCTCTTTTTATGTAGAAGGGGTACCCAGTGAATTTAAACAGCAGATCTTAAGAGAACTGCAATTTAAATTGGGAGAAATACCTTTCAAGTACTTGGGGGTTCCACTATCATCTTGGAAACTAAATATTCAACAGTGTATGACTCTAGCTGAAAAAATGGTAGCAAGGGTCAAGTGTTGGACTGCTAAACTCATATCCTATAGTTGCAGACTATAGATAATTAAAAGTGTGCTATTTAAGATACAAACATACTGGGCATAAGTGTACTTATTTCCAAAAAAAGTTGTAGCCATGGTCACACGTATTCGTAGGGTATTCCTTTGGACAGGAGATGTTGAAAACTCAAAGAAAGCATTGGTTGCTTGGGCTACTATGTGTCTACCTAAAGCTGCTGGTGGATTGAACATAATTGAGTTTGAGAGATTAAATAAAGTAGCTCTATGTAAATTATTGTGGGCATTGTAACAGAAAAAGGACACTTTGTGGTTCAAATGGATCCACAATATCTTTATCAAGGGGAGAGACTTAGAGTCAATGCATACACCTAAACAAGCATGTTGGCTTGTTAGGAAAATATTTGATTCTAGACAAGGGCTCCCAGCTGTCAACTCATTGCAATACCTAGCACAGTTTACAGTTGGATCAAACTTCAGTATAAAAAAATTGTATTACTCAATTCTTCCCAAACAACCCAAGGTAGTATGGAGAAGCTTGGTTCAAACAACAGGAACTATCCTAAGACATTAGTTTATAACATAGTTGGCTCTTCATAGAAGGTTAGCAACAGTTGAAATGCTTGAGAAATGGGGTATCAATGTAGCTACTGGTTGTTTCCTATGTTGTTCAGGAACCAATGAAACTTTTCAACATCTATACTTTGAGTGTAGTTATTCTGAGAACACCTACAGAACCTTGTTGAAGTGGATGAATATGCATGGACAGGTAAACAAATGGACATATGAAATCCACTTGTTGATTAACAGAACATACATCTCGAAGGCAAGATCACAGATTTTAATATTTGCATTTGCTACTACGGTTTACCAACTCTGGATTGAAAGAAATACACGCAGATTCAAGGCCCAATACAAGAGCCATGCCTAGTTGATCAAAGATATTTGTCTTCAAGTGAACATCAAAGGCCAGCAATAGAGAAGATGGTATGATGTCCTAGCAAGTTTGAAGTATAACCCTTCGCTAATGTAATGTAGTTGACATGTAATAGTTAGAAAGGACAGAAAATTGTAAACAAGATGATCTGGTTGGAATTAACAAAAAAAATTCTTTAGACCAAAAAAAAACTTCTTAGATATAATCAGTTATAGGTCCTACTACATATCAAATGAAAGGTCTTTGGGTCTTCTTTCCAATGCAGCTGGTTTCATGTTTATCCGATAACAGAGTAGAAAGTTATACATATTTTACTTTGAAGTATCTGTCTGCCAAAATGTGATGATGAGGCTGATGACCTATCAACTAGGAGACGGACTATCAACCATAGTCGTCAGCTTAGGGTAGAAAGTGGTTAAATCCATCCCAAAACTAATGACCTAGGTGACGGTCTATCACCTAAGTGATGGCCCATCAACCTTGGTCATTAACTGATGAAGTTTTGCAATTTTATTTGATTCCTAGGGGTATTTTGGTCTCTTCCTCACTCCAAAAGACTTTCCCTCAAAGTAAATTACACCCTAAACATTATTAGTAAATTCTTATCAGTTATACAATATCAAAATCTTCTTTTCACTCTCAAAAATAAGATCAAACTAGGGTTTCTCCAAGAACAAGAAATCAAGAAAGTCACTTCTTAAGTCCAAGATTTCCGAGGAATGAATCAAGATTCGAGTTCTACTCTATAAACCTAGTAATCTAAGGTATGTAGGGTTTTTATAAACTAATGGGCTTGTTGAAAACACATTGAATAAGGTTTAAAGTTATAAAGATCATGAATTTATAAAGGAGTTTTGGAATTTGCATTTGTAATTATGCATTATGAACTCTTTAAATGATATTATTGTTTTGGTCTTGAGGCCTTTTCATAAATTGATTTGTACTCGTATATATGTATGTATGAAATTGAGATATAATATTTAATTGAGAGAATGAACAATTATAACCCCTCTCTTGTTACTAAGCCTTTTATTTTCGTATGTTTTGAGCTATTTAAATTGCATTTAGAGAAGCAAGATACAAATGTCTTGATTATTATTTATGACTTGATTATGGTTTTGAATTGAGGAGATGGTGATTTTACATGTTGATAAATGTTGAAGATATATAGAGAAAGAGTTCCATATTTTGTCATAAACTTCATGACCACCACATGTTTGTTGAAATATTGAAAAGAGTGATCTTTGCATAATTTAATAAATGCTTTGAAGTATGAATTTTTGTAAATTGTTGGAAGTATGGTGGTCCAAACCTTATGCTTGAAAGAAGAGACTTTACTCTGATATTTTATGGTTTAAAAATATTACTTGCAAGTCTTGGTGTGAAGACACCAACAAAGATAATGTCAAAACAGATTAAGAACATAAAAGAAGTTAGATTTCACTTATATTTTCAGAATGTGAGTTTTGAATGATGATTGTTCAGAAAAGGTTAAAAATGGGCTCAAGATATGTTAGGTTCTTACCCGAAGAAGGCCCGAGTTCAGAAAACTCATTGCCCGAAACTGTGTTTTACAGATGCGGGTTGTTGTATCCCCAAGAGGGATTATACGTTGGCCTAGTGCCCTGTAGCGTATTAGAAACAGAATCAGAAACTCCAATTCTTACAGAAAACATGGGTTGGGGGATTAGAAGCCGAGTCAAGGGAGGACTCCATATAGTCCATGGGGTTGTAGAATTGAAGGGCGTATCACCTAACTCAAAAGTAATACAAAGATTAGGACTGCATTGTCAAAATCGTTTTAAGATCATTGAAATTGCCCATGTGTTTTTAACTATTTCATGCATGATATTTCATACTTGATCTCATCTATGTTATACATATATAACCACATTATTTTGGATTGCTCTGCGTACCAGTACGTTTGTATAGGCCCCTTATATTTTAGGGTCTGAGGCTCAGACCAGAGGTCCCCGCTAAGCAGTAGGTTGGGTTGTCCAAAGTTTGCAGATGGTGAGCCTCCCTTATTTTGGAAGGCCTTATTTATTTGACATTGAAATTTTTATTTTGATTTATGGTCCGACTGGGGGCTTGTCCCAGCATTCAGATAGTAGTGTTTTTGAGTTGTTAGAGATTTCGCAGACTAGTGTCAGGTGTTTTGAATGTTTCATGAACCCATTTATGTATTGTTCAGTTGAAGAAAAATAACGACCATATTTCCGTCTTTTCATGCTATTCCGCATTTTCCTTACAGTATATGAAATGTGTATATGATTGCCAGTTAAAGAAGGTCTCTCGAGCCTTCACGGTTCAGGATGTACGTTGCGGACAGGGCCTCGGCTCGGGTTGTGACAAGTTCATAACCAAAGTAAAGTTTTAAAAAATAGTAAAGACATTTGTATCATACTTCTCAATATGAAATTGAAGAATTCATGACATATGAAAATAAGAGGCTTTATAATAAGAGAGGGATTATAAATGTTCATGCCCTCAATTCAACATTCAAACTCAAAACACATGCATACATACATACATACATACATACGCACATACATATATATATATACATATATATATATATATATATGAGTGCAAATCAAATTTAGGGGAAGGCCTCAAGACCAAAACGTTATCTCATTGAAAGAGTTCACAATGCATGTTTTAATATAATTCAAAAACCTTCATAAATACATGATTTCTTAACATTCAAAAAATTATAAAAAAAAATTCACCATGACCATGTAGTTTAGGAAAACCCCGCGTACATTAATGACAAAGAATTTGCGAAAAGATTGAACTTTTAAACTTGATTGTCCAAACACTAAGTTGTTTTTCTCCTCTTGTGTTTTAGATGATAAACTAATGATTTTATAGGGTTAAAATGTGTTTAGGGACTTCAATATTGTGAATTTATGTTTAGGAACGGTTATAGGATGCAAAAATACTTTGTTTCCCTTTTATTAACTCAAAAATTGAGTTTCTACACCACTTGGCCATAGGATTTGCGGCGCCAACCCCATGGTAAACCACAAGGTTTGTGGTGCAAAGTCCATGGAAAACCTTAAGGTTTGTGGAGCCAACACCATGGAAAACCTTAAGGTTTGTGGCGCCAAGCCTATGGCAAACCTTTTCCAGTGAATGTTTGTGATGGTATGGTGATGCCTAGCCATCACCTAAGCTTTAGTTTATGACACCAACTTAGTTTTGAAGTCCTTAACCACTCCCAACATCTCCCACAACGTCAATAAATGATATACCATCACCAAAGGGTCCTAAAGATTAT
This sequence comes from Capsicum pubescens, assembly GCA_030864215.1. Classification (NCBI taxonomy): domain Eukaryota; kingdom Viridiplantae; phylum Streptophyta; class Magnoliopsida; order Solanales; family Solanaceae; genus Capsicum; species Capsicum pubescens. The sequence goes on from CM061549.1 coordinate 255,044,721, forward strand.
TTTAGAAGCATCAAAAGAGTGTTACGACTATGGGGGTCTCAATCGTACAACCTGGACAGTTCCTCATTAAAATACTTATAACTTCTTACTCCGGACTCTAATTGACGAATGGTCATAAGCATTGGAAGGAAGACTCGAAGGGATTTAACTTGATATATAGTAGGCCACATGAATCTTTATATACTATGATAAACAATCTCTGTAAGTTGACCCATGCAAAATGTCAACTAATAATCAATCGATAGGAAAGTTCTCAACTTAACTTTTCAGCTAGGAGATTCTTACGGTGTATTCATCTCCAAGAATGTTTCAACACTGAGGAAAGTTCATTCACACTTATATATAAGTAGAAACTATTGTTTTCGGGTCTATAAATGTAGAAAAAATTACGGTTCAATTTTGGTCCAAAAAAGCAGGGTGTTACAAAATATAACTATCAAATCAGAAGGGTAAGACAACTTAGTTTCGGTAGAAGAGTTCATCAAATTCTCTCAATATCAAAAATCCTTGAAGGAATCCACTTTAGTTAGTACCTTTGCAGGGTCAGATAAAATATGTCTTATCTTATTTTTCAATAAATGGGTGATTGATTCAGGTGCCACAAATCATATAATAGATGATCCTAATATTTTCTCTAGCTTTAAATCACACAAAGCAACCGCTTCAGTTACTATAGCTTATGGATCAACCTGTAATAGTGTTAGATATAGAACTATTCAACCAACTTCGTCTATTACTATATCATCTGTATTAAGTCTAGCAAAACTGGCCTTTTAATCTTATTTATGTTAGTAAAATTACCAGAGAGCTTAATTGCCATTTCTCATTCTTTCCCAATTATTGTTTGTTTTGTGATTTGCTGCAAAATAAAGTTCTTGGTAAAGGACATGTGGTAGATGATCTCTATATTCTTGATGCATGAGAGTCTCCGTTTGTTGCCTTCTCCAATGTCGTGTCTCCATATGAGGCATATTGTCGACTGGGTCATCTTTCACTACCTTTGTTGAAAAAGCTCTGCCCTTAGTTTCAGAATATTTCTTCCTTGGAATGTGAGTTGTGTTTATTAACAAAACACCATAACAACTTAGTAGGTTCAAGGATTAATAAACGGGCTGAATCAAATTTTGAATTAGCCTATCCTAATGTTTGCAGGACCATGTTCTACTATTTTAAACACTGGGCATAAGGACTTTGCCACTTTTGTAGATGAATTCTCTTGAATGACTTGGATTTATTTTATGAAGAGTTGCTCTTTGTGCTTAAATTTAATTCAATTCAATGCTTTCAGTACGTACTCTGAGAAGTGATAATTCTAAGGAATACATGTCATAATTATTTGGAACGTACATGAGGTAACACGGTATTCATCATCAGTCTTCATGTGTTGATAAAACCTCTCAAAACAGAGTTGCTGAGAGGAAGAATAGACATCTAATTGAGATGGCTTAGGATCTTTTATTCCAAATGAAGGTTCCTAAATATTTTGGGGGTAGATACGGTCTGTACAACTTCATTTTCTAATTAATTGAATGCCATCTTCTGTGTTGGATGCTCATGTACCTTATAGTGTTCTTTTTCAAATAAGTCACTATTTTTGGCAGAGTCGATGGTATTTGGAAACATATGCTATGGTTGACATGTCCAACCATCATTTAGCAAGTTAGATCCCAAGGCATTGAAGTGTGTTTTCCTGGGTTATTCTCGCCTTCAAAAGGAATATCAATGTTATTCTACCTTGGCAAGTATTTTGTGTCAAATGATGTGGAATTTGCAGAGACTTCACAATTCTTCTTTGTACCTCCTATTTAAACAAGTCAAGAGGATGAAGATGAGTGGTTAGTCTATCATGTTACTCATGCTTCAACAGAAAAAAATGATGTTGTTCCTTTGTCTCCCAGTTCTTCTATTGAGCACCAATGGACTATTACGCCTTTAGAACCTTCTCTAACTATGTCATCAAGACTTACAATTTTTCAAGTTTACTCAAGAAAGAAAGAGGTCAACAATACATGTCCAAAGTATAACTCATATAATTGTGGAAAATATAAGGAAACTCAAGGAAATCTTAATAAAAAGCTTCAAAACCCAACACTCAAAACAAAACATCTGTCTAATCCAGTCTACGGAGCCTTTACTACTAAATAAACTGCCTAGAACGAAAAAAGTTCCCAACCATACCATAAAATAAAATAAAAGAAACAAATGACTAAATATGACACCTTCTGGAAGATAGATGTCTCACCAACACTAATATTTTGGGGAGCTCTACTGCCATGAAACTAAGCCTCAGAACCTACAATATGAGACAATGTTGTCACCCTAGGATGGCCAATACTTGGAATGTATTGGCATGTAGAACGGCCAAAAATAGTGACAATGATAGCAGAGAAAATCATAAAACATTGTTAGTTTTAAACATAACTCATCATAAATATGCACTTAGTCATCAAACTACATTGTGAGGATTTCAAAAGTTGACGGCTAAAAATCTATTCTGATTTCTTTCCTTCTAAGCTCGATGGTATTCCTGACCTTTGTAATAGGCATAATACATAAACATGCCCTTTAACTTGACACCAAATCATATTTATCACCCCCAACTTTGGGTGTGCACAAGTATATACTTAAATGTCCTATGTGGCATAATACAAATAGGATGCCACATAGGATAAGAATTGTCCATGTAGGATGCCATATAGTACATATGTATCTACTTGTTCAACTTTATACAAGTTTAAGTACCTACTTGTGCACATCTAAATTTGGAGGTCATAGATGTGATTTGGTGTCAAGTTAAAGGGTATATTTATGTATTGTGCCTTTCTAATATCCACAGGATTTATGGGTCCATATTTAACACGTCGGCTAAGCCCCCAATCCGTGTTTGCTGCAAGGATTGGAGTTCCTACGTTCTATTCTAGTATACAGTGTCAGGGACAAGTATACAATAATTATCCCTATTTAAGGACAAATAAAATCTCGTATCGACAAAACATGATTTCAGGCTATAAACTTTTCAACTCATGCTTTCTCGGGTAACCACATAACTCTCTCAAAGCCCATTTTTAGTTCTTTAAAAGCGTGCATCTTTCAAAACCTCATATTCAATTCTAAGTGGAAATTTCCACATTAGTATCGTCATATCAAGACTTGCGAGTCACATAAGCCATATCATACATTCTGTTTTGTCTCTTTGTTTCCGTAATCATTGACCACCATAAAGTAAAACAAAGATGAGATAATGATGCTATTTCAAAATTGATGCGTAATCCTAAGAAAACATCTTTCCTTCAATAATTCATTGAAACTCTTAAATGTAGTCATCTTTTCATAAAATCATATACTTCATGTCGAAAAAAAGAGCAACTTTAACATGAGAAATAACCTTTAACAATCATTTACATAAATAACGAATAATCCGATAATGCAAAAACATTCGAAAACCCATACATCAGTAGTAGTCATAAAACAATCCATATAATTTGCAAAATCTCATGATTCTTGAAATAAGTGGAGAAGTTAAGAACATGCTCTTTAATTAGATGAAAGTTCATTCTTTATACATATTATAAATGTGTAGAAAATATATTTTCACGTTCTATCTATGTTGGGTCGTTCTACTTACCTTTTAGTTGAGAGAATTTGACGCAATTTGTTTTTTTCCAGAGCTTTGGAACCTTGAAATCTATGTGGTTTTCTCCTCTATTGTTTTAAGGATGATCACAAGGTGGTTTTCAGTAGAAAGAGTTGTTCTTAGGGTTTTATTAGTGTTCAGGGGGAATTAGAAATGTTTTAAGGGTGTAAAAAGACCCAAACACCCCCAAAATAACATTAGAAATGACGTCCTATCGACAAATGGTGGGGGTACGATGCGACCCCCTGTGGGGGAAGGCAGCCACATGGAATTATCCCCAGTGCAAATTGGTCACCTTGTGGTGTGGTGCCCTCTGCGTGGGTGCAGTAGTGACCTCTCATGGTGACCCACACAGTGTGTAGCTAACGTACAGGTTCTCTCTAGCATCCACAGGTCATATCCTCGCCTAATATTACCCCCAACCCATCCTAACATTATTTATACTTGATCTAAGGGTCATTTAGGATCGTTTTAGCTCTAATTAGGTTCGAAAGCATTTTGGGTTGTTACATTATCCCCCTTTGGTATCATTCATTCTCGAATGATGACTCGAAATATGTTAAGCATTATTTAAGAAAATACATCATGAATTGAGAGTAAGATTAAGATTAATACCTACTGCAACTTCATCTAGAGACTCGAGTAAGAAGATATATCTAGAACACTTATCACCCTTTGACCCCCAAGTAGCCTTTTCTACTTTCTGATTCCTCAGAAATGCTTTGACCAAAGTTATATCCTTACTTCTCAACTTTCGAACTTGTCTATCCAAAATCACTATGGGCACCTCTTCATATGAAAAGAAATCTTCCACACCAATAACCTCCATGGAAATGATAAGAGAATGACCCCTAACACATTTCTTGAGCATGGACATATGAAAAATGGAATAGACTGAATCCAAGTTCCAGACAAATCAAATTTATATGCAACACTACCAATACTCCTTGTATCCCAATAAGGACCTATGTAATGAGGACTAAGTTTTACCTTATTCCCAAACCTCATAACTCCTTTCATAGGGGAGACCTTCAGAACTACCTAATCGTCCACCTAAAATTCTAAATCCCTCTATCTCACATCGGCATAGGACTTTTGGAAACTCTAGGCAGTCTTAACCCTCTCTCCAATAACATTTACTTTCTCCATTTCTTGATGAACAAGATCTAGTCTGAAAAATTAGGGTTCACCTACCTTATACCAACTAATCAGTGACCTATACCTTTTACCATAAAGAGCCTCAAAAGGAGTCATTTGAATCCTAAAATAGTAAATGTTATTGTATGCAAACTTTATAAGCAGCAAGTGATCTACCCAACTACCTTTAAAGTCAATTACGCAGGCCCTTAACATATCTTCTAAAGTCTTATAGGATGTTCCATTTTCCCATCTATTTGAGGGTGAAAAGTGGTGCTAAGGTTCACCTAGGTACCCAGCCTTTTCTGAAAGGATCATCAAAACTAAGAGAAAAACTGCATTCCTCGATTGGATATAATGGACACTATGGCAACGTGTAACCAGACTATCTCTTGGATGTAAAATTTTGCATAATCCTTTTTGAATAGTTAGTCCTTACAGGAAAAAAGTGAGCTGACTTGGTCATTCTATCCATGATGACCCAAATGGAATCTTATATGTTTCAGGATCGTGGAAGACTGGTAAAAAATCCATATTAATCATTTCCCACTTCCACATAAGCAAAACTATATCTTGAGAAATTCCACTCGATCTCAAGGGCTCAACTTTAACTTGCTGGCAATTTTAACATTTAGCAACAAAATTAGAAATATTTCTCTGATGTTATTCCACCAATATACCACTTTTAGGTCATGATACACTTTTGTAGAAATAGGATAGACAACATACCTCAAGACATGACTTTCTATCAATATCCTCTACCGTAGACCATCGAAATTTGAAATGCACAACCTCCCTTGATACCGAAATATAACAACTCCTCTGATCTCAAAGTCCAAGACATTCTGTTGGCCAACATCATTTTTAATTTGCATCAATATGGGGTCATTAGTTTTATTTTTCTTAACTTCGGCACACAAGGACGATTTAGCCACCTTGTAAATGGTCAATCCCCTATCTTTATAGTCTAAGAGTTGGATCCCTAAATTAGAAAGATGGTGAATATCCTTCATTAGATCCCTCCCTTCTTTCCCAACATGAGAAAGACTACATATCAACAACCTACTAAGAGCATCAGCAAACACATTAGCTTTACTTGGATGATATTTCAAGCTCATGTCATACTCCTCGCCTTTGCCTGAGATTTAGATTTTTTTGAGTAACACATTGTCATGACCCGAGATGGGATACTAGCCTTGACGAACATACCGAACCATGAAATCTCGGATGCCCTTCTCTATTTGGTAATCATGCATAATATTCATAAATTAATAGAAGATGCAAAAAACGTAAATCAATACGGAACCATGGTCATACTCTGAGTTCTAAATAATAATGAAGATTGCAATTCAACAACATCTAGATAATAGCTGACTCACTATGCGAAATCTTTACTACATATGAAACAAATCTGTCTAAAAACTAGGACAAGGCCCCCAGTGAACCAAAACAAACATAAATAAGAAAAGTCAGAAAGACATAGGCCTTCCAGAATAAAGAAGGCTCACCAACTGCACACTTCACTTCAATCTGGAAACTCTACGGCTTAGTAGGACCTCTAGACTGAGCCTCAGTCCCTAAAAGGTAGGGGTCAATACAATTGTACTGGTATGTAGAGCAAATCTAAAATAACAATTTTTATTTAACATAAGTGAGAGTGATCTGAAAATAGTTCATAAACATAACATATGATGAGAAAATACATGGGCATATTTAAAAGACTCTGAACAATCATCTGAAAACTATGTGACTAACTCTTTATTTTACTTCTGTTCTAGGTGGTACACTCTACAACTCTAAAATTCCATGGGCTATATGGAATCTGCCCTTAACTCGGTAGCCAAGCCCCCAACCCAAGTTTGCCGCAAGAGTTGGAGTCTCTATCTCTGTATCCCACAGGGAACTAGGAAAGCGTATAATCCCTCTTGGGGAAATAATTAATGCGTATCGGCAAAAAATACTTTTGGGCTAAGAGTTACTTGAACTCAAGCCTTCTTTGGGCAACCACCTAACCCTCTTTAAGCCCATTTTTAACTCTTTAAAACATGCATTCTCTAAAATCAAACTCTAAAAACACATACTCTGTTATGGCATACACTCATATGGTATGGTCATACCATTGACTTGTAAGTCACATCTCTGAGCCATTATTAATATATTAAAATCTCTATTTTTAAAACATAAGTTTGGGACCACTATATCAATAAATCAATTCAAAGAACTCTTTCATTAAATTCGTGTAAACACATGCAAGAAACTTTCTCTTTGTCGACATTCAATAACATAAGGTGGTCATGTCAATTTACTCAATAGCATGAAATTCTCTCTTTTAAACAAGCATATAGGTATAACAAGAAACTCCCTCTCATCATCTCTAAATTATGTAAATACTTGGATATTGAAAAGACTACTTTCAAATCATAAAACATGTATTTCAAATCATTCCCAATAAGTTCATAAACTCTAATTCATCAAAAGAGAAGTATTTCAATAATAATTCTCTCAATCAAATATTCAATTTCATACATATACATATAGGTATAAATCAATTTAAGGGAAAAGACTACAAGGATAAAATAATTCTACCATTAAAAGGTTCTAATGCATAACTTAAAACATAGGATCCAAAACTCCTTTATAAATTCATGCTTGATAACCTTAAATCATATTCAAGAGATTCAACAAGCCCATGTAGTTTTAGGATGAACCCCACGTACCTTAGTTGCGATGAATTCGTGAAGAAGTTTCAAAAAGATTGGACCTTTAAGCTTGATTGCTAAAACCCTAGTTGTTTTGTCCTCTTGAGTTCTTGAATGATGAACTAGGGATCTTAGGTGAGTTTAGATGTTACTAATAAGACCAAATTCATTTAAGGATGATTAGAGATGGTTTTGGGATGTGAAAGGACTTAGTCGCCCTCAAAATGACTTAAAAATGATGAAATTACGTCGTTGGGATATAAGGTATGCACCGCATTGCCCATCGCATAAGGTAGGATTGGGGAAACTAACTTATGCCATAATCTAGGTTGGGTGGCACCTAATTTATGGAATAACCATTCCAGTGGACTTAGGTTATTTGTTAGGCGACGCACTACACTTTGCAAAGTCATAACTTTTCACTCGGTTATCGGATTTAGGAAAAATTGGTATCGTTGGAAAGCTACTTCGATGAGATTTCATTTGACATATAGTAGGCCCTCTAATTCATTATATACAAATTTATTGTTATTGAACTTGACCCAACATTACACTCACTAAAACTAAAACGATAGGAAAGCTTCCAGCTCTTCCTTGGGTTAAGGGACCTCTATGATCTCAATTCATGCTCAACTAGATTTTCATATTAAATAATTAATCAACACACTATATTTGCATCGGATTTATGGATTTTGGAACCTTTACGTTCTATCCCAAAATGCGGGGTGTTACATTATCTCCCCCTTGGGATCATTCGTCCACGAATGATGGGTAAGGACTTCTTGAAGCTCTAAAAGTGTAGAATAAAGAACGTAATATTGATTCAAACATTTTTCCTCAACAAAAAATATGCAAAGGAATCACACGATCTTTATGATAACCCCTAGGGAAATGGGTAAGCACGAAACCCGAGATAGCAAAACTTGACATCGATATGAATCTTGGCATGTGTTTTATGGTACATGATCAAAACATTGTAAGACATAACGTTTTGTAGGAGTCCTCATCCTGATTAAGATTGATACAAGAGATGAGATAAGCTTCTCACGGAACATATGAATATTAGCATTCTCTATCTTACAAGATACAATGAAAAGACTTAAACTTAGAGACACTACTTGTATATACCCCAACATCAATCAACATACTTCATCATTTCCAACTCACAATTCTCCCGTAGCGCATCTAACCACAAAATTTGTGTCTCATCGTATAATACTTCTAGGTTGAAGCCTAACTCAAAGGAAAAAGGTGCTAATTTAAACTATGGAACCCTGTACTCTACATCATATTAACAAATCATCTCACCTCATCACTACAATCCAACAACCTCAAGTCTTAATTCAAAGAATACTAACCACATGGCACATTAGTTGACATTTACATCAATCACAAAATTTCAGCCTACCGCTACCACACCCCACTTTATGGACATCTCCACTAAAACCTGCAAATTCAATCATTTTCACCAAGATTCTCGCCATATACTTCCTTCCTAACTATTTCACGTAAAGAATATTCATCTCCTTCCTTACCCTTCTCTTCTAACCTTAGATCAGTAAATCACATCAAAATTTTCACCTACAATGAAATCTACTCCCCCACCTAAAACACTTCTACGCTTCCACAACCACCGCCATACTAGCATACAGAGGGTCATTAAAGGACCTGAGCAAGAGAATCATGAAACATAGTAACACTATTCGGTTATAAAATATACTTATTTCCATACTCAAGGCGTGACATGAGTTGAAGATACAGTAAAATCATAGAATGTTTCATATATCAAGTGTTTGGATCACAAGTGGAGAGTCGTTCTAGCATAAACTCAACATAGCACGAGTTCTTAGGACAACCACAGTGAGAAGCATAAGATCTTACATCATGAGTCTTATAACATGAGTGTGGAATTCATGAAGTCGACGATTTAGGCAAGGACTTCTACTTGAAGCTATCGCTTCTCATTTTCAGAACTGAAATAGTCATGAGTTCTCACAACTTTATCATTTTGGCTAATCGCGACCTAAAATGAATCGTTAACAAACAAAAACATAGTTCCTTAGAACCAATCATGATTTGGGACATAGATATGTTGTTCATGAGTAACATAACATAGAGCTTGGATACTTAGAATACTGGATCATCGAGGGACATTATTTCTTGTAGTTTGGAAGTCGGGACATGTCATGAGTTACATAGAGTGCTCAAACCTTAGACATAGGTAGGACTTGGATACATAACATAGGGCATTAGAAGAGTGACCTCATGACTGAGTAGGAGTAGTTTTCTTGAATTGTAATAGATTTATCATGAATCTTACTTGAAACTTGACACCATAAGAAAATTTGAGAACTACTTTAACTCATCATATCTCCCTTAGATCAAAGTCATAATCCTAGTCTTGCAGACATAACCTCTCATCAAATATATATGCATAACTCTCAACACAAGAGATATACCACGATACACATTATCGCTAATATCTCTCGGATAAACTATACTCTGTAGGTCTAGTTTTCCGGAAATACTACTCTTACTTTTGCTAGCCTCTGCAGCCATCACCCTACAACCCATACTCACATAGATGAGATGTTCAAACCATTCGAGGAACATGGAGACTAGTTGAAGTATTGAGCCTCCCGATATCCACACACCTAATCACTAAGGGGTACCAACATACACATGAACACAAACTCCCCTCCATCGATTTTTTTCTTTAGAAGGACACTAAATTCATTCTAGAACATCTTCTTCAGGTACTCTAATCCTAACATCCTTCAAACCACAAGTCATCTATTTATGATTAATTTTATCATGGGCATAAACAACCACGCTTCTAGGCACACAACACTTCATCTTCAACTCTTTAGAAAACTCGCATTACACCTCTAATCACCTAACTTACATCTTAACAAAATTTATAGAACTATACCAAAGGCGCATATTTCTCACTCATATTTTATCAATTCAACTATAAATAACTCTATACAACAACTCCCCAAAATTATCCATACCATAATTTCAAGAACACAAACTAGGTATGCAAAACACTTATACACATAAAAACTAAACTTTCCCTTTTTAAGTATACACTAAAGGCATTGATTTCCAAGAACGCTACTCTTAATTTTTGCTATCCTCTATCATCATCACCTTACAACTCGTAATCTCATGAGCATACACAACCTCACTCGTTATCGCATAAAAACCACTCTCCACTACTTAACCTTCTAACATTAGGCCGTTAATCGCATAACTCATATCAGAAATTCTTACCTAGCATCATACTACCAAGGGGTGCAACTTATTCTTATATACTTACGCCCTTATCCACTTAATACCTCACCTATAATTCATCATTTTAACAATAGTCATCCTATACACACATTCCTCACAATTACCACTTTACTTTTCATAAATTATCAACCTAGGCTCTTCCACAAATCACATCAAGCCTACTAATTCATTCCCATAAAAAATATATCATCAACCTTAAGATACTCCTCTTACCTCCACATTCTACATCTAAAGTTCAAGCCTATAGTCTAGCAACAATCACGTACCACCGATGAAGCATGCAACATATGATACTAGTCCATCAAATTGGGAAATTCAACCCACATACCTCATTTAACTTAGATACTACCAATAATCAAATCACCTCCATGACATTACTACTACACCTCAAAATCTATTAAATACCTTCTCACAAGTAGTACTGGTTTACAACCACTAAACAAAAGAAGGTCAAGGGGGTAAAGTCACATAATAGACATAGTCAACCTTAATCTTATAGTATAGTCCAATACGATATTATCTACATATTTTACTTTCTCACATCATACTTACTTACCCAAGCATACATTTAGAATACCTTCATATTTCACAAACAACAACCAGTCTATACTTATAAGTTATTGGAATAACACATTTCCGTTCACAACCTACAAGGGATTTCTATAACCACCATAACTATCCAATCTAGGCTCCTTTCCTATTTTTTTTTGAATAACTAATAATCAAAGCCAAATACACCCCCCTCCCCCATGGACTACCATACAATCTACAATTATTACTTCCACATTAATCTATCACTATAAAATGGAAAACCACTCTTCAATCAACAGTTATGCAACTAAACTAACTTCTGTACGCAAAAGTCCCCCTCATTTAGACTCTTAAGCTTGTGACTTCATATCACCAATTTTTGGATCATCTCACTACGAATAGGTCATGACACTTTAACATACACTACTACTCTGGTGGAAATACAGTTCCAACATTCTACTACACATCTTTCCCCTTATGCATAATATCTGGAATAAGAATCTTGAAAGGGACTGAATACACTTTACACCTCAGGCTCAAACACGCAATTCATGTAGATAAAGGTATAAGCTTAAATAAATACACTTTATGGAACTCATGGAATCCCCTCAAGTCCTTGTGCAATTTCATAATCGTTTATGACTAATTGATAAAAGGACCACATCATTTATATTCTTAGCTTCTGCACTTGAATCACCTCAATGAGACATATCTAAGAATATCAGAGTAAGGAAAAATTGGGATAACTTTACTTTTGTATGAAAGACATCATAGAAAGAACTAGGGTATGAAAGAGGAATATTCTGACTTGTAACGCCCCGAAAATGGGTCTCGAGATGTCACACGATGCTTAAGGTTACAAGTAAACCCAAGCTAACCCTTTGATACTGCTACTACTTCTAAATGCTTAAATCAAGGTACTAAGAGCAACATATTGAGACATACCATACCACGTCTCACCAAAATATGAAAGAGTATTGTGGAAGTAACAAAATAATGAATGTCTAAACATATTGACAATCTAGTCTGACAAACCCTCGACTACTCAATGAACTACAGAGCCATTGGGACAGATCCCCAACTGACTCAAACTAAATTGAAAGCAATAAAACATCTACTAAAATACTGAAATGTCTGATGGTAGGTCCTCGAATCATGAGGACTCACCACTGTGGAGATGTAGACAAAGGTACTTGAAATTCACTGACGAGGATGGGGCTGAGCACCTGAACCTACATTATAAAACAATGTAGCACAAAGACGTATAAGCGGATCATCACTTGGGAATGTACTGAGTATTTGGGGTGTATGCAATTAAATAATCCATATTATAAGTCTTTATAGAAAATATGCATTCCATAATAGGTGACTCACATAGCTTGAATAAAATCCTCATAAATCATGAATAGAAAACATACCTTATAAATCACGTGAGTCATTTCACTTTATTGTAAATCTATACTTTTTCTTTGTACTCAAGCTTTCGAACTAGATAAAGTCTTAAAATGACAACCTTCAGAACATACACTTTAATCTTATGGAAAACAAGGAGCTTTTTTAAAACTTAAAGATTATAGCACTTGAGAACCTTAGAAATCTTAGAATCATAGCTTTTGAAATACAAGTACTTTTATCTTAAATAGAGTAGGGACTACTTTTGGGAGATTTTTCTAATCGACATAAACCATTTAAGCCACATGGAGTCCAACGTCTTGCCCACGTTGGGGAGAAATGTTCTACTCTTGCCACCAGAGTAGAACTTCTTACTTTTAGTAATTACTAGCATAACCCACTTGGGGTAAATCAAATCCTATGGTGGCTCATAGTTCTGGGGCATGAGACCTCAGAATCAAGATGAAATCTATGCTAAGTACTACTCCCATACTAGGCTTTAAACTTTTAGGAAAAATCCACCTCATACAATTTAACATTATGAAATGGGAGCCGATATGCTTCTCTTCATCTTAAATCATAAGATGTGGATTCTTTTCTTAACTTAAGATCGAAATCAACTCTTTTCATTAAACTTTGGTAGATTATCTTTAACAAGCTTTGAAACTTCAATGATATGGAGATATCAATACTATTCTTGAAATATTATAGAATATATCAAAATTCATTCTTTGACCTTAAAACATGTATACATATTCAAGAAATCGTAATTATAAATAGAGGATAAATCATGACTTCAATCTTAAGAGTATTCCAAACACCAATCATGGAAGGAATATGCAATTCATAACATTAATTCTCAATTCAAATCATAAAATAGGTGTAGTATCATATAATTCAAAACTTGAACAAATCCATTATCTCATAAATGTGAATGTAGTAATTTAGGCATAATTCATCTTGAAAACATTAAAATCTTTTATGAAAACCAAAACTTTGGGCACAAGAACGAAAGGAGTGTTCTTGTTCAAACCCCACATACCTCAAATTATGAACTTTGATGAATAGGCCTGCTTGAGACTTTTTCTTGTACTTTTGGATGAGGGTTCTTGAAGCCTTTGTCTTGGGAAACTCGAATATCAATTCAATTTAGAAAACTATGGTGAATTCTTGAGATTCTTGGGGGAGTATTTGGATGCTTAGCGCTTTTTCTTTGCAGAGAATGAAGATTTTAGGCATAAACGAATCAAGATTTTGGGCATAAAGTACTTCATTATGCCATTGATTGTGTGTTTATGGATTGATTGGGGGTAGGGTAATTGCCCAAAATACTCCCCTTTTAACCCTTAACGTAATTGAAAAAATATAACTGGGAGCCCAATTTTATGGGACACCACGATGCGCCACTATCGCGGTGGCTCACTGAAAATTGACAAATGGGATTCTTGGGGTCACCGCGACGTGGAGCCATCACATTGTCCCACTGGTTGGGACCTGGAACTTTAGCGCGATACGTCACTATCATGCTAGGCTACTGGAATTTAACAATTGTTAGATATACCCACTCCGCGACGCGCCAAGCATTGAAATAATGGTGTTTTATGACTAGGACTTAAATTAGCCATAACTTCTTGCCCGGGTATCGGATTTGGGCAAATCTTATTTCAGCGAAAAGCTTATCAAATTTTTGATGTGATAAAAAGTCAAAATTAGGGAAATTCTATACAATTAAAAATGATACTCACCTAGAAAGTCATTTCTTAACCTTCTCAAGATGAATTTAATCTTAGGAAAAGTTCAGGGTATTACATGACTCCATAACACGAACTAGAACATGAAGAAAGAGAAACATTCCTAAAAGCCTTGTAGCCTCCTACTTATAAGTGTGGCATTCTACACACCAATAAATAGGACTCTACCCAATACGATTTCGCAGACACCTTGGGACCACGAATTATGCTCTGATACCATGTTTATCATGACCCGAGCTGGGACCCTTTCCGTGATGAACATTCTGAACCATGAAGGCCCGGATAACCTTCCCTATCTGGTAATCATGCACAATATTAATACAATAATAGAAGATGCAAAAAACATAAATCAATACAGAACCATGGTCATACTCTGAGTTCAAAATAATAATGAAGACTGCAATTTAACAACATCTAAATAATAGCTGACTCAGTCTGTGAAATCTCTACTACATACGAAACAAAGCTATTTGAAAACTGAGACAAGGCCCCTAGTGGACCAAAACCAACATAAATAACAAAAATCTGAAAGACATAGGCCTTTCGGAATAAAAAAGGCTCACCAACTGTACACTTCACTTCTATCTAGAAACTCTACGACTTAGCAGTACCTCTAGACTGAGCCTCAGACCGTGAAAGCTAGGGGGTCAATACAATTGTACTGGTACGCAGAGCAAATCTAAAAGAACAATTTTTATTCAAAATAAGTGAGAGTGATTTGAAAACAGATCATAAAGATAACATATGATGAGAAAATACATGGGCATGTTTAAAATACTGAACAATCATCTGAAAACTCTATGACTAACTCTTTATTTTACTTCTATGCTAGGTGGTATACCTTACAACTCTGAAATTCCACGGGCTATATGGAATCTGCCGTTAACTCAACAGCCAAGCCCCCAACCCAAGTTTGCCACAAGAGTTGGAGTCTCTGTCTCTGTACGCCACAGGGCACTAAGCCAGCGTATAATTCCTCTTGGGGAAATAATGAACCCATATCGATAAAACACGGTTTTGGGATAAGAGTTACTTGAACTCAAGCCTTCTTCGGGCAACCACCTAACCCTCTTTAAGCCTATTTTTAACTCTTTAAAATATGCATTCTCTGAAATCAAACTCTAAAAACTCTTACTCTGTTATGGTATACACTCATATGGTATCATCATATCATTGACTTGCAAGTCACATCTCTGAGCCATTATTAACATATTAAAATCTCTATTTTCAAAACATAAGTTTGGGGCCACTATATCAATAAATTAGTTCAAAGAACTCTTTCTTTAAATTCGTGCAAACACATGCAAGGAACTTTCTCTTTGTCCACATTTAATAACATAAGGTAGTCATGTCTATTTACTCAATAACATGCAATTCTCTCTTTTAAACAAGCATATAGGTATAACAAGAAACTCTCTCTCATCATCTCTAAATTATGTCAAATACTTGGATATTGAAAAGACCACTTTAAAATCATACAACATGTGTTTCAAATCATTCCCAATAAGTTCATAAACTCTAATTCATTAAAAGTGAGGTATTTCAATAATAATACTCTCAATTAAATCTTTAATTTCATACATATACATATAGGTATAAATCAATTTAAGGGAAAATACCACAAGGCCAAAACAATTCTACCATTAAAAGGTTCTAATGCATAACTTAAAACACAGGATCAAAAACCCCTATATAAATTCATGCTTGATAACTTTAAATCATATTCAAGAGATTCAAAAAGCACATATAGTTTTAGGATGAACCCCATGTACCTTACTTGCGATGAATTCGTGAAGAAATTTTGAAAAGATTAGACTTTTAAGCTTGATTGCTCAAACCCTAGTTGTTTTCTCCTCTTGAATTCTTGAAGGATGAACTAGGCATCTTAGGAGAGATTAGACGTTACTAATAATCTCCAATTAATTTAAGGATGATTAGCGACGGTTTTCATATATCAAAGGACTTAGTGGCCCTTAAATTGACTTAAAAATGATGAATTTACGTCGTTGGGCTATACGATATGCACCGCATTTCCCATCTCCTAAGCTAGGCTGGGCGGTGCCTAAATTATGGCATAAGATATGTTGGGCGGCGCCTAACTTATGCCATAGCCATTCCAGTGGATTTAGGAGATTTGTTAGATGACATACTCTAATTTGCAAAGTCATAAATTTTCGGTCGTTTATCAGATTTAGGCAAAATTGGTATCGTTGGAAAGCTACTTCCAAGACCTTTCATTTGATATATAGTCGTCCCTCTAATTTGTTATATTCAAAAAGTTATGGTATATTGAACTTGACCCAAGATTCGGCGCTCACTAAAACTAATACGATAGGAAAGCTTCCAACTCATACATGGGTTAAGGGACTTCTATGATCTCCATTCATCCTAAAATAGATTCCCAAACTACATAATTGATCAACACACTATATTTTCATCAGATTTATGGATTTTGGAACCTTTAAGCAAAGGAAATGATGGTTTATGTTCTAGCCCGAAATGCGGGGTGTTACACACATGCAACAAGCTTTTATGATTTGTGAAATTGTAAATATGCACTCCATAATGATAGTGTTGCAAAATATTAAGTGTACATACCACAACTGCTAACTCTATATCATGAGTGAGGTATTTCTTATCATGAACCTTTAGCTGCCTGGATGCATAAGCTACGACCTTACCATACTAAATGAGTACACAACCAAGTCCCACTCAAGACACATCACAATAGACAACAAACCTATCTGTTCCTTCAGGTTGGGTCAAAATAGGTGCAATAGTCAACTTTTCTTTCAACCTCTCAAAACTATTTTCACAAGCCTCAGACCATAAAATCATTACTTTCTTCTTGGTCAACAAGTTCAGTAAAGCGACTACAGATGAAAAACTTTCCATAAATCTCCTATAGTACCCTGCTAGACCCAAGAAGCTCCCAATGTTGGTTGGAGATATTGGTATAGGCCACTTCTTTACTTCCTCAATCTTATATGGATCAACCTTGATTCCTTCACTAGACACAACATGTCCAAGAAAAGTTACAACATTAATCCAAAATTCAGACTTACAAAATTTGGCATACAATTTTTGGTCCTTGAGAGTTTGAAGCAAAATCCGGAGGTGATAGGCATGATTCTCTTCACTCTTCGATTAAACCAAAATATCATTAATGTAAACTATGATGAATAAATCCAAAAATTACCTAAATAACCTATTCATAAAATCCATAAAAGCTACAGGATCATTAATCAATTTAATGGACATAACTAAAAATTCATATTGACCACATCGTGTTTGGAATATATTTTGGGAATGTCAGTCTCCCAAAACATCAATTGATGATAACTTGAATAAAGGTCTATTTTTGAGAAACATTTAGCACCCTGAAGCTGGTCGAAAAGGTCATCAATTCTAGGAAGAGGGTACTTACTCTTTATTGTGATCTTATTCAATTGATGATAATCTATACATAAGGGTAGCAATAGAGCAGGGTTTTGAAATATGTTCGGGATCAAAACCAAAATTTACTACCATATAAGGGGTCATATTAAATAGGGTAGCTCCAGGGTCATGTAACACATAAACATCACGGGAGAAGGTTCATAACATACTGGTAACAAATATGGGGAGACCTTTAATTCTTGGTGAATTAATAGAGTATATTGATGATTAAAACCCCTACCTATACTGAATATAACACCCTTAGCTAGAGGGGCTGAAGAAGTAGCTTGGGTCTTAATAGAATGTAACACCTTTAGCTAGAGGGCCTGAAGAAGTAGTTTGGGTACCAGTACCCCTAAAGTTTCTCTTAGCCGAGGGAAAATCTATCTGGAAGTGGACAGGATGACCACAATCATAGCACACATGACTGACATAATGTCACTTGGGTGATTCTTTCCGTAGGAGCTACAACGAGGATATGGTTTAAAGGGATGAGTCACACTAACCTGAGACTGAGTACCCTGAACTCTCGGCCCATTACTACACTAGAACCAATAATCACCTGATTTATTAGGGGTAGGTTCACTAGCTAATGACTGATATTATCCTAATACCTCTTCTTAGATCATTTCGTGCCCTACTGCTACCCTGCTGCTAACTGTCATCCTGAGCTGCCGACCTAGCCCTCTTAATCTATAGCTATTTTACCTATTCCTGTCACTTATTATCCTTTTCCATATATTGCATATACACTACCAACCTGGAAATATCTCTGTCACTATTCAAAACCACCCGTTACATTCTAACATCAAATCACTAGAAAGATTGAGTGTGAACTACCTCATACGAGACCTTATATTGGACACCAACGCTAGGGGATAAAGAGATAGTTGGTTGAAATTCAATGCATAATCTTTGACACTCATCTTACCTTGCTTTAGATTCATAAACTTTTCAATCTTAGCATTTCTCAACTCCCGATGAATGAAGTGATCAATGAAAACATCATAAAACTCTTTCCATACCGCAGGCTCAATATTTTCACCTCTTAACTTTTCCCACTCATCATACTACTAATAATACACCCCTTTAAACTGATAATCTTCAAATTCCAACTTTAATTTTCCACTAGCATGCATAATTCTGCGTACATTTTCCATCCCACCAATAAACTCATAAGGATCTTCCTCAACCTTGGAAATCATAATAGTATGTGGATTCAACCTCTTGAATTTTCCAACCTGAGTGACTTCAGATAAACCAGTGATAGAGCTGATATAACCAGATCGATTGGACTATGATGCCATAATTTAAGCAAACATATGAATGGACTGATGAAACTCAACATTTGAAACCTCTCTCTATGGTGACTGGGTACCATTGATACTGACCCTAGGAACTTAAGGAGGACTATTTAGGATAGGAGGAAACCTAAGAGGAGCAGTACAGTTAGGTGTATGGGCTCTATACTGCGTTTGCATCCCATGAGTAGGGCGAACTACCTAAACATTTGGTCTATTAGGGAAGGAGGCTCCAACCAATTACTCTTTCCATTTTCTCTTTGTAGAACCTTGAAACCTATGTGGTTTTCTCCTCCATTGTTTTAAGAATGGTATAAGGTGGTTTTCAGTAGAAAGTGTTGTTCTTAGGGTCTTATTAGCATAAAAGGGGAATTAGAAACTTCTTAGGGGTGTAATAAGACCCAAAAACCTCCAAAATAAGATTAGAAATGATTATCAATTAACATAAAAGTGAAGTTACAATTTGGAATTTGTAAACCTAGTTCAAATGTAGAAAGGGGTTAGGATAATGGAGGAACTGAAAGAGTCAGACTAGATTCCCCCTGAATTGGAGCAATGGTGATTTTAAGACTCAATTACTCTTTAACAAAGTAGTTTGGGATTGGAAAATGCCTCAACATAAAATAAGGATTATTGGTGCTTTTCTTCAAAGAATTGTCTTTTAAAGATGGATCAGGTTTACTAGTGCTTAAGTTTTGCAAATATTTATGAAATGCATGCATTGAAAGGGATGGTACGCACCTGACTGTAAATAAGGAACCAGGTTCCCCTTTATTGAATTACTCCTCAATTTACTGACACAATTAGTAAGAAAGTAGGGGTAATATTCACGTATTTTTTACCCACTGTCAAATATGTGTCTGAGCTATGTACTTCTAACAGTACGAGACTAAGTTATTAGATATACATTGTATATCAAATCAAGATTAGAATTTTTCATGTACTAGAAATTTATTGAGTAATTCATGATGAAGTGTCAATTCTTCCTAATAAGATCAAGCTCTAGGCAAAGAGGAATCAGGTTCACATTGCATTGAACCTTGTAATTATTCCATAGCCCCACTCTTTTATATTTACTATGCATATTTTCAACACTATTTCATGTTCCACCTGTCTCATGTACCTCCTTAATATTATGAGAACCTTAATTGATGTTGTGATTATTTTTGGTAACTGCTTGAGAATCGAGTTTTGCCAGTGTTGACCCTTTGTAATCCTCATCATCATCTAAAGCAATACCAAATTCTTCATTGTTAACCTACTTTTCAAGATCAGTATCATCATGATTTCCATCCACAAGACTAATTTTTTATCACCTTTTTGTAAAATTATAAGAACCAGGTTCCTGCTGCATAGTTTTTCTGATTGCTATGAATGAATCTTCAGTATGAAGATAGAATATTCTAACATTATTCCTGATTTTTGATCACTTTGAGAATATTCTTTGTTGACATTAACATGTTGCTTCTGGTTATTTGGTAGTGCACCAAGTCCATCATGATCATCCAATGTTTGAGGCATCAAATAAATTTCTATATTTTCATCTATCCTCCTTGTCTTGAGCGATGAATTCAAATTCTTCCTCTTGGCATGCACATTACATACAATTGCTTTACTGAATTCGGTGCAAGGCAACTCATGAACCATGTCTTTCATGACTCTTTCTTTCAGAACTAGGTTTCCTAAATTTGAGTTTATTTTAAGGCATTCACTCAATGCAAACAACATATTATTTCCTTTGTCGTGCTTTTTGAGGACTCTTAAGAAATTATGTTTCAATCCTTTTTGTCCCTTTCTAAAGGCTACTTTTTCACCATGGAAATATGTGAGTGAGAGGAAATTTTCACACATTTCTGTCATGTTTCTGAAGCATGCATTATTCAAATACAATGATTTGTATTTTCCTATCATTGTCACTTGAAACACTAGTCAAAGATTAACCTTAGGTACCCGACCATATTAACATGGGTCATTTCTTGTGAGTAAATTGATAAATGAGATCTATTCTAGCCCCAAAAAGGCATCTACAGGACTGTCCTGCTTCTTTTGAGAATTTGTTTGTATGGTAAGGACCTAATTATTTTTTAACTAAAATAAAATGATTCATCTAATAAGAATCAAGTCTCTTTCTGACAAAATCAATGTTCTTATGATTTTTCCAAATTTAACCTTGACATTGTTTTCTAAGATGATCTTCCTCACTGCGAGTACACAAATTTAATCTAGTAGTGTTACCTTTTGAGGACTTATTTTCTTTGGGTTTAAAGCCAATCCCATGTCTACTAGTGGTTTGACTAACCTGAATTTTATTTAACAATGTTGAGGACCTAGTCCACTTTCTGTTGTATTCTAACTCATCTTTAATCCTTGTAAGATTTTCTTGAAACAACCTATTCTTTTTAGTAATCTCTTAAATATTTACAATCAATTTCTTGATGTAGTCTTTCAAGGATTGTGAAGAGCGGTTGCTTGGCTTTTTCCTTTAGAAGAAAACTAGTATATGAACCTGCCCAATGCGCGGCCGTATCATAAGAAATTAATAGTAAAAATTATTAACTTATTTATTTAACATAATATTTTTTTTGTCATATCGTATTGATATATTTAAAAGCAAGAATCAATAAATATAACTAACAATTTAGTAAATTAAGTTTGAAAAACTCACTTATGGTACACATATGCAATTTGAAATTTCAAATACAATGTTGTACATTGTTTTAAACCATGCACAAAATTTAAATTTAACTTAGTTGCCTTCAAGCCTCTTCCTTTTCTTTATTCCACTGTTAATGTTTCCTTTTTCTCAAAGAACCATCATTCTTCTACTTTAAAACATATACGAAGCTTACTTTAGTTTAGGTTCTCGAATTGAAGTACGCTTCTACAGTATATTAACTGAGTGATAATATATAGATGATATAGAGAATATTGAGCTAAAATGAAAAGAACAACTTAAAATCATCCTTTCAAATGTTGGTTATGCTCACCTGAGATAGATAAATCCATAAACCACTTTTAAGAAAAAATGACTGCTACAGATTCCACCTCTATCTAAACTAAAAGAAGCAATAAACATAGGATACATAGAACTAATTCTCCAACATCAAGCATTTATGATTTTTTCGGTCATTCACTTGAGGTAGTTCGGCATGAAAAAAATATGAATCAGTCTGCGACCTCTAAGTAAGTCAGAGTTCAAGAATTCCCTTAGAAATTAATTATCTAAATCAAGAAACTGGTCACCATATTTGGAAACTATTTTTTGCTTATCCCAATCCATGCCAGCACTAAGAGCTTCTTAAATGTTCCTTTTCAAGTTATAGTTTAATCGTAATAAGAAAACATATCTACAAAAATTGGTTTTCAATAAAACTCGAGGCTTTTATTAGATGGACATTCATGAAGAAGTAATGAGATGAGAGATTGTACGTTTTATACCAAACATTGCTGGCATGTGGGCTGGCCAAAGTTCTTTTTATATTTAGATATTTCTTCAATCTAAATTCTTTATAAATTTAGGTTGGGTATTTCTAGATCAAATCGCTCCCATGAACATATGAAACGAAAATATGATACTAATAAGAACACATATCCACAACCTATCTTTCTGTTCTTTCTTTTAACACTTGGTTGGCAGGGTTAGGGCCTTTGCCTTTATTGCTAGGAAACCACATCCGATTATCACTTCCATATGATAGGGCGGGGTGGCTTGCCGGTGAGAGATAGACAGGAAAGACATAGATGATATCAATCTAATCTTAAGAACTCTGATTCAACAATTTCTGGGTCGTTGACTGGGTGTTTCCCACTCTGGAAAATCCATAGAAAGAAACAATTACATCTTCAGGTTGTTCAGCACAATAATGCATATGCTTCTTAAACGTACGGATACAATTAAGAGAGTACTATAAATAGATGGCTTAATAGAAAATTCTGCTTCTTGCCTTTACATACTATTAAAGTAAATTTTAATATTATTCGCCTAAAATACTTGTTCAGGTTATTTGGAGGAGTTGTTACAATCTTTTTATCCCCATATTTTGACCCAAAATCATCCTTAACATGCTCCAAAAAGACTATTGGAAATTTTCTTCAAGCTTACTTATCAATAACCACATAGTAAGCTGTAAATTGAATGATGACATTAGCATAGGCAAGTTTATTAATCAACAAAAATGAAAAATTGATAAATATGTAAGAGTACAAGAGAGTAGCATAACAAATAATATTCCAGTAGCTCTCAAATTCCTCAAGGTAACTATGTAATTAAAAAGGGCAACCCGATGCACTAATGCTCCCTCTATGCACATGTAACACCCCGACGTCTTCTTAGCTAAATTCCATTTATGGAAAGTCTAAGCATTAGCTTCTAGAATGATCTAAATTAATTTTCATGTGGAATTTCCTACATTTCAACTGTTCAATACGTAGATGTCGGAATTAGCTTTCCAACGATATAAGATTCCTCCAAAATGGACCCTCAGTGAATAAGTTATGAATAATTTATAGTTCAAGTTGTAAACATCGTCATTTTGGTGTCTAGCGCATCGTGGATAGGGTCAAATTGTCAATCGTCAAATTCCAGTCGGGCTTCACGACGGTGGCGCATCGCGAAGGCACCTAATTTCCCACTCGTCAAATTTCAGTGGACCACTGCGATTGTGGCGCGTCGCGGTGGCACCCGAAATTGGGTTTTTTAGTTCAAATTTTCAGTTCCATTTAGGAGTCATTAAGGATAATTTTGACTTTTCCCTAACATTTAAAACTATCCAAACAAAGGATTTGGGCTATGTTTGAGTAACTTAACCCTATTTTCATCAAAATCATCAAGAATCCTCTCTAGGGTTTCAAAATAAAAACCCAAGTAGTTCAAGATTCAACCGTAGGTTTTGAAGTTGATCACATATTTGGAATCCCCAGGTCGTAGACTTCAATAAGCATATATTGTCTTCCTAATTCAAGGTACGCGAGGTTTTTCCTAAAATCTCATGGGCATAGAAATCATGTTTTAAGAATGAGATTTTGATGTTTATGAATATAATCATCATGTTTTAGAAGTTTTGACGGTATTGTTTTGGTCTTTAGGCCTTTCCCCCAAATTGATTTGAAATTATGTATATATGTACGTATGTGTTCAAAAATGGTTATTCAATTGAGAGCATGAATTATAATGAATCCCTCTCTTGTTATGAGTTTTCTCTTCTTCGTATGATATAAATTATTTTGAATGAATTTTGAAGAGCATGAAATGAAATACTTTGGCTTTTGCTATGTTTTGAATATGATTTTTGAATATGAAAGAGAGGGTTGTGAATGATGAATATACATATAATGAAAGAGTGCATGGTTTTTCCAAAAACACGTGACCACCATATGTTTGATGAGAGTTTTTGCATGGTTTTGACTTGAGTTTTTGGAACATGAAATCTTTTATGAAAATTACATGTTTTGGATGGTCTGAAACTACATTTTAATGAAAAATCATGCCTATTGCATTATGGCTCAGAAATAGAACTTGCAAGTCTTGGTGTGATGACACCAACTCAGAAAATGCCATGATAAATTCAGAACAGAATAGAATGCATGTTTGAAATCAGATTTACAGATTTTGTGATTAGAATGTTGTATGATTAGAAATGGTTAAAAATTGGGCAGAAATAGATGTTAGGTGGTTCCCCGAAGAAGTCATGAGTCCAGATACTCATTGCCTGAAACCGTCATTTTCTGATCTGGGTATATCTTATATTATGCTGGCCTAGTGCCATGTGGTGTATTAGAATCAGAGACTCCAACCCTTGCGGCACACTTGGGTTGGTGGCTTCCCCGCCGAGTCAATGGAGAATTCCATATAACCCGTGGAATATAAAAAAATGTAGGGGAGTGCCACCTAACTCAGAAGTAATACAAAGATCAAAAATTGTTTTGACAAGAATGATTTATGATTACTCGAATGATGCCCATGTGTTTCCAAAAACTATTTTATGCATGACGTTTTATGAAAAATTGCTCTCACCTATTTTATATATATGTTCAAGTACTCTATTTTTGATTGCTTCGCATGCCAGTCTAGAGGTCTAGATAAACAATAGATATTACAGATCACAGATCCGATTATGCAGTGGTCAGCCTTTTATGATCCAGAAGGCGTGGTCATTTCAGATAATTATCTTTAGTTCTGTTTTGGTCTACTGTGGGCCTTGTACCAGTTTTCAGACAGTTTGTTCAGTCCATAGTAAAGATTTCGCAGACTGAGTCAGACATTATTGTTCAGATATATCTTGGATTCCGTTTTCAGTATTATGATCACATTCAGGTAGACCATGTTTTCGTAGTATTATGAATCTTCCGCATTTCTTTTATCATATGAATTATGTGCATGATTACCAGATATATAGGGGTGTTTCGGGCCTTCATAGTTCGGAATGCTCATCACGGCCAAGGCCCTGATTCGGGTTATGACAAACTTGGTATCAAATCACAGTTCATGGTCCCAAGGTATCTGTGAAATCGCGTCGGGTAGAGTCTTGTTTATGGGTGTGTAGCGTGCCACACTTATAACCAGGAGGATACTAGGCATTTAGTAAATGTTTCCCTTCCTTGTGATTTAGTTCGTGCTTCAGAGTCAAGCCTGTTCCTAATCAGTGATCTTTTGTCTTACTGAAATAATAGTCATGCCTCCTCGTCGCAATACTAATTAAAGTGCTCAGAATGATGAAGTCCATCTCACTCATGGGATGAGGACACGTAATAGATATCCCACTCCAGACCCTGTCCCTACTCTGGGAGTCCCTCCAGTCCTGACTAGTCCACCTAGGGCTCCACAGACCAATGTTAACCATCCCCTGACTACTCAGAGGGATATGTCGAATACCGAATTGAGATAGTCTATTCATATACTGGCATAGTTGGTGGATAATTAGGTTCAATGATTGGAAGATGTTGGGTCTACATCAGTGACGTCGGAGGCTACTAGGGTGGGACAGTTCATGAGAATGAACCCACCCAAGTTTACAGGCACCAAGGTAGAAGAAGATCCGTAAGAATTTGTAGATGAAATGGAGAAAATTTTCAAAGTGATGCATGTGGATCATATTGAATGTGTTAAGTTGGCATCCTACCAGCTGAAGAATGCAGGAAACCAATGGTACAATGAGTGAGAGGATGCAAAGGGTGACAGTGCTGAGCCCACAGTTTGGGATGAGTTTGTAGAATCTTTCCTTGACAGGTTCTTTCCTCTGGAGCTGGGGAAAGATAAAGAAAAGGAGTTCATGAACCTCAAGCAGGGTAATATGAGCGTGCAGGAGTATACTTTAAAATTTAATCAGCTGGCCCGTTATGCTCCTGAGATGATGAGGAGTATGAGGGCCTGAATGAGGAAGTTTGGTTCCAGCCTTTCAGATGATCTGGTTCTTGAGTGTCAGGGAGCTATGCTGAATAAGGAGTTGGAATTTACTAGGCTGAAAGTTCACATGCAACAGATAGAAGAGAAGAAAATAAAGATTTCTGAAGCTAGGGAGAAAGAAAGACAGGCAAAAAGAGCCAGATCTGCCAACCAGGGTTACAGTCATCCTCAAAGAGGTAAGTGGGGAAAATAAATGGTAGAATAAGAAGAATTGGGGTAATACACAATCGGCTGCTAGTACCCTAGCGCCTAGACCACCTGCAGACAGACGATCTTAGAGTTTCTAGACTCATCATTGATCCAGAGCACTGGATACTTAGTCGCAGGGTAATGTGTCTCAGTAGCATCATAATTTTCCGCAGTGTGAGACTTATGGTAGAAATCATCTAGAGAGATGTCAGTTGGGCGCATTTGTATGTTATTCATGTGGTCAAATGGGTCACATTCAGAGGGACTGTCCATCTGCTATGAAGAATGTTGGTGGTGCGAAGTCTCAGGAAAATTCTTTGGCACAACCCCCGCCTCAAAAGGGTTCCACATCAACTGTCGGGAGTAGTCGAAACCAGTTTTATGCTTTGACCAACCGCCAGGAGGTGAAAGTTTCCCCAGACGTTGCCATCGGTACGTTACAAATATTTTCCCGTGATGTTTATGCGTTACTTGACCCCAGGTCTACCCTATACTATGTGACCCCTTATGTTGCTGTTGGTTTCGAGTTTGAGCCCGATATGATTTTTGAACCTTTCTTTGTTTCCACTTCGGTGGGTGATTCTGTTGTGTCTAGGAGGGTTTATAAAAATTGTATGGTATCTATTCTTAGCCGGGATACTATGGAAGACCTCATAGATCTTGATATGGTTGCTTTTGATGCTATCTTAGGGATGGATTGGCTCCATTCGTGCTATGCCACATTAAATTGTAGGACTCGAAGAGTCATTTTTTCTTTCTTGAATGAGCCAGCGATAGAATGGGAGGGACATTCTTTTTCACCTAAAGGGAACTTTATATCCTATATCAGGGCCCGGAGACTCATTTTTAAAGGTTGTTTGTATCAACTTATCCGGGTTAAGGACTCTAATGCCGAGGGTCTTCCTCTTTAGTCTGTCCCTGTAGTAAATAAATTTCTAGAAGTCTTCCCAGATGATCTCCCAGGAATACCACCTGATAAGGAGATAGAGTTTGGTATTGATGTGTTTTCATATACCCGCCCCATCTCTATTCCGCCATATAGAATGGCTCCTCTAGAACTAAAAGAGTTGAAGGAACAACTAGCATATCTTCTAGATAAAGGTTTTATACGCCCCAGTGTGTCACCTTAGGGTGCGCCTGTACTCTTCATGCGAAACAAAGACAGTTCCCTTCGTATGTGCATAGACTACTGTCAGCTGAATAAGGTCATGATTTAAAAATAAGTATCCTCTTCCTAGGATTGATGATCTTTTTTACCAGCTTTAGGGTGCTAGATTTTTTTCAAAGATAGACCTTCATTCGGGATACCATCAGTTGAAGGTTAAAGAGTCAGATATTCCTAAAACAACTTCCAAACCAGATACAGTCATTTTGAATTCTAAGTCATGTCCTTCAGATTGACTAATGCCTCTGCAGCTTTCATGGACCTAATGAATAGGGTTTTCCGTCAGTTCCTGGTTCTGTTTGTGATAGTATTCATTGATGACATCTTGATTTATTCCAAAAATGAGGAGGAGCATACCACTCACCTTCGAATTATTCTTCAGACTCTTAAAGATCATAGCTTGTATGCGAAATTCTCTAAGTGTGAATTCTTTCTTAATGCCATTGTGTTCTTGGGTTATATTGTGTCTACTGATGGTATTAGAGTGGATCCCCAAAAAGTTGAAGCAGTAAGAAAATGTCCCAGACCCGCGACTCCAACCGATATTCAGAGCTTCTTGGGTCTGGCGGGTTATTACAGAAGGTTTGTAGAGAGTTTTTCCTCCGTAGCTGCTTCGCTCACTAAATTGACTCAGAAAAGGGTAAAGTTTGTGTGGTCTGAATTGTGTGAAAATAGTTTTGATAAGTTGAAGGATAAGCTGACTACTGCTCCTATTTTGACTCTTCCCGAGGGGGTAGATGGTTTTGTGGTATACTGTGATGCATCCCGTGTGGGACTTAGTTATGTTCTGATGCAGCATGGTAAGGTGGTAGCTTATGCTTCTAGGTAGTTAAAGGTGCATGAGCAAAACTACCCCACTCATGACGTGGAGTTAGCAGCCATGGTGTTTGCACTTAGAATCTGGAGGCATTATCTCTATGGATTGCATGTTGATATTTATACTGACCACAAAAGTTTGTAGTATGTTTTCTCTCAGAAAGAATTGAACCTCAGGAAGAGGCGTTGATGGAGCTTTTGAAAGACTGTGATATGAGCCTGCATTACCGTTCGGGCAAGGAAAATGTTATAGTCAATTCTCTCAGCAGGTTGTCTATGGGAAGCCTTTCTTATGTTTAAGAGGGGAGGAGAGAGATGGTGAAGGACATTCACTACCTTGCAAATCTGGAAGTACAACTCTTAGATTCTGAAGATAGAGGGGTGGTTGTTCATGAGATAGCTAAATCATCTATTTGTGCCGAAGTCAAAGAAAAGTAGGCCGAATATCCCATATTGATGCAGATTAATAGAGATATGGGTCAACAGAAAGTAATGTCATTTGAGATTGGCGGTGAGGGTATTCTGAGATACAAGGGTAGATTGTGTGTGCCTGATGTAGATGGACTGTAGGAATAAATCCTTAGCGAGGCTCTCACATCGAGGTATGTTGTTCACCCAGGCTCTACAAAAATGTATCATGATTTGAAAACCATTTACTGGTGGAATAATATGAAGCGTGATGTGGCTAAGTATGTTGCCAAGTGTTTGAATTGTCAGCAAGTCAAGGTGGAACACATGAGGCCAGGTGATACTTCTCTAGAGATAGCATTGCCTTTATAGAAGTGGGAAATGATCAATATGGACTTCATTACAGGACTTCCAAAGTTCCAAAACCAGTATAATTCATTATGGGTAATTGTAGATAGTCTGACCAAGTCAGCGCACTTTCTGCCTGTCAATACTAACTATTCGGGAGAGGATTATGCTAAGCTGTTCATCGCAGAAATAGTTTGTTTGCATGGGGCACCTGTGTCTATTATATCCAATCGAGGTACACAGTTTTCTTCTCAGTTTTGGAAATTTTTTCAGAAAGGCTTAGGTACCCAAGTGAACCTAAGTACAACATTCCACCCTCAGACTGATGGGCAAGTTGAGCGCACCATTCAGACCCTTGAGGATATGTTGAAGGCCTATGTGATTAATTTCAAAGGTTGTTGGGTGGAGCACTTTCCATTGATAGAGTTCGCGTATAATAACAATTTCCATTCTAGTATTAAGATGGCGCCATTTGAGGCATTGTATGGGAGAAGATGTAGGTCACCAATAGGGTGCTATAAAGTGGGTGAGATGCAGATGTTTGGGCCTGATCTTGTTCATCAGATGATGGAAGATGTGAAACTTATTAGAGAATGACTTAAAACAACTCAGGGTCATCAGAAATCCTATGCCGATGTTAGGAGGAGAGAGTCAGAGTTTGAGGTTGGAGATTGGGTATTTCTTAAGGTTTCTTCCATGAAGGGAGTTATGCGATTTGGAAAGAAGGGTAAGTTGAGTCCTCACTATATAGGACCATACCAGATTGTGAGAATAATCAGTGGAGTTACGTATGAATTAGAGTTGCCTACAAGTTAGGGTTCTGTCCATACGGTATTTCATATATCCATGCTAAAGAAGTGCATTAGAGATCATTCGTTAGTAATACCCGTCGAAGAAATCAAGGTGACAGACTCCTTGTCCTACGAAGAAGAGCTGGTATCAATTTTTGATCGCCAAGTTAGAAAGTTGAGAAGCAAAGAGATTGTTTCGATTAAAGTGTTATGGAGAAATCAGAAAGTCAAAGAAGCAACTTGGGAATCAGAAGATGATATGAGAGATATATACCCAAATTTATTTGATTCGGTAAATGAAGTGATGTAAGGTAAAATTTTTGTCCTTTTCTTTCCACGCCTTTGTTTGGTTGAAATTGTGCTTGTCTATTTTCTGCATCATCATTCGGGGACGAATGATCCAAAGGGGGGATATTGTAACACCCCGACGTCTTTTTAGCTAAATCCGTTCATGGAAAGTCTAAGCATTAGATTCTAGAATGATCTAAATTAATTTTCATGTGGAATTTCCTACATTTCAACCTTTCATTACGTAGATGACTGAATTAGCTTTCCAATGATATAAGATTCATACAAAATGGACCCTCGGTGAAGAAGTTATGAATAATTTAAAGTTCCAATCATAAACATCGTCATTTTGGTGTCTAGCGCGTCGCGGAGAGAGTTAAATTGTCAATAGTCAAATTCCAGTGGGGCTCCATGATGGTGGCGCATAGCGGAGGCACCCAATTTCCCACTCGTCAAATTCCAGTGGACCACTGCGATTGTGGTGCGTCGCGGTGGCACCTGAAATTGGGTTTTTTATTTCAAATTTTTCGTTCCATTTAGGAGTCATTAAGGGTAATTTTAACTTTTCCCTAACCTTTAAAACCATTCAAAACAAAGGATTTAGGGTATGTTTGAGCAACTTAATCTTATTTTCATAAAAATCATCAAGATTCCACTCTAGGGTTTCAAAATAAAAACCCAAGTAGTTCAAGATTCAACCGTAGGTTTACAAGTTGATTGTATATTTGGAATTCCCAGGTCGTAGGCTTCAATAAGAACATATTGTCTTCCTAATTTGAGGTACACAGGTTTTTTTCTAAAATCTCATGGGCATAAAAATCATGTTTTAAGAATGGGGTTTTGAAGTTTATGAATATAATCATGTTTTAGAAGTTTTGACGGTATTATTTTTCTCTTTAGGCCTTTCCCCCAAATTGATTTGAAATTATGTATATATGTACGTATGTTTTCAAGAATGGTTATTCAATTGAGAGCATGAATTATAATGAATCCCTCTCTTGCTATGAGTTTTCTCATCTTCGTATGATATAAATTGTTTTGAATACGTTTTGAAGAGCATGATATGAAATACTTTGGATTTTGCTATGTTTTGAATATGATTTTTGAATACGAAAGAGAGGGTTGTGAATGTTGAATATACATATAATGAAAGAGTGCATGTTTTTTCCAAAAGCACGTGACCATCATATGTTTGATGAGAGTTTTTGCATGGTTTTGTCTTGAGTTTTCAGAACATGAAATCTTTTATGCAAATTACATGTTTTGGGTGGTTTGAAGCTACATTTTTATGAAAGATCATGCTTATTGAATTATGGCTCAGAAATAGAACTTGCAATTCTATGTGTGACGACACCAACTCAGAAAATTCCATGATAAATTCAGAACAGAATAGAATGCATGTTTGAAATCAAATTTACAGATTTTGTGATCAGAATGTTGCATGATTAGAAATAGTTAAAAATTGGGCAGAAAGAGATGTTAGGTGGTTTTCCGAAGAAGGCATGAGTCCAGATACTCATTTCCCGAAACTGTGATTTGCCAATCTGGGTATATCTTATATTACGCTGGCCTAGTACCGTGTGGCGTATTAGAATCAGAGACTCCAACCCTTGCGGCACACTCGGGTTGGAGGCTTCCCCGCTGAGTCAATGGCGGATTCCATATAGCCCGTGGAATATCAAAAAATGTAGGGGAGTGCCACCTAACTCAGAAGTATTACAAAGATCAGAAACTATTTTGACAAGAATGATTTATGATTACTCGAATGATGCCCATGTGTTTCCAGGAACTATTTTATGCATGACGTTTGATGAAAAATTGATCTCATCTATTTTATATATATGTTCAAGTACTCTATTTTGGATTGCTTCGTGTGCCAGTACTTTTGTGCTGACTTCCCCCTGCAGGTTCTGAGCCACAGTCTAGGGGTCCAGATAAAAAATAGATATTTCAGATCGCTGATCAGATTGTGCAGTGGTGAGCCTTCTATGATCCAGAAGGCCTGGTTATTTCGGATAATTATCCTTAGTTCTGTTATGTTCTACTGGGGTCCTTGTCCCAGTTTTTAGACAGTTTGTTTAGTCTATAGTAGATATTTCACAGACTGAGTTAGACATTATTATTCAGATATATTTTGGATTTCAATTTTTAGTGTTATGATCACATTCAGGTTGACCATGTTTCCGTAGTATTGTGAATCTTCCGCATTTTTTTTATC
Source organism: Capsicum pubescens (assembly GCA_030864215.1). Classification (NCBI taxonomy): domain Eukaryota; kingdom Viridiplantae; phylum Streptophyta; class Magnoliopsida; order Solanales; family Solanaceae; genus Capsicum; species Capsicum pubescens. Next base: position 255,077,526 of record CM061549.1, read on the forward strand.
ATATGAATTATGTGCAAGATTACCAGATATATAGGGGTGTTTCGGGCCTTCATGGTTTAGAATTCTCTTCACGGCCAGGGCCCCGATTTTGGTCGTGACAACTCAGGGTATGGGGAAGGGCCCCATCTCAAGGGTTTAATTGTATGCAACCTTACCTTTCAATTCTACTACAAGATGTTTACAAGGTTTGTTCCCTTGACCTTTTGGTCACATGGTAATAATTTTACCAGAGTAGCTATGTAATTCTATATTTTAAATAGTCAACTATGATGCTCTTCACTTGCTGGTAAATTCAAAATTACCATATCACATTAAATTAAGAAGCTAAGGTCATGTATTTCGGAAGATGAAACAATCTCTTAAACATATCATCTATTCTTTCTTTTAAAAAAGAACTTTCCCATAGAGAAGAATTATTAAATAAATAATCTAAATAATTATGATCATAAATTTATGTAGACGACTTTGAGGCACTTTAAGAAACTAAAAACAGGTAATGGTACATCTAAAGAAAAATACAACTGTGATTTCAATTCCCAGGGGTATGAAAGGCCATAGAAGAGAGCTGAATAGAAAAGGACACAAGCCAATATCGAAGTAGAACTATAAATATGGAAAATTAAATGTTCTTGACCATCACTCTCTTTTTAGGTGATAAAGATAAAAGATCCAAAAAGTGATGGAAAAATATCACAGCAAAATGAAGTCTATACATGGACAAATTAAAATAGAAATAACTTGTTTCCTCACGTCTGGTTTCTGAAAAGATTACTCCAACTAACCAACTTGTTACCTGTAAAATGAAGTAACATTCAAATTATCTAAGTTACTTGTGCTTTTGTTACAAAAAAAGTACAAACAAATGCTTTCACTATCTATTAGAAACTCAGGAAGGTTGTGTTACAACAAAAATGTTAAAAAAAAAAGATTTGCTATAGTATGATCCAAAAAAAATAATAAAAAATACCAATATTTATGTTATAGAGTAATGTTTATCTTTAAATCATCACTTCCAACGTTCAAGTTGTTTTTGTACAACATTGACTTCTGCCTCCCTATGTTCCTCTTGAGTCGAAAAGTGAATTTGATAGTTTTTTCATTGGGACTAAACTTCGTTTTCTCTTCCTTCCTGGTTACAACATTAGAATCTCTATCATTCATAGTATAAATTTCTTCCATGAGCTATTTTGAAAGCACACAAAACTTGAATATGATTTTCCATCATTCTTTTTCAATGTCTGGTTCATATGAAGTAGAAGTTTTCTGAATTGGCATCTTTCCTTTGATCTTAAGTCATTTGTTGAAAAACACTTGTATGTCATCTCTCAATAATTATTTCAAGTATCTGCAATAGTTATAATTTTTCAAAACAACCTTCACAATAAACAATATATTAAGCAAATGATTTTTTTAGAAGAAATTATTCTACAATCCTAGAACTTATCTACACCAAATGTGATGTAACATTATCATAATGATAAACATAAGATGATAAGAACCCAAATTATTCCAAAGTGTTGAATTAAATATTTTAATGATAAAAAAATCTATAGTAGAATGTATGAAACTAAAGGCTTACAATACAACAATTTCAACATAGAAATGAAAAAATAAACGCAAAAAAATAACATTCACAGTACCTAAAAAATAGAGTAACTGCAAAAGAGTGAGAGTAGCCATACCAATAACAATAAAAAGTGATGTATTCTGATTATCAGCAACTAACCTCAAAGAAAGTATCTTGGGTTATTTTCTCCCTCTTCAGCCTTTTCCTCTGCTAAAATATTCACTATTTGTTTTTTACTTTGTTCTATTTTTTTGTTCAACTTCTTCTTTCTAATGTTTGTGCTATCAATAATTGGGCAGAAAATCAGTTAGCTACTGAATTTTTGAGGCATCATTAAGCAAAACTTATCTGATTCTTCCTCTACACGTAAAATAATAAAGTTTTCATATTTATTAATATATATTAACATCAACAGACAAAATTAGAGAGAAATAACATGCCTCCCAATAGTAGCAAAATACATAATTTTTACTGGAACATTTCTTTTTTAATCGAACTATAACTTCATCCCTCAATTAGTAACATAATGCACGAGAACCTTCAAAATTTAAGCGCTTAACTTGATAAATTTATATCAAATACTTGAATTTGCAAAAATATTTGCATAAAACCATGTAAACTTCATAGTTGACAAAATAATAATACATAACAGACTACAAACCAAATATATTTGGGTGATAATATAGAGCAGTAACCACTGCATTGCCTTGTTGATTCTAAAAATCAACCAATTTCGATCCTAATTCAAAACTCCAAAATCAAATAAAAAAATCAATTATGATAACTCAAAATTCAAAGCATTCAATCGTCCTGATACAGAATGCGTTATAGAATGTTTCCACTTATTGCACCGAAAGATTGTAATTTCACTTGTGAGAAATGAAAACACAAAGTATGACTCTTAAATCCAATGACACAATCAACCATTCACAATATAGAAATGATTCTATGAATGAAATAACATGAACACAAAAAAATAACCAACAACATTGCTGAATCAAAAAGTAACCAACTATATTGCTGAATAATAACATCACAATCAAAATTATGAAGTACAACATCGCATGCCTATAGTACAATAATTTCTAATGTAGAAATGTTATAAACCACACAAAGAGAAAAATTCAAACATAAGTACCTAAAAAATAGAGTTACTCTGAAGATCAAGGAGATAGTTGCTTTGTTAAAATCAAGTTTATTAGACAAAAAAGAAAAGGCAAAAAGATTACTACAGTATCATGAGATGGAGGCAGATAAGAAAATTACAAAGTCAATTTGCAATCTTATTGAAATTAATATGGATGGAATGGGCCTTCAATCACACAATAAAGAAATACAAATCTATTACACCCTATCAGAGTTTCCAAATAATGAACTAAGAAGGTATAAATGATCAGCATAAGGTAAAATCAAATAAATGATTCTCATTTATCACCAAATTGTTCATACCATGTAAACCTAAGTGGCTAAATTCCTCAAACCTCTCACTTTCCCGAAAAAATAAAATCTAAATAAATGAATTTTAGTACCTTTGAAACTTTTCCATCGGCCAATTTGTTATCTTCTACTGATTTCATCTCTGTAATGGGTGAACTTTGTACAAAAGGACGTATTTCTTCTCTTTAATAGGTGAACTTTGAACAAAAGAAATTTGGTTGTAAGTTTTGGTTAAACCGTTGGTATTTGTAGTTAAGTGCAATTCTAATTAATTAAAATTGACTTATGTTTTTATCAATTTTTTTATTTTTTAAAATTTTTAATTCAAATTTAAATTCAAATATTTCAGATTTTGAATTTTAAAATTCTAACTAATAACCAACATAACTAATTTTTGTACTAAACTACCAAGTGGCTTATTCGTAGAATGCAACTTGGCTTAATGTGAAGGATTTATTTTTTTCTTTTAATAATATATAGATATAGATTCTTTTAAAGAGTTTTTAAAAGAATAGTTTTCTTTATAATGAGTTTATAATCCATTCTTAAAGATGCATAATCACTCATAAGTTGTCTCATATTTGAACAAGCAGATAGACATCAATAAGAACGTAAGCCAAATTTTCAAGTTTTCTTTTAGAATTTTTTTTGAGTTCAGGTTTAAGGTCAAGAAAACATAACTCAGATTCTCTTTGTTCAGTATCATCGTCAGAGTCTAAACTTTACATGGTGAAAGTATAGCCTCCTTGGAATTTTCTTCCTGTAGTTCACCATCTAAATCAACAATTGCAACAAGTGATAGAGTGTTTTCATCATTAGATTTCACCATATCCAGTAGTGATTGATATTGAGGTTCCTTTTCATCAAATTCATCAGAGGATTTTCCATTTTAGCGAAGTCCTTTTTATAACAAGACCGACTTCATGTGGAGTCATCATCCTGAGCAAAGGGAGAACCAGGTCCTTTTTTATCATTAGATTTTTCTAGATTATTTTTCTTGTTCTCCACAGTCCATAAAGGATAAAATTTGATAAAGTGGTTAGGACTGCCACACGTGCGATACACTTGATCATAGTTTTCCTTGTCATAGTTTCTCAAAATTTGGTTCCAATTTTGGAAATTTTGTATCTTCCTCAATATCTTTTGAAATCTCCTAGTCACGAGTGTCAAATTGTCAGCTTCAAAGTCTACCTTATCAGTAGCTTTCACAACTTGATTATTCTTCTTTCTGACACTAGTAATTTCATGCTCCTAATTTTTCTTAAACTCATAGGTTGTCAGGTTTCCGATGAGCTCATTCATAGTTAAGGTGTCCAAGTTATGAGTCTTAGAGATAGCCTTAACCTTTACTTTCCCATGATTGTGGTAACACAGTATGAAGTTTCTGGATTACTTTTAAGCTGGGAACAACTTCACCAAGTGAGTAAATCTCATTTAGACTTATCGTGAACCTAGTATGCATCTCCTAAATGGTCTCTCCCTTCTTCATCCTGAATAATTCATATTTCCTATTTACTACATCAATCTTAGACTTCTTCACTTGACTGGTACCTTAATGAGTTGTTTGCAAAGTGTCCCAAATTTACTTTGCAATTGAAACAAAAAGATATCCTATTGTACTTGTTGAGACTAATGCCATAGATTAGGATTTTTTTAGCCTTCTCATTGTTTTGATCATTTATCTTGTCATTATCATCTAGTTTCGATCTCTCTTTAGGAACTTGTATTTTTTTTATCTTTATCAAGATTGGTTGGGATTGTTGGTCCATCCAATACAATGTTTCAGAGATCATGATTTTCTCCAATGATAAAGTCCATCATCTTGTTCTTCCACCACCCATAATATTGTCCATTGAAGAGGGGTGGTCGAATTTGTGAGACACCTTCCTGAGATTTCCGTAGGGTATCCATATAATCCTTTTCAAGGTGTTAACCTTAATTCAAAATACTTGCACTGATACCAATCAGGGTCGGCTATTATGTGAATCCGGTGAAGCAATTGCTTCAGGCCTCCAAGTTTTGCCCCTCTTCCACAATTTTCTACTAATTGTATGCGTACATGTAATTTATTTATTCTTTTAAAAAAAGTATAGTGTAAAACATACAAATATTTACTCCTTCCTTTCAAACACTTGGTATTTTTCACTTTTTGAAAGTTAATTTGATTAATCTTTGAAGCTAAATTAGATTAGATTAATTCAACATTCTAAAATTAAACTTCAAATATTCATAAACTACACGAAAAGCTTAGTAAACGACAATTTTTCAGGTGTATACAATTTGACTCTCTGAAAAATGGAATAAGTATTTTTATTTGAAGCAAGTATAAAAAAAAAGACTTTTAAAAATATGAATCACAGAACCATCACACCTTTTTTTAGATAATATAAACTACGCTTTTAGATCCTTACTTCATTGAATATAACTATTTCTGGATCATTTACCGACAATGGGAATGAATGAAGCAAATTATACCTTCTCATTTTCACCATCACCTAAGTAAGCAACGACTTTGCATATATAAATAAAAGGGGAGCATGAGCGATTACTTTTGTTCATTTTTCTTTTTATATTAAGGCCTCATATTAAAATTTGGCTTTAGGCCACCAAAATTGTTGAGCCACCCCTGATACCAATTGTTGACACCCAATTTTGACCACCCAACACTCCTTCTAGAATGCTATTTAGCAAAATTATTAATTTCAAATGTTAGCATTTCTTACACATTATTCCCGTATCAAACGGATATTAACGTGTCACATTCATTATTCAAAAAATACACAAATTATTTTATTATCTTTTAGTATCACTTTTTAAAATTTGTTTTTCTCAAATACGATATTTTATATAATTTTATTAATATTTATTAAATTATTTTCTTCACGTAATTGTGCACACTCATTTTTTTGCAAATACATTGTATAATTTTTCATTATTATTATTATTATATTATTATTATTATTATTATATTTATAACATTTACTAAATAGTAGCCAATTCTAATTTATTCTCATATTTATTTAATTTCTAGCTATTATTGTATGCAATTTATGTCAATTGTAGTCAATACTAACATCAATTTTAACCCCAAATTGACATCTAACTTTTGATCTATTTTTTAAACTATTTTAATCTCAGCCGTTGATCAAAGTTGATCCAATGGCTGAGATCACATTTCTCTTTGCCTTCTTTTTTAATCCAACTAAACCCTAACTCCCCCACTTTTTCATCAACAAATAGACGCAACTTTCTCCTCCTCTCTCGACACTCTCTTCTCTCTATAAACTCTCACTCTCTAAAACCAACACACCACGACCACCGGTGGGTCACCGTTGCCGCCACCTATCCCGTCATTCTCTGATCTCCTTCAACAACCACACCCGTCCACCACCGGCGGACCACCAAACCATCCCCTCGATGAAACCAACCACTGTCAACCGCCGCCATATAGCCGAACCAGCAAAGTCGACGCCGCCATCGGCAATAACAACAACCCAAGCCACTGCTATCATCGCCCATCACGCCGGTGAAGCCACCAGCCGCTCCAACCGGCTTCGAAACCTTCACCAGAAACAAACAATATCGTCCCCTATCCTTTTCAGCCGGCGATTTCACTCTGTGTTTACCTCACCGGAGGTGACGACCGGTGAGGCACTGATTAACAATCTATTTGGAAATATCAGATTCTAAGAAATTATTGTAGGTATCACTAGATAGTGGTTATGGATCGAAAGAGTCGTCAGGGTTTTGGGATGGGTGTTATTTCCTTCTCATTGATCTATCATTTTCGTTTATTATTCTTTTTTAGCAATGAACCTATAATATTATTGTAGAAACATTATTCTTATGTTGTAATAATAAAGGTTGGGGACTGCTCGGAGGGCGGACACTTACGTAATCTATGAATAGCATAGATAGGCACAACCTAGGATTTTATGTGTGCTACATGCTACATGGATCATTTAGGTACAGAAACCTAAGATTTATTAACACATGACTCGCTTAGACATTTAATCTTATTAACTAATTTGATTAGAAATCTCGATTTTAGAATCAAACCAACGTTCACCATGGCATCCTTTATCATGTTAATACATATCACAACACGTTAAAGCTTTTAGAACATGTTAACATTGGACTTCTGCATGCTATTGCATTTTTTCACATATTAACATGAAATTCCTGCACTATTAATGTAATTTTCAGCATGCTAAGTATCATGTTTTAGGCATTTTCAGCATGCTATTACATTTTCAGCATATTTAAACAAGCAGTTTCAGCATGTTAAATAACAGATTAAGTATGTAATTATAATTTCAGCATGCTAATGCATTTCCATCATTAAACATCAGCATGGTAATACATTTTTTTAACGTGTAATTCTTAATTTCCTACACTAGTTCGCATATCACACATTAATTAATGGGTGTTACGCCCATTGCATTCACTTAACTTTGACATGTCCTTTTCTTGTTAATAAGTTTACGACATTATTTTAAAATAATTGACACCTATCTCTTGCCGATGAGTGATTATATGACACCTAGATACTATGTACATAAGCTTTACTATCCTTTATACAATAAATTAACTTTCTCACGCTATCACATTTGCTTCGATATGCCCTTTTATTCTCATGAATTCTTGCCACATTTTTTTAAATATTTTGACGAATAATTTTCAATAATTAATTGTGTGAACCCATAGATATCATGCCTATTGGTTAATTATGCGAAAAATAAATAAATTATTTGTCTTTGCATGTGAATCACATTATCAACTCTTTAACAACCAAGAGGCTAGCTTGGGATCATTATGTTCTAAGTGACGTTCAATGTGTTACGCGCTTTTTGTCTTGAAAAAACATATATATATATATATATATTTATCTAGACCACAAATCCAAAATAGAAAAGTCCAATGCCTCTTGGACGATAGGTATTACTAAAGACGCTAGTCTTATCCTTTATTCTTAGAACGTCTTTAGGATAACAATCAACCTAGATGGGGTGGGGCGGGTAGTCATTCGGAAGTGACGATCTCCAGAGACATTACACGACATTTGACATTGTTACTTGTTTAAGAATTCGGCCATTGGGACGGATAAGGATTAAACAAGTTGGGGTTCTAATTCGAATGAAACCAAAACATTTCTTTATTTGATTTGACAAATTCTTTGTTTTCTTTACATTTACGTGCTTGTTGGCTTTGGGTAGTTTAGGTCTTTAAAATTAATAAATATTTTGTTATAAATTATTTTTCCTTCTTTCTCCTCGCTTCTCTACTTTACATTATTTTTATCGTTTTTATCAACACCTAGTCAATAAATAAAAATAATAAAATAACATGTTTTATTTTTTTAATTACTTTATCACTTAGTCAACATTTAAGTTAATACAAAATAAGGGACCTTTATTTTATCACATAGAATCCCCACGTAAAATACGAATTCGGCCGGAAACCATCTTTGTGGACCTAGAAAGATGCCTAACACCTTTCTTTCGAGGTAATTTGAACCCTTACCCGAATCTCTCGTGGACTAAGATAAAACAATAAAATAGGTTCATAGTTAGCCTAAACCGGTGCCTTAACGCGCCTTAATTCATTAGGTGGCGACTCTTCACATACATTCTTTAAAAAAATCCCAAAAAGCGTGGTCACATCGAATCTTACTTTTCGCGAGAAAAATGAGGTGCGACAGAATGGCGACTCTGCTGGGGATCTTAGGTTCTAACCATGATGAATTTGTGCTTTACGTCAGATTCTCTCGATTTATTTTGATTATGTATAACATCCTTATTTATTTTTTATAAGTTTGTTATTTTATCGTTTACTTACATAATGATTTATTGGTCCTTTCTTCTTTTCCCTCTCTATGTATTTTTCATATGTCTCCATGTCTATCCCTTTTCCTTTTCCCCTTTTTATTGTTTATGTGTTATCATGATCATCTATATGTATACTTTTAGCATGTTATATTTTTCTATGTTCTATGTGTTACCTCTTTATATAACTGGTATTTCGCTCATACTTTTCTCCACTTGGAACCTCTTTTTTTTATGATCGGTTGCATGGTAGCACGGGCGTTCTTTCCTAAAATACCCTTCGAAAAATGCCTTGTGGATCGATCGATCAGTGGTGCGTCAACAGTCACAAGCTTTCCCACTCTCGAATAGTCCACTCGAGGGAATCATGTCATAAACCCACTCTTGTACTTTAGGTCTTGGCTACATATTTCTTTTATTAAGGAATATGCGTCCCATTCAATGTAGGATGCCTTGGCATCCTTGATGCGTTGAATGTTAGTTTCATTCAAAGTCCAAAGGGGTTCACGATCCCAAAAGGATGCACAATCATTTTTTATGTGTTGCATTTCTATGTATGTATTATCTATCTTCTTGTTATTGTCTTAGTTATTCCTTGCTCTTAGTGTCCCTCACTTTAGAGCTCTTTACTCTTAAAATATTTATCATGTTAGGACCCTAAAATATTCTCTTAGGGCCTATTCAAAATCCTCCAATTCATCCCCATTTGCTATTCAACTTCTATAACTCTCAAAATTCTGAACTACGTCTGACCTGATTCTTGTTCTAACAAGATACGTAGGCAATCATTTACAAGGGTGAGATCTTTCTTTTCCCTTTGTTTTACAAAATGTCCTAATATTTGAAAATGTGAAACAATCTCTATCGTTCAAATGGTTTTTCTATCAAATCCTATCCCCTCTTTCTTTCACCTTTTCATAATGTTATGTAGCTGAAAAAATCGAACCTTTCTTCAAATTACTCGAATGAGTTTTTCACAATCTTTCAAATTGTCAAATGTTTCAGACTAAATGAATCAGTTGAGGTAATTCTTAAAAATTTCTCAAACTTTCCAAATCTTCAATCCTCATAATTCTTCAAGACAAAACTTCTTTAAACATTCTATGTGCATATTTTCATTATTTTTACATATCCACCCCATCAACTTTAAGTATGAACTTAGTATCTAGATATTGTTTATCGCCTATCTTCTATCTTTTGACATCAATTCACTTCTGAAGCTTGTCCTAAAGTCCACCTTGACAAAATAACTCATCCTTTCTTTTTGGGTATACTCACTCCTATTTTGTTGAAATTGCTCTTTTGCTGAACATCGACTCTTTCAAAATCTGCGATATGAAAGATATGCTCAATACTCAGAAAAATTTCATTACTTTTCTTTTCTCCTAAGGAAAAACACTGTTTGGATAGTATCTCCTTATTCTCGCCTTACCCCCTACCAATGAAAAATATTCATGCTATGCGTCTCATGATCGTGATAAAGTAATCCAAACCAAAAATTCGGCAAATGAAGTTAGGAAATTTTAATTCCAAACTTCTATTTCATCAAAGTTGGATTATAATAGAATAAGTCACATATGTTTGTTATTTTAGACCTACCTTGGACTTAATGGCTCCGTACATTATTGAACATTTTATTCTTGCTTATTAATATGTTTATTCTTTCAATATATGTCATATTCACCTTACTAACTTGACTCTTTTTTTTCCCTCTTTTCTTTCTATTTTTCCTCCCACACCCCAAGGATTGATTTGTGCATTCTCTCGCCCATCGCGTCAATTGAAAAAGCCTCGGTCTTATTCTCTTAAAGCTTAGTCACAGAGACAAGGAAACTGGTGATAACAACGATGCTAAAAAGGATCATAATGAGATGATCTTACAATTGGAACAAAGGATTTTTCAATTACATGGGTAATTGTCATGAGCCCATAACTTGTCTAATCTACCCCTTACTTTGAATTCTCCTGTCGAACCACACGTTAAGGGTAACACTTCTATCAAATTCCATGCCACATTCACGAGCCATCCCTTACCATCACTTCCTATCTCACAACCCCAAACAACCCAAGTCACATATATACCCTTCCTAAAAACAACCAATATCCACATTCTTGCCCACCATAATACAACACATGCCTAGATCTACTAAATTCGCAAACAACATCATATGTATATAATATATCACCAAATTTTACCTCAAATATTCTTCATTTTCATGATCAAAGCAGCCCTACTTTAGATCCAAATTATGCCAAAACGACCCCATTCACCCACCACCAATATAAATTCAAACCTCCAGAAAAAGATGCCCTTATGCAATCTGTAGTTGAGAGGTTGGAACAACTTGAATGTAGTAAGGGGTTGAAAGAGCTAAGATATGAGGACCTGTGCATACACCCTGAAGTTGAACTGCCAAAGGGGTACAAACCACCTAAATTTGTAATGTATAATAGGTTTGGAGATTCAAAAGTCCATTTGAAACTATATTGTGAAAAATTAGTAGAAGTTGAAAAAAACAAGCAGATTCTTATGGAGTTATTCATAAGGAGTCTCACTGGAGATGCTTTGTCATGGTATGTCACATAAAATGCAACAAAATAGTCAAAACGGACCGTCATGGCCTCTACTTTTATAGAAAGTTTTAGGTATGTCGAGAATATACCTAATTGGTTCTACATTCAGAAGTTAAAGAAAAACCTATAGAATCATTCCGAGAATATTGAATGAGATGGATACGTGAAGCTTTCAAAGTGTGCCCTCCTTTAGAAGAAAATCAAATAAAGGAATTTTTCATTCGTTCCCAAGAGACACAATATTATGAAAAGATGATACTTATAGACGATCGAAAGCTTATTGACATCATTGTATTGCGCGAGAGAATTAAACAAGGCATTAAAAATGGCATGATAATAAATTTGGAGGCACTGCAAGATACTAAGACTTTACAGGCAGATGAGAACAATGACACGAAGGATGTAAATGTTGTATTGACTACGCAAGATCCTAAAACCCTTCCAATTTACCAAACACCAATTCCTCCACTTCAATACCAAACACCCATATATCAATCACCCTTATATCCATTTTTGGAAGACCCTGCAAAAATCCAAAGCTAAATTCAGTCTTTTAAGCTTGCTAAGGGGTACCAGACTTATAAAATTTTAGTTAAGTATTCAGAATTAGTGTTATTTTATCCTTCATAAGTTTGAGACTATATTTCATGACCCTTATGACCCTAAAGTATCGATCATTAGATTGATTCACGATTAGGAATATCAGTAGGTGTTCTCGCATGAGTTTTGAATTTTTCAGACCTCGTTTGACACACGTTTGGGAACCCAAAATAGGGTATTGACGCGATATCAACACGGTGCATCATCTATCACATTGATTAATATTTTTGGTTGGCTCCCAGTGGCTAATTCCTGTGAACCGACGTGGCACGAAGACCATTGCATCGGTCTACGCATCAATAGTTTAATTTGTAGTCATTAAAAGGATGTATCCTTAGGGGTATTTAAGTCTTTTTCCACATCATTTAACCTCCAAAATACGAAATTTATCCCTATATTAGCAACATACGGTTATTTTTTCACAAATTTCTCTAGAACAAAAACCCTAGGTGATTTAATTTCAAATTCAAGGCTCAAGATTTCACAATTATTCTTCAAGAATTTTTCAAGCAAGGTATGTGAAGTGTCCATCCAAGGGTTCCTTCCACCCTTGGAGTCCAAGAAACTATCATTATACTTTAAGTAAATTGATTTCGTGATTTTACATTAGTGGATTCAAGTGTATTCATGATTATAATGTTGATTTGGGTTTCTAATCAAAGATTAAGTGCGAAATTTATGAAAAATCAGTTATTACGTATGTAGTATCATGTGAAATCATGTTAAAGCCTTGAAATTATGAACTTGGTGTTGAAATTATGATGCTCGTGTGTTGATTAGTACTAAGTGCATATACAATGCTTTCCAAGTGTTTGATGAGTTGTTCATATGAATGTAGTAGTGAGACTATATCATGTTAGAATGTATACTAGTTCATTCCATTCAAGTGTTTGATAAAATGCCTCTATAGATGCATTATGAATAAGTGTGCATTTGTATACTATGCAAGGTCATGTGATACTCTACTTTTCATGCTATCGAGTCTTGGGGGTATGTAATACACGATAATTTAGTTGTTTACCTAGAGCCAGTGTCAGTTACAGAATAATCTCAGTCATGTCACGATAAGTAAGTACTCTCAGCCAGTTACAACACTCAGGAAAAACTCAGTAGACTCAATATTAGGTCTAGTCTAGTTCAGTATTAAGTTTAGACCTCAGTAGACTCAGTCAGCTAACAAAATTCAGTAGTAATTTTGCTAGTCAATGAAACTCAGTAAAATCTGTTGCAGTTCATTCAAGCCTAGTATGAACTAGGAAATCAATTTAGTGTCAATTAATTTGGGAGTAAGATTTAACACCGAGCGAACCCAGGTATGGGGAAATTCCTGCCAGCAGAAGGTTTGACCCTTAGTAGCAATCCCTGTGTTATATAACTACTTAACTAGCGTAGGTTGAGATATTCTTCTGCCAGATAAGGGTTTATACATCCCACACGAGTTTTTCCTGCCAGCGAGGGTTGATGAAAGAGCTTTCTATCAGAGTGTTAACTCACAACTTTTCTCTACCCATGGCATGGTACTAATACCCTTCCAATTGGGGTTACAGGTTAGTTTATTTCATTAGTCGAAGTTAGTTGGGGACTTATCCCATCAATTCCATGTTTCTGACAGTAGAGGCTTTTTAGACTAGAGTGTTTATGGACAGATGTTTTAGTTTCAGTAGTGATATTCAGTTTTTATTTCAGAAATGTACCTTATGGAAAGTTTTTGCCTAATTTCTGCATAATTACAGTATTGTTATTCAGTTATACAACAAGTACTAATCATGGGTTAGCTTGTGGTCCTTCGGGATTATGTGCACCGTGTATCGTCTGGGGTAAAAAATCGAGGTGTTACAATTTTCTACGACAACATACAATAACCCCATACTATCTTATAATCGTACTAACTCTCTTGCATAACCTGCGCACTTCAAAATACCTCCAACTACTTTCTAACAACCATTAACTTATATAAATCCACCAACAATTCTATGACCCAATCAATTTTTCAGACCTCGAGCCAAGCTTCAGAAAAACCAGTCAAGATAGTACACTCCTTGAGGGGAGCTTATATACCAACTTTATGAGAGGTTAAGGGTTGATGGCTACATTACCCTAATTTCTGCAATTGTAATGAATACATGTGCAAAACGGATTGATCATTTCAAAGTTTGTGCTTCTTATCCAGGGATGACATTCTACACCATAAAAGAATGTTGTGCTTTAAAGGACAAAATTCAAGCACTGATTAAAACCAAGGTGATAAATGTGATAGGGCCATATCTTGATGTCGATTAAGAGTGATTAGCATCTATCTGGCATTAGTAAGGAGATATCACATTGTTTCCCCATTCCAAGCTCTTAAGAACTTGAGTTACTATAATATTTACATTTACTTGGAATAATATGAATTTCTCCTATTTAATTTGAACTACATTTGACTTGATTCCCATTTAAGAGGGATACGTAGGAGCTTCTATGGACTTCAGTCTTATCATAATGAATTTTTCATATTTTCGTGAAGCAAGTAACTGGGGCTAAATTTTTGAAAGAATTTCAAAATTTTTATGATTCTACAAGTTTAAGACGGACGAGACATGCAACTGGGGCAGAATTTTTGAGAGGGTCTAAAAAATTCTATCAAAAATCATTTCATGAAAGAAGGTTAGAAATTTTTTAGGAATCCTCAAAAATTTCATAAAGGATTGCATCTTAATAAAGTGATATAAAGAAAATGAACTCAGAACTTGAATAAAAGAGATGGCAGAGACATGAATCAATCCTTCCCTATTTTTTAACACTAACAATTTTCTTTGAGTGCAGGAATAGAGTGACGAGTACAAATCTTGAGTATGCTATACACCATTAGAAGATATAAGGTTAAGTATTCTTGTTCTATATTCTGAGCGGGTTAAGCACTACCCACTCGAGAGAAACTGGTTGAGGCTAAGCATTTTCCTGGAAAAGTTAATCGGATTAAGCATTACCCTCTCTTATCAAATTTATCCAAAACTAAGCATTATTTCAAAAATTCAATGGTATCAAGAACTCTCTAAGACTAAGAATTTTCCTTGGAAAGTTAAGTGGGTTAAGAACTACCCTCTTTTGAGAAACTAAGTCTAAGCATTGTCCTTGAAAGTTACTTGGGTTAAGCACTATCCTTTCTCGAGAAATCATCCAAACTAAACATTGTTTTGGAGACTCGATAGAGTTAAGCACTACTTTATCAAGAACTTTCTAAGGCTAAGAATTTTTCTTGGAAATTTAAGTGGGTTAAGGACTACCCTCTATAGAGAAACTGATTAAGGATAAGCATTTCCCCTGAAAAGTTAATTGGGTTAAGCACTATCCTCTTTGAAAATTTTTATCTGAAACTAAGAATTGTTTTAAAAATTTGATAGAGTTAAGCACAACTTTATCTAAAACTCTCTAAGGCTAAGCATTGTCCTTGGAAAGTTAAATGGTTTAAGCACTACCTTCTTTCAAGATACTGACTAAGGCTAAGCATTTCCTCTGAAAGTTAGTTGGGTTACTACCCACTCTTGAGAAATAATCTGAACTAAGCATTATTTCAGAAACTCGATGGAGTTAAGCAATACTCTATCAAAAACTCTCTAAGGCTAAGCATTGTCCTTGGAAAGTTAAGTGGGTTAAGAACTACCCACTTTTGATAAACTCACTGAGGCTAAGCATTGTCCTTGAAGTTAGTTGGGTTAAGCACTATCCTCTCTCGAGAAATCATCCGAATTAAGCATTCTTTCAGAAAATGGGTGGAGTTAAGCACTACCCTGTCAAGAACTTTCTGAGGATAAGCATTATCCTTGGAAATTTAAGTGGTTTTAGCACTATAATCTTTTGATAAATAGACTAAGTCTAAGCATTGTCCTTGGAAAGGGTTAAGCACTACCCTCTCTCGAGAAACTGTCTGAGGCTAAGCATTGTCCTATTGAAGTTGATCGGTTTACTCAAAGACTACTACTATTTTTTAATACTGAACATGTCAAGCACAACTGCCTCGACATTATTAAATGCTTCTTCTTTACTGGACATGGTGTGGATTAAGAACAACCTCTTCAAATCTATTTGAACAAAGCATTGATCTCTCATGATAGAGACACTTTCTTATCTCCTTTTATCATTATTGTTATGGTTGTTTTCACTATATTGTTCAATCTTCTATACATACATATATATCCGTGCTAATAATTTTATCGAGTTGAGCTAAAATGGCAGGACTGATATGTACAGATTACTCCATCACAAGCATCCAAACAAGCGATTTCATGATGCCACGACGTATTGAGAAGCCCAAGAGATGATCCCATGATGAGAAGTCAAACCCCTGATCCCACAATACAACATATATGCTTTATTATTTATCAACTATTTATTTCTTACATGTCTAACCTTTGTTATTTAGTATGTTGTAAAGTAGCAGGCAATAGAGATGGAATAACAAACAAAAACATTTTTGTTCCTGTTTTCAAAATATTACCTGATTTATCTATCAGTCGCATAAAGCCAATCTAAAATTCACCCACCTTTATTTTTGCGTCTCTCTCCAGGTCATTGTCTCCAAATCATATTCATACTCATCTCACCGACCCACAACATCATTATTAAATGCCCATCTTTTATCATTGACATTCTTTAGGAATATTATTCGTTCCTAAATCCCAAACTACAAACGGCCTGATTCTTTGAAAATCATATATATGTAGGCGAATTGAAACCAAAGTCTCGACCACACTATTTTAAAAAAAAAATACCTCCTGTTGTTTTAATTCCAACTAACTCTTTCCGATCAGACAAAATTGACAAATACGTCAACTTTCCTTGCCTGACAATTCTTTCATCATTCTCAAGAAATGAAGGGGCATCTGTTGACACAGAATTTTAACCGCTCAATATTCCTTCTAGACTGATATTTAGTAAAATTATTAATTTCAAATGTTAGCATTTTTTACACATTATTCCAGTATCGAACGGATATTAACTTGTCACATTCAAGATTTAAAAAATACACAAATTATTTTATTATCTTTTAGTATCAATTTTTATAATTTTTTTTTCAAATAGACATTTTATATAATTTTATTAATATTTATTAAATTATTTTCTTCAAATAATTGTGCATACTCACATTTTTGCAAATATATTGTATATTTTTTCATTATTATTATTATTGTTATTATTATTATTATTATTATTATTATAATTATTATTATTATAATTTTTAGAACATTTACTAAATAGTAGCCAATTCTAATTTATTCACATATTTATTTAATTTCCAGCTATTATTGTATGCAATTTATGTCAATTGTAGTCAATACTATCCTAAATTGAAATCTAAATTTTGACCTACTTTTTAAACTATTTTAATCTCAGCCATTGATCAAAGTTGATCCAACGACTGAGATCACATTTCTCTTTGCCTTTTTTTAAAATCCAACTAAACCCTAACACCCCTACTTTTTCATCAACAAACAGATGCAACTTTCTCCTCCTCTCCCTACACTCTCTTCTCTCTCTAAACTCTCACTCTCTAAAACCAAGACGCTGTGACCACCGATGGGTCACCATCGCCGCCACCTTTCCCATCATTCTCTGATCACTTTCAGCAATCACACAAGTCCTCCACCGACGGACCACCAAACCATTTCCTCGGTGAAGGCAGTCATCATCAATCACTTCCATACAGCCGAACCAGGAAAGTCGGCGTCACCATCGGCAATAACATCAACACCAGCTGCCACTATTGTCGCCCATCATGTCAGTGGAGCCACCAGCTGCTCCAACCGTCTCCAAAACCTTCACCAATAACAAATAATATCATCCCCTCTCCTTTTTAGCCGATGATTTCCCTCCATGTTTACCTTATTGGAGGTGACGACCGGTGAGACACTGATTAACAATCTTTTCAGAAATATCAAATTCTAAGAAATTATTACAGGTATCACTAGATAGTAGTTTTGAATTGAAAGAGTCGTCAGGGTTTTGGGATGGGTGTTATTTCCTTCTCATTGGTCTATCATTTTCGTTTATTAGTATTTTTTAGCCATGAGCTCTAATATTATTGTACAAACATTATTCTTATGTTGTAAGAATAAAGGTTGGGGACTTCTCGAAGGGCGGGGACTACGTGCTCTATGAATAGCATAGATAGGTACAACCTAGGTTTTTATGTGTGTTAGTGATACATGGATCATTTAGGCACACAAACTTAAGATTTATTAACACATGAGTCGCTTAGATATTTAGTCTTATTAATTAATTTGATTAGAAATCTCAATTTTAGAAAAAAACCAACGTCCTCCATGGCACCCTTTAGCATGTTAATACATAATAGAGCACGTTAAAGGTTTTAGAACATGTTAACATTGGACTTTTGCATGTTATTGCATTTTTTCACATATTAACACGAAATTCCTGCACTATTAACATAATTTTTAGCATGCTAAGTATCAGGTTTTAGGTATTTTCAGCACGTTATTGCATTTCCAGAATGTTTAAACAAGCAGGTTTAGCATGTTAACTAACAGATTTAGTAAATTATTATAATTTCAACATGCTAATGCATTTCCATCAATAATCAGCATGGTAAAACATTTTTTTAACGTGTAATTCTTAATTTCCTACACTAGTTCGCATATCACACATTAATTAATGGGTGTTATTCCAATGCATTCACTCTACTTTGACATGTCCTTTTATTGTTAATAAGTTTACGACATTGGTTTTAAATAATTGACACTTATCTCTTCCCGACGAATGATTGTATGACACCTACATACTATGTCCATAGGCTTAACTATCCTTTATACAATAGACTAACGTACTCATGCTGTCACATTTGCTTCGATATGCCCTTTTATTCTCATGAATTCATGCCACATGTTTTTAAATATTTTGACAATTACTTTTCAATAATTAATTGTGTGAACCCATAGATATCATGCCTATAGGTTAATTAAACAAAAAATAAATAAATTATTTGTCTTTGCATGTGAATCACATTATCAACTCTTTAACAACCAAGAGGCTAACTTGGGATCAATATGTGCTAAGTGACGTTCAATGTGTTACGCGTTTTTTGTCTTAGGAAAACATATCTTCATTTTTTCTAAACCACAAATCCAAAATAGAAAAGTCTAATGCCTCTTGAACGATAGATGGGACGATAGGTATTACTAAAGACGCTAGTTTTATCCATTATTCTTAGAACTTCTTTAGGATAACAACCAACCTATATGGGGTGGGGAGGATAGTCATTCAGAAGTGATGATCTCCAGAGACATTACACGACATTTAACATTGTTACTTGTTTAAGAATTCAGCCAGTGGGACGGATAAGGATCAAACAAGTTGGGGTTTTGATTCGAATGAAACCAAAATATTTCCTTATTTGATTTGATGAATTCTTTCTTTTCTTTACATTTACTTTACGTGCTTGTTGACTTCGGGTAGTTTATGTCTTTAAAATTAATAAATATTTTGTTATAAATTATTTTTCCTTCTTTCTCCTTGCTTCTCTACTTTACATTACTGTTATCCTTTTTATCACCACCTAGTCAATAAATAAAAATAATAAAATAACATATTTTGTTCATTAATTACTTTATCACTTAGTCAAAATTTAAGTTAATAAAAAATAAGAGACCTTTATTTGATCACATAGAATCCCCACGTAAAACGAATTTGGCCAGGAACCAACTTTGTGAACCTCAAAAGGTGCCTAACTGTAATACCCCAAAAAAAATCCAAACCATTATTAGTTCCATGTTTCAATATCATGCATAGTACATCATGATTTTTTTTATAGTTTTATGAGTAAGTTAGATGTATATTAAGGCTTCAAATAACTCCCAGCTATCAGACGAAGCAAAACATTCCTTACCGATTGAATTCTTGGGAAAGATATTGTCATAGTCAACTTTAAATAAGCATATCTCTCATTGTACTATGAATTTTTGAGCTCATGACCCACTAACAGATATATAATTGAATTATTTTTCCAACGATACCAATTTCACTCGAATCCGATATCGGAACAAAAAGTTATGCCCATTTTACTCCAGCATGTCAGCCTGGAAACTGAGTGACGACATTTTTGACGACTTATCACATTTCTGACGACATTTTTGATGACTTATCACATTTCTGATGACATTTCTGATGACTTATCACATTTTTGATGGCTTATCAACCTTGGTTGTCAGCTGATAATTTCAGCAACTAGAAAGCGGTTTCGTAGGGGTATTTTGGACTTTTCCTTCACCTTCCATGACATAAATCATCAAAATCATGTACATAACCATCATAAATCAGTTTAAAAAACCCTTAATCCTCTCCACTCTCAAGAACAAGAAAATTAGGGTTTCCTCTCAAGATCATCACCCACGAACAAGATTCAAGCTCTCCTTCAAGAAAACTAAGAAAAGACATTCTCTTTCAAGATTCAAGCCTTTGAGGTATGCAAGTGTTGATTCTTGGGTCCCTTTCGCCCAAGAAGTTCAAGAATCCCTCTTTATAGATTCAAGATTTTAAATTTATGTGTTTTTCATGGTTTGTATGAATTGAGTTTGAAGGTTATGTTGTTGTTGAGTTTTAATTCATGATATGATTACAAAGTTGCAAACTTTGACCCTATTATGTAATAATTATGTGATGTTCATGATAAATCCCTTCAATTTGTATGTTGATTGATTATCCATGAGAATTAGGTGTGGAAATTGTCATCTGACCAAGCATGCTCCCCATGTGTTTGATAAAATGCTTGTGTGAAGGAAATTGGGTCATTATAGCATATTGCCTAGAAATCCCCAAATTTAGTATAAGCCATGCACGCTAAGTGTTTGTTGAGAGACCATAGTGAACGAATTAAAGTATGTTGTGTGCATTCTTATCCTTGTGTGTCCCTTGTTGAATGAATTTTTATATATTAGTATGAAGTCCTCAATTATGTATACTTGAATACATACTATGATGTTGATGTTAGCCATGAATTCAAGAAGTCATGTTTTGTCAGTTTCGTTCTATCGAGTCTTAGGGGTACATGTACCCAAAAAATATAGCTGTGTGCCTAGAGTTGAGTTAATCTCAAGATAATTTCAGTCGTGCTATGATCAGTAGAACTCAGTTAGTTACAAAATTCAGAACTTAGTATCATTCGGTCAGATATTGGATTCAATAATATTCTGTCAGATAATGAAACCAAGTGAACCTAGTTAGATCAGTCAAGAAATATTAATAATAATAGATTCAACGCAGTTTTAGTTCAGTTAAGAATCAGTTTAGAGTCTTTTAGTTGGGAGTATGAACTAGCACCGAACGAGTATGGGGATGGAGGCTTGCCCATTAGAGAGACAGAGTCGTTAGCAACAATCCTTGTACTCCAGAACTGCATATCCAGCGCAGGACCAGGAGTTACCCTTCAGATTAAGGATTGACTTAAATATATTATATTACCTTAGGCTTGACTTCCTGTTCAGGGTCACCCATCAGAGAGGCTTGACCATAGCAGAAGTCTCTACCCGTGGCACGGTATTGACACCTTTCCAGATGGGGTTATAGGTTGGACCCCACTAGTTTAGATTTAGGGTATGTCAGTTAAGTGAGAACTCTCACAGTTACAGTTTCAGTATCAGTCTTCAGAGTAGGACTCAGAAATCAGGACTGTCAGATACAATCATCAATCTCAGTGAGGAACTCAGATAGTTCCATAGATTCATAGACCACCTGCTAGATAGGATTGGTCTCATATAACGTTATTCAGTATCAGTACCTATAGAGGTCACCAGTCAGATAGGCTTAATCTCAGTCACTGATTCAGTTGAGTATTCTTAATATCAATTCTAGAGATCACTCGTTAGTTAGGCTTGATCTCAAGCCTAGTCAATCTTAATCATCATTAGAAGATTTAGAGATTATTCTACTAGATAGGTTTGATCTTAGATTCATCCAGTTAATATTAGTTATCGGTAGACTCAGTCATCCATTTTATCAATATTAATAACTACATATATCAGTTTCAGTAGCCTCAGATACGTATAATCTCAGTATGTTCAGAAACCTCATATTGATGGTATATTTAGTATAAGTTATCAGATTTAGTCCAAGTATGCTCAGTCATATTATGCACAATATTTTAAGTAGTTACGGATTCTCTATGTATGTTAATCCAGCTCTTGCATATCATTCAGTTAGTTATTGTTCATGCATAAGCCCTTTCATTTAGCCTTACCTTATTTTCATACTCAGTACATTCCCGTACTGAGGCATTTGCTCTATGGTGTTTTATTTGATGCCATATGTTTAGAAGCATGAGCCTCAGAGCACTCTTAGCAGTACAGATCCAATCAACAGTAGTAGACGTAGCAGTGAGTCCTCTTCATTAGAGGATGATCCTTATTTTTACTATCTTATTAGATTCAGATTATTTTTAGTAGATGGAGTTAGTTAGGGACATGTCCCATCAACTCCACAGTTTAAAAAGTTAGAGCCTTTTCAGACATAGGTATTAGTATTCATTTTTAGTTTTGAGTATTTTTAGACTTTTTGAACCTTATGGCAAGTTTTAGCCAGCTTTCCGTATTTATATTTATCTATTATGTAGTGTAAATGTACAAATATCAGTCATGGGTTAGATTATGTTCCTTCGGGGTCATGAGCACCGTGTAACATCCTGGTTTGGAAAATCAGGGCGTAACACTAACACCTTTCTTTCGAGGTAATTTGAACCCCTATCTGAATCTCTGGTGGACTAAGACAAAACAAAAAATAGGTTCATAGTTAGCCTAAACTTCCGCCCTAACACATCTTAATTCATTAGGTGGCGAATCTTCACTTACATTCTTCAAAACAATCCAAAAAAGAGAGGTCGCGTTGAATCCCACTTTTCACAAGAAAAATAGGGAACGACAGAATGGCAACTCTGCTAGGGATCATAGATTCAAACTATGACGAATTTGTGCTTTACATGGGATTATCTCTATTTGTTTTGATAATGTTTGACATCCTAATTTATTTTGTATATGTTCTTCTTTTAACGTTTACGTACATCATGATTTATTGGTCCTTTCTCCTTTTCCCTCTCTATGTGTTTTTCATACGTCTCCATGTATATCCCTTTTTCTTTATCCCTTTTTATTGTTTATGTGTTATCATGATCATCTATATGTATACTTTTAGCATGTTATATTTTTCTCTGTGCTATGTGTTATCGCTTTATATAATTGGTATTTCGCTCATACTTTCCTCCAATTAGAACCTCTTTTTATGAACGGTTGTGTGGTAGCACGGATGTTCTTTCCGAAAATAGCCTTCAGGAAATGCCTTGTGGATCTATCGATCAGTGGTGCATCGACAGTCATAAACTTTCCCACCCTCAAGTAGTCCACTCGAGGGAATCATGTCATAAACCCACTCTTGTACTTTAGGTCTTGGCTACATATTTATTTTATTAAGGAATATGTGTCCTATTTAACGTAGAATGCCTTGGCATCCTTGATGCGTTGAATGTTACTTTCATTCAAATTCCAAAGGGGTTCACTACCCCAAAATGACGCACAATTGTTTGTTTCCATTTCTATGTATGTATTATCCATCTTGTTGCTATTGTCTTAGTCATTCATTTCTCTTAGTGTCCCTCACTTTAGAGCTATTTACTCGTAAAATTTTTATCATGTTAGGACTTTACAATACTCTCTTAGGGCCTATTCAAAATCCTCCAATTCATCCACACTTGCTATTTAACTTCTATAACTCTCAAAATTCTGAGCTATGTCTGACGTGATTCTTGTTCTAACAAGATACATAGGCAATCCTTTACATGGGTGTGATATTCCTTTTCCCTTTCTTTTATGAAATGTCCTAATATTTGAAAATGTTAAACAATATCTATTGTTGAAATAGTTTTTCTATCAAATCCTATTCCCCCTTTCTTTCACCTTTTCATAATGATAAATGAGTGAAAAAAATTGAACCTTTCTTCGAATTGCTCGAATGAGTTTTTCACAATCTTTCAAATTGTCAAATGTTTCAGACTAAATACCTAAGTTGAGTTAATTCTTCAAAATTTCTCAAACTTTTCAATTCTTCAATCCTCATACTTCTTCAAGACAAAACTTCTGTAAACATTCTATGTATAGATTTTATTTACATATTCACCCTATCAGCATTAAGTATAAACTTAGTAGCTAGATATTGTTTATCGTTTATCTTCTAAATTTTGATATCAATTCACTTCTGAAGCTTGTCCTAAAGTCCTCCTTGACAAAATGACTTATCCTTTCTTATTGGGTATACTCACTCCTGTTTTGTTGAAATTACTATTTTGTTGAACATTGACTCTTTTGAAAATCTGCAATAGGAAAGATATGCTCAATACTCAGAAAAATTTCATCATTTTTCTTCTCGTCCTAGGAGAAACACTATTTGGATAGTATCTCCTTATTCTCTCCTTACCCCCTACCAATGAAAATATTAATGCTATGAGACTCGTGATTGTGATAAAGTAATCCAAACCAAAAATTCGGCAAATGAAGTTAGGAAATTTTAGTTCCAAACTTCTATTGCGTCTAAGTTGGATTATAATATCGTAAGTCACATATGTTTGTTATTTTAGGCCTACATTGGACTTAATGGCTCCGTACATTATTGAACATTTTATTCTTGCATATTAACATGTTTGTTCTTTAACTATATGTCATATTCACCTTAATAACTTGACTCTTTTTTTTTCTCTTTTCTTTATATTTTTTCTCCCACACCCCAAGGATTGATTCGTGCATTCTCTCGCCAATCACTTTAATTGAAAAACCCTTGGTCTTTTTCTCTTAAAGCTTAGTCACCAAGACAAGGAAATCGGTGATAATAACGATGCTAGAAATGAGAATAATAAGATGATCTTACAAATGGAACAAAGTATTCTTTAATTACGAGGGGAATTGTCACAAGCCCGTAACTTGTCTAATCTACCCCTAACTTTGAATGCTCCTCTCGAACCACATGTTGAGGGTAACACTTCTATCAAATCTCATGCCACATTCACGAGCCATCCCTTACCATCACTTCCTATCTCACAACCCCCAAACAATCTAAGTCACATATATACCCTTCCTAAAGATAACCAATATCCACATTCTTGCCCACCACAATACAACACATGCCTAGCTCCACTAAATTTGCAAACAACATCATATGTCCACAATATACCACCTACTTTTACCTTAAATATGACTCATTTTCATGATCAAAGCAGCCATACTTTAGATATAAATTATTTCAAAATGACCCCATTCACCCACCACTAAATATAAATCCAAACATCCAGAAAAAGATGACATTATGCAATCTGTGGCTGAGAGGTTGGAACAACTTGATTGTAGTAAGGGTTTGAAAGGTCTAAGTTACGAGGACCTATGTATAGAACTTGATGTTGAACTACCAGAGGGGTACAAACCTCCTAAATTTGAATTGTATAATGGGATTGGAGATCCTAAAGTCTATTTGAAACTATATTGTGACAAATTAATAGGAGTTGGCAAAAATGAGCAGATTTTTATGGAGTTATTCATATTTAATGAATTCTTAAGAGCTGGTGGGTTATGACCACCGGATACCTAGTGATTCATGCATATATCAGTTTACATATTCTTGAGTACTTCAGATTTATGCATATATTATTATTTCCAGAATATTATTACATTGATCATATCAGTCATCAGTGTCTTTTAATTGAGAGTAGTACTTAGAACCGAGCAAACGCATGGATTAAGGCTCACCCATCAGTTAGGACTGAGACCTTTAGTAGTGGTCTTTATGTTTCTGAACTACGGCATAACCGTAGGTTATTAGGGGTTACCCGCTAGTTTAGGAGTAACACCCTAGTCCTTTTGGACACCAATTTAGTGGATCCACGCCATTTAGTGTTTGCACCCTTGGCAAGGTACTAAATACCCATCCAATTGAGGTTATAGGTTTAACCCTAATCAGCTCAGACTAGGTTATACCGGTTAATGTTAGCTCCCAAAGTCCACAGTTTATGTGTCCATTTCAGAATTTGCATGAGCTTATATTTAGTTATTCAGCTTCCATACAGTACATGTTTATGCTTGGTCTTACATCAGTTTATCATGTTGGAAAAATGATACAATATTAATATTGGATAGGAATTAATGATAGTAAGAGAGTTGTCACAAACACTGTGTCGTGGCAAACCACTCCTTGAAAGAGATTTCAGCCCGACTCACAGGCAAATCCTTCTAGACGGTCACTCCCCAAGGTTCCACAGCTACTTCCAAACATGTGTGCTCATGGATGAAAGTTTGGAGGTTGACCAAACCAATTTCCCAAAAATTATCAAAGAATAGAAAGCCAAGATTACGGTAGAGAATTGATAAAGGGGAGAGAGTATTTTGTTACCTATGTTTTCTTACCTCTTATTTCTTAAATGATACTCCTTAAATAGGTATATCATTTACATTTCATTCATCAAAAGAGTGAAAGATGACACAGAGAGTTAATGTACGTAATGTAATATTACTCTTGAATTAATGACAAAGTCATAAAGGCTAGTAACTTTCAAGACTTCTAAATGTCTCTTCATTCACACAGTTACATTTAATCATCATTTAAATGAATGTACATTTATGAAGTAATAACTCTCACATCCTACAAACTCTTATGACTTACGAATATTCACACAAATTTATTAGAGAGAGTTATATGAGTTTTAATCTTTACATCAATTAAGAAGGAATTATCCTTCAATCCCCCACTAATGTAAAGATAGAGAATGGAACAATTTTGGGCAAAAGGAAGGAACATGTACTTAAGTGTCAATATCTTTTGATTTGAATTGACATGTAGTGATATGAGGTAACAACAAATATTAAAAATGTGAAGTACTCTTGAAATAGATGGACATAAGTTGAGACCCCCACAACACGTACCATATCCTTGATTTTAAGGAACCTCCGCGATACTACATAGTGCTTTTATGGTCATGCACACAAAACTTGGGTCTCATGAGTTCTCTAGAAAGACGACCCAAGTCTTTCATAAAAAGGTGACAACCTTTTACAATCAAGTAGGTGAGCCATCAAGTCTATATCATAGACCATCTTATGGTTATGGATCATTAAGAGGAAAAATAAGCTCAACCTTATAATACACTACCTCACGCCATAGGGATAGGATATGTAGTGTTTATTGAAGGCCTATATGGATTTATTTGACCGCAAATGGGTATCCACCATATTACCTCAATCTATGGGATTTATCCCTAACCCCCTCGAAAATTCAAGGACCATTTTCTTTGTCAAACCCTTGGTCATAAGATCCTCCAATTTTCTTTCAAACCTTACATATTCCAAGGAAATAACATCATGTTTCAATAATTATTTAACTACACCATGTCTGATGCGAATATGTCTCTTTTTACCATTGTATACATTATTTTAGGAATCCCAATTGCTGCCTGTGAGTCATAATGTGATGAGACTAGTGAAACTTGTCTTCCCTACAAAGGCACATCTGCCAAAAAGTTTCTCAGTCACTCAGCTTCTTGCCCTATAAATTTGTGAGCAGTGAATTCAGATTCCATGGTAGAACGTGATATAGAAGTCTTCTTTGAAGAATTATATGAAATAACACCTGCACCCAAAGTAAAAATATAGCCACTAGTAGATCTAACTTCATCATTGGTAGTCACCCAATTTGTATCACAAAAACCTTCTAAAACAACAGGAAATTTATTAAAATACAAAAACCAATCCATAGTACCTCTCAGATACCTTAACAAGCGATGAAGAGCATTCCAGTGTTCACTACGAGGATTATGAGTATATCTACTCAATCTACTAACATCATAAGCTATATCAGGCCGAGTATAGTTCCTGAGAAATATTACTCTTCCAATTATTTTAGCATATTCAATTTGAGAAATACTAGAGTCTTTATTCTTTTTTCAAGTGTATGCTAAGATCATAAGGAGTTCTCACTGAAACTACATCAAAACAATCAAACCTTTTCAACATCTTTTCAATATAATGAGACTGACACAAAGAGAAACCTTTAATAGTTCTTTAGATTTTTATCCCTAAAATCACATTAGCTTCTCCAAGGTCTTTCATTTCAAATTTAGATAATAAAAATGTCTTAGTCTCATTTATAACATTCACATTAGGGATAAAGATTAACAGGTCATCCATATATAAACATATAATCATCCAATCATATCCTATTATTTTAGAATAAACACAGGTATCAGATGAATTAAAAACAAAGCCATTATCCATTAATGTGAAATTAAATTTTTCGTACCACTGCTTAGGTTCCTGCTTAAGTCCATATAAGGACATTCTCAATTTGCATACTTTATCATCTTGTCCTGGGACCACAAAACTCTCAGGTTGAGTCATATAGATCTCTTTCTCTATATCATCATTTAAAAATGCAGTTTTGACACCCATTTGGTGTGCCACTAAACTGTGAATAGCAGCTATGTAACACCCCAATTTTTTGAACCAGAACGCTACACGGTGCTCATGACCCCGAAGGACCACAAGCTAAACCATGACTGATATTTGTACCTGTAACTGCATACTATTCATTTAAAATGTGGAAACATGAACAAAGAGGGCGTAAGGTTCAATCTTGAATAATAAGATATCTGAAATAAGGTGGTATCATAGTACCAAAACAAAATTGAAAATACTAAAGTCTAAATTTAAAAACTCTATAATCGTCTGAATGCCTCTAAACTTTCTGAATAAGGAGTTGAAGAAACATGCCTCCAACTAACTCCCTAAACTTAAAATGAACTGAAATACTGGAATAATAAATGTAACGATCATGTCCTCGAAATATGAGTACTCACTTCTTACTGAAATGCTACTGCTGATCTGGAATCTGCACCTAAAAACCTATGGTGTAACATAAGAGAAAGCACCATAGCGCAAATGCGTCAGTACAACTAAAGTACTGAGTATACGTGGGGGTAGGCTCAATGCATGGGGTTTATATGCATAAACAAGATGACTAATATGAATGTGAGAATACATACATACATATATACATATGTAACTGCTACTGAAATCATGGAGATACTGACTACTTAGTCTGAATACTAACAACATGAGCTTACTGATATTGAGATACTGAATGACTGAGTTTACTGATATTGATATATAATTCACTAATAAGTGAGGAACTGATACTGTATTACTGGATACTGGGAGACTGATACTATATTACTGATAAAGGAATGATTGATTCTGATAGTTCTGATTATGAAGAACTAATTTGATTGACCGTATCTAACAGTCCTAAAACTGAGATCGTGATAACATGACTACTGATTATGAATACTGATGAAATGTATTTACTGATAACATATCATGAATAATAATTAAATTCTGATAACTGATATATCTGATAACATAAGTTCTAATAACTGATAGCATGAATGACTGTATCTAACAGTCCTAATTCTAGGGAAAACTATCCGAGTTCCAAACTGTATCAGAACATCTAAGTCTGAGATCAGTCCTAGCTAACGAGTTATCTCTGAAATTGATAATGAGAATACTCGACTGAATCTGAGATTGAGATCAAGCCTGTCTGCCGGGTGACCTCTAGATCTAATAATAAGCATCTAAATATGGGACCAAGCCTATCTGATGGGATGATCCAGGAATCAATGAAACTATATGAGTTCCTTATTGTATCTGAACATCTAAGTCTGAGATCAGTTCTAGCTAATGAGTGATCTATGAAACTGATAATGAGAATACTCGACTAAATCTGAGATTTGAGATCAAGCCTGTCTACCGGGTGGCCTATAGATCTAATAATAAGCATCTGAATATGGGACCAAGCCTATCTAATAGGATGATCCAGTAATCAATTGAACTATCTGAGTTCCTTACTGAGATCAATGACTGTATCTGACAGTCCTGATTATTGATTTCTACTCTGAAGACTGATACTGAAACTATAACTGTAACTGTGACTGTGGGAGGTAGTAACCTAACCGACATTCCCCGCTACTGTACTGGTGGGGTCCAATATTTTCCCTGACGAGAAGGGTGTTAATACCGTGCCACGGGTAGAGACCTCTGCTATGGTCAAACCTCTCTGACGGGTGACCCTGAACAGGAAATCAAGCCTAAGGCAATATAATAGTCAAGTTTAACCTTAATCTGACCGGTGAATCCTGTCCTGCGCTGGCTATGTAGTTCTAGAGTACAGAGATTGCTGCTAACGGTTCTATCTCTCTGACGGGGAAACCGCCATCCCCATACTCGCTCGGTGCTAGTTTCAACT
Organism: Capsicum pubescens; assembly: GCA_030864215.1. Classification (NCBI taxonomy): domain Eukaryota; kingdom Viridiplantae; phylum Streptophyta; class Magnoliopsida; order Solanales; family Solanaceae; genus Capsicum; species Capsicum pubescens. Next base: position 255,107,844 of record CM061549.1, read on the forward strand.
CCCAACTGAAAGACACTGGACAGATTAACTGAGCTGAACTGACTAACTGAACTGAACTGATTCTGAATTTACTAAGTTTCGTTAAATGATGGAAAATCTACTTGAGATCTGAGGTTTGACTGAGAGTACTGAAACTACTGGGACTACTTAACTACTGAGATTTCTGAGTTTTTCTGAGTCACGTGACTAACTGAAATCTATGGAGCATAGCTTGAATAAGGATGTCTTGAAACATGACACTAGCTCTAGGTACACAGCTATAGTTTTTGGGTACAAGTACCCCCAGGACTCGATGGAAGGAAACTGACACACATGACTGACTTGATCATAAGAGTGGAGTCCACAATTCACAATATCATAAGTAAGGATTTCATAATAAGAATGAATCTCAACAAACAATCACATGATCGGGAATGCACACAACATGTATATACTTGCATGGCTTCAATAACATGGTCATTCCATATCACAACAATATCATGAGCATCTCATTCAATATTTTCAATTCAAGACAATAGCATGGGGATCATGTTGAACATAAACTTAGAACATTGAATAGTCATTTAGGGCTTATTATGTCATAAAAGCATGATTTTTATTCCCTTAGGTATTTCCACAAACACCTTACATGCACATCTTAGGCATAGGTGGATTCATCAAGATTTCAAACATTCAACCACCAATTTCACATATTTATACGTTAAAGACCACCATATCCTCACACAAAACATACAAAGATCCCATCTTAGGCATCATCAAACTCCAACCACATGAACATCAACCACCAACAACATAAACATCATAATACATAATTTAGAAGATGGTTCTTGAGCTTTATAGACGAAAGAAGTCCATGAATCAACTTATGCATACCTTAGAAGGAAGATTCTTGATGATTGATGGAGGAATTTCGTTGAAATAGGATCTTCAAGATTAATTCTGCAACCCTAGTTTTTTTTTCTCTTTTAGTGCTCTTGGATGATGACCTTTGAGATGTTAATAGGGTTGTAATATGTTTAGAAGCTATATATTTTGTAGGGTTAAGTTTAGGGACGTGTAAGGAGTATTTAAAGACATAATTACCCTTAAAATAACTCAAAACAGAGTGTTTTTGACACTTGGAACTGACTTAGGCGGCGCCTAACCAATCGCCTAAGTTTGGTTGGGCGGCGCCTAACCAATCGCCTATCCTTACTGTCTCTTACGAAAATGGGCATAACTTTTTGCTCGGGTATTGGATTAAGGCGAAATTGGTATCGTTGGAAAGATAATTCGATTATCTATAATTTGGTGGGTCTAAATATGAAGAAATACCACATAAAAATCGAGTTATACTCGTTCAAATATGACCCTTATGAAATCGAACACTAAAACTTGATGGATTCAAAAACTCTTAGCTTGTATTACCTTAAGTGACTCATATGAACATACATAATGCATCATAAGCTATAATATTGCTAGTATATTCATTGTAAGTCATGATCTAAAATGCTACTCACAGGATAGGAGGTTTCATACATAGGAGAACTTATTCACTTCCTAGCTTAGAAACATGCGGGGTATTACAAGCTAGAGCAATAAGAGTTCTAATGGTCAATATTTTAGTCACAGGAGAATAAGTATCAAAATAATCAACACCTTTCTTTTGGTTAAAACCCCTAATCACAAGTATAGCCTTATATTTATCAATTGTACCATCATGCCTCAATTTTTTCTTAAATATCCACTTACTATTTATGGGTTTATAACCTTTAGGAAGATCATACAAGTCCCATGTGTGATTAGATACTATAGAGTCTAATTCACTTTTAATAGACTCTTTTCAAAATATCGCATCTATTGAACTCATTGCTTCATCATATGTCTTATGGTATTCTTCTATTAAGTAGATATACACTAATTCATCATTTAAAGTATCAATATCAAAATCCTCAGTTAAGAAAGTGATGAGAAAATCAGGACCAAAATTAGTCTCAGTTCTACGTCTTTTACTCATTTGAAGTTCATTTTCATGCTCATTAGCAATAATATCAGAAGTAGGCATAACATGAGAGTTAACAAACATAGATAAAAAAGTATTATTTTGCATATCACAAGGCACATCATTTTCAAAGGAAAAACATGCTCAAAAAATTTTGCACCTCTAGATTCACAAATAGAATTATTATTTAATGACATAAATCTATATACAACACAATTTTGAGCATAACTAATATAGAGTGTGACAAAAATCTTAGAGCCTATATTTACCCATCTAAAATCAGATAGACCAACCTTAGCTAAACACCCCCACACTTTTAGAAATTTCAATTTAGGGACAAACCCTTTTCATAACTCATATGAGGTCTTGTCTAATCTTTTATCAGGATCTCTATTAAGAATATAACATTCAAACAAGGCATCTTCCCTCCCACATATAGTAAGGAAGACCCGAGCTTAAAAGAATAAAATTCATTATTTTATCAGTTTCAAAAATTAGTTTAAGGTCTACTTTATTTAGAAGTGCTCCAGAAATTAGGTTTCTACAGAGAGAGGAAATATATAGAACATTGTTCAATACTAATATTTTAAAAGAAGTTAATTTAAGAGAAATTTTCCTTTACCCAAAACACCAGCAGTAGTGGAGTTAACCATGTAGACGCAATTGTCATCAGTGGACTTGTACAAAGTTATGGAACAATTTTTTATTGACAAAAAAATTCCTTGAAATGCCTGTGTCCAACACCCAATCAATCTTATTAGTTACCTAGTTCACCTTAACGACTACTGCAGCGATCACTTAATCACCCTAAATAATATGAACTTGGACATCATCTTATCCTCCTTGTTTTGAGTTTTGGAAACTATCCCACATTTCTTTTGTAGATTTATAAGTAACAAATAAATCAAACAAAGTATTAGTCATATGACTCAATAAATATTCTCTAGAAAGTTTGCTATCCTTTTTAACCTTCTTTTTAGAAAATTCATCAACAATCATAACAGTGTTAGAACCAGTAATAATGTTGGAACCATCATTAAATAAAGCATAATCAACTTCTAATTATTCCAAGAAAATCAAAAATTTTGTAACCATCTTTTAAATTTTCGTCTAGTGGCTCATGTTTTGACAACTAAGAAAAAATAATGTTCGAAGAAATAGCCATTTATCAATATTGTATGTAAGGAAATCACTTTCAAATTATTGAAAAAAACTCTACAATATTGATATTGGATAGGAATTAATGATAGTAAGAGAGTTGTCACAAACACTGTGTTGTGGCACGCCACTACCTTGAAAGCAATTTCGGCCTGACTCCGGTGAAAATCCTTATAATCAGTCACTCCCCAAGGTTCCACAACTACTTCTAAACATGTGCACTCATGGCTGAAATTTTGGAGGTTTCCCAAACCAATTTCCCAAAAATTATTAAACAATAGGAGGCCAAGATTACGGTAGAAAATTGATAAAGGGGAGAGAGTATTTTGTTTCCTATGATTGCTTACCTTTTATTTCTCAAATGATACTCCTTAAATAGGTATATTATTTACATTTCATCCATCAAAAGAGTGAAAGAACACACAGAGTTAATGTACATAATGTAACATTACTCTTGAATTAATGACAAAGTCATAAAGGCTAGTAACTTTCAAGACTTCTAAAAGTCTCTTCATTTAATCATCATTTGAATGAATGTACATTTATGAAGTAATAACTCTCACATCTTACAAACTCTTATGACTTACGAATGTTCACACAAGTTTATTAGAGAGAGTTATGTGAGTTTTTAATCTTTGCATTAATTAAGAAGGAATTATCTTTCACATCATGCTCAATTTATCTTAGGTATTTACCCATCTCATATACTTAGTACATTCAAAGTACTAATCACATACTTTTACTATGCATATTATCTTATAATATAGGTTTCGATGCTCAGTATCTAGATCGAGTTTAGCATGTTTCTGTACTATATCAGTAGTGGTGTTTGGGGAGTCCTCATCATTCGAGGACTATTTATCAGTATTTCTTTCAGTATTCCCTTTATTTAGTTTCAGATAGGTTAGAGTTAGTTGGAGGCTTGTTCCAACAACTCAAATGAGTTAGAGGATTTTAGACAATCAACTCGTTATGTTTTTAGCCTATTGAGTATTTCAAACAATTTTAGTTGATATTCAGTATTAGTTTTATTATTATTATTATTATTATCAGTTCATTTCAATCTGGGTTTCCGCTCAACACTTTATTGGTTTTTCAGTATTTTTAGAATCATGCTAGGCCATGAGTTTTCTTGGGATTACTTATGACTCTAAGCACCGTGTTACGTCTAGGGGACAGTCTCAAATCATGACAATATTTAGATAGAAATTGAATAATAGAATAATTATTTGTGAGGCTATAATAAATTCTTAAGAAATATTTGGGGACATCTTTCAATAGTTAACCATTAGAGAAGAGATAGCTAGAATAAAGGTGAAGTTATTTAAGGATAACCCCACAGGTGTGAATAGAGCTATTATACAAAGAGCCAAGACTGAATATAATGAATATCTCTATTTTGAAGAAAGTTATTGGCAACAAAAAGAAGGGTAAGAATGGTTTGAAAGTGAAGATAGAAATACTAGATTCTTTCATAGTCTAGTCAAAGAGAGGAGACAAAAGATGAAAGTGACTAGAATTCAGAACTCTTAAGGTTTATGGTTAGAAAAGGAAGATGGGATAGCAGCTGAAGTAGTAGATCATTTTCAGAATCAGTTTCAACAAGATAGGGATGCTACTAGTTTTTCATTATCACCCCACATCCCTAAATTAATATCTGGAGGAGATAATATTGCATTGGGGATGATTCCAGATGGTGAAGAGGTGAAAAATGTAGTTTTCAGACTCAATGGTATAGTTCTAGTGGACCTAATGGACTCACTGACAGTCTTTTTCAAGTTTGTTGGGATATTGTAGGAACAGATATCATAAGGCTGGTGCAAAACTTCTTTGATGGTAATACTCTTCCAAAATCCATAATTCATACTAATTTGGTTCTCATACCTAAGAAGGACAATGTTCAAACCTTCTCAGATATGAGACCAATTAGTTTAAGTAATTTTGTGAACAAGATTCTTTCTAGACTTATTCATGATAGACTGGAGAATATTATGCCTAAGTTGATTTTCTCTAATCAGTCTGGTTTTATCAAAGGGGGAAGCATTATTAAAAATGTCCTTCGTTCTTAGGAGTTGGTAATAGACATTACCAATAGAGGGAAGCCTGCTAATGTTGTCATAAATATTGACATGGACAAAGAATATGATAGAGTGTCATGGATTTTCCTTATGAAAGTTTTACGAAAGATGGGATTTTCTGACAAATTTGTAGATATGGTTTGGAGGTTGATATCAAATAATTACTACTTTGTGTTACTGAATGGACAAGCATATGGGTTTTTTCACTCTACTAGGGAAGTAAAATAAGGAGATCCTCTTTCTCCATCCCTCTTCATATTATCAACAGAGGTATTATCTAGAGAACTTAACTCTTTATTTGAAGATCCTCTTTTTATAAGGTATAGGATGCCTAAGTGGAGTGGTAATCTTAATTACTTAGTATATGTAGATGACACAATTATTTTCGATTCATGCCATGTTTATTCTTTGGAGAAAGTTATGTCCGTTTTGCAAGATTATGAGAAGCAATCTAGTCAAAAGGTGAACAAAGAAAAAAAGTTTTTTACTATTTACACCTAAATGTAGCATCAGGGATTTCAAGCCAGGTGGAGCAATGTACAGGAATGCACAAAGGGAAATTTCCCTTGAAGTACATAGGTTGTCCTATCACTCATACTAGAAAAAAAAGAACATTATACAGAGTTATTTGACAAAGTATAAGGTAAACTCCAAGCATGGAAAGAAAAGATCCTTTCCTTTGGTGGTAAAGAAGTTCTCCTTGCTATTTTCCTTCAAAGAATTCCCATTTATGTCTTATCTGCTATTACTCCCCCTAAATGTGTTATTAAGGAACTGGACTTGATATTTGAAAAATTCTTTTGGAGTAATAAGGAAGTAGGTAGAAGTAAGCATTGGTCTGAGTGGGAAAAAGTTTGTTTACCAAAACAGGAAGGGGGACTAGGATTCAGGTCTATGTTTGATGTCTCTAAGGCTTTGTATAATAAATTGTGGTCGAGATTCAGGACTCAGAATTCTTTATGGGCTAATTTTTTGTGGAACAAATATTGCAAGAAACAGAGTCCTGTTTTAATTCAATGGAGATGGGTCTCTCAAGTTTTGAAATTTATGCTGGAAAATAGGGATTACCTAGAAAAACACCTACGTGGAAGCCTATAGGAGGTATTTCTAATATCTGGTATGACAATTGGACAAATATGGGATCTTTATTTTATCATCAGTCTGATGTGCATACTTGTCACCAAATGAGAAATGTTGGAGATTTGTTAACTGAAGAGGGTTGGGACTTTGTATATTTATAAGATACTTTGCCTGAGTATGGGTGAAGCATATCAGACTTAACATGAGTTGTGTGCAGCGAACCAATCAGGTGTATAAACCTTGGTGGACTAAATTCTAGTACAGAAAAGTTCAGTGTTAAAAGTACTTGGGAGTTATTGAGATAAAAAGATGACTTGAATGAGGATTTGAAGCTCTTATGGATTAAAGGATTAGCATTTAAGTTCTCTTTTTTTGTCTTGGGGAATTTGGCTTGGTAAAGTTCCCGTGGAATCTTTAATGCACAGTTAGAATCCTAACATTTCTCAAAATTGCAGATTGTTGTCCATCCCATTATCTGAGACAACTGAGCACTTATTTCTTACAGGTGAAGTAGCTACCAAAATTTGGAATCACTATTTTAGAGTTGCTGGTCTTATAGGTCCTATGATAAATCTAAAACAAACTATGAGAAGGTAGAGGTCTTCAGAGGGTGGTCATAGAATTCTAGTGGTTTTTCAAGTTGTTCCCATTGTGATTTTATGGTATTTGTGGAAAAGAAGAAACACTATTCTACATGGTGGGTCATATTCAAAAAGAGAGGTTGTTTGGGATATTAATGACACTATTTCAAAGTTAACTAAATCCATAGTCAAGAGGATCATTGAACAGGATAATTGTCCCTATATTATTAATGATTTACTCAAGCACAAAGATTCCTACACCATTATAATTGTGAGGTGGAACCCTCCTCCTATTAATTGGTGGAAATGCAACACTGATGGTTCCTCCAAGGGTAACCCAGGGCCTAGCTCTACTGCTTTTCACATAAGAGACCATAAAGGAAACCTGGTGATTGCTAAGGGTTTTAGTTTACAAGATACCACTAATCTAGTAGCTGAAGCTAGGTCTATTAGAGAAGGTTTGGTCTTTTGTAAGGAGCAGTTGATAACTCATGTTATTATCAAAACAAATTCTATGGCCATGGTACAAATTTTAGACGGAGGACGGGACATTCCTTGGAGTGTGTCCTTAGAGGTCAATTACATAAACAATTTGCAGAGTTCTTTAACAGCAAGAGTACAACATTCCTTTCGGGAAGGAAATACTCTTGCTGATTAGTTTACTAACCTAGTTTTTGTTTTTGCAGGTGATTATCAATTTAACCACTTTCAAGACATTCCTATGAAAGGCAGGAGAATCCTTAAATTAGACAAAAATGGCACTGTTCAAATTAGAAGAAGACTGTTAGATTAAAGTTTATCTCATAAGTAAAATATTTAACTTCTTAATGTAGATTACTATAGAAGAAATAAGTTAGTGTACAGTACCATTTTTCTTTAGTTAATGTTTGAACAAATTTCATAGTGGTTTGAGTATTTTACCCTGGTGATAGATTTGATGTGTTTGTCTAATACCAAATCAGGTCATTACCTTCGAAAGAAGGTGCTAAGTTGGTCACTTTCATTCTCCTACGAAATCTGCAAAAGTTCACATGAATTGAGTATTAAAAGTCTGTTATATTCTCTTCCCCAATCTAGATTTCAGATGGTGGTATTAATTTCATTATATATTCAACACATTGGGATCTAAAAAGGGGAAGGAAAACACGACTGATAATAGTGATTCACCTGATACATAGCTTAGAATTGGTAGAAGAGAATTGGAAAACCTCATCCGAGATCGACTCTGAAGAGGCAGGCGTTAGTCGTTTCTCAGCTAATATTGTAACGCATACTCTTGAGGAAAATGTTGAAATGGTAATACACAGATCTGAAGATCCTTCTTGAATTACATACGATTGACATTAGGCAAATTCAACAACAAGAGCGATACCAAACAATATCTAAAAGAGCACGAAAATAGTCAGCAAACACACAAACAGTCTACACGCACAAGACACTAAACGGAAACAACAAACTCAAACTTAAATGATAAAGAAGATATGTAACTTGAAACAATTAGAACTCATAATTCAGCAACTAAAGAGTGTATTAATACACTAAAACATCCACAAAACAAGATAACAAGCACCACGCTCTTACGAAACACAAGAGGAACTCCGTTCATTCAAACACTCTCGTTTCTAGCCGATACACACAACACAAGAATAAACTATTTATTGTGATGTCAAAGTGGTGGTCTACTCTCTTCTTGAGAGGAAAGTGATGTTCAATATTACAAGTGATTTCAAGAATCATCTAACTACGCAAATAAGACTAAGGGGTTCCTACTTATAGTCTATTACAAAAGAGATGGGAAATTACACCTTTACCCTTAATGAAGGGGTGGGTTTGGAGTGTATAAATGGGTCTGCCTTGTAGTGTTTTTAAGACACTCTAGGCATGTCTTCACACTTTAACACATACACTCCCTTGGAAGAACTTAAGACATGATCAAACACATCCATTTTCATGAATGTTCCTTGAAGACATTGTAGTTCCCGAGCTTGGCTCCTAGGTAATGGTCTTGAGCTCTTGATACCCATTTACCACTCTTTTCCAAAGGCCTTCACACTCTTCCCTCTTGTTGGATATGGTTTGAGTATGGCTTCTTGTGCTTGTACCCTCTTTGAACTCGTATCACTTGTATTCCATGTTCTCTTTACGCTTGTATCATCCTCTACATCTTGAAAGGAATTTTTCCTCAAATTTATACCTTGACAAATCAAAGAGAGGGGAAATTAGTACACAATCCTCATGGTATGAGGGTTAGCATTAGTGTCACAAATTATATAATCACGCCAAGGGGGTACACCTTTGGAATACATCCAACAATCCTTTGTTATGATCATGAAACACTTACTACAAGCATCACAAAGGACTTGGCTAAGATAGAAATCAACGGAAGAGGATTTCAACCCGTGACCCTCACATATATCAATAAGCCAAGGTTTTTCACATTTGAAATACAACCATGGGTACTTTATGGGTGACATGAAAATCTTAGCATGAATGGCACAAATTATGTAGTTTTCGTAAATACCAACAGATAAGGAAACTACAATGGTCTTAATGGCCTTACTATACCCAAAAGGTAAGACTGCCTTAGGCTTAGGAACCATAAGAGACATTTGTTTTATTACCTCTACAAAGGACCTCATAAAATATGGTGCAACTATTGATCCTAAGGTACACCTTACCCACATATAATTATCATTCAAACAAAGAAACCAGACACCAAACTTAATACCACCACACAATACAAATTCGAAATTATCATGGTTATTATTATAGGTAAAGAGGTAGTATAAAAAGGAATCAAGTGTGAAGACATCTTGCCGAGGGGGTACACTTTTAAAATACAACTAGAAATACTTTGTTTTTTCCATGAAACATGTAGTTTGAACATTACAAAGGATAGGTATAAGATAATCAACAAGGAAAGATAAGCATAAGTCGAGGCAACCCCTTTCCCAACCCAGTAGTGTTCCGGGATCAAAGGGATGGTGTAACCAAGGGTATAAGCCGAGATTAGCCAATACTTTTACTAGGAAATCATCCAAGACTAAAGAGTTATGACCTAGAAGTTTTCTATTAAGAGAAATCACACCTTTATTCATATGTTTTCCAAGCATATGATTACCTTGAGCAAAACTAGTAGCACAATTTGCATCACACAAGATCAAAGGGATATGTATAATATCATGGTAAATATTACAAGAATGAACACTAACTTAAGTATTTTGAATCACATCACTCACATGATCAAGTAGTGAACTATCCTTAAGAGAAAATTAACTAACATATGCAACAAGAGGACTACCATGGAATGATTCATGCTTTTGTACACTATGTAAACCTGAAGCTACTTCACATTGGCTACAACTAGCCTTATAAAAACATTTCAAGCCTAAGAAAGTGTAGATTGTAGCAATGATTCCTCGGTGTATGCCACATTAGACCACTTGTTTGGAGCTCTCGGCTAAGGGTGTCACTAGCTCATTTCCCATGTTATTGTGTGGAACCCCTTTTTGATCCTTCTTTGATAGAATATGAACTTGAACATGTACATAAGAAGGATCAATGCTAGGCAAAGTGCTATAATATGGGTTAATGAGTATCAAAGATTCTTTGTGGGCAAATCCCATAAGCATATTTTTCTTTCCTTTTCCTACTTTACGACCCACAATTTCCCTTTCCCTTGCCCTATTTTATTCACATTCTTTTTGTATATCACCACTAAGTTTCTCTCCATCTTGAGGCCTGTCCTCAATCTCCTTGGATTCTATCTCTCCCTCTTTTTCTACTTGGATGGGGTGTTTTCGGGTTATTGTATCTTGGGAAGGAGACATTGAATTTAGTGAAGTGTAGGGTCTTTGAATAGGAGGATTTTGGAGTGAAGGATTCAGGTTTAGGGATGTAATTTGGGTTCCAAGTCCTCCTTTTGTAACTTGGTGGAGTGAGGAACAGCTAGGTCCATCTTGTTCTCAGCTTTGGGAGTAAAGATTGACTTGGTTGGTAGCACTTGATGGATACAATCTTTGGTGAAAGGTCTCAGGGGTAATAGTAGGTGAGGTGTTTTTAGGGGTATGAGGTCAAGAACTCCTTTAGATTTCCACCCTCTCCAACCTCTCACTCATTAAGGACACATTCGAACCCAACTTCTCAACATTGGCCTTCATCCTAGCAACGCCTCGAGACAAAGTTTCAAGACTAGCTAAGAGAAAATTCATAACATTATTGTCCATGGTTGGAGAATTGGAATTTTTGGGTTCCATTTGCAATTGTACCTACAAAACAAGAAAACTCTAGTTCAAAATATGCTCACACATTCGTCACACTCGGCTTCCTCACTTGGTTCTTCAAGTTTTGTAAGCCGGCTATGAACTTGTGAGAACTTTGGGATGAGTCTACTCTTGAGTTGGAGTGTATTTCGGTTTGAAGACTCAAAGAAGTTTTGTGCTCACTTGAACCAAAAACAACTACAAATTATAAATGAGCAAAGCACCACAAGTAACGCTTAAAAAGAAAGAAGTACTCAAAAACTAGATCACAACTTAGTAGGTTGTTATAGTTGTCAACTAGTATAGGAGTCAATAAAAATGAAACTAATAGATAAAAGGAAAGAAACTAGGAATTTCCTATGACTTGAGTTTTGTTGTTGGTGTGTCCCACGTTTCTTTTTCTTTTTGGCCGTTTGAATTTGTTGTTGAAGTGGAGTATGATGTTTTTTTTCAATACTTAAAGGGTTCAATCTTGTTTGTTGGTGAGGATTTTCCGTTTTAAAATGAGGAAATCAAGACTTTGGATTCTCTTTCCAAAGGTCAAAAGTTGTACATCATCTATCACTAACTTGCACTAAAATGGCAAGACACCTTTTTGCCTTATCTTTGTCCCTTTCCCCTTTTTGCCTTTCTTGAAAGATGTTTTGACTCTCTTTTGGTAAGAAGGATTTTTGGTGGGTCTTTGTTTCTTTGTCACTTTAGTGTTGTCTTTAAAGTAGTCCCAAGACAAACACAAGAATTTGCCTGTCTCTTCCCCTTTTCAAATGAAACAAGCCTTTTGTTGAACATTCATCTCAAGAACAATATGAACAACAACAAGAACACTTATGAACAACAACAATATCTAATCCGCCCAACCCTTCAAAAACACTAAACAAAATCTCAAATCTTGGACCTTGGACTCAAGTGTTCTGGGGGAAAGACAAGGTAACACACGAAATTACTAAACAAACAAAATAATACCTAAAACTAGACACAATTCAGCCAAACAATAACAACACTTCGGCCAAGACACCAAACCCGTAGAATAACTTCTTTTTTGTGAGATTTTCGACCTTGGACACCTCTTCTAATGTTAGGAAACAAATATCTAATACTAGAACACACAAAACAAACAAAAATAACAAGAAAACTAGGCTTCAAATTTTGGCCTAAACACAAAATCATGGACAGATTACTATTTTTGAGTTTTTTTTAGCTTTTCAACACTTTTTTTTATTTTTTAGTGAACAAACCCAAGATTGATCTTATGGAAATAAAATAAATGATGGATATGATACCAAATGATACCAAATGGTGTCTAAAAGAGCATGAAAATAGTCTGCAAACAGACAAACAATCCACACGCACAAGACTCTAAACAGAAACAACAAACTTAAACTTAAATGATAAAGAAGATATGTAACTTGACACAATAAGAACTCCTAATGCAGCAACTAAAGAGTGTATTAATACACTAAAACCTCCACAAAACAATTTAATAAGCACCATGTTCTTACGGAACACAAGAGGAACTCCGTTCACCCAAGCACTCTCGTTTTTAGCCAATACACACAACACAAGAAGAAACCATTTCTTGTGATGTCAAAGTTGTGGTCTACTCTCTTATTGAGAGAAAAGTAATGTTCAATATTACAAGTGATTTCAATAATAAGCTAACTAAGAAAATAAGACTAAGGGGTTCCTACTTATAGTCTATTACAAAAGAGATGAGAAATTACACCTTTACCCTTAATGAAGGGGTGGGTTTGGAGTATATAAATAGGGATTCCTTTTAGTGTTTTTAAGACACTCAAGGAATGTCTTCACACTTTAACACATACACTCCCTTGTACAAACTTAAGACATGCTCAAACACATCCATCTTCATGAATATACCTTGAAGACATTGTAGTTCCCGAGCTTGGCTCCTAGGTAATGGTCTTGAGATCTTGATACCCATTTGCCACAATTTTGTAAAGGCCTTCATACTCTCCCCTTTTGTTGGATATGGTTTGAGTATGGATTTTTGTGCTTATACCCTCTTTGCACTTGTATCACTTATAATCCTTGTGCTCTTTACGCTTGTATCAAAGAGACAAACTTAGTGTGAAGATGAATGATTGATAACACATATCAGGTATTGAATCGATGGACATTCTATCCAAATGAGTGGGAAAAAAATAAAGAAGACATGAAAATGGCAGATTGAATGTAATTCCCTGTAAAATTCTTTTCCAGTCTGAGCCTTAGAGCGTATTTGGTAAAGAGAAAATCTGAGTTAAAATGTTTTAGAAATATCCTCCCAAGTATGAAATACTTTGAATCGTGTGGGAATCTATTTGAGCATGAATTGAGATCATAGAGGTCCCCTAACTTATGGACGAGTTGAAAGCTTTCCTATTGTTTAAGTTTTAGTGACTGTCAAGATTTAGGTCAACTTCAATCGACCATAACTCCTTGCATATATCAAATTAGAGGACCTACTATATATCAAATGAAATCTCTTTGAATTATATTTCCAACGATAGCAATGTCATCATCCTTAACCAGAAACTCAATATCTCACCTTTTTTTGACGACATTCTTGATGACCTATCACCAACTTGACGGCCTGTCATGGATGTCGTCAAGAATATTTTTCCAGCAATTTAAGGGCATTTTTTCAAGGGTATTTCGGTCATTTCTCATTTTTTAGCCTCTATAAATATGAGGAACCCTCATTCAAACCCTAATTTCTCCATTTCTCTTCTAATTCTCTAAAGAGAGAATATCAGGGTTTTAATTCAAGAACCCTAATCTTCCAAAAATCATCCATAAATCTTCAAGATTTCTTCAAGAATCAATTTCCTCATAGTGTGGTCTTCGAGAATCATTTATTACATATGAGGATAGAGTCTCAAGCATTAGAATTCATCCTATTCCCAAGGTTAAGGTATGTAGATGTTGATTCTTAGGTCCCTTTCATTCAAGAAACTCAAGAACCCTTTTTAAAACTAAAAGATTTTTATGTTTATGAGTTGTTAATGATTTGTATGAGTTGGGATTGATGTTTAATGTGTTGTTGGGTTTTTATTTATGTTTTCCTATAAAATTTATGAGCTTTGACCCTAGTATGTGGAATTCATGTGATGTTTGTGATAGACCCTCTTGAAGTTGTTTTTCCATGTGATGTGTTCATGACATTTGGGTGCGAAAATGGTTGAATAAGTAAAGAATGCTCCCCATAGGTTTGATAAAGAGCTTAGGTGAAATCATAGAGCCATTATAGTATGTTGAATGTGAAACTCCAAAATTGTGAGCTAGTCCATACATGCCTAGTGTTTGATACTATGCCTTAGTGAGTAAAATGTACCAAGATAGCATGAAATCCCCAAGTAGGTGTAAAAATCGGTCATGTCTAGTGGTTGTTGATAGAACCTAGTGAACAAGTCGAGATATGATGGTTGTAAATTCCTCGATTATGTGCTCATTGATATATGCTAAGTTTTTAATACATGTCAGGTGGTTAGCAAGTAAGTTGTGACATGATTGTAAGAAGTTTCCCCAAGCTATGTGATATCTAAACACATGTCAATACTGATATAGGTATGAAATAGATGAGGTAAAACCTTGTTAAATGGAGTATGATCTAGTAGCATGTTTCCCCTACATTATTATATGATTATGTTTTCGATATGCTTAAAGTGACCCCTTGGCGACTGTGATGATGAATAAATGTTTGCTATTCCTAATTACTTGAGAGATGTGTTAATGATTGGGAAGATGCTTTAATAATTATGATGATGCATGAATGATTATGATGAAACATGAATGATTGTGATGGTGAATGAATGATTATGCTTTAATTTTACGCTATCGATTCCTGGGGGTATTTATACCCGACAATAGAGCTATTTTCTAGAGCCCATGTCAGTTTTTTGATAACTCCAGTCGAGCCATGATTCTCAGAACTCAGTGAACTATAGAACTCTGTATCTTCAGACAAGTGTAGAACATATTAAAGCTCAGTAATCTCAGTTATCTTTGTAATATCTGTATCACTAGTAATCTAGCCTTAGTCCTATAATCAACTCATATCTAATAGTATTCAAGTGATTTAATTCGAATTGCAGAAGCGATTCGAGTAATCTATTCAAGCTCTGCATCATCAGTCAGATCTTTTGAGAAACATAATCAGTATCAGATTCAGTTTAGTTGTGTTCAATTAAGATTTTAGTTCAGAGTCTTTCAGTTGGGAGTAAAAGCGAACACCGAGCAAGGTAAGGGATGGCGGCTCTCCCGTCAGAGAGGACGAGTCGTTAGAATCAATCCCTGAACTTTAGAACTGTATAGACAGTGTAGGATTTAGGAGTCTCCCATCAGTAGAGGTTGTCACCATCAGAGAGGTTTGACTATTATACTACCTCAGGCCTACTTCTTACGAGGGTTATCCCATTAAAGAGGATTGACAAGAGAGGTATTTACCCATGGTACGGTATTGACACCCTTCCAGCTGGGGTCATAGGTTGGACCCCACCTGTGGTAGGTTGGGGCATGTCAGTTAAGTAACTACTTCCCACAATTGTAGTTTCAGTAGAAATCTTCAGAAACTAGGACTGTGTGGTACAGTCATCTATCTCAGTAAGGAACTCAGATAGTTCTATTTATTCATGGACCATCTCGTCAGATAGGCTTGGTCTCATATACAGATGCTTATTATCATATCTAGAGATCTTCCGTCAGATAGTCTTGATCTCCATCTTAGATTCTGTTGAGTATTCTTGTTGTCAGATTCAGACATGATCATACATCTTATCATTGATAATCACTTCCGAAATAATCTGTTAGAAAAATTGATCTCTAATTTTGTCAGTTGAAAGCAGTAAGCTCAGAATTCAGTCCTTGATGTAAGTACATACCGATCCTCAGTTATCAGTATCAGATGAGTCAGTGATTCAGTATCTCAGTGTTAGTAGTAAGTTCAGTCTGCAGTAAAGTGGTATCTGAGTTTCAGTATCTAGAGTTGTGATGATTGTGTTCATGTTCTGTGCATTTATGTATGTGTTCTCATACGTCATTTTCATGATTATTCAGTTTAGATATTGTGCATACATTAGCCCTTGCATTAGACTACCCGGTCTACATACTCAGTACATTCCTGTACTGACGTATTTGCACTATGATGTTTTATTTGACACCATAGGTTCAGAGGCACAGGATCTAGAATATCCTCAGTAGTTCAGTCCCAGTCAGCAATAGTAGAAGTGAGTCCTCTTCTTTCGAGGTCGAATCTCAGTTTACTATTATTTTTTTCAGACTTTATTTATTTTTATTTGATGGAGTTAGTTGGGGACTTGTCCCATCAACTCCACAGTTCAGACAGTTTAGAGGACTTTTAGACGGATGTATTAGTATTCCATTTTTTGTATTATGAGTATTCATAGATGTGTTGAACCTTATGGATAGTTTTTGCATTTATTTTAGATATTATGCATTATACAGGTACAGATATCAGTAAAAGGTTATCTTGTGGTCCTTCGGGGTCATAAACACCGTGTGACGTCTCGGGATGGGTTCTCAGAGCGATACATTGAACAACTCTCTAATCTATTCCTTTTACAAATGTTGCATTCCTAATTCTATTTTTTATTTTATTTGTTTAGATTATGTGGGTTTAGCATTTGGGCTAACCCTTTTGTAAATATATTTGTTTATTTAGTAAATCTTACCTTTGGGTCATTTCATTTTTAAAAGAAAATTAAAAATAACTTCTTAAGATAAAATATAATTTGAAACAAGTTTAGTAACATTTTCACACTAAATAAAGACCCAAATATGTATGAGTATGATTTGTGGGGGCCACTATCACCTTTTTCACTTTTAGTGGCATGTAAAAGACCTTAAATTTCTTAAAATTTACTAAAATATGTGTTGATTTACAAAGTAATAACAACTTCAATTATGGGTACTAGAGACCAAAAAAAAAATCACGTGAGGACTATCAAAAATTTCATTCTCTCTTATATATAGTAGTAATGTGATTCCTTTCTTTATGAGGAGATTGCATTCTATATGAAAACTTTGACTCATTGTATCCTATAAGGAAACTTTGACTCCTCTTGAGACTCTATTTCACCTTTTTTTTTATTTCTTTCCTTCTTTATATCTCTTCTTCTTGACTTCAATCTTTCTTATTTATACATGATGCCCTTGTGAATTAATGACACCTATTCTAGACCCTGACTCACTAATACAACATATAGTAAAAAACAAATAGTGAACCAGGTTATTATTTATGTAACGCCCCAAAAGTTTCCAAACTAAAATTTGTCCCTAAAAGTATAAAGCATGGGATTCTAGAGTGAATTATAATCAACTCCCTGTGGAATTCTTTAACTATTAATGTTTTATTACGTAGGTGACTGAATAAGCTTTCCTTTGATATAAGATTCGTCCAAAATGGACACCCGGTTAGGGAGTTATGTCTATTTTATGTGCTAGTCATAAAACATCATCATTCAAGTGGTTAGCGCATCGTGGAGGATCCCAATTTCACATTCGTCAATTTCCAATGAGACTCCGCGATCATAGCACGTCGCAGAGTGAGCGAATTTCCCAATTGGCAATTTCTAGTGAGCCACCACGATTGTGGCGCATCGCGGTGGCCCATAAAATCGGGCACCAGTTATATTTTTACTCCATCTCATTAACGGTAAAAATGGCACTTCTCCAACCCCTTAACATCTCTAACACGGGGTTTAATCCCAAGAACACAAAAAGTAAGTTTATTTTTATCAAAATCTATCAAGAAACTCCATTAGAGTTTCAGACTAAAAATCCTCAGAGCTCAAGATTTAACCTTGGGTTTTAGAAGATAATTGGAGATTTGGAATCGTTGCATCATTGGATCCAAGAATTATCCATTTACTTTCCGAAATAGAGGTACGTGGGGTTGTCCCAAATTTCATGGGCATGATTTTTGAAAAGAATTTATACAATACCTTACTATCTATACGTATACATATATTTTTACAAGTGGGGTTTTGTTTTAATATCAATAACATGTTTTGTGATATGGTTTTGAAAGAAATATTGAAATATCATGGGGTTGTTGGCTTGCCTATATTTCAATTGTTGAATTGTGAACATGTGATCTGAATTTTGAAAAGGTGCGATGTATATGAATTGTGAATTCTTTAAATCCCCCATGATAATGTTTTATACCCTACACTATACTTGTGTTAAACCATCAAGAACATGAGTTATTGCAATTGACATGATATTACTCATAAATGATAAAGTTTCTTGAAACTATTACATGTTGAGAACCATGGTGCATGTGTTTGATGTGTGTGAAAGTTTCATATATGTGCATGTTGTAAATGTCATGAAAAGTTGGAGAATTGATGTGGTAATGTGACTTTCAAGTCAATGGTATGACGATACCATAAAAATATATGCCATGATAGATTACCGCAAGTTGTATAAGGTCACAGTGAAAAATAAATATTCTCTTCCTCGAATCAATGACCTTTTTGATCAACTTCAAGGTGCTAAGTGTTTTTCTAAAATAGACCTTCGTTCGGGCTATCACCAGTTGAAAGTTAGGGAGTCAGACTTTCCAAAAATAGCTTTCCAAAATAGATATGGTCATTATGAATTCTTGGTCATGTCATTAGGGTTGACTAATTCTTCTGTAGATTTCATTGGCCTAATCAATAGGGTTTTCCATCTGTTCCTAGACCTATTTGTCATAGTTTTTATCGATGACATCTTGATCTACTCCAAAAGTGAGGATGACCATGCCAATCACCTTCGGATTATTCTTCAGACTCTCAAAGATCATGAGTTGTATGCGAAATTATCCAAGTGTGAATTTTGGCTTAATGCTATTGCTTTCTTAGGGCATATTGTTTTTACTGAGGGGATTTAGGTTGATCCCTAAAAGGTTGAGGTAGTGAGGAAATGGCCCAGACCCACGACTCCAACCGACATTCAAAGCTTCTTTGATTTGGCGGGTTATTACAGAAGATTCGTAGAGAGTTTTTCTTCCATAGCTGCACCACTTACAAAGTTGAATCAGAAAATGGTGAAGTTTTTATGGTCTAGTCAGAGTAGTTTTGAGAAGCTGAAAGACAAGTTGACTACTGCTCCTATTTTGACTCTTTCAAAGGGTATAAATGGATTTGTTGTATACTGTAATGCATCTCGAGTGGGACTTGGGTGAGTTCTTATGCAGCATGGTAAGGTAGTGGATTATGCATCCAGGCAATTGAAGGTGCATGAGAGGAACTACCCTATTCATGACTTGGAATTAACGTCTATGATTTTTGCACTTAACATCTGGAAGAACTATTTTAATGGGGTGCATATTGATATATTTACTGATCACAAAAGTTTACAGTATGTTTTCTCACAGAAAGAGTTGAATCTCAGGCAGAGACGATGGTTGGAACTCTTAAAGGACTATGACATGAGCCTGTACTATCATTCGGGTAAGGTAAATGTGCTAGCTGACGCCCTCAACAGATTTTCTATGGGTATCCTCTCTCATATTGAGGAAGGGAAGTGAGAAATGGTGAAGGACGTTGATCAACTTGTAAATCTTGGAGTGCGACTCTTAGATTTCAAATATGGAGGGGTGGTGGTGCATGAGATAGCTAAATCATCCCTTTGTGCAGAAGTTAAAGAACAGCAGGCCGAAGATCCCATCTTGATGCAGATAAAGAGTGATATGGGTTAGCAGAAGGTGATGTCATTTGAGATTGGTGATGATGGCATTTTGAGATATCAAGGTAGGTTATGCATGCCAGATGTAGATCGTCTGAGGCATAGAATCCTTGATGAAGCTCACACTTCGAGGTATGTTGTTCACATAAGCTCAACTAAGATGTACCATGATTTGAAATCTATGTATTAGTGGAATAATATGAAGCGTGATGTGGATGACTTTGTTTCCAACTGTTTGAATTGCCAACAAGTTAAATTAAAGCATTTGAGGCCAGGTGGTTCTTCCCAAGAGATAGCTTTACCCTTGTGGAAGTGGGAGATGATTAATATGGACTTCATTACAGGGCTTTCGAGGTCTCGAAACCAGTATGATTCCATTTGGGTAATTGTAGATAGGCTGACCAAGTCAGCCCACTTTCTACCTGTCATGACTAACTACTCGGGAGAGGATTATGCCAAGCTGTTCATTTCCGAAATAGTTCGTTTGCATGGGGCACCTGTGTCCATCATATCCGACTGAGGTACACATTTTTTTTCTCAGTTTTGGAGATTTTTTTAGAAAGGTTTAGGTACCCAAGTGAACCTAAGTACTTCTTTCCCCCCTCATACTGATGGGAAAGATGAGCTCACTATTCAGACCCTTGAGGACATATTAAGGGCCTGTGTGATTGATTTTAAAGAAAGTTGGGTGGAGCATTTTCCCCGAATAGAGTTCGCGTATAATAACAATTTCCATTCCAGTATTAAGATGGCACCATTTGAGGTGATGTGTAGAAGAAGATGTAGGTCACCAATAGTGTGGCATGAAGTGGGTAAGACATAAATATTTGGGCCTGATCTTGTTCATCAGGCAATGAAAGATGTGAAAGTCATTAGAGAACGACTTAAGACAGCCCAAAGTTGTCAGAAGTCCTACACCGATGTTAGGAGAAGAGTTTTAGAGTTTGAGGTTTGAGATTGGGTATTTCTCAAGGTTTCTCCCATAAATGGAGTCATGCGGTTCGATAAGAAAGCTAAGATGAGTCCTCGCTACATAGGAACATATTAAATTTTGAGAAGGGTAGGTACAGCCGCGTATGAGTTAGAATTGCCTGCTAATTTGGGTTCCATTCATCCGGTATTTCATATATCTATGTTGAAGAAGTGTATTGGAGACCATTATTTAGTGTTGCCTGTCGAAGAAATCAAAGTGACAGACTCCTTATCGTATGAAGAAGAGCTTGGAGAAATTTTTGATCGCCAAGTTAGAAAATTGAGAAACAAAGAGATTGCCTCAGTTAAAGTGTTGTGGAGAAACTAGAAAATTAAAGTAGCAACTTGGGAATCCAAAGTTGACATGATATCTAGGTACCCAAACCTCTTTGACCCAGTGGATGACGAAATGAAAGGTACAATCCTTTCCTTATTCTTTCTATGCCTTAGTATGCTTGAAGTTATGCTTTTCTGTGTTTCGCGTCAACATTCGGGGACGAATGCTCCCACGGGGGGGATATTGTAACTCCCCAAAAGTTTCCAAGCTAAAATTTGTCCCTAAAAGTATCAAGCATGGGATTCTAGAGTGAATTATATTCAACTCCCTGTGGAATTCTTTAAATTTTAACTTTTCATTATGTAGGTGACTGAATAAGCTTTCCATTGATATAAGATTCATCCAAAATGGACCCACGGTGAGGGGGTTATGGCTATTTTTTGTGCTAGTCATAAAACATCATCATTCAAGTGTTTAGCACATCGCGGAAGATCCCAATTTTGCATTCGTCAATTTCCAGTGAGACTCCGCAATCGTGGCGCGTTGCGGGGTAAGACAATTTCCCAATTGGTAATTTCCAGTGAGCCACCGCGATTGTGGAGCGTCGCGGTGGCCCTTAAAATCGGGCACCAGTTATATTTTTACTCCATCTCATTAAGGGTAAAAATGGTACTTCTCGAACCCCTTACCATCTCTAACACAGGGTTTAATCCCAAGAACACAAAAAGTAAATTTATTTTCATCAAAATCTCTCAAGAAACTCCATTAGGGTTTCAGAATAAAAATCCTTATAGCTCAAGATTTAACTGTGGGTTTTAGAAGATAATTGGATATTTGAAATCCTCGCATCGTAGGATCCAAGAATCATCCATTTACTTTCTGAAATAGACATACGTGGGGTTGTCCCAAATTTTATGGGCATGATTTTTGAAATGAATTTACACAAGACCTTACAATCTATACGTATATATATGTTTTCATAAGTGGGGTTTTATTTTAATATCATTAACATGTTTTGTAATATGGTTTTGAAAGAAATATTGAAATATCATGGGGTTGTTGGCTTGCCTATATTTCAATTGTTGAATTGTGAACATGTGATCTGAATTTCGAAAAGGTGCGATGTATATGAATTGTGAATTATTTAAATCCCCCATGATAATGTTTTATACCCTACACTATACTTGTGTTAAACCATCAAGAACATGAGTTATTGCAATTGACATGATATTACTCATAAATGATAAAGTTTCTTGAAACTATTACATGTTGAGAACCATGCTGCATGTGTTTGATGTGTGTGAAAGTTTCATATATGTGCATGTTGTAAATGTCATGAAAAGTTGGAGAATTGATGTGGTAATGTGACTTTCAAGTCAATGGTATGACGCTACCATAAAAATATATGCCATGACAGCGTTAGAGTTGATTTAAGAGAGTTAGATGGTTACCCGAAGAAAGTATGAGTTGAAAGACTCTATGCTAGAAACCGAGATTTGCTGACACGGGATTATGGTACCATGCTTTGTTATCTTGTGTATCTTTATTCGTGTCGTTCCAAATTGGAACTATGGTTAGGTACCCTGCTTTGTGGTCTTGTGCACTACCATGATATGTTGACTTGATTAGGGATTTTGGCACCCTACTATGTGATGTTGCGTGTCTCCCTTATAGATACTCCAATCCTTGCGGAAAACTTGGAACGGGGGCTTGGCCACCTAGTCAAGGGTGGATTCCATATAGCCCATGGAATTATAGATTGTAGGGTGTACCATCTAGCTAAAAAGTAAGAAAAAGAGTGAGTCATGGTTTCAAAGAAGTGTTTCAAAGTCTTTAAAATGTGCCCATGTGTTTTCATATATTATATGTAAAATGTTTTATTAATTTCTCTCACTTATGTTATATATAAATACATTATTTTGGATTAGTTCTGCGTACCAGTACATCTGTATTGACCCCCTCCCCCTCCAACCTCTCAGGTTTTGAGGCACAGTCTAGGGGTCAAGATAAGCAGTAGATAATTCAGACAGAGGAAGAGATTGTGCAGTTGTAAGCCTTCTATATTCCGAAAGGCCTAATGTCATACAAATATTCATCATTCTACAGTTTTGGTCAACTGGGGTCTTGTCCCTGACTTCAGATAGTATTGTTTTGAGATTTGGTAGAGATTTCGCAGAATGAGTCAGATGTTTTTTAGATATTCTTGGAGTTTTCCTTCACTGTTAAACTAATTTCAGAGTATGACCATATTTCCGTATTCGATTTATAATTCCACATTTTTCTTTTATTATATGAATGTTGTGCACGATTACAAGATAGAGTGGGACATCCAGGCCTTCATGGGTCGGATGTCCGTCACGGCTAGGCCCTAGTTCGGGTCGTGACAATTTATCTATCATTAAAACTACAAATATGTTCTCCTACTTCCCTAACAATAAATGACACTTGCATCGCATCGGAGGGACCATGCATTGGGACCGTGCTGCAGAGTCTCGAAGACAAGCTCACTATTTCAACTATGTGATGGTCCGTGTAGAGCATAGTGAGGTGGTGTGCGATGGGTTGTGCGCGGCACACCCCCTCCTGGCGATGAATTTTCTTTAACTTTTGCTTATTTCTAAGGGGTATTTCAGACATTCTCACTTATTTAAAACTGTCCCCTTTTCATACTTAAAACGTTGCAACTAGTATTATTTACACTAATCCCAAATTAAACGCTCCCTCTCATTTCCTCAAAAGTTCAAGAACTCTCAAGTCTTCAGGAAGCAAGGTGTGAGGTTAATCTTTCAAAGATTCTGTCTTTCTGGTTTCTAAGGTTTGTAAACAACCCTTTCAAGTATGATCATGAATTATTAGTTTTCTCTTCTTTTATATGATTTAATATAAACTATAAACACAGATTGAGATTGAGTTTAATATAAACTATAAACTATAAACGAGGATTGAGATTGAGTTCATGAAAGATGAAAGATTTAATCCTCTTTGACGAAGTTACTCTGATTTTCTATTTCAAATTTGATTTGAGATTTTCACTTGGGTTATTATATCCTCTGCATCTCCAA
Source organism: Capsicum pubescens (assembly GCA_030864215.1). Lineage (NCBI taxonomy): Eukaryota > Viridiplantae > Streptophyta > Magnoliopsida > Solanales > Solanaceae > Capsicum > Capsicum pubescens. The sequence goes on from CM061549.1 coordinate 255,131,986, forward strand.
ATTCTAAATCCCTATATATATAATGGCCCTCCTTAAATTGGATTTCAAAAATATATTTTTCTAAACCCTTTTTATGAATAAATCATGAGTTTAAATTAAGGCTTGGAATTATTATTCGATAAATGAAAGATTTGGGTTTTATGAGTACTTTATTTATTTAAAATTGCTTTCATTAGAGGCAAAGTTGGATTACCATTTTACCCCTATACTAAATTAAAATCATCTTATAAAACATCTATTAATTAAACATTAAATAGTAAAATTTTATTACCTCAATATATTCATATTCCCTTCATCCCATTTTAGTTGGGGACATTTCATTTTACACAGTGATTAAGAAATCATAAATTAAATGATGAATTTTACTATTTTACCCATTGCCCATATTAATGATATTCGCAGATAAATGACTTTGTTATTTCAGTCTTGGTCGTCCTTATTAATGTTAAATGAACTAGAGATGGTTCATTGAAGAAGGTTGTTAATACTAGTGCATTCCTAAGTTCATTTGATGTACATGAAAAACTCTTTCGAGTATTCTCAAAATGGCCTCTGAGCATTAAGAGTATTCTGCATCTAATAAATTACTTTTGTGATGGAATTCAAAAATTTCAGTCTTAACATATTTGACGTTTAGTTTTTTTCATTAGCTGAAAATGTTTATTCTTTAAGATTGATCATTTTGTTATACATAATTGTGGAATTTGCCTTTCCAAAACCAAAAATGGATAAATATGTTTTACACCGTGATTTATCTTAACATAAAACATTATTCTCGGTACGTTTTCTGCCAATCTTATAGTTGGAGTTAAAGTATATATCTTTACAAACAATACTCATATTCTATACAGGTCCTCTGTGTCATAGTTGGAGTTAAAGTATATATCTTTACAAACAATACTCATATTCTATACAGGTCCTCTGTGTCAGTTAAATCCATCTTTTTCCTTCATATTTTTAGTTATAAGTTGTTAGCGAATAGAGGCTCTTTTTAGTTTCTTGCTCTGGTATCTTTTTATGAATATTTGGACTATACTATTTTTAAGGTGGCATAAACTAGTTTTGCTGATTTTTTTTGTCTTGGGGGATTATACACAATGTCATAGTATTAAATAGTGAGAACTAAGGGGTGGCATTGACCAATCTTAAAGTTGTCTGCGTGTTACCTATAGGTCATCGGTTTGAGCAGTGTAATAAAGCCACTCATTCTTAGATCAGGGTAGGCTGCCTACATCATACCCCTTGGGGTGAGAACCCTAACAGACCCTGCATGAATGCTAAACACTTTTATGAACTGGGACTACCCTTTATTAAATAGTGAGAACAGTCATAAAGTTTATAGAAAAAATATAAAGAAAGTTTAAGGTAAGTACTTTTAAAGTCTTCTTCCCACTTTCCGAAATACTGATTTATTACTTTGTGGATTTTAGAGATCAGTGCAAAAGTTTTACCTAGGTTATGCAAAATGAAGTTCGATATTGGTATGACTAATAAGCTTCTTTGCACGGATATACTAAAGAATGTTATACACTATCCAATCACATTTTTTGAACTATGCAAAAGTAACAGAAGAAAGTGTATATGAAGCAGCACGAGTGGTACGTGAAGGCCAACTGAGAATTATGTTCACTTCAGTTCTAAATGCCAACTGAGAATTGTAAAAGCAGCACAGACCACTCATGCTTCTCCATATACACTTTCTTTTGTTACTTTTGCATTGTTGAAAACATTGTGAATGGATGGTGTATAACATTCTTCAGGTATATCTATGAAAAGAAGCTCGTCCGTCATACCAATATCGAAGTTCATTTTACATAGCCTAGGTAAAAATTCTGAACACTTTGAAATCCAAAAAGTGATAAATCAGTATATCAAAAAGTGGGCCGCAGATTTTCAAAGTAATCACCCTAACCTTTCTATATAGTATTACTCTATACCTTGCCACAGTTCCCACTATTTAATAAAAGGGCAGCCCCGGTGCACAAAAGTATCTAGCATTCATACATGGTCTATTTGAGTTCTCACCCTAAAGGGGTGTAATGTAGGTAACCTACCTTGATGCAAGCATGAGTGGCTTTATTCCACAAATCAAACCAATGACCAATAGCTCACACACAAACAACTTTACCATTGGTCCATAACTACGCTTTGTTCTCACTATTTAATATATGGCATAGTGTCACGACCCGAGCCGAAGCCCTGGCCGTGACAGGCATCCCAAACCATGATGGCTCGAGAACCCTTCTCTATCTGGCAATCATACACACATTCATATAATATGAAGGAAAAATGCAGAATGTAAAATAATACGGAATCATGGTCAACTTTTATTTCAAACTGCTCAACACTGAAAGGATTTCATAATGACCAACAACATCTAACTCTAGTCTATGAAATCTCTACTGACTAAAAATAACCTCTTTCTGAAGACTGGGACAAAGCCCCAGTTGGACCACAAATAAAAATAAAATATGAATGACTTATACATTAGGACTTTCGAAATAAGGGAGGCTCACCAATTACCAATCTCTGACCAATCAATCTACGGCTTAGCGGGACCCCGGGGTTTGTGTCTCAGATCCTGAAATATTGGGGGTCAATACAGATGCACTGGTATGTGAAAAAACTCAAAATAGAATATTTTTAATACAAAATAGATGAGACCATTTCATAAAACAATGATCATAATACGTAAGTAAAGTACATGGGCATACTTTAATGAAAACTAAAACAATTCCTTGAAACAATGACTCACTCTTTGTTATTCGTCTGAGCTAGTTGGTACACCCTAAAAATTCAAAATTCCATGGGCTATGTAGAACCCTCCCTTGACTCGGTGTATAGGCCTCCAATCCAAGTAGCTGCTAGGATTGGAGTGGTGATACACCCCATGTGAAAACACCACAGGAAATTCCCCTAGGTGAGATGCCCTAAAAATGTTCTTTCATGTAGGATCATATGTCATAAGTCCCGCATCGTCAACTACGGTTTCCAACGATGAGCCCTTGCACTCAAACACATTCTTCGGGTAACCTACTAGCTCTCATAAGCCCAACTTTTAGTTCTTTAAAGAAAACACATTCATACTTTCCAAACATTAAACACTATTTTGTTAAGGCCATGGAATCATTGGGTATCGTCATACCCTTACTTGCAAGTCAATCAAAACACATCATGTAATTCTGTAGCCCTTTTCACATGTCATCATGCTAATGACCACCCAAATTTTTAAACATCTAGCGAGGGAAAATCATACAATAGGTTTTCATATTGAGCTTACATCAAAATGTTCCCCTCTAAGGGGTACAACCATAATGTGGTCATATTATGTTTATATTTATCAAAACCCGTAGAGTTGTAAATTTTGAAACAATACTTTCTTTTTATTCAAAAAATGTCTGTCAACCTATAACAAACCATATCATACCATAACCATTAATAAAAGATTCACTCACAAACTTTCTTTGAGAAAAATCATACATTTAACTGATCCACAAAACTTGAAAATCAGAGACATCTTAAAGGAGAGGGAGTTAGGTCATTCATGCTCTCAATAAACTCTGTAAAACACATAAAATCATACAGATATAGTTATAGTTCAATTCCCATGGAAATTTGTTCAGGAAAACATATATTTTCATCAAAAAGATCCCATGATGCTTACTTTTTGAAACGATATCAAACACTTCATTACAAAACATAATTGGGGATTTTTAAATCTTGATAGTACATTAAATCTTACGCTCCTGGTCTTTCTTAGAGTAATCCCACATACCTTAGATTATAAGATTTGAAAGATGGAGCCCGAATCTTGATCTATTTTTGTGAAATCTTGAACTTAAGGATTGATTCTTGATTTTCTTATTCTTGGAGGAAACCCTAGTTTGATCTTATTTTTAGAGTGATAGAGCATTTTTGAAGTTGTATAACTGATAATAATAGATAATAACTCTTAAGGATATAATTTATATTCGTGGGGTAGGTTTTAGGGTGGGAAAAAGACCAAAATAACCCTAAAGAAACCAAAGAAATCACAGATTTTCATCAGTTGATGACCATGGTTGATAACTCATCACTCACGTGATAGGTCGTCACCTAGGTCATCATTTTTGGGATGAATTTTACCACTTACTACCTTAGGCTGACGACTAGGGCTGATAGGCCGTCACATAGTTGATAGGTCGTATAACACCCAAAATTTTTATCCCGAGACGTCACACGGTGCTTAGGACCACAAGTGATCTCATGCTAAACTATGAACTAGCATACTATTAAGCAACTGATTAAATACGTATGAACTAACTGAGTTTACTATGCGAAAACATAATAATGATGGAATCTATGAAAATATAATACTGATACAATTTTACATCCTGATAAAGTATGAAAAGAGGGACTAAAATTACAAAAATGACTCTAACTGACATCTGTAAAACCTCTACTATACTGAATATAGATAGATGGGGCGCGACTCCAACTACCACTAATCAATACATATGAGTTAGGAAGTAAATTACATAAATAACATCTAACTAAAGTCCTCGAAGTAGGAGGACTCATCATCTGCTGGCTGAAATCTGTAAACTTTCTAAATATGGTATGCGTGCTACAACTCATACCTACATTATGAGATAATGTAGCATGTAGGCATATAGGTGAATCAATGCTTTTGAAATGTACTTAGCATATGGGGGTGAATGCATAAGTAAAACAATAACTATATATATTCATAGATTTTCAAATAATGCATGCTAAGTGTAAATGTGTAATGCCCTGAGATCCCATCCCAAGACGTCACACAGTGCTTATGGACCAAAAAGACCACAAACTAAACCTTTTATGATATCTATACCTGTACACTGCATACTATGCAGAAACTGGACATAAGGTTCAACACATCTATACATACTCAAACTGAAAACTGAATACTAATGCATCAACTTCCATCTGAAAAGCCTCTAAACTGTCTGAACTGTGGAGTTGATAGAACATGTCCCCAACTAACATAATCAACTAACAATATAAACAAAATCTGATGCAATAATAGTAAACTGAGATTCGTCCCTGAAGAAAGAGGACTCACTTCTACTGCTGCTAACTGAGACTGAACTGCTGAGGAAACTCTGAATCCTGTGCCTCTGAAACTATGGTGTCAAATAAAACACCATAGCGCAAATACATCAGTACAAAATGTACCGAGTATGTAGACGAGGTAAGGCTAAATGAAAGGGCTCATGTATGCACAATGTGTAAACTGAATAATCATGAAAACATCGCATGAGAACACATACATGAATGAATAGGTCATAATCACAATCATCACAACTCTAGAGACTGGAACTCAGATACCACTTTCCTGCAAACTGAACTCACTATTGACACTGAGATACTGAATCACAGACTCATCTGATATTGATAACTAGGAAATATGGATGCATTTTCATCAAGGAGTGAGTTCTAAAATCTCTGAACATACTGAGATTACGAGTATCTGAAGCTTCTGAAACAGATAGAAACCCTATCGAACAGGTTGTCTTTGAGTCTGTGGATAATAATACTTCTTCATAAATGATTTTAAGATCGGCCTATCTAGCAGCGGATCTTCGAATTAGCAAGTAATCATACTTAATGGCATGTATCTAATAGCCTTAAATTTTGTACACTGAATTGAGCTCTTTCTTAAAGTCTGAGACTGATTCTGAAACTGAGATCGTGGGAAGTAGTTACTTAACCGAAATACCCCTACAATCTCTTAGGGGTCCAACCTCTAACCCCAATTGGGAGGGTGTCAATACTGTTCCACAGGTAAAGACATTATCTTTATATGACCCTCATCTATCAGGTCCTCATATGAGAACAGTGGAGCCCTCATCTAACAGATAAAACCACCTCATCTACCCTTATCTAGCAAGTATTATATCTCTCATCCACCCTCATCTAGTAGGTGTGATGTCCCAACCTACGCTGGCTATGTAGTTCTGGACCACAAGGATCGCATCTAAGGATCACAACCTCCACTAGTAGGTGAGTCCCCATCCTTGAGCTCGCTCGGTGCTAGTTTCTACTCCCAACTGAATGACACTGATTGATTCTTAATTGAACTTAGACTGAGATGAATCTGATACTAATTATACTTCTTAAGATATCTATTTGAGTTACGCTGAGATTACTTAGTTCCGTAGCTGATGGAAAGTTATCGAATCATAGCATCTGACTGATGATGTAGAGCTTGAATAGATTATTCAAATCGCTTCTAAGATTAGAATTGAATCACTTGAATACTATTAGATCTGAGCTGATTACAGTATGGAGGATAGATTACTAGCGATACAGAGATTATAGAGATAACTGAGATTACAGAGCCTGATTATGCTCCGCATTATCTGAAGGTATATAGTTCTATAGTTCACTGAGTTCTGAGAATCGTGGATCGATTGGAATTATTGCAAAACTGACACGGGCTCTAGACAACAACTCTATTTTCGGGTATAAATACCCCCAGGACTTGATAACATAAAAGTAAAACATAATCATTCTCACATCATCACGATTATCCATTCACCATCACAAGCATTCATTCATCATCATAATCATTCATGTATTATCGCAATCATACCTTCATCATCACCATCATTAATGCATCATCAAAATTATTAAAGCATCTCTCCAAGTAATTAGAAATCATAACATACTTTGCTAAATCAACCAATTCTACACCCAAAAGTCATGAACACATCAACAATCGTAACACATAATCGTATCTTAGAAGTCATTAGATCACGATTTAACTACAATGCTTAATTTATAGTCTGTTAGACATTTTATCAAACACCTCACATGCACAACTTAGGCATAAGTATAATAACCCAACTACTCATCATGAACAACCAAATTTACATGTTTCCACTCATATATTATCATACATTCATACAAACCACCTAAGTATCCCATCTTGGAGGTCATTCAACATCAACAACAAGTACATAATCCATTTACCACACAAATACCACATACTAAGGCCAAGTCTTGATAATCTTGTAGAAAAACATGACACACAACTCAATCATAGCAAGAACATCAATTTCAACTTACAAGAATCATTAAAAATTCATAAACATAAATCTTGGAGATTTAGAAAAAGGTACTTGAGCTTCTTGGATGAAAGGGAGCCAAGAATCAACATGTACATACCTTGGGGAAACTCTTTTCTTGAAATCTCTTGGAAGAATTCTTGATCCTTTCTCTTGATTCTCTCTTAATTTTTGGTGGAAGAAGAGAGAATTTTTTATTTTGGAAATCCTAGTTTTTGGGTGAAAGAAGAGAAAAGAAAAATGAGGCCTTCAACACTTAAGTGGGTATTTATAGAGGTTGGGGAAAGAGTGGAAAATTCCAAAATGACCTTTAAAGAAAAAAAGTTGAAAACTGCTGATCGGGGTCTATGACGGTCGATCCGACGGTCTGTCAGAGGGACTCACGATCCACCAGGTCGTCCGTCACTCGAGTACCAAATCTGGGTCGTTCTTCCTTTTCGTGACGGTCAAAGTGATGGTCCGTCAGGAATCTGATGATCCACCAGATCTTCCGTCACTCGGGGGTTAGGAATGTGCCATTCTGTTTCGACCTGACGAACCCCTTGACGGTCCGTCAACTTATTGACAGTCCACGACTTTGGCCTTAACATGATGACCAAAAAGAGGGTTCACTTCCTTGTCTTGAATGGAAAATTGACGTCCCATCAAGGACCTGACGGTCCACCAGGTTGACCGTCAAACCTGGGCGATTCTGATACCATTTAGTAAAACGTCCGTAACTCCCTCGTCCTATGTCGGATTTTGATAAAATTGGTATCGATGGAAAGATTATTCAATGCTCTACTTGAAAAAAAGTTGAAATTATATAAATACAACATGATTTAATGTTTTTCATACTTTGGAAGATATTTCTAAAATTTTTAAACTCGAATTTTTATTTTTCTGAAAACGCTCGAAGGCTCAGACTAGGAGAGAACTTTGCGGGGTATTACAAAATGACTTATATAGTATTGAATAATCTTAAAGTTGAAGATCATAAATAATGAATAGTAAAGAATATAGTATAAATCTTGTGAGTCATAACACTTAATTCTAAAATTTGTATTTCTGTTCTGTTCTCTAATCATTTAGTCTAAGTCAAAAAAGGCTCACCTTTTTAAGTATGAAAACTAAAAGCTGTAACTCTGGAATTGAAATATTAAGTAAAACCATAGCTGAGTCATTTTGTGAGCCCTTACACTTAGTATCTAAAATTTGTTCTTTTCTAAAAGTTGTATTTTAATCTTCAGAGAAAATACTTTATCTTAGGGGTTTAGAAATATGAAAACTTATTCTGCATTGAAGGTTCTTATAATCGACATAAATCATGTAAGCATTCATGGAGTCCAACGTTCTTGTCCCCCTAAGGAGGAATCCTCACATGGGGGAGAGGAGTCCTACTCTTGCCAGAGAGTATAACCTATCTAAGTGATCACAGATCTATCACCCATGTAGAAGTGGGAACAATCAAAATCCTATGTTGGCACGTAGTTTTGGGGCATAAAACTATAGTAACATACCCATCTCAGTGCTAAATACTACTCCCATTAAATCTGCATGCTCATTCTGAGGGAAATCCACTTTTAAAATAGTATAGTGGTTTACAATGAAAACCCACTGTATATCTGTAAAGCTAAATCTGTAATATGAATCCGTAAAGTGGATTTCATATATATTCTTGAGACCAAGAGGTCAAATCATTATCAATAATTTGAAAAAAATCTAGGTATAAAGTGCTCACAGAACAATCAATCTTTAAATAACAATACTCATTATGGCTTAATGACCCATGCTTCAAACTCATGTAAAATCATAGAAAAACATCATGCTCAATATGCTTCTTGAAAATACTTCAACAATATCAAAATAATAAAATCAAGAATCTCAATATCATGCTTAAACTCAATTGGGAAAATCTGAAAAATCGCATTTTACATATAATTATATGAAATAGTCATGAAATTCAATATTCAATCACTTGAAATCTCATAATCTTCAAATAATAAAAAAATTGGGTATGATCCCTAATTGAAAATCATGTTAATTTAACTTAAAAGGATTGTTTTGAGAATAAGAACTAAAGGATTTTCCTTGTTCATAACCCCACATACCTCAATTCATGATCATAGATGAGAAAGCTTGAATCTTGGATTCCTATGATGCTTTTGAAGATGAGTTCTTGAATTGGAAATTCTTAATCTTGAGCTATCTTGGAGAATTAAAGAGGAAAATTGGATTTTTTGGAGAGAAAGTTTGAGCTTTAGGATATTTTTTGAAAGAGAATTGATCAATAAGTTTGACTTGAATTCCTATTTGTGTTCTTGAATATTGTTTCTTGAAGAAGATAACTCAAATTGATGTTCTTGTGAATGTTCTTGAATGATTTTCTTGAACTTATTGGAATTGAAAGCTTAACTATTGATTTTTTTCTTAGATAGAAGGTGATGGAATGGATGAATCTTGAAGAGAGTTGATTAGGATTTGTTGTTGAGAGTAAAACAGGATAATGGGAGAAAAATAATGCCACAATGATGGCTAGACATTGCTATATTATGACCTGGATTGAGGGGAAAAAGACCCTATTTCCCTTGACCATTTAAAGCAAAAATTTGTAACCCATATCCCGATTTTTCTCCCTTCCACGACGTGGTACCATCACAGCAGCTTACTGCCTCACTCTAAAATGACTATAAATTTTCGCTCGGGTGTCGGATTAAGGAAAAATTGGTATTATTGGAAAACTAATTCATTTATCTATAATTTTATGGGTATTTGGATGGAATATTCTGCATACATCAAAAGTTACAAACTTTGAAAGTTGAACCTTGTAGAATTGGACACGAAACTTTGAATGAATCTAATGTTCTTAGCTCCACTTGGCTCTAAGTAACTTCTATGAATATTATTCACCTAATAAGAACTTAACATACTTAGTATTAAAGTAATGAAACAAGTATTCGAATTATGGATCAAGAATACGACAATTACACCTTTACCGCGATGCAGTAAAATCGCGTTAAGCTACTGGAAACAAGACGAGTACGAATTTACACTCTGGCGCGAAGCGGTGCTATAACGTTGTGCCACTGGAAATTGATATTTGGGAATTCGTACCTCTCCACAATGCGCCGATATCACGGAGGTCCACTAGAATATGACGATTGTGATTTGGCCATCCACTATGACTCGGGGAGTGCCCAGGTAGGACACTGCATTGCTAAAAATGCTCTAACTTCTTCACGGAGTGCCGGATTTGGGCGAATTTGGTATTGATGGAAAGATTATTCAATTTTTCACACAAAGGAAGGTATAAATCTAGAAAATTCCATATGAAATAAATTTTATTCATTTTTGAAGCCCACTCTTAACATTCTAGGAATAAATTTTCAGCTAGGAAAAACACTGGGTATTACAATATCTCCTCCTTGGGAACATTCGTCCTCGAATCTGAATAATTAAGCTGATAATACTGAGGAATCTGAGGTTATAAGATATCATGCACAACTAAAATAAAGTGAATAACTGAATCTTAAGCATAATGAGCTACTGAACTGAGCTGTGAGTGCATGAATTCACATGAAAATAGCTATATGGCTGAGATAGAAATGAGAGCGTCAACTTATGAGTAACCATTACTTTAGGCTGGATCTGATTTCATAAGAAAAAGAATGAGAGGTTTATGGAAATAAAACTCAAGATATTAAAACATCTCCCCCTTGGGATTGTTCGTCCCCGAATGATACTGATTTAGTTGAAATCTATCTCGACCCGAGTTGAGGCCCTTTCCGCGACGAGCATCCCAAACCATGAAGGACCGGGCGGCCCTTTCTATCTGTCAATGATGAACACTTTTCATATACAACAAGGAATAATGCGGAAAGTAAACAAACAGAATCATGGTCTTGTTCTGAGTTAAATCTAACAATACGGAAAGAAATCTATAAACATCTAGATAGCATCTACTTCAGTCTGAAAATCTCCAATAAATCAGAAATTAACAACTTGTCTGAAATTGGGACAAGGTCCCCAGTCGAACTATTACGACCTAAGCTGGGGCCCTATCCGTGACGAGCATCTCGAACCGTGAAGTCCCGAGCGCCCTTCTCTATCTGGCAATCATACACACTTTCATATAACCTGAAGAAAAATGCAGAAATATAAATAATACGGGATCATGGTCAATATCATAATTCAATTTAACAATCTAGAATAGAAATAATAAACCTCTAACAACGTCTAATATCAGTCTACGAAATCTCTAGTAACTAAAAATGACATATGTCTGAAATTTGGGACAAGACCCCCAGTCGGACCATGAATAAAAATAAAATAACAATATCAAGTTTCATAACCAGGCCTTCCGAAGTAAGGGAGCCTCACTAGCTGCAAACTTCTAACAAGTAAATCTACTGCTTACGGGATCCCAGGACTATGTCTCAAAATTCTGAAATATAGAGGGTCAATACAAAAGTACTGGTACGCAAAGCAATCCAAAATAAAAAAATTTATTCAACATAGGTGAGTGCAATTTATAGATAGTTTTATATAAGATATATGAAAAACACTTGTGCATTTTTAAAAGACTCTGAACAATTATCTGAAATCCATTATTCATTATTTATCTTACTTCTGAGCTAGGTGATATACCCTATAACTCTGAAATTCCACGGGCTATATGGAGTCTGCCCTTGACTTGGTAGACAAGCCCCCTACTCAAGTTTTCCGCAAGGGTTGGAGTCTCTGTCTTTGATATTCCACAGGGCACTAGGCCAACGTATGGTCACTCTTGGAACATAATAAACCTATATCAGAAAAACACGGTTTTTGGGCTAGGAGTTATTTGTACCCAAGCCTTCTTCAGGAAACTACCTAACCCTCTTTACGCCCATTCTTAGCTCTTTCAAAACATGTATTCTCTGAAATAAAATCTAAAACTCTTCCTCTGTTATGACATTCATTTATATGGTATCGTCATACCATTGACTTGCAAGTCGCATCTCTGGGCCATTCATAGCATATTATAATCTCTTCTTTCAAAAAATAATGTTGGGGACCACCATATCAATCAATAAATTCAAAAGGACCCTTGCTTTAAACTCATTTGAACACATGCATGAAACTCTCTCTTTTCAACCTTTCAAAAATATGTGGTGGTCATGAAATTTGTGACAAATAATGAAATTCTTTTAGCTATTCTCTTAACATTTAACATCAAATAAACCGTCCCCTGTTTATTTCAAAATCATAATCAAGTCATAAACCAAAAATCAAGTCATTCATATCATGCTTTCTCAAAATGCAATTGAGTGTTTCATAACACACATAGAAACAAATAACTTAACAACAAGAGAGGGATGTTTATAGGCTTATTCTCTCAATTCAATCCTTATATCTCAATTTCATACATACATATATAAGATTACAAATCAAATTTGGGGGAAAGGCCTCAAGACCAAAACAATAGTATCATTAAAGCATTCATAATGCAACATTGAAAACATAATTCCAAAACCTTTTTAAAATTTCATGATTTCTATAACTTTAAATATTATTCAATGTTTTTTCAACAAGCCCATGTAGTTTAGAAAAACCCCACGTACCTTAAATTATAAGATTTGAAAGATGAAACCCGGATCTTGATCCGTTTCTTGGAATTCTTGATCTTAGGGATGAGTTCTTGATCTTTTGGGATGAGTTAGGGTTTTAAGTTTTTAGAGATAATGTGAATAATAGGCAATTTTTACTTCTTAGGGCTAAAATTCTATGTTATAGATGGATTTTGGTTGAGGGGAAGTGACCAAAATTCCCCTAGACCCAGTAGGAACTGAAATGATGCATCTAACAGCTTTAAATTTATGTCAGGTTTCGTGTCGGGGTGTAGTAAACGCGACGCGTCAAGATCGCGTCGGCTTACTGCCTCAAACGAAAAATGTCATAACTTTTCGTTCGGTTATTGGATTTTTACGAAATTCATATCGTTGGAAAGCTAATTAAATTATCTACAATTTGGTGGGTCTTGATATGCAAAATTCTATATCTATCAAAAGTTATACACATTCAAAGTAGACCCTTGTAGAATGGAATATCTAATTTGTGATGAATGAAAGTTTCTTAGCTCAACTTTGCTTTATGCCATTTCTATGAACATTTTTCACCTCATAAGCACTTCATATACTAGGCGAAAGATCATGAAACATGAATCTAAACATAAAAAATGGAATTAGAGCTTACACACATAGGAAAGATGATTCAATTTCTAGCTCAAAAATGAGGGGCGTTACACGGACCTAAAACCAAAAAGAAATAACAATGTACTAAAAATAGGCCATTCGAAATAAAGAAAGGTCACCAGCTGCACACTTCTGTCCTAATAAATCTACGGCTTAGTAGGGCCTCTGGAATGAGCCTCAGACCCTAAAATATAGGGAGTCAATACAAACGTTCTAGTACGCAGATCAATCCTAAATAATGTATTTATATATAACATAAGTAGAGCAATTCATAAAATATTTTACATATAATAAATGAAAACACATAAGCACACTTTAAAGACCTTGAAACATTTCTTTGAAATCATAAACCACACTTTATGTTACTTCTGAGCTAGATGGTACACCCTAGAATTAGTAATTCCATGGGCTATGTGGAAACCGCCCTAGACTCGGCGGCCAAGCCTCCAATCCAAGCCTGCCGCAAGGATCTTAGTATCAGTACAGGGAGACACGTAAGATCACACAACATGGTGCCATGAATTCAAATCAAATCAACATGTCATGGTAGTGCACAAAACCACAAAGCATGGCTCCAACCATAGTCCCAAAGTGGGACAACATAAATCATGGTACACAACGACCACATAGCATGGTACTATAACCCCGTGTCGGCAAATCACAATTTCTAGCATTAAGTCTTTCAACTCTTACTTTCTTCTTATAACCATCTAACTCTCTTTAAGCCAATTTTTAACCTTTTATAAACATGCATCTTTCTGAATTCAAAATCTATAAATATGAATGAAAATCTGTATTGTATTCTGTTTAGTGTTCCCATGGCATTATCTGTATTGGTATCGTCATACCAAAACTTGCAAGTCATATTTCTAAGCCATACAATATCATGTTACGGTCTTCTCTTTCAACACATTATTTTTAGACCACCAAATTGGTCAAACAGTATAGGATGATATGTATAGTGAAATTCATAAAAATAGAGTCAAGGATCCTCAATTCAATTCACAAATACATGGTATTCAAGTATCTTGTAACAAATTATTCACTTCTCTTTAAAATCACCACTTTCACTTATGCAATTAATAAAGACACCCTCTCTTCAAGTCATCCTCAAAACCAAGTCAACAAATAATACTAAAGACATTTATGTCATGCTTCTCAACCTAGAATCGAATAATTCACATTGAGAGAGGGAGTATACTTCATGCTCTCAAATGAAGTTTCAATCATTCAACCCACATATGAACATATATGAACAAAAAGCGCATTTAAGGGGAGAAGGCCTCAAAACCAAAACTTTATCATCAATAAGGTTTCATAATGCATAATTGTAATTATAAATCCAAATCCCTTTGTAAATTCATGATTTCTAAACATTTATTTATCATTAAAATAATTTCACCATGTCCATGTAGTTTTAGGATAACCCCACGTACCTTAGATTATATACTTTTAAAGGTGGAAGCCGAATCTTGATATTTTTCTTGAGAGTTTTGAATTGAAAGTCTTTAATTCTTGATATTTGGGAAAGAAAAGTTGAATCTTGTTCTAGGAGGTGGCTAGGGTTTTCTTTTGAGAGAAAATTGAATAATGGGGCAATTGATGCATCTTGGGGATGAAATTTTATGTTGGGGATGGATTTTGGGTGAGGGGAAGTTAACAAAGTGCCACTAGACCCATTAGAATCTGAAATAGCATGTGAAACAGTTCCGCAATGTGCAGTCCGACGCGTCGCATTACAATTGCGTCGGTTTACTACCTCTTACGAAAAATGCCATAACTTTTTGCTCGGTTATCAGATTTAGGAGAAATTGATATCGTTGGAAAACTAATTCAATTATCTACAATATGGTGAATTTTGAGCTGAATAATACCAGATATATATAAAGTTATGCATGTTAAAACTTGACCCTTGTAGAATAAACTATCAAACTTTGGTTTAATGAAAGATTCTTTGCTCAACTTTGCCCGAAGTGATTTATATGAACATTTTTCACCTAATAATCACTTCATACACTAGGAGGAAGATCATGAAATATGAATTTAAATATAAATCATGGTATTAGAGATTACACATGTAGGAATGATGGTTTGCTTTCTAGCTTGACAATGCAGGGTGTTACATTATCTCCCCTTTGGGATTATTCATCCCCAAATGATGCGTACGGACTTTTTGAAGTTATGAAAGTGTAGAATAAAGAACAAAACCTTGCATTGAAATTTTTTCCCAAATAAAATATGTAAAGGCATCAAACGAGTTTCCTTATAACCCCTAGTGAAAATATGAAAGCACGAAACATAGGATAATTAGACTTTACAAAGGGATGATCTTGAAAATGAGTTCTATGAATCATAATTATCACAACATAAGTGTAATAACCATGTTTATTCCTAGTTAGAAATCATCTCAAGAATACTAGTACTTTCTTTGAAATACAAATCTATTTTTGTACCCGTGGTATTTTTGAGATTTATACTTTCTATCAATTGGGAAATTGAGTTAGCTTTCTAACAGTACCAATTTTGTCCAAATCTGACACTAGACGAGGAAGTTATGGATGTTTTACTCAGAACTGACCGAAACGCCCAAGTGCGACACCCAAGTTGATGGACCGCCAAACAAGTGAAAGACCGGCACTTTGACGGTCACAGCCAAGGCAGTAGGGCCACGTTCTGGATAAGGATTGACGGACGAGTGGACGGACAATCAGATTTTTGATGGACCATCATCCAGGCCGTTAAATCTTATCTAGTGAACCCCATTTTTGGTCCACATATGACGGTCGAAATGACGTACCGCCAAGTTTCTGACGGACCGTCAGTCGGGTCATCACACGCCACATTCAGTTTATTTTCAGGCCATTTTAATAGAGGTATTTTGGTTACTTACCACTCACCTATATATACCCAAATGAGTTCGATTTTCAGCCATTATGCTCATTATTATTTGACAAACAAAAAATAACTAGGGTTTCTCTCTAAATTTAATCTCTAAGAACAAGACCCAATCTTCTTCAAAAAAAAATGAAGGATTTTAAATCCTTTAAGTTCAAAAACATCAAGAACCTTGAGTCATGTATGTGTAGTGTTCATCTATGGATCCATTTTATTCATAGAGCTCAAGAACCATGTTTTAAATATTATTTTATGATTGTCTTGTTGTGATATAAGCATGTACATGTTGATAATTCTAGTTTAAGTTTCAAGATGATATCTAAAGGTGTTTTCATGAGGTATATGTGGTTGTTAGTTGAAACCCATGATCCTTATGTGGCTTAATATGGTGAAATTCATGAGCACACTTAAGCTAAAGAATGCATACAAATTATTTGATAATATGCCTAGGATGATAGAATTCATGTCCCATGATTTAATAGTGCTTAAATGACAAGTCCATGCTCTATGCTTTACGATTTCCCATGAATTCCATGTGAGTGATATGCGTTGTTGTTGTGATATGGATTGACCATGATATTGAAGCTATGCAAGTATATACATATTGTATGAATTTCCCTTCCATGTATAAGATGTTGAGAACTATGCTTAGTGTGAAATCCCCTACTCATGATATTGTAAATTATGGACTCTACTCTTACGATCAGGTCAGTAAAGTGTGTCAGTTTCCTTCCATCGAGTCCTGGGGGTACTTGTACCCAAAAAAAATATAGTTGTGTTCCTAGAACCATGTCATGTTATCACGATAATCTCACTCAAGACATGATCTATAGAACTCAGTCGGTCATGTGACTCAGAAAACCTCAGAAATCTCATGATCTCAGTTAATTCTCAGATAGTAGTACTATTTCATCAGTCAACAGAAATCAATTACTCAGTCAATGTACCATCATTTAAATCACATTCAGTCTCTTTAGATGGGAGTAAAAGTTTTCACCGAGTGAACCCAAGGATGGGAATTCACCTGCCAGTTTAGGGTGTGATTCTTAGTAATCATCCTGGTGTTCAAAAAATACATAGATAGCGTAGGTTGAGATATCTTAACCTGTTAGATTAGGGTTGATGAGGTGGCTTAATCTGTCAGTTTAGGGTTCCCACCATTCTCATTTTAGGTACCTACAAGCTAAGGGTCACTCACAGCTGTCCTTAATAGTGGTGTGGTATTGACACCCTTCAAGTCAGGGAAGAGATTGGACCCCAACTTAGCTATATGCATTATTGGGGCATCTTGGTCAAACAAATACCTCCCACAGTTTCAATCTCAGTCTCAGCAAAAGAACTTAGATAGTTCTTCAGATTTCAGTATTTCTGGACTGTCAGATACAGTCAATTCAGTTACAGTACGAAACTCAGGTAGTTACAACAGATTCAGGACTGTCAGACACAGCCACCCATGTGATCATGATTCCAGTGTTATCCATGTTAGATATCAGTAAACCATTTATTAGTGTACAGATCTAATTATCACGTATTCACTATTCCAGTTACTATGTATGTATATTTGCACTCTTACGTTCATATCAGTCAGTCAGTTAGCATCATTCATGCATGTACACCTTTTTGCATTTAGCCTACCTCACTCGTATACTCAGTACTCCCAGTTGTACAGACGTATTTGCACAATGGTGCTTTCTTTCACGTTACACCAAGGTTCACAGATACGACCTCAAGATCAGCAGTAGTAATAGAATTCTAGTCGCAGAGTTTCAGTGAGTCCTTATCCATTTGTGGATGATATTATTTTATTTCATTTATTATTTAAGTTCAGTTTTGGTGGACGGAGTTAGTTGGAGACATGTTCCTTCAACTTTTTATTCAGACAGTATTTAGAGTCTTTCAGATTTAGTTCAGATTTGATTCAGATTTCGGTTGTTTTGGGTATTCATTACCCCATACGGATGTTATGATTTGTCAGATGTTTTATTTAGTTGAACTTTATGGCCTATTGTTCTTGTTTTCCACATTATTAAGTCATATATTACAGTATACAAGTACATATATCAGTCATGGTTTAATTTGTGGTCCCTCGAGATCATGGGCACCGTGTAGCGATCCAGTTCAAAAAACTGGGGAATTACAAACTTGGTATTAGAGCCTAAGGTTCAATAAAGTCCTAGGAGGTCTGAAAGCCACATCTAGTAGATTTGTGTGCATGGGTGTGTTGCGCGCCACATTTATGTGCAAGAGGCTATAAGATGTTTTAGGAATAGTTTCCCTTCTTTTGGTATTCATATCGTGCTATTGAGCATAATCTCAAGTTAAACTCTCATTCTAATCCATTCTTCTCTTATTTCAGAATATGCCTCCAAAAACTAGAATCCAACCAACTCCTCAGCCCGAAGATCCTTTGGGCAAAAATGTTTCTCATGCGAAGTTTAGGGCCGCATTCACCACACTTGCTCAGTCTATGGGTTCCCAAAATGAACGGCCACCAGTTATTCCAGCCAATCCAATGGCCAACTCAACCGCAACTAGGATTCGAGACTTTACCCGAATGAACCCTCCATCTTTCTTTGGGTCTAAGTCTGATGAAGACCCTCAGGAATTCATTGACCAAGTATAGAAGGTCGTAGACATCATGGGAGTTACTTCTTGTCACTGTGTCAAGTTAGCTTCCTACCAGTTATAGGATGTTGCTCACACTTGGTACAAATAGTGGAAGTCCGAGAGGTTAGAGGATGCAGGTCCTATAGAGTGGGAGGAATTTTTCATGACTTTCTTAGACAGATTCTTTCCCCAAGAACTGAGGGAGGAAAAAGTTCTAGAGTTCATCAACCTCAGGCAGGGAAATATGATGGTTATGGAGTATTCTCTCAGATTTACTCAGCTAGCCAGATATGCCCCTCATGTGGTTGCAGACAACAAGGCTAAGTTAACCAAGTTCATGTTAAGGGTGAATAATAGAGTGGTAAATGAGTGTAGGTCTGCGATACTGAACAATGTTATGACTTTAGCCAGGATCATGACTCATGTTCAACAAATAGAGGAGCAGAACAAAAGAGCAAGGTCAGGAAGTTTTAGTTTTGCTCAATCAAAATCAGAAGGAGGAAACCGTTCACAGTTTTATCCTAAGCCAGTAATTCTATCTCCTTCCTCTGCAAGTGCCCCTGTGCCAAAATTCATAGATGGCAATAGAAATCGAGCACCAAGCTCAAAGTCTCAGGACAGTGTCAGCAGTGGACGAACTAATTGTCACGACCCGAACTAGGGCCTGTCCATGTCAGACAACCGACCTATGAAGGCCCGGATATCCTACTCCATCTGGTAATCATGAACAACATTAATATAATAAAAGGAAAATATGGAATTATAAATCGAATACAGAAATATGGTCATACTCTGAAATTACTTTAACAATGAAGGAAAACTCCAACAATATCTAAATAACATCTGACTCAGTCTGCGAAATCTCTACCAAATCTCAAAACAATACTATCTGAAGTCTGGGACAAGGCCCCCAGTAGACCAAAATTATAGAATGATGAATATCTGTAAGACATTAGGCCTTCTGAAATATAGAAGGCTCAATACTGCACAATCTCTTCTGTTGTCTCAATTATCTTCAGCTTATATTGACCCCTAGACTGTGCCTCAGAACCTGAGAGGTTGGAATGGAAGGGGTCAATACAAATGTACTGGTACGCAGAACTAATCCAAAATAATGTATTTATATATAACATAATTGAGAGCAATTCATAAAACATTTTACATATAATATATGAAAACACATGGGCACATTATAAAGTCTTTGAAACATTTCTTCGAAACCATGACTCACTCTTTGTCTTACTTTTTAGCTAGATGGTACACCCTACAATCTGTAATTCCATGGGCTATATGGAATCCTCCCTTGACTCGGAGGCCAAGTCCCCGATCCAAGTTTGCCAGAAGGATTGAAGTATCTATAAGGGAGACACGCAAGATCACACAGCAGGGTGCCAAAATCCCTTGTCAAGTCAATATGTCATGGTAGTTAACAAAATGAAAAAGCAGGGCACCTAACCATAGTCCCAATTTGGGATAACATGAATTAAGGTACAAAAGATCAGAAAGAATGGTACCATAATTCTGTATCGGCAAATCCTGGTTTCTAGCATAGAGTCTTTAAACTCGTAGTACTCTAACTCTATCATGGCATACATTTATATGGTATAATCATACCATTGACTTGAAAGTCATAGTACCACATCAATTCTCTAACTTTTCATGCCATTTACAACATGTACATATATAAAACTCTCACACACATCAAACACATGCACCATGGTTCTCAACATGTAATAGTTTCAAGAAACTTTATCATTTATGAGTAATATCATGTCAATTGTAATAACTCATGCTCTCGATGGTTTAACACAAGTATAGTGTGGGGTATAAAACATTATCATGGGGGATATAAAGAATTCACAATTCATATACATCGTACCTTTTTGAAATTCAGATCACATGTTCATAATTCAACAATTGAAATATATGCAAGCCAACAACCTCATGATATTTCAATATTTCTTTCAAAACCATATCACAAAACATGTTATTGATATTTAAACAAAACCCCACTTGTAAAAACATATGTATACATATAGATAGTAAGGTCTTGTGTAAATTCTTTTCAGAAATCATGCCCATAAAATTTGGGACAACCCTACATATCTCTATTTCAGAAAGTAAATGGATGATTTTTGGAGCCTACGATGCGAGGATTCCAAATCTCCAATTATCTTCTAAAACCCACAGTTAAATCTTGAGGTATGAGGATTTTTAGTCTTGAAACCTAATGGAGTTTCTTGAGAGATTTTGATGAAAATAAACTTACTTTTAGTGTTCTTGGGATTAAACCCCGTGTTAAAGATGATAAGGGGTTGGAGAAGTACCATTTTTACCCTTAATGAGACGGAGTAAAAATATAACTGTTGCCCGATTTTATGGGCAACCGCGATGCGCCACAATCGCGGTGGCTCACTGGAAATTGCTAATTAGGAAATTGTTTCACTCTACGACGCGCCACGATCGCAGAGTCTCACTGGAAATTAACGAATGGAAAATTAGGATCCTCTGCAACGCGCTAAACATTTGAATGATGATGTTTTGTGACTAGCACATAAAATATCCATAACTCCCTCACTGGGTGTCCATTTTGGATAAATCTTATATCAACGAAAAGCTTATTCAGTCACCTACGTAATGAAAAGTTAAAATTTAAAGAATTTTATAGAGGGTTGAGTATAATTCACTCTTGAAGCCCATGCTTGATACTTTTAGCGACAAATTTTATCTTGGAAACTTTTGGGGCATTACAATATCCCCTTCTTGGGAACATTCATCCCCGAATATTGGCGCGGAACACAGACAAGCATGAATTCAAGCATACTAAGGCATATAAAGAATAAGGCAAGGATCGTACCTTCTATTTCGTCATTCACTGGGTCAAAAAGGTTTGGGTACCTAGCTCTCATGTCAACTTCAGATTCCCAATTTGCTTATTTAATTCTCTGGTTTCTCCACAACACTTTAACTGAGGCGATCTCTTTGTTTCTCAAGCTTCTAACTTAGCGATCCAAAAATTCTATAGGCTTGTCTTTATGGGATAAAAAGTCTATCACTTTGATTTCTTAGACAAGCAACACTAAGGAATGGTCTCCAATACACTTATTCAACATAGATATATGAAATACCGGATGAACGAAACCCAAACTGGAAGGCAATTGTAGCTCATACCCGACTGCACCTACCCTTCTCAAAATCTGATATGGTCTTATATAGAGTACTCAGCTTTCCATTCATCTCGAACCGCATGACTCCCTTCATGGGAGAAACCTTGAGAAACACCCAATCTCCAACCTCAAACTCTAAAACTCTTCTCCTAACATCAGTGTAGGACTTCTGATGACTTTGGCCTGTCTTAAGTCATTCTCTAATGACTTTTACATCCTTTATTGTCTGATGAACAAGATCAAGACAAAACATTTGCGTCTCACCCACTTCATGCCACTCTATTGGTGACCTACATCTTCTTCCGTACAACGCCTCAAATGGTGCCATCTTAATATTGGAATGGAAACTGTTATTATACATGAACTCTATTCGGGGAAAGTTCTCCACTCAACTTCCTTTAATGTCAATCACATAGGCCCTCAATATGTCCTCAAGGGTCTGAATGGTGTGCTCAGCTTTCCCATTAGTATGAGGGTGGAATGAAGTTCTTTGGTTTACTTGGGTACCTAAGCCTCTCTGAAAAAATCTCCAAAACTGAGAAGAAAAATGTGTAACTCGGTCGGATATGATGGACACAGGTGCCCCATGGAAATGAACTATTTTGGAAATGAACAGCTTGGCATAATCCACTCCCGAGTAGTTAGTCCTGACAGGTAGAAAGTGGGCTGACTTGGTCAGCCTATCTACAATTACCCAAATGGAATCATACTGGTTTTGGGACCTCGAAAGCCCTGTAATGAAGTCCATATTAATCATATCCCACTTCCCCAAGGGTAAAGCTATCTCTTGGGAAGAACCACCTGGCCTCAAATGCTCTACTTTAACTTTTTGGTAATTAAAATTGTTGGAAACAATGTCAGCCACATTACGCTTCAAATTATTCGACCAATACATAGATTTCAGATCATTGTACATCTTAGTAGAGCCTAGGTGAACAACATACCTCAACGTGTGAGCTTCTTCAAGGATTCTCTACCTAAGACTATCTACATCAGGCATGCACAATCTACCCTAATATCTCAAAATGTCATCACCACCAATCTCAAACGACATCACATTCTGCTAACCCACATCACTCTTTATCTGCATCCAGATGGGATCTCTGGCCTACTTTTCTTTAACTTCTGCACAAAGGGATGATTTGTCTATCTCATGCACCACCATCCCTCCATCTTTGGAATCTAATAGTCGTACTCTAAGACTTGCAAGTGGATGTTCATCCTTCACCATTTCTCTCTTAACTTCCTCAACATGAGAGAGTCTACCCATAGATAATCTTTTGAGGGTGTCAGCTACCACATTTGCCTTACCCGGATGATACTGCAGGCTCATGCCATAGTCATTTAAAAGTTCCAACCATCATCTCTGCCTGATATTTAATTCTTTCTGCGAGAAAACATACTGTAAATTCTTGTGGTCAATAAATATATCAACATTCACCCCATACAAATAGTGCCGCCAACTATTAAGTGCAAAAACCACAACCGCTAATTCCAAGTTATGAGTAGGGTAGTTCCGCTTATGCACCTTTAAATGCTTTAATGCATAAGCCACTACCTTACCATGCTGCATAAGAACACACCCAAGTCCCACTCGGTACCTATCATAGTATACAACAATACCTTCTGTACCCTCTGAAAGAGTCAAAATAGGAGTAGTAGTCAACTTGTCTTGCAGCTTCGCAAAACTACTCTCATAAGAGTAAGAGAACAAAAACTTTACCTTTTTCTGAGTCAACTTAGTAAGTGGTGCATCTATGGAAAAAAACTCTTTACGAATCTTATGTAATAACCTGCCAAACCCAAGAAACTCTGAATATCATTGGAGTCGTGGTTCTGGGCCATTTCTTCACTGCCTTAACCTTTTGGGGATCAACCCGAATCCCCTCACTAGACACAATATGCCCCAAGAAAGCAATAGCATTCAGCCAGAATTGACACTTGGATAATTTTGCATACAACTTATGATCTTTAAGATTCTGAAGAATAATTCAAAGGTGATTGGCATGGTCCTCCTCACTTTTGGAGTAGATCAAGATGTCATTGATAAAAACTATGAAAAATAGGTCTAGGAACTGATGGAAATACCTTATTTTTTAGGTCCATGAAAACTGCAGGAGCATTAGTCAACCCGAAGTACATGACCAAGAATTCATAATGACCATATCTAGTTCGAAATGCTACTTTAGGAATGTCTGACTCTCTAACTTTCAACTGGTGAAAGCCCGAGCGAAGCTCTATTTTAGAAAAACACTTAGCACCCTGAAGCTGATAAAAAAGGTCATCGATTCTAGGAAGAAGACATTTATTTTTCACTATGACCTTATTCAACTAGTGGTAATCTATCCACATATGTAAGGAATCACTTTTATTCCACACGAAGAGTACAGGTGCACCCTAAGGAGAAACACTAGGTCTGATAAAACCTTTATCTAGGAGATCTTTTAGCTGTTCTTTCAACTCTTTTAACTATGCAGGAGCCATACTATATGGCGGAATAGAAATAGGATGGGTATCTAGTAATACATCAATGCAAAAATCTATCTCCCTATCAGGTGGAATTCCTGGGAGATCATCTGGAAAAACTTTTGGGAATTCATTCACTATAGGAAAAGACTGAAGAGGATGACTTTCGGTGTTAGAATCTTTATCTCGAATAATATGATACAAGCAACCTTTGGAAATGATTTTACGGGCCCTGAGATAAGATATGAAGTGCCCCCTAGGTGCTAAAGAGTGCCCTTCCCACTCTATTACTGGCTCATTTAGAAAAGAAAAGGTAGTCTTTCGAGTTCTATAGTCTAGTGTAGTATAACACTAATGGATCCAGTCCATCCCTAGGATAGCATCAAAATAAACCATATCATGCTCTATGAGATCTTCCACAGTATCCCGACTAAGAATAGACACTAAATTTTTTTTATATATCCTCCTATCTATAAAAGAATCACCCACTAGAGTGGAAATAGAGAAAGTATCGGTAATGACTTCGGGATTAAACCCAAAACCAACAGCCACATATGGGGTCATATAAGATAAGGTAGACCTGTGATAAAGCAACATATATACATCACGGGAAAAGATTTGTAACATACCGGTGACCACATCTGGAGAGGCCTCTGCCTCCTGGCGGTTGGTCAAAGCATATAGCCAATTTCGACCGCTCCCAGCAGCCGAAGTGGCTTCCTTCTGAGGTTCTGGTAGAGACGAATTCGCCTGTGACTTGGCTCCCCCAACATTATCTCTTGTATTAGGGCAATATCTCTGAAGGTGTCCCACCTTACCGCAAGAATAACAATTTCTCCTCTTGAAGTAACACTTTGCAGGATGATTCTTCCCGTAGGTGTTACAACAGGGAGAAGATCTGGTGGGATGTGCCATACTACCCTGCGACTAAGTATCCTGAGCTCTAGGTCCCTGACTAGTCTGAAATCTCTGAGATCGCCGATCAACTGGGGGTATGGGCGCTGGGGTGCTAGCTACAGACTGAGCGTTGCCTCAAAACATCTTTTTTCGCCATTTACCACCCCAGTTGCTGCTCTGTGGCTAACTGTGGTTCTGATCCACTATTCTGGCTCTCTTTGCCTTCCTGTCTTTCTCTCTAGATTAATACATTTTCTTTTTCTTCTCTTCCACCTGTTTCATGTGGACTGATAATCTAGCAAAGTCCACCTCCTTATTTAGCATCTCTCCTTGACATTCATGTGATAAATCATAGGAAAGGACAAATTCAAATTTCCTCACTCGGGCCCTCATATTTCCTGTCATTTCTGGTGCATAACGATCCAGTGGATTAAACTTCAGAGTGTACTCATGGACACTCATCTCCCCTTGTTTAAGATTCATGAATTCCTCTGCTTTGGCTTCCCTCAACTCTAGAGGAAAGAATCGGTCAAGAAAAGCTTCCATGAACTCATCCCAAACTATGGGCTCAACACTCTCCCCTTTTGCATTCTCTCACTCATTGTACCATTGGTTCGCTACATCCTTAAGTTGGTACGCTGCTAACTCAATGTCTTCCAACTGCTCCATATACATAACTCTAAAAATCTTCTCCATTTCATCTATGAACTCCTGGGGCTCCTCTTCTACTTTAGTGCCA
Source organism: Capsicum pubescens (assembly GCA_030864215.1). NCBI lineage: Eukaryota > Viridiplantae > Streptophyta > Magnoliopsida > Solanales > Solanaceae > Capsicum > Capsicum pubescens. The sequence goes on from CM061549.1 coordinate 255,158,057, forward strand.
GATAATTTGGGCAGGTTTATTCTCATGAACTGGCCCACCCTAGTGGCCTCAGAAGTGATAGATGCAGACCCTGTATCTTCTGACCTCTGAGTCTGTGTGGCTAATAGATGTGCAATCATGTGAATGAACTGCTTGAATTCTACATTCGATATGTCCCTCTTAGAAGACTGGGGATGGTTAACATTTATCCTCGGAGCTCGAGGAGTACTAGTTAGGACTGGAGGTACTGCCAAAGTAGGAATAGGTTCTGGGGTGTCGGCTCTGTTATCGGTCTGCATTACATGAGTGGGGCAGACTTCATTATCCCGAGTATCATGGTTGCTGGAACGACGAGGAGGCAAGACTGTTTTCTGAAATACAATGGATCACTGATTAGAGGACAATTATAATTCAGACTCTAAAGCACGAACTAAATCACAAAGAGGGGAAACACTTTCCTAAACGCCTAGAAGCTTCCTGCTTATAAGTGTGGTGCGCTACACACCCATAAACGAGACTCCACCCGACACGATTTTGCAGACACCCTGGGACCATGAACCGTGCTCTAATACCAAGTTTGTCACGACCCAAACTAGGGCCTGGCCATGACGGACATACAACCCATGAAGGCCCAGATGTCCCAATCTATCTGAAAATCATGCACAACATTCATCTAAAAAAAGGAAAATGTGGAATTATAAATCGAATATGGAAACATGGTCATACTCTGAAATTATTTTAACAATAAAGGAAAACTACAACAATATCTAAATAACATCTGACTCAGTCTCTGAAATCTCTACCAAATCTCAAAATAATATTTGCTGAAGTCTGGGACAAGGCCCCTAGTAGACCAAAAATGTAGAATGATGAATATCTGTAAGACATTAGGCATTTCGGAATATAGAAGGCTCACCAATACATAATCTCTTCTGCTGTTTGAATTATCTACTGCTTATCTTGACCCCTAGAATGTGCCTCAGAACCTGAGAGGTTCGAGGGGGAGGGGATCAATACAGATGTACTAGTAAGTAGACATAATCCAAAATAATGTATTTATATATAACATAAGTGAGATAAATTCATAAAACATTTTACATAAATTATATGAAAACACATGGGCACATTTTAAAGACTTTGAAACATTACTTAGAAACCATGACTCATTCTTTGTCTTAATTTTTAGCTAGATGGTACACCCTACAATATGTAATTCCATGGGCTATATGGAATCCGCCCTTGACTCGGCGCCCAAGCCCCCAATCCAAGTTTTCCGCAAAGATTGGCGAATCTATAAGGGGACACACAAGATCACACAGCAGGGTGCGAAAATCCTAAATCAGTCAACATGTCATGGTAGTGCACAATATCACAAAGCAGGGCACCTAACCATAGTCCTAATTTCGTACGACATGAATCAAGGTACACAATATCACAAAGTATGGTACCATAATCCCGTGTCGGCACATCACGGTTTCTAGCATTGAGTCTTTTAACTCGTACTTTCTTTGGGTAACCATCTAACTCTCTTAAATCAAATTCTAACTCTATCATGGCATACATTTATATGGAATCGTCACACCATTATTTTACAAGTCACAGTAACACATCAATTCTCCAACTTTTCATGCCATTTACAATATGCACATATATAAAATTTTCACTCACATAAAACATATGCACCATGGTTCTCAACATGTAATAGTTTCAAGAAAATGTATCATTTATGAGTAATATCATGTTAATTGCAATAACTCATGCTCTTGATTGTTTAACACAAGTATAGTGTGGGGTATAAAACATTATCATGGGGGATTTAAAGAATTCACAATTCTTTTACATCGGACCTTTTGGAAATTCAGATCACATGTTCACAATTCAACAATTGAAATATTTGCAAGCCAACAACCCCATGATATTTCAATATTTCTTTCAAAACCATATTACAAAACATGTTATTGATATTAAAACAAAACCCCACTTGTAAAAATATATGTATACTTATAGATAGTAAGGTCCTGTATAAATTCTTTTCAAAAATCATGCCCATGAAATTTGGGACAACCCCACGTACCTCTATTTCAGAAAGTAAATGGATGATTCTTAGAGCCTACGATGCGAGGATTCCAAATCTCCAATTATCTTCTAAAATCCATGGTTAAATCTTGAGTTATGAGGATTTTTAGTCTGAAAACCTAATGGAGTTTCTTGACAGATTTTGATGAAAATAAACTTACTTTTTATGTTCTTGGGATTAAACCCCGTGTTAGAGATGATAAAGGGTTGGAGAAGTACCATTTTTACCCTTAATGAGATGGAGTAAAAATATAACTGGTGCCCGATTTAATGGGCCACCGCAACGCGCCACAATTTTGGTAGCTCACTGGAAATTGCCAATTTGATGTTTGTATCACTCCGCGACGTGCCACGATCACGAAGTCTCATTGGAAATTGACGAATGCAAAATCGGGATCCTCCACGATGCGCTAAATATTTGAATGATGATGTTTTATGACTAAACATAAAATAGACATAACTCCCTCACCGGGTGTCCGTTTTGGATGAATCTTATATCAACTAAAAGCTTAATTGAATAGAAGGTGATGGAATGGATGAATCTTGAAGAGAATTGATTAGGGTTTGTTGTTGAGAGTAAAGTAGAATAATGGGATCAAAATAATGCCCCAATGACGGCTAGACATTGCTATTTTATGACGTGGGTTGAGGGGAAAAAGACCCTATTTCCCTTGATCATTTAAAGCAAAAATTTGTAACCCGTATCTAAATTTTTCTCCTTGCCGCGAAGCGGTACCATCGCGGCAGCTTACTGCCTCACACTAAAATGACTATAACTTTTCGCTCGGGTGTCGAATTAAAGCGAAATTGGTATTATTGGAAAACTAATTCAACCATCTATAATTTGATAGGTCTTTGGATAGAAGCTTCTACATACATCAAAAGTTACAAACTTTGAAAGTTGACCTTGTAGAATTGGACACGAAACTTTGAATGAATGTAATGTTCTTAGCTCCCCTTGGCTCTAAGTAACTTCTAAGAATATTATTCACCTAATAAGAACTTCACATAATTAGTATTAAAGTAATGACAAAAGAATTCGAATTATGGATCAAGAATACGACAATTATTCCTTCACTGCAAAAAAGACGAGTACAAATTTGCACTCTGGCACGATGTGGTGCTACAACGTTGTGCCACTGGAAATTGATAATTGGGAATTCGGACCTCTACACAACGCGCCAAAATCACGGAGGTCCACTAGAATGTGACGATTATCATTTGGGCATCCACTATGACACGGGGAGTGCACAGGTGGGACACTGCATTGCTATAAATGCTCTAACATCTTCACGGAGTACCGGATTTGGGAGAATTTGGTATTGATGGATAGCTTATTCAATTTTTCACACAAACGAAGGTATAAATATAGAAAATGCCATATGAAATAAATTTTATTCATTTTTGAAGCCCACTCTTAACATTCTAGGAATGAATTTTTAGTTAGAAAAAACACTGGGTATTACAATATCTCATCCTTGGGAACATTCATCCTCGAATGTGAATGATTAAGCTGAAAATACTGAGGAATCTAAGGTTATAAGATATCATGCACAACTAAAATAAAGTGAATAACTGAATCTTAAACATAATGAGCTACTGAACTGAGCTGTGAGTGCATGAATTGACATGAAAATAGCTATATGGCTGAGATAGAAATAAGAGCGTCAACTTATGAGTAACCATTACTTTAGGCTGGATCTGATTTCATGAGTAAAAGAATGAGAGATTTATGGAAAGAAAGCAAAAGATATTACAACATCTACCCCTTGGGACTGTTGATCCCCGCATAATACTGATTTTGTTGAAATCTGTCTCGACCCGAGTTGAGGACCTTGCTGCGACGAGCATCCCAAACCATGAAGGACTGGGCGCCCCTTTATATCTATCAATCATGAACACTTTTCATCTACAATAAGGAATAATGGGGAAAGTAAACAAATGGAATCATGGTCTTGTTCTGAGTTAAATCTGACAATATGGAAAGAAATGCATAAACATCTAGATAACATCTACTTCAGTCTGCAAAATCTCTAATAAATCAGAAATTAACAACATGTCTGAAACTGGGACAAGGCCCCCAGTCAGACTGTCACGAGCTGAGCCGGGGCCCTATCCGTGACGAGCATCCCAAACCGTGAAAACCTGAGCGCCCTTCTCTATCTGGAAATCATACACACTTTCATATAACATGAAGGAAAATGCGGAAATATAAACAATACGGGATCATGGTCAAAATCATAATTCAATTTAACAATTTGGAATGGAAATCATAAACCTCTAACAACGTCTAATATCAGTCTGCAAAATCTCTAGTAACTAAAAATGACATATGTCTGAAATCTGGGACAAGAACCCCAGTCGAACCATGAATCAAAATAAAATAACAATATTAAGTTTCATAACTAGGCCTTCCAAAGTAAGGGAGGCTCACCATCTGCAAACTTCAGACAAGTCAATCTACTGCTTACGGGATCGCAGGACTGTGTCTCAGAATCCTCAAATATAGGGGGTCAATACAAAAGTACTGGTACGCAAAGCAATCCAAAATAAAAATTTTTATTCAACATAGGTGAGTGCAATTTATAGATAGTTTTATATAAGATATATGAAAAATACATGGGAATTTTTAAAAGACTTTGAAAAATTATTTGAAATCCATGACTCACTATTTATCTTATTTCTGAGCTAGGTGGTATAACCTATAACTCTGAAATTCCACGGGCTATATGGAGTGTGCCCTTGACTCGGTAGCCCAGCCCCCAACTCAAGTTTGCCGCAAGGGTTGGAGTCTCTATCTAAGATATTCCATAGGGCACTAGGCCAATGTATGGTCACTCTTGGGACATAATAAACCTATATCGGCAAAATACGGTTTTTGGGCTAGGAGTTATTTGTACTCAGGACTTTTTCAGGAAACCACCTAACCCTCTTTACGCCCATATTTAGCTCTTTCAAAACATGTATTCTCTGAAATAAAATCTGAAACTCTTCCTCTATTATGACATTTATTTATATGGTATCGTCATACCATTGACTTGCAAGTCGCATCTCTGGGCCAGTCATAGCATATTATAATCTCTTCTTTCAAAACATAAAGTTGGGGACCACCATATCAATCAATAAATTCAAAATGACCCTTGCTTTAAACTCATGTGAACACATGAATGAAACTCTCTCTTTTCAACCTTTCAACACCATGTGTTGGTCATGAAATTTGTGGCAAATAATGAAATTCTTTTAGCAATTCTCTTAACATTTAACATCAAATAAACCGTTCCCTCTTAAGTTTAAAATCATAATCAAGTCATTCATATCATGCTTTCTCAAAATGCAATTGAGTGTTTCATAACACACATAGAAACAAGCAGCTTAACAACAAGAGAGGGACGTTTATAGGCTTATGCTCTCAATTCAATCCTTATATCTCAATTTCATACATACATATATAAGATTACAAATCAAATTTGGGGGAAAGGCCTCAAGACCATAACAATAGTATCATTAAAGCATTCATAATGCAACATTGAAAACATAATTCCAAAACCTCTTTAAAATTTCATGATTTCTATAACCTTAAATCTTATTCAATGTTTTTTCAACAAGCACATGTAGTTTAGAAAAACCCCACATACCTTAAATTATAAGATTTGAAAGATGAAACCCGGATCTTGATCATTTTCTTGGAATTCTTGATCTTAGGGATGAGTTCTTGATCTTTGGGGATGAGATAGGGTTTTAATTTTATAGAGAAAAAGTGAATAATAGGCAATTTTTGCTTCTTAGGGCTAAAATTCTATGTTATAGACGGATTTTTGTTGAGGGGAAGTGTCCACAATGCCCATAGACCCAGTGGGAACTGAAATAATGCATCAAACAGCTTTAAATTTATGTCAGGTTTTGTGTTGGGGCGTACTCGACGCGACGCGTCAAGATCGCGTCAGCTTACTGCCTCAAACAAAAAATGTCATAACTTTTTGGTCGGTTATTGGATTCTTACGAAATTGGTATCATTGGAAAGCTAATTAAATTATCTAAAATTTAGTGGGTCTTGTTATGACAAATTATATATCTATCAAAAGTTATTCATGTTCAAAGTAGACCCTTGTAGAATTGAATATCTAATTTGGGATGAATGAAAGTTTCTTAGCTCAACTTTGCTTTATGCCATTTCTATGAACATTTTTCACCTCATAATCACTTCATCTAATAGGAGAAAGATCATGACACATGAATCTAAACATAAACCATGAAATTAGAGCTTACGCACATAGGAAAGACGATTCAATTTCTAGCTCAAAAATGCGGATCGTTACACGGACCTAAAATCAAAAAGAAATAACAATGCTCTAAAAATAGGCCTTTCAAAATAAAGAGAGCTCACCAGCTGCACACTTATGTCCTGATAAATCTACGGCTTAGTGGGACCTCTGGACTGAGCCTCAGACCCTGAAATATAGGGGGTCAATACAAACGTACTAGTACGTAGATCAATCCTAAATAATGTATTTATATATAAAATAAGTAGAGAAGTTCATAAAACATTTTACATATAATATATGAAAACACATAGGCACACTTTAAAGACCTTGAAAAATTTCTTTGAAATCATAAATCACTCTTTATGTTACTTCTGAGCTAGATGGTACACCCTATAATCTGTAATTCTGTGGTTTATGTGGAATCCGCCCTAGACTCAGCGGCCAAGCCTCCAATCCAAGCTTGCCGCAAGGATCTGAGTATCTGTACGGGGAGACACGTAAGATCAAAAAGCATGGTGCCATGATCCCTAATCAAATCAACATGTCATGGTAGTGCACAAGACCACAAAGCATGGCTCCAACCATAGTTCTAAAGTGGGACAACATAAATCAAGGTACACAATGACCACATAGCATGGTACCATAACCCCGTGTCGGTAAATCACAATTTTTAGCATTAAGTCTTTCTACTCGTACTTTCTTCTTATAACCATCAAACTCTCTCTAAGCCAATTATTAACCTTTTATAAACATGCATCTTTCTGAATTCAAAATCTATAAATATGAATGAAAATCTGTATTGTATTTTGTTCTGTGTTACCATGGCATTATCTGTATTGGTATCGTCATACCAAAACTTGCAAGTCATTTTTCTGATCCATACAATATCATGTTACAGTCTTCTCTTTCAAAACATTATTTTTAGACCACAAAATTGGTCAAACAGTATAAGACGATATGTTTAGTGAAATTTATGAAAATAGAGTCAAGGATCCTCAATTCAATTCAGAAACACATGGTGGTCAAGTATCTTCTAACAAATCATTCACTTCTCTTTAAAATCATCACTTTCACTTATGCAATTAAGAAAGACACCCTCTCTTCAAGTCATCCTCAAAACCAAGTTAACAAATAATAGTAAAGACATTTATGTCATGCTTCTCAACCTGCAATCGAATAATTCATAATGAGAGAGGGATTATACTTCATGCTCTCAAATCAAGTTTCAAACATTCAACCCACATATGAACATATATGAACAAAAATCTCATTTAAGGGGAGAAGGCCTTAAGACCAAAACTTTATCATCAATAAGGTTTCATAATGCATAATTGTAATTGTAAATCCAAATCCCTTTGTAAATTCATGATTTCTAAACATTTATTTATCATTAAAATAATTTCACCATGCCCATGTAGCTTTAGGAAAACCCCCGTACCTTAGATTATTTAATTTGAAAGGTGGAAGCTGAATCTTGATATTTTTCTTAAGAGTTTTGAATTGAAAGGCTTTAATTCTTGATCTTTGGAAAAGAAAAGTTGAATCTTGTTCTTGGAGGTGGCTAGAGTTTTCTTTTGAGAGAAAACTGAATAAAGGGGCAATTGATGCATCTTAGGGCTGAAATTTTATGTTGGGGATGGATTTTGGGTGAGGGGAAGTGACCAAAGTGCCCCTAGACCCATTAGCAACTGAAATAGCATGTGAAACAGTTCTGTAATGCGCAGTCCAACGCGTCGCATTACAAATGCGTCGGCTTACTACCTCTTATAAAAAATGCCATAACTTTTCGCTCGGTTATCAGATTTAGGAGAAATTGATATCATTGGAAAACTAATTCAACTATCTACAATTTGGTGATTTTGATATTAATAATTCGACATATATATAAAGTTATTCATGTTAAAAGTAGACCCTTGTAGAATAAACTATCAAACTTTGGATGAATGAAAGATTCTTTGCTCAACTTTGCCCGAAGTGATTTCTATGAACATTTTTCACCTAATAATCACTTCATACACTAGGAGGAAGATCATGACACATGAAATTAAATATAAATCATTGGATTAGATATTACATATGTAGGAACGATGGTTCTCTATCTTGGTTGACAATGCAGGGTGTTACATTTTCACCCCCTTGGGATTATTTATTCCCAAATGATGCGTAGGGACTTGTTGAAGTTATAAAAGTGCAGAATAAAGAATGAAAACTCGCATTGAACATTTTTCCCAAACAAAATATACAAAGGAATCAAACGAGCTTTATGATAACCCCTAGTGAAAATGTGAAAGCACGAAACATAGGATAATTAGACTTTACAAAGGGATGATATTGCACATGAGTTCTATGAATCATAATTATCACAACATAAGTATAATACCCATGCTTATTCCTAGTTAGAAATCATCTCAAGCATACTAGTACTTTTTTTGAAATACAAATCTATTTTTATACCCGTGGTATTTTTGAGATTTATACTTTCTATCACTTGAGAAATTGAGTTAGCTTTCTAACGATACCAATTTTGTCCAAATCTGATACTAGACGAGGAAGTTATGGATGTTTTCCTCAGAACTGACCGAAACGCCCAGGTGCGACACCCAAGTTGACGGATCGCCAAACAAGTGACAGACCGCTACTTTGACCGTCACAACTAAGGAAGTAGGGCCACGTTCTGGATAAGTATTGATAGACGAGTGGACGGACCATAAGATTTTTGATGGACCATTATCCAGGCCGTCAAATCTTATCAGTGAACCCTATTTCTGGTCCACGTATGACGGTCGAATTGACGGACCGTCAAGTTTCTAATGGACCATCAGTCGGGTCATCACATGCCACGTTCAGTTTATTTTTAGGCCATTTTAATAGGGGTATTTTGTTCACTTACAAATCGCCTATATATACCTAGATGAGTCCGAATTTCAGCCATTTTGCTCATTATTATTTCACAAACAAAAAAAAAACTAGGGTTTCTCTCTAAATTTAATCTCCAAGAACAAAACACAATCTTCTTGAAAATAAATTGAAGGATTTTAAATCCTGTAAGTTCAAAAACATCAAGAATCTTGAGTCAGGTATGTGTAGTGTTCATCTATGGATCCATTTTGTTCATAGAGCTCAAGAACCATGTTTTAAATATTATTTTGTGATTGTCTTGTTGTGATATAAGCATGTTCATGTTGATGATTGTTATTTAAGTTTCAAGATGTTATCTAAAGGTGTTTTCATGAAGTATATGTGGTTGTTAGTTGAAACCCATGATCCTTATGTGGCTTAATATGGTGAAATTCATGAGCACACTTAAGCTAAAAGAATGCATGCAAAGTATTTGATAATATGCCTATGATGATAGAATTCATGTCCCAAGATTTAATAGTGCTTAAATGACAAGTTTATGCTCTATGCTTTACTATTTCCCATGAATTCCATGTGAGTGATATGCATTATGGTTGTTATAGGGATTGACCATAATATTGAAGATATGCAAGTATATACATATTGTACGAATTTCCCTTCCATGTATAAGATGTTGAGAACTATGCTTAGTGTGAAATCCCCTACTCATGATACTGTAAATTATGGACTCTACTCTTACGATCAAGTCAGTCATGTGTGTCAGTTTCCTTCCATCGAGTCCTGGGGGTACTTGTACCCAAAAAAAATATAGTTGTGCGCCTAGATCCATGTCATGTTATCACGATAATTTCAGTCAAGCCATGATCTATAGAACTCAGTCAGTCATGTGACTCAGGAAACCTCAGAAACCTCATGATCTCAGTTAATTCTCAGATAGTAGTACTATTTCATCAGTCAACAGAAATCAATTACTCAGTCCATGTATTGTTAGTTAAATCACATTCAGTCTCTTTAGATGGGAGTAGAAGTTAGCACCGAGTGAACCCAAGGATGGGAACTCACCTGCCAGTTTAGGGTATGATTCTTAGTAATCATCCTTGTGTTCCAGAACTACATAGCTAGCGTAGGTTGAGACATGTTAACCTATCATATTTGGGTTTATGAGGTGTCTTAATCTATCAGTTTAGTGTTCCCACCATTCTTATTTTGGGTATCTGCCAGCTAAGGGTCACTCACAGCTGTCCTTACCAGTGGTGTGGTATTGACACCCTTCCAGTCGGGGTAGAGATTGGATCCCAACTTAGCTATATGCTTTATTGGGGAAAGTCAGTCAAACAACTAACTCCCATAATTTCAGTCTCAGTCTCAGCAAAAGAACTCAGATAGTTCTTCAGATTTCAGTATTTCAAGACTGTCAGATACAGTCAATTCAGTTACAGTATGAAACTCAGGTAGTTCCATCAGATTTAGGACTGTCAGACATAACCACCCATGTTATCATTCCAGTTTTATTCATGTTAGATATCACTAAACCATGTATTAGCATACAGATCTAATTATCACATATTCACGATTCCAGTTACTATATATGTATGTTTGCACTCTTACGTTCATATCAGTCAGTCAGTTAGCATCGTTCATACATGTACACCCTTTTGCATTTATCCTACCTCACTTGTATACTCAGTACTCCCAGTTGTACAAACAAATTTGTGCTATAGTACTTTCTTTCACGTTACACCATAGGTTCACAAATACAAGCTCCAGATCAGCAGTAGTAATAGCATTCCAATCACAGAGTTTCAGTGAGTCCTCATCTATTCGAGGATGATATTATTTTATTTCATTTATTATTTTAGTTCAGTTTTTCTGGATGGAGTTAGTTGGAGACATGTTCCTTCAACTTCTTCTTCAAATAGTATTTAGAGTCTTTCAGATGTAGTTCAGATTTGATTTAGATTTTAGATGTTTTGGGTATTCGTTACCCCATACGGATGTTATGATTTGTCAGATATTTTATTCAGTTGAACCTTATAGCCTGTTGTTCATGTTTTCCGCATTATTATGTCATATGTTGTAGTATAAAAGTACATATATCAATCATGGTTTAGGTTATGGTCCCTCGGGATCATAGGCACCGTGTAGCGATCCGGTTCAGAAACTGGGGCATTACAAACTTGGTATTATAGACTAAGGTTCAATAGAGTCCTAGGAGGTCTGAAATCTGCATCTAGTAGAGTCTTGTGCATGGGTGTGTTGCGCACCACATTTATGTGCAAGAGGCTATAAGATGTTTTAGGAACAGTTTCCGTTCTTTCAGTATTCATATCGTCCTAGTGAGCATAATCTCAAGTTAAACTCTCAGTCTAATCCGTTCTTCTCTTATTTCAGAATATGCCTCCAAAAGAAGAAACCAGCCAGCTCCTCAGCCCGAAGATCCTTTGGGCGAAAATATTTCTCATGCGGAGTTTAGGGCCATATTCACCACACTTTCTCAGTCTGTGGCTGCCCAAAATGAATGACCACCAGTTATTCTGGCCAATCCAGTGGCCAACTCAACCGCAGCTAGGATTCAGGACTTTACCCGAATGAACCCTCCATCTTTCTTTGGGTCTAAGTCTGATGAAGACCCTCAGGAATTCATTCACTAAGTACAGAAGGTCATTGACATCATGGGAGTTACTTCTTTTCAGTGTGTCGAGTTAGCCGCCTGGAAGTTATAGGATGTTGCTCACATTTGGTACAAACAATGGAAGTCCAAGAGGTTATAGGATGCACGTCCTATAGAGTGTGAGAAATTTGTCACGACTTTCTTAGACAGACTCTTTCCCCAAGAGATAAGGGAGGCACAAGTTCTAGAGTTCATCAACCTCAGGTAGGGAAATATGGCGGTTAAGGAGTATTCTCTCAGATTTACTCAACTATCCAGATATGCCCCTTATGCGGTTGCAGACAACAGGGCTAAGATGACCAAGTTCATGTTAGGGGTGAATAATAGCGTGGTAAATGAGTATAGGTTTGCGATGCTGAACAATGATATCACTTTAGATAGGCTCATGACTCATGCTCAACAAATAGAGGAGCAGAAGATTAGGACTAGGGAGAGGAAGAACAAGAGAGCAAAGTCAGGCAGTTTTAGTTTTGCTCAACCAAAATCAGAAGGAGTAAACCGTTCGCAGTTTCATCCTAAGCCAGTAATTCCATCTCCTTCCTCTGTCAGTGCCCCTGTGTCAAAATTAATAGACGGTAACAGAAATCGAGCAATAGGATCTAAGTCTCAGGGAAGTGTCAGTAGTGGCCGAACTAATTATCATATCCCAAACTAGGGCCTGGACATAACGGACATCCGACCCATGAAGGCCCGGATGTCTCACTCTATCTGGTAATCATGCACAACATTCATATAATAAAAGGAAAATGCGGAATGATAAATCGAATATGGAAACATGGTCATACTATGAAATTAGTTTAACAATGAAGGAAAAATCCAACAATATCTAAATAACATCTGACTTATTCTTGACCACTAGACTGTGCCTCAGAACCTGAGAGGTTGGAGGGGAGGGGGTCAATACAAATGTAATGGTACGCAAATATAATCCAAAATAATGTATTTATATATAACATAAGTGAGAAATTCATAAAACATTTTACATATAATAAATGAAAACACATGGGCACATTTTAAAGACTTTGAAAGATTTCTTTGAAACCATGACTGACTCTTTGTCTTACGTTTCAGCTAGATGGTACACCCTACAATTTGTAATTCCATGGGCTATATGGAATCCTCGCTAGACTCGGCGTCCAAGCACCCGATCCAAGTTTTTTTCAAGGATTGGAGTATCTATATGGGGGACACGCAAGATCACACAGCAGGGTGCAAAAATCCCTAGTCAAGTAAACATGTCATGGTAGTGCACAAGATCACAAAGAAGGGAACCTAACCATTGTCCCAAATTTGGACGACATGAATCAAGGTATTAAAGATCACAAAGCATGGTACCATAATCCCTTGCCGGCAAATCACGGTTTCTAGCATAGAGTCTTTCAACTCGTACTTTCTTCGGGTAACCATCTAACTCTCTTAAATCAAACTCTAACTCTATCATGGCATACATTTATATGGTATAATCATACCATTGACTTGCAAGTCGAAGTACCACATCAATTCTCTAACTTTTCATGCCATTTACAACATGCACATATATAAAACTCTCACACACATCAAACACATGCACCATGGTTCTCAGTATGTAATAGTTTCAAGAAACTTTATCATTTATGAGTAATATCATGTCAATTGCAATAACTCATGCTCTCGATGGTTTAACACAAGTATAGTGTGGGGTATAAAACATTATCATGGGGGATTTAAAGAATTCACAATTCATATACATCGCACCTTTTTGAAATTCAGATCATATGTTCATAATTCAACAATTGAAATATATGCAAGCCAACAACCCCATGATATTTCAATATTTCTTTCAAAACCATATCACAAAACATGTTATTGATATTTAAACAAAACACCACTTGTAAAAACATATGTATACATATAGATAGTAAGGTCTTGTGTAAATTCTTTTCAAAAATCATGCCCATAAAATTTGGGACAACCTTACATATCTCTATTTCAGAAAGTAAATGGATGGTTCTTGGAGCCTACAATGCGAGGATTCCAAATCTCCAATTATCTTCTAAAACCCACGATTAAATCTTGAGCTTTGAGGATTTTTAGTCTGAAAACCTAATGGAGTTTCTTGAGAGATTTTGATGAAAAGAAACTTACTTTTTGTGTTCTTGGGATTAAACCCCGTGTTAGAGATGATAAGGGGTTGGAGAAGTACCATTTTTACCCTTAATGAGAAGGAGTAAAAATATTACTGGTGACTAATTTTATAGGCCACTGCGACGCGCCACAATCACAGTGGCTCATAGGAAATTGCCAATTGGGAAATTGTCTCACTCCGCGACGCGCCACGATCGCGGAGTCTCACTGGAAATTGATGAATGAGAAATTGGGATCCTCCACGATGTGCTAAACATTTGAAAGACGATTTTTTACGACTAGCACATAAAATAGCCATAACTACCTCACCGGGTGTCCATTTTGGATGAATCTTATATCAACGAAAAGCTTATTCAGTCACCTATGTAATGAAAAGTTAAAATTTAAAGAATTCCACAGGGAGTTGAGTATAATTCACTATAGAAGACCATTATTGATACTTTTAGTGATAAATTTTATCTTGGAAACTTTTGGGGCATTACAATATCCCCACTTCGGAACATTCATCCCTGAATGTCGACGCGGAACACAGAAAAGCATGACTTCAAGCATACTAAGGCATAGAAAGAATAAGGCAAGGATTATTACTTCCATTTCATCATCCACTGGGTCAAAATGGTTTGGGTATCTAGCTCTCATGTCAACTTTGGATTCCCAATTTGGTTCTTCAATTCTCTGGTTTCTTCACAACACTTTAACTGAGGCATTCTCTTTGTTTCTCAATTTTCTAACTTGGCGATCCAAAATTTATATAGGATTTTCTTCATAGGATAAAAAGTCTGTAACCTTGATTTATTTGACAGACAACACTAAGGAACGGTCTCCAATACACTTCTTTAACATAGATATATGAAATACCGGATGAACGGAACCCAAACTGGAAGGCAATTCTATCTTATACACGACTGGACCTACCCTTCTCAAAATCTTATATGGTCCTATGTATCGAGGAATCAACTTACCTTTCTTACCAAACCGCATGACTCCCTTCATGGGAGAAACCTTGAGAAACACCCAATCTCCAACCTCAAACTCTAAACCTTTTCTCCTAACATCGGCGTAGGACTTCTTACGACTTTCGGTTGTCTTAAGTCGTTCTCTAATGTCTTTCACATCCTCCATTGCCTGATGAACAAAATCAGGCCCAAATATCTGCGTCTCACCCACTTCATACCACCATATTGGTGACCTACATCTTCTTCTATACAACGCCTCAAATGTTTCTATCTTAATACTGGAATAGAAACTGTTATTATACGCGAACTCTATTCGGGGAAAGTGCTCCACCCAACTTTCTTTAAAATCAGTCACATAGGCCCTTAATATGTCCTCAAGAGTCTGAATGGTGCGCTTAGCCTGCCCATCAGTCTGAGGGTGGAAGGCAGTGCTTAGGTTTACTTGGGTACCTAAGCCTCTCTGAAAAAATCTCCAAAACAGAGAAGAAAACTGTGTACCTCGGTTGGATATGATGGACACAGGTGCCCCATGCAAACAAACTATTTCGGAAATGAACATCTTGGCATAATCCTTTCCCGAGTAGTTAGTCCTGACAGGTAGAAAGTGGGCTGACTTGGACAGCCTATCTACAATTACACAAATGGAATCATATTATTTTTGGGACCTCGGAAGCCCTGTAATAAAGTCCAAATTAATCATCTCCTACTTCCACAAAGGTAAATCTATCTCTTGGGAAGAGCCACCTGGTGTCAAATGCTCTACTTTAACTTGTTGGAAATTAAAACAGTTGGAAACAAAGTCAGCCACATCATGCTTCAAATTATTCCACCAATCATAGATTTCAGATCATGGTACATCTTAGTAGAGCCTGGGTGAACAAGATACCTCAAAGTGTGAGCTTCGTTAAGGATTCTATCCCTCACACTATCTATATCTGGCACGCACAATCTACCCTAATATCTCAAAATTCCATCACCACAAGTCTCAAACGACATCACCTTATGCTAACCCACGTCACTTTTTATCTGCATCCATATGGGATCTCCGTCCTGGTTTTCTTTAACTTCTGGACAAAAGGATGATTTAGCTATCTCATGCATCACCACCCCTCCATCTTTAGAATCTAAGAGTTGCACTCTAAGATTTGCAAGTCGATGAACATCCTTCATCATTTCTCTCTTCCCTTCCTCATCATGAGAGAAGCTACCCATAGACAATCTGCTAAGGGTGTCCGCTACCATATTTGCCTTACCTGAATGATAGTGCAGGCTCATACCATAGTCTTTTAAAATTTCCAAAAATCGTCTCTGCCTTAGATTTAACTCTTTCTGCAAGAAAACATACTGTAAACTCTTGTGGTCAGTAAATATATCAACATGCACCCCATAAAAATAATGCCGTCAGCTCTAAGGTGCAAAAACCACTGCCGCTAATTCCAAGTCATGAGTAGGGTAGTTCCGCTCATGCACCTTCAAATGCTTAGATGCATAATCCACTACCTTATCGTGATGCATAAGAACACCCCCAAGTCCCAATCGGGACGTATCACAGTGTACAACAAAACCTTTTGTACCCTCCGAAAGAATCAAAATAGGAGCAGTATTCAACTTGTCTTTCAGCTTCTCAAAACTACTCTCACCAGAGTCAGACCATAAAAACTTTACCTTTTTCTAAGTTAACATAGTAAGTGGTGCAGCTATAGAAGAAAAACTCTCTACAAATCTTCTGTAATAACCTGCCAAACCCAAGAAGCTCCGAATGTAAGTTGGAGTCGTAGGTCTGGGTCATTTCCTCATTGCCTCAACCTTTTGGGGATCAACCTGAATCCCCTCACTAGACACAATATGTCCCAAGAAAGCAATAGCATTTAGCCAAAATTCACACTTGGAGAATTTTGCATACAACTTATGATCTTTGAGATTCTGAAGAATAATTTGGAGGTGATTGGCATGGTCCTCCTCACTTTTGGAGTAGATCAAGATGTCTTTGATAAAAACTATGACTAATAGGTCTAGGAACTGACAGAAAAACCCTATTTATTAGGTCCATGGAAGCTGTAGGAGCATTAGTCAACCCGAAGGACATGACCAAGAATTCATAATGACCATATCTGGTTCGGAAAGCTGTTTTAAGAATGTCTGACTCCCTAACTTTCAACTGGTGATAGCCTGAACGAAGGTCTATTTTCGAAAAATACTTAGCACCCTGAAGCTGATAAAAAAGGTCATCGATTCTAGGAAGAGGATATTTATTTTTCACTATGACCTTATTCAACTGGTGGTAATATTTCCACATATGCAGGGAACCATCTTTTTTCCACACGAAGAGTACAGGTGCACCCTAAGGAAAAATACTAGGTCTGATAAAAACTTTATATAGGAGATCTGCTAGCTATTTTTTGAACTCTTTTAACTCTGCAGGAGCCATTCTATATAGCGGAATAGAAATAGGATGGGTATCTGGCAATACATCAATGAAAAATCTATCTCCTTATCAGGTGGAATTCCAGGGAGATCTTCTAGAAAAACTTCTGGGAATTCATTCACTACAGGAACAAACTGAATATGAAGACTTTCGATGTTAGAATCTTTAACTCACATAAGATGATACAAGAAACCTTTGGAAATGATTTTACGGGCCCTAAGATAAGATATGAAGTTCCCCCTAGGTGATAAAGAGTGCCCTCACCAATCTATTGCTTACTCATTTACAAAAGAAAAAGGTAACCTTCCAGGTTCTACAGTCTAGTGTAGTATAACACGAATGGATCCAGTCCATCCCTAGGATAGAATCAAAATAAACCATATCAAGCTCTATGAGATCTGCCACAGTATCCCAACTTAGAATAGATACTAAAGAATTTGTATATATCCTCCTAGCCACAAAAGAATCACCCACCAGAGTGGAAATAGAGAAAGGATCGGTAATGACTTTGGGCTCAAACCCAAAACCAATAGCCACATATGGGGTCATCTAAGATAAGGTAGACCCGGGATCAAGGAACACATATATATCACGGGAAAAGATTTGTAACATACCGGTGACCACATCTGGAGAGGCCTCTGCCTCCTAGCGGTTGGTCAAAGCATATAGCCGGTTGCGACCACTCCCAGCAGCCGAAGTAGCTCCCTTCTTAGGTACTGGTAGAGAAGAATTCGCCTGTCACTTGGCTCCCCCAACATTACCTCCTATATCAGGGAAATCTCTCTGAAGGTGTCCCACCTGACCGTAAGAATAACAATTTCTCCTCTCAAAGTAACACTTTCCAGGATGATTCTTCCCGTAGGTGTTACAATGGGGAAAATATCTGGCGGGCTGCGCCACACTACCCTGCGACTGAGTATCCTGAGCTCTGGGTCCCTGAATAGTCTGAAAACTCTAAGATCACCTATCGACTGGGGGTCTGGGCACTGAGGCGCTAGCTGCAGACTGATCCTTTCACCAAAATTTCTTCTTTTTCCATTTACCTCTCCAGTTATCACTCTGTGGCTGACTATGGTTCTTATCCACTGTTCTGGCTCTCTTTGCCTGCCTGTCTTTCTCTCTAGATTAAGACATTTTCTTTTTCTTCTCTTCTACCTATTGCATGTGGACTGATAATCTAGCAGAGTCCACCTCCCTATTTATCATCTCTCTATGACATTCAAGTGATAAATCATAGGAAAGGCCGGATGCAAATTTTCTTATCCGGGCCCTCATATTTCCTATTATTTCTGGTGTATAAAGAGCCAGTAGATTAAACTTCAGAGTGTACTCATGGACACTCATCTCCCCTTGTTTAAGATTTATGAATTCCTCTGCTTTAGCTTCCCTCAACTCTAGAGAAAAGAATTAGTCAAGAAAAGCTCCCACGAACTCATCCTAAACTGTGGGCTCAACACTCTCCCCTTTCGCATTCTCCTACTCATTGTACCATTGGTTCGCTACATCCTTAAGTTGGTACGATGCTAACTCAACGCCTTCCACCTACTCCACATGCATAACTCTGACAATCTTCTCCATTTCATCTATGAACTCGTGGGGGTCCTCTTATACTTTAGTGCCAGAAAATTTGGGCGGATTCATTCTCATAAACTAGCCCACCCTAGTGGCCTCAGAAGTGACAGATGCAGACCCAGTATCTTTTGAACTCCGAGTCTATGGTGCTACCAGATATGCAATAATGTGAATGGACATCTTGAATTCTACATTCGATATGTCCCTTTGAGAAGAATGTGGACGGTTAACATTTCTCCTCGAAGCTCGAGGAGGACTGGTCGGGACTGGAGGTACTCCCGGAGTAGGAACAGGTTTTGGGGTGTGGACTCTGTTATGGGTCTTCATGCCATGAGTGAGGCAGATTTCATCATCCTGAGTATCCTGGTTGCTGGAACGACAAGGAGGCATGATTGTTTTCTGAAATACAATGGATCACTGATTAAGGGACAGTTATAATTCTGAATCTAAAGAACAAACTAAATCACAAAGAGGGAAAACACTTTTCTAAACGCCTAGTAGCTTACTGCTTATAAGTGTGGCGCTCTACACACCCATAAATAAGACTCTACCCGATGCGATTTTGCAGACACCCTGGGACCATGAACTGTTCTCTGATACCATGTTTGTCACAACCCAAACTAGGTCCTGGCCATGATAGATATCCAACCCATGAAGGCCCAGATGTCCCAATCTATCTGATAATCGTGTACAACATTCACATAATAAAAGGAAAATGCGGAATTATAAATCGAATACGGAAACATGGTCATACTCTAAAATTAGTATAACAATGAAGGAAAACTCCAACAATATCTAAATAACATCTGGCTCAGTCTGTGAAATCTCTACCATATCTAAAAACAATACTTTCTAAAGTCTGGGACAAGGCCCCCAGTAGACCAAACCTGTATAATGATGAATATTTGTAATACATTAGGCCTTTTGGAATATAGAAGGCTCACCACTGCACAATCTCTTCTGCTGCCTGAATTATCTACTGCTTATCTTGACCCCTAAACTATGCCTCAGAACCTGAGAAATTGGAGGGGGAGGGGGTCAATACAGATGTACTAGTACGTAGAGCTAATCCAAAATAATGTATTTATATATAACATAAGTTAGAGCAATTCATAAAACATTTTACATATAATATATGAAAACACATGGGCACATTTTAAAGACTTTGAAACATTTCTTTGATACCATGATTCACTCTTTGTCTTACCTTTTAGCTAGATGGTACACCCTACAATATGCAATTCCACGGGCTATATGGAATCCGCCCTTGACTCCGCGGACAAGCCCCCGATCCAAGTTTTCCCCAATGATTGGCTAATCTATAAGGGGGACACACAAGATCACACAACAGGGTGCCAAAATCCCTAATTAAGTAAACATGTCATGGTAGTGCATAAGATCACAAAGAAGGGAACTTCATACGACATGAATCAAGGTAAATAAGATCACAAAGTATGGTACCATAATCCCATGTCGGCTAATCACGGTTTCTAGCATAGAGTCTTTCAACTCGTACTTTCTTCGGGTAACCATCTAACTCTCTTAAATCAAACTCTAAATCTATCATGGCATAAATTTATATGGAATTTTCATACCATTGACTTTCAAGTCACAGTACAACATCAATTGTCTAACTTTTCATGCCATTTAATAGTGCTTAATTGACAAGTCTATGCTCTATGCTTTACGATTTCCCATGAATTCCATGTGAGTGATATGCATTGTTGTTGTGATATGGATTGACCATGATATTGAAGCTATGTATGTATATACATATTGTATGAATTTCCCTTCCATGTATAAGATGTTGAGAACTATGGTTAGTGTTAAATCCCTTACTCATGATATTGTAAATTGTGGACTCTACTCTTATGATCAAGTCAGTCATGTGTGTCAGTTTCCTTCCATCGAGTCCTGGGGGTACTTGTACCAAAAAAAAATATAGATGTGTGCCTAGATCCATGTCATGTTATCACGATAATCTCAGTCAAACCATGATCTATAGAAATCATCCGGTCATGTGACTCAGGAAACCTCAGATATCTCATAATCACAGTTAATACTCAGATAATAGTACTATTCTGTCAGTCAAAGAAAGTCAGTTACTCAGTCCATGTACCGTCAGTTAAATCATGTTCAGTATCTTCAGATGGGAGTAGAAGTTATCACTGAGTGAACCCAAGGATGGGAACTCACCTTCCAGTTTAGGGTGTGATTCTTAGTAATCATCCTTGTGTTCCAGAACTACGTAGCCCGTGTAGGTTAAGACAGCTTAACCTTTCAGATTATGGTTGATGAGGTGTCTTAATCTGTCAGTTTAGGGTTCCCACCGTTCTCATTTTGGGTACCTTCCAGCTAAGGGTCACTCACAACTATCCTTACTAGTGGCGGGGTATTGACACCCTTCTAATTGGGGAAGAGATTGGACCCCAACTTATCAATATGCGTTATTAGAGCATATCGGTCAAACAACTACCTCCCACAGTTTCAGTCTCAGTCTCAACAAAAGAAATCAGATAGTTCTTCAGATTTTAGTATTTCAGGACTGTCAGATACAGTCAATTCAGTTACAGTACGAAACTCAGGTAGTTCCATCAGATTTAGGACTGTCAGACATAACCACCTATGTTATCATTATTCCAGTGTTATTCACGTTAGATATCAGTAAACCATGTATTAGCGTACAGATCTAATTATCACGTATTCATGATTCCAGTTACTATGTATGCATGTTTGCACTCTTATGTTCATATCAGTCAGTCAGTTAGCATCGTTCTTACATGTACACCCTTTTGCATTTAGCCCACCTTACTCGTATACTCAGTACTCCCAGTTGTACTGGCATATTTGTGCTATGGTGCTTTATTTCACGTTACACCATAGGTTCACAGATATAAGATCCAGATCAGCAGTAGCAGTAGTATTCCAGTTGCAGAGTTACAGTGATTCCTCATCCATTCGAGGACGATATTATTTTATTTCATTTATTATTTTATTTCAGTTTTGCTGGAGTGAGTTAGTTGGAGACATGTTCCATCAACTCCTTATTCAGACAGTATTTAGAGGCTTTCAGATTTAGCTCAGATTTGATTCAGATTGCAGTTGTTTTAGGTATTCTTTACCCCATACAGATGTTTTGATTTGTCAGATATTTTATTCAGTTGGACCTTATGGCCTATTGTTTATGTTTTCTGTATTATTATGTCATATATTGCAGTATACAGGTACAGATATCAGTCATCGGTTTGCTTGTGGTCCCTCAGGATCATGGGCAACGTGTAGCGATTCGGTTCAGAAAATTGGGGCGTTACAATAAGGCAAGGGTTTATTTAATGATCATAAACCTGATTTATATTGGTACTAAGCATGAAATATGATTTCACGGAAGATAGGATTAAAAGCATTATCTACCTTACAAGGAACCACGAATAGACTTAAACTTAGTGGCACTAATCATCTACACCCAACTAATAAATAACATACTTCACACTCGCCAACTTACTATTCTCCAATCACACATCTAGAAAAAAGAATTTGAGTCCCGCTGTAAATTACTTTTATGTTGAATCTTAATTCAGAGTAACAAGGTGATAACTTAATTTATAGGACCCTGTACGTTACATCCCATTAAGAATATTACCTCACCTAATCACTATTGTAAACCACCCTTGAGTTTTAATTAATGGAATACTAACCATATAGTACATTGGTTGTATTTTTAGCTACCACAACATTCAAGCCTAATCATTACTACACCCACTACATGGATCTCGCCACTAAGACCAACAATTTCAATCACTTTCACAAATATTTTCTCCACATTCCTCCTTCACACAACAAAAGTTCATCTTCTTCTTTTCCCTTTCACCTATAACCTTCGTTCGAGAATTCACATCAAATTTTTTCACCTTCAAGAACATCTACTCCCCTACCTAACACATCACCACGCTTCCACAGTCACCATCATACTATCATATGGAGGGTCGTTAAAGGACCCGAGCATAAATGTGATGAATGAAAGTAACACTATCATATCATAACTTATACTTATTGCACTACTCAAGGTGGGACATAAAATGAAGATATGATAAAATACACACGAAGTTCTCCATATATCAAGTGTCTAGATCATAAGTAGATAGTCATTCGAAAGAAACACAATACAATATAAATTCTTAGGAAAGAGAACAATGAGAAAAAATTGGTGAACATATCAAGATAAAGAGACGGAAAGAGACTGAATTACCCTTCTGGACCCAGAAATCAGTAAGACAAACTGGGCACCCGACGCGTTAAGAGATACGCCGTATTGGTCCCTACCGATGCGATTTCTGGAGCGACTAGCTGACATCGCATTGGCCTACTATTTTTATTATCCAAACATGCCTCTAAAGTGATCTGAAAAATCCAAAACTTTCTTGAGACACCTCGTTTACACCCCTGATCATGAATCAACTCAAAAATCTACGTATCGAGGTCGGGAATATCAATTTGAAAATCATGGAAGTTAAGAGCTCATAAATATGACTAAGTCTTTTAACAATTAGAAAATTTTTTAGGTTGTCAGCTCTCCATACATGCAACCAAGAGTGGTATTGAGTCGAGAATGATCCGGGGTGTTACATTACAACTAAGATAAAGATTGCCGCTAGAAGAGATTGCTCCACATTTAAGGAACTGACATTTTCCATGAGTTGCGTAAACTGTATCACTTTGGCTAAACTCGATATAGGATGAATCAATGACATATAGAAACATATTTTCTTAGGACCAAGCATGATGAGAGACATAGATTTTCATGGATCACGAACAACATAACATATGTCTTAAATACATAAAAGGCTAGATTACTGAGAGACATAATTGCTTCTAGTTTGGAGGTCAGATCATAAACATAAGTCCATAGAGAACTCAACCCATAAGTATAGGCCTGAATTGAATAGATGACATAAGACATTAGTAGGATAATCTCCTAAATTGAAGAAGGAGGATTATGCTTGAGTAGAATTAGGTTTATCTGGTTCCTTCCTATAAATTGCCACACTGATAACATTCAGGAACTACCTTCATTCACCATCTCCCCCTTAGATAAAAGTCACAATCGTAGACTTGCTGACATATCCCCTAATCAAATCTATAACCACAACTCTCCATAATAATTTTAATTAAAAACACACTAATTTCATTCTAGGACATCCCCTTTTCAGGGACACTATTCATAGCTTTCTCTAACCCCCAAAATCATCGTATTACCACTAACATTATCATGGTCCTTGATATCCATGCTTCTTAGCACTTAACGCTCTGTCTTAAAATTTTTAGGATACTAGCATTACACCTCTAATCACATCACGTACAACTTAACAAAATTTGTAAAACAATACCAAAGGCACAAATATCCTACCTACATTTCCTTAATTCAACTTTAAATCATGATATACGACAACTCCCCAGACTTCTCCATACTACAAGATTAGATAATAACATTTAGGTACACGTGACACTCATACACATCGCACCTTATCTAAAAACATGCTACATCGGGTTCAACTTATTCTTATATACCCACGCTCTTACCCGCTAAATGATTCAACCATAACTCATCAGTTTTTTTTGCATTAGTCCTCATGACTATATACGTATCACAATTATGCACTCCTTTTTCCACAATTTGCCAACTTAAGCTATTTCACACCTCACATCAAAGCTTACTATTTCATTCCCATAAAACATATATCACTAATCTTAAGCTACTATCCCTTTTTACCACTACACTCATAATCTAAAGTTTAAGACTATTGGCTACCCTCAATTATATACCACCGGTAAAGCATGTGACATACTATACTAGTCCATTAAATTGGGAAATCATCCCAAATTCTTCACTTCACTTAGCTATATTACCTACAATCACAACCCCGCCATAACCTCACTATTAAAACTCAAAATCCACTACATACCTTCTCACATAAAGTACTAGTTTACGACTACTAGAGAAAGGAAAAATTAAGGGAGGTAAGGTCACATAATAGGGATAGTGGATCTTAATCTCATATTTTAACCCATTACAATGTTATCAACATATTCCACTTTCTCACATCAGATTTACTCACCCATGCATACGTCACAATTACCTTCAAAATTCAATAGAAACCAACGAGTGTCTACCCATAACCTATTGAATAATCTACCCCTTTACACTTACCACCATAACTATCAACTTTGAGCTTCTTCTCTATTTTGAACAAATAATAATCATGTCCAGTCACTTTCTTCACAGACTACCATAGAATCTACAATTATTGTTACCATATTAGTCTATCACTAAGAAAAAGAAAAACATCCCTTAATCACTAGTTAAACAAATTAAACTATTTATTTACACCAAAGTCACCCTCACTCTGACTTCTTACTTTGTGACTTCAGATCACCAACTTCTTGGCCAAACTAACTACCGATAGGTCATGAAACTTTAACATAAACTACTACTCGGGTGGAAATATAGTTCCAACATTCTACTATACATCATTACTCTTATCCAAGACATATGTAATAACAATTTTGGATGGGGACTGAATAGACTTTGTACCTCAAACTAAAAAGCACGATTTCATCAAAATAAAGGCATACACTCAAATCAATACACCTTGAAGCACTAATAAACTCCTCTCAAGTCCTTGTTCTATATCATAACTTTATGGATAACTCAATCAAAGAGAACCAAATCATTGGGGGAGCTAGAATCTTAGACTTATATCGCCTCGTCAGTGAGGCATGACCCATAAAATTAGAACAAGGAATGAATTTGGATAACTTTCTTATGGACAACTCTATAGCACGAACTAGAGTATGAAATAATAAGAAACAACTCCTAAATTCCTGGTAGACTCTTGATTATAAGTGTGGTTCACAACACACCCATAAAAAAGACTCTACTGGGCGTGATTTCGTAGATACCTTGGCACCATGAACCATGCTATGATACCAAGTTTTTCACAACCCGAGTTGGGACCCGGGACACGATGATCATCCCAAACCATGAAGACCCAGGCGCCCTATTCTATTCGACAATTATGAACATCATTCATATACAACAAGGAATAATGCAGAAAGTAAACAAATGGAATCATGGTCATGTTCTGAGTTCAATCTATCAGTATGGAAAGAAATCCATAAGTATCTAAACAACATCTACTTCATTCTGCAAAATCTGTAATACATCAGAAATTAACAACTTGTCTAAAACTGGGACAAGGCCCCCAGTCAGACCTAAAACAAAAATGAAATAACAATGTTCTAAATGTAGGCCTTCTAAAAAAAGAAGCCTCCCCAGCTACACACTTCTTTCTAGTAAATATAAGCCTTAGCAGGGCCTCTGGAATGAGCCTCAGACCCTGAATTATAGGGGGTCAATACAAACATACTGGTATGGAGATGAATCCTAAATAATGTATTTATATATAACATAAGTGAGAGAAATTCATAAAATATTTTACATATAACATATGAAAACACATGGGCACACTTTAAAGACCTTGAAACTTTTCTTTGAAATCATAAACCACTTTTTATGTTACTTCTGAGCTAGATGGTACACCCTATAATCTTTATGGAATCCGCCCTTGACTCGGTGGATAAGCCTCCAATCCAAGTTTGCCGCAAGGATTGGAGTATCAGTATGAGGAGACATGCAAGACCACACAACATAGTGCCATGATCCCCAATCAAATCAACATGTCAATATAGTGCACAAGACCACAAAGTATGGATCCTAACTATAGTCTCAAAGTGGGATGACATAAAGCAAGGACACAAGATCGCACAACATGGTACCATAACCCCGTGTCGGTAAATCACAATTTCTAGCATTGAGTCTTTCAACTCGTACTTTATTCGGGTAACCATCTAACTCTCTTTAAGCCAATCTTTAACCTTTTATAAACATGCATCTTTCTGAATTCAAAATCCATAAATCTGAATAAAAATATGTATTCTATTATATTCTGTATTACTATGGCATTATCTGTATCGGTATTGTAATATCAAAACTTGAAAGTCATATTTCTAAGCCATATAATATCATGTTACAGTCGTCTCTTTCAAAACATTATTTTCATACCATCAAACTAGTCAAACAGTATAAGAGGATATGTATAGTGAAATTCATTAAAACAGAGTCAAGGATCCTCAATTCAATTCACAAACACACGGTGCTCAAGTATCTTGTAACAAATTATTCACTTCTCTTTAAAATCATCACTTTCACTTATGAAATTAACAAAGACACCCTCTCTTCAAGTCATCCTCAAAATCAAGTCAAATAATAGTAAAGACATTTATGTCATGCTTCTCTATCTGCAATCGAATAATTCATAACGAGAGACGGAGTATACTTCGTGCTGTCAAATCAAGTTTCAAACATTCAACCCATATATGAACATATATGAACAAAAATTGCATTTAAGGAGAGAAGGCCTCAAGACCAAAACATTATCATCAATAAGGTTTCACAATGCATAATTGTAATTGTAAATCCAAACCCCTTTGTAAATTCATAATTTCTAAATATTTATTCATCATTTAAACAATTTCACCATGCCCATGTAGTTTTAGGAATACCCCACGTGGCTTAGATTATTTCGTTTGAAAGGTGGAACTCGAATCTTGAGAGTTTTGAATTGAAAGTCTTTAATTCTTGATCTTTGGGGAAGAAAAGTTGAATCTTGTTCTTGGAGGTGGCTAGGGTTTTCATTTGAGAGAATATTGAATAAAGGGGCAATTGATGCTTCTTGGGTATGAAATTTAATGTTAGAGATGTATTTTGGGTGAGGGGAAGTGACCAAAGTGCCCCTACACCCCTTAGAGACTAAAATAGAATGTGAAATAGTTTTGTAATGCACATTCCAATGCGTCGTGTCACAATCGCATCGGCTTACTGCCTCTCACGAAAAATGTCATAACTTTTTGGTCGGTTATCAGATTTAGGCGAAATTGGTATTGTTGGAAAACGGATTCAATTATCTACAATTTTGTGGGTCTTGAGATGAATAATTCCACATATATAAAAAGTTATGCACGTTCAAAATAGTCCTTTGTAGAATCGAATATCGAACTATGGATAAATGAAATATTCTTTGCTCAACTTTGCTCTAAGTGATTTCTGTGAATAGTTTTCACCTCATAATTACTTCATACACGAGGAGGAAGATCATGACACATGAATTTAAATATAAATCATAGGATTAGAGATTACACGCATAGGAATGATGGTTCTCTTTCTAGCCCAAAAATGCGGGGTGTTATAAAATCCTAGAAAAAGACTGAGATAATATAGAAGATACTTACGAACTGGATCATGACTCAGTGTTCTCACTCAAATACGGGATTTCTTCAACACTCTTTCAGGAATTTCTTACGATATTGGGGAGTAAGGGACTCCGGGCATGATCTAAACAAGACCTCAGAAGAAGAAATTACAACATTGCCCTAAATATATACCATGGTACATAAACCTATAAATCATAAGTCAGGATAGAAGTTTTATGCCTTAAGCAATGCAACTTATTACATTAAAGCTTGGAAACACTTTCTCATATACTCTCTTAACTATACTATCCCCTTAAATACCAACATGACGTTCAAGCCTATCTTCATAACCACATACGCGCTTATGAACAAATACCCATAAAAGCATCTTTCTCATATTCTCCAATACCTCTATCTATAACAACTTCCATGCACTATTCAATTCTTAGAAAGACACACATAAAATATTCTCAACTAACTAAGTCATACACAAAAAGCTTCACCTCAATATTTTCCACCTGTAGACTTACATAAAATAAGCATACAACAATCTTCCCAAACATAACACATTTACTTTTTCCCATCTAAACAAGTATTCATTATCACTACTAGAATCTAGAAGTCTTACTTACTTACTTATCCTATCATCTCCGCCTTAGCTTTAAGACATCATTCTAAGTTTGTGGATCACTGAATAAACTCTAATCTAAAATGAAATATCTTTACTCTATAGTCTGGGGTAAATCCATACACATAAAACTAAACTTACCCTGAAGGACTGTATCTTAACGTGTAACTCCCAATGTTAATACCTCCTTCTGAGGTTCAACTCTTAGATTTCTATAGCCCCAAAAGTCATCATATAACAACTTCAACACTCACCAACTTAGATTCTAACACTTAAGATGGATATCTCCAAACCCTTCCTGAACCATACTAACTTCCTTCATAGTCTACTAATATCACATCTCTAAACTTACACCAGCATACCCAACATCATCAATCTATAACCCATAAGTTAACTGAAAAGAACATCATATACCATATAGCCTCATTCATACTTATCAATTCAAGGGTACTACTAACCATAAAACACTTATTAAATTTCGAGAATAATGAATCCCCATATCACCTTGGGCACACCTCTACATCATACCTGCAACATCATACTAAATTACGAATAAATAAAATTAAGATCTTGCATACATATTTCAACCCTACTAGATCACTTCTATAAAACTAGCCACACTAACCAAGAAATCATTACATCCACCTTGATGACCATCCATTGTTCAAACTTAATGTCAAGTGCTAAACATTATTTAACAACCCACCTTACATATAATTCTCACTTGGAAGCTATAAAATAAAACATCAAGAAATACTAGTCCACTAAAACTTCATAACAACTATAATTGATCATAATCATATGGCATATCTTATTTATAATCAATTAACACATACTTACTTCTACATATTACTACTATTCACCCTTTTAGGCACCTAAATTACTATCATAGCTCTATAAGTTTTAGCTAAACTCCTTTTTGCAACCTCAAGAAAAGCCTAAATTAATGACACTAAATCACTAAACACTTCATTAATATCCTATTTTTTAAAAACACAATAAATACCATCAATATCTCTTTCCATACTTTAAGCGAATCACAATTCATCTTACTAATAACTCCTTCTTCACCCTCCACTAAACTATAACACAAGGACATATCACCTTAATACATCTTGATAGCATGAATAGGTTCACCCATATACTTTTTATTAATCGTCATTCCCACATTCTTGTTACTACTCTTCTATACCCATACTTCCAACTATAATAAGGTTCTACTATTTATAAATCGTAACACTGAAGTTCATAATATCCCTCGAATGCACACTATATTTAATAGTCTAGGTTCATAATATTTTCTCTCATGAGCATTATCTGTATTAAAAAGGGTCAATGGGTAATCATAATACATATCTAATTTTGTATCAACTGAACAAATCATAAGGATGAGGATATAATTTTAAACTTGAGGGACTTATGACACACTACAGAGATCCTCTCAAGCCCTTTGTGTGACTTCTGAATTTTTTTCTAGTAAATATAGGAGCATTATCTGGGGAGAAACTGGAACTTGCTAATTATGTTATCTCAAGAATAAGTCATAGATAATGAATTTTGGGGTAACATACGAGTAGATAGGAGTTTTTGAAGGAAAAACTTTGCAGCATGATCTAGAGTATGAAAAGAAACAAAACTTTTCTTTAATGCCTTGTAGCCTCTCAATGAAAAGTACAGACGTCTTCGTACCATTTCACAAGACTCTACTAGACACGGCTTCATAGACACCCTACGACACTTGAACCTTGTTCTCTGATACCAAGTTTGTAACACCCCAAAAATCTATCCGGAGATGTCACACGGTGCTTATGACCATAAGTGATTCCAAGCTAACACATGAACTGGCATAATATTAAGCAACTGATTAAATACGTATGAAATAACTGAGTTTACTGTGTGAAAGCATAATAATGATGGAATCTATGAAAATATAATACTAATACAATTTTACATTCTGATAAAGTCGAAAAAGAGGGACTAAAATTACCAGACTGACTCTAACTGACATCTGTGAAGCCTCTACTATACTGACTATAGATAGTTGGGGCGCGACTCCAACTACCACTAATCAATATATAGGAGTAAGAAAGTAAAGTACATGAATAACATCTAACTAAAGTCCTCAAAATAGGAGGACTATGGAATCTGCAAACTGTCTGAATGTGGTATACGTGCTACAACTCGTAAATACATTATGAGACAATGTAGCACATAGACATATATGTGGTTTAGTACTTTTGGAATGTACTGAGCATATGGGGCAAAATGCATAAGTAAATAGATGTTTAACTAATGCATGCTAAGTGTAAATGACTCACAGAGGCTTGAGTAATCTGAATGTTGAAGATCATAAATAATGAATAGTAAAGAATATAGTATAAATCTTGTGAGTCATAACACATAGTTCTAAAATATGTATTTCTGTTATGTTCTGAAATCATACAGTCTAAGTTAAAAAGGGCTCACCTTTTTATATCTGAAAACTAAAAGCTGTAATTCTATAACTAAAATCTTAAGTAAAATAATATTTGAGTAAGTTTGTGAGCCTTTACATAGTTTCTACAGTCTGTTCTTTACTAAAAGCTGTATTTTAATCTTTAGAGAAAATACATTATCTTAGGGGTTTAGAAATCTGAAAACTTATTCTGCATGAGAGGTTCTTCTAACCGACATAAACCATGTAAGCATTCATGGAGTCCAATATTCTTGTACCCCTATGAGTAATCCTCATGTTGGGGAGAGGAGTCATACTCTTGCTGGGGAATATAACCTATTTAAGTGATCACATATCTATCACCCACATAGAAGTGGAAACAATCTCAATCCTATGTCGGCACGTAGTTCTGGGGTATGAAATCATAGTAACGTACCCATCTCAGTACTAAATACTACTCCCGTTAAATCTTTACGCTCATTCTGAGGGAAACCCACTTTTAAAATAATATGGTGGTTTACAATGAAAACCCACTGTATATCTGTAAAGCTAAATCTATAATCTGAATTTGTAAAGTGGATTTCATATCTATTCTTGAGACCAAAAAGTCAAATCATTATCAATAATCCTAAAAGAATCTAGTCATAAAGTGTTCATAGCACAATCAATATTGAAATAGCAATACTCAATAGGGCTTAATGACCCATGCTTCAAACTCTGGTAAAATCATAGAAAAACATCATGCTCAATAAACTTCTTGAAATTACTTCAACAATATCAAAATAATAAAATCAAGAATCTCAATATCATGCTTAAACTTAATTGGAAAAATCTGGAAAATCGCATTATACACATAATTATATGAAAATAGTCATGCAATTCAACATCCAATTACGTGAAATCTCATAATCTTCAAATAATAAAAAAATTATGGTATGAGCCCTAATTGCAAATCATTTGAATTAAACTTAAAAGAATAGTTTTGGGCACAAAGAATAAAGGATTTTCCTTGTTCATAACCCCACATACCTTAATTGATGATCTTAGATGAGAAAACTTGAATCTTGGATTCTTATGATGCTTTTGAAGATGATTTTTTGAGTTCTTGAATTGAAAATTCTTAATATTGAACTACCTTGGAGAATTGATGAGGAAAATTTATTTCTTGGAGAGTAAGTTTGAGCTTCAGGGTTTTCTTATGAAAGAGAGTTCATCAATAAGTTTGACTTGAATTCCTATTTGTGTTCTTGAAGAAGATAACTCAAATTAATGTTCTTGGGAATGTTCTTGAATGATTTTATTGAACTTCTTGCAATAGAAAGCTTAATTCTTGATTGTTTTCTTGAATAGAAGGTGATCGAATGGATAGATCTTGAAGAGAATTGATTAGGGTTTGTTGTTGGGAGTAAAGTAGGATAATGGGAGCAAAGTAATGCCCTAATGTCAGCTATACATTGCTATATTATGACCTGGGTTGAGGGGGGAAAGACTCCATTTCCCCTCATTCATTTAAATAAAAAATTCATAACCCGTATCCCAATTTTGCTCTTTGTTGTGATGTGGTACCATCGCGGCAGCTTACTGCCTCACACTAAAATGACTACAACGTTTTGCTCGGGTGTCGGATTAAGGAAAAATTGATATCGTTGGAAAGATAATTCAATTATCTACAATTTGATGGGTCTTGGGATGGAAGATTCTACATACATAAAAAGTTATACACTTTCAAAGTTGATCCTTGTAGAATTGGACACCAAACTTTGAATGAATCTAGTTTTCTTAGCTCCACTTGGCTATAAGTGATATCTTTGAATATTATTTACGTAATAAGAACTTCACACACTTAGTATTAAAGTCATGACACAAGCATTAGAATTATGGATCAAGAATACAGAAATTAAATATTCACCACAACGTGGTAAAATCGCGTTAAGCTACTGTAAAAAGGACGCGTGCGAATTTGTACTCTGGCACGATGCGGTGCTATTACGTTGGGCAACTGGAAATTAGAAATTGGAAATTTGGACCTCTTCGTGATGCCGATATAATGGAGGTCCTATTTTTGCATCCTCTGTGATGCAGTGAGTGACCAGGTGAGACACTGCATTACTAAAAATACTCTAACTTCTTTACCGAGTGTCGGATTCGGGCAAATTTGGTATTGATGGAACGCTTATTCAATTTCCCACACAAAGGAAGGTCTAAATCTGGAAATTTCCAAATTAAATAAATGTTATTCAGGTCGTGAGTCTCGTCATCACATCTTGGCAGAAACACACTTCAAAGTAAAATGAGCATAACTTTCTACTCCAATATAGGATTAAGGTGAAACCAATTACGTTGAAAATAAGACTCGAAGACCTTTCATTTGATATATAGTAGGCCCCCTAATTCGATATATACAAAAAATTTTGGTCAATGGAATTCAACCCAAGTTTAGACGTTCATAAAAACTTAATCGATAGAAGAGTTTTGAACTCGTCTTTGAGTTTGGGAATTTTGTGACATCAATTCATATTCAAAGGTATTCACACACTATAGGATTGATCATTACATATATATTAACAATGAATCATTGGGTTCTGGTTTATACGCGTATAAAGGACGGTTCAAACTTTAGCCCAAAAGTGTGAGGTGTTACATTATCTCCCCCTTAGGATCATTCATCCCCAAATGATGGGTAGGGAGTTTTTGAAGCTCTAAAAGTGTAGAATAAATAACGTAACATGGTATTGAACATTTTTTCTCAACAAAATATGTGAAGGCAGCCAACGAGCTTCATGATAACCCTTAGGTAAACTTGTAAGAACGAAACAGGAGATAACAAAACTTGACGTCGACATGATCTTAACATGTGTTTTCTGGCACATGATCAAAACATTGTAAGACATGAATTTTCCTAAGTATCCTTGGTCTGATTAAGATTTGTACAAGACATGAGATGAGATTCTCGCGGGACATAAGAATAGAAAACATTCTCCACCTTTCAAGATACAACGAAAAGACATAAACTTAGAGACACTACTTGTCTACGCCCCAAAAAATAAATTACAAGCCTCATCATTTCATAAATCTAACTACACGAGTTTGAGTCCCACTGCATAGTACTCCTAAGTTGAAGCCTAACTCGGAGAAAATGGGTTCTATTTTAAGCTATGCGACTCTATATTCTACGTCCACTTGAGAAGATTTACTTCACCTTATCACTACTGTAAAACACACTCAAGTTTTAAATCAAGGAGTACTAATCCTACATCGCATTGGTTTGTATTTTCATCAATCACAATCTTCAAGCCTACCATTTCTACACCCACTCTGAGGATCTTCCACTAAGACCCACAATTTCAACCACTCTCACACAGACTTTTGCCATATATCTCCTTCCTAACTTTTTCACATAACAAAAGTTCATGACCCATAATTTCAACCACTCTCACACAGACTTTTGCCATATATCTCCTTCCTAACTTTTTCACATAACAAAAGTTCATCTCCTTCTTTCCCTCTCTCACCTAAAAATTTTGCTAAAAAAATCACATTAAAACTTTCACATTCAAGATCATCTACTCCCCTACCTAAAACATCACCCCGCTTTCACTACCACCATCATACTAACATACGAATGGACATTAAGGGACCCGAGCATAAGCATCATAAATGGAAGTAACACTTCTCAGACAACAACTTATACTTATTGCACTACTCAAGGAGAGGCATGAGGTGAAGATATCATAGAATAGACACAAAGTTCTTCATATATCAAGTGTCTGAATCATGAGTAAGGAGTCATTTGACATAAACACAACACTACATGATTTCTTTGGACAGACCACAGTAAGGAACATGGATGCACATATCATGAGGTATATGTCATAAGGCCAAAATTTATGTAGTTAACAATTAATACAAGGATTGTCACTTGACACAATTGATCCTCATTTAAAGAACTGAAATTTTCCATGAGTTAGCATAAATTATATCACTTTTACTAATCCCGGCATAAAATGAATTGATATCGTATGGAAAGCATAGTTTCTTCTAATCAAGCATCATGCTAGACATGGACTTTTATGGATCATGAGCAACATAACATAGATCTTGAATACATTGACTATTGGATCATTGAGGGATGTTATTTCTTCTTGTTTGGAGGTCGGAACATGACATGAGTTATATAGAGAGCTCAAACCATAGACATAGGCAAGACTTAAATACTTAAGACATTGTTAGATGTCTATTCAATTTGAAGTAGGAGAAGCTTGATTGAACAGGAATTGATTTTATCAGGATTCTTACTTGAAACTTTACACCACAAGAAAATTCAGGACCTACTTTAATCCATCATATCCCCCTTAGATCAAAGTCACACTCTTAGACTTGCAGGCATAACCTCACCTCAAAATCTGTAGCCACAACTCTCAATGAAAATGGGATATCACCATAAACTTAAACTCTAAACTCTCTTTGATGAACTATACTCTGAAGGCCTTGCTTTCCAAAAAATTGTACTCTTAAATTTCATTAACCTCTATAGCCATCACTCTACAACTCCCACTTTCATGAGCATATGCATCCACACTCCTTATCACAAAGGGGTGTCAATATACACATGAACACAAACTCCCCTTAATAAATATTTAAAGATACTAAATTCTTTCTAGAACCTCGTTCTTCCAGGGAGACTAAATCGTAATTTCCTCCAACACCCAAGGTCAATAACTTACGACTACCATCCTCATAGGCATATACACCCACACTTCTAAATACTTAATACTCCATCTTCAATTCCTTAGAATGCTAGTTTTACACCTCTAATCACACAACTTACAACATAACTAAATTGGCAAAACTATACAAAAGGAACATATTGCTCACCTATATTTTCTCACTTCCGCTATAACGAACACCGTACAACAACTCCTTAGTATTCCCCAGACGTCTCCATACTAAAAATTTCAAGAACACAGACTAGGTACACCAAACACTTATACACATAAAACTTTATCAAACAAGCTACAACCTGGGGTTTATCTTATTCCTTTATACTCACATTCTTATCCACTTAATGACTCGACCACAATTCGTCATCCTAACACTAATACTATGCATATAAATATATCATAATTGTCCACTCCTTTTTCAACTAGTTTTCAACCTAGGCTATTGCACACCTCCCATAATTCCAACAAGTTTGTTCCCTCAAAATACACATCATTAGTATTAAGCTACTATTCTTATCACCACACTTCACTTCTAAGTTCAAGCCTATTGTCAAACAATGCCAATCATATGGGGCATGACATAAACTATACTAACCAATCAAATAGAAATATCAACCTAAATCTCATATTTTATTTAACTATGGCCCATAAGTTCATCCTCTCCACGACATCATTTCTACCCCTCAAAATCTTCTACATACCTCCTCCCATGTATTACTAATTTACCACTACTAGAGAAAAGACAATAAAGGGACTAAAGTCACATGATAGGGATAGACGATCTAAATCTTATTTTATAACCCATTACGATCTTATCTACTTATTCCTCTCCCTTACATCATATTTACTTACCCATGCATACAACACCACTACCTTAAAAATTCCATAAACAATAATGAATTTCTACTCATAACTTGTTCACTAATCTACCCTTTCCATTCACAACCAATGAACGATTTCTACAACCACCATGACTATCCATTCTATGATACGACCCAATTTTTAATAAATAATAATCATATCCTATCACTTCCTTTATAGATTACCATACAATCTACAAATAATGCTACCAAATTAGTCTATCACTATAAAATGGCAAATCACCCCTTAATCAAAGGTTATACAACTAAACTATTTATTTACACAAAAGTCACCCCTACTCTGACTTCTAACTTTGTGACTTCATATCACCAACTTCTTGGCCCATCTCACTACCCATAAGCAAGACTCTACTAAAATTTATGAAATAAAGGAAACCTACTTTACTAAATTTTCTAAACATACTATTACTGATTAGAAACACCATGAGATCATGTTTATCTTGATAGAGGTCTTCAGTCGAACTAAATATCATCAATGAGATCCATTTCTCTGTTCAAATAAGGCAATTGGAAATTGGATTACTGGTAGTTTCTAAGAGTATATTCACCATTAATATTCCAGTTAAAGGATATCCACTGTGAATAGCTGGGAAAAGACTTGCTCCATTCAGAATCTCCAATCGATCCATGTAATAGCTTATTTCAACCTTCCCATCGAATTCAAAAACATAGTACTACTTATCATTGTTCTTATTCTGTTCATGAATTTTAGTGCCAGTCAAAGCATCAGCTTAAGCAGTGGCTAAGTTTTGGGAATCTACAAAATCTTCTTTAACCTTTACCTTTGAGCTCAGATTCTCTGTAGGTTCAACTGATGTAGTACAAGAGAGAGAAACAAGATATGGATGAACTACTAATGTAATAATGGAATAAAGAGGTGGAGGAGGTGTGGGGATTTGCTGATTTAACATGGGTTCAGTGGAAGTAGGCAGAACAAAATTCCCCCTTGAGTTTGTTTCTTTCTTTCTTTTTGGATCCGTGAGGTCTTCTTGGTGAACAAGACTTTTGGAATGTTACAGAATCACTACAACTATGTAATCTTGTATATATGGTAGTCTATTAGATTTGCAGGGATTTATCTTGAAAATTTGTGGGGATTTGAATCTCTACTTATCATAGTTAGCTTATGCTCTTTCTATATTTAAATTATTGTAAACTTTCTGTAGTAAAAAAGAAATTTTCTATACTATTGTCTCTTACATGGTATCAGATCTTATAGTCTCCTTGATCTTATTTTTGTTCTATTTCAAAAGGTGGCTCAATCTTTTGTTGTTGTCCTGTAGAAACAAGCTCAGATTTTGTATCAATCACTCTCAAAGTGATCAATTTGTGTTACTGATTTGAGAGTTATTCATCACTTCAAGATTTTTATTTTTCCTATAGCTCATGTGATTCAGATACAATTTTCTCCAATTCAGATATGATTTTCTTTTTGGTGCTGCAGAAACTGTTGAGATCTACTCAAATATCAAATTCATATTGTTTTGTGGATGCTTTCTCTTGATTTCTTGTTCCTTTGTTCTTAGTCATCCTACTTTGTTCTTGATGTTGAATTGATCTGGTATTTGACTATCGGTTATAATTATTTTTTTGGGCAAGGTGGCTGCAAAATTCTTAAAAGCTGTAGGTTTTTAGCTTTGAAATTAAAGAAATAACAGATAAAGACTTGGGCAGAAAAAAATACTACAATTATATTATCAAGGGGAAATATTTTATTAATAACTAAACTTAATTCAAATTCAAATAACAAAGGAATAGCTAATTTCTACTCAAATAACAAAGGGATAACTAATTCCTAAGTGTAAGCCACATAAACTCTAATAATTTAAAACTACTCATAGTTATCTACTTCAACTTTAATTCTAATACATATTTTCAACACTCCTCCTTGGATCAAAAATTATAGATTGTAGTCTCAGCTTCGGCTGAATTTGACCTCTTGAATAAATCTACCAATTCATGTTTGTTCTTGCATGGTTTGTGTGAATTTTCTGTTGGATTAAATAAGAAACTTTTGTCTCTCATATCAACTTATAAAATCTCCTGATTAGTGGAATCAAAGATTCAACAATATTTATCTCCAAATAATAATTCAATTTCCTCTTCCAATATTTGGCCAACACTTCCCAAACTTTTATCAATATCGAGTATGTAAAGTATATTTGAAATTATTTTTGTACCTGAAATTGTTTTGATTGCAACATTCCCTTTTTCTTCTACAGGTATATAGTCTCCCTTCCCAATTTTGATTTTCATATTTTTCAAAGGCAGAAACTCTTTAAAAAGAGTTTTGTCATATGTCATGTGGTTTGTACTACCACTGTCTATCATCCAAAAAAAATATTTCTTGATTGAAGAATATGTTGCCACAAATAAGTGATCTTCTTCTTCTTCGTTAGTGATTTGGGCACATATTTTTGAGATTTTATTTTTGCAAATCATAGCTTCATGGCCAAGTTGATTGGAAATGTTGCATTGTGCATCTGGTATCTTCCAACATTTCAATGGAGGATAACCTATTTAGCCATAGTGCTGGCAAGGTGGATAGTTTTTTCTTGAATTATTACGCTTACTTTGAGTCTTGTGTTTTGCAACCAAATCTGCTTCAATCATATCATCCTCTCTCATAAGCCTCCTTTGCTCTTGTGTCAGTAATATATTTATCAATTCTGCCAAGGTAATCTTGGATAGGTCTTTTGTGTTTTTCAAAGTAGTTATTGATACTTCGTATTTTTAAGGCACTGTAACAAGAAATTTTTTATCAATTCTTGAATCTTTAAATTTTGTGCCAAGCAATGTTACCTTGTTAACAAACCCAAGGAGTCGGTCTGAGTACTCTTTGATGGACTCAGATTCCTTCATCTTTTGCAATTCGAATTCACTTATTAGATTCAACACTTTCATGCCTCGTATTCTTCCATCTCCTATGTATTCTTCCTTAATATAATCTCAAATTTCTTTTTTTGATTTAAGGGCCATAATTCTCATAAATATTATTGGAAAAACACTAGCAAACAAAGTTGTTTTTGCCTTGGATATTCTGATTTTCTTTTACCTTTTGACTTTTGAACTGGGCCACCATGCGATTATGGGCAGTGGGAGAACATCATAATCTTCCTCCATGAATTCTCAATGATTTAAAGCCTCAACATAAGTCTCCATTCTTACTGTCCAAAGTTATTAATTTTCACCATCAAAGACAAAAGGAGCTATTTGAGAAAAGTGGTTTGCAGAATTCATTTCACTCACAGAACCCTCAAGAAAATGGCTTTAGATGCCAATTGTAGATTTTTAGCTTTGAAATAAAAGAAATAACAGAACAAGACTTGGAGAGAAAAAAATACTGCAATTGTATTATCAAAGGGAATTATTTTATTAATAAATCAAAGCATATATTTATAGTTAAATTTTTAATTAGACTTCAATTCAAATTCAAATAACAAAGGGATAACTAATTCCTATTCAAATAACAAAGGTATAACTTATTCCTAAGTGTAAGCCACATAGAACTCCAATAATTATAAACTACTAACAGTTATCGACTTCTACTTTAATTCTGAGACATATTTTCAATAAAATTTAATATTATTGGGGACTTTTTGAAGCCGGGTTGTTCTTGAGTTTTTTTCATTTATGTTGGTGATCTTAAAGAACTTTTTAAATATTGGATTTGTTGACTTTTTATTGGCTTCTCCTATATTGATATTTTGGGTATTTGAGTTTGAAAATATAACTCAAACAATTAGAAAGAAGGAAATATGTCACAACCCGAGCCGAGGCCCTAGTCACAACGGGCATTTCGAACCATGAAGGCCCGAGAGCACTTCTATCTGGCAATCAAATCCAATGTTCATATATTATAAGGAATGCGGAAAAAAACGGCAACATGGTAATTTTACTATTTCTACTGAACAATGCGTACATAAGTTCATAATTACTTAAAAACACATAACACTGGTCTATGAAATCTCTAACAACATGAAAACAACTTCTGTTAGAAAACTGGGACAAGGACCCATCGAACCATGAAACAAAATAAATAACAACGTCTTCATAAACACAACCTTTTGAAATAAGGGAGGCTCACCAACTGCAAATCTCAAACATACCAATCTACTGCTTAGTAGTACCTCAGACTGAGCCTCAAATCTGAAATATAGGGAGTTAATACAAATGTAATGGTACGCATAGCAATACAAAATAATATACTTTGAGCTAACATAAGTGAAAGCAATTCATAAAATAGTTTACATACAATATATGAAAGAACATGGTCATTCTTTAAAGACTTTGAAATATTTCATTGAAACCATGAATCACTCGTTATCTTACTTATCAGATAGGGGGTACACCCTACAACTCTACAATCCCACAATATATATGGAATTTTCCCTTAACTCGGCAGCCTATCCCCTAACCCAAGTTTACTGTAATGTTTGGAGTCTCTATCTCTAATATGGTTTCTAGCATAGATTCATTTGACTCGTGCTTCCTTCGGGTAACCACCTAACTCACATTAATCCAATTTTTAACTCTTTAAAACATGTAATCTATGAAATCAAACTCTAAAAACTCTAAATCTGTTATGGCATACATTTATATGGCATCGTTATACCATTAACTTGCATGTCACATATCTGAGCCATTATTAGCATATTAAAATCTCTGTTTTCAAAATATATGTTTGGGACCACCATATCAATAAATCAGTTCAAGAAATCCTTTAAATTCATGTAAATACATGCAAGAAAGCTTATCTTTGTTAACATTTCAATAATATGTGGTGGTCATGTCAAATTACTGAATCACATGCAATTCTTTCTCTGTAAAACAAGCATATAAGTATAACAAGAGACTCTCTCCCATCATCTCCAAATCATGTCAACTACTATGATATTGAAAAGACCACTTTCAAACCATTAAACATGTATTTCAAATCATTCCCAATAAGTTCATAAACTTAAATTCATCAAAAGAGAGAGATTTCATAATTTGTTATCACAAACAATCTTCAATCACATTTTTTCATACATATACATATACATATACATATAAATCAATTTAAGTGGATAAGTCCTAAAGGCCAAACATTCTTGATGCATAATTAAAAATCATGAATTCCAAAAACCTTTTGTAAATTCATGCTTGATAATCTTTAAATCATGTTCTAGTGTTTACAAGCCAATGTAGTTTTTAGGATAAACCCCACGTACCTTAAATTAAAATCTTTTGAATGAACTCTATCTTTGGGATGCTATACGTACGATTGATGGGTGCTTCTTTTAGCCCTCGCAGTGGGGATTCCGAATCTTGAAGAAGTAATAAAAACTCACGGTTAAATCTTGAGATATATTGATCTTTTGTTTGAAACCCTAAGGAGTGTTCTTGGTGATTTTGGGAGAAAAGAACCTTATTTTGATGTTTAGGGGATTTAATCCCATATTATGGCTGAATAGGGGGTGGAAAATACCACTTTTTCCCTTAAAAATGCAAAAATAGAACCTTGATATTGGGTGCGGGCGACATAGCATGCGTCACTAGCTAATCGCATGATGCTACTGTCACAGTCACAAAAATAGCCATAACCTTTTGGTCGGGTATCGGATTTTGCCAAAATTGGTATCGTTCGATAACTAATTAGAAGAGCTTTTATTTGATATATAGTAGGCCCAGTAATTCTTTAAATACAAAGAGTTATGGCTGATTGAAGTTGACCCAAGTTTCGACTCTCACTTAAACTCGAACGGTAGGAAAGCTTTCAACTCGTCCTTGAGTTTGGGGACCTATATGATCTCAATTAATGATAAAATCGGTTCCCACACTACATAATTTATTAACATGCCAAATTTTCATAGGATTTATGGATTTTGGATCATCTACGCATACAAATGACGGTTTTCGTTCTAGCCCGAAATGCGGGGTGTTACATTATCTCCCCCTTGGGATCATTCGTCCCCGAATGATGGGTAGGAATGTTGAAGTATTTAAGGTATGGAATAACATGGACATGATATTTCTTCTAAGAAAGGATATAGCCAAGCTAAAACATTTAAACTTCTATCATGAAACTAAATTCTGAGCTGACTTGACTTTAATTTCTTTAAGGAGCTGATTCATGCTG
Organism: Capsicum pubescens; assembly: GCA_030864215.1. Taxonomy (NCBI): domain Eukaryota; kingdom Viridiplantae; phylum Streptophyta; class Magnoliopsida; order Solanales; family Solanaceae; genus Capsicum; species Capsicum pubescens. The sequence continues at coordinate 255,201,072 of CM061549.1, forward strand.
AGAGTTTAGGATTCCCTTGAAGTTTTCATGATCAAATCATACATATTGAATTAAGAAGTGATAACTTATGCAAGTACGAATCATGAGACAACTGGACTTAGATCATATCAGGGTATTACATTGTCTTAGCTAAAATACTTGGGAAAATTTGAGATTATGCGCTGAACTCTTATGAACTGAGTCATGACTAAATAGCTGAATCTGAAACATTATGCTTTGACTGAACTGAATTATCAACTTACATAGATGGAGTAAATTATCTCTTAGGATGGTCATACGCCTGAGACTTCAGATAGTAAGACTGGGTGAAAAGGTGGAAAACCACCGTAACTTACTTGCCTGACTGTTAAACTGATTACACTGGAAACTTATACTTAACTGGAGTATCTCTTCAACACTCTTTCTAAGAAGTTCTAGTAACATCAAGGAGAAAAGAATCTTGGTCATGTGTTACACAAGACATTTATCTAAGGAATCACAATAATGACACCATTCCATAGCATGGAATATAACAATATAACTCATAAACTAGGATAGACTTACCAGGCCTTAGGCAAAGAAACTTCTTGTTTTCAAGCTTAGTACACTTCTCGAATACTCCCTTAACTATACTATTCCCTTTAAATACCATACTCATTTGATTCAATCTTCCATATCTTTTTAGAGATCACACCCTAAGCATAATGTTCCTTACCACTTCAATGAACAACTATGAAATCTTACAATGGATTCACTAGTGCATATTGTGTTCCTCCACTTAAATACCAACATGTCATCCAAGCCCATCTTTATAACCACATATGAACTTCAACACAAACACCCATAAAGACATACTTCACATATTATCTAAACCACTATCAATATATCTCCCTCGCGCTACCCTAAGAACACACACACAACCTTTAACTAACCATCACATATATCAAAGACTTGGCCCCAAATTTTACTTCACACTTATTTCCTTCTTTAAAACAAGCATACAATGGTCTTCCATCAACAAGGAATATTTACTCATCACCACTATCATCACATAAGGAGGAGTCACTAAAAGGTTAGAACATAATACCTTGAAGCATGGAAGGATATTATATAAGACATGACACTTAACTGAGGCCTGAGGAACAGCGAATCAACATCATGAATTCATCAAAGTGATCTGATTTGAGGGTATACCTGGCTATAAACTGAATCTCGCCAATCATTTAGCGTGGAACATGAGTTATGGAAATCGAGCACACTATAAAGTTTGAGTACATGAGTCATGAGCTACATAACCTCAACTTGGAGTTCATAACTTATGGAATGTGATTCCGACTACTAAAATGAACTAGAACTCCTCATTTTGGAACATAAAGAGTACATGATTCTATATCATATGCATGAACATGAACTATGATCATGGAACTGAAACGTAAGGCATGAGTTATGTATTAGGATAACTGAAAAATACTGAGATAAGAATAGGTTGAGCCTCACCCTAACTTTTGATGTTCTATATCATACTCGCATTACTACGAAAATCTGAGAGCCTTCCTTGGTCACTTGTTCTATCATCTCCCACTTTGCTTTAAGCCATCATCTTAAGTTTGAGAGATCCCTTACCAAACTCTAAACTAAACCACACTAACTGCACTCTGCAGTCTGGAATACGATAATACAAGCAATTAAATAGAACATAACTCAAATGACTATACTGGATATGGGAAAATCCACTACTAATACTACCTTCTGAGATACACTCTATCTTTCTATAGCCCCCCAATAGTCATCATATAATACTTGAACACTTACTAACTTTGAATCTTCATGAGTATCCCCATAGTCGGAGTGAACACCCTCTAGCGCTTCAACTCTTATTTCTATCGGTTCAACCTTAAATAATTCAAACTTAGATTCTAACCCTTAACATAGATACCACCAAGCCTTTGATGAGTCATACTACTTCCGACATAGCCTACCAATATCGTGACTCCAAAATTATATCTATCTACTATGAGAATCAAGATCATATCAAAAGGCTCAACATTATCAATCAAAACTCCTTAACTTGGCTATTTAGAACACCATATACCATCTAACTAGTCTTTCTCCACCTAGAAACTCAACGGTACCACTAGATAGACATAACATGTAATAGTCTTAGAAAAATACCGCAACCTCATATCACCTTGGCATACTTCTACTTCATACATACAACATCAAACTTCATTACGAATCAAATAAACTAAGAACTTGCATGCATTGTTCAAGCCTATTATATCGCTTCTATAAAACTAGTATCATTAACAAAGAAACAATCACATCCACCTTGTTGGCCATCAATTGTTCAAACTTAATGTCTAGTGCTAAACATGTTTTACAATCCAACCTTACACACAATTCTCACTTGGAAACTATGAAATAAAATATCAAGACACAATAGAAGACTAGAACTCCTTAGCCACAATAATTGATCATGACCTTATGGTTTTCCTTATTATAATTCATTAACACGCACTATTTCAACACATCAAGCCTATAGTCTAGCATCAATCATCTACCACCAATGAGGAATGCAACATAATATACTAGTCCATCAAATTGGGATATTCTACCCAAATATCTCATTTTATTTAGATACATCCCACAACCAAAACACCTTCCTGACATCACTTCTATGCCTCAAAATCTACTACATACCTTCTTACAAGTAGTACTAGTTTACAACTACCAAAGAAAAGAAGGTCAAGGGGGTAGAGTCACATAATAGAGATGGTCAACCTTAATCTTATATTATAACCTCATACAATCTTATCTACTTATACGGCTTTCTCACATCACACTTACTTACCCAAGATTACATTTAGACTACCTTCAAATTCCACAAACAATCGTGTGTCTATAATTATAACTTACTGGCTAATCTAGCCATTTTCATACTTCGAGCGAACAACAACTCACCTTAGCTAATAACTCATTTACTACCTACTTCTAAACTAACATACAAGGATGTATCACTTTATTATCAACTCAATCTCATGCAAAAAGATTTGGATATACATACATTCAATAAATCACCCTTACCACTTTTCTTGCCATTATGCCTCTAAACCCCCAGTTCCAACCAACACAAGAATCAACAAGATGAACACCAAGTTGCTACTGAATCGAAATAGGCCTCACACGGCTTCACTAGACTTTGATTTTGTATTTTGAACAAGAAAATAAGAGTAATGATAAGGCAACTATGATAGTGAATCGAAAGAGCCCCAAACGGCTTTACTAGACTTTTAGATTCAACAACACAATGATAACAAGATTACAAGAGATAGAAACTTGACACACAATAATCAATGATCTAAGAATACATATCTTACTCTGTATAAATAAAAATCTGAGTCAAACACTTCCCCCACAGACTACCATACATTCCACATATGCTACTAGCTACTACATTAGTTTATCACTAAAAAGGGGTAAATCATCCTCAAACATCAGTTATTCAACTAAAATATTTATTTACACAAAAATCACTCTCATTCTGACTTCTAACTTTGTGAATTCACATCACCAACTTCTTGGTCAAACATCACTACCAATAGGTCATGACACGAACACTTAACTTATACTACTACTCGGGTAGAAATACAGTTCCAACATTCTGCTACATATCATCCCCCATTTAATCATGACTTCTGCAACATAAATTTTTCAAAAGTACCAAATACACTTAATACCATAGGCTGAAAATCACGATTTCATCAAGATCAAGGTTCACACTTGAATCAATACACTCTGAAGTACTAATGGACGTTTTTTAGTACTTGCATAATTTTTAAAATCTTATATGATTCAATTAGAAAGAATCATGTCATTTAGACTCTAAACTTCTGTACTTAAATCACCCCAATAATGAGACATATGTGAGAACATCAGAGTAAGGAAAGAATTGGGATAACTATTACTTTCGTATGGGTGACACCATAGCATGAATTAGAGTATGAAAAAGGAATATTCTGACTCTATAGAACGAACTAGAACATGAAAAAAGAGAGACATTCCTAAACGCCTTGTAGCCTCCTGCTAATAATTATGGCATGCTACACACCCATAAACAAGACTCCACCTGACACAATTTCATAGACACCCTGAGACCATGAACCATTCTCTAATACCAAGTTTTTCATGACTAAAATTAAGGCCCTGACTGTGACGGACATCCCAAACCAGGAAGGCCCGAGAGCCCTTCTAACTTATAATCATATACACCATTCATATATATATAGGAAATGCGGAAAATACATAATGAAATGAAATCATGGTCATAAGTCTGAATTAAATTTAAAGTATAGAAAGTAAAGCCCAACAAAAACTAGACAATGTTTGAACCAGTCTGCAAAATCTCTACTACATGATCAAATCAAAGCTTTCTGTAAACTGGGACAAGGCCCTCAGTAGACCAAAACCATAATAAATGATAAATGACTAAAAACAACTAGGCTTTTTAAAATATAGAAGGCTCACCAACTGAACTCTGCACTTCTGCTGGAAGAAATCTATTGCTTATCAGGACCCCTAGATTGAGCCTCAAAACTTGGGAGGGTAGGGGATCAATACTATTGTACTGGTACGCAGAGCAAATCCAAAATAATAATTTATATTCAACATATATGAGAGAAATTTAAAAATAGTTCATAAATATATCATATGGTATGAAATCACATGGCATTTTTGAAAGACTCTGTAAAATCATCTGAACTCTGTGACACTCTTTGTTTTATATCTACGTTAGGTGGTACAACCCTACAATTTCACAACTTTCACCGACTACATTATCTCAATTGCCGCCAAGATAGGAGTACTAGTGAGGGAAGAGCACACGAGATCACACAGCAGAGTGCCATAATCCCAATCAAGTCATTATGTCGTGGTTGGGCTCAAGATCACAAAGCAGGGCTCCAAATCATAAGTCTCGATTTGGGATGAAAAAACACTAAGTACACAAGATCACATAGCAGTGTACCAAGTTTCCGTGTTGGCAAATCACGGTTTCCAGCATAGAGTCATTTGACTCGTGCTTCCTTAGGATAACCACCTAACTCATATTTACCCAGTTTTAACTCTTTAAAATATTTATTCTCTGAAATCAAACTCTGAAAACTCTAACTCTATTACGGCATATATTTATATGGTATCGTCATATCATTGACTTGCAAGTCACATCTCTTAGCCATTATTAGCATATTAAAATCTTTGTTTTCAAAATATATGTTTAGGACCACCATATTAATAAATCAGTTCAAGAACTCCTTCTTTAAATTCATGTAAATACATGCAAGAAAACTTTCTCTTTGTCAACATTTCAATAATATGTGGTGGTCATGTCAAATTACTTAATCTCATGCAATTCTTTCTCTGTAAAATAAGAATATAAGTATAACAAGAGACTCCCTCCCATTATCTCCAAATTATGTCAAATACTATGATATTGAAAAGACCACTTTAAAACAATTAAACATGTATTTCATATCATTTCCAATAAGTTCATAAACTTAAATTCATCACAAGAGAGGGATTTCATAATTTGTGCTCTCAAACAATCTTCAATCACAATTTTTCATACATATAAATCAATTTAAGTGGATAAGGCCTAAAGGCCAAAACAACAATATCATTAAAACATTCAAGATGCATAATTAAAAATCATGAATTCCAAAAACCCTTTTCTAAATTCATGCTTGAAAATCTTTAAATCATGTTCTAGTGTTTACAAGCCCATATAATTTTTTGGATAAACCCCACGTACCTTAAATTAGAAGCTTTTGGATGAACTTTAGATTTTGAGATGTTGTACGTACGATTGATGGGTTCTTCTTGTAGCCCTTGCAATGGAGATTTCGAATCTTGAAGAATTAAGGAAAACCCACGGTTAAATCTTGAGATATATTGATCTTTGGTTGAAACCCTAAGGAGTGTTCTTAGTGATTTTGGAAGAAAATAACCTTATTTTGATGTTTGGGGGATTTAATCCCATGTTATGTCTGAATAGGGGGTGGAAAATACCACTTTTGCTCTTAAAAATGTAAAGACAGAACCTAGAAATTGGGTGCATGCGACAAAGCATGCGTCACGCGCTAATCGCGCAATGCTACTATCTCAGTCACGTCAATGGCCATAACTTTTTGATCGGGTATCGGATTGTGGCGAAATTAGTAGTGTTGGAAAGATAATTTGAAGATATTTCATTTGATATATAGTAGTACCTGTAATTCGTTATGTACAAAGAGTTATGTCTGATTGAATTTGACCCAAGTTTTGATGCTCACTCAAACTCAACGATAGGAAAGCTTTCAATTCGTCCTTGAGTTTGGGGACCTCTATGATCTCAATTCATGCTCAAATAGGTTCCTACACTATATAATTGATAAACATGCCAAATTTGCATAGGATTTATGGCTTTTGGATCATATACGCATAGAAATGACGATTTTTGTTCTAGCCCGAAATGTGGGGTGTTACACTTTATATCAAGAGAGGGATTATAAATGTCAAGCCCTCAATTCAATAGTCAAACTCAAAATGCATATATATATATACATATATATATATATGCTTTAAATATAATTCAAAACCCTTCATAAATACATGATTTCTCAATATTCAAAACATTATAAAAATGATTCCATCATGACCATGTGTTTTAGGAAAGTCCCACATACATTAATGACAAAGAATTTACAAAAAGATTGAACCTTTAAGCTTGATTGTCCAAACCCTAAGTTGTTTTTCTCCTCTTGTATTTTAGATGATGAACTAATGATTTTATAGGCTTAAAATGTGTTTTAGGGACTTCAATCTCTTGTAGTTATGTTTAGGGACGGATATAGGATGCAAAAAGAATTTGTTGCCCTTTTATTAACTCAAAAATGGAGTTTCTACACCACTTGGCCATAGGTTTACGGTGCCAACCTCATGGTAAACCGCAAGGTTTGCGGCGTAAAGTCCATGGAAAACCTTAAGGTTGGCGGCGCCAAACCCATGGAAAACCTTAAGGTTTGTGGAGCCAAGCCTATGGTAACCTTTTCCAGTGAACGTTTGCGATGGTATGACGATCCCTAGCCTTCTCCTAAGCTTTAGTTTGCGATGATAACTTAGTTTTGAGGTCCTTAACCACTCCCAATACCTCCCACAAGCATCAAAAGAGTGTAACGACTATGGGGGAATCAATCATACAACCTGGACAGTGCCTTATTAAAATACTCATAACTTCTTACTCCAGACTCAGATTGATGAACGGTCAAAGGAGTTGAAAAAAGAATCGAAGGGCTTTAACTTGATATATAGTAGGCCAAATGAATCTTTATATACTATGTGAAATAGTCTCTATAAATTTACCCATGCAAAATCGTCAACTAATAATCAATCGATAGGAAAGTTCTCAACTTAACTTTTGAGCTAGGAGATTCCTACGGTGTATATTCATCTCCAAGAATATTTCCACACTGAGAAAAGGTCATCCACACTTATATCAAATTAGAAACTATTGGGTTTGGGTCTATAAATGTAGAAAAAATTATGGTTCAACTTTGGCCCAAAAAAATGAGGTGTTACAAAATATAACTTCAAATCAGAAGGGTAAGACAACTTAGTTTCGGTTGAAGAGTTCATCAAATTCTCTTAATATTAAAAATCCTTGAAGGAATCCACTTTACATAGTACCTTTGTAGGGTCAGATAAAATATGTCTTATCTCATTTTTCAATAAATGTTTTATTGATTCAGGTGTCACAAATCATATAATAGGTAATCCTAATATTTTCTCTAGATTTCAATCACACAAGGCAACCGCTTCAGTTACTATAGATTTTGGATAAACCCGTAATAGTGTTGGATATAGAACTATTCAACCAACCTCATCTATTACTCTATCATCTCTATTAAGTCTAGCAAAACTGGCCTTTTAATCTGATTTCTGTTAGTAAAATTACCAGAGAGCTTAATTGCTATATCTCATTCTTTCCCAATTATTGTATATTTTGTGATCTGCTGCAAAATCAGGTTCTTGGTAAAGGACATGTTGTAGATGATCTCTATATTTTTTATGTATGGGAGTCTCTGTTTATTTCCTGCTCCAATGTCGTTCTCCACTTGAGGCACATTGTCGACTGGGTCATCCTTCTCTAGCTTTGCTGAAAAAGCTTTGTCCTCAGTTTTAGAATATTTCTTCCTTGGAATGTGTGTTGTGTTGATTAACAAAACACCACCGCAACTTAGTAGGTCCAAGGGTTAATAAACGGACTGAATCAACTTTTGAATTAGTCAATTCTAATGTTTGTAAGACCATGTTCTACTGTTTTAAAAACTGGGCATAAGGACTTTGTCACTTTTGTAAATCAATTCTCTTGAATGACTTGCATTTATTTTATGAAGAGTCGCTCTCTGTTCTAAAATTAAATTCAATTCAATGCTTCAGTACTGACTCTGAGAAGTGATAATTCTAAAGAATACATATCATAATTATTTGGAATGTACATGAGGTAACACGGTATTCGTCATCAGTTTTCACGTGTTGATAAAACCTCTCAAAATAGAGTTGCTTAGAGGAAGAATAGACATCTACTTGAGACGGCTCAGGCTCTTTTATTCCAAATAAAGGTTCCTAAAAATTTTCGGGATAGATACGATGTCTAAAAATTTGTTTTCTAATTAATTGAATTCCATCTTCTGTGTTGGATGCTATTGTACCTTATAGTTTCCTTTTTCAAATAATTCACTATTTTTGGCAGAATCTATGGTATTTGGAAACATATGCTATGTTTGAGATGTCTGACTATCTATTAGCAAGTTAGATCCCAAGGCATTGAAGTGTCTTTTCCTAGGTTATTCTCACCTTCAAAAGGAATATCAATGTTATTCTACCTTGGCAAGTATTTTGTGTCAAAATGATATGGTATTTGTAGAGACTTCACAATTCTTCTTTGCACCTCCTATTTCAAAAATTCAAGAGGATGAAGATGAGTGGTTAGTCTATCATGTTAATAATTCCTCAATAGAAAAAAAATAGATGATGTTGTTCCTTTGTCTCCCAGTTCTTCAATTGAGCACCGATGGACTATTACGCCTTTAGAACCTCCTTTAACTATATCATCAAGACTTACAATTGTTCAAGTTTACTCAAGAAATAAAGAGGTCAACAATACATGTCCTATACCAGTTTTATTGTCATCAGGCACTCCTCCAGTTGATCCTTTAGAAAATCTTAAGCTTCCAATTGCTCTTCACAAAGGTACACGTTACAAGTCCACATATTTTATTTCTAATTTTGTCCAGATCTTTGATTGCTTCTCTGGACTCCATCACTATAAACATAATGGTGAAAAAGGCTTTAACTAATCCTGGATGGTCTTATGTAATGATTGATGAAATACATGCCTTACAGGAAAATCATACATGGGATTTAGTGGATTTACCCAAGGGAAAGAAAGCAGTAGAATGTAAATGGGTCTTCAATGTTAGACTTAATCTAGATGGTTTCATAGTATGATTTAAGGCTAGACATGTGACTAAAGGATATGCTCAGACTTAAAAGGTTGATTATTCAGGCACCATCTCCCGTGCTACCATATTTACTTCTATACGCTTGCTCATTTCACTAGCTGCTTCTAAGAATTGGCCTTTATATCCGTTGATATCAATAATGCATTTCTTCATGGTGATCTTTAGGAGAAAGTGTACTTGGAGAAATCACCTGGTTTTGTTGTTCAGAGGGAGTATGGTAAATTTTTTTCATTTGAAGAAGTCCTTGTATGGCTTGAAACAGTGTCCACGAGCTTGATTTGACAAGTTTAGTGAGATACTTCAGCATTTCTGACTAAAAATGAGTAAATGTGATTCCTCAGTATTCTATTGGCAATCAAAAACTGGTACTATCCTCCTTGTTATATATGTTGATTATGTTGTCAACAGGGGAAGTAATTTTTGGGGGGACTCTTCCCTCGAGTCTTTCCTGCATACTAGGTTTCATGCAAAGGACTTCGGCCAGTTGAAATAATTCTTGGGTGTGTAAGTAATTAGAATCAAATAGGAAATTTTTCTGTCTTAGAGAAAGTATATTCTTGGCCTACTGGCAGACACTAAAATGTTGGCAGCCAAACCTTGCAGTATTCCAATGATTCCTAATATGCATCTTGTGAAAGATAATGGCGATCCTTTTGATGATCCAAATAGATATTTAAGGTTAGTTGTGAAACTAAACTACCTTATTGTGGCTCGTAAGGATATTGCTTTTGTGTTAAGTGTTGTTTGCCAGTTCATGTGTGCACTTACAGTCAAACATTGGGAAGCTTTAGAACAAATTCAATGTTACTTGTAAGGAACTACTGGACTCGGCATAATGCATAGCAATCATGGTCATACCCGTGTTGAGTGGTTTGCAGATGTTGACTATGTTGCATCCAATATTGTTACGAGATCGACTACAGGATATTGTGTCTTCATAGGAGGGAACCTAGTCTCATGGAGGAGTGAGAATAAAAGTATTGCATCTTGATCTAGCGTAGAATTTGAGTATAGAGCTATGTCACAATCTACACGTAAGATTATGTGGATACATCACGTTTTAATGAAAATTGGTCTAAAGTTCCATACACCAGCAATACTCTAGTGTGATAATCATCTATTCTTCATATTGCCTCAAATCCAGTGTGTCATAAAAGAGCTAAACGCATTAAGGAAGATTGTCATTTTTTTTTTGAGAAGATTCAGGAAAATCTTATGTCCACTGGCCATGTGATGACATGAGAGAAATTTGATGATTTTTTGAGAAAAGCATTAACTGGAACTCGAGTTGATTACCTGTGTAACAAGTTGGGTATGATCAATATCTATGCTCCAGGTTGAGGGGGTATTACAGAATTACTACAACTGTGTAATCTTGTATATATCGTAGTCTAGCAGATTTGTAGGGATTTGTCTAGCAAGTTTGTAGGGATTGGATTATCTCTTTACCATAGTTAGCTTATATCTTTATGTATTTATATAATTGTAATCTTTCTGTAATAAACAAGAAATTCCCATATCCTTTTCTCTTACATAAAAAACACAGTAGAGGAAGTTGTTGATGTAGCACGAGGAGAACTATAATACAAACTTCCACTGTCGTCATCATTAGATGGATAAGGAGCACAACTTATTACTGATGTGTTTTGACTTATTGCATCATCTATATGTTGTTGAGGCCCTTCTTCTACAACTGAATTATGTGCTACACTTGATTATGCATTTGATTGACAATGAATCGGGTCAATGGACTCTGCAAAATAACAAAGAGTTAGCTGCAATCATCTTACAATAGTTTGCATCACCTGAAATATGCACCTGCATTTACTGTTGTAACATAAAGCATTCAAGCTTGAATTAGTCACATTTTCAATCATAACATGAAACGAAAATAGTATACCTTTTTTTTGTACGAAAGGGGTGATAGGAGTGGGGATTATAGCGTTCATGAGGCAAAAACAACACATAGCATGAGAAAGTGGATGCTTTTAAACTTGAGAGATCTGGGTCAGATGGTTTTTGTTGGAAAAGGTAAAACTGAATTTTCAAGAAACATGTTCGACTCTCTTTCTCTTGATTTTAGGAATGATATTAAGCATTTTTCTCTACCTTTCTATTGATATGGGAACATGACCTAGGAATCATCAACTCCTTTAGCATCCACATTTCGTGAACCTTTACATTGTAAGGTATTTACCTATTGTTTTCTGATTCTATCTAATATTGGGTTGTCCAAAATTATTGATTATTAGCTCCACTTTTATGTTTGTTGATTTATTTTAATTTTATTTTAAATGTGTAGGAAAATAAGGGTGATCTAATTTGAATCAATGGCCAAAATCCCATTCAATATATTGAAGTGAAAGATCAAGACTTTTTAAATAGTTATAATGTTTCAGTTTATATTTTCTGTTATGGAATTCATTGTTAGTGAACATCTGAAAATTCTTTTTTATTACATAATACAAGACATGTTTCTTTCTTGAAGTTATTGCAAATCTTTGCATTTGTATTATTATTTTAAAATGAATATGACAATAATTTAGTGCTTGAGATTATCTAAATACAATAATAATATGGAAAATAAAATTGTGTCCTTTAAGGTACAAGCTACACTTTACAAATGTTTCTATAGAAGGAGGGAGCTGTGATATGAGTACAACCTTGTAGGTGGACATATTTTTGAGCCTTTTGAACTCAACCGAGAAGGTGCACACGTTAAGTGTGATGGAGACTCCAAAACCGTCCATAATGGGCACTACATAGGTGCCTAATGTTCACTTGGTCATTAAATGGAATTTTTCTATTTTCACCTTTTATTTGAGATGTAATATAAATAGAACATTTTAGGTCTTTTTCTCCTTTAGTTGATCTTTTTAAAGGCTTGAAACTTGAAACACTTAAAGTTCTCTCTCTAGTCTTGTGAGAGTGAGTTCCTTAGTGTGGATTCACTTGTGTTTGCACATTGACTTGAAACGTTTGTGTTTATAGGAGTTAAATGCCCTGTTGTGTCAATGTAGATTTAGGTTTGTGTCGCGGATGGTGTTAAGGGTCCAAGAGTGTAACAGTTCTTGGGTTCTTAAGATTTTCCCTTCATTTGGTCAAAATATTTTTCTTGTATCTTGTTGAATCCGTTGGTTTATTGTTGTTGTTAATGTACCCATAACTTTCTTGTTGTTGTAATCTTTTTGTTTATGTATTGACATAGTGATGCCGTGTGGGGCCTCTTCGATTCACTATAGTCCTTGTAATCTTATATTCTTTATCTACGTTGGTGAATATTCTTGTTGTTGTCTTGAAAACATAGAGAGGCCGAGTGGGGCCTTTGATTCTCTATTGTTGTTGATCTTGTAGATCTCTTGAATCCGTGTTGTATGTTCGATCTTGTATCATTTGGTATATAAGCTCAAGGCTTAGTTTTGTTCTCAGAAAAACAATCTTGGGAAGATCTTACCAAAGTTAGAAACATTGTGTTGTTGTTAGACCTTGGCCAAAACTCTTAACTTTCGCTAGTCTCTATAGCCATCACTCTACAACTCCCACTCTCATGAGAGCACACATCCACACTCCTTATCACAACAACGGGGTATCAGCATATACATGAACACAAACTTCTCTCATTAATCTCTAATACCAAGACACTAAGTTCTTTCTAGGACATCCCATTTCAGGGACACTAATCGTAATACCTTCTAACTCCCAAATTCATCAAGTTACAAATCCCATTCATTATCATGGGAATAGAAACCCATGCTTCTAAACACTTAACACTCCAACTTCAATTCCTTAGAATACTATCATTACACTTCTAATCATATAACTTACAACTTAACAAAATTTGTAAAACAATACCAAAGGCGCATATTGCCTACCTATATTTCCTCAAATTCAACTTTAATGAATACTATACAACAACTCCCCATACTTCTCCATAACAAAAAAAATTCAAAAAAAACACAATTTGGGTACACATGAAACTTATACCATGCAACCTTATCTATCAACATGCTATCTGGGCTTCAACTTATTCTTATATGACTATCACTCTTATCATCTTAATGACTCAACCACAATTCATCATTTTTAACACTAGTCCTCAAGTATATATATCACCATTTATAACTGGAACACCGTTTAAGGCTTTACCATGATGTGGTGAGTGTGTCATTGCGATATCCATCACGACGTGGTGGAATCACGCTGACTTACAGGATTTTGACAAATGTTGTTTTGGGGTTCACCGCGATGCGGTGCAATTGTGGTGACCCTTTGGAAATTAACGAATGCTGAATTAGTCTCCCTCGCGAGGCGGGGGAACCACGGTGGCTTGCTAAAAAAAAATCCAATCAAGTTTCAGACGTTCATCAAGACTCAATAAATAGGAAGGCTTTTTGGAACACTTACACGTATAAATGACAGTCTACATTCTAGCCTGAGATGCGGGTCTTATCCATTGCACATATCACATCAAGCCTACTAATTAATTCCCACAAAACATGTATCATCAATCTCGAGCTACTATCCTCACTACTACACTCTACATCTAAAGTTCAAGCCTGTTGTCTATCCTAAATTATATACCACCGGTAAAGCATGCCATTTACTACACTAGTTCATCAAATTAGGAAATCAACCCAAATACTTCACTTCACTTAACTACTACCTACAATCAGAACCCTGCCATAACCTCGCTATTACAATTCAAAATCCATTACATACGTTCTCACATAAAGTACTAATTTACTACTACATAAGAGAAAAAGACGATCAAATGGGGGATAAAGTGACACGATAGGATAAGTTGATCTTAATCATATAATATAACCTATTTCAATCTTATCAACATATTATAATTCCTTACATCATACTTAATTACTTAATCATACATCACAATGATCTTCAAAATTCAATAGACACTAATGATACTCTACCTACAACATATTAACTAATCTACCCCTTCCCACTTCCCACTTATAAATGATTTTTACAACCACCATAACTATCCACTTTTAGCTCCTTCTCTATTTTGAACAATTAATATTCATATCCAGTCACTTCCTTCACAGACTACCATACAATCTACAATTATTGCTACGACATTAGTCTATCACTATAAAATGGCAAAACCATACCTCAATCAACAATTTATACAACAAACTATTTATTTATGCAAAAGTTACCCTCACTCTGACTTCTAACCTTGTGACTTCATATCACCAATTTCTTGGCCAATCTCACTAGCAATAGGTCATGACACTTTAACATACACTAATACTCAGGTGAAAATATAGTTCCAACATTCTTCTACACATCATAATCCTTAAACATGGCACCCACAACAAGAATTTATTAAAGAAGACTGAATACACTCCATACCTCAGGCTCAATAACACGACTCATGCAGATAGGGTTATATTATTAAATAAACACACTTTAAAGAACTCATGGACTCCTCTCAAGTCCTTGTGCAAATTCATAACATTTCTGGATAAATGAATCAGAGAGAACCACAACTTAGGTGGAGATAGACTCTTAGACTTGTATCGCCTCGACAATGAGGCATGATCCATGATATTAGAATGAGGAATGGACTTAGATAACTTTCTTATAGATGACTCTATAGCATGAACTAGAGTATGAAAGAATGGGAAACAACTCCTACATACCCGATAGCCTCCTGATTATAGGTATGGTGCACAATACACCCATAAGCAATACCTTGCTAGACACAATTTCACAGACACCCTGGGACCATTAACTTTGCTCTGATATCATGTTTGTCATGACACGAGCCGGGACCCTAGCCGTAATGAGCATCCCTAACCATGAAGGACCAGATGCTCTTCTAAATCTGGTAATCATGCACAATATTCATATAGTATAAGAAAATTTATTTAAAACAATTCATGACGTAACCATGGTTAATCTCATAAACTTGAAAATTTTAAAAGGGAAATTCTGAATATTCTAAACATATGACAACCGTCTGCGAAATCTCTAACATTACATTAGCCATCATACGTCCGAGTCAAATCTGGGACAAGGCCTCCAGTGCACTGAAAAAAACAAAGAAACAATGAAATCTAAAAATCATGCCTTCCAAAAAAGAGAAGGCTCGCCAACTGCAACTTCTAACGCACATGGATATACGGTTGTATCGGACCGCAGAACTGTGCCTCAGATCCTGTAATATAAGAGGTCAATACAGATGTACTGGTACACAGAGTAATCCAAAATAATGAATTTATACATATATAACATAGGTAAGAGCAAGTCATAAAAACATTATGCATGGAATAGTTTAGAATACATGGGCCATCTCAAATGATCTTAAAATGATCTTGTCAATGAAATTCTATTTTTACTTCTGAGCTAGGTGGTACACCCTATATATCTGAAAGTTTCCCACGGGCAATATGGGATCCGCAATTAATTCGACGGCCAAGCCCACAATCTATGTTTTCCCCAAGGGTTGAAGTATCTGAATCTGATATGCCACAGGGTACTAGGCCAGTATATAATCCCTCTTGGGGAAATAATAAACGTGTATCCACAAAACACGGTTTCGGGTAATGAGTTTATTGAACTCGTGCCTTCTTTGCGTAACCACCTAACTCTCTTTAAGCCCAATTTTAGCCTTTTCTAAACATGAATCATTCTAAGTTCCAAATCTGAAAATCTGAATGAACATCTGCTTTTTGTTCTGTTCTTTTCTGTATTATTACTATGACATTATCTGAATTGGTATCGTCTTACCAAGACTTGCAAGTCATATCTAAGACATTCAATATGATTTACAGTATTCTCTTTCAAGACATAAAATTTGGACCACCATACTTCAAACAATTAAAGAAGATTCATACTTTAAAGCATTTGTCAAATTATGTAAAAGTCATTGTTTTCAACTTTTCAACAAACATGTGGTGGCCATGAAATTTATGACAAAACATGAAAGTTTCTTAATAAACACCTTTAACCATTAACACCAAATACAATACCCCCTCTTCACTGTAAAAACCATAATCAAGTCTTAACAACCATAAAGGTATTTGTAACATACTTCACAAAATACATTCAAATAAATTATGACTTATGAAAACAAAAAATCTTTAAACAAGAGAGGGATTTCCAATAATTGATGCTCTCAATCCAACATTTAAATTCATCAAGTGCATGCATTTATATATATATAAATAAGATTTCAATTTTTAAGGGGAGGCCTCAAGACCAAAGCTACAATATTATTAAAGAGTTCATAATGCATAATTGTAAACATAAATCTCAAAACCCCTTTGCAAATTCATGATTTCTAAACTTTAAACCATATTCAAAGTTTTTTCAACAAGCCCATGAAGTTTTAGGAAAACCCCACGAAACTTAGATTATAAGATTTGAAAGATGGAAATCGATCTTGAAATCTTGAACTTAACATTTTGATTCTTGATCTTGAGAGAAAGGATTAGGGTTTGGATTTTTTAGAGAAAAATTGGAGAATGGGGGCAAATAATACCCCAATTGAGGCCTTAGATCATGTTTTTACAACCTGAGTTGAGGTGGGAAAATACCCCATTTCCCTTCCATCATTTAAACCAAAATTCTCAACCCGTATGCTGTTTGAAGGGCCACCGCGACGCGGTGTAATCGTGGTGGCTTACTGCCTCATACGAAAAATGTTATAACTTTTTGCTCAGGCATTGGACTTTTGCAAAATTGGTATCGTTGGAAAGATAATTCCATTATCTACAATTTGGTGGGTCCTTAGCTGAAAAATTCTATGTGTATAAAAATTTATACACATTCAAAGTAGACCCTTATAGAATCGAATATCAAAGTTTGGATGAATGAATGACTTATAGCTCAACTTTTCTCCAAGTGACTTTTATGAACACTTATCACCTCATAAGCACTTAATACTATAGGATAAAGATCATGACACATGGATTTAAATATAGACCATGAAATTATAATTTACACACGTAGGAATGACGGTTTGATTTCTAGCTCAAAAATATGGGGTGTTACAGAAGTATTGCAAAGTTTTCAACACTTGTGAGACCAAGTGTGATGTGAGATCCAAATGTGAATGTGGTGAGGTTTATTGAACTAACGAGTTTGTTTATTTTGTAGGTTTTTAATTTTTTTATTAGGTACAAGGAGCATGGAACTCGAGGGATCAAGTGCTCTTCACTTAGAAATGATGTTTTATGAGTCTTGATGGCTCAGTTTGATACACTAACCCGAGACTTGAAGGGTGAATTGGACATTGTGAAAGGAGACTTAATTTCTTTAAAGGGTGAGGTGACCACCATTAGTGGAAGGCTTGATAGTGTTGAAAGTAGGAGGAACTCATGACCTTTTACTCCTAATCCCTACCATGAATCTTCAAGTATCCAATCCAACAACTCCTCAATGACCATGTCACCCAAAACTATCCACCTAATGCTATACCCTCCATAACTCCGACAAAACCACATTTAAACACCTCCAAACCGAAACACACCAAGACCCATACTTCCCCAAATGAACCAAGTCTAATAAGAAGGACTTGGAACTCAAAATCCATCACCAAACCCGAATCTCCAAGTACCGAATCCCTTTGACAAAATACCAATTCCTCCACATAACCAAATACCAAATCCCATGGATCAAAGACCTTACCCTCCATCACATCCAATGCCACAAGTCCAAGCTCCAAATAACCAAAGGCCTTACAACCATCTATAAAGACCCCAAAACCAAAACTACCCAATCAAAATTGAAGATCATGGTAGAGGGGAGAAAGAAGGTTATGAGGTTCCTAAAGATGACTATTGGTTTGAGAAAGAAATGAGGGGAAGGTATGATCAAAGAGGACCTTTTTCGGGGAATCTGAGGACAAGAGGCAAGGCATGGCCATGGTCATCATAATAGATTCCGAGACATTGGCATCAATTCAATCAAGGTTGGCATTCCTATTTTCAAAGGTGAGAGAAATCTAGAAGTGTACCTAGCTTGGGAATCTTCTTGTGAAAAGCTTTTTCAAGTGAATGACCTTTACGAAGAGAAGAAAAGTCTCAATGTTATTTCTCACTTTGAAGGATATGCAAAAACTTGGTGGGATTACACCAAGAGATTTGGTGATATGTTGATTGGAGGCCAACCATCTGTCACGACCCGAGCCTAGGCCCTAGCCGTGATGAGCATCCCGAACCATGAAGGCCCGAAACACCCATTCTCTATCTGGTTATCATGCACAACATTCATAATCATAATAAAATGCGGAATTGAAACTGAGTACGGAAAACATGGTCAAGTTCTGCAACATTTCTGAATAATACTATCTGACATCAGTCTGTGAAATCTCTACTAAGAACATAAACATCTGTCTGAAAAGAAACTGGGACAAGGCCCCCAGTAAACCAAAAACATAATAAATAAGATAATGTCTGACATAATTAGGCCTTCCGAATAATAGAAGTCTCACCACTGTGAGATCAAGTCTGCAAATCTGAGAATGTCTACTGAGTAGCTGGACCCCTAGACTGTGCCTCGGAACCTGGAAGGAGGGGGGGTCAGCACAAAAGTACTGGCACGCGAAGCAATCAAAAAAAATAGTATAATGCAACATACATATATATATATATACAGATTATGTGAAAGAAAATTTTCATCAAGACATCATGTATAAAACTGTTTCTGAAAAATACATGGGCACTTTCTGAAAACATGTAACCTGTCTGTTCATTTCAAATCATGATCTGTGTTTTACTTCTGAGTTAGGTGGTATTCCCCTACAAGTCTGATATTCCACGGGCTGTATGGAATCCTCCATTGACTCGGCGGGGAAGCCCCCAACCCAAGTGTGTCTCAAGGGTTGGAGTGTCTGAGTCTGATATGCCACAGGACATTTAAGTCAGCGCATAATAGTATACCCGGGTTGGCAAACCACGGTTTTAGGCAATGAGTCTCTTGAACTCAAGCCCTCTTCGGGGAACCACCTAACATCTCTGTATGCCCATTTTTAACCTTTTCTGTACATGCAACATTCTGAATATCTAAAATCATGAAAGTCTGAAATATCTGTTAGTCTGAGTCTGATATGGCATTAGTCTGAGTTGGTATCGTCATACCAAGACTTGCAAGTCATGATTTTTCTGAGCCATAATGTAATAAGAAAGAGCTTTCATTCAAAACATAGTTTAGACCACCAAAACATGTAACTGATGTAAAGGATTTCATATTCCGAAACTTAAAGTTCAATTCATGCAGAAATTTCATCAAACACCTGGTGGTCAAATGTCTTTAGCAAGTTCATGTATTCAAAATTGAAAGACATTCATTCATATATGTATATAAACTGTCAAACCGCTTTGGAGATGGTCAAAAGACCAAAACAATGAGGTTAAAACATCTTATACATAAATATATATACATAATTTAAAACCCCATTCTAAAACATGATTTTTCTATGCCCATGAGAATTTAGGAAAACCCCGCGTACCTTGTTCTCCACGAATTTTGGGTGTCTATCGAAGCCTACGTCGAGAGGATTCCAAATCTGTAATTTGTTTCACGAACCCGCGGTTGAATCTTGAGTTGCTTGGGTTTTAATGTTGAAACCCCAGGGAGAGTTCTTGAGAAATTTTGGGAAAAGTATTTGTATTATGGTGTTTGAGGGATTAAATCCCGTGTTGGTGGTATATATAGGGGTGGAGGATTACCAAAATACCCCTAAGGTGCAATTAAGGTCAAATCTGTCCCTCAGTTGACAGTTTGGTAGACTGGAGTAAATCGATTATAACTTTTTACTCATATACTCAAATTGGATGAAACCAACTGAAATGGAAAGAGGACTCGAAGAGATTTTGTTTGATATATTATAGCTCACACATTTCATTATATACAGGGAGTTATGATCGTTTGAAATTGACCCTGAAATGCTGAAAACTGGGCAATAGTCTATGCGTTTTGCTACTGTTTTTAAATCCAAACGCAGCCTTATGCGTTCCGAAAAATTCCGAAACTTATCCGAGATGTACTATGATATTTCCCAATCATAACGCAACTTGAAAATCTAAAAGAGGATGTCGGGAAGGTTGAAAAGTTGTATCCCAGAGATTGCCAGCTAAAATGACTCTAAGTCCTCATTACACTTAGAAATTTTTTCAAGTTTTTAAGTCTAAGGGCACTCTATTAAAGGCTAATCCATGCACGACTTTTACAGGGTGTTACATTATCTCCCCCTTGGGATCATTCGTCCTCGAATGATGGGTAGGAACTTGTTGAAACCTTAAATATATGGAATAACACGGACATGACATGTCCTCTAATAAAAATACACTAATCTGAACATTTGGAATCTGAATTTAATGCATGATGCATGAACTGGGCTATACTCGTAACTACTGGTATACTCTATCTTCGACTAGTAGCATGTCTAAGATTTCGAGTAGCATGAATAAGTGCAAAGACAAGAAAACAAGTCATGCGAATCTGACTGCTAAACTGACTTATTGGCCATACAAACTGAATTATACTACACCCTCATACTTAACTGGAGTATTCTCTTCAACACTCTCTCTAAGGAAGCTCTAGCAGTAATAGGGAACCATGAATCTTGGGTATGGATTACACAAAACATCCCACTGAGGAAATCACAACATTGACACTACTCTACAGTCTGGAATATAGACATATAACTCCTAAATTAGGATAGAATTTTCAGACTTTTGGCAATACAACTTCTTACTTTAAGTCATAGAGCACTTCCCGAATATCCCTTAACTATACTATTCCCTATAAATATCATATTCATTCAACTCAGCTTAAAATTCTCATATGAGCATTGATAATGTTTTTTTTTTCTACTAATGTCTAAAATATCTTAATCCTTACCCCGCGATCAAGCCTAACTCTAAATCACAAAAATACAACATGCTACACCACGCTATTATTCTAAACCATATGATGCCACCTTCTATACCTCTTTTAAAAATCACATCCAAAGCATAACATGCCTTACCACTTCCATGACTACACCGAACTCTTAATATGATGTCGCTAATGCATATGGCGACCTTCCACTACAATCCCAAAATGTCGTTCAAGCCTAATTTATAACCACATGTTAACTTCAAGGCAAACACCCATAAGTAGATACTTCACATAGTTTCTAAACTACTATCAATATAACTCCCACGCGCTATCCTAAAAACACACACACACAAACTTTTCCACTAACTATCATATGTATCAAAGACTTGGCCCCAAATCTTACTTCATACTTATGGCCTTATCTAAACAAGCATACTATGATCTTCCATCAACATGAACATTTACATCACCACCACTATCATTGCATAGGAAGGGTCACTAAAAGGTTAAAACATAAGACCCTCAAGCGTGAAAAAGATCTTTATATGGGACTGAGAACACTATAAAGAGTGAGTACATGCATCATGAGTTGCATGAACTCAACTAGAGTTCATAACATAAGGAATGTGATTCAGACTACTTGAATGAACTCGAACTCATTATCTTGGAATTGGAAAAGTACGTGACTCTCTATCATATACCGTAATCATGAACTATTATCATGGAACTGCATCGTAAGGCATGAGTAAGCATCCGGATAACAAAAAAAAATATTGAGGTAAGAATGGGTTGAGATTCACCCTTACTTTCTGATGTTCTAAATCACACTGCATCACTACTAGAATCTGAGAGCCTTACTTGGTTATTCGTTCTATCATCTCCCACTTAGCTTCAAGTCATCATCTAGCGTTTGGGAGATCCCTTACCAGATTCTAACTGAACTACACTTACTGCACTCTAGGGTCTGAAAAAATTGACAATACATGCATATCATAGAACTCAACCCGAATGACTACCTTCTGGGATACACTCTATCTTTCCATAGCCACCAATAGTCAAAGTATAATGCTTGCACACTTATTTCTATCCGTTCAACCTTCAAAACTCAAACTTAGATTCTAACACTTAACATGGATATCACCAAGCCTTTGATGAACCATACCACTTCCGTCCTAGCATACCAATATTGCTACTCCAAACTTATATCTCTCTACCATGAGAATCGAGATCACATCAAAAGGCTCAACACTATCAATCAAGGATCCTTAACTTGGCTATCTAGAACACGATATATCATCTAACTAGTCTTTTTCCAACTAGCAACTCCATGGTACCACTAGTCACACACAACATGTAATAGTCTTAGAGAAATGCCACAACTCCATATCGCCTTGGGCATACTTACACACCATACCCACAACATTATACTTCATTACGAATCAATTTAAACATAAGCCATTTCACACACCGTTTAAGCCTATTAGATCACTTTCATATAACTAACATCGTTGATCAAGAAATCATCACATCCACCTTTATGAACTTCAACTATTCAAACTTAATATCTAGTGCTATGCATGACTTACAACCCAAGCTTACACAAAATTTTTACTTGGAAACTATAAGTAAACATCACGAAACACTAGTGCACTAGAACTTCATAACCACAATTATCGATCATGACCTAACGGTTTACCCTATCATCATTCCGTTAGCATGTACTATTTCAGCACCTCAAGCCTACTAAATTAATCCCACAAAATATGCATCAACAAACTCTTGCCACTATTTACCACCACACCATTTAAATTTCAGCCTATAGTTTAGTATCAATCATCTACCACCAATGAAGAATGCAACATAATATAAATACACTAATCCATCAAATTGGGATATTCTACCCAAATATCTCAAAAATCTACTTCATACCTTCTCACAAGTAGCACTAGTTTACAACTACCAATGAAAAGAGGGTCAAGGGGGTTAAAGCCTCATAATAGACATGGTCAACCTTAATCTTATATTATAACCCCGTATAATTTTATCTACTTATACGGATTTCTCACCTCATACTTACTCACTCATTCATACATTTAGACTGCCTTCAAATTCCTCAAACAACCATGAGTCTATGATCATAACTTACTCGCTAATATAGTTATTTCCACATTCAAGCAATCAACAAATCACCCTAACCAACAACTCCTTCTCTACCTTCAACTAATAACACACAAGGATGAATCACTTCATTACCAACTCTATCTCATGCAAACAGATTCAGCCATACATATATTAAACCAATGAAAGAACAACAAGTTGGACAACAAGTTGCTAGTGAATCGAAACAGGCCTCACACGGCTTCACTAGACTTTGGTTTTGTATTTTGAACAAGAAAATGAGATGGATGACAAGGAAACTATGCTAGTGAATCGAAAGAGCCCCACATGGCTTCACTAGACTTTAAATTAATTTTTTTTCAAAAACATCATGATAACAAGATTACATATTACAAGGGATAGAAAATTGACACCTAATATTTAATGGTCTAAGAATATACATATTATTCTGTATAAATAAAAATCTGAGTAAAACACTTCCTCCATGGACTACCATAAAATCCACACATGCTGCTAGCTACCACATTAGTATATCACTATAAAGGGGTAAATCATCCTCAAACATCGATTATTCAACTGAAATATTCATTTACACAAAATCACCCTCACTCTGACTTCTAACTTTGTGACTTTACATCACCAACTTCTTGGTCCAATATCACTACCAATAGGTCATGGCAACAACACTTTAACTTATGCTACTATTTAGGTAGAAATATAGTTCTAACATTCGGCTATACATTGTCCACAACTGTAACAAGATTTTGAGAGGGACAATATACACTTAATACCTTAAGCTGGAATGCACGATTCCATCAGGATCAATATTTACATCAGAATCAGCATATATTGATGCACTATAACAGACTCCTATCGAGTTTTTCCATAATTTTTAAAATCTTATAGAACGTAATCGAAAAGGACTATATCATGTATACTCTAAACTTTTTGCACTTGAATCAACCCAATAATGGGACAGTTTAGACTCCGAAGCACGAACTAAATCACAAAGAAGGGAAATATTCCTAAATGCCTAGTAGCCTCCTATTTATAAGTGTGGTGCGCTACATACCCATAAACAGAACTCTACTCGACGAGATTTCGCAGACACACTGGGACCATGAACCGTGCTTTGATACCAAGTTTGTCACGACCCGAGCCTAGGCCCTAGCCGTGACGAGCATCCCAAACCATGAAGGCCCGGAACACCCATTCTCTATCTGGTTATCATGCACAACATTCATAATCATAATAAAATGCAGAATTGAAACTGAGTACAGAAAACATGGTCAAGTTCTGCATCATTTCTGAATAATACTATCTGACATCAGTCTGCGAAATCTCTACTAAGAACATAAACATTTGTCTGAAAAGAAACTGGGACAAGGCCCCCAGTAAACCAAAAACATAATAAATAAGATAATGTCTGACATAATTAGGCCTTCCGAATAATAGAAGGCTCACCACTGTGAGATCAAGTCTACAAATCCGAGAATGTCTACTGAGTAGCTGGACCCCTAGACTGTGCCTCAGAACCTGGAAGGAGGGGGGGTCAGCACAAAAGTACTGGCACGCGAAGCAATCCTAAAAAATAGTAGAATGGAACATACACATATATATATATATATATACATATTAAGTGAAAGCAATGTTTCATCAAGACATCATGTATAAAACTGTTACTGAAAAATACATGGGCACTTTTTGAAAACATGTAACCTGTCTGTTCATTTCAAATCATGATCTGTGTTTTACTTCTGAGTTAGGTGGTATTCCCCTACAAGTCTGATATTCCACGGGCTGTATGGAATCCGCCATTGACTCGGCGGGGAAGCCCCCAACCCAAGTGTGCCGCAAGGGTTGGAGTGTCTGAGTCTGATACGCCACAGGACATTTAAGTCAGCGCATAATAGTATACCCGGGTCGGCAAACCACGATTTTAGGCAATGAGTCGCTTGAACTCAAGACCTCTTCAGGGAACCACCTAACATCTCTGTATGCCCATTTTTAACCTTTTCTGTACATGCAATATTCTGAATGTCTAAAATCATGAAAGTCTGAAATGTCTGTTAGTCTGAGTCTGATATGGCATTAGTCTGAGTTGGTATCGTCATACCAAGACTTGCAAGTCATGATTTTTCTGAGCCATAATGTATTACGAAAGAGCTTTCATTCAAAACATAGTTTAGACCACCAAAACATGTAACTGATGTAATGGATTTCATATTCCGAAACTTAAAGTTCAATTCATGCAGAAATTTCATCAAAGACCTGGTGGTCAAATGTCTTTAGCAAGTTAATGTATTCAAAATTGAAAGATATTCATTCATATATGTGTATAAACTGTCAAATCGCTTTGGAAATGGTCAAAAGACCAAAACAATGAGGTTAAAACATCTTATACATAAATATATACACATAATTTAAAACCCCATTCTAAAATATAGTTTTTCTATGCCCATGAGAATTTAGGAAAACCCCGCGTACCTTGTTCTCCACGAATTTTGGGTGTCTATCGAAGCCTACGTCGAGAGGATTCCAAATCTGTAATTTGTTTCACGAACCCGCGGTTGAATCTTGAGTTGCTTGGGTTTTAATGTTGAAACCCCAGGGAGAGTTCTTGAGCAATTTTGGGAAAAGTATGTGTATTATGGTGTTTGAGGGATTAAATCCCGTGTTGGTGGTATATATAGGGGTGGAGGATTACCAAAATACCCCTAAGGAACAATTAAGGTCAAATCTGTCCCTCAGTTGACAGTTTGGTAGACTGGAGTAAATCGATTATAAATTTTTACTAATATACTCAAATTGGATGAAACCAACTGAAATTGAAAGAGGACTCGAAGAGATTTTGTTTGATATATTATAGCTCACACATTTCATTATATACAGAGAGTTATGATCGTTTGAAATTGACCCTGAAATGCTTAAAACTGGGCAATAGTCTATGCATTTTGCTACTATTTTTAAATCCAAACGCAGCCTTATGCGTTCCGAAAAATACCAAAACTTATCCGAGATGTACTATGAGTTTTCCTGATCATAACGCAACTTGAAAATCTAAAAGCGGATGTCGGGAAGGTTGAAAAGTTGTATCCCGAAGATTGCCAGCTAAAATGACTTTAAGTCCTCATTACACTTAGAAAATTTTTCAAGTTTTTAAGTCTAAGGGCACTCTATTAAAGGCTAATCCATGCACGAATTTTACAGGGTGTTACACCATCCCCTTGGGAAGAGTTGAAGAGACTAATGAGAGAGAGGTATGTACCAGAATAATATAGACATGAGCTTCTTGCCAAACTCTATAATTTGAGGCAAGGAAGCAAGAGTGTCATGGCCTACTATAATGAATTCCAACAATTTATCTTGAAATTTGATCTTAGATGGGAAGACGTTCACCGTGACATCATTCGTTTCAAGGTAGGATTGAACAAATACATCTCTTCTTATATGAATCTTTATAAGTTTGTAATGGTGGTTGAAGCCTTTCAAGAGGCCATGGAAATTAAGAAGGTGAACAAGGAAAGGTACAATCCAAAGGTGAACCACACTCCTCGGGTTGGGTCAATTCCAAGGGTATGAATCAAGGGGCCTCGAGTTTGACTAAAGATAAGGACCCCTGCACTTTTTTCAAGCAATCCGAGGTCAAGAAAGTGCAAAGGTATCCCACAAGAACCAAAGGTAACATAATTCCTACTCCTAATCCAAAGAGTCTACAATGTTTTAAGTGTCAAGGATGGGGTCATCGGGCAAATGATTGTCCAACTCATAGAAATGTGATCCTAATAAAAGGTAAGATGTATTATATTGGTGATGAAGTTGAGATTGAAATCAAAAGTGATGAGGTTGGTCCTTAAGATAGAGAGGAGTGTGATGTTGAAGCCATAGGTGATGAATGTGAGGAAGAAGACACTTGGCCACAATATGGTGCGTGTCTAATTCCTAATTATGTAATGGGGAGGGATATGATGAGTAAACTACTTGAAGATCCGAGACAAAGAGAGAATTTATTTCACACTAAGTGCTTGATTAAGGGATGGGTGTGCACTATGGTGATTGATAGTGGAAGTTGTACAAATGTTTCTAGTTCTACCATGGTGGATTTCTTGAAACTCCCTACAAACCCTTATGCTAGTCCGTACAAACTACAATGGCTTAATGAATGTGATGAGATAAAAGTGACACAACAATGCATGATAAAGTTCAAGGTAGGAAACTACCAAGCTGAAGTTTGTTGTGATGTCATTCCAATGCAAGTATGCCATTTGTTACTTGGTAGACCATGGAAATATGACAAGTCTACCAAACATGATGGGAGGTTGAACAAGTAATCACTTGTTTATAGTGGAAAGAAGTTCACACTTCATCTATTTTCACCATCACAAGTGAGTGAATTTCATCAAAGGTGGAGGGAATTGAAAGAGAAGGGAAAGGAAAGGCAAGAATCCGAAGGTGTGCAAAAGGGGGAAGTCTCGGGTTCCACCACTTTTAAGGGTGGTGCTTCGGATTCTAAGGGTCCAAAGGGTCAAGGACCCATGGTTATGTTGTCTAGTAGGAAGGACTTGTTCAAGGATCAATACATGGACACTTCTATGCTCTTTCTAGCTCATGCTCTTAACACTAACCTTGCTTCTTCTTATTCTTATTCTTCTCCGTCTTCTTTTTCTCCTTCTTCTTTTTTCTTCTTTTACTAATTCTATTTCCCTTATTTTACATGAATTTGATGATGTATTTCCATAAGAATTGCTATAAGGATTGCCCCCAATCTGGGGAATTGAGCACCAATTTGATTTTTGTCGGGTTCACAACTACACAACAATCCCGATTATAGAAGCAATCCTATGGACACTAAGGATATTAAGAGGAAAGTTGAGGATCTCCTAAATAAAGGCTACATTAAATAAAGCATGAGCCCATGTGCGGTTCTGGTGCTTTTGGTACCAAAGAAGGATGGAACTTGGCGCATGTGTGTGGATTGTAGAGCCATCAACAAGATAACTATAAAATACTGTCACCCTATCCCTAGGTTAGATGATATGTTAGATGAACTAAATGGGTCTTTTGTTCTTTATAAAGTTGATCTTAGGAGTGGCTATCACCAAATTTGAATGCAACCCGATGATGAGTGGAAGACCACATTCAAGACCAAGTTTGGTCTATATGTGTGGTTTGTCATGCCATTCAGCCTCACAAATTCTCCTAGAACTTTTATGAGACAAATGAATCGTGTGATGAATACTTTCATTAGAAAATTTGTGGTTTTCTACTTTGATAATGTGTTGGTGTATAGTAAATCTATTGATGTACATGTGATACATTTGCGATATGTGTTTGAAGTACTCTGAAAGGAGAAGTTTTATGCCAACATGGAGAAGTGTTGGTGCTGATAAGGTGGTCTTATTGGGTTTTGTTTTTAGTTAAATCAGTGTGGAAGTGGACGAATCCAAGATATAATCTATACGAAGTTGGCCGACCCCGAAAACTATTGGAGAAATCTGATGTTTCCATGGGTTGGCAAAATTTTATAGGATGTTTGTCAAGGGATTTAGTACCATATCATCCCCATTTACCGAGATTATTATAAAGGATCAACCCTTTAAGTGGGGTGAAGAATAAGCTAAGGCTTTTGAGACCTTGAAAGCTTTTCTCATTTTGGCTCTCTTGTTGCAATTGCCCAATTTTAAAAAAATGTTTGAGGTTGAATGTGATGCAAGAAAAGTGGGTATTGTGGCTGTTTTGATGCAAGAACAAAGACCCATAGCTTACTTTAGTGAAAAGCTCAAAGGAGCTACTCTAAACTATTCCACTTATGCTTTGGAGTTGTATGACCTTGTTAGAGCTTTTGGAAATTGGAAAAATTATTTATGGACTTAGAAGTTTGTGATATGAACGGATCATGAATCATTGAAACACCTTAAGAGACAAGACAAGTGTTAGGTTGTGGAGCCTGATTAATATATGACGTACTGTTATATATTAATGTCCATGCGGTTCAACCTTGAAAATTTGGATAAGGAAATCTATATATAGCAACTAAAGGGGTTCGTAGTTCCAGGCATGGAACACATGGTGTGTAAGCTCAACAGGAGCAAAGCAGATTCTTAGGATGAGGATTTCTCGGGATAGATCTATTGGGACTTTGAATCTATGCTAAGAGAAGAATGTTGAGAATGTGCTGGCCAGATTCTGAAATAATGCTAAGCCCAGGACTACTCTATTGAAAAATCTCATAAAATTGTCAAAGAAGAAGTCACCGAATATAGCTCAGGAGTGGGAGCACATGTCACTTGTTACATATGCTTTTGCAGTTGGGAGTCTGATGTATGTTATGGTCTGCAATAGACCTAACATAGCACATGCAGTGGGAGTTGTTAGAAGTTACGGGAAAGATCATTGGGAAGCTGTGAAGTGGCTTCTATGATATCTGAGAGGTACATCCAGTACTTCATTTAGTTTTGGAAATGGCAAGATGATTCTGAAAGGTTTTGTTAATGCTGTTTAGTGGGGATATGGACTCGAGCAAGAGCACTTTCGAATACATTTACACCATAGGTGGTATAGCAGTAAGTTGGATGTCAAGGATTCAGAAGTGTGTTGATCTTTCTATACTGAGGCTGAGTATGTGGCAATAGCTGAAGCTGGAAAGGAGATGATATGGCTGGCAGACTATCTGGAAAAATTAGTCAAGAAGCAGCGTGAGAAGATTCTTTACACAAATAGCCAAAGTGCTATACAGTTGGTAAAGAACCCGATTTATCATTTGAAGACAAAGTACATTAGAAAAAGGTACCATTTTACTCGCAGGGCAGTGGAATAAAGTGATATGTGTTTGGAAAAGATAAATGGTGCAAAGAATCCAATAGACATGTTGACAAAATGTTTTGATATTGGTAAAGTAAGGTTGTGTAAAACCGTAGTTGGTTTTCTGTAGTTGTGTCTACATATGTCGCGGTGTGGAAAACATATTGATGATAGAGGAATATTGTTTTTTTTTGAGAATGTAATTCTCGAAGGATAGAATCAGTCTCCAAGTGCAAGAATTGTTAGATTGTGGAGCTTTGTTAATATGTGACGTACTATTATATATTAATGTTCATGCGGTTGTGGAGCCAAGTTTTAGGATGTACGTTTTATTCTTATTTTCTTTGTGTAACCGTACTTTGAGTCATTAATATAAATTTCCCGTCCACCATGGAACTTACTCATGGGTATTACCATATAATTCATTCTAACTTATCTCATTCTCTCCTCAAGAACTTTCTCTGTAGTTTTTTTCATCCTCTCCATAGATTTAGTGTGTGTGCACGCAAATCAATCCTAACAACTGGTATCAAAGCTTTGGGGATTCATTACGATCACTGAAGATGGAAGGATCAAAACTTAGAATCGAGAAGTTTAATGGATTCGATTTAAGTTCCTGGAAGTTGCAGATCAAAGACTATCTGTACCAGAAAAATCTACACGAACCCTTGACCGAGGAGAAGCCAGAGTCCATGACGGAGGAGAAGTGGAAGCTCAAGTATCAGTAGGCTCTAGGGTTGATCCGGTTGACTTTGTTGAGAAATGTGGAATTTAACATCGTCAAGGAGAAAACAAAGTCCGATCTATTGAAGTCACTATCAAATATGTACGAAAAGCCATCTACAATTAACAAGGTATATTTGATGCTTAGATTTTTCAATTTACAGATATCTGAGAATGGATCTGTTGCTGATCATATAAATGAGTTCATTATGATTGTGAGTCAACTGTGTTCTGTGGATATTAATTTCAAAGATGAAATTAAAACATTGATTTTGATATTATCTCTGCCCGAGTCTTGGGATACCGTTGTTGCTGTATTTAGCAGTTCCTGTGGATCTGAGAAACTAAAGTTTGATGAAATCCTAGATGTTGTTCTTAGTGAATGAATTCATAAACAAGAAATTAGGGAGCCATCTGGTAGTGCTCTTAGTTTTTACCGAAGGGGGAGAGACCAATCGAGGGGTCAGAATACACATGGCTGATCAAAATTGAAGAATCATGGAAAATCTCTGCAAAAATCTAAAGTGACATGTTGGAATTATGGAGAGAAAGGACACTTTCAAACAGAGTGCAAGAAACCCAAGAAGAAGAAAAAACAAAAATCTGAAGATGATAATTATTCTGTTAATTCAGTAGAAGACATTGAGGATGCTCTAATCCTTAGTGTGGACAGTCCGGTTGAATCCTGGATATTGGATTTTTGTGCATCCTTTCATTCATCTCCAAGCAAGGAATTGTTCCAAAATTTCATGTCTGTAAATTTTAGAAAGATGTATCTTGTTGACAATAATCCGTTGGTGATTAAAGAAAAGGGGGATGTCTACATAAAAACTCCAGTAGAAAATTAGTGGACATTGGAGGATGTCAGATATATTCCTGGTCTCAAGAAGAATCTGATCTCTGTTGGTCAGTTAGATAGTATAGACTACACAATACAGTTTGGGAAAGGTTCGTGGATGATTGTGAAGGGTCCTATGGTTGTAGCACGTGGTACAAAATATGGAACTTTGTACACCACTACAGGGTGTATAAACATAGATGTTATTGTTGAGGGTGTTTCTGGTTCATATCTGTGGCACAACAGACTTGGACACATTAGTGCCAAAGGAATCAAGACATTGGATACAAAAAGAGATTTAGAGGGGCTAAAATATGTTGATAAGGGTCTTTGTGAGAGTTGTGTTATGGGTAAACAGAAACGAGTAAGATTCACAAAGACTGCAAGAGAGCCAAAGAAAGTACGGCTGCAAATGGTCCATACAGATATTTTGGTCACTTACCTAGTTCACCGGTACTAGGCTATGAGAGGCTCAACATCGGGTCCAGGTCATCTTCATTGATGATTTCATCAGGAAGGTATGGGTTTACTTCTTGAAACATAAGACAAATATGTTTTCTACTTTCAATAGGTGGAAAGCTGAAGTTGAAAATCAGACTAGCTTGAAAATCAAATGCCTGAGGTCTGATAATGGAGAAGAATATGAGAAGTCAGAATTCAAATAATTTTTTCCAGCTGAGGGAATCAGATTGATGAGTACAATTCCTGGGAAAGTAAGGCATAATGGAGTTTCTGAAAGGATGAATAGAACATTGAATGAGTATGCAAGGAGCATGAGGATACACTGTGGGCTGTATAACATGTTTTGGGTAGATGCTGTGAGCACAGATGTATACTTGATCAATAGGGGACCATCATTTCCTATGGGGTTCAAGATTCCAAAAGAAGTATGGACAGGAAAACAACCTAAGTATTCTCACTTGAGAATTTCTGGTTTCACTTCTTATGTTCATGTTGATCCAGAGAAGAGAGATAAGATTGATGCTAAAGCTATAAAGTGCTACTTTATAGGTTATAGTTCAGACATGTTTGGGTACAGGTTTTGGGATGATAGGAACAAGAAGATCCTAAGTCATTGTGATGTGACATTTGATGAAAATGTCTTGTACAAGGACAGAGAGCAAAAAGTTCAAGAGACTACAGATAAAGTAGGAGTTGAGCTTAAGTTACCGAAGAATACACCCAAAATGGTACAACAGAAACTCAACAAACTCCAGATACTGTTGTTGAAGAACCAGAGATGGAACAAGTGACACCTCAGCAGGTTGAAAGGAGATCATCCAGGACCATTAGAGCACCAGATAGGTATTCACCATTATTACATTATTTTTTGTTGATTGATAAAGGGGAACAAGATTCTATTGCTGAGTCCTTATAGGTGGAGGATTCAATTAAGTGGGAGAAAGCCATCGATGATAAGATGAGCTCACTTGAGAAGAATAACACCTGGATGTTTACTGAGTTTTCTGCAGGGAAGAGAGCCTTGTTGAACAAATGGGTGTTCAGAATTAAGGCAGAACCAGATGGCAAAAGAAGGTTCAAGGCTCAGTTAGTAGTTAAAGGATATTAACAAAGGAAATATATTGATTATGCTGAAATATTTTCTCCTGTTATGAAATTAACTACTATCCAAATTTTATTGAGTATTGTTGTATCAAAGATTTGTATCTTGAGGAAATGGATGTAAAAACTATGTGTTTTAGATAGATATTTGGATAAGGAAATCTATATGCAGCAACCAGAGAGTTTCGTAGTTCCAGGCAAGGAACACATTGTGTCCAAGCTCAATAGGAGCGAAGCAGATTCTTAGCAGGAGGATTTATCGAGATAGATCTACTAGTACTTTGAATCTATCCCAAGAGCAGTACGTTGAGAAGGTG
Source organism: Capsicum pubescens (assembly GCA_030864215.1). Lineage (NCBI taxonomy): Eukaryota > Viridiplantae > Streptophyta > Magnoliopsida > Solanales > Solanaceae > Capsicum > Capsicum pubescens. The sequence goes on from CM061549.1 coordinate 255,234,821, forward strand.
CTGGCCAGATTCAGAATTAATGATGCTAAACCAAGGAATACTCCATTGGCAAATCACATAAAATTGTCAAAGAAGCAGTCACCAAAGATATCTCAGGAGTGAGAGCACATGGCACTTGTTCCATATGCTTCTGCAGTTGGGAGTCTGATGTATGTTATGTATGAACTAGACCTTACATAACACATGCAGTGGGAGTTGTTAGAAGGTATATGGAAAACTCCGGGAAAGGTTATTGGGAAGCTGTGAAGTGACTTCTAAGATATCTGAGAAGTACATCTTGTAATTCACTTTGTTTTGACAGTGGACAGATGATTCTGCAAGGTTTTTTTGATGCTGATCTTGGCGGGGATATGGACTTGAGAAAGAGAACTTATAGATACATTTACACCGTAGGTGGTACTGGAAGAACTGGGCAAGAAGCAGTATGAGAAGATTCTTTACACAGATAGACAGAGTGTCATACAGTTGGTGAAGAACCCGATCTATCATTCAAAGACAAAGCATATTAGAAGATCGTACCATTTCACTCACAGGGCAGTAGAAGAAAGTGATATGTGTTTGGAAAAGATAGAGTATGCAAAGAATCCAGCAGACATGTTGACAAAATTCTTTGATGTTGGTAAACTAAGGTTGTGCAAAACCTTACTTGGTTTTCTGTAGTTGTGTCTACAGATGTTGCGGTGTGGACAGCATATTGATGATGGAGGAATATTGTTTTGTTAGAATGTAATTCTTGGATGAAAGAATCAGTCTCCAAGTGGGGGAATTGTTAGGTTGTGGAGCCTGATTAATATGTAACGTACTATTATATATTAATGATCACGTGGTTGTGGAGCCAAATTTTAGGTTGTACCTTTTATTCTCATTTTCTCTATGTAACTGTATTCTGAGTCATTAATATAAATAGTTCATCCACCGTGGAGTTTACTCATACGTGTTACCACATAATTCATTCTCACTTATCTCTCTCTCTCCTCAAGAACTTTCTTTCTAGTTTTTTTCATTCTCTACATAGATTTAGTATGTGTGCACGTAAATTGATCCTAACAACTGGTATCACAGTTTGGGAGTTTCATCACGATCATTGAAAATAGAAGGATTAAAGCTCTGTCACGACCCGAGCCTAGGCCCTAGCCGTGACGAGCATCCCGAACCATGAAGGCCCAGAACACCCATTCTCTATCTGGTTATCATGCACAACATTCATAATCATAATAAAATGCGGAATTTAAACTGAGTACGGAAAACATGGTCATGTTTTGCAACATTTCTGAATAATACTATCTGACATCAATCTGCGAAATCTCTACTAAGAACATAAACATTTGTCTGAAAAGAAACTGGGACAAGGCCCCCAGTAAACCAAAAACATAATAAATAAGATAATGTCTGACATAATTAGGCCTTCCGAATAATAGAAGGATCACCACTGTGAGATCAAGTCTGCAAATCCGAGAATGTCTACTGAGTAGCTGGACCCCTAGACTGTGCCTCAGAACCTGGAAGGAGGGGGGGTCAGCACAAAAGTACTGGCACGCGAAGCAATCCAAAAAAAATAGTATAATGGAACATACATATATATATATATATACATATTAAGTGAAAGCAATTTTTCATCAAGACATCATGTATAAAACTGTTTCTGAAAAAGACATGGGCACTTTCTGAAAACATGTAACCTGTCTGTTCATTTCAAATCATGATCTGTGTTTTACTTCTGAGTTAGGTGGTATTCCCCTACAAGTCTGATATTCCACGGGCTGTATGGAATCCGCCATTGACTCGGCGGGGAAGCCCCCAATCCAAGTGTGCCGCAAGGGTTGGAGTGTTTGAGTCTGATACGCCACATGAAATTTAAGTCAGCGCATAATAGTATACCCGGGTCGGCAAACCACGGTTTTAGGCAATGAGTCGCTTGAACTCAAGCCCTCTTCGGGAAACCACCTAACATCTCTGTATGCCCATTTTTAACCTTTTCTGTACATGCAACATTCTGAATATCTAAAATCATGACAGTCTGAAATGTTTGTTAGTCTGAGTCTGATATGGCATTAGTCTGAGTTGGTATCGTCATACCAAGACTTGAAAGTCATGATTTTTCTGAGCCATAATGTATTAGGCAAGAGCTTTCATTCAAAACATAGTTTAGACCACCAAAACATGTAACTGATGTAAAGGATTTCATATTTCGAAACTTAAAGTTCAATTCATGCAGAAATTTTATCAAACACCTGGTGGTCAAATGTCTTTAGCAATTTCATGTATTCAAAATTGAAACACATTCATTCATATATGTATATAAACTGTCAAATCATTTTGGAGATGGTCAAAAGACCAAAACAATGATGTTAAAACATCTTATACATAAATATATATACATAATTTAAAACCCCATTCTAAAACATGATTTTTCTATGCCCATGAGAATTTAGGAAAACCCCGCGTACCTTGTTCTCCACGAATTTTGGGTGTCTATCGAAGCCTACATCGAGAGGATTCCAAATCTGTAATTTGTTTCACGAACCCGCGGTTGAATCTTGAGTTGCTTGGGTTTTAATGTTGAAACCCTAGGGAGAGTTCTTGAGCAATTTTGGGAAAAGTATGTGTATTGTGGTGTTTGAGGGATTAAATCCCGTGTTGGTGGTATATATAGGGGTGGAGGATTACCAAAATACCCCTAAGGAACAATTAAGGTCAAATCTGTCCCTCAGTTGACAGTTTGGTAGACTGGAGTAAATCGATTATAACTTCTTACTCATATACTCAAATTGGATGAAACCATCTGAAATTGAATGAGGACTCGAAGAGATTTCATTTGATTTATTATAGATCAAACATTTAATTATATACAGGGAGTTATGATCGTTTGAAATTGACCCTAAAATGCTGAAAACTGGGCAATAGTCTATGCATTTTGCTACTGTTTTTAAATCCAAACGCAGCCTTATGCGTTCCGAAAAATTCTGAAACTTATCCAAGATGTACTATGATATTTCCCGATCATAACGCAACTTGAAAATCTAAAACCAGATGTCGGGAAGGTTGACAAGTTGTATCCCGAAGATTGCCAGCTAAAATGACTCTAAGTCCTCATTACACTTAGAAAAATTTTCAAGTTTTTAAGTCTAAGGGCACTCTATTAAAGGCTAATCCATGCACGACTTTTACAGGGTGTTACAAGCTCAGAATCGAGAAGTTTGATGGATCCTATTTTGGATTTTGGAAGATATAGATCGAAAACTATCTGTACCAAAAAGATCTTCACGAAACCTTAATCGGGGTGAAGCTGAAGTCCAAAATGGAGGAGAAGTGGAAGATTAAGAATTGGCAGGATCTAGGATTGATCCGATTGACTTTGTCGAGAAACATGGCGTTCAACATCGTCAAGGAGAAAATGACTTCCAAACTATTGAAGGCACTATCAAATATGTACGAAAAACCATCTATGATGAACAAGGTGTATTTGATGCATAGATTGTTCAATTTACAGATGTCTGAGAATGGATCTGTTGCTGATCATATAATCGAGTTCAATATGATTGTTAGTCAACTGTGTTGTCTGGATATTAATTTTGAAGATAAAATTAAAGCATTGATTTTTATGTCATCTCTGCCAGAGTCTTGGGATACTGTTGTTGCTGTGTTTAGCGATTCCTATGGATCTCACAAACTAAAGTTTGATGAAATCCAAGATGTTGTTCTTAGTGAAATCATTTGCAAACAAAAAATTGGGGAGTCATCTGGTAGTTCTCTCAGTCTTGACTGAAGAGGGAGAGACCAATCGAGGGATCAGAATACATATGGCAGATCAAAATTGAAGAATCATGGAAAATCTCCACAAAAATCCAATGTGACATAATTGAATTGTAGAGAGAAAGGACACTATCAGACAGAGTGTAAGAAACCCAAGAAGAAGAAGAATTAGAAATCTAGAGATTATAATGATTCTATTAATTCAGCAGAAGACATTGGGGATACTCTAATCCTTAGTGTGGACATCCCGGTTGAATCCTTGATATTGGATTGTGATGCATCCTTCATTCATCTCTAAGCAACAAATTGTTCCAAAATTTCAAGTCTGGATATTTTAGAAAGGTGTATCTTGCTGACAAGAAGCCATTACGATTGAAGGAAAGGGGGATGTCTGCATAAAAACTCCAGTAGGAAATCAGTGGACATTGAAGGATGTCAGATATATTCCTAGTCTCAAAAAGAATCTGATCTCTGTTGGTTAGTTGGATAGCACAAGATACACAGTACATTTTGGGAAAGGTTCAAGGAAGATTATGAAAGGTCTTATGGTTTTAGCACGTGGCAAAAAATCTGGAACTTTGTACACCACTGCAAGGTGTATAAACATGGTTGTTGTTGCTGAGGGTGTTTTTGGTTCATGTCTGTGGCACAACAGACTTGGACACATGAGTTCCAAAGGAATGAAGATGCTAGTTGCAAAAGGAGCTTTTGAGGGCTGAAATCTGTTGATATGGGTCTTTGTGAGAGTTGTGTGATGGGTAAACCAAAACGAGTAAGCTTCATGAAGACTGTAAGAGATCCAAAGAAAGTTTGGCTAGAAATGGTCCCTACAGATGTTGGGGGACCATCTCTTATTTCATCACTTGGTAGATCCAGATTTTATGTCACCTTTATTGATGATTTCAGTAGGAAAGTATGGGTTTACTTCTTGAAACATAAGTCCAATTTATTTGATACTTTCATGAAGTGGAAAGATGAAGTTAATAATCAGACTGGCTTTAAAATCAAATGCCTGAGGTCTGATAATGAAGGAGAATATGACAAGTCAGAATTCAAATAATTCTGTGCAGTTGAGGGAATCAGATTAATGATGACAGTTCCCGAGAAGGGAAGGCTATATAGAGTTGCTGAAAGGATGAATAGAATATTGAATGAGCATGCAAAGATCTTGGGGATACATTGTGGGCTTCCTAAGACATTTTGGGTAGATGTTGTGAGCACACCTTCATACTTGATCAACCGGGGACCATTAGTTCCTCTGGGGTTCAAGATTTCGGAAGAAGTATGGACAGGAAAAGAACTCAAGTATTCTCACTTGATTACTTTTGGTTGCACTTCTTATGTTCATGTTGATCCAGAGAAGAGACATAAGCTTGATGCTAAAGCTATAATGTGCTACTTTATAGGTTAAGGTTCTGACATGTTTGGGTATAGGTTTTTGGATGACAGGAACAAGAAGATCCTAAGGCATTTTGATGTGACATTTGATGAAAATGTCTTGTAAAAGGACAGAGAGAAAAAAGTTCAAGAGACTACAAAGAAAGTGGGAGTTGAGCTTGAGTTACCGAAGAGTACACCCAAAGATGTTACAGCAGAAACTCAAAAAACTCCAGAGAGTGTCATTGAAGAACCAGAGGTGGAACAATGACACCTGAGAATAGTAAGAGGAGATCATCTAGGACCATTAGAGCACAAAATAGGTATTCACCATCATTAAATTATCTATCATTGACTTATGAAGGGGAACCAAAGTCTGTTGCTAAGGCCCTGAATGTGGAGGATTCAATCAAGTGGGACAAGCCATGTATGATGAAATGAGCTCACTTGAGAGCTTGCGGATGTTGTATCTCAAGGATCCTACCTTTTCTCCTATTTATAGGGAATGTGAAGAGTGGGGCTGGGACCGGTGTCTCAAAGAGAATGGCAATTCCTTCTATTCTTGGTTTGATGGCTATTTGTTCAAAGGGAGAAGATTGTGTGTTCTTTCTAGTTCATATAGGGAATTGTTTGCGAGAGAGGCATATGATGATGGCCTCATGGGGAATTTGACGTTGACAAAACACTCGGTATTTTGGATGAGCAATTCTATTGGCCAAAAATGTGGAAAGATGTTGCTAAGGTTTGTGGTCAATGTATGGATTTCCAGAGTGTAAAATCTCACCTCCTTCCTCAAAATTTATATACCCCACTTCCCAATCCCCTTAGATCTTGGCTAAACATATCAATGGACTTTGTTTTGGGGCTGCCAAGGACTATATAGGGTCGAGATTGCATTTTTGTTGTTGTTGATAGATTCTCCAAAATAGCTCACTTCATCCCTTATGCCAAAACCAAGGATGCTCCTAGTGTAGCTTCACTATTTGTTGAACATTTTTTAAGGCTTCACGGGATCCAAGGACTATTATGAGTGATAGGTACACAAAGTTCCTAAGTCTCTTTTAGAAGTCCATGTGGGGTACACCCTAGATAAAGTCCACGAATTTATTTTTCTCAACCTCTTTCCACCTACAAACTGATGGCCAAACAGAAGTAGTGAATAGAAATTTAGGTCCTATGCTATGTTCCATGGTTAAAGGTAAGATGACTTTATGGGAATACCACCTACCCTTGATAGAATTTGCTTATAATCGGGTTGTGCACTCAAGTACGGGAATGACTCCCTTTGAGTGTGTTTATGGTATGAATCCCTTTACCCCCTTGGATCTCACTCCTTTGTATAGTGATGTTATGATAAGTTTAGATTGATGCAAAAGATCTAAGTCAATTAAAATATGCATGAGAAAGTGAGCCTCAAGCTTGAAAACAAGAACCAAGAAGTTGCTAAAAGGGAAAATAAAGGAAGAAGGAGGCTTGTTCTTGAACCCAGAGATTGGGTGTGGGTACACCTAAGGATGGACCAGTTTACAAATCAAAGAATGAATAATCTCATTCCACAGGGTTATGGACCATTCCAAGTGCTCAAAAGGATTCACAACAATGCCTATAAAATTGATTTACCTTCGGATTACCAAGTTTACAACACTTTTGATGTTTGTGACCTTTCACTTGTGGATACCCTTGATGTATAGGAAACCGCAAGTTTGAGGACAAAGTCTCTTCAAAATGGAGAGTATGATACAAGTTCCAATACCTCAAGGACTTTTACAAGAAGTCAAGCCAAGGAACTACAACAACTTCAAGCTATTTTTATGCAATTAAAGGCTTGTGGGAGTGTTATGTATTCAGCAAAGGGAGGACATGTGTTGATATGTGAAGAAGGGACTTGAAGGGACTACATTATACAAGGTTAAGGTGGACTTTACACATTTCATTTTGACACTCAAGAGGTGCCCTCCCTTTCCTATTCATTAAGGGTATTTTTGTCAATTGAATGTAATAGATATAAATAGACAAATTAGCTTCTCTTTTTATTAGTTTTGAATAATATTGAATGATTAATCTTTAGATTGTAACTTTACTCTCCCTTTAACTTATAGAATCCAAAACTTGAGTATTTGAATGCAATTGAAGGGTTCTTCATTTGTGTTGAACATTTGGCAAGAAAGGTGTGATTGGGGGAAAGTGAATTACTTCTGTTCACCTAATAGTGAGATTTGAACTACCATTGGTGAGGTGTGTTTGAATGTTTGATACACATTCTTAAGCTATACATTGGTGATAGTAAAGGTCTCATTATCTATCTTTGCTTTTATTCAAATCTTTTTCATCCACTTTCTTCTTTGTATTGATTCCATCATTTAGTCTTTTGTGGTGTGTCCATTTTTTATTTCTAGATAGACTTTAGGTTATCAGTCCTAGTTCCCCTAAAGTTTCTCTTAGACAAGAGACAATCTATCTGAAAGTGGTCAAGATGACCACAATCATAGCACACATGACTGCCATAATGTCACTCGGGTGATACTTTCCATAAGAGTTATGGCGACGATATGGTTTAATGGGATGAGTCACACTAACCTAAGACTGAGTACCCTAAAATCTCAGCCCATTACTATGCTAGAATTGCTTATCACCTAATTTCTTCGGGGTAGGTGCACTAGCCAGTGACTGATATTACCCTAATACCTCTTCTTAGATTATTTTATGCCCCACTGCCACCCTGTTGCTGACTGCCATCTTGATCTACAGACCTAGCCCTCTTAATCTGTATCTCCTTCACCTATGCATGTCTCTTATTCTTATTCTTCTCCACTTATTGCATATACACTACCAACCTGGAAATGTCCATGTCACTATTCAAGACCACCCCTTACATTCTAACACCAAATCACTAGAAAGATTAAGCATGAACTACCTCATATGAGACCTCATATTGGACACTAACACTGAGGGATAATGAGATAGTTGGTTGAACTTCAATGCGTACACTTTGACACTCATCTTACCCTACTTTAGATTCACAAACTCCTCATCCTTAGCTTTCCTCAAGTCTCAAGGAAAGAAGTGATCGATAAAAGCATCGAAAAACTTTTTCCATACCGCAGGTTCAACATTTTCACCTCTTAACTCTTCCCACTCATCATACTACTGATAATACATCCCTTTTAACTGATAAGCTTCCAATTCTAAATTCAATATTTCACTAGCATGCATTATTCTGAGTATCTTTTCCATCTCACCCACAAACTCATAAGGATATTCCTCAACCTTGGAACTCGTAAAATTCTATGGATTCAACCTCATGAATTTCCCAACCTAAGTGACTTTAGATAAACCAGTGATAGGGACGATATAACCAGATCGATCGGACCATGACACCACAATTTTAGCAAGCATGTGAATGGACTGACGGAACTAAACATTTGAAACCTCTCTCTGTGGTGACTGGGTACCGTTGATATTGTCCCTAGTATCCTAAGGAGGTCTGGTTTGGATGGGAAGAACCCTAGTAGGAGCAGTAAACTCAGGTGTATAGGCTCTATACCGAGTATGCATCCCATGATTAGGGCAGACTACCTAAGCATTTGGTCTAGTGGGGATGGAGGCTCTTAGAAAATTACTCTTACCATTAGCTCTTCATGGATGCATGATATGAAGCATGGGAAAATTAGGAGTTAGAAGAATTTCATTACAACAAAACTCCCTAGCATGAACTAGAACATAAAAAGGGAAAGATTTCTAAATTCCTAGTAGTCTCGCTCTTTTAAGTGTGACACGTTACACACCCATAAAAGAGACTCTACTAGACACAACTTTGTACATACCCTGGGACCTGAACCATTCTTTTATACCAAACTTGTCACCCGAGATGATGCATTGACTGCAACGAGCATGCCAAACTACGAAGTCCTGAGAAGACCCACTAGCATACTATCAAAAGCATAATTCATTTGATTGAAAATATATAAGGACACTCAAGGATATCTTAATAACAACCTTTAAAAACTAAAATTAATAATAAAACATCTATCTAATCTAGTATGCAGAGCCTCTACTACTGAATAAACTGCATAGACTAGGCCAAGACCCTAACCATACCATAAAAGAAACTGAAATAAACAAAAGACAAAATAGAATGCCTTTCGAATGATGGATGGCTCACCAACACTGACATTTTTGGAAGCTCTACTACTGGACCATAAAATTAAGCCTCAGTGCCTATATTATAAGTGTATACCATCTGCTCTTATATGCGTGGTTTTGAGTGTATATTTTTAAGACACGTATTTTGAGTGTATACATTATCTCTTAACCCAAAATGCGTGTATACACAATAATTCTCTGAAACTCTAGATGGTGGTCATCTTTTCTTAAAATATTTATTTCATATAAGAAAACAAGAGAAACTTTACCTTGAGAAATAGCCTTTAACAATCTTTTACATAAATATCGAATAATCCGATAATAGAAAAACATTTGAAAACCCACACATTAGTAGTAGCCATAAGATAACCACCATAATTTGCAAAATCCTATGATTCTTGACAAAAGATCAGAAATTAAGAACATACTCTTGAATTAGATGAAACTCCATGATTTATACATATTCTAAATGCATCAAAAACACATTTTCAAGTTCAATAAAAGTTGGGCCATTCTGCATACCTTTTACTTAAGAGAATTTGATGAAATATTATCTTCTTAGAGATTTGGAACCTTGAAACACTGGTGGTTTTCTCCTCTATTGTTTTAAGAATTGTATAAGATGGTATTCAGTAGAAAGAGTTGTTCTTAGTGTCTTATTAGCGTAAAGGGGAATTAGAAACTTCTTAAGGGTGTAATAAGACCCAAACACCTCCTAAATAACATAAAAATGATTATCAATTAATGGAAAGTGAGGTTACAATTTGGAATTTGTGAACCTGATTCAGATCTAGAAAGTGGTTAGGATAATGGAGGAACTGAAATAGTGAGACTAGGATCCCCTTGAATCGGAGCTACAGTAATTTTAAGACTCAATTACTCTTTAACAAAATAGTTTGGGATTGAAAATACCTCAATATAAAAAAGGGATTCTTGGTTCTTTTCTTAAAAGAATTGTATTTTTAAAGATGGATCAGGTTCACTAGTGCTTAAGTTTTACAAATATTCAAGAAATGCATGCATTGAAAGGGATGGAACATACATGACTGTAAATAAGGAACTAGGTTCCCCTTTAGTGAGTTCCTCCTCAACTTATTTACACAGTTAGTAAGCAAGTAGGAGTAATATCCTCATATCTTTTACTGACTGTCAAATATGTGTCTGAGCTATGTACCTTTAATATTACAAGACTAAGTTATTAGATAGACATTGTATGTAAAATCAAGCATAAAATTCTTCATGTACTAGTAATTTATTGAGAAATTCATGATGAAGTGTCAATTATTCCTAATAAGATTATGCTCCAGGCAAAGAAGAACCAGGTTCACATTGTATTGAACCTTGTAATTATTCCATAGCCCCCCATGTTTATGTTCACCATGCATATTTTCAACAGTATTTCATGTTCCCCCTGACTCATGTACCTCCTTAATATTATGAGAATCTTCATTGATATTGTGGTTATTTTTGGTAACTACTTGAGAATCGAGTTTTGACAGTGTTGACCATTTGTAATCCACATCATCATAAACAACAATACCAATCATTGTCAACTGCTCTTCAAGATCAGGATCTTCACGATTTCCATGTACACGACTAATTTTTTATCACCTTTTTGTAAAATTATAAGAACCAGGTTCCTGCTGCATAGTTTTTTTGATTGTTGTGAATGGATCTTCACTATGAAGCTAGAACACTTCAACATTCTTCTCGATTTTTGATCACTTTGAGCATATGCTTTGTTGACACATTCATATGTTGCTTTTGGTTATTTGGTAGTGCACCAAGTCCATCATGATCATCCAATGTTTGAGGAATCAAATCAATTTCTATGTATTCATCTATTCCCCTTGTATTGAATGATGAATTCAAATTATTCCCCTTGGCACGCACATTCCATACAATTTTTTTACTAAATTTTGTGTAAGGCAACTCATGAACCATGTCTTTCATGACTCTTTCTTTCAGAACTAGGTTTCCTAAATTTGAGTTTATTTTAAGACATTCACCCAATGTAAACAACATATTATTTCCATTGTCATGCTTTTGGAGGACTCTTAAGAAATTATGATTCAATCCTTTTTGTCCCTTTCTAAAGGCTACTTTGTCACCATGGAAATATGTGAGTGAGAGGAAATTTTCTCACATTTCTGTCATGTGTCTGGAGCATGCATTATTCAAATACCATGAATTGTATTTTTCTACCATTGTCACCTAAAACACTAGTCAAAGATTAACCTTGGGTACCCATATTAACTTGGACCCTTTCTTGCGAGTAAATTGATAAATGAGATCTATTCTAGCCCCAAAAAGGCATATACAGGACTGTCGTACTTCTATTGTGCATTTTTATAGTAAGGATATTATTCTTTTTTAACAAAAATAAATTGATTCATCTAATAAGAATCAAGTCTCTTTTTGACAAAATCAATGTTCTTATGATTTGTCCAATTTGACCTTGACATTGTTTTCTAAGATGACCTTCCTTTCCACAGTGAGTACACAAAATTAATCCAGTAGTGTTACCTTTTGAGGACTTATTTTCTTCAGGTTTAAAACCAATCCCTTTTCTACTAGTGGTTTGACTATCCTGAATTTGATTTAACAATGTTGAGGACCTGGTCCACTTTCTATTGTATTCTAACTCATCTTTAATCCTTGCAAGATTTTCTTGAAACAACCTATTCTTTTCAATAATCTCTTAAATATTTATAGTCAATTTCTTGATTTAGTCTTCCAAGGATTGTGAAGAGCGGTTTCTTGGCTTTTTCCTTTAGAAGAAAACTAGTATACGTACCTGTGCAATGCACGGCCGTATCATAAGAAATTAATAGTAAAAAATTAAATTATATATTTAACATAATAAATTTTTTTGTCATATCGTATTGATATTTTTAAAATCAATAATCAACAAATATAACTAATAGTATAGTAAATTCTGTTTGAAAAACTCACTTATGGTACACACATGCAATTTGAAATTTCAAATACGACGTTGTACATAGTTTTAAACCATGCACAAAATTTTAATTTAACTTAGTTTCCTCAAGCCTCTTCCTTTTCTTTATTCCACTGTTATCGTTTCCTTTTTCTCAAAGAACCATCATTTTTCAACTTTAAAACATATAGGAAGCTTACCTAGTTTAGGTTCTCGAATTGAAGTACTCTTCTACAGTATATTAACTCAGTGATAATTTAAAGATGATATCGAGAATATTGAGCTAAAAAGAAAAGAACAACTTCAAATCATCCTTTCAAATGTTGGTTATGCTCTCCTAGGATAGATAAAGCCATAAACCACTTTTATGAAAAATTGACTGCTACAGATTCCACCTCCATCTAAAATTAAAGAAACAATTAACATAGGATACATAGAACTAATTCTCCAACACCAAGCATTTATGAAATTTTTGGTCATTCACTTGAGGTAGTTTGGCATTACAAAACTATGAGTCAATCTGCGGCCTCTAAGTAAGTCAAAGTTCAAGATTTCCCTTAGAAAGTGATTATTCAAATCAAGAAGCTCGTCCCCATATTTGGCAACTTTTTTTTTCTTATCCCAATCCATGCCAACATGAAGATCTTCTTAAATGTGCCTTTTCAAGTTAAAGTTTAACCGTAATAAGAAAACATAACTACGAAAATTGGTTTTCAATAAAACGTGAGGCTTTTATTAGATGGACATTCATGAAGAAGTAATGAGAAGAGGGATTGTACGTTTTATACCAAACATTGTTAGCATGTGGGCTGGCCAAAGATCTCTTTATATTGAGATATTTATTCAATCTAAATTCTTTATAAATTTAGGTCATGTATTTCAAGATCGTATCCCTTCCATGAACACACGAAACAAAAATATGATACTAATAAGAAGACATATCCAAAACGTATCTTTCTGTTCTTTCTTTTAACACTTGGTTTGCAGGGTTAGGGACATTGCCTTTATCGCTAGGTAACCACATCTGATTATCACTTCCATGTGATAGGGCAGGGTGGTTTGCCGGTGAGATATAGACAGGAAAGACATAGATGACATCAATGTAATCTTAAGAACTCTGATTCAACAATTTCTGTGTCACTAACTGGGGTGTTTCCCGCTCTGGGGAATCCATAGAAAGAAACAATTACATCTTCAGGATGTTCAGCACAATATTGCATATGCTTTTTAAACGTACGAATAAAATTAAGAGAGTACTATAATTAGATTACTTAATAGAAAATTCTGCTTCCTTCCTTTACATACTATTAAAGTAAATTTTAATATTATTCGCCTGAATTACTTGTTCAGGTTATTTGGAGGAGTTGTTACAACCTTTTTATCCCCATATTTTGACCCAAAATCATCCTTAACATTCTCCAAAAAGACTATTGGAAATTGTCTTCCAACTAACTCATCCAAAACCACATAGTAAGTTGTAAATTGAATGATAACATTAGCATAGGCAAGTCTATTAATCAACAACAATGCAAAGTTAATATATATGTAAGAGTGCAAGAGAGTAGCATAACAAACAATATTCCAATAGCACTCAGATTCATCATAGTAACTTTTTAATTAAAAAGGGCAGCCCGATGCACTAATGCTCCCGCTATGCTCATGGAACGGGGAAGGTCCCCATCTCAAGGGATTAATTGTATGCAACCTTACCTTTCATTTTTGTTATAAGATGTTTATAAGGTTTGTTCCCTTGACCTCCTGGTCACATGGAAACAACTTTACCAATTACTCCAAGACTCCCTTTCAAATAGTAGCTATGTAATTCTACATTTTAAATAGTCAACTATGATGCTCTTCAATTTCTGGTAAATTCAAAATTACCATATCACAGTAAATTAAGAAGCTAAGGTCATGTATCTCGAAAGATGAAACAATCTCTTAAACATATCATCTATTCTTTCTTTTAAAAATGCACTTTCCCTTAGATAAGAATTATTAATAACTATTTTGATTCAGACAGAGTAAGTAAACCAAAAGTAAAAAACAACAAGAATAACACACAGATTTATGTGGAAACCCTTGCAGGAAGAGGCAAAGGAGGTTTCACTATAATAGAGAGAGAGTACAATGTGGAGAAGGCTGAATTTTTTGAATACCCAAAAAAACTCACTAAAAGCACTTTATATAATATGTGAATACAAATAAGTCCTAGGCCCAAAAATATAAAGGTCCATATCGGTCCTGTCGGCCCAATCCCTATGCTACCACCACAGACCCCATTGAAAATCACCAACATGGGTCGCACCGCGAAATCTTTAGGGTCAGATCAAAAAAATTTGGGTCATAACTCTAATAATCTCCACCTTGACACGAATTCTAATTTAGAACTCAAATCCATTTTAAGACAAACACTCCACCTCTTCCACAAATGCCCCTAAGGGAACAACTTAAAAGCTAACACTAACCAAGTCCAACAAATGCTCAAACTTGGCACTTGGTAGTTTCTTTGCCTTCATATCAGCAGGATTATCATGAGTACTAATCTTGCTCACCACAATATCACCACTAGCAATAATTTCACGCACAAAATGAAATTGAACATCGATATGCTTTTTCCTCTCATGAAACATCTAATCTTTCATAAGGAAGATAGTACTCTTACTATCACAATAGACCGTAGTAATATGTAAGTCTTTGCTATGTTCACCAAATAGACCCCTCAACCAAATAGCTTCCTTGAAAGCCTCTATAATAGCCATATACTCTGCCACAATAGTTGACAAAGCAACTGTAGTCTGTAAGGTAGATTTCAAACTAATAGCACAACCACCAATGGTGAAAACATATCCTTTAAGGGATCTCCTGCAAAATCAAAATCAACATAGCCAATTACTCCATCTCTATTTCACCCAAACTATAAACAAACATCAACAAATCCATGTAAGTATCTGAAAATCCACTGAATTGCTTTCCAATGTTCTTTGCCAGGATTTACCATGTATCTTCTAAATGCACTGAAAGCATAAGATAAATCTGGTTGGGAACAAACCATCGCATTCATAAGAGATCTGATGGCACAAGAGTATGGAACTCGAGACATATAGTTACGCTCATTATCTATCTTTGGAGATAAAGTTGCCGTGAGTTTGAAGTGAGCTGACAATAGAGTAATAACAGGCTTGGCATTTTTCATATTGAACCTGTGAAGCACTTTTTCAATATATCTTTTCTGACTCAAGTATAACTTACAATTCTTACTATTCCTCAGAATCTCTATGCCAAGAATCTTATTTGTTGCTCCTAGATCTTTCATATCAAACTCCTTACTAATTTGGGCTTTGACTTTTATTATTACTAAGTTGGGCTTTGACTTTTATTATTTTTCTCATATCCTTTGTTGCAATCAACATATCATCAACATACAAGTAAAGATACACGAATAAACCATCACTTACCTCCTTGAAGTAGACACAACTATCATAGTTTCTCCTACGTAACATTTGAGAGGTCATAAAAGTGTCAAACCGCTTATACCACTGCCTAGGCGAATACTTTAAGCCATAAAGAGACTTTTTCAGCAAGCATACATGGTCCTCTTTTTCTGAGACTACAAAACCCTCCGATTGCTGCATATATATATCCTCCTCAAGTTCTCCTTGTAAGAATGCAGTTTTGACATCCAACTTCTTAATATCAAGATTATGCATGGCCACAATACCAAGCAATGCTCGAATCAAACTATACTTTACAACTGGAGAAAATATATTTGTGATGTTAATACCTGGAACCTGACTGTAACCTTCAGAAACTAGTCTTGCATTATACCTAGAATCTTTAAATCCCGATGTTCCTTCTTTCTTTTTGAATACCCACTTGCAACAAACAACTTTCTTATCTTTAGTCAATCTCACCAGATCCCATGTGCCATTCTTATGAAGTGATTCTATCTTTTCCTGCATAGCAATAATCCATCAGCTAAAATCATCACAACTAACTACCTCTAAGTAAGAATAAAGATATTTATCGAAATGAATACCTTCTGTTACATTCAATGAATAAGAAACCAAATTAGCTTCAGCATATTTTTGAGGAGGTCTAATATCTCTTTTAGGTCAGTCTTTAGTAATAGAATATTGTGGCGCCACTGGTGGTGAAGAAGAAATAGTATCACATTGTACCTCAAGGCTAGATGGAGAAGTAGGCACTGGCATAGACTCTGCTCTAATCTGCAATTCAACATGGGTTCTTGACTTTTGCTGATTCATGTCACTAAGATCATCTAGGGATGAAGCACTAGATTCGGAAGGAGCCCAAAGTATGGTAGTTTTATCAAACACAACATCCCTACGAATTATAACCTTTCTTCTTTCTGGACACCAAAGCTTATAACCTTTAACACCAGGCTTATAACCCATACATAAGAACTTGACAGATCTAGGCTCCAACTTTCCATTATCAACATGAGCATACATAGGACATCCAAATATCCTCAAATCAGAATAACTAGCAAGAGTACCAGACCATACCTTTTGTGGAGTCTTTTTATCAATCGCAACTGCGGGAGAGTGGTTAATAAGAACACAAGTTGTGGAAGCATCTTCAGCCCAAAAAAACATGGGTAAACCAGCATTAGAGAGCATACAATGCACCTTTTCCATTAGAGTCCTATTCATTCATTCGGCCACACCATTCTGCTGTAGAGTATGATTAACTATCAAGTGCCTCATAATTCCTTCTAACTTGCACAAAGCATTTAATTCATTAGAACAAAACACTAGACCATTATCATTCCGAAGGTGTTTTACCTACTTCCATGTTTGCTTTTCAATCATAATACTCCATTCTTTGAATGTAGGCAACACATATTTATTTTTCTTCAGGAAGAACACCTAAAATTTTCTAGAATAGTCATCAATAATAGTAAATAAGTAATTTGCACCTCCTCTAGAAGGTACTTTAGAAAGACCCCAAAGATCAGAATGAATGTAATCAAGTGTGCCCTTAGTTGAGTGGATTCCTTGAGTAAATCTGACTCACTTCTGCTTTACGAAAATGCAGTGCTCACAGAACTTTAATTTGGTAATACTTTACCCATCAAGAAGTCCTTTCTTGCTTAGTTCATCCATCCCATTTTCACTCATATGCCCCAAGAGCATATGCCAAAGTTTAGCAACGTCACTTTCTGATAGAGAGAAGGTAGAAATAGATGTATCACCTATAATAGTAGAGCCTTATAGGACACACAAATTTGTAGACTTTCTCTGTCCCTTCATCACAACAAGTGCACCTTTAGTAACCTTTAGGACTCTACCTTCACCAGTGTACTTGTAGCCGTTCGAATCAAGGGTACTCAAGGAAATATGATTTATCTTCAGGTATGGGACATACTGTACATCACCAAGTGTCCTCACAACCCCATCAAACATTTTGATCCTGATTGTTCAAATTCTAGCTATCTTACAAGGTGTGTTATTTCCCATTGACACATCACCTTTAGAGACTGTTTCATAAGTTTTAAACCAATCTTGATTACGACACATATAAAACGTGTAATATGAATCAAGAATCTAATCCTCACAGGGTTTGGAGTTACCATAAGACACTACCAAGAATTCTCCATCACAACCTCCATCTTCCACAAAAGTGGCTTCACCGGACTTCTCTGGTTAGTGTCCCTTCAATTTTGGAGCTTCTTTTATCTGTTTATTTTGTAACTTCCAACACTCGAATTTGATATGACCCTTCTTCTTGTAGTAATTATAGGTTTTGTTTCTATTTCTAGATTTTGACTTATTCCTGTCATCTACCTCAGAATTCCTCTCATGAGTCCTTCCTCTTCGAACAATAAGACCGTTTTCTTAAATCTCCGACCCATTCACAAGATGCTTCATCTTCTCCTTAGAGAACAACACATCATAGACTTCACCAATCGTCAGTGTATCACAATAATATAAAATTGTATCCCTAAAGGTCGTGTATGATACAGGCAGCGAACACAAAAAAATCAACCCTAGATCTTCCTCATCGTACTTTACCTCCAGAGTGTCTAAATCAGAGACGATTTCCTTAAATACAGATAGGTGATCCTCCAAGGAAGCACCCTTAGACATGTGATAGGAATAACATCATTTCTTGAGATGCTACTTACTTGTTAGGATCTTCGTAATACAGAGTGATTCTAATTTAAACCACAATGCAGCGGCTATGGTCTCCTTCAAAACATCTTGTAGAATTTGATTAGATAAATGAAGGTGGATCTGAGATAGAGCCTTTCAATCCTAATGCCATTTGTCCTCGTCCATCCACAGTGAAGGCATATTCTCAAACCCTTATAAAGCATCATCCAAATCCATTTGCGCAATCACAACCCGCATCTTAACCCACCATAATTAAAATCTAGTATTGAGATCCAACAACGCAATATCATACTTCATGGTTGCCATCCCTGAGAAAATAATAGAACAAGCTCTGATACCAGTTTGTTATGATTTGGATAGAGTAAGCAAACCACAAGTAAAAGAGAACAAGAATAACACACAGATTTACGTGAAAACCCTTGTGGGAGAAATCATGGGCAGAGGCAAAGAAGGTTTCACTATAATGGATAGAGAGTACAATGTAGAGAAGGCTGAATTTTCTGAATACCCAAAACAACCCACTAAATGCACTTATATAGTATGTGCATACAAATAAGTCATAGGCCAAAAAGCATAAAGGTCCATATCGGGCTTGTCGGCCTGATCCCTATGCTACCACCATAGGCCCCATTGTAAATCACCAACATGGGTCGCACCGCGAATCTTTCTGGGTTGGATCAACAAAATTCTGATCTCAATTCTAACAATAACTAATCTAATTAATTATGATCACAAATTTAGGTAGACGCCTTTGATGCACTTTAAGAAACTAAAAACTGTTAATAGTACATCTAAAGGAAAATACAACTGTGATTTCAATTCCCAGGGGTATGAAAGGCCATAGAAGAGACCTAAATAGAAAAGAACACAATCCAAATATCGAAATAGAACTATCAGTATGGAAAATTAAATGTTCTTGACCATCACTCTCTTTTTAGGTGATAAACATAAAAGATTAAAAAAGTGATGTCAAAAATGTCACATCAAAATGAAGTCTAAACATGGACAAATTAAAATACTAATAACTTATTTCCTCACGTCTAGTTTTTGCCAGGATCACTCCAACTAACCAACATGTTACCTGTAAAATGAAGTAAAATTCAAATTATCTAAGTTACTTGTGCTTCCGTTACAAAAAAAGTACAAACAAATGCTTTTACTATCGATCAGAAATTCAGGAAGGTTGTGTTACAACAAAAATGTTGAATAGAAAATATTTTCTATAGTATGATCCAACAAACTTAATAAAAAATATCAATGTTTATGTTATAGAATAATGTTTATCTTTAAATCATCACTTCCAACGTTCAAGTTGTTTTTGTACAGCATTGACTCCTGCCTCCCTATATTCCCCTTGAGTTGATAAGTGAATTTGATAGTTTATTCATTGGGAATAAACTTCGCTTTCTCTTCCTTCCTCGTTACAACATTTTCCTCTCTATCATTCATATTATAAATTTCTTCCATGAGTTGTTTCCATCATCAAGCACACAAAACTTGAATATGATTTTCCATCATTCTTTTTCAATGCCTGGTTCATATGAAGTAGAAGTTTTCTAAATTGGCATCTTTTCTTTGATCGTAAGTCATTTGTTGGAAAACACTTGTATGTCATCTCTCAACAATGTTTCCAAGTATCTGCAATAGTTATAATTTTTCAAAACAACCTTCAAAGTAAACAAAATATTAAGCAAATGATTTTTAGGAGAAAATATTCTGCAGCCCTAGAACTTATCTACACCACATGTGAAGTAACATTATCATAATGATAAATATGCAATAATAAGAACCCAAATTATTCCAAGGTGATGAATTAAATATTTTAACGATAAAAAATCTATAGTAGAATGTATAAAACCAAAGGCTTACAATACAACAATTTCAACATAGAAATGATAAAATAAACGTGAAGAAATAACATTCACAGTACCTAAAAAATAGAGTAATAGTAAAAGAGTAGGAGTAGACATAAATTAACACCCAATAAAAATAAAAAGTGATGTATTCAGATTATCAGCAACAAACCTCAAAGAAAGTATCTTGGGTCATTTTTTCCCTGTTCTACCTTTTCCTCTACTGAAATATTCACTATTTGTTTTTTTTACTTTGTTCTATTTTCTTGTTCAACTTCTTCTATCTAATATTTGTGCTATCAACAATTGGGCCAAAAATTGTAAGCTACTGGATTTTTGAGGCATCATTAAGCGAAACTTATCTGATTCTTCCTCTACACGTAAAATAATAAATTTTTCAGATTTATTACTATATCTTAATTTTAACATACTAAATTAGAGATAAAGAACATGCCTCCAAAAAGTAGCAAAATATATAATTTTTACTGGAAGATTTTTTTTAATCAAATTGTAACTTCATCCCTCAATTAGTAACATACTGCTCAAGAACCTTCAAAATTTAAGTGCTTAACATGATAAATTTATATCAAATACTTGCATTTGCAAAAAGATATGCATAAAACCATGTAAACTTGATAGTCAACAAAGTAATAATACATAACAACTTACAAACCAAATATATTTGAAAGAGGAAATAAGTAGTTTCTTCCTTACTTCCCTTTCTAGTATCACATATTCAAAGTATTTATTAAAATCTCCTCCATTAATGTGTTTTATTAACTAAATAATCATAAGAGATAGTCAAAAGATGAAAAGAGTGTTAAAAAAATGTGTCTTAGAGGACAAATACTGCAATTTGGCAGACAGAAGTCATTGCTCCAAAATAGAACATTCTCCATCACTAGTGGGGTTGGCATTTCCTGGGTGATAATATAGAGCAACAACCACTGCATTAACCTGTTGATTCTAAAACTCAACCAATTTTGATCCTAGTTCAAAACTCCAAAATCGAATAAAACATTCAATTATCATAACTTAGAATTCAATGCATTGAATCATCCTGATACAGAATGAGTCATAGAATGCTTCCACTTATTACACCAAAAGATTGCAGTTGCACTTGTGGGAAATAAAAAACACAAAGTATGACTCTGAAATCCAATGACACAACCAACCATTCACAATATAGAAATGATTCTATGAGAGAAATAACATAACACAAAAAGGGATGAACGAAAATTTTTGATTCACCGCAATGTGGGCTAATCACGGTGCTTCACTGGAAATCAGACAATTGCGATTTTGCACCTTACTGTGATGCAGTGCTATTGTGGTTCTCTACTGTTATTTACTGAAAGTGCCATAACTTCTCAACCAAGTATGGAATTAAGGAAAAATTTGTATCATTGGAAAGCTGGTTTAATTATCTACAATTTTATGGGTCTATAACATAAAAACTCTACACATATCAAGAGTTATTCATTTTTAAAGTTGACCCTTGACATTCTAGGAGCTAAACTGAGCTAGGACAAAGTATAGGGTATCACAATCATGCATCAAATACTTGTTTATAATTTGTATTTTAAATATATTCCCATCTTGTGCAAGAACACCAGTGCTATTAGTCTATCTAAATATATTGTGCGTCATTCTAGGGAAAAACACATTGATATTAAGATTTATTTTATTCGTGATCATGTAGAAAATGCCAAAAATCATGTAGAAAATGCCAATTTTTTGCTAACATTTGTT
This sequence comes from Capsicum pubescens, assembly GCA_030864215.1. Lineage (NCBI taxonomy): Eukaryota > Viridiplantae > Streptophyta > Magnoliopsida > Solanales > Solanaceae > Capsicum > Capsicum pubescens. Next base: position 255,256,774 of record CM061549.1, read on the forward strand.
GACTCCAAAAATTTACTGTTATTCTAACCATAGAAAAGACTTGGTGTTCTTTTCTATGGTAAGAAATTTTTTTCTATGTTAAAAATCTTTTCTTCATGATTTTTGTCATTTTCTACATGATCACGAATAAAATAAATCTTAATATCAATGTATTTTGCCCTAGAATGACGCACAATATATTTAGATAGACTAATAGCGTTGGTGTTCTTGCACAATATGGGAAAAGATTCAAAAGAAAAATTATAAATAATACTTGATGCATGATTGTGATACCCTATACTTTGTCCCAGCTCATTTTAGCTCCAAGAATGTCAAGGGTCAACTTTAAAAATGAATAACTCTTGATATGTGTAGAGTTTTTCTGTTATATACCCATAAAATTGTAGATAATTAAACCAGTTTTCCAATGATACAAATTTTGCCTTAATCCCATACTTGGTGATAAGTTATGGCACTTTTAGAAAATAGGAGTAGAGCACCGCAATAGCACTGCATGATGGTGAGGTGCAAAATCACATTTGTTTGATTTCCAGTGAAGCACCGTGATTAGCCCACATCGCGGTGAATCCAAAATTCCCGTTCATATCTTTTCTAGTAGCTCACCACGATTGGATGTTATCGCGCCAGAAATCTCAATAGAAAGGACACAGGTGAAGTGCAAAATGGCACTCGTCCTTTTCCAATGATGCAGCGTGATTATGCCGTGTCGTGCCAGAGCCCTAAATAAAAATTGTCCCTTTTCTAATAAGTCACCGCGATGGTGCCGCATCATGGTGGGATATGAAATCGGGATTTCTAGTTTTGAATTTAATTTTTTAAAGAGAAATTTAGTCATTTCCCAAGCCCACAAATCGTGAAAAGCAAGGAATCAAGCCTATTCTAAGCATATTATGATTATTATTCATCAAATTACTCTCCATGAAACCCTAGAGGTTCAAAACTTAAACTCTAAGAAATATAAATTTCACCATTCTTTTTCCAAGATAACCCAAAAATCAAGAGTGCCAATTCAAGATCTTCAAGAGCACAAATAGGAATTCAAGTTCAAGCTTCTTTATTAATTTTATTAGTTAAGCTATGTGCAGTTATGAATAAGGATAATTCATTCATCTTTGTTCCCATAATTAGTTTTGAAGTTGAATTTTATATGAAATTATATGAATTTCAGTCTAGGGTTTATACTCACTCTTTACTATGTGAAGATTATGAGATTACAATTGAATTAGATGTTGAATTGCATATCTACTTTCATATTTTTATGCGTAATGCAGTAATTTCAAGATTTAGAATTAAATTATCAATATTTCAATTATTTAGCAAGAATTTTATAATGATTTCAAATGAAATAGATGCATAGGATATTATCCCTAGTTTGAATGTTGTTATTTCAAGAATATTATGCTTTTAAGCATTCTATGATTTGTTATTTTCATATTTTTATAAAGAATTGATCTTTCAATCCTTAGTAAAGATATGGAATCCACTTTATAGTTTTATTATAGTTTAGAGAAAATATATTAGCTTTGCTTACAGTTTGAAACAAATAGATGCATAATTTGTTTTCATTATAAACCCCTATGCTTGTTTTAAAAAGTGGATTTCCAACATAATGAGTATATAGATTAAAGGGAGTGGTATTTAGCATCGTGATGGGTATGTTCACATGCCCCAGAACTATGAACCAACGTAGGTTCAAATTATTATATAATTCTCATTTCTATATAGATGACAGATACAGATGTGATCACTTACATTAGGTTATACGCCATTGCAAGAGTATGACACCTCTCCCTAATTTAAGGTTTTCCCATAAGGGAACTAGATGTTGGAATCCATGATAGATCACATGGTGCATACCTGTTAGAACAACCTCCCTACAATAAAGTCCCTAACAGAAAAAAAAATAATAGAACAACTTTCAGAAACTAAGTGGAAAGGTTTAAAACTTTATTCAGATATTGCTTTACATAAGACATTAGACACTAGATTTAAAATTTAAGTTTATAGATATAAAAGTGAGTTATTTCTACACTTAGACCTCAGGATTTAAAGATTGAATACCAGCATATCTTTTAGAACATAGTGTTATGACTCACAATATTTATATAGTATGTTTTATCACTCATGATTCATAATTTTTAACTTTCATTTATTCCATCCAATGTGAGTCATTTATACTTAGCATTCATTATGTTACAAGTTTAAATGAACATTGAGATATTTCTTTACTTATGCATTCACCCTCCTATACTCGGCACATTTCAATAGTACTAATTCACGTATATGTCTATGTGCTACATTGCCTCATAATGTAGGTTTAGGTGCTCAGTTTCAGCAGTGTGAGTGATTTTGAGCATCTCCATCTAAATCTTAACAGTTGGTGAGACCTCATAGTTCGGATACCTAGTTACTCAGTTTTTCAGCTTATTTGTGCAGTTGATTCAGTATTTTCAGCCAGTTTGTGTCAGTTGGGGACTTATACCAGTGGCTCTTTAGTTATTAATAGTAGATGATTGTCAGATTGCTAGTTATGATTATAATTTCTAGTGTTGATTGTTCAGACTTTTAAGTCTAATATTCCTAGATATCATGTTTCAGATAATTTTAGCTTAGATCAAATAGAATTTTGTATTTTATCTTTAATTATATATCTATATTTCTTTATTATGAGCTTCAGATTTAGTAGAACACATACTGGGTTAACTTAAGGATACTCATAGTCTTGAGCACGGTGTGACATCTTGGGACCCATTTTTGGGGCGTTACAAACTTGGTATCAGAGCCTAAGATTATAAGAGTCCTAGGGTGTCAAACAAGTTACGTTACATAGAGTCTTCATCATAGGTGTGAAGCGTGCCACATTTATGAGAAAGAGTCTATGGGACGTTTTTAGGAAATCATATTTTTCTTTTATGATATATCATGCTTACAATGTCTTTATCTTCTTTTAACACATGCTCTTATGTCACAGTTTAGTATTCCTCCTCATCGAGCTAATGCACGCAGAAATGATAACCAGCCACCCAGCCTACTGACCCTCTAAATTAGAATGTATGACATGCTGAATTTCAGGCTGCCTTTTAGGCATTAGACCAAGATATGACTGTTAATGTTTAGGGAAACCATCAAGTGACAGTCCTACTTTAGCATAATAGGGATTTAGCAGCATCCAGAATTTGAGACTTCATGAGAATGAATCCTCCTGAGTTCTTTGGGACAAAAGCAGGTTAGGACCCATAACTTTACCTATATGACATAAGAAAGATCATCTAGATTATGCATGTTATCGAGGAAGAAAGTGTAGAATTGGCATCCTATAGGTTAAAGGATGTGGCGTATGATTGGGTGGTTATGTGGAAGAATGGTATAGGTGATAATGCAGATTTTATAAATTTATAGGTGTTTCAGGACGCATTTCTAGACAGCTTCTTTCCGCGTGAAATGAGAGAAGCTAAGATAGAGGATTTTGTGCACCTGAGGCAGGGCTCGATCACAGTGAAAGAGTACTACCTTAAGTTCAACTAGTTGTCTAAATATGATTTTCACGACCCGGTACTACCCCCTAGTTGTCACACGGTGCTTGGAACCATAAGTGATCCCAAGCTAACCCATGAACTGCCATACTATTAAGCAACTTAATTATAATAAAATAAATAACAAGTTTTGCTGTGCAAAAAGATATTTATGGCATAATTTAAATAAATAGATTACTGATAAAGTTTACAATATGATAAAACTTAAGGAAGAAAATAAAATTTACATGACTGGCTGTGACTGACATCTATGCATCCTCTACTATACCTACTATAGATAGCTGGTACATGCCTCCAACTACCACTAATCATTACATATGAAAATAAATGTGTTGTACATGAATTAAAATGTTTAGAGTATTCTTAGCATTAATGATTTAAGAGCTTTATTTTTGGATAAAAAATATTTTTTATTGCTCCAATATTATTGTCAATTTATTGAACCCCAAAATTGGTTTTCAAAAGGGAAGTCATCATTACTCTCACCATTTTCACGCCCCTTTTGCCGTCTCTGCATCTCTTTTTTTACCTTCCCAACACTCCTCCGACTGTCACCTTTTCAATTCTATCAGTCACCCTTTCCACTCACAACTCTTCACCTTACCCTGTCCCATATTTTCCAACAGTCGCATACATATCCCTTCCTCCTTAAGTACACTTAACTATCCTTTCTTCTCCCTATCTACCCCTTTTTAAAATTCATCTTTTCTTTTCTCCCATGACCAGAATGTAATACCCTAAAAATCCAAACCCATGTTAGAGTCATGTTCCATCTCATCCAAAAAATATTATAGTCCCTTGGTAATTTTACAAGTGATTTTGATGTGTATTAAGGCCTCAAATAACTCTCATATATTAGATGAATTAAAATAATGCTTACTGATTGAATTTTCAATGAAAATATTGCTATAGTCAACTTCAAATGAGCATATATTTTTCTATATTAAGAATGTTCCATCTAAAGACCCACAAAAAATAGGAAATTTAGTTATCCTTCTAGCGATACCAATTTTGCCTAAATCTGATACTCGGGTGAGAAGTTGTGGCCATTTTAGTGGAAAACAGTAGCACAACGCGATTACACCGTGTCGCGGCAATGGCCAAAATCATATTTGTCCTTTTTCCAGTGTGTCACCGTGATATGAACCGTGTCTCTCCAAGGGGTATTTTTGTGTTTGTCATTTTCCAGTAAGGCACCGTGATGGGGCCGCGTCGCGCCAAGGTTCCTATTCTGAATTGTTCTTTTTCTAGTGGCACAATGCGATAGCACCGCGTTTAACTGTTGGACAAAATGGGATTTTTCCTTTTCTAGTGGCCCAATGCGATAAGCATTGCATTGCATTGGAGCCAAAAGTCGAGAATTTTTAGCTTCACGAATTTTAATTCTAGGGACCGTTTGGTCTTTTCCCATTCCCCCAAATCCATCGAAAACACATAATTAACACCCTTTAGGGGGATTATATTCCCCATTACTCACAAATACTCTTCAAGAAATTAATTATCTTTTAAGAACAAACACTAGCCTTCAAGATTATAGATCAAAACTCAAGAATTCACCATCAATTCTATCAAATTCATAAATCAAGGTATGTTTGTTGTTCATCCTTCGGTTCCTTCCACCCTTGGAGTTAAAGAATCATTTTGAGATTTTAAATTAAGAATTACATTTTTGAATTGAATTGTGTTCATGTATGTGTTGATTTTATGGGTTTTAAACTAAAAAGATTATGAATTTCAAGTAAATAAACTAGCATGTGTGTTGATTTATGTACTCCCAATATCATAACCCTAGAATTGTGAGTTGAATGTTGTAGTCATGATATCCCCCATGTTATTCTTTCTTATGTACAAGAACCATGCTCCCCAACTATTTAACAAAATGTCTATGAGAACAAATTGTGCATGATATCCTAATTTTAAAGCTTTTAAACTTATGATATGGTTCCATTATTTATGCTGTCGAGTCCTGGGGGTATTGTATACCTGAAATTAGTTGCTTACTTAGTTTAAAGTCATGATAGAATAATTTTATAATATCTCAAACAGTAGAATTTGATCAGATAACAGGATCAGCATAAGTTCAAAAAAGCATAGAACAGTCTAGTGATCAATGCCATTCTAGTTAAGAGTAGGATTTAGCACCAAGCAAACCCAGGGATAGGGGCATTCTTTCCAATATAGGATTTGACCCTTAGTAGCAGTCCCTGAGTTATATAACTATGTATCTAGGAAGGATAAATCGTTTTCCTGCTAGACTACGGTTGACGTAACCAAATATATCTTATGAGTTCCTGCCAGATTAGGATTGTCCCAGCCAGTGTTAGTAACCCGTGGCACGATGCTAACACCCTTCCAAATGAGGTTATAGGGTAGACCCTGAATTATTCTATAAATGGAATATGTTGGTTAGGTGATAACTCCACAGTCTTAGTTCCAGTATTTAGTATTCAGTATTCTGTATTCAGTACAGAACTCCGTTCAGTTCTACACTATTATGAATTACAGTTATCAGTTATTTTGTTATTAGAAATTCAGTACTTCAATTTCAGTCTAATTCAAATAGATGATATATACTTGGTATTACAGTTTCATTACCTTTAGTAGTCCCAGCCTTGCGATACTCTCATCTAGTAACTTCATGATATTTAGTTATTATTATTACTGATGCACACGAAGCCATGCATATTAGTCAAACCTCACCTATCATACCCATACATTCAAAGTACTAAAACATACTTTCTCTTTGCGTTATGATGTCTCATATCATAGGTTCGGATGCTCGAGTTCCTAACTCTACTTAGACAGATCAGCCGATCAGCCGTTGTTATAGTAGCGAGTCCTCATCCATCGAGGATGCGATACTTATTTTGTCTTTGCATTATTTTAGTATTTTAGTTATTTCAGATAGAATTGTGAGTTAGTTGGGACCTGTGCCATAAACTCTTTTATTTCAGATATTTAGAGGCTTTCAGACATTATCAGTTACCAGTTATTCAACTAATGTATTCAATTTTCATTCAATTTTATAAACCTTATGGCATTTTCAGTTTTACTTTTGGATATACTTCACGATTATTATTTAGTGCTCACAGCAGGTACCAGTCATGGGTTAGTTTGTTATCCTTCGGGGTAGTAAGCACCGTGTGATACGTAGGGTGTAGTCTTGAGGTGTTACAAACTTGGTATCAGATCCAGGTGATAAAGTGTCCTATGAATTCTAAAAGACGTGTTAGGTAGAGTCTTATGCATGGGTGTATAGCGCGCCACACTTATGGGCAAGAGGCTACGAGTCATTTTTGGAAAAGCTCCCTTCTTTCGCTGTTCATTTCAAATGAGTGAGCATGAACTCAATTTAAAATCTCTATATTATCCAACTTTCCTCTTTCATTTACAGAACATGCCTCTCAAAAAGACTAACGAAAGAAGAACTACAAACAAGCCAGTACCTTCGCCCGTTCAGGAAGATCCCCTAAATGAGAAATTTTTTCACTCAAAATTCATAGCAGCATTCACTACCCTAACCCATTCTGTGGTAGCTCAGAATGTTCGACTATCTGTTGTTTAGGCTATCCCAGGGGCCAATAATATAGCAGCTAGAATTCGGGACTTCGCTCGAATGAACCCTCCTTCATTTTTAGGGTCTATGTCTAAGGAAGACCCATAGGAATTCCTAGACATGGTACAGAAGGTAACATAATTATGGGGGTAACAACTAGTGCGAGTACTGAGTTAGCTGCCTATTAGTTGCAAGATGTATCTCATATGTTATTTAGGTAGTTGAAGGTAGAGATAGGCGCAGATGCAGGGTCTATATAATGGTAGGAGTTCGCTACTGCCTTCTTAGGTAGGATCTTTCCATTTGAGTTAAGAGAGGCTAAGGTGTTAGAGTTCATCAACCTGATGCAGGGAAACTTGGGTGTTAAAGAGTACTCCCTCAAGTTTTCTCAGTTAGCAAGGTATGCTCCTCATGTGGTAGCTGGTAGCAGGTATAATATGAGCAAGTTCATGTTTGGTGTCTATGAGGATATTGTCCAGGAGTGTAGGACTGCAATACTAATTAAGAAGATGGACTTGTCAAGGTTAATTGTCCATGCTCAACAAATTGAGGAATAAAAGACTAAGGAGAAAAATAGGGAGAGTAAGAGGTCTCGAACTGGTTGTTTCAGTTTCACTAAGCCGAAGTCAAAAGGTGGTAACCATCCTTAGTTCCTCAAAAAACCATCAGTCCAAGCTCTGGCTTCAGCTAGTGTGCCTATGGACAAATTCAGGAATGATAACAAGTATAGAGCGCCAGGCTCTAAATCTCAGGGTAGTGTAAACAGTGCCTGAATAAATGATCTTTGTCAGAAATATGGTAGAATTCCTCAGGGTGTCTGCAGTGCTGGAAGGAATGTATGTTTCAGTTATGGTAATACATGCCATAGGATCATAAAGTGTCCTCTGGTGGGTTCACAAAGTCATCATTATCATCCCCCAGTTCACTTCGATATCCCATCTCAGCAAGGTGTCGCTTCCAGTGCCACCGGTAGGTAGCGCCCGAATAGGCTCTATGCACTTAAGTCCTGATAGGATCAGGATAGTTCTCCTGTTGTTGTTAATGGTACATTTCAAATCTTTCATTTGCATATTTATGCTTTTTTAGATCCTGGAGCTTCTCTGTCTTTCGTAACTCCTTACATAGTAGTCAACTTTGGAGTCAGCACCAAAATCCTAATAGAGCCTTTCTCTGTATCTACCCTAGTGGGTAAGTCTAACATAGCCCGACGGGTATACAGAAACTTTCCGATTTTGATTTCTTAGAAAGTTACATCAGCAAACCTTGTAGAGCTAGATATGATGGATTTTTACATGATTTTAGACATGGATTGGCTTCACTCGTGTTAATCCTTAGTAGATTGTAGAAATAGATTAGTTCGTTTTTAGTTTCCAAATGAACCAGTCCTCGTATGGAGGGGTAGTACTACAACACTTAGGGGTAAGCTTGTTTTGTACCTTAAAGAAAGAAAGATGATATCTAAGGAGTACATTTACCATCTCGTCTGAGCAAAAGACTCTAATTCTGAGACCCCAAATATTGAGTCAGTTTTAGTAGTGAGGGGATTTCTAGATATGTTCCCTAAAGATTTTTTCGGAGTTCATCCCTAAAGGGAACTTCACTTTGGAATAGACCTTCTTTCAGATACACAACCTATCTCTATTCCACCTTAAAGAATGGATCCAACCAAACTCAAGGAGTTGAAAGAATAGTTGAAAGATCTCCAAGATAAGATATTCATCAGGCCCAGCATTTCCCCGTGGGGCGCACCATTTATGTTCGTGCATAAGAAAGACAATTTTCTTTGAAAGTGTATTGATTAACGCTAGTTGAACAAAGTCACAATAAAAAAAAATACCCACTTCCCAGAATCGATGACTTGTTCGACCAACTTCAGGGTGCCAGATATTTTTCTCAGATAGGCCTCAAATATGGTTATCATCAGCTAAGAGTCTGAGAATGTGACATTTTGAAAACAGCTTTCAGAACCCGGTATGGTCACTACGAGTTTCTAGTCATGTCCTTTGGTCTTACAAATGCCCTAATAGCATTTATGAACTTGATGAACTGAGTGTTCAAGTATTACATGAACATGTTCATCATAGTCTTCATTGATGACATCTTTTCTACTCCCGTAGTGAAAAGGATTATACAAACCACCTCAAAAGAGTATTGCAGACTCTTAGATCCCATCAGTTGTTCACGAAATTTACTAAGTGATAATTTTTACCACGATTAGTAGCTTTCCTTGGCCATATTATTTTCAATTATGGCATTAGAGTTGATCCTCAAAAGACCGAAGTAGTGAGAAACTGGCCCAGACCCATTTCTTCATCAGATAGCTAGAGTTTCTTGGGTGTGGATGGCTATTACTGATGATTTCTTGAAGGATTTTCGTATATTGCATCCCTCATGTCCAAATTTTTTTATAGCCGAAATTAATTGCTTACTTAGTTTTCAGTCATAATAGAATGATTCCGTAGTATCACAAATAGTAGCATTTAATCAGTTAACAAAATCAATGTGACTTAAGACAAGCTTAAAACAGTCTAGTGATCACTTTCATTTAGTTGGGAGTAGGATTAGCACCGAGCGAACCCAAGGATAAGGGCATTCCTACCAGTATAAGGTTTGACCTTTAGATGTAGTCCCTGAGAAACAAATCTACATAACTAACATAGGGTAAATCGTCCTCCTGCCAGACTAGGGTTGACGTAACCATTTACATATCATGAGTCTTCCTACCAGATTAGGGTTGACCCAGCCAGTGTTAATAACTCGTGGCTCGATGCAAACACCCTTCCAACTGGGGTTATAGTTTGGACCCAAATAAGTCTATATACAGGGTATGTCGGTTAGATAATAACTCCAACAATATCAGTTCTAGTATGTAGTATTTAGTATTCAGTATGGAGCTCATTTCAATTCTACAAGATCATAAATTACAATTATTAGTTAATTTGTTATCAAAAATTTAGTACTTCAGTTTCATCCTAATTCAGACAGACGATATATACTTGGTATTATAGTTTCATTACCTTCAGTATTCTCATCCTTACATATAATCTCATCTAGTCACTTCATGATATTTAGTTATTATTATTACTCATGCACACGAACCCATGAATATTAGCCTAACCACATCTAGCGTACCAGTACAGTAAAAGTACTAACTCATACTTTCTCTTTGCGCTATGATGTATCATATCATAGGTTTGGATGCCAGGGTTCCTGACTGTACTTAGATAAATCAGTCGATTAGCCACAGTGTAATGCCCCGAGTTTGTACCCTAGATGCTACACGGTGCTCATAATCCTGATGGACCACAAGCTAACCCATAAATGGTACTGCTGCAATAATTGAATAAAAATACTGTAATTATGCAGAAATTAGCCAGAAACTTTCCATAAGGTTTAAAATAAAAACTAAATATCAATACTGAAACTGAAACAGCTGTCTGCAAATACTCTAGTCTGAAAATCCTCTAAAATTTTCTTGAAACAATCTCAAAAATTTGAAAATCTATTTTAAAATAAAAAATTTGAAAATCTATTTTAAAATCTTCTTATAATGGAGGCAAATTCTCTATTTTTCTTTTAAAAAATGTTGTTCTATTATCTTTAACATCATTCTTGATAGTTCTAACACTTTCTTGGGAGAATTTTTGTCATTCTAATGAAATCTTCATCACATGAATAATATCTCAAACTCATGGCTTAGCAAGGACCAAATTTAAGTTGATTCTTCAACAACCGGAGTAGTATGAACAACTCTTGGAAGTTGTTGTACTTACATTATCTAAATTTTGTGTCAACTTCCTGATGATTAATCTATTAGTTGAGTTTGCTCCCAGAACATATGATACTTCCATGCTAACAATATATTTAATTCTTTTGTGTTAGCATCAAGAGATTTATGTCCATGATCTTTATGAAAATTGGATCTTCTAAAAAAATCCTGATTTGTCAGAAAAAGATTTGGTGTCAATATTTTGTGAGACATATTTTTGGACACAAATCATTTTACTTAGTCTAATTTTATTTTTACTAGAATAAATATCTTCAAAAAGATTCATCTTTTATGACTAATGAGTCATATTTTTTGTCACAATATTTTACTTGGTGCTTTTTTTTTCTAGTTTACAAAAAAAATTAAATTATTTTTTGATGAGGATTTTGTTTGTAGAAAATCTTAGTGCCATATATTTAACCGATTCTCTAAAGGATTGCTAAAATATTCTTGGCACAAAAATCATCAGCTGCCTTCTAACCCCGCCGTGCTTTCCTTTTAAATCTTCCCCCTCTCACTCTACCTTTTGTTTTTCCTTGATTATTACTTTCTCTGCCTTTCTCACATCCCAACACTCCTCCGACCCTTCATATTAAACCCTAACCTTTGGATCTCCTCTTTCATCCTATCTCTTTCTCTTCTCCTTTTTCCTTTATACTCATCAATTCCCTTTTTCTATACTATGACAAAAACACTATCAATGGATAATCTCACAAAAACATTCCCTACCTAAATTCCTCAATATTTTACCATGTACTTCTCTCCGCAACCACTGATGAAGACTTTTATCACTCTATCCAGTCGACTGTATCCAAGAAATACACCACTCCTAGTCCCATGTCGTCCTCTAAAAAAATGAGAACCTTTGCTCTGGAGTCTCTCCCTCTGGAGGACATGCATAAGTTCTGAACACTCACTCACAAGGAGAAGTTTCTCACCTTCAATAATCTCTCCATTGTTTCGAGAAGAGTCATCAATCTCTCTATCCTAAAGGAATCCCACTGCAATATCAGTCACTTTCTCAAAGCTCAAGACTTGTCAATGATGCTTCACTTATGTGGCCTTTAACTTTTTGAAGATCTCATCAGCATTTTCTTTGCCAATCTTCTTCTTTCCACTGACAGCAGGGAATTGGAAACTCTGGTTCTTAGTACTCGTATTGTTCTAAATGACTTCATATTTGATAAATTATTTTCCACCAAACTCTCTAGCATCATCCATTTCATGAACGACACATGGCTTGAGAATTTTGAAGTCAGTTTTGATGAAGAAAATCAAGCTATCTCAAATCTTGACATAAATAACCCAACTTTTGGTCCTCTATCCCTCAGTTTCTTCAGTAGTATTTTGGCTCATATTGTTGCAACCACCTTGATTACTCAAAAAGGGTCTCTCAGTAATGTGACTGGTAGAGATATGTTTGTTCCCTACTGCCTGATCAAAAAGTACAAAATCAATTGGAGTTCCTGGATTCGTGAATACATGATTGAAAGTGCAGTTGACTCTTATGCCTCTACAAGTTTACCCTACAGTTTGCTCATCACTTGGATTCTTATTCACTATGGAATTGAACTTTCATCCTGTCCAGTGGTAGAAATTTTTGCCACGTATGATTCAAATACCTTATCAAGCATGGGATATGTTCATGTTGAAAAATAATGGTGTAAAAAGAAATCTGTCAAGAGCCGATCTGACACCTATAGGGTAAGTGTAAGGATATACTTGACTTCTCGATGGGAGATCTCTAGTTGCCCACTTTTTTGCAGGTGATATGGTGTAGCTACCTTATGCTGATTAACCCCATATTTTTTCAATACGGCTTGGAACATCTTGTTAAAAAAGTGATCCTCCATCGCTTATGATGGTACGTGGTACCCCAAAATGAGATAAGATATTTCTCTTTAAAAATACAACAACCTGCTTTCCCTCATTATCCTCCAGAGCTACAGCCTAAACCTATTTTGACACGTAGTCAATAGAAACAAGTATGTAGTTCATTCCAACTGAGCTCACGAATGGTCCCATGAAATCTATGCCCCACAGATTAAATAATTCTACCTCCAACATTTTAGACATTGGCATATGATGGTGCATTGATATGGACCCTTGCCTTTGACATTGGTCATATCTCTTCACGAACTCATAGGCATCCTTGAACAAAGAGGGCCAATAGTAGCCTCTCTGAAGAACTTTTCTTGTAGTCCGATCACCTACGTGGTGACCTCCAACTGGGGAAGCATGGCTTACTTCCAATACACTCAGCATTTCTTCTTCTGGGATGCACCATCTAATAATACCATCTGCACATCGCCGAAAAAGATACGGCTTATCCCAGAAGTACTGGATCACATCATGAAGAAACTTTCTTCTTTGATGAAAGGAAAGATTATCTGGTACCACCTCACTTACCATATAATTCACGAAGTTAGAATACCAAGGTAGTTTTTCGAGCACTGCAGCCAATACTTTTTTATCAAGAAAGGAATCATCAATCTCAAGCCCGTCTTTTACTTCTTTCTCACCTTCGAGTCTAGATAAGTGATTAGCCACTTGATCTTTACATCCCTTATGATCCTTAAACTCAAAGTCAAATTCCTGAAGTTTCTACACCCACCGTATCAACCTTGGTTTAGCATCCTTCTTCGCTATTAGGTACCTCAAGGCAACGTGGTCAGTGTGTACCACTACCTTGGTACCTAGAAAATATGCCTGAAAATTCTCAAAAGCATACACCACTGCTAGAAGTTCCTGCTTTGTGGAGGTGTAGTTTTTCTAAGCTCCATTCAGTGCTTTTCTATCATAATAAACTGGATGAAATAATTTGTCCTTCTTTTACCCCAACACAACTCTGAGGGCAACACCTCTTGCATCACATATTATCTCAAATGGTTTTGATCTTCCTGGTGTAACAATGATAGAGGCCTCAAACAGCTTCCTCTTAAGGCATTCAAATTCCTTAATGCAATCAGTGTCAATGAAGAACTTAGTTTCCTTCTCTAAAAGTTTGCAAAGTGGATTTGCAATTCTAGATAAGTCTTGTATAAACCTCCGGTAAAAAATAGCATGTCTAAGGAAACTATGCACCCCTTTCACTGAGATGAAAGGTGGTAGCTTCTCAATAACCTCAGCCTTGGTTTGATCGACCTCTATCCCTTTTGCTGAAATTTTGTGCTCGAGAACAATGCCCTCCTTCACTATGAACTAGCATTTCTCCCTATTAAGCACAAGATTGAATTCCACACACCTATGAAAAGCCTAACTCAAGTTCTCCAAACACAGCCCAAATGAATCTCCAACCACAAAAAAATCATCCATGAACACCTCCAAGGTGTCCTCAACCATATCCGAGAAAATAGACATCATACACCTTTGGAAGGTAGAGGGTGCATTACACAACCCAAAGGGCATCCACTTGGAATCAAAATTTCCATACAGACATGTGAACGTTGTTTTCTCCTGATCTTCAGGAGAAATACAGATTTGATTGTTGCCAGAATATCCATCCAAGAAGCAATACCACCCCTTTCCCGCCAACCGATCAAGCATTTAATCCATGAAGGGCATTGGGAAGTGGTCCTTTAAAGTCCATGAGTTTAGTTTGTGGTATTCCATTCAAACTCTCCAACCAATCACAGGATTGAGAGGAATCAACTCATTATTTTCATTTGCAACAATAGTCATGCCCCCTTTTTTGGTCACACATTGAACCGGACTTTCCCATTTACTGTCAGAAATAGGATAAACCACTCATGCATCTAGACACTTAATAATTTCCTTCTTAACCACCTCTTGTATTAGTGGGTTAAGTCGGCATTGATCCTCAATTGTAGGAGTACATTCTTCCTCAAGTTGTATCTTATGAGTGAAGATGCCAGGAAGAATTCCAATAATATTAGCAATAGCCCATCCTATTTCTCTTTTGTATCTTTTAAGCACCGAAATAAGTGCTTCCACCTTCTTCTCACCCAAGTAAGCTGCAATAATAATAGTTAGTGTATTCCCACTGCCCAGGAACACATACCTTAAATGACTAGGTAATTCTTTTATCTCCAAGACAGGTGGTTCTTCTATAGAGGGCTTAACAGGTGGACTAGGACGATTTTCTAAGTCTAAGTCCAACTTCTTGGGGGAATATGAGTAAGAAACCATGCACGTTAAGGCACAAACAGTCTCCTCATAATCTTCTATACCATCGTGATCAAAATTTATCAACACTGCAGCCAAGGTTTCGATAGAAAATTTCTCTTCTATCGACACTTCCTACTCCTCCTCATAATAGACATCAACAGTGGAAAATACACTCATTTCTTTCTGCTTCTTCATTGATTAGCACACATCAAATCACACCACTTCATCATTCAGCCTGAATAAGAGCTCATTAGCTCGCAAATCAATCAGTACACTTATGGTTACGAGGAAAGGTCGACTCAAGATTATGGGCACCTCGAAATCCATCTCGCAATCCAGAATAACAAAATTAGTAGGGAATATGAAACTAGAAACCTCCACTAACACATCATACAAAATACCAACAGGTCGTTTGACCGACCTATCCACCATCACAAGTCTCATGTTAGTGGGTGTGGGATCTTCCAAGAGGTACAATAGTGCATGGTATAGTAAATGCTCCTGGATCTGCCTTTTTTTTCACCATAGAACTTGTGGAAATAGCACCACAATGATAAAAAATTGTCCATCGGCTCAAAACTTACCAACCGCTTCTTTGTGATGAGGTTTTTCATTAACTTTGCGTACCCGGGAATTTGCTCTAATTCCTCTACTAGTGGTAGATTAATTGTCAGCTGCTTCAGCATAGCCATAAATTTGCTGAACTTTATGTCGTCGTCTTTCTTCTTCAACTGATGAGGAAATGGAGGAGCTGGTTTTGGAATAGTGGTAGCCATCACATCCGCCTCATTTACCTTATTCTTCTCCAACTCATCAAACTTCTGACTATTGGATGATATGTCATCAATAACCTCATCCGATTTCCCAAATTCCTCCAGATGATAAATCTCTATTTTTTCAACATCATCAGCTATAATATCAACCATAGGCTTACCCACAGGAGGGCTTGCCAATACCTTACCACATCTAATAGTGATAGATATACAAGATCCATCATTTAATGGATTCTAAATGGTGTCACTTGGCAATGCTCCAGTCTTCCTTTGCTTTAAAGTTGCCGAGAGCGGGTTCATTTGTTTCTCTAACTACTTGATAGAGGTAGAGTGTGAGTTCACGAACTGACTCATAGAAGATAAATCTTTCTTCATGGTAGCCACTCCAGAGTTGGTAGCTTCAACTCCCTTTAATAATTTCTCCATCATGTCCTCCATGGACATCTTGCCAGAGCTAGTTGTTGCACTATCTTTATTTTTGGGAGGTACATATAGTCCACTTCTATCATTCTTACCTTTCAAATTTCCTTGATCCCTATCCTTATAACCAGCCTTGTCGTAGTAGTTTCATCCTTGATTTCCTTGGCTATTGCCTCAGAAACCCCCCTGATTATTCAAATAATTATCCTCTTCTTCTGAATCAGAATTATCTCTACCTTTAGCTGCAACAGACTTCACTTTTTTAGTCTTTGGAAATAATAGATGCTTGGTTGACAGATCTATCTGCATCTTTAAGTATTCCATGTCTCAGATCAGAGCCGACAAAAATCGTACGCAGGTGTGCGTAGAAATAATCTCGAGTTCTAGATTGGTGATTTTGTGTATTTGAAAATCTCTCCTATGAAAGGAGTGAAGATGTATGGCTAGAAAGGAAAACTCAATCCCTAATATGCCGGTCCTTACCAAATTCTCAGTCGTTTCGGAAAGTTAGATTATGATCTTGAGTTGCCTTCAGACTTAGCTTTAGTGCATCAAGTGTTCCATGTCTCCTTGCTAAATAAATTCATAGGTGAACCAATAGTCGTAGTCCCTATAGAGGGCATAGATATTCATAACAGCCTCTCTTATCAAGATATTCCAGTCGAAATCCTTGATTATCAGATTCGCAGACTGAGGAACAAAGAAATTCCTCTAGTTAAAGTTCTTTGGAGAAATCAGTCCATTGAGAGATCTACTTTGGAAGCAGAGGCAGACATACGGACAAAGTATCCTCACCTCTTCTCCGTAAATTCAAAATCAGATGAAGGTAACAGACTTTCTTTGAATTTACTCAGTATTATGTTCAGATATAGCTACCAACCTGGTATCAATTAACGTTGCATACTCAGTTATGCATTCACGAATCTGTTCATTCATGTACTCAAGCATCAGACATACATGTTCATTATATATAAACTCTGCTTATTTGTAGAATCAGTTACAAAATCATACATCAGCTTTACATATTTATTTTGATAATTCAGTATATAAGTAATTTTAGTCATGAAATCATGTTTCAGTTGTGCATGCCCAGTGTCTAAATCCAGTATATCAGTATTCTCAGATCAGTCAGTCTCATTCGAGGATGAATATTCCCAAGGGGGAGATATTGTAAGACCTCGTAAAATCCTAAGCTTAACTCAGTTTTTAGGCTTGCAAGGGGTCCCAAACTTAGACAATTTTAGCAAAGTATTTAGACTTAGTTTTATTTTACCCTTTGTAAGTTGGAAACTCTATTTCATGACCCTTATGACCCTAAAGTGTCAATCTTTAGGTTGAATTATGATTAGGAATATCAGTAGGTATTCCGGATGAGTTTCAAATTTTTCAGACCTCGTTTGACACATGTTTGGGAACACAAATCAATGTATTAACGCGAGCTCGAAGAGGTGCCTCATCTATCGCGTCGATTAATATATTTGGTTTGCTCCCAGTGGTCAATTCCAATGAACTGATGTGGACTCGATACGGTGCATCAGCCATTGCATCGATCCTATCAATGCGAAACGTCAGTCTACACGTTGATAGTTCAGTTTTCAGTCATTAAAAGTTACGTCCTTAGGGGTATTAAGGTATTTTCCCATGTCTATTAGCCCCCAAAACATGAGACTAAGCTCCTCTAGAGGATAAATCCATTCAATATTCTCAAATTTCTCAAGAACAGAAATCCTAGGTAATCTAAATTAAAAAATCAAGACTCAAGATTTCACCGTCATTCTTCAAGAATTTAAAAACCAAGGTATGTGATGTGTTCATCCAAGGGTTACTTTCACCCTTGGAGTCCAAGAAACTCTTTTAAACTTCAAGTAGCTTGAATTCATGTTTTTCATGATTTGAAATCAAAGTGTATTCATTATTATTGCTAAAATTTGGTTTCTATTTCATGATTTACTATTATTCATGTAGAATTGATTGATATGTGTGCATTATCATGTGAATCCATGTTGAAACCCTTGGAATTGTGCATTTTGAATTGAATTAAGATGCCTACATGTTGTTTAGTGTCATGTGCATAGATTATGCTATCCAAGTATTTGATGAATTGCTCATGTTAGTTGAATAATGAAATGTTATCCTGTTAGGATGCATTCAAGTTCGTGTCATGCAAGTAATTTCTATAATGTCTCAGTGATTGAATGATGATCAAGCAGTAGTTACTATGTCTCAAGATTGTGCTATGTCTAATAATTTATGCTATCGAGTCCTGGAGGTATTTAATACCCGACAATTTAGCTATTTACCTAGATCTAGTGTTAGTTACAGAATAATCTCAGTCATGTCACAATCAGTATGTCCTCTCAGTCAGTTACAGGACTCGGGAAAAACCCATTACACTCACTATTAGGTCCAGTCTAGTTCAATATTCAGTTTAGATCTTAGTAAACTCAGTCAGCTATGAGAATTCAGTAGTAATTCCATCAGTCAACGGAACTTAGTAAACTTAGTAATAGTTTAGTCAAGCCTAGTATGAACTAGGAAATCTATTCAGTGTCTATTCAGTTAGGAGTAGAATTCAGCACTGAGCGAACCCAGGGATGGGGGCAGTCCTGTCAGCATAGGGTTTGACCTTTAGTAGCAATCCCTGCATTATAGAACTATGTAGTTAGCGTAGGTTGAGATATCTTCCTGCCAGACTAGGGTTGATACATCTCATTTGAGTTTTTTCTTCCAGCTAGAGTTGACGAAAGAGCTTTCTGTCAGAGAGGGTTAACTCACAGCTTGTCTTTACCCGTGGCATAGTACTGATACCCTTCCCACTGGGTTATAGGTTGGACCACAATCAGTTCAAAAAGAGGCATGTCGGTTTGATGATTACCTCCCACAGTATCAATTTCAGATTCGGTCTCAGTATAGAACTCAGTTCAGTTCTACAGATTAGGAATTGTCAGATACAGTCACCCAATTCAGAACGGAACTCAGCACTATTCCACAGAATTAGGACTATCAGATATAGTCACTCATTTATCAGTAGTACAGTATCAATAAGCTCAAATATCAGTTAATCAATATTCAGATTCTGTATTTAGTGTTACCATGATCTCAGTTATAGTTTACGTATTTATGCATGTACTCTCATTCAGTTATACTTATGTCATTCAGTTACTATTGTTCATGCATATGAACCCATGCATGTTAGCCTACCTCACTTAGCATACCAGTACATTCAACGTACTGACGCATACCTTTCTTTTGCACTATGATGTTTTATATCATAGGTTCAGACACAAAGGCTCCCAATCATACCTAGCGGTTAAGATTTTTAGTAGTCAGAGTTAGTGGTGAGCCCTCATAGTTTGAGGATATGGTTTTATTTTAGTATTTCAGTTTATTTCAGTAGTCGGAGTTAGTTAGGGGACTTGTCCCATCAACTCCATGATTCAGATAGTAGAGGCTTTTCATACTAGAGTATTTACATACAGATGTCACAATTTCAGTATTGATGTTCAGTATTTATTTTAGTTTTGAACCTTATGGCAGATTTTTGCATAATTACAGTATTATTATTCAGTTATTGCAGCAGGTACCAGTCATGGGTTAGCTTGTGGTCCTTCAGGATTATGAGCACCGTATAACATCTGGGGTACAGACTCGGGGCGTTATAGCAAGGTACACAATCATCATCATAATCTCATCGACGTAACCAGCATCATCATCTTAATCAACCTTCACCCTTGTCGGGTATCAATATATCTTCACAATATCCTTTGAACTCGAACCGGCTATATATATTATCACAATAGTATCCTCCAGACTCAAATCGGGTATATATTTCATCACAACAGTACCTTTCGAACTCAAACTGGGTATATATATCATAACAATAGTATCCTTCAGACTCAAACCGGGTATATATATCATCATGATCATCAATACATATATATAGATATATAATAGATACACGGACTCAAGCCATGACTAAAAGAGTGTAAATTTGTAAGTTTGTTGCCCAGAATGATCTTTGAGACTAAATTATCGTAAAAGTGTAGAAAGGGTCGGAATATCTCACGACCGAAGTAAATAATAGTGTTAAGTCATGGAACAAAATCTATCTCGATCAAATATTTAAGATAATATTTTTAACCTCTTTTATACATATAAATATCCCATTTAGTTAGGCAATTATTATTATAAAGAAATTCATTGTTAAGGCGAAAAGTGGTTTTAATCCTTATTGAGAAAAACAGTGATAAGGTCATATTTCAGCTAGGATCACATCAATACCGATATGATAATTATTAGTGTGCAAAATTTATGCATGCCATTACCTATATTCAGTCAATGAAATCATTGGAAACATAAACATATATGTGTCCATATTCTACAACCGTATCTTTTACAAGGATAATACTTTTCGGATATCCAATCAATATCATAACACGGTCCTCGGCCCAATAATATAACCAGAATAATCACGACATCATAATCATAGCCTTAGGACCATATACATATCCAGAACTCATATCAACAATCATATTTACAAGTCATAGTATATCTATAATCATCTCACATATAGGAGGAATCTCACATCTAAGAGGCATAATATCAATAAGCATTTTACCTCTATTAGACATCTCATATCTATAGGTCATACATCATTACCAAGAGGAAATCATCTCTATAAGCCTAATAATCATGGCTAAGAGGAAAATCATCTCTAGAGACCAAATATTATAACTAAGATGGAAATAAATCTCTATGGGTCAAATATCATAACTAAGAGGAAAATGCATCTATATGGGCCAAGTATCATAACTAAGAGGAAAATAAATATCTATGATCCAAGTATCATAACTAAGAGGAAAATGCATCTCTATGGGTCAATTATTATAACTAAGAGGAAAATGCATCTTTATGCGCCAAATATCATAACTAAGAGAAAAATGCATCTCTATGGGTAAAATATCATAACTAAGACGAAAATACATCTCTATAGACCAAATATCATAACTAAGAACAAAATGAATCTATGGGATAAATATCATAACTAAGAGAAAAATGCATCTCTATGGGCAAAATATCATAATTAAGAGAAAATGCATCTCTATGGGCCAAATATCATAACTAAGAGGAAAATGCATCTCTATGGAACCAATATCACATATAAGAATTAACATCTCTATAGTTCATTAATCTTAATCTAGCTAAAATCATCACAATTTATTAATTCACCAAGTAAAACTCTTAAATAAGGCTCATTAGTCTCAATTAGACCTACTATCCGTAACTAAGCCCACAAGAGCTAACACAAGTCTTGCCCTAAATGCCGGATCCTTAAACGCCATATTTAGGCAAACTGCTCCCAAAACTAGGCTAAGGTATCTTGTTCAATTTCTAGATGTCAAGTGAGGCATAACCAATCCTAAAATAGGAAATTCGTCTAGAAACATGAGCAATTATGTCAATTCTACCCTAAGATACGATTTTAAGATCACTAGACTAGCCCAACTAAGGTCAATCACACCAACCATGATTCTAAAACTTGGACCATATCCCAAACCTATTATCATAACATTTCTATACTACAAACTAATTCAATCAAGGGACAAGGCAATAGGATTCTAAAAGGGTCCTAAACATACTACCTTAGTGGTCCAAAACCCTCACCCAATTCCCCAATCATCAATAATCAATACTACGTTATTAATTCATAATCAATCCTAACATTAATATTCACATGACATACATAACACACATCTTCTTTGAAGAAGAGTAGGTAGAAGCCTACCTCAAGGCCGAACCATAAAATCTTACACCATGCACCACATACTTGTCTTCACTTCACAATCCTCAAAATTTCATCATGCTATAAAAATATAATCTTATCATCAATATGAGTCTAATGATACCCATATTGCACTATTGTGTTTCAGATCCAAAACCTACACCAAAAATGCCAAGTGGGTCCCACATATGGAAATTACATTTTCGAGGTCAACCCAATGCTCATACATCACCAAGGAATCATAACCCTCAAGTAATAGGTACAAACAAATCAAATTTGTGGTTAAATCAAGACCTAGGCTAAATTGGGATATTTGGTCAAAAACTAAGAAATTCACCAATAATGTGATGAAATCGCACCTTAATCCGAATGATAATCCCGATAAAAGATGTATACCAATCTCCCTAAACATCTAAAATACTCAATTTTGAGTTATCATACCCATTTAGATTTTTTGGCTCTAAAAGATGAAGGGAAATGCCCAAATTCGCGATCTTGGGGTCTATTTTTAGACCCCTCGGCGAAGAGATGCAGTATCCCCGTGACAGCAAAATCAAAAACTTATTTTGTCCCTCGAAACTCATTCAGAATCCAACTAATATGATCCAATAGTGAAATTTAAGTGTAAACAACATTTCAAATCCATTGGACTCATGATAAATTTCATAAGATATCATTTTGGAAAAAAGTGGGCCCCACATCTATAGTTCTGTTTTTTCATAATATCCGCTCAATAGCCCAAAATAATTTTGGAAGCCTTGACGTTTTGGACATAAAGGAGAAGTTGAATTTTCAATCCAACTCATTTATCCCAAGTATGGGTCCCACACCCTTAATTTGATTTTTCTAAAATTGACGTTTTGGACATAAAGGAGAAGTTGAATTTTCAATCCAATTCATTTCTCCCAAGTGTGGGTCCCACACCCTTAATTTGATTTTTCAACTTTCCGACCAATAGGTTGAAATGAGCTTAGGTGCATTGGGATATGAACTAAAGGTCTACCCAAACTAAAATCGATATTCTAGATCTTCTGGCACAGTCAAAATTTGTATCCGCTATGGTTTCACTAATGTTTTATCCCGATGGCTATTTGAAACCAACGAAGACTTCAAAATGGGGAATTGGCTCTAAAAATCAAATGAACTGCCCGGTAACCAAATTATCGATCTCATCAAGTCATAAATGACTTGGGGTAGCTATGGAGAAGCCCTAATGGAGAAGATAAGAGTAAACATAAAAAGTGAACGAAAGAGTCATTACATCATCCACTACTAAAGTATTTTCATCCTAAAAGTCAATGGATAGAAAGAATCTGAAAACCTCAAAAGGGTGAGGTACTAGGCCTGCATTCTTGAAACATGACTTCCCATATAACCTCCATGGGGAGAGAATACTTGCAAGGTATTTCTCCATAGGTAACCCTTTTTCAACCAGAACCCTCACATTACTTCCCAAATAGCCAAAACTCAACTTCAACTACTAACTGGCCTCCAATTGAACTAAAAAGTCTGATGCAGTCAAATTTGAACCACAACATGTTGATACCATCTAAATACCCATAAAAATCGACAAAAGCTCCTGCAAGACAAACCAACCCAAGTCACGAATCATACCATTGACTCTTAAATCCAAATATAATCTTCTTCCACCAATCCATTCCTGCTCTCTCTTCTGAACTATGAGGAAAATCTCTTGAGTTTTGTCCGCGTAATCTCACCACAGAGGACTCCAAGAACTAAAGTTGACCCACTGAAAGTCCAAATAGAAAACATGAGGATAAGCTCATAAGGCGCTATCTAGACACACAAATAGAGTTAATCAAGAAATGCAATCCATGCCAATGCTGCAACCAGTTCGGATTAAAATTAAATAGAAATCATAAAGTTTAAGGTATAACGACTCATCACTAAATATTTCTCTCCAGGATGTCCTATCAACAAATAATGAAGCCATACTAAATCCATCTCAAGTGTATTACTCCCACTAAATATATCATCCAAAATTCTCAAAGAAAATTGGAAACTCGAGGTCAAATATAAAAGAGCCAATACTTGGTTCGTGGGCTATCATCTGAACACTTATAAACAATAATCCATCCGAAGTTGAGAAGAACCAATATTCAAGCATGGAGTAGGCTCAACCAACTTATAAATGAAATCTGAACTGAGACAAGTCCGAAACAAAAGTTGCATGCAAGATCCACAACACCAAATTAAAATCTCAATACTGAGGCTGAATCGATAAGTTTTAACTACCCAAACAAAACCTGAGGATGGGTAGGCATTCATACTCCAAGTTTATCATAACTTTCAAATCACCATTCTAAAGCATCAAGTCAAAACTGAACCAATAAGCTTATATCATTACCATTCCCAAAACAAAGGTCAAAGTCAAGACCAACACTAAAAAATCAACAACTCAAGATAAGAAATTTCCAATTTGCCAACTTAATAAGTGATCATAAGAATGGACACCTACCTCTAACTTTCTAACTCAACTTAAGACAAAATCATATCACATCAAGACGGGAGTATCTAATCCCCACACTAATAATAAGGGCAAACCATCACAAGGGAACGAACCTAACAAATCTAATAGACGGATCAACGACACCTCAATATCGATGTCAAAACTACTATCGGGCGATAAAATAGTCACAACCAAAGAACGTACCTCAAATTGGTCAATCTCATAAATGGGTTATATCTGAAGGGAAAGCCAAAACAAAAGCCTTCATAACCCAGGAAGCAAGCCTAAGAATATTGAACTAAATTACAAGCAATATAACTAAATTGTCAACCTAAAAACCACGTAGAACCATGGAAGGTCAACCTACCTTTGATACCATAATATATTCCAAAATCAGTCTAACACAACTAACAAAGAGGGAAAATCATCCTCGCCGCGCAATGGGAATGAAATCATCAAATTGGGCTATATCTACTCAAGCTACCGAATATAATCAGAAAATTAAATTCTCACTAGATAAAACTAGTCTAAACAGCTACCCAATAAGGATCAATTTCATCAAGTAAAATATCAAATAATATCAATAACCTCAAGCAGTGGTAGCAATAGCAACAACAATATCAACATCAATAAAATTAATAGGTGGCACCAAAATGAACATCAATACCATGTACCACTCAAGGCCATAATAAGGCCAATATACCAAGATCAATGGGTCTCAAACCTAAAAGTTACACCGATATGGGAAAATATCAATACAAATCTACTCCATTCACTACTAAAAAAATAAGCCACGGAGTAGTAACATAATCATGAATTCAATAATAAGGCATATAATAACCAATATCAATTAAGCAAGGCATATAATCATCAATAGGTATGAAAACCCCAATACACATCATAAAAGATAAATGCGGGAAATAAAAGCACGCCTATTACAGTAAAGTACGCAATCATATGCCTATCGGGCATAGGAAGAATAAATCTAAATGAGTCCAAACTCGAACCGGCCGTCTAAATCATCAACTGAAGTGTGATGCGCACTACCTCTAACTTAAGATGCCACAATATCATGGGGTTGATCTGGATGAGCTGAATTACTAGGAGTCCCATGTTGGGGATACTTTCTAGATTAGTAGTCAATCACTCTATAGTCCACTACTAAACAAAAGAGGAAAACCGACCACAAAAACTGACCACATGTGGTCGGTCCAACCAAAAGACCGACCAAAGTGTGTGATCGGTAAATTAGTTGTAGCTTTTTAAAAATCGACCACGTGTGGTAGGTTTTTTAAAATATATATATATTTTTTAAAAGTCATAATAATTTTTTTTTAAATAGTAAAAAATAATTTTAAAAATTAAAAAATTAAATAAAACCGACCACAAGTGATCAATTTTTTATTTAAATTAATTAATAAAGTATTTAACAATTTATTTTGTAATTAATTATAGTAAACCGACCACATGTGGTCGGTTTTCTGAAAATTTTTAGAAAAAACGACCACAAGTGGTCGGTTTTTCTGATAATTTTGTAAAAAAAATATTGAAATTTTTTAGAATACAAAAATCAAATTATTTACAAATTTTGTAAAATAAATATTAAAAATTGTCAGAATAAAAAGTTGAAAATCAAATTATTTACAATACCAGCCCACCAATCATTTAATATACAATCAACCACCATAAGAATACAAGCATTAAAAATTAAATTATTTACAAAATTTATCGAGGTTCCAAATTCAAACTATAAAACATACAAAACACTAAAAACTACAACTCATCATCTACATCCTCATTCTCATCCTCACCCATTCTACTATCAATATTTCGTTAATATATCCAGCTATAATCAGGTTCCATCTACACAATCAATCACATTCAAGTAATTAGTTCAAGTAACAAAAGTTCACATTTCAAGTACCTACACGTAAACATTTTGAAGTAACTAATTCACTTCACAAGATACCAAACTAAACTTAATTCATAATGAAAAATTCACACTTCTCATGTGACCACACTTTACTAAAATGAAAACGCAAGTTCACATTTTAAGTACCTAAATTTAACACAAAAGTCACTAATTCATAATTCAACTACACTTAAACATTTCAGGTCACTAAGTCACTTCACAAGTTACCTAACTAAACAAAATTCAAAATGAAAAGTTCCCATTTCAAGTACCTACACCTAAACATTTTCAATTCACTGATTCACATCACAAGTTACCAAACTAAACTTAATTCAAAATGAAAAGTTCACATTTCAAGTATCTACACCTTAATATTTCAAGTCACTAATTCACTTCATAAGTTACCAAACTAAACTAATTTCAAAATGAAAAGTTCACATTTCAAGTACCTACACCAAAACATTTTCAAGTCACTAAGTCACTTCACAAGTTACCAAACTAAACTAAATTAAAAATGAAAAGTTCACACTTCAAGTACCTACACTTCAATATTCTCAAGCCACTAACTCACTTCTCAAGTGACCACACTTAATTATATTCAAAGCACAAGTCCACCTTTCAAGTAACTAAACTTAAACATTTTCGACTCACTAATGCACTTATCAAGTGACAACACTTAACTAAATTCAAAACACAAGTCCATATTTCAAGTACATAGACATAATCATTTTCAATTCACTTATTCACTTCTCAAGTGACCACACTTAACTAAATTCAAAACTCAAGTCCACATATCAAGTACCTACACAAAAACCTTTTCAACTCACTAAATCACTTCTCTAGTGACCACACTTAACTATATTCAAAACACAAGTCCACCTTTCAAGTAACTACACCTAAACATTTTCGACTCACTAATTCACTTCTCAAGTGACCACACTTCCACATTTCAAGTACCTACACTTAAACATTTTCAAGTCACTTATTCACTTCTCTAGTGATCACACTTGACTATATTCAAAACACAAGTTCACCTTTCAAGTAACTACACTTAAATATTTTTGACTCACTATTTCACTTCTCAAAAGACCACACTTAACTAAATTCAAAACACAAGTCCACATTTCAAGTACCTACACTTAAAATATTTTCAAGTCACTAACTCACTTCTCAAGACACCACACTTAACTAAATTCAAAACACAAGTCCACATTTTAAGTACCTACACTTAAACATTTTTGACTCACTAACTGACTTCTCTAGTGACCACACTTAAATACATTCAAAACACAAGTCCACCTTTCAAGTAACTACACTTAAACATTTTTGTCTCACTAATTCACTTCTCAAATGACCACACTAAACTAAATTCAAAACACAAGTCCACACTTTAAGTACCTACACTTAAACATTTTCAAGTCACTTATTCAATTCTCTAGTGACCACACTTAACAATATTCAAAACACAAGTTCACCTTACAAGTAACTACACATAAAACATTTTTGACTCACTAATTCACATCTCAAGTGACCACACTTTAGTAAATTCTACACATTCATGACAAGAGAGAAATGGAATAATAGGCCATTCAATAGGCAGGCAAGATCCAACATCTCAACTTATCAATCGACAGGGAGAAAAAGGTGAAGTTAAGATCCAACATCTCACTAATTCACTTCAGGAATCATAAATAGTAATTAGGAGATGCATAAATGAATTATAAAAGAAAAAAGAATTGACTTGTACCAGTGAGTCATAGCACAATAGCAGTGGTTTCAAAAGTTGATTTGATGTTTCATAATAATCCCAAGGATCATGGTCACACGAAATATCCTCAAGAAAAAGATCTAGCTGCTTCCGTGTCTTGAGTAGCTGAATTTTGAAAAAATTATCATCAACAAAAACTATGGCATAATTCATAAGTCTAAAAATACTAGTTGTACATTCAATTAAGGTCAATAAGAACTTCCAAACTTCACCTTGTTCCATATGGAACATGGAAAAAGAAACTGCAACATTGATATTAATCCTCATCATGAATTAATCAATCAACTTTCACCCCACCAATTATTCATCAAACAAAGTTTGTGAAAACACTTGCTAAGACTACATTGAAGGATCTAAGAAGAGGAGAAAGACCAAAAATTATAACTTCTTCAAAAATTATGTGTTACAATCAGATTGTTATACCTTATATAGGCAACAAAATATCTAATAACTACCTTTCTTCTAGAACACTCTATTTGACATCTCATTGCCACTTACTATTCATTGTCTAACAACTTATATAGCTGACTCAGTAGTATACTACTGACTAGTTGAATGTCTACTCCTATTAGTATTACACATCAGCGGAATAGGTAGTCGTGTATATTCCAAAATACTCCCCCTCAAGCTGCAGGGTACAGAACATTTAGCACACCAAGCTTGCTAAGTAAGTGGGCATGTTGAGCAAGAATTAGGCCCTTGGTAAGCAAATTAGCAAGTTGATCAGTAGACTGAACATGTAGAGCCTTAATCAATACATCTTTGATTTTGTCCCTAATGAAATGACAGTCAATCTCAATATGTTTGGTTCTCTCATGGAACATAGGGTTGTTGGCCAGTTGAATGGATAAATTACTGTCACTATAAACTGAAATGAGGAGGTTCATAGGGACCTTAAGTTCCTAAAATGATCCAACTAGCCAAGTGAGTTCTACAACTTCTGAAGCTATGCTTCTGTACTCAGCTTCAGCAGAACTCCTGGAAACAATGTGCTGCTTCTTGGACTTCCATTATATGAGTGATTCACCAAAGTGAATAGCATACCCAGTAACTGGTCTTCTGGTGTTTGGACAAGCATCCCAATCAGAGTCACACCAGAAAGTCAAAGTATTAACAGGTTCAGCCTTTAACTAGACACCTTGGCCAATAGAATTTTTTAGGTACCTGACTAACCTAGTAGTTGCTTCCCAGTGAGACTTCTTGGGATGCTGCATTAATTAGCTGAGAGTTTGGATAGCAAAGTTAATGTTTGGCCTTGTAATAGTGGCATACATAAGCTTCCCAACAAGTCTTTGGTAAGAGGAAGTGTCAGACAACAGTTCATCACCTTGTGTACCCCTTGTCTTCTAAATCCCTCAGGCATTTCCATGTAAATTTCCTCCTCAAGATCCCCTTAGAGGAATGCATTATGCACATCCATTTGATGAAGAATCTAACCTTTATATATAGCTAGTGCAATCACAGATCTGACTGTTACCATCTTAGCCACTGGTGAGAAGGTTTCATGATAGTCCAACCCTTCTTGTTGGGTATATCCTTTGGCCACTAACCTTTCTTTGAACCTCTCCACTTCACCATTGGCAAGATATTTGATTGTGTATATCCACTTGGAACCAACAGTACTCTTCCCTTTAGGTAGATCAATAATGACCCATGTGTTGTTAGATTCCAATGCTTGAACCTCTAATTTCATAGCTTCCACCTGCCTTTCATCTTTTACAGCCTGTTTATAATGTTGAGGCTCAGTCAAAGTGGAGAATTTGGATAAATAGCACTGATAAGTAGGACTCAAATTTTTATATGACAAGTTGTTGGCTAATGGATGTTTGCATCTATGATTTCTAGAAGTATCAACATAATCATGCATCCACATTGGTGGTCTGCTTGTTCTTGTAGGTCTACTGGAAGAGGGTTGATGCAGGGAACAATTATCTTGATATGTTTCTTCATGAGTGGAGCCAGGTGAAGCTGCACCAGGAACTTCAGCATCAGAAATGTCATCCTTCTCAATTGGAGCTCCTTCAGTAACACTCTCAGTATTTGTTTCATGAAAGGTTTGTTCATCTGTGGGAATCAAGAAGTCAGTAATATTTTCTCCAGATGAGGACGCTTGTGTATTTTGTGCTGGTGAGGAAGCAAAAAGAAATGTATCTTCATGAAACACAACATCTCTACTGACTAATAGTTTCTTTGAGGTGATATCCAGTAGTAAATAACCCCTCTGAGATTTTGAATATCCTACCAAGACTGTAGGTTTGGCCCTTTGTGTGAACTTATTACCTCTTGGGAGGATAGTGACATAGAACAAGCATCCAAATACCCTGATATGTGACAACATGGGATCCTTGGAAAATATCAACTGAAATGGGCTCTTACCACTTAGAATAAAAGATGGTAACCTGTTCATTAGATATACTTCGGCCTTTACACATAGTCCTTAATACTTAATGGGAAAGTTAGAATGAAACTTAAGGGCTCTATCTATTTTTAATATTTGTTTGTGCTTCCTCTCCACAACTCTATTCTATTAAGGAGTATGAGGACAACTGGTCTGATGTAGTATGCCCAGGGACTGGAACAATGTCTAACATTGAGAGTTGATAAATTCAGTGCCATTATCAAATCTAATGGTTTTTACCATTATGCCAAACTGAGTTTTAATCATGGAAACAAATGTCTTAATGGACACTATGGCCTCAGACTTTAACTGCAACAGGTGCACCCAAGTGTATCTACTATGATCATCTACCATAGTCAAGAAGTAATACTTGTTGTCAAAAGTGGAAGTTTTATATGGAACCCACAAATCCATGTGTACAAGTTCAAAGCATGTAGAGCATCTAGTAGTACTTAAAGGAAATGACAATCTTGTCTGTTTAGCTAGTGGACACAGAGCATTTATTCAACATGTTTACATCACTAGGATTCTTCATAATATCTAAACACTTGAGAACCTGAGCAGTAGGGTGTCCAAGTCTTTGATGCCATAAGATGCAACTGGAAGTGGAGACTTCTGCAATAAATCTGCTGGCTTCTGATCTTGACTAACTAGCACCTTTAAGAACACATAGTCCACCCTCTTGTCTACCAATCCCCTTCACCTTGACATTGAAGAGGTCCTGAAAGATACAAAAATCAGGATAAAAAGATACAAAACATGAAAATTCCTTAGTTATCTTGGCAACAGATAACAAATTGAGTTAGAAGTCTGGAACATGTAGAACATCTTTGATCACATCATCTGTAAAAATGTAAGATTCTCTGGTGTGTGAGATTGTCACTTTATCACCTGTTGGAAGGTGTAACTTATTCATATGCTTGGAGTCTAATCTGGTACCTCTTTTTAACAATTGTTTATGTGCATACGCATGACGTGTAGCACCTGAGTCTACAACCCAACTGTCAGAACATGATTTGGACAAGAAACAAGTAGTAATACCTGTCGTATTGACTTATTTCATATTTGTTGTGTCTTTGTTCAACATAGTTATAATCTGAGTGTACTCTTCCTCAATGAATATGTGAGGCTTGGTATTTTGTGTGGGAGTCACTTCATGACTAAACATATCATCATCAACTTGACCAGCTACCATAGTTGAAGCCTGAGAAGTAGAACTACGATTAGTGTTTACAAAGTTATTACTGCCAGTATACTGTGATCTGAAATTAGAGTTGTATCTTTGTATCTTCCTGTTCTTCCAGTCATTTGGATAACTTACCAACTTATAGAAAGTTTCCTTGGTATGACCCAATAGATGGATATAATCACACTTTCTGCCTCTATAGTTAGAGTTGCTTTGTCCAAAAACATAATTTCAATTCACTTGCATAGCACGTGGTTCTGATCTATCATTCAGAATCATCATACATGATGAATATTGGATTTCATCCTCTATGAGCATAGCATAAGCTTGATTGAGAGTAGGAGTCATTCCTTTGAGCAATATCTGTCTTCTATCTTGGTCATAGGACTCATTCAGGCCACTTAAAAACTGTAAACGTCTAAGTTGACACATATGATCTGAGTACTCTCTAGATGTAGGACAAGCACAACTAGGATTTGCCACTAGTACATCATACTCAATCCATAAACTCTTCAATTTGGTAAAATAGGTTGAGATTGAATTTGTACTTTGAGAGTGCATATTAATTTTGCGATGCAACTGGTATATACGCATACGATTCACCTTGTCATACCTCTCCTTCAAATCCTCCCAAACTGCATAAGCATTGGTGGCATACACAATGCCAAATAACAGATTCTCACTCACAGTGTTCATAATCCAAGAAAGCACAATTACATTATATGTTTCCCACTTCTCATGAAGCTTTTTTATATATGATTCCTTATTGCAGGCACTAGTGACAAATCCAAACTTCCTCTTTCCTAAGAGAGCAATATGCATCGATCGACTCCATAAACTATAATTTTCTGAACCAGTTAACTTGATTGAAATAAGTACAGAACTGGAGCTCTCAGATGTACCAATGAAAAGTGGATCACTTTGATCGATTTTAGGTTCCATGACTGATAGAATGCATCTGTAATTTAGGTTGAAATTGTGAAAAAGAGCTGAAGACAGAGATCCAAAATACGTAGAAAACTTAGTGAAATGTGATCGAAAACACACACTTAGTGTGGAACTCGTGGCTCTGACACCATGTGAAAACACTTGGTAAAACTCCATTGATGGAGCTAAGAAGAGGAGAAAGATAAAAAATTATAACTGCTTCAAAACTTATGTGTTACAATCAGATTGTTGTGCCTTATTTAGGCAACAAAATATCTAATAACTACCTTTCTTCTAGAACACTCTATTTGACAGCTCATTTCCACTCACTAATCATTGTCTAACAACCTCTAACAACTTATATAGCTGACTCAGCAGTATGCTACTAAGTAGTTGAATGTCTACTCCTATCAGTATTACACATCAGTGGAACAGGTAGTCGTGTATGTTCCAAAAAAAAGTTACTACACTTCAACGAAAAAATAGTCAAACCCCATAATATTCTTCTTATGTATAAACATCTTTCCCCTTTATACCAACCAACAACAATTCAAGAAGGATAAAAAACATAAACCCAAATCCAAAATCAATAAAAAAAATACAAAGGGAGCACTCACTATAAAGTATATTGAGGTTCAATAATGGTAACACTCCATTCAAATAAGTTACTTTCATCAACTAAACCAGATTAAAATCCATCAACTCCTGTAACTGGTTAGCCTAGAACCGCGACGGTGAGAAAGAGGAGGGTGGCATCGCCATTGTCTTGGGATGGTGGTATTTGACGGTTGACCGACGGGCGGCTGCATGGTGGGGGAGCGGAGACGCAACTTGGAGGTTGTCAGGGTTGATGTTGCTGTTGTTTTTCCTGTCGGTAGCCGGTGTTGTAGTGACGGTGGAAGGTGGGTCTCTAAAGAGAGAAGGGGGAGATAGAGAGAGAAAGTAGAGAGATGTAGTTGTTGTTGAATAGAATGAGGTTAGGGTTTTCTGTTAGCTTAAAAATGAAAAGCAAAGAGAAATGTGATCTCAACCGTTAGATCAATTTGATCAACGGCTGAGATCTAAATATTAAGATTTTGATTAAATTTAGATGAAAATTTGAATTGAGTCTAATTAGATAAAATTTGACTAGAATTGTAATAAATTGGATAAAATTAATATAAAATTGTTCTGAAATAGCAAAATTGAGTTAGAAAATACACAAATTTAAAAAATGCCGGTTATTTCAATAATAACAGATAATGTATTTTGTAAAATAATTGTGAATGTGCATGTTTACAAAAAATAATAAAATACTATATTTGAATTGATAAATCCTAAAAAATGGTAAGCTTATAACTGTAAATGTAAAATAAAATAAGCTTGTTTATATATGTTTACATACATATATATATATATATATATATATATATATATATATATAAATGTAAGCTTATAATTACGCACTACGTACATCACTGCATAATATATATATATAGAGAGAGAGATACCTATACATACACACACATACACACTATCGACTATCAAGTTTTAAATACTTACTATATACATCACATACGTACACAAGTATATATATTACCCCATAATATAATGCGACATATTTCATATACATACTTTGACGAGTTACCGATTAATTTGATTATTAACTTACATTAATATAGCTTCAACGTACAGTATATTATTACTTCGATCATTTTAAATCAAGACGGTGATCAATATCTTTGGATAGATTCTTATATGTATATATATATATATATATATATATATATATATCAACTCCCGAATATGTACAATATACATCACATACACGATTTTACTATATAATAATAATATACAACATATTTCACATATACTCAGATGAATTATAGGTTAGTTTATCTTAGGTTATTCTACCTTCACTACATAATATATATATATACACACACACACATATAAACACTATTGACTATATCAAGTTCTAAATACGTATTATATACATCACATACGTACACGGGTATATTATCCATTAATATAATGCGACGTATTTCATATACATACTTTGGAAATAGCCTTTTTAAAAAATGCAAGGTAAGGCTGCGTACGATACACCCTTATGGTGGGGCCCTTCCCCGAACACCACGCATAGCGGTAGCTTTAGTGCACCGGGATGCCCTTTTTTTTTTTTACTTTGATGAGTTATCAATTAATTTGATTAGATTACATTAATATAACTTCAACTTATAGTATATTATTACTTCTATCATTTCAAATCATCACATACCCAATTTTACTACCCCATAATAATATACAACGTATTTCACAGATACTCAGTTGAATTATCGGTTGGTTTATATTATGTCATTAATATACCTTCACTATATAATATGTATATACTACATATATACCAATGCATACACACACATATACACCCTATGGACTATATCAATACGTACTATATACATCACATATGTACATGAGTATATTATCCAATAATATAATGTGACGTATTTCATATATGTACTATATACATCTCATACTCGATTTTACTACCCCATTGTATTTCACATATACTCAGATAAATTATCGGTTAGTTTATTTTATGTCATTAATATATCGTCTCTATATAAAATGTATATATTATATATATACCATACATACACACACATATACACACACAAGTATATTATCCAATAATATAATGTGATGTGTTTTTTATACATACTCAGATGAGTGATCAATTAATTATATTTGATTAGCTTAATATACTAGGTTTTGATTACATCGTTCATCAATCGATCACTACATGATGTTAATATATATATATATATATATATAAAGATATTTCAACGGTAATATCATTATGACGGAAATAGTAACATAATATCATTATCTCAACGGTATGATATATATATACACATATTCATTATACAAATATTATGCATGTTTAACGTCATTTAACGTATATTCAAAGGAAAATATTTATTTTATGTATTGAAACATAAGTAAAACATAAATATTATGTTTAACGTAATTTTTTTATTTTATTTGAAATGTTTTTTAGTGTAATATTTTCACAAAATTTAAGAATGATTGATTTTTATTATTATTATATTAGTTATCGACTACGTGTGATCAGTGTAATTTCAAAAAATTATATATATGTATTAGATTATAAATATAATTATTTTTTATGAAAATAATATATATTTGAATACATATATATAATTAGGTGTCACTAAAATTTATTTACTTTTAAAAACTTTTTAGTTCAAAAATCGACCACAAGTGGTCGTTTTGTTAAATTATTTTTTTTCTTTTAATTAACAAACCGACCACTAATGGTCGATTTTTTAAAAAATAAATTAAAAAAGAATTTTTAAAAACCGATCACAAGTGGTCTGTTTTTATAAATATTTTTTAATTATATTAAAAAAACCGACCACAAGTTGTCGGATTTTTTTAAAAATAAATTTAAAATGAATTTTTAAAAACCGACCTCAAGTGGTCAATTTTTATAAATATTTTTTAATTAAATTTTATAAAAAAATAAAGACCACAAGTGGCCGGTTTTTTTAAAAATAAATTAAAAAAGAAATTTTAAAAACCGACCACAAGTGGCCGATTTTTATAATATTTTTTAGTTATATTTTTTTAAAAAAGCCCAACCACAAGTTTTCGGTTTTTTAAAAAATAAATTAAAAAACAATTTTTAAAAACCAACCACAAATAGTCAGTTTTTATAAATATTTTTTAATTAAATTTAAAAAAAAAGACCACAAGTGGTCGGTTTTGTTATTTTTTTAATTTTTATTTGTAAAATAAATAATAATTAATATTAAAATTTTTGGAATAATTATCTTGATTTTTTATGATGTAAAAGCGACAACATATGGTCACTTTTTGAAAACAAAAATAAAAATCAACCACTTGTGGTCGGTTTTTCCGATTTTGTTAGTAGTGGTCATAGAAACTCCTATAGCATCGACATGGCGGGGGACATAAATTGAGATCAAATGGATGGACAACAATCGCTGAGAAAAATCTCTAGAATTATGTCTATTCTTCCACAACCATAGCCTTCTCAGGAACTCTAGGCCGATGGGGAATACATACTAATTATGTCTGATCAACTATCTTACAGTCTGAAATACTAATTGCATAGAACCAATAGGCTGCATATAACACTGAACTCTATTGGAAGGATCCTTACTCTCAAATACAATAGCAATAGCACTATATTGATACCATGGCCTCTTACCGCCAGTTTTGTAAGCCTTAATACGTATGCTCTCTATGGTCTTCTCATAATCGACAACCTGAGGGAAGGAAGATTTGGCTTTTATTAAGTGCTCCAACACCAAACGGAGCGACAATACTAATCCTCTTATACATCCCGGCACCAATATCCAACTCAGAAGGATATAACATAGGAATAAGTTTGGCCCACTCGAGAAATCCAATCTTGTACTCAGAACTGGTAAGGAATCTAGATAAACACCACTAGACCCAACTCTATTCTATGAATTGTTCGATGAATTAAATGCCATTCATGGTTATGAGAGATCTACAACATGACTCCGATTCCTAATGCTAAACCTCAAGGAATGAAGTAGTCACGATCTCAACTGGAGCCTAAATTGGACCTAAATCCTTTGGCTAATGCTGAAGATCATTGACATCTATCTCTAACTCTCTAGTCTAACGTTATTCTAACACTCTTGAAATATGCGCTATATTCTTATTTGTATCTGTCAACATCGTTGCTCACCTAGAATCGTTCATTGGGGACAGAATAGAGTCAAAGGATGTGTTCGAGGTTCATATAAATGTGGACACATGATAAGGAGTAAAGAAGTGAATCTCCTAAAATATCCCCATAGCCTTCCAAAGATAGGTTACAGATGTATCCGCACCGATATGTAGGACTCTACTAACACTTATCTCATGTACTAATACACTGGTGAAATCTAGGCTCTGATACCAATTTGTCACAACCCAATTTCTGAGGTCATGATGGTGCTTACTATAACCCACTGTAGGCAATCTCAATCTGTATTTTGGAATAGCTAGTAATGGATTGCTCAATAATATAAAGAAAAGAATGCGGGATAAATGAAATAATGATCAGTTACATAAGTGAATCCCAAAACCTGGTGGTATCAGTACAAGAGCTTCTAATATAATAGTTGTATAAGAGTGAAATATCAATGGAATTATACTGATACAACTTATCTTCGAATACAATATAGAGACTAGTCTAATATGTAAGAGGGAGGTAAGTAATTGATGATAGGCATATTTACACGCCTAAAGCACCATAATTTACCCATATTTTAGCTAAGTTTTAAGGACAAAATATATAATTCCTGCATTTTTAGTCCATTTTCCTATAAGTGAGCTAACCAACGTGATTAGCATGTTTTCAGGTATTAATGATGAAGATTTCAGCACTTTGTGGACCTTTTGGTAGCAAGGGAAACTTCACATAAGAGGGAAGGCAACTTTTGGAAGCTTGTGGACTGAAAGTGATGCATGGAGAACTTGTCCCGGGAAAAAATAGTATTTTTAAAGAATTGGGGATCAGCAGTAACTTAGTAGGAATAGGACAAGGATGTTATAAAAACCCTATTTTGCTGAATTTTTCAGCATGCATTCATTCATGCAAGAATTCAGTCGACACTTTTTAGTACTATTCAGTTTACAGATTCTGTATGTTTATACAGAGAAAAACTCTAACTTGTGAGCAATGAAGGGAGCAAAATCGTCAATCCCTTTTGACGCCAATCTCATCCCCACCGTGAGATTATTCGAGATTTGGTATGATGATGATGTCTATTGTGATCTTCGTTGTAATCATGAGTAGCTAAACTTCTCTATTAGGGTTATGGAAGCCTTTTGATATACTATCTATTACTATGAGTTTGTGAATTCTTGATACGTATGCTACTTATATCATTACTCTCTTCATCTTAATTAAATTCTTGTGATTGCAAACATATATAATAAGCCATTATAGCATTATCTTGTTCGAGAGAAAAGTTACATGCTTGGAAAAGAGAGTGTGACAAGGAAATAGGGCTACCAACCCCTATTTACACGTTAGTGCCGTAACTGGATTAACCTATTGGAGAGTTCGTACCATTAGTTATACGTTTTAAGCTCGAGAGAGTTAAAGTGAGATAATCCTTGATGGTCGAGAGACACTAGGATTTACCATTAGAATACGAATCTCTATAAGTGCATGCATGTCTGAATTCCGCATTACTCGTAGTTAATAGATACGTAGAACTCATAAGGTGGACATAACCCTAAATTATAATTCTCATCGATTAAATCTTACTCAACAAAGCATTCCGCTATTACTTTGCTATTTTGATACTTTTAATTCACGCCTAAACCATCCCCCCTTTCTGTAGAATTTTCGACCAACAGTCTGCTAACAATTGCAACACTTAGTGACCAAGTATTCCCTGTGGGATTCGACACCCAACCCAGTTGGGTTCTATATTTGACAGCGACCGCTTACACTCTTACGAGAGCTGTAGTTTGGGCGTTATCAAATTTTGGCGCCGTTGCCGGGGAGTACGGTTGTCAACTAAGTTTGTGATAGTTACTAGACCCTTTGGTCAAAGATTCTCGAATTTTACTTTTAGTTGTTGTTTTTGTTTTATTCAGCTTCTGTTGAGTGCATGTCAAATACTCGTAGTTCTGGTCAGCCATTATTACCCATAAATCCTGAACCTCAACTTATTGGCAGAATGGATGCACAGCGTGACATTAACAGAAAGGCGGTTCAACAGGAGCAGGCTAGAATAGATGCACTGGCAGCTGCTCAAGTACATCAACAGAATATTGATAACCTAGGCCGAGCAACAAATCCTGATGATGAGGACCTGGGTGATGATGAGTTACTGAATCCCAGGCGTACTGATGAGGTGGCGGCACCTATGCACAGGAGAGATCGTCAAGCTAGAATGAGACCTGACCGCTGAGCTGTGCAGGCTCCTTTTGATGATGATGATGACGATCTTGATGGAGCTGGTTCCACAGGGGCTATTATTCCTCCGCCCTTGGAACCTGGAGCCAAGTTCAATATCACTAGCACTATGATTCAGCTATTGCAGCTCAAAGGTTTATTTGGTGGACTCGCAGGAGATGATCCGAATATGAATTTGATCAATTTTATTTCAATATGCAAGTCGTTTGACAATCCAGGAGTTGGGCAGAATGCAATTCGGCTACGCTTATTTCCATTGTCTCTGTCTGGGGAGGCAACTCTATGGTTGAACGGGCTAACTCCTGATTCTATTACTAATTGGAGGCAACTGAAAGACGCTTTCCTAGAAAGATTCTTTCCTCCATCCAAGAGAGCCCAATTACGGGATGAGATCAGCAATTTTCGACAGCTTCCAACTGAAGCTCTCCATGAAACATGGGAGAGGTTCAAGAAAAAGCTTATGCAGTGCCCAAACCATCAGATGATGAATATCCACTTGATGGAAATATTATATAGGTCTTTGAA
Source organism: Capsicum pubescens (assembly GCA_030864215.1). Lineage (NCBI taxonomy): Eukaryota > Viridiplantae > Streptophyta > Magnoliopsida > Solanales > Solanaceae > Capsicum > Capsicum pubescens. The sequence continues at coordinate 255,296,897 of CM061549.1, forward strand.
CTCGGTGACAAAGCCAGTGGTTGATAATACTGCAGGTGGGTCATTCATGGACCTTACTTTTCTTGAGGCAAGTGATATGCTAGATCGTATGACAAAGCAGAGTAGAGCTTGGCATACCAGGGATTCTGAGGTAGCAAGCTCTACCGTATCTATTGGCTTGACTGTAGAGCAGAGGCGTAGACAAGAGGAACGTGACCAAGATATGGCTCACATGAAAATGCAGATGGATCTTCTTACAAATCACTTATTATCAGGGAAGACCGAAAAGGTTAAGGCCATTGTATCACAGGGAAGAGATGAATTCGACTCTGAGGAAGAAGCGAACTACTTGAATAATCAGGGGGGTTTCCGAGGCAATGCCCAAGGAAACCAAGGTCGGAACTATTATGATAAATCTGGATACAAGGACTGCGATCAAGGTGGTTGGAAGAATAAGACTGACAGGAGTGGTTTGTATGTTCCTCCTGGAAATCGTGAGGCTGTGGCGTCTGGCTCTGGAAAGATGTCCATGGACGATATGATGGCTAAGCTGTTGAAAGGGGTGGAGGCAACCAATATAGGCGTTACTGAGGTAAATAATAATTTTTCATCAATAAATCAATTGGTTGATTCGCATTCTACCGCGATAAAATAGCTGAAGCAATAATTGAGCCAACTATCAGCGGCATTCAATCAAAGAAAGGCTGGCACCTTACCTAGCGACACTGTGCAAAACCCAAGGAATGATGGATCATGTATGGCTATTACTACCAGGAGTGGTAATGCTTTGGAAAATCCATCCAAAGGCAAGCAGGTGATTGATGATATAGCAGATAATGTTATTGATGCAGAATGTGAAGAGGCCGTAGAAGCTGAAAATAGTGTCCCTGACGTTACCCCTAGAAGTCTGCAGCCTGAAAAGATCGACAATAAGAAGCAAGATAAAAAAGAAGTGGCGGAGAAAACTATTCCCCTTCCACCACCACCTTTTCCTCAGAGACTGAAGAAGAAAGCCGATGACACCAGGTTCAGTAAATTCATGACTATGTTGAAGCAGCTGACTATTAATGTTCCTTTAGTGGAGGCGCTAGAGCAGATGCCCGAATACGCTAAATTCATGAAGGACATTTTGATAAAGAAGCGGGCAGCAAGCGATGAGCTGGCAGATAATGTTCATCATTGCAGTGCAATCGCTACAAGATCACTAGTTCAGAAGAAGGCAGATCCTGGTGCTTTCACTATTCCTTGCACGGTTGGATCTTTGGATTTTGCTAAGGCATTGTGCGATTTGGGAGCTAGCATCAATTTGATGCCGCTATCTATTTACAGAAAGTTGGGGTTGGGTGATCCTACACCAACCAATATGCGGCTCGTGATGGCAGATAGGTCGGTAAAATGGCCTGTTGGTATCTTATATGATGTGTTGGTGAAGGTTTCCACCTTCATCTTTCCTACAGACTTTGTTATTTTGGATTGCGAGGTGGATTCTGAAGTTCCCATAATCTTGGGACGTCCTTTCCTTGCAACAGGAAGTGTGCTTATTGATCTAAGAGCTAATGAGATTTTATTTCGGATGAATGACGAAGTGGTCCATTTTGATTTATGCAAATCAATGAAGCAGCCCAAATATATGAATTTGTTCTCTATAGTTGATGTTTATAATGATGATGAGAAAGAATTATCTGTGGAGAAGTAGCTTATTATTGATCCATTGGTTGTTGTGCTTATGAATTTTGAGCGTGAGGATGTTGAAGAGTATGAAGACACTATTTGTGCTCTAACAGGAATTGGCTCCTATTCTCATGCTCCTAAAAAGCTGGATCTGGATCTTAAAAATCGCCCTTCACCACCAGCAAAGCCATCCATTGAAGAACCACCAGTGCTAGAATTGAAGGAGCTGTCCAATCACCTGAAATATGCATTTTTGGGAAGTGGTGATACACTTCCGGTTATTGTTGCGGCTGATTTAGGTGAGCAGCAGGTTGCGACTCTTATTTCTATTCTGAGGAGATACAAGAGAGCCATCGGGTGGACTATTGCTGATATTATTGGTATCCCTCCTGGGATATGTATGCACAAGATTCAGCTCGAGGAAAATTATGTGCCTACCATTGAGCATCAACGATGTTTGAATCCACCCACGCAGGAGGTGGTGAAGAAAAAAATTATTAAGTGGTTAGATGTTGGGGTAGTGTATCCAATCTCCGATAGTAAGTGGGTAAGTCCGGTACAGTGTGTGCCCAAGAAAGGGGGCATGACGGTAGTTGTGAATGAAAAGAATGAGCTGATTCCACTCAGACCTGTCACAGGGTGGAGAGTGTGTATGGACTACCAGAAGATGAATTCGTAGACGCTTAAGGATCACTTCCTAATGCCATTCAAGGACCAAATACTTGATCGATTGGCAGGGAAGGGATGGTTTTGTTTCTTAGATGGTTATTCTGGTTATAATCAGATTTGTATTGCTCCTGAGGATCAAGAGAAGACCACTTTTACATGCCCATATGGTACGTTTGCCTTCAAACGTATGCCATTTGGGTTATGTAACGCACCTGCCACTTTTCAGCGTTGTATGATGTCCATTTTTTTTTATATGGTTGAAGACACCTTGGAGGTGTTCATGGACGATTTTTCAGTTGCGGGTGAATCGTTTGAATCGTGCTTGGCGAATCTGAGTATGGCGCTGCAAAGATGTGTTGAGTTCAACTTGGTGCTAAACTGGGAGAAGTGCCATTTTATGGTTAAGGAAGGCATTGTTCTTGGGCACAAAGTCTTTGAAAGAGGAATTGAAGTTGATCGAGCCAAAATTGAAGTTATCGAGAAACTACCACCTCCAATTTCTGTAAAGGGAGTTCGTAGTTTCCTCGGTCATGCAGGTTTTTATCGAAGGTTTATCAATGACTTCTCAAGGATTGCTAGTCCATTATGCAAACTCTTGAAGAAGGATGCAAAGTTCGACTTCGGTGAAGATTGCTTGAAGGCATTTGAATGCCTCAAAGGGAAGCTAGTTGAAGCTCCTATTATTGTAGAACCCGATTGGTCTCTACCGTTTGAAATGATGTGTGATGCAAGTGGGGTAGCTTTGGGTGTTGTACTTGGTCAGAAAAGAGAAAGGCGATTTCATCCAATATACTATGCGAGCAAGGCCTTGAATGAAGCCTAGAAGAACTATACCATCACGGAACAAGAGCTTCTAGCAGTTGTTTATGCTTTTGAAAAGTTCCGCGCTTACTTGTTGGGAACCAAAGTGGTGGTTCATACAGATCATGCGTCTCTGAGATATTTAATGGCGAAGAAGGATGCTAAGCCAAGGCTAATTTAGTGGGTGTTATTGCTTCAAGAATTTGATTTCGAGATAAAGGATAGAAAAGGTTGCGAAAATCAAGTAGCTGATCATCTATCTAGACTTGAGAGTGCGCACATAGCGCAACCCGACCTTGAGATTGATGATGCATTTCCCGACGAAGAGATCCTAGCCGCTATGGTGGAAGACTTACCGTGGTATGCGGACTTTGTGAACTACGTGGTAAGTAAAGTGATGCCTCAGAATCTCTCCTTTCATCAAAAGAGAAAGTTCATGCATGATGTGAAACACTACTTCTGGGATGAACCGTATCTTTTTTGATGATGTGTTGATGGTGTTATTAGGCGATGCATCGCTGAAGTGGAGGTTCCTAGCATCTTGGAAGCAAGTCATGCTTCCCAAGTTGGGGGTCACCATGCAGGTAATCGGATAGCCAGGAAGGTATTGCAAAGCGGCTATTATTGGCCTTCATTATTCAAGGATGCTTTCGATTTTGTGAGAAGATATGATCAGTTTCAGAGGCAAGGCTCTATCTCGAAGCACCATGAGATGCCCATGTCTAAAATTCTTGAAGTGGAGCTATTTGATGTATGGGGTATTGATTTCATGGTCCCATTTGTGAGTTCGTTTGGGATGAGATATATCCTAGTTGTTGTGGATTATGTATCCAAATGGGTCGAAGCAGTAGCGCTGGCTGATAATGAAGGTAAGCGTGTTGTAGCATTTTTTAAGAGAAATATCTTCTCTCTTTTTGGGGTACCACGTACCATCATAAGCGACGGAGGATCACACTTTTGTAACAAGTTGTTCAGAGCCGTATTGGTGAAATATGGGGTCAATAAACATAAGGTAGCTACACCTTACGACCCACAAACTAGTGGGTAGGTAGAGGTTTCTAATCGAGAGATCAAGCTGATCCTTGCTAAGACTGTAAATGCTAGTAGGAAGGATTGGTCCCGCAAGTTGGATGATGCTTTATGGGTTTATAGAACTGCATTCAAGAAACCATTTGGCATGTCCCCGCACCAATTAGTTTATGGGAAGGCTTGTCACTTGACGATTGAGCTCGAACATAAAGCATTGTGGGCGTTGAAGAGGCTTAACCTGACTTGGGATGATGCAATTAATCCGAGATTGGAGCAGCTGAATGAGATGGATGAATTCCGTCTACATGCGTATGAAAGGGCAGACCTCTACAAAGAACGAATGAAAAAATACCATGATCGGCGGATTATCCAACGAAACTTTCAGAAGGGTGATATGGTACTTCTTTTCAACTCCAGACTAAAGCGATTTCCAGGTAAGTTAAAGTCTAAATGGTCTGGTCCGTTCAGAATTAGCCAAGTCTACTCGTCTGGAGTAGTAGAGTTAGAAGGCATTGATGGTGGTGTCTTTAATGTGAACGTCCAACGAGTGAAGCCTTATATCGGTCCTCTTGACTCGATAAAATACATGGACACCATCTATCTCGACAAAGTCTAAGTAATTGAGATAACTATGTCGTGCCGCGACAATAAATCAAGCGCTAGATGGGAGGCAACCCATCATTTTTAATCGCTTTGTTTTACTAAGAATTTGTTTTTGTTAAATAAAAATCCAAAAAGAAGAGTTGAGCCACGACCAAAACTAAGGCTCTTGGTGGGAGGCAACCCATCGTTCTAATTGTTTTTGTTGTTTTTGAGTAAATGTAGGTGTAAGACGTATAAAGGACGAGATCTAGCCCAAAATTTTAATTTGGAATTGTGTCATGTTGAAGGTGGTAAGTTTGGAATAAATAAACAAAGGCTATTGGTTAGGCATTGCCTATGCAAATCTAGGCAACGAACAAGGCAAGGCCTATGTAAATCTAGGCAACGAACAAGGAAAGGCCTATGCTATGGCCTAAGCTCTCTGAATCTACAATGCCATAGCATAGGCGCTGCCTATGCCCAACAATACCATAGCATAGACACCGCCTATGCCATTTCCTTTTCCTTTTCTCTCTGAATCTACAATGCCATAGCATAGGTGCCGTCTATGCCTAACAATGCCATAGCATAGGCGCCGCCTATGCTCAACTAGGCGTTGCAAAAGGCGCCGCCTATGCTAAGCATAGGCAAAGCATTAGGCGCCGCCTATGCTTACTTTTTGGTCTCCTAATCCGATTTTAAATAGGTCAAACCCGACCCAAGCCTTGACCTATAAATAAAACTTCAACATTAGAACAAAACACACTTATTTGCTCAACCTAGGCGCCGCCTTTACTCTCCCAAATCTCTCAAAAATTTTCTTTTTGCTCTTCTAACCTTGCAAGATCATCTTCTGAGGCCATCACCAAGTAAGTACTTCTTTTATATTCCGTAGTTATTACAATACTACGCCTATAATGATTAGTTAAATCTTGAAGTAGTGTTGGTGATTTGAATGTAGTTGGTTTGTATTGATACATCTAGTTGAGTGAAAGAATACGTATGGGTGTTCTAAACTTTGTTTTGATTTGTATTTTGGTTGTTATACACTGTCATCTTTTTGCGGAATTGAAATGGTAAAGCTAATCACACAATCGGGTAAGTCCAAAGTTGTAATGTTTGAATGACTCGTTCATCGAGATAAAGATCATGACTGAACACAAGCATGAGATGTTGTGATTATTTCTATGCCATGACTTGATTCGATCTCTACGTAGTAGTCTTGTTCAAAAAGTGCATTAATCCAAACCATAAAGTATGGTCAAGATTATATGAAATAGAGTTGAAAAGGATAATGAAGATTACATGAAAAGTATGACTACGCTGAACATATTGTTAGAACATAACACCTAAATGTATGGCGATGAAGTCTAAGTAATCAACATCGTTCACTTAATTAGTTTGTCACAACAAATAAAGTGTGGGGTGGTGCCATTATTGTTTGTTTGTCGATCAAATCTTCCGAGATAAGCTGACATGACTTTATTTTAATCTCAGGTAAAATGGCACCAAAAGGTCGACCAGGAAAAGAAAAAGCGTCCACCTCACAGAAAGGTCAAAAAAGGGGAAGAAAAGAGCAAGCCGAATCCTCCTCGCTGCAAATACCTCACCGCATGTTCGGGATAAAATGGGTCCTAGAGGAGGAAGGAAAGGAGTGGTACAAGAATAACAAAGTAAAAAAATATGTTCACATGGAGTTGATACAAAAGGAGAGTCTAGCGAAGAGAGAACCTCGCATTTTGGCTAAAATCATGGCTCTACATCTTGATTTCATCTTCCAAGATATGGGAGAATGCAATCTTGATCTAACGCGAGAATTCTATGCCAATTGGTCCCCAAAGACTACCGGAAGTGAAGTGAAGATTCGGGGATAAGTCTTACAACTGAATGCAGAGTTCTTCAACTCTTTTCTGGGTCTTCTATCTGTGGATCCATCACCGCTCAAGGAACTTTATCACAGACCTCCATACAGGGCAATCAGACACACACTGTGCGGAACAAGATCAATGGCACGTTGGAGTCGTCACAAGGATACCGGTTGGCACAATACCTTCCCGTATGTTTCCTTGAACAGAGAAGCTCGGATATGGTTGCGGATAGTGGGTCACAGTACACAAAGATCACACGTGATAGAGTGTGCTTGGTGTACGCTTTGATGACGAACATCCCCATCAACATTGGGGCGATTATTCGATCTTTAATGCGTAAGTCCAGGCTGCAAAAGAGGTCCCACTTCATCTTTGGCAATCTGTTGACTGCGATATTGAGGAAGGAGGACATTGAAGAGGAACCTGCAGATCATAAGCTTCCACACAACTCAAAGGAAGTTGACCACACAAAGGTGAAAGATGTTGAATCTATGCATGGCGTCAACCTGACCACTGTAGAAAGACATGCTCGCGACGAAAGCTTCTTCCGCCATTTATATGGAATGACGAGGTTCACCATGATGAGCGGGGGTCGTGTTCCAACTGTTGCAGAGCTCCAACAGTTGGATTATGACTACCTAATGAATGAGCATGTGAGGGCTATGTGCGGAGTAGGTTTATATTTCGAGGAACCTCTTGATGATGACGTGCCAACCGATGACGATCGATGAATGCCAGACTCAGACGTGGAGGAGAACTCTAATGACGACAACTCTGATGATGATTCCGATGCAGGGGGTATGACCCCAGACATAGCGGAGGAGTTCGACTAATCAGGTTTTTCTTATTTATTTTCTACTGAGGGCAGTGTGTCCCATCTAAGTGTGGGGTGCTGGTATTTGTATGCTACGCTTCTTTTTCTGTGTTTGCATTTATTCTAGTTCTTGTTTTTTTTAATTAGTCGTAATTAGTTAGTTTAATTTTAGATTTTTTTTTTAGATTTTGCATGAAATTGTTCTGATAGGCGGCATGGTATTATGACAAGAGTTTGTGCCAAAATCATCATTACTACTGAGACGTTTAGGCTCTAAGTGTGACTTACTGTGTGATAAGTGTGTGGTTTAATTCATTCATTTGTTGGGTCAATAGTCTATACTGCTCCCAATAAAGTTAACCATGTGCCTTGTGTGTGTGAGGTTATAGTATATTCTATGTTGTGACTGATACTAGAACTTGCCTGGTGTGTGTGTAAAGTGAAATAAAGAGTGTGAGTTTAGGAGATGATTTAGGCATTTCTTTGGCAGCCTGTGATTGTTTACCTTCTTTTTACCTACCCGTGGACATTTTCCTAGTTAACCCCCTTTGAGACTTTAGCTATTTTCTTTGACAAGCCTCATATGTAACCTAATCCATTTTTTTCAAGACCATAATTTGATCCAAATTCCTAAGCACTTTAAATTGTAGAGTCATGTGACAAAATAAAAGGAAATTGGGTGAGAGTGATGCCTCAGAGTGTATTGGTACTTGGAATTGTTGTGAATAAGAGTGACTATCATAGAGGTGTTTTATAAAAAAAATCGTCCAAAAAAAAAATAGAAAAATAAAAAAAATAAGTTGTATATTCTCATCTGTGTTTTTGTAATTGAATAATAAAATAGGTGAAAAGGGGTGTTAGATGAAAATAAAGGTAGAAGGGTTGTTTAAAAGAGAGTGTTAATAGCATAATGTGATGTATTAAAGCGCTTAGGGAAAATAGTCACTATTTCTGGCCAAAATAGTCCTACCTGTCCCTTAGCCTACATTGCAACCTGTAAAGACCTACTTGATCCTAAGCTTAGCATTCTGATATTAGTGGAGCATTACACTAAGGGCAAGCTTAAGGTCATCAGTTGCAACATAAGAATTCTTTGTGAGAGTGAGAGCAAGGAGAATCTTATACCCATGTTTCGAAAAATGCAAAACTTGTGAGTGATTATGGGTGATATCTTGTGTGAGACACACATGGTTGATGATTGTTGGGTAGTTTTGTATGATTCTTGGTGCCTTAACTTATGGATACGAATTAACCATCATCACGAGTCTATGTTGGATGTTGAATTGTTTCTGGTAGTGAACAAGAAAACTACTCTTTGCTAATAATTGGCGTGCCTGTCTTGTTGAACATTTTATGTTGTTGCTGTGATATTCTAAGTAGATGATTGCATGGACGTAATATTTTGTTCGAGGACGAACAAAGATTTAAGTGTGGGGTATTGATGATAGGCGTATTTACACGCCTAAAGCACCATAATTTACCTATATTTTAGCTAAGTTTTAAGGACAAAATATATAATTCCTGCATTTTTAGTCAATTTTCCTGTAAGTGAGCTAACCAACGTGATTAGCATGTTTTCAGGTATTAATGATGAAGATTTCAGCACTTTGTGGACCTTTTGGTGGTAAGGGAAACTTCACATAAGAGGAAAGGCAACTTTTGGAAGCTTATGGACTGAAAGTGATGCATGGAGAACTTGTCCCGGGCAAAAATAGTATTTATAAAGACTTGGGGATCAGCAGTAACTTAGTAGGAATAGGACAAGGATGTTATAAAAACCCTATTTTGCTGAATTTTTCAGCATGCATTCATTCATGCAAGAATTCAGTCGACACTTTTTAGTACTATTCAGTTTACAGATTCTGTAAGTTTATATAGAGAAAAACGCTAACTTGTGAGCAACGAAGGGAGCAAAATCGTCAATCCCTTTTGACGCCAATCTCATCCCCACCGTGAGATTATTCGAGCTTTGGTATGATGATGATGTCTATTGTGATCTTCGTTGTAATCATGAGTAGCTAAACTTCTCTGTTAGGGTTATGGAAGCCTTTTGATATACTATCTATTACTATGAGTTTGTGAATTCTTGATATGTATGCTACTTATATCATTACTCTCTTCATCTTAATTAAATTCTTGTGATTGCAAACATATATAATAAGCCATTATAGCATTAACTTGTTCGAGAGAAAAGTTACATGCTTGGAAAAGAGAGTGTGACAAGGAAATAGGGCTACCAACCCCTATTTACACGTTAGTGCCATAACTGGATTAACCTCTTGGAGAGTTCATACCATTAGTTATACGCTTTAACCTCGAGAGAGTTAAAGTGAGATAATCCTTGATGGTCGAGAGACACTAGGATTTACCATTAGAATACGAATCTCTATAAGTGCATGCATGTTTGAATTCCGCATTACTCATAGTTAATAGATACATAGAACTCATAAGGTGGACATAACCCTAACTTATAATTCTCATCTATTAAATCTTACTCAACAAAGCATTCCGCTATTACTTTGCTATTTTGATACTTTTAATTCACGCCTAAACCATCCCCCCTTTATGTAGAATTTTCGACCAACAGTCTGCTAACAATTGCAACACTTAGTGACTAAGTATTCCCTGTGGAATTCGACACCCAACCCAGTTGGGTTCTATATTTGACAGCGTCCGCTTACACTCTTACGAGAGCTGTAGTTTGGGCGTTACCAGTAATACTCTGAACATCAGGAGCTCACTCTTAGTCTCCGAACCATGGATGGTCCGTATGATACACACATCAATGGTGATAACCCGTACTATGATTTGTAGACTGCATAAGTGTAGTATGATTACCAAGCGAATGGTACTTAATAGGAAAATGCCGACTAAGCTCCAAAGATAAAACAGATATATACAACATATAAATGGAATGAAAATTACATACAAGAGTCCATAAATCATATAATAGGTCAATGAGAGAATAAGTATAGCCTATTATATTCATGCTAAGAGACTAACTTAATAAGGTTAAGAAAGTATCAAGGATGAACTATTCTATTCATATCCAAATTCATAAATCTCAATACTATACCGTATATCCTATGCTAATATATGAATAAAAGGCAAAAGAAAGGTAGATAACAGTAGACAAGGCCAGGAAATAAATATACATTATGAACAAATGAAGGAAGGATATACGATACTACCATAGCTATGTGTATCAATATCTGTATATATATCTATATATAAATATATAGATAGATAGATAGATAGATATATACTATAGTTATGAGGTCAATTCAAAGAATAACCTAAATCATCATGTCCTCACTTTAAGACCTTATTATAATCTGATCAGGATTTAATACTCTTATAATTAAGGTTTCTAACCCACATGGCTAGACATGAATTAATCATGTACAGTAATGCAATCATAAAATAAAAAAGGACAGGAACATACCTCAAATCTCGATACTGAATCAATGACCAATCTGTCATAAGCTATCCATAATAATAATTATTATAATTATAATAACAATACTAATAATAGCATGAGTAACAGGCTATTATGGACAATCAAAAACCTAGCCGAGCATATGTTTACCCCCACCGCCCCACGCTTGGAAGGTTCAGTCAGCATACAACAAAATAAGGCATATTCATCAGTTATATTTATGCAACCATACCATATTGGTTGATAGACATAGGCTCATAGTAGTGATAGGTGATGCGTATGTAAGAATGAATGCAAGGTACACAATCAAAATGACAATCTCATCATCATCATCTTAATCAACCTTCGACCTTATCGGATATCAATATATCATCACAATATCCTCTGAACTCAAATCAGGTATATATATATATCATCACAACGGTATCCTCCAGACTCAAACCAGGTATATATATCAACATAACAATATACTACGGACTAGAATCGGGTATATATATCATCATAATAGTATCCTCCAGACTCGAACCGTGAATATATATATCATCACAATAGTATCCTTCGAACTCAAACCGGATATACATATTATCATAATCATTAATACATATATATAGATATATAATAGGTGCACGGACTCAAAACATGGATAAAAGAGTGTAAATTCATAAGTTTGTTGTCCGAAATGATCTTTAAAACTAAATTATTGTAAAAGTGTAGAAAGGATCAAAATATATCACGATCAAAGTAAATAATAGTGTTAAGTCTAGGACAAAAATCTATCTCGATCAAATCTTTAAAACACTGTTTTAACCCCTTTTATATGTATTAATATTCCATTTAGTAAGGCAATTATTATAGTAAAGAAATCTATTGTTAAGGTGAAAAGTGAGTTTTAATCTTTATTTAGAAAAATAGTGATAAGGTCGATTTCAGCTAGGATCACATCAATACAGATATAATAATCATGAGTATACAAAATTTATGCATTCCATAACCAGTATTCAGTCAATGAAATCATAGGCAACATAAACATATATGTGTCCATATTCTTCAATTGTATCCTTACAGGGATAAATACTTTTTGGATATCGAATATCATAACACGACCCTCGGCCCAATAATATATCTAGAATAATCACAATATTATAATAACGGCCTTAGGCCCATATACATATCCATAACACATATTGACTATCATATTCATAAGCCGTAGCATATCTATAATCATCTCACATATAGGAGGCTTCTCACATCTATGAGGCATAATATCACTAAGCATATCACCTCTACTAGACATCTCATATTTATAGGTCATATGTCATGACCAAGAGAAAAATTATATCTATAATCCCAATAATCATAACTAAGAGGAAAATCATCTCTATAGGCCAAATATCATAACTAAGAGGAAAATACATCTCTACGGGTCAAATACCATAACTAAGAGGAAAATACATTTCTATGGGACTAGTATCATAACTAAGAGGAAAATGCATCTCTATGGGCAAAATATCATGACTAAGAGGAAAATGCATCTCTATGGGCTAAATATCATGACTAAGAGGAAAATACATCTCTATGGGCCAAATATCATAACTACGAGAAAAATGCATCTCTATTGACCAAATATTATAACTTAGAGGAAAATGCATCCTATGGGCCAAATATAATAATTAAGAGAAAAATGCATCTCTATGGACCAAATATCATAACTAAGAGAAAAATGCATCTCTATGGGCCCAATATAAAATCTAAGAGAAATTAACATCTCTATAGTCCACTAATCATAATCCAGGAAAAATCATCATAATTAATCTATTTAGCAAGTAAATATCATAAATAAGGCTCATTAGTATCAACTAGGCCTACTATCCGCAAATAAGCACATAAGAGCTAACACAATTCTTTGCATAGATGGGTTGGATGATCCCACTATAATTTGAGACTGTTTCATCAAAAAGTGGGGCCCATATATATGGCTCAATAGTCCAAATTAAGTTAGGAAGCCTTGGGATCTGAACCAAGGGTCCCCTTAGACTAAAATCAGCATTTCAGATGCGATGGCAAAGTTGAATTTTTAATTCGGGGTCATTTCGCCCAAATTTGGATCCCACACCAGTATTTTGATTTTTCAACTTTTCTATATATAGGTCGAAATGAGTTTGGGTGCATTGGGACCCAAACCAAAGGTCTACCTAGACTAAAATTTATATTCTAGATTTGTTGGCACTGTCAGAATTTTCATCTGAGATTGTTTTACTGAAGTTTTCTCCTGATTGTCATTTGGAATCAACGAAGACTTCAAAATAGGGATTTGGCTCTAAAAATCAAATGAACTGCCCGGTAACCGAACCATCGATCCTAGGGAGTCATAAATGACTTGGGATAGATATGGAGATTCCCTAATGGTGAAGATAAGCAGAAACATGAAAAATGACCGGAAGGGTCCTTACATTACTAGTTTTTTTCTCAATTTAATATTCAAAACAACTTAGATTCTTGACTTTAAAATAAATTTCAAAGGTTTTATCCGGTAAAGTTTTAAAATAGTTTTTCTTTGATTTAAACCTCATTTTCAACTCATTTTTATTTGGAGTTTTAGTTACAAATTTCTAAAAGTATGGGGAACACGTTATTGAAATAAATTTATGATTTTGCTCTTTTTTTTCCAAAAATCTATTTCGGGGGACGGTTTTGACCCAGAACCAAAACTAGGCAATACGTGTATCGTTGGATTTGTTTTGATGCATACATTTTATATTTCTTAGTTTTGGTTGATTTTTGGACCATTCATGAGAATTAAGGTCATAGGTTAAAGTATTGCAGACCAATTTTTGGCCTTGAGGTAGGTTATGGCTTAACTCTTTCAGAATGGGATGAGTTGTTGATTTGTATACAAAATGCATGTTAAGGTGATGAAAACTAGTAATAAAATTTTCTATCTTAATCTGTTTTACCCGTGTGGGGGCCTATATGTTAGATAATTATTGATCTTGAGACATTATGTGGAAATTGGCTCACATGGTGGTGGAATATATATTTGTGGATGGTTGTGAAATTATATTTTTGTGGTTGGTTGTGGAAATACTCATTGTGATTGGTTGTTAGAATTACCCCCTCATAACATACTAATTCATGAAACATTGGTACCACCCTGGAAATACTTGAGAAACCCTGGCAACACCTTTTTAAGACAGAAAATGTGGCATCTTATAAAACCCTTCCAGAGGGATGTTTCATGGAGGAGATATGGATATATAAATTTTATATGGGTTGAAGTCCTACATTGGGAGTCATTACCCCGTAGGTATGTATGGAGGTTGTGCAACAACCTCATTCATCATCATCATTATCATCATCATCATCATAATCATATTATATGCACTTACCTTGTTGTGTTTATGTTGTGTTTGAATTGCCATATTGACTTATCATGGCTTCTTTGTGCTAATTGTACTTGACAATCATGTATGTACATGTTCTTCCTTGTACATACTTGTATGTGATATAATGTATAATTGTAATGACCCGGGATTACCCCTAGTAGTCATATGGTGCTTACAACCCCGAAGAACTACAAGCTAACCCATGAATGATATCTGTTGTGAGCACTGAATAATAATACTGTAATTAATGTGAAAAATAGGTTGTAATTCCATAAGGCTCAAAATATCTGACATACTGATAAAATATAACATCTGTAAAAATGAATACTATCTGAAAATCTAGTCTGAAAAGCCTCTAATTGAATCTGTTTGAAAGTGGAGTTAATGGGACAATCCCCCAACTAACTCCATCTACTGAACTACTACATCTACTAAAAATATGAAATAATAGAATATCCTTGAATGACAAGGACTCACTGCTAAATCTACTGCTACTGGTTGAATCTGAATCTACTATTTGTGGTCAGGAACCTGAGCGTTCGAACCTATGATATGAAAAATCATAGCATAAAAAAGTATGCGTCAGCACGTGGGAATGTACTGGTATGCTAGATGAGGTAAGGATGAATGCAAGGGTTCAAATGCATGAACAATAACTGACTGAATAATATAGAATAACTGAATATGAGTACGTGGATAATTGAAACTACTGTAAATACTAAGTATGCAATATTGTGCATATAAGTATACTGTGATTGAGATTTTATGAATCTAAGTACTGAGTTCTGATACTGAGTAACTAATAATCTAAAGTTACTGATAACTGAATTACTAATACTGAGTGACTGTGTCTGACAGTCCTGATTCTGTAGAACTGAACTGAGTTCTAGACTAAAGACTAAAACAAAAACTAAAACTGTGGGAGGTATCATCTAACTAACATGCCCCTCTCTGAACTAATTAGGGTCCAACCGTTACCTTAGCTGGAAAGGTACTAATACCATTCCATGGGTAGTAATACTAGAAAACCAGGATGCCAAGCCTAACTGATGGGTGAAACCTGGGCGGAGCCAAGCCTAATTTGATGGGTAACCCCTGGGAGGTAGTCAAGTCTAGTCTAACAGGTGACTCCTCATCCTGCACTGGCTATGCAATTTTAGAGTATAGGGACTGCTACTAACGACTCTACCTATCTGATGGGGAAGTCATCATCCCTGCACTTGCTCGGTGCTAAATCCTACTCCCTACTGAAATACACTAAACTAAGTATACTAAACGAGACTGGACTGAAACTGAGGTTACTAAGTTTACTTGAGTTCTTTAACGGACTGAGAGTACTGATCATGACATGACTGATACTATTCTATAACTGATACTGGCTCTAGGTGAACAACTAAATTTTCGGGTATTAAATACCCCTAGGACTTGATAGCGTGAGAAGTATAGCAAAGCATACTCTTGAATAATATAACAATGTTCACTTGGTCATAAATCATTCATAGAGAAATTTCATCAAACACTTGTAATGCATTAACTTGTACTTGATTAAGATCTCATAATAGCATCTCATGATTCCTCTATCTACTTCATATAGGTATTTTAGCAAATATTTAGTGAGCATGGGTATTTCACATGATAATGGTCATCACATAAACATCATGAATACAATACTTTATTGCAAATTCAAGGGTTTAGCACATAATTTATATAATTCCCCCTAAATACTATTCTATTTTTTCATGAATCTTATCATAGGCATGGATTGAAAACCAAATCAACATCATAGATGCATTAATCACTTTATAAATTTAAGGGTCAATTAAGATAATCACATATTTGTTATACATTCTATTTAATTTCATGAAACTTGCATTTAAATCATTGATTAGAACCCAACTAATATTATAAACATGAATTCAATCTAATTCAAACGTGGAAATCATAAATAAATCACCTTTGTACTTTTAAAAAGGATTCTTGGACTTCATGGGTGAAAGGGACTCATGAATGAACATCTAACATACCTGGGATAGTGGATTTCTTGGATTTCTAGGTGAGTTCTTTTGAATTGTCTTTAAATTTGAGAGCTAGGGTTCTTATTCTTTAAAAAGGGGATCTTTGATTATGATAGGAATTGAAATAATAATGACTACTTAGGGTGTTTAGGGATTAAATTTCGTGTTTTAGGTTAATTAGGGCCATGGAAAAAGACCCAAATACCCCTGAACGAATTTAAAAAGAAAAGTTGAAAACTGACCATCCCCATTTTTGGCCTTGGTGCGATGTGCCACTATCGCGCCAAGCCACTAGAAATGGGAAAACTGGGACCTGGAAAAATACCGCAAAGCAGGGCTATCACGGAAAGCCTTTGAAATTCCAATTTGATCATCTCCGCGATGCACCAACATTGTGGAGGCCCACTGAAAATTGCCAAATAGGAAATTGGCCTATTTAGCGATGCGCCAAGATCATGGAGTCTCACTAGAAACTGACAATTGCTATTTACACTAGCTCCGCGATGCGCTGATGACTAGGATGATGTGGTCTAATGACTGAAACATAAAATTGTCATAACTTCTTACCCGGTTATCGAATTCCAACGAATTTTATACTGTTGAAAAGCTAATTGAATTTTCTACACAATGAAAAGTTAAAATTTTGAAATTTACACATGTATAAAAGTGTATTCATATTTAAATAAAGTCTTTAAAATTTTTTGGAAAAATTTAAGCAAAGCAAAAGTATGGGGTGTTACAATATCTCCCCCTTGGGAACATTCGTCCTCGAATAAGACTGATTAAGATGAGGACTGCTGATAGACTAAGTGTTTATGTTGGAAATGCATATATGATGCATGTAATAATGACTGAACTAATTAACGAATGCGTGAATAAATATGCAACGATAACTGATACTAAGATTATAGTTGTAATTGAACATGGAACTGAGTAGATCAAAGGAAAACTGTTACCTTAAGCTGAGGACACTAATAAGCTTAAGATCATTTACTGAACATATATGAAAAGGAACATGAGAACATGAATAAGTTTTAAATGTGATACATGAATTGAATATCGTGAACTGAACTGAGCCCTTGAGTACATAGCTTAAGACTGAGATTGGAACTAGAGGGTCAACTGTGAGGAACTATTACTCCAACTGAATTCTCTACGTGAAGAGAAAATGGAAGGTTCAGATCATAATAGCTCGAGGGTTATAGTGAATCTCCCCCTTGGTACACTATGTCCCTCGAAGAATGTTGACTTAACTGAGATACTGAGGAAAAGCTGAGACAATGCACGGGGCACCTATGAACTAAATTGTAACTGAATATATGGGATCTAAAACTGAGACATGATACCTGAACTAGGTTGAACACATTACTACTAGGATGCTCTATCTTGGAATGGTTATAATCATAAAACTTCGGATAGTACAACTAGATGGAAAGATGGGAAACCATACGAACTTGTCCACCTGGCTGCTAACCCGTAGTACTGGCTTTACGGACTAACTCATGCTGAAAACTTATACTCTACTGGAGCAGTTCTTGATACTCTTTCTATAGAGTTCTACTGACTTTAGGTAGCAAGGAAATCTTGGTATGGTATGAATAAGACATCTGAACAAGAAATCATAACATGGCTTTAATTCTGTAATATAGAGTAAGGCCTACAAAACATATTCTAAGATAGAGTTGCTAAGCCTTGTGCACTGCAGCTACAAATATTTAAGCTTAGACACATTTTTTGAATACTTTCTCAACTATACTCTCCACCTTAGAACAGAACTTCACCGGAAACTACTGAAAATATTTACACGGACACTGGGCATGAATACATAAACATACTAGCTTATCTGATTAACTAAATGGCTGATAGATAAATACTGGTCATGCAAGATTGAACTAATCTTAGCCTAAATAACTGGATTGAAACTGTGGAGTACTATGCATATAAGGTAAGGACTGACTAAGAAATGTAAGGTAACTGAACATGAATTTGTGGAAGTGGTTCTTATTTGAGAATGCAAGACTGAGTGCATAACCTAATTTTGAAATGGTTTGTAAGCTGAAGTATTGAAATACTGATAACTGAATAACTGGTGATTGTACGCTATTGTCAAGCATACCTGAAACGGGATTGATTTTGGAACTGACTGCTGACTGAGACTATGACTGAGTTCTGATAGCTGATCTTAGGTGTATTTATACGCCTAACCACCATAACTTATCCATATTTTAGCTGAGTTTAGAGAACAAAGTTCCTAGTTTCTTATGTTTTTACTCTACTTCTATGTAATTGAGCTAACCGATGTGATTAGAATTATTTCAGGTATTAATGAAGTAGATGAAAATATAATGGGACTATGAAATGCGTATGGCATATGACACAAGAGAGAGTAGCAGTCTGGACCAAATGTGGCACCTAGAAACTATGTCCAAGACTAGTTTGTCATTTATAATTAGTTCAGGAACTTATAAGGCAATTCTGAGAGAAAAGATTATTAAAAGGCTTAATGCTGAATTTTTATTCATTATTCATTATTCTGTATTATTTTGGGGAGAGGAGAAAGGAGGCTTAGCTTGAGAAGAGAGAGAGAAACATTTGTCTCTTATTTTCCCTATTCGCACACCAAGATCTTCTTCTAGTTTTTGGTATGATGAATATACTTATGATGATTTTCATTTTTCCCATGAGTAGCTAAGTTTATTAGTTAGGGTTATGGAAGCCTTGTAGCATACAATCTATCACTTTGGGTTTTGAATTCATTATGCATTAATTTGTTTACATCATACTCTCTTCTCTTATCTTGAATTCTCATGGTTGCAAACATAAACGCCATGCCTTAAAACATAACTTGTTCGAAAGAAAGGTTGATGCTCGAAAAAGAGAGTAGTGATAAGAAAATAGGATTTCCAACCCCTATTTCATATGTTAATGCCTTAATAGGATTAACTACTTGGAGATTTTGTATTGTTTTTGGTAAATACTTTTGATTCGAGAGAACTAAAGTGAAATTGTCCTTAATGGTTGACAAACACTAGGATTATGTTATTAAATACAATACGTTTCTCTGTAAGCATGATGCATATATGAATTTTTAAAGCCCATAGTTAGAAAGTATTGAAAACTACAAGGTGGAAATAACCCTAGCTTTTTATTTCTCTGAATTTGAATACTACTACACATATTTCATCTTGTTAAACTGAAACCATTAATTTGTGAACTGAATCAAACCCCCCTATTTACTTTACGGAAACAAACGATTAAAAGTCAACTAATCTGCATACAACTTAATTAGCACCATATAGTTGGGTTATATATTTGAAAACGAATGCTTACTCTCTCATAAAAGAGGTGTAATTTGGGCGAATCAAATTTTGGCGCAGTTGTCGGGGAATACGGATGATGATTGAGTTTATGTGTGTTAATTGACTGTTAGTCAAGTTTCCTTATTTTACGTTATTTGTTGTTTTTGTTGTTATAGTCTCATTGTTGTTTATTCCACGAACCTGAATTTTAGGAGAACCATTATTACCCTTCAATCCTAAACCTCATCTCATTGAAAGAATGGCTAACCAACAAGAAGATAAAAGATTAGTCGCTTTGGCTAATGCTCAATTAAATCAACAAAATGTAGATAACCCAGGTCAAGTACCTAATCTAGATGAAGAGGGCCTGGGAGATGATGATTTAATTGACCCGGCTAATAGAAGGCATGCAGCAAGGGTAGTTGCACCTATAAATCAAAATTGTCCATTCAGAGGAAGACAAGACCGCCAAGCAGCACAGTTTAATATTGACAACGATGAGGACAATTTATATGGAACTGTATCTAAAGGGGTAATCATTCTACCACTAATAGCTCCTGGGGTGAAATTCAACATCACCAGCACTATGATCCAACTACTGAATTTGAAAGGACTCTTTGGTGGATTACCTGGTGATGATCCAAATCTACATTTGGTGAATTTCATCAGAATTTGTAAGTCATTTGATAATCCTAGACTGAGACAAAATGCTATTCATTTAAGATTGTTCCCACCGTCTCTATCTGGAGAGGCGACTATGTGGTTGAATGAGCTGACTCCTGATTCTATAAAAAACTAGAGGCAATTGAAAGGAGATTTCCTATAAAGGTTCTTTTCTCCCTCCAGAATGTTACAGTTGAGGGATGAGATCAGAAACTTTAGGCAATTGGCTAATGAAGCTTTGCATGAGACTTGGGCGAGGTTTAAAAAGAATTTGACTTAATTCCCAAACCATAAGATGACTGATGAACACTTGATGGAAATATTCTATAGATCTTTGAACTCACTTACAAAGACTATAGTAGATAATAATACAGGAGGAGCTTTTATGGAGCTCACCTTTACTGAGGCTGCGGACATGTTTGAAAGAATGACTAAGCCAAGTAGAGATTGGCATACCAGATTTTCTATGGTAGCAAGAAATACTGGGTCTAGTGTAATATCAGCATAGCATCTTAGGAGAGAAAAGGAGCGTGATCAGAATATGTCTCACATGAAAACCCAGATGGATCTGTTGACGAAACATTTTCTATTATGGAATGTAGAAAAGGTAAAAGTTGTGGGTTCCTACAGTAACGGAGCTGAATCAAACACCGAGGAAGAGGCTAACTACTTGCATAACCAGGGGGGTTTTCGGACCGGTGGTCAAGGAAACCAAGGTTGGAACCATCAAGGAGATTGGAAGAATAAAAGTGACAGGAGTGGATTGTATGTACCTCCTGGAAGCCGTGATAATTCTGCCACCAGTTCAGGCAAAATATCCATGGAGAAACTAATAAAGGGAGTTGAGCCGACCAATTCTGGGGTAACTACTATGAAGAGTGACATATCTTCCATGAGTCAACTAGTAAACTCCCACACAATTGCAATTAAACAACTGGAGCAGTAGATGAGCCAATTATCCGCAACATTCAACCAAAGTTAGAATGGGACTCTACCAAGTGATACAGTTCAAAATCTAAGGAATGATAGATCGTGTATGGACATTACCACTAGGAGTGGTAATATGTTGTCTAGTCCAGCATTGGGAGCATCCTCTCATACTGATGCAGTTAAAATAGATTGGGAGATGATTGATGAATCTTCAGTGGTGCCTGTGGAGTTGGGAAGTTGGAAAAACAAGAGTGCGTAAATGGAACAACCACCTAAGACTAAGCATCTTAGTGATGTGGAGAAAGGCATAAGAAAGGAGGTAAAAGTTCCTCCAACTGAAATACCAAGGCCACCACCCCCATTTCCATAAAGATTAAAGAAGAAAGAAGATGATGGCAAGTTTAGCAAATTCATGGCTATGTTGAACTAGTTGACAGTGAATGTTCCCTTAGTTGAAGCACTGGAACAGATGACTGGATATGCTAAGTTTATGAAAGATCTGTTGACAAAGAAAATGACTACGAGATATTAAATGGTAGACAATCTTCATCATTATAGTTATATTTCTACAAGATCTATTGTCCAGAACAAAGTTGATCCAGGAGCATTTACTGTTCCATGTACGATTGGATTGCTAAAGTTTGAAAAGGCCCTTTATGATCTTAGGGCAAGTATAAATCTTATGCCATTGATGGTTTTAAAGAATCTAGGTTTGAGAGATCCTACGCCCACCAATATGAGGCTTTTAATAGAGGATAGATCAGTAAAAAGGCCGATTGGGATTCTACATGATGTACTTGTAAAAGTTGCAGATTTTATATTTCCTGCCGACATTGTAATTCTTGATTGTGAAGTGAACTTTCAAGTACCCATAATTTTGGGTAGGTTTTTGTTAGCAACTGGGGGAGTGTTAGTTGACATGGAGCTGAATGAGATGAAATTTAGGCTCAATGAGAAAAAAGTTAGTTTTGAAGTATGTCGGTCTATGAAGCAACAAAAGGAGATGAGTGTCTTATCGATTGTTGATGTATTCTACGAAAATGAGAGATATGTACCAGTTAAGGATACGTAAGTCATGGAGACCATATCTAGTTTGGTTGAACATGCAAGAAAGGATGTTAGTGACCTCAAAGTGGTTGGACTAGGAATGAAATATTTTCTTAATCCAGCAAATGAGGTACAAATGGTATCATCGATGTGTCTTGATGAAGTCTGAGTAGTCAAGATAATCGAGTCATTCTACAACGTTAAATTAGGTGTTGCATAAGAGGCAACCTATGATTTTATTTTTATTTTAACATGTTAAACAAAAATGCAAAAATAAGAGTCTAGCCACGACCGAAACTACGACGCTTGGTGGAAGGCAACCCATCCTTCTAATCATTTTTGTTGTTTTTGATTAAGTGTAGATGCATGAATTACTAAGGAGGAAATTAGTACCAAATTTGGTTTGGAATTGAGCCATGTCAACTGTGGTAAGTTTAGGAGTGATGGAAACATTGCAGGTAGGTTGGAGTGGTCAAATGTGTAAGGCTTAAGTATGATTCGTGTTAGAGTCGTGCCTCGATTTATGTTAATATGACCCAAAAATTTCCGCAGTGCGACTTTATTTTGTGACTTTCAATGAGGTCTGTGGTGGTAGCGTGGGGATCGATTTAAATGGGGTGACTTTATTTGTGACTTTCAATGACTTTATTTTGTGACTTTCAATGACTTTATTTTGTTTACATCATACTCTTTTCGCTTATCTTTAATTCTCATGGTTGCAAACTGATCTTGGGTGTATTTATACTCCTAAGCACCGTAACTTATCCATATTTTAGCTATGTTTAGAGAACAAAGTACCTATTTTCTTATGTTCTTACTCTACTTCTATGTAATTGAGCTAACCGATGTGATTAGCATGATTTCCGGTATTAATGAAGTAGATGAAAACATAATAGGACTATGGAATGCGAATGGCATATGACACAAGAGAGAGTAGCAGTCTAGACCAAATGTGGTGCCTATAAACTATGTCCAAGACTAGTTTGTCATTTATAATTAGTTCAGGGACTTAGAAGGCAATTCTGATAGAAGATTATTAAAAGGCTTAATGCTGAATTTTTATTTATTATTCATTATTCATAATTCTGTATTATTTTTGGGAGAGGAGAAAGGCGGCTTAGCTTGAGGAGAGAGATAAACATTTTTCTCTTGTTTTCCCTATTTGTACACCAAGATCTTCTTCTAGTTTTTGGTATGATGAATATACTTATGATGATTTTCGTTTTACCCATGAGTAGCTAAGTTAATTAGTTAGGGTTATGGAAGTCTTGTAGCATGTAATCTATCACTTTGGGTTTTGAATTCATTATGCATTAATTTATTTACATCATACTCTCTTCGCTTATCTTGAATTCTCATGGTTGCAAACATAGAGGATATGCCTTAAAACACAACTTGTTCGAAAGAAAGGTTGATGTCTGGAAAACAGAGTAGTGACAAGAAAATAGGATTTTCAACCCCTATTTCATATGTTAATGCCTTAACAGGATTAACTACTTGGAGATTTTGTATTGTTTTTGGTAAACATTTTTTATTCGAGAGAACTAAAGTGAATTAGTCCTTGATGGTTGAGAAACACTAGGATTATGTTGTTAAAAAAATACATTTCTCTGTAAGCAAGATACATGTATGAATTCGTAAAGCCCATAGTTAGAAAGTGTTGAGAACTACAAGGTGGACATAACCCTAGCTTGCTATTTCTCTGAATTTGAATACTACTACACATATTTCATCTTGTTAGACTAAAACCATTAATTTGTGAAATGAATCAAATCCCCCCTATTTATTTCACGAAAACAAACGATTAAAAGTCAACTAATCTACATACATCTTAATTAGCACCATATTCCCTGTAGGATTCGACCCCAACCTAGTTGGGTTATATAATTTACAATGACCACTTACTCTCTCGTAAGAGAGGTGTAATTGGGCGTATCAATAGCTACATGAGGAGGGCTGGCACAAATTGATGATCTAAATGTACACTCACATTCTGCATTTTCTCAACTTCTTATCTCAGGAAGAATTCTGATTTTTCCTCTAATAACTAGCTATTCGTCTGCACACTAACATGTCTTTCAAGCATATCTTCATAACTACAGCTTCGGGTAAAACACGCATGCACCAACATTTCCTTAGTCATGAAACATCTACCCTACTCTCTCCCTTCAAAAAAATCTCTCTCCAATACATTATTTCATCTGGAGAGTTCACTGAAGGGGTAAAACATAGGGGCCTGAAGCATGAATGGACACTATACCTGAACTTGATACTTAACTAAAGCCTGAGGAATAGAATACCTACATCATGGATTTACCAAGAGGTTTAACTGAGGGTATATATGACATAATATGAATTTAGCTGATTATTAGGAGAGTAGCATGGGTATTGGAATTGAACATACTATAAAACATGAGTACATGAGTCATGAGCGGCATGACCTGAGTTTGGAGTTTCTATATTCATGGAACATGATTCGTAACACTAAGTGATCTAGAACTCCTTAGATTAGGAATTATAAACGTACATGATTTTCGATAATGTGCACGAATTGGAAATGTGATCACAGAGTTGACGTGTAAGGCATGAGTAGATATTGTGATAGCTGAAGTACAAAACTTTTCACTAAGGTAAGGACGGGTTGAGCATCAACCTCTCCCACTGCTTCTTTACACATGTTGATATTACTTCTAAAATCTGCAAGTCTGACTTCCTTACTTGTTCTGCCATCTCCCCCTTAGCTTAAAGTCGTTATTCTAAGTCTGTGAACCCCTTAATAAACTCTAAATCAAGCTGAGATCACTTTACTCTAGAGTCTAAGATATGACAATGCTCATAAACATTAAACTCATTCTGAAGGAATACTCCTGATAATGTAAGGTCCACTGCTAGTACTTCCTTCTAATACATGGTTCTTAGCTTTCTATTGCCCCAACAATCATCATATAGTAGCCTCAACACTGACTAACTTAGAATTCTCAAATTCTTTTTCTACTAGTTCAATCTAGAGATTCAAACTTAAATCAACTGAAACTGAGGTACTACCCCCTTCATTCAAGGGCTGGTTCATCAAGAAACTGAAATGGAAAGACTCTATTAATGAAATTAACAAAAGGGATTTTTTGAAATACTGTAACCGAGAAATTCCTGTATACTCGTCTGGCTGGAATAGATTTTCCCACTGAGGTAAGCACTAAGAAAGGTTCTGTTAAGGTTTTTAGTTTGACTTTAATGTTGACTACTATGTAAGGAGTTACATAAGACAGAGAAGCTCCTGGATCTAATAGGGCATGGATATGCAAATAGAAGATCAGTAACATACTAGTGCCCATATCAGTAGAAATTTCCTGATCTTGTCTGGACTGAAGTGCATAAAGTCTATTTGGGTATTGCCCATTAGCGGCACTGGAAGTGGGACCCTGCTGATTCGGACGACCGGACTGAGTTGAAGGAAGGTTGTACTGACCTTGTGAACCTGATTGATGACAATCTCTGATTCTATGGCCTAACTTGCCACACCCGAAACATATGCCACTGCCATCCCTACATACACCTTGATGATTTCTACCATATTTCTAGAAAAGTGGGTGGGTACGACGTATTTTCATGCTACCCTAAGACTTAGAGTATGACGTGCTACCCTGGGTGTCATTTCTAAACTTTGGCACTGGCGTACTAGCTACAGAAGGATTTGGGGCTGAGAATTTCTGATGGAACTGGAAGCGGTTACCACCCTCTAACCTTAGCCTAAAACCACTTATTATGACTCTCTTATTCTATCTATCATACCTCCTACGCTTCTCCCTCTTGCTCTGCTAAGTATAAACCCCAAGCCTAGATAGAAAACATCCTGTAGGTTGTTCTAAGCAACTACTGAATTAGCTAACATAGTGAAAGCATCTCTAAATTTTACATGAGAGACATGCTCATCCAAGGGATTTGCCTAAACGGGCTGAGGTACTGACTGCTTTTCATTACTTCTTTCATTATCTTCTGTGGATGCCATGTTCTGGGAGCATAAGGAAGAGATGAATTAGACTGAGAGTTGAACTTGAGCTCATGCTCACTCACACGACATGAAACCCGACCATCCCGATTTTTGGCCTTGGCGCGATGTGCCACTATCGCGCTAAGCCACTGAAAAAGGGACAAATGGGACCTGGACAAACACCACGACATGGGGATATCACGAGAAGCCTTTGAAATACCAATTTGATCATCTCGACGACGCGCCAACATCGTGGAGGCCCATTGGAAATTACCAAATGGGAAATTGGCCTATTTCGCGATGTTCCATGATCGTGGAGTCTTACTAGAAACTGACAATAGTTATTTACGCTGGCTCCAGATGCGCTAATGAATAAGATGATGGAGTCTAACAACTGAAACTTAAAATCGCCATAACTTCTTACCGGGTTATTGGATTTTGGCAAATTTTATATCATTGGAAACCTAATTGAATTTCCTACGCAATGAAAAGTCAAAATCTTGAAAATTACACATGTATAAAAGTGTATTCATCTTTAAAGAAAGTATTTGATATTGTTGGGCTGAATTTAAGCTAAGCAAAAGTATGGGGTGTTACAATACTTGTGCTCTACTTGATCATGTAATTACAATATATAAGGTATGTATATTCGAAATGTTAGTGCAAGCGGTGTAGGCTACTATTGTGGAATATTTTTTTACTATAGGTGATGTTCCCTTAGCGTGTATTTTGTATGATTATTATCTATTTTGATCGGTCGGCCTATAATACCTACCGAGTACAAGTGGATCGAACTCACACCTGCTGCGCCCTTTTGGCGCAAGTCCTATTTTGAGTGTTCCCAAGCTTGATTGATTCGAGTAATATTTAGTGTTTCCAAGGTATTGGTTGATTTTCAGGTGTTCGGATGCATTCTACTACATTTCTTATAGACTATGTCTTTACTTTCATTTTAAAGACAGAGGTTCTCTTGTATTTGGACATCTTATGTATTTCTTTTGGATTCAAGTTGTACTAGATACGTTCTTATATTATTGACATCAGATTTTGTGAGTTATGGTTGTATTGTTGATTATATTCTTTCCATATTTATTATAGTTGTACGATTCGATTTCTTTCTAGAAGCCTTACCTTAGGGGTATTTCTGTCTTTTCTCCTTTTTGTGTATCAGTTTGGGTGATAGACTTACTTGTCAAGGTACGCCTGACAAGTTCCATCATGACCCGTAATTTTGGATCGTGACAGATGATCAACTTAACTCTAATTGTTATTATCTGATAAAGTCACCTTTCTTCTCGATTTCAATTTTCTTAAACAAAGAAAGACTTTCTAAATAATAACTACATTAGAGTTGAGTGACCATCTGAGAAATCAACCCCTATCATAAAGAAACTCATAAATAAGATCTCAACAAATATTTTTGAGGAAAAAATGTATACAATTAAAGATATATATGTTTCACCGATTCAAGTAATAGCAAAATCATGCATATGACATGTAACAAAACAGAAACTAAGTGTATTTGTTTCATCATAAACATTAATCCATGCATAATAAACAAACAGAAAGAAAACTTTACCAAGAAATATAATTGAACTCTCTAAACTATTTGGTTCGATTATTACTAGGAATTGAAGTAGACTAAGTGTTAGATAGACTTGTTGTGTTACTTTTTTCTTTTGGTTTTGTTTTCTTGTAGTATTTTGCAGTTGTGGACTAAGTGAAGCATCAATATATTAGAGCGTTATGTTTCACATTCCTAATTTTTTACTTTTTAGAGAGTAATGCCAAAGTAAAGAGTTTGCATGACTGGTGATATGTTGTGGCATTTAATCATAACAATCTAAGAAGTCTTTCGGGCGTACATGGTTCGGGATGTCCGTTGTGGCCATGTCCTCGGTTCGAGTCGTGACATCGGACCTCCTACTGTTATACTCTAATTGTAGCATAATCATTTGCGAAACAAAATGAAATTGAAAATTTTAAGGAGATGATGAAGTTTTGACCAAAAAATAGACAATACCTTTGACCATTCAATGCAAAGTCCACAACCCTTTTGGCTAAAGTATATCTTGTTAAGTCTCCCAATAGAATCCTTATTTGCACATCTTTAACATTTATATAAACAGAAGCAGAATCTGAAAAACCACCCTAAAAAATGCCAAAGGTTTGATAAAAAATCAAAACAATATTATTTGAAGTTTACCATCTTTTCTAGTAATCATGAGTCAAATTGAAAGAGAAAAATCAACTTCATTATTGTGTGTAGATTAAACAAATTGAAAGACAAAGAAAATTAATGGAAGAACAATTCTTCTGTGCCATTCTATCACAAAAGAAGTGCTTATAAATGCCATAGATGTATTAGAGAAGAAATCAATTTAAAAAATAAATAGTTAACGCAAACAGAAATTACTCACCTTCATAAATTGTAACTTGATTTTTGTCACTTGCTAATTTCTTCAAAGGAATGATATTTGTGATATTTTAATCTTAAAATATCTATAGCAGTTAGCCTGATGTTTACTAATTACTATTGATCTATGGTGGATGGCTTTTGATAGATGCAGTTTTTGTTGTAATGCAAAAGTTATTCCAAAAAGATATAGAAATTTTAATGGTCAACAAATAAAAAACCATCCATTTAGAGGGGTAGTGCTGCAAATCATTAGTAGAACAGAGAGATATGGTGTATTCATCATTTTTAACTGTTAAGCAGGACTAATCAATATCCAAAACAAAATTCTTGTAGGGAATATGTTTTTAGCTTTCAAAAAATTTTTCACTTTAAATTCAATCTTTTTTAATCCTTTAACTTGAAAGCGCTATTATTAATAAGTAAACATCGTCATCCAAAGTCCAAACTCAAAAAAAACTTAACACTTGCAAACATGAATTACATAATTCTTTTCACATAATTCAGGTGGAAAAAAATCACATAGCAAAGAAAACAAACAAATTGTAGATTCATTTGAGGGATAAGGATGATAGTAAAGGGAAATGTGAGACTTTTATCCTTCATTTGGTTATAGATATTATTTAGTCCTAGGATGATTCTATCACAACATGTACTAAATGAATGGATTGGTTATCCCGTAATTATGATGTGTGAGATAAAGGATCAGCAATAAAACTCAGGATCCTTTTATATCCCTACAAATCTATAAGTATATATATATAAAAATTTACCACAAACAAAGTATTCCAAGGCCAGATGCTAGCTAGATGAAGATTCTAGAGATTGATTTCATAGAAATCTCGGGCCTCCTACTGTTACGCTCTAACTGTAGCATAATCATATGCGAAACAAAATGAAATTGAAATTTTTAAGGAGATGATGGAGTTTTGAACAAAAAATAAGCAATACTTTTGACCACACAATGCAAAGTCCACAGCCCTTTGGCTAAAGTATTTCTTGTTAAGTCTCCCATAGCATCATTATTTACTCATCTTTGTCATTCATATAAACAAAAGAAGAAACTGAAAACCCACCCTCAAAAATGCCAAAGGTTTGATAAAAAGTCAAAGCAATATTATTTGTAGTTTAACATCTTTTCTAATAATCATGAGCCAAACTGAAAGAGAAAAATAAACTTCATTATTTTGTGTAGATTAAAGAAATTGAAAAAAAAATGAAAATCAATTGAAGAACAATTCTTCTACACCATTCTATCACAAAAGAAGTGCTTATCAGCGTCACAGATGTATTAGAGAAGAAATCAATTTAAATAATAGTTAATGCAAACAAAAATTACCCATCTTCATAAACTGTAACATGATTTTTTTCACTTGCTAGTTTCTTCAAAGGAATGATATTCGTGATGTTTTAATCTTAAAATGTCTGTAGCAGTTAGCCTGATGTTTACAAATTACTATTGATCTGTGGTGGATGGCTTTTGATAGGTGCAAATTTTGTTGTAATACAAATGTTATTCAGAAAAGATATAGAAATTTGAATTGTCAATTTGAAAAAATCAATATAAAACCACCCATTTAAAGGGGTAGTGTTGAAAATCATTAGTAGAATACAGAGATATGGGGTATTCATCATTTTTAAAGCTAATATCTTTTTTGTTGAGAACGTGGTACTGACTTGATAACTTTACCATTTTTTAATTTTAAAATAGAACCATAATAAATTTCTATTAATAAATAAGAGAGAGAAAACTCCTAAAAGAACTTCTACATTCTCCCATGAAAGATACAAAACTTAATTTAAAAATAGCAACTACTAACTAAACCTAACTAATTTCTTGTCTAAATATTCCAAGTGGCTATTTATTAGGATGACACTTGGCTTATTGTGGGGGATTTATCCTCTCTTATAACAATATATAGATTAACAACCGTGGGTGTACTTGCATTTAATATATCTTTTATGTCTAGATTTTCCACAATAACAAATCTAGTGTTATCAAATATTGTTTACTGGGAATTTGGTGCAATTAAATTTGTAGGTGAATCAGGAGCACGCATTATGATTTAAATTTAGTTTGATCCGATTTAATACTAGTTTGGTTACTAAGTGATAAAGTAAATCCATGAGATATAAAAAAAACGAGATAAACAAAGTAAAGCAAACAAATCTAAGCGAGTCAATGCAAATGTGAGTACGTCCTAGATCTAATCCAATTTGTTGATGACGGCAAAGAAATCAATATCTAGATAAGCAGTAAATAATAATAAAAGTGCTTGGAGACCAAGTAAAATTATTTTATTGAGTAAGAGAGTGAGGGGGCTGATGCCTATATAGTGAGAGAATGGACGACTATTTATAGTTCACAACATTATTAGGCTTTTGTCAATTAGACTTCGAAAAAGAGTCCTAAAGGAGTAGCACCTATATTAGAGTGCCACATGTTTGATCTGTTAGTGAGCCAACTAATATCCCTACAACGATCAGCTCCATACGTGTTCGTCCGCAAATCCAAGTGGCCTGATACCTTTGTCTCCTATTTATAACATGAGTCATGTCATTGGGTTGGCGATTTTTTGAACTCTTGACATTTACGAGAAGGTGCTCCCATTGCTGCTAGCTCGTAAAATCTTCAAGTTGTCCCTCCTCATTGTGCCACACACAAACATGTGGGTTTAAGGAAAGTAGTGTCTATGAAACCTTATCCCTGCCTTGTGGAGGTATGAAGGTTGTATCGAATAGATTCTCGGCTCAAACAAGTTAACTTAGGATTCTCTATATTAGAAAATATTTAAATCTAGTAGAATATGCAGAAAAGAATAAAAAATATCCCTACCATATTGAAAATGGTCTAAATTTTTCCTCTTTTGACATGTTGGGTCATAGTTACTCTTAACATTAGTTTTCGGGTTATAAATGTTCCTCGTTCTCCTTAATGGACCATAACTGCAGTTACCGCTAATTTTTAAATTAAAAATACTCTCTTTTTGACGGAATTATGAGGTCATGACATATGTAGATTTTTATTTTAAATTGATAGGTGGCACTAATTTATTGGTCCACGTGGCCCCAACCCAAAATAACCCGAGCTAAAACCCATATAATTAAAAATTATTTATTTGCACTCAGTTCCTTGGATGCTTCACGTTATGCCACTGAATAGATTTAATAGACAATAACGTCTTTATCATTTTGAAGCAGTGAATTTTGGTTCAAAAGAAGTGTAAATAAGCTCCAATCAATTTAAGATCTAAGTACAGTTCAACTTATTCATCAAAAAGGAATGAAAACTAGTCTACACGACGACCAACTTTAAACCCAAACTAGCAAATAGTATCAGTTTGATCTTTGCAAACTCGATGAATCCTTGTATCTCCAAGCCTTAGACACCCTTTCAATCTTCCTCATGTCAAAAGTCCCTTTCAAATCATATGCTTATGATATTTTTTGTTCCTTCTAGAAATAACCTTGGACCAAGCAATTCTTAATGAGGATAAAAAGAAGTTCAGGCTCAAAAGAAGCTTGTCGTTACGGGATCCGTATAGTAGTATGCTTATTCTACAAAAACATTGCTACCTCATGTTTTTGCCTACCCCTATGACTACGGGATGCACGTAGCGATAGGCCATTTTTCTCGACTTCAACTTTTATTTTCAATTTGGCAATACATACTTGGTCCTCGACTTCTGAACTCAACCTCGATTCAATTTCTTAGACTTCTACTCAGACTTCAAAGTATTTGTTTTAACTCCAAAGATGGTCCTTAACTCTGACTCAATTCCTACACTATAAAACTCACATAATAAGTATGGAATACTAACATTATAGCTCAAACACGATATAAGTACAGCAAATAAAGGGTGAAGTATAGCGAAAAATCTGTGTTTCTCGACTACAATCAAGAGTCACCACATTTGCTGATGTCATCTCGAGGAAAACATTTCCATAACATTCAATCTTTGTGAATGCTTCTTTAACAACATAAGCATGGCAAATGGTTCCAAAATTAATCCATTATTCCTTGTTTTTTTTTCTACAAATTACATTTAGAAAGCATAGCACATCACTACATATTTTCTGGACTTTTTTCTCTTTCTTTGGAGCAAGACAATCACAGCCCTGTGTCCAATCTTTCCATAATTGTAATAATTGTTTTCAAATTTCTTCTTACTGGAATAATTCTTTGATGCATAAGGCTTCTTCTTCCTTTTGGATTAGTTAGAGGAAACATTAACAATGTTGCTTCCCATTATTGTTGGGTTTTCACTAGCCTTCTTTTAAGCAGCCTTATTATCCTCTTCAATTTTTAACTGAACGGTGAAATTTTCGAGCATCATCTCCTTGCACTTACCTCCTTAAAGAAGACAATTGTTCAATCAACCTCATTGATAAACAAACCTTCAACAAAAATTGATACTTGGCAATATGCTTAATATTTACAATAGAGCATTAACTCATATTTTGTAGTCCAGTTGAATCCTCAATTATATATTTCTTTTCCAACGCAATCTATGGTTGTTTCGAAGGCTCCATTGTACAAATTATCATTCAATCTTCTAATAATACAATTCTTACATAGAAACTGTGAGTGCTTCCAGGTCTTAGCCACAACGAAATGTTCATTATCAAGTGTTTCTTTCGGTAGAATCAGAACGACCTCCTTAATGAAGTTTTGTAGTCTTAAGAGTAGTAAAATAGAAGAACATCTTTTGTTGTAATCATTTGACAATAATCCCAAAAAACAATTTGTGCTTTTATATTGGCCTGGGTTGGTACAGAATGACGGGAAGAAGCAAAGTAGCTCGTAAAACCAATCATTAGACACAAAACAACTAGAATTAATAAACGGTGAAGTTTTCAAATATTCAAATATAATAATATTTGTCATTAAAATTGTGAAAGTCTTTATATCTTCAACCCGAATTATTTCTAATGCAACCAAATCTAATAAAACGATGAAGTATTTACATCATCAAAACATGTCTTAAATCGGAGCAAAACGTCACGTAGATTTTAATCTCCAAAATTGAGAGCAGAAAACGACAGAGATTCTGATTTCCAAAAATACAAGAGAGGAGAACACAAAAAATAATAATTGTTAAATTTCTTAAGTTTGTTAGTATCTTGTTATTCAAAATAGTAAACCAGAATACATGAAATAAATCAAAAAAACAATTAAACAAGAAAACAAAACTTGATTAATTATCAGAGGCTGTAGAATTCACTATACCTTTACAAAATTCAATTCCCTCATTGTATGGGGTGTCAAATTATTTTTTCCCAGGATAGAATATGAAAGCAGTAAGATTGGTTGGGGGTTGTTGAATTGCTCCTTTTGGATCAGACCGTCGACTATTGATTGCAGTGATGAAAACTTAAGAAATAAAATTCTTAAGGTAAATAACACCTGATGTTTTATACTTGTTGGAACCTCTAGGTCTTACTTCAGTCCACTTGGTTTGCAAGGAATTCTACTAGTTCTTTTGTGAATAAAAATCAAAGTACAAGATTGAGTTAAGCTTTTTGGCCCCGACTCACACTTTCTTCTTTCTATCACATTTTGTTATGATGCCTCACCAACTATGTGTTTCTCTCCTCTCTTTTAAAGTACATAATAAACCTATAAGAGAATACAATGGTAAAGTAAAGTAGAACAAAGAACTCGAGAAGGTTGAGATAAGTGTATGTCTCTTCCTTTGACTTACAATGCTGATATAGTAGTGATTGGACTAATACTAGCCATTGGAAGTTACAAGGCTACCCAAAGAATTTTTCTTCTTAGGAAATTGAATAAGAAACATTCAATTTCCAAGAATAAGTAAAGACTAAAAGGAAAATTTAACTAAGTACAATATATACACAAGAGAGATGCGGCAATCCCATGACATTAGTAATTCATTTAATGTAGCAGATCTTTTTCCCTTCTTGTCATGCATTTTATTAGTCAATAGAATCTTCTGATAGAACTTCTTCAATCTATTGAGAGTAACATATCTTTTTTTTTCTTTATCATGGAGTACGGGATCTTTTGTTAATCTTCTTAATTTACTCTCCTTCGAATCTGCAACAAATTTCCTTTCCTATTTGTGAGATGCTTCTTTCTTTTAGAGTATTATTCAAATGGAATATTATTGGTACCGAATTCCTTCAATCAAATCAAACTCAATGGTCATTACTAAAAAACTTAAAGTTATCAATCTCCCCTTTTTTTATTGATGAAAAAATAAAATTAGAGTACTTTCCTTTTAAGTTCGCCCTGGTTACTCTCCTCCTGAATGACTTTTCCTGCAAGGTTAGAATAAATACATTATTTCTCCCACTTTGGCATCAGTCAAAAAGGAAAAAGGGTAGCACACACCAAATACCAACTGAAAAACTAAGTAGGAGCAACCAGGGAAACTCAGTTAAGTGATTTTTTGCTCAAAAAAGTTTTGTGATTATGCCAAGAGATTTTCTGAGAGAACAAAATCTTTCTTCAAGCTAAGGTTTAGTAAAAATGTCAACTAATTGAAAATCAGTGCTCATAAAAGATTATTCAATATTTCCTTTTGAAACATGATCCCTAATAAAATGATTCTTAACATCACTATGTTTTTCTCTAGAATGATGCACGGGATTCTTAGATAGGCAAATGACACTAGAGTTATCACAGAATATTTTGACAGGTTTAAAACATAGATCATAATCACTGAGTTGATGATACATCCAAATAAATGTGCACAACATAATACAATAGAAATATACTCTGATCCAGTGGTGGATAGATGTCATGACCTCGTTTGGAGTCATGATGGCACCTACCACATGCCACCGGTAGGTAATCCGATACCGTAACCCGGAGCTATGAAAATGGGTTACCTCGGAAAGAACGTCCAACATGGACTCTAAATATGAACACACTACATAACAACAACATTTCACAACTAATGACAATTAATATTCAAACACAAATCCTACGACCTGATAGTATTAATTCAAGAGCTTCTAAACTTGAAAAGAGGAATTTACAATCCCAGAATCTAAAATGTCTTAAATACTCTCATATATTTGTCTCGAAAGAAAAAAAAAATAAGAATAAAGGGTAAAGAGAGAAACTCGATCTCCAAGATCTCACCCTGTCTCTGAATAGTCAACTCACACAAACTAGCTCAATGGCGGCAACTAGAACCTGGGTCTGCACCAAAAAGGTATAGAAGTGTAGTATGAGTACCAAAACATGGGTACTCAGTAGGCATAATCGGCCAACTAAGCTCAAATATAATGTAAAGATGATATAAAGTAAGACAATGATCTAAAAGTCAAGGGGTAGGATCAGACCTGAATCTACTTTGATACCACTGCAACAACATCTATATTACAAAAAACAACAACATAACATACTATTTCAATATACTCCATAATCACCATAACAACTGAGTATCATTTCGAAAGCGTACAACCATATACACAATAGAAAAATATTTTCTTGCCATAATCATCATCAACCATCTTTAGAACATACACACAAGAACTTACCACAACGTCCCATACCACCGGGAAGTACACAAAAGAGAACAAAAAAAAGAACTCATCACGGTGTCTTTTTCCGCCAGAGAGTACACAAAAGAATACAACCAATAATATCATAAAGCAAAACTAATCCATCAATTTACAAAAAACCACAAGTAGCACAACCCCGCCATGACTCATTAACAAAATCCACTTCTAAATAACCAAACCATAATTCAACATAAAGAAAGCAACATTGTCATAGCATAGGCATGTAATCATTAATTCTATAATTCATTGATAAATACCACAAAGTCCATACTAATTAACCTTATTTTTTCAAAAGTCAAAAGATTGCAAGTCTTAAAATCACTAGTCATTAAATTGGGGAAAAAGTACAAGCCACCCATAGTATAGGTTATTCAACTATCATAAGGCCATTCATTAACTAGCATTATCATTACAAGAGTTATCAACTAAGCTATCTCAACTTCACATGTTAGGAGATAATTTAACTAACCATCACGCAATACTAGATCCATCATCACTAAGCATGTCACAACTTTAAGGACTAGTTTCTATAATTTAATCAAGTAAAGTCCACCAACTAGTTTACTAGTTTTTTAGGTTTAAAATAATAATCATATATTTTAGAAGTAGCTAGTTATCACATAAGTCAACTTACTAGGCAAGATTACATAATATAACCTCATATTCAAGTCAAGTATATATTAGGTTAGCCCTTAAATTTTTATGCAAGTTTACACATAACACTAAGCCTTAACTCAATATTAGGCATAAATTTTCTCTAGTAGCTAATTTAGCATCAACAAGGGGCATACCTCTTATATAGTGATTTGGAACAAGAAAGGAATAACAATTTACCAAGAGAGACCTCATAATTCAAGCACATAGGCAATTGGCCCCCCACGGCCTAACCATACAAATGTTCTTACCCATACGATATCATAATGTTCTTACCTTTTTCAGATTCACCAACCATTATCACAATATCAATATAATCCTCCAGATTCATCGGGCATCATCACACATTCCTCCGAACTCGAATCAGGCATCATCATAATATCACACATTCTTCCAGAATTGAACTGGGCATCATCATAATATCACGTATTTCTCAAGATTCATCGGCATCATCATAATATCACACATTTCTCCAGACTCAAACCGAGCACCATCATAAAATCATATATTCCTCAGTACTCAAATCGGGCATCATTATAATATCATATATTTCTCCAGATACAACAACATACATCCACATGCACAGACAAACCAATAAACATACATAAAAGCTCACAATATATAAAGAAGTAGGGATGTGGGATAACACTTGCCATTTTACCCTATTAATAAGCTTCACACGTAATATAAGTATCAACAAGAGCATGATTATTTACCAAACATGCACAATAATCACTTAACAAGGATATTAAAGTTATGATCACAAGATAATCCGATAATCAAGTGCAACCATCACAACTCCTATACATATGTACATAACTTGGACAATCACCACGTATCTAGGTCACTAAGCATTTACTTAGATCAAGCTTAAGGTGGGTCAAGTCCTACTTGTAAATCCCAAGAATGCCAAGCGTACTAACACATGTCTAGCTTATTCCTGGAATTAATCTAAGTCATCCATACCTCACCATAAGGGATTACCAATCCTTTCTAGGTTTAAAGGGAATGTCTCTTCAAGAATCTTTCCTAAGTCAACCCATAACCAAGGCCATATCCTATCTAGTCATTATATAAGTCAACATACTCCTAAGGATAAAGAAGTAAACAATTCATCTCTACTTAGAACAACTATAGTGTTCTCACAGTAGGCATGAGACCACAATTAAGCTAACTAAGGTCCTAGACTAAGGGTCAAATATCATACCTTACAAATCCATGGCCTATAGCAATTAATAAATCCCAAGTTCACCATTTAATAAAATATAATCTAAATTCCCCGCCTAATCCCTCAAGATATCAATGATTACATTACAAACAAGTTGTAATACCCCGTACTTTTTCCTAGCTTGAAATCATCTCAAAAAAATGTTTGAAGCTTTATTTTAAAGATGAATCCACTTTTGTACAACTGGTATTTTTAATATTTTCACTTTTTTTCATGTGGAAAATTTTATAAGATTTCCATTTATATAAAATTCGTCTAAATCCGATAATCGAGTAAGAAGTTATGACTATTTCAAGTTCCTGTCATAAAATAGTGCTATATTGGTCAGTGGCATGCCGCGCCATAAGCTAAAATGGAAATTTTCCTTTCCCAGTGTATCAGTGCGATTTCCTCCACGTCGCACCAAAGTTCTAGGTCACAAAAAAGGGCAACGCGATGGCTCCGCGTCGCTCCATCTCTTAGTTTCCCAATTGTCAAATTCTAGTTACATGACGCGATAGCGCTGCATCGCGCCAGGGGTCCAGTTCAAGAAAATTTTACTGAAATTAAATGACACGTCTAGGGTTAAAGGGTCAACGTACCACTCCTGTTTAAGACCTTTAACACGTGATTCAGACACTTTTCACCCAAAATACACTCTCTTCTCTAAAAAAAACCTCTCAAGAACAAGCTAGGGTTTTCATAAAAGATCTAATTTCAAGAAAGTTTCACCATCAATCTTCACAAAATCAAGAACTTAGTTATTCGTTTTGTTCATTCATGGATTCCTTCCATCCATGATGCCCAAGAACCTTGTTTTATCTATAAATCATGGTATTTATGTTGTGGGTTATTTGTAATTATGTTGTTGACGTTGATTGATTTCAAAGTTGGAATCTTTGTGTGTTTTTCTTGATATTATGTTACCATGCAAGATAAAATCAATGAATTTAGTTGCTTATGATGTGTAATTTGATGAATTTACTTATGCCCTAAGTTATGCATGCAATGTGGTTGATAAAATGCTTTAAAAATATAGAAATCATGCTTTATAGCTCAAAACATAAGCTAAATGTGACATTTTTGTCATCCTCCTATGTTTAAATGGTGTCACGACCCGAGCCTAGGCCCTAGCCGTGACGAGCATCCCGAACCATGAAGGCCCGGAACACCCATTCTCTATCTGGTTATCATGCACAACATTCATAATCATAATAAAATGAGGAATTGAAACTGAGTACGGAAAACATGGTCAAGTTCTGCAACATTTCTGAATAATACTATCTGACATCAGTCTGCGAAATCTCTACTGAGAACATAAACATCTGTCTGAAAAGAAACTGGGACAAGGCCCCCAGTAAACCAAAAACATAATAAATAAGATAATGTCTGACATAATTAGGCCTTCCGAATAATAGAAGGCTCACCACTGTGATATCAAGTCTGCAAATCCGAGAATGTCTACTGAGTAGCTGGACCCCTAGACTGTGCCTCAGAACCTGGAAGGAGGGGGGGTCAGCACAAAAGTACTGGCACGCGAAGCAATCCAAAAAAATAGTATAATGGAACATACATATATATATATATACATATTAAGTGAAAGCAATTTTTCATCAAGACATCATGTATAAAACTGTTTCTGAAAAATACATGGGCACTTTCTGAAAACATGTAACCTGTCTGTTCATTTCAAATCATGATCTATGTTTTACTTCTGAGTTAGGTCGTATTCCCCTACAAGTCTGATATTCCACGGGCTGTATGGAATCCTCCATTGACTCGGCGGGGAAGCCCCCAACCCAAGTGTGCCGCAAGGGTTGGAGTGTCTGAGTCTGATACGCCACAGGACATTTAAGTCAGCGCATAATAGTATACCCGGGTCGGCAAACCACGGTTTTAGGCAATGAGTCGCTTAGACTCAAGCCCTCTTCGGGGAACCACCTAACATCTCTGTATGCCCATTTTTAACCTTTTCTGTACATGCAACATTCTGAATGTCTAAAATCATGAAAGTCTGAAATGTCTGTTAGTCTGAGTTTGATATGGCATTAGTTTGAGTTGGTATCATCATACCAAGACTTGCAAGTCATGATTTTTCTGAGCCATAATGTATTAAGCAAGAGCTTTCATTCAAAACATAGTTTAGACCACCAAAACATGTAACTGATGTAAAGGATTTCATATTCCAAAACATAAAGTCAATTCATGCAGAAATTTCTTCAAACACCTGTTGGTCAAATGTCTTTAGCAAGTTCATGTATTCAAAATTGAAACACATTCATTCATATATGTATATAAACTGTCAAATCGCTTTGGAGATGGTCTAAAGACCAAAACAATGATGTTAAAACATCTTATACATAAATATATATACATAATTTAAAATCCCATTCTAAAACATGATTTTTCTATGCCCATGAGAATTTAGGAAAACCCCGCGTACCTTGTTCTCCACGAATTTTGGGTGTCTATCGAAGCCTACGTCGAGAGGATTCCAAATCTGTAATTTGTTTCACGAACCCGCGGTTGAATCTTGAGTTTCTTGGGTTTTAATGATGAAACCCTAGGGAGAGTTCTTGAGCAATTTTGGGAAAAGTATGTGTATTAGGGTATTTGAGGGAATAAATCCCGTGTTGGTGGTAAATATAGGGGTGGAGGATTACCAAAATACCCCTAACGAACAATTAAGGTGAAATCTATCCCTCAGTTGACAGTTTGGTAGACTGGAGTAAATCGATTATAACTTTTTACTCATATACTCAAATTGGATGAAACCAACTGCAATTGAAAGAGGACTCGAAGAGATTTCATTTGATATATTATAGCTCACACATTTCATTATATACAGGGAGTTATGATCGTTTGAAATTGACCATGAAATGATGAAAACTGGGCAATAATCTATGCGTTTTGCTACTGTTTTTAAATCCAAACGCAGCCTTATGCGTTCCGAAAAATTCTGAAACTTATCCGAGATGTACTATGAGATTTCCCGATCATAACGCAAGTTGAAAATCTAAAAGCGGATGTCGGGAAGGTTGAAAAGTTGTATCCCGAAGATTGCCAGCTAAAATGACTCCAACTCCTCATTACACTAAGAAAAGTTTTCAAGTTTTTAAGTCTAAGGGCACTCTATTAAAGGCTAATCCATGCACGACTTTTACAGGGTGTTACATTATCTCTCCCTTGGGATCATTCGTCCTCAAATGATTGGTAGGAACTTGTTGAAGCCTTAAATATATGGAATAACGCGGACATGACATGTCCTCCAATAAAAATACACTGATCTGAACATTTGGAATCTGAATTTAATGCATGATGTATGAACTGGGCTATACTCGTAACTACTGGTATACTCTATCTTCGACTAGTAGCATGTCTGAGATTTCGAGTAGCATGAA
Organism: Capsicum pubescens; assembly: GCA_030864215.1. Classification (NCBI taxonomy): domain Eukaryota; kingdom Viridiplantae; phylum Streptophyta; class Magnoliopsida; order Solanales; family Solanaceae; genus Capsicum; species Capsicum pubescens. The sequence goes on from CM061549.1 coordinate 255,338,291, forward strand.
TAAGTGCAAAGACAAGAAAACAAGTCTTGCGAATCTGACTGCTAAACTGACTTATTGGCCATACAGACTGAATTATACTACACCCTCATACTTAACTGGAGTATTCTCTTCAACACTCTCTCTAAGGAAGCTCTAGCAGTAATAGGGAACCATGAATCTTGGGTATGGATTACACAAAACATCCCACTGAGGAAATCACAACATTGACACTGCTCTGCAGTCTGGAATATAGACATATAACACCTAAATTAGGATAGAATTTTCAGACCTTTGGCAATACAACTTCTTACTTTAAGGCCTAGAGCACTTCCCGAATATCCCGTAACTATACTATTCCCTATAAATATCATATTCATTCAACTCAGCTTAAAATTCTCATATGAGAATTGATAATGTTTTTTTTTTCTACTAATGTCTAAAATATCTTAATCCTTACCCCGCGATCAAGCCTAACTCTAAATCACAAAAATACAACATGCTACACCACGCTATTATTCTAAACCATATGATGCCACCTTCTATACCTCTTTTAAAAATCACATCCTAAGCATAACATGCCTTACCACTTCAATGACTACACTGAACTCTTAATATGAAGTCGCTAATGCATATGGCGACCTTCCACTACAATCCCAAAACGTCGTTCAAGCCTAATTTATAACCACATGTTAACTTCAAGGCAAACACCCATAAGTAGATACTTCACATAGTTTCTAAACTACTATCAATATAACTCCCACGCGCTATCCTAAAAACATACACACACAAACTTTTCCACTAACCATCACATGTATCAAAGACTTGGCCCCAAATCTTACTTCATACTTATGGCCTTATCTAAACAAGCATACTATGATCTCCCATCAACAAGAACATTTGGATCAACACCACTATCATTGCATAGGAAGGTTCACTAAAAGGTTAAAACATAAGACCCTCAAGCGTGAAAAAGATCTTTATATGGGACTGAGCACACTATAAAGAGTGAGTACATGCGTCATGAGTTGCATGACCTCAACTAGAGTTCATAACATAAGGAATGTGATTCCGACTACTTGAATGAACTAGAACTCATTATCTTGGAATTGGAAGAGTACGTGACTCTCTATCATATACCAAAATCATGAACTATTATCACGGAACTGCATCGTAAGGCATGAGTAAGCATCCGGATAACAAAAAAAAAATATTGAGGTAGGAATGGGTTGAGATTCACCCTTACTTTCTGATGTTCTAAATCACACTGCATCACTACTAGAATCTGAGAGCCTTACTTGGTTATTCGTTCTATCATCTCCCACTTAGCTTCAAGTCATCATCTAGCGTTTGGGAGATCCCTTACCAGATTCTAATTGAACTACACTTACTGCACTCTAGGGTCTGAAAAAAATTGACAATACATGCATATCATAGAACTCAACCCGAATGACTACCTTTTGGGATACACTCTATCTTTCCATAGCCACCAATAGTCAAAGTATAATGCTTGCACACTTATTTCTATCTGTTCAACCTTCAAAACTCAAACTTAGATTCTAACACTTAACATGGATATCACCAAGCCTTTGATGAACCATACCACTTCCGTCCTAGCATACCAATATTGCTACTCCAAACTTATATCTCTCTACCATGAGAATCGAGATCACATCAAAAGTCTCAACACTATCAATCAAGGCTCCTTAACTTGGCTATCTAGAACACCATATATCATCTAACTAGTCTTTTTCCAACTAGAAACTCCATGGTACCACTAGTCACACACAACATGTAATAATCATAGAGAAATGCGACAACTCCATATCGCCTTGGGCATACTTACACACCATACCCACAACATTATACTTCATTACGAATCAATTTAAACTTAAGCCATTTCGCACACCGTTCAAGCCTATTAGATCACTTTCATATAACTAACATCATCGATCAAGAAATCATCACATCCACCTTTATGAACTTCAACTATTCAAACTTAATATCTAGTTCTATGCATGACTTACAACCCAACCTTACACAAATTTTTTTCTTGGAAACTATAAGTAAACATCACGAAACACTAGTGCACTAGAACTTCATAACCACAATAATCGATCATGACCTAACGGTTTACCTTATCATCATTCCGTTAGCATGTACTATTTCAGCACCTCAAGCCTACTAAATTAATCCCACAAAATATGCATCAACAAACTCTTGCCACTATTTACCACCACACCATTTAAATTCAAGCCTATGGTTTAGTATCAATCATCTACCACCAATGAAGAATGCAACATAATATAAATACAGTAATCCATCAAATTGGGATATTCTACCCAAATATCTCAAAAATCTACTACATACCTTCTCACAAGTAGCACTAGTTTACAACTACCAATGAAAAGAGGGTCAAGGGGGTTAAAGCCTCATAATAGACATGGTCAACCTTAATCTTATATTATAACCCCGTACAATTGTACCTACTTATACGGATTTCTCACCTCATACTTACTCACTCATTCATACATTTAGACTGCCTTCAAATTCCTCAAAGAACCATGAGTCTATAATCATAACTTACTCGCTAATATAGCCATTTCCACATTCAAGCAATCAACAAATCACCCTGACCAACAACTCCTTCTCTACCTTCAACTAATAACACACAAGGATGAATCACTTCATTACCAACTCTATCTCATGCAAACAGATTCAGCCATACATATATTAAACCAATGAAAGAACAACAAGTTGGACAACAAGTTGGACAACAAGTTGCTAGTGAATCGAAACAGGCCTCACACGGCTTCACTAGACTTTGGTTTTGTATTTTGAACATGAAAATGAGATGGATGACAAGGCAACTATGCTAGTGAATCGAAAGAGCCCCACACGGCTTCACTAGACTTTAATTTTTTTTTTTTCAAAAACATCATGATAACAAGATTACATATTACAAGGGATAGAAAATTGACACCTAATATTTAATGGTCTAAGAATATACATATTATTCTGTATAAATAAAATCTTAGTAAAACACTTCCTCCATGGACTACCATACAATCCACACATGCTGCTAGCTACCACATTAGTTTATCTCTATAAAGGGGTAAATCATCCTCAAACATTGATTATTCAACTGAAATATTCATTTACACAAAATCACCCTCACTCTGATTTCTAACTTTGTGACTTTACATCACCAACTTCTTGGTCCAATATCACTACCAATAGGTCATGACAACAACACTTTAACTTATGCTACTATTTGGGTAGAAATATAGTTCCAACATTCTGCTATACATTGTCCACAACTGTAACAAGATTTTGAGAGGGACAATATACACTTAATACCTTAAGCTGGAATGCACGATTCCATCAGGATCAATATTTACATCAGAATCAGCATATATTGATGCACTAATAGACTCCTATCGAGTTTTTCCATAATTTTTAAAATCTTATAGAACGTAATCGAAAAGGACTATATCATGTATACTCTAAAATTTTTGCACTTGAATCAACCCATTAATGGGACAGTTTAGACTCTGAAGAACGAACTAAATCACAAAGAAGGGAAACATTCCTAAACGCCTAGTAGCCTCCTGTTTATAAGTGTGGTGCGCTACACACCCATAAAAAGAACTCTACTCGACGCGATTTCGCAGACACTCTGGGACCATGACCCGTGCTTTGATACCAAGTTTGTCACGACACGAGCCTAGGCCCTAGCCGTGACGAGCATCCCGAACCATGAAGGCCCGGAACACCCATTCTCTATCTGGTTATCATGCACAACATTCATAATCATAATAAAATGCAGAATTGAAACTGAGTACGAAAAACATGGTCAAGTTCTGCAACATTTCTGAATAATACTATCTGACATCAGTTTGCGAAATCTCTACTAAGAACATAAACATCTGTCTGAAAAGAAACTGGGACAAGGCCCCCAGTAAACCAAAAACATAATAAATAAGATAATGTCTGACATAATTAGGCCTTACGAATAATAGAAGGCTCACTACTGTGAGATCAAGTCTGCAAATCCGAGAATGTCTACTGAGTAGCTGGACCCCTAGACTGTGCCTCAGAACCTGGAAGGAGGGGGGGTCAGCACAAAAGTACTGGCACGCGAAGCAATCCAAAAAAATAGTATAATGGAACATACATATATATATATATATACATATTAAGTGAAAGCAATTTTTCATCAAGACATCATGTATAAAACTGTTTCTGAAAAAGACATGGGCACTTTCTGAAAACATGTAACCTGTCTGTTCATTTCAAATCATGATCTGTGTTTTACTTCTGAGTTAGGTGGTATTCCCCTACAAGTCTGATATTCCACGGGCTGTATGGAATCCGCCATTGACTCGGCGGGGAAGCCCCCAATCCAAGTGTGCCGCAAGGGTTAGAGTGTTTGAGTCTGATACGCCACATGAAATTTAAGTCAGCGCATAATAGTATACCCGGGTCGGCAAACCATGGTTTTAGGCAATGAGTCGCTTGAACTCAAGCCCTCTTCGGGAAACCACCTAATATCTCTGTATGCCCATTTTTAACCTTTTCTGTACATGCAACATTCTGAATGTCTAAAATCATGAAAGTCTGAAATATCTGTTAATCTGAGTTTGATATGGCATTAGTCTGAGTTGGTATCGTCATACCAAAAATTGCAAGTCATGATTTTTCTGAGCCATAATGTATTAAGCAAGAGCTTTCATTCAAAACATAGTTTAGACCACCAAAACATGTAACTAATGTAAAGAATTTCATATTCCGAAACTTAAAGTTCAATTCATGCAGAAATTTCATCAAACACCTGGTGGTCAAATGTCTTTAGCAAGTTCATGTATTCAAAATTGAAACACATTCATTCATATATGTATATAAACTGTCAAATCACTTTGGAGATGGTCAAAAGACCAAAACAATGATGTTAAAACATCTTATAAATAAATATATATACATAATTTAAAACCCCATTCTAAAACATGATTTTTCTATGCCCATGAGAATTTAGGAAAACCCCGCGTACCTTGTTCTCCATGAATTTTGGGTGTCTATCGAAGCCTACGTCGAGAGGATTCCAAATCTGTAATTTGTTTCACGAACCCGCGATTGAATCTTGAGTTGCTTGGGTTTTAATGTTGAAACCCTAGGGAGAGTTCTTGAGCAATTTTGGGAAAAGTATGTGTATTATGGTGTGTGAGGGATTAAATCCCGTGTTGGTGGTATATATAGGGGTGGAGGATTACCAAAATACCCCTAAGGAACAATTAAGGTCAAATCTGTCCCTCAGTTGACAGTTTGGTAGACTGGAGTAAATCGATTATAACTTTTTACTCATATACTCAAATTGGATGAAACCAACTGCAATTGAAAGAGGACTCGGAGAGATTTTGTTTGATATATTATATCTCACACATTTTATTATATACAGGGAGTTATGATCGTTTGAAATTGACCCTGAAATGCTAAAAACTGGGCAATAGTCTATGCGTTTTGCTATTGTTTTTTAATCCAAACGCAGCCTTATGCGTTTCGAAAAATTCCGAAACTTATCCGAGATGTACTATGAGATTTTACAATCATAACGCAACTGGAAAATCTAAAAGCGGATGTTGAGAAGGTTGAAAAGTTGTATCCCGAAGATTGCCAGCTAAAATGACTCGAAGTCCTCATTACACTTAGAAAAAATTTCAAGTTTTTAAGTCTAAGGGCACTCTATTAAAGGCTAATCCATGCACGACTTTTACAGGGTGTTACAAATGGTTTCCATGCTATCATTGTGAAATATGTATGTTGTCGGAATGGCCATGATATTAGAATATGAGATTATGATGTGATTATCAACATTCTCGTCCAAGTTAGATAGTATGATAACCCTGTACTTCGTTAAATCCATAACTTATTAAATTATTTATTATTGATGTGAATCTTGTACTTTATAAAGTCATGCTTTGTCAGTTTCCTTCTATCAAGTCCTGGGGGTACTTATACCTAAAACATTAGCTGTGTGCCTAGAGCCATGTTATGTTTCCACGATACTCTCAGTCAAGCTATAATCCTTAGACTTCAGACAATCTTATGACTCAGGAAATCTCCATGACCTCATGAACTTAGTCAGTTGTCAGATATCAGTAGTGATTCATTAGTTAACAGAATTCAGTCACTTAGTCCATCTTTAGTTCAGTAAATCATGTTTATTGTCTATTCTTATGGGAGTAGAAATTAGCACCGAGGAAACCCAAGGATGGGAACTCACCTGTTATATGAGGGTGTGATTCTTAGAAGCAATCCTTGCATTCCATAACTATGTAGCCAGCATAGGTTGAGACATCATAGATTTCTATATGAGGGTATATAAGGTGGCTTAGCCTGCTATATGAGGGTTTCCACCGTTCTCATTAGAGTTACCTGTTATATTAGGGACACTCACATATTATCCTTACCAGTGGCGCGGTATTGACACCCTTCCAATCATGGCATAGATTGGACTCCAATTCAGCTATAATACATTATTTGGGGCATGTCAGTTAGATGACTACCTCCCAAAGTCTCAGTATCAGTCTTAGTAAAAGAACTCAGATAGTTCTTCAAAATTCAGGACTATCTAATACAGTCAACCCAGATATAGTACGGAAATCAGCTAGTTCCATCAAATTCAGGACTTTCAGATACAATCACTTATGTTATTAGATATCATAATTTAGTCATTAGTTATGTTAGTCATCAGCATACTCATGTTATCATGATTTCAGATATAGTTACTATATATGCATGCATGTATTCTCACATTCATATTAATCAATTATCCAGTATTGTTCATGCATATGAACCCCATGCATTCAGCCTACCTCACATGCATACCAGTATATTCAAAGTACTGACGCATTTGCACTATGTTGTCTTATACCATAGGTTTAGAGACACGAGCTCCAGAGCATCAGTAGATTCTAGTCTCAGCTGTCAGAGTTAGCAGTGAGTTCTCATCTTTCGTGGACATGATCATCATTTAATTATCTCAGTAATTATTTTATTATTTAGAGTTAGTAGGGGACATGTCCCATTAACTCCTTACTCAGACAGTTCAGTCAGTTAGTGGCTTTCCAGACTATTATGTTCAGGCAGTTATTTCAGTTGTTTAGGGTATTTTACACCCCATTTAGATGTTGTGTTTTACTTCAGTTATGTAAACCTTATGGACTTTCAGTTCATATTTCCACATTATTCAGTATATTATATAGTATACAAGTACAGATATCAGTCATGGGTTAGCTTGTGGTCCTTCGGGGTCATGTGCACCGTGTAGAGTTTCGGGTACCAGATTCGGGGCATTAAAAACTTGGTATCAGATCCTAAGGTTCAATAGAGTCCTAGGAAATATGAAAGTCGTATCTGGTAGAGTCTTGTGCATAGGTGTATTGCACGCCACATTTATGTGTAGGAGGCTATAAGATGTTTTAGGAATAGTTTTCCTTCTTTCAGTATTCATGTCATGCCAGTGAGCATTATCTCAATCTAATCTCTCAGTCTAATTCATTTCTCCTTCTTATTTCAGAACATGCCTCCTAAGAGAAGAACCCAGCCTGTCCAAGAAGATCTCTTGGAGGAACATGTTTCTCATGCAGAGTTCAGGGCCGCATTCACTACTCTTGATAACTCAGTTGCTGCTCAGAGTAAACGACCAGCTATCATTCTGTCCAATCCAGTGGCTAATTTAGCTGTAGCCAGGATTCATGATTTCACCCGAATGAATACTCCATCTTTTCTTGGGTCTAAGACAGATGAGAACCCTCAAGAATTGCTAGATCAGGTGCAGAAAGTTACAAACATAATGGGGGTTATTCCTAGTAAGAGTGCTGAGATAGCTGCATATCAGTTGTAGGATGTTGCTCACACTTGGTTCAAGCAGTAGAAGTCAGAGAGGGAAGATGATGCAGGGTCAGTTGAGTGGGAGGAGTTTATTTCTTCTTTCCTTGATATATTCTTTCCCCTAGAGCTTAGAAAAAAGTTAAGGTGCTAGAATTTATCAACCTCAGGCAGGGCAATATGAAAGTGAAAGAGTATTCTCTTAAGTTTACTCAATTAGCCAGATATGCCCCTCATGTGGTTGCAGATAGTAGGGAAATGATGAGTAAGTTCATTTCAGGGGTGAATGATAGCATGGTTAATGAGTGTATATCCACCATGCTGAATAGTGACATAACTTTAGCCAGGCTTATGACTCATGCTCAGCAGATAGAGGAGCAGAAGATTAAGAAGAGGGAGAAGTAGAATAAGAGAGTGAAGACAGGTAGTTTCAACTTTGCTCAGCCTAAGTCAGAAGGAGGAAACCATTCTTAGTTTTATCCTAAGTCATCATTTCCATCTCCTTCTTCAGCCAGTGCTCCAGTTCCTAAGTTCAGAGAGGGTAACAAAGATAGAGCGCCAGGCTCTAAGACCCAGGGCAGTGTTAGCAGTTCCCACACCTATTCTCTTTGCCAGACTTATGGCAAGCACCATCAGGGTATTTGCAGAGATGGCAGTGGTATTTGTTTTAGATATGGCAGGTCAGGCCACACAGTCAGAGACTATCCTCAACCAGGTCCACAGGGTCAATAGAATCATTTCTCAGCTCAGTCCGGTCTCCCAAATCAGCAGGGTGCTAGATTTAGTGCTACTAGTGGGCAACTCCTAAATCATCTCTATGCTATTTAATCCCGACATGATCAAGAAAATTCTCCTGATGTGGTTACCGGTACGTTACAAATCTTTCATGTTCATGTTTACACTTTTCTAGATCAAGGAGCTTCTTTGTTTTTTGTCACTCCTTATATAGTAGTCGATTTTGGAGTCAGTCCTAAAATTCTAGCAGAGCCCTTTTTAGTTTCTACCCCAATGGGTAAAACTATCATAGCTCGGTGGGTATACAGGAACTTCCCGATTATGATATCTCATAAAGTCACCTCAGCAGACTTAGTCAAATTAGAGATGACTAATTTTGATGTTATTCTCGGCATGGATTGGATTTATTCCTGCTATGCCACAGTCGACTGCAGAAATAGGATAGTCCAATTTCAGTTCCCAAATGAACCCGTCCTTAAGTGGAAGGGTAGTGTATCCGCTTTTAGAGGCCAGCTTATTTCCTACCTTCAGGCAAGGAAATTGATATCTAAAGGATATGCCTATCATCTTGTTCGAGTTAAGGACACTAGTTCCAAAACTCCAGTCTTTAATAAGTCCCAGTAGTGAATGAATATTCAGATATCTTTCCCAAAGATCTTCCAGGAATTTCTCCCAAAAAGGAAATAGACTTTGGTATTTATCTTCTTCTAGATACTCAGCCAATCTTTATTCCACCATATAGAATGGCACCGGCAGAACTCAAAGAACTGAAAGAAAAATTAAAGAATCTCTTAGATAAGGGATTCATCAGGCCCAACATTTCCCCGTGGGGTGCACCAGTATTATTCGTGCGCAAGAAATATGGTTCTCTCAGAATGTGTATAGACTACCGTCAACTCAATAAGGTCACAGTAAGGAAAAAGTATCCTCTTCCCAGAATCGATGACTTGTTTGACTAACTTCAGGGTGCCAGTTATTTCTCTAAGATAGATCCCAGATGCAGCTACCATCAGCTCAGAGTTAGCGAATGTGACATTCTAAAAATAGCTTTCCGAGCTTGGCATAGTCACTTTGAATTTCTATTCATGTCATTTGGTCTTACCAATGCCCCATCCTCTTTTATGGACTTGATAAACTGTGTGTTCAAGCAGTACTTGGACATATTCATTATAGTCTTCATAGATGATATTCTGGTCTTTTCCCGCAGAGAACGCGATCATGCAAACTATCTCAGAACAGTACTTTAGACTCTCAGAGATTATCAACTATTCGCCAAATTCTGTAAGTTCGAGTTTGGGCTAAGGTCAGTAGCATTCCTTGGTCACATTTTTTCTGGTGATGGCATTAGGGTTGATTCTCAAAAGACCAAAGCATTAAAACTGGCCTCGCCCTATCTCTCCATCAGATATTAGGAGTTTGTTGGGTTTAGCTGGCTATTACAGATGGTCTGTTAAGGGATTTTCTTCTATTGCATCCCCTATGTCCAGATTAACTCAGAAGAAAGTCAAGCCTTAGTGGTCATATCCTTGAGCGAAGAGTTTTCAGGAATTAAAGACTCGACTCACCTCAGCTCCATTTTTAGCTCTTCCAGATGGTCCAGATAGGTTCGTAGTGTAATGTGATGCATCCAGAGTAGGTTTTGGTTGTGTCCTCATGTAGAATGGTAAGTTCATAGACTATTCCTCCAGATAGCTTAAACCCCATGAGAAGAATTATCCTACTCATGATCTTGAGTTAGCCACCGTAGTCTTTGCCTTGAAGATTTGGAGTCATTACCTCTACGGAGTTCATGTAGATGTCTTCACAGATCATAAGAGTCTTCAGTATGTCTTTTCTCAGAAAGATCTCAATCTTCGTTAGAGAAGGTGGTCAGAGCTCTTGAAAGATTATGACATGAGTGTCCTCTATCATCCAGGCAAGGACAATATAGTGGCCGACGCTCTCAGTAGACTGTCTATGGGTAGTGTTGCTCATGTGGATGATAGTAAGAAAAAGTTATCTTAGGAAGTACATTATCTTACTAGACTAGGCATTCTCTTAGTCGATACAGATGAGGGTGATATATGGGTTCAGAGTAGTTTAGAATCATCTCTATATTCCAAGGTGAAAGAAATGCAAGATAGAGATCCCAGCCTTGTCAGGTTGAAAGAGTCAGTTCAGGATCAGAAAGTAGAGGTTTCCTCCCAAGGGGGAGATAGTGTTTTGCGTTGTCAGGGTCGTCTCTGTATTCCAGGTGCAGATGACTTAAGGCAGCGAATTCTTGCAGAAGCGCATGGTGCGCACTACTCTATTCATCCAGGGGCCATAAAGATGTACCGCAACTTGCGAGAAGTCTATTGGTGGAGTGGGAAGAAGAGATATATTGAATATTTTATGGTTAAGTGCTCTACATATTAGCAGGTTAAGATAGAGCATCAGAAGCCTAGTGGTCCTATGCAGGAGTTCCTTATTCCTACTTAGAAGTAACAAGAAGTGAATATGGACTTTGTGATAGGTTTGCCTCAAACTCATCATCAACATGATTCAGTCTGGGTCATTATAGATATAATGACTAAATCAGCCCATTTCCTTCTAGTCCATACCTCTTATTCAGCCGAGTATTATACCAAACTCTACATCAAGGAGTTTGTAAGATTGCACGGTGTTCCACTATCTATTATCTCAGACAAAGGTACCTAGTTCACCTCTCATTTCTAGAAAGTGTTCCAAAAGGGTCTTGGTACGCAAGTTCATCTCAATACAGCCTTCCATCCTCAGACAAAAGGTCAAGAAGAAAGGACCATTCATACTCTAGAAGATATGCTAAGGGCGTGTGCAATTGATTTCAAGGGTAGTTGGGATGACCACTTGCCTTTGATTGAGTTTGCATACAACATCAGCTATCATTCTAGTATTCACATGGCTCTATTCAAAGCTCTCTACGGTAGGAGATGTATATCTTCAATTGGTTGGTTCAAAGTTAGTAAGGCCTCAGTTATAGGGCCTGACTTGGTATTCGATGCCTTAGAAAAAAGTACAGTTGATTAGAGAGAGACTTTGGGTTGCTCAGAGCCGACAGAAGTCTTATGCATATGTTCTTAGAAAGGATCTCAAGTTTGAGATTGGTGATTATATCTACCTCAAGATCTCTCCCATGAAAGGATTAGAGAGATTCGGAAAGAAGGGAAAGCTCAGTCCCCGATATGTTGGTCCCTTGAAGATTCTCAGTTACTTTGGAAAAGTAGCTTATGACCTCGAATTGCCTTTAGATCTATCCTCAGTTCATCAAGTCTTCCATGTCTCCTTGATCAAGAAGTGTATAGGTGACCCAACAGTTGTAGTCCCTATTCAGAGAATTGATGTTCAGAACAGTCTCTCTTATAAGGAAATTCCAGTCGAAATCGTAGACTGTCAGACTCGTAGATTGATGAACAAAGAAGTCCCTCTAGTTAAGGTTCTTTGAAAAAATCAGTCTATCGAGGGAGCTACTTGGTAAGCAGAAGAAAATATGCGTACCAAGTATCCTCACCTCTTCTCCACTAACTCAAATCAAGCTCAAGGTAACAGTTCTCCTTAAGCTTACTCAGTTTCATGTTCAGTGTTCATCACAGACTTGATATCAAGTACCATTGCATATTATTTATGCATTCATGTATCAGTTCAGTTATATAATTGTGCATCAGACATGTATCTTTATTGGGAGAAACTTAGTTCCTCAAAACATCAAGTCATGCCTTCATAAATCAGTTACACATACATCAGATATGCATGTTCAGTATGATATGTTCAGTTATCAGTCATGTCAGTTATGAGATAATGTTCAAGTTATTCATGTTCACTCTGTTAGAATTTTGGGACTGACTCCATAATCCACTGCTATAGATGAAGTAACAAAGGACAAAGAACCTCCTGGATCTAGCAAAGATTAAGTTTGCAAAATATAAACTTGTAGCATACCAGTGACCACATCAGGAGTACTTTCCTGATCATGTCGGGACTAAGGAGCATAGAGTCTATTTGGGCGTTGCCCACTGGTGGCACTGAAAGAGGCAGCCTGCTAATTCAGGCGACCGGACTAAGCTGGGGAGCAAGTATGATGACTCTGTGAACCCACCTGAGTACACTGTCTGACTCTGTGGTCTGGATGTCTACATCGAAACACACATCACTGCCAGCTCTATAGATACCCTGGTGGTTTCTTCCATATTTCTAGCAAAATGGATTTGTTCGAGCATTCTTTGTCCTTGACTTTCTGGCCCTTTTATACTTTCTCCCCTTTTTTCTATGACTCTCCTCCTCACTTTGTGGAGCATGATCCATAAGCCTAGATAGTATAGTAGCCAGCTGATTGTTTTGAGAAACTATCGAATGAGCTAAGGCGGTGAGGGTAATTCTTCATTTAGCGTGAGAAATATGCTTATTCAAGGTACCTACCTAAATGTACGGAAGGGCTGACTGGTTTTCATTACTTCTTCCAATATCTTCTCATGAAGACATGTTCTGGAATCATAGGGAAGAGATTAATTAGATTGAGAGTTTAACTTGAGCTTGTGCTCACTCGCATGACATGAATGCTGAAAGAAGGGAAACTTTTCCTAAAACATCTCATAGCCTCTTGTTCATAGGTGTGGTGTGCAACACACCCATGCACAAGACTCTACTAGATGCGTCTTTAAGACTTCCTAGACCACTATTGAACCTGGCTCAGATACCAAGTTTGTAATGCCCCGAGTCTGTACCCTGGACGCTACACGGTGGTCATAATCCCAAAGGACCACAAGCTGACCCATGACTGGTACCTTCTATAATAATTGAATAATATGCAGAAATAGGCAAAAACTTTCCATTAGGTTCAATCTGTAAATAATACTGAATAGGGTATAACAATACAAAAACTTAGTATCAATACTAAGAAATTGAACAACTGTGTGAAAATAATACTGATCGGACAAGTCCCCAACGAACTACGACTACAAAAAATAATACTGAAGTACTGAAATAAGCCTTGTCCTCAAACTATGAGGACTCACCACTACTCTGACTGCTGAAAGTCTGATCTGCTAATGGTGCTCTGGAGCCGTGCGTCTGAACCTATGATATATGACATCATAGCGTAAAGGAAAAACATATGTCAGTACTTTGAATGTACTAATATGATCAGTGAAGTAGGCTGAGATACATGGGTTCATATGCATGAACAATAATAACTGAATAAAATGAGTATGACTAAATAAGAGTACATGCATGAATACATATACTGTAACTGATTCGTGATAGTACTGTGTACTGAATCTGAATACTGATTTACTAATGTTTGAGTTTACTGATGTTGTATTTCTAATAACTGAATGACTGTATCTGATAGTCCTGATTTATTATGGAACTATACTTGTTTCGTACTGAGTTGAGTGACTATATCTAATAGTCCTGAATTTGTAGAACTGAACTGAGTTCTATTCTGAGACTAAGACTAAAACTGCGACTATGGGAGGTAATCATCTAACCGACATGCCCCTCTATGAACTGATTGGGGTCTAACCTATAATCCCAGTTTGAAGGGTGTCAATATCGTGCCATGGGTAGAGACAAACTGTGAGTTGACCCTCTTTGACAAGAATCTCTTCCGCCAACCCTTGTTGGTGGGAAAACTCAAATGAGATGTATCAACCCTCATAGTATCTGGCATAAAGATATGTCAAACTATTCTAGCTACGTAGTTCTGTAATGCAGGGATTGCTACTAAGGTTCAAACCCTCTGTTGACAAGAATGCCCCCATCACTGGGTTCGCTCGGAGCTAAATCCTACTCCCAACTGAATGGACACTGAACTGATTACTAGTCTGTACTAAGCTGGACTAAAATGTTACTGATATTACTATTTGACTAAACTGAACTGAGTTCACTGAGTTCACTGAGTTCTGTGGACTGACGGAATACTACTGAATTCTATTAACTGACTATTATTTACTGAGGTCTGGGCTGATTACTAAACTAGACCAGACTAATACTGAGTCTATTGAGTTTTTCCTGAGTTCTATGACTGACTGAGAGTACTACTAATCGTGACGTGACTGGTACTGTTCTATGACTGATCATGGCTCTAGGTAAACAACTAAATTGGCGGGTACAAATACCCCCTAGGACTCTATAGCATAAATTAAGAGACATGGCACAAACTTGAAACATGTAAATTAAGTACTTGATCATCATTCTTTCACTAAGGCATTTTAACAAACATTTGTACGGCATGAACGTGAATACATGCCAACATGATGTAATTCCACTATTCAACTCACATGCTTAATTCATCAATCACTTGAAAGGCATAAAATATTCACATAATACAAATCAACATGTGAGCACACTATTCCAAATATTAAATTCACAATTTGAAGGCTTTAGCATGATTTCACATGATAACACATATAAATCAATTAACCCCACATGAAATTTATCTTGAAACATGGATTTGAAACCCAATTAATCATTATAGACATAGATATTATCAAACCCAACATGGAATTCATGAAATTCATACACTTGAAGTTTAAAAATAGTTTCTTGGACTCCAAGGGTGAAAGGGTCCGTTGGATGAACACTTCGCATACCTTGATGCTTGATTTTGAGAAGATTGATGGTATAATTCTTGTGATTTGAATCTTGATTTGAAAACCCTAAGGCTTGTTTTTGAGACATTTTGAGAGAAAGTGAGTATACTTTTGTGAATTCGGGCTGAATTTTGTGTTTTTGGGGGCTGAAGGTTGGGAAAAAAAGACCCAAATACCCTCAAGGACACGGTCTTTTAATGACTGAAAATTGTACCATCGACGCACAAACTGATGTGCCGCATCATTTGCATCAACGCTATAGACAATGCATCTCGTCTAGTCCACGCCGACTCACTCAAAATTGATACTGGTATCTAGGGAAAACATTTATCAACGCGATAGTCTATGTGGCGCTCCAAGATCTCTTTGATTCACTATTTTAGGTTTTCTAAGAAACTTCAAATGAAGTCCTAAAAATTTGAAACTTGTTCGGAAATACCTACGGACATTCCTGATCATGAATTAACTCAAATATCAATGTTTGGAGGACATGAAATAAGATTTCCAACTTTCATAGGCTAAAATGGCACCAAGTCTGAATACTTAGCTAAAATATTCTAAGTCTGGGACCCCTAGACAAGTCTAAAGGACTGAATTAAGTTTAAGATTTTGCGGGGTCTTACAATCACTTAATTTTTGGGATATAATTGACCTACAATGATTTAGGGGTTTTGAGTAAAGAAACCATGAAATCAATGTAAAATTAGAGGAATTCTTACCTTAGATTTGTAGAAAAAAAATGGATTACACAAGTTACTAAGATCCTAATAAACCCACAAGACTCATTTTTTAATTCACCAATCTCCTATGGCAGCTTGGGTTTTCATAGACATGAAGAATGCCCCAAAATCTGCCAAAAAGACCCTTTTATACGAGTTTAGATGGGCCCACAAGGTCAAAACTTATTTTTGACCTTCCGGACTCATTCGGACTCCGTTTTTCGCAAACAAACTATGTAACCTCACTAAATTTGACATTCCGGATGCATTGGTGATGCCGGATTTTCCATCCAAGGTAATTTAGGCTACTTTTGGGTCCCATACCCATATATTTTAATTTTTGACTTTTCGACTAATGGGTCAAAATGAGATCGGGTGCTGTGGGATCCGAACTAAGGGTCTATCTATCCCGCTGCTGGAGCAGTCAAAATTTGCATCTGAAATCATTTTACTGAATTTATTGATCAGCGACCATTTGGAATTGACGAAGAATTCAAATTGGAAAAGTGGTTCTAAAAACCAAACGAACTGTCAGGTAACCGAACTATCGGTTTCAGCAAGTCACTAATGACTTGGGATAGCTATGGGGGAGCTGTATCGGCCAAATTAAGGAAGAACACGACTAATGACCTGAAGGGTCTTTACAATATCCACTACTAAGGAACTTTCATCCCCGAAAGTTAAAGATAAGCAAGTACCTGAAGTCTCGAACAAGTGAGGATACTAGGCCCGCATCTCACTCTCGATCTCCCAAGTTGTTTCTTCTACTAGGCGATGCCTCTATTGAACCTTGACCATCAAAATCTCCCTAGTACACAGTCGCCTCCCATCACTATCCAAAACAACAACGGGCTCCTCCACAAAGGTCAACTGATCGTCCAACTAGACCGAGTCACATCTAGGCACACGAGAAGAATCCGGAATATACTTCCACAACATAAAGACATGGAAAAACAGATGAACAGTAGCAAAGTCTGGAGGTAGAACCAACTCATAGGACTTCTCGCCAACCACACAAAGAATGTCAAAAGGACCAATATAGCGAGGGCTAAGCTTACCCTTCCTTCCAAACCTCATCACATGTCTCATAGGTAAAACTCAAAGGAACATACGATTACCCACTAGGAATATCAAGGCACGGAGTTTACAGATGGCATAGGCCTTTTTCCTAGTCTGGGCTGCTCTCAACCTATCCTGAATCATCCTGACTCTATCCAATGAGTCTTGAAGCAAATTTGTACCATGGGGTCTAACCTCAAATTTATCAAACCATCCTATAGGAGAACGATACCTTCTACCATACAACACCTCATAAAGAGCTATCTTAATACTCAAATAATAACTTTTGTTGTAGGCGAACTCTGTCAACGCTAAGTGCTGATCCCACTGACCTCCAAAGTCCATAACACAAGCTCGGAGCATATCCTCAAGAACCTAAGTAGTCCACTCGGACTGAATGTCCATCTGTAGATGAAAGGTTGTACTCAAATCCACTCGAGTACCTAACTCTTCTCTGATATGATAGACACAGGAACCCCATGTAGAAACACTCTCTCCCGAACATAAATCTAGGCTAAACTCTCGGCTAAACTCTAGGAATGAAATGTGTCAACTTGGTTAAACGATCCACAACAACCCAGATACCATCATGACCTCGAGAAGTACAAGGCAAACCACTAATGAAGTCCATGGTGATCCTTTCCCATTTCCACTCGGGAATGGGTAATCTTAGAGTCAATCCATCGGGACACTAATACTTGGCCTTAACCTGCTGACAATACAAGCAACCGTCTATGAAGACTGCCACATCTCTCTTCATACCATCCCACCAATACAACTACCTCAAATCTCTACACATATTTGTCGTACTGGGATGAATAGAATATCTAGAACTTTGAGCCTCATGCCGTATAGACTAGATCAGATCATCAAGTCGGGGAACACAATTTATGACCCTAAAATCTCAAGATACCCTTGAGATTCATGGTGTGTCTTCCAGAATCATCGCTCACTACCCTATATGAAGAAGGCACAACTTATCATCCTCAAAGTGGTGATCAAGAATCTACTCAAACAAGGAGGACCTCGCCTCTACACAAGCCAAAACTCTCACTAGATTCGAGATGTTGAGGAGAACTATCAAATTGGCTAAGGACTGAATATCCCGTGCCAATGGCCTCAAACAAACTTAAATAAATGCAAAACTACCCATAATCACCGCCTTGCAACTCAAGGAATCCTCCACCACATTAGCCTTACCCGGATGATACAAGATTGACATATCATAATCCTTTAGCGACTCCATCCATCTACGTTGGCGAGAATTAAGCTCCCACTGGGTCATAAAATGCTGAAGAATACGATGATCGGAGAAAATCTCATAACTCACACCATATAAGTAATGCCTCAAAATTTTGCGCGCGAAAACTACCGCCGCCAGCTCCAAATAATGAGTGGGGTAGTTGTGCTTATGCACCTTAAGCTGTCTAGAAGCATAGGTAATGATATGGCCCTGCTGCAACAAAAAACATCCAAGACCAACACCAGAAGCATCACAAAACATTGTGAATACCTCGCTCTCAAATGGAAGATCTAACACAGGGAGAAAGTGAGACAATCCTTGAGCTTCCCAAATCTCAACTCACACTCATCGGACCATCAGAAAGGAACTTCCTTCCTAGTTAATCTAGTCATAGAGGCTGATATGGTAGCAAAGCTCTCTACAAAATGCCTATAGTAACCCGCCAAACCAATAAAACTGGGAACGTTAGTCTGAGATGTAGTCCTAGCACACTAACGAATCACTGAAATCTTAGACTGGTATACCATATTACTTGCCTTAGACACCACGTGTCCAAGAAAAGATATTTGTTCAAGCCAAAACTCGCAATTGGAGAATTGGGAAAAATTCACATGCTCTCACAAAACCTGGAGCATAATCCTCAAGTATTGCGCAGGATCCTCACTACACCTCGAGTACACAAGAATATCATCAATCAACACAATAAGAAAGGATTCTAGATAGGTTCTGAACACACGGTTCATCAAGTCAATAAATGTGGCAGGGGCAATAGTTAGCCCAAAAGACATCACCAAGAACTCGTAGTGACCAATACGGACCCTGAAAGCTGTCATCGAGATATCCTCAGCCCAAATCCTCAACTAATTGTAACCAGATCTCAAGTAAATCTTAGAAAACACTACTGCACCCTGAAGCTGGTCAAACAAATCATCAATATGAGTCATAAGCTAATGGTTCTTCACCATCACTTTATTAATCTACCTATAATCAATAATATACGCATGGAACTATCTTTCTTCTTTACAAACAAAATAGGAGCTCTCCATGGGGACACACTCTATCTAATAAAACCCTTACCAAGAATTTCTTGAAGTTAAGAATTCAGCTTCTTAAGCTCGGCAGGAGCCATACCATAAGGTGCCATACAAATAGGTCGGGTGCCAAGCTCAAGGTCAATAGAAAACTCAATCTTACAGTCAGGGGGAATACTATGCAGATCATCAGGAAATACATCAGGAAACTCACACACAATAGGAACAGAGTCAAACATCGTACTCTCTACATGGGTATCACATATATAAGTGAGATAAGACTCGCAGCCTCTCGATATAAGTCTCCTAGCACAAATATAAGAAATAATCCTTATTGGCTCGCGGCTAACCACTACCTGCCACATGACTAAGGGTATGCCAGGCATGGCTAAGGTAACGGTCTTGGCAAAACAATCCATGACCGCATGATAGTAAGACAACCAGTCCATGCCTAGTATCAAATTAAAATCCAGCATATCTAGAACAATAAGATCAACATAAGTATCAATATCCCTAACTCTCACAACACATGATCTGAACACTCGATCTACTACTAAAAAATCACCCATGGGAGTAGATACGCACAATGGTACAGATAATAAATCACCAGTCAAATCTAATTGTGGTGCATAATAGAATAATATATAAGAATAGTTGAATCCGAGATCAAATAAAGCCAGAGCTGACTTGCAGCACACCAAAATCATACCTGTCACTATAACATCTAAATTCTTAGCCTCGAGTCTAGCAGGTACTGCATATAACTGACCATGCGCGCCACCTGACTAGGAACCTAATCGACCTCCTGTCCTTTCTGCCTGAGTACCACCTCGATCACCCTGGTAACCACCTTTACGACCTCGTGAACTACCTCTACCTGAAGAAGGAACTTCCTTAATAGTTGTAGGTCCAAGAGCTGAAGAAACTATCGCCCTACGACTAGGGCACTCTCTAGAAAAATAACAAGGAAGACCACAATTAAAATAAGACTCATAAGAAGAACCAGAACTCACAAATTTGGATAATTCGGCATAGCTACCAAGCCTAGCATGGCCTACAGATGAAAATCTCAAAGACTGATCATCGTCCTTACTAGGGCGACCACTAGTAATAAACTGATCCCCATCAGTAGTCTGAAGAGCTACCTGAACTGGTCGACTAGTCTGACTTTGAGGAAGAAAAGATAGACGCTGAGGATGTCCAGCATAAGAAATACCACTCCTAAATTGGGAACTTTCACGGCTCCTACCAAATATACCATGGAATCTAGGCCTTTTATCATGGCCCTCATGATTCTCCCTAAGCATCTCCTTCACCACTCTAGTATGATCAGAAACCTCAGCAAAAGTCCTACCCGCAGTGACTAGACTCTGAGTAGCTATCCGAATAGGGAGTCTCAACCCTCTAACAAAGCATCAAACCCTCTCATACTTAGTGTTCAAAATAAAAGTCGCATGTCTGGCCAACTCATGAAAATGAGCCTCATACTCGATGACTGTCATGGAGCCCTACTCCAGTAAGGAGAATTGATCTCTAATACTATGCAGCATATACTTCTCCAAGAATATCTCAGAGAACCGAGTCCATGACAAGGGAGAAGATCCAAATGGTCTAGAATCTGCGAAACCCCTCTACCAGTGACGAGCAGATAAATCCAACTAAAATATGGTGTAATCTACCTCACGAGTCTCAACAAGGCTTAAAGAATGAATCATATCCTCACAAGAAGTAAGAAACTCAAATGCATCCTCCCCAAGAGCACCAGAAAACCTAGGCGGAGCTAACCTATAAAATCTACCAAACTTCTTCTGCTCGTCGGCAGACATAATAGGCTGGGTCACAATTGGAAGTGCGGCTACTTATTGAATAACTACCAATGCAAGAAGAATCTCAACACTAGGAGCTACAGCTGCAGGCTATGCCCCGGTCGCAAAAGTCTATGCACCATCAAATTGTACACCACCAACCATACTCTGTATCTGAATTAGGGCATCTCTTTGTAATGAAGAAAGAATAAAACCTTGTCGGGCCTGGGCTGGTCCCTGGCCCACCACTGGTTGAGGAGGAGAAATCTTTGGCTCAGGTGCAGGGATAGGTCCCGGGGGAGATGTCCTATCCCAGTCCTTAGCTGGAGACACATCACGAGACTATCCTTGATCTCTCGATCATCTACGAATAGGAGCAAGATTCCTAGGCCCACTCTCGATCTCGCACCTCACATTGGACCAGCACATCTCCTCGACATCTAGGAAACAGTAAAGTTAAGAAAATATACTACAAACCAACTCAGACTCTTAGCACGATATGAATGAAAAAAAATGAAGGACTTCTAAGAATGTCACATAGCCTCCCGATGATAGGAAATGGATGTCAACATTCTGATTTGCAGGACTTTATTAGACATTTTCTCATATATCAATAATATCGGTGAAACCTAGGATCTGATACCAATTTGTCACGACCTCATTTGAAGTCATGATGTCCCCTACCATATCCCACTTATAGGTAAGCCAATACCCTAACTCAAATCTATGACAATGGGTTACTTCGATAAGAACGTCCAACATAGACTCTATATATGAATACAATATATAACAACAATGTTTCACAACTAAGGACAACTGATATTCAAGAAAAAATCCCTGATAGTATTAATACAAGACCTTCTAAACTTGACAAGGGTACTTTACAATCCTTGAATCTAAAATAACTTAAATAATCTCATAAATTTGTCTCGAAAGAAAAAGAAAAATAAGGATAGATAGGAAAGAGGGCAACTCGATCTCCAAGAGCTCACCCTATCTTCTAATAGTCAACTCCCACGAACTAGCTCAATGGTCGCAACTAGAACCTGGGTCTACACCAAAAAGGTATAGAAGTGTAGTATGAGTATCAAAACATGGGTACTTGGTAGTCATCATCGGCCGACTTAGCTCAAATATAATGTAAAGATGATATAAAGTAAGACAATGAGCTTAAAGTCAAGGGGTAGGATCGGACCTGAATCTACTTTGATACCACTGTAACAACATCTATTCTACTAAAGCAATAACATGACATACTATTTCAATATACTCCATAATCACCATAACAACTGAGTATAATTTTAAAAGCATACATCCATATACGCAATAGCAAAACATCTACTTGCCATAATAATCATCAACCATCTTTAGAACATACATACAAGAACTTACCACGACGTGCCATGCCGTCGAGAATTACACAAAATAAGGCACAACAGAGAACTCATCACAGTGTCCTATACCACCGGAGAGTACAAAAAAGAATACAACCAATAATACCATAAAACACAACTACTCCATCAATTTACAAAAAACCGCGGGTAGCACAACCACTCCATGACTCATTACCGAAATCCACTTCCAAATACCTATACGGTAATTCAACATAAAGAAAGTAACATTGTCATAGCATAGGCATGTAATCATTAATTCTATAATTCATTGATAAATAGAGAAAAGTCCATACTAATTAACCTTATTTTTTCAAAAGTCAAAAGATTACAAGTCTTAAAATCACTAGTCATCAAATTAGGGAAAACTACAAGCCACCTATAGTGGAGGTTATTTAACTATCATAAGGCCATTCTTTAACTAGCATCATCATGACATGAGTTATCAACTAAGCAATCTCAACTTCACATGTTAGGAGATAATTTAACTAACCATCATGCAATACTAGATGCATTATCACTAAGAATGTCACAACCTTAAGGACTAGTTTCCATATTTTTAATCAAGTTTAGGGCACCAACTAGTTTACTAGGTTTCTATGTTCCAAATAATAATCATATATTTTAGAAGTAGATAGTTATAACATAAACCACCTTACTAGGAAAGATTTCATAATATAACCTCTTATTCAAGCCAAGGATATATATTAAGTTAACCCTTGAATTTTTATGCAAGTTTACACATAAAGCTATGTCTTAACTCAATATTAGACATAAATTTCCTCTAGTAGCTAATTTAGCATCAACAAGGGTCACACCTCTTATATAGTGTTTTGGAACAAGAAAAGAATAACAATTTACCAAGAGAGACCTCATAATTCTAGAACATAGGCGGTTGGCCCCACACGACCTAACCTTACAAATATCAATGCATATAAGTAAATTTGCCCCTCACGGCATCATAATGTTCTTACCTCTTCTGGATTCACCGGGCATCATCACAATTTAAACATATTCCTTCGGATTCATCGATAATCATTATAATATCACACGTTCCTCCTGACTCAAACTAGGCATCATCATAATATCATACATTCTTCCGATCTCGAACCGAGCATCATCATAATATCACATATTTCTCTGAATTCATCGGGCATCATCATAATATCATGCATTCCTAGGGACTTAAATCGGTCATCATTATAATATCACATATTCCTCCGGACTCAAACCGAGCATCATCATAATATCACATATTTCTCCGTATACAACAACATACATCCATATGCATAAAAAAACCAATAAGCATACACAAAAGCTCATAATTTATAAAAAGTAGGGGTATGGGATAACACTTGCCATTTTACCTTACTACTAAGCTTCTCACATAATATAAGCATCAACAAGAGCATGAGTATTTACCAAAAATGCACAGTAATCATTTAACAAGGGTATTCAAGTCATGATCATAAGATAATCTGATAATAGAGTGCAACTATCACAACTCCTACACATATGTATATAGCTTGAACAATCACCACGTATCTAGGTCGCTAAGCGTTTGGTTAGTTAAAGCTTAAGGTGGGTCAAGTCCGACTTCTAAATCCTGAGAATGGAAAGCTTACTAATACATGTCTAGATTCTACCCAGAATTAGGGTAAGTCATCCATACCTCACCATAAGGGCTAATCAATCCTTTCTAGGTCTATAAGGAAAGTCTCTTCATGAATCCTTCCTAAGTCAACCTAACACCAAGGTCATCTCCTATCTAGGCATTATATAGGTCAATATAGTCCTAAGGATAGAGAAGTATACCGTTCATGTCTACTTAGAACAACTATAGTGTTCTCACACTAGTCATGAGACTACAATTAAGCTAAACAAGGTCCTAGACTATGGGTCAGATATGATACCTTAATAATCCATGGCCTATAGAAATTAATAAATCCCAACTTCACCATTTAATCAAATATCATCTAAATTCCCCAACCAATCTCACAAAGATATCAATGATTACATTACAAACAATCTCAATCTATTATACGGGTAAGCCTAACCTACCTTGAATGCAAGCAACTCACGAACCTGTAGGTTTTTCCTTTCCTTTCCGAGAAGATTCCTCTTCTACAAGCAATGCTATCAACAATACAATCTAAGCATTACTACAAGAATGACAATACCCTCTATAGAACAATTGTTCCATAGGTTTCAAATGGACACCAAAACCCCAATTGGGTTTTACCTTGGAAAGAAGTTTCCAAGAGCAACCCATAGCCTAATTATCTTTAGGGTGTTAAAACCCTCAAGCAATTTAAGTCAATTACTCAATTTTGGGGCTACAATTGACCCACATTGATTTAGGGGTTTAGAGTCAAGAAACTATGAAATCAAGATCAAATTAGAGGAATTCTTACCTTAGATTTGTAGCAAAAAGATGGATTACACAAGTTACTAAGCTTTTAATCAACCCAGAAGACTCATTTTTTAAATCACAAATCTCCAATGGCAGCTAGAGTTTTAATAGAAATGATGAATGACCCAAAATCTGCCAAAAAGACCCTTTTATACGAGTTTAGATGGGACCACAAGGTCAAAACCTTTTTTTAACCTTTCGGACTCTTTTGGACTCCATTTTTCGCTAACAAACTATGTAACCTCACTAAATTCGACATTTTGGGTGGATTAGTGAAGTTGGATTTTCCATCCAAGGTAATTTAGACCAATTGTGGGTCCCACACCCATATATTTTTATTTTTGATTTTTCGACTAATAGGTCAAATTGAGCTCAGGTGCTGTGGGATCCGAACCAAGGGTCTATTTATCCTAAAATCGATATTACATAGAAGCTGGCACAGTCAAAATTTACATCCGAAATCATTTTCCAGAATTTTTTGCTCAGCAGCCATTTGGAATCAATGAAGACTTCAAATTGAAAAAGTGGTTCTAAAAACCAAAAAAATCGTCAGGTAACCGAACGATCGATTCCAGTAAGTCATTAATGACTTGGGGTGGCTATAGAGGAGCTCTATCGGTGAAAATAAGCAAGTATACAGATAATGACCTAAAGGGTTATTACAATGGAGAGACACAATTTTATTTCTTGCCATTCCATAAAACTCGGGATTGTCTCATGAATCGGCAAGTACCATTGGTGGTTTTTCTATCTACTTTATCTTCTGCATATTTTCTATCTAAGAAACCTTTTAAAATAATGTCAGTAGACTTAGGATACCATAATTCATAGGATCTTGTACCAATAAGGTATCTAATAATACATTTCAAGCAGTTAGATAAGCTTTTTTAGGAGCTAACTGAAACCTAGAACATTTACATACACTAAAAAATGTAAGGTCAAATGTGTGTAAGATATAAGAGTGAAGCAGTGATACCACTAGAGTTGGTTTCATCAATACTTTTGACATCTTCACATGACTTCATATCACAAGTAGAACTCATATGAGTATTGGATATGTTAGCATTTTCCATCTCAAATCGTTGAATGAGACCTTTGGTGTACTTACCTTAGGAGATGAATATGTCCTCAAAAGACTGATGGATTTGTAATCCCAAAAAGAATGCTAATTCTTCAAGAATGAACGTTAATTATCTCATCATTCTCATTTCAAATTCGCTTTGCATTAACTCAGAGAATTCCTTTCACAGAACAGTATTAATACTTCCAAAGATAATAATGTCAACATAAATTTGAATGATAAAATTTCCAGAGGAGGTTCGTTTGATAAACAAAATAGTATCAATTTTCTCTCTTATAAATTCATGTTCAATCAAAAAGTTGTTCATTCTATCATACCAAGCTCGAGGAGCTTGTTTTACACCATAGAGAGCCTTGGAGAGTTTGAAGACATGATATGGAAAGTTTGGATTTTCCAAACCTGGGGTTGTTTCACAAAACTTGTTCATTAATAAAACCATTTAAAAAAGAACTTTTCACATCCATTGAAATAATTTAAACCATTTATAAGATTCATAAGAAAATAAAATTCTAATGGATTCTAATTTTGCAACAGGTGTGAAGGTCTCATCATAATCAACTCCATCTTGTTGTGAGTAGCCATGAGAGACTAAACGAGCTTTATTTCGCACAACTTTATGTAATTCATCCATTTTATTTTTGAATACCCATTTGGTTCCAATAATATATACATTCTATGATTTAGGAACAAGAGTCCATGATGATAGGTGAATTTACACGCCTATAGCACTATATTTTGCCCATATTTTAGCCTAGTTTTGAGAACAAATTATATATTTCATGCACGTTTAGTCCTTTTTCCTATAAGTGAGCTAACGAACATGATTAGCAAAGTTTCAGGTATAAATGATGCAGAATTCAGCATTTTATGGATAACTTGACGCCAAAGAAAGCTTCACGAAAGGAGAAAAGCCAATCTTGGACGCCAAGGACTAAAGATGGCGCATGGAAATTCTGTCCCGGGCTAAAACAACATTTCTGAAGACTTTGGGGACTAGCAGTAACTTATTAGGATTAGGATAATGATACATTAACCTAGTACAATTGGGTTAAGTATTTCATTAGCTTAGTAGGATTTGGTTAAGCATTTCATTAGCTTAGTAGGAATAGGATATGGGTATTATAAATACCCTATTTTGCTAGAGATTTTAGAACTTCGAATTCTACCTTTCAATTCCGAATTAATTCTATTTTTCTTCTATTCATCTATTATTAAATTCCACAACAAGAGAAACGTTACTTTGCTATGGGATTCACGCCTAACGCCTACCACACCATTACAAACGTGAAATCTTTATTGTGGTATAACAACAATGTCAATCGTGATTTCCTTCGCACTCATGGGTAACTAAACTTCTCTATTGGGGTTATGGAAGCCGAATGAGATACTATCTATTGCTGTGAGTTTGTGAGTTCGTGACACGTATGTTGCTTATATCATTATTCTCTTCATCTTAATCTAAATTCTTTGTGGTTGCAAATGCAAGAATACGCCAGTATAACATTTAACTTGTTCGAAAGAAAGGTTATCTGTCTGGAAAAGAGATAATGTCAAGGTAGTAGGGTCCCATCCCCTATTAAAAAATTAGTGTCGTAACTGGATTAACCTCTTGGAGAATTCGTACCGTTAGACACGCTTTAAGCTCGAAAGAGTTAAAGTGAAATAATCCTCGAATAGGTCGAAAGACGCCTGGATTTACCATCGAATACAATTCTCTATAAGCACATGCATGTCTGAATTCAACAGACTCATAGTCAATAGAGACGTATAACTCAGAAGGTGGACATAACCCCAACTCCTCAATTCTCATTGTTTACATCTCACTAAAACATTATTTCTCTTTTTACTTTGCTATTGCCGTTTTTAGCTACTATTTGGTTACATTACTTGCACAACAAGAATCCCCCCTTTTTCGAGACTTGCACCAAAAGTTTAGTAATCTTTACTTACTTGTTGACCAAGCTATTCCTTGTGGGATCGATACCCAACCCAGGTTGGGTTCTATATTTGCTAACGACCGCTTTACACTCCTACGAGAGCTGTAGATTGAGCGTTATCTTAAATTGGTGCCGTTGCCGGGGAATACAAGTGTCAATTAAGTTCGTAATAATTACTAGACCCTTTGGTCAAAGATTCTCGTACTTTTACTTTTAGTTTTTGTTTTTGTTTACTGAAGGTTTTTTTTAGCGCATGCCCCATACCCGAAGTTCTGGTCAACCGTTATTACCTATCAATCCTGAACCACAACGTATTCGCAGAATGGAGGCACAAACGGAAATCGAAAGAATGGATGCTCAACACGAGCAGGCGAGATTAGCTGCTCTTGCCGCCGCCCAAGTACACCAACAAAACATTGATAACCCTGGGCGAGCAACAAACCCTGACGATGAGGATTTAGGTGATGACGAGTTACTAAACCCAAGGCATGATGCTGAAATCACAACACCTGCCAATAGAAGAGGTCGACAAGCTCGGTTTAGGTATGATCGCCAACCCATGCAACCAACTTTCGACGATGATGAGGATGATCTTGATGGAGCCGGAGCCACAGGAGCTATTATTCCCCCACCATTAGCGCCCGGAGCCAAGTTCAATATCACAAGCACCATGATTCAGTTATTGCAACTCAAGGGATTATTTGGTGGACTAGCAGAAGATGATCCGAATATGCATCTCATCAACTTTATTTCTACATGCAAGTCGTTTGACAATCCTGGAGTTGGTCAGAATGCAATTTGGTTACGCTTATTTCCATTGTCTCTGTCTGGGGAGGCAACTCTATGGTTGAATGGGCTGACTCCTGATTCTATTACAAATTGGAGGCAATTGAGAGACGCTTTCCTCGAAAGATTCTTTCCGCCATCCAAAAGAGCACAATTGAGAGATGAAATCAGCAACTTTCGTCAGCTTCCAACTGAAGCCCTTCATGAAACATGGGAGAGGTTCAAGACGAAGCTAATGAGGTGCCCAAACCATCACATGACTAATGTTCACCTAATGGAGATACTTTACAGAGCCTTGAATTCAATAACTAAACCAGTTGTGGATAATGCGGCTGGAGGATCATTCATGGATCTCACCTTTGGTCAGGAAAGCAATATGCTAGATCGGATGATGAAGCAAAGTAGAGCTTGGCATACCAGGGATTCTGAGGTAGCAAGCCCCACTTTATCTATAGGCATGACTGCAGACCAAGGGAGAAGAGAAGAAGAATGTGATCAAGATATGGCGCACATGAAGACATAAGTGGATCTTCTTAAAAAGCATCTATTATCAGGGAAGACCAAAAAAGTCAAAGTTGTTGCGTCAAAAGGAAGAAACGAATCTGATTCGGAAGAAGAAGCCAACTACTTGAACAATCAGGGGGGTTTCCGAGGCAATGCCCAAGGAAACCAAGGTCAGAACTACTATGAGAAACCTGGAAACAAGGACCAAGGTAGTTGGAAGAACAAGAATGACAATAGTGGTGTGTATGTTCCCCCTGGAAGACGTGACGCCACCACATCTAGTTCTGGAAGTATGGAAGACATAATGGCTAAACTACTGAAAGGAGTGGAAGCAATGAGCGCAGGAGTAATGGAGGTAATAAATGATTTGTCCTCTATGAAGCAATTAGTTGATTCTCATTCCACTTTAATCAAGCAAATAGAGCAGTAATTGAGCCAATTTTCAGCAGCACTCAATCAAAGAAAGGCTGGCACTTTACCTAGCGATACTGTGCAAAACCCAAGGAATAATGGGTCATGCATGGCCATCACTACCCGAAGTGGTAAGGTACTGGAAACCTCATCTAAGGGCAAGCAAGTGGTTGACGAAGTAGTGGACATTGATGATACGGCGAAAGGGGAAGATGCCATAGCAGCTGATCCTGACGTCCATAACATCACCCCTCACGATTTGCAACCTGAAAAAGCTGAAAAACGGAAGCAAGAGGAGAAGAAAGACGTAGAGAGAACAATTCCTTATCCACCACCACCTTTTCCTCAAAGATTAAAGAAGGTGGCGGATGATACAAAGTTCAACAAATTCATGACCATGTTGAAGCAGCTGACCATTAATGTTCCGTTGGTAGAGGCGCTAGAAAAGATGCCTGGGTACGCTAAATTCATGAAGGACCTGTTGACAAAGAAGCGGGCAGTAAGCTATGAGCCGGAAGATAATATTCATCATTGCAGTGCAATTGCCACAAGGTCCTTAGTACAGAAGAAGGCTGACCCCGGAGCTTTCACTATTCCTTGCACGGTTGGATCTATGAATTTTGCTAAGGCATTGTGCGATTTGGGAGCTAGCATCAATTTGATGCCACTATCCGTCTACAGAAAGTTGGGGTTGGGCGACCCTACACCAACCAATATGCGGCTCGTGATGGCTGATAGGTCGGTAAAATGACCTGTGGGTATCTTGAATGATGTGTTAGTGAAGGTGTCTACCTTTATTTTTCCCGCAGACTTTGTGATTTTGGATTGCGAGGTGGATTCTGAAGTTCCCATAATCTTGGGACGTCCTTTCCTTGCAACAGGAAGTGTGCTTATTGACATGAGAGATAATGAGCTTTTATTTCGAATGAATGACGAAGTGATTCATTTTGATTTTTGCAAAGAGATGAAGCATCCAAGAGATATGGATGTGTTCTCTGTAGCTGATGTTCATTATGAAGATAAGAAAGCATTATCTGTAGAGAAACAGCTTACTGTTGAGCCATTGTTTGCTGCGCCACTAAATGTTGAGCATGAGGACGCTGAAGATTATGAAGAACTTATGGGTGCTCTAACAGAAATAGAGTCCTATTCCCATACTCCTAAGCAACCGGACCGTGATCTTAATAATCAACCGTCACCAACAGCGAAGACTTCCCTTGAAGAGCCACCAATGCTAGAATCGAAAGAGCTCCCCGATTATCTAAGGTATGTGTTCTTGGAAAGTATAAATATACTTCCGGTGAGTGCGGATGATTTAAGTAAACAGAACGTAGAGGCTCTCATCTCTGCTCTGAAGAGATACATGAGAGCTATGGGTTGGACTATTGATGATATAATTGGTGACCCTTCGGAGAGACGTATAAGTCATCTCGAAGAAGATTGCATGCCTACAAGTAAGCCTCATTGTCGCCTGAATCCATTCAGAAAACGATCCACCATCTATCTCGACGAAGTCTAAGTACTCGAGGTAACTATGTCGTGCCGCGACAATAAATCAAGCGCTAGATGGGAGGCAACCCATCGTTTATCGTTTATCATTTTTCATTTTTCATTTCGTTCTAGTATGTGTTTTGCTTTTGATAAATAAAAATCCAAAAATAAGAGTCGTGCCACGACCAAAACTAAGGCTCTTGATGGGAGACAACCCATCGTTCCAATCGTTTTTAGTGTTTTTGGGCAAATGTAGGTGCAAGAGGTGTAAAATGAGGTGATTGGTTTCAACGTTCGATTTGGACGTATTGCATGGTAAAGGTGGTAAGTTAGGAATTAAGATGCATAAGGCTATGAATTGAGCATTGCTCATGACAAAATAGGCATCGAGCAAGGCTAGGCCTAGGTAAAACTAGGCCACGAACAAGGCATGGCCTATACTATAGCCCAAGGTCTCGGAATCTAGTGTGCTATAGCATAGGCGCCGCCCATGCTCAAGTATGCCATAGCATAGGCGCCGCCTATGCTATATCATTTGTTCTCTGAATCTCATATGCCATGCTAAAGGCGCCGCCTATGGTCACTAAAGGCATTGCACTAGGCGCCGTCTATGCTCACTAAAGGCTTTGCATTAGGCGCCGCCTATGACAAGCATAGGCAATGCTAAAGGCGCCGCCTATGGTCACTTTGTGTCTCCAAAACCGATTTTAAATGGTTCAAAACCCGACCCATTCTTTTCCTATATAAAGGAGACTTAGTCTTGAAACATAAACACATTGAAAACTTGACCTAGGCGCCGCACATACTCTCCAAATCATCTCAAAACTTTTCTTTTTGCTCTCCTACTTCACAAGAACATCTCCAAAGGCTTCAATCACGTAAGTACTCTTTTGTTCTTCATCTATTTTTCGTAAGTGCTACGTTTCTATGTCTATTATGAATTGCTACATCTTGAAGAAATATTGGTGATGTTAATGTGTTTGAATTGTTGATACAAAACCAAGTGAGTGAACATGAACGTTAGGATACTCTTAACTTGTTTCCGACTTGAATTTGATTTTGATGCATTTTTATACTACTTGAGGAATTGCTATAGTCATGAACATTGCATACTCTTGTCACTTGAATACTTACATGTTAGAATGTCCCGTTCATCGGAATAAGACTTATAGTTGCCCACCGACATAGGCGATTGTGATTATTGATAGAAACTATACCATGATGTAATCCCTATGTAGAAGTCTTGATATACCTAACATGAAAGTATTGCAAAGATTGCAAGAAGTGTTACATATCTGAATTTCTTGTTGGAATATAGCCCCTAAAACGTATGTCGATGAAGTCTGAGTAATCGACCACTTTCACTTCACTAATTCGTATCAACAAACTAAGTGTGGGGTGGTACCCCTACTGCTTATGAATAGATTTTATCCATTGAGATTGTGCTAACGTGAACTCTATTTCAAGTCTCAGGTACAATGGCACCCAAAGCGAGACAAGGCAAGGAGAAGGCTACCACTTCCCAAAAGGGCAAGAAAAGAGGCCGCAAGGAGCAAGGAGAATCATCCTCAATGCAATTACCACGCCGTATGTTTGGAATAAAATGGGTTCTTGAGGAGGAAGCCAAAGAATGGTTTAGGAACAACAAGGAAAGAAAATATGTTCATGTCGACTTGATAAACAAGGAAAGCCTAGCGAAGAAGGAGCCGCGCATGTTGGCGAAGATCATGGCATTAAATCTGGATTTCATCTTCCGCGACATGGGAGAATGTAATCTTGATTTGACAAGAGAATTTTATGCCAACTGGTCGCCGAAAACCACAGGCAGCGAAGTCAAGATTCGGGGCCAAGTGTTACAACTCAATGCGGATTTCTTCAACTCCTTTCTTGGCTTGCCTTCAGTCGATCCAGCACCATTCAAAGAGCTGTACAGTAGACCTCCTTATAGAGCAATTCGACACACACTCTGTGGAACAAGATCCATGGCACGCTGGAGTTGACACAAGGACACTGGTCGACACAACACTTTCCCATATGCTTCTTTGAATAGGGAAGCAAGGATATGGTTGCGCATGGTCAACTGTTGCCTCATTCTAGGGACGCAATACACAAAAATAACAAGAGATAGAGTGTGCTTGGTATACGCATTGATGACAAATGTCCCTATCAACATTGGGACAATTATTCGATCCACAATGCGGAAGGCTAGGCTACACAAGCGGTCCCATTTCAGCTTCGGAAATCTGTTAACTGCAATCTTGAGGAAGGAAGACATCGAAGAGGAACCAGCTGACCATAAACTCCCACACAATCCGAAGAAGGTTGACCTCACATAGGTCAAAGATGCTGAATCAACACATGGCACCAACCTTACTACGACAGAGAGACATGCTCGGGATGAGAGTTTCTCCCGCCATATGTACGACATGATGAGGTTTACAATGATGAGTGGAGGTCGTGTTCCCATTGCTGCAGATCTCCAATAGCTGGACCATGACTATCCAATGAATATTCATGCACGGGAGATGTGTGGAGTAGGTACATACTTTGAGGAACCTCTCGATGACGACGTGCCTACCGATGATGATCGACGAATGCCAGACTTTGACATGGAGGAGAATTTTGATGACGACGACTCCGACGAAGGGGGTATGACCCCCGACATTGAGGACGAGTCCGACTGACCAGGTTCTTCGTATTTATTTTCCACTGAGGACAGTGTCCCGAATAAGTGTGGGGTGGTGGTATTGCATGCTATACTTCTCTACTCGCATCTATTTTTGTTTGCTTTGTTTTTGTTTCGTTTTTTTCATTTTTAGTAGTAAATTTTTTTTTTTTTAACTTCGCATGAAATTATTCTAATAGGCAGCATGAGATTATGACAAGAGTTTGTGCTAAAATCATGACTATTGAGACGTTTAGGCTCTAATTGTGACTCACTATGTGATATTGTTTGGTTTAATTCCTTCATCTGTTGGGTCAAGAGTCTATACTACTCCCAATAAAGTCGACCATGTGCCTTGTGTGTGTGAGATAATAGTATATTCTGTGCTTGTGGCTGATGCTAGAACTTGCCAGGTATGTATGTAAAGCGAAAATAAAGAGTGCAAGTCTAGGAGATGATTTAGGCATTTCTTTGGCAACGTATGATTATTTACCTTCTTTTTACCTACCCATGGATATCATCCTAGTTAAACCCTTTTGAGCCTTTAGCTTATTTTCTTTGACAAACCTCGTATGTAAGCCTAATCCATTTTTTTCAAGACCATAATTTGATCCAAATTCCTAAGTGCTTTAAAGTGAAAAAGTCATGTGAAATAATAAGAGGAACTTGGGTGAGTATGATGCTTTAGAATGCATTGGTGCTTGAATGAGTTATGAAAAAGAAAGTGCTATCATAAGAGGTATGTTATCAAAAGAAAAAGGAAAGGAAAACTGAAAAGTTAGTTATGTTTAAAATTGAAAAACAAAAGAGGATAAAAAGAGTGGTAGAATAAAAGAAAGTAGAAAGGTTGTTTGAAAGAAAAGTGTTAATGATACAATGTGATGTATTAAAGCGCTTAGGAACATAGTCGCTATTTCTGGCCAAAATAGTCCTACCTGTCACTTAGCCTACATTACAACCATCAAAAGACCTAGTTGATCCTAAGCTTGGCATTCTGACATTTAGTGGAGCATTACACTAAGGGAAAGCCTATGGTCATCAGTTGCTGCATATGAATTCTTTGTGAGAGTGAGAGCAAGGATATTTTGATACCCATGTTTGAAAAATATGCTATACTTGTGAGTGATTATGGGTAATATATTGTGAGACACACATGGTTGATGAGTTTTGGGTAGTTGTGTATGATTCTTTGTGCCTTAACTTTTGAATATGAGTTGACCACCATCACGAGTCTATGTTGGAGGCTAAATGGTCTCTACTAATGATCGGAAAACTACTCTTTGTTGATAATTGTTGTGCTTGTCTTGACGAATATTTTATGTTATTGCTGTGAAACCCTAAGTCGATGTTTAGAGGGACATGATATTTTGTTCGAGGACGAACAAAGCTTTAAGTGTGGGGTGTTGATGATAGGCGAATTTACACGCCTATAGCACTATATTTTGCCCATATTTTAGCCTAGTTTTGAGAACAAATTATATAATTCATGCACGTTTAGTCCTTTTTCCTGTAAGTGAGCTAACGAACATGATTAGCAAAGTTTCAGGTATAAATGATGCAGAATTCAGCATTTTATGGATAACTTGACGCCAAAGAAAGCTTCACGAAAGGAGAAAAGCCAATCTTGGACGCCAAGGACTAAAGATGGCGCATGGAAATTCTGTCCCGGGCTAAAACAACATTTCTGAAGACTTTGGGGACTAGCAGTAACTTATTAGGATTAGGATAATGATACATTAACCTAGTACAATTGGGTTAAGTATTTCATTAGCTTAGTAGGATTTGGTTAAGCATTTCATTAGCTTAGTAGGAATAGGATATGGGTATTATAAATACCCTATTTTGCTAGAGATTTTAGAACTTCGAATTCTACCTTTCAATTCCGAATTAATTCTATTTTTCTTCTATTCATCTATTCTTAAATTCCACAACAAGAGAAACGTTACTTTGCTAAGGGATTCACGCCTAACGCCTACCACACCATTACAAACGTGAAATCTTTATTGTGGTATAACAACAATGTCAATCGTGATTTCCTTCGCACTCATGGGTAACTAAAATTCTCTGTTGGGGTTATGGAAGCCGAATGAGATACTATCTATTGCTGTGAGTTTGTGAGTTCGTGACACGTATGTTGCTTATATCATTATTCTCTTCATCTTAATCTAAATTCTTTGTGGTTGCAAACGCAAGAATACGCCAGTATAACATTTAACTTGTTCGAAAGAAAGGTTATCTGTCTGGAAAAGAGATAATGTCAAGGTAGTAGGGTCCCATCCCCTATTAAAAAGTTAGTGTCGTAACTGGATTAACCTCTTGGAGAATTCGTACC
Source organism: Capsicum pubescens (assembly GCA_030864215.1). Taxonomy (NCBI): domain Eukaryota; kingdom Viridiplantae; phylum Streptophyta; class Magnoliopsida; order Solanales; family Solanaceae; genus Capsicum; species Capsicum pubescens. Next base: position 255,374,344 of record CM061549.1, read on the forward strand.
GTTAGACACGCTTTAAGCTCGAAAGAGTTAAAGTGAAATAATCCTCGAATAGGTCGAAAGACGCCTGGATTTACCATCGAATACAATTCTCTATAAGCACATGCATGTCTGAATTCAACACACTCATAGTCAATAGAGACGTATAACTCAGAAGGTGGACATAACCCCAACTCCTCAATTCTCATTGTTTACATCTCACTAAAACATTCTTTCTCTTTTTACTTTGCTATTGCCGTTTTTAGCTACTATTTGGTTACATTACTTGCACAACAAGAATCCTCCCTTTTTCGAGACTTGCACCAAAAGTTTAGTAATCTTTACTTACTTGTTGACCAAGCTATTCCTTGTGGGATCGATACCCAACCCAGGTTGGGTTCTATATTTGCTAACGACCGCTTTACACTCCTACGAGAGCTGTAGATTGAGCGTTATCAGTCCACACATTGTTTCTGTCAAACTCTTCAAGCTCTATTTTATTGCCTTTACCCAGCTATTATCTTATAAGGCTTCATTGACTTTATTTAGTCCAAGTTGAGATATGAAGGCTATGTTCACATTTCTTATACTAGAAGCCCTTGTTTGCATTCCTTCTTTTGGATCCCAAATGATGAATTTCTCTAGATAATCAGGGTCACTTCTCCATTCATTTGGAATTGCTTCTTTTTCAACTCGATCGTTTGAAGCGGTAGAAGACTGTCAGTTTTAGTACTAGTTGGTTTTGAGGAGGAGTCATCCTTAGTGAAAGGAGTTTTTTTAACTTGTACCTATTTAGTCTCATCATCTACAGAGCTAACATTCTTTACACAATGATTAGTATCATAAAAAATAACATGTAAAGATTCCTCAATGCAAAGAGTTCATTTATTTAAAATTCTATATGACCTACTAGAGTTAGAGTATCCGATAAAAATACATTTGTCGCTTCGTGGATCAAACTTATCAATATTTTCCTTGCCATTGTTATGAAAAAAATATTTTGAGCCAGTTGTATAAAAGTATCCGATGTTGGGTTTTTTATTATTCAAAATATAATATGGAGTTTTCTTCAGAATAGATCTAATGAGAAACTTTTTTAACACATGACATAAAGTACTAATTGCTTCTGCCCAAAACTTATGTGGTAGAGAGTGTTTGCAGATCGTGGTTGTCACGACCCGAGTCAAGGCCCTGGACACGACGGACATCCTAAACCATGAAGGTCCAAGAGACCCTTTAACTTGTACATAAACATAATGCATATATTTTCATAATGCGGAAGTAAATTGGAAACATGATCATATTATTATTTCATCTTAACAAATACAGAACATAAGTTCAGAAGGAAACCATAATCGTCTATAACAAATTAGTGAAGTCTCTACTAAATTGAAAACAACAATCTCACTGAAATTAGGATAGGGCTTCTGGTTAGACCATGAACTAAAACCAAAAGGAATCAACAGACATGAACATGACTCCTTCCAGAGTAAGGAAGGCTCACCAACTGTGAATGTATAACAATAATTTGCTGTTTAGTAGGACTGCTAGACTGGGCCACAAAATCTGAAAAATAAGGGGTCAATACATAAGGTACACGTACGTAGAACAATCCAAAAACAAAATGTATCTTTATACAACATATGTGAGAGTATTTCATAAAAACTTGTAAGCATAAAGATTTGAAAATACATGGGCACAGTTTGATAAACTTCAAAACATTTTTCTTGCATTCATGACTCAATTTGTTACTGTTACATTGCGCTAGATGGTACACCCTACAAGTTTACAGATCCACGGGCTATATGGAACCCACCCTTGACTCAGTGGCCAAGCCCCTAATCTAAGTTTACCGCAAGAATTGGAGTATTAGTAAGAGAGGGGGGACACACAAGATCACATATTAGGGTGCCAAAATCACCAATAAAATCAACATGTCATGGTTGGGCATGAGATCACAAAGAAGGGCTCCTAACCATAGTCCCAAATTGGGATGACATAATACACGGTACATAAGATCACAAAGAAGGGTACTAAACTCTCATGTTGGAAAATCACAATTTTGGGTAATGAATTATCTGAACTCGTACCATCTTCGGGTAACCACCTAACTCTCTTAAATTCCATTTTAACCTTTTCGAACATGTATCTTTTTGAAATAAAAAGATGAAAATCTGAATAAAAATTTGTATTGTGATCTGTTCTAAATTTGTCATGGAATTCATCTATTTGGTATCGTCATAGAAAGACTTGCAAGCCACATCTATACATAAACCATATCATGATGTACTTTGGATTTTCAATCCAATCAAATCATTTGACCACTAAAACATTTAAACAATACAATAGAGTTCTTACAAAACATGTGCAAACCTTTGTAAAGTTTCTCTCTTTTCAATACTTTAACACATGATCAATTTATTTATGACAATCCATGCACTTCTTTCAATTATCACATTGATCATTTATAACCAAGAAAATACCCTCTCTTTAATTCATAACAAATATCAAGTCAATAACAATAGTAAAACATTTATCTTATTCTTGAAAACATGCAATTAAACAACCCATAATATGTGAATTCAAGAGGTATCATAAAAAGAGAGAGGTTTTGTCATTCATGCTCTCGATTAAATTTACAAAAGTGAAAAATCATATGTATACGTGGTTATTGTTCAATTCTATAAAAGGGTTCTAGACAAATGTTTAATTTCATCAAAATAAGTTCAATACATACTATTTAAAAGAATGTCAAAAACCCTCTTATAAACATTATTATATTTCTTTAAACTTGGTTAAACCATAAAACTTATGCTAAATTTGATTAGGATAGTCCCACGTACTTTAATTATGAAGAAATCGCAAAAATATTAACCCTTTACGCTTAAATGTTCAAACCCTAAGGTGTTTTTCTCCTCCTGTGTTTTAGGAAGATGAATTAGGGATTTTATATAGGGGCTTTAATTTTGTGTTAAGATGTTTAGGGATGGTTATGGAACATAAAAAGACTTTGTTACCCTTGAAATAACACAAAAATAGAGCCTTACACTGCTAAACCATGACTGGGTGACGCTTGACCAATCGCCAAAGGCAAGGCAGGGCAATGCATGCCCCATCTCCTAAGGCAAGATTGGGCGTTGCATGCCCCATCGTACAGTCTGGATAGTGTCTTATTCAAACACTCATAACCTTTTAATCCAGACTCAGATTGACTAACGGTCAGTGGCGTTGGAAACAAAAGTTGAAGAGATTTAATTTGATATATAGTGAGCCACATAAAATTTATATCCTAGGAGAAATAGTCACTGAAATTTTATCCAAGTAAAATCATCATCTAAAAGTCCATCCATAGGAAAGTGCTCAACTTAGATTTTGAGCTAGGAGATTCTTATGGTGTATGTTCCTCTATAATGATGTTCCCACACAAAGGAAATATTAATCAAACTTATTTTTAAATAAATTCCATTGGAATCGGGTCTATATAAATCAGAAAGGAAGTTCATCTTTAGGCCAAAAGTGTGGGGTGTTACATTCACTTCCCCTTGGGATCATTCGTCCCCAAATGATGGGTAGGAACTTGTTGAAGCTCTAATAGTATGGAATAAGGAAAGTAACATCGCTTTGAACATTTTTACTCAACATAATATGGAAAGGCATTAAAGAGAATCATGATAACCCCTAGTGAAAAGGTTAAGCACAAAACGTGAGATAATAAGAATTGACATAGTGATAACCTTGCACATGAGTTTTAGGTATCATAATCATCACAACATATGGCATGAGTTTATTTTGTGATCAAAGGTGTGATTTATATTGGTACTAATCATTAAATAAGATTTTGCGGAAGCTACTAAATAGAAACATTCTCTGCCTAACAAGATACACCGAATAGACCTAAAGCCTAGAGACACTACTCAACTATGCCCGAAACAACAAATAACATACTGCATCATTTCCAACTTAAAATTCTCTCATAGAACTTCTAACCACAAGAGTTTGAGTCACACTACATAATGTTTCTCTATTACAGCCTAACTTGGAGAAAAGAGGTGTTATCTTAAGCCATGGGACCCTATACTCTACATCCTATTAAGAAATTTACTTCACCTTATCACTACCATGAAACACACTCGAGTTTTAAATCAATGAATACCGACCACATAACACATTGATTTGCGTTTTCATCAATCACAATATTTAACCCTATAATTACAACACCCACTTCATGGATCCCCTCACTAAGCCTAGCAAATTCAATCACTCTCACAGAGATTTTTGCCACATATCTTCTTCCTAACTATTTCACGTAAAAAAGTTCATATCTTTCTTCCCCCTTCTCCTAAGCCTTAGCTCAAGAAATCACATAAAAACTTTCACCTTCAAGAACATCTACTCCCCTACCTAACACATTACTACTCTTCCACAACCACCATCATACTAATATATGGAGGATCATTAAGGGACCCAAGCACAAGCATCATGAATGGGGGAAACACTATTCACTTATAACCCATATTTGTTGATCTACTCACGGTGGGACGTAGGGTGAAGATACGATACAATCACGAAGTTCTTCCTATATCAAGTGTCGAGATTATAAGTAGAGAGTCATTCAGCATAAACACAACATAACATGAGTTGTTAGGACTGAGCATAGTGAGAAAACATTGGTGCACATATCATGAGTTATATAGCATAAAGACAGAATTTTGTAGTTAACAACTAAGACAAATATTGCCACTTGAAGCGATTGCTCCTCATTTAAAGAACTGAAATTTACCTTAAGTTAGCATAAAATTTATCACTATGGATAATCCTGGCATAAAATAAATTGGTAACATATATAAAGCATAGTTCCCTTAGAATTAAGCATGATATAAGACATGGATTTCTTTATGGATCATGAGCATCATAACATAGAGCTTGAAAACATAAAAGACTGGATTACTGAGAGACATTATTGCTTCTAGTTTTGAGGTTAGATCACGTACATAATACCATAGAGAACTCGAACCACAGGAATAGGCATGACTTGAACACAGGACATAAGACATTAGCAGAATACTCTCCTAAATTAAAGTAGGAGGAGTATGCTTGAATTGGAATAGTTTTATCATGACTCATCCCCGCAACTTTCCACACTGAGAAAATTTGGGAACTACCTTAATTCACTATTCCCCCTTAGATCAAAGTCACAATCCTAGACTTGAAGACAATAAGATCTATAACCACCACTCTCAACACAATGGGGGGTCAGTATACACATAAACACAAACTCCCCTCAATAATTTTATTAAAAACCCACTAATTTCTTTCTAGGACTGTCACGACCCGAGCCTAGGCCCTAGCCGTGATGAGCATCCCGAACCATGAAGGCCCGGAACACCCATTCTCTATCTGGTTATCATGCACAACATTCATAATCATAATAAAATGCGGAGTTGAAACTGAGTACGAAAAATATGGTCAAGTTCTGCAACATTTCTGAATAATACTATCTGACATCAGTCTGCGAAATCTCTACTAAGAACATAAACATCTGTCTGAAAAGAAACTGGGACAAGGCCCCCAGTAAACCAAAAACATAATAAATAAGATAATGTCTGACATAATTAGGCCTTCTGAATAATAAAAGGCTCACCACTGTGAGATCAAGTCTGCAAATCCGAGAATGTCTACTGAGTAGCTGGACCCCTAGACTGTGCCTCAGAACCTGGAAGGAGGGGGGGTCAGCACAAAAGTACTGGCACGCGAAGCAATCCAAAAAAATAGTATAATGGAACATATATATATATATACATATTAAGTGAAAGCAATTTTTCATCAAGACATCATGTATAAAACTGTTTCTGAAAAATACATGGGCACTATCTGAAAACATGTAACCTGCCTGTTCATTTCAAATCATGATCTGTGTTTTACTTCTGAGTTAGGTGGTATTCCCCTACAAGTCTGATATTCCACGGGCTGTATGGAATCCGCCATTGACTCGGCAGGGAAGCCCCCAACCCAAGTGTGCCGCAAGGGTTGGAGTGTCTGAGTCTGATACGCCACAGGACATTTAAGTCAGCGCATAATAGTATACCCGGGTCGGCAAACCACGGTTTTAGGCAATGAGTCGGTTGAACTCAAGCCCTCTTCGGGGAACCACCTAACATCTCTGTATGCCCATTTTTAACCTTTTCTGTACATGCAACATTCTCAATGTCTAAAATCATGAAAGTCTGAAATGTCTGTTAGTCTGAGTCTGATATGGAATTAGTCTGAGTTGGTATCGTCATACCAAAACTTGCAAGTCATGATTTTTCTGAGCCATAATGTATTAAGCAAGATCTTTCATTCAAAACATAGTTTAGACCACCGAAACATGTAACTGATGTAAAGGATTTCATATTCCGAAACATAAAGTTCAATTCATGCAGAAATTTCATCAAACGCCTGGTGGTCAAATGTCTTTAGCAAGTTCATGTATTCAAAATTGAAACACATTCATTAATATATGTATATAAACTGTCAAATCGCTTTGGAGATGGTCAAAAGACCAAAACAATGATGTTAAAACATCTTATACATAAATATATATACATTATTTAAAACCCCATTCTAAAACATGATTTTTCTATGCCCATGAGAATTTAGGAAAACCCCGCGTACCTTGTTCTCCATGAATTTTGGGTGTCTATCGAAGCCTACATCGAGAGGATTCCAAATCTGTAATTTGTTTCACGAACCCACGGTTGAATCTTGAGTTGCTTGGGTTTTAATGTTGAAACCCTAGGGAGAGTTCTTGAGCAATTTTGGAAAAAGTATGTGTATTATGGCGTTTGAGGGATTAAATCCCATGTTGGTGGTATATATAGGGGTGGAGGATTACCAAAATACCCCTAAGGAACAATTAAGGTCAAATCTGTCACTCAGTTGACAGTTTGGTAAACTGGAGTAAATCGATTATAACTTTTTACTCATATACTCAAATTGGATGAAACCAACTGCAATTGAAAGAGGACTCGAAGAGATTTCGTTTGATATATTATAGCTCACACATTTCATTATATACAGGGAGTTATGATCGTTTGAAAATTGACCCTGAAATGCTGAAAACTGGGCAATAGTCTATGCGTTTTGCTACTGTTTTTAAATCCAAACGCAGCCTTATGCGTTCCGAAAAATTCCGAAACTTATCCGAGATGTACTTTGAGATTTCCCGATCATATCGCAACTTGAAAATCTAAAATCGGATGTCGGGAAGGTTGAAATGTTGTATCCCAAAGATTGCCAGCTAAAATGACTCTAAGTCCTCATTACACTTATAAAAATTTTCAAGTTTTTATGTCTAAGGGCACTCTATTAAAGGCTAATCCATGCACGACTTTTACAGGGTGTTACATTATCTCCCCCTTGGGATCATTCGTCCTCGAATGATGGGTAGGAACTTGTTGAAGCCTTAAATATATGGAATAACGCGGACATGACATGTCCTCTAATAAAAATACACTGATCTGAACATTTGGAATCTGAATTTAATGCATGATGCATGAAATGGGCTATACTCGTAACTACTGGTATACTCTATCTTCGACTAGTAGTATGTCTGAGATTTCGAGTAGCATGAATAAGTGCAAAGACAAGAAAACAAGTCATGCGAATCTGACTGCTAAACTGACTTATTGGCCATACAGACTGAATTATACTACACCCTCATACTTAACTGGAGTATTCTCTTCAACACTCTCTCTAAGAAAGCTCTAGCAGTAATAGGGAACCATGAATCTTGGGTATGGATTACACAAAACATTCCACTGAGGAAATCACAACATTGACACTACTCTGCAGTCTGGAATATAGACATATAACTCCTAAATTAGGATAGAATTTTCAGACCTTTGGCAATACAACTTCTTACTTTAAGGCTTAGAGCACTTCCCGAATATCCCTTAACTATACTATTCCCTATAAATATCATATTCATTCAACTCAGCTTAAAATTCTCATATGAGCATGGATAATGTTTTTTTTTCTACTAATGTCTAAAATATCTTAATCCTTACCCCGCGATCAAGCCTAACTCTAAATCACAAAAATACAACATGCTACACCACGCTATTATTCTAAACCATATGATGCCGCCTTCTATACCTCTTTTAAAAATCACATCCTAAGCATAACATGCCTTACCACTTCAATGACTACACTGAACTCTTAATATGAAGTCGCTAATGCATATGGCGACCTTCCACTACAATCCCAAAACGTCGTTCAAGCCTAATTTATAACCACATGTTAACTTCAAGGCAAACACCCATAAGTAGATACTTCACATAGTTTCTAAACTACTATCAATATAACTCCCACGCGCTATCCTAAAAACATACACACACAAACTTTTCCACTAACCATCACATGTATCAAAGACTTGGCCCCAAATCTTACTTCATACTTATGGCCTTATCTAAACAAGAATACTATGATCTCCCATCAACAAGAACATTTGCATCAACACCACTATCATTGCATAGGAAGGGTCACTAAAAGGTTAAAACATAAGACCCTCAAGCGTGAAAAAGATCTTTATATGGGACTGAGCACACTATAAAGAGTGAGTACATGCGTCATGAGTTGCATGACCTCAACTAGAGTTCATAACATAAGGAATGTGATTCCGACTACTTGAATGAACTAGAACTCATTATCTTCGAATTGGAAGAGTACGTGACTCTCTATCATATACCTGAATCATGAACTATTTTCACGGAACTGCATCGTAAGGCATGAGTAAGCATCCGGATAACAAAAAAAATATTGAGGTAGGAATGGGTTGAGATTCACCCTTACTTTCTGATGTTCTAAATCACACTGCATCACTACTAGAATCTGAGAGCCTTACTTGGTTATTCGTTCTATCATCTCCCACTTAGCTTCAAGTCATCATCTAGCGTTTGGGAGATCCCTTACCAGATTCTAACTAAACTACACTTACTGCACTCTAGGGTCTGAAAAAAATTGACAATACATGCATATCATAGAACTCAACCCGAATGACTACCTTCTGGGATACACTCTATCTTTCCATAGCCACCAATAGTCAAAGTATAATGCTTGCACACTTATTTCTATCCGTTCAACCTTCAAAACTCAAACTTAGATTCTAACACTTAACATGGATATCACCAAGCCTTTGATGAACCATACCACTTCCATCCTAGCATACCAATATTGCTACTCCAAACTTATATCTCTCTACCATGAGAATCGAGATCACATCAAAAGGATCAACACTATCAATCAAGGCTCCTTAACTTGGCTATCTAGAACACCATATATCATCTAACTAGTCTTTTTCCAACTAGCAACTCCATGGTACCACTAGTCACACACAACATGTAATAGTCTTAGAGAAATGCCACAACTCCATATCGCCTTGGGCATACTTACACACCATACCCACAACATTATACTTTATTACGAATTAATTTAAACTTAAGCCATTTCACACACCGTTCAAGCCTATTAGATCACTTTCATATAACTAACATCATTGATCAAGAAATCATCACATCCAACTTTATGAACTTCAACTATTCAAACTTAATATCTAGTGCTATGCATGACTTACAACCCAACCTTACACAAAATTTTTACTTGGAAACTATAAGTAAACATCACGAAACACTAGTGCACTAGAACTTCATAACCACAATAATCGATCATGACCTAACGGTTTACCTTATCATCATTCCGTTAGCATGTACTATTTCAGCACCTCAAGCCTACTAAATTAATCCCACAAAATATGCATCAACAAACTGTTGCCATTATTTACCACCACACCATTTAAATTCAAGCCTATAGTTTAGTATCAATCATCTACCACCAATGGAGAATGCAACATAATATAAATACACTAATCCATCAAATTGGGATATTCTACCCAAATATCTCAAAAATCTACTACATACCTTCTCACAAGTAGCACTAGTTTACACTACCAATGAAAAGAGGGTCAAGGGGGTTAAAGCCTCATAATATACATGGTCAACCTTAATCTTATATTATAACCCCGAACAATTGTATCTACTTATACGGATTTCTCACCTCATACTTACTCACTCATTCATACATTTAGACTGCCTTCAAATTCCTCAAAGAACCATGAGTCTATAATCATAACTTACTCGCTAATATAGCCATTTCCACATTCAAGCAATCAACAAATCACCCTGACCAACAACTCCTTCTCTACCTTCAACTAATAACACACAAGGATGAATCACTTCATTACCAACTCTATCTCATGCAAACAGATTCATCCATACATATATTAAACCAATGAAAGAACAACAAGTTGGACAACAAGTTGCTAGTGAATCGAAACAGGCCTCACACGGCTTCACTAGACTTTGGTTTTGTATTTTGAACAAGAAAATGAGATGGATGACAAGGCAACTATGCTAGTGAATCAAAAGAGCCCCACACAGCTTCACTAGACTTTAAATTTTTTTGTTTTTCAAAAACATCATGATAACAAGATTACATATTACAAGGGATAGAAAATTGACACCTAATATTTAATGGTCTAAGAATATACATATTATTCTGTATAAATAAAAATCTGAGTAAAACACTTCCTCCATGGACTACCATACAATCCATACATGCTGCTAGCTACCACATTAGTTTATCACTATAAAGGGGTAAATCATCCTCAAACATCGATTATTCAACTGAAATATTCATTTACACAAAATCACCCTCACTCTGACTTCTAACTTTGTGACTTTACATCACCAACTTCTTGGTCCAATATCACTACCAATAGGTCATGACAACAACACTTTAACTTATGCTACTATTTGGGTAGAAATATAGTTCCAACATTCTGTTATACATTGTCCACAACTGTAACAAGATTTTGAGAGGGACAATATACACTTAATACCTTAAGCTGGAATGCACGATTCCATCAGGATCAATATTTAAATCAGAATCGGCATATATTGATGCACTAACAGACTCCTATCGAGTTTTTCCACCAAGTTTGTCACGACCCGAGCCTAAGCCCTAGCCGTGACGAGCATCCCGAACCATGAAGGCCCGAAACACCCATTCTCTATCTGGTTATCATGCACAACATTCATAATCATAATAAAATGCGGTATTGAAACTGAGTACGAAAAACATGGTCAAGTTCTGCAACATTTCTGAATAATACTATCTGACATCAGTCTGCGAAATCTCTACTAAGAACATAAACATCTGTCTGAAAATAAACTGGGACAAGGCCCCCAGTAAACCAAAAACATGATAAATAAGATAATGTCTGACATAATTAGGCCTTCTGAATAATAGAAGGCTCACCACTGTGAGATCAAGTCTACAAATCCGAGAATGTCTACTGAGTAGCTGGACCCCTAGACTGTGCCTCAGAACCAGGAAGGAGGAGGGGTCAGCACAAAAGTACTGGTACGCGAAGCAATCCAAAAAAATAGTATAATGGAACATACATATTAAGTGAAAGCAATTTTTCATCAAGACATCATGTAAAACTGTTTCTGAAAAATACATGGGCACTTTCTGAAAACATGTAACATGTCTGTTCATTTCAAATCATGATCTGTGTTTTACTTCTGAGTTAGGTGGTATTCCCCTACAAGTTTGATATTCCACGGGCTGTATGGAATCTGCCATTGACTCGGCGGGGAAGCCCCCAACACAAGTGTGCCGCAAGGGTTGGAGTGTCTGAGTCTGATACGCCACAGGACATTTAAGTCAGCGCATAATAGTATACCCGGGTCGGCAAACCACGGTTTTAGGCAATGAGTCGGTTGAACTCAAGCCCTCTTCGGGGAACCACCTAACATCTCTGTATGCCCATTTTTAACCTTTTCTGTACATGCAACATTCTCAATGTCTAAAATCATGAAAGTCTGAAATGTCTGTTAGTTTGAGTCTGATATGGCATTAGTCTGAGTTGGTATCGTCATACCAAAACTTGCAAGTCATGATTTTTCTGATCCATAATGTATTAAGCAAGAGCTTTCATTCAAAACATAGTTTAGACCACCGAAACATGTAACTGATGTAAAGGATTTCATATTCCGAAACATAAAGTTCAATTCATGCAGAAATTTCATCAAACGCCTGGTGGTCAAATGTCTTTAGCAAGTTCATGTATTCAAAATTGAAACACATTCATTAATATATGTATATAAACTGTCAAATCGCTTTGGAGATGGTCAAAAGACCAAAACAATGATGTTAAAACATCTTATACATAAATATATATACATTATTTAAAACCCCATTCTAAAACATGATTTTTCTATGCCCATGAGAATTTAGGAAAACCCCGCGTACCTTGTTCTCCATGAATTTTGGGTGTCTATCGAAGCCTACATCGAGAGGATTCCAAATCTGTAATTTGTTTCACGAACCCACGGTTGAATCTTGAGTTGCTTGGGTTTTAATGTTGAAACCCTAGGGAGAGTTCTTGAGCAATTTTGGGAAAAGTATGTGTATTATGGTTTTTGAGGGATTAAATCCCATGTTGGTGGTATATATAGGGGTGGAGGATTACCAAAATACCCCTAAGGAACAATTAAGGTCAAATCTGTCCCTCAGTTGACAATTTGGTAGACTGGAGTAAATCGATTATAACTTTTTACCCATATACTCAAATTGGATGAAACCAACTGCAATTGAAACAGTACTCGAATAACTTTCGTTTGATATATTATAGATCACACATTTCATTATATACAGGGAGTTATGATCGTTTGAAAATTGACCCTGAAATGCTGAAAACTGGGCAATAGTCTATGCGTTTTGCTACTGTTTTTAAATCCAAATGCAGCCTTAAGCGTTCCGAAAAATTACGAAACTTATCCGATATGTACTATGAGATTTCTCGATCATAACGCAACTTGAAAATCTAAAAGCGGATGTCGGGAAGGTTGAAAAGTTGTATCCCGAAGATTGCCAGCTAAAATGACTCTAAGTCCTCATTACACTTAGAAAATTTTTCAAGTTTTTAAGTCTAAGGGCACTCTATTAAAGGCTAATCCATGCACGACTTTTACAGGGTGTTACAAGGACATCCCCCTTCAGGGACTCTAATCATAACATTATGTAACCCCCAAAGTCATCGACTTATGACTAACATTACCATGGGCATGTACATCCATGATTCTAAATACTTAACACTTCATCTTCAACTCCTTAAAAGACTAGCATTACACCTCTAATCACATAACTTACAACTTAAGAAAAATTGTAAAACTATACCAAAGGCGCATATTGCCTATCTATATTTCCTCAATTCAGCTCTACAGTACACAAAACAACAACTCCTTAGTCTTTCCCATACTAAAAAATCAATAACATGAACTAGGTACACATGACACTTGTTCCATAAAACGTTATCTAACAATATGCTATTTGTGGTTCAACTTATTCTTATATTCCTAACACTCTTATCCTCTAAATGAGTCAACCATAATTTATAATTTTCTTATCACTAGTCCTCATGACTATATATATATATCATAATTTTCCACTCCTTATTTTGCAAGTTACCAACCTAGGCTATTTCAAACATTACACCAAGCCAACTAATTCATTCCCACAAAACATGCATAATTAATCTCAGTCTACTATTCTCACCATTATACTCCACATCTAAAATTAAAGTCTATCGTCTAAAAACACTAATCATATACTATCGATGAGGCATACAACATATTATACTAGTCCATCAAATCGGGAAAGCAACCCAACTACCATATTTCACTTAACTATGACCTACAATCATATCCCTTCCATGACATTACTACTACACTCCAAAATCTACCACATACCTTCTCATAAATAGCACTAATTTACAATACGTAGAGAAAAGACAATCAAGGGGGTAAAATGACATAATAGGGATAGTCGATCTTAATCTTATATTATAACCCATTACGATCTTATCAACATAGTCCACTTTCTCACGTCCTAGTTACTTACCCATGAATACACCCTAACTTCCTTAAAAATTCCATATATAGCAATGAGTCTATACTCATAACTTATTGGCTAATCTAACAATTTCCATTCACAGCCTACAAGGGATTTCTATAACCACCATAACTATCCACTCTAGGATCCTTCCCTATTTTGAATAGATAATAATCATAGCCAAACACTTCCTCCATAGACTACCTCACAATCAACAGATATTGCTACCACATTAGTCTATCACTATAAAATGGCAACCCATCCCTCAATCAATGGTTATACAACTAAAATAGCTCCTTTATGTAAAATTCACCCTCACTATGACTTCTAAGCTTGTGATTTCATATCACTAACTTCTAGACCATCTTACAGCTTATAGGTCATGACACTATATCACGTACTACTACTTGGGTGGAAAATAATGTTCCAATATTCTTCCACACATCATTACCTTTAAGCATGACATCTTCAACAAGGGTTTTAGAAAAAAGGGACTGAATACACTCCATACCTTAGGTTTAAATGCACGATTGATATAGATAGGGGTATAAGCTTAAATAAAAACACTTTAAAGCACTTATGGACTTCCCCAAGTCCTTGTGCAATTTTATAATCTTTTATGACTCAATTAAAAGGGACCACATCATTTAGACTCTAAGCTTCTGTACTTGAATCTACTAAAAAATTGGACATAATTAATAAAATCATAGTAAAGAGGGGATTTTGATAACTTCCAAATGGACAACACAATGGCACGGTCTAGAACATGAAGAAAAGTGAAACATTCCTAAATGCCTAGTAGCTTCCTTCTTATAAGTATGGCATGCTACACACCCATAAAAGGACTCTACTGGACACGACATTGCAGACACCCTGGGCTCATAAACCATTCTTTGATACCAAGCTTGTCACAACTCGATCCGAGGCCATGGCCGTAATGGGCATCCTAAACCATAAGGGTCCAAGAGACCCTTTAACTTATAATCATAAACATAATTCATATATTTTCATAATGCGGAAGTAAACTGGAAAAATTGTCATATTATTATTTCAGGTAAACAAATGCAAAACATAAGTTCATAAGGAAACCCATAATCATCTATAACAAATTTACGAAGTCTCTAATGAATTGAAAACAACAATCTGACTGAAATATTGACAAGGCCCCCGATCGTACCATGAACTAAAACCAAATGGAATTAACACACGTGAAGATGACGCCTTCCAAAATAAGGGAGGCTCACCAACTCTGAATATATGGCAACAATCTACTATTTAGCAGGACCGCTGGACTGGGACTCAGAACCTGAAAATAGGGGATCAATACACAAAGTACTGGTACATAGAACAATCCAAAAACAAAATATATCCTTATACAACATAGATGAGAGCATTTAATAAAAAAAATATATAAGCATAAACATTTAAAAATACATGGGCACCATTTGATAAACTTCAAAACATTTTTCTTGAATTCATGACTCAATTCGTTACTGTTTTGCTGAGCTAGATGGTACACCCTACAAGTTCATAGTTCCACGAGATATATTAAACCCACCCTTGACTCAGTGGACAAGCCCCCAATCAAAGTTTGCTGCAAGGATTAGAGTACAGTAAGAGGGGGGACATGGTAGATCACATAGCAGGGTGCTAAAATCCCTAATTAAATCAGTATGTCGTGGTTGGTTACGAGATCAAAAAGTAGGTCTCATAACCATAGTCCCAAATTAGGACAACATAATATAAAGTACACTAGATCATAAAGCAAGGTACCAAACTCTCGTGTCGGTGAATCACGGTATTGGTCAATGAGCTATCTGAACTCGTGCCTTCTTTGGGTAACTACCTGACTCTCTTAAAGCCCATTTTTAACTTTTTTGAACATGTATCATTCTGAAATCAAAATCTAAAAAATGGAATTTTGATCTGTTCAGAATCTGTCTTGGAATTTATCTGTTTGGTATTGTCATACAAAGACTTGCAAGTCACATCTATACATAATTCATATCATGATGTACTTTGGATTTTCAATTCGGTCAAATTATTTTACCATAAAAATATTTAAACAATACAAGAGAGTTCTTCTTTCAAAACATGTGAAAACCTTTGCAAAGCTTCTCTCATTTCAATACTTTAACACATGATGATCAATTTATTTAGGACAATCCATGCAATTCTTTCAATTGTAAAATTGAACATTTATAAACTAGAAAACAACCACTCTTAAATTCACAACCAATATCAAGTCCATAACAATAGTAAAACATTTATCTTATGCTCTAAAACAAGCAATTGAACAACCTATAACATCTGAAATCAAGAGGTATCATAAAAAGAGAGGGGTTTCATTATTCATTCTATCAATTGAACTTTGAAAAACTGAAAACACATATGTATACGCAGTTATAGTTCAATATTATAAAAGGGGTTCGAGACAAAAGTTTACTTTTATCAAAACATGTTCACAATACATGCTATTCAAAACAATGTCAAAACCCTATTGTAAACATTATTATATATATTTAAAATTGGTAAAAACATAAAACTTATGCCCAAGGAGTTTATCATAGTCCCACGTACATTAATGATGAAGAAATCGCAAAGAAATTTACCCTTAATGCTTGAATGTCCAAATACTAAGTTGTTTTTCTCCTCTTGTGTTTTAGGAAGATGAATTAGGGATTTTTATAGTTTTAAAACATATTTAGGGACTCTAATTTTGTGTTTATATTTTTAGGGACTCTTATGGAACGTAAAAAAACTTTGTTGCCCTTGAAATAACTCAAAAATGGAGCTTTACACCTCTAAACCTCGGTTGGGTGATGCCTTCCCCATCACCTAATGCAAGGTTGTGTAATGCATGATCCATTCCTAAGGCAAGGCTAGGCGCCACAGGACCCATCGCACAGTCTGGACATTGCCTTATTTAAACACTCATAACTTTTTACTTCAGACTCGGATTGACGAACGATCGGTGGTGTTGGAAAGAAGTGTTGAAGGGATTTAATTTGATATATAGTAGGCAACATGCATTTTTATATCCTAGGAAAAACAGTCGCTGAAAGTTTACATAAGTAAAATCATAAACTAAAAGTCAATTGATAGGAAAGTACTCAACTTAGCTTTTGAGCTAGAAGATTCTTATGGTGTATGTTCATCTCCAAGGATGTTCCCACACTAATAAAAGATTAATCACACTTATTTTTAAATATAAAAAATTGGTTTCGGGTCTATATATATTGGAAAGACGGTTCAACTTTAGCCAAAAAATGCAGGGTGTTATAGTGGTTTGAGCCATGTATTGAAGTATTATATTTTTCATTTAACCATATTTTTTTGTTGATTGGGTCTTGGATCTAAGAATTTATGAGTTTATCCATGAGTATCACAAAAGATTTTGAAATCGTTATTCTTAAATTCTCCCTCTTAATCATTCCTAATTGTAGAGATGTAGTAACCCTTGTCTTTTTGAACCTTTTCACAGAAAACTTCAAAATTTCTTAAGGAATCAGCTTTTTTAGCTAAAAATATTATATAAGTAAATCAAAACTAAAAATCAATAATCACAAAATCATACATTTTACCACCAATGCTATCATTTCTAGTTGGACCAAATAAGTTCATATGAAGTAGTTGCAAGGTATTAATTATGGACACAATAACTTTAACAGGAAAAGAATTTCTAGTTTGCTTATCAAGGTGACAATCATAAAAAATATGAGTCATTTTGACATCAAGATTTGGCAATTAAGTTATAAGTTCATGCTTGACTAATTTTTCAATATGCCTCATTCTAGAACAACAAAGTTTTTGGTACCAAACCCAAGGATTATTAGAGATGGTGGCAAGACATATATGTCCTTTTTTCCTTTTAAAGGAGTCTAGAACATAGACATTTTTTTTCTATTTCCAGGAAGGATTTTCCTTTCATATTTTTTTAAATATGCACCCTTTCTTTTTAAATGTTACCTCTAATCCTGCATCACACAATTGACTGATGCTTAGCAGGTTATACTTCAAGTTTTTGACCAAATAAACATTAGTAATATCACATGAATCAATAAATAAGATAGTACCAATACATAGTGTTTTGCCTTTGGAGTTATTTCCAAACCTGATATCACCTCTATCAGAATCAGTTATAGTTTCAAACAAATTCTTAGTTCAATTTATGTGATTTTAACATCCACTATCGAGATACCATTTCCCTTTAGATTTTGAGTAAATTTCCTACAAAATAGATGTATCACTTATTTCTAGATTCCTAAGCATTTTTGGGTCTTTGAATTAGTCCTTGAATTTTTTGACTCAATTTTAGATCTCCAAATTCATTTAAGATGATTTCTAAAGTAAAATCTCAATTGTAGCATTTATGATCAGGCTTCCCACAATGATAACAAAAAGTATAGTATTAATCAATGGTTGTATAGTAAGTATTGTAAGTGAGACTATATCTCCTAGTCGATTGGCTTGAGTTAGTTGATCTGTGAGATCTTTAATAGATATAGTACCTTTTACGATAGTTATTAGGACTATGATTGCTCCCTTTGATTAACTTACTCAAATTAGTTGACCGTTAGGATCCTTCTCAACTATAATATCCATTACAATCAAATTTACCAGTTGAGTTAGTTAGATAATTTGAGCTGACAATACTATGATTAGGAAACTTTTCAAAACTGTTAATATTGATTTTAAATCATTAATTTGTGCGTGTTGTTAATCCTTTTTTATTTCACAAACTTCAAGTTTAAGATTCCAATCTCTTCTTTCTCTTACTAAAGATCTTTTTTCTTCATGGGCTTTACTTAGATCAGTTATGGCAAGGTCCAACAAATTTTGAAGTTTTGAGCATTCATTATATGAGTTAGCTCTTAACTATCTTGATTCTCCAATTTCCATGAAGAAATAGTCTCCAATGTAATCATTTTCCTGGTCTGATTGTTCCTCATCATCCTAGCAGCTGAATGCCTTTTGATTTTCCATGGAGGGTCTACTTCCAGCTTCTGGACAATTATAATAAATATGACCATATCTTCCACAATTATAACAGTTACATTCATTCCTGTTCTAATCAGCATAATGTTTTTCCTATAATTAATTTGGTCTTTTCTTTCTTTGAGTTTTGGATCTATTGTAATTTTCAAAAACTGTTCTTTTAATAAGAGCAAGTTCATCTACATCTAGCGTATAATATTTTTCTTCATTTATAGCTTTAAAGGCCATAGTTTTCTTCTTTTTCTCTAGTTGTTAGTCCTTCATATTTAAGTGAACCTTTTCAAAGTCAATGAAGTCTCCTCTGACTTCATCATAGGTCATGTTATTCTAGTTCTTGCTTTCAAGAACCACAACATTAGAAATCCACTGAAGAGGTAAAATTCTTAGAATCTTTGTAATTTGATCTGCCATAGGTTAGGTTTTTCCCACAGCATTAAGTTCCCCGACAATTTTTCCAAACCTAGCAATTGTTTCCTCAATGGATTCACCATCTATCATCTTGAAAAGTTCATAGTCATAGACTAATAAACATATAAGATTTTATTTGACCTTCTCAGTTCCTTCATTGGTTACTTCTAGTTTATCCCACATTTCGCTGGCAGCTACACAGTAGAAGATCTTCTCATATTCTTCATCACTGATTGCATTATATAGAACACTTTTTGTCTTATATTTGATATAAGTGTTCTCCATTTGTTCATCTGTGTAATTCTCTAAGGGTTGAATGCTCTTAGTAGATTGCTCATCATTTTCTAGTGTCTTTTTATTATTATCTTTATTAGCAGAGACAAGTGTAAGATCACTAAGTTTAATTACTCTCTAAGCTTTGACAACATAAGATTTGATAAAGGTATCCATCCTTATTTTCCAACGAGAAAAGTGTTTCCCATTGAAATAAGGTTGACTAGTTTAAGATATCCCTAAAGAAAAAAATGCTCCGGCAATAATTTGAGTCATAATATTTTCTCACTTGTTGTTAAGAAAATATTTGTGATTCCTTGCTCTAATACTATTTGAAAACAGTAAGAGGGGCTTAATTACTCCTTTTTTGACTAGCCAAACGACTTTCTTCAACAGACAATTGATTATTGATTGCAGTAGTAAAAATATCAAAAAGCAAAATGCTAAGGGAAATAACACCAGATGTTTTATATTGCTTTTCACCTCTAATAGGTCTTACTCCATTCCCCTTGGGTTGCAAGGGATTCAACTCGTTCTTTTGTGAATAAAATTAACGCACAAGATTGAGTCAAACTTTTTTGCCTTTGACTCACTCTTTCTTCTTTCTACTTTACTTTGATACAATGCCTCACCAACTATGTGTTTATCTCCTTTGTTTTTAAGTATACAGTAACCCTTTAAGAGATTACAATACTTGAGTAAAGTAGAGAAAATAACTAGTGAAGGTTGAGACAAGTATATGTCTATTCCTTTGACTTCTAATGTTTATATAGTAGTAATTGGACTATTTCTAGCATTTGGTAGCTAGAAATCAACCCAAAGGATTTTTATTCAAAGAAAATTAAATAAGGCATATTCAATTTCCAAGAATAACTAAAGACTAAAAGGAAAATCTAGCTAAGTACAATATATACACAAGACAGAGATGCGGCAATCCTATGACATTAATAATCCATTTAATGCAGTAGATCTTTTTCCTTTATTGCCATGTATTTTGTTAAATCTTTTGATAGAATTTCTTTAATCTATTTAGAGTAACATATATTTTCTCTTTTTCAAAGAGTACGTGATCTTTTGTCAATCTTCTTGATTTACTCTCCTTAGAATCAACAACAATCTTCATTTCCTTATTGTGAGATGCTTCTTTATTTTTGAGTATTTGTTGGGTACTATGTAGTTTTTATGATTGACAATGTGATATGAAACAGGTCAGTCAACCTGGTTCTTTCACATAGTTCACTGGTATGCAGTTAAGGACGAGATTTCTTAAGTGGATAAGGAAGTTCTGATAAACTCAAGATACAGATCACGTGTGATAAAAAAGAAGTTGTAGTTAAATACAACCCTTGAAGATAATCTAAAGGAGTTTCACTCAAATGAGGAGATCAAGTTGAAGAAGCGTTTTACCTATGCAAGGAGTTTTACTTGAAGAAGGACTTTGACTTAACTACAAACTCTAATGATTTAAAGTGTCCAACTAAAGATAAAAGATTGATGATATGAAGGACTCTTTGAAGAGTTTATATTAAATAGAAAAAGTGATTGACACAAACAATCATGCACTTACAAAGCTAAGAAGGGCAATTGACAGATTGACAAAGTGCTACCACTGAAGAGACACATTAAAGAACCTGGCCCTAAGTATAGAATCTAGCTAAGAGTTTAAGCTTTGATTGTTAGGAGTTGTTGATTGTGTTTAAAATATTGATCTAATCTTAGTTTCAGTGTGTTATAAACTGAACTAGGAGCTAGTTTTTGGAGTTTGGGAAAACTCAGAGACTTTGGGAACACATACCTTGGGTGGTATGTGTAGTTTGGAATTAGAGTTTATAATTTGTACTTGTTGATTTATAGGAATTAGAGTTTATAATTTCTAGGTTATAAGAGATTTGTAATCAGTTGTTGTTGAGGCTCATTATTGTGTAGTGAAGTTGGGATTAAATCCTGTAAAGGTAAAGTTCGTGGTTTTTCCATCTTTTTGAGCTCAGTGTTTTCCATATAAAAATCCACTGTGTTATTTTCTTACTATTTTAGCTAGTTTGGAACACGCTAGTCAACTGTTCCATCGATATGCAACAATTAGACAAAAATAAGATAATTAGTAGGGCATGTACTCTAACAAGTAGTATCAGAGCCATGTTACATTTTGAAGCCTAGCATCTTAAGATAAGATCAAATATGAATTCTATAGTGCCTACTAGATATTGTGAAGGACAAGACGTCAATAGGCTTCTGTTGTTCAATGGAAAATACTACTCATAAATCAAAGAAAGGATGAAAGATTTCCTTCAGGATGTGGACTATGAACTCTGGAATATAATTATTGATGGAGCTCAATACCCCATGAAGAAGGATGCTAAAAGGATGTATTAAAAGACAAGAATGAGTACAATGAGGCTGACTTTAAGATACTTGGAAAGAATGCAAAATCCAAGCATATTCTTATTTGTGGACTTAGAATAGACAAATACAATAGGATCTTAGGTTGTACCACCATAAAATAGATTTGGGACACTATTCTAGATGCATATGAGAAGAATATAGAGACCTTCAAAAAGGATGAGGGAATTAAGAATATGTCACTAGAATTAATGTTGTCTGACAGAGAAGAATTTGATCTGGATGATAAAAATCTTGTCAAAAACTTTAAAAGATTTTGTAAGAAAGAAAAGCGATAGGACAAGAAACGAATAAGTAGCAAGTGTTGTTTCAATGATAAGTCTCAAGTTGGTTGCTTCAAGTGTGAGAAAATAGATCACATGATCAAGGATTGTCCATTATGGGAAATTGAACAGGAAAAGGAAAGAGTTGTCAAAAAGTTAAAGCTAAAAAAGAAATCTAACTCCAAAAGGAAGGAATCTTTTGCTACAACGGATGCATGGGGATCAAGCTCAGAAGAAACTAATGATGATGGAGTTGATGAAAGTGCACTAATTGCTATAGGTGAATCATAAATGGAAGAAAAAGAAGAAAAATCTGAGGTAAGTCTACTTGATCTTAAAGATAAATTTCATTTTTTCCTAAGAAAAGACTAATTTCCTTGATAGATGCATTGATTGATGATTTTCATGAGCTCACAACTGATAGGGATCAGTTATTCAGTGCTTTTACAAGTCTAAAGTTTGATTACATTGATCTTTAGACCTAAAAAAATGTCACTGATACTGAAAATTACTCATTAAAGGAATAAGTCAGTCAACTTGGTTCATCTAACCTAGATATAAAATAAGAAATTTTAAAGTTGTCAATTACTAGAAAAGTAAAAGGATCCATGAGTGAAAATCATCAAAGAATTGAGTCTGAACTTAACCAAAGAAAAGATGAATTGTTTTATCAAAGAGAAAAGGTTAGAAACCTAACTCAAAGGAAATCTAGGATAAAACTTGATCTTGAAAGATCTAATCGATTGACCAACTCATCTAGAATTGTTAATCATATGTGTAGTAGGACTCAAAATGGGAGGGTCGTCATTGTTTTTCATAAAGAAGCTATTTTCTCAAAAGATATAAATTATATTTGTGGAAAACTAGGACACCCCACTACTGAATGTCCAAAAGCTACTAAAATTAGGAATAAAAATATGAAATTGGTTGAAAAGAAAATACCTAGAACTGATAAAAGAATCAGGTACACCAACCTACTTCCAACATGGGCAACAAGAAATTTGATTCATCCATTTGATCATAAAAAAGGACCCAAGTTTGTCTGGGTAACTAAAACTAACCTTTGATTTAGTTGCAGGCAGAAGTGACAGGAAGCAAGGAAAATTGGTACATCAATAGCGCTTGCTCAAGACATATTATGGAGATAAATAAAAGTTTTTCTCACTTACTAAAAAAAAGGATTGAAAAAGGTAGCATGTGAAGGAGATTGCAGGATGAAGATGTTGACACTAAGCTGAGTACGTCTCTATACCATTTTCAATTTCAAATAACATATGCAATATAATATTATATTTACCTATATCATAAGAAAATCGCTTGAAAATTGAAACAAAATCAACCAATGGAATGTTGATCGAGGTATGTGTTCCAAAAGTTTTTTCAAATATTTAAAATAATTATAAAACACTTGTACCTCTTTCTTTCAAAATGCCTAAAACAGATTGAATCCTAAAAGAACTCCATAGACATCACTTTTTCAAAAATAAAAAGTCCAAAATAATGATATTTTTTTAAAAGAATTGTCAGTCCCATCTCATGACTCCTCTTCTCAAAGAGAAACATGATTTATGATTGAGAAGTTGTTCTTGTGGATAGTAATTTTAAGAGAGTAGTTACTATTAGAATTATTAATGACAAAGGTGCTCTTATTATGTATAATTGATAAAAATTTGAGGTATCAAGTGAGGAGGAATCATTTGGACTGTGAATCGGGAAAAATGTGTCTATGAGACTATTAATATTATTGAAGGGGTTAAAAGGGATGTATCTTGTGAGGGATAATATTTAGGTGACCTCATAGTTGAACTAGATTCATCTGATGAGCTCAATTTTATTGATGCATTTATTTAGGGGGAAATGTTTAAAGACCCCTCAGTGGAACCTAATTCTCCTATTAAGCTCACTGTAGAATGATATTTAGGATTGGTGAACAAGGATGGATAATTGAGGGTTGGGTATGAAATATCTACACATATGAAATAGGTTGAGGCACCTATTTCTTCTGTACCAATGACCAAAGTTGGTGGAAAGGGCACTATTATTTGCACATTAATTTCAAAAAAAGTGTAATCTCATCTCTTAGAGTGGAATATTCATGCCTTAAAGATGAAAAAAAGGCTACAAACTTTGCAGTATACGAGGATTTGAATGACTTAAGAATGATTCTCCTTAATAACTTATGCTCAAACTTTACCAAAATCCCGGTCCTCATATCCTTAGACTCTTCCAAACCTTTTATACTCTCATCACAAGTGTGCTAATATTATTTTTAATTTTTGGTGCATCTTATGAATGATCAATGAAAATGGTTGATTTTAGTCTCTTGCTTCTGGCTATTTCCTTGTATTTCCAAATACTTTGCTATATCTAACTGTAATGCCCCAGAAGTACACCCTGAATGCGACACGATGCTTACAGTCACAAGTGACCACAATCTAACCCATGAGTTGGTACCTGCTGTGAGCACTGAATAATATACGGGTGATGAACATATGCGAAAACAACTGAATATGCCATATAGTTTTAAATACGAAAAACATATCTCTGAAATCATAAGCCTAGAAACAAGTGTCTGAAAACAATCGTTAGAAAACAGGTAAAATAATGACAAAACTGACTAAACCATCTGAAAGTATCTAAAAGCCTCTAAACAGGATAAATAAGAGTTGAAGGGACAAACCTTAACTAACTCCAACTGTCTAACTGAAGTAAAATACTTAAATAAACATAATTGATCTTTAGAATATGAGGACTCACCCCTGATACTACTGTGGATACGCTAGAATGTCTAAGTGTGGTTGGGAACCTGAGTGTCCGAACCTATGATATGAGACATCATACCTGTAACAACCCAAAATCGTCTCCCAGGACGTCACACGGTACTTAAGGCTACAAGTATCCCAAAGCTAACCTTTAGAGCTAGTTTCTACCAATAACTCTTAATTCAAAATGAAATAGACTCAACACTCGCATTGTCATATCAGATGAAAGGAAATATGGGAAAGATACTCAGTTCATATGACCACAATACAGAGAAACCTCAACAAAACCACAATACCGAACCCTCGACACATAACAAGTATGCTACTAGTCTTACAAAACCTCTACAAATCAAAAACTAGTGAGCCGTTGGGACAGGTTCCCAACTGACTCGAAATGACCTGAAGATAAAACATAGTCTCTCAAATACAGAAAATATCTGAAGATAGGTCCTCGAACCATGAGGACTCTCCACTGTTGAAAACGTAGACAAGGTACTCAAAGAATCATTGATGAGGATTGGACTGACCACCTGAACCTACATTATAAGACAATGTAGCACATAGACATATATGTGAATCAGTACTTTGGAATGTACTGAGTATGCGGGGGTGAATGCATATATATAAAAATAGTACAAATCTTCTTCAATCAAATCATGTATGCAAAATGAGACGACTCACATGTCTTGAACAAGTATAAAATATAAAGCTCATAGATCATGTAGAATGAGGCATGCAACACAAATCTCGTGAGTCATCGCTCTTTAACCCTTAAAACAAAAATCTTCTCTTATTCTCAATACCCAAAGGCTAAGGGACTTTGAACAATACTTTCAACTCATGCATATGTCTCATAGAGAGTAAAATCTCTTCAATGCTCAACATTTCATAATTATTTTGAACTCATGTACTTGGAATTCAGAATCATATGACTTGGAAACATATTTGAAGGCATTTCATTCACCTTAGGAAATTATCTTATTTCAAGCTTTAGGAAAAATCATGCTATCTCAAATGTAAAAGTATTCTAGCTTAAGGAAATAACTTATCTCATAACTTTATGAAAAGTACCATAACAAGGGAAAATACTTTAATTTAGGGAAATAAGCCACCTCAAGGAAGCACTTTAATTAGAGAACAACTTTGCAATTCCACCATTTAGGAAAATATCTCATAGGAAGGGAAAATAAGTATCAAATTTTAAAGTTTAAAAGGGCAAGGGAGGTTCTCGTAACCGACATATACCATGCGAGCTACATGGAGTCCAACATTTTGTCCTCATAAGGAGGAGACCCCACGTTGGGGAGGAGCGTCATACTCTTACTAGGGAGTATAACCTAGGTCTAGTGATCACTACACAAAACTCATCCTCGGGCCCAATCATAATCATCATAAACTTGGACTCAGGCCCAATCTACGGTGGCACGTAGTTTTGGGGTAAGAAACCGTAGTAACTTACCCGCTCAGTGCTAAATACTACTCCCTTTGGATTATCTGCGCTCATCTCATAAAAATCCACTTTTAGATTAATCTCATGGTTCACCACGAACCCAATAATCAAATAGATAATCTCATATGATGGAGTGGATTTCAAAGCTTTCGGACCATTAGGTCAATTAATTTCTCAATCATCTCAAAATATTCAAAACATGGGTGCTTATAGCACAAGAGTTTGTAATTTCACAAGTCTCAAATAGGGCTTACTAACCCATAGTTCAATCTCAAGTTAAAGCTTATCAAAAGCATAATATATAAATCACATAGATTCATAAATCATGTCGAAATCTGGGAATTTCAGCAATATATCTCAAAATCTCAATTTAGTCATATGCTTCACCACCTCAAACATTGTAAATATTAGCTTATCAAGGAGTAAAATCATGGGGTTTATACCCAGCTGTAAATTCTCAATAAAACATGCAGCAATCATGCCATTTGACTCTTAATTCATGGGAAATATCAAGATAATGCATTCAATAATAATGGGTGAAAAACCCCAATTCAAATTCATGTAAAAACTCCATAGATTTCAGCAAAATCATGATGTAAATAAGCCTTTTTGGCACAAGGGTGAAAGGGTTACCATTTTTCAAAACCCCACATACCTTGAATTAGAAGCTTTGGATGAACTCTCACGTTTGGAACTCTATTCGTACTCTTGAATGAGGGTTCTTGAGGCTCTTGACTTGGGAACCTTGAATCATGACTCAATTTAGAAAATCCATGGTGGATTCTTGAGATTCTTGGAAGAGGTTTTGGATACTTGGGTTTTTTTATGAGAGAAAACTTGAGAAAAAACTCATAGGAAGCTTGCAAATGACTTTGATTTGGTGTTTGCACGATTTTATAGGCTTGGAAAAAGTCCAAAATGCACCTTTTAACATCTGTACGAAGCTGGAAAAATTGAACTGGGAACCCAATTTAAGGGGTCACTGCGACGAGCCACTTATCGCGGTGGCTCACTGGAAATTAACAATTGGCAATATGGGTTTCACCGCGACGCGGAGCCATCACATTTTCCCACTGGTTGGGACCTGGAACCTCAGCGCAATGTGAAAATATTGTAGAGTTCCACTAGAATTTGACAATTGTCAAATCGACCCTCTCCGCGATGCACCAAGCACTAAAATGACACAGTTTTATGACTAGGTCTTAAATTAGCCATAACTTCTTACCCTAGTATCGGATTTGGGCGAATCTTATATTAATGGAAAGCTTATCAAATTTCCCACGTGATAAAAAGTTGAAATTAGGTAAATTATATATGGTTAACACAATACTCACTTAGGAGTCACTCCTACATCTTTTAGAGCCGAAATTACGCTTCACTTGATACGCTCTAAGGCTCAAACTACTAGGGAACTTGCGGGGTCTTACAATACCATAGAAAATGAGTATGTGGTCAGTACTTTGAATTTACTGGGATGCTAAATAAGGTTAGGATGATATCCATGGACTCATGTGCATGAATAATAATTGATTCAATGAATGGCATGAGATAACTGATGCATAGTATGTGTGAAGGTTCTAAAATATGAGAATGCATGAACAAGCATATAATATTATATGGAATAGTCTATAAACTAAAATACTGATATCTGAGTAGTGATTTAACTGATAAACTATATGCTATGATCAAGCAAACCTGAACTGACTTCCAAAATGAGATTAGACTGAAACTATGGGACCTATCATCTAATCAAAATGCCCTAATATGAGATAATTGGGGTCCAATGTATGACCCTAGTTAGAAGGGTCTTCGTACTGTGCCATAGGTACTAACAGTGGCTATGTGGATCCACTAAAGTGAAGTCTCGAACGACTAAAGAGTCACCCTCTACTGGCAGGTACTCTAGTGAGATATATGTTAACCCTTAACTGGCAGGTTAACATCTCAACCTATATTGGCTATGTAGTTCTAGAACGCAGGGACTGCTACTAAATGTCATACCCTCAACTAGCTAGTGATCCCCCTATCCCTGGGTTCGCTCGATGCTAAATCCTACTTCCAAATGGACTGACTCTGATTACTGGACTGAACTAATCTTACTGATATTATAACTGCCTAAACTTATAATACTTTAATATATCCAAAACTATTCAAAAAATACTAAGACTAAGTAAGTAACTATGTTTTCGGGTATTCATAACCCCAAGACTCGATAAATTAACAGTAGAAACATACTAAATCTTCAAAGCATAATAAGTAGTCATTGTTCAAAATCCAACCATTTAGGCATTTCATCAAACACTTGAAATTCATGAACATAGGCGTGGGGATGATTGAAACATGTAGGAATAACATTATCACAATACTAAAACCATATATTGGGGATTTAGCATGGAATTTCATGCTTCAAACGTGTAAGGGCTACTTTCCAACTAAAATCACATGAAAACATAATGTATAATCAAAATTCATAAAAGCTTCATGAAAATAACTCATTTTAAACATGTAAATTCATGATTTAAGAAATAAAAATAGGTTCTTAGACTCCATGGGTGAAAAGGAACAATGGATGAACATCTAACATACCTTTAATCATTAATATTTCAAGAGAATTAACTTTCTTGATAGTCCTTGGGTGGTGAAGATTGAATTATTGAGTTTTCTTAAAGAAATAATGATTGAACTTAATGAATTTGGGTGATGGATAGGGTTTATTTTAGACAGAAATTAAGGAAATTGGGCATATAATGCCTTAACTGATGATAAATCTCGTGTTTTCACGGATTGAGGCAGTGGAAAATGATAAGTCTTCTCTTCTGAGATTTAAATTTGTAACTTAAATATGGATTAGGGAGGTACCACGATGCGATGATCCATCCATCACTATAATGGCCGTGTCGCGATGCTATCGCGATGACTTGCTATTTTCAAAATATAGCACAACCCAAACCACGCCTGAAAAATTTGAAACTTCCCCGAGACATGCTATTTGAACCCCTGAACATGAATTAATTTAGAAATCATCATCTCGGTTTAGGAAGGTCACTTTAAAAATCATCAAATTTAAGATTCCAAAAATAAAACTAAGTCTTCAACACTTAGCTAAATTTTTAGGTTCTAAGCCTCTTGTACATGCACTATGGGTTGAGCTAATCTAAGACTACCACGGGGTATTATAATATCTCCCCCTTGGGAACATTAATACTCTAATGAGACTTATTAAGATGATAATACCTAGGAAACTGAATTCACTTGATGAACATGCATAGCTGAAAACTAGATTACATAACTAAGTCTGAGACATGATACATGACTGGACTAATTCGTGGATGCATGTAATGACAGAAAGATGATTATATAGCTAGAACTAAGAATAGAAAAGATATAATCTAAGGAAAAGTGTTACCTTGAGCTGAGTGTGAGTTTGTGGAGAAAAGATGAGGGTACTTGGTATGCATGTCTGCTTCTGTTTCACAAGTGGCTCCCTCAATGGACTGATTCCACCAAATATCTTTAACCAAGGGAACTTCTTTGTTCCTTAGTCTACGGGTCTGCCAATCAAGGATTTCACCTGGTATTTCTTCTTAAGAAAGGTTGTCCAGAACGCCCGTACTTTCTAAAGAGACTACTACAATTGGATTCCCAATACATTTCTTTAACTAAGAAACATAGAATACGGGGTGCACCGATGCCAAATCTGTGGGAAACTGAAGCTCATACGCTACCTTCCTATAATGGCTCAAGATCTTGTAAGGGCCAATATATCGAGGACTGAGCTTCCCCCTCTTACCAAACCTCTTCACTAATCTCATGGGAGAGATTTTCAAATAAACTAAGTCCCAACCTCAATCTGAAGATCTCTCCTTCTCACATCTGCATAGGATTTTTATCGGCTTTAGTCTATCTTAAGCCTTTCTCTGATTAGCTAAACTTCCTCTAATGCATCAAATAATGAATATTACCTTATCAATGCGGTCTCACCTACCTCAAACCAACCAATAAGATATCTATATCTTCTCTCATAAAGAGCCTCAAATTGAGCCCTCTGAATGCTGGAATGACAACTGTTATTATAAGCAAACTCAATCAATGGCAAGTTATTATCCCAAGTGCCCCTAAAGTTGATAATACAAGCTCTCAACATATCCTTTAGAGTCTGAATGGTCCTTTATACCTGACCATCTATCTGGGGGTAAAAGGATTTATTGAGATGAACTTGGGTACTAAGACGCTTCTGAAAAGCTTTCCAAAAGTAAGAGGTAAACTGTTCATGTTCACCTCCTCCCACTTCAAAGTAGGAATGCTAAACTCCTACATAGTGCTACTAGGCCTTTGGTTCTCATCCTTAACCTACTGATAATTAGCACACATGGATACAAAGTCTGCAATATCTCTCTTCATGCCACTCTACCAATAGATTTCTTGAAAATAACGGTACATCTAAGTGGCTCCTGGGTGAATAGATTAATGTGAACCATGAAATTCTACAAGAATTCACTATCTCAAACCATCGATGCACGGCACACACAGTCACCCTAGAAACGCAACACATTATTTCCCTCTTGGGAGAAAACCTTTACTTTCTAATCTCTGACTGGCTCCTTCAACTTAACTAGACTGGGATCCCTGACTTTCTTTTCTTTCACTATGGCAGCAAAAGAAGATTTCAAACTAATCCAGACCCATACACTACCTTAAGATGAGTCCACCAAATAAACACCTAACCTAGCCAACTGATGAACCTCCTGAACTAACTTTTTCTTATCATTCTCAACAAGTGCCACACTACCCACGGATAATCTACTAAGGGCATCTGCCAATACATTGGCCTTGCTCGGATGATACAAAACACTCATATGATAATCATTTAACAATTCTAACCACCTTATCTGATAGAGATTTAACTCTCTATGTGAAAACACATACTGTAAACTTTTATGGCCTGTGAACACATTAACATGCACCCCATACAGATAATGCCTCCAAATTTTCAAGGCAAACACAACAACTGCTAACTCAAGATCATGGGTAGGATAATTCTTTTCATGGGGCTTAAGTTGTCTAGAGGCATAAGCTATGACCTTACCTATCTGTATCAAAACACAACCAAAACCAACTCTAGAAGCATCACAGTAAACAATAACCATATCTCAACCATCTGGCAACATCAAAACTGGGAATGAGGTGAGTTGAGTCTTCAACTCCTAAAAACTCTTCTCAAAGAAATTTGACCACTCAAACTTGACTTTCTTCTAAGTCAATATGGACATGGGGAATGCAATAAATGAAAATCCTTCAATAAAATATCAGTAATAGCCATTCAAACCCAAACAAATCTATATATCTGATGGAGAGATGGGTCTAGGCCAGTTTCTCACTACTTTAGTTTTTTAAGGGTCAACTTTAATTCCATCACCGAAAACAATATGGCTAAGAAAAGTTGCTAATTTTAGCCATAACTCGCACTTATTGAATTTGGTGAACAATTGATAGGCTCTAAGAGTCTGAAATACTATTCTGAGGTGGTCTACATGATTAGTTTCATTACAAGAATAGACAAGGATGTCAAAGTAATACTTAAACACTTTGTTCATCAAGTCCATGAAATTTGTTGGGTATTCGTTAGACCAAGGGACATGATGAGGAATTAAAAGTAACGATATTGAGTTCTGACAGCTATTTTTGGAATGACACATTCTATGACTCTGAGCTGATGATAGCCAGATCTAAGGTTTATCTCAGATAAATAATTGGAATCCTAGAGTTGATCAAACGATTCATCAGTTCTGGGTAGTGGATACTTATTCTTGATAGTGACCCTGTTCAACTGATGGTAATCGATGCACATTCTAAGAGAACGGTCTTTTTTATGCACAAAAGGGACTGGAGTGTCCCAATGGGAAACACTGGTCTTGATGAATCCCTTATCTAAATCTAAACATAACCCAAACATTGCCTAGAAAATACCTATTGTGATAACTTTCTATTTCAAAATCCAAACATGACCCAAACCTCTCCTTAAAAATTCAAAATTTCCTCGAGGCATGCTACTTACATCTCCTAAACATGAATTAACTTTAAAAATCATTGTCTTGGGGTCGGGAAGGTCACTTTAAAAATCATCAAAGTTAAGAGGACGAAAATAAAACTAAGTCTTCAACACATAGCTAAATTCTCAGGTTTTAAGCCTCTTGTACATGCACTATGGGATGAACTAAGCTAAGACTAACACGAGGTATTGCACTAACTGGGTTTTTGGATTTTAAGTATTTTTTTAGATGATATACCTAGTGGACATGAGCTTAAAATTTCAAACTTTAGAGACTTGGTTTGTATAATTGATGCAGGTTTTTTATTATTCCAAAAGGGGGAAGTGTGTATTCTGTATAATATTTATAACCCATGATTCTGACCTGGCTTATTAAACATGTGTATTTTGATGCTTTGTTTAGACTCTGAAATGATGAAAATAGGTTGAGCACAATACACAAGTTGTATTAGTTTGTCATCATCAAAAAGGGGAAAATTATTGAGCTTGTGTATATGTGATGATTGATAATTCAATGGAACACGTACATGAAATGGGTTGATCAACATGTTCCTGCATCCAGAGTCTAGTTATACAAGGAATTTTTGAAATAAATAAAGTCCCAAGAAGAAAAGACAATGAAGTTTGTAAAAAGCATATTCAATACAATAGTCCAAAAATGTACAGACTCAAGCATCCAAAAAATAAGAGTCAAAGCCCATGATTCTTTGTCATTCATATGATTGAAACAATTTTTCGATGATGATAAAAGGGGGAACATATGGGTCAAGCAGTGTTTATAATGGGTTGTGCAGTGTTTATAACTCATTGACTAACCTATTACATTCTAGTGTTTCATACTTCAATGCCTACAAGTAAAGATGTTTGAATGCACAAAGACAAGAGGTTTGACATCACAATAAGGGGAAATTTGTTAGGTAATATGTAGTTTTGATGATTGACAATGTGATATGAAACATGTTAGTCAAGCTGGTTTATTCGCATAGTTCACTGGTATGCATTTCAAGACGAGATTGCTTAAGTGGAAAAGAAAGTTCTGATAAACTCAAGATAGAGATCATGTGTGATTAAAAAGAAGTTGTAGTTAAATACAACACTTGAAGATAAGGTAAAAAGAAAGAGATTTACTTAAATAAGGAGATCAAGTTGAAGAAGAGTTTTACCTATGCAAATAGTTTGACGTGAAGAAGGACTATGACTTAACAACAAAATTTGATGAGTTGAAGAGTCCAACTGAAAATAAAAGATTGATGATATAAAGAACTCTTTGAAGAGTTGATATTAAATATAGAAAGTGAAAAAGATTATCAACCACGTACTTACAAAGCTAAAAAGGGCAATTGACAGATTGACAAAGTACTACTCAATCACTGAAGAGACACATTGAAAAAACTGGTCCTAAGTATAGAATCTGGCTAAGAGTTTTAGCTTTGATTGTTGGGAGTTTTTCATTATGTTTGAACTATTGATCTAATATCAGTTTCAGTGTGTTATAAACTTAACAAGGAGCTAGTCTTCGAGTTGGGGAAAACTCTGAGACTTTGGAAACACATACCTTGGGTAGTGTGTGTAGTTAGGAATTAGAGTTTATAATTCCTATTTGTTGAGTTATAGGAATGAGAGATTATAATTCCTATGTTACAAGAGTTTTGTAATCAGTTGTTGTTGAGTCTCATTGTTGTGTAATAAAGTTGGGTTTAAGTCTTGTTGAGGTACAGGTCATATTTTTTTACACCTTTTTGAGCCGGGTGTTTTCCACATAAAAATCCACTGTGTTATTTTCTTACTGTTTTAGCTAGTTTGGAACACGTTAGTCAACCTGTTCCATCGAGAAGCAATAGTTATGCAGAAACAAGATAATCGGTAGGGTACGTACTCCAACAATATTATTCAAATAGTACATTATTAGTACTGAATTCCTGCAATCAAATTGATCTCAATGGTCATTCATCAAAACCTTAACATCATCAAAATAAATATACATGTTCTTGAAGAAGAAGTTTTCAAAATTAAATAACTTTAATAAACTTGAAGATAATGATGAACCATATAAAGACTTCATTTTATTTGTCAAACAAATATACAGAAAAAGAGTGCATAATTGGATGCAGGATACTGTAGTCTTCTATTGTTATCCACAAATTCTCACTATATGTTTTAATAAGGACAAATTAATAAACAAGTATCTTGCAGGAAACACTGAAGATCCAAAAGATCAAAAAGAACCCTAAGGAATCAATCCAGAATTTTTGAGAAAGAAAGATTGCATTTACTCGCAAGAAAGCCGACACCACGATTGGAAGAGTATCAATCACGGAGATCAACCATCATTCACTCAAAATAAAGTCAACTCCAAGATTGAAAGAGAATCAATCACAGAGATCATTGACTACCCATAATTATGTAAAAAAATTCAATCAAGACATAAGCAAAATAAAATAAAACCACACCCTCTACATGGACATATCCGATATAGACATGTACGGTTGTGAAGGTTTCAATAGGTATGGACATATATAATAAGGATATACTTTATGGTGTCATCCCTCAATCATGGAATAAATTCAAATCCTTGACTTAGAAGAAATCTGTTTGGTTTCCTTACGAAGAATAGAAGTTGAAGCAATTGAAGAGTATAAATGAGAAGACTGAAGATCGAAGCACTCACACAATTCAAGAAATATCTTAGTATGTCTCAATCTTGGTCTCAAAAAAGTACTTCTTAAGTTTACAATAGTTACACAAGGGTAAGATCGAGTCAACTTTTTCTATTGAGGATGTGTCACAAGATCTGAAAAACAAAATAAGTTTCAGAACTTGTTTACTATTCCTGTACTAGACTATACATTAAAACGTTCTAAGGAAACTTTGAATCCCAAGGGGAATGGAAGTAGGCACCATATTGGTGTACCGAACCAGGATAAATCTTTGTGTTATTAGATTTAATTATTTATTTACTTTCTTACTTACTTAAACCGAATCCATTTTGTTTAGAATACTAATCTGCGGGTGATTCGACTGTGAAGACTTGTTAGTCAGCTCAAAGAATTTTTCTATTCACCCCCCTTGAATTTCAATTAGTATCAGAGAATATCTCACAAATTGTGTTTCTGAACTGAACGTGAGAAAATATAAAATGACAAACTATCAAATTCCAGGGTCTTCCCTTCAAGATGGTCATTCCTATACAAGACCACCTTACTTCAACTACAACAGTACTCCTATTATGAAGAACAGATTCAGGATCTTCATCCTATCAAATGGCTTTCAAGCATGGGTTGTTATTAAGAAGGGACCAAAGCCAATCCCAGGACTCAAAGAGAAACAAAAAGAAAAAGACAAGGACAAGGAATCTAGTAGTACCGATATAGAGGACCTTTAAAAGTATGAAGTCACCAAAGAAAAAAAAGAGGTAATTCAAACTAATGCATGAGCTATAAGTTTACTTCTTTGTGTATTAAGCGGAGAAGAATACGACAAGATATCAACCTGTGAAACTGCAAAGAAGTTGTGGGATAAATTTGAGGTAACCTAAGAAGGGACCACCAAAGTTAAAAAGTCAAAAATTTCTACCCAAATCAATGAATATATGTTGTTAAAAATGGAAGAAAATGAAAATGTGGAATCAATGTTTGCTAGATTCAAAAAAATTGTATGTGAGCTGAAATACTAGGGATGATCTATCCACACAGCCTGTAAGTCCTAAAGTGCGTCAAAAGTCTCCCTAAATGTAACGACCCGAGACTATACTCTAGTCGTCATATGATGCTTAGTACCACAAGTGATCCCAAGATAACCCTAGTACTGGAATATTGTTAAGCAACTGATTTAAATATGTATTAAATAACTGAGTTTACTTTTTGGAAACATAATATTAATGAAATCTGGGTAAAATACAATACTGATATAATCTTACATTCTGATAAAGCTGAAAGTAGGAACTAAAATTACATGACTGACTCTGACTGACAATTATAAAGCCTCTACTGTACTGACTATAGATTGCTGGGATGCGACTCCAACTACCACTAATCAATACATACTATTAAGAAAGTAAAGTACATAAATAACATCAAACTGAAGTCCTCGATGTATGATGACTCATCATCTGCTGGCTGGAATCTTGAACTTATCTGATCGTGATATTTGGACTACAACTGAACTGGTACCTACATTATTAACAATGTAGCACATAGACGTATATCTGGATTAATACTTTTGGAATGTACTGAGCATGTGGCGGTGGATGCATGAATAACAACAATAATTCAATATTCAAACACACTTTCAAAAACTGCATGCTAAGTGTAAGTGACTTATCTTGGCTTGAATAATCAAAACTATCTAATCATAAATCATGAGTAGTAAATAATAAAAGTGATTCTTGTGAGCCACCACACTTATTTCTAAAAAGTTGTACCTTTATTCTTTTTCAAATCAGGCAGGCTAAGTGAAAAGAGCTCACCTTTATCATCTGAAAACTAAAAGCTAAAATCTGATAATTGATGTCTTATGTAGGACAATACCTAAGTAAATTTGTGAGCCTTTACACTTAATTTTTTTTTTAAAATGTTCTGTTATTCTTTTCTGTTAGGGAGTTTCTTCTAATCAACATACACCATGTGAGCTATCATGATGTCTGACATTATGTTCCCCTAAGGGGAAAACCTCAAGTTGGGGAAAGGTGTCATACTCTTGCCAAGGAGTATAACCTGAGCTAAGTAATCACAATTTGTATTTGCATCCGTATAAATGGGAATAATCTGAACCTACGTTGGCTCATAGTTCTGGGGCATGTGAAATAGGACACATACACAACTCGGTGCTAAATACTATTCCCTTACTTATATGCTTATTTTGTTGGAAATCCACCTTAAAATAGCATAAGGGTTTATAATGAAAACTAGTTATGCATCTATTTGCTTTAAACTGTAATCAAAACTAACATGTGTGGATTCTATATCTTAACTGAGGATCAAAAGATCGATTGTTACTTAAAATCTGAATACATGCTTATCAAAGATTCCTTAAAACATAATCTTCTTGAAATCTCAAGATATAAACTTAGGGCTTCAAAACCCATACTTTAAACTTAGGTAAATTCATAGCAAAACCAGCATGCTCTATATTCTTCTTGAAATACATCAACAATATATAGATAATGAAATCAAAATCACAATATCATGCCAAACCTCAATTGGAAATCCATAATTAATGTCTCAAATTATATTCATGGTATTCAAAATCATAAAAGAGAATCCTTTAAATCAAGACAACATGAACTTTCAAACTTTGATCACATTATAAATTAATAACTCAAAACAAGATACTTTGGGTATGAACTCTAATTTCAATTCGTGTAAAATTCATCTATAAAATCTAGTTTTGGGAACATAGATGAAAGAAGTATCTTTGTTCATAACCCCACATACCTTATTTGATTAATTGAATGTAGAAGCTTAAACTTTGAATTTCTAATGATGTTTTTGAAGCTTTTTCTTGAAGTTCTTAAACCCGAAAACTTTAATTCTTGGTTATCTTGAAAAAGGAACGGTGAAACCTTGGATTTCTTGAAGTTAAAGTTGAAGCTCTAGGGTTTTCTTTGTGAGAAATTTGGTGATAATGAGTGTAATATGCTTAGAATAGGGTTAAATCTTCTGTTTTCACGATTTGGGGGCGTGGAAAAAGACCAAACTGACCGTGGAAATTAAAATTCGTAACTGAAATACCGTTTAACACTTCACTATGATGTGGTGAATTCCTCATTACTATACTCACCATGACTCGGTGCAATCTCCGTGAGTTTATGTAAATTGACAATTTCCAATCTGCACTTCACCGTGACGCACCAAGGAAGCCATCGCTATCGCTACCGCGACGCGGTGGAATCGCGGTGATCTACTATTTTGGAAATCCAGATAAGGTCTAAACCTTTTCCGAAAAATCCAAAACATACCCGAGAAATGTTACTTACACACCTGAATATGAATCAACTCAAAAACTATCATCTCGGAGCCCAGAAGGTCAACTTAAAATTCCTCAAAGTTAGAAGGTCTTAAAAAATGGCTATGTCCTCAATACTTAGTGAAAATTTCAAGACTTAAACCCCTTAAGTATTCAACCAAAACATGAAACAAGCTAGGATTAGTATGGGGTTTTACTGTAACGCCCCAAGAACCTATCCCGAGATGTCACACGATACTTAAGGCCACACGTAGCCCCAAGTTAACCCTCTAAGCCTGTCATCCCTTTTTGAACTCACTTTGACGATAGTCATGGAAAAATAAAAAAGGATATAATATCATGGACATACTCGAAAGCAAAGATATGTTGGCCTGTACAATCAAAATACTGACATTCTGTACATACTGATACTCTAGTCTGACAAAGACTCTACTAATCAATACTAAAGAGACATTGGGACAAACCCCCAACTGACTCAAAAACTACTGAAATCCATAACAATAGTACGAGATCACCAAAAATATAGACACGGTCCTCAAAGCATGAGGACTCACCACTGAGGAAACGTAGTTGAGGCAGTCGAATATTGCTAATGTGGCTGTGGTTGAGTACCTGAACCTACATTACAAGAAAATGTAGCCCATAGGAAAATATATGGGTCAGCACTTTGGAATGTACTAAGTATGTGGGGGTGCATGCAACAATGTACATGTCATCATCAATTTCATGAAAATATGCATATGTACAATGATGGCTCACTTGGCTTGAGTTAGATTGAAACATTATTTTCATGATCTCATAGTAAATAAATCATATGATAAAAATCTCATAAATCATCATAAATAACTCAACTTTTCAACAAAAAACTTGGAGTGACTCGATAATTCAAGAAACTCAACTCTTATGGACATGGGAGGTTCTAATAACCGACATAAATCATGTGAGCTACATGGAATCCAACGTTTTGACCTCCTAAGGAGAGAACCCCACATTGGAGGGAGCATCGTACTCTTTCCAGGGAGTACAACCTAAATTTAGTGATCACAATATCATACTCAGCCTCTGGACCACAATTTTCAATACCAATCCTACGGTGGCACTTTGTTTTGGGGGAAATACCACATTTCCCACTCGGTGCTAAATACTACTGTAATGCCCCGAAATCAAGTTTCGAGATGCCACACGGTGCTTAGGGTCACAAGCTTACCCTTTTCATCGGTATAAATAAAAAGTAACTGATTAAAACATAATTCTGAGAGAATGAAGCTAAAAATGTTTCAATACAGAATCTGTTCAGTACAATATTGGAATTACAAGATGACAATTCTACTAACACATATACATATACAAGAAGGAGACTAAATACATCAACCACTACTACTGTCTATGAAGCATCTACTAGTATTGTCTGTACAGAGTCGGGTCATGACTCCCAACTACCACACTCAATACGACCGACAAAAGAAGATACAATGCTCCAAACTGAAATAACCGACTCAAGTCCCTGAACTTTGAGGACTCTTTACCTGCTGACCGAACACTGCAACTGAATAGAATAGTAAATGGGGGTCAACACAAAGAGAATTTACTGAGTATGTGGGGGTGCATGAAACACTTTAAATAAAATCATCAATTTTATGAAAACATGCATACAGACAATGATGACTCACTTGGCCTGAGTTATATCAAATCATACTCTTCATACTTTCATAATAAATAGTTCAAATGGTAAAATCTCATAATCCATGTAAATCATAAAAAATCATAAATTATGATAAATCATCCTAAATCATCATAAAATCTCATCTCTTTGACTCAAATCTCGGAGTAACTCGGTAATTTAAGAAACATGACTTTTATGGACAGGGGAGTTTCCTATAACCGACAACCCCACGTGAGCCGCGTGGAATACCAGTGTTTTCCCTCCTAGGAAGAGCACTCCCATTGGCGGGAGTGTTGTACTCTTGCCAGGGAGTACAACCTTAAAGCTTTCATAATCACAATCGGGCTCTATGGCCAATAATATCATCATCAAACAACCCTACGGTGGCACATAGGTTTGGGAAAATACCAAATTTCCCTCTCGGTGCTAAGTACTACTCCCTGACAAGCTCAGAACGCATTAGGAAATCCACCATCATCATCACAAGGGTCTATCATAAAGACCAAATCAAATATCTAAATTTATAATTCATCAACAATTTGTGGATTCCTAACCCCAACTTCGACTTAAAATATTTCAATATTTTTCAACATCGACAAGGTATCAATGCATTGAACCATAACCGACTCGACATTTGAACAAGGATATGAAGACTCAATACGTAATATTTTCAACAATTCAACTCATCAAAATCATCCAAAAAAATACCAAAATTCTCAACATCTATATCAAAATGAATCTTTCTCATAGTCAAAATCATCTCGACTCTGCGATTTCAAGGTCAATGTACTCAAATGATTATTCTTTAAATTCAACAATTAAATGATGACAACAACTTTTGAAAAGCACTTGAGACCTTCAATTCATAATAAGAATACATATCCCGTAGTACAACTCAAATCACGACTTTTATCTCGAAAGCCTTTAGAAATATCAATTCATTGTAGTAGTATGCAATTCATAGCATAAATTTTCAATTTAAGAAGTAGAGTAATGAAGTAATCATGTATATCCATATTGGAAAAACATTCAAAGTCTTATAAATCCTTCATAATGTAATTTGAGTGTATACCAATTTTCGAATATCATGAAATTTCAATAATAGAACTCAACCTTTTTAAATGTCAAAATGTAACAATTTATCAAGTCATGACAACATCAATATTTTTGAGAAAATATCAAGACTCATGGTAAGATCTCGAATGTTATATCTCAATATGCTCAATGATTCAATTTCGTCATAAGAAGCCTTAAGCTTATCATAAATCTCAAAATCATTCCAAAATACCATTTCAACATATATCTCGAAATCATTCAAAATAAAAATATGAAATTTACAATTATAGATATCAAGACATCTCATGTCTCAAATATATATTCAATAATTCAAATCATCATTGGGAAGCATAAAGATTGACACATATCTCAAAATATTATTCCAAAATACCATCTCGACATACGTCCCAAAATCATTCAAAATACCACCTGGTGGTAAAAGTGTGTAATTCGCAATGATAATTATTAAATCATATCATGAAAACATTGAGATAATCATATAAATCAAAGTTTATTCATTCAACCATCATAATCTCATAATCGAATTATTTAGACATAATCTCACTTGCAAAATCATGTAAAACCATAATAAAATTAAAGATTTGGGCACAAGAATGGAAGATTGCTCTTGTTCAAAACCCCACATACCTTAAGATGAAAGATGAATATGAACTTCTGACTCTGGAACTTTATTCACGAAAATGAAGGGTGCTTTTCGAAGCCCTTAACATGATCAACTCGAATCCCAAATCAATTTGAAATTTCTACGGTTCAATTTAAAGATTTTTGGTGCTAAAATTTGACCTAGGGTTTTCCTCTCCTCCAAAACACGATGAAATATATATTTCATGGTCCAAATATGGATTATATGCAAGAATTTTCGTCCAAGAAGGGGAATGTGAAATGACCAAAATACCCTTAAAATTCAAATAATGTCAAATCTGTCCTTTGGTGGACTGTTTTGATAGGCTGAAGTAGATCGACCATAATGTTTTACTGCGACAGCCAAATTGTATTAAACTAATTTCATTAGAAATCGGACTCTTAGATATTTCCGTTGATATATAGTAGCTCACCCATATCATTATGTACAAGGAGTTATGGTCGTTTGAAGTTGACCCAAAAATTTGCTTTTGGTAGGCTGAACTATATTGACCATAACTTTTTTCTTCGATAGTCAAATTGGATGAAACCAATTTCATTAGAAAGAGGACTCGCAGAGATTTCCGTTGATATATAGTAGATCACCCAGATAATTATGTACAAGGATTTATGATCGTTTGAAGTTGACCCTGAAATTCGCCTGGCTGCAGTAATTTTAATTTCCTGCATGTTTTACTGTTCACAGTTCGATCGGAATGGTCGTAGTTCGATCGGAATGGTCGTAACTCATCGCTCGAGTGTCCGTTTTCAATTATCTAAATATCGTTGGAAATCTTATTCGATAATCTACGTAATGGTAGGTCAATGTCTTAGAAATACTGCACAGAAAATTTATGGATCGCTCTAAAGCGTAGAACTCGATACGTTTCTCAGGAAATCTTTACGAACAAAATTTTTCGGGGTATTACATTATCTCCCCCTTGGAAACATTCTTCCTCGAATGTATCCTTATAGGATGAAAGCACTGATCAACTGACCTTCTTAAGGGACGCGAACATCTGAGACATATCGGCACGATTGGAATTATAGTTTCCTAGTCCCATACTGAACATGCATATCTGACGCATAAATATCTAGCTGAACTGACTCTGGAATGTATGAATGCGTATGCAACAATAGCCAATTCAAGTCTAGTAATGAGAACTTGAGCATGAACTAGATTTTTTTAAAACACGGAAGCTTTAAGAAGTCACGGGGTATCTCCCCCTTGGGACTCTATGTTCCTCTACAACACTTATTTCACAGGGTCACTAAGACTGTGCACGGGGCACCTAAGAATTAGCTCATATGCATGACGCACGAACAGCGGTATACTCGTAACTACTGAGATGTTTCATATGGAAATGATTTCATTCCTAAGATCCTTGGATAACAAAGATCGTTTAGTAGAAGTTTACGAATTGAAGCATACCTAGCTTCCAGAATCTGAAACATGTACACCACAATCCCTCAAGATAACCACTTAAAACTTCAACTAACCACAATATACATGAAATCTT
Source organism: Capsicum pubescens (assembly GCA_030864215.1). Taxonomy (NCBI): domain Eukaryota; kingdom Viridiplantae; phylum Streptophyta; class Magnoliopsida; order Solanales; family Solanaceae; genus Capsicum; species Capsicum pubescens. The sequence goes on from CM061549.1 coordinate 255,417,763, forward strand.
AATCTCAATCTTACTTCACATTACCACTTAGCTCAAAATAAGCATACACCTTTCTAACCAAGATAAAGAAATATTTTCTCTCTTCTATCTAGATAACTATTCACCAACACCCTTATCCACAACAAATACGTATTTTTCCATATAACCAACCATTCATCATCACTCTCTCACCCTATGAAAGAAGTTATCAAAGGGCTAGAACATGCTGCTCTAAAATATGACTAGATACCCTGAATAACTTGACGTTCACCAAGGCGTAAGGAATAGAAAATTTAACATCATGAACTCGGCAAAGAAATTTGATTTTGGAATATGCACGATATGAATCCAGACTTTCATTGATCATTAACAGAAATGCTTTATTTCTCGAATAGAGCATAGGGTAAGGATAGAGTACCTCGATTACTAGCCACATAACTTAAGATTTGGATCCGAAACCCCACGTATTGGGAACTGAGAGAGAACATGGTCCTTTATGACATGCACGAACTCGAATTATTATCATGGAACTGAAGTGTAAAGAAAGAGTAGGCCCTGGAATAACAGAAAGAACTGAAATAGGAATGGGTCGACCAAAACCCCTTTCTTACCACTATTGGAATCCGAACACTTAACTCGGTTACTTGATCTATCATCTCCCCCTTAGACTTAAGTCATCGCTATGGGTCAGTAACACACTATACACTTTAATCTAAACTAAAGTCACTTCACTCGAGAGTCTGATACATAATCACACACACAAACCATAAAACTTCACCCAAATGACTACCTCAGAAAGCATACAACCACATCCTCACACAACTTCTCGAATTACCACCTATCCTTCTATAACCCTAATAATCAACACCTAACACTTGCACACTTTATGATCTCAAATCTGCATAAGCAACCCGATAGTCGGAGTATACACCATCTAGAGCTTCAACGCTTTCAGCTCAACTTCGAAATTTCAATCTTAGAGTCTAACGCTCAACTCAAAGTTTTCTCATCCTTAATGGACCACACTACCTCTGTCATCGCTTATTAAAATCACGCTTGTAAACTTATATTTCTAAACCATAAGAATCAAAATCACATTTAAGAAGCTCAACCATTACAGTCATACACTAATCCTCGAAATTAAAGCAGTCCCATAATATCTTGGGTGAACTTTCTCATCAAAAATGTAACATCAAACTTAGTCACGAATCAACCAAACTTAGGCTCTTATAGCCACTATTCAAGACTACTAGATCACTTCCTAACAACTAATACCATTAATCAAGAAATCATCACAGTCACCTTCACGATCACCAATCATTCAAACTTAACTTTTAGCACACAATATAACTTAAAACTTTTCGCACGAAATTTCACTTAGAAATTATAAAACAATCCTCAACAAATGCTAGGCAATTTAATCTTCATAACAATAATAATTGGTCATAATCATATAGCTTATCTTGTTCACAATCCATTAACACATCCTTCTTTCACCCGTCACTACTATCTATCCTTCATACACAACTTAACTTAGTTCATAGCTCTCTACGTCTTTACTTAACTTCCTCTTGCAACCCGGTAACGTCATAATTTAACAACACTCACCCACCGAGTACTTCCATTACTAACTTATACTCTCTGGCATACAAATACCATCAACACCCATTTCATACCTCGAACAAACTACATCACAAAATTGACACACAAGGATATATCACTCCCTATTAACCCCAAATGTATGCAAAAATGGATTTCGCTATACTAATTCTCAACAAATCACACTTATCATCCTTCTTACTACTACACCTCCAAATCCCACATTTTCAGCCAGCACAAGGAACAAAATGAACTACAAGTTGCTAGTGGATCCAAATAGGCCGCACACGGCTCCACTAGGCTTTGAATATGAGTTTTGAAAAAAGGTTTGAGGTGAATAACAAAACAGCCATACTAGTGAATCGAAAGAGCCCCACACGGCTTCACTAGACTTTCATTTTTTTTTCAACAGCATGATGATAGCAAGATTACAGGAGATAGGAACTTGGCATACCATATTTGATGATCAAGGAGTATGCATCCACTCAGTCTTAGCTGAACAAGTCATAAAGTAGAGGACATAACATGAAACTTCAGGAACTTATAACACACTAGGAGGCTCTTCTGAATCCACTTTTATGAGACTTCTGAAACATTTAGCTAATCAGTCTGAAAACATTATCAGGGAAAGAACCAGGACTTGCTGCTCATACTATCTCAAGAATAGCACATAGATAGAAAAGTACAAACTGTCACTTATAGATCCTGAAAAGAAATTCGGTAGCTTATCTGGTTTAAACTTATTGCACGATTCAAGACTTGAAAGAACGACAACCTTTACTAAATGACTTATAGCCTCTCAAAGAAAAGTACAGACGTCTTCGTACCATTCCGCAAGACTCTACTAGACACGGCTTCATAGACACCCTAGGACACTTGAACTCTGTGCTCTGATACCAAGTTTTTAACGCCCCAAAACTTGAGTTTCGAGATGCCACACGGTGCTTAGGGTCACAAGTGACCCCAAGCTAACCCTTTTCATCGGTATAACTCAAAAGCAACTGATTGAAATAGAATTCTGAGAGAATGAAGCTGAAAATGTTTCAATAGAGAATCTGTTCAGTACAATATTGGAATTACAAGATGACAATTCTACTAACACATATACCTATACAAGAAGGATACTGAATACATCAACCACTACTACTCTATATGAAGCCTCTACTAGTATTTTCTGTACATAGTCGGGTCATGACTCCGAACTACCACACTCAATTTGACCGACGAAAGAAGATACAATGCTCCAAACTGAAATAACCGACCCAAGTCCCTGAACTGTGAGGAATCTTTACCTGCTGACCTGAAACTGCAACTGAATATAATAGTAAATGGGGGTCAGCACAAAGAGAATGTACTGAGTATGTGGGGGTGCATGCAACACTTTAAATAACATCATCAATTTCATGAAAACATGCATACAGACAATGATGACTCACTTGGCTTGAGTTATATCAAATCATACTCTTCATACTTTCATAATAAATAGTTTAAATGGTAAAATCTCATAATCCATGTAAATCATCAAAAATCATAAATTATGATAAATTATCATAAATCATCATAAAATGTCATCTCTTTGACTCAAATCTCGGAGTGACTTGGTAATTCAAGAAACATGACTTTTATGGACAGGAGAGTTTCCTATAACCGACAAACCCACGTGAGCCGCGTGGAATACCAATGTTTGCACACCTAGGGAGAGCACTCTCATTGGCAGGAGTGTTGTACTCTTACCAGGGAGTACAACCTTAAAGCTTTCATAATCACAATCGGGCTCTCTGGCCAATAATATCATCATCAAACAATCCTACGGTGGCACATAGGTTTGGAAAAATACCAAATTTCCCTCTCGGTGCTAAGTACTACTCCTCGACAAGCTCAGAACGCGTTAGGAAATCCAATATCATCATCACAAGGGTCTTATCATAAAGACCAAAACAAATATCTCAATTTATAATTCATCAACAATTTGTGGATTCCTAACCCCAACTTCCACTTAAAACATTTCAATCTTTTTCAACATCGATAAGGTATCAATGCATTGAACCATAACCGACTCGACATTTGAACAAGGATATGAAGACACAATACGTAATATTTTCAACAATTCAACTCATCAAAATCATCCAAAAAAATACCCAAATTCATCTCAACATCTATATCAAAATCAATCTTTCTCATAGTCAAAATCATCTGGACTCTGCCAGTTCAAGGTCAATGTACTCAAATGATTATTCTTTCAATTCGACAATTAAATCATGACAACAACTTTTGAAAAGAACTTGAGACCTTCAATTCATAATAAGAATACATATCCCGTAGTACAACTCAAATCACGACTTTTATCTCGAAAGCCTTTAGAAATATCAATTCATTGTAGTAGTATGCAATTCATAGCATAAATTTTCAATTTAAGAAGTAGAGTAATGAAGTAATCATGTATATCCATATTGGAAAAAAATTCAAAGTCTTATAAATCCTTCATAATGTAATTTGAGTGTATACCAATTTTCGAATATCATGAAATTTCAATAATAGAACTCAACCTTTTTAAATGTCAAAATGTAACAATTTATCAAGTCATGACAACATCAATATTTTTGAGAAAATATCAAGACTCATGGTAAGATCTCGAATGTTATATCTCAATATGCTCAATGATTCAATTTCGTTATAAGAAGCCTTAAGCTTATCATAAATCTCAAAATCATTCCAAAATACCATTTCAACATATATCTCGAAATCATTCAAAATAAAAATATGAAATTTACAATTATAGATATCAAGACATCTCATGTCTCAAATATATATTCAATAATTCAAATCATCATTGGGAAGCATAAAGATTGACACATATCTCAAAATATTATTCCAAAATACCATCTCGACATACGTCCCAAAATCATTCAAAATACCACCTGGTGGTAAAAGTGTGTAATTCGCAATGATAATTATTAAATCATATCATGAAAACATTGAGATAATCATATAAATCAAAGTTTATTCATTCAACCATCATAATCTCATAATCGAATTATTTAGACATAATCTCACTTGCAAAATCATGTAAAACCATAATAAAATTAAAGCTTTGGGCACAAGAACGGAAGATTGCTCTTGTTCAAAACCCCACATACCTTGAGATGGAAGATGAATATGAACTTCCGACTCCAAAACATTATTCACGAAAATGAAGGGTGCTTCTCGAAGCCCTTAACATGATCAACTCGAATCCCAAATCAATTTGAAATTTCTACGGTTCAATTTAAAGATTTTTGGAGCTAAAATTACCTAGGGTTTTCCTCTCCTCCAAAACTTGATGAAAATATAAATTTCATGGTCTAAATATGGATTATATGCAAGAATTTTTGTCCAAGAAGGGGAATGTGAAATGACCAAAATACCCTTAAAATTCAAATAATGTCAAATCTGTCCTTTGGTGGACTGTTTTGATAGGCTGAAGTAGATCGACCATAACGTTTTACTCCGACAACCAAATTGGATGAAACTAATTTCATTAGAAATAGGACTCTTAGATATTTCCTTTGATATATAGTAGCTTACCCAGAGCATTATGTACAAGGAGTTATGGTCATTTGAAGTTGACCCAAAAATTCGGTTTTGATAGGCTGAACTATATTGACCATAACTTTTTTCATCGATAGTCAAATTGGATGAAACTAATTTCATTAGAAAGATGACTCGCAGAGATTTCTGTTGATATATAGTAGATCACCCAGATTATTATGTACAAGGATTTATGATCGTTTGAAATTGACCCTGAAATTCGCCTGGCTACAGTAATTTTAATTTCCTGCAAGTTTTATTGTTCACAGTTCGATCGGAATGGTCGTAGTTCGATCGGAATGGTCATAACTCATCGCTCGAGTGTCCGTTTTCGATGATCTATATCTAGTTGGAAATCTTATTCGATACTCTACGCAATGGTAGGTCAACGTCTTAGAAATACTACACAGAAAATTTATGGATCGCTCTAAAGCATAGAACTCGATACGTTTCTCACGAAATCTTTACGGAGAAAATTTTCTGGGGTATTACAACTACTCCCAAACACAAGCTCAGAACGCGTTAGGAAATCCACCACAAACATCACAAGGGTCTATCATGAAGATCAAATCAAATCTCTTTCTCATTTATCAAATCATAATCAATTTGTGGATTCCTAACTCGAATCAATCTTTCTCAATATCAAAATGTATCAATTCATTAAATCATGGAAACATCATTAACTTTGAGGATATCAAGACTCATTGTAACCACTCAATCTCATGAATCAATATACTCAATATTCCAATTTGTCATAAGGAAGCTTAAAGCTTGACACATATCTTGAAAGCACTTGAAATATCAACTCATGGTAGAAATATGAAATTCACAATATTAAATATCAAGTCATAACTTGGGAATAGTAAAATAATCATGTATAACAAAGCTTGAACAATTTATATTCTCATAATCTTAAGATGAAGTAATTTGGGTATAAACCCACTTGCAAAATCATATAAATCCATGATAGAAATTAAAGATTTGGGCACAGAACGAAAGAATTGCTCTTGTTCAAAACCCCACATGCCTTGGATTATAACTTTAAGATGAAAAGACTTGATTGGAAACTCTTCTTCACACTTTTGAGCAAAGTTTATTGATGCCTTTGACTTGGAGAACTTGATTCTTGAACAACTTGGTGAAATCTATGGAATTTTTTTTGAATTTCTTGGAGAAGAATTGATTTGCATTTGGAAGAGAGAAACCCTAGTTCTAGATATTTCTTGGAAGAGAAATGGAGAAGAATGGATTTCTCTTCTCTACTTGAATTTATATATAGAGGGCCAAACTGGGCGGAAAGACCAAAATACCCTTGAGCAAATTCTAAAACTGGAGCCCAATTTTTGTCCCTGGCACGACACACCATGATCGCAGTCCTTCACTGAATTTTTGACAACTAGGAAACTGCTTAGTGGCACGACGCGGTGATATCGTGTTGCCACCTTGGTTATGACCTGGAAAGGTACCGCGACGCGGTGGAATCGCAATGGTGCACTGGAATTTGACAATTCTCATATTGAGCCTTGGCGTGACACGGTAATATCACGGAGACTCACTAGAAAATGACAATTAGTATTTACTCATCTCTGCGACGCGCTGAGGGTCTAAATAACTATGTTTCACAACTGGGACTTCAGATAGTCATAACTTCTTGCTCTGATCTCTGATTTTGACGAAATTGGTATCGACGGAAAGCTTATTCAAATCTCCACATGATAGAAAGTAGAAATTAGGGAAATACAGCACGGTTTAAACATCATTCACTTTGGAAGTCTTTCCCATTCGCTCAAAAGACAAATTTAGTCTTACGAAATGGTAGGGGTATTACAATATCTCCCCCTTGGAAGCATTCGTCCTCGAATGTTGCTAGTTAGACTCAAGGTCAAAGAGGACACTTGAAAATTCCCTACTGAAATAATCTATTCAACAGGCTTACTATACTTTAGACTTTCAGATACTTCACTGAATGCACGAATCATGAAGGAAGACAACTATATAACCGAATACACTGGATTAGGAGGAAACTGAATTAAGAAAAAATAATACCTTCATCTTGATTTGTACTTACAGAGAAGAGATGGGGGTACTTAACTCGCATATCTGCTTCTGCTTCCCAAGTAGCACCCTCAAATGATTGATTTCGCCACAAAACTTTAACCAAAGGAACTTCCTTGTTTCTTAGTAAGAGATGGGGGTACTTAACTCGCATATCTACTTCTGCTTCCCAAGTAGCACCCTCAACTGATTGATTTTGCCACAGAACTTTAACCAAAGGAACTTCCTTGTTTCTTAGTCTACGAACTTGATAATTTATTATTTCAACTGAAATCTCTTCATAAGAAAGGCTATCTCGAATGTCTAAGTTCTCCAATGGATCAACAACAACAGTAGAATCGCCAATGTGCTTCTTAAGCATAGAAACGTGAAAGATAGTGTGGACAGCTGACAACTCCGTAGGCAACTCAATCTTATAATCTCCTTTCCCAACACGATTCAAAACTCTGTAAGGGCCAATATATCGGGGCCTAAGCTTTTCTTTCTTACCAAATCTCTTCACCCCTTTCATGGGTAAAATTTTCAGGTACACTAAATCATCAACTTCAAACTCAAGAGATCTTCTTCTCACATCTGCATATGACTTCTGACGACTCTGGGCTGTCTTTAACCTATCTCGAATCAGCTTAACTTTCTCCAAAGCTTCAAATGTAGCATCAGGTCCAATCACAGCAACTTCACCCACTTCAAACCAACCTATGGGTGATCTATATCTCCTTCCATATAAAGCCTCAAATGGAGCTATTCCAATGCTAGCATGAAAACTGTTGTTATAAGAAAATTCAATCAATGGCAAATGTTCATCCTAACTTCCTTTGCAATCAAGAACACAAGCCCTCAACATATCCACCAAAGTATGGATGGTCCTCTCAGCCTGACCGTCTGTCTGTGGATGAAAAGCAGAACTAAGATGAACTTGGGTGCCAAGACCCTTCTGAAAGGCTCTCCAAAACTGAGAAGTAAATTGAGTACCTCTATCGGAGAGGATAGACAACAGAACTCCATGCAACCTAACTAACTCTCGGATGTACAGCTTAGCATAGTCCTCAGCGGTGAAAGATGTATGCACTGGCAAGAAATGCGCGGACTTAGTCAACCTGTCTACAATGACCCAAATCCAATCACGACGATGATGAGAAAGAGATAAACCGGTCATGAAATCTATGTTTACCTCTTCCACTTCCAAGTAGGAATGCTAAATTCTTGCATCATACCACCGGGTCTCTAGTTCTCTATCTTCACCTGTTGGCAAGTTGCACACTTCTCTACGAACTTTGCTATATCCTTCTTCATACCATTCCACCAATAGATTTCCTACAAATCGCGGTACATCTTGGTAGCACCGGGATGAATAAAATACCGCGCGCCATGCGCTTCAGCTATAATTTTCTATCTCAAATCATCAATGTCAGGCACACATAACCTATTTTGAAGCCTCAATACACCATCTCCCCCTTAGGAGAAAACCTCCACCTTTTGTCCTTTAGCTGACCCTTTCAGTTTGACCAAATGAGAATCCATATCTTGCTTCTCATTTACCTCCGAAACTAGAGAAGATTCGGAACTACTCTGGACCCAAACATTACCCTTATCTGAATCAAGCAATCTAACACCCAACCTCGCCAATTGATGCACTTCGCAAACTAGCTACTTCTTACCTTTCTCTACAAGCGCTAAACTACCCATGGACGACCTACAAAGGGAATCCATCACTACATTGGCCATGCCCGGGTGGTACAACACACTTATATCGTAGTCCTTCAGCAATTCTAACCATCTCCCCTGTCGAAGATTTATCTCTCTTTGAGTAAAAACATACTGCAAACTCTTATGATCCATAAAGACTTTAACATGAACACCGTACTAGTAGTGTCTCAAAATTTTTAAAGCAAAAACTACTGCAGCTAATTCGTGATCATGGTCGGGTAATTCTTCTCATGCTGTTTCAACTGCCTGGAGGCATAGGCTATAACCTTACCTTTCTGCATCAATATGCAACCCAAACCAACCCTAGAGGCATCACAATACACCACAAAATCATCTACACCATTAGAAAGGGTTAACACAGGGGCTGAAGTGAGTCGAGTCTTCAACTCCTGAAAACTCTTCTCGCAAGAATCCGACCACTGGAATTTAACTTTCTTTTTGGTTAACCGAGTCGAAGGAGACGCAATAGAAGAGAAGCCTTCAACAAAACGACGAAAGTAGCTAGCTAGACCCAAGAAACTCCTAATATCAAATGAGGAAATAGGTCTAGGACAATTCCTCACAGCTTCTACCTTATTAGGATCAACTTGAATACCTTCAGAAAAAACACTATAACCTAGAAAGGCAACTAAACTTAGCCAAAATTCACACTTGCTAAACTTGGAAAATAACTGATGACCTCTAAGGGTTTACAAGACAATTCGTAAATGATCTGCATGGTCGTTCTTACTTCGGGAGTACACAAGAATATCATCTATGAACACAATAACAAACATATCTTGTTATGGTCATTTTGAGTTCCTGGTTATTTCTTTAATTCTCTAAGACTCTATCAACAATAAATTTCTTTCATTATGCTTAAGAATACATACCCAGAATTCTTAACTAACTACGACATATACCAAAGATTTACCCCAATATTCCTTAATCCTTTAACCTTAGATAGAAAAGCATAAATAATCTTTCTTAATGAGGGTCATCAACTACCTCTCATCTAAACCAGTACTCATCCATTAACATCACTACAATCTCAACATAAGAAGAGGTTACTAAAGGGATAACACATAAGGACCAGAAGCACGAAAGAATATTGTACATAACATTAACACTTATCTGAGGCCAGAGGTATAAAATGTCAAGGAATGGATTCCTTAAAGAAATCTAAACTTAGGACATACATGATATAAACTTGATTTCACTAGGATCATGAGTTTCTGAGAACTGGTCATACTCTGAAACATGAGTTCATACTTATCATAAGCTATTAAGCATAAGACTGGAGTTCATAGATTTATGACGGATAACTCGAATCATAGATGGAAGCTATTACTTACTTGCTAGAGGATGACAATTGACTTGAGAACGCATGAAGTGTATAAGCATTGGCCTTTGCCATAGATCTACCACGCAAGACATGAATTTGGTTTCATAAAGACTGAAATCCAAGGAATACTCTAAAGAAAGAAGAAATCACTATCTCATTGCAACTCTTATTGACATGTAACTTAATCTAATTCCCAAACTTGATTTGGTTCCTCACTCTACCATCTCCACCTTAGATCAAAGCTGACATTCTAAGATTATGGGTCTACTCCATATCTTCGAGACTGAGCCATAATTTCTTTGCTCTAATAGTCTACACATAAATACTAAACTCACACGAATAAACTATATTTTAAACTTACTATCTTTATTATTTAATAACCCTTAAATCCATTTAGCTTCAATAGTCATCATAATCGACTTATGCCCTATTAACTCGACAAACATAACTGCCTCACTAAACACATAGTCATAGCCGACCAAGATCACACTTCCAGATTTATATTCTCCCCAAACCATAAGAATCAAAATCATACCCAAAAGACTCAACACCATTTATCCATAACTCTTTAACTTATCTATTAAGAACACTAAGTACTATATAACTATCCTTCTTCCACTTAAGAACTCAAGGGTACTAATAACCACACACGACGCTTAATAACCTTTGAAAATAATGTAACCCCATATCACTTTGGGCACACCTCTACATCATACCTACAACATCATACTTAATCTCAAATCAATAAACTTAAATTCTGGCGTTTACTATTTCAAGTCTATTGGACCACCTCCATTTAATTAGTATCACTAACCAAGCAACCATTACATCCACCTTGATGATCATCCATTGTTCAATAATAGTGTCTAGTGCTAGGCATGATTAACAACCCAACCTCACATACTATTCTCACTTAGAAGCTATAAAATAAAACATTAAGAAACACTAGTCCACTAGAACTTCATAACAACAATAATTGAACATACTCATATGGCCTATCTTTTTATAATCCATTAACATATACTCCTTCTATACATTACGACTATTTACCCATCTATATACCTAATTACATCCATAGCTCTATAAGTTACAACTAAACTCCTTGCAACTTCAAGAGAAGCCTAAATTCACAACACTGACCTACCAAAATACTCTCAGTAATAACCTATACTTTTCTAACACAATAACTACCATCAATAACTTCTCTCGTACTTCAAGCAAACAACAATTCACCTTACCTAATAACTCCTTCTCTATCTATCACTAAATTAACACTCGAGTACATATCAGCTCACTACTAACTTAATCGCATGTAAGAATTTATCTATATACATTCGATCAATCACCATTACCACATTTCTTGTCACTACACTTTTATACCCATACTTCCAACTATAAAAAGGTTCTACTACTCATGAATCATAACACTCCAGTTGCAATATACCTCGAATGTATATTTTATTCAACAATCTAAGTTCTTACTATCTCATCTCATGAGCACTATCTGGATAAAAGGGGTTAATAAGGAATATGAATACATAACATATTCTGTCTTTACTAAATAACTCATGGGGATGAGAAATGACTTTCAACTTAAGGAACGTATACCACACTAATAAGCTCTTCTCAAGCTCATTTGTGACATCTAAAACTTCTGAAGTAAATATGAGTGAATCATCTTAGGATAAATTAAAACTTACTAATCATGTTATCTCAAGAATAAGTCATAGTTGGAGAATTATGGAGTTACGCATGAACCGAGAGGAGTTTCTGAGAGAACAATTTTACAATATGACCTAGAGTATGAAAGAAAGGAAACTTTTCTAAAATGCTCTGTAGCCTCTCGAAGAAAAGTACAGATGTCTCTATACCATTCCACAAGATTCTACTAGACTCGACTTCATAGACACCCTAGGACACTTGAACTTTCTTCTCTGATACAAAGTTTGTAACAGCTCGAGACTACCCCTTAGTCTTCACATGGTGTTTAGGAACACAAGTGATCCAAAGATAACCCTTGTACTAGCATACTATTAAGTAACTAATTTAAATATGTATAAAATAACTAAGTTTATTGTGCGAAAACATAATCATGATGAAATTTTGAAAAAATACAATACTAATACAATCTTACATTTTGATAAAGCTGAAAAGAGGAACTAAAATTACATGACTGACTCGGACTAACATCTATGACGCCTCTACTGTACTGACTATAGATAGATGAGACGCAACTCCAACTACCACTAATCAATACATATGATTAAGAAATTAAGGTACATAAATAACATTTAACTGATGTCCTCGATGTAGGATGACTCATTATCTGCTGGCTGGAATCTGAAACTTGTTTGATGATGATATTTGAACTACAACTGAACTGGTACCTACATTATTAAAAATGTAGCACATAGACGCATATGTGGATCGGTAATTTTGGAATGTACTAAGCATATGGCGGTGGATGCATAAATAACAACAATAATACAAAATTTAAACACACTTTAAAAAATTGCATGCTAAGTGTAACTGACTCACCTTGGCTTGAATAATCATAACTGTCTAATCATAAATCATGAGTAGTAAAGCATAAAAGTTATTCTTGTGAGCCACCATACTTAGTTCTTAAAAGTTGTACTCTTATTCTTTTTCAAATCATGCAGGCTAAGTGAAAAGAGCTCACCTTTATCATCTAAAAACTAAAAGCTGAAATCTGATAATTGATGTCTTATGTAGGACAATATCTGAGTAAATTTGTGAACCTTTACACTTAGTTTTTTTTTTAAAATATTCAGTTATTCTTTTCTATTTGGGAGCTTCTTCTAACCGTCATACACCATGTGAGCTATCATGATGTCCAATGTTATTTTCTCCTAAGGGGAAAATCTCACGTTGTAGAAAAGTGCCATACTCTTGCCAAGGATTATGACCTGAGCTAAGTTATAACAATTTGTATCTGTATCCATATAAATAGGAATAATCTGAACCAATGTTGGATCGTAGCTATAGGGCCTGTGAACTAGGACACATACCCAACTCGGTGCTAACTACTACTCCCTTACTTATATGCTCATTCTGTAGGAAATCCACCTTAAAATAGCATAAGGATTTATAATGAAAACCAGTTATGCATCTATTTGCTTTAAACTTTAATCAAAACTAACATGTGTGGATTCCATATCTTAACTGAGGATCAAAAGATCAATTCTTTCTTAAAATTTGAATACATGCTTATCAAAGATTCCTTAAAACATAATCTTTTTGAAATCTCAAGATTTAAACTTAGGGGTTAAAAACCCATACTTTAAACTTAGGTAAATTCATAGAAAAACTATCATGCTCTATATACTTCTTCAAATACTTCAGCAATATCAAGAAAATGAAATCAAAATCACAATATAATGCTTAAACTAAATTGGAATCCATAATCAATGTCTCAAATCATATTCAAGGTATTCAAAATCATAAAAGAAAATACTTTAAATCAAGACAAACATGAACTTTCATACTTCGATCACTTTATAAATTAATAACTCAATACAAGATACTTTGGGGATGAACCCTAATTTCAATTCAAGAAATTCATGTAAATTCAGCTTTAAAAGCTAGTTTTGGGCATAGGGATAAAAGGAGCTTCCTTGTTCATAACCCCACATATCTTATTTGATTAATTTAATGTAGAAGCTTTAACTTTGAATTTCTAATGATGTTTTAAAGCTTCTTCTTAAAGTTCTTGAACCCTGAAACTTGAATTCTTGGTTATCTTGAAAAAAGAACGATGAAACCTTAGTTTTCTTGAATTTAAAGTTGAAGCTCTAGGGTTTTCTTAGAGAGAAATTTTGTGAGGAATCAGTGTAATATGCTTAGAATAGGGTTAAATATTCTGTTTTCACAATTTGGGGTGTGGAAAAAGACTAAACGGCCCTTGGAAATTGAAATTTATAACTAGAATGTTGTTTAAGGCTTCGCCACAATACAGTAACTCCCTCATCGCTACACTCACCGCGATGCGGTGCAATCGCGATGAGTTATGGGAAATTGATAATTGGCGATCTGCACTTAACCACAACACGCGAAGACAGCTATCACTATAGCCACTGTGACATGATGGAATCGTGGTGTGATGCTATTTTGGAAATCTAGACAAAGTCCAAACCTTGTCCGAAAAATCCAAAACTTACCTGAGACAGGATACATACACCTCCGAACATGAATCAACTCAAAAACTATCATCTCGGAGCCCAAAAGGTCAACTTAGAATTCCTCAAAGTTAGAAGGTCTTAAAAATGGCTAATTCCTCAACACTTAGTGAAAATTTCAAGACTTAAACCCCTTAAATATGCAACTAAGAGATGAAACAAGATAGGATTAGTATGAGGTATTAAACTAAAGTGGGAAATTAAAGCTACCATTCTAGAAGATGGAGACCTTTACAATATGACATATGACGAACAACGAGGTAATCTTATTGACTATGAACAAAATTTATATCAATAGGTACAACAAAGAGGAGAAGAAAAAACCAGCGGCCTTCAATGTTTTATCAAATGAAGAAGAAGATCTGTTGGAAAAAGACAATAGCGATGGAATGTCTCTCATAAATCATTGAGTAAAGCAGATCTTGAAACAGAGACAACAGAGATCCAAAGGAATCAAAAATAATGAAACAACAAGGAATGGTGATCGATTCTACTACTATCAAAGGCCAGGTAACTTCAAACAAAAATTTTCGGAATTGAAAAAAAGATCATCCAAAAGAAACAAAAAATTTGGGGTCTGGAGCGATTAAGATAAAATTGGGGAATAAACAAGAGCAACAAACATGTGCTTTATGAAAAAAGGTGAATCAAGCGAGGTAAGACCATACGACTATCATAATTGTAATATCCTTGAATAAAATTTAGATATATAACGGTGAGCTTCAAAAAGTTATTGATCAATACAATAAACTTGCTCAAGAAAAGAAAAACTAGGATTCTTGGCTCAAATGAAAACGTGAAGAGGAACGAAGAAACTATATTGACTTACTTCAAGAAGAGCTTGATGATGTAAAAATGCAATTGAATGGAATTAGAAACTCACCAAACCACAGTTTTATAAGACCAAATTCTTTTAAAAGAAGATCAATTCCATCATCAAGATCATATAAATCAACCAAAACCTCTTTCTCTTTTCAAGAAACAATCTGTTATACCCGTGGACAGAAAGGGCACAAATCACACAGATGTAGGCAAAAGTCTAAAGGTGTGGGGTTTGGAGGCCTAAAGGAAGTACCTCTAACCCCAAGGACCCAAGACCACTTAAGTACCTAAACAAAATTAATTTTGTTATTTTGTAGGAACACATCCGCAAAGGCAATAAAAAGGGAATGTGGGTCATCGATAGCGAAAGTTCCAGACATATGATCATAATGAAAGAAAATTTTTGTTCTTTAAAGAAAATAGAAAAAGGAGCAACATATTTGGTGATAATGATAAAGGCGATGTTATCATAGTCAGTGTAGTAAAGCTTAACTCCTCATGTGAATTTTTTAAAGTGTATCTCATAGACGAACTCAAACACAACTTTCTCAGTATCAGTCAGCTGTGTGACATAGGATTTGGAGTCTCTTTCAAAGTGAAGTTTCTCTATCCAGCATAATAAAAGAGATATATCTCTTATCGGTAATCGTGTTAGTAATATTTATGTTTTAAATAATCCTAATTTTTCACCCTTTCCTTCCTCAATATGAAAACCAAAGACACTTGGTTATAGCATAGAAAGATTGGGCATGCTAGTGTGCATATGATTGAGAAACTTTCCAGACTAGAACTAGTGAAACGTCTGCCAAAACTCATGTTTAAGAAGGATTACATATGAGATGCCTGCCAATTGGGTAAACAAACTCCAACATCATTCAAAGTCAAAGATATTGTTACGACTACAAAAACCCTTCAAACAATCCTTATAAATTTATTTGTCCCCACCAAGACCGCCATTATTGGTTGAAAAAGTTACATTTTTGTTATTGCTGATGATTATTCTTGTTTTACTTGGGTAATGTTTCTTGATCATAAACATGAGGCTTTTAAAATGTGAAAATGATCCTTTCAAGGAATACTGTGCTTAGAATAGATACTTACAGACTTCTCATCACCTCAGTCTCCTCAACAAAATGGTGTTCTGGAGTGAAAGAATCGGTCTCTTCAGAAAACTACAAGAACCATGCTTCTAGAACACAATCTTCCAAATCACTTTTGGGAAAGTCAAACAGTATAATTTGTCACATCATAAACAGGTGCCTCATCAAACCTATTCTAAATAAGACCCCTTATGAGCTATGGAGTGGGAAGAATCCTAATAATATCTACTTCCATCTCTTTGGATATAAGTGATTGATCCATAACAATGGTAAGAATAACCTAGGAAAATTTGATCTATGAATTACGAAGGTATTTTTCTTGGGTACTCTCCCTCCAGTCGTGCCTCCAGAGCTTATAATTAAAGGATGTTATGTGTTGAAGAATCTATGCATGTTTATTTAATGAAACTAATCAACCTCCTATGAGCTTGAGTGTTGATGAATAATAGGTAAATAATCTACATTGTAGAGCCAATGCTAGCACAACTCCAGAGCTATAAAAAGATGAGTCATTACAACCCCTCTAGAGTCGACTCCCATAGTTGAGGTTGCCAAAGCAAGTGTTCCAAGAGAATGGAAGCACAATGTGAGCTATCCGAATGATTTTATCATCGAAAACCTAGGCGATAGGATGAAGACAAGAGACTCATTAAGAAAGAAAGCTTTTGTTGCTTTTGTATCTCAAATTGAACCCAAGAATACTAATGAAGCCCTCAAAGATAATTATTGGGTCAAATCCATGAAGGAAGAATTGGATCAATTTGATCAAAAACAAGTCTGGACTCTAATTAAAAGTAGCAAAAACTGCTCAGTAATTGGAACTAGGTGGGCCTACCAAAACAAATTAAATGAAGAAGGTAAGGTAATTAGAAACAAATCCATACTTTTAGCTCAAGGCTACTCCCAACAAGAAGGTATTAATTATGATGAAACCTTTGCTCCCTTAGCAAGGTTAGAAAAATTCATATTTTGTTAGCTTTTGTCACCTTCAAACCTTCAAATGGCTTATGCTATATCAAATGAAGGTAAAAAGTGCCTTTTAAAATGGATTTATTCATGAAGAGGTTTTTGTAAAAAAAACTCCCCAGATTTAAAAATCCATCTTATCCAAACCATGTTTTTAAATTATCAAAAGCACTCTACGGTCTCAAACAAGATCCAAAAGATTGGTATGTGAGGTTGAGTACTTTCTTGTTAAACAATAACTTTTAAAGAGGAAACATTGATACAACTCTGTTCATCCAAAATCTTGACTCAAATTTACGCATTATGCAAATTTATGTTGATGATATTATTTTTTGTAGTCCTAACATCTCCTTGTGTGAGAATTTTGCTAATCTGATGAAAGGAGAATTTGAAATGAGCCTCATGGCAAAGCTCACATGTTTCTTAGGATTACAAATCAAGAAAACACCTAAAGGTATGTTCATTAGTCAATCCAAATATACGAAGGAACTTATTAAAAAGATTTTCTTGGAAAAAGGAAAGGCCTATGGAACCCCAATGAGTCCATCCACAAGTCTTGATTTAGACTCATTTGGGAAAGACGTTGATGAAAATACATACAGGGGAATGATTGGATCACTCCTCTACTTTACCCCCAGTTGACTAGACATTATGTTCAATGTATGTAAGTGTGCAAGGTTTTAGTCGACTTCCATAGAGTCTCATCAGACTGTCGTCAAAAAAATTATTTGATAGCTTATTCAAACACAGGATATTGGACAATGGTACCCTCACTTCTCTCATTTTGACTTAATTGGATATTCATACACTGACTTAGCAGGTTATAAAAATGATAGGAAAAACACCAGTGGAACCTGCCAAATTCTTGGTAATGCCTTGATTTCATGGCATAACAAGAAACAAACTTTAATTGCTCTATCAACAAGTGAAGCCGAATACATAGCTATGTAAGTTGTGGTACTCAAATTTTATGGATTATATATCAACTACTTGATTTTAATTTGTGTTTTCAATCTGTACCTATAATGTGTGATAACACTAGTGCTAATACAACAACAACAATATACCTAGTGTATTCCCACATAGTGGGGTCTGGGAAGAGTAGAGTGTACGCAGACCATACCACTACCTCAGGTGGAGTAGAGAGGTTGTTTTCGATAGACCCCTGGCTTAGGACTAATAACAGTATAACAAACACAAAAGATAAGTGCATATAAACTAGTATGGTACACAAAACAAACTCAGTATAACAAACACATAAAATAAATGCATATAAACTAGTACGGTATATAAAATAAACTAACACCTCTAGACACAAGATAATACTATAGCCACAACACCACAAACAAGAAACTCCAGACATAAAAGAACACTCTCCTATTATTTCCGACACACTCCCGCCCCCTAACACTAGTGCTATTAGTTTGTCTAAATATACTATCCATCATTCTAGGGATAAGCACATTGATATTAAACATCATTTTATTTGAGATCATATAGAAAATATTGATTTTTCCCTAACATCTATTGATTTCGACGGTTGGCAGATATTTTTACTAAACCCCTATTAGTAGAACGATTTTGTTTCCTTTGAAAAAGACTTACTATTATCACCTTTAATGACTTATAATTTTTATTTTTCGATAAAATCCTTTTAACTTCCTTATTATTTGTTACTTTTTTTAATTTTGGAAAAACTTTTTGAAAAGGTGTCATCATTACTCTTACTCTTTGTACGCCACCCCTACTGCCTCTTTACCTTTTTATTTTCCCAGGACCCTCCTTCTGTCGTCCTTTCACCTCAGCAATTTCCTCATTCACTTTACCTTCTTTTATCGTCCACTTGATTTATTCACCCCTCTTTATTATCCCTCTCTTTATCTTCCTCTCTGTCCTTTTAAAACACTTATTCATAACTTCTCTCCAATGACCAGAACTTGCTCCATTGTAAATCTATCCTAATACTTTCTAGAACCTCTCTCTAATAATCATATCCTCATCTCTGAATCCTCAAAGGAATCTTTACTCCTTTCTCGACAGTTAACTATTACCAAATAAATTTCTGCCCCTATTCCAACCTCTTCTATTAAGAAACCTCATTCAAACTCTCTAGAACCTTTTTCTCTTGAGGACATACATAAATTTAAGACCTTCTTGTAAAATGAAAAGTTCACCGCCTTCAAAAGTTACTCTGTGATACCCAATCGAGTAGTAAATCTCTGTTAATTAAAGGAAGATCAATGCAATATCAGTCACTTCTTCAAATTTCAAGACCTTCCATTGGTTTTTCATCTATGTGGACATTAAGTTAATGAGGATTTGTTCAGATGTTCTATGCCAATCTCTGTCGTTCTCCTGATAGCGGTGAATTAGAGACTCTTGTTCTTAGCACAAGGATCATACTCACTGAGTTTTTTGAAAGGGTATTTGATACAATGTTTTTTGGGGAAATTCCCTTTATGAATGGCTCCTGTCCTAATGATTTTGAAGTTAGCTTTGAAAGAATGAAAAAGACCTTGTCCGACCCGAACATAGTGTTTTCCAGCTTTGGTCCCCTTTCTCTCTACTTTAAGTATTGCATAATGTCCCATGTTATCGCCACCACACTAATCCCCACAAAGGGGTCCCTCGGCAATATTACTTGCCAAGATGTGTTTGTCCTATATTGCATGGTGAAAAAGATCAAAATTAATTGAGTTGATTGGTTTCTTGAATATATGATAGAGAGTGTTGCCGATTCTCATGCCTCAGCCAGCCTACCTTATGGACTTATGATTACCCAGATTCTCATATACTACTTTATTGACCTCTCTGCATATCACCCAGTGGAATTGTCTTCTACTTATGACTCCAAAACTTTCGCCAGTATCAGCTATGGTTTGGTAGAAAATTAATTATGCAAAAAGGACTCTGCCTGATCAAAATCAGAACTCCCTAAGGTAAGCAAGTCAATTTCTAACCCCATGAATCATGTGTTGAAAGATTTAGAGGAGCTCAAGAATTACCTAAAATTTGTTGAGGAAGGAGTGATGCTGCTTGAGAAGTCGACTTCAAAGTTTCTGGAGCTCGGGAAGAGTACGAGCTATAGGCAAGGTATGATTGACCATTTATGGATTCAAGAAAGAAGGCGTCAAGCTGTTCACTAGAATGTTTACTTGTATGGAATCCCTCAAGTCTAAAGTTTATTCCTTAAATGATGACCTTACAATATTCGTCCAACACTCATACTCCTTCTCTAAAAATGTTGAAAATTCTTATGAATGATTCTGCCATAACATGCGCAATACCCTCACATACTTCCTGGACAAATGTTGAATGATGACTATTATTCAAAAGAGGGTCCTATCCCTTCTTTTCTTTTGGGTTGTAAAATGATTTTCACATACTATCTTCCACACTTTTTATTTTTCTTAAGTCCTTTGGTACTTTATTTTCATGTTTACATACTATATGTCTACTACTACCCTTTTTTCTTTCTATTGTGCTATTCTTTTTAATTATGTTAAAAAGGAGAGAAAGAAGGAACATCAGAGTTTCTTGCATGTTAGGGGGAGAAATTCAACTATTAAAGTATGAAAGTAAATTGATGCTCAAAGAAAGCAGGAACATCAGAGATGCTTGCAAGTCAGGGGGAGCAAGTCGACTATCAAAGGATGAAAGTCAACTAGTGCTCAAAAAAAACAAGAAAATCAAAGATGCTTGTAAGTCAGGAAGAGCAATTCAACTATCAAAGGATGAGAGTCAAATAATGCTCAAAGAAATAAGAAACATCAGAAGTTCGTGCTAGCTAGGGAAAGCAAGTCAACCAAAAATAATAGGAAAGTTAACTGGTGTTTATTATTTTTCATTATCAAAAAAGAGGAGATTGTTAGCCCCATATTCTCATGATATGTGTTAATAAGGACAAACTAATAAGCAAATATCTTGAAGGATACACTGAAGATACAAAAGATTAAAAGGAACCCTATGGAATCAATCCAGAATTTCTGAAAAAAGAAGCTAGCATTCATTCACAAGAAAGTCAGCACCAATATTGGAAGAGTATCAATCATGGAGATCAGCCAGCATTCACTCACAAGAAAGCCAACTCCAAGATTGGAAGATTATCAATCACGGAGATCATTAACTTTCCAGAATTATGGCAACCTAATCAATTAAGAAAATATCTAAAGAAAAGAAGACCACACCCTCTACATGGATATATCTAATATGGACATGTATGATTGTGAAGGTTGAGATGTGTATGGACAAATCTGATATGGACATACTTTGTGGTGCCATTACTCAATCAAGGAATTAATTCAAATTCTTGGTTGAGAAGAAATCTCCTAGGTTTCCTTATGAATAATAGAAGTCGAAGCAGCTGAAGAGTTTAAAAGAGAAGGCTGAAGATCAAAGAGCACACGCAACTTCAAGAAATATCATAGTGTGCTCAATCTTAGTCTCAAAAATCTTTAAAAAGATCTAAGGAAACTTTGAAGCCCAAGGGAACTGAAAATAAGCACCACATTTGTGTTTCGAATCAAGACAAATCTTTGTGCTATTATCTTTAATTATTTACTTTCTTGCTTGCTTACTTAAACCCAATCTATCTTGTTGAGAATACTAATCTACAGGTGAGTCGACTATGATGACTTGTCAGTCGACTCAGGAAATTTTTCAATTCATCCCCCCACCACTAAATTTTATCTATAGCCATGATTTATAATTCAAATGGTGTGAAAATGTCTGCTCGAAAACAGGTTCTGACTATTTAGAAATGGTGCCTATAAATAAATCAACAAATTAACAAATTCATCGATAAATAAACAAATAAATAAATATTTCCAAAATTAAAATTCAGTAGATTTTATTGATCTAAATTATTAATTAATCATTTGACCGAATTCAAAGTTGAGCCAAGCGAGCGAGCAACTAAGATGCAAGACTTATTTTTTTCTCAACCCTGTAAGAACTATAAGAAATGTTTCCCTATATAAAAAAAACTAGTTTTCCTCTCTTTAATCAATGAGGGATAAAATTTATTCATGAAATGAGATTTGTTATATTCTCAATGACCTCCATATCTCATTCAGACCAAACTTGAACCTTAACAAAATTATGTATAAAATATAAATAAAATTGTAATAATTAGTAGATATGAACTTAAATTCTAAGAAAAGACATCAAAACATTTCTAAACTTATCAATCCAACTTACTTTATATCTTTAACTTTATGAATAGTTATTTAACCCTCTAAAATTATTTAAAGTGAATTAATATTTTCCCTAATACTGACGTGGAATAAAAAATTAAATGCATGTACTTAAAGTCAAATAATTTCCTCAATTTTTACTATTTTCAAGACTTAATTTCAAAATATGTATTTTTGCTCTGAAGTTGCTTATATAGTTTTTTGTCGAAAATATTATAATTGTATTTCTTCAAATATGACAACTTTTCATTTTTTGCTCTGCTTGGTTGCATCAATCCATGATTCAATCTGTTGATTTCTTTTCAAATGTTTTGGATTGTTAGTTATATAAGCTAAATTTTTAGATTTCGAATGTGTATAGGGGGGTATTCGTAGGAGGTGAAAGGGGTGGAGGAGTTTGAAGAAGAAGAGAAAGAAACAGTGGTGGTGGGAGAGGGGGGGGGGGATTTGTAAAGCAAGAAATAGAATAGTGGGTATCGAAGAAGAAAGGTATTTTTATTTTTTTTATAACTATCTTGTTTTAAATTATCTTTTTGATGTAGGTGCGACACAATAATGATGTGACACTGATGTGGTGATGACATGACACGTGTAATAAATTCTTTGTTTGTAAGAGTGATTTTATATTTTTAAGGTGGTATTAATTCACTTCAAAAAAAATTAGAGGGTAAATAATTGTCCGTAAAGTTAAATGGCTAAAGTAAGTTGGGATAAATTTAGGAATGTTTAGATGTTCGTTCTCTTAATTTTGTAAGGATATAGTTTAATGCTAAAATTCTTAAAAATTAAACCTATAAAAAATTAAATTTAAAATTCAACTCTCTAATGTGACCTGACTCAACAGTTCTTGTTCACTTGACAAGTGATAAGGTTTGGACTTAAACACCTTGGGCGGTGCTTGCAACTCCAAGTGATAAGGTTTGGACTTAAACCAAATTTTATCCCTCTGAGTGGCTAGCACCAACAAAGCTCTCATTACAACCTTAAGAGTCTCACATTTGGTTTCAACAACTCCGTCGCACTCCTAAATTTGTCCAATAAAACTTGTCACTCATCATTGTAATTTGGATCCTTAAGGACAGAATAACAATTTTGCCATCCATTAACGCTCTTAGGGAGCATTAATATTTCAATGATCGCGATCATTTGTAAAGGAAAAAAGTGATTTGGATCGATTTCTTTGGCTTTAATGGCATTTTTATGACATTCTTAAAAGTTTTTTTTTTAGATCAAGAAAGGATTTAGATAAATCCAAACAAAAGTGGAATTGTAAATTTTGGGTAATTATTGAATTTGTGATTATTTGTTATTTGGTGTAGAGAAGTTGATTGTTTTGTTGTAGTAGAGAATGAGAAGAAAATGATGAAAATGGGGGATATATATAGGGGTTTTTGCAAAGATGTGAAAAGGACAAAATTAAAAAAAAAATTATTATTGATTTCATGGATGATTTTGGATAGGGACGAAATTAGAAATTGATTGATTTTTTGATATTTTTGTTTTATGAATAATCTTGGATATGGGCAAAATTGAAATTTTTTTGAATTTTTGTTTCTTGGATGATTTTGGATATTGATAAAATTGAAAATTTATTGATTTTTATAAATGGTTTATTTTGTATTTCTGTTGTTTCATTTTTTTGGTCCTGTTAACTTAACATGCACTGTAAGACACTAATAATTAGAGGTGTAAAAGTGATAAAATAGGAAAAAAAAATTATTTCTTTGTTTTATGGATGATTTGGGAACGATCTGGACAAATTAAAAAAAATTATTTTTATAAAGGGTTATTTTGAATTTCTGTCATTTCATTTTACTTGGTCATATTAACCTAGCACGTGTCATAAGATATTGATAATTAGAGGTGTATTTTATTAAGCTAACATTATTAATTATGCTTTAGGACGGAAATGTTGGAGATATAAATGTTTTTTTTTGTAGAGGTGGGAAAAGGAAAAAAAATGATTTTATTTTTATTTTTGTCATAGATGAGTTTTTTATTAGGAAAAAATTAGAAATTCTTTAAAGAATTTATTTTGTATTTGCGTCATATTATTTTACTTTGTCATGTTAATCTAGCACACCCCTTAAGACATTAAGGATTTGTTTGATAGGCTGCACTAATTATAATAGTCCTTGAATTAAAATTCAGTCTCGTTCAATATATTGTTTGGATGCTTCTTTTAACTTTATACATGGATTACTTATACCAAGTAAATAAAGGGATAACTTATCCAAGGTTTTACAATATACGGATAAGCCCCTAAATGACTAAACTATCCCTCAATTTTTTTTTCTAATTTTTTTTGATAATTTGATGTCCTCATTAATTATATAGAGTTGGTTACAAATGTCGTTTTTAATTCTCCAAATCTGTTTCATTGTAATTTTGTGATTTCATAAATTAACGTTTGATTTTTTTCTCTATATTTAGTTTGCTTTACTAGGTTGGATTTTTTGTTTTGGTGGGGGTGGGTGGGGTGGGGAAGGGGTTGCTGGGTTTTTAAAAAAATATATAGTCCATGGAGTGATCACTTGAATATTTGTTTTTTTTTTTTCAATAAACTTCAGGTATTTAAATATTTATATAGACTTAAATCTAAGATAAGTTTAAGGCATATTTGTCCAATAAAAAAATACTGAAAGTAGCTTGCTTAAAGGATTTTCGTAGTGGAACTTCACACCTAAAAATATATTTAACCGATAAAAATGTAGAAAATACACTGTGCTACCAAGAATTTTCATAGTGGCACATCACCTGAAAATTAGTAACAAATTTTTATTCATATTTTAATTTTTAACTTGACTAATTTAATGAAACAAAAATTCCCACAAAAATTCAAGAGTATATTGTAAAGGAGATTTTGTAGAGTTTTAAATCAAACAAAATCCATGGTATATCAAACTTATGATACAAAGAACCAAACACTTGATTAAAAATAATTCAAACACTACAATCCCTATATTGCTAATCATTGCATTGCTAACCCCTGCATTACTTCTGTACGTTCCAAGCGAATCTTAATAATTAGAGATTTATTTTATTAAACTAACATTATTAATAATATTTTGACCCTAATTTAATTGTTACTACTACTTTATGTAATTATTTAATACTAATGACTCATCTGGTTGAGAAACATGAGATAAAATAATGCTACAAATTTTAAATAACTGATTTCAATACTAGTTATCCTACATTTTAAAATATATGAGCAAGATTAAATTAGAAATTGAGTAAATTTAGTAGTGGTCTAATTTGGAATACTTATTTAACATTTTGAGATGGTCAATTTTGGACATTAAGTAATTGGGAAATGAGAATGAATTATTTAGATAAATACATATTTATTTTGTGTATAAATAAAAGTAAATTGAAAATTAGGTAAATCATTTATTATTTATCAACTTGAAGGATTAATTTGACCGTAAAAAAGAGATAAATTGGAGTATTTATTTTTACATTTTGATATGGTCAATATTGGACATTCAGTAATTGGAAAATGGGAATTGATTATTTTGACAAGGACATAATTCTTTGTTGTACAAATAGAATTAAATTGAAAATTCTGTAAATCATTTATTATTTATCAATTAATAAAGAATTAGTATGACTATAAAAAGGATATAAATTGGAGTACTTATTTTTACATTTTGAGATGTTTCAAATTTGGACATTATGTAATTAGGGATAGACTATTTAGATAAGAACATATAATTTTGTGTATGAATAAAACTAAATTGGAAATTCGGTAAATCATTTTTATTTATCAACTAATGAAGGATTAATTTGATTACTGTAAAAAGGAGATAAATTATAGCACTAGTTTCTACACATTGAAATGTTCAAATTTGGACATTAAGTAACTGGGAATGGATTAATTAGATAAGGATAAATTTATCTTGTGTATATATAAAACTAAATTGGAAATTAGTAAATAATTTTTCATTTATCTGTTATCAACTAAGAAAGGATTAGTTTGATTACTGTAAAAAGGAGATCAATTGGAGTACTTATTTTTAAATTTTGAGATGTTTCAAATTTGGACATTAAGTAATTGAGAATGAATTATTTAGATAAGGACATATTTATTTTGTGTATATATAAAATTAAATTGAAAATTTGATAAATCATTTATCATTTATCATTTATCAACTAAGAAAGGATTAGTTTGCTTACTATAAAAAGGAGATAAATTAAAGAGTTACTTTTATATTTGAGATGTTTCAAATTATGACATTAAGTAATTCGGAATGGATTGTTTTACATAAGGACATATATTTAATTTGTGAATATAAAAAATTAAATTAAAAATTCAGCAAATAGTTTTTCATTTATTATTTATCAACTAATAAAGGATTAGTATGACTACTTTTAAAAGGAGATTGAAAGAATTTTGACTCAAATTTTACTATCTATTTTTTTCATCATATTAATGTGAGAAAAATTACAACTTATAGAAATTTTTTTGTATAGTAGTCAAACATCTAAATTAAAAATTAAAAATATTAAATTAATCTACTCTAGTTTTGCTTGAAACTAGTAAAATTGACATTCATAAAGTAAAATGTGACAAAAAAAATAGAACGAAGAGAGTAGTTTAACATTTTGAGATATTTCAGATATGGACATTAGCTAATTTTGAGGTATTTTAAATTTTTGCCTTTGACTCACTCTTTTTCCTTTCTTTTACACTTTCATACAATGCCTCACTAACTATGTGTTTCTCTCCTCTCTTTTTAAACATACAGTAAACCTTTAAGAGAATACAATGCTTGAGTAAAGTAGAGCAAATAACTAGAGAAGGTTGAGACAACTGTATGTCTCTTCCTTTGACTTTCAATGTTTATATAGTAGTGATTGGACTACTTCTAGCTGTTGGAAGCTAGAAACCAACCCAAAGGATTTTTCTTCAAAGAAAATTGAATAAGGCATATCCAATTTCCAAGAATAACTAAAAACTAAACAT
Organism: Capsicum pubescens; assembly: GCA_030864215.1. Taxonomy (NCBI): domain Eukaryota; kingdom Viridiplantae; phylum Streptophyta; class Magnoliopsida; order Solanales; family Solanaceae; genus Capsicum; species Capsicum pubescens. The sequence goes on from CM061549.1 coordinate 255,445,245, forward strand.
AAAATCTAACCAAGTACAATATATATAGAAGAGAGAGATACGACAATCCCATGATATTAATAATCCATTTAATGCAGCAGATCTTTTTCCTTTATCGCCATGTATTTTTTTTAATCTTCTGATAGAATTTCTTCAATCTATTTAGAGTAACATATCTTTTTCATTTTTCATTGAGTACGTGATCTTTTGTCAATCTTCTTGATTTACTCTTCTTAGAATCAACAACAATCTTACTTTCCTTCTTGTGAGATGCTTCTTTCTTTTTGAGTATGTGTTGGGTACTATGCAGTTTTGATGATTGACAACGTGATATAAAACATGTCAGTCAAGTTGGTTCTTTCACATAGTTCACTTATATGCATTGAAGACGAGATTGCTTAAGTGGATAAGAAAGTTATGATACTCAAGATAGAGATAGCGTGTGATAAAAAGAAGTTGTAGTTGAATACAACACTTAAAGATAAGCTAAAAAAGGAGTTTCACGCAAGTGAGGAGATCAAGTTGAAGAAGATTTTTACTTATGCAAGGAGTTTGACTTGACTTGAAGAAGGACTTTGACTTAACAACAAACTCTGATGAGAAAAGTCTAACTGAAGATAAAAGATTGATGATATGAAGGACTCTTTGAAGAGTTGCTATTAAATAGCGAAAGTGGTTGACACAATCAATCACGTACTTACAAATCTAAAAAGGGCAATTGATATATTGACGAAGTGCTACTCAATCACTGAAGAGACATATTGAAGAACCTGACCCTGAGTATAGAATCTGGCTAAGAGTTTAAGCTTTCATTGTTAGGAGTTGTTCATTGTGTTTGAACTATTGATGTAATATTAGTTTCAGGGTGTTCTAAACAGAAATAGGAGCTAGTCTTTGAGTTGGGAAAAACTTGGAGACTTTGGGAACACATACCTTGGGTGGTATGTGTAGTTAGGAATTAGAGTTTATAATTTCTAGTCGGTGAGTTATGGAAATTAGAGTTTATAAGTCCTAGGTTACAAGAGTTTTGTAATCAGTTGTTGTTGAGGCTCATTGTTGTGTAGTAAAGTTGAGATTAAATCCTATAGAGGTACAGGTCGTGGTTTTTACACCTTTTTTAGCTGGGTGTTTTCCACGTAAAAATCCACTGTGTTATTTTCTTACTATTTTAGCTAGTTTGAAACACATTAGACAACCTGTTCCATCGATAGGCAACAGTGAGGCGAAAATAATATAATAAGTAAGGCACATACTCTAACAAGTGGTATTAGAGCTAGGTTATATTTTGATGGCTAACACCTTAAAAATCTAAGGTAAGTCTACTTGATCTTAAAGATAAATTGCATTTTTTCCTAAGAAAAGACTAATTTCCTTGATAGATGCATTGATTGATGATTTTCATGAGCTCACATCTGATAGGGATCAGTTATTCAGTGCTTTTGCAAGCCTAAGGTCTGATTACATTGATCTTGAGACCTGCAAAAATGTCATTGATACTGAAAACTGCTCATTAAAGGAACAAGTCAGTCAACTTGGTTCATCTAACCTAGGTCTAAAATCAAAAATTTTAAAGTTGCCAATTACTGGAAAAAAAAAGATCCATGAGTGAAAATCATCAAAGAATTGAGTCTGAACTTAACCGAAGATAAGATGAATTGTTTTATCAAAGAGAAAAGGTTAGAAAGCTAACTCAAGAGAAATCTAGGATAAAAATTGATCTTGAAAGAGCTAATCAATTAACCAACTCATGTAGAATTTCTAATAATCTAAGTAGTAAGAATCAAAATGAGAGGGTCGACATAGATTTTCACAAAGAAACTATTTTATCTAAAGATATATGTTATATTTATGGATAACCAGGACACCCCGCTACTGAATGCCCAAAAGTTACTGAAATTAGGAATAAAAATATGAAATTGGTTAAAAAGAAAATTTATAAAATTGATACGAAAATCAGGTACACCAACCTACTGCCAGCATGGGCGAAAATAAATTTGATTTATCCATTTTATCATAAAAAAAGACCCAAGCTTGTCTGGGTACCTAAAACTAGCCTTTGATTCAGTTTTAAGCAAAAGTGAGAGAAATCAAGCAAAATCGGTAGATAAATAGCGCTTGCTCAAGACATTCTGGAGATTAATAAAATTTTCTCTCACTTACCAAAAAGGGAGTGAAAAAGGTAGTATGTGAAGGAGATTGCAGGTTGACGATGTTGACACTAAGATGAGTATACTAGAATAGGTTGTGTGATCCATTTCGTCAGATAAATAAGAAAAAAACTCATTGATAGGGGGAACATCAAATCTATATGTAGGGTCGCCAAGCACATCATCACATATTTACAAGGGTAACCCAGTACTTCACAAGAAAGTGCATTAAAAAGACTGAAAATGTTATGATAAGGGAAACATGTGAATGAACCCGGTCCATTACAGAAATCTAATTGGGGATGAGTAACATTACATGAGTATCCCCCAATGATTGGTTAAAGAACACTATACAAAATGCATATTAACTTTAATTTTAGGCTCAGTCTTGTGCATATAGTTGTACGTATCTATACTATTTTCAAGTACAAAAACTCATGCAATATAATATTATATTTGCCTATGTCATAGGAAAATGGCTTGAAAATGGAAAAAAGATCAACAAGATCAAGATTATATATAGGTCATCTAGAGTGAGTTTCAAAATTTCCAGGCATCATTTGAAACACGTTTGGATGACTAGAATGGGAAGCCAACACGATCAGGACGTATCTCATTGACTACTATATCGTCACCATCGATCCGACGCATCTATAATCGTGTCGATACCATCGACGTGGTGCATCGCTTGTCGTGTAATTGGGTACTTTTTGCTTACTAGATTACTGGTTTGTGAGGGAAAATGAGTCATTTTCCACCCATCTTAACCAACCGTAACACAAAATTAAGGCTCTCAAAAGGCGAAATTCACTCATTATTTCACAAATTCTCTCAAGAGCAAAATCCTAGTTCATCAAGTGTAAGATAAGTTCCAAGAAATCACCAACAATTCTCATGAATTCAACAATCAAGGTATGTTTAGGTGTTCATCCTTGAGTTCCTTCCACCCTTGGAGTTCAAGATATTTTTTTAAAAAACTTAGATTATGATTTATATTCTTGAATGGAATTGTGTCCATGTATGTGTTGTTTTGTGGGTTTCAAGCGAATAATATTTTGAGTTTCAAGTAAATGAACTAGAATATGTGTTGATTTATGTAACCCTCATGTAAATCCTTGAATTGTGATGTTGAATATGGTAGTCATCACATTCAAATATTTCTTATTCTCATGTACATTATTTATGCATCCTAGGTGTTTGACAAGATGTCTATGTGGAGGAATTTTGCATGATAACCTATGTGTGATTCTTTTAAAGTTGAGATATGGTTCCATTATCTATGCTATCGAGTCCTGGGGGTATTGAATACCCAAAGTTTAGCTGTTTATCTAGTCTCCAGTCGAAATAGAATGATTTTTTAGTATCCCAAATAGTAGCATTCGGTCAGTCAATAGAATCTGTGTGAATTCATTCAAGCCTAGTACAGTCTAGAGATTAGTTCAGTTTTGATTCAGTTGGGAGTAGGATTTAGCACTGAGCGAACCCAGGGATGGGGGAATTCCTTCCAGCAGAGGGTTTGATCCTTAGTAGTAGTCCCTGAGTTACAAAACTACGTAGCCAGCGTAGGGTAAATCATTTTCTTGCCAGACAAGGGTTGACGTAACCATATACATCTCATGAGTCTTCCTGCCATATTAGGGTTGACCCAGCTAATGTTAGTAACTCGTGGCACGGTGCTAACACCCTTTAAACTGGGTTATAGGTTGGACCCCAAATTAGTCTATAATTGGGGTATGTCAGTAAGATGATAACTTCCACAGTTACAGTTTCAGTATTAAGTATTTACTAGTCGGTATCCAGTATTCAGTATTCAATACAAAATTTAGTTCATTTCTACATGATCATGACACACAGTTGTCAGTTATTTGGTTATCAAAAACTCATTACTTTAGCTTCAAACTAATTTAGACAGATAATATATACTTGGTATTTCATATTCGGTACTTACAGTACTCCCAGTCTTTCATATACTTTCTTCCAGTTATTTCATGTTATTTAGTTATTATTCTTATGCACGTGAACCCATGCATATCATCCTAACGTCACCAATCATACCGGTATATTCAAAGTACTAATGCATACTCTGTTTTTGAGCTATGATGTCTCATATCATAGGTTCGGATGCTTGAGTTCCTAACCGTACCTAGTCAGACCATTTGACCAGCCACAGCTACAATAGTGATTCATTATCCATTGAGGACATGACACTCATTTAGTTATTTTTTATTTATAGTATTTAAGTTTTTCAGTTACTTTATGACAGTAGTTGGAGTTAGTTGGGTCCTGCCCCATCAACTCATTTATTTCAGATGTTAGAGGCTTTCAGACACTTTCAGTTATCAGTTATTCTACAGATGTACTTAGTATTGATTCAGTTTCATAAACTTTATGGCATTTTTTAGTTTTTACTTCTGCATATGTTTCATGATTATTATTCAATTCTTACAACAAGTACCAGTCATGGGTTAGCTTTTGGTCCTTTGGGGTCGTTGGCACTGTGTGAGACCCGGGATGTAGTCTCAAGGCGTTACAATCTCCCCCTTGGGAACATTCGTCCTTGAATGAGACTACTTAAGCTGAGAATACTAAGGAAACTGAATTCACTTACTGAACATGCATAGCTAAAAACATGATTACATAACTGAGTCTAAGACATGATACATGACTGGACTAATTCGTGAATGCATGTAATGAAAGGAAGAAGATTGTATAGATTGAACTAAGAATGGAAAAGAGATAATCTAAGAAAAACTATTACCTTGAGATGAGTCTGAGGTTGTGGAGAAAAGATAAAGGTACTTGGTTTCACATGTCTACTTCTGTTTACTAAGTGGCTCTCTCAACGGACTGTTTTCGCCAAAGAACTTTTAACAATGGTACTTCTTTGTTCCTCAATCCACGGGTCTGCCGATCATGGATTTTGACTAGGATTTCTTCATAAGAAAGGCTGTACTGAGTGACCTTACTTTCTAAAGGGACTACTATAGGTGGATTGGCAATACACTTCTTTAACAAAGAAACATGGAACACTGGGTGCACTGATGCTAAATCTGTGGGAAACTCAAGCTCATACGCTACCTTACCATAACAGCTCAAGATGCTGCAAGGGACAACATATCCGGGACTGAGCTTCTCTCTCTTTACAAACCTCTTCACTCCCTTCATGGGAGAGATTATCAAATAAACTAAGTCGCCAAACTCAAACTCAAGATCTCTCCTTCTAATATCTGCATAGCATTTCTGTTTGCTTTGGGCTGTCTTAATCCTTTCTCTGATTCGTTAAACTTTCTCCAATGCATCAAATACTAAATCTGGCCCTATCAATGCAGTGTCACTTACCTTAAACCAACCAATAGGATATCTACATCTCCTCCCATAAAAAGCCTCAAATGGAGCCATTTGAATGCTGGAATGATAATTGTTATTGTATGCAAACTTAATCAATGGAAAGTGATCATCCCAACTTCCCATGAAGTCAATAATAAGATATCTCAATATGTCCTCTAGGGTCTAAATGATCCTTTATTTTTTACATCTATCCGAGGGTGAAAGGATGTACTAAGATGAACTTGGGCACCAAGACCCTTCTGAAAAGCTTTTCAAAAGTAAAAGGTAAACTGAGTACCTCTATCTGAAATGATGGACAATAGGACTCCATACAACCTTACCAAATCTCTAATATAGTTCTTGGCATAATCCCCGACTGAATAAAAAGTATAGACTGGCAAGAAATAGGTTGATTTGGTTATTCTATCTACAATAACACATGAACGAGGCAACCCTTTCACAAAATCCATGTTCACCTCCTCCCACTTCTAAGTTGGAATGTTGAACTCCTGCATAGTGCCACTAGGACTTTGGTGTTCAACCTTAACCTGTTGATAATTAGCACACTTGGCTATAAACTCTGCAATATCTCTCTTCATGCCACTCCACCAATAGATTTCTCAAAAATTACGGTACATCTTAGCGGATCCTGGGTGAATAGAGCAACGCGCACCATGCTCTTATGCAAGAATTTGTTGTGTAAAACCATTGACACACATGACACACACATTATACCCTAGAAACTCAACACACCATCTACTTTCTGATCTCTGACTGACTCCTTCAACATAACAAAACAAGGATCCATATCTTGCTTTTCTTTCACTTCAGAAGCCACAGAAGATTTCGAACTATTCCAGACCCATAAACTACCCTTAGGTGAGTCAACTAGATAAACGCCTAACCTAGCCAACTGATGAACATCCTGAACAAACTTATTTTTATCATTCTCAACTTTAGCCACATTACCCATAGATAATCTACTAAGGGCATCTGCCACTACATCCTTGCTCGGATGAAACAAAACACTCATATCATAATCTTTCAACAATTCTAACTGCTTTCTCAGACGGAGATTTAACTATCTTTTTGAAAACACATACAAAAAACTTTTATGGTTTGTGAGCACATCAATATGCACCCCATACAGATAATGCCTCTAAATTTTCAAGGCATACACAATAGCTACTAACTCAAGATCATGGGTAGGATAATTCTTTTCATGGGGCTTAAGCTATTTAGAGGCATAGGATATGACCCTACCTCTTTGAATCAACACACAACCCAAACTAACTCTAGAAGCATCACAGTAAACAAAAAACCCGTCAGAACCATCTAGCAATGTCAAAACTGGGGTTGAGGTGAGTCGAGTCTTCAACTCCTAAAAACTCTTCTCACAGGAATCTGAATATTGAAACTTGACTTTTATTCTGAGTCAACATTGACATGGGGAACACAATAGATGAAAACCCTTTAACAAACCATCTGTAATAGCCATCCAAATCAAAGAAACTCTGGATATATGGGGGAGAAATGGGTCTAGGCTAGTTTCTCACTGCTTCGATCTTTTGAGGGTCAACTCTAATGCCATCACCAGAAATAATATGTCCAAGGAAAGCTATTGATCTTATCCAGAACACTCACTTACTAAATTTTGAGAAAAACTGATGGGCTCTAAGAGTCTGAAATACTATTCTAAGGTGGTCCGCCTGATCAATTCATTACGAGAATAGATAAGGATGTCATGTATGAAGACTATAACGAACATGTCCAAGTACTTCTAGAACACTCTTTTCATTAATTCCATGAAAGCTATTGGGCATTCATTAGACCAAAGGACATGACTAGGAATTCAAAGTGTCCATATCGAGTTCTGAAAGTTGTTTTCAAAATGTCACATTCTCTGACTCTGAGCAGATGATAGCCAAATATGAGGTCTATCTTAGAGAAATAACTGACACCCTAAAGTTTATCAAACAATTCATCAATTCTGGGGAGTGGATACTTATTCTTGATAGTGACTTTGTTTAACTGATGGTAATCGTGAACATTCTGAGAGATCCGTCTTTCTTATGCACGAAAAGGACTAGAGCTCCCCATAGGGAAACACTGGGCCTGATGAATCCCTTATATAAATCCAAACACGACCCAAACCTAGCCTGAAAAATTCCTATCGTGATGACTTGCTATTTTTAAAATCTAAATATAACCCAAACCTCGTATAAAATATCTAAATTTTCCCTGAGATATGCTGCTTACACCCCTGAACATGAATTAACTTATAAATAATCATCTCAGGCTTGGGAAGTCCACTTTAAAAATCATCAAAGTTATGAGTCCAAAAATAAAACTAAGTCTTCAACACTTTGATAAATTTTTAGGTTCTAAGCCTCTTGTACATGTACTATGGGCTGAACTGAGCTAAGACTAACATGGGGTATTACACTAACTTAAATTTTAGAGTTTTAAGTGTTTGTATAGATGATAGCCCCAGTGTCCAAGGTGCATTTGTTTCTCATTATCAAAAAGAGGGAAATTATTGAGCTTGTGTATATTTTAATGATTGACAATACAGTGGAACACGTATATGAAATGGGTTGATCAACATGTTCCTGGATCCATAGTCTAGTTGTATATGGACTTTTTGAATTAAATAAAGTCCCAAAAAGAAAAGGCCACGAAGTTTGTACAAAGCATATTCAATACAAGAGACCAAAAATGTAAAGACTCAAGCATCCAAAAAAATGAGAGTCCTTGTCAAAGCCTATGATTCTTTGTCTTTCCTATAATTGAAATAGTTTTTCGATGATGCCAAAATGGGGAAGATATGGATTGTGCGGTGTTTATAATGGGTTGTGCAGTGTTTATAACTCATTGACTAAACTATTGTATTCTAGTGTTTCATACTTCAATGCCTACAAATAAAGATGTTTGAATGCACAAAGACAAGAGGTTTGACATCATAAAAAAGGTGGGATTTGTTGGGTACTATATAGTTTTGATAATTGACAATGTGATATGAAACATTTCATTCAAGCTAGTTCATTCACATGGTTCACTAGTATGCAGTTCAAGACGAGATTTCTTACATGGATAAGGATGTTCTAATAAACTCAAGATAGAGATGAAATGTGATAAAAATAAGTTGTAGTTTGATACAACACTTGAAGATAAGATAAATAAAGAGTTTCACTCAAATGAGGAGATAAAGTTGAAGAAAAGTTTTACCTATTCAAGGAGTTTGACTTGAAGAAGAACTTTGACTTAACAACAAACTCTGATGAGTTGAAGAGTCAAATTGAAGATAAAACAAAGGACTCTTCAAAGAGTTGATGTTAAATATAGAAAGTGATTGACATAATCAGTCATACACTTACAAATCTAAAACGGGCAATTGACAGATTGACGAAGTGCTACTCAATTACTGAAGAGACACATTGAAGAACCTGGTCCTAAGTATAGAATATATCTAAGAATTTTAGATTTATTGTTAGGAGTTGTTCATTGTGTTTGAACTATTGATGTAATATTGGTTTCAGTGTGTTATAAACTGAACAAGGAGCTAGTCTTCGAGTTGGGGATAACTCGGAGACTTTTGGGACACATACCTTGGGTGGTGTGTGTAGTTTAGAATTAAAGTTTATAATTCCTATTAGTTGAGTTCTAGGAATTAGAGATTATAATAACTAGGTTACAAGAGTTTTGTAATTAGTTGTTGTTGAGGCTCATTGTTGTGTAGTGAAGTTGGGGTTAAATCCTGTAGAGGTACAAGCCGTGTTTTTACACCTTTTTGAGACGGATGTTTTCTACGTAACAATCCACTGTGTTATTTTCTTACTGTTTTAGCTAGTTTGGAACATGCTAGTCAACTTGTTCCATCAACAGGCAACAGTAAAGCAAAAATAAGATAATTAGTAGGGCACGTTCTCTAACAGTATTATTCAAATAGAATATTCTTGGTACTGAATTCTTGCAATCAAATCAAACTCAATGGTTATTCATCAAAATTATAACGTCATCAAAATAAATAAACATGTTCTTGGAGAAGAAGTATTCAGAATTAAACAACTTTAACAAACTTGAAGATAATAATGAACCATACAAAGATTTCATTTTATTTGTAAAAAAGATCTATAGAAAAAGAGTGCATAATTGGATGCAGGATACTGCAGGCTTCTATCGTTAGCCCTATATTTTCACTATATATTTTAATAAGGACAAACTAATAAAAAATTATCTTGCAGGATATAGTGAAGATACATAAGATCAAAAAGAACCCTAAGGAACCAATCCAAATTTTTTGAGAAAGGAAGCTCACATTCACTCACAAGAAAGGCGGCACCAAGATTGGAAGAGTATCAATCACGGAGATCAGCCAGCATTCACTCACAAAAAAAGTCGACTCCAAGATTGGAAGAGTATCAATCACAGAGGTCATTGACTTCCCATAATTATACAAAACAAATCAATTAAGATAAATGCAAAAGAAAATAAGACCACACCCTCTACATAGATATATCTGATATGGACATGTACGGTTGTAAAGGTTGAACTGCATATGGACATATCTGATATGGACATACTTTATGGTTCCATCCCTCAATTGTGGAATCAATTCAAATCCTTGACATAGAAGAAATCTCTTGGATTTCCCTACGAAGAATAGAAGTCGAAGCAGTTGAAGAGTATAAATGAGAAGACTGAAGATCGAAGCACTTATGCAACTTTCAGAAATATCTTAGTGTGTCTCAATATTAGTCACAAAAAAGCTTTTTACTTCTTAAGTTTACAATAGTTACACAAGATTAAGATCGAATCAACTTTGTCTATTGAGGCTGTGTCACAAGATCTGAAAAACAAAATAAGTTTTAAAACTTGTTTACTATTCCTCTACTAGACTCTACTTTTAAAAGATCTAAGGAAACATTAAAGACCAATGGGAATGGAAGCAGGCACCACAATGGTGCTCCGAACCAGGATAAATCTTTGTGTTATTATCTTTAATTATTTATTTACTTTCTTACTTACTTAAACCCAATCTATCTTGTTGAGAATACTAATCAGTAGGTTATTCGACTGTGAAGACTTATCAGTCGACTCAAGGAATTTTTTAATTCATCACTCCCCCTTCTCTTGAATTTCAATTAGTATCATAGAAGTTTTTTTCTCTAAATAAAATAGAAGAAAGATCAGTTATATTTGGGGAGAGTGCTTAAGTCGGTGTCATTGTAGTCAGCATAGTAAATCTCAACTCCTCATGTGAACTTATTAAAGTGTATCTCATAAATGAACTCAAACACAACCTACGCAGTATCAATTAGTTGTGTGACGTAGGATTTGGAGTCTCCTTCAAAGTGAAGTTGCTCCATACAACATGATAAAAGAGATATTTCTCTTATCAGTGAACGTGTTAATAATATTTATGTTTTAAATAATCCTAATTTTTCCATACTCAACTGCCTCACTATGAAAACCAATGACACTTGGTTGTGGCACAAAAAGCTTAGGCATGCTAGTATGCATATAGAACCCCAATGAGTTCATCCACAAGTCTTAATTCAAACTCATCTGAGAAAGATGTTGATGAAAAGACATATAGGGAAATGATTAGATCACTCCTCTACTTGACCGCTAGTTGACTAGAAATTATTTTCAGCTTGTATAAGTGTGGAAGGTTTTAGTCATCTCCCAGAGAGTCCCATCTGACTGTCGTCAAGAAAATCATTTGATATCTTATTAAAACATAGGATATTGGACTATGGTACCTTTGCTCCTCTCATTTTGAATTAATTAGATATTCAGACACTGACTTTTCAGGTTATAAGAATAATAGGAAAAACACTAGTGGAACCTGCCAAATTCTTGGTGATGCCTTGATTTCATGGCATAGCAGGAAGCAAACTTCAGTTGCTCTATCAACAACTGAAGCCGAATAAATAGCTGTTGGAAGTTTTGGTACTCACATTTTATAGATTATGCATCAACTACTTTATTTTAATTTGTCTTTTCAATCTATTCCTATAATGTGTGATAACACCAGTGCTATTAGTTTGTCTAAATATATTTTCCATCATTCTAGGGCTAAACACATTGATATTAAACATCATTTTATTTGAGATCATGTAGAAAATAGTGATTTTCCCTAACATTTGTTGATTCCGTCGGTTGGCAGATATTTTTACAAACCCCCTGTTAGTAGAAAGATTTTATTTCCTTCGAAAAATACTTGGTATTATCTGCTTTAGTGACTCATAATTTTTATTTTTGGAAAACATTGTTTTAAATTCCTTTTTTAGTTGTTACTCTTTTTAATTTTGGAAAACCTTTTTGAAAAAGTTTCATCATTACTCTTACTCTTTTTATGCCACCCTTACTTCCTCATTACCTTTTTATATTCCTAAGACCCTCCTTTTATCATCCTTTTACCTCAGCAGTTTCCTCATTCACTTTACCTTCTTTCATCTTCCCCTCAATTCACTCACCCTTCTTTATCTATCTATCTATTTATCTTCCTCTCCATCCTTTTAAAGTTCTTGTTCAGAACTTCTCTCAAATGAAAAAACTCGCTTTGTGAAAAATCTATCAAAATCCCTTCTAGAACCTCTCTCTGATAATCGTATCCTTATCTTCGAATCCTCTAAGAAATCTTCACTCCTCTCTCGATAGTTAATTGTTACCAAAAAACATTTTGTCCCTATTCCAACCTCTTCTATCAAAAAACCTATTTAAATTCTCTATATCATTTTTCTTTAGAGGACATACATAAGTTTTGGACCTTCTTACAAAATCACAAGTTCACTGCCTTCAAAAGTCTCTCTGTGATACCCGGTCGAGTTGTAAATCTCTGTCAATTAAAGAAAGCTCAATGCAATGTCAGTCACTTCTTCATATTTAAAGATCTGCCACTGTTTTTTGTCTATGTTGACTTGAATTTAATAAGGACCTTTTTGAATGTGCCAATCTCTTCCTATTTACCAACAACGGCAAATTAGAGACTCTTGTGTTTGGCAAAAGGATCATAATCAATGATTTTTTTGAAAGGGTGTTTGATACAAAGTTCTTTGGGGAAATTCCCTTTATGAATGGCTCCTATCCTATGATTTTGAAGTTAGCTTAGAAAAAGTGAAAAGGACCTTGTCTGCCCCAGAAAAAAAGTCTTCCATCTTTGGTCCCCTGTCTCTCTACTTTAAGTAATGCCTAATGGCCTATGTTATCTCTACTACACTAATCCCAAAAAAAGGGTCCTTCAGCAGTATTACTTATTGAGATGTGATTGTTTAATGCCCCAAGAGTACACCGTGCTTACGATCATAAGTGACCACAAGCAAACCCATGATACTGGTACCTACTGTGAGCACTAAGTAAAACTTATAACAAAAGATCATATGTAGAATTTAATTGAAAAATGTCATAAAGTTTTAACCAATACTTTGAATGTATAGGTATGCTAAATGAGGTTTCGCTAATGTGCATGGTTTCATGTGCATGAGTAATAACTGACTGAATGAATAGCATAAAGTACTGAGTAAAATGCATGAAATCTGTTAAGACTGAGAATGAATGACCAAACATAAAACATATTCTGAATATAGTTGGTAAACTGAAATACTAAAATCTGATAACTGAATAATTGATAAACTCTATGCTATGGTCAATCAAGACTGAACTAAATTTTGAACTAAGTACTAAAACTGAAACTGAAACTGTGGGAGGTATCATCTAACGACATGTTATAACACCCTGATTTTCTGGAACCGAAACTCCACACGGTGCTTATAATCCCAAAAGAACACAAGCTAACCCTCTGCTGGTACCTGTAACTGAGCACTGTATAATATACTGAAATAAATATAGAAAAATGGTGGAAACTTTCCATAAGGTTCAAAACGTCTAAAATACTCAAAACTGGAAACTGAATACTGATACATCTATCTGAAAAGCCTTTAAACTTTCTGAATTATGGAGTTGATGGGACATGTCCCCAACTAACTCCATCTATTGAAAATAAACCAAATCTAATGCAATAATAAAATGCGAATCATCCTCAAATGAAGAGGACTTACTACTACGTCTACTGCTGCTGACTGATTCTGGACTGTTATGGGTGCTCTGGATCACGTACATCTGAACCTATGGTATAAGACACCATAGTGCAGGAAAGTATGTGTCAGTACTTTGAATGTACTGGTATGCTAGATGAGGTAAGGCTAAATGCAAGGGCTTATGCATGAACATTACTTAACTGAATAACATGAGAATACTGAATGGGGATATATGCATGAACACACAAACTAAAATTGGAATCGCAGTAACACTAAATACGAACTCTGAATACTGGTTTTTGAATACTGACTTACTGATGACTGGGTCTACTAATACTGATATCTAAGTTTACTAACTCTGGAATACTGAATAACTGAATCTACTCATATCAATAATTGAGTTTTGAGCTTGCTATTATTGACTGACTAAATCTGAGATCAGACCTATCTAATGGATGATCTCTGAATCTACTAATAATGATAAGGAATGATTGTATCTGTGATCAAACCTATCTAGAGGAAGATCTCTGAACCTTTTAATAATAGAAATGATGGACTGAGTTTGAGATCAAGCCTATCTAACGGGTGATCTCTAGATCTATTTGTACTGATACTGATTAACTTTATGTGAGACCAGACCTATCTAGTGGGTGGTCTATGAATCTATGAAACTATCAATGTTCCTTACTGAGATGGGTGATTGTATCTGACAGTCCTGATTTTTGAGTTCTACTCTGAAGACTGATACTGAAACTGTAACTGTGCGAGTTCTCACTTAATTGACATGCCCCAAATATAATCTAGTGGGTTCCAACCTATATCCCCAGATGGGAGGGTGTTAATACCATGCCACACGTAAAAACCTCTACTATGGTCAAGCCTCTCTAATGGGTGAACCTGAACAGAAAGTCAAGCCTAAGGTAGTATGATAGTCAAACCTTAATCTATTAGGAGACTCCTAGACCTGCGTTGACTACGCAGTTTTGGAGTTCAACGAATGTTACTAATGACTCTACCTCTCTAATGGGGAAGCCGTCATCCCTGCATTTGCTCAGAAATAGTTCCTACTCCCAACTGAAGGACTCTAAACTGATTCTTATCTGAACTTAGACTGAGCTGAATCTATTACTATTCATATTTCTTGACTGATCTAATTGAGTTCACTTGGTTCCATTATCTGACGGAATACCACTTGAATTCTATTATTTGGCTAAATGCTACTGAATTCTTGTTAGCCTACTGAGTCTCACTGAAGTGTGAGCTGAATACTGAATACTACTGAGTACTATTGAATACTGATTACTTCTGAATACTGTTGAGTCAGAACTGAATACTAAGTCGGATTAGACAGGTATTGAGACTGGATTGCACTTATACTGAGATCACTGAATTTTCTTAAGTTCTGTAACCTTCTAAATTCTACTGAGCATAGCACGACTGAGATTATCTTAAGACTAACACAGATCTAGACAAGAAGCTAAATTTTGGGTATTAAATACCCCCAGGACTCGATAATATAAATATCATAAAACAGGACAACTCGTACATGACATGACAATAGGATATCATCCACAACATAATCAATGCACATCTCGTCAATCACTTGAATATCATGAACATCTAATGGTATAGGAAGTGCATACCAATATCTCAAAGGTCACTCAATAAGGAATACACGTGAATGGGAATGTATACAACATATCATAAATCATTCCATAAGGTTTTTCAACAAACACTTGGCTTACATGAACTTATACATAATTGGGGATTTCTTGCTAACCATCCTTTATTGACTCTTTTTCCTTCACTTAAGCATTTTTTTCAAACATGTGGGGAGCATGCTTTCGTTATACAAAAAATACTACACCCAAGTGTCATGATTACACCAACTAACTTGCAAAATTAAGGGATTTAACATGGACATGATGCAATTCAACCCATATCAAGATCAAGACTTGCAACTTGTATTAAAAAGCATGAATTATAACTCAACAATAACATGAATAGGAACTTTGATTCACATAAATCTTGAAAATCTCTCAAAATTATAATCTTTGAATTTAGAAAAGGATTCTTGAACTTCTTGGGTGGAAGGGAACCAAGAATCAACATCTAACATACCTTAGGAAACTCTTTCTTGAAGGTTCTTGGAGAGATTCTTGGTTTCTTGAGTTTTCTTGAAGAAGGGTTTTGTTCTTGTTCTTGGTTTTTTGATCGACGGAAAGCTTATTCAATTCGCCACATGACAAAAAGTCGATATTAGGGAAATTCTACATGGTTTAAAATATTTCTCACTTAGGAAGTCAGACCTTACTCTTCTTATGGATGAAACTCAACTTAAAGAAAGTTTAGGGTACTACACATGCCCCAGTCTAAGTTGATCGGGGTCCAACCTGTGACCCCAATTGGAAAGGTGATAGTACCATGCCATTAGTACTAAAAATGGCTGAGAAGTCGGTCCTAATCTAGCGTGTGACCCCTGAGATTATTCCTAAACTGATGGGTGATCCCTTAGAGTGTCAGTCCTAAACTGGCGGGTGACATCTCATAACCTACGTTGGATACATAGTTCTGAAACTTAGAAATTTCTCCTAAGGACCCAGTCCTAACTGATGGGTGATCCCCCATCCCTAGGTTCTCTCGATGCTGAATCCTACTCCCAACTGAACTAACACTGATTACATGACTAGACTAAGTTTAACTAAAGAAGGAATTAACTCGGATTACTAATCTGATCTAAGTTTAACTGACATGATAACTAACTGAACTGATAATGCTCATACATGTTTGAAACTATTCTGAAAATACTAAGACTAAGTAAACAACTAAATTTTTGGGTATTCATAACCCCTAGGACTCGATATCAATAACAACAAGATCACACTAATACTTTGAGGACATGACATGTAGTCAATATTCAAAACTCATTCTTTGAGGCATTTCATCAAACACTTGTAAAGCATGGCTTAAGCATGAATAGTTTTAAACATGTAGTAATAACATGATTTCAATACTAAAATCACCAATTAAGGCTTAAATAAGAGAATATCACCATTCAAACGTGTAAGGCTTAATAACAACATAAAATATGTGTAAATATGGTATAAAAATTGAAATTTATGAAGTTTCATGGATGTAATTCGTAAAAACATGTAAAAATCATAACATTGATCTTGAAAATAGGTTCTTGGACTCCATGGGTAAAAAGGACCCATGGATAAATATCTAACATACCTCAAAAGATTGAATCTCGAAAGAGAATAACTTTTCTTGAAGGTTCTTGAATAGTGACTCTTGAATTCTTGAGTTTTCTTGAAGAATGGTTTAAATTTTGTTCTTGGGTAATGATATTGTAAGAAACCTTAATTTTGATGGTAAGTATGAATAAGGAGTTATGTTGTTTAAATTGATGGAATTAGGGGTTAAAAAGGATGGAAAAAGACCCAAAATTCTCATTAAAATCGACATTAAATCATTGTACGGATGTGGTTGACGGTTTGGCTGACAGACCATCACTCTGGTGACTGACCATCACTCAATACATCGTTTTATGGACAGAAAATGGCTTCTCTAATTGATTTGCATTGGCTTGGTTCACAGTTCATCACTGGCTTGACGGTAAGTCAACATTTCTGTCGCACCTCGACAGTCGGATAGCTCTCTAGTAAAATGGGCATAACTTTTACCATTATATAGGATTAAGGAGAAATCGGTATCATTGAAAAAATAATTCAATTATATATAATATTCTGGGTCTTTATCTGTAAAATTCTTGGTATAACTACAGATATGCTCATTTAAAGTTAACTATAGCAACATCCTTCTCTAGAACTCAATCGATAAGGGATATTTTGATTCGTCTAATAGCTAGGAGTTATTTGAGGCATGAATATACATCAAACTCACTCATAAAACTACCAAATAAATATAATTTATTTTGCATGATCTTGAAGTATGGTTCTAATATTGGCCTGTACTTTTGGGGTATTATAATATTTTTCCCTTGGGAACAGTCATCCTCGAATGAGACTGGTTAGACTGAGAGTAATGAACTGAGGTAATTGAGATTATGTAGTTACCATTCATGACTTGGAACATGATTGCATAACTAATTCTAAAACATGATACATTAACTGAATATCATGAAGTGAACTGATTCCTTAAATACATGAAACGACGTGAGAATGGTTATAAGGCTGAGATAGAAATGAGAGGGTCAACTTATGAGTACCCATTAATTCAAGATAGATATTGTTATGTGAAGAGAAGGTGGAAGGTTTAGTACATGAAATCTCGGGAGATTACAATACATCTCCCTCTTGGGATATTATGTCCCCCGAAAGATACTGACTTGGCTGAAATACTGTGGAAATATGAGATAATGCATGAGATACATATGATCTAAACCATAACTAAATATCTGGAATTTGAAACATGATGCATGAACTGAACTGTATTCATCTATGAGGACTAATTCGGTCTATCCATGACATAAATCTGAATTTCTCTAATAATTATGTGTATGGCATAAGTACTGGAACTGAACATACTGTAAAGCACGAATACATGAGTCATGATCTACTTGACCTGATTTTGGAGTTTCTACATTTGTGGAACATAGTTCTTACTTCTGAGCAAACTGGAACTCCTTATACTAGGGACTAGAAGTGTACATGATTCTTTATGATGTGCATGAGCATGAACTATGATCATGGACCTGACATGTAAGGCATGAGTAGATATAGTGATGAGTGAAAAAACTTTCACTAAGATAATAATGGGTCGGGCATCTTCCTCCCCCACTGATGTTCTATAATACATTGGCATCACTATTAGAATCTGAGAGCCATACTTGGTTACTTGTTCTATTATCTCCCCCTTAGATTAAAGCAATCATTCAAAGTCTTAGAACCACTTAATCACCTCTAAACTGAACTTCCACCACTTTACTCTAGAATCTAGGGTATAATAATACACATAATTAGTAAACTTAATTAGTAAACTCACCCTGAATAACTATGCCCGATAATTTAAAACTTGTTGCTAGTACTTTCTTTTGGGATATAACTCTTATCTCTCTGTAGCCCCAACAATCATCATGTATAACTTAAAATTGACTAACTTAAGCTTTTCAACTCCTCTTTCTATGATACGGGAATTCCTAGTTCAAGACCTTTCACACGAAGCCAAGCACGTGAGTTGCAATGACTCTAACACTTGTTCATGCAAATGGTCGTGTGTGAGTTAGTACTTGATCCACCAAATGGTTTAAATATTTTTAAGTGTGAAGAGGAGCCTTGAAGTGTAATAAACTTACACACCAAGGCCACCCCATGACAAGGGTTAAATGGTCATTTTATCTTTCATTTGTGGTGTAATATAAATAGACAACATTAGGATTATTTTTCCTTAGTTCATTGATAAGATTTTGAGACATAAAACACTTGTAAATATTGGAACTTCTCCCTTCCATTGGAGAAGCCCTAAATCCGAATCTCACAAGTAGAGTGATACTTGTGTTATATCTTGGCTAGGATCTTGGGGTTCTTTGAGTTCCACTTGGTCCAAGTAAGAGTTTGATGTTAACATTCATTAATCTTAAGGTCCTTACATGTGGTTAGGGTTCTTAGATTCTTGAAAATTATATGTCAAACTATCTATCCATCTCTTTTGTTATCATTGTATTGTTAGTCTTTTGAAGTCTAGTGAATCCGTGTGGAGATCTTTCGATTCACTATCATTGTTGTTCTTGTGTTCATCTATTTTCTTGCTCAAAAATTAAATCTAAAGTCTAGTGAAGTCGTGAGTGTCTATTTTGATTCACTAGCATCCTATTGATCATCTTGTTGCTCTTGTGTTGGCTTAAATCTCTTGGTTTCGGTTAAGGTACCTAATGAGGCAACGGTACCTTCCTGAGAGTTATCTCTATGAGTTGCTTGCTAGATTATACAACTTGTAGTAAGGGCACCAAAATGTGATGGTATATTATGATGAGTTTCAAAAACTCATGTTTAAACTTGATCATCATGGGGAAAAATTTAGTCATGACATCATTTGGTTCACGTTTGGGTTGAACAAAGAGATCTCAACTAATTTGACACTTCACAAGTTTGATACCGTCGAAGGTATTTTCTAAGAGGCTCTTGATATGGAAAGGGAACTTAAAGAGAGGTTGTCGTTCAAAGAAAAGGGACAATCAACCTTGGGTTGGCTGAGGGGCAAGGATATGGTTCAATCCTATTTGGGTTGGCCCAAAAACAAGGACCAACCCGCCACTACTAGGCTTCCTGATATTGGGCGTATTTATATGTCCAAACACCGGTATTCACTCATATTTGGACTTGTTTTGAGAATAAAAATTATGTTAATTATATTGAATTGTGAGCTAAATTGTGTTCCGTGGATAACCGATGTGATAAGAGATACAAGTTAAATTTCCCATGGATTCGAATGAAAAATTGGATACAAATCATGAAGATGTGGAAGACCATGTTTATCAAGTCCAAGAACATGTGTAGATGCACGGGATTAAGGATAAAATAAAGAAGCTAAGAATTTATGAGAGTTAAGTGAAGATATGGAGTAAAATTCCAGTGATGCGATGCTAACTCGACGCATCGCGTCAACTGGTAAATTATGTGCCATAGCAAAAATTTCATGAGCAAATTATAGAGCATCAACACGAAGTCAACGCATCACGTCGATGCGTAAGTTTTAAGACTTAGTCAAAAATTAAGATGACAATTCCAATGACACAACGTGATGTCGACGTGTCGCATGTGTTGAAGAATTTGACTTAGTCAGAATTTTAAAGAAAAATTCCAGTGCATCAATGCAATGTTGACGCGACGCGTTGGCAGGGTTGACGTGATTAGGGATGCGTCGCTTCAAATGTGCAGATTTGGTGAAATTTTCTCAAGTATAAAAGGAACATGTGAGCACAATTCCAAGTACTTTTGGCAAGCATAGCAGCAGCGGAGAAGCATAGAATTTTTTCTTTTAGGGTTCTTATTATTTCTTTTGAACTTCTTTACTTCAAGATTAATTTTGGGTATGATTACTTACTTATTTTTTATGCTTAATTCAAACATGAGTGGCTAAATACCCTTGTTCTGGGGTTGAGGCCAAAAACATGATTACTCTTTGTTATTCTTTATAGTAGTTTCTTTTTGGATTATCATCTGGGTTGTTCTTAATTTTTTTGAGCTTACTTTTTTGATAAGTTTCTACCATTAAAATAAATCTATATTTCTATGTGAATTTGGGAGGAGAATTGTAGGATAGAAAAAATAAATTAAGGAGCAAGGTTCTTACCCTTTTTATAAATTAAGGGGTTCGAATTAGCATCTAGGATAAGGATATACCTAGAAGTCTTGTTTGGTTCAATTGTAAGAAGATTATTTTATGAATCTAGAAGAATTGTTGTATATCTGTGGGAGTTCTAGCTGCAATATTCAGCAGATAGAAGATTTGTGGCCGGGAGACCAAAATCGTAGCCTAAACCTTACGAACCAAAAACCTGATAACCAATTAGACTACTATAAGAAAAGAGATTTGTATGATAGTTCGAAAAGCCTCAACCCTAGAATTCCTATCATTATTGTTTACAACCGTTGCTTGCTTGTGTCATAAAATTTTATTTCTTATTAATTAATTTACATTTTTATTCTTAATTTCAAAAATCATCTTGATACTTTAAAACACTTACTACTCATTGTCTAAAACTAAAAGTTGGTTAAATTTCTAGTTTCTTAGTCCTCGTGGGAACGATATCTAATTGTCTAAATCACTATATTACTTGTACGATCGCATACACTTGCGTGTGCGTCTGAGTCGTAATAAGTTTTTGGCGCCATTGTCGGGGACTAATATAATTAGTAAATTGCTAAATTTTTGGTTTTTGATATTAAGTTTAAGTGTTAACAACTTGATCTTAGCGGCTGAATTTTTGTAGGTTTAGCTGAATAGAGGACTGGCGAGAGACAAAGAATTGGTAGTCTCTTTTGCAGAACCAAAACAGAACTTTCAATAATGGCAAGGAATGGATTAACAAAGAAACGAACCTATCGATCCAAATGCCGTAAATGTCCCGCCTCTGGTTATTCCATTTGTTCCTGCTCAACCAGCTACTAGACCTGCTCATGTAGTGGAAATCTCACTCACAAACCATGTGACAAACAATATTCGTAAGCCTGAACCAGGTGGTCCATTTGAATTGTAGTATAATATGGTGCAATTGATGAACTCAGTGGGACAATTCTATGGCCTTTCACACGAAGATCCGCAGTAGCACATACAGACCTTTCTGGAAATAATCTATATTTATATTCCTAAAGGGGTGAGTTTTGATTATGTCAGATTGACACTCTTTCCTTTTTCCTTAATGGGGGAAGAAAAAAGGTGGTTACATGCTGAACTACCACTCTCCATCACTTCATGGGAAGATCTAGCTCAGAAGTACCTTATTTGATTCTTTCCATCTAGGAAGATTGCATGCTTGAGGAATGATATCTTGAGTTTTAGATAGAAAGAAAGAGAGAATCTCTACCATGCTTGGGAGAGATTTAAGGGTATGCTCAGAATTTGCCCTCACCATCATCAGTCCAATGATATTCTTGTTCATACTTTCATTAAGGGATTGGAGACAAATACAAAGATTCTCTTGGATTCAGCAGCAGGTGGACAAGCTCTCGCAAAGACTTATGAAGAATTGTACACACTGTTGAATTAGATTTCACAATGGAATCTTGACTAGCATGCTGATTCGAGGAGTACTCCTAAGAATGTTGTAGGGGTATTGGAGGTAGACCAATTCACCGCATTACAGGCACAAATCGCAGCAATGCAAAATCATATGATTACTTGGCTCAATAACATAAAGTTGGGTGTTACACAAATAGCATCCATTGTGAATGCAGTATAATAGGTGAATTCTTGGTGTGAGGTTTGTGAAAGTGGTGAGCACACAGTAGATGCATGTTTTGTCAAGCCAAATTTTGTCAACTATGTAAGAAATGCAAATCATCAGGGACAACAGAATTTTGGTAACACATGTAATACCAACTTGAGGAACCATCCCAATTTCTCATGGGGTGGAAATCAAGCGCAAAATGCAAATTAGTACAAGGGACCAGTGCAACCAAATCAACAGCCGGTTCAGAACAATCAAGCTACTGCTCAAGCTAGAAATATAGAGGAGTTAATGAAGCAGTTTATGGATTAATAAGCATAGTTTGCAGTAGAAATAAAGACTCAACATGCACAATTTGCAGAGGAGTTAAACAATCAACAATTGCTTACGAGAAATCTAAAGTTGAACCTGGGTCAAATTGTAGGAGCACAGAATACAAAACCTCAAGAAGCATTACCTAGCGATATAGAGGCAAATCCTAAGCAGGTGAATGCAGTTACAACAAGGAGTGGGTTGCAAACTAAGGAGAAATTTTAGGAGTAGGTTAGTCCCATAGTCACTGATGATGGTTCTAAAGAAAATACGGAGAAGAAAGTCAAGGAAAAGCGGCAAGTGATGAAATTCATGTGGAAAAGAAGACTTTACCCTTAACCTTTCCTTAAAGGGCAAGGAAGTATCAAGAAGAGGCTAGTTACAAGAAATTCTTAGATCTTATAAAGAAGGTTCAAATAAATCTTCCTCTTGTTGAAATTCTGCAAAGTGTGCCAAAATATGCAAAATACTTGAAGGATATAGTTGAAAATAAGAACAGGTTAACTGAATATGCTATAGTTGCACTTACTGAGGAGTGCACATCTAAGATTCAAAACAAATTACCCACGAAGCTAAAGGATCCAGGTAGTTTTTCTTTGCAGATTACCATCGGACAGACCATTAGTGCTCGTGGATTGTGTGATTTAGGGGATAGCATCAATCTTATGCCCAAATCATGGTACCGGAAGATGGGTCTTGGGAGTCCCAAATGCACTACTATTGTTTTACAATTGGCAGATTGGTCCCTTGCTAGGACTGGTGGTATTATCGAAGATGTCTTGGTACAAGTGAGATTCTTAATTTTTTGGTGGATTTTGTAATTCTTGACTTTGAAGCTAATCTTGTTGTTCCATTTATTTTGGAACGTCCTTTCTTAGCAACAGAACAATCATTAATTGATGTAGCGGCAGGGAAAATGACAATGAGAGCACATTATAAAGTGGAGGTTTTTTATATGTATAAAGTTGTAAAATTTCCATCTATATATGAGGAGTTATTGGATATATCTTTTATCGATCTCGAGTCTAATCACAGGCTGCTATTGTCAGATGACTCCTTAGAGCGGCTTTGGTATGTCATGATCTTTATAGAGTTGTGGAAGCATTGGCATTGGTCCAAGTCATGAATGCGGCACTTATTGAAACAAGAAAATTGCCTTTTGAGCAATTCAATAGGCAATTGGTCCATCCCCTAAAGCTTCAATTGATGAAACTCCAAAATTGGAGCTTAAGGTTCTTCCTCCTCACTTGAAATATGTTTACCTTGGTGATAATAATACCTTGCCTATTATTTTTTTTACAGGCAGGTACAGAAAGCAATGATAGTGTTGAAAAGGAAGAAGAAGGCAATCGGTTGGCAAATATTTGGAATTACAGGAATAAATCAAGCTTTTTGCATGCAAAAAATACACATGAAGGAAGGTTTCAAGCCAAGATTGCAACCACAACGTAGGTTGAATCTAGTAATGAAAGATATGGTGCGTAAAAAGGTCATTAAGTGGCTCGATAATGGGATTATTTATTCAATTTCAGACAGCAAGTGGGTGAGCCCAATACATTATGTCCCAAAGAAAGATGGGATGACCGTGGTTACTAATGTAGCAAATGATCTAATCCCCACTCGTATGGTGACTGGATGGATAATTTGTATAGACTACCGGATGATAAATGAAGCTACAAGGAAGGATCACTATCCTATTTCTTTCATTAATCAGATATTGGATAGGTTGGCAGGGTAGGAGTATTATTTTTTTCTTTATGGTTACTCAAGCTATAATCAAATCACCATTGCTCCTGAGGATCAATAGAAAATGATTTTTACTTGCCCATATGGTACCTATACCTGTAGATGTATGCCCTTTGTCCTCTGCAATGTGCCTGCGATATTTCAGAGATGTATGATGGCAATCTTCTATGACATGGTTGAAGAATTTGTTGAGGTATTCATGCATAATTTCTCTATTTACGGTAATTCTTTTGATAAATGCTTAAAAAATTTAGATCAGGTCCTAGCTCGATGTGAAGAGACAAATTTGGTGTTTAACTGGGAGAAGTGCCACATTTTGGTAAAGGAAGAAATCGTCCTAGGCCATAAAGTGTCATGCAGAGGAGTTGAGGTAGATCGGGCTAAAATTGAAGTGATTGAAAAGTTGCCACATCCAGTCATAGTGAAAGGAGTGCGAAGCTTCTTGGAGCATCCAGGTTTCTATAGGCATTTTATTCAAGATTTCTCAAAAATAGCAAGCCCTATGTGCAAACTATTATAAAAAGAGGCCAAGTTTGATTTTGGGGCAGATTGTAAAGAAGCATTTGAAAAGATAAAAAAGAAGCTGATTGAAGCACCTATTTGATTTCTCCAGATTGGGAATTGATGTATGATGCTAGTGACATGGTTGTAGGAGCTGTTTTGGGGCAAAGAAAAGACAAGGTATTTCACTCTATATACTTTGCTAGTAAAGTTTTGAAAGATTCCCAAATAAATTATACAGTCACTGAAAAGGAGATGTTAGCGGTAGTGTGTGAATTTGATAAATTTAGAGCGTATTTGGTGAGTACAAAAGTTATTGTTCACACTGAACATGCGGCCATAAAATATCTCTTCAGTAAAAATGATGCAAAGCCTCGATTGATCCGGTAGATTTTTCTACTGTAAGAGTTTGACTTAGAGGTTCGTGATCGTAAAAGAGCAGAAAATCAAGTTACAGACCATTTGTCAAGGTTAGAACCTCATGATCATATTGTTGATGACTCTCTCTGCATTCTAGAAGAGTTTTTGGATGAAAAGTTATTATCTATAAAGGAGTGTGAAGTTCCTTGGTATGCGGACATTGTAAATTTGTTGGAAAATAGCTTTTATCCTCCTGAAAGTACAATTTAACAGAGGAAGAAACTGCTTCATGATTCTCGTGCTTTTATATGGTATGAGCCTTATCTTTTCAAGCAGGTTCTGGATGGTATTATATGAAGATGTGTTTCAAAATATGAATTTGCATAAGTACTACAAAAGTGTCATTCATCTTCTTATGGTGGCCATCATGGGGGTGAAAGAACCCCAAGAAAAGTGTTGTAATCCGGATTCTTTTGGCCAACATTATTTTGAGATGCAGTATCTTTTGTAAAGAGTTCTGATCAATGCCAAAGGTTGGGAACGATTTCAAGGCATCATGAGATGCCCCTAAACAAAATCCTAGAAGTGGAAGTATTTGATATTTGGGGAATTGATTTTATGGGACCATTCCCACCATTAAATAGTAATTTATACATCATAGTGGCGGTTGATTACGTATCTAAATGGGTGGAAGCTGCATCTTGTCCTACTAATGATGCAAGAGTAGAGCTGAAGTTCGTGAAGAAGAAAATATTTTCCAAGTTTGGCAATCCAAGAGCTATATCAGTGATGGAAGTACGCACTTTATTAACACTTGGTTCAAGAATCTTTTAGCTAAATATGGTGTTAGGCATAAGGTGGCTGATAACGCTCAAACTACAGCTCTCGTAAGAGTGTAAGCGGTCGTCGTCAAATATAGAACCCAACTGGGTTGGGTGTCGAATCCCACAGGGAATACTCGGTCACTAGGTATGCAACGATTAGTAGACTTTTGGTGAATGTTTTGCGGATAAAGAGGGGATTTTATGCGTGAAGTAAAATTATCAAAATAGCAAAGTAAAAACGGAATGTTTAGTAAGATTTTAATCAATGAGAATTGTAAGTTAGGGTTATGTCCACCTTATGAGTTTTACGTATCTATTGGCTATGAGTATGCGGAATTCATACATGCATGCGCTTATAGAGATTCGTATTCTATGGTAAATCCTAGCGTCTTTCGACCATCAAGGATTATATCACTTTAACTCTTTAGAGCTTAAAGCATATACTAATGGTACGAATTCTCCAAGAGGTTAATCCAGTTACGGCACTAACTTTTAAACAGGGGTTGGTAGCCCTATTTCCTTGTCATTCTCTCTTTTCCAGACATGTAACTTTTCTTTCGAACAAGTTAATGCTATACTGGTGTATTCTATATATTTGCAACCACAAGAATTCAATTAAGATGAAGAGAGTAATGATATAAGCAGCATACGTATCAAGAATTCACAAACTCATAGCAACAGATAGTATCTCATAAGGCTTCCATAACCCTAACAGAGAATTTTTGCTACTCATGAGCGCAATGGAGATCACAATAAACATCATCATCATATCAAAACTAGAATGATCTCACGTTGGAGAGGAGTGTGGCGTCACAACAAGGTTGACGTTTTTCCTCTTGGTGTTTCCCACGAGTTAGCATTTTTCTCTGTTAACAATTGTAACGTGAATTAGGAGCGGAAGTTGAATGAAAAAGAATTGAATTAATGAATGAGTGAATAATAAAAAGCTTGCTGAAAAATTCAGCAAATAGGGTTTTTATAACATCCTTGTCCTAGTCCAACTGAAATAGGGTTTTTATCCTTGTCCTAGTCCTACTGGGTTACTGCATACTTGTCCTAATCCTACTAAGTTACTTCTGATCCCCCAAGTCTTTAGAAATGCTGTTTTTACCCGGGACAAGTTCTCCATGCATCACTTTCAGTCCACAAGCTTCCAGAAGCTGCCTTCCTTCTTACGTGAAGTTTCCTTTGGCGTCCAACAGTCCATAAAATGCTGAAATCTTCATCATTTATACCTGAAAACTTGTTATTCACGTTGGTTAGCTCACTTACAGGAAAAAGGACTAAAAGTGTAGGAATTATATATTTTGTCCTGAAAACTTAGCTAAAATATGGGTACATTAAGGTGCTTTAGGCGTGTAAATACGCCTATCATCAACACCCCACACTTAAAGCTTTGTTCGTCCTCGAACAATAAATCATGTCCATATAAACATCTACTTAGGGTTTCACAGTAACAACACAAAATATTCATCAAGACAGGCACGACAATTATTAACAAAGAGTATTTTTCTAATCACTACTAGAAACAATTCAACCTCTAACATAGACTCGTGATGATGGTTAATTCGTATCCACAAGTTAAGGCACAAAGAATCATACAAGACTACCCAAAACTCGTCAACCATGTGTGTCTCACATAAGATATTACCCATAATCACTCACAAGTATTGCATTTTTCGGAACATGGGTATAGGATTCTCCTTGCTCTCACTCTCACAAAGAATTCATATGTTGCAACTGATGATCATAAGCTTGCCCTTAGTGTAATGCTCTACTAATATCAGAATGCTATGCTTAGGATCAAATAGGTCTTTACAGGTTGTAATGTAGGCTAAGGGACGGGTAGGACTATTTTGGCCAGAAATAGTGACTATGTTCCTAAGCGCTTTAATACATCACATTATGCTATT
This sequence comes from Capsicum pubescens, assembly GCA_030864215.1. Classification (NCBI taxonomy): domain Eukaryota; kingdom Viridiplantae; phylum Streptophyta; class Magnoliopsida; order Solanales; family Solanaceae; genus Capsicum; species Capsicum pubescens. The sequence continues at coordinate 255,473,307 of CM061549.1, forward strand.
AACACTCTCTTTTAATCAACCCTGTTACCTTTCTTTCATCTATCACCCCTTTTCACCTATTTAGCCATTAAACATAACTATCTTTTTATTTAATCATAAACACAATTTATCTTTTTGTTTTTCTATTTTTTTTTTTATAATACACCTCTATGATAGCCACTCTTTTTCATAACAAATTCAAGCACCAATACATTCTAAGGCATCACTCTCACCCAATTTCCTCTTATTTTGTCATATGACTTTACAATTTAAAGCGCTTAGGAATTTGGATCAAATTATGGTCTTGAAAAAATGGATTAGGCTACATATGAGGCTGTCAAAGAAAATGGCTAAACGCTCAAAGGGGTTGACTAGGATAATGTCCATGGGTAGGTAAAACGAAGGTAAACAAGTATAGGTTGCCAAAGAAATGCCTAAATCATCTCCTAAACTCACACTCTTTATTTCGCTTTACACACACACCAGGCAAGTTCTAGTATCAGCCACAAACACAGAATATACTATCACCTCACACACACAAGGCACATGGTCAACTTTATTGGGAGTATTATAGACTCTTGACCCTAACAGATGAATGAATTAAACCACCCAATTATCACACAGTGAGTCACACTTAGAGCCTAAATGTCTCAATAGTAATGATTCTAGCACAAACTCTTGTCATAACACCATGCCGCCTATCAGAACAATTTCATGCATCAAAATCTAAAAAAAATCTATGACTAATTAAAACGAACAAAAAAAAAATATGACAATAAATGTAGGCAAAGAAGTACAACATACGAATACCAGCACCCCACACTTAGACGGGACACACTGCCCTCAGTGGATAATAAATACGAAAAACATGATTAGTCGAACTCCTCTTCTATGTCTGGGGTCATACCCCCTGCGTCGGAATCATCATCAATGTCGTCATCCTCAGAGTTTCCTCAAATTGTAACCCACTTGATCCAAAAGTACGTTGAGGTATTTGTAGCGAGGAGGATTCAGCTTGCTCTTTTCTTCCGCTTTCCTAACCTTTCTGTGAGGTGGATACTTTTTGTTTTTCTTGTCGTCCTTTTTAGGCCATTCTACTTGGTGTTGAACTCGGAAGATGATCTTTCAAGGTTAGATGAGAAAAAAGAAAAGTTTTGGGAGATTTGGGAAGGTTAGGCGGCGCCTATGCTATGGCATTGTATATTCAGAGAGCAAAGGCAATGGCATAGGCGGTGCCTTTATCTTTGCCTATGCTTGGCATAGGCAGCGCCTATGCTTGGCATAGGCGGCGCCTATGCTATTGAATTGTTAGGCATAGGAGGCGCCTATGCCATGGCGCTCTAGATTCAGAGAGCTTAGGCCATAGCATAGGCCTAGCCTTGCTCGTTGCCTAGATTTTCATAGGCAATGCCTAACTCATAGCCTTTTTCTTCTTCATTCCCAACTTACCACCTTCAACATGCAATACTTCTAAATAAAAATTTGAAACCAATCTCCTCCTTTACACCTCTTGCACCTACACTTATTCAAAAACAACAAAAATGATTAGAACGATGGGTTGCCTCCCACCAAGCGCCTTAGTTTTGGTCGTGGATCAAGTACAAAAACAAACTCCTAGTAAAACAAAACAATTAAAAACAATGGGTTGCCTCCCACCAAGCGCTTGATTTATTGTCGCGGCACGACATAGCTATCTTGATTACTTAGACTTCATCGAGATAGATGGGGCATCATTTTCTGAATGGATTCAGACGACGCTGATGCTTACTTGTAGGCATGCAATCTTCTTTGAGATGACTCTTGTGTATACATATCCCAGGAGGAATACTAATTATATCATCAATAGACCAACCCATAGCTCTCTTGTGCCTCTACAGAGCAGAGATAAGAGCCTCTACATGTTGTTCACTTAGATCATCCGCAACCGCAACACTCACTGGAAGTGTATTTCCACTTCCCAAGAACGCATACCTTAGATAATTGGGGAGCTTTTTTGATTCTAGCACTGGTGGCTCTTCAATGGAAATCTTCGCTGTTGGTGACGGTTGATTCTTAATATCAAGGTCCGGCTGCTTAGGAGTATGAGAATAGGACCCTATTTCTGTTAGAGCACACATAGTTTCTTCATAGTCTTCATCATCCTCATTCTCAACATTCAGCAGTGCAGCAGACAATGGCTCAACAGTAAGCTATTTCTCTACAGATAATGCTTTCTTATCTTCATAATGAACATCAGCTACAGAGAACACATCCATATCTCTTGGCTGCTTCATCGATTTGCACAAATCAAAACGAATCACTTCGTCATTCATTCGAAATAAAAGCTCATTATCTCTCATGTCAATAAGCACACTTCCAGTTGCGAGGAAGGGTCGTCCCAAGATTATGGGAACTTCCGAATCTACCTCACAATCCAAAATCACAAAGTCTGCAGGAAAAATGAAGGTGGACACCTTCACCAACACATCATTTAAGATACCAACAGGTTGTTTTACCGACCTATCTGCCATCACGAGCCGCATATTGGTGGGTGTCGGATCGCCCAACCCTAACTTCCTGTAGATGGATAGCGGCATCAAATTGATGCTAGCTCCCAAATCGCATAATGCCTTGGCAAAATTTAAAGATCCAACAGTGCAAGGAATGGTGAAGGCACCAGGGTCGGCCTTTTTCTGAACTAGCGATCTGGTAGTGATTGCACTGCAATGATGAACAGTGTCTGTCAACTCATAACTTGCTGCCTGCTTCTTTGTTAAAAGATCCCTCATAAACTTTGCATACCCAGGCATCTGTTCTAGCTCCTCTACCAACGGAACATTGATGGTCAGCTGTTTTAACATCGTCATGAATTTATTGAACTTGGTATAATTAGCTTTCTTCTTTAATCTTTGAGGAAAAGGTGGTGGTGGAAGGGGAATAGTTTTCTCCACAACTTTCTTTTCATCTTGGTTCAGATTGGCGATCTTTTCTGGCTGTAGATGTTTTGGGGTGACGTCATTAACGCCTTCCTCAGCTTCTTCGATGTTTTCTGGTTCGAAAATATCTAATATATCATCGGCCACTTGCATGCCTTTGGCTGGATTTTCCAACACCTTACCATTCCTGGTAGTAATAGCCATGCATGATCCGTCGTTCCTTGGATTTTCCACAGTGTCGCTAGGTAGGGTGCCGGCTTTTCTTTGATTAAGTGCCGCTAAAAGTTGACTCAATTGTTGTTCTAGCTATTTTATTGCAGCGGAATGTGAGTCAACCAATTGATTTATTGAAGACAAGTCGTTCTTCACCTCATTCACTCCCGTATTGGTTGCCTCAACTCCTTTCAACAGCTTCGGCATCATATCATCCATTGACATCTTTCCCGAACTAGATGCCGCGGCCTCACGATTTCCAGGAGGAACATACAAACCACTCCTGTCAGTCTTATTCTTCCAACTTCCTTGATCGCGGTCCTTGTATCCAGATTTATCATAATAGTTCCGACCTTGATTTCCTTGGGCATTGCCTCGGAAACCCACCTGATTATTCAAGTAGTTCGCTTCTTCCTAAGAGTTGGATTCATCTCTTCTCTGTGATACAACAGCCTTAACCTTTTCGGTCTTCCCTAATAATAAGTGCTTGGTAAGAAGATCCATCTGTGTTTTCATGTGGGCCATATCTTGATCACGTTCCTCTTCTCTTCGCCTCTGTTCTGCAGTCATGCCAATCGATACAGTAGAGCTTGCTACCTCAGAATCCCTGGTATGCCAAGCTCTACTTTGCTTTGTCATACGATCTAACATATCACTTGCCTGAATAAAAGTGAGGTCCATGAATGACCCACCTGTTGCATTATCAACCACTGGCTTAGTCACCAAATTCAAAGATCTGTATAATATCTCCATCAAGTGGACATTGGTCATATGATGGTTTGGGCACCGCATAAGCTTCGTCTTGAACCTCTCCCATGTTTCATGGAGAGCTTCAGTTCGAAGCTGTCGAAAATTGCTGATTTCATCTCTCAACTGTGCTCTCTTGGATGGCGGGAATAATCTTTCTAGGAAAGCGTCTTTCAACTGCCTCCAATTAGTAATAGAATCAGGAGTTAACCTATTCAACCATAGAGTTGCCTCCCCAGATAGAGACAATGGAAATAAACGCAGCCGAATTGCATTCTGTCCAACGCCTGGGTTGTCGAATGACTTGCATGTAGAGATAAAATTGATCAGATGCATATTCGGATCATCACCTGCAAGTCCACCAAATAATCCCTTGAGCTGCAATAGTTGAATCATGGTGTTGGTGATATTGAACTTTGCTCCAGGTGCCAAGGGTGGAGGAATAATAGCTCCTGTAGCACCAACTCCATCCAGATCGTCATCATCATCATCAAAAGGAATCTGCATAGCTCGGCGATCAGGCCTCAGTCTAGATTGGCGATCTCTCCTCTGCATGGGTGTTGCCACTTCATCTGTACGCCTAGGATTCAGTAACTCATCATCACCCAGGTCCTCATCATTAGGATTTGTTGCCCGACCTGGGTTATCAATATTCTGTTGATGCACTTGAGCAGCTACCAGTGCAGCTAGTCTAGCCTTCTCCTGTTGAGCCGCCCTTCTGTCAATGTCACGTTGTGCATCCATTCTGCCAATAAGTTGTGGTTTAGGATTGATAGGTAATAACGGTTGACCTGAACTTCGCGTGTTTGGCATGAACTCAAGCAAACCTGAATAAAACAAAAATAACTAAAAGTAAAATTCAAGAATCTTTGACCAAAGGGTCTAGTAACTATCACAAACTTAGTTGACAATCGTATTCCCCGGCAACGGCACCAAAATTTGATAACGCTCAAACTACAGCTCTCGTAAGAGTGTAAGCAGTCGTCGTCAAATATAGAACCCAACTGGGTTGGGTGTCGAATCCCACAGGGAATACTCGGTCACTAGGTATGCAACGATTAGTAGACTTTTGGTGAAAGTTTTGCGGATAAAGAGGGGATTTTATGCGTGAAGTAAAATTATCAAAATAGCAAAGTAAAAACGGAATGTTTAGTAAGATTTTAATCAATGAGAATTGTAAGTTAGGGTTATGTCCACCTTATGAGTTTTACGTATCTATTGGCTATGAGTATGCGGAATTCATACATGCATGCGCTTATAGAGATTCGTATTCTATGGTAAATCCTAGCGTCTTTCGACCATCAAGGATTATATCACTTTAACTCTTTAGAGCTTAAAGCATATACTAATGGTACGAATTCTCCAAGAGGTTAATTCAGTTACGGCACTAACTTTTAAACAGGGGTTGGTAGCCCTATTTCCTTGTCATTCTCTCTTTTCCAGACATGTAACTTTTCTTTCGAACAAGTTAATGCTATACTGGTGTATTCTATATATTTGCAACCACAAGAATTCAATTAAGATGAAGAGAGTAATGATATAAGCAGCATACGTATCAAGAATTCACAAACTCATAGCAACAGATAGTATCTCATAAGGCTTCCATAACCATAACAGAGAAGTTTAGCTACTCATGAGCGCAACGGAGATCACAATAAACATCATCATCATATCAAAACTAGAATGATCTAACGTTGGAGAGGAGTGTGGCGTCACACCAAGGTTGACATTTTTCCTCTTGGTGTTTCCCACGAGTTAGAATTTTTCTCTGTTAACAATTGTAACGTGAATTAGGAGCGGAAGTTGAATGAAAAAAAATTGAATTAATGAATGAGTGAATAATAAAAAGCTTGCAAAAAATTCAGCAAATAGGGTTTTTATAACATCCTTGTCCTAGTCCTACCGAAATAGGGTTTTTATCCTTGTCCTAGTCCTACTGGGTTACTGCATACTTGTCCTAATCCTACTAAGTTACTGCTGATCCCCCAAGTCTTTAGAAATGCTGTTTTTCCCCGGGACAAGTTCTCCATGCATCACTTTCAGTCCACAAGCTTCCAGAAGCTGCCTTCCTTCTTACGTGAAGTTTTCTTTGGCGTCCAACAGTCCATAAAATGCTGAAATCTTCATCATTTACACCTGAAAACTTGCTAATCACGTTGGTTAGCTCACTTACAGGAAAAAGGACTAAAAGTGTAGGAATTATATATTTTGTCCACAAAACTTAGCTAAAATATGGGTACATTAAGGTGCTTTAGGCGTGTAAATACGCCTATCATCAGTGGCCACTGCGTATCATCCACAAATAAATGGACAAGTTGAGGTCTCCAACAGGGAAATTAAGCAAATACTGCAGAAGACGGTTAATGGGCAACGAAAGGATTGAGTTAAGAAGTTAGATAATGCATTATGGGCATACCAGACAGCTTATAAAATGCCTATTGGTACTTCCCCATATCATTTGTTCTATGGGAAAGCATGTCATTTACCTGTTGAGCTTGAGCATCAAGCTTATTGGGCTGTTAAAAAGTTGAATCTTGAGATGAAAGTTGCGGGAGAAAAGAGATTATTGCAGCTCATTGAATTAGATGAATTTTCCCTCAATTCTTATGAGAACGCAAAGTTTTACAAGGAGAAAACCAAGAGATGGAATGATAGACAGATTCAAGATAGAGTGTTCGAACCCGGACAACTTGTTTTACTATTTAATTCGAGATTAAAGTTATTTTCGGGCAAATTGCGGTCTAAGTGGTCTAGACCTTTTGAAGTAGTACAAATGACACCTCATGGAGTGGTTGAATTGTGGAACAAAGAGAAGAATGACAAGCACAACGTGTCCATCACTTTTGATAAAGAGTGAGACTGAGCTAAGTCGTGCCACGACGTAAAATAAGGAGTTGTGTGGGAGACAACCCACAAATGTAATGTAATAGGTAGTTTAATTTTTAGTTGTTCAGGACAAGAAGAAAAATACAAAAAGATAAGTCGTGCCATGATAAAAAATAAGGTGCTTGGTGGGAGGCAACCCATTTTTTCTTACATGATTTTATTGTTTTTAGTTGATGTGCAGACACGAGAAACATGGTGGATATAGAGAAGATGAGAAGAGGGTAAACATCGACCTTTGAGTAAGTTAAATGGGTGAGAAGAAGTAAAAAAGGTTAGTGGGAAGAAAAGATGCCTCAAAATATGAGAAATTTGGCCTTAGGAAATTTTTGGGATGCAATTTCCAGTGGACCAATACTAAGTCGATGCATTGCATCAATATGCATCATGTCCATACTTAGAAAAAATTTCTAAGGCTATTTCCAGTGAAATGATGCGATGTCAACGTGTCGCGTCAGTCTTGCAATGCGTTACTCATTGCGCCACGTTGGTGGTCATATAGGTAACACTTAGAATAATTATTTGATATAACTTTCAATGTAACGACACAAACTCGACGCATCTGTTTGCTTCTACAATGTGATACCAGACGCATCGTGTCACCTGCACCATCGATAAGAAAATTAAACCTAATTTACTCCCTCTATAAATATCCCAGACCACTTATTTTTCACTTTCCCTATTCAAAACCCTAGTAGCTTCCCCAAATTTCCCTAACCCTAAAAATAAATTCTTTTATTTAACTTCCTTGTGGTGCCAAGAAACAATCTCACTCTTCCTTTTTCTTCATCAAGTCAAAGGTAAGTCTTTCATTTTTCTCATTTGCTCAAAGTTGCTTTAAATGATAAAGAATGTTTTGAGTGATAAATAGTTAGTAATTTAGGCAGTGACTTATTTCTTGATTTATGATAAATAGTTAGTGCTTTCTATTGAACTAGTGGAGTTGATTGTGTTTATTGGGGTTTTTAATTGAACTCAATTTATAAATCCCTCATGGCGGGTTGATGAAATTGTTTGGCCGTACTTTAGTTCGTATGTAGTATATGAATGGATAATGTTAAGTTGTGTAGAGATGTGGTTGCTTATGTGTTTGCTCTAGTTGAATTAATGAATTGCACTTTAAGATTGACTTAGTTTTTTGTATAAATGAGTTATTTTTCTGAATCATGTAGTGAATTTCAATAACGTTGGGGTTTTGATGTTCAATATATGATGGCAACTAAGTGTGGGGTGGATTTCGATCCCACACCACCTTAGTGGTAGCTCTTAGGTTTGACACATTGAATGCATGCATCGGACAACATTGAAGAGTTATAATGTGAGAATGAATGGTTATGTGTTTTGTACAAGCTAAATAGTCCATTAAGTTGTTGAGATGAGATTTTGAATTGACACTCTTCTGAAATATCTTTTTTATGTAATGTTGGATGCTTAAGGATGGTAATGGTGTTGAACAAGGGAAGTCTGAGTACCTTGGTTCCCTCATTTAAGAACTTGTGCTAGCAACTAAGTGTGGGGTAAATTTCATACTTGGTGGTTGCTAGTTCCTAAGGTGCTTGCTTTATGTGTTGTGGTCTGTTATGCTTGATAGTTATAATGTCGATTATCCATCAACAACAAACCAAAGGTAAGAATACAGTTGATACGTCTGAGCCCAGGCATAAGAGGAGTTGTCAAGATGATCATGTACCCTCAGCCCCACATGTTCCCCAAGGTAAAAGGAGGTTCGGGACTAAGGTCGTCGTTGAAGCACGGAAAAAATAGTATTTTCAACACAGAGAGTCAAAGTATTCAGCCGATTAATTCATTGATAGGGCAAGCCTGATGAAAAAGTATCCATCTATGGTGCAAAGAATAGAGGCGCAACATATGAATTTCCTATTTGAGCAGCCAGCTAAATGTAACTTAAGACTAGTGAGGGAATTCTATGCGAATTGGAACCCGAAAGACTCTAAGGTTGAGGTACGTGGTCATGTGATCACTTTTACTGCTAATACTGTGAATGAATTACTAGGTACACCCTTTGTGGATACGGAGCCATTGAAGAGAATGATTATTGAGACACCATATCAGAACATCCGTCATCTCCTTTGAGGCACTCATTCGACAACTAGGTGGATTCGCTACAAAGAGGGTGGTACTCATGTGTCACTCCCATTTGCTCATTTGAACAGGAAGGCTCATTTATGGGCGAAATTCATTTATGCCTGCCTTATTCACGATACTCATTTGACGGAGGTGACTCATAATAGGGTTTGTATTATCTATGCTCTGATGCATGAAGATATGGATTTGAATGTTGGTGCTATTATCTTTTCTGTAATGAGGAAAACCAGATTTTTTGGGGGTCGTAGATATGGTTTCGATGGGCTGCTGGATACATTTCTGAGGTAGCAGGGTGTTCCCGAGTAGGAGGTGGATTATAGACCACCTATTGGTCACAAGCCATTGGACTTTTCCTGCACTAAGGGACCTACTCCTCATGGTGTAAATTTGACTATGCCCGAGCGTCAAGCTCAGAATGATGAGATCACAGCCCGTATGTATGGGCTCACTATGTTGCAGCTAAATACTGGAGGGAATCCATCCACCCAATAGGAGATTTGTACGGTTGAGTTGGACTACCCAATAGGACCTCATGATCAGACTATGCTATGAATTGGCCTAGATTTTGATGAGCCATTGGATGATGACTCCCCATGGATGAGGAGATGCGCATGGGTTATTCTGATGAAGAGTCCATGGATGAAGAGCAGACATATGATGGTGATTCAGGTGATGACTTTGGTATTGATGACGGTGCTGATGATGATGTGATGGCATTAGTGACATTCGAATAAGTAGGGAGTATGACGCCATCCTGCCTTCTACTTATTGCTAGCACTGGGATAGTGCTACATTTAAGTGTGGGGTGGTTGATCTTTGATCTTTATGTTTATCTCCTCCATCTTCAATTTCTAAACTATGTTGGTTTTTGGATTGAACAATTTCTATTTCTATTATGTTTTTATGTTTTGTTGGGTTTGTAAGTTGACATTATTGCCCTTTTCAGCAAAATTATTTCCCTCTTTGTCAAATATTAGTTTAAAGTGTTTGTTTTATTTTTTTTCACCCTTCGTGGTAATTTTCAAATTACAGTAATTATATGTGCCCTTTTTGGCGATTCTCATTTTGCATAATCTTAGTTAGTTGCCTTCCCCTATGATAGATGGATGACGACCGTCTTAAGAGGAGTGCGTCTTTAGAAGCTGAGAAAATGATAGGACCCCGATTGCGACCTTTGAGAAATGTTGTGTGTTGGGAAAAGATGTTTTATTTTTTTACTATAAATGCAATTGTTTTGAAACAAAAGAATGAGATTTTTTTAGATGTTAAATCTCAACAAGTGTAGTTCGATCTAATTGGCTTAATATTGAATTTCATAAAGAGAAATATCGGAAACCATAAGGATCCGACTTGATTCTTATCGTGCACCAAGTGAGTGAATATTTGTTTATATTCTACATGTATAGGAATGACTAGAACTTACCCGGTGTGTTTACAAAGCGAAATAAAGGGTGTTGGGTGTAGGAAGTGATTTTGGCATTTCTTTGTTAACCAAATTGTAAAGACTTTATTTACCTACCCTTGTGCATGTCTTTATTTAGCCCCATTGATCCTATATCCTGATTTCTTTGGTAGCCTCATCCTTAGACGAATCCTTTCTTTGATAAACCTTAATTCGATCCATAGTTCCTAAGTTCTTTAATACATATAATGGAATAAGAGGGGAATGTGAAATTTAAGAAGGAAAAGGGTGATGGTGAAGTTCTATAGAAGTGTTCATTGTGTGTTTAATTGTGACGGTTAGGAGTTAGAAAAAAAAATATGAAAGAAATTTCAGTTTAAGTTGCCCGATTTTTTTGTTACAATGAACCTGTTTTGGCCCTGGTCTGTTGAGGACAATGTGAACCTCAACCAAGGCAAATCGCTTAGGTTGAGGGTGGATACTATAGGGGTGCGTAACAAGAATTGGGATGTGAAGAAAAGTTGAGAATTGAATTATGATGTAAAAAAAAATACTCCTACCGTGGTGTTGGTAATGTGCTTAAAAGGATTAGGGTGAAACACTGAATGTGCAAAGATAATGAAGTGAAAAGTTGGGTTGATAAAATGTGATTTTGAATATTCTTATGATTGAAGATAGTTATGTATTAAAGTGCTTAGGGAGATTAGTCACTTCTTCCCAAATAGTTCCTACCCGTCCCTTAGCCGACATTACAACCATGAAAGACCTAATTGATCCTATATTTCAACATCCGACTATTAGTGGAGTATTACAATAAGGCCAAGTTTATGGTTTATCACCTATTATGTATGAATTATTTGTTGAGAGTGAGTGATTGAATTTTGATATTCCCCTCATGATAAAGATTGAAAAATTGTAAGTTATATGGGGAAAACTTTCTTGTTATGAGGGTGCATATGAATCAAAGTCTGGATTAATTATTGTGTTGCTTGATTACGTGCTTTTATTGAGTTTGTCAATGAATTTAATGTCACTGTTGGGATGATGAAGTGTTAAATAAAGTGTTCATGTTCCTAATGCTAGCATGATTCATAGGTTGTGATAAAAAGGTGTGATGATTGCTTTGCTTGAAGTTGTTCGAGCACGAACAAGGTTTTAAGTGTGGGGTGGTGATCTTGGGCATATTTATATGTCCAAACACCGCTATTCACCCATATTTGAACTTGTTTTGAGAATAAAATTTGTGTTAATTATATTGAATTGTGAGCTAAATTATGTTACGTGGCTAACCAATGTGATTAGAGATACAAGGTAAATGTCTCATGGATTCAGACAAAAATTGGATACATATCATGAAGATGTGGAAGACCATGTTGATCAAGTCTAAGAACATGTGTAGATGCATGGGACCAAGGATAAAAGAAAGGAGCTGAGGATTTATAAGAGTTAAGTGAAGAAATGGAGTAAAATTCCAGAGACGCGATGCGTGGCATCGACTGGTAAATGTTGTCCCTTAGCAAAAATTTCATGAGTAACTTCTAGTGCATCGACGTGAAGTCAACGCATCGTGTCGATGCGTAATTTTTTAGACTTAGTCGAAATTTAAGATGACAATTCCAGTGACACGACGTGATGTCTACACATCGCGTCGTGTGTTGATGAATTTGACTTAGTCAGCATTTTAAAGACAAATTCCAGTTCATCAATGCGATGTTGACGTGACGCGTTGGTAGAGTTGACGTGATTAACGATGCATCACGTCAAGTGTGCAGATCTGGTGAACTTTTCTCAAGTATAAAAAGAACACATGAGCACAATTCCGAGTACTTTTGGCAAGCATAGAAGCGGCGGAAAAGCATACAATTCTTTCTTTTAGGATTCTTATTATTTCTTTTGAACTTCTTTACTTCAAGATTAATTTTGGGTATGATTAATTACTTATCTTTTATGTTTAATTCAAACATGAGTGGCTAAATACCCTTATTCTGGGGTTGAGGCCAAGAACATGATTACTCATTGATATTCTTTATAGTAGTTTCTTTATGGATTATCATCTGGGTTGTTCTTAATTTCTTGAACTTACTATTTTGATTAGTGGCCACCATTAAAATAAATCTATATTTCTATGTGAATCCACGAGGAGAATCGTAGGATAGAATGAAGAAATTAAGGAGCAAGGTTCTTACCTTTTTTATAAATTAAGGGGTTCAAATTAGCATCTAGGATAGAGATATACCTAGAAGCGTTGTTTGGTTCAATTGCAAGAAGATTATTTTATGAATATAGAAGAATTATTGTATATCTGTGGGAGTTGTAGCTTCAATATTCAATAGATAGAAGATTTTAGGTCAGGAGACCAAAATCGTAGCCTAAACCTTGCGAACTAACAACCCGATAACCAATTAGAATACTATAAGAATAGAGATTTGTATGATTGTTCGAAAATCCTCAACCCTGGAATTCCTATCATTATTGTTTACAACCGCTGCTTGCTTTTCTCTAGTCATAAACTTTTATTTCATTTTTATTAATTTACATTTTTATTCTTAATTTCAAAAATCATCTTAAACTTTACAACACTTACTACTCATTTTCTAAAACTAAAAGTTGGTTAAATTTCTAGTTGTTTAGTCCTTGTGGGAATGATATCTGATTGTCTAAATCACTATATTACTTGTACGATCACGTGCACTTACGTGTGCATCTGAGTTGCAACACTACCCGAGTCCAAAACAGTCCACAAAATCCCACCGAGGTAAGAAGCTCATAAGTATCCTAATTTTAAAGGGTTCCAATGCTTCAAGTGCCAAGGTTGTGGGCATAAAGCCAACGAATGCCCTAACCAATGCAATGTAATCCTTAGGGAAAGTATATTGTATTTACTTGGTGAAGAAGTTGGTATTGAGGGTGAAGAAGTTGAAGTCGAGCCTCAAGATGGAGAGACATTCGAGAGGGATCCACATGATGATGATGATGATTGTGAGGATGCTTATCCACAAGAAGGAGAGTAAGTGGTCCCAAACTTTGTAGTAAGACATGCCATGATTAGTTAGGCGATACATGATCCTAGCCAATGGGAGAATCTATTCCATACTAAATGTCTTGTGAAGAGAAGTGTGTGCACTATGGTGATAGATAGTGGAAGTTGTGCGAATGTGGTTAGTATTGCAATGGTGAACTTCTTGAAATTGCCGACTACACCTCACACTAGTCCTTACAAGTTTTAATGGTTGAATGAATGCAGTGAGTTAAAGGTTACAAGGCAATGTGTGATACGTTTTAAGGTAGGCTACTACCATGACGAGGTGCTTTGGGACGTGATACCAATGCAAGATTGTCACTTGTTGTTAGAAAGGCCTTGTCAATATGATAGGTCAACCAAACATGATGGAAGGTCCAATTGGTATACACTTTAAAAGAATGGATGAAAGGTCTCTCTTCATCCATTATTGCCTTCCCAAGTGAATGAATTACACCAAAAGATGCGGGAATTAAGGGAAAAGGGAAAGAAGGCCGAGAGTTAGGGGAAAGGAGGGGAATTCAAGAGAGAGAGAGTAGGGGAAGCCGAGGGGTCCCTAAATTCTAAGGGGCGCGAGATCATGGTGATGATGTCTAGGAGGAAGGAACTATTTATGGATCCTGATGAGGACACTCTGATGCTCCTTTTGGCTCATTATTTTAATACTAACCCCGCTAACGTTTCCATTTCTCCTCCTATTTCTCATGTTTTGAAGGATTACGAGGATGTCTTCCCAAAGGAATTTCCGAAGGGATTGCCTCCACTTCGGGGTATTAAGCACCAAATTAATTTTGTGTCGGGCTCACAATTGCCCAACAAATTGGCTTATAGAAGCAAACCGAAGGATACAAAGAAATTACAATGCCAAGTTGAGGAACTTCTCAACAAGGGTACATCAAGGAGAGTATGAGCCCTTGTGCGGTCCCAGTGCTACTAGTTCCCAAGAAATACGGGACTTGGTGTATGAGTATTGATTGACGAGCAATTAACAAGATAACGGTAAAATATCATCACCCTATTCCTAGACTAGATGATGTACTTGATGAATTGAGTGGTTCATGTTTGTTTTCTAAAATTTATTTGAGGAGTGGCTATCACCAAATCCGTATGCAATCGGATGATGAATGGAAAACCGCCTTCAAGACCAAATTTAGTCTCTATGAATGGATGGTTATGCCATTCGGCCTAACAAATTCTCTAAGTACTTTCATAAGGCTAATGAATCATGTGTGAAGCCATTTATCAGATAGATTGTTGTCATTTACTTATATGATTTTTTGGTGTATAGTAAGTCCTTAGATGCGCATGTAAAGCATTTACAATGTGTGTTTGATGTCCTTAGAAAGGAGAAGCTATATGCTAATCTAGAAAAGTGATCTTTTGGTGTCCATGAGGTTTATTTCTTGGGTTTGTGGTGTGCTCAAGAGGGGTCGAAGTGGATGAATCTAAGATTGACACCATTAAAAGTTGGCCAACTCCCAAAACCGTAGGTAAATTTAAAAGCTTCCATAGGTTGGCTAGTTTTTATAGATATTTTCTCAAGGGATTTAACACCATTTCCGTCCCCTTGACCGAAGTGATTAAAATGGATCAGCCTTTCAAGTGGGGATATGAACAAGCTAAGGCCTTTGAGAACTTGAAAGCTATGCTCATCTCATTTTTTTAGGCGAACCCCTAGTATTTACTTATGTTTGTTATCCTAATGGGGTACCCTTCCATCCCTTGTTAGACCCCTTTTCTACAATTACCAAATTTGGACAAGACTTTTGAGGTCGAATGTGATGCTAGCAAACTCGGTCTAGGCGCTGTTTTAATACAAGAATTGAAGCCTATTGCCTACTTTAGAGAAAAGCTCAAAGGAGCAACTCCAAACTACTCTACGTATGAATTAGAGTTGTATGCCTTGATTAGATCCTTGGCTACTTGGCAACATTATTTGTGGCCTAAAGAATTCGTGATCAAAATGGATTATGAATCCTTAAAGCATCTATGGGCACAAGACAAGCTTAACCGGCGGCATGCCAAATGGATTGAATTTCTTGAAACTTTCCCTTATGTAATTAATTACAAGAAGGCTAAAGACAATGTGGTTGCCGATGCTTTATCTCAGAAACATGTGCGTGTGTCTACTTTGTCGTCTAAGTTGATGGGGTTTGAAAGCCTCAAGTCTTTCTATCTCGAGAACCCTTACTTCACTCCTATCTATAGGGAAAATGAAGAGTTGGATAGCGTTAGGAGGGTTACAGATAGGGGTTCCCATCCCTATACCAAATTTGATGGATACTTGTTTAAGGCTAGACAATTATGTGTTCCCTTAAGTTCGTAGAGAGAATTGTTTATGAGGTAAGCACACAATGGCTGTCCAATGGGCCATTCTGGGGTCGAAAAGACCCTCGAAGTTTTGGAAGAACAATTTTATTAGCCTAGAATGCACAAGGATATGGCCCGAATTCGTGGCCAATGTGTTGAGTGCAAAGGAGACAAGTCACAGCTCAAACCCCATGGGTTGTACACCCCATTGTCCACCCCTTTGCGTCATTGGCTTGACATATCAATGGACTTCATGTTGGGATTGCCAAGGACTAGAAGGGGGCGGGATAGTATTTTTGTCGTGGTGGATCGATTTTCCAAGATGGCTCACTTTATTCCTTATTCCAAATGTGATGGTGCACCTAGTGTAGCCTCTTTTTTTATTTGTAATGTTGTAAAACTTTATGGTGTTTCGAGGACCATAGTGAGTGATAAGGATTCTAAATTCCTAAGCAACTTTTGGAAGTACATGTGGGGTAGGCTTAGTACTAAGTTATTGTTTTCAACTTCATGCCACCTACAAATCGATGGCCAAACGGAAGTAGTAAATAGAACCTTAGGGTCTATGCTATGGTTCATGGTTATGGTAAAAATGGTTTCTTGGGAGGAGCACTTACCGTTGATTGAGTTTGCTTATAATCGTGTTATACACTCAAGCACGGGGATGATACCCTTTGAGTGTGTATACGGCATCAACCCCCTTACTCCTTTTGATCTAACTCCTTTGCAAGTGATCTTGTGATAAGCTTAGATGGAAGAAAATGGGCCGAGGCCATGAAGAAGCAACTTGAGAAGGTGAGGTTGCGGTTGGAGAAGTAAAAATAAGAAGTTTCAAGGCGAGCCAACAAAGGAAGAAGAAAACTCATTATTGAACTAGGAGATTAGGTATGGGTTCACCTAAGAAAGGATAGATTCTCGTCTCAAAGGAATGATAAGTTGATGCCGCGGGGTGATGTCCCATTCCAAGTATTAGAAATGATCAACGACAATGCCTACAAGATTGATCTACCCCCGAAAAGTCAAGTGCACAACACTTTCAACGTGTGTGACCTCTCTCGTGTGGAAACGATGGAGGATGGCAATGATCCAAATTTGAGAACAAATTCCCTTTAAGATGGAGAAGATGATATGGGAATTTCTAGTTTGAGACCTTTCACACGAAGCTAAGCACGTGAGTTGCAACGACTCCAAGCCTTGTTCATGCAAATAGCCATGTGTGAGTTGGTACTTGATTCACCAAATGGTTTAAATATTTTTAAGTGTGAAGAGGATCCTTGAATTGTAATAAACTTACACTCCAAGGAAATCCCATGGCAAGGGTTAAATGGTAATTTTATCTTTCATTTATGGTGTAACATAAATAGACAACATTAGGGTTATTTTGCCTTAGTTCATTGATAATATTTTGAGACACAAAACACTTGTAATATTTTGGAACTTTTCTCTTCCATTGGAGAAGCCCCAAATCCGAATCTCACAAGTAGATTGATACTTTTGTTGTATTATGGCTAGAAACTAGGATCTTGGGGTTCTTTGAGTTCCTCTTTCTCCAAGTAAGAGTTTGGTGTTAACATTCATTAATCTTAGGGTCCT
The DNA here is from genome assembly GCA_030864215.1 of Capsicum pubescens. Taxonomy (NCBI): domain Eukaryota; kingdom Viridiplantae; phylum Streptophyta; class Magnoliopsida; order Solanales; family Solanaceae; genus Capsicum; species Capsicum pubescens. Next base: position 255,490,474 of record CM061549.1, read on the forward strand.
TATATGTGGTTAGGGTTCTTATATTCTTGAATATTGTATGTCAAACTATCTATCCATCTCTTTTATTATCATTGTATTGTTGTTAGTCTTTTGAAGTCTAGTGAAGTCGTGTGGGGTTCTTTTGATTCACTAGCATTGTTGTTCTTGTGTTCATCTCTTTTCTTACTCAAAAATTAAATCTAAATTCCAGTGAAGCCGTGAGTGGCCTATTTTGATTCACTAGAGCCTTGTTGATCATCTTGTTGCTCTTGTGTTGGCTTGAATCTATTGATACACACTTAGTATTTTATCATTCTATTTGCTCAACCTTCCAAGATTCAAACTTAGATTCTAACACATATCCTGGATATCCCCAAATCTGTAATAACCATACTACTTTCATCATAGCCTACAAATATCACATCCACAATATATGTTTCGAATCAACAAACCTAAATTCTTGAATACACTACTTCAAGCCTACTGATTCATCTTTCATCTAACTAGCCCTATGAAATATGTTCTGCTCAAATTCAGATAACACTATCCCCAACTCTACTACTGTTGCTAAACTCATGGTTTCATGCTTCTAACTCTAGATCATATGATTCCATAGAATTCTAAGAAGGAATTAGAAAACACGTATGACTCTTAAGCACTGAGGTACTACCCCTTTATTCCTTGACTGGTTTATCGGGAAACTGAAACTGAATGACTCTATTTCTGAATTCAATTGAAGTGATTTTCTGGAATACTGTAACCGAGCAATTTCCGTATACCCGTCTGGTCATAATAGGTTTACCTACTAGGGTAGACACTGATAAAGGCTCTGCTAAAGTTTCAGGATTGACTCTGAAATGGACAGCTATATTGGGGTTACAAAAGAAAGTGAAGGTCTAGGGTAAATAAAGCATAAATATGAAGATGAAGGACCTGTAATATACTCGTAGCCACATCAGGAGAGCTTTCCTGATCTTGTAGGGACTAAAGTGCATATATCCTATTCTGACGATGGTCACTGGTTATGCTGAAATTGGCACCCTGCTGAGTCGGGTGATCGGATGGGATTGGAGGACGGTTGGACTGACCTTGTTGGCATGAATCCTTTCCCCTCTGAGCAATTACTCTACACTCCCATATCCTGTGTCCTAGTTTACCACATCTAAAACATACATCACTGCCATCTTTACACACACCCAGGTGATTTCTACCACATTATTTGCAAAGCGGATAGGTACGACCACTGCTCACACTACCCTAGGTGAAACAGCCTGGAACCTCATCTCGACTATCATTCCTGAACTTTAGAACTATTGCACTAGATAAAGATGGAGCTGGGGCTAACAACATCGGACTAAACTGAGAACAGTTACCACCCTCTGAACTTGGTTGAGCAAAACTAAAGCTATCCATTTTGGCTTTTTTATTCTCTCTCTCCTTCTCCTTAAGCATCCGCTTCTCAATATGTTGAGCATGGACCATAAACCTAGTTATTTCCGTCTCCTTAATTAATATCAGAGTCCTACACTCCTTGACCACACTATCAGATACCCCAAACTCAAACCTTCTCATCCTAGATCTGTTATCATCCACCACATGAGGAGCATACCTGGCTAACTAAGTAAACTTAAGGGAATACTCTTTCACACTCATATTGTGCTGCTTCAAGTTGATAAACCCTAACACCTTAGATTTCCTTGGCTCCAAAGGGAAGAATCTATCTAATAAGGCTGTAGCAAACTCCTCCCATTCTCTAGGCTCTACATCTTCTCCTCTATCCCCTTTCCACTACTTAAACCAGGTGTGAGATGCATCATGAAACTGGTAAGAACGTAGTTCAGAACTCTCACTAGAAGTCACACACATAATGTTAGTCACCGTATAAATCATATCAAAGAATTCTTGTGGATCCTGATCAGATTTAGATCCTAAAAATAGAGGAGGATTCATTCGGATGAAGTCCCAAATCCTAGTTGCAGTAGTATTAGCCACTGAGTTGGCTAGGACTGCAGCTGGTCGAACATTCTGAGGTGCTACAGAGTGAGCTAGAGTAGTGAATGCAGTTTTGAACTCTGCATAAGAAACATGCTCATTAGAGGATATTTCCGAATGGGCGGAGGTACTGGCTGGTTTTTGGTTCTTCTTCTGTTAGTCTTTCTGGGAGGCATATTCTGTAAACGAAAGGAAGAATTGAATTAGATAGAGAGTTCAACTTGATCTCATTCTCATTCGCACGACATGAACACTAAAATAAGGGAAACTTTAACGAAGAACGTCTTGTAGAATCTTGTCCATAAGTGTGGTGCGCTTCACACCCATGTACAAGACTCTACTCAATGTGGCTTTCAGACTCTCTAGGACACTTTAAAACCTTAGGCTCTGATACAAAGTTTGTAACGCCCTAAGAGTACACCTTGGGCGCCACACAGTGCTTACGGCGACAAGTGTCCACAAGCTAACCTATATACTGGTACCTGCTGTGAGAACTAGGTAAAACCGATAATAAAAGATCATATGTGGAATTTAACTATAAAATGCCATAAGATTTTAAATCATAGTTATGATTATTTCTGTAAAACAACTATGATATACTGCTAAAATGGCTGATAATGACAACTAAAAATTAAACACTAACTATCTATACTAGTCTGAAAAGCCTCTACTGACTGATTGTGGAGCTGATGGGACAAACCCCCAACTAATTCTGACTAAATAGAAAATACTGAACTGATAAGGTAAACTGAGATAAATAAACCATGTCCTCAAAGTATAAGGACTCACCACTGCTACAACTGATAATCTAGTATGCCTATGCGCGTTCAGGGAACTGAGCATCTGAACCTATGATATTAAAACATAATAGCGCAAGAAAAGAGTATGTGATCAATACTTTGAATGTACTGGTATGCTAAATGAGGTTAGGCTAATAACTGACTGAATGAATAATATGTTGAGTAAAATGCACTAAATCTGTAAAGACTGAGAATGGAGGACCAAGTATAAAACATATTTTGAATATAGTCTATAAACTGAAATACTAAAATCTGATAACTGAATAATTAATAAACTATATGCTATGGTCAAGAAAGACAGAACTAATTATTGAAACTAAAACTTTGGGAGGTATCATCTAACCGAAATGCCCCAGTCTGAGCTGATAGGGGTCCAACCTGTGACCCCGGTTGGAAGGGTGCTAGTATCGTTCCATGGGTACTAACAATTGTTGCAGAGTCAGTCCTAATCAGGTAGGTGACCCCTAAGATCAGTCCTAAACTGGTGGGTAATCCCTGAGAGTGTCAGTCCTAAATTGGCGGGTGATATCTCAAAACCTACGCTGGCTACGTAGTTCTGGAACTTAGGGATTTCTCCTAAAGACCCAGTCCTAACCGACGGGTGAGCCCCCATCCCTAGGTTCGCTCGATGCTGAATACTACTCCCAAAAGAACTGACATTGATTACGGGACTGAACTAAGTTTAACTAAAGAAGGAATTAACTTGGACTACTAAACTGATCTAAGTTTGACTGACATGGTAAATGACTGAATTGAGAATGCTCATACGTGTTTGAAAATATTCTGAAAATACTGAGACTAAGTAAAAAGCTATATTTTTGGGTATTCATAACCCCCAGGACTCGATAGCAATAACAAAAAGATTACACTAAAACCTTGAGGACATGACATGCAGTGAAATATTCAAAACTCATTCTTTGAGACATTTCATCAAACACTTATAAAGAATGGAATAAGCATGAATAGTTTTAAACATGTAGTAATAGCATGAATTCAATACTAAAATCACTAATTATGGCTCAAATCGGTGACATCACCATTCAAACGTGTAGGGTTTATTAACAACAAAAACTACGTGTAAACATGGTATAAAATAGAAATTGATGAAGTTACATGGACGTAATTCATAAAAACATGTAAAAAATCATAACTTTGATCTTGAAAATGGGTTCTTGGACTCCATGGGTGAAAAATACCCATGTATGAACATCTAGAATTCCTCAAAAGCTTGAATCTTGGAAGAGAATAACTTTTCTTGAAGGTTCTTGAATGGTGACGCTTGAATTCTTGAGTTTTCTTAAAGAAGGATTTGAATCTTGTTCTTTGGGAATGATCTTGAAAGAAACCCTAATTTTGATGTTAAGGATGAATGAGGAGTTATGTTATTTCAATTCATGGAAGTAGGGGTTTAAAAGGGTGGAAAAGGACCCAAAAATCTCATTAAAATTGACTTTAAATCACTGTACGGATGTGGTTGACGGTTTGGGTGACGAACCGTCACTCGAGGGACTGACCATCACTCTATCAGTCAGTTTATGGCCAGAAAATGGCTTCTCTGATTGAGTTGTGATGGGTTGTTTAATGGTTCATCACTAGCTTAATGGTCCGTCAACATTCTCGTCGCACCTCGGCAATCAGACAACTCTCTGGTAAAACAGGCATAACTTTTTACCCCGCTATCGAATTAAGACAAAATTGGAATAGTTGGGAATCTAATTCAATTATCTAGAATTTTTTACGTCTTGATCTGGAAAATTCTTAGTAGTACGGAAGATATACTCATTTGGAGTTGACTATAGCAACATCCTTCTCTAGAACTCAATCAGTAAAGGATATTTTGATTCGTCTAATAGATAGGAGTTGTTTGAGGCCTTAATATACACCAAACTCACTCATAAAACTACCAAAGATCTATAATTTATTTTGCATGAGCTTGAAGTATGGTTCTAATATTGGTTTGGACTTTTAGGGTATTACAGTTTGTCCTATATTTCTTGGTGAAAAAGCTCAAAATACTTGAATATATGTTGGAGAGTGTTGTTGATTCTCATGCCTCAGCCAGCCTACCATATGGACATATGATTATCCGAATTCTCCTATATTACTCTATTGACCTCTCTGCATATAACACGGTGGAAGTCTCTGCTAATTATGACTCCAAAACTTTTGCCAGCATGGTCTATATTTTGGTAGAAAATAAATGGCCCAAAAAAGACTCTACCCGAATAAATTGGACCTCCCTAAGGTAAGAAAATTAGTTTCTATCACCATTCTTCCTATGATAAAGGATTTAGAGGAGCTCAAGAATCGCCTAAAATTTGTTGAGGAAGGAGTTATGTTGTTTTAAGAGTCGACTTCAAAGCTGCTGGAGTTTGGGAAGAGTACGAGCACTGATATAGGCAAGGTACGATTGACCATTAATGAATTCAAGTAAGAAGGCATCAAAATGTTCACCAGATTATTTACTCGCATGGAATCCCTCAAGTATAAAGTCAACTCCTCAAATGATCACCTTGTAATATCCGTCCAGAACTAATACTCCTACTCTAAAAATGTTGAAAAGTCTTATGAACGATTCTTCCATAACATGCACAATACCCTCACATACTTCCTGGTCAAACGTTGAATGATGAATACTATTCAAAAGAGGTTCATGTTCCTTCTTTTCTTTTGGGTTGTAAAATTATTTTCACACACTGTCTGCCACACTTTTTATCTTGTTTAAGTCCTTTGGTACTTTATTTTCCTGTTTACATACTATATGTCTACTACTACTTTTTTTTGTCTATTGTGCTATTTTTTTACTATGCCAAAAGGGGGAGAAAACAAGAACATCAGAAGTGCTTGCAAGTTAGGGGGAGCAAGTTGACTATCAAATGATGAAAGTCAATTGATGCTCAAAGAAAACAGGAACATCAGAGGTACTTGCAAGTCAGGGGGAGTAAGTTGACTATCAAAGGATGAAAGTAAACTAATGCTCAAAGAAACCAGGAACATCAGAGATTCTTGAAAGTCAGGAGGGGCAAGTCTACTATCAAAGTATGAGAGTCAACTAATGCTCAAAGAAAGAAAAAACATCAGAAGTTTGTGCTAGCTAGGGGGATCAAGTCAACCAAAAAAATAAGAAAGTTAACTGGTGTTTATTATTTGTCATTATCAAAAAGAGGGAGACCGTTATCCCCATATTCTCAGTATATGTTTTAATAATGACAAACTAATAAGAAAATATCTTTCAGGATATACTGAAGAAACAGAAGATCAAAAAGAACCCTAAGGAATTAATACAATTTTTTTGACAAAAGGTAGTTAGCATTCACTCACAAGAAAGTCGGTGCCAAGATTGGAAGAGCATCAATCATAGAGATCAGCTAGCATTCACTCACAAGAAAGTCGACACCAAGATTAGAAAATTATCAATCACAGAGATCATTAACTTCCCATAATTATGGAAAATGAATCAATTAAGACAAAATCAAAAGGAAAGAAAACCATACCCACTACATGGACATATCTTATATGGACATGTATGGTTGTGAAGGTTGAACCGCGTATGGATATATCTGATATGGACATACTTTGTGGTGCCATTACTCAAGATAGGAATTAAATCCTTGATTGAGAAGAAATCTCTTGGGTTTCCTTATGAAGAATAGAAGTTGAAGCAGCTGAAGAGTATAAAAGAGAACACTAGAGATCGAAGCGCACACACAAATTGAAGAAATATCTTAGTGTGTCTCAATCATAGTCCCAAAAAAGCTTTGAAAATGTCTATGGAAACTTTGAATCCCAAGTAGACTGGAAGTAGGCACCATATTTGTGTTCCGAACTAGGATAAATCTTGATGTTATTATCTTTAATTATTTACATACTTGTGTACTTACTTAAACCCAATCTATCTTGTTGAGAATAATAATCTTCAAGTGAGTCAACTGTGAAGACTTGTCAGTCGACTCAGGGAATTTTTCAATTCATTCCACCCCCCTCTTGAATTTCATCTATATCCATAATTTATCATTCAAATAGTGTGAAAATGTCTACACGAAAATAGGTTCTGACTATTTAGAAGGACAAGTGTACTTTAATTTCATTCATGGCAAAGTGTGCAATTGAGCCTTCATTCAATTTCTATGCTAAAATATCGGGCAAGAAAATGTATGTATCTTCTTTAACATATCAGATGTTGGAAATTATATCTAATTTAATGAATTATGTATCTAACGTTAAATTAGTTATTATTCTACGTAACTTTTTTGTTGTTAAGTTAATAAAACTGAGATACATTTTTTTGTACATGAAACATTTTTTGTTTCTTGTATCAGTGGTTCTATAATTGTGTATATTTATGTGTGTCGTATTGTTTTATTTTTTGCTAAATATGCGTACTCAAGATACATATGAATATTGTTACAGATACAAATTGTAGTCAATTATTATGTGAATGTATCTCTCATATTTTTATTCTAATACATAAGAATCATCTTATTTTAGTATAATATTCTGACCTTTTTGTTTGCATGAGTGAAACTACGTCCTAAGATGTCATTCGGAGAATTGTGTTTGAGAATTTAAAGCATCTTATCGGCGGTAGCAAAAAAATTGAGGCTCAATACATTGTTGGAGATTCTTGCAACATAAGTACTACAGTAGTAATACTTAAAAAACATTCATTTTTTAACTAAGAAATTATATTGATTCTCCAAGTGTATATTCGTTTCGTATTCATAGAAATGTCACAATAATTATTAGGTTTATATGTTATTTATTCAATATTTTTTTGGTTGATGCAATTGCAATTTACTGGTGTCGTGGAATCTTAATAATGAAAATGATAAGATTTAACAAATTTTAAGTGTAGAAAATCTTGAAGTGAGTCTTTTTCAGTTTACGTTGAATTGATTGTGCCTGAAAGGCGTTTTACAATCAAATGCTAGTGCTGGATAATTTGACTATACATCATTTCACCAAAGTTTCTGCAATTCTAAAAAGTGCAACCAAATGAATAAATGTTAATCATGTATATATAGATTTGGAGAGCTGCCAACAGCTATAAATATTTTGGGCATTGTTGATATTAATAAAGTAAAAATTACCTATATTACGGCATGTTTACTAATATTTACATAAAATTTCAACTTTTTACAAAATTTGCATAGCCATCAAGAAAAATATATAAAAATTTCACAGATAAAGTTGAACATCTTCTCCATCAAACTAGAAAATATTTATGCAACCATAGTTTTTAAACGAGATACAAACTAGTAAACGTTTATACAACCATAGTTTTTAAATGAGATACAAACTAGTAAACATTTATGCTGCCATAGTTTTTAAACGAGATACATTAAAAACCTATGAAATGCAAAAAAAATTAACATGTATCTCGTATAACATAACATAAATATATAAAATAGAGGTTACTAAAACTTGCGGCAAAATAATAATACATAAGAAACTTAAAGAGCCATCAAGAAAAATATATAAAAGGTACACAGATATGTTTGAACTACTTTTTCATCAAATATTTTGTAAAATTTCAAAAACAACACTTAAAGTGTATATAACAGTAAAAAGCAGCAACTAACTTCATGAAAAGTTTTAAATATTCAACTAATACACAACTATTCAATATTCAAAACACAATATTTTTTTCGTTGGTATGAAGATGCTCCTTGGCCTCGGTGGGTCGTCACTCTCACTAAAATTTTCATTCTCTGCCTTTTGAGACTCATACTTGAACAAAAGTGATGCGTATCTCAAACGAATACAAAAATCTAAGTCCGTTTTAATCAAGTGCACTTTCCTTCTTGTGTTGCATTCCCTACTCCATAAAAAATTATAACAAATACATATAATACAACCTTCTCCATAATATGTATCTCAAAGCTTACTAACATGTATCTTCAGAATGCTTATTTCAATATAACTTAAAAATACAAGAGATACATATAAAATTCTTATTTTTAGTGGTATTTACATCATACAATAAATACAAGATAATACAAAATGTATCTTCAAGCTTAAAAACATGTATCTTTTATTTCCTTAGTCAGTAAAACTAATAATATATTAGATATATTAAAATGCATACTCATCTGACCATAGATACAAGATATTAAAATATGTATCTAGTAGAAATAACAAGTTTCTTTGGTAATACGTCTTTCAATAAACCTAAAATAACACTAGATACATATCAATGTTTGGCTCTTCCGTCAAGCAATAATTTGGCTCCAGTATCAACACCGCTTTGAACCAAACGACATACTCATCTTTTAGCCTGTGATCTCAAAAAAGGGATAAAAGCAGAAAAATGGCAGTCAAGAATCTTATACATAAAAAATTGAAAGGAGCAGGAGTCATTGAGTAGATTGTTTGTGAAATGTTGGTCCATGTACCTGCTTGCTAATTACTGGACCAAGATCGGCATTAGGTTTAGTTCCAGTGCTGACCTTCAGGACTTTTACACGTTCCAATAGATTTTCTTCCCTGCAAGATTAATTTACTATCATCCATCAAAGATGTCAATAGTAAACTAAACAATCTGAATAAAGTGGCATAATAATGTGAAATTTGAAATGTGTTACCAAGGTTTTGATTTCCTAACAAAGACAACTGTGATCAACGCCATGCATCTTTGTACAACTGCACCAAAATCAGCCGCCACTAAATCATTTATCGTGAAATCTATAATTGCATCAAGAATGACGATGCCATGGTTTTTGGCTCCCATATTAGGCTGATGGCATTTTTAGGTGGTTAGTCATTGTTCTAACCATAATACTAACACTAAACATGTTTCCACATTGCCTAATACAAGTGAGAGAAGATTTGGTAAATTGCACTAACCTGAACATGTTTTTCTTTAGTTGATGCTCTAGAATATATATATTTTAACACCCCGTATTTCCCTAGCATAATCTAAGTCCCAATACATGAGTATTCGTGTATAAAATTTTTGAAAAACTCATTATTTCTCAGTTTAGATCCTGCCAATGCATAGGAAATTCAATTAGCTTTCCAGCGGTATAAAATTCGGCCAAATATGATAACCGGGTAAGAAGTTATGGCGATTTAAAGTTTTAGTCGTTAAACACCGTCATTTTAACCTCTAGCTCATTACGGAGCAAGACAATCTCCCATTTGGAAAAATCCAGTAAAGGTCCACGATCCTAGCGCATCGCACCATAGGTTAATTTGACATTTGTCAATTTCCAGTGGGCCTCCGCGATCATGGCGTGTCGTGGAGATGGCCAAAATGGCATCCTCAAGCTTGGCGCGATTGTGGCGCGTCGCACCAAGGTCAAAAATCAGGATTTCAGTTTCTAGCTTGTATTTTTAAATTCATTTAAGGGTATTTGGGTCTTTTTCCTAATCTCTAAACTCGCCTTAAACACAAAATTTAACCCCTAATTGACCTAAATACTCATCATTATTCACTTTCTCTCAAATTAAAAATCCTTTATTTCAATAACAAGAAACCCTGGCTCTCAAGAATTAAGGCCAAATCTCAAGAACTCTCCATCAATCCTTCCAAATTTATTATCCCAGGTATGTTAGATGTTCATCCATAGATCCCTTTCATCCATGGAGTCCAAGTATCCACTTTAATTACAAAAGTTATCATCTTTTCAAGATCTATGATTTTAAATTGTGATTTAACCCATGAATTTCCATGAACTAAGATTTTGGACCATGTTTCAGAACAGTCTAGTATCTTAGTGTCTTTCAGTTGGGAGTAGGATTTAGCACCGAACAAGTGTAGGGATGGCGGCTTCCCCGTCAGATAGAAAAATTTGTTAGTAGTAGTCCCTATACTTTAGAATTACGTATCTAGCGTAGGATATGAGTAGTCACCCGTCAGATTAGGCTTGACTATCTCACAGGGGTCACCCATCAGTTCAGGCTTGACATCCTTAGTCCTTTGGACATCATATCAGTTTAGTAGATCCACTTAGCCATTATTAGTACCCGTGGCACGATATTAATACCCTTCCAACTGGGGTTACAGGTTGGACCCCGATTAGCTCAAATTGGGGAATGTCGGTTAGATAATACCTCCCAAAGTATCAGATATAGTCTCATTTATAGTCTCATCTAAGCTATTCAGTCTTAGTGTTGTTTGACCACAGCGTGCAAATTTCAGTTATCTCAGTATATCAGTTTACAAATTTTACTCAGTTCATTTTATATGCTTGGCCATGCATCCATCGTATTTATAGATTTTTCTTGTATTTTCAGTATCTACAGATTCTATGCTCTTTATTCAGTACTCCATGCTTTAAATGTATGTCCAGTTAATTATTATCATTCCTATTCATTAGACCATGCATATCATCCTACTTTATTTAGAATACCAGTACCCTTCAAAGTACTGATCGCGTACCTTTTCTTTTGCGCTATGATGTCTCATATCATAGATGTTGACGGTCAGTTCTCAGATCGCACCTAGATTCTCAAATTATTAGCAGTATGGTAGAAGTGGTAAGTCCTTATCATTTGAGAACAAATTATATTACTTCATGTCTTTATCTTAGTAGTTAGTAGAGTTAGTTGGGGCATGTCCCATCAACTCACAGTATCCAGTTAGAGGCTTTTCAGACATTACAGTTAGCTATTCAGACTATTCAAATTTCAGTATTTTTATCAAATTCATAATTTAGTAGTTATTTCATTATTAAAAACCTCATGGCATTTCAGTTATTCTTCCGCATTCATGATTATATGATTCATTGGTCATAGCAGGTACCAGCTCATGAGTTAGCTTGTGGTCTCTCGAGATTGTAAGCACCGTGTAACAATTAGGGGTAGTCTCGGGTCATTACATATATGCATGCCAGTCTGAGGGGTAATAATAAAGCAATGAATGATCAATGAACCCATGGAGAACAGGGTGATTCAAAATAGAGTATAAATCAATTGAAAAAATCGATTTTACTTGAAAAAAATCACGTCAGACTAGACTATCTTAAAATGCCAAGATGGTTCTGCAGTTAAAACTCTAAATTGCTAACAAATTCACTTGTGAGGTCCAGCAACATTCGCGACAACAACAACACCTTTCTCGGTAGACACTAAACTAAAATCTCCAAAACAAGATAACATAAGTAGTTGCAGATCATTACGAAGAAAAGGTATGGCAAGGACAAGTTATGTTCAATCCAAAAAAAAAAGAAATACAGAAAAATAAAAAGAAGAAAAGGAAAGACCGACCAAGAATTATAACAAACCAGTTATTGATCCATCACTAGACATTAGCCAATATAACTAACCCAAGTTACAGAAGTTGAAAGATAAAAACTAGCAAATTATTTATATTTTTGGTTTTGAGAACATTGTACTACCAAATATCCTCTATCTATAACTACACATAAAGTACATAACTGTAAAGAACAAAAAAAAAAGTTGAGATGCAACAAATCTACATTAAAACAATATAATATATGTAAAAACTCTAAGAACATCATAATTTAGATACAAAATAATACAAAATATATGTTTAAGCTTAAAAACATGTATCTTAGAAGAAAAAACATGTATTTTTTATAATACGACTTTCAATAAAATTTAAACAACACTAGATACATGTCAAAGCATTAACAGTAACTCATAGATAAAAGTTAACATGTATGTATCTATGTAGTTATAAACTTGTATCTTTTATAATACTATTTTCAATAAAATTTAAACAACACTAGATACAGTTCAAAGCATTAACAGTAACTCACAGATACTAGTTAACACAACATGTATCTATGAACTTATAAACTTGTATCTTTTGTAATACGACTTTTAATAAAATTAAAACAATACTAGATACATATCAAAGCATTCACAGTAACTCACAGATACAAGTTAGCACAACATGTATCTATACTCATAAACTTGTATCTTTTGTTATATTAATTGCAGTAACACTGCTCTAGATATGAACTAGTAAAGATGAAAAGAAAAATTTGAGTCATTAACCAAAAAAAATAGGAAGACCAAACAAAAAAAATAGTAAAAGAAAAAGTCAACATCAACAACAACATACCCAGTATATTCTCGAATATCTATTCATAATGTTAATTTAAAATAATATAGCCCAAACAAACGATAATCAAAAAAATTGCATAACAAAGAAAACTAAAAAATCACTTTGTAAACCCAATTGCAAAATTTATTTTTTTTAAAAAGCGTAAAATAAGATAAGAATAGAAGAAATTGAAGGGGACCATTCAACAGAGACTACAGGATCAAAGTGTAATAAAACAAACAAAACAAAATAAGAAAGTGACTATTCAACAGAAACTATAGGATCCAAGAAAAATATATACCATATATCGCACAAGCTTCAAGGCACCTGTATAAACCTGCAAAACAAGCAGGCTAAAATGAGGGCAACAGAGAAGGGGAAAACTGCACAAGAAGTTAAAAGAAAGGATAGCCACTAGCATTCTGAACACAACTTTCCTTCACTAACTAGAAGAATTATGATTAAAATCTTGAATTCCCTTCCCTTGCAATGTATATCACCACGATACAGAGTTAATAATCTCTTTTGATACGGAAAGTCAAGCCAGAGTATAGAGTTAATAAAAATAACGACACCAGCACCAACAGTTATGTCAGTGGTAGATTAGTTTGAAGAAATTGGAAGGGAAGGAATACAATAACAACAACATACCCAGTGCAATTCCAAAATTGAAAAAATTACTTTGCAAACCCAATCGCAAAATTTACAACAAAAAATTTGATAAACAATGTCGTTTTTTCAAAATTATTTTTTTGAGAAAAAAAGTAAAATAAGAATATAAGAAATTAAAGTTAATTTTAGGGAGAAAATTTACCTTAATTCAAAGGTTTGAGTTAGAAAGAGAAATTGGATAGAAACTGTTGCTTAAATTAAGGCTTACAAAGAGGAGAAAATGGTTTAATTTTAGGTAAAGTTACAGCTAAAGAAAAGGAGGTTTTAACTTGTATGTCAATTTTACCAAAAAAATTGTAAATGTTGGGATTTAAGTAATATTTTAGAAGTGGAGTGATTTTTAGTAATTTAGAAACATAAGTTGTTTATTTAGGTAATTTTTCCTAAAATATAATTAAAATTGTAATAATTAGTAGATATGAACTTAAATTCTATCAAAAAGACATCAAAACATTCCTAAACTTATCAGTCCAACTTACTTTATACCTTTAACTTTATGAAAAGTTATTTACCCCTCTAAAATTATTTAAAGTGAATTAATATCACCTCTAATATTGACATGGAATAAAAAAATTAAATGCACATAATTAAAGTCAAATAATTTCCTCAATTTTTAATATTTTCAAGGCTTAATTTCCTAATATGTCTTTTTGCTCTGAAGTTGCTTATAAAGTTTCTTGTCAAAAATATTATAATTGAATTTCTTCAAATATGACACCTTTTCATTTTTTGCTCTTCTTGGTTGCATCAATCCATGATTCAATCTGTTGATTTCTTTTCAAATTTTTTGGATTGTTAGTTGTATAAGCTAAATTTCTAGATTTCGAATGTGTACAAAGAGGTATTCGTAGGAAGTGAAAGGTGTGGGAGAGTTTGAAGAAGGAAAGAAAGAAAGCGGTGGTGGTGGGGAGGGGGGAGGGATTTGTAAATCAAGAAATAGAGTGGTGGGTATCGAAGAAGAAAGAGGTCTGGCAAGGGTATTTTTAGTTTGTTTATAATTATCTTATTTTAAATTATCTTTTTGATGTAGGTGTGACACGATAATGATGTGACACTTATGTGGTGATGACATGACACGTGTAATAAACTCTTTTTTTGTAAGAGTGGTTTTATATATATTCTTAAGGTGGTATTAATTCGCTTCAAAAAAATTTAGAGGGTAAATAATTGCCCTTAAAGTTAAATGGCTAAAGTAAGTTGGGACAAATTTAGGAATATTTTGATGTTTTTCTCTTAATTTTTTAAAGATATAGTTTAATGCTAAAATTCTTAAAAATTAAACCTGTAAAAATTTAAATTTAAAATTCAGCTCTCCAATGTGACTCCAATGCCACCTGAGTCAACATAAAATTTGCATATGTTTTATGATATATAAAATAGTTTCTTTTCTAAGATGCCTTCACATTTTAATTTTTTAGTATTTCCTTGTAGTTTATTGATGACAAACTCCCAATAATAATATTGTCCATGGTCCATGGTGCCTCCTTCCTATGACACCTTCACATATAGATCCAACACTTATTGACTCAATTATCTGGCATTTTATACTATGACTATGAACAAGTTTAATTTGATTTATTCAACTTCCAATAAGAACAACATGCATATTAAAAATTTCAAGCCAAATGTTTAAAGTTTGAACTGTAACAATATTTATGTAAACAACAAGAAAAAATAAGCAATTTGTCAGTGTGGAGATTGTCATGTTGTCTGATCAAAAGTGATCACCCAAACATCTTTTCACTGAAAACTACACTTCATATTTTTAAGCACAAATCTCTAAAGAGTTCTTCCTCATATCAAACTCCTTCATACATCAAAACTCTCAAAAATGTCGTAAATACGCCATTAAAGTCAAAGAAATTGATCCAAATCACTCTTTTCCTTTACAAATGATCTCTATCACTGAAATATTAATGCTCTCTAAGAGCATTATTGGACGGCCAAATTATTATTCTATCCTTAAAGTTCCAAATTACAGTGATGATTGATAATTTTTTTGAACAAATTTTTATAGTGCGATGAAGTTGTTGAAATCGAATGTGAGGCTCTTAAGGTTGTAATAAGAACTTGATCGGTGTTTGCAACTCTTAGTGATAACCTTAAAGCTCTCATTACAACCTTAAGAGGCTCACATTTGGTTTCAACAACTCCATCTCACTCTTTAATTTGTCCAATAAAACTTGTCACTCATCATTGTAATTTGAAACCATAAGGACAGAAATACTAATTTTGTCATCCATTAACGCTCTTTGGGAGCATTAATATTTCAGTTATCACAGTCATTTGTAAAGAAAATGAGTGATTTGGATCAATTTCTTTGTCTTTAATGCCGCTTTTACAACATTCTTGAAAGGTTTTGTTTAGATCAAGAAAGGATTTAGATAAATCCAAATAAAATTGGAATTGTAAATTTTGGGTAATTATTGGATTCGTGATCATTTGTTATTTGGTGTAGAGAATTTGATTGTTTTGTTGCAGTAGAGAATAAGAAGAAAATGATGAAAATGGGGTATATATATAGGGGTTTTTGTAAAGGTGTGAAAAGGAAAAAATTGAAAAAAAAAAATTATTGGTTTCATGGATGATTTTGGATAGGGCGAAATTGGATATAGATTGATTTTTTGATTTCTTTTGTTTTATGGATAATCTTGGATACGGGCAAAATTGGAAATTTATTGATTTTCTTTCTTGGATGATTTTGGATATTAATAAAATTTAAAATTTATTCATTTTTATAAATGGTTTATTTTGTATTTCTGTTGTTTCATTTTATTTGGTCCTGTTAACTTTACATGTCCTGTAAGGCACTAATGATTAGAGGTGGAAAAGGGATAAAATTGAAAACTAAATTATTTCTTTGTTTTATGGATGATTTGGGAACAATATGGACGAATTGAATTTTTTTAATTTTTATAAAGGGTTTATTTTGTATTTCCGTCGTTTCATTTTACTTGGTCATATTAACCTAGCACGTGTCGTAAAATATTGATAATTAGAGGTGTATTTTATCAAACTAATGTTATTAATTATGTTTTAGGACGGAAATGTTTGAGATATAAATGATTTTTTTTAGAGGTGGGAAAAGGAAAAAAAATTATTTTTTTTATTTATTTTTGTCATAGATGATTTTTTGATTAGGACAAAATTAGAAATTCTTTAAAGTATTTATTTTGTATTTGTGTCATTTTATTTTACTTTATCATGTTAATCTAGTACACCCCGTAAGACATTAAGGATCTGTTTGGTAGGCTGCACTAATTACAATAGTCCTTGAATTAAAATTCAGTCTCATTCAATACATTATTTGGATACTTCTGTTAACTTTATATATGGATTACTTATACCAAGTAAATGAAGGGATAACTTATCCAAGGTTTAATAATCTATGATAAGCTCCTAAATGACTAAACTATCCCTCAATTTTTTTTCTAAATTTCTTTTGTAATTTGATGTCCTCTTTAATTATATAGAGTTGGTTAAAAATGTCGTTTTTAATTCTCCAAAACTGTTTTATTGTAATTTTATGATTTCTTAAATTAATGTTTGATTTTTTTCTCAATATTTAGTTTGCTTTACTGGGTTGGATTTTTTTTTTGGTGGGGCTGGGGCGGGGCAGGGGAGGGGTTGCAGGGTTTTAAAAAAAATAGTTCATGGTGTGATCATCACTTGAACATTTGTTTTTTATTTTTTCAATAAACTTCAGGTATTTAAATATTTATATGAACTTAAATCTAAGATAAGGTTAAGGCATATTTGACCAATAAATAAAATACTGAAAGTATCGTGCTTCAAGAATTTTCGTAGTGGCACATCACACCTGAAAATATATTTGACTGATAAAAAATGTAGAAAATACACTGTGCTATCAAGAATTTTCACAGTGGCACATCACACCTGAAAATTAGTAATAAATTTTTGTTCATATTTTTATTTTTAACTTGACTAATTTAATAAAACAAAAAATTCCACAAAAATTCAAGAGTATAATTGGAAAGGAGATTTTTGTAGAGTTTTAAATCAAACAAAATCCATGATATATCAAACTTGTAATACAATGAACCAAACACTTGATTAAAAATAATTCAAGCACTACAATCCCTACATTGCTAATCATTGCATTGCGAACCCCTACATTACTTCTGTTCGTAACTCCTAATAATTAGACATGTATTTTATTAAACTAACATTATTAATAATGCTTTGGCTTTAATTTTATTGCTACTACTACTTTATTTAATCATCTAATACTAATGACTCGTTTGATTAAGAAACACGAGATAAAATAATGCTACAATTTTTAAATACCTGATCTCAATATAAGTTATCGTATATTTTAAAATATATGTGCAAGATTAAATTGGAAATTGAGTAAATTTGTCTATTTTGGAATACTTATTTAATATTTTGAGATGGTCAATTTTGGACATTAAGTAATTGGGAAATGAGAATGAATCATTTAGATAAAGACATATTTATTTTGTGTATAAATAAAAGTAAATTAAAAATTCGGTAAATCATTTATTATTTATCAACTTGAAGGATTAGATTGACCGCAAAAAACAGATAAATTGGAGTATTCATTTTTACATTTTGAGACGGTCAATATTGGACATTAAGTAATTGGAAAATGGGAATTGATTATTTTGATAAGGACATAATTGTTTGGTGTACAAACAGAATTAAATTGAAAATTTGGTAAATCATTCATTATTTATCAATTAATAAAGGATTAGTATGACTATACAAAGGGTATAAATTGGAGTACTTATTTTTACATTTTGAGATGTTTTAAATTTGGACAATAAGTAATTAGGGATAGACTATTTAGATAAGAACATATAATTTTCTGTATGAATAAACTAAATTGGAAATTCGGTAAATCAATTTTATTTATCAAGTAATGAAGGATTAATTTGATTACTGTAAAAAGGAGATAAATTGTAGCACTAGTTTTTACACGTTGAAATGTTCAAATTTGGACATTAAGTAACTGGGAATGGATTAATTAGATAAGGATAAATTTATTTTGTGTATATATAAAACTACATTGAAAATTTAGTAAATCATTTTTCATTTATCAGTTATCAACTAATAAAGGATTAGTTTGATTACTGTAAAAAGGAGATCAATTGGAGTACTTATTTTTAAATTTTGAGATGTTTCAAATTTGGATATTAAGTAATTGAGAATGAATTTATTAGATAAGGACATATTTACTTTTGTGTATATATAAAATTAAATTGAAAATTTGATAAATCATTTATCATTTATCATTTATCAACTAATAAAGGATTAGTTTGATTACTATAAAAAGGTAATAAATTATAGACTTACTTTTACATTTTGAGATGCTTCAAATGTGGACATTAAGTAATTCGGAATGGATTGTTTTACATAAGGACATATATTTAATTTGTGAATATAAAAAATTAAATTAAAAATTCAGTAAATCGTTTTTCATTTATTATTTATCAATTAATAAGGGATTAGTTTGACTACTTTTAGAAGGAGTTTGAAAGAATTTTGACTTAAATTTTACTATGTATTTTTTCATCATATTAATGTGAGAAAAATTACAACTTATAGCAATTTTTTTGTATAGTAGTCAAACATCTAAATTTTAAATTAAAAATACTAAATTAATCTACTCTAGTTTAGCTTGAAACTTGTAAAATTGACATTCATAAGTAAAATGTGACAACCAAAAAAATAGAAGGAAGAGAGTATTTTAACATTTTGAGATATTTCAAATATGGACATTAGCTAATTTTGAGATATTAACTTTTTGCCTTTGACTCACTCTTTCTTCTTTCTATTGCACTTTCATACAATGGCTCACCAACTATGTTTCTCTCCTCTCTCTTTAAGTATAGAGTAAACCTTTAAGAGGATACAATGCTTGAGTAAAGTAGAGAAAAAAACTAAAGAAGGTTGAGAAAAGTGTATGTCTCTTCCTTTGACATCCAATGTTTATATAGTAGTGATTGGACTACTTCTAGTCGTTGGAAGCTAGAAAGCAATCAAAAGGATTTTTCTTCAAAGAAAATTGAATAAGGCATATTCAATTTCCATGAATAACTAAAGACTAAAAGGAAAGTCTAACTAAGTACAATATATACATAAGAGAGAGAGAGATGCGGCAATCCCATGACATTAATAATCCATTTAATGCAAGGGATATTTTTCATTTCTTGCCATATATTTTGTTAAATCTTCTGATAGAATTTCTTCAATCTATTTAGAGTAACATATCTTTTTGCTTTTTCATTGAGTACGTGATCCTTTGTCAATCTTCATGATATAATCTCCTCAGAATCAATAACAATCTTCTTTTTCTTCTTATGAGATGTTTCTTTCCTTTTGAGTATTTGTTAGGTACTATGTAGTTTTGATGATTGACAATGTGATATGAAACATGTCAGTCAAGCTGGTTCTTTCACATAGTTCACTGGTATACAGTTCAAGATGAGATTGCTTAAGTGGATAAGGAAGTTCTGATAAACTCAAGAAAGAGATCACGTGTGATAAAAAAGAAGTTATCGAATACAACACTTGATGATAAGATAAAGAAAGAGTTTCACTCAAATGAGGAAAGAGTTTCACTAAAATGAGGAGATCAAGTTGAAGAAAAGTTTTACCTATGCAAGGAGTTTGACTTGAAGAAGGACTTTGACTTAACAACAAATCGAATTATGTTGGCGACGTGAACGAGGCAACTCTGTCACAAAATTAAAGTTCACCTCCTCTCACTTCCAAGTAGGAATGTTGAACTCCTACATAGTGCCACTAGGCCTTTGGTGCTCAACCTTAACCTGTTGACAATAAGCACACTTGGCTACAAACTCGGCAATATTTCTCTTCATGCCACTCCACCAATAGATTTCTCAAAAATCACGGTACATCTTAGTGGCTCCTAGTGAATAGAGTAATGCACACCATGCGCTTCTGCAAGAATTCGTTGCCTCAAACCATTGACGTACGACACACACAGTCTACCCTGGCAATGCAACACACCCTCTCCCCTTTGGGAGAAAAAGCTATACTTTTTGATCTCCAACTGACTCCTTCAACTAGACTGGGATCCCTATCTTACTTTTCATTCACTTTGACAACCAAGGAATATTTCAAACTATTCCGAACACATACACTACCCTAAACCGAGTCAACCAAATGAATGCCTAACCTAGCTAACTGATGAACCTCCTGAACCAACTTCTTCTTATCATTCTCAACATGAGCCACACTACCCATACATAATCTACTAAGGGCATCTGCCACTACATTGGCCTTTCCTAGATGATACAAAACACTCATATCATAATCTTTCAATAACTCTAACCACCTTCTCTGACAGAGATTTAACTCTCTCTGTGAAAATACATACTGCAAAATTTATGGTCTGTGAACACATTATCATGCACCCCATACAGATAATGCCTCTAAATTTTCAAGGCAAACACAACAGCTACTAACCCAAGATCATGGGTAGGATAATTCTTTTTATAGGGCTTAAGCTGTCTAGAGGCATAGGCTATGACCCTACCTCTTTGCATCAAAACATAACCCAAACCAACTTTGGAAGCATCACAGTAAACAACAAACCCATCTGAACCATCTGGCAATGTCAAAACTGGGGTTGAGGTAAGTCGAGTCTTCAACTCCTAAAAACTCTTTTCCAAGGAATCTGTCCACGAAACTTGACTTTTTTCTGAGTCAAAATGGACATGGGGACGCAATAGACAAAAACCCTTCAAGAAATCATCTATAATAGCCAACCAAATCCAAGAAACTCTGGATATCTAGCGGAGAGATGGGTCTGGGCCAGTTTCTCACTACTTTGATCTTTTGAGGGTCAACTCTAATGACATCACTAGAAATAATATAGCCAAGGAAAGATACTAATCTTAGCCCAAACTCGCACTTACTGAATTTGGTGAACAAATGATGGGCTCTAAGAGTCTGCAATACTATTTTGAGGTGGTCTGCATGATCAGTTTCATTACGGGAATAGACAAGAATGTCATCTATGAAGACTATGATGAGTCCAAGTACTGTTGAACACTCTATTCATCAATTCCATGAAAGTTGTTGGGTAATTCATTAGACCAAAGGACATGACTAGGAATTCAAAGTGACCATACAGAGTTTTGAAAGTTGTTTTCAGAATGTCACATTCTTTGACTCTGAGCTGATGATAGTTGGATCTGAGGTCTATCTTAGAGAAATAACTGACACCCTAAAGTTGATCGAACAAGTCATTAATTCTGGGGAGTGGCTACGTATTCTTGATAGTGACTTTGTTCAACTGACGGTAATCGATGCATATTCTGAAAGAACCGTCTTTCTTAAGCATGAAAAAGACTGGAGTGACCCATAGGGAAATACTGGGATGATGAATCCCTTGTCTAAATCCAAACATGACCCAAACCTCACCTGAAAAATACCTATCGTGATGACTTGCTATTTTCAAAATCCAAACACGACCCAAACCTCGCCTAAAAAATATAAAACTTCCCTGATACATGCTACTTACACCCCTAAACATGAATTAACTTAGAAATCATTGTCTCGGGTCGGGAAGGTCTAAAAATCATCGAAGTTAAGAAGCCAAAAATAAAATTAAGTCTTCAACACTTAGATAAATTTTCAGGTTCTAAGCATCTTGTACATCACTATAGGTTGAGTTGAGCTAAGACTAACACGGGGTATTACACTAACTGAGTTTTTGGATTTTAAGTATTTGTATAGATTATAGACCCAGTGGTAATGAGCTTAAAATTTCTAACTTGAGAGACTTAAATTACATAATTGATACAGTTTTTTTATAATGCCAAAAGAGGGAAGTGTGTATACTGTGTAATATTTATAACCTATGATTCTGACCTGGCTTATTTAATGCGTGTCTTTTAATACTTTGTTCAGACTATGAATTGACTAATATGGGTTTAGCACAACACACAAGGTGCATTAGTTTGTCATCATAAAAAAGGGAAAATTATTAAGGTTGTGTATATATTGATGATTGACAATGCAGTGGAACACGTACATGAAACGGGTTGATCAACATATTCTTGCATCTAGAGTCTAGTTGTATATGGACTTTAAGTCCAAAGATGAAAAGACCACGAAGTCTGCACAAAGCATATTCACTATAAGAGTCCAAAAATGTACAGACTCAAGCATCCAAGAAAATGACAGTCATTGTCAAAGCCCATGATTCTTTGTCATTATATGATTGAAATAGTTTTTCGATGATTGCAAAAAAGAGAAGATATGGGTTGTGCAGTGTTTATAATGGGTTGTGCAGTGTTTATAACTCATTGACTAACCTATTTCATTCTAGTGTTTCATACTTCAATGCCTATAAGTAAAGATGTTTGAATGCACAAAGACAAGAGGTTTGACATCATCAAAAAGGGGGAATTTATTGGGTACTATGTAGTTTTGATAATTAACCATGTGTTATGAAACATGTCAATCAAGTTGGTTCATTCACATGGTTCACTGGTATGCAGTTTAAGACGAGATTGCTTAAGTGGAAAAGGAAGTTCTGATTAACTCAAGATAAAGATAACGTGAGATAAAAAAGAAGTTGTAGTTGAATACAACTCTTGAAGATAAGATAAAGAAAGATTTCTACTCAAATGGGGAGATCAAGTTGAAAAAGAGTTTTACCTATGTAATTAGTTTGACTTGAAGAAGGACTTTGACTTAACAACAAACTCTGATGAGTTGAAGAGTCTAACTAAAGATAAAAGATTGATAATATGAAGGACTCTTTGAAGAGTTGCTATTAAATAGAGAAAGTGATTGACATAATCAGTCATGCAATTACAATTCTAAAAAGGGGAATTGACAGATTGATGAAGTACTACTCAATCACTGAAGAGACACATTGAAGAACATGGTCCTAAGTAAAGAATCTGGCTAAGAGTTTTAGCTTTTATTGTTAGGAGTTGTTCTTTGTGTTTGAACTATTGATGTAATATTAGTTTCAGTATGTTATAAATTGAACAAGGAGCTAGTCTTCGAGTTGGGGAAAACTCGGAGACTTTGGGAACACATAACTTGGGTGGTGAGTGTAGTTAGGAATTAGAGTTTATAATTCCCAGTAGATGAGTTATAGGAATTAGGGATTATAATACCTAGGTTACAAGAGTTCTATTATTAGTTGTTATTGAGGCTTATTGTTGTGTAGTGAAGTTGGTGTTTTCCCCATAAAAATCCAGTGTGTTATTTTCTTCCTGTTTTAGCTAGTTTGGAACACGTTAGTCAACCTATTCCGTCGATAGGAAATAGTTAGGAGAAAATAAGATAATCAGTAGGGCACGTACTCTAACAGTATTATTCAAACAAAATATTATTTGTACTGCATTCCTACAATCAAATCAAACTCATTGGTCATTCATCAAAATCTTAATGTCATCGAAATAAATATGCATATTTTTGGAGATGAAGTATTCAAAATTAAACAACTTTAACAAACTTGAAGATAATAATGAACCATATAAATACTTCATTTTATTTGTCAAAAAATATACGAAAAAAGAGTGAATAATAGGATGTAGGATACTGCAGGCTTCTATCGTTAGACCTATTTCTCACTGTATGTTTTAATAAGGACAAACTAATAAACAAGTATCTTGCAGGATACAATGAAGATACAGAAGATCAAAAAAGAACCCGAAGGAATAAATCCAGAATTTTTGAGAAAGGAAGCCCACTTTCACTCACAAGAAAGCCAACACCAAGGTTGGAAGAGTATCAATCATGGATATCAGCCAGTATTAACTCACAATAAAGTCAAATCCAAGATTGGAAGAGTATCAATCATGGAGATCATTGACATCCCATAACTATGCAAAATAAATCAATCAAGATAAAAGCAAAAGAAAATGTACATGTATGGACATATCCAATCTGGACATGTACGGTTGTGAAGATTGCAACAAGTATAGACATATCAAATAAGTACATGCTTTATGGGGCCATCTCTCAATCAAGGAATCAATTCAAATCCTTGACTTAGAAGAAATCTCTTGGGTTTCCTTACAAAAATAGAAGTCGAAGCAGTTGAAGAGTATAAATGAGATGACTGAATATCGAAGCACTCACACAACTTCAAGAAATATCTTAGTGTGTCTCAATCTTATTCTCAACAAAGCTTTATACTTCTTAAGTTTATAATAGTTACACAAGAGTAAGATCGAGTCAACTTTTTCTGTGTCACAAGATCTACAAAACAAAATAATTTTTTGTACTTGTTTACTATTCCTATACTAGACTCTACTTTGAGAAGATCTAAGAAAACTTTGAAGACCAAGGGGAATGGAAGTAGGCACCACATTAGTGCTCCGAACCATGATAAATCTTTGTGTTATTATCTTTAATAGTTTATTTACTTGCTTACTTACTTAAATCCAATCTATCTTGTTGAGAATACTAATTTGTGGGTGATTCGACTGTGAAGACTTGTTAGTCAACTCAAGGAACTTTTCAATTCACCCCCCTCCTCTTGAATTTCAATTAATCGCAGAAGATCTCACAAATTGTGTTGCTTAACTGCACTTGAACAAAGATCAAAACGCAAACAATCAAATTCTAAGGGCTCTCCTTCAAGGTGGTCATTCCTCCACAAGACCACCTTACTTCAAATACAACACTACTCCTATTATGAAGAATAAATTCAGAATTTTCATCCAATCAAATGACTTTCAAGCATGAGTTATCATTAAGAAGGGACTAAAGCCGATTCCAGGACTCAAAGAGAAACAAAAAGAAAAAGAAAAGGGCAAGGAATTTAGCAATACCAAAATAGAGGACCTTCAAAAGTATGAAGTCACCGAAGAACAACAAGAGGTAATTCAAACTAATGCACGAGATATAAGTTTACTTTTTTGTGCAGTCAGCGAAGAAGAATACAACAAGATATCAACCTGTGAAACTGCAAAGGACCTGTGGGATAAATTGAAGGTAACCTAAGAAGGGACCACCAAATTCAAAAAGTCAAAAATTGCTACCCTAGTCAATGAATATGAGCTGTTCAAAATGGAAGAAAATGAAAATGTGGAATCAACGTTTGCCAGATTCAGATCACTAGGGATGATCTATCCACATAGCCTGCAAGTCAAGAAGCTTGTCATAAGTCTCCCTAAAGTATGGGAAACCAAAGATACCATTCTAGAAGACAAAGACCTCCACAATATGGCATATAATAAACTACGAGGTAATCTTATTCCAATGAATGAAATTATATCAATAGGTACAACAAAGAGGGGAAGAAGAAACCAGTGACCTTTAATATAGTATCAACTGAATAAGAAGATCTTTTGGAAGAAGACAATAACAATGGAATGTCTCTCATAAATCGTGGAGTAAGGTAGATCTTGAAATAGAGACAACAGAGACCCCAAGAAATCAAAAGCAGTGAAACAACAAGGCATGATGATCAGTGATACTACTATAGAAGGCCAGGTCATTTCATACAAAATTGTCCAGAATTGAAAAAAGATCATCCAGAAGAAACAAAAACTTTGGGGCTTGGAGAAATAAAGATGAAATCAAGGAAGAAACAAAAGCAACTAACATGTGCTTTATGGGAAAAGGTAAATCAAGTGAGGTAAGACCATACGAATATCATAATTGTAATATCCTTGAATCAAATTTAGATATATAATCGATGAGATATAAAAAGTTATTGATGAATACAATAAACTTGCTAAAGAAAAGAGAAACTAAGATGCTTGGCTTAAATGGAAACTTGAAGAGGAACGAAGAAACTGTCAAGTTGAAATTGAAGCATGTCAAATCAAAATTGTCTTACTAAAAGAAAAGCTTGATGATGTAAAAATGCAATTGAATAGCATTAGAAAATAACCAGGCCACAGTTTTGTAAGATCAAATTGTTTTAAAACAAGATCAATTTCCTCATCAAAATCATTTAAATCAACCAAAACCTCTTTCTCTTTTCAATGACCAATCTTCTATACCTATGGATAGAAAGGGCACAAATCACACAGCTGTAGGCAAAAGTCTAAAGGTGTGTGGGTTTGGAGGCCTAAAGGAAGTGCCTCTAACCCCCAAGGACCCAAGACCACTTGAGTATCTAAACAAAATTAATTTTCTTATTTTGTAGAAATACATCTACAAAAGCTATAAAAATAAAATGTGGGTCATCGATAGCGGAAGTTCCAAACATATGAT
This sequence comes from Capsicum pubescens, assembly GCA_030864215.1. Taxonomy (NCBI): domain Eukaryota; kingdom Viridiplantae; phylum Streptophyta; class Magnoliopsida; order Solanales; family Solanaceae; genus Capsicum; species Capsicum pubescens. The sequence continues at coordinate 255,517,138 of CM061549.1, forward strand.
CAGAATAAAAGAAAATTTTTTTCTCTTACGAAAATAGAAAAAGGATCAGTCAGATTTGGTGATAATGCTAAAGGATATGTCATCGTAGTCAGCGTAATAAAGCTCAACTCCTTATGTGAACTTTTAAAAGTGTATCTCATAGATGGACTCAAACACAACCTGCTCAGTATCAGTTAACTGTGTGACGTAAGATTTGGAGTCTCCTTTAAAGTGAAGTTGCTCCATCCAACATGATAAAAGATATATTTCTTTTATCGGTGAACATGTCAATAATATTTATGTTTTAAATAGTCCTAATTTTTCCACTCTTACCTGGCTCACTATGAAAATCAATGACACTTGGTTGTGGCATAGAAAGCTTGCGCATACTAGTATGCATATCATTGAGAAACTTTCCAAACTAGAACTGGTGAAACTTCCTCAAAAACTCAAGTTTGAGAAGGATCATATCTGTGATGAGCCAATTGGGTAAACAGACTCAGACATCATTCAAAGTTAAAGATATTATTTTGACTACAAAACCCTTCAAATAATCCTTATAGATATTTTTGTCCCCACCAAGATCGCAAGTATTGGTGGAAAAAAATACCTTTTTGTTATTGTTGATGATTATTCTCATTTTACTTGGGTAATGTTTCTTTCTCATAAACATAAGGCTTTTAAAAAAATTTGAGACCTTTTGAAGAAAAGTACAGAGAGAAGCTGGACACTTGATCACCTATGTTCACAATGATCATAGAGGAGAATTTGAAAATAAGGGTTTTGAGAAATACTATCCTCAGAATGGATACTTATAGAATTCTCATCACCTCGGTCTCCCCAACAAAACAGTGTGGTGGAGCAAAAGAATCGGTCTCTTCAGAAAACTACAAGCACTATATTGCTAGAACACAATCTTCTAGATCACTTTTGGGTAGAGGCATTCAGTATAGCTTATCACATCATCAAGAGATGCTTCATCAGACTAATTCTAAAGAAGACCCCTTATGAGCTATGGAGAGGGAAGAATCCTAAAAATAGCTACTTCCATCCCTTTTGATGAAAGTTCTTTATCCATAAAAATGGTAAGAATAACCTAGGAAAATTTGATCCACGAAGTATGAAGGTATTTTTTCTTAGGTACTCTCCCACCAATCGTTCCTATAGAGCTTATAATTAAAGGATATTATGTGTTGAAGAATCTATGCATATTGTATTTAATGAAACTAATCAACCTCCTATGAGCTTGAGTATTGATGAATAATAGGTAAATGATCTACAATCTGGAGCCAGTGATATGATTGAAGACAAGTCATTACAACCCCTCCAGAGTCGACTCCTATGATTAAAGTTGCCAAAGCAAGTGTTCCAAGAGAATGGAAGAACAATATGAGCTATCCAAATGATTTTATACTTGGAAACCCAGACAATAAGATACAGACAAGAGCCTCATTTATAAAGCAAGATTTTGTTGCTCTTGTATCACAAATCAAACCCAAGAAGACTGATGAATCCCTCAAAGATGAATCTTGGGTCAAATCTATGAAGGAAGAATTAGATCAATTTGATCGAAATCAAGTCTGGACTCTAATTGAAAGTCCCAAAAATTACTCACTAATTGAAACCAGGTGGGCCTATAAAAAACAAATTGAATGAATATGATAAGGTAATTAGACACAAAACTAGACTTGTAGCTCAAGGCTACTCCCAACAAGAAGGTATTGATTATGACAAAACCATTTCTCCCTTAGCAAGGTTAGAAACAATTCACATTTTGTTAGCTTTTATTGCCTTCAAATGATTTAAGTTATATCAAATGAATGTCAAAAGTGCCTTTTAAAATGGATTTATTCATGAAGAGGTTTTCGTAAACAAACCCCCGTATTTGAAAATCCATCTTATCCAAACCATGTTTTTAAATTGTCAAAAGCATTCTAAGGTCTCAAACAAGCTCCAAAAGCTTGGTATATGAGGTTGGGTACTTTCTTGATAAACAATAATTTTTAAAGAGAAAAAATTGATACAACTCTGTTCGTCCAAAAATTTAACTCTAATTTACTCATTGTGCAAATTTATGTTGATGATATTATTTTTTGTAGTCCTAGCATCCCCTTGTGTGAGAATTTTTCTAATCTAATGAAAGGAGAATTTAAAATGAGCCTCATGGGAGAGCTCACATGTTTCTTAGGATTAAAAATCAAGAAAACACCCAAAGGTATATTCATTATTCAATCCAAATATACAAAGAAACTTATTAAAAAGTTTTGCATGAAAAAGGAAAGGTCTATGGAACCTCAATGAGTCCATCCATAAGTCTTGATTCAGACTCATCTTGGAAAGACGTTAATGAAAAGACATATAGGGAAATGATTGGATCACTCCACTACTTGATCGCCAGTTGCCCAGACACTGTGTTCAGCTTGTGTAAGTGTGCAAGGTTTTAGTAATCTCCCAAAGAGTCTCATCTGACTGCCTTAAAAAAAAACATTTGATATCTTATTGGAACTCAGGATATTAGACTATGGTACCCTCGTTCCTCTTATTTTGACTTAATTGGATATTCAGACACTGACTTTGCAGGTTATAAGAATGATAGAAAAATTGCTAGTGGAACCTGCCAAATACTTGGTGATGTCTTGATTTCATGGCATAACAAGAAGCAACTTCAGTTGCTCTATCAATAATTGAATCTGAATACATAGTTGTGGGAAGTTGTGGTACTCAAATTTTATGGATTATGCATCAACTACTTAATTTTAATTTGTCTTTTCAATCTATACCTATTATGTATGATAACACCAGTGCTATTAGTTTGTCGAAATATACTGTCCATCATTCTAGGGCTAAACACATTGATATTAAATATTATTTTATTTGAGATCATATATAAAATAGTGATTTTTCCCTAGCATTTGTTGATTCCGAAAGTTGGCAGATATTTTTACTAAACACCTATTAGCAGAACAATTTTGTTTCCTTTTTAAAATACTTGGTATTATCATCTTTAATGACTCATAATTTTTATTTTTGGACAAAATCCCTTTAACTTCCTTATTATTTATTACTCTTTTTAATTTTGGAAAACCATTTTGAATAAGTGTCATCATTACTCTTACTCCTTTTACGCTACCCTTACTGCCTCTTTACTTTTCTATCTTCCCAAGATCCTCCTTCTGTCGTCCTTTTACCTTAGAAGTTATCTCATTCACTTCACCTTCTTTTGTATTCCACTCGATTTATTCACCCCTCTTCATTTATCTATCTTTTCATTTCCCCCTCCGTTCTTTTAAAACTCTTATTCACAACTTTTCTCCAATGACCAAAACTCGCTCTATGGCAAATCTATCCAAATACCTTTAGGACTCTATCTCTGATAATCATGCCCTCATCTCTAAATTCTCTGAGGAATCTTTACTCCTCTCTCGACAACTAACTATTAACAAAAAACTTTCTGCCCCTATTCCAACCTCTTCTATTAAGGAGCCTCATTCAAACCCTCTAGATCCTTCTTATCTAAGGGACATACATAATTTTTGGACTTTCTTATAAAATAACAAGTTCACTGCCTTCAAAAGTTGCTCTGTGATACCCGATCGAGTAGTAAATCACTGTCAATTAAGGGAAGCTCAATGCAATGTCAGTCACTTCTTCAAATTTTAAGACCTGCCAGTGATTTTTTCTCAATGTGGACTTAAAGTTGATGAGGGCCCTATTTAAATATTCTATGCCAATCTTTGTCTCTCTCCCGACAGCGACAAATTAGAGACTTTTGTGCTTGGCACAAGGATCATACTCAATAATATTTTTGAAAGTGTGTTTGATACAAAGTTCTCTAGGGCAATTCCCTTTATGAATGACTCATGTCCCGATGATTTTAAAGTTAACTTTGAAAAAGTAAAAAAGACCTTGTCTGACTCAAACATAGTATCTACCATCTTTGGTCCCCTGTCTCTCTACTTTAAGTATTGCATAATTTCCCATGTTATCGCCACCATACTGATCCCCAAAAAGGCGTCTCTTATAAATATTACTTGTCGAGATGTGTTTTTCCTATATTGCATTGTGAAAAATCTCAAAATAAATTGGGTTGATTGGCTTCTTGAATATGCTGGAGAGTGTTGCCAATTCTTATGCCTCAGCCAGCCTACCTAATAGACTTATGTTTACCTGGATTCTCCTATATTACTCTATTGACCTTTCTGCATATCACTCACTGGAAGTCTCTGCTGCTTATGACTCTAAATCTTTCGCTATCACGGGCTACGTTTTGGTAGAAAATGAAGGGTGCAAAAGGACTCTGCTAGAGAAAAATTAGACCTCTCTGAGGTAAGCAAGTCATTTTCTAACCCCATGCTTCCTATGTTGAAGGATGTAGAGGAGCTCAAGGATCGCCTAAAATTTGTTGAAGAAGGAGTGATTCTTCTTTAGGAGTCGACTTCAAAGCTGCTGGAGCTTGGGAAGCGTACGAACACTAATATAGGCAAGGTACGATTGACCATTGATGGATTCAAGTAAGAAGGCGTCAAACTGTTCACCAGAATGTTTATTCACATGGAATCCCTCAAGTCTAAAGTCAACTCCTCAAATGATGACTTTGCAATATCCGTCCAAACTAATACTCCTCTAAAAAAGTTAAAAAGTGTTATGAACGATTTGCCATAACATGCACAATACCCTCACATACTTCTTGGACAAACGTTGAATGATGACTACTATTCAAAAGAGGGTCATATCCCTTCTTTTCTTTTGGTTTGTAAAATGATTTTCACGCACAGTTTGCCATCCTTTTTATTTTGTTCAAGTCCTTTGGTACTTTATTTGCCTATTTACATATTATATGTCTACTACTACCTTTTTCTATCTATTGTGCTATTTTTTTTACTATGCCAAAGGGGGGAGAATAAAAGAACATCAGAGGTGCTTGCAAGTTAGGGGGAGCAAGTCGACTGTCAAAGGATAAAAGTCAATGATGCTCAAAGAAAACAGGAATACCAAAGGTGCTTGTAAGTCAGGGAGAGTAAGTCGATTATTAAAGGATGAAAGTCAACAAATGCTCAAAGAAACCAGGAGCATCAGAGATGCTTTCAAGTCAGGAGGATCGAGTCTACTATCAAAGGATGAGAGTAAACTAATGCTCAAAGAAAGAAGAAACATTAGAAGTTCGTGCTATCCAGGGGGATCAAGTTAACCAAAAAAAATAGGAAAGTTAATTGGTGTTTATTATTTGTCATTATCAAAAAGGGGGAGATTTTTTCCCCCATATTCTCACTATATGTTTTAATAAGGACAAACTAATAAGAAAACATCTTGAAGGATATACTGAAGATACAGAAGATAAAAAAGAACCCTAAGAAATCAATCCAGAATTTTTGAGAAAGTAAGCTGGCATTCACTCACAAGAAAGTCGGTGCCAAGATTGGAAGAGTATCAATCATGGAGATCAACCGACATTCACTCATAAGAAATCCATCTCTAAGATTGGAAGATTATCAATCACAGAGATCATTAACTTCCCAGAATTATGGCGAACAAATCAATCAAGACAAAATCAAAAGGAAAGATGACCACACCCTCTACATGGACATATCTGATATGGACATGTATGGTTGTGAAGGTTGAACTGTGTATGAATATATCTGATATAGACATACTTTGTGTTGCCATTTATCAATCAAGAAATTAATTCAAATCTTTGATTGATAAAAATATTTTGGAATTCCTTGTGAGGAATAGACGTCGAAGCAGCTGAAGAGTATAAAAAAAAAGACTGAAGATCGAAGCATACATACAACTTCAGGAAATATCTTACTGTGTCTCAATCATAGTCTCAAAAAGCTTTGAAAATATCTAAGGAAACTTTGAAGCCAAGGATACTGGAAGTAGGTACCACATTTGTGTTCCGAACCAGGATAAATCTTCGTGTTATTATCATTCATTATTTACTTACTTGCGTACTTAATTAAACTAAATCTATCTTGTTGAGAATACTAATCTGCAGGTGAGTCGATGTGAAATAAATTAATATTTCCAAAATTAAAATTAAATAAATTTTATTGATCTAAATTATCAATTAATCATTTGACTGAAGTCAAAGTTGAGCAAGCGAGCGAGCAACAAAGACGCAAGACTTTTTCTTCTCAACCCTGTAAAAGTTATAAGAAATATTTCTCTATATAAAAAAACACTAGTTTTCCTCTCTTTAATCAATGAGGGATAAAATTTATTTATAAAATAAGCTTTGTTATATTCTCATTGACCTCAATATCTCATTCAGACCAAACTTGAACCTTAACAAATTTATGTTTAAAATATAATTAAAATTGTAATAATTAGTAGATATGAACTTAAATTCTAAGAAAAGACATCAAAACATTCCTAAACTTATTAGTCCAACTTACTTTATACCTTTAACTTTATGAATAGTTATTTACCCCTCTAAAATTATTTAAATTGAATTAATATCACCCTTAATGTTAACGTGGAATAAAAAAATTAAATGCACGTATTTAAAGTCAAATAATTTCCTCAATTTTTACTATTTTCAAGGCTTAATTTTCCAATATATCTTTTTGCTCTGAAGCTGCTTATAAAGTTTCTTGTCGAAAATATTATAATTATATTTCTTCAAATATGACACCTTTTCATTTTCTGCTCTGCCTGGTTGCATTAATTCGTAATTCAATCTGTTGATTTCTTTTCATTTTTTTTATTGTTAGTTGTATAAGCTAAATTTCTAGATTTCGAATGCGTATAAGGGGGTATTCGGAGGAGGTGAAAGGGGTGAAAGAGTTTGAAGAAGGAGATAAAGAATGCAATGGTGGTGGTGGGTGGGTAGGGGGAGGGATTTGTAAAGCAAGAAATAGGGTGGTGGGTATTGAAGAGAAAAGAGATTTGGCAGGGGTATTTTTATTTTTTTATAATTATCTTTTTGATGTAGGTGTGACACGATAATGAGGTGGCACTAATATGGTGATGACAGGACATATGTGTAATAAAATTTTTGTTTGTAAGAGCGGTTTTATATTTCTAAGGTGGTATTATTTCACTTCAAAAAAATTTAGAGGGTAAATAATTGCCCTTAAAGTTAAATGGCTAAAGTAAGTTGGGACAAATTAGGAATGTTTTGGTGCTTTTTCCTTTAATTTTTTAAAGATATAGTTTAATGCTAAAATTCTTAAAAATTAAACCTTTAAAAATTAAAATTTAAAATTTAGCTCTCCAATGTGACCTGAGTCAACATAAAATTTGCATATGTTTTATGATATATAGAATAGTTTCTTTCCTAAGATGCCTTCACATCTAAATTTTGTAGTATTTTCTTGTAGTTTATCGATGACAAACTCCCAATAATAATATTGTCCATGGTCCATGGTACCTCCTTCCTATGATACGTTCACATATAGATCCAACATTTATTGACTCCTTCTCGTAGTTTATACTTATTTTATAAAATTAATTAAAAATATATAAAGTATTAATTTAAAACCTAGTAATTAGAAGTATTGGAACCAGAATTTTCCTATAAATTTAAATCTTGACTAGCCTCTGTTAGCTATTGAACTTAATTATCTGACATTCTATACTTTCACTATGAACAAGTTGAATTTGATTTATTCAACTTCCAGTAAGAACAACAGGGATATTCAAAATTTCAAGTCAAATGTTTAAAGTTGGAACTGTAACAATATTTATGTAAACAACAAGAAAAAGTGAGCAATTTGTCAGTGTGGAGATTGTCATTTTGTCTGATCTAAAACGATCACCCAAACATCTTTTCGCTGTGATCTACACTTCATCTATTTAAACACAACTGTCTAAAGAGTTCTTCTTTATTTCAAACTCCTTCATTCATCAAAACTCTCAAAAATATCGTAAACACGTCATTAAAGCCAAAGAAATCGATCCAAATCATTCTTCTCCATTACAAATGATTGTGATCACTGAAATATTAATGCTTCCTAAGAGTGTTATTGGAAGGAAAAATTATTATTCTGTCCTTAATGTTTCAAATTACTCTGATGAGCGACAAGTTATATTGGATAAATTTTTGTAGTGTGAAGAAGTTGTTGAAACCGAATATGAGGCTCTTAAGGTTGTAATGAGAACTTGGTCGGTGCTTGCAACTCTGAGTGATAAGGTTTGAGCTCAAACAAAACCTTTTCCCTCAGAGTGGCTAGCATCAACAAAGCTCTCATTACAACCTACAACCTTAAGAGTCTCACATTTGGTTTCAACAACTCCGTCGAACTCCAAAATTTTTCCAATAAAACTTTTCACTCATCATTGTAATTTGGAACCTTAAGGACAAAATATTAATTTTTTCGTCCGTTAATGCTCTTAGGAAGCATTTATATTTTTGTGATCGCGATCATTTGTAAAGGAAAAGAGTGATTTGGATTAATTTCTTTATCCTTAATGGCGTTTTTACGACATTCTTGAAAGTTTTATTTTTTAGATCAAGAAAGGATTTAGATAAATCCAAATAAAATTGGAATTGTAAATTTTGGGTAATTATTTGATTCGTGATTATTTGTTATTTGGTGAAGAGAATTTGATTGTTTTGTTGTAGTAGAGAATGAGAAGAAAATGACGAAAATGGGGGATATATATAGGGGTTTTTGTAAAGGTGTGAAAAAAGACAAAATCGAACAAAAAAATTATTATTGGTTTCATGGATGATTTTGGATAGGGATGAAATTGGAAATTGATTGATTTTTGTTTTTTTGTTTCTTGGATGGTTTTGGATATTGATAAAATTTAAAATTTATTGATTTTTATAAATGGTTTATTTTGTATTTCTGTTGTTTCATTTTATTTGGTGCTGTTAACTTTACATGCCCTGTAAGACATTAATAATTAGAGGTGGAAAAGGAATAAAATTGATTTTTTTTTATTTCTTTGTTTTATGGATGATTTGGGAACGATATGGACAAATTGAAATTTTTTAATTTTTATAAAGGGTTTATTTTGTATTTCCGTCGTTTCATTTTACTTGGTCATATTAACCTAGCACGTGTTGTAAGATATTGATAATTTGAGGTGCATTTTATTAAACTAACGTTATTAATTATGTTTTAGGACGAAAATGTTTGAGACATAAATGATTTTTTTTAGAGGTGGGAAAAAGAAAAAATGATTTTTATTTTTATTTTTGTCATAGATGATTTTTTGATTAGGACAAAATTAAAAATTCTTTAAAGTATTTATTTTGTATTTGTGTCATTTTATTTTACTTTATCATGTTAATCTAGTACACCCCGTAAGACATTAAGGATATGTTTGGTAGGCTGCACTAATTACAATAATCCTTGGATTAAAATTCAGTCTCATTCAATACATTGTTTGGATACTTCTGTTAACTTTATCTATGGATTACTTATACCAAGTAAATGAAGGGATAGCTTATCCAAGGTTTAACAATCTATGATAAGCTCCTAAATGACTAAACTATCCCTCAATTTTTTTCAAAATTTCTTTTGTAATTTGATGTCCTCTTTAATTATATAGAGTTGGTTACAAATGTCGTTTTTAATTCTCCAAATCTGTTTCATTGTAACTTTTTGATTTCTTAAATTAATGTTTGATTTTTTTCTTAATATTTAGTTTGCTTTACTGGATTGAATTTTTTTTTTGGTGGGGGCGGGGCGGGGCAGGGGAGGGGTTGCAGGGTTTTAAAAAAAAATACTTCATGGAGTGATTATCACTTGAACATTTTTTTTTTCAATAAACTTCAGGTATTTAAATATTTGTATGGACTTAATCTAAGATAAGGTTAAGGCATATTTGACCAATAAATAAAATACTGAAAGTATCGTGCTTCAAGAATTTTTGTAGTGGCACACAGGGGCGGACCCACATAGGTTCAAGTGGCTTCATATGAACCCACTTCGTCGAAAAATTATATTGTATATATACGTATATATAAGTAGTTTTTACCAATTTAAAAGGTATATATATTATATAATGAACCCATTGTAAATAAAAGGACTTGCTAGCCCAGCGGTAGTGGGCTTGATTGTTAAAACATACATCTCGTGTTTGAGCCCCAGTAGGGGCATTTTTTTTAATTATTTTATGCAACAGCCAGTTTAAGCAACTTTGAACCCATTTGGTGAAAAGTTTAGGTCCTCCACTGGTGGCACATCACACTTGAAAATATATTTGATCGATAAAAATATGTAGAAAATACAATATGCTCTCAAGAATTTTCATAGTGGCACATCACACTTGAAAATTAGTAACAAATTTTTGTTCATATTTTTATTTTTAACTTGACTAATTTAATAAAACAAAAAATTACACAAAAATTCAAGAGTATAATTGTAAAGGAGATTTTTGTAGAGTTTTAAATCAAACAAAATCCATGATATATCAAACTTGTAATACAATGAACTAAACACTTGATTAAAAATAATTCAAGCACTACAATCCCTACATTGCTAATCATTGCATTGCTAACCCCTACATTACTTCTGTTCGTAACTCCTAGTAATTAGACATGTATTTTATTAAACTAACATTATTAATATTGCTTTGGCTTTAATTTTATTGCTACTACTACTTTATGTAATCATTTAAAACTAATGACTCATTTTGTTAAGAAACATGAGATAAAATAATGCTACAATTTTTAAATAACTGATCTCAATATAAGTTATCCTACATTTTAAAATATATGTGCAAGATTAAATTGGAAATTGAGTAAATTTTTTAAGGGTCTATTTTGGAATACTTATTTAACATTTTGAGATGGTCAATTTTGGACATTAAGTAATTGGGAAATGAGAATGAATTATTTAGATAGAGACATATTTATTTTGTGTATAAATAAAAGTAAATTGAAAATTCGGTAAATCATTACTTATTTATCAACTTGAAGGATTAGTTTGACCGTAAAAAGGAGATAAATTGGAGTATTCATTTTTACATTGTGAGATGGTCAATATTGGAAATTAAGTAATTGGAAAATGGGAATTGATTACTTTTATAAGGACATAATTATTTGGTGTACAAATAGAATTAAATTGAAAATTTGGTAAGTTATTTATTATTTATCAATTAATAATTAAAGGATTAGTATGATTATAAAAAGGATATAAATTGGAGTACTTATTTTTACATTTTGAGATGTTTCAAATTTGGACATTAAGTAATTTTGTGTATGAATAAAACTAAATTGGAAATTTGGTAAATCGTTATTATTTATCAACTAATGAAGGATTAATTTGATTACTGTAAAAAGGAGATAAATTGTAGCACTAGTTTTTACACATTGAAATGTTCAAATTTGGACATTAAGTAACTGGGAATGATTAATTAGATAAGGATAAATTTATTTTGTGTATACATAAAACTAAATTGGAAATTTAGTAAATCATTTTTCATTTATCAGTTATCAACTAATAAAGGATTAGTTTGATTACTGTAAAAAGGAGATCAATTGGAGTACTTATTTTTAAATTTTGGGATGTTTCAAATTTGTACATTTAGTAATTGAGACTGAATTATTTCGATAAGGACATATTTATTTTATGTATATATAAAATTAAATTGAAAATTTGATAAATCATTTTTCATTTATCATTTATCAACTAATGAAGGATACGTTTGATTACTATAAAAAGGAGATAAATTAATTAATGGGAAAGGACTTGGTGTGACCATTTAAAAAAAATGGCCTATAATTGAAAAGGTGGACATACTGTAGCCAGTCGGCTAAAGTAATTCCCCATTTTAGCCATTTGACTCAATTGGACACATGCAGTCCCTATACTCAATTAATACACTTTTATACCACATTGATACAGTTTTATACTATATTGATACACTTTTTTTAAAAAAAAGAAAAAGGAAATTCTATGCAAGCACATGCAGTCCTATACCCAATTGATACTCTTTTATACCATATTAATACACTTTTATACCAAATTGATACACTTGCAGTGTCCATATACTCAATTGATACTCTCTTATACTAGATTGATACATTTTTTAGAATGCATGTAGAAACTATATAGAGTTGTATAAAATATGTATCTAAATAATAATTATAGTTAAAAATTGTATAAAATGTGTATATCTATTTTTCTTTTTGATGTTTGACTTGTTTTATTTATAGTTCCTCTTTTGGACTTGCAATAATGTTGGGTGTTGGTTTTTGGATTTGGGGAATTGTAGTTGAACTGTTGGTGAAAGTTGGAGTTAGGTTTTCCATTTTGAGTCTGAGTTGCATTATATGCTCCTCAAAATCTTATGTATTTATTTTTGCCAAATAAAGTTTCTTATAGTAAAACTTTCACATAGCTTTTTTGATAGTCAATGTCATCATTCCATAGATATACATAATGGATGTTTCAACGTATAACAATTGTGGTTATGCTAATTTCAAAAAAGAAATAGATTTTTTTAAAAAAAAAAGCTGCAAAAAAAATATACAAAAATAGTGAAAAAACACAAAAGAGCAGTGATTTTTTTTATAATAGAATGAAACATCAAATTTTTCAAAAAAAAAAAAAAATAGAACATAAAAAAAGCAGCAAAATAAAAAAATAAAATGAACTAGAGTTTTTTTTTTTAAAAAAGGGAAAAAAACGAGAAGTAACTAGCATGCAAAATCCACACTTTTGCTTTGCAAAAGGAAAAATTGAATTGTGATTCTTAATGGTCGAATTGTTATACTTAATGGCTATTTACTGGTTTTTAAATTGAGGTGCTAGTTTTGTAGAATTATTTTAGTTTTAGGTGTTATTTTTGTTCTTTCCCCATAAATTAAAGACTTACTTTTACATTTTGAGATGTTTCAAATTTGCACATTAAGTAATTCGGAATGGATTGTTTTACATAAGGACATATATTTAATTTGTGAATATAAAAAATTAAATTAAAAATTCAGTAAATTGTTTTTCATTTATTATTTATCAACTAATAAAGGATTAGTTTGACTACTTTTAAAAGGAGATTGAAAGAATTTTGACTCAAATTATACTATGTATTTTTTCATCATATTAATGTGAGAAAACTTACAACTTATAGCAATTTTTTTGCATAGTAGTCAAACATCTAAATTTTAAATTAAAAATACAAAATTAATCTACTCTAGTTTAGCTTGAAACTAGTCAAATTGACATTCATAAAGTAAAATATGATAAGCAAAATAGAATGAAGAGAGTATTTTAACATTTTGAGATATTTCAGATATGGACATTAGCTAATTTTGAGATATTAAGTTTTTGCCTTTGACTCATCCTTTCTTCTTTCTATTACACTTTCATACAATGCCTCACCAACTATGTGTTTCTCTCCTCTCTTTTTAAGTATACAATAAACCTTTAAGAGAATACAATGCTTGAGTAAAGTAGAGCAAATAACTATAGAAGGTTGAGACAAGTGTATGTCTCTTCCTTTGACTTCCAATGTTTATATAGTAGTGATTGGACTACTTCTAGCCGTTGGAAGCTAGAAAGCAACCCAAAGGATTTTTCTTCAAAGAAAATTGAATAAGGCATATTGAATTTCCAAGAATAACTAAAGACTAAAAGAAAAATCTAACTAAGTACAATATATACACAAGAGAGAGATGCGGCAATCTTATGAAATTAATAATCCATTTAATGCAGCATATCTTTTTTTTTTGTTTTGCCATGTTCTGATAGAATTTCTTCAATCTATTTAGAGTACCATATCTTTTCCCCTTTTCATTGAGTACGTGATCTTTTGTCAATCTTTTTGATTTAATATCCTTAGAATCAACAACAATCTTCCTTTCCTTCTTTTGAGATGCTTCTTTCTTTTAAAGTATTTGTTGGGTACTATGTAGTTTTGATGATTGACAATGTGATATGAAACATGCCATTCAAGCTGGTTCTTTTACATGGTTCACTGGTATGCAGTTCAAGAAGAGATTGTTTAAGTGGATAGGGAAGTTCTGATAAATTCAAGATAGAGATCACTTGTGATAAAAAAGAAGTTGTAGTTGAATACAACATTTGAATATAAGCTAAAGAAAGAGTTTCACTCAAATGAGGAGATCAAGTTAAAGAAGAGTTTTACCTATGCAAGGATTTTGACTTGACTTGAAGAAGGACTTTGACTTAACAACAAACTCTGATGAGTTGAAGAGTCCAACTGAAGATAAAAGATGGGTGATATGAAGGACTCTTTAAAGAGTTGCTGTTAAATAGATAAAGTGATTGACACAATCAATCACACACTTACAAAGATAAAAAGGGCACTTGATGGATTGACGAAGTGTTACTCAATCACTCAAGAGATATATTGAAGAACCTGTCCCTAAGTATGGAATATGGCTAAGAGTTTAAGCTTTGATTGTTAAGAGTTGTTCATTGTGTTTAAACTATTGATGTAATATTAGTTTCAGTGTGCAACTGAACTAGGAGCTAGTCTTCGAGTTGGGGAAAACTCGAAGACTTTGGGAACACATACCTTGGGTGGTATGTGTAGTTAGGAATTAGAGTTTGTAATTCCTAGTTGTAGAGTTATAAGAATTAGAGTTTATAATTCCTAGGTTATAAGAGTTTTGTAATCAGTTGTTGTTGAAGCTCATTGTTGTGTATTAAAGTTGGGATTAAATCCTGTAGAGATACAGGTCGTGGATTTTACACCTTTTTGAGCTGGGTGTTTTCCATGTAAAAATTCACTGTGTTATTTTCTTACTATTTTAGCTAGTTTGGAACACGTTAGTCAACCTGTTCCATCGATATTCAATATTTAGGCAAAATTAAGGTAATCAGTAAAACATGTACTCTAACAAGTGGTATCAAAGCCAGGTTATCTTTTGAAGGCTAACACCTTAAGATAAGATCAAAGATGAATTCTACACCGCCTACTGGATATTGTGAAGGACAAGACATCGATAGGCCTCCATTGTTCAATGGAAAATACTATTCAGGAATGAAAGAAAGGATGAAAGATTTTCTTCAGGCTGTGGACTATGAACTCTAGAATATAATTATTAATGGACCTCAATACCCTATGAAGAAGGATGCTGAAAAGGACGTATTAAAAGACAAGAATGATTATGATGAGGCTGACTTTAAGATACTTGGATAGAATGAAAAAGCCAAGTATATTCTTATTTGTGGACTAGGAATAGACGAATACAATAGGATCTCAGGTTGTACCACCACAAAATAGTTTTGGGACACTCTTCTGGACACATATGAGAAAAATATGGAGACCGTAAGAAAGGATGAGGGAATTAAGGATATGTCACTAGCCTTAAAGGTGTCTGACAGAAAAGAATTAAATCTGTATGATAAAAAGCTTGTCAAGAACTTTAAAATATTTTGTAAGAAAGAAAAGTGACAGGACAAGAAAAGAACAAGTAGCAGGTATTGTTTCAATGATAAGTCTCAAGTTGGTTTCTTCAAGTGTGAGAAAATAAATCATATGATCAAGGATTGTCCATTAGGTAAAATTGAGGAGGAAAAGAAAAGAGTTGATAAAAATTTAAAGCTAAAAAAGAAATCTAAATCCAAAAGGAAAGAATCTTTTTCTACGATGGCTGCATGGGGATCAAGCTTAGAAGAATCTAATGATGATGGAGTTGATGAAAGTGCACTAATTGCTATAGATGACTCAGACGTGGAAGAAAATGAAGAAAAATCTAAGGTAAGTCTACTTGATCTTAAAGATAAATTACATTTTTCCTAAGAAAAAAGTTGTTTCCTTGATAAATACATTGATCGATGATTTTCATGAGCTCACGTTTGATAGGGATCAGTTATTCAGTACTTTTGCAAGTCTAAAGTTTGATTACGTTGATCTTGAGACCAGAAAAAATGTCATTGATACTGAAAACTGCTCATTAAAGGAACAAGTCAATCAACTTTGTTCATCTAACCTGGATCTAAAATTAGAAATTTTAAAGTTGTCAATTACCGAAAAAGAAAAAAGAGCCATGAGTGAAAATCATCAAAGAATTGAGTCTGAACTTATCCGAAGATAAGATGAATTGTTTTATCAAAGAGAAAAGGTTAGAAAGCTAACTCAAGAGAACTCTAGGATAAAACTTGATCTTGAAAGAGCTAATCGATTGACAAACTCATCTAGAATTGCTAATAATCTAAGTAGTAGGACTTAAAATGAGAGGGCCGGCATAGGATTTCACAAAGAAACTATTTTCTCTAAAGATATATGTTATATTTATGGAAAACTAGGACACCCTACTACTGAATGCCCAAAATCTACTGAAATTAGGAATAAAAATATGAAATTGGTTAAAAAGAAAATTTATAAAATTGATAAGAGAATCAGGTACACCAACCTGCTGCCAACATGGGCGAAAAGAAATTTGATTCATCCATTTGATCATAAAAAAAGATCCAAGCTTGTCTGGGTACCTAAAACTAACCTTTGATTCAGTTGCAAGAAAAAGTAAGAGGAAACAAGAAAAATTTGTACATAGATAGGGCTTGCTCAAGACATTCTGGAGATAAATAAAAGTTTCTCTCACTTACTAAAAAAGGGAGTGAAAAAGGTAGCATGTGAAGGAGATTGCAGGATGATGATGTTGACACTAAGATGAGTACACTAGAATAGGTTGTGTGATCCGTTTCATCAGATAAATAAGATAAAATCTCATTGATAAGGAAACATCAAATCTATATGCAGGGTCGCTAAGCACATCATCACATATTTACAAGGGTAACCCAGTACTTCACAAGAAAGGGCATTAAGAAGACTGGAAATGTTATGATAAGGGGAACTATGAATGGAACATGTGGATGAACCCGATCCATTGCAGAAATATAATTAGGGATGAGTAAGATTACACGAGTATCCCTCAATGAATGGTTAAAGAACACTGTACAAAATGCATATTAAGTTTAATTTTAGGCCCAGTCTTGTACATTTAGTTCTACGTCTCTATACCATTTTCAAGTTCAAATAACTCGTTCAAATAACTCATGCAATATAACATTATATTTGCCTATATCATAAGAAAATGGCTTGAAAATAGAAACACGATGAACCATTGGAATACTGATCCTAGGTATTTGTACCAAAAGTTTTTTCAAATATTTAAAATAATTATAAAACACTTGTAGCCCTTTTTTTCAAAATTCCCAAAACAAACTGACTCCTAAAAGAACTTTATAGCCATCACTTCTTCAAAAATAAAAATTCAAAATTAATAATATTTTTTTTTAATATTGTCAGTCCCATCTCATCACACCTCTTCTCAAAGACAAACTTGATTTATGATTGAGAAGTTGTTCTTATGAATAGTAATTCTAAGAGAGTAGTTACTATTAGAATTATTATTGACAAAGGTAATCTTATTATGTATGATTGACAGAAAACTGTGGTATCAAGTGAGGGGGGAATCATTTGGACTGTGAATTAGGAAGAATGTGTCTATGAGACTGTTAATATTATTGAGGGAGTTAAGAGGATATATTTTGTGAGGGAGAATATTTTGGTGACCTCATAGTTGAAATAGATTCATCTAATGAGCTAAATTTGTTGATGCATCTATTTAGGGGTAAATGTTTAAAGACCCCTCAGTAGAACCTAATTCTCCTATTAAGATCACTTTAGAAAGATGTTTAGGATTGGTGAACAAGGATGGATAATTGAGGGTAGGGTATGAAATATATGCATATAAAAAATAGGTTGAGTCACCTAGTTCTTCTGTACCAATGACCAAAGTTGCTGGAAAGGGAACTATTATTTGCACATTAATTTCAAAATGAGTGTGATATCATCTCTTAGAGTGGAATATTCATGCCTTAAAGATGAAAAAAATAATACAAACTCTGCAGTATACAAGGCTTTGACTGACTCAAGAAAGACTCTCTTTCATATCTTATACTCCAACTTTACCAAAAGTCTAGTCGTCCTATCATTGGACTCTTCCAAACCTTTTCTACTCTCATCACATGTGCATTAATATTATTTTTAATCTTTGGTGTATCTTATGAATGATCAATAAAAATGATTGGTTTTAGTCTCTTGCTTCTGGCTATCTCCTTGTCTTTGTAAATACTTTGCTATATCTAACTGTAATACCCCGGGAGTATATCCTGGACACCACATGGTTCTTACGGTCAAAAGTGACCATAAGCTAACCCATGAGCTGGTACCTTCCGTGAGCACTAAATAATATACGGGTGATGAATAAATGCGGAAACAACTGAATATGCCATAAGATTTTAAATATAAAAAAATATCTCTAAAATCATATGCCTGGAAACAAGTGTCTAAAAATTGGTAAAATAATGACAAAAATGACTAAACTGTCTGAAAGTATTTGAAAGCCTCTAAACTGACTGAATAAGAGTTGAAGGGATAGACCCCAACTAACTCCAACAGTCTAGCTGAAGTAAAATACTGAAATAAACATAATTGGTCATCAGAATATGGGGACTCACCACTGCTACTGCTATGGATGCGCTACAATGTATAAGTACGGTCAGGAACCTGAGCATCCGAACCTATGAAATGAGACATTATGACACAAGAAATGAGTATGCGATCAGTACTTTGAATGTAGTGGTATGCTAAATGAGGTTTGGATGATATGCATGGATTTATGTGCATGAATAATAACTGACTTAATAAATGACATAAGATAACTGATGCATAGTATGTGTGAAGGTGGTAAAATCTGAGAATGCATGAAAAAGCATATAACAAGAAATGGAATAGTTTGTAAACTGAAATACTAAAATCTGAGTACTGATTTAACTGATAAACTGTATGTTATGATCAAGCAAACCTGAACAGACTTTTGAACTGATATTGGACTGAAACTATAGGAGATATCATCTAACCGATATGCCCTAATATGAGCTAATTAGGGTCCAACCTGTGACCCCAGTTTGAAGGGTGTCAGTACCGTGCCATGAGTACTAACACTGGTTGTGTGGATCCATTAAAGTGAAGTCCCAAACGACTAAAGAGTCACCCTCTACTAGAAGGTGCTTTAGTGAGATATATGTGAACCCTTAATTGACAGGTTAACATCTCAACCTACATTGGCTACGTAGTTCTAGAATGCAGCGAATTCTATGAAAGGTCATACCCTCAACTGGAAGGTGAGACCCCCATCCCTGGGTTCGCTTGGTGCGAAATCCTACTCCCAACTGGACTGAACTAAGCTTACTGATATAATAACCGATTGAACTGATAATACTCTAATTTATACGAAACCATTCTGAAAATACTAAGACTAAGTAAAAAGCTAAGTTTTTGGGTTTTCATAATACCCACGACTCGATAAATTAACAGTAGAAACATACAAAAGCTTCAAAGCATAATAAGTAGTCATTGTTCAAAATCCAACCATTTAGACATTTTATCAAACACTTGAAATTCATGAAAATAGGCATGGGGATGATTGAAACATGTGGGAATAACATAATCACAACACTAAAACCATATATTGGGGATTTAACATGGATTTTCATGCTTCAAACCTGTAAGGGCTACTTTCCACCTAAAATCACTTGCAAACATCATATATGATTGAAATTCATAAAAGCTTCATAAAAATAACTCATTGTAAACATGTAAATTCATGATTTAAGACATAAAAATAGGTTCTTGGACTCCATGGGTGAAAAGGGCCCGTGGATGAACATCTAACATACCTTAAAGCTTGAATCTTGTAAGAGAATTAACTTTTTTGATAGTCCTTCGCTAGTGAAGCTTGAATTCTTGAGTTTTCATGAATTTGGATGATGGATAGGGTTTATTTTAGAGTGGAGTTGTGGAAATTGGGCATATAATGCCTTAACTCATGATAAATCATGTGTTTTCACGAATTGAGGTGATGGGAAATGACAAGTCTGCCATTCTGGGATTTAAATTTGTAACTTAAATGCATATTAGGGAGGTACCATGACGCAATGAGCCATCCATCGCTATAATGGCCGTGTCGCAATGCTTATCGTGATGACTTTCTATTTTTAAAATACAACACGACCCAAACCTCGCCTGAAAAATCCAAAACTTCCCCGAGACATGGTACTTACACCCCTGAACATGAATTAATTTAGAAATCATTGTCTCGGGGTCGGGAAGGTCACTTTATAAATCATCAAAGTTAAGAGGCCAAAAATAAAACTAAGTATTCAACACATAGCTAAATTTTTAGGTTTTAAGCCTCTTGTACATGCACTATGGGCTGAACTGAGCTAAGACTAATACGGGGTATTACAATATCTCCCCCTTGGGAATATTTATCTTCAAATGAGACTAATCAAGCTAAGAATACCGAGGAAACTAAATTCACTTACTGAACATGCTTATCTTAAAACATGATTACATAATTGAGATAGAGACATTATATATGACTGGATTGATTTTTAATGTATGTAATGACAAGAAGATAATTATAAAGCTGGAACTAAGAATGAAAAAAAGATAATCTAAGGAAAACTGTTACCTTTAGCTGAGTCTGAGGTTGTGGAGAAAACATGAGGGTACTTGGTACACATGTCTGCTTCTGCTTCCCCAGTGGCTCCCTCAGTGAACTGATACCTCCAAACAATTTTGACCAAGGGAACTTCTTTATTCCTCAATCTACGGGTCTGCCGATCAAGGATTTCACTAGGATTTCTTTGTATGAAAGGCTATCCTAAATGCCCGTACTATCTAAAGGGAATTCTACAACTGGATTGCCAATAAACTTCTTTAATAAAGAAACATGGAATACTGGGTGCACTGATGCCAAATTTGTGGGTAACTTAAGCTTATATGCTACCTTCCCATGACGGCTCAAGATCTTGTAAGGGCCAATATATTGGGAATTGAGCTTCCCCCTCTTGCCAAACCTCTTCGCTCCCATCATGGGAGTGATTCTATAATAAACTAAGTCACCAACCTCAAACTCAAGATCTCTCCTTTTCACATCTGCATGGGATTTCTATCAGCTTTGGGTTGTCTTAAGCCTTTCTCTGACTAGTTGGACATTCTCTAATGCATCAAATACTGAATCTGGCCCTATCAATATGGTCTTACCTACCTCAAAACAACCAATAGGATATCTACATCTCCTATCATAAAGAACCTCAAATGAAGCCATCTGAATGCTGGAATAATAACTGTTATTGTAAGCAAACTCAATCAATGGAAAGTGATCATCCCAACTGCCCTTAAATTCGATAATACAAGCTCTTAACATGTCCTCTACGGTCTTAATGGACCTTTCTGTCTGACAATCTATCCTAGGGTAAAAGGTTGTACTGAGACGAACTTGGGTACCAAGACCTTTCTGAAAAGCTTTCCAAAAATGAGTGGTAAACTGAGTACTTCTATATGAAATTATGGACAATGGGACTCTATGAAACCCGACCAACTCTCTAATATAAATCTTGGTATAATCCTTGGTTGAATACAAAGTATAGTCTGGCAAGAAATAGGCTGATTTGGTCATTCTATCTACAATAACCCAAATCGAATCATGCTGTGGGCGTGAATGAGAAAACCCTATCACAAAATCCATGTACACCATCTCCCACTTCCAAGTAGGAATGTTGAGCTCCTGCATAGTTCTACTGGGCCTTTGGTGCTCAACCTTAACCTACTGTCAATTAGCACACTTGGCTACAAACTCTTTAATATCTCTCTTTATGCCACTCTTCTAATAGATTTCTCGTAAATCATGGTACATCTTAGTGGATCTTGGGTGAATAGATTTATGCACACCATGCACTTCTGCAAGAATTTATTGTCTCAAATTGTCGACACATAGCATACACAATCTACCCTGGCAATGCAACACACCATCTCCCCCTTGGGAGAAAACCTCTACTTTCTGATCTCTGAATGACTCCTTCAAATTAACTAGACTGGGATCCCTATCTTGCTTTTCTTTCACTTCGGCAGTCAAAGAAGATTTTGAACTATTATGGACCCATACACTACCCTAAACTGCGTCAACCAAACAAACGCCTAACCTAGTCAACTGATGAACCTCCTGAACCAACTTCTTCATATCATTCTCAATATGAGCCACACTACCCATAGATAATCTACTAAAGGAATCTGCTACTACTTGTCCTTTTCCAAATGATAAAAAACACACATATAATAATCTTTCAATAATCCTAACCACCTTCTCTGACAAATATTTAACTCTCTCTGTGAAAACACATACTATAACATTTTATGGTCTATGAACACATCAACATGCTCCCCATATAGATAATGCCTTTAAATTTTCAAGGCAAACACAATAACTGCTAACTCAAGATCATGGGTAGGATGATTCTTTTTTTTGTGGTTTAAGATGTCTAGAGGCATAGGCTATGACCTTACCTCTTTGAACCAAAACATAACCCCAACTAACTCTGGAAGAATCACGGTAAACAACAAACCCATCTGAACCATCTGGCAATGTTAAAATTTGGGCTGAGGTGAGTAGAGTCTTCCACTCCTAAAAACTCTTCTCCCAAGAATCTGACCACTGAAACTTGACTTTATTATGAGTCAATATTGATATGGGGAGCTCAATATATGAAAAACCTTCAAAAAAACATCTGTAATAGCTAGCCAAATCTAAGAAACTCTGGATATCTGACGGAGAGATGGGTCTGGGCCAGTTTCTCATTGCTTCAGCCTTTTAAGGATCAACTCTAACGCCATCGCCAGAAATAATTTGTACAAGGAAAGCTACTGATCTTATCCAGAACTAGCACTTACTAAATTTAGCAAACAAATTATGGGCTCTAAGAGTCTGTAATACTATTTTGAGGTGGCCTTCATGATCAGTTTCATTACGGTAATAGACAAGGATGTCATCTATGAAGACTATAATGAACATGTCCAAGTACTTCTTAATCACTATTCATCAATTCCATGAAAGCTGTTGGGCAATCGTAAAACCAAAAAGAATGACTAGGAATTCAGAGTGACCATACCGAGTTTTGAAAGCTATTTTTGTAATGTCACTTTCTCTGACTCTGAGCTGATGATAACTGGATATGAGGTCTATCTTAGAGAAATAACTGACACCTTGAAGTTGATCAAAAAAGTCATCAATTATGGGGAGTGGATACTTATTTTTTATAGTGAATTTTCTCAACTGAAGATAATCGATGCATATTTTGAGAGAATCATATTTCTTATGCATGAAAAGGACTAGAGCGCCCCATGGGAAAACACTGGTTATCACCAGGTACATTAGTTTATCATTATTAAAAAGGGGGGGGGATTATTGATTTTGTGAATATTTTGATGATTGACAATGCAGTGGAATACGTACATGAAATGGGTTGATCAACATATTCCTAAATCCAAAGTCTAGTTATATATGGACTTTTTGAAATAAAAAAAGTCTTAAAAAGAAAAGAACACAAAGTCTATACAAAGCATATTCAATACAAAATTCCAAAAATATACAGGCTCAAGCATCCAAGAAAATGAGAGTCTTTGTCAAAGACCATGATTTTTTGTCCTTCATATGATTGAAACCATTTTTTGAAGATGCCAAAAAGTGGAAGATATGGGTTGTGCGGTGTTTATAATGGGTTCTGTAGTTTTTATAAATCACTGACTAACCTGTTTCATTCTAGTATTTCATACTTCAATGCCAACAAGTAAAGATGTTTGAATGCGCAAATACAAGAGGTTTGACATCATCAAAAAAGGGGAATTTATTGGGTACTGTGTAGTTTTCATGATTGAAAATGTGTTATAAAACATGTTAGTCAAGCTGGTTCATTCACACGGTTCACTGGTATGAAGTTAAAAGCGAGATGAGATTGCTTAAGTGGATAAAGAAGTTCTGATAAACTCAAGATAAAGATCACGTGTGAAAAAAATAAAGTTGTAGTTGAATACAACACTTGAAGATAAGTTAAAGAAAGAGTTTCACTCAAATGAGGAGATCAAGTTGAAGAAGAGTTTTACCTATGTGAGGAGTTTGACTTGAAGAAGGATTTTGACTTAACAACAAACTATGATGAATTGAAGAGTCCAACTGAAGATAAAAAATTGATGATATGAAGGACTCTTTGAAGAGTTGCTGTTAAATAGAGAAAGTGATTGACATAATCAGTCACACACTTACAAAGATAAAAAGGGCAATTGACAAACTGACGAAGTGCTACTCAATCACTTAAGAGAAACATTGAATAACCTGGTCCTAAGTATATAATCTAGCTAAGACTTTTAGCTTTTATTATTAGGAGTTGTTTGTTTTCTTTGAACTATTTATGTAATATTAGTTTCAGTGTGTTATAAACTGAACAAGGAGCTAGTCTTCAAGTTGGGGAAAACTTGGAGACTTTGGGAACACATACCTTGGGTGGTGTGTGTAGTTAGGAATTAGAGTTTACAATTCCTAATAGTGAGTTATAGGAATTAGATATTATAATTCCTAGTATACAAGAGTTTTGTAATTAGTTGTTGTTGAGGCTCATTGTTGTTTAGTAAAGTTGGTCTTTTCCACGTAAAAATCCACTGCGTATTTCTCTTACTATTTTAGCTAGTTTGGAACACGTTAGTCAACCTATTCCATCAATAGGAAAAAGTTAGAAATAAGATAATCAGTAAGGCATGTACTTTAACAGTATTATTCAAACAAAATATTATTGGTACTGAATTCCTGCAATCAAATCAAACTCAATAGTCCTTCATCAAAATCTTAATGTCATAAAAATAAATCTACATGATTTTGGAGAAGAAGTATGACGTGTGAGCAAAAGCTAACACATTTAATGCTTTTTAGCTCAAAATAATTGTGAATTCTGAAGCAAATCTTATTGTTTTGATGTGTTTCCTCATGATATTGCAGAAAAAGGCTGAAGAAATGAGAATAAACAATAATGGAGAAAAAGAGTTGAAAATCTGAGCAAAATAGAAGAAAACATGGCTGACAACCTCCGTGATAAGTTGTCAGCCTCGTGATAGCCTATCAGCATTGGCGTCAACCTTAACCAGGGAGTTGTAGTTTGAGGAGCAGTTCTGATGACGCCGGTGATGTGGTGTGACATTTGTTAGTTTTTATTGCTTTCAAATGCTTTATGCTATATCAAATGAACATCCAAAGTGCCTTTTAAAATGGATTTATTCATGAAGAGGTTTTTGTAAACAACCCCCCGGGTTTGAAAATCCATCTTATCTAAACCATGTTTTTAAATTGTCAAAAGCACTCTACGGTCTCAAACAAGCTCCAAAAGCTTGGTATGTGAGGTTGAGTAATTTCATGTTAAACAATAATTTTTAAAGAGAAAAATTTGATACAACTCTGTTCATCCAAAAGCTTGACACTACATTGTACAAATTTATGTTGATGATATTATTTTTTGTAGTCCTAACATCTCCTTTTTCGAGAATTTTTCTAATATGATGAAAGGAGAATTTGAAATAAG
The DNA here is from genome assembly GCA_030864215.1 of Capsicum pubescens. Taxonomy (NCBI): domain Eukaryota; kingdom Viridiplantae; phylum Streptophyta; class Magnoliopsida; order Solanales; family Solanaceae; genus Capsicum; species Capsicum pubescens. Next base: position 255,542,460 of record CM061549.1, read on the forward strand.
CCTCATGGGAGAGCTCACATGTTACTTAGGATTACAAATCAAGAAAACACCCAAAGGTACGTTCATTAGTCAAGCCAAATATATGAAGGAACATATTTAAAAGTTTTGCATGGAAAAAGGAAAGACCTATGGAACCCCAATGAGTCCATCCACAAGTCTTGATTCAGACTCATCTAGGAAAGACGTTGATGAAAAGACATATAGGGAAATGATTGGATAACTCCTCTACTTGACCTCCAGTTGACCAGACATTAAGTTCAGCTTGTGTAAATGTGCAAGGTTTTAGTCGGCTCCCCAAAAGTCTCATCTGACTGCCATCAAAAAATCATTTGATATCTTATTGGAACATATGATATTAGACAATGGTACCCTCGCTCCTCTTATTTTGACTTAATTGGATATTCAGACACTGACTTTGAAGGTTATAAGAATGATAGGAAAAGCACTAGTAGAATCTGCCAAATGCTTGGTTATGCCTTGATTTCATGGCATAGAAAGAAGTAAACTTATGTCGCTCTATCAAAAACTGAAGCTGAATACATTACTTTTTGAAGTTGTGGTACTCGAATTTTATGGAATATGCATCAACTACTTAATTTTAATTGGTCTTTTCAGTCTATACCTATAATGTATGATAACAACAGTGCTATTAGTTTGTCTAAATATACTTTCCATCATTCTAGGGCTAAACACATTGATATTAAACATCATTTTATTTGAGATCAAGTAGAATATATTGATTTTTACCTAACATTTGTTGATTACAATAGTTGGTAGATATTTTCACTAAACCCCTTTTAGTAGAACGATTTTGTTTCCTTCAAAAAAATACTTGGTATTATCATCTTTAATGCCTCATAATTTTATTTTTGGATAAAATCCTTCTAACTTCCTTATTATTTGTTATTCTTTTTAATTTTGGAAAACCTTTTTGAAAAAGTGTCATCATTACTCTTACTCTTTTTATGCCACCCTTACTGCCTCTTTACCTTTTTATCTTCCCAAGACCCTCCTTCTGTCATCCTTTCACCTCAGTAGTTTCCTCATTCACTTCACCTTCTTTCATCTTCCACTTGACTCATTTACCTCTCTTTAACTATCCATCTCATCATCTTCCTCTCCGTCCTTTTATAACACTTGTTCATAACTTCTCTCCAATGACCAGAACCATTCCAAGGTAAATCTATTCAAATCCCTTCTAAACCTTCTAACCGATAATCATGTCCTTATCTCCAAATCCTTTGAGGAATTTTCACTCCTGTTTTGACAGTCAACTATTACCAAAAAATGTTCTGCCCCATTCCAACCTTTTCTATTAAGAAACCTCATTCAAATCCTCTAGACCCTTTTTATCTAAAGGACATACATAAGTTTTGGACCTTTTTACAAAATGACAAGTTCACCGCCTTCAAAATTTGCTCTGTCATACCCGGACAAGTAGTAAATCTCGGTCAATTAAAGGAAGCTCAATGCAATGTCAGTCACTTCTACAAATTTCAAGACCTGCCACTGGTTTTTCGTCTATGTGGACTTGAAGTTAATGAGGACCCTGTTCGAATGTTCTATTCCAATCATTATCTCTCTCCCAACAGTGGCGAATTAGAGACTCTTGTGTTTGGCACAACGATCATATCAATGATTTTTTGGAAAGGGTGTTTGATAAAAAGTTCTCTAGGGCAATTGACTTTATGAATGGCTCCTGTCATAATAATTTTGAAGTTATCTTTGAAAAAGTAAAAAAGATATTGTCCAACCCAGACACAGTATCTTCCATCTTTGGTCCTCTATCTCTCTTCTTTAAGTATCACATAATTTTCCATGTTATCGCCACCACACTGATCCCCAAAAAGGGTCTCTTACTAATATTACTTGTCGAGATATGTTTGTCCTATATTGCATGGTGAAAAATAAAAATACATTGGGCTGATTGGTTTCTTGAATATATGCTGGAGAGTGTTGCTGATTCTCATACCTCAGCCAGCCTACCTTATGGACTTATGATTTCCCAGATTCTCCTATATTACTCTATTAACCTCTCTACATATCACTTGGTGGAAGTCTCTGCTACTTATGACTCTAAAACTTTCGCCAACATGGGATATATTTTGGTAGAAAATGAATGGTGCAAAAAGGACTCTACCAGAGCAAAATTAGATCTCCCCAAGGTAAGCAAGTCAGTTTTCTAACCCTATGCTTCCTATGTTGAAGGATTTAGAGGAACTCAAGGATCGCCTAAAATTTGTTGAGGAAAGAGTGAGGATGCTTTAAAAGTCTACTTCAAAACTGCTGGAGCATGGGAAGAGTACGAAAACTGATATAGGCAAGGTACGATTGACCATTGATAGATTCAAGTAAGAAGGCATCAAACTATTAACCAGAATGTTTACTCGCATGGATTTTCTTAAGTCTAAAGTCAACTCCTCAAATGATGACTGTGCAATATATCTTTCCAGAACTAATACTCCTTCTCTAAAAATGTCAAAATGTCTTATGAACGATTCTACCATAACAAGCACAATACCCTCACATACTTCCTGGTCAAACATTGAATGATGACTACTATTCAAAAGAGGGTCCTGTCTCTTCTTTTCTTTTGGGTTGTAAAATTATTTTTACACACTGTCTGCTATACTTTTTATTTTATTCAAGTTCTTTGGTACTTTATTTGACTATTTACATACTATATGTCTACTACTACCTTTATTCTATCTATTGTGATATTCTTTTTATTTATGCCAAAAAAGGGAGAAAACAAAAAAATCATAGGTGCTTGAAAGATAGGGGGAGCAAGTCGACTATCAAAGGATGAAAGTCAATTAATGCTCAAAGAAAGCAGGAACTTCAGAGGTGCTTGTAAGTTAGAGGAGAAAGTCAACTATCAAAGGATGAAAGTCAACAAATGGTCAAAGAAACCAGGAACATCAGAGATTGTAAGACCCCGCAAATTTCTCTCATTGTCTAAGCCTTAAAGCTTGTCAAGTATAGCGTAAATATGTCCTTCAAAGATTGAGAAGTGTCTTCCTAAGTTAGAAGTGTTTTGAACCATGTAGAATTTCCCCAATATCTACTTTTTGTCATGTACAGAATTGAATAAGTTTTTCGTCGATACCAAATTCGCCCAAATTTGACACTCGGGCAAAGAGTTAGAGCCATTTTAGTGAGATAGTGTGCCACCTGCCACTTTAGAGAATCGCAGAGCCAGCCAAAATGGCAATCGTCAAAATCTAGTGAGCCTCCACGATTATGGAGCGTCACGCCAAGGATTAATTTCAGAATTTTTAATTTCCAATGCACCAACGGATTCCACCGTGTCTCCGCGTCGCTGTGCCTTTCCAGTTTGCAACCAAGGTGGAAACACGATTTACACCACGTCATACCATCAAGCAGTTTCCCGATTGTCCAATTTCCAGTGAGCTAGCATAATTACGGTGCGTCGTGCCAACATGTAAAGTCGAGATTATTTAGTTTAATTCCAAGGGATAAAAGGGTATTTTACCAACCCCAATATATACTCCTTAACAAGGGATTTGCCCTCATTTCACCCGAAATATAATTGTTTTCTCCCAATTCTCTTCAAGAACAAGAGCTAGGGTTTCTATAAAATCAAAATCCTTTCTTCTTCTTCAAGGAAAATCAAGAATATCTTCAAGGGCTTTCAAGAAAGAGTTTTTCTAAGGTATGCAGATGTTTATTCTTGGTCCCCTTTCATCCAAGAAGCTCAAGAAACTTTTTCTAAATTTCAAAGCTTTTATGTTTATGAGTTTTCATGATTCATGTGAGTTGAAATTGATGTTCATTCTACTATTGAGTTGTGACTAATTTTTGTTTACAAGGTTTTAAAGACTGACCCTAGTATGTGATATTCATGTGATGTTCATGATAAACCCTCTTCAAATTGCTTGTTAAGTGGTGTGTTTATGTCAATTAAGTGTAGAAATTGTTGAATAAGCAAATCATGCTCCCCATATGCTTGATAAAATGCTTAGGTGAATGAATTAGAGCCATTATAGCATGTTGACTAGAAATCCCCAATTGTGTGTATGCCCATGCATACCAAGTGTTTGTTGAAAAGCTTTAGTGAATGAATTGTGGCAGAATAGCATGAAATTCCCTAATTATGTGCTCTTTGATACATGCTAAGACTTTAGTACATGCTAAGTGTTTGATGAATGAATTGTAACATGATAGAATGAAGTTCCCCAATTATGTGTTCTTCGGTACATGCCAAGACTTAAATATGTGCGAAGTGCTTGATGCAAGGCCTTATTGAATGGAGTATAATCCAATAACATATCCCCCTAGGTTATTACATGTTTAGGATTCCTAAATGCTTGAAGTGATTCCTTAGTGATTGTGATGGTGAATGATTGTCCATGGTCTTGATTATTCAAGAATGGTTATATTGTACTTTTATGTTATCGAGTCCTTGGGGTAATTATACCCGACAATTTAGCTTCGTTCTAGAGCCCGTGTTAGTTTTCACGATAATTCTAGTCAAGCCATCATCCTCAAAACTCAGTGAGTTATAGAACTCTATATTCTCAGATAGATACAAAACTTAATAAATCTCAGTAATCTCTGTACTTGCCGTAATCTCAGTATCGCTAGTAATCTAGCCTCAATTCTGTACCCAGATCAGATCTAGTAGTATTCAAGTGTTCAGTTATGACCTCTGTAGTAATCGAGTATACTATTCATAGCTCAGTGTTGTTCAGTTAGATAACTAGATTCAGTAGTATTCTGTCAGATACGGAACCAAGTGAATTCATCTTAACTCAGTCAGATCATTTGAGAAACATGATCAGTATCAGATTCAATTTAGTTTGTGTTCAGTTAAGAATCAGTTCAGAGTCTTTCAGTTGGGAGTAGGAGCTAGAACCAAGCGAGGGCAAGGATGGAGGCTCCCCATCAGAGAGAAAGAGTTGTTAGGAGCAATCTCTGAACTCCAAAACTGCATAGCCAACACAGGAAGTAGGAGTCACCCATCAGGAAAGGCTAGTCACCTATCAGATAGGCTTGACTATTATATTATCTTAGGCTTAACTTCCTGCGAGGGTCACCCATCAGATAGGATTGACCAAAGAGGTCTTTAACTGTGGCTTGGTATTGACACCCTTCCAGCTAGGGTTACAGGTTGGACCTCACCAGTTGAGATTCGGGGTATATCGGTTAAGTGACTTCTTCCCACAGTTACAGTGTTAGTATCAATCTTTAGAAATTAGGACTCTCAGATATAGTCATCTAACTCAGTGAGGAACTCAGATAGTTCCATTGATTCATGGACCACCCGTCAGATAGGCTTGGTCCCATATAAAGTTATTCAGTATCAGATCTAGAGATTACCCTTTCTGATAGGCTTTATCTCGATCTTAGATTCAGTTGAGTATTCTTGTTATCGATCTAGCGATCAACTGTAAAAAAGGCTTGATCTCAGTATCAGATTCAGTTGAGTATTCTTGTTGTTAGATTCAGACATGATCATTTCTTATCATTGATAGTAGACTCCGAAATCATCCGTTAGAGAGGTTTGATCTTCGACATATTCAGTTGAGAGTATAAAGCTCTGAATTCAGTCATTGATGTGAGTATATTCAATTAATCAGCTTCAGTATCCTCAGATTTTGAGGTCACTCACTAGATAAGACTGATCTCACCTCAGTACTTATTTATCAGTATCAGATGATTTAGTAGTTCAGTATCTCAGTATTAGTAGTGAGTTCAGATGTCAGTAATACAGTACCTGAGTTTTAGTACTCAGAGTCATGATTATTGTGATTATGGTTCGTGAATTCATGTATGTGTTCTTATTCAGTACTCTCATGATTATTCTGTTAAGTAATTGTTCATGCATAAGCCTTTGCATTTAGCCTTACCTCATATTCATATTCGGTACATTTCCATACTGACGCATTTGCGCTATGGTGTTTTATTTGACACCCTTAGCAGTTCAGTCTCAGTCAACAACAATAGATGTAGCAGTGAGTCCTCTTTATTCGAGGATGATACTTTTATCATTATTATATAAGATTTTGTTTATTTTTAGAAGACGGAGTTAGTTGGGGACATGCCGCATCATCTCCACAGCTCAGACAGTTTAGAGGATTTTTGGATAGATGTATCAGTATTCAATTTTGAATTTTGAGTATTTTTAGATATTTTGAACCTTATGGCCAGTTTTCGCATTTATTATATATATTATGCCGTGTTCAGGTACAGTTATCATTAGAGGGTTGGCTTGTGGTCCTTCAAGATCGTGAACACCATGTAATGACTAGGGGTAGTTTCAGGTCGTTACAAACTTGGTATCAGAGCCTAAGGTTCAATAGTATCCTAGGGATTCTGAAAAGTCGCATCTAGTAGAGTCTTATGCATGGGTGTGTTGCGTGCCACATTAATTTAAAAGAGTCTATAAGATGTTTTTAGGAGAAGTTTCCCTTCTTTCAGTATCCATGTCATGCGAGTAAGCATGAGATTGAGTTGATCCTCAGTCTAATACACCTATTTCTTCCATTTACATAGTATGCCTCCTCGCAGAGATTATGTCCGTAGGGCTGATGACCAGCCGCCTCAGCCAGTAGATCCTGAGAATGAAGGTGTCTCAGATGTAGAGTTTTGGCCAGATTTTCAGGTGCTAGCCCTAGTTGTGACTAATGTTCAGGGTAACCGTCAGGCTGTGGCCTTACCTCAGCAAGATGTGGGTTCAGCCGCAGTCAGAATTAGAGATTTCATGAGAATGAGCCCGCCAAAATTCTTTGGGTCAGTAGCAGGTGAGGACCCACAACTTTATCTAGAGAAAATGAGGAAAATTACCCAACTTATGCATGTTTCTGAGGAGGAGAGTATAGAGCTAGAGTCCTATAGGCTGAAGGATATTGCTCATGATTGGGTTGTGCTGTGGAAGAAGGGTAGAGGAAAAAATGCACCTCCCGTGACTTGGCAAGAGTTTCAGGATGCCTTTCTAGATAAGTTTTTCCTACTAGAGATGAGAGAAGCTAAGTTAGAAGAGTTTATCAACCTAAGGCATGGCTCCATGATAGTGAAAGAGTATTATGTTAAGTTTAACCAGTTAGCTAAGTATGCTCCTGACTTGATAGCTGACCCTAGAGCAAGTATGAGTAAGTTTATGACTGGTGTGTCCGGGTTAGTGTTGAAAGAGTGTAGAACTACTATGCTTCATAGAGATATAGACCTTGCAAGGATGATGATACATGCGTAGCAGATTAAGGCAGATAAGATGAAAGAAAGAGAGAGAGTGAGTAAGAGAGCCAGGACAGGTAGTCATGGTTTCTCTCAGGCAGGGTCCCAGGGTGGTAGCCATTGTTAGTATAGTCTAAGATTTTCAATCCCAGCTCCATCTTCAACTAGTGTACCCACACCGAAGTTTGGGGATGTCAGTTATGATGGGGTGCCAGGCTCCAAAACCCTGAGTAGTGCTAGTGGTGTTCGTACCAATCCATTTTGTGGAGAGTGTGGCAAGATCCACCTAGGTGTGTGTAGAGTCGGTACTGATGTGTGCTCTGGGTGTGGTGAGCCAGGACACAAAATACAAAAATGTAGAGTTCTAGCTCAGAGGGGTAGAGATTTTCATCAGCAGGGTTCCCCTTTTGGTGCCAGAAGTGGTCAGCGTCAGAATAGACTTTATGTGCTTCAGACCCACCATGATCAAGAAAGGTTCCCTGATATAGATTCGGGTATATTATGAGTCCTTCATCTTTATGATATGCATTGTTAGATCCTTTGCTCCCATTTTGAGCTTATATTTCAGTATGAGTAATGCATTAGTTTCAGGTCTCAGTCGGTCAGTCATGACCCATTTCGTAGGTGCCCCATACACCGCCCTAGTATTTAGTGAAGTGTGTTTAGAGGGACATACAGTCCCAAGGGGGAAATACACTATGATATTATGATGTTCTCATGTTCTTATACTTATTCATTTACATGTTCAGACTCTCCTTATGAAGTTAACATCTGTGATCATTGCATAGCCAGTCATGCTTTTGAGAGTCAGTTCAGTCAGACATTCATGCATTAGATGTACACGTTCAGTAGAAAAAGTTCACCTTTTCAGCGTGTTCAGTCATGCATTCACGAGATCCGCGCAGTTATGCATCCATGCATTAGATATGCATGTCTATTATGAGAATTCAACTTATGAGTAGCTTCAATTGAGTATTCCATCCATCAGATATGTATGTCTAGTATGAGAGTTCAGAATATCAGTAGTTCCAGTTAGATAGTCATGTTTTAGATGTTCTTGTTCCTTGACTAAGTTCAGTTGATCAGTACTCTTAACCTATCAAGTGACATTCGAGGATGAATGTTTCCAAGAGGGAGATACTGTAAGACACCACAAATTTCTCTCGTAGACTGACCCGTAGAGCGTGTCAAGTAAAGCGTAAATATGGCCTTCAAAGATTAAGAAGTGTCTTACCAAGTGAGAAGTATTTTGAACCATGTATAATTTCCCCAATATCAACTTTTTGTCATGTAGATAATTGAATAAGCTTTCCGTCGATACCAAATTTTCCTAAATACGACACTCGGGTAAAGAGTTAGAGCCATTTTAGTGAGACAGTGTGCCACCTGGCACTTTAGTGCATTGCGGAGCCAACCAAAATAGCAATCGTCAAATTCAGTGAGCATCCATGATTATGGCGCATTGCACCAAGGCTTGATTTCAGAATTGTCAATTTCCAGTGCACTAACGCGATTCCACCGCGTCGTTGCGCCTTTCCAGTTTGCAACCAATGTGGTAACATGATTTCCACCGCATCGCGCCATCAAGCAGTTTCCTGATTGTCCAATTTCCAATGAGCTGGTATGATTGTGGCGCGTCACACCAACATGTAAAATCGGGATTTTCCAGTTTAATTCCAAGGGGGAAAAAGGTTTTTTTCCAACCCCTATATATACTTCTTAACACAGGATTTGACCTCATTTCACCCAAAATATCATTGTTTTCTCTCAATTCTCTTCAAGAACAAGAGCTAGGGTTTCTACAAAATCAAAACCCTCTCTTCTTCTTTAAGGGAAATCAAGAATCTCTCCAAGGGCTTTCAAGAAAAAGTTTCTCTAAGGTATGCAAATGTTGATTCTTAGGTCTCTTTCATCCAAGAAGTTCAAGAAACCTTTTCTAAATTTCAAAGCTTTTATGTTTAAGAGTTTTCATGATTCATGTGAGTTGAACTTGATGTTCATGCTATTATTGAGTTGTGATTCATGTTTGTTTACAAGGTTTTCAAGCTTGACCCTAGTATGTGATATTCATGTGATGTTCATGATAAACCCTCTTCAAATTTTTTGTTAAGTGGTGTGTTTATGTCAATTAAGTGTAGAAATTATTGAATAAGCAAAGCATACTCCCCATATACTTGATAAAATGCTTAGGTGAATGAATTAAAGCCATTATAGCATGTTGACTAGAAACCCCCAATTGTGTGTAAGCCCATGCATGCCAAGTGTTTGTTGAAAAGACATAGTGAATGAATTATGGCATAATAGCATGAAATTCCCCAATTATGTGCTCTTTGATACATGCTAAGACTTTAATACATGCTAAGTGTTTGATGAATGAATTGTAACATGATAGCATAAATTTCCCCAATTATGTGTTCTCCGGTACATGCCAAGACTTAAATATATGCGAAGTGCTTGATGCAAGGCCTTATTAAATGGAGTATGATCCAATAACATATCCCCTTAGGTTATTACATTTATAGGATTCCTAAATGGTTGAAGTGATGCCTTAGTGATTGTGATGGTGAATGATTGTCCATGGTCTTGATTATTCAAGAATGGTTATATTTTACTTTTATGTTATCAAGTCATGGGGGTATTTATACCTGACAATTTAGCTGTTGTCTAGAGCCCGTGTCAATTTTCATGATAATTCCAGTCGATCCATGATCCTCACAACTCAGTGAGTTATAGAACTATGTATTCTCAGACAGATACAAAACTTAAGAAATCTCAATAATTTTGGTAATCTCAGTATAGCTAGTAATCTAGCCTCAGTTCTTTACCCAGCTCAGATCTAGTAGTATTCAAGTGTTTAGTTCTGACCTCTATAGTAATCGAGTACTCTATTCATAGCTCAGTGTCGTTCAGTCAGATAACAAGATTCAGTAGTATTCCATCAGATACGGAACCAAGTGAATTCAGCTTAACTCAGTCAGATCATTCGAGAAACATGATCAGTACCAGATTCATCTTAGTTTGTGTTTAGTTAAGAATCAGTTCAAAGTTTTTCAGTTGGGATTAGGAGCTAGCAACGAGAGAGGGAAGGGATGGCGGATCCCCGTCAGAGAGGCAGAGTCGTAAGGAGCAATCCTTGAACTCTAGAACTGCATAGCCAACGCAGAATGCATGAGTCACCCGTCAGGAAATGCTAGTCACCCGTTAAATAGGCTTGACTATTATATTGCCTTAGGATTAGCTTCCTGCTAGGGTCACCCATTAGATAGGATTGACCAGAGAAGTCTTTACCCGTGGCACGATATTGACACCCTTCCAGCTGGGGTTACAGGTTGGACCCCACCAGTTGAGATTCGAGGCATGTCAGTTAAGTGACTACTTCCCACAGTTATAGTTTTAGTATCAATCTTTAGAAATCAGGACTGTCAGATATAGTCATCTATCTAAGTGAGGAACTCAGATAGTTCCATTGATTCTTAGACCACCCGTCAAATAGGCATGGTCCCATATAAAGTTATTCAGTATCAGATCTAAAGATCACCCGTCAGATAGGCTTGATCTCGGTCTCAGAGTCAGTTGAGTATTCTTGTTATCAGATCTGGAGATCAGCCATCAGATAGGCTTGATCTCAGTCTTGGATTTAGTTGAGTATTCTTGTTGTCAGATTCAGACATGATCATTTCTTATCATTGATAGTAGACTTCGAAACCATCTGTTAGAGAGGTTTGATCTCCGATACAGTCTGTTGATAGTAGAAAGCTCTGAATTTAGTCATTGATGTGAGTATATTCAGTTAATCAGCTTCAGTATCCTCAGATTTTGAGATCACTCGCTAGATAAGACTGATCTCACCTCATACTCATTTATCAATATCAGATGATTCAGTAGTTCAGTATCTCAGTATTTGTAGCGAGTTCAGATGTTAGTAATGCAGTATCCGAGTTTCAGTACTCAGAGTCGTGATGATTATGATTATGGTTCTTGAATTCATACATGTGTTCTCATTCAGTACTCTCATAATTATTCTATTAAGTAATTGTTCATGCATAAGCCTTTGCATTTAGCCTTGCCTCATCTTCATCCTCGATACATTCCCGTACTGACGCATTTGGGCTATGGTGTTTTATTTGACACCATAGGTTTAGAGGAATGAGATCCAGAGTAATCTTAGCAGTTCAGTCCAAGTCAGCAACAGTAGATGTAGTAGTGAGTCCTTTTCATCCGAGGATGATCCTTTTATCATTATTGCATCATATTTTGTTTATTTTTAGAAGACGGAGTTAGTTGGGGACATGTCCCATCAACTCCACAGCTCAGACAATTTAGAGGCTTTTTGGACAGATGTATCAGTATTTAGTTTTAAATTTTGAGTATTTTTAGATGTTTTGAACCTTATGATCAGTTTTTGTATTTATTATCTATATTATGCAGTGTTCAGGTACAAATATCAGTAGAGGGTTGGCTTGTGGTCCTTCGGGATCATGAGCACTGTGTAACGACTAGGGGGTAGTCTCGGGTCATTATAGAGATGCTTGTAAGTCAGGAGGAGCAATTCAACTATCAAAGGATGAGAGACAACTAATGCTCAAATAAAGTAGAAACATCAGAAGTTCGTGCTAGCCAGGAGGATCAAGTCAACCAATAAAATAGGAAAGTTAACTAGTGTTTATTATTCATCATTATCAAAATGGGGGAGATCTTATCCCTATATTCTCATTATATGTTTTAATAAGGAAAAACTAATAAGAAAATATCTTGCAGGATACACTGAAGATACTGAAGATCAAAAAGAACCCTAAGGAATCAATCCAGAATTTATGAGAAAGGAAGCTAGCATTCACTCACAAGAAAGTCGGCACCAAGATTGGAAGAGTATCAATCATGAAGATCAGCCAACATTAAATCAAAAGAAATTCAGATCTAATATTATCAATCACGAAGATCATTAACTTCCCAGAATTACAGCAAACAAATCAATCAAGACAAAATCAAAAGGAAAAAAGACCACACCTTCTACATGGACATATCTGATATGGACATGTATGGTTGTGAAGGTTGAACCTCATATGGACATATATAATATGGACATACTTTGTGGTTCCATCACTCAATCAAGGAATTAATTCAAATCCTTGATTGAGTAGAAATATCTTGTGTTTTCTTATAAAGAATAGAAGTCAAAGCAGCTGAAGAGTATAAAAAAGAAGAATGAAGATCGAAACGCACACATCATTTCAAGAAATATCTTAGTGTGTCTCAATCATAGTCTCAAAAAAGATTTGAAAAGATCTAAGGAAACTTTGAAGCCCAAGGGAACTGGAAGTAGGCACTACATTTGTTTCTGAACCAGGATAAATCTTCATGTTGTTATCTTTAATTATATACTTACTTTCTTACTTAATTAAACCCAATCTATCTTATTGACAATACTAATCTATAGGTGAGTAGACTGTGAAGACTTATTAGTTTACTCTTGAAAATTTTCAATTCATCCCCCCCTTAATTTCATCTATAGCCATGATTTATCATTCAAATAGTGTGAAAATGTCAGCTCGAAAACAGGTTCTGACTATTTAGAAATGGTGCCTTTAAATAAATTAACAAATTAACTAATTCATTAATAAATAAATAAATTAATATTTCCAAAATTAAAATTAAATAGATTTTATTGATCTAAATTATCAATTAATCATTTGACCGAAGTCAAAGTTGAACCAAGCGAGCGAGCAACGAAGACACAAGACTTATTTTCTTCTCAGCCCTGTAAGAGCTATAAGAGATATTTCTCTATATAAAAAACACTAGTTTTACTCTCTTTAATCAATGAGGGATAAAATTTATTCATAAAATGATCTTTGTTATTATAACAATCCGGGACTACCCCCCATTCCTCACAGGTGCTTGCGACCCCGAAGGACTACAAGCTAATACATAAATGCTATATGCTGTGAGCACTGAACAATAATAATGAAATAATTGTAGAATAATAGGCTAAAATTCCATAAGGTTCAAAAAATCTAAAATACTGATAATGAATAATAACATCTAAATTTGAAATACTGTCTGAAAATCTAGTCTGAAAAGCCTCTAACTGAATCTTTTGAAAAGTGGAGTTGAAGGGACATTTCCCCCAACTAACTCTATCTACTAAAATACTGCTAAGCTGAAGTACTGAAATAAAAGAGTATCCTTGATAGATGAGGAATCACTACTAAATTTTCTACTGCTGGCTGAATCTGGCTTAAACGCGGTCAGGAACCTGAGCGTCCGAACCTATGATATGAAATATCATAGTGCAAGAATGGGTATGCGATCAGTATGTGGGAATGTACTGGTATGCTAACCACTACCTGCCACATGGCTAAGGGTATGCCAGGCATGGCTAAGGTAACGGTCTTGGAAAAACCATCCATGACCGCATGATAGTAAGACAACCAGTCCATGCCTAGTATCAAATTAAAATCCAGCATATCTAGAACAATAAGATCAGCATAAGTATCAACATCCCTAACTCTCACAACACATGATCTGAACACTCGATCTACTACTAAAAAATGACCCATGGGAGTAGATACGCACAATGGTACAGATAATAAATCACCAGTCAAATCTAATTGTGGTGCATAATAGAATAATATATAAGAATAGATGAATCCAAGATCAAATAAAACAAGAGCCGACTTGCAGCACACCAAAATCATACCTGTCACTATAACATCTAAATTCTTAGCCTCAGGTCTAGCAGGTACTGCATATAACTGACCATGCGCGCCACCTGACTAGGAACCTAATCGACCTCCTGTCCTTTCTGCCTGAGTACCACCTCGATCACCCTGGTAACCACCTTTACGACCTCGTGAACTACCTCTACCTGAAGAAGGAACTGCCTTAATAGTTGTAGGTCCAAGAGCTGAAGCAACTATCGCCCTACGACTAGGGCACTCTCTAGAAAAATAACCAGGAAGACCACAATTAAAATAAGACTCATATGAAGAACCAGAACACACAAATTTTGATAATCCGGCATAGCTACCAAGCCTAGCATGGCCCACAGATGAACATCTCAAAGACTGATCATCGTCCTTACTAGGGAGACCACTAGTAATAAACTGATCCCCATCAGTAGTCTGAAGAGCTACCTGAACTGGTCGACTAGTCTGACATTGAGGCAGAAAAGATGGACGCTGAGGATGTCCAGCATAAGAAATACCACTCCTAAATTGGGAACTTTCACGGCTCCTACCAAATATACCATGGAATCTAGGCCTCTTATCATGTCCCTCATGATTCTCCCTGAGCATCTCCTTCATCACTCTAGTATGATCAGAAACCTCAGCAAAAGTCCTACCCGCAGTGACTAGACTCTGAGTAGCTATCCGAATAGGGAGTCTCAACCCTCTAACAAAGCAACAAACCCTCTCATACATAGTGTTCAAAATAAAAGTCGCATGTCGGGCCAACTCATGAAAATGAGCCTCATACTCGATGACTGTCATGGAGCCCTACTCCAGTAAGGAGAACTGATCCCTCAATCGATCTCTAATACTATGCAACATATACTTCTCCAAGAATATCTCAGAGAACTGAGTCCATGACAAGAGAGAAGATCCAAATGGTCTAGAATCTGCGAAACCCCTCTACCAGTGACGAGCAGACAAATCCAACTAAAATATGGTGTAATCTACCTCACGAGTATTAACAAGGCTTAAAGAATGAATCATATTCTCACAAGTAGTAAGAAACTCAAATACATCCTCCCCAAGAGCACAAGAAAACCTAGGCGAAGCTAACCTAAAAAATCTACCAAACTTCTTCTGCTCGTCGGCAAACATAACAGGCTGGGCCACAATTGGAAGCGCGGCTATTTATTGAATAACTACCAATGCAAGAGGAATCTCAACACTAGGAGCTACAGCTGCAGGCTATGCCCCGGTCGCAAAAGTCTGTGCACCATCAAATTGTACACCACCAACCATACTCTGTATCTGAATTAGGGAATCTCTTTGTAATGAAGAAAAAATAAAACCTTGTAGGGCCTGGGATGGTCCCTGTCCCACCGCTGGCTGAGGAGGAGAAATCTCTGGCTCAGGTGCAGGGATAGGTCCCGGGGGAGATATCCTATCCCAGTCCTTAGCTGGAGACACATCACGAGGCTATGCTCGATCTCTCGATCATCTACGAATAGGAGCAAGATTCCTAGGCCCACTCTCGATCTCGCACCTCACATTTGACCAGCACATCTCCTCGACATCTAGGAAACAGTAAAGTTAAGAAAATATACTACAAACCAACTCAGACTCTTAGCACGATATGAATGAAAAAAAATGTAGGACTTCTAAGAATGTCACATAGCCTTCCGAAGATAGGAAACGGACGTCAACATTCTGATTTGCAGGACTTTTTTGGACATTTTCTCATATATCAATAATTTCGGTGAAACCTAGGCTCTGATACTAATTTGTCACGACCTCATTTGAAGTCATGATGTCCCCTACCATATCCCACTTATAGGTAAGCCAATACCATAACTCAAATCTATGACAATGGGTTACTTCGGTAAGAATGTCCAACATAGACTCTATATATGAATACAATTTATAAAAACAATGTTTCAAAACTAAGGACAACTGATATTCAAGAAAAAATCCCTGATAGTATTAATACAAGACCTTCTAAACTTGACAAGGGTACTTTACAATCCTTGAATATAAAATAACTTAAATAATCTCATACATTTGTCTCGAAAGCAAAAGAAAAATAAGGATAGATAGGAAAGAGGGCAACTCGATCTCCAAGAGTTCACCCTATCTTCGAATAGTCAACTCCCACGAACTAGCTCAATGGTCACAACTAGAACCTGGGTCTACACCAAAAAGGTATAGAAGTGTAGTATGAGTATCAAAATATGGGTACTTGGTAGTCATCATCAGCCGACTGAGCTCAAATATAATGTAAAGATGATATAAAGTAAGACAATGAGCTTAAAGTCAAGGGGTAGGATCGGACCTGAATCTACTTTGATACCACTGAAACAACATTTATACTACTAAAGCAAAAACATGACATACTATTTCAATATACTCCATAATCACCATAACAACTGAGTATAATTTTAAAAGCATACATCGATATATGCAATAGCAAAACATCTAATTGCCATAATCATCATCAACCATCTTTAGAGCATACATACAAGAACTTACCACGACGTGCCATGCCGTCGAGAAGTACACAAAATAGAGCACAACAAAGAACTCATCACAGTGTCCTATACCACCGCAGAGTACAAAAAAGAATACAACCAATAATACCATAAAGCACAAATACTCCATCAATTTACAAAAAACCGCGGGTAGCACAACCGCGCCATGACTCATTACCGAAATCCACTTCCAAATATCTATACGGTAATTCAACATAAACAAAGTAACATTGTCATAGCATAGGCATGTAATCATTAATTCTATAATTCATTGATAAATAGAGAAAAGTCCATACTAATTAACCTTATTTTTTCAAAAGTCAAAAGATTACAAGTCTTAAAATCACTAGTCATCAAATTAGGGAAAACTACAAGCCACCTATAGTGGAGGTTATTTAACTATCATAAGGCCATTCTTTAACTAGCATCATCATGACATGAGTTATCAACTAAGCAATCTCAACTTCACATGTTAGGAGATAATTTAACTAACCATCATGCAATACTAGATGCATTATCACTAAGAATGTCACAACCTTAAGGACTAGTTTCCATATTTTTAATCAAGTTTAGGGAACCAACTAGTTTACTAGGTTTCTATGTTCCAAATAATAATCATATATTTTAGAAGTAGATAGTTATAACATAAACCACCTTACTAGGAAAGATTTCATAATATAACCTCTTATTCAAGCCAAGGATATATATTAGGTTAACCCTTGAATTTTTATGCAAGTTTACACATAAGGCTAAGTCTTAACTCAATATTAGGCATAAATTTCCTCTAGTAGCTAATTTAGCATCAACAAGGGTCACACCTCTTATATAGTGTTTTGGAACAAGAAACGAATAACAATTTACGAAGAGAGACCTCATAATTCTAGAACATAGGCGGTTGGACCCACACGACCTAACCTTACAAATAATCAATGCATATAAGTAAATTTTCCCCACACGGCATCATAATGTTCTTACCTCTTCTGGATTCACCGGGCATCATCACAATTTAAACATATTCCTTCGGATTCATCGATAATCATTACAATATCACACATTCCTCCTGACTCAATCTAGGCATCATCATAATACCATACATTCTTCCGATCTCGAACCGAACATCATCATAATATCACATATTTCTCTGAATTCATCGAGCATCATCATAATATCATGCATTCCTATGGACTTAAATCAGTCATCATTATAATATCACATATTCCTCCGGACTCAAACCGAGTAACATCATAATATCACATATTTCTTCGTATACAATAAAATACATCCATATGCATAGAAAAACCAATAAGCATACACAAAAGCTCATAATATATAAAAAGTAGGGGTATGGGATAACACTTGCCATTTTACCTTACTAATAAGCTTCTTACATAATATAAGCATCAACAAGAGCATGAATATTTACCAAAAATGCACAGTAATCATTTAACAAGGGTATTCAAGTCATGATCATAAGATAATCTGATAATAGAGTGCAACTATCACAACTCCTACACATATGTATATAGCTTGAACAATCACCACGTATCTAGGTCGCTAAGCGTTTGGTTAGTTAAAGATTAAGGTGGGTCAAGTCCGACTTCTAAATCCTGAGAATGGAAAGATTACTAATACATGTCTAGATTCTACCTAGATTTAGGCTAAGTCATCCATACCTCACCATAAGGGCTAATCAATCCTTTCTAGGTCTATAAGGAAAGTCTATTCATGAATCCTTCCTAAGTCAACCTAACACCAATGTCATCTCCTATCTAGGCATTATATAGGTCAATACAGTCCTAAGGATAGATAAGTATACCATTCATGTCTACTTAGAACAACTATAGTGTTCTCACACTAGTCATGAGACTACAATTAAGCTAAACAAGGTCCTAGACTATGGGTCAAATATGATACCTTACAAATCCATGGCCTATAGAAATTAATAAATCCCAACTTCACCATTTAATCAAACATCATCTAAATTACCCACCCAAACTCACAACGATATCAATGATTACATTACAAACAAGCTGAATCTATTCTACGGGTAAGCCTAACCTACCTTGAATGCAAGCAACTCACGAACCTATAGGCTTTTCCATTCCTTTCCGAGAAGATTCCTCTTCTACAAGCAATGCTATCAATAATACAATCTAAGAATTACAACAAGAATGACAATACCCTCTATAGAACAATTGTTCTATAGGTTTAAAATGGACACCAAAACCCCAATTGGGTTTTACCTTAGAAAGAAGTTTCCAAGAGCAACCCATAGCCTAATTATCTTTAGGGTGTTAAAACCCTCAAGCAATTTGAGTCAATCACTCAATTTTGGGGCTACAATTGACCCACAATGATTTAGGGGTTTTGAGTCAAGAAACCATGAAATCAAGATCAAATTAGAGGAATTCTTACCTTAGATTTGTAGCAAAAAGATGGATTACATAAGTTACTAAGCTTTTAATCAACCCACAAGACTCATTTTTTAAATCATCAATCTCCAATGGCTGCTAGAGTTTTAATAGAAATGATGAATGACCCAAAATCTGCCAAAAAGACCCTTTTATACGAGTTTAGATAGGACCACAATGTCAGAACCTTTTTTTGACCTTTCGGACTCTTCCGGACTCCATTATTCGCTAACAAACTATGTAACCTCACTAAATTTGACATTTTGGGGGGATTAGTGAAGTTTATTTTCCATACAAGGTAATTTAGATAACTTGTGTGTCCCACACCCATATATTTTTATTTTTGATTTTTTGACTAATAGGTCAAATTGAGCTCAGATGCCGTGGGATCCGAACCAAGGGTCTATCTATCCTAAAATCGATATTACATAGAAGCTGGAACAGTCAAAATTTACATCCGAAATCATTTTCCTGAATTTTTTGCTCAACAGCCATTTGGAATCAATGAAGACTTCAAATTGAAAAAGTGGTTCTAAAAACCAAAAAAACCGTCAGGTAACCGAACGATCGATTCCAGTAAGTCATTAATGACTTGGGGTGGCTATAGAGGAGCTCTATCGGTGAAAATAAGAAAGTATACAGATAATGACCTAAAGGGTTATTACAATGGAGAGACACAATTTTATTTCTTGCAATTCCATAAAACTCGGGATTGTCCCATGAATCGGCAAGTACCATTGGTGGTTTTTCTATCTACTTTATCTTCTGCATATTTTGTATCTAAGAAACCTTTTAAAATAATGTCAGTAGACTTAGGATACCATAAGTCATAGGATCTTGTACCAATAAGGTATCTAATAATACATTTCAAGCAGTTAGATGAGCTTTTTTAGGAGCTAACTGAAACCTAGAACATTTACATACACTAAAAAAATGTAAGGTCAAATGTGTGTAAGATATAAGAGTGAAGCAGTGATACCACTAGAGTTGGTTTCATCAATACTTTTGACATCTTCACATGACTTCATATCACAAGTAGAACTCATAGGAGTATTGGATAGTTTAGCATTTTCCTTCTCAAATCGTTGAATGAGATATTTGGTGTACTTACCTTAGGATATGAATATGTCCTCAGAAGACTGATGGATTTGTAATCCAAAAAAGAATGTTAATTCTTCAAGTATGAACGTTAATCATCTCATCATTCTCATTTCAAATTTACTTTGCATTAACTCAGAGAATTCCTTGCACAGAACAGTATTAATACTTCCAAAGATAATAATGTCAACATAAATTTGAATGATAAAATTTCCAGAGGAGGTTCGTTTGATAAACAAAATAGTATCAATTTTTTCTCTTATAAATTCATGTTCAATCAAAAAGTTGTTCATTCTATCATACCAAGCTCGAGGAGCTTGTTTTACACCATAGAGAGCCTTGGAGAGTTTGAAGACATGATATGGAAAGTTTGGATTTTCTAAACCTGGGGTTGTTTCACAAAACTTGTTCATTAATAAAACCATTTAAAACAGAACTTTTCACATCCATTTGAAATAATTTAAACCTTTATAAGATTCATAAGAAAATAAAATTCTAATGGATTCTAATTTTGCAACAGGTGTGAAGGTCTCATCATAATCAACTCCATCTTGTTGTGAGTAGCCATGAGAGACTAAACGAGCTTTATTTCGCACAACTTTATGTAATTCATCCATTTTATTTTTGAATACCCATTTGGTTCCAATAATATATACATTCTATGATTTAGGAACAAGAGTCCACACATTGTTTCTGTCAAACTCTTCAAGCTCTATTTTATTGCCTTTACCCAGCTATCATCTTATAAGGCTTCATTGACTTTATTTAGTCCAAGTTGAGATATGAAGGCTATGTTCACATTTCTTATACTAGAAGCCCTTGTTTGCATTCCTTCTTTTGGATCCCAAATGATGAATTTCTCTAGATAATCAGGGTCACTTCTCCAATCATTTGGAATTGCTTCTTGTTCAACTCGATCGTTTGAAGCGGTAAAAGACTGTCAGTTTTAGTACTAGTTGGTTTTGAGGAGGAGTCATCCTTAGTGAAAGGAGTTTTGTTAACTTGTACCTATTTAGTCTCATCATCTACAGAGCTAACATTCTTTACACAATGATTAGTAGCATAAAAAATAACATGTAAAGATTCCTCAATGCAAAGAGTGCATTTATTTAAAATTCTATATGACCTACTAGAGTTAGAGTATCCGATAAAAATACATTCATCGCTTCTTGGATCAAACTTATCAATATTTTCCTTGCCATTGTTATGAAAAAAATATTTTGAGCCAGTTGTTTAAAAGTATACGATGTTGGGTTTTTTATTATTCAAATGATAATATGGAGTTTTCTTCAGAATAGATCTAATGAGAAACTTTTTTAACACATGACATAAACTACTAATTGCTTTTGCCCAAAACTTATGTGGTAGAGAGTGTTTGCAGATCGTGGTTGTCACGACCCGAGTCGAGGCCCTGGACACGACGGACATCCCAAACCATGAAGGTCCAAGAGACCCTTTAACTTGTACATAAACATAATGCATATATTTTTATAATGCGGAAGTAAATTGGAAACATGATCATATTATTATTTAAGCATAACAAATACAGAACATATGTTCATAAGGAAACCATAATCGTCTATAACAAATTAGTGAAGTCTCTACTAAATTGAAAACAACAATCTCACTAAAATTAGGATAGGGCTTCTGGTTAGACCATGAACTAAAACCAAAAGGAATCAACAAACATGAACATGACTCCTTTCAGAGTAAGGAAGGCTCACCAACTGTGAATGTATAACAATAATTTGCTGTTTAGCAGGACTGCTAGACTGGGCCACAGAATCTGAAAAATAAGAGGTCAAAACATAAGGTACACGTACGTAGAACAATCCAAAAACAAAATGTATCTTTATACAACATAGGTGAGAGCATTTCATAAAAACTTGTAAGCATAAACATTTGAAAATACATGGGCATAGTTTGATAAACTTCAAAACATTTTTCTTGCATTCATGACTCAATTTGTTACTGTTACGTTGCGCTAGATGGTACACCCTACAAGTTTACAGATCCACGGACTATATGGAACCTACCCTTGCCTCAGTGTCCAAGCCACCAATCCAAGTTTTCCGCAAGGATCGGAGTATTAGTAAGAGAGGGGGGACACACAAGATCACATAGTAGGGTGCCAAAATCACCAATAAAATCAACATGTCGTGGTTGGGCATGAGATCACAAAGAAGGGCTCCTAACCATAGTCCCAAATTGGGATGACATAATCCAAGGTACATAAGATCACAAAGAAGGGTACCAAACTCTCATGTTGGCAAATCACAATTTTGGGTAATGAATTATCTGAACTCGTGCCATCTTCGAGTAACCACCTAACTCTCTTAAATTCTATTTTAACCTTTTCGAACATGTATCTTTTTGAAATAAAAAGATGAAAATCTGAATAAAAATTTGTATTGTGATCTGTTCTAAATCTGTCATGGAATTCATCTATTTGGTATCTGATGATAGGCATATTTACACGCCTAAAGCACTATAATTTACCCATATTTTGGCTAAGTTTTGAGGACAAAATATATAATTCATGCACTTTTAGTCCTTTTTCCTGTAAGTGAGCTAACAAACGTGATTAGCAAGTTTTCAGGTATAAATGATGAAGATTTCAGTATTTTATGGATAACTTGACGCCCAAGGAAGCTTCACGAAAGAAGGAAAAGAGAGCTTGGACGCCTAGGGACTAAAAGTGACGCATGAAAAACCTGTCTCGGGCAAAAACAACAATTCTAAAGATTTTGGGGATCAGCAGTAACTTATTAGGATTAGGATAAGTACACAGTATCCTAGTAGGATTAGGATAAGTACACAGTAGCCTAGTAGGAATAGGATATGGGTGTTATAAATACCCTATTGTGCTGAACTTTTTATTCATTCACTCATTAATTAATTCAACCCTTACAATTCAACTCATTCATCCTATTTTCTATTTAATTCTATTTTCTTCGACATTTAGTACTATTCACGTTACTTTCTGACAGAGAAAGCACGGCCCTTGTGACCAACGTGAGATCATGATGATGTTTATTGTGATCTCCGTTGCAATCATGAGTAGCTAAACTTCTCTGTTGGGGTTATGGAAGCCTTATGAGATACTATCAATTGCTATGAGTTTGTGAATTCGTGACACGTATGCTGCTTATATCATTACTCTCTTCATCTTAATCTAAATTCTAGTGGTTGCAAGCATATAGAATACGCCAGTATAGCATTAACTTGTTCGAAAGAAAAGTTATATGTCTGGAAAAGAGATAATGTCAAGGTAATAGGGCACCAACCCCTGTTAAAAAGTTAGTGCCGTAACTAGATTAACCTCTTGGAGAATTTGTACCATTAGATACGCTTTAAGCTGGAAAGAGTTAAAGTAAAATAATCCTTGATGGTCGAAAGACGCCTGGATTTACCATAGAATACAATTCTCTATAAGAACATGCATGTCTGAATTCCGCATAACTCATAGACAATAGAGATGTATAACTCATAAGGTGGACATAACCCCAACTCTCAATTCTCATTGATTAGAATCTTACTAAACATTATTTCTTTTTACTTTGCTATTTTCCGTTTTCACTTTGTTACATTATTGCACGTTACAATTCCCCCTTTTACGAGACTTGCACCACAAGTCTAATAATCTTTGCTTACTTAGTGACCGACTATTCTCTATGGGATCGATACCCAACCCAGTTGGGTTATATATTTGACAACGACCGCTTACACTCTTACGAGAGCTGTAGTTTGAGCGTTATAAAATTTTGGCGCCGTTGCCGGGGAATACGGTTGTCAACTAAGTTTGTGATAGTTACTAGACCCTTTGGTCAAAGATTCTCGTACTTTACTTTTAGTTGTTGTTTTTGTTTTCTGCAGGTTTTGTTCAGTGCAGCCAAACACGCGAAGTTCAGGTCAACCGTTATTACCTATCAATCCTGAACCATAACTTATTGGCAGAATGGATGCACAACGTGACATTGACAGAAGGGCAGCTCAACAAGAGCAGGCTAGACTAGCTGCACTGGCAGCTGCTCAAGTGCATCAATAGAATATTAATAACCCAGGTCGGGCAACAAATCCTGATGATGAGGACATGGGTGATGATGAGTTGCTGAATCCTAGGCGTGCAGATGAAGTGGAAGCACCTATGCACATGAGAGATCGTCAAGCTAGAATGAGACCTGACCACCGAGCTGTGCAGGCTCCTTTCGATGATGATGATGACGACCTGGACGGAGCTGGTGCCATAGGAGCTATTATTCCTCCACCCTTAGCACCTGGATCCAAGTTCAATATCACCAGCACCATGATTCAGTTATTGCAACTCAAGGGACTATTTGGTGGACTTGCAGGTGATGATCCAAATATGCATCTGATCAACTTTATCTCTACATGCAAGTCATTCGACAATCCAGGCGTTGGACAGAATGCAATTCGGCTGCGCTTATTTCCATTGTCTCTATCTGGGGAGGCAACTCTATGGTTGAATGGGCTTACTCCTGATTCTATTACAAATTGGAGGCAATTGAAAGATGCTTTCCTAGAAAGATTCTTTCCGCTATCCAAAAGAGCACAGTTGAGAGATGAGATCAGCAACTTCCGATAACTTCCAACTGAAGCTCTCCACGAAACATAGGAGAGGTTCAAGACGAAGCTTATGCGGTGCCCAAACCATCATATGACCAATGTCCACTTAATGGAGATACTATACAGATCCTTGAATTCAATAACTAAACCAGTGGTGGATAATGCGGCTGGAGGATCATTTATGGACCTCACCTTTGTTCAGGCAAGTGACATGCTAGATCGTATGACAAAGCAGAGTAGAGCTTGGCATACCAGGGATTCTGAGGTAGCAAGCTCTACCGTATCTGTTGGCATGACTGCAGAGCAGAGGCGTAGACAAAAGGAACGCGATCAAGATATGGCGCACATGAAAACACAGATGGATCTTCTTACAAAGCATCTATTATCAGGGAAGACCGAAAAAGTCAAAACGGTTGCGTCAAAAGGAAGAGAGGAATCCGATTCCGAGGAAGAAGCCAACTACTTGAACAATCAGGGGGGTTTCCGAGGCAATGCCCAAGGAAACCAAGGTCGGAACTATTATGATAAATCTGGATACAAGGACCGCGATCAAGGTGGTTGGAAAAACAATACCGACAGGAGTGGTTTGTATGTTCCTCCTGGAAGATGTGACGCCGCTGCATCTGGTTCTGGAAATATGTCCATAGAAGATATGATGGCGAAGCTGTTGAAAGGAGTTGAGGCAACCAATACGGGAGTGAATGAGATGAAGAACGACTTGTCTTCAATAAATCAGTTGGTTGACTCATATTCCACAACAATAAGACAACTAGAGCAGCAATTGAGTCAACTTTCAGCGGCATTTAATCAATGAAAAGTTGGCACCCTACCTAGCGACACTGTGTAAAATCCAAGGAACGACGGATCATGCATGGCTATTACTACCAGGAGTGGTAAGGTGCTAGAAACCTCATCCAAAGGAAAGAAAGTGGCTGATGATATATTGGATAAGGCGAAACCAGAAGACGTCAATGAAGCTGAAAAAGCCGAACAACGTGGTAATGACATCACCCCGAAACATCCACAACCAGAAAAGGTTGATCAGCAGAAGCCCGATGCAAAAGAAGTGGTGGAGAAAACTATTCCCCTTCCACCACCACCTTTTCCTCAAATATTGAAAAAGAAAGCTGACGATACCAGGTTCAATAAGTTTATGACTATGTTGAAGCAGCTAACTATTTATGTTCCTTTAGTCGAGGCGTTGGAACAAATGCCTGGGTATGCTAAATTCATAAAGGACCTGTTGACAAAGAAGCGGGCAGTAAGCTATGAGCCGACAGATAATTTTCATCATTGCAGTGCAATTGCCACAAGGTCCTTAGTACAAAAGAAGGCAGACCCTGGTTCTTTCACTATTCCTTGCACGATTGGATCTATGAATTTTGCTAAGGCATTGTGCGATTTGGGAGCTAGCATCAGTTTGATGCCACTATTCGTCTACATAAAGTTGGGGTTGGGCGACCCTACACCAACCAATATGCGGCTTGTGATGGCAGATAGGTCGGTAAAATGACCTGTGGGTATCTTGAATGATGTGTTGGTGAAGGTGTCTACCTTCATTTTTCCTGCAGACTTTGTGATTTTGGATTGCGAGGTGGATTCTGAAGTTCCCATAATCTTGGGACGTCCTTTCCTCGCAACTGGAAGTGTGCTTATTGACATGAGAGATAATGAGCTTTTATTTCGGTTGAATGACGAAGTGGTCCGCTTTGATATATGCAAAGTAATGAAGCAGCCCAGCGATATGAATGTGTTCTCCGTAGCTGATGTTCATTATGAGGATAAGAAAACATTATCTGTAGAGAAATAGCTTACTGTTGAGCCATTGTCTGCTGCGCTGCTGAATGTTGAACATGAGGATGCTAAAGAATATAAAGAAACCGTTTGTGATCTAACAGCGAATCAATCTTCACCAACAGCAGTGACTTCCATTGAAGAGCCACCAGTGCTAGAATCGAAAAAGCTCCCCAATTATCTAAGGTATGCGTTCTTGGGAAGCGGAAATACACTTCTAGTGAGTGTTGCGGTTGCGGATGATCTAAGTGAACAACACGTAGAGTCTCGCATCTCTGCTCTGAAGAGATACAAGAGAGCTATGGGTTGGTCTACTGATGATATAATTGGTATCCCTCCTGGGATATGTATGCATAAGAGTCATATCGAAGAAGATTGCATGCCCACAAGTAAGCATCAGCGTCGTCTGAATCCATTCAGAAAATGATGCCCCATCTATCTCGATAAAGTCTAAGTAATCGAGATAGCTATGTCATGCCGCGACAATAAATCAAGCGCTTGGTGGGAGGCAACCCATCATTTTTAATTGTTTTGTTTTCTTAAGATTTTGTCGAGCCACGAACAAAACTAAGGCGCTTGATGGGAGGCAACCCATCGTTCTAATCGTTTTTGTTGTTTTGAAGTAAATGTAGGTGCAAGAGGTGTAAAGGAGGAGATTGGTTTCAAATGTTGAGTTGGAATTATTGCATGTTGAAGGTGGTAAGTTAGGAATGAAGAAGCAAAAGGCTAAGGGTTAGGCATTGCCTATGAAAATATAGGCAAAGAACAAGGCAAGGCATATGTAAATCTAGGCCACGAACAAGGCATGGCCTATACTATGGCATAAGCTCTCTGATTCTAGAGTGCCATAGCATAGGCGCCGCCTATGCTCAACAATGCCATAGCATAGGCGCCGCCTATGCAAAAGCATTCTGTCTCTGAATCTAGAGTACCATAGCATAGGCGCCACCTATGCTCAACAATGCCATAGCATAGGCGCCGCCTATGGTCACTTTTGGTCTCCAAATCCGATTCCAAATGGGTCAAAACCCGACCCAAGCTTGTCTTATAAATAGAACCTTAGTCTTATAACAAAAATGTATTACAAATTCAACCTAAGTGCCGCCTACCTCTCCAAAATCTCTCAAAATTTTTTCTTTTTGCTCTTTTACTTTGCAAGAACATCTTCCGAGGCCATCAACCAAGTAAGTACTTCTTTGTTCTTCTTTTATATTACGTAAGTACTACACTACTACGCCTATAATGAATTGTTAAATCTTGAAGTAGTATTGGTGATTTGAATGTGGTTGAGTAGTTGTGATACATCTCGTTGAGTGAAAGAATACGTGTGGGTGTTCTTGATTTTGTTCCGACTTGTATTTGATTGTTATACACTGTCATACTTTTGCGGAGTCGACATGGTGAAGTTAATTGCATAATCTTCAAAATTGAATGCTTGAATGTTTGAATGACTCGTTCATCGAGATAAAAATCCTGATTGAATACAAGCATGAAATGTTGTGATTATTTCTATACCATAACTTGATACAATCTCTATGTAGTAGTCTTGTTCAAAAAGTGCATTAATACGAACATGAAAGTATGATCAAAATTACATGAAATAGAGTTGGAAAGGATAGTTAAGACGATATGAAAGTATGACTGTGCTGATTATATTGCTGGAACATAACACCTAAACGTATATCGATGAAGTCTGAGTAATCGACAACGTTCACTTAATTAAGTTGTGCCAACAAATTAAGTGTGGGGTGGTGCCACTACTGTTTGTTTGTCGACTGTATCTACCGAGATGAAGCTAACATGACTATCATTTTAATCTCAGGTACAATGGCACCAAAAGCACGCTAAGGAAAAGACAAAGCAACCACCTCACAGAAAGGCCAGAAAAGGGGAAGAAAAGAGCAAGCTGAATCCTCCTCGCTACAAATACCTCAACGTACTTTTGGATAAAGTGGGGTACAATTTGAGGAAACTCTGAGGATGACGACTCTCATGATGATTCTGATGCAGGGGGTATGACCCCAGATATAGAAGAGGAGTCCGACTAATCAGGTTTTCCTTATGTATTTTCCACTGAGGGCAGTGTGTCCCGTCTAAGTGTGGGGTGCTGGTATTTGCATGCTATACTTCTTTGTCTGCATTTATTTATTTTTGTTTGTTTGTTTTAATTAGTCGTAGATTTTTTTTTTTTAGATTTTGATGCATGAAATTATTCTGATAGACGGCATGGTAGTATAACAAGAGTTTGTGCTAAATCATTACTATTGAGACATTTAGGCTCTACGTGTGACTCACTGTGTGATAATTGTGTGGTTTAATTCATTCATCTGTTGGGTCAAGAGTCTATACTTCTCCCTATAAAGTTGACCATGTGCCTTGTGTGTGTGATGATATAGTATATTCTGTTTTGGTGACTGATGCTAGAACTTGCCTGGTGTGTGTGTAAAGCGAAATAAAGAGTGCAAGTGTAGGAGATGATTTAGTCATTTCTTTGGCAGCCTGTGATTGTTTACCTTCGTTTTACCTACCCGTGGACATTATCCTAGTCAACCCCTTTGAGCCTTTAGCCTATTTTCTTTGACAGCCTCATATGTAGCCTAATACATTTTTTTTCAAGACCATAATTTGATCCAAATTCCTAATCGCTTTAAATTGTAAAGTCATGTGACAAAATAAGAAGAAATTGGATGAGTCTGATGCCTTAGAATGTATTGGTGCTTGAATTTGTTATGAAAAAGAATTGCTATCATAGAGGTGTGTTATGAAAAGAAAAATGAAAAGAAAACTAAAAAGTTAGTTATGTTTAAAATTGAAAAACAAAAGAGGTGAGAAGGGGTGGTAGATTAAAAGAAAGTAGAAAGGTTGTTAGAAAGAAAGTGTTAATGGAATAATGTGATGTATTAAAGCGCTTAGGAACATAGTCACTATTTCTGGCCAAAATAGTCCTACCCGTCCCTTAGCCTACATTACAACCTGTAAAGACCTATTTGATCCTAAGCTTAGCATTCTGATATTAGTAGAGCATTACACTAAGGTCAAGCCTATGGTCATCAGTTGCAACATATGAATTCTTTGTGAGAGTGAGAGCAAGGATAATCTTATACCCATGTTCTGAAAAATGCAATACTTGTGAGTGATTATGGGTAATACCTTATGTGAGACACACATGGTTGATGAGTTTTGGGTAGTCTTGTATGATTCTTTGTGCCATAACTTTTGGATACGAATTAACCATCATCACGAGTATATGTTGGAGGCTGAATTGTTTCTAGAAGTGATTAGAAAACTACTCTTTGTTAATGATTGTCGTGCCTGTCTTAACGAATATTTTGTGTTGTTGCTGTGAAACCCTAAGTAGATGTTTAGATGGACATGATATTTTGTTCGAGGACGAACAAAGCATTAAGTGTGGGGTGTTGATGATAGGTGTATTTACACGCCTAAAGCACTATAATTTACCCATATTTTAGCTAAGTTTTGAGGACAAAATATATAATTCATGCACTTTTAGTCCTTTTTCCTGTAAGTGAGCTAACAAACGTGATTAGCAAGTTTTCAGGTATAAATGATGAAGATTTCAGCATTTTATGGATAACTTGACGCCCAAGGACACTTCACGAAAGAAGGAAAGGAGAGCTTGGACGCCTAGGGACTAAAAGTGACGCATGGAAAACCTGTCCCGGGCAAAAACAGCAATTCTAAAGACTTTGGGGATCAGCAGTAACTTATTAGGATTAGGATAAGTACGCAGTATCCTAGTAGGATTAGGATAAGTACACAGTAGCCTAGTAGGAATAGGATATGGGTGTTATAAATACCCTATTGTGCTGAAATTTTTATTCATTCACTCATTAATTCATTCAACCCTTACAATTCAACTCATTCATCCTATTTTCTATTCAATTCTATTTTCTTCGACATTTAGTACTATTCACGTTACTTTCTGACAGAGAAAGCACGGCCCTTGTGACCAATGTGAGATCATGATGATGTTTATTGTGATCTCCGTTGCAATCATTAGTAGCTAAACTTCTCTGTTGGGGTTATGGAAGCCTTATGAGATACTATCTATTGCTATGAGTTTGTGAATTCGTGACACGTATGCTGCTTATATCATTACTCTCTTCATCTTAATCTAAATTATAGTGGTTGCAAACATATAGAATACACCAGTATAGCATTAACTTGATCGAAAGAAAAGTTATATGTCTGGAAAAGAGATAATGTCAAGTTAATAGGGCACCAACCCCTGTTTAAATGTTAGTGCCGTAACTGTATTAACCTCTTGGAGAATTTGTACCGTTAGATA
This sequence comes from Capsicum pubescens, assembly GCA_030864215.1. Taxonomy (NCBI): domain Eukaryota; kingdom Viridiplantae; phylum Streptophyta; class Magnoliopsida; order Solanales; family Solanaceae; genus Capsicum; species Capsicum pubescens. The sequence goes on from CM061549.1 coordinate 255,573,055, forward strand.
CGCTTTAAGCTCGAAAGAGTTAAAGTGAAATAATCCTGGATAGTCGAAAGACGCCTGGATTTACCATAGAATACAATTCTCTATAAGCACATGCATGTCTGAATTCCGCATAACTCATAGCCAATAGAGATGTATAACTCATAAGGTGGACATAACCCCAACTCTCAATTCTCATTGATTAGAATCTTACTAAACATTCTTTCTTTTTACTTTGCTATTTTCCGTTTTCACTTTGTTACATTATTGCACGTTACAATCCCTCTTTTTACGAGACTTGCACCAAAAGTCTAATAATATTTGCTTACTTAGTGACCGGCTATTCTCTGTGGGATCGATACCCAACCCAGTTGGGTTATATATTTGACAACTACCGCTTACACTCTTACGAGAGCTGTAGTTTGAGCGTTATCAATCGTCATACCAAGACTTGCAAGCCACATCTATACATAAACCATATCATGATGTACTTTGGATTTTCAATCCAATCAAATCATTTGACCACTAAAACATTTAAACAATACAATAGAGTTCTTACAAAACATGTGCAAACCTTTGTAATGTTTCTCTCTTTTTAATACTTTAACACATGATGATCAATTTATTTATGAAAATCCATGCACTTCTTTCAATTATCACATTGAACATTTATAACCAAGAAAATACCCTCTCATTAGGTCATATCAAATATCAAGTCAATAACAATAGTAAAACATTTATCTAATGCTTGAAAACATGCAATTAAACAACCCATAATATGTGAATTCAAGAGGTATCATAAAAAGAGAGAGGTTTAAATTTGCGAAAGTGAAAAATCATATGTATACGTGGTTATTGTTCAATTCTATAAAAGGGTTCTAGACAAATGTTTAATTTCATCAAAATAAGTTCACAATACATACTATTTAAAACAATGTCAAAAACCCTCTTGTAAACATGATTATATTTCTTTAAACTTGGTTAAACCATAAAACTTAAGCTAAAGGAGATTAGGATAGTCCCACGTACTTTAATTATGAAGAAATCACAAAAATATTAACCCTTTACGCTTGAATGTTCAAACCCTAAGGTGTTTTTCTCCTCCTGTGTTTTAGGAAGATGAATTAGGGATTTTATATAGGGACTTTAATTTTGTGTTAAGATGTTTAGGGATGGTTATGGAACATAAAAAGACTTTGTTACCCTTGAAATAACACAAAAATAGAGCCTTACACTGCTAAACCTCGACTGGGTGACGCTTGACCAATCGCCAAAGGAAAGGCAGGGCGATGCATGCCCCATCTCTTAAGGCAAGATTGGGCGCTGCATGCCCCATCGTACAGCCTGGATAGTGTCTTATTCAAACACTCATAACCTTTTAATCCAGACTCAGATTGACTAACGGTCAGTGGCGTTGGAAAGAAGAGTTGAAGAGCTTTAATTTGATATATAGTGAGCCACATAAAATTTATATCCTAGGAGAAATAGTCACTAAAATTTTACCCAAGTAAAATATCATCTAAAAGTCCATCCATAGGAAAGTGCTCAACTTAGCTTTTGAGCTAGGAGATTCTTATGGTGTATGTTCCTCTATAATGATGTTCCCACACAAAGGAAATATTAATCAAACTTATTTTTAAATAAAATCCATTGGATTCGGGTTTATATACATCAGAAAGGAAGTTCATCTTTAGGCCAAAAGTGTGGGGTGTTACATTCACTTCCCCTTGGGATCATTCGTCCCCAAATGATGGATAGGAACTTCTTGAAGCTCTAATAGTATGGAATAAGGAAAGTAACATCGCTTTGAACATTTTTACTCAACATAATATGTAAAGGCATTAAAGAGAATCATGATAACCCCTAGTGAAAAGGTTAAGCACGAAACGTGAGATAATAAGAGTTGACATAGTGATAACCTTGCACATGAGTTTTAGGTATCATAATCATCACAACATATGGTATGAGTTTATTTTGTGATCAAAGGTGTGATTTATATTGGTACTAATCATGAAATAAGATTTCATGGAAGCTAAGAAATAGAAACATTCTCTGCCTAACAAGATACAACGAATAGACCTAAAGCCTAGAGACACTACTCAACTATGACCAAAACAACAAATAACATACTGCATCATTTCCAACTTACAATTCTCTCATAGCACTTCTAACCATAAGAGTTTGAGTCACACTAAATAATGTTTCTCTATTGCAGCCTAACTTGGAGAAAAGAGGTGTTAGCTTAAGCCATGGGACCCTATACTCTATATCCTGTTAAGAAATTTACTTCACCTTATCACTACCATGAAACACACTCGAGTTTTAAATCAATGAATACCGACCACATAACACATTGGTTTGCATTTTCATCAATCACAATATTTAACCCTATCATTACAACACCCACTTCATGGATCCCCTCACAAAGCCTAGCAAATTTAATCACTCTCATAGAGATTTTTTCCACATATCTTCTTCCTAACTATTTCACGTAAAAAAGTTCATATCCTTCTTCCCCCTTCTCCTAAGCCTTAGCTCAAGAAATCATATAAAAACTTTCACCTTCAAGAACATCTACTCCCCTACCTAACACATTACTACTCTTCCACAACCACCATCATACTAATATATGGAGGATCATTAAGGGACCCAAGCACAAGCATCATGAATGGGGGAAACACTATTCAATTATAACCCATATTTGTTGATCTACTCACGGTGGGACGTAAGGTGAAGATACGATACAATCACGAAGTTCTTCCTATATCAAGTGTCGAGATCATAAGTAGAGAGTCATTCGTCATAAACACAACACAACATGAGTTCTTTGGACTGAGCATAGTGAGAAAACATTGGTGCACATATCATGAAATATATAGAATAAAGACAGAATTTTGTACTTAACAACTAAGACAAAGATTGCCACTTGAAGCGATTGCTCCTCATTTAAAGAACTGAAATTTACCGTAAGTTAGCATAAACTTTATCACTATGGATGATCCTGGCATAAAATAAATTGGTAACATATATAAAGCATAGTTCCCTTAGAATTAAGCATGATATAAGACATGGATTTCTTTATGGATCATGAGCATCATAACATAGAGCTTGAATACATAAAAGACTGGATTACTGAGAGACATTATTGCTTCTAGTTTTGAGGTTAGATCACGTACATAATACCATAGAGAACTCGAACCATAGGAATAGGCATGACTTGAACACAGGACATAAGACATTAGCAAAATACTCTCCTAAATTAAAGTAAGAGGAGTATGCTTGAATTGGAATAGTTTTATCATGACTCATCCCCGCAACTTTCCACACTGAGAAAATTTGGGAACTACCTTAATTCACTATTCCCCCTTAGATCAAAGTCACAATCTTAGACTTGAAGACAATAAGATCTATGACCACAACTCTCAACATAATGGGGGGTCAGTATACACATAAACACAAACTCCCCTCAATAATTTTATTAAAAACCCACTAATTTCTTTCTAGGACATCCCCCTCCAGGGACTCTAATCATAACATTCTGTAACCCCCAAAGTCATCGACTTAGGACTAACATTACCATGGGCATGGACATCCATGATTCTAAATACTTAACACTTCATCTTCAACCTCTTAAAAGACTAGCATTACACCTCTAATCACATAACTTACAACTTAAGAAAAATTGTAAAACTATACCAAAGGCGCATATTGCCTACCTATATTTCCTCAATTCAGCTCTACAGTACACAATACAACAACTCCTTAGTCTTTCCCATACTACAAAATCAATAACATGAACTAGGTACACATGACACTTGTTCCATAAAACGTTATCTAACAATATGCTATTTGTGGTTCAACTTATTCATATATTCCTAACACTCTTATCCTCTAAATGAGTCAACCATAATTTATAATTTTCTTATCACTAGTCCTCATGACTATATATATATATCATAATTTTCCACTCCTTATTTTGCAAGTTACCAACCTAGGCTATTTCAAACATTACACCAAGCCAACTAATTCATTCCCACAAAACATGCATAATTAATCTCAATCTACTATTCTCACCATTATACTCCACACCTAAAATTAAAGTCTATAGTCTAACAACATTAATCATATACTATCGATGAGGCATACAACATATTATACTAGTCCATCAAATCGGGAAAGCAACCCAACTACCATATTTCACTTAACTATGACCTACAATCATATCCCTTCCATGACATTACTACTGCACTCCAAAATCTACTACATACCTTCTCATAAATAACACTAATTTACAATACGTAGAGAAAAGACAATCAAGGGGGTAAAGTGACATAATAGGGATAGTCGATCTTAATCTTATATTATAACCCATTACGATCTTATCAACATATTCCACTTTCTCATGTCCTAGTTACTTACCCATGAATACACCCTAACTTCCTTCAAAATTCCATATATAGCAATGAGTCTATACTCATAACTTATTCGCTAATCTAACCATTTCCATTCACAACCTACAAGGGATTTCTATAACCACCATAACTATCCACTCTAGGATCCTTCCCTATTTTGAATAGATAATAATCATAGCCAAACACTTCCTCCACAGACTACCTCACAATCAACAGATATTGCTACCACATTAGTCTATCACTATAAAATGGCAACCCATCCCCCAATTAATGGTTATACAACTAAAATAGCTCTTTTATGTAAAAGTCACCCTCATTATGACTTCTAAGCTTATGATTTCATATCACTAACTTCTAGACCATCTAACAGCTTATAGGTCATGATACTATATCACATACTACTACTTGGGTGGAAAATAATGTTCCAATATTCTTCCACACATCATAACCTTTAAGCATGACATCTTCAACAAGGGTTTTAGAAAAAAGGGACTGAATACACTCCATACCTTAGGTTTAAATGCACGATTGATATAGATAGGGGTATAAGCTTAAATAAACACATTGTAAAGAACTTATGGACTTCCCTCAAGTCCTTGTGCAATTTCATAATCTTTTATGACTCAATTAAAAGGGACCACATCATTTAGACTCTAAGCTTCTGTAGTTGAATCAACTCAAAAATTGGACCTAATTAATAAAATCAGAGTAAAGAGGGCATTTTGATAACATCCAAAGGGACAACACAATGGCACGATCTAGAACATGAAGAAAAGTGAAACATTCCTAAATGCCTAGTAGCTTCCTTCTTATAAGTATGGCATGCTACACACCCATAAAAGGACTCTACTGGACATGACATTGCAGACACCCTAGGATCATAAACAATTCTTTGATACCAAGCTTGTCACAACTCGATCCGAGGCCATGGCCGTAACGGGCATCCCAAACCATAAGGGTCCAAGAGACCCTTTAACTTATAATCATAAACATAATTCATATATTTTCATAATGCGGAAGTAAACTGGAAAAATGGTCATATTATTATTTCAGGTAAACAAATGCAAAACATAAGTTCATAAGGAAACCCATAATCATCTATAACAAATTTACGAAGTCTCTACTGAATTGAAAACAACAATCTGACTGAAATAGGGACAAGGCCCCCGATCGTACCATAAACTAAAACCAAATGGAATTAACACACGTGAAGATGACGCCTTCCAAAATAAGGGAGGCTCACCAACTTTGAATATATGGCAACAATCTACTATTTAGCATGACCGCTAGACTGGGACTCAGAACCTGAAAATAGGGGATCAATACACAAAGTACTAGTACATAGAACAATCCAAAAATAAAATATATCCTTATACAACATAGATGAGATCATTTAATAAAAATATATAAGCATAAACATTTAAAAATACATGGGCACAATTTGATAAACTTCAAAACATTTTTGTTGAATTCATGACTCAATTCGTTACTGTTTTGCTGAGCTAGATGGTACACCCTACAAGTTCATAGTTCCATGAGCTATATGAAACCCACCCTTGACTCAGTGGACAAGCCCCCAATCAAAGTTTGCTACAAGGATTAGAGTACAGTAAGAGGGGGGACATGGTAGATCACATAGCAGGGTGCTAAAATCCCTAATTAAATCAGTATGTCGTGGTAGGTTACGAGATCACAAAGTAGGTCTCATAACCATAGTCCCAAATTAGGACAACATAATATAAAGTACACCAGATCATAAAGCAAGGTACCAAACTCTCGTGTCGGTAAATCACGGTATTGGTCAATGAGCTATCTGAACTCGTGCCTTCTTTGGGTAACTACCTAACTCTCTTAAAGCCCAATTTTAACTTTTTTGAACATGTATCATTCTAAAATCAAAATCTAAAAAATTGAATTTTGATCTGTTCTGAATCAGTCTTGGAATTTATCTGTTTGGTATTGTCATACAAAGACTTGCAAGTCACATCTATACATAATCCATATCATGATGTACTTTGGATTTTCAATTCGGTCAAATTATTTTACCATAAAAATATTTAAACAATACAAGAGAGTTCTTATTTCAAAACTTGTGAAAACCTTTGCAAAGCTTCTCTCATTTCAATACTTTAACACATGATGATCAATTTATTTAGGACAATCCATGCACTTCTTTCAATTATAACATTGAACATTTATAAACTAGAAAACAACCACTCTTAAATTCATAACCAATATCAAGTCCATAACAATAGTAAAACATTTATCTTATGCTCTAAAACATGCAATTGAACAACCTATAACATCTGAAATCAAGAGGTATCATAAAAAGAGAGGGGTTTCATTATTCATTCTATCGATTGAACTTTGAAAAACTGAAAACACATATGTATACGCAGTTATAGTTCAATATTATAAATGGGGTTCGAGACAAAAGTTTACTTTTATCAAAACATGTTCACAATACATACTATTCAAAACAATGTCAAAACCCTATTGTAAACATTATTATATGTATTTAAACTTGGTAAAAACATAAAACTTATGCCCAAGGAGTTTATCATAGTCCCACGTACGTTAATGACGAACAAATCGCAAAGAAATTTACCCTTAATGCTTGAATGTCCAAATACTAAGTTGTTTTTCTCCTCTTATGTTTTAGGAAGATGAATTAGGGATTTTTATAGTTTTAAAACATATTTAGGGACTCTAATTTTGTGTTTATAATTTTACGGACTCTTATGGAACGTAAAAAAACTTTGTTGCCCTTGAAATAACTCAAAAATGGAGCCTTACACCGCTAAACCTCGATTGGGCGATGCCTTCCCCATCACCTAATGCAAGGTTGTGTAATGCATGATCCATTTCCTAAGGCAAGGATAGGCGCCACAGGACCCATCGCACAGTCTAGACATTGCCTTATTTAAACACTTATAACTTTTTACTTCAGACTCGGATTGACGAACGGTCGGTGGTGTTGGAAAGAAGTGTTGAAAGGATTTAATTTGATATATAGTAGGCAACATGCATTTTTATATCCTAGGAAAAACAGTCGCTGAAAGCTTACCTAAGTAAAATCATAAACTAAAAGTCAATTGATAGGAAAGTGCTCAACTTAGCTTTTGAGCTAGGAGATTCTTATGGTGTATGTTCATCTCCAAGGATGTTCCCACACTAATAAAAGATTAATCACACTTATTTTTAAATATAAAAATTGGTTTTGGGTCTATATATATTGGAAAGATGGTTCAACTTTAGCCCAAAAATGCAGGGTGTTATAGTGGTTTGAGCCATGTCTTGAAGTATTGTATTTTTCATTTAACCACATTTTTTTGTTGATGGGGTCTTGGATCTAAGAATTTATGAGTGTATCCAAGAGTATCACAAAAGATTTTGAAATCGTTATTCTTAAATTCTCCCTCTTAATCATTCCTAATGGCAGAGATGTAGTAACCCTTGTCTCTTTGAACCTTTTCACAGAAAACTTCAAAATTTCTTAAGGAATCATCTTTTTTAGCTAAAAATATTATCTAAGTAAATCAAAACTAATAATCAATAATCACAAAATCATACATTTTACCACCAATGCTATCATTTCTAGTTGGACCAAATAAGTTCATATGAAGTAGTTGCAAGGTATTAATTATGGACACAATAACTTTAACAGGAAAAGAATTTCTAGTTTGCTTATCAAGGTGACAATCATCACAAATATGAGTCATTTTGACATCAAGATTTGGCAATTAAGTTACAAGTTCATGCTTGACTAATTTTTCAATATGCCTCATTCTAGAACAACAAAGTTTTTGGTACCAAACCCAAGGATTATTAGAGATGCTGGCAAGACATATATTTCCTTTTTTCCTTTTAAAGGAGTCTAGAACATAGACATTTGTTTTCTATTTCCAGCAAGGATTTTCCTTTCATATTATGCACCTTTTCTTTTTAAATGTTACCTCTAATCCTTCATCACACAATTGACTGATGCTTAGCAGGTTATACTTCAAGTTTTTGACCAAATAAACATTAGTAATATCACATGAATCAATAAAGAAGATAGTACCAATACATAGTGCTTTGCCTTTGGAGTTATTTCCAAAGCTGATATCACCTCTATCAGAATCCGTTATAGTTTCAAACAAATTCTTACTTCAATTTATGTGATTTTAACATCCACTATGGAGATACCATTTCCCTTTAGATTTTGAGTAAATTTCCTACAAAATAGATGTATCACTTATTTCTAGATTCCCAAGCATTTTTGGTTTTTTGGATTAGTCCTTGAATTTTTTGACTCAATTTTAGATCTCCAAATTCATTTAAGATGATTTCTAAAGTAAAATCTCAATTGTAGCATTTATGACCAGGCTTCCCACAATGATAACAAAAAGTATAGTATTAATCAATGGTTGTATAGTAAGTATTGTAAGTGCGACTGTATCTCCTAGTCGATTGGCTTGAGTTAGTTGATCTGTGAGATCTTTATTAGATATAGTACCTTTTACTATAGTTATTAGGACTATGATTGCTCCATTTGATTAACTTACTCAAATTAGTTGACCGTTAGGATCCTTCTCAACTATAATATCCATTACAATCAAATTTACCAGTTGACTTAGTTGAGTTAGTTAGATAATTTGAGCTGACAATATTATGATTAGGAAACTTTTCAAAACTGTTAATATTGATTTTAAATCATTAATTTGTTCGTGTTGTTAATCTTTTTTTATTTCACAAACTTCAAGTTTAAGATTCCAATCTCTTCTTTCTCTTACTAAAGATCTTTTTTCTTCATGGGCTTTACTTAGATCAGTTATGGCAAGGTCCAACAAATTTTGAAGTTTTGAGCATTCATTATATGAGTTAGCTCTTAACTAGCTTGATTCTCCAATTGCCATGAAGAAATAGTCTCCAATGTAATCATTTTCCTGGTCTGATTGTTCCTCATCATCCTAGCATCTTAATGCCTTTTGATTTTCCATGGAGGGTCTACTTCCAGCTTCTGGACAATTATAATAAATATGACCATATCTTCCATAATTATAACAGTTACATTCATTCCTGTTCTAATCAGCATAATGTTTTTCCTATAATTAATTTGGTCTTTCCTTTCTTTGAGTTTTGGATCTATTGTAATTTTCAACAACTGTTCTTTTAATAAGAGCAAGTTCATCTACATCCAGCGTATCATATTTTTCTTCATTTATAGCTTTAAAGGCCATAGTTTTCTTCTTTTTCTCTAGTTGTTAGTCCTTCATATTTAAGTGAACCTTTTCAAAGTCAATGAAGTCTCCTCTGACTTCATCATAGGTCATGTTATTCTAGTTCTTGCTTTCAAGAACCACAACTTTAGAAATCCACTGAAGAGGTAAAATTCTTAGAATCTTTGTAATTTTATCTGCCATAGGTTAGGTTTTTCCTACAACATTAAGTTCCCCGACAATTTTTCCAAACCTAGCAATTATTTCCTCAATGGATTCACCATCTATCATCTTGAAAAGTTCATAGTCATAGACTAATAAACATATAAGATTTTATTTGTCCTTCTCAGTTCCTTCATTGGTTACTTCTAGTTTATCCCACATTTCGTTGGCAGCTACAAAGTAGAAATCTTCTCATATTCTTCATCACTGATTACATTATATAGAACACTTTTTGTCTTATAGTTGATATAAGTGATCTCCATTTGTTCATCTGTGTAATTCTCTAAGGGTTGAATGCTCTTAGTAGATTGCTCATCATTTTCTAGTGTCTTTTTATTATTATCTTTATTAGCAGAGACAAGTGTAAGATCACTAAGTTTAATTACTCTCTAAGCTTTGACAACATAAGATTTGATAAAGGTATCCATCCTTATTTTCCAATGAGAAAAGTGTTTCCCATTGAAATAAGGTTGACTAGTTTAAGATATCCCTAAAGAAAAAAATGCTCCGGCAATAATTTGAGTCATAATATTTTCTCACTTGTTGTTAAGAAAATATTTGTGATTCCTTGCTCTAATACTATTTGAAAATAGTAAGAGGGGCTTAATTACTCCTTTTTTCACTAGCCAAACGACTTTCTTCAACAGACAATTGATTATTGATTGCATTAATGAAAATATCAAAAAGAAAAATGCTAAGGGAAATAACACCAGATGTTTTATATTGGTTTTCACCTCTAATAGGTCTTACTCCATTCCCCTTGGGTTGCAAGGGATTCAACTCGTTCTTTTGTGAATAAAATTAACGCACAAGATTGAGTCAAACTTTTTTGCCTTTGACTCACTCTTTCTTCTTTCTACTTTACTTTGATACAATTCCTCACCAACTATGTGTTTATCTCCTCTGTTTTTAAGTATACAGTAACCCTTTAAGAGATTACAATACTTGAGTAAAGTAGAGAAAATAACTAGAGAAGGTTGAGACAAGTATATGTCTATTCCTTTGACTTCTAATGTTTATATAGTAGTAATTGGACTATTTCTAGCATTTGGTAGCTAGAAATCAACCCAAAGGATTTTTATTCAAAGAAAATTAAATAAGGCATATTCAATTTCCAAGACTAACTAAAGACTAAAAGGAAAATCTAGCTAAGTACAATATATACACAAGAGAAAGATGCGGCAATCCTATGACATTAATAATCCATTTAATGCAGTAGATCTTTTTCCTTTATTGCCATGTATTTTGTTAAATCTTTTGATAGAATTTCTTCAATCTATTTAGAGTAACATATATTTTCTCTTTTTCAAAGAGTACGTGATCTTTTGTCAATCTTCTTTATTTACTCTCCTTAGAATCAACAACAATCTTCATTTCCTTATTGTGAGATGCTTCTTTATTTTGAGTATTAGTTGGGTACTATGTAGTTTTTGTGATTGACAATGTGATATGAAACAGGTCAGTCAACCTGGTTCTTTCACATAGTTCACTGGTATGCAGTTAAGGACGAGATTTCTTAAGTGGATAAGAAAGTTCTGATAAACTCATGATACAAATCACGTGTGATAAAAAAGAAGTTGTAGTTAAATACAACCCTTGAAGATAATCTAAAGGAGTTTCACTCAAATGAGGAGATCAAGTTGAAGAAGTGTTTTACCTATGCAAGGAGTTTTACTTGAAGAAGGACTTTGACTTAACAACAAACTCTAATGATTTAAAGTGTCCAACTGAAGATAAAAGATTGATGATATTAAGGACTCTTTGAAGAGTTTCTATTAAATAGAGAAAGTGATTAACACAAACAATCACGCACTTACAAAGCTAAGAAGGGCAATTGACATATTGACAAAGTGCTACCACTGAAGAGACACATTAAAGAACCTGGCCCTAAGTATAGAATCTAGCTAAGAGTTTAAGCTTTGATTGTTAGGAGTTGTTGATTGTGTTTAAAATATTGATCTAATCTTAGTTTCAGTGTGTTATAAACTGAACTAGGATCTAGTTTTTGGAGTTGGGGAAAACTCAGAGACTTTGGGAACACATACCTTGGGTGGTATGTGTAGTTTGGAATTAGAGTTTATAATTTCTAGTTGTTGATTTATAGGAATTAGAGTTTATAATTTCTAGGTTATAAGAGATTTGTAATTAGTTGTTGTTGAGGCTTATTATTGTGTAGTGAAGTTGGGATTAAATCCTGTAAAGGTTAAGTTCGTGGTTTTTCCATCTTTTTGAGCTCGGTGTTTTCCATATAAAAATCCACTGTGTTATTTTCTTACTATTTTAGCTAGTTTGGAACACGTTAGTCAACTGTTCCATCGATATGCAACAATTAGACAAAAATAAGATAATTAGTAGGGCACGTACTCTAACAAGTAGTATCAGAGCCATGTTATTTTTTGAAGCCTAGCATCTTAAGATAAGATCAAATATGAATTCTATAGTGCCTACTAGATATTGTGAAGGACAAGACGTCAATAGGCTTCTGTTGTTCAATGGAAAATACTACTCATAAATGAAAGAAAGGATGAAAGATTTCCTTCAGGATGTGGACTATGAACTCTTAAATAAAATTATTGATGGATCTCAATACCCCATGAAGAAGGATGCTAAAAGGATGTATTAAAAGACAAGAATGAGTACAATGAGGCTGACTTTAAGATACTTTGAAAGAATGCAAAAGCCAAGCATATTCTTATTTGTGGACTTAGAATAGACAAATACAATAGGATCTTAGGTTGTACCACCATAAAATAGATTTGGGACACTATTCTAGATGCATATGAGAAGAATATAGAGACCTTCAAAAAGGATGAGGGAATTAAGAATATGTCACTAGAATTAAAGGTGTCTGATAGAGAAGAATCTGATTTGGATGATAAAAATCTTGTCAAGAACTTTAAAAGATTTTGTAAGAAAGAAAAGCGATAGGACAAGAAACGAATAAGTAGCAAGTGTTGTTTCAATGATAAGTCTCAAGTTGGTTGCTTCAAGTGTGACAAAATAGATCACATGATCAAGGATTGTCCATTATGGGAAATTGAACAAGAAAAGGAAAGAGTTGTCAAAAAGTTAAAGCTAAAAAAGAAATCTAACTCCAAAAGGAAGGAATCTTTTGCTACAATGGATGCATGGGGATCAAGCTAAGAAGAAACTAATGATGATGGAGTTGATGAAAGTGCACTAATTGCTATAGGTGAATCATAAATGGAAGAAAAAAAAGAAAAATTTGAGGTAAGTCTACTTGATCTTAAAGATAAATTGCATTTTTTCCTAAGAAAAGACTAATTTCCTTGATAGATGCATTGATTGATGATTTTCATGAGCTCACAACTGATAGTGATCAGTTATTCAGTGCTTTTGCAAGTCTAAAGTTTGATTACATTGATCTTTAGACCTAAAAAAATGTCACTGATACTGAAAATTGCTCATTATAGGAATAAGTCAGTCAACTTGGTTCATCTAACCTAGATATAAAATAAGAAATTTTAAAGTTTTCAATTACTAGAAAAGTAAAAGGAGCCATGAGTGAAAATCATCAAAGAATTGAGTCTGAACTTAACCAAAGAAAAGATGAATTGTTTTATCAAAGAGAAAAGGTTAGAAACCTAACTCAAAAGAACTCTAGGATAAAACTTGATCTTAAAAGAGCTAATCGATTGACCAACTCATCTAGAATTGTTAATCATTTGTGTAGTAGGACTCAAAAAGGGAGGGTTGTCATTGTTTTTCATAAAGAAGCTATTTTCTCAAAAGATATAAATTATATTTGTGGAAAACTAGGACACCCCACTACTGAATGTCCAAAAGCTACTAAAATTAGGAATAAAAATATGAAATTGGTTGAAAAGAAAATATCTAGAACTGATAAAAGAATCAGGTACACCAACCTTCTTCCAACATGGGCGAAAATAAATTTGATTCATCCATTTGATCATAAAAAAGGACTCAAGCTTGTCTGGGTAACTAAAACTAACCTTTGATTTAGTTGCAGGCAGAAGTGACAGGAAGCAAGCAAAATTGGTACATCAATAGCACTTGCTCAAGACATATTATGGAGATAAATAAAAGTTTTTCTCACTTACTAAAAAAAAGGATTGAAAAAGGTAGCATGTGAAGGAGATTGCAGGATGAAGATGTTGACACTAAGCTGAGTACACTAGAACAAGTTATGTGACCCATTTCATTAGATAAATAAGAGAAATGGTCATTAATATGGGGGACATCAAATCTATATGCAGGGTCACCAATCACATCATCACATGTTTATAATGGTACCCCAGTACTTCACAAGAAATGGAATTAAGAAGATTGGAAATGTTATGATAAGGGGAACTATGAATGGCACATATGGATGAACCCAGTCCATTGCAGAAATCTAATTGGGGATGAGTAAGATTACATGAGTATACCCTAATGATTGGTTAAAGAACATCGTACAAAATGCATATTAAGTTTAAATTTCGGCACAGTCTTGTACATTTAGTTGTACGTCTCTATACCATTTTCAATTTCAAATAACACATGCAATATAATATTATATCTTCCTATGTCATAAGAAAATTGCTTGAAAATTGAAACAAAATCAACCATTGGAATGTTGATCGAGGTATGTGTACCAAAAGTTTTTTCAAACATTTAAAATAATTATAAAACACTTGTACCTCTTTCTTTCAAAATGCCAAAAACAGATTGAATCCTAAAAGAACTCCATAGACATCACTTTTTCAAAAATAAAAAGTCCAAAATAATGATATTTTTTAAAAAGAATTGTCAGTCCCATCTCTTGACACCTCTTCTCGAAGCGAAACATGATTTATGATTGAGAAGTTGTTCTTGTGAATAGTAATTTTGAGAGAGTAGTTACTATTAGAATTATTAATGACAAAGGTGCTCTTATTATGTATAATTGATAAAAAATTGAGGTATCAAGTGAGGAGGAATCATTTGGACTGTGAATCGGGAAAAATGTGTCTATGAGACTATTAATATTATTGAGGGGGTTAAAAGGGATGTATCTTGTAAGGGAGAATATTTAGGTGACCTCATAGTTGAACTAGATTCATCTGATGAGCTCAATTTTATTGATGCATTTATTTAGGGGGAAATGTTTAAAGACCCCTCAGTGGAACCTAATTCTCCTATTAAGCTCACTGTAGAATGATATTTAGGATTGGTGAACAAGGATGGATAATTGAGGGTTGGGTATGAAATATCTACACATATAAAAAAGGTTGAGGCACCTGGTTCTTCTATACCAATGACCAAAGTTGGTGGAAAGGGCACTATTATTTGCACATTAAATTCAAAAAAAATGTAATCTCATCTCTTAGAGTGGAATATTCATGCCTTAAAGATGAAAAAAAGGCTACAAACTTTGCAGTATATGAGGATTTGAATGACTTAAGAAAGATTCTCCTTAATAACTTATGCTCAAACTTTACCAAAAGCCTGGTCCTCATATCCTTAGACTCTTCCAAACCTTTTATACTCTCATCAAAAGTGTGCTAATATTATTTTTAATTTTTGGTGCATCTTATGAATGATCAATGAAAATAGTTGATTTTAGTCTCTTGCTTCTGGCTATTTCCTTGTATTTCAAAATACTTTGCTATATCTAACTGTAATGCCCCAGAAGTACACCCTGAATGCGACACGATGCTTACAGTCACAAGTGACCACAATCTAACCCATGAGTTGGTACCTGCTGTGAGCACTGAATAATATACGGGTGATGAACATATGTGGAAACAACTGAATATGCCATATAGTTTTAAATACGAAAAACATATCTCCAAAATCATAAGCCTAGAAAAAAGTGTCTGAAAACAATCGTTAGAAAATAGGTAAAATAATGACAAAACTGACTAAACCATCTGAAAGTATCTAAAAGCCTCCAAACTGGATAAATAAGAGTTGAAGAGACAAACCTTAACTAAATCCAACTGTCTAACTGGATTAAAATACTTAAATAAACATAATTGATCTTTAGAATATGAGGACTCACCACTGATACTACTACGGATACGCTAGAATGTCTAAGTGTTGTTGGGAACCTGAGTGTCCGAACCTATGATATGAGACATCATACCTATAACAACCCAAAATCGTGTCCCAGGACGTCAAACGGTACTTAAGGCTACAAGTATCCCAAAGCTAACCTTTAGAGATAGTTTCTACCAATAACTCTCAATTCAAAATGAAATAGACTCAACACTTGCATAGTCATATCACATGAAAGGAAATATGGGAAAGATACTCAGTTCATATGACCACAATACAGAGAAACCTCAACAAAACCACAATACCGAACCCTCGACACATAACAAGTATGATACTAGTCTGACAAAACCTCTACAAATCAAAAACTAGCGAGCCATTGGGACAGGTTCCCAACTGACTCGAAATGACCTGAAGATAAAACATAGTCTCTCAAATACAGAAAATATCTGAAGATAGGTCCTCGAACCATGATTAATCTCCACTGTAGAAAACGTAGACAAGGTACTCAAAGAATCATTGATGAGGATGGGACTGAGCACCTGAACCTACATTATAAGACAATGTAGCACATAGACATATATATGAATCAGTACTTTGGAATGTACTGAGTATGCGGGGGTGAATGCATATATATAAAAATAGTACAAATCTTCTTCAATCAAATCATGTATGCAAAATGAGACGACTCACATGGATTGAACAAGTATAAAATATAAAGCTCATAGATCATGTAGAATGAGGCATGCAACACAAATCTCATGAGTCATCGCTCTTTAACCTTAAAAACAAAAATCTTCTCTTATTCTCAATACGCAAAGGCTAAGGGACTTTGAACAATACTTTCAACTCATGCATATGTCTCATAGAGAGTAAAACCTCTTCAATGCTCAACATTTCATAATTATTTTGAACTCATGTACTTGGAATTCAGAATCATATGACTTGGAAACATATTTGAAGGCATTTCATTCACCTTAGGAAATTATCTTATTTCAAGCTTTAGGAAAAATCATGCTATCTCAAATGGAAAAGTATTCTAGCTTAAGGAAATAACTTATCTCAAAACTTTATGAAAAGTACCAAAAACAAGGGAAAATACTTTAATTTAGGGAAATAACCCACCTCAAGGAAGCACTTTAATTAGAGAACAACTTTGCAATTCCACCATTTAGGAATATATCTCATAGGAAGGGAAAATAAGTATCAAATTTTAAAGTTTAAAAGGGCAAGGGAGGTTCTCGTAACCGACATAAACTATGTGAGCTACATGGAGTCCAACATTTTGTCCTCCTAAGGAGGAGACCCCAAGTTGGGGAGGAGCGTCATACTCTTACCAGGGAGTATAACCTAGGTCTAGTGATCACTACACAAAACTCATCCCCGGGCCCAATCATAATCATCATAAACTCGGACTCAGGCCCAATCTACGGTGGCACATAGTTTTGGGGTAAGAAACTATAGTAACTTACCCGCTCAGTGCTAAATACTACTCCCTTTGGATTATCTGCGCTCATCTCATAAAAATCCACTTTTAGATTAATCTCATGGTTCACCACGAACCCAATAATCAAATCGATAATCTCATATGATGGAGTGGATTTCAAAGCTTTCGGACCATTAGGTCAATTAATTTCTCAATCATCTCAAAATATTAAAAACATGGGTACTTATAGCACAAGAGTTTGTAATTTGACAAGTCTCAAATAGGGCTTACTAACCCATAGTTCAATCTCAAGTTAAAGCTTATCAAAAGCATAATATATAAATCATATAGATTCATAAATCATGTCGAAATCTGGGAATTTAAGAAATATATATCAAAATCTCAATTTAGTCATATGCTTCACCACCTCAAACATTGTAAATATTAGCTTATCAAGGAGTAAAATCATGGGGTTTATGCGCAGCTGTAAATTCTCAATAAAACATGCAGCAATCATGCCATTTGACTCTTAATTCATGGGAAATATCAAGATAATGCATTCAATAATAATGAGTGAAAAACCCCAATTCAAATTCATGTAAAAAACCCATAGATTTCAGAAAAATAATGATGTAAATAAGATTTTTTGGCACAAGGGTGAAAGGGTTACCATTTTTCAAAACCCCACATACCTTGACTTAGAAACTTTGGATGAACTCTCACGTTTGGAACTCTATTCGTACTCTTGAATGAGGGTTCTTGAGGCTCTTGACTTGGGAACCTTGAATCTTGACTCAATTTAGAAAATCCATGGTGGATTCTTGAGATTCGTGGAAGAGGTTTTGGATACTTGGGGTTTTTGATGAGAGAAAACTTGAGAAAAAACTTATAGGATGCTTGCAAATGACTTTGATTTGGTGTTTGCACGGTTTTATAGGCTTGGAAAAAGTCCAAAATGCACCTTTTAACATCTGTACGAAGCTGGAAAAAATAAACTGGGAACCCGATTTAAGGGGTCACTGCGACGAGCCACTTATCGCGGTGGCTCACTGGAAATTAACAATTGGCAATATGGGATTCACCGCGACGCGGAGCCATCACATTTTCCCACTGGTTGGGACCTGGAACCTCAGCACGACGTGCCAATATTGCAGAGTTCCACTAGAATTTGATAATTGTCAAATCGACCCTCTCCGCGATGCACCAAGCACTAAAAGGACACAGTTTTACGACTAGGTCTTAAATTAGCCATAACTTCTTACCCTAGTATCGGATTTGGGCGAATCTTATATTGATGAAAATCTTATCAAATTTTCCACGTGATAAAAAGTTGAAATTAGGTAAATTATATAAGGTTAACACGATACTCACTAAGGAGTCACTCCTGCATCTTTTAGAGCCAAAATTACGCTTCATTCGACACGCTCTAAGGCTCAAACTAAGAGGAAACTTGCGGGGTCTTAAAATACGATAGAAAATGAGTATGTGGTCAGTACTTTGAATTTACTAGGATGCTAAATAAGGTTAGGATGATATGCATGGACTCATGTGCATGAATAATAATTGATTCAATGAATGGCATGAGATAACTGATGCATAGTATGTGTGAAGGTTCTAAAATCTGACAATGCATGAACAAGCATATAATTTATATGGAATAGTCTATAAACTAAAATACTGATATCTGAGTAGTGATTTAACTGATAAACTATATGCTATGATCAAGCAAACCTGAACTGACTTCCAAAATGAGATTAGACTGAAACTATGGGACCTATCATCTAATCAAAATGCCCTAATATGAGATAATTGGGGTCCAATGTATGACCCTAGTTAGAAGGGTCTTAGTACTGTTCGATGGGTACTAACAGTGGTTGTGTGGATCCACTAAAGTGAAGTCTCGAACGACTAAAGAGTCACCCTCTACTGGCAGGTACTCAAGTGAGATATATGTTAACCCTTAACTGGCAGGTTAACATGTCAACCTATATTGGCTATGTAGTTCTAGAACGCAGGGACTGCTACTAAATTTCATACCCTCAACTAGCTAGTGAGCCCCCTATCCCTGGGTTCGCTCGATGCTAAATCCTACTTCCAAATGGACTGACTCTGATTACTGGACTGAACTAAGCTTACTGATATTATAACTGACTAAACTTATAATACTTTAATATATCCAAAACTATTCTAAAAATACTAAGACTAAGTAAGTAACTATGTTTTCGGGTATTCATAACCCCAAGACTCGATAAATTAACAGTAGAAACATACTAAATCTTCAAAGCATAATAAGTAGTCATTGTTCAAAATCCAACCATTTAGGCATTTCATCAAACACTTGAAATTCATGAACATAAGCGTGGGGATGATTGAAACACGTAGGAATAACATTATCACAACACTAAAACCATATATTGGGGATTTAGCATGGAATTTCATGCTTCAAAAGTGTAAAGGCTACTTTCCAACTAAACTCACATGAAAACATAATGTATAATCTAAATTCATAAAAGCTTCATGAAAATAACTCATTTTAAACATGTAAATTCATGATTTAAGACATAAAAATAGGTTCTTAGACTCCATGGGTGAAAAGGAATAATGGATGAACATCTAACATACCTTTAATCTTTAATCTTGCAAGAGAATTAACTTTCTTGATAGTCCTTGGGTGGTGAAGATTGAATTATTGAGTTTTCTTAAAGAAATAATGATTGAACTTAATGAATTTGGGTGATGGATAGGGTTTATTTTAGAGAGGAATTAAGGAAATTGGGCATATAATGCCTTAACTGATGATAAATATCGTGTTTTCATGGATTGAGGCAGTGGAAAATGATAAGTCTTCTCTTCTGGGATTTAAATTTGTAACTTAAATATGGATTAGGGAGGTACCACGATGCGATGATCCATCCATCACTATAATGGTCGTGTCGCGATGCTATCGCGATGAATTGCTATTTTCGAAATATAGCACAACACAATCGCGCCTGAAAAATTTGAAACTTCCCCAAGACATGCTATTTGAACCCCTGAACATGAATTAATTTAGAAATCATCATCTCGGGTTAGGAAGGTCACTTTAAAAATCATCAAATTTAAGATTCCAAAAATAAAACTAAGTCTTCAACACTTAGCTAAATTTTTAGGTTCTAAGCCTCTTGTACATACACTATGGGTTGAGCTAATCTAAGACTACCACGGGGTATTATAATATCTCCCCCTTGGGAACATTCATACTCTAATGAGACTTATTAAGATAAGAATACCGAGGAAACTGAATTCACTTGCTGAACATGCATAAATGAAAACTAGATTACATAACTAAGTCTGAGACATGATACATGACTGGACTAATTCGTGAATGCATGTAATGATAGAAAGATGATTATATATCTAGAACTAAGAATAGAAAAGAGATAATCTAAGGAAAACTGTTACCTTGAGCTGAGTGTGAGTTTGTGGAGAAAAGATGAGGGTACTTGGTATGCATGTATGCTTCTGTTTCACAAGTGGATCCCTCAATGGACTGATTCCACCAAATATCTTTAACCAAGGGAACTTCTTTGTTCCTTAGTCTACGGGTCTGCCAATCAAGGATTTCACCTGGTATTTCTTCTTAAGAAAGGCTGTCCAGAACACCCGTACTTTCTAAAGGGACTACTACAATTGGATTCCCAATACATTTCTTTAACAAAGAAACATAGAATACGGGGTGCACCGATGCCAAATCTGTGGGAAACTGAAGCTCTTACACTAACTTCCCATAATGGCTCAAGATCTTGTAAGGGCCAATATATCGAGGACTGATCTTACCCCTATTACCAAACCTCTTCACTAATTTCATGGGAGAGATTTTCAAATAAACTAAGTCCCAACCGCAATCTGAAGATCTCTCCTTCTCACATCTGCATAGGATTTTTGTCGGCTTTGGTCTATCTTAAGCCTTTCTCTGATTAGCTAAACTTCCTCTAATGTATCAAATACTGAATATTACCTTATCAATGCGGTCTCACCTACCTCAAACCAACCAATAGGATATCTACATATCCTCCCATAAAGAGCCTCAAATTGAGCCATCTGAATGCTGGAATAACAACTGTTATTATAAGCAAACTCAATCAATGGCAAGTTATTATCCCAAGTGCCCTTAAAGTTGATAATACAAGCTCTAAACATATCCTTTAGAGTCTGAATGGTCCTTTATACCTGACCATCTATCTGGGGGTAAAAGGATTTATTGAGATGAACTTGGGTACTAAGACGCTTCTAAAAAGCTTTCCAAAAGTAAGAGGTAAACTGAGTACCTCTATCTGCAATGATGGACAATAGGACTCCATGCAACCTGACCAACTCTCTAATATAGAGCTTCGAATAATTCTCGACTGAATAAAAAGTATAGACTGGCAAGAAATGGGTTGATTTGGTCATTCTGTCTACAATAACTCAAATCGAATCATATTGGCGATGTGAATGAGGTAACCCTATCACAAAATCCATGTTCACCTCCTCCCACTTCAAAGTAGGAATGCTAAACTCCTACATAGTGCTAATAGGCCTTTGGTTCTCAACCTTAACCTACTGATAATTAGCACACATGGATGCAAAGTCTGCAATATCTCTCTTCATGCCACTCTACCAATAGATTTCTTGCAAATCACGGTACATCTAAGTGGCTCCTGGGTGAATAGATTAATGTGAACCATGAACTTCTACAAGAATTCACTATCTCAAACCATCGATGCACGACACACACAGTCACCCTAGAAATGCAACACATTATTTCCCCCTTGGGAGAAAACATTTACTTTCTAATCTCTGACTGGCTCCTTCAACTTAACTAGACTGGGATCCCTGACTTTATTTTCTTTCACTTTGTTAGCAAAAGAAGATTTCAAACTATTCCAGAGCCATTCACTACCTTAAGATGAGTCCACCAAATAAACACCTAACCTAGCCAACTGATGAACCTCCTGAACCAACTTTTTCTTATCATTCTCAACAAGTGCCACACTACCCATGAATAATCTACTAAGGGCATCTGCCAATACATTGGCCTTGCTCGGATGATACAAAACACTCATATGATAATCATTTAACAATTCTAACCACCTTATCTGATAGAGATTTAACTCTCTATGTGAAAACACATACTGTAAACTTTTATGGTCTGTGAACACATTAACATGCACCCCATACAGATAATGCCTCAAAATTTTCAAGGCAAACACAACAACTGCTAACTCAAGATCATGGGTAGGATAATTCTTTTCACGGGGCTTCAGTTGTCTAGAGGCATAAGCTATGACCTTACCTATCTGCATCAAAACAAAACCAAAACCAACTCTAGAAGCATCACAGTAAACAATAACCCCATCTGAACCATCTGGCAACATCAAAACTGGGAATGAGGTGAGTTGAGTCTTCAACTCCTAAAAACTCTTCTCAAAGAATTTTGACCACTCAAACTTGACTTTCTTCTAAGTAAGTCATTTATTGCATTCCCCATGTCCATTATTAGTACTGAATTCCTGCAATAAAATTGATCTCAATGGTCATTCATCAAAACCTTAACATCATCAAAATAAATATACATGTTCTTGAAGAAGAAGTATTCAAAATTAAACAACTTTAATAAACTTGAAGATAATGATGAACCATATAAAGACTTCATTTGATTTGTCAAACAAATATACAAAAAAAGAGTGCATAATTGGATGCAGGATACTGTAGGCTTCTATTGTTATCCACAAATTCTCACTATATGTTTTAATAAGGACAAATTAATAAACAAGTATCTTGCAGGAAACACTGAAGATAAGCACATATATTGTCTTCAGAATATAAGGACATATATTGCCGCCCTTTGCATTGCCTAAATTTACATAGGCGCCGCCCTATGCATCGCCTATATTTGCATAGGCGCCGCCCTATGCATCGCCTATATGTGCATAGGCGACACATTCAACTTTGAAAGGCCATAACTTCTTCACCGGGTGTCCGTTTTAGGCGAATTTGGTATCGTTGGAAAGCTTATTCAATTATCTACAATTTGGTATATATTAGGACACCCATTTCATCATATACAATGTGTTATGGTCAATAGAATTTGACACAAATTTCAACGTCCACTAAAACTTAATCGATCGAAATAGTTTTAACTCGTCCTTGAGTTGAAGGACTTCTATGGTTTAAATTCATGCTCAAATGGATTCACATACTACAAACTTGATTAACATGCCAAATTGGCATAGGATTTAAGGCTCGGGGATTATCAACGCATCAGAGTCATATATTTTATTCTAGCCCGAAATGCGGGGCGTTACATTATCTCCCCCTTGGGATCATTCGTCCTCGAATGATGGGTAGGAACTTGTTGAAGCCTTAAATATATGGAATAACGCAGACATGACATGACCTCTAATAAAAATACACTGATCTGAACATTTGGAATCTGAATTTAATGCATGATGCATGAACTGGGCTATACTCGTAACTACTGGTATACTCTATCTTCGACTAGTATCATGTCTGAGATTTCGAGTAGCATGAATAAGTGCAAAGACAAGAAAACAAGTCATGCGAATCTGACTGCTAAACTGACTTATTGGCCATACAGACTGAATTATACTACACCCTCATACTTAACTGAAGTATTCTCTTCAACACTCTCTCTAAGGAAGCTCTAGCAGTAATAGGGAACCATGAATCTTGGGTATGGATTACACAAAACATCCCACTGAGGAAATCACAACATTGACACTACTCTGCATTCTGGAATATAGACATATAACTCCTAAATTAGGATAGAATTTTCAGACCTTTGGCAATACAACTTCTTAATTTAAGGCTTAGAGCACTTCCCGAATATCCCTTAACTATACTATTCCCTATAAATATCATATTCATTCAACTCAGCTTAAAATTCTCATATGAGCATTGATAATGTTTTTTTTTCTACTAATGTCTAAAATATCTTAATCCTTACCCCGCGATCAAGCCTAACTCTAAATCACAAAAATACAACATGCTACACCACGCTATTATTCTAAACCATATGATGCCACCTTCTATACCTCTTTTAAAAATCACATCCTAAGCATAACATGCCTTACCACTTCAATGACTACACTGAACTCTTAATATGAAGTCGCTAATGCATATGGCGACCTTCCACTACAATCCCAAAACGTCGTTCAAGCCTAATTTATAACCATATGTTAACTTCAAGGCAAACACCCATAAGTAGATACTTCACATAGTTTCTAAACTACTATCAATATAACTCCCACGCGCTATCCTAAAAACATACACACACAAACTTTTCCACTAACCATCACATGTATCAAAGACTTGGCCCCAAATCTTACTTCATACTTATGGCCTTATCTAAACAAGCATACTATGATCTTCCATCAACAAGAACATTTACATCAACACCACTATCATTGCATAGGAAGGGTCACTAAAAGGTTAAAACATAAGACCCTCAAGCGTGAAAAAGATCTTTATATGGGACTGAGCACACTATAAAGAGTGAGTACATGCGTCATGAGTTGCATGACCTCAACTAGAGTTCATAACATAAGGAATGTGATTCCGACTACTTGAATGAACTAGAACTCATTATCTTTGAATTGGAAGAGTACGTGACTCTCTATCATATACCGAAATCATGAACTATTATCACGGAACTGCATCGTAAGGCATGAGTAAGCATCCGGATAACAAAAAAAAATATTGAGGTAGGAATGGGTTAAGATTCACCCTTACTTTCTGATGTTCTAAATCACACTGCATCACTACTAGAATCTGAGAGCCTTACTTGGTTATTCGTTCTATCATCTCCCACTTAGCTTCAAGTCATCATCTAGCGTTTGGGAGATCCCTTACAAAATTCTAACTGAACTACACTTACTGCACTCTAGGGTCTGAAAAAATTGACAATACATGCATATCATAGAACTCAACCCGAATGACTACCTTCTGGGATACACTCTATCTTTCCATAGCCACCAATAGTCAAAGTATAATGCTTGCACACTTATTTCTATCCGTTTAACCTTCAAAACTCAAACTTAGATTCTAACACTTAAAATGGATATCACCAAGCCTTTGATGAACCATACCACTTCCATCCTAGCATACCAATATTGCTACTCCAAACTTATATCTCTCTACCATGAGAATCGAGATCACATCAAAAGGCTCAACACTATCAATCAAGGCTCCTTAACTTGGCTATCTAGAACACCATATATCATCTAACTAGTCTTTTTCCAACTAGCAACTCCATGGTACCACTAGTCACACACAACATGTAATAGTCTTAGAGAAATGCCACAACTCCATATCGCCTTGGGCATACTTACACACCATACCCACAACATTATACTTCATTACGAATCAATTTAAACTTAAGCCATTTCACACACCGTTCAAGCCTATTAGATCTCTTTCATATAACTAACATCATTGATCAAGAAATCATCACATCCATCTTTATGAACTTCAACTATTCAAACTTAATATCTAGTGCTATGCATGACTTACAACCCAACCTTACACAAAATTTTTACTTGGAAACTATAAGTAAACATCATGAAACACTAGTGCACTAGAACTTCATAACCACAATAATCGATCATGACCTAACGGTTTACCTTATCATCATTCCGTTAGCATGTACTATTTCAGCACCTCAAGCCTACTAAATTAATCCCACAAAATATGCATCAACAAACTCTTGCCACTATTTACCACCACACCATTTAAATTCAAGCCTATAGTTTAGTATCAATCATCTACCACCAATGAAGAATGCAACATAATATAAATACACTAATCCATCAAATTGGGATATTCTACCCAAATATCTCAAAAATCTACTACATACCTTCTCACAAGTAGCACTAGTTTACAACTACCAATGAAAAGAGGGTCAAGGGGGTTAAAGCCTCATAATAGACATGGTCAACCTTAATCTTATATTATAACCACGTACAATTGTATCTACTTATACGGATTTCTCACCTCATACTTACTCACTCATTCATACATTTAGACTGCCTTCAAATTCCTCAAACAACCATGAGTCTATAATCATAACTTACTCGCTAATATAGCCATTTCCACATTCAAGCAATCAACAAATCACCCTGACCAACAACTCCTTCTCTACCTTCAACTAATAACACACAAGGATGAATCACTTCATTACCAACTCTATCTCATGCAAACAGATTCAGCCATACGTATATTAAACCAATGAAAGAACAACAAGTTGGACAACAAGTTGCTAGTGAATTGAAACAGGCCTCACACGGCTTCACTAGACTTTGGTTTTGTATTTTGAACAAGAAAATGAGATGGATGACAAGCCAACTATGCTAGTGAATCGAAAGAGCCCCACACGGCTTCACTAGACTTAAATTTTTTTTATTTTTTTTTCAAAAACATCATGATAACAAGATTACATATTACAAGGGATAGAAAATTGACACCTAATATTTAATGGTATAAGAATATACATATTATTCTATATAAATAAAAATCTGAGTAAAACACTTCCTCCATGGACTACCATACAATCCACACATGCTGCTAGCTACCACATAAGTTTATCACTATAAAGGGGTAAATCATCCTCAAACATCGATTATTCAACTGAAATATTCATTTACACAAAATCACCCTCACTCTGACTTCTAACTTTGTGACTTTACATCACCAACTTCTTGGTCCAATATCACTACCAATAGGTCATGACAACAACACTTTAACTTATGCTACTATTTGGGTAGAAATATAGTTCCAACATTCTGCTATACATTGTCCACAACTGTAACAAGATTTTGAGAGGGACAATATACACTTAATACCTTAAGCTGGAATGCACGATTCCATCAGGATCAATATTTACATCAGAATCAGCATATATTGATGCACTAACAGACTCCTATCGAGTTTTTCCATAATTTTTAAAATCTTATAGAACGTAATCGAAAAGGACTATATCATGTATACTCTAAACTTTTTGCACTTGAATCAACCCAATAATGGGACAGTTTAGACTCTGAAGCACGAACTAAATCACAAAGAAGGGAAACATTCCTAAACACCTAGTAGCCTCCTGTTTATAAGTGTGGCGCGCTACACACCCATAAATAGAACTTTACTCGACGCGATTTCGAAGACACCCTGGGACCATGAATCGTGCTCTGATACCAAGTTTGTCACGACCCGAGCCTAGGACCTAGCCGTGACGAGCATCCCGAACCATGAAGGTCCGGAACACCCATTCTCCATCTGGTTATCATGCACAACATTCATAATCATAATAAAATGCGGAATTGAAACTGAGTACGGAAAAAATGGTCAAGTTCTGCAACATTTCTGAATAATACTATCTGACATCAGTCTGTGAAATCTCTACTAAGAACATAAACATCTGTCTGAAAAGAAACTGGGACAAGGCCCCCAGTAAACCAAAAACATAATAAATAAGATAATGTCTGACATAATTAGGCCTTCCGAATAATAGAAGGCTCACCACTGTGAGATCAAGTCTGCAAATCCAAGAATGTCTACTGAGTAGCTGGACCCCTAGACTGTTCCTCAGAACCAGGAAGGAGGGGGCTCAACACAAAAGTACTGGCACGCGAAGCAATCCAAAAGTAGTATAATGGAACATACATATATATATATATATATATTAAGGGAAAGAATTTTTTGATCAAGACATCATGTATAAAATTGTTTCTGAAAAATACATGGGCACTTTCTGAAAACATGCAACCTGTCTGTTCACTTCAAATCATGATCTGTGTTTTACTTCTGAGTTTGGTGGTATTCCCCTACAAGTCTGAATATTCCACGGGCTGTATGGAATCCGCCATTGAATCGGCGGGGAAGCCCCCGACCCAAGTGTGCCGCAAGGGTTGGAGTGTCTGAGTCTGATACGCCACAGGACATTTAAGTCAGCGCATAATAATATACCCGGGTCGGCAAACCACGGTTTTAGGCAATGAGTCGCTTGAACTCAAGCCCTCTTCGGGGAACCACCTAACATCTCTGTATGCCCATTTTTAACCTTTTCTGTACATGCAACATTCTGAATGTCTAAAATCATGAAAGTCTGAAATGTCTATTAGTCTGAGTCTGATATGGCATTAGTCTGAGTTGGTATCGTCATACCAAGACTTGCAAGTCATGATTTTTC
This sequence comes from Capsicum pubescens, assembly GCA_030864215.1. Taxonomy (NCBI): domain Eukaryota; kingdom Viridiplantae; phylum Streptophyta; class Magnoliopsida; order Solanales; family Solanaceae; genus Capsicum; species Capsicum pubescens. Next base: position 255,601,510 of record CM061549.1, read on the forward strand.
TGAACCATAATGTATTAAGCAAGAGCTTTCATTCAAAACATAGTTTAGACCACCAAAGCATGTAACTGATGTAAAGGATTTCATATTCCAAAACTTAAAGTTCAATTCATGCAGAAATTTCATCAAACACCTGGTGGTCAAATGTCTTTAGCAAGTTCATGTATTCAAAATTGAAACACATTCATTCATATATGTATATAAACTGTCAAATCGCTTTGGAGATGGTCAAAAGACCAAAACAATGATGTGAAAACATCTTATACATAAATATATATACATAATTTAAAACCCCATTCTAAAACATGATTTTTCTATGCCCATGAGAATTTAGGAAAACCCCGCGTACCTTATTCTCCACGAATTTTTGGTGTCTATCGAAGCCTACGTCGAGAGGATTCCGAATCTGTAATTTGTTTCACGAAAAAGTTTCGGAATGATCGGTCCTTCAAGCTTATTTTCTCAAACCCTAGTTGCTCCTTCTATTAAGTTCTTGAAGAATTAGATTTTTGGGGTTTTATAGGAGGCTTCAATGTTGTTAATAGGCCCAAATCCGTTTAGGAGTTGGTAAGGACGATTTTTGGGTTTTGTAAGGACTAACTTGCACTTAAAGTAACTCAAAACAGAGTGTTTTCGTCACCTGAAACCATAACTATGCGTTGCCCTTTGCATTGCCTAAATTTACATAGGCGCCTCCCTATGCATCGCCTATATTTGCATAGGCGCCGCCCTATGCATCTCCTATATGTGCATAGGCGACACATTCAACTTTGAAAGACCATAACTTCTTCACCGGTCCGTTTTAGGCGAATTTGGTATCGTTGGAAAGCTTATTCAATTATATACAATTTGGTATATAGTAGGCCACCCAGTTCATTATATACAATGTGTTATGGTCAATAGAATTTGACACAAATTACAACGTCCACTAAAACTTAATCGATCGAAATAGTTTTAACTCGTCCTTGAGTTGAAGGACTTCTATGGTCTAAATTCATGCTCAAATGGATTCACATAATACAAACTTGATTAACATGCCAAATTGGCATAGGATTTAAGGCTCGGGGATTATCAACGCATCAGAGTCATATATTTTATTCTAGCCCGAAATGCGGGGCATTACACTTGTGGTACTAAGCATCATATGGCGACTAAAGTATAGTCTCGGGTCATTACATTTATGGAGAATTCTAACACACTTTAGGACTTGAAGGCTGTGTGGATAGATCATCCCTAGTATTTCAGCTCACATACAATTTTTTTGAATCTAGCGAACATTGATTCCACATTTTCATTTTCTTCCATTTTTAACAACATATATTCATTGATTTGGGTAGAAATTTTTGACTTTTTGACTTTGGTGGTCCCTTTATAGGTTACCTCCAATTTATCCTATAGCTTCTTAGCAGTTTCACAGGTTGATATCTTGTCGTATTCTTCTCCGCTTACTACACAAAGAAGTAAACTTATAGCTCATGCATTAGTTTGAATTACCTCTTTTTGTTCTTTGGTGACTTCATAATTTTAAAGGTCCTCTATATCGGTACTACTAGATTCCTTGTCCTTGTCTTTTTCTTTTTGTTTCTCTTTGATTCCTGGGATCGACTTTGGTCCCTTCTTAATAACAACCCATGCTTGAAAGTCATTTGATAGGATGAAGATCCTGAATCTGTTTTTCATAATAGGAGTACTGTTGTAGTTAAAGTAAGGTGGTCTTGTAGAGGAATGACCATCTTGAAAGGAAGACCCTGAAATTTGATAGTTTGCCATTTGATATTTGCTCACGTTCAATTCAGAATCACAATTTATGAGATATTCTCTGATACTAATTGAAAGTCAAGGGGGGTGAATAGAAAAATTCTTTGAGCTGACTGACAAGTCTTCACAGTCGAATCACCCGCAGATTAGTATTCTAAACAAAATGGATTCGGTTGAAGTAAGTAAGCAAGTAAATAAACAATTAAAGCTAATAACACAAAGATTTATCCTGGTTCGGTACACCAATATGGTGCCTACTTCCATTCCCCTTGGGATTCAAAGTTTCCTTAGAACTTTTCAATGTAGAGTCTAGTACAGGAATAGTAAACAAGTTCTGAAACTTATTTTGTTTTTCAGATCTTGTGACACAGCATCAATAGACAAAGTTGACTCGATCTTACCCTTGTGTAACTATTGTAAACTTAAGAAGTACTTTTTTGAGACCAATATTGAGACATACTAAGATATTTCTTGAATTGTGTGAGTGCTTCGATCTTCAGTCTTCTCATTTATACTCTTCAATTGCTTCAACTTCTATTCTTCGTAAGGAAACCAAACAGATCTCTTCTAAGTCAAGGATTTGAATTTATTCCTTGATTGAGGTATGCCACCATAATGTATGTCCTTATTATATATGTCCATACCTATTGAAACCTTCACAACCATACATATCCATATTGGATATGTCCATGTAGAGGGTGTGGTTTTATTTTATTTTGCTTATGTCTTGATTGATTTTTTTTACATAATTATGGGTAGTCAATGATCTCTGTCATTGATACTCTTCCAATCTTGGAGTTGACTTTATTTTGAGTGAATGATGGTTGATCTCCATGATTGATACTCTTCCAATCTTGGTGTCAGCTTTCTTGAGAGTAAATGCAATCTTTCTTTCTCAAAAATTCTGGATTGATTCCTTAGGGTTCTTTTTGATCATTTGTATCTTCAGTGTTTCCTGCAAGATACTTGTTTATTAATTTGTCCTTATTAAAACATATAGTGAGAATTTGTGGATAACAATAGAAGCCTACAGTATCCTGCATCCAATTATGCACTCTTTTTTTGTATATTTGTTTGACAAATCAAATGAAGTCTTTATATGGTTCATCATTATCTTCAAGTTTATTAAAGTTGTTTAATTTTGAATACTTCTTCTTCAAGAACATGTATATTTATTTTGATGATGTTAAGGTTTTGATGAATGACCATTGAGATCAATTTGATTGCAGGAATTCAGTACTAATAATGGACATGGGGAATGCAATAAATGACTTACTTAGAAGAAAGTCAAGTTTGAGTGGTCAAAATTCTTTGAGAAGAGTTTTTAGGAGTTGAAGACTCAACTCACCTCATTCCCAGTTTTGATGTTGCCAGATGGTTCAGATGGGGTTATTGTTTACTGTGATGCTTCTAGAGTTGGTTTTGGTTTTGTTTTGATGCAGATAGGTAAGGTCATAGCTTATGCCTCTAGACAACTGAAGCCCCGTGAAAAGAATTATCCTACCCATGATCTTGAGTTAGCAGTTGTTGTGTTTGCCTTTAAAATTTTGAGGCATTATCTGTATGGGGTGCATGTTAATGTGTTCACAGACCATAAAAGTTTACAGTATTTCTTTTCACATAGAGAGTTAAATCTCTATCAGATAAGGTGGTTAGAATTGTTAAATGATTATCATATGAGTGTTTTGTATCATCCGAGCAAGGCCAATGTATTGGCAGATGCCCTTAGTAGATTATGCGTGGGTAGTGTGGCACTTGTTGAGAATGGTAAGAAAAAGTTGGTTCAGGAGGTTCATCAGTTGGCTAGGTTAGGTGTTTATTTGGTGGTCTCATCTTAAGGTAGTGAATGGGTCTGGAATAGTTTGAAATCTTCTTTTGCTAACAAAGTGAAAGAAAATAAAGTCAGGGATCCCAGTCTAGTTAAGTTGAAGGAGCCAGTCAGAGATTAGAAAGTAAAGGTTTTCTCCCAAGGGGGAAATAATGTGTTGCATTTCTAGGGTGACTGTTTGTGTCGTGCATCGATGGTTTGAGATAGTGAATTCTTGTAGAAGTTCATGGTTCACATTAATCTATTCCCCCAGGAGCCACTTAGATGTACCGTGATTTGCAAGAAATCTATAGGTAGAGTGGCATGAAGAGAGATATTGCAGACTTTGTATCCATGTGTGCTAATTATCAGTAGGTTAAGGTTGAGAACCAAAGGCCTAGTAGCACTATGTAGGAGTTTAGCATTCCTACTTTGAAGTGGGAGGAGGTGAACATGGATTTTGTGATAGGGTTACCTCATTCACATCGCCAATATGATTCGATTTGAGTTATTGTAGACAGAATGACCAAATCAACCCATTTCTTGCCAGTCTATACTTTTTATTCAGTCGAGAATTATTCGAAGCTCTATATTAGAGAGTTGGTCAGGTTGCATGGAGTCCTATTGTCCATCATTGCAGATAGAGGTACTCAGTTTACCTCTTACTTTTGGAAAGCTTTTCAGAAGCGTCTTAGTACCCAAGTTCATCTCAATAAATCCTTTTACCCCCAGATAGATGGTTAGGTATAAAGGACCATTCAGACTCTAAAGGATATGTTTAGAGCTTGTATTATCAACTTTAAGGGCACTTGGGATAATAACTTGCCATTGATTGAGTTTGCTTATAATAACAGTTGTTATTCCAGCATTCAGATGGCTCAATTTGAGGCTCTTTATGGGAGGAGATGTAGATATCCTATTGGTTGGTTTGAGGTAGGTGAGACCGCATTGATAAGGTAATATTCAGTATTTGATGCATTAGAGGAAGTTTAGCTAATCAGAGAAAGGCTTAAGATAGACCAAAGCCGACAAAAATCCTATGCAGATGTGAGAAGGAGAGATCTTCAGATTTCGGTTGGGACTTAGTTTATTTGAAAATCTCTCCCATGAAATTAGTGAAGAGGTTTGGTAATAGGGGTAAGATCAGTCCTCGATATATTGGCCCTAACAAGATCTTGAGCCATTATGGGAAGTTAGTGTATGAGCTTCAGTTTCCCACAGATTTGGCATCGGTGTACCCCGTATTCTATGTTTCTTTATTAAAGAAATGTATTGGGAATCCAATTGTAGTAGTCCCTTTAGAAAGTACGGGTGTTCTGGACAGCCTTTCTTAAGAAGAAATACAAGGTGAAATCCTTGATTGGAAGACCCATAGACTAAGGAACAAAGAAGTTCCCTTGGTTAAAGATATTTGGTGGAATCAGTCCATTGAGGGATCCACTTGTGAAACAGAAGCATACATGCATACCAAGTACCCTCATCTTTTCTCCACAAACTCACACTCAGCTCAAGGTAACAGTTTTCCTTAGATTATCTCTTTTCTATTCTTAGTTCTAGCTATATAATCATCTTTCTATCATTGCATGCATTCACGAATTAGTCCAGTCATGTATCATGTCTCAGACTTAGTTATGTAATCTAGTTTTTATCTATGCATGTTCAGCAAGTGAATTCAGTTTCCTCGGTATTCTTATCTTAATAAGTCTCATTAGAGTATGAATGTTCCCAAGGGGGAGATATTATAATACCCCGTGGTAGTCTTAGATTAGCCTCCAGTAAAGAGAAATGATCTCTTTAAAAACTTACCAGTGAACGTTTCTCTACAAAGAGAAACTATTATACGAAACCCTCTCCCCCAGATACCCAGTTCGAAGAGAATCATACCCTCTCTAGTTCAAATTATGATGGTAGAGGAATAACTGAATGGAATGTTGATGGTTTGGCTGAACACCAAATCTACAACAAACTCCACGAAATGGGTATGGCAATCACCGCCTATAAGATGAAGGGAGCTTCAGATAAGCAAGCAGCAACCTTGATTGCATCAGGTTTTACTTGGATGATAAAACACTGGTGGGATAACTATTTTGCAGAAGACGTTAGATGTCTTATCTAGGAATCCACATCCATAGAAACCACTGTGGTAAAAAATGAACAAGGTCAAGACAGTCTTCAACAAGTAGAAAAAAAAGATGTCTGTGCCACCTTGCTATATCACATAGCTAGACATTTCATAGGGGAACCTAAGATATTTCAGGACAGAAGCTTAGAAATCCTTAACAATCTTAGATGTAAGGACTTAGCAGACTTTAGGTGGTATAAGGACACCTTCCTAGTCAAAGTTATGATCCGACCTGACTGCAATAAAGATTTCTGGAATCCCAGTCTAGTCAAGACTGTTCTTGCAGCGGTATGTTTTGTACTTGCACCAAGAAATCTATAAATGTCATAACAGAAAATCCTAAGGAAATTCTGTTTGACATTATAGAGCATATCCAAGATAGTGAGGCTAGAAGTAAATATCTTCTAGAACTCAAGAGACTCATGCTCTCTCAAGAAGAGAAATCCCCGAAACCAAATATTCAGCCTTTTAGCATGAAACAAGTCATGGCCCGATTTGATAAACCTACCGAGCCAACGATATCTGACCTTAAAGGAGAAATCTCTACCCTAAAGACAGAAATCATAGATCTCAAAGTAAGGCTCGATAGAGTCGAGCTTAACATTCTGACAGAACAAGTCCTTAAAAGTGTTTCTCCAGCCAAAGATATTTCGTCTCCAATCTCTCCCAGAGCCCCCCCGATCACTGATCTCACACTAAGTGATCACCTTAAAGAGCCTGGATCATTCCCTGGCTCAGAAACACCTTCTTCCTCAAATGCCGCTATTTCCACAATCAAAGGTTATAGCGAACACATAGTGGTAAAAATTGTTATCAACAAAGACTTTGTTCTTAACAGAGTCGCCCTCTTCGATACAGGTGAAGACAGCAATTGTATTGTTAAGGGTCTCATACCCACAAAGTACCTTCAGAAAAGTACTTCTCGTCTATACTCCGCCACAGGAGAAAAAATGAAGATCGATTATAAGCTTTCCAAAGCTCATGTCTGCAACAATGGCATTTGCCTTGTTAATGACTTTGTTATTATTAAAGGTATTACCAAAGATATAATCCTTGGGATACCTTTTGTTAACCAAATCAGACCTTACTTGAGTAATTTTGATGGAATCCGCACCACCATTTTAGATCAAGAGCTTTTCTTCCCTCTGTTACGACCTCTCTCAGAAAAGGAAGGCAACCTTATTAAAGAAAAAGCTGCTTTTAAAATAAACAGACTTTCTTCTCACATTTGTTTTCTGAAACAAGAAGTTCAACTAAAACAGATTGAACAAGCTTTAGACAATAAGTTTGCAACTTATTGTGAGTTGATATCCCAGATATTTGTAAGTTTGAAAGTTACAAGTTTGCAACTTGTACATCCAAATTCATTTGGATGTGCTCAGGGAGGGTTGTACATCCTTCCTTTGTGCAAAAATCCATGAATCTGCTTGCAAATTGTAAGGGGAGGATTTCCTTGATTCCCCCAAAATATATCCACCATTCGTAGAACCATCTAGGAATAATGGCATCTACCATAGCAGGACAATATTTAACAAACCAGGTATGTCCTGGCCTAACATACAGAAAATTAAACCATGCAGACTTATAGTCATACCAATTATACGTCTGGGGACGATGAGGCATAGATAATGCTATTGGCGTGTGGAGGTGGTCAGCAAACCAATTAAATGGGGTTAGTACCCTTTTGATAGTAAACCTAGAATAATCAATATATTCTGAATTTCGTTCATTCATGTTGTGTTCGACTTCAATGGAGTCGGTATCGACGAGGATGGCTTCGTAGAACCTTCTTGTTTTTAGTGGAGTCTCAGTGTCTACGAAATTCTTGTCATTATAGACCGACTTGATCAACTGGTCCAATGGATACCCCTCGTAGTCTTTGTCAAGGGCAATGATTAGCATTACCTGTGTGGTAATAAACTTGAATTCCTCTCTTGGGGAAGGTGTTGTAGTTTGGATGGCAGCTTTGGATGCTTCAGGATTTACTACTTGGGCGAAGGATTCTGGAGCCTTCATAGCATAACTTTGCTTGGACTGAACCGATGAACTCGGTGATTGTTTAGTATCCAAAGACATACCAGTTTTGAGATCCACTAGCTTCGTTGGGATAGGAGGAGGAAGCCTGGGGGATTCGGATATGGCAGCATACCTGTTCTGAGAAGGCATCTGGAATTCCGATTTTAGTATCGGTCGCTGTGGAACTGATGGCCTCAGTGGATTCATTGATGCTGAAGGGGGATCAAAAGGTCTTGCCATTTTGGTCTGGTCTGGTTTATTAACTACTGGGGTTTTACCCAGTGTAGTTGGCCTCATTTCTTCCTTGTAAGAATTCGCTTGTTAGAAAATCAGGAAGGGAGTTATTTTCCCCTTTAATAAAATCTATTTGAAAATCAAAGCTAGATAGGAGAGCTTGCCATCTAGCAAATATTTGTTTTGAAACCAAGTTTTTTACATCTTTTTGTAAAATTTCTTTAGCAGACTTGCAATCAACTCTTAATAAAAATTCTTTGTTAACCAGGTCATCCTGGAACTTTGTGATACATAGCACTATAGATAAAACTTCCTTTTTCACCGTGCTGTAATTTCTTTGGGCCGAGTTCCATACTCCAGAAGTGAATCGTACAAGTTGCTCCGGGGATTGGGGGCCTACCTGCTGTTTTAAGATACCACCATATCCAATATCAGAAGCATCTGTTTCGACGACCATAAAAGCATCAGGATTAGGGATTCCTAAACAGGGGAGGCTTTTGACAAGGCTTTTCACCTTGATGACAACATTGGTTTGTTCTAAGCTCCAAGGGACAGGACTTTTTTAAGCCTTTTGTAGAGAGGCTCATAAACTTGTCTGATGTTTGGAATGAAGTCTGCTACATAGTTTAGACTTCCCAAAAATCTTTGGAGCTGGGTTTTATCACTAATCTCATTAGGGAATTTTGAAGAGAACTCTATCGCTCGGCAGATAGGTTTATAACTACCTTGGTTAAGGTCGTGCCCTAAGAATCTGATAGAAGTCTGGAAAAGTTTCATCTTAGCGGCGCTGATGACTAATCCATTAAATTTAACAATCTTAAAGAAGGTGTTAAGATGCTTAAAATGAGAATCAATGTTTTCAGAAAAGATAAGTACATCATCAATATAGACAATTAACATGTAACTGTAGGGATTGAAGATGTTGTTCATAATATTTTGAAATTCAGAAGGGGCATTCTTGAGCCCGAAAGGCAAGACATTCCATTCATAATGTCCAAAAGGTACATTGAAAGCAGTCTTAAATTTATCTTTTTCAGCAATCTGGATTTGCCAGAAGCCGGACTTCATGTCGAACTTACTGTAAAGGTTAGCTTTACAAGTTCTTTTTAAAAGATCTTTTTTATTAGGGATTGGATGCCTAATCCATTGTAGGACGGCGTTTAGTGGCTTGTAATTAATTACTAGCCTGGGAGTTCCTCTTTCTTTTTCTGCGCTTTTATTTACATAAAAGGCAGAGCAACTCCATGGGGAATTAGAGGCCCTAATGATTCCATTTTTTAATAAATGGTTAATTTCAGTCTTGCAGACTTCCATCATTTCTTGGTTCATCTGAATGGGCCTTGCCTTAGTAGGGATGGCCTGTTCATTAAATCCTGAAATGTAGGGAAGTTCTATGGCATGCTTTTTCCTTTCCCAGAAGGCATTAGGGAGATCTGAACAAATTTCTTTTTCAAAATGCCTTTGAAGATTGGTCACCTTGCTTACCATCTTCGGGGTTTTTAAAGCTTGTTCAATCTGTTTTAGTTGAACTTCTTGTTTTAGAAAACAAATGTGAGAAGAAAGTTTGTTTATTTTAAAAGCAGTTTTTTCTTTAATAAGGTTGCCTTCCTTTTCTGAGAGAGGTCGTAACAGAGGGAAGAAAAGCTCTTGATCTAAAATGGTGGTGCGGATTCCATCAAAATTACTCAAGTAAGGTCTGATTTGGTTAACAAAAGGTATCCCAAGGATTATATCTTCGGTAATACCTTCAGTAATAACAAAGTCATTAACAAGGAAAATGCCATTATTGCAGATATGAGCTTTGGAAAGCTTATAATCGATCTTCATCTTTTCTCCTGTGGCGGAGTATAGACGAGAAGTACTTTTCTGAAGGTACTTTGTGGGTATGAGACCCTTAACAATACAATTGCTGTCTGCACCTGTATCGAAGAGGGCGACTCTGTTAAGAACAAAGTCTTTGTTGATAACAATTTTTACCACTATGTGTTCGCTATAACCTTTGATTGTGGAAATAGCGGCATTTGAGGCAGAAGGTGTTTCTGAGCCAGGGAATGATCCAGGCTCTTTAAGGTGATCACTTAGTGTGAGATCAGTGATCGGGGGGGCTCTGGGAGAGCTTGGAGACGAAATATCTTTGGCTGGAGAAACACTTTTAAGGACTTGTTCTGTCAGAATGTTAAGCTCGACTCTATCGAGCCTTACTTTGAGATCTCTGATTTCTGTCTTTAGGGTAGAGATTTCTCCTTTAAGGTCAGATATCGTTGGCTCGGTAGGTTTGTCAAATCGGGCCATGACTTGTTTCATGCTAAAAGGCTGAATATTTGGTTTCGGGGATTTCTCTTCGTGAGAGAGCATGAGTCTCTTGAGTTCTAGAAGATATTTACTTCTAGCCTCACTATCTTGGATATGCTCTATAATGTCAAACAGAATTTCCTTAGGATTTTCTGCTATGACATTTATAGATTTCTTGGTGCAAGTACTGAACGTACTGCTGCAAGAACAGTCTTGACTAGACTGGGATTGGTCAGACTCATAGGCGGCGTTGATAAAATCTTCATCGCTAAAGTCTTCACTTGAGGAACTGGCAGAATCTGAAGAGGATGAATCCTCTTCCATCAGGGAAAACAACTTGTCCTTGATATCTTCAGATAGCCCTAGTGCGTTGATTTTGCTCTTTTTGCCTGACTTGCAATCTTTGGCCCTATGGCCGGTCTTGCCGCAAGTCCAACAAACATCCTTTTTTGAAGATTTTCGTTTACTCTTCCGGCTGGTTTTGCGAGATGTAGAGTCATCCTTTTTGGAGGATTCTCTTCTAGACTTATGTCTTTTTGGAATTTTTGAAGGCTTCTTCCTATATTTCTTGCTAGGCGGGGAAGAGACATTAGGAAATCCATAGTCTTGACAAAAAGTTCCTAGCCCATATTTGGAGGAACTATCTTTCTTAAGTTGTTTCTTAAGCTTTAGGACAGTGCAGAGATCAATCCCTACAGTAGAAATAAAACTGATTAGGTCACCATAGGTTAGGGTGTCGTAAGGTATTTGTCCTTCGAATCTATCCTTAATTTTGGTCCTAACTTTGTCTGCAAATAGGGTTGGAAGGCCGCTAATAAATCTTTCTTTCCAGAAATCTTTATTGCAGTCAGGTCGGATCATAACTTTGACTAGGAAGGTGTCCTTATACCACCTGAAGTCTGCTAAGTCCTTACATCTAAGATTGTTAAGGATTTCTAAGCTTCTGTCCTGAAATAGCTTAGGTTCCCCTATGAAATGTCTAGCTATGTGATATAGCATGGTGGCACAAACATCTTCTTTTTCTACTTGTTGAAGACTGTCTTGACCTTGTTCATTTTTTACCACAGTGGTTTCTATGGATGTGGATTCCCAGATAAGACATCTAACGTCTTCTGCAAAATAGTTATCCCACCAGTGTTTTATCATCCCAGTAAAACCTGATGCAATCAAGGTTGCTGCTTGCTTATCTGAAGCTCCCTTCATCTTATAGGCGGTGATTGCCATACCCATTTCGTGGAGTTTGTTGTAGATTTGGTGTTCAGCCAAACCATCAACATTCCATTCAGTTATTCCTCTACCATCATAATTTGAACTAGAGAGGGTATGATTCTCTTCGAACTGGGTATCTGGGGGAGAGGGTTTCGTATAATAGTTTCTCTTTGTAGAGAAACGTTCACTGGTAAGTTTTGAAAGAGATCCTTTCTCTTTACTGGAGGCTTCCTGCGTGCCGGTACTGGAGGTAGGTACCTCTTTTCCCGAGATTTTGAATTTAGAAAGCTTCTCATTTATTTGGTCAAGAATCTTAGCAGAGACCTGAAAGTCATCGCTAAGTGTAGGGAATTTTTCTTTCTGAAATTCAGGAATCTTAAAGATAGGATTGGTAGTAAAGCTAGCACTAGAAGTACTTTTCGAAGGAGAGTAAAAAGGTGCTCTGGAATCTTTAGTATCTCCTATCTGTTGGGAGATGGTATGGAGAACTTGATTCGTATAGTGGTTTTGTTCAACTATTCGGTCAAGATCTTTGTTACAGGGAGCCATTGAAGGCCTGTCATGCTTCTTTTTGAAGGGAGAAGCATTTAAGATCTCGTTAGAGTGGGGAATTTTTATTCCCTCCAGTGGGGGAGTAACAGATTCAACAACTTTGTTACTCTGAGTGTACCATTTGTTAATGATAACTTGGAGGGATTCATTTTGGTTTTCCATTCTTCCTGTACACTCAAACCATTTAAAAAATTCGATATCACATCGAAGTCTTTTCATGTCAGCAATCCAGAGTCGTCCGAACTCTTTTTGCTTTTCTTTACTGTAGGTAGTTGTGTACCATTTTCTCTTTAACGCGTCTTTGGGGTGGTACCAAAGAACTTCGAGAGCTTTGAGATCAGGGGTAAATTCTTCATCTGATTTGATGACATTTAACCCTGGGTCAGTCCTTATTTTTTGGCTAGATAGATTAGGAGGGGGCTCCATGTCTGAGGCTGTAGGGCTGCCTGGGTCATAGAGGTTTTCGGGTTCGCTGCCCCGAGTATGTTGTTGGTAATAGACTTTAGGGACAGGTCCTGAGAAGTCAACTCCTCTGACCCTTCCTTTGTCATTGTCGTTCTCCTCACTTCCTCCTGGGGGCTTTGAGGTAGAGGGTCTATGCGAGATAGATCCTCTGAAGGAAGAGGTTCGGGGTGCCTCGAATCCTAGAAATTTTAGGTCAATAGACCCATCTGGGTGTTGAATCACCCGTTCGATCTGGGATTTCTCCGGGTAGGTTGGGAGAGGCTGGGTGATAGCATCAAAATGCCAGTCATTTTGGTGCAAGATTTCATCCCAAACAAGAGCCTTAGGGACAAATATGTTGGCCTTAGCTCTGTTTGCCTCCATGAGGGTTGTAACACCTCTGGGGCTGGTAATTCTAGCCTTCGGGGCTAAAGTTGTACCCATTAGTCTATAATATACACGGTATATTATTGCTATTTCTCTTGTATTATCCTTACTATTCATGTTTTTTGTTTTGACGTTTAGCGTCAGTACATCCATGATGTTAGGATCATTGATATCTACCGAGAAATTTGGGTAACAATTGAAGTATACCGGGCCATCGGCGAGGTTACTCTGTATTACTCCTAAAAGGGAGTCATCAAAATTTAAGAGGCGTGCATCTCTTAAGATAGCACAGACAGGGATATCTAGACCTTGTCTAAACAGTTGCTTAATAGCTACTTGAACAAGACCAACATGTAAATAATTAAACTGATTTTTAAATCGGTTTATATCACGCTCATTCAGTAATTGAATAATTTCTAAAGAATTATTAATAGCAACAGTAGACTCAGAGGTCTTAATATTATGGTTTCTAATAAAACTAAATTTACCAAGTTGGTAAATAGTTTTAAAAGATTCTTCTGGAATACTCCAGTTTTGAAGATTATTTTCAATAGTAGTAATCTGAGTTGCTTGGGAAGACATATTAACAGTATTTTTGACATGGTTATTTAACTCCATTTTTAAAGGAAATATTGTCTAGAGACTGATAGGTGAACAATTATTATCACATAAGATATTTTCAGCAAATAATCCTTAATGAAGGGACTTATAGGCTAATTAAACTAATGCATGAGAGTCTTATGGGATCTAGCAGGTTTTAATGGCTTTTACAACAGCTTTATCTTAGTGATATCTTAGCGACGGGACCACCAACAAGGTCGGGAGCTTACCATAGCTTGTGACCATACTTTCAGGCTGACCAACGTCTGAAACCGGATATTAATCGGACACTTCAAACACCATGAGAAAGTGAATACCCCATACTAGCATAAACCCCTTTATAAGATAATATCCATTAAATTAATTAAATTATAAGTTCAATCATTGAAAGATTACCTTTGAAAATACCTTACAGAGAATAAGTTTCCCATGCTCTAGACAATATATGTGCTTAGCTGCTCATGCTAAGAACATATATTGCCAACATGGCTCTGATACCAAGAAAGGACCGAGAGCTCAAGAAAGGACCGAGAGAGTTTAAAAATAAAAGAAAGCGGAAGAAGTAAGAAGGAAGAAGATATGAAAACTTACAATTCAAATCCATGAATGTGCTTGCAAATTCATTTCAAGCAACTTATTCTCCCTAAAAATATGAAACTTACAAGCAACTTGATATTTTTGATACCAAAAATATCTGGGCCGAGTTCCATACTCCAGAAGTGAATCGTACAAGTTGCTTGTAAGTTTTCATATCTTCTAGTTTCAACTTGATACCAAAAATATCTGGGATATTTTTATCCCTAAAAATAAAAGAAAGCGGAAGAAGTAAGAAGGAAGAAGATATGAAAACTTACAATTCAAATCTTATTTTAAAGCGAAAGCATTTTAGAGATTACAAGAGAGAGATTTAGCAGGTAGAAGATATCTGGGATATTTTCTGATGCCTTCTCTATGATTACATGAAGTCTTTAAATAGACTATGGGAAATGTAAAGATACATCTGAAGTGTACAAGTGTAAGGCTATGATCATTCTGTGATGACCGACAATTGTTTTGTGCTTTTTAAAAAGCTGTATGCGTCTTTTCTTTTAGAAAAGCAGTGGGTCCCAAAGATTCCTATTGGAATAGTGGGTTGCCTCTTCAGAAAAGATAATTCCAGTTCTTTGAACCTCTATCTTTTACTGAAGAGCCATTTCCCTATTCTCAGTAGGGGTCCATGTAGGCCAATGCTATTCCAGTGGGATTCAGCATATCACCATTATTATCACTGCTTCCTGTTGAGGATGCTTCTTCTAGAAGTTGCAATACTTCTTCATCTGTAGTTTCTTGGCTTTCCATGTCATGTAAAGCCTTCTTCAATTTTTCTTTTAAGGCCTTCTTACTTAAAGAGGCATTGCTGGATGACCCAAAAGGTAAAGATTTCTTTTCCTTGTCGGGTGTTCTTGGAGCGACTGGCTTGGGAGTCCAGCCTTTTACCTTGATCTCTTTGGATATGTATTTGATTCTATCTTGCTCTCCTTTGGCTAAGTTCCAAGAGATAATATATGATACTCTTTTCTTAATAAAGAATTTACACATTTGGATGTGCTCAGGGAGGGTTGTACATCCTTCCTTTGTGCAAAAATCCATGAATCTGCTTGCAAATTGTAAGGGGAGGATTTCCTTGATTCCCCCAAAATATATCCACCATTCGTAGAACCATCTAGGAATAATGGCAACTACCATAGCAGGACAATATTTAACAAACCAGGTATGTCCTGGCCTAACATACAGAAAATTAAACCATGCAGACTTATAGTCATACCAATTATACGTCTGGGGACGATGAGGCATAGATAATGCTATTGGCGTGTGGAGGTGGTCAGCAAACCAATTAAATGGGGTTAGTACCCTTTTGATAGTAAACCTAGAATAATCAATATATTCCAAATTTCGTTCATTCATGTTGTGTTCGACTTCAATGGAGTCGGTATCGACGAGGATGGCTTCGTAGAACCTTCTTGTTTTTAGTGGAGTCTCAGTGTCCACGAAATTCTTGTCATTATAGACCGGCTTGATCAACTGGTCCAATGGATACCCCTCGTAGTCTTTGTCAAGGGCAATGATTGGCATTACCTGTGTGGTAATAAACTTGAATTCCTCTCTTGGGGAAGGTGCTGTAGTTTGGATGGCAGCTTTGGATGCTGCAGGATTTACTGCTTGGGCGAAGGATTCTGGAGCCTTCATAGCATAACTTTTCTTGGACTGAACCGATGAACTCGGTGATTGTTTAGTATCCAAAGACTTACCAGTTTTGAGATCCACTAGCTTCGTGGGGATAGGAGGAGGAAGCCTGGGGGCTTCGGATATGGAAGCATACCTGTTCTGAGAAGGCATCTGGAATTCCGATTTTAGTATCGGTCGCTGTGGAACTGATGGCCTCAGTGGATTCATTGATGCTGAAGGGGGATCAAAAGGTCTTGTCATTTTGGTCTGGTCTGGTTTATTAACTACTGGGGTTTTACCCAGCGTAGTTGGCCTCATTTCTTCCCTGTAAGAATTCTCTTGTTAGAAAATCAGGAAGGGAGTTATTTTCTCCTTTAATAAAATCTATTTGAAAATCAAAGCTTGATAGGAGAGCTTGCCATCTAGCAAATATTTGTTTTGAAACCAAGTTTTTTACATCTTTTTGTAAAATTTCTTTAGCAGACTTGCAATCAACTCTTAATAAAAATTCTTTGTTAACCAGGTCATCCTGGAACTTTGTGATACATAGCACTATAGATAAAACTTCCTTTTTCACCGTGCTGTAATTTCATTGGGCCGAGTTCCATACTCCAGAAGTGAATCGTACAAGTTGCTCCGGGGATTGGGAGCAAATTTGATACCAAAAATATCTGGGATATTTTTGACCAAGTTTTCATATCTTCTTCCTTCTTACTTCTTCCGCTTTCTTTTATTTTTAAACTCTCTCGGTCCTTTCTTGGTATCAGAGCCATATTGGCAATATATGTTCTTAGCATGAGCAGCTAAGCACATATATTGTCTAGAGCATGGGAAACTTATTCTCTGTAAGGTATTTTCAAAGGTAATCTTTCAATGATTGAACTTATAATTTAATTAATTTAATGGATATTGTCTTATAAAGGTGTTTATGCTAGTATGGGGTATTCGCTTTCTCATGGTATTTGAAGTGTCCGATTGAGGATTTCCTTGATTCCCCCAAAATATATCCACCATTCGTAGAACCATCTAGGAATAATGGCATCTACCATAGCAGGACAATATTTAACAAACCAGGTATGTCCTGGCCTAACATACAGAAAATTAAACCATGCAGACTTATAGTCATACCAATTATACGTCTGGGGACGATGAGGCATAGATAATGCTATTGACGTGTGGAGGTGGTCAGCAAACCAATTAAATGGGGTTAGTACCCTTTTGATAGTAAACCTAGAATAATCATCTGTACCCTTTCTTTTAGGAGTAATACAGAGTAACCTCGCCGATGGCCCGGTATACTTCAATTGTTACCCAAATTTCTCGGTAGATATCAATGATCCTAACATTATGGATGTACTGACGCTAAACGTCAAAACAAAAAACATGAATAGTAAGGATAATACAAGAGAAATAGCAATAATATACCGTGTATATTATAGACTAATGGGTACAACTTTATGTGATAATAATTCTTCACCTATCAGTCTCTAGACAATATTTCCTTTAAAAATGGAGTTAAATCACCATGTCAAAAATACTGTTAATATGTCTTCCCAAGCAACTCAGATTGCTACTATTGAAAATAATCTTCAAAACTGGAGTATTCCAGAAGAATCTTTTAAAACTATTTACCAACTTGGTAAATTTAGCTCTCGAAGTTCTTTGGTACCACCCCAAAGACGCGTTAAAGAGAAAATGGTACACAACTACCTACAGTAAAGAAAAGCAAAAAGAGTTCGGACGACTCTGGATTGCTGACATGAAAAGACTAGAGGAGTTGACTTCTCAGGACCTGTCCCTAAAAGTGTTTCTCCAGCCAAAGATATTTCGTCTCCAAGCTCTCCCAGAGTCCCCCCGATCACTGATCTCACACTAAGTGATCAGCTTAAAGAACCTGGATCATTCCCTGGCTCAGAAACACCTTCGGAGTCGTCAAAATTTAAGAGGCGTGCATCTCTTAAGATAGCACAGACAGGGATATCTAGACCTTGTCTAAACAGTGGCTTAATAGCTACTTGAACAAGACCAACATGTAAATAATTAAACTGATTTTTAAATCGGTTTATATCACGCTCATTCAGTAATTGAATAATTTCTAAAGAATTATTAATAGCAACAGTAGACTCAGAGGTCTTAATATTATGGTTTCTAATAAAACTAAATTTACCAAGTTGGTAAATAGTTTTAGAAGATTCTTCTGGAATACTCCAGTTTTGAAGATTATTTTCAATAGTAGCAATCTGAGTTGCTTGGGAAGACATATTAACAGTATTTTTGACATGGTGATTTAACTCCATTTTTAAAGGAAATATTGTCTAGAGACTGATAGGTGAACAATTATTATCACATAAGATATTTTCAGCAAATAATCCTTAATGAAGGGACTTATAGGCTAATTAAACTAATGCATGAGAGTCTTATGGGATCTAGCAGGTTTTAATGGCTTTTACAACAGCTTTCTCTTAGTGATATCATAGCGACGGGACCACCAACAAGGTCGGGAGCTTACCTTAGCTTGTGACCATAAGAAGATATGAAAACTTACAATTCGAATCTTATTTTAAAGCGAAAGCATTTTAGAGATTACAAGAGAGAGATTTAGCAGGTAGAAGATATCTGGGATATTTTCTGATGCCGAGAACGACAATGACAAAGGAAGGGTCAGAGGAGTTGACTTCTCAGGACCTATCCCATAGGTGACGAAAACACTCCGTTTTGAGTTACTTTAAGTGCAAGTTAGTCCTTACAAAGCCCAAAAATCGTCCTTACCCACTCCTAAACGGATTTGGGCCTATTAACAACATTTAAGCCTCCTATAAAACCCCAAAAATCTAATCCTTCAAGAACTTAAGAGAAGGAGCAACTAGGGTTTGAGAAAATAAGCTTGAAGGACCGATCATTCTGAAACTTCTTCGTGAAACAAATTACAGATTCGGAATCCTCTCGACGTAGGCTTCGATAGACACCAAAAATTCGTGGAGAATAAGGTCCGCGGAGTTTTCCTAAATTCTCATGGGAATAGAAAAATCATGTTTTAGAATGGGGTTTTAAATTATGTATATATATTTATGTATAAGATATTTTAACATCATTGTTTTGGTCTTTTGACCATCTCCAAAGCGATTTGACAGTTTATATACATATATGAATGAATGTGTTTCAATTTTGAATACATGAACTTGCTAAAGACATTTGACCACGACGTGTTTGATGAAATTTCGGCATGAATTGAACTTTAAGTTTCGGAATATGAAATCCTTTACATCAGTTACATGTTTTGGGGGTCTAAACTATGTTTTGAATGAAAGCACTTGCTTAATACATTATGGCTCAGAAAAATCATGACTTGCAAGTATTGGTATGATGATACCAACTCAGACTAATGCCATATCAGACTCAGACTAACAGACATTTCAGACTTTCATGATTTTAGACATTCAGAATGTTGCATGTACAGAAAAGGTTAAAAATGGGCATACAGAGATGTTAGGTGGTTCCCCGAAGAGGGATTGAGTTCAAGCGAATCTTTGACTAAAACCGTGGTTTGCCGACCCGGGTATATTATTATGCGCTGACCTAAATGTCCTGTGGCGTACAGACTCAGACACTCCAACCCTTGCGGCACACTTGGGTCGGGGGCTTCCCCGCCGAGTCAATGGCAGATTCCATACAGCCCGTGGAATATTCAGACTTGTAGGGGAATACCACCTAAATCAGAAGTAAAACACAGATCATGATTTGAAATGAACAGACAGGTTGCATGTTTTCAGAAAGTGCCCATGTATTTTTCAGAAACAGTTTTATACATGATGTCTTGATCAAAAATTTCTTTCCCTTAATATATATATATATATATGTATGTTCCATTATACTACTTTTGGATTGCTTCGCGTGCCAGTACTTTTGTGCTGACCCCCCTCCTTCCAGATTCTGAGGCACAGTCTAGGGGTCTAGCTACTCAGTAGACATTCTCGGATTTGCAGACTTGATCTCACAGTGGTGAGCCTTCTATTATTCGGAAGGCCTAATTATGTCAGACATTATCTTATTTATTATGTTTTTGGTTTACTGGGGGCCTTGTCCCAGTTTCTTTTCAGACAGATGTTTATGTTCTTAGTAGAGATTTCGCAGACTGATGTCAGATAGTATTATTCAGAAATGTTGCAGAACTTGACCATGTTTTCCGTACTAAGTTTCAATTCCGCATTTTATTATGATTATGAATGTTGTGCATGATAACCAGATGGAGAATGGGTGTTCTGGTCCTTCATGGTTCGGGATGCTCGTCACGGCTAGGGCCTAGGCTCGGGTCGTGACAACAAGTGATCGCAAGATAACCCTAGTACTGGAATATTGTTAAGCAACTGATTTAAATATGTATTAAATAACTAAGTTTACTTTTTGGAAACATAATATTAATTAAATCTGGGTAAAATACAATACTGATATAATCTTACATTCTGATAAAGCTGAAAGAAGGAACTAAAATTACATGACTGACTCTGACTGACAATTATAAAGCCTCTACTATACTGACTATAGATTGCTGGGATGCGACTCCAACTACCACTAATCAATACATACTATTAAGAAAGTAAAGTACATAAATAACATCAAACTGAAGTCCTCGATGTAGGATGACTCATCATCTGCTGGCTAGAATCTTGAACTTATCTAATCGTGATATTTGGACTACAACTAAACTGGTACCTACATTATTAACAATGTAGCACATAGACCTATATGTGGATTAGTACTTTTGGAATGTACTGATCATGTGGCGGTGGATGCATGAGTAACAACAATAATTCAATATTCAAACACACTTTCAAAAACTGCATGCTAAGTGTAGGTGACTTATTTAGGCTTGAATAATCAAAACTATCTAATCATAAATCATGAGTAGTAAAGAATAAAAGTGATTCTTGTGAGCCACCACACTTAGTTCTAAAAAGTTGTACCCTTATTCTTTTTCAAATCAGGTAGGCTAAGTGAAAAGAGCACACCTTTATCATCTGAAAACTAAAAGCTGAAATCTGATAATTGATGTCTTATGTAGGACAATACCTAAGTAAATTTGTGAGCCTTTACACTTAATTTTTTTTAAAATGTTCTGTTATTCTTTTCTATTAGGGAGGTTCTTTTAATCGACATACACCATGTGAGCTATCATGATGTATGACATTATGTTCCCCTAAGGGGAAAACCTCACGTTGGGGAAAGGTGTCATACTCTTACCAAGGAGTATAACCTGAGCTAAGTAATCACAATTTGTATTTGCATCCGTATAAATGGGAATAATCTGAACCTATGTTGGCTCATAGTTCTGGGGCATGTGAAATAGGACACATACACAACTCGGTGCTAAATACTACTCCCTTACTTATATGCTTATTTTGTTGGAAATCCACCTTAAAATAGCATAAGGGTTTATAATGAAAACTAGTTATGCATCTATTTGCTTTAAACTGTAATCAAAACTAACATGTGTGGATTCTATATCTTAGCCGAGGATCAAAAGATCGATTGTTGCTTAAAATCTGAATAAATGCTTATCAAAGATTCCTTAAAACATAATCTTCTTGAAATCTCAAGATATAAACTTAGGGTTTCAAAACCCATACTTTAAACTTAGGTAAATTCATAGCAAAACCATCATGCTCTATATACTTCTTGAAATACTTCAACAATATATAGATAATGAAATCAAAATCACAATATCATGCCAAACATCAATTGGAAATCCGTAATTAATGTCTCAAATTATATTCATGATATTCAAAATCATAAAAGAGAATCCTTTAAATCAAGACAAACATGAACTTTCAAACTTTGATCACATTATAAATTAATAACTCTAAACAAGATACTTTGGATATGAACTCTAATTTCAATTCGTGTAAAATTCATATTTAAAATCTAGTTTTGGGCACAAGGATGAAAGAAGTATCTTTGTTCATAACCCCACATACATTATTTGATTAATTGAATGTAGAAGCTTAAACTTTGAATTTCTAACGATGTTTTTGAAGCTTTTTCTTGAAGTTCTTAAACCCGAAAACGTTAATTCTTGGTTATCTTGAAAAAGGAACGATGAAAACTTGGATTTCTTGAAGTTAAAGTTGAAGCTCTACTGTTTTCCTTGTGAGAAATTTGGTGATAATGAGTGTAATATGCTTAGAATAGGGTTAAATCTTCTGTTTTCACAATTTGGGGTGTGGAAAAAGACCAAACTAACCCTGGAAATTAAAATTCGTAACTAAAATACCGTTTAACGCTTCACTATGATGTGGTGAATTCCTCATTACTATACTCAACATGACTCGGTGCAATCTCCGTGAGTTTCTGTAAATTGACAATTTCCAATCTGCACTCCACCGTGACGCGCCAAGGAAGCCATCGCTATCGCTACCGCGACGCGGTGGAATCTCAGTGATCTACTATTTTGGAAATCTAGATAAGGTCTAAACCTTGTCCGAAAAATCCAAAACTTACCCGAGAAATGTTACTTACACCCCTGAATATGAATCAACTCAAAAACTATCATCTCGGAGCCCAGAAGGTCAACTTAAAATTCCTCAGAGTTAGAAGGTCTTAAAAAATGGCTATGTCCTCAATAGTTAGTGAAAATTTCAACACTTAAACCACTTAAGTATTCAACCAAAAGATGAAACAATCTAGGATTAGTACGGGGTTTTACTGTAACGCCCCAAGAACCTATCCCGAGATGTCACACCGTACTTAAGGCCACACGTGGCCTCAAGCTAACCCTCTAAGCCTGTCATCCCTTTTTGAACTCACTTTGATGGTAGTCATGGAAAAATAAGAAAGGATATAATATCATGGACATACTCGAAAGGAAAGATATGTTGGCCTGTACAATCAAAATACTGACATTCTGTACATACTGATACTCTAGTCTGACAAAGCCTCTAATAATCAAGACTAAAGAGACATTGGGACAAACCCCCAACTGACTCAAAAACTACTGAAAGCCATAACAACAGTACGAGATCACCAAAAATATAGACACGATCCTCAAAGCATGAGGACTCACCACTGAGGAAACGTAGTTGAGGCAGTCGAATATTGCTAATGTGGCTGTGGTTGAGTACCTGAACCTACATTACAAGAAAATGTAGCCCATAGGAAAATATATGGGTCAGCACTTTGGAATGTACTAAGTATGTGGGGGTGCATGCAACAATGTACATATCATCATCAATTTCATGAAAATATGCATATGTACAATGATGGCTCACTTGGCTTGAGTTAGATTGAAACATACTTTTCATGATCTCATAGTAAATAAATCATATGATAAAAACCTCATAAATCATCATAAACAACTCAACTTTTCAACTCAAGACTTGGAGTTACTCGGTAATTCAAGAAACTCAACTCTTATGGACATGGGAGGTTCTAATAACCGACATAAACCATGTGAGCTACATGGAATCCAATGTTTTGACCTCCTAAGGAGAGAACCCCACATTCAAGGGAGTATCGTACTCTTTCCAGGGAGTACAACCTAAATTTAGTGATCACAACATCATACTCAGGCTCTGGCCCACAATTATCAATACCAATCCTACGGTGGCACTTAGTTTTGGGGGAAATACCACATTTCCCACTCAGTGCTAAATACTATTGTAACGCCCCGAAATCGAGTTTTGAGATGCCACATGATGCTTAGGGTCACAAGTGACCCCAAGCTAACCCTTTTCATCGGTATGACTCAAAAGAAACTGATTAAAACATAATTCTGAGAGAATGAAGCTAAAAATGTTTCAATACAGAATCTGTTTAGTACAATATTGGAATTACATGATGACAATTCTACTAACACATATACATATACAAGAAGGAGACTAAATACATCAACCACTACTACTATCTATGAAGCCTCTACTAGTATTGTCTGTACATAGTCGGGTCATGACTCCCAATTACCACACTCAATACGACCGACAAAAGAAGATACAATGCTCCAAACTGAAATAACCGACCCAAGTCCCTGAACTGTGAGGACTCTTTACCTGCTGACCAAAAACTGCAACTGAATAGAATAGTAAATGGGGATCAACACAAAGAGAATTTACTGAGTATGTGGGGGTGCATGAAACACTTTAAATAACATCATCAATTTCATGAAAACATCCATACAGACAATGATGACTCACTTGGCCTGAGTTATATCAAATCATACTCTTCATACTTTCATAATGAATAGTTCATATGGTAAAATCTCATAATCCATGTAAATCATAAAAAATCATAAATTATGATAAATCATCCTAAATCATCATAAAATCTCATCTGTTTGACTCAAATCTCGGAGTAACTCGGTATTTCAAGAAACATGACTTTTATGGACAGGGGAGTTTCCTACAACCGACAACCCCACGTGAGCCGCGTAGAATACCAATGTTTTCCCTCCTAGAGAGAGCACTCCCATTGGCGGGAGTGTTGTACTCTTTCCAGAGAGTACAACCTTAAAGCTTTCATAATCATAATTGGGCTCTCTGGCCAATAATATCATCATCAAACAACCCTACGGTGGGACATAGGTTTGGGAAAATACCAAATCCCTCTCGGTGCTAAGTACTACTCCCTGACAAGCTCAGAACGCATTAGGAAATCCACCATCATTATCACAAGGGTCTATCGTAAAGACCAAAACAAATATCTCAATTTATAATTCATCAACAATTTGTGGATTCCTAACCCCAACTTCGACTTAAACATTTCAATCTTTTTCAACATCGACAAGGTATCAATGCATTGAACCATAACCGACTCGACATTTGAACAAGGATATGAAGACTAAATACGTAATATTTTCAAACATTCAACTCATCAAAATCATCCAAAAAAAATACCCAAATTCATCTCAACATCTATATCAAAATCAATCTTTGTCATAGTCAAAATCATCTTGACTCTGCGAGTTCAAGGTCAATGTACTCAAATAATTATTCTTTCAATTCGACAATTAAATCATGACAACACCTTTTGAAAAGAACTTGAGACCTTCAATTCATAATAAGAATACATATCCCGTAGTACAACTCAAATCACGACTTTCATCTCGAAAGCCTTTAGAAATATCAATTCATTGTAGTAGTATGCAATTCATAGCATAAATTCTCAATTTAAGAAGTAGAGTAATGAAGTAATCATGTATATCCATATTGGAAAAAAATTCAAAGTCTTATAAATCCTTCATAAAGTAATTTGAGTGTATACCCATTTTCGAATATCATGAAATTTCAATAATAGAACTCAACCTTTTTAAATATCAAAATGTAACAATTTATCAAGTCATGACAACATCAATATTTTTGAGAAAATATCAAGACTCATGGTAAGATCTCAAATGTTATATCTCAATATGCTCAATGATTCAATTTCGTCATAAGAAGCCTTAAGCTTATCATAAATCTCAAAATCATTCCAAAATACCATTTCAACATATATCTCGAAATCATTCAAAATAAAAATATGAAATTTACAATTATAGATATCAAGACATCTCATGTCTCAAGTATATATTCAATAATTCAAATCGTTATTGGGAAGCATAAAGATTGACACATATCTCAAAATATTATTCCAAAATACCATCTCGACATACGTCCCAAAATCATTCAAAATACCACCTCGTGGTAAAAGTGTGTAATTCGCAATGATAAGTATTAAATCATATCATGAAAACATTGAGATAATCATATTAATCAAAGTTTATTCATTCAACCATCATAATCTCATAATCGAATTATTTAGACATAATCTCACTTGCAAAATCATGTAAAACCATAATAAAATTAAAGCTTTAGGCACAAGAACGGAAGATTGCTCTTGTTCAAAACTCCACATACCTTAAGATGGAAGATGAATATGAACTTCTGACTCCGGAACATTATTCACAAAAATGAAGGGTGCTTCTCGAAGCCCTTAACATGATCAACTCGAATCCCAAATCAATTTGAAATTTCTACGGTTCAATTTAAAGATTTTTGGTGCTAAAATTTGACCTAGGATTTTCCTCTCCTCCAAAACTTGATGAAATATAAATTTCATGGTCCAAATATGGATTATATGCAATAATTTTCGTCCAAGAAGAGGAATGTGAAATGACCAAAATACCCTTAAAATTCAAATAATGTCAAATCTGTCCTTTGGTGGACTGTTTTGATAGGCTGAAGTAGATCGACCATAATATTTTACTGCGACAGCCAAATTGGATTAAACTAATTTCATTAGAAATAGGACTCTTAGATATTTCCGTTGATATAGAGTAGCTCACCCATATCATTATGTACAAGGAGTTATGGTCGTTTGAAATTGACCCAAAAATTCACTTTTGATAGGCTGAACTATATTGACCATAACATTTTTCTTCGATAGTCAAATTGGATGAAACCAATTTCATTAGAAAGAGGACTCGCAGAGATTTCCGTTGATATATAGTAGATAACTCAGATCATTATGTACAAGGATTTATGATCATTTGAAGTTGACCCTGAGATTCGCCTGGCTGCAGTAATTTTAATTTCCTGCATGTTTTACTGTTCACAGTTCGATCGTAATGGTCGTTGTTCGATCGGAATCGTCGTAACTCATCGCTCGAGTGTCCGTTTTCAATGATCTACATATCGTTAGAAATCTTATTCGATAATCTACGCAATGGTAGGTCAACGTCTTAAAAATACTACACAGAAAATTTATGGATCGCTCTAAAGCGTAGAACTCAATACGTTTCTCACGAAATCTTTACGAACAAAATTTTCCGGGGTATTACATTATCTCCCCCTTGGAAACATTCGTCCTCGAATGTCTATTGATAGGATAAAAGCACTGATCAACTGACCTTCTTAAGGGACGCGAACATCTGAGACATATCAGCACGATTGGAATTACAGTTTCCTAGTCCTCATACTGAACATGCATATCTGACGCATAAATATCTAGCTGAACTGACTCTGGAATGTATGAATGTGTATGCAACAATAGCCAATTCAAGGCTAGTAATGAGAACTTGAGCATGAACTAGATGTGTTTAAAACACGGAAGCTTTAAGAAGTCACGGGGTATCTCCCCCTTGGGACACTATGTTCCTCTACAACACTTATTTCACAGGGTCACTAAGACTGTGCACGGGGCACCTATGAATTAGCTCATATGCATGACGCACGAACAGAGGTATACTCGTAACTACTGAGATGCTCCATATGGAAATGATTTCATTCCTAAGATCCTTGGATAACAAAGATCCTTTAGTAGAAGTTTACGAATTGAAGCATAACTAGCTTCCAGAATCTGAAACATGTACACCACAATCCCTCAAGATAACAACTTAAAACTTCAACTAACCACAATATACATGAAAGCTTAATCTCAATCTTACTTCACATTACCACTTAGCTCAAAATAAGCATACACCTTTCTAACCAAGATAAGGAAACATTTTCTCTCTTCTATCTAGATAACTATTCACCAACACCCTTATCCACAACAAATACGTATTTTTCCATATAACCAACCATTCATCATCACTCTTTCACCCTATGAAAGAAATTATCAAAGGGCTAGAACATGCTGGTCTAAAATATGACTAGATACCCTGAATAACTTGACGTTCACCAAGGCGTAAGGAATAGAAAATTTAAAATCATGAACTTGGCAAAGATATTTGATTTGGGAATATGCACGATATGAATCCAGACTTTCATTGATCATTAACAGAAATGCTTTATTTCTCGAATAGAGCATAGGGTAAGGATAGAGTACCTCGATTACTAGCCACATAACTTAAGATTTGGATCCGAAACCCCACGTATTGGGAACTGAGAGAGAACATGGTCCTTTATGACATGCACGAACTCGAATTATGATCATGGAACTGAAGTGTAAAGCAGGAGTAGGCCCTGGAATAACTGAAAGAACTGAAATAGGAATGGGTCGAGCAAAACCCCTTTCTTACCACTATTGGAATCCGAACACTTAACTCGGTTACTTGATCTATCATCTCCTCCTTAGACTTAAGTCATCGCTATGGGTCAGTAACACACTATACACTTTAATCTAAACTAAAGTCACTTCACTCGAGAGTCCCATACATAATCACACACACAAACCATAAAACTTCACCCAAATGACTACCTTAGAAACCATATAACCACATCCTCACACAACTTCTCGAATTACCACCTATCCTTCTATAACCCTAATAATCAACACCTAACACTTGCACACTTTCTAATCTCAAATCCGCATAAGCAACCCGATATTCGGAGTATACACCATCTAGAGCTTCAACGCTTTCAGCTCAACTTCGAAATTTCAATCTTAGAGTCTAACGCTCAACTCAAATTTTTCTCATCCTTAATGGACCACACTACCTCTGTCATCGCTTATTAAAATTACGCTTGTAAACTTATATTTCTAAACCATAAGAATCAAAATCACATCTAAGAAGCTCAACCATTACAGTCATACACTAATCCTCAAAATTAAAGCAGTCCCATAATATCTTGGGTGAACTTTCTCATCATAAATGCAACATCAAACTCAGTCACGAATCAACAAAACTTAGGCTCTTATAGCCACTATTCAAGCCTACTAGATCACTTCCTAACAACTAATACCATTAATCAAGAAATCATCACAGTCACCTTCACGATCACCAATCATTCAAACTTAACTTTTAGAACACAATATAACTTAAAACTTTTCACACGAAATTTCACTTAGAAATTATAAAACAATCCTCAATAAATGCTAGCCCATTTAATCTTTATAACAATAATAATTGGTCATAATCATATAGCTTATCTTGTTCACAATCCATTAACACATCCTTCTTTCACCCGTCACTACTATCTATCCTTCATACACAACTTAACTTAGTTCATATCTCTCTACGTCTTTACTTAACTTCCTCTTGCAACCCGGTAACGTCATAATTTAACAACACTCACCCACCGAGTACTTCCATTACTAACTTATACTCTCTGGCATACAAATACCGTCAACACCCATTTCATACCTCAAACAAACTACATTACAAAATTGACACACAAGGATATATCACTCCCTATTAACCCCAAATGTATGCAAAAATAGATTCCGCTATACTAATTCTCAACAAATCACACTTACCATCCTTCTTACTACTACACCTCCAAATCCCACATTTTCAGCCAGCACAAGGAACCAGATGAACTACAAGTTGCTAGTGGATTGAAATAGGCCGCACACGGCTCCACTAGGCTTTGAATATGAGTTTTGAAAAAAGGTTTGAGGTGAATAACAAAACAGCTATGCTAGTGAATGGAAAGAGCCCCACACGACTTCACTAGACTTTCATTTTTTTTTCAACAGCATGATGATAGCAAGATTACGGGAGATAGGAACTTGGTATACCATATTCATTGATCAAGGAGTATGCATCCACTCAGTCTTAGCTGAACAAGACATAAAGAAGAGGACATAACATGAAACTTCAGGAACTTATAACACACTGGGAGGCTCTTCTGAAGCCACTTTTATGAGACTTCTGAAACATTTAGCTAATCAGTCTTAAAAATTATCAGGGAAAGAACTGGGACTTGCTGCTCATACTATCTCAAGAATAGCACATAGATAGAAAAGTACAAACTGTCACTTATAGATCCTGAAAAGAAATTTGATAGCTTATCTAGTTTAAACTTATTGCACAATTCAAGACTTGAAAGAACGACAACCTTTCCTAAATGCCTTATAGCCTCTCAAAGAAAAGTACAGACGTCTCCGTACCATTCCGCAAGACTCTACTAGACACGGCTTCATAGACACCCTAGGACACTTGAACTCTGTGCTCTGATACCAAGTTTGTAACACCCCAAAAATCGAGTTCCGAGATGCCACACGGTGCTTAGGGTCACAAGTGACCCCAAGCTAACCCTTTTCATCGGTATAACTCAAAAGCAACTAATTAAAATAGAATTCTGCGAGAATGAAGCTAAAAATGTTTTAATACAGAATCTGTTCAGTACAATATTGGAATTATAAGATGACAATTCTACTAACACATATAACTATACAAGAAGGAGACTGAATACATCAACCACTACTACTCTCTATGAAGCCTCTACTAGTATTTTCTGTACATAGTTGGGTCATGACTCCCAACTACCACACTCAATACGACCGACGAAAGAAGATACAATGCTCCAAACTGAAATAACCGACCCAAGTCCCTGATTTGTGAGGAATCTTTACCTGCTGACCGGAAACTGCAACTGAATAGAATATTAAATGGGGTCAACACAAAGAGAATGTACTGAGTATGTGGGGGTGCATGCAACACTTTAAATAACATCATCAATTTCATGAAACCATGCATACAGACAATGATGCCTTACTTGGCTTGAGTTATATCAAATCATACTCTTCATACTTTCATAATAAATAGTTCAAATGGTAAAATCTCATAATCCATGTAAATCATCAAAAATCATAAATTATGATAAATCATCATAAAATGTCATCTGTTTGACTCAAATCTCAGAGTGACTCGGTAATTCAAGAAACATGACTTTTATGGACAGGGGAGTTTCCTATAACCGACAACCCCACTTGAGCCGCGTGGAATACCAACATTTGCGCTCCTAGGGAGAGCATTCTCATTGGTGGGAGTGTTGTACTCTTACCAGGGAGTACAACCTTAAAGCTTTCATAATCACAATCGGGCTCTCTGGCCAATAATATCATCATCAAACAATCCTACGGTGGCACATAGGTTTGGAAAAATACCAAATTTCCCTCTCGGTGCTAAGTATTACTCCTCGACAAGCTCAGAACGCGTTAGGAAATCCACTATCATCATCACAAGGGTCTATCATAAAGACCAAAACAAATATCTCAATTTATAATTCATCAACAATTTGTGGATTCCTAACCCCAACTTCGACTTAAACATTTCAATCTTTTTCAACATCGACAAGGTATCAATGCATTGAACCATAACCGACTCGACATTTGAACAAGTATATGAAGACTCAATACGTAATATTTTCAAACATTCAACTCATCAAAATCATCCAAAAAAAATACCCAAATTCATCTCAACATCTATATCAAAATCAATCTTTGTCATAGTCAAAATTATCTCGACTCTGCGAGTTCAAGGTCAATGTACTCTAATGATTATTCTTTCAATTCGACAATTAAATCATGACAACAGCTTTTGAAAAGAACTTGAGACCTTCAATTCATAATAAGAATACATATCCCGTAGTACAACTCAAATCACGACTTTTATCTCGAAAGCCTTTAGAAATATCAATTCATTGTAGTAGTATGCAATTCATAGCATAAATTCTCAATTTAAGAAGTAGAGTAATGAAGTAATCATGTATATCCATATTGAAAAAAAATTCAAAGTCTTATAAATCCTTCATAAAGTAATTTGAGTGTATACCCATTTTCGAATATCATGAAATTTCAATAATAGAACTCAACCTTTTTAAATGTCAAAATGTAACAATTTATCAAGTCATGACAACATCAATATTTTTGAGAAAATATCAAGACTCATGGTAAGATCTCGAATGTTATATCTCAATATGCTCAATGATTCAATTTCGTTATAAGAAGCCTTAAGCTTATCATAAATCTCAAAATCATTCCAAAATACCATTTCAACATATATCTCGAAATCATTCAAAATAAAAATATGAAATTTACAATTATAGATATCAAGACATCTCATGTCTCAAATATATATTCAATAATTCAAATCGTCATTGGGAAGCATAAAGCTTGACACATATCTCAAAATATTATTCCAAAATACCATCTCGACATACGTCCCAAAATCATTCAAAATACAACCTCGTGGTAAGTGTATAATTCGCAATGATAATTATTAAATCATATCATGAAAGGATTGATATAATCATATAAATCAAATTTTATTCATTCAACCATCATAATCTCATAATTGAATTATTTAGACATAATCTCACTTGCAAAATCATGTAAAACCATAATAAAATTAAAGCTTTGGGCACAAGAACGGAAGATTGCTCTTGTTCAAAACCCCACATACCTTAAGATGGAAGATGAATATGAAATTCTGACTCCAGAACTTTATTCACGAAAATGAAGGGTGCTTCTCGAAGCCCTTAACATGATCAACTCGAATTCCAAATCAATTTGAAATTTCTACGGTTCAATTTAAAGATTTTTGGAGCTAAAATTTTACCTAGCGTTTTCCTCTCCTCCAAAACTTGATGAAAATATAAATTTCATGGTCCAAATATGGATTATATGCAAGAATTTTCGTCCAAGAAGGGGATTGTGAAATGATCAAAATACCCTTAAAATTCAAATAATGTCAAATCTGCCCTTTGGTGGACTGTTTTGATAGGCTGAAGTAGATCAACCATAACGTTTTACTCCAACAGACAAATTTGATGAAACTAATTTCATTAGAAATAGGACTCTTAGATCTTTATTTTGATATATAGTAGCTTACCCAGATCATTATGTACAAGGAGTTATGGTCCTTTGAAGTTGACCCAAAAATTTGCTTTTGATAGGCTGAACTATATTGACCATAACTTTTTTCTTCGCTAGTCAAATTGGATGAAACTAATTTTATTAGAAAGATGACTCGCAGAGATTTCCGTTGATATATAGTAGATCACCCAGATTATTATGTACAAGGATTTATGATCGTTTGAAATTGACCCTGAAATTCGCCTGGCTGCAGTAATTATAATTTCCTGCAAGTTTTATTGTTCACAGTTCGATCGGAATGGTCGTAGTTCGATCGTAATGGTCGTAACTCATCGCTCGAGTGTCCATTTTCGATGATCTATATATAGTTTGAAATCTTATTCGATACTCTACGCAATGGTAGGTCAACATCTTAGAAATACTACACAGAAAATTTATGGATCGCTCTAAAGCGTAGAACTCGATAAGTTTCTCACGAAATCTTTACGAAGAAAATTTTCCGGGGTATTACAACTACTCCCAAATACAAGCTCAGAACGCGTTAGGAAATCCACCACAAACATCACAAGGGTCTATCATGAAGATCAAATCAAATCTCTTTCTCATTTATCAAATCATAATCAATTTGTGGATTCCTAACTCGAATCAATCTTTCTCAATATCAAAATGTATCAATTCATTAAATCATGGCAACATCATTAACTTTGAGGATATCAAGACTCATTGTAACCACTCAATCTCATGAATCAATATACTCAATATTCCAATTAGTCATAAGAAAGCCTAAATCTTGACACATATCTTGAAAGCACTTGAAATATCAACTCATGGTAGAAATATGAAATTCACAATATTAAATATCAAGTCATAACTTGGGAATAGTAAAATAATCAAGTATAACAAAGCTTGAACAACTTATATTCTCATAATCTTATGATGAAGTAATTTGGGTATAAACCCACTTGCAAAATCATATAAATCCATGATAGAAATTAAAGCTTTGGGCACAGAACGAAAGAATTGCTCTTGTTCAAAACCTCACATGCCTTGGATTATAACTTTTAGATGAAAAGACTTGATTGGAAACTCTTCTTCACACTTTAGAGCAAAGTTTATTGATGCCTTTGACTTGGAGAACTTGATTCTTGAACAACGTGGTGAAATCTATGGAATTTTTTTTGAATTTCTTGGAGAAGATTTGATTTGGATTTGGAAGAGAGAAACCCTAGTTCTAGATATTTCTTGGAAGAGAAATGGAGAAGAATGGATTTCTCTTCTCTACTTGAATTTATATATAGAGGGCCAAACTGGGCGGAAAGACCAAAATACCTTTGAGCAAATTCTAAAACTGGAGCCCAATTTTTGGCCCTGGCACGACGCGCCATGATCACAGTCCTTCACTGGATTTTTGACAACTAGGAAACTGCTTAGTGGCACGACGCGGCGATATCGTGTTGCCACCTTGGTTATGACCTGGAAAGGTACCGCGATGCGGTGGAATCGCATTGGTGCACTGGAATTTGACAATTCTCATATTGAGCCTTGGCGTGACATGGTAATATCACGGAGACTCACTAGAAAATGACAATTAGGATTTACTCATCTCTGCGACGCGTTGAGGGTCTAAATAACTATGTTTCACAACTGGGACTTCAGATAGTCATAACTTCTTGCTCTGATCTCTGATTTTGACGAAATTGGTATCGACGGAAAGCTTATTCAAATATCCACATGATAGAAAGTAGAAATTAGGGAAATACATCATGGTTTAAACATCATTCACTTTGGAAGTCTTTCCCATTCGCTCAAAAGACAAATTTAGTCTTACGAAATGGTCGGTGTATTACAATATCTCCCCCTTGGAAGCATTCGTCCTCGAATGTTGCTAGTTAGACTCAAGGTCAAAAAGGACACTTGAAAATTCCCTACTGAAATAATCTATTCAACAGGCTTACTTTACTTTAGACTTTCAGATACTTCACTGAATGCACGAATCAAGAAGGAAGACAACTATATAACCGAATACACTGGATTAGGAGGAAACTGAATTAAGAAAAAATAATACCTTCATCTTGATTTGTACTTACAGAGAAGAGATGGGGGTACTTAACTCGCATATCTGCTTCTGCTTCCCAAGTAGCACCCTCAAATGATTGA
The DNA here is from genome assembly GCA_030864215.1 of Capsicum pubescens. Taxonomy (NCBI): domain Eukaryota; kingdom Viridiplantae; phylum Streptophyta; class Magnoliopsida; order Solanales; family Solanaceae; genus Capsicum; species Capsicum pubescens. Next base: position 255,635,799 of record CM061549.1, read on the forward strand.
TTTCGCCACAAAACTTTAACCAAAGGAACTTCCTTGTTTCTTAGTAAGAGATGGGGGTACTTAACTCGCATATCTGCTTCTGCTTCCCAAGTAGCACCCTCAACTGATTGATTTTGCCATAGAACTTTAACAAAAGGAACTTCCTTGTTACTTAGTCTACTAACTTGATAATCTATGATTTCAACTGAAATCTCTTCATAAGAAAGGCTATCCCAAATGTCTAAGTTCTCCAATGGATCAACAACAACAGTAGAATCGCCAATGTGCTTCTTAAGCATAGAAACGTGAAAACAAGTGTGGACAGCTGACAACTCCATAGGCAACTCAATCTTATAATCTCCTTTCCCAACACGATTCAAAACTCTGTAAGGGCCAATATATCGCGGCCTAAGCTTTTCTTTCTTACCAAATCTCTTCACCCCTTTCATGGGTAAAATTTTCAGGTACACTAAATCATCAACTTCAAACTCAAGAGATCTTCTTCACACATCTGCATATGACTTCTGACGACTCTGGACTGTCTTTAACCTATCTCAAATCATCTTAAATTTCTCCAAAGATTCAAATGTAGCATCAGGTCCAATCACAGCAACTTCACCCACTTCAAACCAACCTATGGGTGATCTATATCTCCTTCCATATAAAACCTCAAATGGAGCTATTCCAATGCTAGCATGAAAACTGTTGTTATAAGCAAATTCAATCAATGGCAAATGTTAATCCTAACTTCCTTTGAAATAAAAAACACAAGACCTCAACATATCCTCCAAAGTCTGGATGGTCCTCTTAGCCTGACCGTCTATCTGCGGATGAAAAGTGGAACTAAATGAACTTGGGTGCCAAGACCCTTTTGAAAGGCTCTCCAAAACTGAGCAGTAAATTGAGTACCTCTATCGGAGAGGATAGACAACAGAACTCCATGCAACCTAACTAACTCTCGAATGTACAACTTAGCATAGTCCTCAGCGGTGAAAGATGTATGCACTGGCAAGAAATTCGCGGACTTAGTCAACCTGTCTACAATGACCCAAATCCAATCACGACGATGATGAGAGAGAGGTAAACCGGTCATGAAATCTATGTTCACCTCTTCCACTTCCAAGTAGAAATGCTAAATTATTGTATCATACCACCGGGTCTCTAGTTCTCTATCTTCACCTGTTGTCAAGTTGCACACTTCTCTATGAACTTCGCTATATCCTTCTTCATACCATTCCACCAATAGATTTCCTACAAATTGCGGTACATCTTGGTAGCACCGGGATGAATAAAATACCGTGCGCCATGCGCTTCAGCTATAATTCTCTATCTCAAATCATCAATGTCAGGCACACATAACCTATTCTGAAGCCTCAATACACCATCTCCCCCTTAGGAGAAAACCTCCACCTTTTGGCCTTTTGCTGACCCTTTCAGTTTGACCAAATGAGAATCCATATCTTGCTTCTCATTTACCTCTGAAACTAGAGAAGATTCGGAACTACTCTGGACTTAAACATTACCCTCATCTGAATCAAGCAATCTAACACCTAACCTCGCCAAATGATGAACTTCGCAAACTAGCTACTTCTTACCTTTCTCTACAAGCGCTACACTACCCATGGACGACCTGCTAAGGGAATCCATCACTACATTGGCCATGCCCGGGTGGTACAACACACTCATATCGTAGTCTTTCAGCAATTCTAACCATCGCCTCTGTCAAAGATTCAACTCTCTTTGAGTAAAAACATACTGCAAACTCTTATGATCCGTAAAGACTTTAACATGAACACCGTACTAGTAGTGTCTCCAAATTTTTAAAGCAAAAACTACTGCAGCTAATTCGTGATCATGGTCGGGTAATTCTTCTCATGCGGTTTTAACTGCCTGGAGGCATAGGCTATAACCTTACCTTTATGCATCAATACGCAACCCAAACCAACTCTAGAGGCATCACAATACACCACAAAGTCATCTACACCATTAGAAAGGGTCAACACAGGGGCTGAAGTGAGTCGAGTCTTCAACTCCTGAAAACTCTTCTCGCAAGAATCCAACCACTGGAATTTAACTTTCTTTTTGGTTAACCGAGTCGAAGAAGACACAATAGAAGAGAAGCCTTCAACAAAACGACGATAGTAGCCAGCTAGACCCAAGAAACTCTTACTATCAAATGGGGAAATAGGTCTAGGCCAATTCCTCACAACTTCTACCTTATTAGGATCAACTTGAATACCTTCAGAAGAAACACTATGACCTAGAAAGGCAACTGACCTTAGCCAAAATTCACACTTGCTAAACTTAGAAAATAACTGATGACCTCTAAGGGTTTACAAGACAATTCGTAGATGATCTGCATGGTCGTTCTTACTTCGGGAGTACACAAGAATATCATCTATGAACAAAATAACAAACATATCTTGTTATGGTCATTTTGAGTTCCTGGTTATTTCTTTAATTCTCTAAGACTCTATCAACAATAAATTTCTTTCATTATGCTTAAGAATACATACCCAGAATTCTTAACTAACTACGACATATACCAAAGATTTACCCCAATATTCCTTAATCCTTTAACCTTAGATAGAAAAGCATAAATAATCTTTCTTAATGAGGGTCATCAACTCCCTCTCATCTAAACCAGTACTCATCCATTAACATCACTACAATCTCAACATAAGAAGAGGTTACTAAAGGGATAACACATAAGGACCTGAAGCACGAAATAATATTGTACATAACATTAACACTTATCTGAGGCCAGAGGTATAAAATGTCAAGGAATGGATTCCTTAAAGAAATCTAAACTTAGGACATACATAATATAAACTTGATTTCACTAGGATCTTGAGTTTCTGAGAACTGGTCATACTCTGAAACATGAGTTCATACTTATCATAAGCTATTAAGCATAAGACTGGAGTTCATAGATTTATGACGGATAAATCGAACCATAGATGGAAGCTATTACTTACTTGCTAGAGGATGAAAATTGACTTGAGAACGCATGAAGTGTATAAGCATTGGCCTTTGCCATAGATCTACCACGCAAGACATGAATTTGGTTTCATAAAGACTGAAATCCAAGGAATACTCTAAAGAAAGAAGAAATCACTATCCTATTGCAACTCTTATTGACATGTAACTTAATCTAATTCCCAAACTTGATTTGGCTCCTCACTCTACCATCTCCCCCTTAGATCAAAGCTGACATTCTAAGATTATGGGTCTACTCCATATCTTCGAGACTTAGCCATAATTTCTTTGCTCTAACAGTCTACACATAAATGTTAAACTCACACGAATAACCTATATTTTAAACTTACTATCTTTATTATTTAATAACCCTTAAATCTATTTAGCTTCAATAGTCATCATCATCGACTTATGCCCTATTAACTAGACAAACATAACTGCCTCACTAAACACATAGTCATAGCCGACCAAGATCACACTTCCAGATTTATATTCTCCCCAAACCATAAGAATCAAAATCATACCCAAAAGACTCAACACCATTTATCCATAACTCTTTAACTTATCTTTTCAGAACACTAAGTACTATATAACTATCCTTCTTCCACTTAACAACTCAAGGGTACTAATAACCACACACGACACTTAATAACCTTTGAAAATAATGTAACCCCATATCACTTTGGGCACACCTCTACATCATACCTACAACATCATACTTAATCTCAAATCAATAAACTTAAATTCTGGCGTTTACTATTTCAAGCCTATTGGACCACCTCCATTTAATTAGTATCACTAACCAAGCAACCATTACATCCACCTTGATGATCATCCATTGTTCAATCATAGTGTCTAGTGCTAGGCATGATTAACAACCCAACCTCACATACTATTCTCACTTAGAAGCTATAAAATAAAACATTAAGAAACACTAGTCCACTAGAACTTCATAACAACAATAATTGAACATACTCATATGGCCTATCTTCTTATAATCCATTAACATATACTCCTTCTACACATTACAACTTTTTACCTATCTATATACCTAATCACATCCATAGCTCTATAAGTTACAACTAAACTCCTTGCAACCTCAAGAGAAGCCTAAATTCACAACACTGACCTACCAAAATACTCTCAGTAATAACCTATACTTTTCTAACACAATAACTACCATCAATAAATTCTCTCGTACTTCAAGCAAACAACAATTCACCTTACCTAATAACTCCTTCTCTACCTTTCACTAAATTAACACTCGAGGACATATCAGCTCACTACTAACTTGATCGCATGTAAGAATTTATCTATATACATTCGATCAATCACCATTACCACATTTCTTGTCACTACACTTTTATACCCATACTTCCAACAATAAAAAGGTTCTACTACTCATGAATCATAACACTCCAGTTGCAATATACCTCGAATGTATACTTTATTCAACAATCTAAGTTCTTACTATCTCCTCTTATGAGCACTATCTGGATAAAAGGGGTTAATAATGAATATGAATACATAACATATTCTGTCTTTACTAAATAACTCATGGGGATGAGAAAATGACTTTCAACTTAAGGAACGTATACCACACTAATAAGCTATTCTCAAGCTCGTTTATGACATCAAAAAATTCTGAAGTAAATATGAGTGAATCATCTTGGGAGAAATTAAAACTTACTAATCATGTTATCTCAAGAATAAGTCATAGTTGGAGAATTATGGAGTTACGCATGAACCGAGAGGAGTTTCTGAGAGAACAATTTTACAATATGACCTAGAGTATGAAAGAAAGGAAACTTTACTAAAATGCCCTGTAGCCTCTCGAAGAAAAGTACAGATGTATCTATACCATTCTACAAGATTCTACTAGACACGACTTCATAGACACCCTAGGACACTTGAACCTTCTTCTCTGATACAAAGTTTGTAACAGCTCGAGACTACCCCTTAGTCGTCACATGGTGTTTAGGAACACAAGTGATCCCAAGATAACCCTTGTACTAGCATACTGTTAAGTAACTAATTTAAATATGTATAAAATAACTAAGTTTACTGTGCAAAAACATAATCATGATGAAATTTCGGAAAAATACAATACTAATACAATCTTACATTCTGATAAAGCTAAAAAGAGGAACTAAAATTACATGACTGACTCTGACTGACATCTATGACTCCTCTACTGTAATGACTATAGATAGCTGGGACGCAACTCCAACTACCACAAATCAATACATATGATTAAGAAAGTAAGGTACATAAATAACATCTAACTGATGTCCTCGATGTAGGATGACTCATCATCTGCTGGCTGGAACTGAAACTTGTTTGATCATGATGTTTGAACTACAACTGAACTGATACCTACATTATTAAAAATGTAGCACATAAACGCATATGTGGATCGGTACTTTTGGAATGTACTAAGAATATGGCGGTGGATGCATAAATAACAACAATAATACAAAATTCAAACACACTTTAAAAAATTGCATGCTAAGTGTAAGTGACTCACCTTGGCTTGAATAATCATAACTGTCTAATCATAAATCAAGAGTAGTAAAGCATAAAAGTGATTCTTGTGAGCCACCATACTTGGTTCTTAAAAGTTGTACTCTTATTCTTTTTCAAATCATGCAGGCTAAGTGAAAAGAGTTCACCTTTATCATCTAAAAACTAAAAGCTGAAATCTGATAATTGATGTCTTATGTAGGACAATATCTGAGTAAATTTGTGAACCTTTACACTTAGTGTTTTTAAAAAAATATTCAGTTATTCTTTTCTATTTGGGAGATTCTTCTAACCGACATACACCATGTGAGCTATCATGATGTCCAATGTTATTTTCCCCTAAGGGAAAAATCTCACGTTGTAGAAAAGTGCCATACTCTTGCCAAGGATTATGACCTGAGCTAAGTTATAACAATTTGTATCTGCATCCATATAAATAGGAATAATCTGAACCAATGTTGGCTCGTAGTTATAGGGCCTGTGAAATAGGACACATACCCAACTCGGTGCTAACTACTACTCCCTTAATTATATGCTCATTCTGTAGGAAATCCACCTTAAAATAGCATAAGGATTTATAATGAAAACCAGTTATGCATCTATTTGCTTTAAACTTTAATCAAAACTAACATGTGTGGATTCCATATCTTAACTGAGGATCAAAAGATCAATTCTTTCTTAAAATCTGAATACATGCTTATCAAAGATTCCTTAAAACATAATCTTCTTGAAATCTCAAGATTTAAACTTAGGGGTTAAAAACCCATACTTTAAACTTAGGTAAATTCATAGAAAAACTATCATGCTCTATATACTTCTTCAAATACTTCAGCAATATCAAGAAAATGAAATCAAAATCACAATATAATGCTTAAACTAAATTGGAAATCCATAATCAATGTCTCAAATCATATTCAAGGTATTCAAAATCATAAAAGAAAATACTTTAAATCAAGACAAACATGAACTTTCTTACTTCGATCACTTTATAAATTAATAACTCAATACAAGATACTTTGGGGATGAACCCTAATTTCAATTCAAGAAATTCATGTAAATTCAGCTTTAAAAGCTAGTTTTGGGCATAGGGATGAAAGGAGCATCCTTGTTCATAACCCCACATATCTTATTTGATTAATTGAATGTAGAAGCTTTAACTTTGAATTTCTAATGATGTTTTAAAGCTTCTTCTTAAAGTTCTTGAGCCCTGAAACTTGAATTCTTGGTTATCTTGAAAAAGGAACGATGAAACCTTAGTTTTCTTGAATTTAAAGTTGAAGATCTAGGGTTTTTTTAGAGAGAAATTTTGTGAGGAATTAGTGTAATATGTTTAGAATAAGGTTAAATATTCTGTTTTCACAATTTGGGGGAGTGGAAAAAGACTAAACGGCCCTTGGAAATTGAAATTTATAACTAGAATGTTGTTTAAGGCTTCGCCACAATACAGTAACTCCCTCATCGCTATACTCACCGCGATGCGGTGCTATCGCGATGAGTTATGGGAAATTGACAATTGGCGATCTGCACTCAACCACAACACGCGAAGGCAGCTATCACTATAGCCACTGTGACATGATGGAATCGTGGTGTGATGCTATTTTGGAAATCTAGACAAAGTCCAAACCTTGTCCGAAAAATCCAAAACTTACCTGAGACAGGATACATACATCTCCGAACATGAATCAACTCAAAAACCATCATCTCGGAGCCCAAAAGGTCAACTTAAAATTCCTCAAAGTTAGAAGGTCTTAAAAATGGCTAATTCCTCAACACTTAGTGAAAATTTCAAGACTTAAACCCCTTAAATATGCAACTAAGAGATGAAACAAGATAGGATTAGTATGAGGTATTAAACTAAAGTGGGAAATTAAAGCTACCATTCTAGAAGATGGAGACCTTTACAATATGACATATGATGAACAACGAGGTAATCTTATTGCCTATGAACAAAATTTATATCAATAGGTACAACAAAGAGGAGAAGAAAAAACCAGTGGCCTTCAATGTTTTATCAAACGAATAAGAAGATCTGTTGGAAAAAGACAATAGCCATGGAATGTCTCTCATAAATCATTGAGTAAAGAAGATCTTGAAACAGAGACAACAGAGATCCCAAGGAATCAAAAATAATGAAACAACAAGGAATGGTGATAGATTCTACTACTATGAAAGGTCAGGTAACTTCAAACAAAAATTTTCGGAATTGAAAAAAAGATCATACAAAAGAAACAAAAACTTTGGGGTCTGGAGAGATTAAGATGAAATCGGGGAATAAACAAGAGCAACTAACATGTGCTTTATGAAAAAAGTTGAATCAAGCTAGGTAAGACCATACGACTATCATAATTTTAATATCCTTGAATAAAATTTAGATATAACTGGTGAGCTTCAAAAACTTATTGATCAATACAATAAACTTGCTCAAGAAAAGAAAAACTAGGATTCTTGGCTCAAATGAAAACGTGAAGAGGAGCGAAGAAACTATCATGTTGAAATTGATGCATGTCAAATCAAAATTGACTTACTTCAAGAAGAGCTTGATGATGTAAAAATGGAATTGAATGGAATTAGAAAATCACCAAACCACAGTTTTATAAGACCAAATTCTTTTAAAAGAAGATCAATTCCCTCATCAATATCATTTAAATCAACCAAAACCTCTTTCTCTTTTCAAGAAACAATCTGCTATACCTTTGGACAGAAAGGGCACAAATCACACAGTTGTAGGCAAAAGTCTAAAGGTGTGGGGTTTGGAGGCCTAAAGGAAGTACCTCTAACCCTAAGGACCCAAGACCACTTAAGTACCTAAACAAAATTAATTTTGTTATTTTGTAGGAACACATGCAAAGGCAATAAAAAGGGAATGTGGGTCATCGATAGCGAAAGTTCCAGACATATGATCATAATGAAAGAAAATTTTTGTTCTCTAAAGAAAATAGAAAAAGGACCAGCAAATTTGGTGATAATGATAAAGGCAATGTTATCATAGTCAGTGTAGTAAAGCTTAACTCCTCATGTGAACTTATTAAAGTGTATCTCATAGACGAACTCAAACACAACTTTCTCAGTATCAGTCAGCTGTGTGACATAGGATTTGGAGTCTCTTTCAAAGTGAAGTTTCTCCATCCAGCATAATAAAAGAGATACATCTCTTATCGGTGAACGTGTTAGTAATATTTATGTTTTAAATAATCCTAATTTTTCACCCTTTTCTTCCTCAATATGAAAACCAAAGACACTTGGTTATAGCATAGAAAGATTGGGCATGCTAGTGTGCATATGATTGAGAAACTTTCCAGACTAGAACTAGTGAAACGTCTGCCATAACTTATGTTTAAGAAGGATTACATCTGTGATGCCTGCCAATTGGGTAAAAAGACTCTGATATCATTAAAAGTCAAAGATATTGTTACGACTACAAAAACCCTTCAAACAATCCTTATCAATTTATTTGTCCCCACCAAGACCGCAATTATTGGTTGAAAAAGATACATTTTTGTTATTGCTGATGATTATTCTTGTTTTACTTGGGTAATGTTTCTTGATCATAAACATGAGGCTTTTACAATGTGAAGAATGTGAAAATGAGCCTTTCAAGGAATACTGTGCTCACAATGGATACTTACAGACTTCTCATCACCTCAGTCTCCTCAACAAAATGGTGTTCTGGAGTGAAAGAATCGGTCTCTTTAGAAAACTACAAGAACCATGCTTCTAGAACACAATCTTCCAGATCACTTTTGGGAAAGTCAGACAGTATAATTTGTCACATCATAAACAGATGCCTCATCAAACCTATTCTAAATAAGACCCCTTATGAGCTATGGAGTGGGATGAATCCTAATAATATCTACTTCCATCTCTTTGGATATAAGTGCTTGATCCATAAAAATGGTAAGAATAACCTAGGAAAATTTTATTTATGAATTACGAAGGTATTTTTTCTTGGGTGCTCTCCCTCCAGTCGTGCCTCTAGAGCTTATAATTAAAGGATGTTATGTGTTGAAGAATCTATGCATATTTATTTAATGAAACTAATCAACCTCTTATGAGCTTGAGTGTTGATGAATAATAGGTAAATAATCTATAATGTAGAGCCAATGCTAGCACAACTCCAGAGCTATAAAAAGATGAGTCATTACAACCCCTCTAGAGTCGACTCCCATAGTTGAAGTTTCCAAAGCAAGTGTTCCAAGAGAATGGAGGCACAATGTGAGCTATCCAAATGATTTTATCATCTAAAACCTAGGTGATAGGATGAAGACAAGAAACTCATTAAGAAAGCAAGCTTTTGTTGCTTTTGTATCTCAAATCGAACCCAAGAAGACTAATGAAGCCCTCAAAGATAATTCTTGGGTCAAATCCATGAAGGAAGAATTGGATCAATTTGATCAAAAACAAGTCTGAACTCTAATTAAAAGTCGCAAAAACTGCTCAGTAATTGGAACCAGGTGGGCCTACCAAAACAAATTAAACGAAGAAGGTAAGGTAATTAGAAACAAATCCATACTTGTAGCTCAAGGCTACTCCCAACAAGAAGGTATTAATTATGATGAAACCTTTTCTCCCTTAGCAAGGTTAGAAGAAATTCACATTTTGTTAGCTTTTGTCACCTTCAAACCTTCAAATGGCTTATGCTATATCAAATGAAGGTCAAAAGTGCCTTTTAAAATGAATTTATTCATGAAGAGGTTTTTGTAAAAAAAACTCCCCAGATTTAAAAATCCATCTTATCCAAACCATGTTTTTAAATTATTAAAAGCACTCTACGGTCTCAAACAAGCTCCAAAAGATTGGTATGTGAGGTTGAGTACTTTCTTGTTAAACAATAACTTTTAAAGAGGAAAAATTGATACAACTCTGTTCATCCAAAATCTTGACTCAAATTTACGCATTATGCAAATTTATGTTGATTATATTAGTTTTTGTAGTCCTAACATCTCCTTGTGTGAGAATTTTGCTAATCTGATGAAAGGAGAATTTGAAATGAGCCTCATGGCAAAGCTCACATGTTTCTTAGGATTACAAATCAAGAAAACACCTAAAGGTATGTTCATTAGTCAATCCAAATATACGAAGGAACTTATTAAAAAGTTTTTCTTGAAAAAGGAAAGGCCTATGGAACCCCAATGAGTCCATCCACAAGTATTGATTTAGACTCATTTGGGAAAGACGTTGATGAAAATACATACAGGGGAATGATTGGATCACTCCTCTACTTTACCCCCAATTGACTAAACATTATGGTCAACGTATGTAAGTGTGCAAGGTTTTAGTCGACTTCCATAGAGTCTCATCAGACTGTTGTCAAAAAAATTATTTAATATCTTATTCAAACAAAGGATATTGGAAAATGGTACCCTCGCTTCTCTCATTTTGACTTAATTGGATATTCATACACTGACTTAGCAGGTTATAAAAATGATAGGAAAAACACTAGTGGAACCTGCCAAATTTTTGGTAATGCCTTGATTTCATGGCATAACAAGAAGTAAACTTTAATTGCTCTATCAACAACTGAAGATGAATACATAGCTATGTAAGTTGTGGTACTCAAATTTTATGGATTATATATCAACTACTTGATTTTAATTTGTGTTTTGAATCTGTACCTATAATGTGTGATAACACTAGTGCTAATACAACAACAACAACAACATACCTAGTGTATTCCCACATAGTGGGGTCTGGGAAGGGTAGAGTGTACGCAGACCATACCACTACCTCAGGTGGAGTAGAGAGGTTGTTTCCGATAGACCCCTGGCTTAGGACTAATAACAGTATAACAAACACAAAAGATAAGTGCATATAAACTAGTATGGTACACAAAACAAACTCAGTATAACAAACACATAACATAAATGCATATAAACTAGTACGGTATATAAAATAAACTAACACCTCTAGACACAAGATAATACTATAGCCACAACACCGCAAACAAGAAACTCCAGACACAAAAGAACACTCTCCTATTATTTCCGACGCACTCCCGCCCCCTAACACTAGTGCTATTAGTTTGTCTAAATATACTATCCATCATTCTAGGGATAAGCACATTGATATTAAATATCATTTTATTTGAGATCATATAGAAAATAATGATTTTTCCCTAACATCTATTGATTTCGACGGTTGGCAGATATTTTTACTAAACCCCTGTTAGTAGAACGATTTTGTTTCCTTTGAAAAAGACTTAATATTATCACCTTTAATGACTTATAATTTTTATTTTTCGATAAAATCCTTTTAACTTCCTTATTATTTGTTACTTTTTTTAATTTTGGAAAAACTTTTTGAAAAGGTGTCATCATTACTCTTACTCTTTGTACGCCACCCCTACTGCCTCTTTACCTTTTTATTTTCCTAGGACCCTCCTTCTGTCGTCCTTTCACCTCAGCAATTGCCTCATTCACTTTACCTTCTTTTATCATCCACTTGATTTATTCACCCCTCGTTATTACCCCTCTCTTTATCTTCCCCTGCGTCCTTTTAAAACACTTATTCATAACTTCTCTCCAATGACCAGAACTCGCTCCATTGTAAATCTATCCTAATCCTTTCTAGAACCTCTCTCTAATAATCATATCCTCATCTCCGAATCCTCAAAGGAATCTTTACTCCTTTCTCGACAGTTAACTATTACCAAACAAATTTCTGCCCCTATTCCAACCTCTTCTATTAAGAAACCTCATTCAAACTCTCTAGAACCTTTTTCTCTAGAGGACATACATAAATTTAAGACCTTCTTGTAAAATGAAAAGTTCACCGCCTTCAAAAGTTACTCTATGATACCCGATCGAGTAGTAAATCTCTGTTAATTAAAGGAACATCAATGCAATATCAGTCACTTTTTCAAATTTCACGACCTGCCATTGTTTTTTCATCTATGTGGACATTAAGTTAATGAGGATTTTTTCAAATGTTCTATGCCAATCTCTGTCTTTCTCCTGATAGCAGAAAATTAGAGACTCTTGTTCTTAGCACAAGGATCATACTCACTGAGTTTTTTGAAAGGGTATTTGATACAATGTTTTTTGGGGAAATTCCCTTTATGAATGGCTCCTGTCCTAATGATTTTGAAGTTAGCTTTGAAAGAATGAAAAAAACCTTGTCCGACCCGAACATAGTGTCTCCAACTTTGGTCCCCTTTCTCTCTACTTTAAGTATCGCATAATGTCCCATGTTATCGCCACCACACTAATCAACACAAAGGGGTCCCTCGGCAATATTACTTGCCAAGATGTGTTTGTCCTATATTGCATGGTGAAAAAGATCAAAATAAATTGAGTTAATTGGTTTCTTGAATATATGATGGAGAGTGTTGCCGATTCTCATGCCTCAGCCAACCTACCTTATGGACTTATGATTACCCAGATTCTCGTATACTACTCTATTGACCTCTCTGCATATCACCCAGTGGAATTCTCTGCTACTTATGACTCCAAAACTTTCGCCAGTATCAACTATGTTTTGGTAGAAAAATAATTATGCAAAAAGGACTCTGCCTGATCAAAATCAGAACTCCCTAAGGTAAGTAAGTCAATTTCTAACCCTATGACTCCTGTGTTGAAGGATTTAGAGGAGCTCAAGAATTATCTAAAATTTGTTGAGGAAGGAGTGATGTTGCTTGAGGAGTCGACTTGAAGAGTACGAGCTATAGGCAAGGTACGATTGACCATTTATGGATTCAAGAAAGAAGGCGTCGAGCTGTTCACCAGAATGTTTACTTGTATGGAATCCCTCAAGTCTAAAGTTTATTCCTCAAATGATTACCTTACAATATTCGTCCAACACTCATACCTTACAATATTCGTCCAACACTCATACTCCTTCTCTAAAAATGTTGAAAATTCTTATGAATGATTCTTCCATAACATGCGCAATACCCTCACATACTTCTTGGACAAATGTTGAATGATGACTATTATTCAAAAGAGGGTCCTGTCCCTTCTTTTATTTTGGGTTGTAAAATGATTTTCACATACTGTCTTCCACACTTTTTATTTTTCTTAAGTCCTTTGGTACTTTATTTTCATGTTTACATACTATATGTCTACTACTACCCTTTTTTCTTTCTATTGTGCTATTCTTTTTAATTATGCTAAAAGGGAGAGAACATCAGAGTTTCTTGCATGTTAGGGGGAGAAATTCAAATATTAAAGTGTGAAAGTAAATTGATGCTCAAAGAAAGCAGGAACATCAGAGATGCTTGCAAGTCAGGGGGAGCAAGTCGACTATCAAAGGATGAAATTCAACTAGTGCTCAAAAAAACCAAGAAAATCAAAGATGCTTGCAAGTCAGGAAGAGCAATTCAACTATCAAAGGATGAGAGTCAACTAATGCTCAAAGAAAGAAGAAACATCAGAAGTTCGTGCTAGCCAGGGAAAGCAAGTCAACCAAAAATAATAGGAAAGCTAACTGGTGTTTATTATTTTTCATTATCAAAAATGAGGAGATTGTTAGCCCCATATTCTCATGATATGTGTTAATAAGGAAAAACTAATAAGCAAATATCTTGAATGATACACTGAAGGTACAAAAGATTAAAAGGAACCCTATGGAATCAATCCAGAATTTCTGAAAAAGGAAGCTAGCATTCACTCACAAGAAAGTCAGCACCAATATTAGAAGAGTATCAATCATGGAGATCAGCCAGCATTCACTCACAAGAAATCCAACTCCAAGATTGGAAGATTATCAATCACGGAGATCATTAACTTTCCAGAATTATGGCAACCGAATCAATTAAGAAAATATCTAAAGGAAATAAGACCACACCCTCTACATGGATATATCTGATATGGACATATATGATTGTGAAGGTTGAGCCGTGTATGGACACATATGATATGGACATACTTTGTGGTGCCATTACTCAATCAAGGAATAAATTCAAATTCTTGGTTGAGAAGAAATCTCTTAGGTTTCCTTATGAATAATAGAAGTCGAAGCATCTGAAGAGTTTAAAAGAGAAGGCTGAAGATCAAAGCGCACACGCAACTTCAAGAAATATCATAGAGTGCTCAATCTTAGTCTCAAAAATCTTTAAAAAGATCTAAGGAAACTTTGAAGCCCAAGGGAACTGAAAATGAGCACCACATTTGTGTTCCGAATCAAGACAAATCTTTGTGCTATTATCTTTAATTATTTACTTACTTGCTTGCTTACTTAAACCCAATCTATCTAGTTGAGAATACTAATCTGCAGGTGAGTCGACTATGATGACTTGTCAGTCGACTCAGGAAATTTTTCAATTCATCCCCCCACCACTAAATTTTATCTATAGCCATGATTTATAATTCAAATGGTGTGAAAATGTTTGCTCGAAAACAGGTTCTGACTATTTAGAAATGGTGCCTATAAATAAATCAACAAATTAACAAATTCATCGATAAATAAACAAATAAATAAATATTTCCAAAATTAAAATTCAATAGATTTTATTGATATAAATTATCAATTAATCATTTAACCGAATTCAAAGTTGAGCCAGGCGAGCGAGCAACTAAGATGCAAGACTTATTTTTTTCTCAACCCTGTAAGAGCTATAAGAAATGTTTCCCTATATAAAAAAAAACTAGTTTTCCTCTCTTTAATCAATGAGGGATAAAATTTATTCATGAAATGACATTTGTTATATTCTCAGTGACCTTCACATCTCATTCAGACCAAACTTGAACCTTAACAAATTTATGTATAAAATATAAATAAAATTGTAATAATTAGTAGATATGAACTCAAATTCTAAGAAAAGACATCAAAACATTTCTAAACTTATCAATCCAACTTACTTTATATCTTTAACTTTATGAATAGTTATTTAACCCTCTAAAATTATTTAAAGTGAATTAATATTTTCCCTAATACTGGCGTGGAATAAAAAATTAAATGCATGTACTTAAAGTCAAATAATTTCCTCAATTTTTACTATTTTCAAGGCTTAATTTCCAAATATGTATTTTTGCTCTGAAGTTGCTTATAAAGTTTTTTGTCGAAAATATTATAATTGTATTTCTTCAAATATGACAACTTTTCATTTTTTGCTCTGCTTGGTTTCATCAATCCATGATTCAATCTGTTGATTTCTTTTCAAATGTTTTGGATTGTTAGTTATATAAGCTAAATTTTTAGATTTCGAATGTGTATAGGGGGGTATTCGTAGGAGGTGAAAGGGGTGGAGGAGTTTGAAGAAGTAGAGAAAGAAACAGTGGTGGTGGTGGGAGAGGGGGGGAGGGATTTGTAAATCAAGAAATAGAATAGTGGGTATCGAAGAAGAAAGGTATTTTTATTTTTTTTATAACTATCTTGTTTTAAATTATCTTTTTGATGTAGGTGCGACACAATAATGATGTGGCACTGATGTGGTGATGACATGACACGTGTAATAAATTCTTTGTTTGTAAGAGTGATTTTATATTTTTAAGGTGGTATTAATTCACTTCAAAAAAATTTAGAGGGCAAATAATTGTCCGTAAAGTTAAATGGATAAAGTAAGTTGGGATAAATTTAGGAATGTTTAGATGTTTGTTCTCTTAATTTTGTAAGGATATAGTTTAATGCTAAAATTCTTAAAAATTAAACCTATAAAAAATTAAATTTAAAATTCAACTCTCTAATGTGACCTGACTCAACAGTTCTTGTTCACTTGACAAGTGATAAGGTTTGGACTTAAACACCTTGGTCGGTGCTTGCAACTCCAAGTGATAAGGTTTGAACTTAAACCAAATTTTATCCCTTTGAGTGGCTAGCACCAACAAAGCTCTCATTACAACCTTAAGAGTCTCACATTTGGTTTCAACAATTCCGTCGCACTCCTAAATTTGTCCAATAAAACTTGTCACTCATCATTGTAATTTGGATCCTTAAGAACAGAATAACAATTTTCCCATCCATTAACGCTCTTAGGGAGCATTAATATTTCAATGATCGCGATCATTTGTAAAGGAAAAAAGTGATTTGGATCAATTCCTTTGGCTTTAATGGCGTTTTTATGACATTCTTGAAAGTTTTTTTTTTTAGATCAAGAAAGGATTTAGATAAATCCAAACAAAATTGGAATTGTAAATTTTGGGTAATTATTGAATCCGTGATTATTTGTTATTTGGTGTAGAGAAGTTGATTGTTTTGTTGTAGTAGAGAATGAGAAGAAAATGATGAAAATGGGGGATATATATAGGGTTTTTTGCAAAGATGTGAAAAGGAAAAAATTGAAAAAAATATTATTATTGGTTTCATGGATGATTTTGGATAGGGACGAAATTAGAAATTGATTGATTTTTTGATATTTTTGTTTTATGAATAATCTTGGGTATGGGCAAAATTAAAAATTTATTGATTTTTTGTTTCTTGGATGATTTTGAATATTGATAAAATTGAAAATTTATTGATTTTTATAAATGGTTTATTTTGTATTTCTGTTGTTTCATTTTTTTGGTCCTGTTAACTTAACATGCACTGTAAGACACTAATAATTAGAGGTGGAAAAGTGATAAAATAGGAAAAAAAATTATTTCTTTGTTTGATGGATGATTTGGGAATGATCTGGACAAATTAAAAAAAAATTATTTTTATAAAGGGTTGTTTTGTATTTCCGTTTCATTTTACTTGGTCATATTAACCTAGCACGTGTCGTAAGATATTGATAATTAGAGGTGTATTTTATTAAGCTAACATTATTAATTATGCTTTAGGACGGAAATGTTGGAGATATAAATGTTTTTTTTTGTAGAGGTGGGAAAAGGAAAAAAAATGATTTTTTTTTATTTTTGTCATAGATGAGTTTTTGATTAGGACAAAATTAGAAATTCTTTAAAGCATTTGTTTTGTATTTGCGTCATATTATTTTACTTTGTCATGTTAATCTAGCACACCCCTTAAGACATTAAGGATTTGTTTGATAGGCTGCACTAATTATAATAGTCCTTGAATTAAAATTCAGTCTCGTTCAATATATTGTTTGGATGCTTCTTTTAACTTTATACATGGATTACTTATGCCAAGTAAATAAAGGGATAACTTATCCAAGGTTTAACAATATACGGATAAGCCCCTAAATGACTAAATTATCCCTCAATTTTTTTTTCTAATTTTTTTTGATAATTTGATGTCCTCATTAATTATATAGAGTTGATTAGAAATGTCGTTTTTAATTCTCCAAATCTGTTTCATTGTAATTTTGTGATTTTATAAATTAACGTTTGATTTTTTTCTCTATATTTAGTTTGCTTTACTAGGTTGGATTTTTTGTTTTGGTGGGGGTGGGTGGGGTGGGGAAGGGATTGCTGGGTTTTAAAAAAAATATATAGTCCATGGAGTGATCACTTGAATATTTTTTTTTTTTTTTTTTTTAAATAAACTTCAGGTATTTAAATATTTATATAGACTTAAATCTAAGATAAGTTTAAGGCATATTTGTTCAATAAAAAAATACTGAAAGTAGCTTGCTTCAAGGATTTTCGTAGTGGAACTTCACACCTAAAAATATATTTAAACGATAAAAATGTAAAAAATACACTGTGCTACCAAGAATTTTCATAGTGGCACATCACCTGAAAATTAGTAACAAATTTTTATTCATATTTTAATTTTTAACTTGACTAATTTAATGAAACAAAAATTCCCACAAAAATTCAAGAGTATATTGTAAAGGAGATTTTGTAGAGTTTTAAATCAAACAAAATCCATGGTATATCAAACTTATGATACAAAGAACCAAACACTTGATTAAAAATAATTCAAGCACTACAATCCCTATATTGCTAATCATTGCATTGCTAACCCCTACATTACTTCAGTACGTACCAAGCGAATCTTAATAATTAGAGATTTATTTTATTAAACTAACATTATTAATAATATTTTGACCCTAATTTAATTGTTACTACTACTTTATGTAATTATTTAATACTAATGACTCATCTGGTTGAGAAACATGTGATAAAATAATACTACAAATTTTAAATAACTTATTTCAATACAAGTTATCCTACATTTTAAAATATATGAGCAAGATTAAATTGGAAATTGAGTAAATTTAGTAGTGGTCTAATTTGGAATACTTATTAAACATTTTGAGATGGTCAATTTTGGACATTAAGTAATTGGGAAATGAGAATGAATTATTTAGATAAATACATATTTATTTTGTGCATAAATAAAAGTAAATTGAAAATTAGGTAAATCATTTATTATTTATCAACTTGAAGGATTAATTTGACCATAAAAAAGAGATAAATTGGAGTATTCATTTTTACATTTTGATATGGTCAATATTGGACATTCAGTAATTGGAAAATGGGAATTGATTATTTTGACAAGGACATAATTCTTTGTTGTACAAATAGAATTAAATTGAAAATTCTGTAAATCATTTATTATTTATCAATTAATAAAGAATTAGTACGACTATAAAAAGGATATAAATTGGAGTACTTATTTTTACATTTTGAGATGTTTCAAATTTGGACATTATGTAATTAGGGATAGACTATTTAGATAAGAACATATAATTTTGTGTATGAATAAAACTAAATTGGAAATTCGGTAAATCATTTTTATTTATCAACTAATGATGGATTAATTTGATTACTGTAAAAAGGATATAAATTATAGCACTAGTTTCTACACATTGAAATGTTCAAATTTGGACATTAAGTAACTGGGAATGGATTAATTAGATAAGGATAAATTTATCTTGTGTATATATAAAACTAAATTGGAAATTAGTAAATAATTTTTCATTTATCTGTTATCAACTAATAAAGGATTAGTTTGATTACTGTAAAAAGGAGATCAATTGGAGTACTTATTTTTAAATTTTGAGATGTTTCAAATTTGGATATTAAGTAATTGAGAATGAATTATTTAGATAAGGACATATTTATTTTGTGTATATATAAAATTAAATTGAAAATTTAATAAATCATTTTTCATTTATCATTTATCAACTAAGAAAGGATTAGTTTGATTACTATAAAAAGGAGATAAATTAAAGAGTTACTTTTATATTTGAGATGTTTCAAATTTGGACATTAAGTAATTCGAAATGGATTGTTTTACATAAGGACATATATTTAATTTGTGAATATAAAAAATTAAATTAAAAATTCAGCAAATCGTTTTTCATTTATTATTTATCAACTAATAAAGGATTAGTATGACTACTTTTAAAAGGAGATTGAAAGAATTTTGACTCAAATTTTACTATCAATTTTTTTCATCAAATTAATGTGAGAAAAATTACAACTTATAGAAATTTTTTTGTATAGTAGTCAAACATCTAAATTAAAAATATTAAATTAATCTACTCTAGTTTTGCTTGAAACTAGTAAAATTGACATTCATAAAGTAAAATGTGACAAAAAAAATAGAACGAAGAGAGTAGTTTAACATTTTGAGATATTTCAGCTATGGACATTAGCTAATTTTGAGGTATTTTAAATTTTTGCCTTTGACTCACTCTTTTTCCTTTCTTTTACACTTTCATACAATGCCTCACTAACCATGTGTTTCTCTCCTCTCTTTTTAAACATACAGTAAACCTTTAAGAGAATACAATGCTTGAGTAAAGTAGAGCAAATAACTAGAGAAGGTTGAGACAACTATATGTCTCTTCCTTTGACTTTCAATGTTTATATAGTAGTGATTGGACTACTTCTAGCTGTTGGAAGCTAGAAACCAACCCAAAGGATTTTTCTTCAAAGAAAATTGAATAAGGCATATCCAATTTCCAAGAATAACTAAAAACTAAACAGAAAATCTAACTAAGTGCAATATATAGAGAAGAGAAAGATACGACAATCCCATGATATTAATAATCCATTTAATGCAGCAGATCTTTTTCCTTTATCGCCATGTATTTTGTTTAATCTTCTGATAGAATTTCTTCAATCTATTTAGAGTAACATATCTTTTTCATTTTTCATTGAGTACGTGATCTTTTGTCAATCTTCTTGATTTACTCTCCTTAGAATCAACAACAATCATACTTTCCTTCTTGTGAGATGCTTCTTTCTTTTTGAGTATGTGTTGGGTACTATGCAGTTTTGATGATTGACAACGTGATATAAAACATGTCAGTCAAGTTGGTTCTTTCACATAGTTCACTTATATGCATTGAAGACGAGATTGCTTAAGTGGATAAGAAAGTTATGATACTCAAGATAGAGATCACGTGTGATAAAAAGAAGTTGTAGTTGAATACAATACTTAAAGATAAGCTAAAAAAAGAGTTTCACGCAAGTGGGGAGATCAATTTGAAGAAGATTTTTACTTATGCAAGGAGTTTGACTTGACTTGAAGAAGGACTTTGACTTAACAACAAACTCTGATGAGTTGAAAAGTCTAACTGAAGATAAAAGATTGATGATACAAAGGACTCTTTGAAGAGTTGCTATTAAATAGAGAAAGTGGTTGACACAATCAATCACGTACTTACAAATCTAAAAAAGGCAATTGATATATTGACGAAGTGCTACTCAATCACTGAAGAGACATATTGAAGAACCTGGCCCTGAGTATAGAATCTGGCTAAGAGTTTAAGCTTTCATTGTTAGGAGTTGTTCATTGTGTTTGAACTATTGATGTAATATTAGTTTCAGGGTGTTCTAAATAGAAATAAGAGCTAGTCTTTGAGTTGGGGAAAACTTGGAGACTTTGGGAACACATACCTTGGGTGGTATGTGTAGTTAGGAATTAGAGTTTATAATTTCTAGTTTTTGAGTTATAGAAATTAGAGTTTATAAGTCCTAGGTTACAAGAGTTTTGTAATCAGTTGTTGTTGAGGCTCATTGTTGTGTAGTAAAGTTGAGATTAAATCCTATAGAGGTACAGGTCGTGGTTTTTACACCTTTTTTAGCTGGGTGTTTTCCACGTAAAAATCCACTGTGTTATTTTCTTACTATTTTAGCTAGTTTGAAACACATTAGTCAACCTGTTCCATCGATAGGCAACAGTGAGGCGAAAATAAGATAATAAGTAAGGCACATACTCTAACAAGTGGTATTAGAGCTAAGTTATATTTTGAAGGCTAACACCTTAAAAATCTAAGGTAAGTCTACTTGATCTTAAAGATAAATTGCATTTTTTCCTAAGAAAAGACTAATTTCCTTGATAGATGCATTGATTGATGATTTTCATGAGCTCACATCTGATAGGGATCAGTTATTCAGTGTTTTTGCAAGCCTAAGGTCTGATTACATTGATCTTGTGACCTGCAAAAATGTCATTGATACTGAAAACTGCTCATAAAGGAACAAGTCAGTCAACTTGGTTCATCTAACCTGCGTCTAAAATAAAAAAATTTAAAGTTTCCAATTACTGGAAAAAAAAAGATCCATGAGTGAAAATCATCAAAGAATTGAGTATGAACTTAACCGGAGATAAGATGAATTGTTTTATCAAAGAGAAAATGTTAGAAAGCTAACTCAAGAGAAGTCTAGGATAAAAATTGATCTTGAAAGAGCTAATCAATTGACCAACTCATCTAGAATTTCTAATAATCTAAGTAGTAAGAATCAAAATGAGAGGGTCGGCATAGATTTTCCCAAAGAAACTAGTTTCTCTAAAGATATATGTTATATTTATGGAAAACCAGGACACCTCACTACTGAATGCCCAAAAGTTACTGAAATTAGGAATAAAAATATGAAATTGGTTAAAAAGAAAATTTATAAAATTGATACGAGAATCAGGTACACCAACCTACTGCCAGCATGGGCGAAAATAAATTTGAATTATCCATTTTATCATAAAAAAAGGACCCAAGCTTGTCTGGGTACCTAAAACTAGCCTTTGATTCAGTTTTAAGCAAAAGTGAGAGAAATCAAGCAAAATCGGTAGATAAATAGCGCTTGCTCAAGACATTCTGGAGATTAATAGAATTTTCTCTCACTTACCAAAAAGGGAGTGAAAAAGGTAGTATGTGAAGGAGATTGCAGGTTGACGATGTTGACACTAAGATGAGTACACTAGAATAGGTTGTGTGATCCATTTCATCAGATAAATAAGAAAAAAACTCATTGATAGGGGGAACATCAAATCTATATGTAGGGTCGCCAAGCACATCATCACATATTTAAAAGGGTAACCCAGTACTTCACAAGAAAGTCCATTAAAAAGACTGAAAATGTTATGATAAGGGAAACATGTGAATGAACCCGGTCCATTACAGAAATCTAATTGGGGATGACTAACATTACATGTGTATCCCCCAATGATTGGTTAAAGAACACTATACAAAATGCATATTAAGTTTAATTTTAGGCTCAGTCTTGTGCATATAGTTGTACGTATCTATACTATTTTCAAGTACAAAAAATCATGCAATATAATATTATATTTGCCTATGTCATAGGAAAATGGCTTGAAAATGGAAAAAAGATCAACAAGATCAAGATTATATATAGGTCATCTAGAGTGAGTTTCAAAATTTCCAGACATCATTTGAAACACGTTTGGATGACTAGAATGGGAAGCCAACACGATCAGGACGTATCTCATTGACTAATATATCGTCACCATCGATCCGACGCATCTATAATCGTGTCGATACCATCGACGTGGTGCATCGCTTGTCGTGTAATTGGGTACTTTTTGCTTACTAGATTACTGGTTTGTGAGGGAAAATGAGTCATTTTCCACCCATCTTAACCAACCATAACACAAAATTAAGGCTCTCAAAAGGCGAAATTCACTCATTATTTCACAAATTCTCTCAAGAGCAAAATCCTAGTTCATCAAGTGTAAGATAACTTCCAAAAACTCACCAACAATTCTCATGAATTCAACAATCAAGGTATGTTTAGGTGTTCATCCTTGAGTTCCTTCCACCCTTGGAGTTCAAGAAATTTTTTTAAAAAACTTAGATTATGATTTATATTCTTGAATGGAATTGTGTCCATGTATGTGTTGTTTTGTGGGTTTCAAGCGAATAATATTTTGAGTTTCAAGTAAATGAACTAGAATATGTGTTGATTTATGTAACCCTCATGTAAATCCTTGAATTGTGATGTTGAATATGGTAGTCATCACATTCAAATATTTCTTATTCTCATGTACATTATTTATGCATCCTAGGTGTTTGACAAGATGTCTATGTGGAGGAATTTTGCATGATAACCTATGTGTGATTCTTTTAAAGTTGAGATATGGTTCCATTATCTATGCTATCGAGTCCTGGGGGTATTGAATACCCAAAGTTTAGCTGTTTATCTAGTCTCCAGTCGAAATAGAATGATTTTGTAGTATCCAAAATAGTAGCATTCGGTCAGTCAATAGAATCAGTGTGAATTCATTCAAGCCTAGTACAGTCTAGAGATTAGTTCAGTTTTGATTCAGTTGGGAGTAGGATTTAGCACTGAGCGAACCCAGGGATGGGGGAATTCTTGCCAGCAGAGGGTTTGAACCTTAGTAGTAGTCCCTGAGTTACAAAACTACGTAGCCAACGTAGGGTAAATCATTTTCCTATTAGACAAGGGTTGACGTAACCATATACATCTCATGAGTCTTCCTTCCATATTAGGGTTGAACCAGCTAATGTTAGTAACTCGTGGCACGGTGCTAACACCCTTTAAACTGGGTTATAGGTAGGACCCCAAATTAGTCTACAATTGGGGTATGTCAGTAAGATGATAGCTCCCACAGTTACAGTTTCAGTATTAAGTATTTACTAGTCGGTATCAAGTATTCAGTATTCAATACAAAATTTAGTTCATTTCTACACGATCATGACACACAGTTATCAGTTATTTGGTTATCAGAAACTTATTACTTTAGCGTCAAACTAATTTAGACAGATAATATATGCTTCGTATTTCATATTCAGTACTTACAGTACTCCCAGTCTTTCATATACTCTCATCTAGTTATTTCATGTTATTTAGTTATTATTCTTATGCATGTGAACCCATGAATATCATCCTAACGTCACCTATCATACCGGTATATTCAAAGTACTAATGCATACTCTTTTTTTGAGCTATGATGTCTCATATCATAGGTTCGGATGCTTGAGTTCCTAACTGTACCTAGTCAGACCATTTGACCAGCCACAGCTACAGTAGTGAGTCATTATCCATTGAGGACATGACACTCATTAAGTTATTTTTTATTTATAGTATTTAAGTTTTTCAGTTACTTTCAGACAATAGTTGGAGTTAGTTGGGTCCTGTCCCATCAACTCATTTATTTCAGATGTTAGAGGCTTTCAGACACTTTCAGTTATCAGTTATTCTACAGATGTACTCAGTATTGATTCAGTTTCATAAACTTTATGGCCTTTTTTAGTTTTTACTTCTGCATATGTTTCATGATTATTATTCAATTCTTACAACAAGTACCATTCATGAATTAGCTTTTGGTCCTTTGGGGTTGTTGGCACTGTGTGACACCCGGGGTGTAGTCTCGAGGCGTTACAATCTCCCCCTTGGGAACATTCGTCCTTGCATGAGACTACTTAAGATAAGAATACTAAGGAAACTGAATTCACTTACTGAACATGCATAGCTAAAAACATAATTACATAACTGAGTCTAAGACATGATACATGACTGGACTAATTCGTGAATGCATGTAATGAAAGGAAGAAGATTGTATAGATTGAACTAAGAATAGAAAAGAGATAATCTAAGAAAAACTATTACCTTGAGATGAGTCTGAGGTTGCGGAGAAAAGATAAAGGTACTTGGTTTCAAATGTCTACTTCTGTTTACTAAGTGGCTCTCTCAACAGACTGTTTTCGCTAAAGAACTTTTAACAATGGAACTTCTTTGTTCTTCAATCCATGGGTCTGCCGATCATGGATTTTGACTAGGATTTCTTCATAAGAAAGGCTGTACTGAGTGAACTTACTTTCTAAAGGGACTACTATAGGTGGATTGGAAATACACTTCAATAACAAATAAACATGGAACACTGGGTGCACTGATGCTAAATCTATGGGAAACTCAAGCTCATACGCTACCTTACTATAACGGCTCAAGATGCTGCAAGGGACAACATATCCGGGAATGAGCTTCCCTCTCTTTACAAACCTCTTCACTCTCTTCATGGGAGAGATTATCAAATAAACTAAGTCGCCAAACTCAAACTCAAGATCTCTCCTTCTTATATCTGCATGGCATTTCTGTTGGCTTTGGGTTGTCTTAATCCTTTCTCTGATTCGTTAAACTTTCTCCAATGCATCAAATACTAAATCTGGCCCTATCAATGCAGTGTCACCTTCCTTAAACCAACCAATAGTATATCTACATCTCCTCCCATAAAAAGCCTCAAATGGAGCCATTTGAATGCTGGAATGATAATTGTTATTGTATGCAAACTTAATCAATGGCAAGTGATCATCCCAACTTCCCATAAAGTCAATAATAAGATATCTCAATATGTCCTCTAGGGTATAAATGATCCTTTCTTATTTACATCTATCCGAGGGTGAAAGGTTGTATTGAGATGAACTTGGGCACCAAGACCCTTCTGAAAAGCTTTTCAAAAGTAAAAGGTAAACTAAGTACCTCTATCTTAAATGATGGACAATAGGACTCCATACAACCTTACCAACTCTCTAATATAGTTCTTGGCATAATCCTCGGCTGAATAAAAAGTATAGACTGGCAAGAAATGGGTTAATTTGGTTATTCTATCTACAATAACACATGAACGAGGCAACCCTTTCACAAAATCTTTGTTCACCTCCTCCCACTTCTAAGTCAGAATGTTGAACTCCTACATAGTGCCACTAAGACTTTGGTGTTCAACCTTAACCTGTTGATAATTAGCACACTTCGCTATAAACTCTGCAATATCTCTCTTCATGCCACTCCACCAATAGATTTCTAAAAAATTATGGTACATCTTAGCGGATCCTGGGTGAATAGAGCAACGCGCACCATGCGCTTATGCAAGAATTTGTTGTGTCAAACCATTGACACACACAACACACACAGTCTACCCTGGAAACTCAACACATCATCTCCCCATTGGGAGAAAACCTGTACTTTTTGATCTCTGACTGACTCCTTCAACTTAACAAAACTAGGATCCATATCTTGCTTTTCTTTCACTTCAGCAGCCAGAGAAGATTTTGAGCTATTCCAGACCCATAAACTACCCTTAGGTGAGTCAACTAAATAAACGCCTAACCTAGCCAACTGATGAACCTCCTAAACAAACTTATTTTTATCATTCTCAACTTTAGCCACATTACCCATAGATAATCTACTAAGGGCATCTGCCACTACATCCTTGCTCGGATGATACAAAACACTCATATCATAATCTTTCAACAATTCTAACTGCTTTCTCAGATGAAGATTTAACTATCTTTGTGAAAACACATACAAAAAACTTTTATGGTTTGTGAGCACATCAATATGCACTCCATATAGATAATTCCTCTAAATTTTCAAGGCATACACAATAGCTACTAACTCAAGATCATGGGTAGGATAATTCTTTTCATGGGGATTAAGCTATTTAGAGGAATAGGATATGACCCTACCTCTTTGAATCAACACACAACCCAAACCAACTCTGGAAGCATCACAGTAAACAAAAAACCCGTCAGAACCATCTAGCAATGTCAAAACTGGGGTTGAGGTGAGTCGAGTCTTCAACTCCTAAAAACTCTTCTCACAGGAATCTGAATATTGAAACTTGACTTTCTTTTGAGTCAATATTTACATGGGGAACACAATAGATGAAAAACCCTTAACAAACCATCTGTAATAGCCATCCAAATCAAAGAAACTCTGGATATATGGGGGAGAGATGGGTCTAGGCTAGTTTCTCACTGCTTTGATCTTTTGAGGGTCAACTATAATGCCATCACCAGAAATAATATGTCCAAGGAAAGCTATTGATCTTATCCAGAACACTCACTTACTAAATTTAGAGAACAACTGATGGGCTCTAAGAGTCTGAAATACTATTCTAAGGTGGTCTGCCTGATCAATTCATTACGGGAATAGATAAGGATGTCATGTAAGAAGACTATAACAAACATTTCCAAGTACTTCTGGAACACTCTGTTCATTAATTCCATGAAAGCTATTGGGCATTCATTAGACCAAATGACATGACTAGGAATTCAAAGTGTCCATATCGAGTTCTGAAAGTTGTTTTCAAAATGTCACATTCTCTGACTCTGAGCAGATGATAGCCAAATATGAGGTCTATCTTAGAGAAATAACTGACACCCTGAAGTTGATCAAACAATTCATCAATTCTGGGGAGTGGATACTTATTCTTGATAGTGACTTTGTTTAACTGGTGGTAATCGTGCACATTCTGAGAGATCCGTCTTTCTTATGCACGAAAAGGACTA
The DNA here is from genome assembly GCA_030864215.1 of Capsicum pubescens. Lineage (NCBI taxonomy): Eukaryota > Viridiplantae > Streptophyta > Magnoliopsida > Solanales > Solanaceae > Capsicum > Capsicum pubescens. Next base: position 255,663,601 of record CM061549.1, read on the forward strand.
GAGTTCCCCATAGGGAAACACTGGGCCTGATGAATCCCTTATCTAAATCCAAACACGACCCAAACCTAGCCTGAAAAATTCCTATCGTGATGGCTTGCTATTTTTAAAATCTAAATATGACCCAAACCTCGTATAAAATATCTAAATTTTCCCTGAGATATGCTACTTACAGCCCTGAACATGAATTAACTTAGAAATAATCATCTCAGGCTTGGGAAGTCCACTTTAAAAATCATCAAAGTTATGAGTCCAAAAATAAAACTAAGTCTTCAACACTTTGATAAATTTTTAGGTTCTAAGCCTCTTGTACATGTACTATGGGCTGAACTGAGCTAATACTAACATGGGGTATTACACTAACTTAACTTTTAGAGTTTTAAGTGTTTGTATAGATGATAGCCCCAGTGTACAAGGTGAATTTGTTTATCATTATCAAAAAGGGGGAAATTATTGAGATTGTGTATATTTTAATGATTGACAATACAGTGGAACACATATATGAAATGGATTGATCAACATGTTCCTGGATCCATAGTCTAGTTGTATATGGACTTTTTGAATTAAATAAAGTCCCAAAAAGAAAAGGCCACGAAGTTTGTACAAAGCATATTCAATACAAGAGACCAAAAATGTAAAGACTCAAGCATCCAAAAAAAAATGAGAGTCCTTGTCAAAGCCCATGATTCTTTGTCTTTCCTATAATTGAAATAGTTTTTCGATGATGCCAAAATGGGGAAGATATGGGTTGTGCGGTGTTTATAATGGCTTGTGCAGTGTTTATAACTCATTGACTAAACTATTGTATTCTAGTGTTTCATACTTCAATGCCTACAAATAAAGATGTTTGAATGCACAAAGACAAGAGGTTTGACATCATAAAAAAGGTGGGATTTGTTGGGTACTATATAGTTTTGATGATTGACAATGTGATATGAAACATTTCATTCAAGCTAGTTCATTCACATGGTTCACTAGTATGCAGTTCAAGAAGAGATTGCTTACATGGATAAGGATGTTCTGATAAACTCAAGATAGAGATGACATGTGATAAAAAGAAGTTGTATTTTGATAAAACACTTGAAGATAAGATAAAGAAAGAGTTTCACTCAAATGAGGAGATAAAGTTGAAGAAAAGTTTTACCTATTCAAGGAGTTTGACTTGAAGAAGAACTTTGACTTAACAACAAACTCTGATAAGTTGAAGAGTCCAACTGAATATAAAATATTGATGATACAAAGGACTCTTCAAAGAGTTGATGTTAAATATAGAAAGTGATTGACATAATCAGTCACGCACTTACAAATCTAAAAAGGGCAATTGACAGATTTACGAAGTTCTACTCAATCACTGAAGAGACACATTGAAGAACCTGGTCCTAAGTATAGAATATATCTAAGAGTTTTAGATTTATTGTTAGGAGTTGTTCATTGTGTTTGAACTATTGATGTAATATTGGTTTCAGTGTGTTATAAACTGAACAAGGAGCTAGTCTTCGAGTTGGGGATAACTCGGAGACTTTGGGAACACATACCTTGGGTGGTGTGTGTAGTTTAGAATTAAAGTTTATAATTCCTATTAGTTGAGTTCTAGGAATTAGAGATTATAATACCTGGGTTACAAGAGTTTTGTAATTAGTTGTTGTTGAGGCTCATTGTTATGTAGTGAAGTTAGGGTTAAATCCTGTAGAGGTACAAGCCGTGTTTTTATACCTTTTTGAGATGGATGTTTTCTACGTAACAATCCACTGTGTTATTTTTTTAATGTTTTAGCTAGTTTGGAACATGCTAGTCAACTTGTTCCATCAACAGGCAACAATAAAGCAAAAATAAGATAATTAGTAGGGCACGTTCTCTAACAGTATTATTCAAATAGAATATTCTTGGTACTGAATTCTTGCAATCAAATCAAAATCAATGGTTATTCATCAAAATCTTAACGTCATCAAAATAAATAAACATGTTCTTGGAGAAGAAGTATTCAAAATTAAACAACTTTAACAAACTTGAAGATAATAATGAACCATACAAAGATTTCATTTTATTTGTAAAAAAGATCTATAGAAAAAGAGTGCATAATTGGATGCAGGATACTGCAGGCTTCTATCGTTAGCCCTATATTTTTACTATATGTTTTAATAAGGACAAACTAATAAAAAAGTATCTTGCAGGATATTGTGAAGATACAGAAGATCAAAATGAACACTAAGGAATCAATCCAAAATTTTTGAGAAAGGAAGCTCACATTCACTCACAAGAAAGGCGGCACCAAGATTGGAAGAGTATCAATAACGGAGATCAGCCAGCATTCACTCACAAAAAAGTCGACTCCAAGATTGGAAGAGTATCAATCACAAAGGTCATTGACTTCCCATAATTATACAAAACAAATCAATCAAGACAAATGCAAAAGGAAATAAGACCACACCCTCTACATAGATATATCTGATATGGACATGTACAGTTGTAAAGGTTGAACTGCATATGGACATATATGATATGGACATACTTTATGGTGCCATACCTCAATCTTGGAATCAATTCAAATCCTTGACTTATAAGAAATCTCTTGGATTTCCCTACGAAGAATAGAAGTCGAAGCAGTTGAAGAGTATAAATGAGAAGACTGAAGATCGAAGCACTTATGCAACTTTCAGAAATATCTTAGTGTGTCTCAATATTAGTCTCAACAAAGCTTTTAACTTCTTAAGTATACAATAGTTACACAAGAGTAAGATCGAATCAACTTTGTCTATTGAGGCCGTGTCACAAGATCTGAAAAACAAAATAAGTTTTAAAACTTGTTTACTATTCCTGTACTAGACTCTACTTTTGTAAGATCTAAGAAAACATTAAAGACCAATGGGAATGGAAGAAGGCACCACAATGATGCTCCGAACCAGGATAAATCTTTGTGTTATTATCTTTAATTATCTATTTACTTGCTTACTTACTTAAACCCAATCTATCTTGTTGAGAATACTAATCAGTAGGTTATTCGACTGTGAAGACTTATCAGTCGACTCAAGGAATTTTTTAATTCATCCCTCCCCCTTCTGTTGAATTTCAATTAGTACCATAGAATATTTTTTCTCTAAATAAAATAGAAGAAAAATCAGTTAGATTTGGGGATAGTGCTTAAGTCGCTGTCATTATAGTCAGCATAGTAAAGCTCAACTCCTCAAGTGAACTTATTAAAGTGTATCTCATAAATGAGCTCAAACACAACCTACGCAGTATCAATCAGTTGTGTGACGTAGGATTTGGAGTCTCCTTCAAAGTGAAGTTGCTCCATCCAACATGATAAAAGAGATATTTCTCTTATCGGTGAACGTGTTAATAATATTTATGTTTTAAATAGTCCTAATTTTTCCATACTTAACTGCCTCACTATGAAAACCAATGACACTTGGTTGTGGCACAAAAATCTTAGGCATGCTAGTATGCATATAGAACCCCAATGAGTTCATCCACAAGTCTTGATTCAAACTAATCTGAGAAAGATGTTGATGAAAACACATATAGGGAAATGATTAGATCACTACTCTACTTCACTGCTAGTTGACTAGAAATTATGTTCAGCTTGTATAAGTGTGCAAGGTTTTAGTCATCTCCCAGAGAGTCTCATCTGACTGTCATCAAGAAAATCATTTGATATCTTATTAAAACATAGGATATTGGACTATGGTACCTTTGCTCCTCTCATTTTGAATTAATTAGATATTCAGACACTGACTTTTCAGGTTATAAGAATAATAGGAAAAGAACTAGTGGAACCTGCCAAATTCTTGGTGATGCCTTGATTTCATGGCATAGCAGGAAGCAAACTTCAGTTGCTCTATCAACAACTGAAGCCGAATAAATAGCTGTTGGAAGTTTTGGTACTCAAATTTTATAGATTATGCATCAACTACTTTATTTTAATTTGTCTTTTCAATCTATTCCTATAATGTGTGATAACACCAGTGCTATTAGTTTGTCTAAATATATTGTCCATCATTCTAGGGCTAAACACATTGATATTAAACATACTTTTATTTGAGAACATGTAGAAAATAGTTGATTCCGTCGGTTGGCAGATATTTTTACAAACCCTCTGTTAGTAGAACGATTTTATTTCCTTCGAAAAATACTTGGTATTATCAGCTTTAGCGACTCATAATTTTTATTTTTGGAAAAAAATTCTTTTAACTTCCTTTTTTATTTGTTACTCTTTTTAATTTTGGAAAACCTTTTTGAAAAAGTTTCATCATTACTCTTACTCTTTTTATGCCACCCTTACTGCCTCATTACCTTTTTATATTCCCAAGACCCTCCTTCTATCATTCTTTCACCTCAGCAGTTTCCTCATTCACTTTACCTTCTTTCATCTTCCCCTCAATTCACTCATCCATCTTTATCTATCCATCTATTTATGTTCCTCTCCATCCTTTTAAAGCTCTTGTTCAGAACTTCTCTAAAATGACAAAACTCGCTTTATGAAAAATCTATCAAAATACCTTATAGACCCTCTCTCTGATAATCATGTCCTTATCTTCGAATCCTCTAAGAAATCTTCACTCCTCTCTCGATAGTTAATTGTAACCAAAAAATATTTTGTCCCTATTCCAACCTCTTCTATCAAAAAACCTATTCAAATTCTATGTATCATTTTTCTTTAGAGGACATACATAAGTTTTGGACCTTCTTACAAAATGACAAGTTCACTACCTTCAAAAGTCTCTCTGTGATACCCGGTCGAGTAGTAAATCTCTTTCAATTAAAGAAAGCTCAATGCATTGTCAGTCACTTCTTCATATTAAAAGATCTGCCACTGTTTTTTCTCTATGTGGACTTGAATTTATTAAGGACCTTTTTGAATGTGCCAATCTCTGCCTCTTTACCAACAGCGGCATATTAGAGACTCTTGTGTTTGGCAAAAGAATCATACTCAATGATTTTTTTGAAAGGGTGTTTGATACAAAGTTCTCTGGGGAAATTTCCTTTATAAATGGCTCCTATCCCAATGATTTTGAAGTTAGCTTAGAAAAAGTGAAAAGGAACTTGTCTGCCCCAGAAAAAAAGTCTTCCATCTTTGGTCCCCTGTCTCTCTACTTTAAGTAACGCCTAATGGCCTATGTTATCTCTACTACACTAATCCCAAAAAAGGGTCCCTCAACAGTATTACTTATTGAGATGTTGTTTAATGCCCCGAGAGTACACCGTGCTTACGATCATAAGTGACCACAAGCAAAACCATGATACTGGTACCTACTGTAAGCACTAAGTAAAACTTATAACAAAAGATCATATGTAGAATTTAATTGAAAAATGCCATAAAGTTTTAACCAATACTTTGAATGTACTGGTATACTAAATGAGGTTTGGCTAATGTGCATGGTTTTATGTGCATGAGTAATAACTGACTGAATGAATAGCATGAAGTACTGAGTAAAATGCATGAAATCTGTTAAGACTGAGAATGCATGACCAAACATAAAACATATTCTGAATATAGTTGGTAAACTAAAATACTAAAATCTGATAACTGAATAACTGATAAACTCTATGCTATGGTCAATCAAGACTGAACTAAATTTTGAACTGAGTACTGAAACTGAAACTGAAACTGTTGGAGGTATCATCTAACGACATGCTATAACACCCTGATTTTCTAGAACCAAAACTCCACACGGTGCTTATAATCCCAAAGGAACACAAGCTAACCCTATGCTGGTACCTATAACTGAGCACTGTATAATATACTGAAATAAATATAGAAAATTGGTGGAAACTTTCCATAAGGTTCAAAACGTCTAAAATACTCAAAACTAAAAACTGAATACTAATACATCTATCTGAAAAGCCTCTAAACTTTCTGAATTATGGAGTTGATGGGACATGTCCCCAACTAACTCCATCTACTGAAATAAACCAAATCTAATGCAATAGTAAAATGCGGATCATCCTCAAATGAAGAGGACTTACTACTACGTCTATTGTTGCTGACTGATTCTGGACTGTTATGGGTGCTCTGGATCCCGTACATCTAAACCTATGGTATAAGACACCATAGTGCAGGAAAGTATGTGTCAGTACTTTGAATGTACTGGTATGCTAGATGAGGTAATGCTAAATGCAAGGGCTTATGCATGAACATTACTTAACTCAATAACATGAGAATACTGAATGGGGATATATGCATGAACGCACAAACTAAAACTGGAATCGCAGTAACACTGAATACGAACTCTGAATACTGGTTTTTGAATACTGACTTACTGATGACTGGGTCTACTAATACTGATATCTAAGTTTACTAACTCTGGAATACTAAATAACTGAATCTACTCATATTAATAATTTTGTTTTGAGCTTTCTATTATTGACTGACTAAATCTGAGATCAGACCTATCTAATGGATGATCTTTGAATCTACTAATAATGATAAGGAATCATTGTATCTGAGATTAAACCTATCTAGAGGAAGATCTCTGAACCTTTTAATAATAGAAATGATGGACTGAGTTTGAGATCAAGCCTATCTAATGGGTGATCTCTAGATCTATTTGTACTGATACTGATTAACTTTATGTGAGACCAGGCCTATCTAGTGGATGGTCTATGAATCTATGAAACTATCTAAGTTTCTTATTGAGATGGGTGACTGTATCTGAAAGTCCTGATTTTTGAGTTCTACTCTGAAGACTGATACTGAAACTGCAACTGTGGGAGTTCTCACTTAATTGACATGCCCCGAATATAATCTAGTGGGTTCCAACCTGTATCCCCAGCTGGGAGGGTGTCAATACCATGCCACACGTAAAAACCTCTATTATGGTCAAGCCTCTCTAATGGGTGAACCTAAACAGGAAGTCAATCCTAAGGCAGTATGATAGTCAAACCTTAATTTATTAGGAGACTCCTGGACCTGCGTTGACTACGGAGTTCTAGAGTTCAACGAATGTTACTAATGACTCTACCTCTCTAATGCGGAAGCCGTCATCCCTGCATTTGCTCAGAAATAGTTCCTACTCCCAACTGAAGGACTCTAAACTGATTCTTATCTGAACTTAGACTGAGTTGAATCTATTACGATTCATATTTCTTGACTGATCTAATTGAGTTCACTTGGTTCCATTATCTGACGGAATACCACTTGAATTCTATTATTTGGCTAAATGCTACTGAATTCTTGTTAGCCTACTGAGTCTCACTGAAGTGTGAGCTGAATATTGAATACTACTGAGTACTATTGAATACTGATTACTTCTGAATACTGTTGAGTCAGAACTGAATACTAAGTCGGATTAGACTGATATTGAGACTGGATTGCACTTATACTGAGATCACTGAATTTTCTTAAGTTCTGTAACTGTCTAAATTCTACTAAGCATAGCACGACTGAGATTATCTTGAGACTAACACAACTCTAGACAAGAAGCTAAATTTTGGGTATTAAATACCCCCAGGACTCGATAACATAAATATCATAAAATAGGACAACTCGTACATGACATGACAATAGGCTATCATCCACAACATAATCAATGCACATCTCGTCAATCACTTGAATATCATGAACATATAATGGTATAGGAAATGCATACCAATATCTCAAAGTTCACTCAATAAGGAATACACATGAATGGGAATGCATACAACATATCATAAATCATTCAATAAGGTTTTTCAACAAACACTTGGCTTACATGAACTTATAAATAATTGGGGATTTCTTGCTAACCATCCTATATTGACTCTTTTTCCTTCACTTCAGCATTTTTTCAAACATGTGGGGAGCATGCTTTAGTTATACAAAAAATAATACACCCAAGTGTCATGATTACACCAACTAACTTGCAAAATTAAGGGATTTAACATGGACATGATGCAATTAAACCCATATCAAGATCAAGAATTGCAACTTGTATTAAAAAGAATGAATTATAACTCAACAATAACATGAACAAGAACTTTGATTCACATAAATCATGAAAATCTCTCAAAATTATAATCTTTGAATTTAGAAAAGGATTCTTGAACTTCTTGGGTGGAAGGGACCCAAGAATCAACATCTAACATACCTTAGGAGACTCTTTCTTGAAGGTTCTTAGAAAGATTCTTGGTTTCTTGAGTTTTCTTGAAGAAGGGTTTTCTTCTTGTTCTTGGTTTTTTTATCTTGAAAGAAACCGTAGCTTTTGATGTTATGGATGAATAATGAATCCCTCAACTTTGTTTAGGATATATCTAAGTGTTAAAAGAGTGGGAAAAGACCAAAAATCCCTTTAAAAGTGACTTAAAATTACCGATCGAGACATACGGCGGTGGGGTGCGATGGTCCATCGCTAGGTCAACGGTTCATCGGACTGACCGTCGCACTTGGACCAGAACTGGGACCTACTGCCTCATCGCGACGGCCTGGGGCAACGGTCCGTCGCTAGATCGTAGGTCCGTCGGTCCTGACCATCGCACTTGGCAAGTGAATAGGACTACTACCTCATGATGTGATGGATATAGGAGACAGTCCATTGCTATCTCGATGGTCTGTCGGCCTGCCTGTCACACCTGGGTGGTTCAGACAACTTTTTGTAAAACGTCCATAACTTTTTACCCCGACATCAGATTTTGACAAATTTGGTATCGACGGAAAGCTTATTTAATTCTCCACATGACAAAAATTTGATATTAGGGAAATTCTACACGGTTTAAAATATTTCTCACTTAGGAAGTCAGACCTTACTCTTCTTATGGATGAAACTCAACTTAAAGAAAGTTTAGGGTACTACACATGCCCCAGTCTAAGTTGATCGGGGTCCAACCTGTGACCCCAATTGGAAAGGTGATAGTACCATGCCATTAGTACTAACAATGGCTGAGAAGTCGGTCCTAATCTAGTGTGTGACCCCTGAGATTATTCCTAAACTAATGGGTGATCCCTTAGAGTGTCAGTCCTAAACTGGCGGGTGACATCTCATAACCTACATTGGATACATAGTTCTGAAACTTAGAAATTTCTCCTAAGGACCCAGTCCTAACTGATGGGTGATCCCCCATACCTAGGTTCTCTCGATGCTGAATCCTACTCCCAACTGAACTAACACTGATTACATGACTAGACTAAGTTTAACTAAAGAAGGAATTAACTCGGATTACTAATCTGATCTAAGTTTAACTGACATGATAACTAACAAAACTGATAATGCTCATACATGTTTGAAACTATTCTGAAAATACTAAGATTAAGTAAACAACTAAATTTTTGGGTATTCATAACCCCCAGGACTCGATATCAATAACAACCAGATCACACTAATACTTTGAGGACATGGCATGTAGTCAATATTCAAAACTCATTCTTTGAGGCATTTCATCAAACACTTGTAAAGCATGGCTTAAGTATGAATAGTTTTAAACATGTAGTAATAGCATGATTTCAATACTAAAATCACCAATTATGGCTTAAATAAGCAAATATCACCATTCAAACGTGTAAGGCTTAATAACAACATAAAATATGTGTAAATATGGTATAAAAATTGAAATTTATGAAGTTTCATGGATGTAATTCGTAAAAACATGTAAAAATCATAACATTGATCTTTAAAATAGGTTCTTGGACTCCATGGGTAAAAAGGAACCATGGATAAATATCTAACATATCTCAAAAGAATGAATCTTGAAAGAGAATAACTTTTCTTGAAGGTTCTTGAATAGTGACGCTTGAATTCTTGAGTTTTCTTGAAGAATGGTTTAAATTTTGTTCTAGGGTAATGATCTTGAAAGAAACCTTAATTTTAATGGTAAGTATGAATGAGGAGTTATGTTGTTTAAATTGATGGAATTAGGGGTTAAAAAGGATGGAAAAAGACCCAAAATTCTCATTAAAATCGACATTAAATCATTGTACGGATGTGGTTGACGGTTTGGTTGTCAGACCATCACTCTGGTGACTGACCATCACTCAATCCATCATTTTATGGACAGAAAATGGCTTCTCTAATTGATTTGCATTGGCTTGGTTCACAGTTCATCACTGGCTTGACGGTAAGTCAACATTTCTGTCGCACCTCGATAGTCGGATAACTCTCTAGTAAAATGGGCATAACTTTTTACCATGATATAGGATTAAGGAGAAATCGGTGTCATTGGAAAAATAATTCAATTACATACCGTATTCTGGGTCTTTATCTGGAAAATTCTTGGTATAACTACAGATATGCTCATTTAAAGTTGACTATAGCAACATCCTTCTCTAGAACTCAATCGATAAGGGATATTTTGATTCATCTAATAGCTAGGAGTTATTTGAGGCATGAATATACATCAAACTCACTCATAAAACTACCAAATAAATATAATTTATTTTGCATGATCTTGAAGTATGGTTCTAATATTGGCCTGTACTTTTGGGGTATTATAATATTTTTCCCTTGGGAACAGTTATCCTCGAATGAGACTGGTTAGACTGAGAGTACTGAACTGAGGTAATTGAGATTATATATTTACCATGCATGACTTGGAACATGATTGCATAACTAATTCTAAAACATGATACATTAACTGAATATCATGAAGTGAACTGATTTCTTAAATACATGAAACAACGTGAGAATGGTTATAAGGATGAGATAGAAATGAGAGGGTCAACTTATGAGTACCCATTACTTTAAGATAGATATTGTTATGTGAAGATAAGGTGGAAGGTTTAGTACATGAAATCTTAGGAGATTACAATACATCTCCCTCTTGGGATATTATGTCCCCCGAAAGATACTGACTTGGCTGAAATACTGAGGAAAGATGAGATAATGCACGATACACATATGATCTAAATCATAACTAAATATCTGGAATTTGAAACATGATGCATGAACTGAATTGTATTTATCTATGAGGACTAATTCGGTCTATTCATGACATAAATCTGAATTTCTCTAATAATTATGTGTATGGCATAAGTACTGGAACTGAACATACTGTAAAGCGCGAATACATGAGTCATGATCTAATTGACCTGATTTTGGAGTTTCTACATTTGTGGAACATAGTTCTTATTCTGACCAAACTGTAACTCCTTATACTAGGGACTAGAAGTGTACATGATTCTTTATGATGTGCATGACCATGAACTATGATCATGGACCTTACATGTAAGGAATGAGTAGATATAGTGATGAGTTAAAAAACATTCACTGAGATAAGAATGGGTTGGGCATCTTTCTCCCCAAGTGATGTTCTATAATACATTGGCATCACTATTAGAATCTGAGAGCCAGACTTGGTTACTTGTTCTATTATCTCCACCTTAGCTTAAAGCAATCATTCAAAGTCTTGGAACCACTTAATCACCTCTAAACTGAACTTCCACCATTTTACTCTAGAATCTAGGGTATAATAATACACATAATTAGTAAACTTAATTAGTAAACTCACCCTGAATAACTATGCCCGATAATTTAAAACTTGTTGCTAGTACTTTCTTCTGGGATATAACTCTTATCTCTCTGTAGCCCCAACAATCATCATGTATAACTTAAAATTGACTAACTTAAGCTTTTCAACTCCTCTTTCTATGATACGGGAATTCCTAGTTCAAGACATTTCACACGAAGCCAAGCACGTGAGTTGCAATGACTCCAACACTTGTTCATGCAAATGTTCGTGTGTGAGTTAGTACTTGATCCACCAAATGGTTTAAATATTTTTAAGTGTGAAGAGGAGCCTTGAAGTGTAATAAACTTACACACCAAGGCCACCCCATGACAAGGGTTAAATGGTCATTTTATCTTTCATTTGTGGTGTAATATAAATAGACAACATTAGGGTTATTTTTCCTTAGTTCATTGATAAGATTTTGAGACATAAAACACTTGTAATATATTGGAACTTCTCTCTTCCATTGGAGAAGCCCCAAATCCGAATCTCACAAGTAGAATGATACTTGTGTTATATCTTGGCTAGGATCTTGGGGTCCTTTGATTTCCTCTTGGTTCAAGTAAGAGTTTGATGTTAACATGCATTAATATTAAGGTCCTTACATGTGGTTAGGGTTCTTAGATTCTTGAAAATTATATGTCAAACTATTTATCCATATCTTTTGTTATCATTGTATTGTTAGTCTTTTGAAGTCTAGTGAATCCGTGTGGAGATCTTTCGATTCATTATCATTGTTGTTCTTGTGTTCATCTATTTTCGTGCTCAAAAATTAAATCTAAAGTCTAGTGAAGTCGTGAGTGGCTATTTTGATTCACTAGCATCCTATTGATCATCTTGTTGCTCTTGTGTTGGCTTAAATCTCTTGATACATACTTAGTCTTGTATCATTTGGTATCAAAGATCAAGGCTTGGTTTTGTCACTACAAAACCAATCTTGTGAAGCTCTTACCAAAAGTGTGTTGTTGAAAGTCTTGGTCGAAAATGGTTGTTAGATCTACAATAATTTTGTTTGTCTAGTTTGTTTCTTGTGTTGATTTCTTTCTCATCAACACAAAAGGTGTCTAAATATAAGTTGATCTTAACATATTGACATTGCTATTGTGGACTTGAAGTGCTAGTATGATGAGCTTGAAGTAGGCTGAGTTGTGTGTTGTTGTTGCTTGATGTTTAAAGTGGGTTCATGTTGGTGAATTGTGGTTGTGTTCTTTAATATTGTTGTGGTGTTCATCTTGATCTTCTTCTCATCTCATGTCTTGACCACTTTAAATACTAAAATAGATCTAAAAAGGTTGCAAGATAGAGTTGTAAAGTTGTTTGTGAGAAGACTTGCCAACATCACTTCCTTGACTTAACAACCACTTTTCCCTAAAACAAGGAGCCTTGTCTTGTGGAAATAATAAAGTCAAGCCTCACCTTTTTTGAGTTGGAAAACATTGAAAAGTTACAAGACTTTACTTTCCCTCCAAAATCAAATTCATTCATTACAAAATTGTGAAGATTAAGGCTTCAAGTTGATGAACAAAATGTATGGAACCGTGACCAATACCATGCTGCCACATCACCTTAATCACTATTCACATCATTAATTAAGCTCAATTTGGATATTCTAGTTTCTAATTATTGATTCTTAGTTTTTTCTTATTGACTTGAGAACTAATTAGCAAGCTAGTACATTCCTACTAGGTTGTTAATTAGTCCTTTGAAGCCTTGTATTTGTGTCATTGTTTGTTTGTGTTCTTTTGTCGTTTGAATATGTTGTAACTCCTTAACTCTAGTATGATGGGAATTATTTTAGTTTCAAACAAGAATCCACACCATAAAAGATCATACTCAAACCTTAAGGATTCACTGGTTACTAGCCAATCTACAACACTTGTGGAGCTCGAGTGTGAGTGATCCAAGAGAGTATGGGTGAGGAAGGGTTTTTAAACTAACCTGTTTGTTGATTGTTTAGCTGATACCTTGAAAATGGAGAGAACCACATCTCAAACCATGGATTCTAATGAAATGGAGAATATGAGGGTCACTCTTAAGGCTATGACCCAAACTCTTAAAAGGTTGAGTATGGAAGTGGGAGACATAAGGGGAGAAGTGATGACTATTAGTGGGAGGATAGAAAATGTAGAGAGTCAAAGGAACTCTCACCCTTCTACTCCTCAACATGTTCCATCAAGTTGATAAGATATAAATTCCTCCACCACCATTACTCCAAAAACATGTCCACAGTTACCAAATCCTTCACTAGCTCCAGTAAATGTCGCCAGCCAAACCACTCATAACCCCCTAAACTGAGACTCCATTAGACCAACCCATTCCCAAAATCCTTAATTTTTGCAAGAGAGACTTGGGCACCCAATACCTCTACTAAATCCAAACCCTCCCTTCAAAGCTTTACTAAACCAAAGACCACCACCTCCACAAAACCCAATCCCTCCAAATTAAGTTCCAAATGTCCAAAACCATCCTGTCCACATTGAGGAATATGGTAGAGATGATTATGAAGGATATAGAGCCTTTGACGATTGTTACATAAGAGATGAGGAAATGAGATAGAGATGTGTGGATCCAAGAGTATATCGAGGGTATGAAAAAAGGGGAAACCAACACCAAGAGAGAGATGTGGGTATCAATAAAATCAAATTGAGCCTACCTATCTTTAAGGGTAAAAGTGACCCCGAGGTGTATCTTTCTTGGGAGTTGGCATGTGATAAAATATTTTAAGTGAATGATATCTCAAAAGAGAAAAAGAGTTGTTGTTCCATAGCTCACTTTGAAGGCTATGCTAACACATGGTGGGCGTACATCAAATGGTTTGGTAATAAATTGATTGATGAACAACCACCATGTTGGTTTCGGTTAAGGTACCTAATGAGGCAACGGTACCTTCCTGAGAGTTATCTCTATGAGTTGCTTGCTAGATTATACAACTTGTAGTAAGGGCACCAAAATGTGATGGTATATTATGATGAGTTTCAAAAACTCATGTTTAAAATTGATCATCATGGGGAAAAATTTAGTCATGACATCATTTGGTTCAAGTGTGGGTTGAACAAAGAGATCTCAACTCATTTGACACTTCACAAGTTTGATACCGTCGAAGGTATTTTCTAAGAGGCTCTTGATATGGAAAGGGAACTTAAAGAGAGGTTGTCGTTCAAAGAAAAGGGACAATCAACCTTGGGTTGGCTGAGGGGCAAGGATATGGTTCAATCCTCTTTGGGTTGGTCCAAAAACAAGGACCAACCCGCCACTACTAGGCTTCCTGATCTTGGGCGTATTTATATGTCCAAACACCGGTATTCACCCATATTTGGACTTGTTTTGAGAATAAAAATTATGGTAATTATATTGAATTGTGAGCTAAATTGTGTTCCGTGGATAACCGATGTTATTAGAGATACAAGGTAAGATTCCCATGGATTCGAATGAAAAATTTGATACATATCATGAAGATGTGGAAGACCATGTTTATCAAGTCCAAGAACATGTGTAGATGCACGAGAGCAAGGATAAAAGAAAGAAGCTAAGAATTTTTGAGAGTTAAGTAAAGATATAGAGTAAAATTCCAGTGATGCGATGCTAACTCGACGCATCGCGTCAACTGGTAAATGATGTGCCATAGCAAAAATTTCATGAGAAAATTATAGAGCATCAACACGAAGTCAACGCATCACGTCGATGCGTAAGTTTTAAGACTTAGTCAAAATTTAAGATGACAATTCCAATGACACGACGTGATGTCGACTCGTCGCGTGTTTTGAAGAATTTGACTTAGTCAGAATTTTAAAGAAAAATTCCAGTGCATCAATGCAATGTTGATGCGACGCGTTGGCAGGGTTGACGTGATTAGGGATGCATCGCTTCAAATGTGCAGATTTGGTGAAATTTTCTCAAGTATAAAAGGAACATGTGAGCACAATTCCAAGTACTTTTAGCAAGCATAGCAGCAGCGGAGAAGCATAGAATTCTTTCTTTTAGGGTTCTTATTATTTCTTTTGAACTTCTTTACTTCAAGATTAATTTTGGGTATGATTACTTACTTATTTTTTATGTTTAATTCAAACATGAGTGGCTAAATTCCCTTGTTCTGGGGTTGAGGCCAAGAACATGATTACTCTTTGTAATTCTTTATTGTAGTTTCTCTTTGGATTATCATCTGGGTTGTTCTTAATTTTTTGAGCTTACTATTTTGATAAGTTTCTACCATTAAAATAAATCTATATTTCTATGTGAATTTGGGAGGAGAATTGTAGGATAGAAAAAAGAAATTAAGGAGCAAGGTTCTTACCCTTTTTATAAATTAAGATGTTCGAATTAGCATCTAGGATAAGGATATACCTAGAAGTCTTGTTTGGTTCAATTGTAAGAAGATTATTTTATGAATCTAGAAGAATTGTTGTATATCTGTGGGAGTTGTAGCTGCAATATTCAGTAGATAGAAGATTTGTGGCCGGGAGACCAAAATCGTAGCCTAAACCTTACGAACCAAAAACCTGATAACCAATTAGACTACTATAAGAAAAGAGATTTGTATGATAGTTCGAAAAGCCTCAACCCTAGAATTCCTATCATTATTGTTTACAACCGTTGCTTGCTTGTGTCATAAAATTTTATTTCTTATTAATTAATTTACATTTTTATTCTTAATTTCAAAAATCATCTTGATACTTTAAAACACTTACTACTCATTGTCTAAAACTAAAAGTTGGTTAAATTTCTAGTTTCTTAGTCCTCGTGGGAACGATATCTGATTGTCTAAATCACTATATTACTTGTACGATCGCATGCATTTGCGTGTGCGTCTGAGTCGCAATAAGTTTTTGGAGCCATTGTTGGGGACTAATATAATTAGTAAATTGCTAAATTTTTGGGTTTTGATATTAAGTTTAGGTGTTAACAACTTGATCTTAGTGGCTGAATTTTTTTAGGTTTAGCTGAATAGAGGACTGGCGAGAGACAAAGAATTGGTAGTCTCTTTTGCAGAACCAAAACAGATCTTTCAACAATGGCAAGGAATGGCGTAACAAAGAAATGAACCTATCGATCCAAATATCGTAAATGTCCCGCCTCTGGTTATTCCATTTGTTCCTGCTCAACCAGCTGCTAGACCTGCTCGTGAAGTGGAAATCCCACTCACAAACCATGTGACAAACAGTATTCGTAAGCCTGAACCAGGTGGTCCATTTGAATTGTAGTATAATATGGTGCAATTGATAAACTCAGTGGGACAATTCTATGGCCTTTCACATGAAGATCCGCAGTAGCACATACAGACCTTTTTGGAAATAATCTATATCTATATTCCTAAAGGGGTGAGTTTTGATTATGTCAGATTGACACTCTTTCCTTTTTCCTTAATGGGGGAAGAAAAAGGTGGTTACATGCTGAACTACCACTCTCCATCACTTCATGGGAAGATCTAGCTTGGAAGTACCTGATTCAATTCTTTCCAACTGGGAAGATTGCATGCTTGAGGAATGAGATCTTGAGTTTTAGATAGAAAGAAGGAGAGAATCTCTACCATGCTTGGGAGAGATTTAAGGGTATGCTCAGAATTTCCCCTCACCATCATCAATCCAATGATATTCTTGTTCATACTTTCATTAAGGGATTGGAGCCAAATACAAAGATTCTCTTGGATTCAGCAGCAGGTGGACAAGCTCTCGCAAAGACTTATGAAGAATTGTACACACTGCTGAATTGGATTTCACAAAGGAATCTTGACTGGCATGCTGATTCGAGGAGTACTCCTAAGAATGTTGCATGGGTATTGGAGGTAGACCAATTCACCGCATTACAGGCACAAATCGCAGCAATGCAAAATCATATGATTACTCGGCTCAATAACATAATGTTTGGTGTTACACAAATAGCATCCACAGTGAATGCAGTCTAATAGGTGAATTCTTGGTGTGAGGTTTGTGGAAGTGGTGAGCACACAGTAGATGCATGTTTTATCAAGCCAAATTTTTTCAACTATGTAATAAATGCAAATCATCAGGGACAACAGAATTTTGGTAACACATGTAATCCCAACTGGAGGAATGATCCCAATTTCTCATGGAGTGGAAATCAGGCGCAAAATGCAAATTAGTACAAGGGACCAGTGTAACCAAATCAACAGCTGGTTCAGAACAATCAAGCTACTGCTCAAGCTAGAAATATGGAGGAGTTAATGAAGCAGTTTATGGATTAATAAGCATAGTTTGCAGCAGAAATAAAGACTCAACATGCACAGTTTGCAGCGGAGTTAAAGAATCAACAATTGCTTACGAGAAATCTAAAGTTGAACCTGGGTCAAATTGTATGAGCACAAAATACAAAACCTCAAGAAGCATTACCTAGGGATATAGAGGAAAATCCTAAGCAGGTGAATGCAGTTACAACAAGGAGTGGGTTGCAAACTAAGGAGACATTTTAGGAGTAGGTTAGTCCCACAGTCACTGATGATGGTTCTAAAGAAAATACGGAGAAGAAAGTCAAGGAAAAGCGGCAAGTGATGAAATTCAAGTAAATCTTCCTCTTGTTGAAATTCTGCAAAGTGTGCCAAAATATGCAAAATACTTGAAGGATATAGTTGCAAATAAGAACAGGTTAACTGAATATGCTACAGTTGCACTTACTGAGGAGTGCACATCGAAGATTCAAAACAAATTACCCACAAAGCTAAAGGATCCAGGTAGTTTTTCTTTGAAGATTACCATCAGACAGACCATTAGTGCTCGTGGATTGTGTGATTTAGGGGCTAGCATCAATCTTATGCCCAAATCATGGTACCGGAAGATGGGTCTTGAGAGTCCCAAATGCACTACTATTGTTTTACAATTGGCAGATTGGTCCCTTGCTAGGCCTGGTGGTATTATCGAAGATGTCTTGGTACAAGTGAGATTCTTAATTTTTCTGGTGGATTTTGTAATTCTTGACTTTGAAGCTAATCTTGTTGTTCCATTTATTTTGGAACGCCCTTTCTTAGCAATAGAACAATCATTAATTGATGTAGCGGCAGGGAAAATGACATTGAGAGCACATTATAAAGTGGAGGTTTTTGATATGTATAAAGTTGTAAAATTTCCATCTATATATGAGGAGTTATTGGCTATATCTTTTATTGATCTCGAGTCTGATCACAGGTTGCTATTTTCAGATGATTCCTTAGAGCGGATTTGGTATGTCATGATCTTTATGGAGTTGTGGAAGCATTGGCATTAGTCCAAGTCATGAATACTGCACTTATTGAACAAGAAAATTGCCTTTTGAGCAATTCAATAGGCAATTCGTCTATCCCCTAAAGCTTCAATTGATGAAACTCCAAAATTGGAGCTTAAGGTTCTTCCTCCTCAATTGAAATATGTTTACCTTGGTGATAATACTACCTTGCCTATTATTTTTTCTACAGGCAGGTACAGAAAGCAATGATAGTGTTGAAAAGGAAGAAGAAGGCAATCGGTTGGCAAATATCTGGAATTACAGGAATAAATCCAGCTTTTTGCATGCACAAAATACACATGAAGGAAGGTTTCAAGCCAAGAGTGCAACAACAACGTAGGTTGAATCTAGTAATGAAAGATATGGTGCGTAAAGAGGTCATTAAGTGGATCGATAATGGGATTATTTATTCAATTTCAGACAGCAAGTGGGTGAGACCAATACATTATGTCCCAAAGAAAGATGGGATGACTGTGGTTACTAATGAAGAAAATGATCTAATCCCCACTCGTATGGTGACTGGATGGAGAATTTGTATAGACTACCTGATGATAAATGAAGCTACAAGGAAGGATCATTATCCTATTTCTTTCATTAATCAGATATTGGATAGGTTGGTAGGGTAGGAGTATTATTTTTTTCTTTATGGTTACTCAAGCTATATTCAAATCACCATTGCTCCTGAGGATCAATAGAAAATGATTTTTACTTGCCCATACGGTACCTATACCTTTAGATGTATGCCCTTTGTCCTCTGCAATGCGCCTGTGATATTTCAGAGATGTATGATGGCAATCTTCTACGACATGGTTGAAGAATTTGTTGAGGTATTCATGGATAATTTCTCTATTTACGGTAATTCTTTTGATAAATGCTTATAGAATTTAGATCAGGTCCTAGCTCGATGTGAAGAGACAAATTTGGTGTTTAACTGGGAGAAGTGCCACATTTTGTTAAAGAAAGAAATCATCCTAGGCCATAAAGTGTCATGCAGAGGAGTTGAGGTAGATCGGGCTAAAATTGAAGTGATTGAAAAGTTGCCACATCTAGTCACAGTGAAAGGAGTGCGAAGCTTATTGGAGCATCCAGGTTTCTATGGGCATTTTATTCAAGATTTCTCGAAAATAGCAAGCCCGATGTGTAAACTATTATGAAAAGAGGCCAAGTTTGATTTTGGGGCAGATTGTAAATAAGCATTTGAAAAGATATAAAAGAAGCTGATTGAAGCACCTATTTGATTTCTCCAGATTGGGAATTGATGTATGATGCTAGTGACATGGTTGTAGGAGCTGTTTTGAGGCAACGAAAAGACAAGGTATTTCACACTATATACTTTGCTAGTAAAGTTTTGAAAGATTCCCAAATAAATTATACAGTCACTGAAAATGAGATGTTAGCGGTAATGTGTGCATTTGATAAATTTAGAGCGTATTTGGTGAGTACAAAAGTTATTGTTCACACTGAACATGCGGCCATAAAATATCTCTTCAGTAAAAATGATGCAAAGCCTCAATTGATCCAGTAGATTTTTCTACTGTAAGAGTTTGACTTAGAGGTTCGTGATCGTAAAAGAGCAGAAAATCAAGTTACAGACCATTTGTCAAGGTTAGAACCTCATGATCATATTGTTGATGACTCTCTCTGCATTCGAGAAGATTTTTTGGATGAAAAGTTATTATCTATAAAGGAGTGTGAAGTTCCTTGGTATGCGGACATTGTAAATTTGTTGGCATAACTTTTATCCTCCTGAAAGTACAATTCAACAGAGGAAGAAACTGCTTCATGATTCTCGTGATTTTATATGGGATGAGCCTTATCTTTTCAAGCATGGTCCGGATGGTATTATATGAAGATGTGTTTCAAAATATGAATTTGCATAAGTACTACAAAAGTGTCATTCATATTCTTATGGTGGCCATCATGGGGGTGAAAGAACCCCAAGAAAAGTGTTGTAATCCGGATTCTTTTGGCCAACATTATTTCGAGATGCAGTATCTTTTGTAAAGAGTTCTGATCAATGCCAAAGGTTGGGAATGATTTCAAGGCATCATGAGATGCCCCTAAACAACATCCTAGAAGTGGAAGTATTTGATATTTGGGGGATTAATTTTATGGGACCATTCCCACTATTAAATAGTAATTTATACATCATAGTGGCAGTTGATTATTTATCTAAATGGGTGGAAGCTGCATCTTGTCCTACTAATGATGCAAGAGTAGTGCTGAAGTTCGTGAAAAATAAAATATTTTCCAAGTTTGGAACTCCAAGAGCTATATCAGTGATGGAAGTACGCACTTTACTAACACTTGGTTCAAGAATCTTTTAGCTAAATATGGTGTTAGGCATAAGGTGGCCACTGCGTATCATCCACAAATAAATGGACAAGTTGAGGTCTCCAACAGGGAAATTAAGCAAATACTGCAGAAGACGATTAATGGGCAACAAAAGGATTGAGTTGAGAAGTTAGATGATGCATTATGGGCATACCAGACAGCTTATAAAATGCCTATTGCTACTTCCCCATATCATTTGGTCTATGGGAAAGCATGTCATTTACCTGTTGAGCTTGAGCATCAAGCTTATTGGGCTGTTAAAAAGTTGAATCTTGAGATGAAAGTTGTGGGAGAAAAGAGATTATTGCAGCTCATTGAATTAGATGAATTTTACCTCAATTATTATGAGAACGCAAAGTTTTACAAGGAGAAAACCAAGAGATGGAACGATAGACAGATTCAAGATAGAGTGTTTGAATCCGGACAACTTATTTTACTATTTAATTCGAGATTAAAGTTATTTTCGGGAAAATTGCGGTCTAAGTGGTCTAGAACTTTCGAAGTAGTACAAATGACACCTCATGGAGTGGTTGAATTTTGGAACAAAGAGAAGACTGAGAAGTTTCTAGTGAATGGACAACGTGTGAAGCATTGTTGGGCTGATCATGGAGACAAGCACAACGTGTCCATCACTTTTGATGAAGAGTGAGACTGAGCTAAGTCGTGCCACGACGTAAAATAAGGAGTTGTGTGGGAGACAACCCATAAATGTAATGTAATAGGTAGTTTAATTTTTAGTTGTTTAGGACAAAAAGAAAAATACAAAAAGATAAGTCGTGCCATGATAAAAAATAAGGTGCTTGGTGGGAGGCAACCCATTTTTTCTTACATGATTTTATTGTTTTTAGTTGATGTACAGACACGAGAAACATGGTGGAGATAGAGAAGATGAGAAGAGGGTGAACATCGACCTTTGAGTAAGTTAAATGGGTGAGAAGAAGTAAAAAAGGTTAGTGGGAAGAAAAGATGCCTCAAAATATGAGAAATTTGGCTTTAGGAAATTTTTGGGATGCAATTTCCAGTGGACCAACACTAAGTCGATGCATTGCGTCAATATGCATCATGCCCATACTTAGAAAAATTTTCTAAGGCTATTTCCAGTGAAATGACACGATGTCAACGTGTCGCGTCAGTCTTGCAACGCGTTACTCATTGCGCCATGTTGGTGGTCATATAGGTAACACTTAGAATAATTATTTGATATAACTTTCAATGTAATGACGGAAACTCAACGCATCTCTTTGCTTCTACAACGTGATACCAGACGCATCGTGTCACCTGCACCATCGATAAGAAAATTAAACCTAATTTACTCCCTCTATAAATATCCCACACCATTTATTTTTCACTTTCCCTATTCAAAACCCTAGTAGCTTCCCCATATTTCCCCAACCCTAAAAATAAATTCTTTTATTTAACTTTCTTGTGGTGCCAAGAAACAATCTCACTCTTCTTTTTTCTTCATCAAGTCAAAGGTAAGTCTTTCATTTTTCTCATTTGCTCAAAGTTTCTTTAAATGATAAAGAATGTTTTGAGTGATAAATAGTTAGTAATTTAGGCAGTGACTCATTTCTTGATTTATGATAAATAGTTAGTGCTTTATATTGAACTAGTGGAGTTGATTGTGTTGATTGGGGGGGTTTTAATTGAACTCAATTTATAAATCCCTCATGGAGGGTTGATGAAATTGTTTGGCCGTACTTTAGTTCGTATGTAGTATATGAATGGATGATGTTAAGTTGTGTAGAGATGTGGTTGCTTATGTGTTTGCTCTAGTTGAATTAATGAATTGCACTTTAAGATTGACTTATTTTTTTGCATAAATGAGTTATTTTGCTGAATCATGTAGTGAATTTCAATAACGTTGGGGTGTTGATGTTCAATATATGATGGTAACTAAGTGTGGGGTGGGTTTTGATCCCACACCACCTTAGTGGTAGCTCTTAGGTTTGACACATTGAATGCATGCATCGGACAACATTGAAGAGTGATAATGTGAGAATGAATGGTTATGTGTTTTGTACAAGCTAAATAGTCCATTAAGTTGTCGAGATGAGATTTTGAATTGAGACTCTTCTGAAATATCTTTTTATGTAATGTTGGATGCTTAAGGATGGTAATTGTGTTGAATAAGGGAAGTCTGAGTACCTTGGTTCCCTCATTTACGAACTTGTGCTAGCAACTAAGTGTGGGGTAAATTTCATACTTGGTGGTTGCTAGTTCCTAAGGTGCTTTCTTTATGTGTTGTGGTCTATTATGCTTGATAGTTATAATGTCGATTATCCATCAACAATAAACCAAAGGTAAGAATACAGTTGATACGTCTGAGCCCAGGCATAATAGGAGTTCTCAAGATGATCATGTACCCTCAGCCCCACATGTTCCCCGAGGTCAAAGGAGGTTCGGGACTAAGGTCGTCGTTGAAGCACGGAAAAAATAGTATTCTCAACACAAAGAGTCAAAGTATTCAGTTGATTAATTCATAGATAGGGCAAGCCTGATGAAAATGTATCCATCTATGGTGCAAAGAATAGAGGCGCAACATATGAATTTCCTATTTAAGCAGCCAGCTAAATGTAACTTAAGACTAGTGAGGGAGTTCTATGCGAATTGGAACCCGAAAGACTCTAAGGTTGAGGTACGTGGTCATGTGATCACTTTTACTACTAATACTGTGAATGAATTACTAGGTACACCCTTTGTAGATACAGAGCCATTAAAGAGAATGATTATTGAGACACCATATCAGAACATTCGTCATCTCCTTTGAGGCACTCATTCGACAACTAGGTGGATTCGCTACAAAGAGGGTTGCACTCATGTGTCACTTCCATTTTCTTATTTGAACAGGGAGGCTCATTTATGGGCGAAATTCATTTATGCCTGCCTTATTCACGATACTCATTTGACGGAGGTGACTCATGATAGGGTTTGTATTATCTATGCTCTAATTCATGAAGATGTGGATTTGAATGTTGGTGCTATTATATTTTCTGTAATGAGGAAAACCAGATTTTTTGGGGGTCGTAGATATGGTTTCGATGGGCTGCTGGCTACATTTCTGAGGTAGCAGGGTGTTCCCGAGTAGGAGGTGGATTATAGACCACCTATTGATCACAAGCTATTGGATTTTTCCTACACTAAGGGACCTACTCCTCATGGTGTAAATTTGACTATGCCCGAGCGTCAAGCTCAGAATGATGAGATCACAGCCCGTATGTATGGGTTCACTATGTTGCAGCTAAAGACTGGAGGGCATCCATCCACCCAATAGGAGATTCGTGCGGTTGAGTTGGACTACCCAATAGGACCTCATGATCAGACTATGCTATGAATTGGCCTAGATTTTGATGAGCCATTGGATGATGACTCCCCATGGATGAGGAGATGCGCATGGGTTATTCTGATGAAGAGTCCATGGATGAAGAGCAGACATATGATGGTGATTCAGGTGATGACTTTGGTGATGATGACGGTGTTGATGATGATGTGATGGCATTAGTGACATTCGAATAAGTAGGGAGTATGACGCCATCCTGCCTTCTGCTTATTGCTAGCACTGGGACAGTGCTACATTTAAGTGTGGGGTTGTTGATCTTTGATCTTTATCTTTATCTCCTCCATCTTCAATTTCTAAACTATGTTGGTTTTTGGATTGAACAATTTCTATTTCTATTATGTTTTTATGTTTTGTTGGGTTTGTAAGTTGACATTATTTCCCTTTTCAGCAAAATTATTTCCCTCTTTCGCAAATATTAGTTTAAAGTGTTTTTTTTATTTATTTTCACCCTTCGTGGTAATTTTTAGATTACAGTAATTATGTGTGCCCTTTTAGGAAATTCTCATTTTGCATCATCTTAGTTAGTTGCCTTCCCCTATGATAGATGGATGACGACCGTCTTAAGAAGAGTGCGTCTTTAGAAGCTGAGAAAATGATAGGACCCCGATTGCGACCTTTGAGAAATGTTGTGTGTTGGGCAAAGATGTTTTATTTTTTTTACTATAAATATAATTGTGTTGAAACAAAAGAATGAGATTTGTTTAGATGTTTAATCTCAACAAGTGAAGTTCGATTTAATTGGCTTACTATTGAATTTCATAAAGAGAAATATCGGAAACCGTAAGGATACGACTTTATTCTTATCATGCACCAAGTAAGTGAGTATTTGTTTATATTCAACATGTATAGGAATGACTAGAACTTACCCGGTGTGTTTACAAAGCGAAATAAAGGGTGTTGGGTGTAGGAAGTGATTTTGGCATTTCTTTGTTAACCAAATTGTAAAGACTTTATTTACCTACCCTTGTGCATGTCTTTATTTAGACCCATTGATCGTATATCCTGATTTCTTTGGTAGCCTCATCCGTAGCCGAATCCTTTCTTTGATAGACCTTAATTCGATCCATAGTTCCTAAGTTCTTTAATACAGATAATGGAATAAGAGGGGAATGTGAAATTTAAGAAGGAAAAGGGTGATGGTGAAGCTCTATAGAAGTGTTCATTGTGTGTTTAATTGTGACGGTTAGGAGTTGGAAAAAAAATATGAAAGAAATTTCAGTTTAAGTTGCCCGATTTTTTTGTTACAATGAACCTGTTTTGGCCCTGGTCTGTTGAGGACAATGTGAACCTCAACCAAGCCAAATCGCTTAGGTTGAGGGTGGATACTATAGGGGTGCGTAACAAGAATTGGGATGTGAAGAAACGTTGAGAATTGAATTATGATGTAAAAAAAAATACTCCTACCGTGGTGTTGGTAATGTGCTTAAAAGGATTGGGGTGAAACATTGAATGTGCAATGATAATGAAGTGAAAAGTTGGGTTGATAAAATGAGATTTTGAATGTTCTTATGATTGAATATAGTTATGTATTAAAGTGCTTAGGGAGATTAGTCACTACTTCCCAAATAGTTCCTACCCGTCCCTTAGCCTACATTACAACCATGAAAGACCTAATTGATCCTATATTTCAACATCCGACTATTAGTGGAGTATTACAATAAGGCCAAGCTTATGGTTTATCACCTATTATGTATGAATTATTTGTTGAGAGTGAGTGAGTGAATTTTGATATTCCCCTCATGATAAAGATTGAAAAATTGTGAGTGATATGGGGAAAACTTTCTTGTTGTGAGGGTGCATATGAGTCAAAGTCTGGATTAATTATTGTGTTGCTTGATTGCGTGCTTTTATTGAGTTTGTCAATGAGTTGAATGTCACTGTTGGGATGATGAAGTGTGAAATAAAGTGTTCATGTTCCTAACACTAGCATGATTCATAGGTTGTGATAAAAAGGTTTGATGATTGTTTTGCTTGAAGTTGTTCGAGGACGAACAATGTTTTAAGTGTGGGGTGGTTATCTTGGGCATATTTATATGTCCAAACACCGATATTCACCCATATTTGAACTTGTTTTGAGAATAAAATTTGTATTAATTATATTGAATTGTGAGCTAAATTATGTTACGTGGCTAACCAATGTGATTAGAGATACAAGGTTAATGTCTCATGGATTCAGACAAAAATTGGATACATATCATGAAGATATGGAAGACCATGTTGATCAAGTCTAAGAACATGTGTAGATGCATGAGAGCAAGGATAAAATAAAGGAGCTGAGGATTTATAAGAGTTAAGTGAAGAAATGGAGTAAAATTCCAGAGACGCGATGCAAACTCGATGCGTGGCATCGACTTGTAAATGTTGTCCCTTAGCCAAAATTTCATGAGTAACTTCTAGTGCATCGACGTGAAGTCAACGCATCGTGTCAATGCTAAATTTTTTAGACTTAGTCGAAATTTAAGATGACAATTCCAGTGACACAACGCGATGTCTACACATCGCGTCGTATGTTGATGAATTTGACTTAGTCAGCATTTTAAAGACAAATTCCAGTTCATCAATGCGATGTTGACGTGACGCGTTGGTAGAGTTGACATGATTAACGATGCATCACGTCAAGTGTGCAGATCTGGTGAACTTTTCTCACGTATAAAAAGAACACGTGAGCACAATTCTGAGTACTTTTGGCAAGCATAGCAGCGGCGGAAAAGCATACAGTTCTTTCTTTTAGGATTCTTATTATTTCTTTTGAACTTCTTTATTTCAAGATTAATTTTGGGTATGATTAATTACTTATTTTTATGTTTAATTCAAACATGAGTGGCTAAATACCCTTATTCTGGGGTTGAGGCCAAGAACATGATTACTCTTTGATATTCTTTATAGTAGTTTCTTTTTCGATTATCATCTGGGTTGTTCTTAATTTCTTGAACTTACTATTTTGATAAGTGGCCACCATTAAAATAAATCTATATTTCTATGTGAATCCACGAGGAGAATCGTAGGATAGAATGAAGAAATTAAGGAGCAAGGTTCTTACCTTTTTTATAAATTAAGGGGTTCAAATTAGCATCTAGGATAGAGATATACCTAGAAGCGTTGTTTGGTTCAATTGCAAGAAGATTATTTTATGAATATAGAAGAATTATTGTATATCTATGGGAGTTGTAGCTTCAATATTCAATAGATAGAAGATTTCAGGTCAGGAGACCAAAATCGTAGCCTAAACCTTGCGAACTAACAACCCGATAACCAATTAGAATACTATAAGAATAGAGATTTGTATGATTGTTTGAAAATCCTCAACCCTGGAATTCCTATCATTATTGTTTACAACCGTTGCTTGCTTTTCTCTAGTCATAAACTTTTATTTCTTTTTTATTAATTTACATTTTTATTCTTAATTTCAAAAATCATCTTAAACTTTACAACACTTACTACTCATTTTCTAAAACTAAAAGTTGGTTAAATTTCTAGTTGCTTAGTCCTTGTGGGAACGATATCTGATTGTCTAAATCACTATATTACTTGTAAGATCACGTGCACTTACGTGTGCATCTGAGTTGCAACACTGCCCGAGTCCAAAACAGTC
Source organism: Capsicum pubescens (assembly GCA_030864215.1). Taxonomy (NCBI): domain Eukaryota; kingdom Viridiplantae; phylum Streptophyta; class Magnoliopsida; order Solanales; family Solanaceae; genus Capsicum; species Capsicum pubescens. The sequence goes on from CM061549.1 coordinate 255,691,488, forward strand.
CACAAAATCCCACCGAGGTAAGAAGCTCATAAGTATCCTAATTCTAAAGGGTTCCAATGCTTCAAGTGCCAAGGTTGGGGCATAAAGCCAACGAATGCCCTAACCAACGCAATGTAATCCTTAGGGAAAGTATATTGTATTTACTTGGTGAAGAAGTTGGTATTGAGGGTGAAGAAATTGAAGTCGACCCTCAAGATGGAGAGACAGTCGAAAGGGATCCACATTATGATGATGATGATTGTGAGGATGCTTATCCACAAGAAGGAGAGTGCGTGGTCCCAAACTTTGTAGTAAGACATGCCATGATTAGTTAGGCGATATATGATCCTATCTAATGGGAGAATCTATTCCATACTAAATGTCTTGTGAAGGGAAGTGTGTGCACTATGGTGATAGATAGTGGAAGTTGTGCGAATGTGGTTAGTGTTGCAATGGTGAACTTCTTGAAATTTCCGACTACACCTCACACTAGTCCTTACAAGTTTTTATGGTTGAATGAATACGGTGAGTTAAAGGTTACAAGGCAATGTGTGATACGTTTTAAGGTAGGCTACTACCATGACAAGGTGCTTTGGGACGTGATACCAATGCAAGATTGTCACTTGTTGTTAGAAAGGCCTTGTCAATATGATAGGTCAACGATGGAAGGTCCAATTGGTAGACACTTTAAAAGAATGGCTGAAAGGTCGCTCTTCATCCATTATTGCCTTCCCAAGTGAATGAATTACACCAAAAGATGTGGGAATTAAGGTAAAAGGGAAAGAAGGCCGAGAGTGAGGGGAAAGGAGGGGAATTCAAGAGAGAGAGAGTAGGGGAAGCCAAGGGTTCCCTAAATTCTAAGGGGCGCGAGAGCATGGTGATGATGTCTAGGAGGAAGGAACTATTTATGGATCATGATGAGGACACTCCGATGCTCCTTTTGGCTCATTATTTTAATACTAACCCCGCTAATATCTCCATTTCTCCTCCTATTTCTCATGTTTTGCAGGATTACGAGGATGTCTTCCCAAAGGAATTTCCGAAGGGATTGCCTCCACTTCGGGGTATTGAGCACCAAATTGATTTTGTGCCGGGCTCACAATTGCCTAACAAATCGGCTTATAGAAGCAAACTAAAGGATACAAAGAAATTACAATGCCAAGTTGAGGAACTTCTCAACAAGGGTACATCAAGGAGAGTATGAGACCTTGTGCGGTCCCAGTGCTACTAGTTCCCAAGAAATACGGGACTTGGTGTATGAGTATTGATTGACGAGCAATCAACAAGATAACAGTAAAATATCATCACCCTATTCCTAGACTAGATGATATACTTGATGAATTGAGTGGTTCATGTTTGTTTTCTAAAATTGATTTGAGGAGTGGCTATCACCAAATCCGTATGCAATGGGATGATGAATGTAAAACCGCCTTCAAGACCAAATTTAGTCTCTATGAATGGATGGTTATGCCATTCAGCCTAACAAATGCTCTAAGTACTTTCATAAGGCTAATGAATCATGTGTGAAGCCATTTATCGGAAAGATTGTTATCATTTACTTTGATGATTTGTTGGTGTATAGTAAGTCCTTAGATGCGCATGTAAAGCATTCACAATATGTGTTTGATGTCCTTAGAAAGGAGAAGCTATATGCTAATCTTGAAAAGTGATATTTTGGTGTCCATGAGGTTTATTTCTTGGGTTTGTGGTGTGCTCAAGAGGGGTCGAAGTGGATGAATCTAAGATTGACACCATTAAAAGTTGGCCAACTCCCAAAACCGTAGGTAAATTTAGAAGCTTCCATAGGTTGGCTAGTTTTTATAGATATTTTCTCAAGGGATTTAACACCATTTCCGCCCCCTTGACCGAAGTGATTAAAAAGGATCAGCCTTTCAAGTGGGGAGATGAACAAGTTATGGCCTTTGAGAACTTGAAAGCTATCCTCATCTCATTTTTTAGGCGAACCACTAGTATGTACTTATGTTGGTTATCCTAATGGGGTACCCTTCCATCCCTTGTTAGACCCCTTTTCTACAATTACCAAATTTGGACAAGACTTTTGAGGTTGAATGTGATGCTAGCAAACTCGGTATAGGCGTTGTTTTAATACAAGATTTGAAACCTATTTCCTACTTTAGCGAAAAGCTCAAAGGAGCAAATCCAAACTACTCTACGTATGAATTAGAGTTGTATGCCTTGATTAGATCCTTGGCCACTTGGCAACATTATTTGTGGCCTAAAGAATTCGTGATCAAAATGGATTATGAATCCTTAAAGCATCTACGGGCACAAGACAAGCTTAACCGGCGGCATGCCAAATGGATTGAATTTCTTGAAACTTTCCCTTATGTAATTAATTACAAGAAGGCTAAAGACAATGTGGTTGCCGATGCTTTATCTCAGAAACATGTGTGTGTGTCTACTTTGTCGTCTAAGTTGATGGGGTTTGAAAGCCTCAAGTCTTTATATCTCGAGGACCCTCACTTCACTCCTATCTATAGGGAAAGTGAAGAGTTGGATAGCGTTAGGATGTTTATGGATAGGGGTTCCCATCCCTATACCAAATTTGATGGATACTTGTTTAAGGCTAGACAATTATGTGTTCCTTTAAGTTTGTAGAGAGAATTGTTTATGAGGTAAGCACACAATGGCGGTCTAATGGGCCATTCTGGGGTCGAGAAGACCCTCAAATTTTTGGAAGAACAATTTTATTGACCTAGAATGCACAAGGATGTGGCCCGAATTCGCGGCCAATGTGTTGAGTGCATAGGAGACAAGTCACATCTCAAACCCCATGGGTTGTACACCCCATTATCCACCCCTTTACGTCATTGGCTTGACATATCAATGGACTTCATGTTGGGATTGCCAAGGACTAGAAGGGGGCGGGATAGTATTTTTGTCGTGGTGGATCGATTTTCTAAGATGGCTCACTTTATTCCATATTCCAAATGTGATGGTGAACCTAGTGTAGCCTATTTTTTTATTTGTAATGTTGTAAAACTTTATGGTGTTTCGAGGACCATAGTGAGTGATAGGGATTCTAAATTCCTAAGCCACTTTTGGAAGTCCATGTGGGGTAGGCTCAGTACTAAGTTATTGTTTTCAACTTCATGCCACCTACAAATCGATGGCCAAACAGAAGTAGTAAATAAAACCTTAGGGTCTGTGCTATGGTTCATGGTTAAGGTAAAAATGGTTTCTTGGGAGGAGCACTTACCGTTGATTGAGTTTGCTTATAATCGTGTTATACACTCAAGCACGGGGATGATACCCTTTGAGTGTGTATATGGCATCAATCCCCTCACTCCTTTAGATCTAACTCCTTTGCAAGTGATCTTGTGATGAGCTTAGATGGAAGAAAATGGGCCGAGGCCATGAAAAAGCAACATGAGAAGGTGAGGTTGCGGTTGGAGAAGAAAAAAACAAGAAGTTGCAAGGCGAGCCAACAAAGGAAGAAGAAAACTCATTATTGAACTGGGAGATTAGGTATGGGTTCACCTAAGGAAGGATAGATTCTCGTCTCAAAGGAATGATAAGTTGATGCCGCGGGGTGATGTCCCATTACAAGTTCTAGAAAGGATAAACGACAATGCCTACAAGATTGATCTACCCCCGAAAAATCAAGTGCACAACATTTTCAATGTGTGTGACCTCTCTCGTGCGGAAACGATGGAGGATGGCAATGATCCGAATTTGAGAACAAATTCCCTTTAAGATAGAGAAGATGATATGGGAATTTCAAGTTTTAGACCTTTCACACGAAGCTAAGCACGTGAGTTGCAACGACTCCAAGCCTTTTTCATGCAAATAGCCATGTGTGAGTTGGTACTTGATCCACCAAATGGTTTAAATATTTTTAAGTGTGAAGAGGATCCTTGAAGTGTAATAAACTTACACTCCAAGGAAATCCCATGGCAAGGGTTAAATGGTCATTTTATCTTTCATTTATGGTGTAATATAAATAGACAACATTAGGGTTATTTTGCCTTAGTTCATTGATAATATTTTGAGACACAAAACACTTGTAATATTTTGGAACTTTTCTCTTCCATTGGAGAAGCCACAAATCCGAATCTCACAAGTAGAGTGATACTTTTGTTGTATCATGGCTAGAAACTAGGATCTTGGGGTTCTTTGAGTTCCTCTTTCTCCAAGTAAGAGTTTGGTGTTAACATTCATTAATCTTAGGGTCCTTACATGTGGTTAGGGTTCTTAGATTCTTGAATATTGTATGTCAAACTATCTATCCATCTCTTTTGTTATCATTGTATTGTTGTTAGTCTTTTGAAGTCTAGTGAAGTCGTGTGGGGTTCTTTTGATTCACTAGCATTGTTGTTCTTATGTTCATCTCTTTTCTTACTCAAAAATTAAATCTAAATTCCAGTGAAGCCGTGAGTGGCCTATTTTGATTCACTGGAGCCTTGTTGATCATCTTGTTGCTCTTGTGTTGGCTTGAATCTATTGATTCACACTTAGTATTGTATCATTCTATTAGCTCAACCTTCCAAGATTCAAACTTAGATTCTAACACATATCCTGGATATCCCCAAATCTGTAATAACCATACTACTTTCATCATAGCCTACAAATATCACATCCACAATATATGTTTCGAATCAACAAACCTAAATTCTTGAATACACTACTTCAAGCCTACTGATTCATCTTTCATCTAACTAGACCTATGAAATATGTTCTGCTCAAATTCAGATAACACTTTCCCCAACTCTACTACTGTTGCTAAACTCATGGTTTCATGCTTTTAAATCTAGATCATATGATTCCATAGAATTCTAAGAAGGAATTAGAAAACACGTATGACTCTTAAGCACTGAGGTACTACCCCTTTATTCCTTACTGGTTTATCGGGAAACTGTAACTGAATGACTCTATTTCTGAAATCAATTGAGGTGATTTTCTGGAATACTGTAACCGAGCAATTTCCGTATACCCGTCTGGTCATAATAGGTTTACCTACTAGGGTAGACACTGATAAAGGCTCTGCTAAAGTTTCAGGATTGACTCTGAAATGGACAGCTATATAGGGGTTACAAAAGAAAGTGAAGGTCTAGGGTAAATAAAGCATAAATATGAAGATGAAGGACCTGTAATGTACTGGTATCCACATCAGGAGAGCTTTCCTGATCCTGTAGGGACTAAAGTACATATATCCTGTTCTGACGTTGGTAACTGGTTACGCTGAAAGTGGCACCCTGCTGAGTCGGGTGACCGGATGGGATTGGAGGACGGCTGGACTTACCTTGTTGGCACGAATCCTTTCCCCTCTGAGCAATTACTCTACACTCCCGTATCCTGTGTCCTAGTTTACCACATCTAAAACATACATCACTGCTATCTTTACACACGCCCAGGTGATTTCTACCACATTCTTTGCAAAGCGGATAGGTACGACCACTGCTCACACTACCCTGGGTTTTACAGCCTGGCACCTCATCTCGACTATCATTCCTGAACTTTGGAACTATTGCACTAGATAAATATGGAGCTAGGGCTGAAAACTTCTGACTAAACTGAGAACAGTAACCACCCTCTGACCTTGGTTGAGAAAAACTAAAGCTATCCATTTTGTCTTTTTTATTCTCTCTGTCCTTCTGCTAAAGCATCTTCTCCTCAATTTTTTGAGCATGGACCATAAACCAAGTTATTTCCATCTACTTAATTAATATCAGAGTCCTACACTCCTTGACCACACTATCAGATACCCCAAACTCAAACCTTCTCATCCTAGATCTGTTATCATCCACCACATGAGGAGCATACCTGGCTAACTAAGTAAACTTAAGGGAATACTCTTTCACACTCATATTGTGCTGCTTCAAGTTGATAAACTCTAACACCTTAGATTCCCTTGGCTCCAAAGGGAAGAATCTATCTAATAAGGTTGTAGCAAACTCCTCCCATTCTCTAGGCTCTACATCTGCTCCTCTATCCCCGTTCCACTACTTAAACCAGGTGTGAGATGCATCATGAAACTGGTAAGAACGTATTTCAGAACTCTCACTAGAAGTCACACACATAATGTTAGTCACCTTATAAATCATATCAAAGAATTCCTATGGATCCTAATAAGATTTAGATCCTAAAAATAGAGGAGGATTCATTCGGATGAAGTCCCAAATCCTAGTTGCGATAGTATTAGCCACTGAGTTGGCTAGGACTGCAGCTGGTCGAACATTCTGTGGTTCTACAGAGTGATCTAGAGTAGTGAATGCAGTTCTGAACTCTGCACAAGAAACATGCTCATTAGAGGATATTTCAGAATGGGCGGAGGTACTGGCTGGTTTTTGGTTCTTCTTCTGTTAGTCTTTCTCGGAGGCATATTCTGTAAACGGAAGGAAGAATTGAATTAGATAGAGAGTTCAACTTGATCTCATGCTCATTCGAACGACATGAACACTGAAATAAGGGAAACTTTTACTAAGAATGTCTTGTAGACTCTTGTCCATAAGTGTGGTGCGCTTCACACCCATGTACAAGACTCTACTCAATGTGGCTTTCAGACTCTCTAGGACACTTTAAAACCTTAGGCTCTGATACAAAGTTTGTAACGCCCTAAGAGTACACCTTGGGCGCCACACGGTGCTTACGGTGACAAGTGTCCACAAGCTAACCTATGATACTGGTACCTGCTGTGAGAACTAGGTAAAACCGATAATAAAAGATCATATGTGAAATTCAACTATAAAATGCCATAAGATTTTAAATCATAGTTATGATTATTTTTGTAAAACAACTCTGATATACTGCTAAAATGGCTGATAATGACAACTAAAAATTAAACACTAACTATCTATACTAGTCTGAAAAGCCTCTACTGACCTATTGTGGAGCTGATGGGACAAACCCCCAACTAATTCAGACTAAATAGAAAATACTGAACTGATAAGGTAAACTGAGATAAATAAACCATGTCCTCAAAGTATGAGGACTCACCACTACTACAACTGATAATCTGGTATGCCTATGCGCGTTCAGGGAACTGAGCATCTGAACCTATGATATTAAAACATAATAGCGCAAGAAAAGAGTATGTGATCAATACTTTGAATGTACTGGTATGCTAAATGAGGTTAGGCTAATAACTGACTGAATGAATAGCATGTTGAGTAAAATGCATGAAATCTGTAAAGACTGAGAATGGAGGACCAAGTATAAAAAACATTTTGAATATAGTCTATAAACTGAAATACTAAAATCTGATAACTGAATAATTAATAAACTATATGCTATGGTCAAGCAAGACAGAACTGATTATTGAAACTAAAACTGTGGGAGGTATCATCTAACCGAAATGCCCCAGTGTGAGCTGATCGGGGTCCAACCTGTGACCCCGGTTGGAAGGGTGCTAGTATCGTTCCACGGGTACTATCAATTGTTGCAGAGTCAGTCCTAATAAGGTAGGTGACCCCTGAGATCAGTCCTAAACTGGTGGGTGATCCTTGAGAGTGTCAGTCCTAAATTGGCGGGTGACATCTCAAAACCTACGCTGGCTACGTAGTTCTGGAACTTAGGGATTTCTCCTAAGGACCCAGTCCTAACCGACGGGTGAGCCCCCATCCCTAGGTTTTCTCGATGCTGAATACTACTCCCAAAAGAACTGACATTGATTACGGGACTGAACTAAGTTTAACTAAATAAGGAATTAACTTGGACTACTAAACTGATCTAAGTTTGACTGACATGGTAAATGACTGAATTGAGAATGCTCATATGTGTTTGAAAATATTATGAAAATACTGAGACTAAGTAAAAAGCTATATTTTTGGGTATTCATAACCCTCAGGACTCGATAGAAATAACAACAAGATTACACTAAAACCTTGAGGGCATGACATGCAGTGAAATAGTCAAAACTCATTCTTTGAGACATTTCATCAAACACTTATAAAGCATGGCATAAGCATGAGAATAGTTTTAAACATGTAGTAATAGCATGAATTCAATACTAAAATCACCAATTATGGCTCAAATCGGCGACATCACCATTCAAACGTGTAGGGTTTAATAACAACAAAAACTACGTGTAAACATGGTATAAAATAGAAATTGATGAAGTTACATGGATGTAATTCATAAAAACATATAAAAAATCATAACTTTGATCTTGAAAATGGGTTCTTGGATTCCATGGGTGAAAAATAACCATGTATGAACATCTAGCATTCCTCAAAAGCTTGAATCTTGGAAGAGAATAACTTTTCTTGAAGGTTGTTGAATGGTGACGCTTGAATTCTTGAATTTTCTTAAAGAAGGATTTGAATCTTCTTCTTGGGGAATGATCTTGAAAGAAACCCTAATTTTGATTGTAGGATGAATGAGGAGTTATGTTATTTCAATTCATGGAAATAGGGGTTTAAAAGGGTGGAAAAAGACCCAAAAATCTCATTAAAATTGACTTTAAATCACTGTACGGATGTGGTTGACGGTTTGGGTGACGAACCGTCACTTGAGGGACTGACCATCACTCAATCAGTCAGTTTATGTCCAGAAAATGGCTTCTCTGATTGAGTTGTGATGGGTTGTTTAATGGTTCATCACTAGCTTAATGGTCTGTCAACATTCTTGTCGCACCTCGGCAATCAGACAACTCTCTGGTAAAACAGGCATAACTTTTTACCCCGCTATCGAATTAAGAAAATATTAGAATAGTTGGGAATCTAATTCAATTATCTAAAATTTTCTACGTCTTGATCTGGAAAATTCTTAGTATTACGGAAGATATGCTCATTTGGAGTTGACTATAGCAACATCCTTCTCTAGAACTCAATCAGTAAAGGATATTTTGATTTGTCTAATAGATAGGAGTTATTTGAGGCCTTAATATACATCAAACTCACTCATAAAACTACCAAAGAACTATAATTTATTTTGCATGAGCTTGAAGTATGGTTCTAATATTGTCTTGGACTTTTAGGGTATTACAGTTTGTCCTATGTTGCTTGGTGAAAAAGCTCAAAATACTTGAATATATGTTGGAGAGTGTTGTTGATTGTCATGCCTCAGTCAGCCTACCATATGGACTTATGATTACCTGGATTCTCCTATATTACTCTATTGACCTCTCTGCATATAACACGGTGGAAGTCTCTGCTACTTATGACTCCAAAACTTTTGCCAGCATGGGCTATATTTTGGTAAAAAATAAATGGCCCAAAAAAGACTCTACCCGAATAAATTGGACCTCCCTAAGTTAAGAAAATTAGTTTCTATCACCATGCTTCCTATGATGAAGGATTTAGAGGAGCTCAAGAATCGCCTAAAATTTGTTGAGGAAGGAGTTATGTTGTTTTAAGAGTCGACTTCAAAGTTGCTGGAGCTTGGGAAGAGTACGAGCATTGATATAGTCAAGGTACGATTGACCATTAATGAATTCAAGTAAGAAGGCATCAAACTGTTCACCAGATTATTTACTCGCATGGAATCCCTTAAGTATAAAGTCAACTCCTCAAATGATGACCTTGTAATATCCGTCCAGAACTAATACTCCTACTCTAAAAATGTTAAAAAGTCTTATGAACGATTCTTCCATAACATGCACAATACCCTCACATACTTCCTGGCCAAACGTTGAATGATGAATACTATTCAAAAGAGGTTCATGTCCCTTCTTTTCTTTTGGGTTGTAAAAATTATTTTCACACACTGTCTGCCACACTTTTTATTTTGTTTAAGTCCTTTGGTACTTTATTTTCCTGTTTACATACTATATGTCTACTACTACTTTTTTTTGTCTATTGTGCTATTTTTTTACTATGCCAAAAGGGGGAGAAAGCAAGAACATCAGAAGTGCTTGCAAGTTAGGGGGAGCAAGTTGACTATTAAATGATGAAAGTCAATTGATGCTCAAAGAAAGCAGGAACATCAGAGGTACTTGCAAGTCAGGGGGAGTAAGTTGACTATCAAAGGATGAAAGTCAACTAATGCTCAAAAAAACCAGTAACATCAGATATGCTTGAAAGTCAGGAGGGGCAAGTCTACTATCAAAGTATGAGAGTCAACTAATGCTCAAAGAAAGAAAAAACATCAGAAGTTTGTGCTAGCTAGGGGGATCAAGTCAACCAAAAAAATAAGAAAGTTAACTGGTGTTTATTATTTGTCATTATCAAAAAGAGGGAGACTGTTATCCCCATATTCTCAGTATATGTTTTAATAATGACAAACTAATAAGAAAATATCTTGCAGGATACACTGAAGATACAGAAGATCAAAAAGAACCCTAAGGAATCAATCCAGAAGTTTTGACAAAAGGTAGTTAGCATTCACTCACAAGAAAGTCGGTGCAAAGATTGGAAGAGTATCAATCATAGAGATCAGCTAGCATTCACTCACAAGAAAGTCGACTCCAAGATTAGAAAATTATCAATCACAAAGATCATTAAATTCCCAAAATTATGGAAAATGAATCAATCAAGACAAAATCAAAAGGAAAGAAAACCATACCCACTACATGGACATTTCTTATATGGACATGTATGGTTGTGAAGGTTGAACCGCGTATGGATATATCTGATATGGACATACTTTGTGGTGCCATTACTCAAGATAGGAATTAATTCAAATCCTTGATTGAGAAGAAATCTCTTGGGTTTCCTTATGAAGAATAGAAGTTGAAGTAGCTGAAGAGTATAAAAGACAACACTAGAGATCAAAGCGCACACACAAATTGAAGAAATATCTTAGTGTGTCTCAATCATAGTCCCAAAAAAGCTTTGAAAAGGTCTAAGGAAACATTGAATCCCAAGTAGACTGGAAGTAGGCACCATATTTGTGTTCCGAACTAGGATAAATCTTCATGTTATTATCTTTAATTATTTACTTACTTGTGTACTTAGTTCAACCCAATCTATCTTGTTGAGAATAATAATCTTCAAGTGAGTCAACTGTGAAGACTTGTCAGTCGACTCAGGGAATTTTTCAATTCATCCCACCCCCCTCTTGAATTTCATCTATATCAATAATTTATCATTCAAATAGTGTGAAAATGTCTACACGAAAATAGGTTCTGACTATTTAGAAGGAGAAGTGTACTTTAATTTCTGTCATGGCAAAGTATGCAATTGAGCCTTCATTCAATTTCTATGCTAAAAGATCGGGCAAGAAAATGTATGTATCTTCTTTAACATATCAGATGTTGGAAATTATATCTAATTTAATGAATTATGTATCTAACGTTAAATTGGTTATTATTCTACGTAACTTTTTTGTTGTTAAGTTAATAAAACAGAGATACATTTTTTTGTACATGAAACATTTTTTGTTTCTTGTATCAGTGGTTCTATACTTGTGTATATTTATGTGTGTCGTATTGTTTTATTTTTTGCTAAATATGCGTACTCAAGATACATAAGAATATTGTTACAGATACAAATTGTAGTCAATTATTATGTGAATGTATCTCTCATATTTTTATTCTAATACATAAGAATCATCTTATTTTAGTATAATATTCTGACCTTTTTTTTTGCATGAGTGCAACTACGTCCTAAGATGTCATTTGGAGAATTGTGTTTGAGAATTTAAAGCATCTTATCGGCGGTAGCAAAAAAATTGAGGCTCGATACATTGTTGGAGATTCTTGCAACATAAGTACTACAACAGTAATACTTAAAAAACATTCATTTTTTAACTAAGAAATTATATTGATTCTCCAAGTGTATATTCGTTTCGTATTCATAGAAATGTCACAATAATTATTAGGTTTATATGTTATTTATTCAATCTTTTTTTTGTTGATGCAATTGCAATTTACTGGTGTCGTGGAATCTTAATAATGAAAATGATAAGATTTAACAAATTTTAAGTGTAGAAAATCTTGAAGTGAGTCTTTTTCAATTTACGTTGAATTGATTGTGCCTGAAAGGCGTTTTACAATCAAATGCTAGTGCTGGATAATTTGACTATACATCATTTCACCAAAGTTTCTGCAATTCTAAAAAGTGCAACCAAATGAATAAATGTATCATGTATATATAGATTTGGAGAGCTGCCAACAGCTATAAATATTTTTGGCATTGTTGATATTAATAAAGTAAAAATTACCTATATAACGGCATGTTTACTAATATTTACATAAAATTTCAACTTTTTACAAAATTTGCATAGCCATCAAGAAAAATATATAAAAATTTCACAGATAAAGTTGAACATCTTCTCCATCAAACTAGAAAATATTTATGCAACCATAGTTTTTAAATGAGATACAAACTAGTAAACGTTTATACAACCATAGTTTTTAAACGAGATACAAACTAGTAAACATTTATGCAGCCATAGATTTTAAACGAGATACATTAAAAACCTATGAAATGCAAAAAAATAAACATGTATCTCGTATAACACAACATAAATATATAAAATAAAGGTTACTAAAACTTGCGGCAAAATAATAATACATAAGAAACTTAAAGAGCCATCAAGAAAAATATATAAAAGGTACACAGATATGTTTGAACTACTTTTTCATCAAATATTTTGTAAAATTTCAAAAACAACACTTAAAGTGTATATAACAGTAAAAAGCAACAACTAACTTCATGAAAAGTTTTAAATATTCAACTAATACACAACTATTCAATATTCAAAACACAATATTTTTTTCGTTGGTATGAAGATGCTCCTTGGCCTCGGTGGGTCGTCACTCTCACTAAAGTTTTTATTCTCTGCCTTTTGAGACTCATACTTGAACAAAAGTGATGTGTATCTTAAACGAATACAAAAATCTAAGTCCATTTTAATCAAGTACACTTTCCTTCTTGTGTTGCATTCCCTACTCCATAAAAAATTATAACAGATACATATAATACAATCTTCTCCATAATATGTATCTCAAAGCTTACTAACATGTATCTTCAGAATTCTTATTTCAATATAACTTAAAAATACAAGAGATACATATAAAATTCTTATTTTTAGTGGTATTTACATCATACAATAGATACAAGATAATACAAAATGTATCTTCAAGCTTAAAAACATGTATCTTTTATTTCCTTAGTCAGTAAAACAAATAAAATATTAGATATATTAAAATGCATACTCATCTGACAATAGATACAAGATATTAAAATATGTATCTAGAAGAAATAACAAGTGTCTTTGGTAATACGTCTTTCAATAAACCTAAAATAACACTAGATACATATCAATGTTTGGTTCTTCCGTCAAGCAATAATTTGGATCCGGTATCAACACCGCTTTGAACCAATCGACCTACTCATCTTTTAGCCTGTGATCTCAAAAAAAAAGATAAAAGCAGAAAAACGTCGGTCAAGAATCTTATACATAAAAAATTGAAAGGAGCAGGACTCATTGAGTAGATTGTTTGTGAAATGTTGGTCCATGTACCTTCTTGCTAATTACTGGACCAAGATCGGCATTAGGTTTAGTTCCAGTGCTGACCTTTAGGACTTTTGCATGTTCCAATAGTTTTTCTTCCCTGCAAGATTAATTTACTATCATCCATCAAAGATGTCAATAGTAAACTAAACAATCTGAATAAAGTGGCATAATAATGTGAAATTTGAAATGTGTTACCAAGGTTTTGATTTCCTAACAAAGACAACTGTGATCAACGCCATGTATCTTTGTGCAGCTGCACCAAAATCAGCCGCCACTAAATCATTTATCGTGAAGTCTATATTTGCATCAAGAATGACAATGCCATGGTTTTTGGCTCCCATATTGGGCTGATGGCATTTTTAGGTGGTTAGTCATTGTTCTAACCATAATACTAACACTAAACATGTTTCCACATTGTCTAATAGAAGTGAGAGAATATTTGGTAAATTTCACTAACCTGAACATGTTTTTCTTTAGCTGATGCTCTAGAATATATATATTTTAACACCCCGTATTTCCCTAGCATAATCTAAGTCTCAATACATGAGTATTCGTATTTAAAATTTTTGAAAGACTCATTATTTCTCAGTTTAGATCCTGCCAATGCATAGGAAATTCAATTAGCTTTCCAGCGGTATAAAATTCGGCCAAATCCGATAACCGGGTAAGAAGTTATGGAGATTTAAAGTTTTAGTCGTTAAACACCGTCATTTTAACCTCTAGCACATTACGGAGCAAGACAATCTCCCATTTGGAAAAATCCAGTAAAGGTCCACGATCCTAGCACATCGCGCCATAGTTTAATTTGACATTTGTCAATTTCCAGTGGGCCTCCGCGATCATGGTGTGTCGTGGAGATGGCCAAAATGGCATCCTCAATCTTGGCGCGTCGCACCAAGGTCAAAAATCAGGATTTCAGTTTCTAGCTTGTATTTTTAAATTCATTTAAGGGTATTTGGGTCTTTTTCCTAATCTCTAAACTCGCCTTAAACACAAAATTTAACCGCTAATTGACCTAAATACTCATCATTATTCACTTTCTCTCAAATTAAAAATCCTTTCTTTCAATAACAAGAAACCCTGGCTCTCAAGAATTAAGGCCAAATCTCAAGAAATCTCCATCAATCCTTCCAAATTTATTATCCCAGGTATGTTAGCTGTTCATCCATGGATCCCTTTCATCCATGGAGTCCAAGTATCCACTTTAATTACAAAAGTTATCATCTTTTCAAGATCTATGATTTTAAATTGTGATTTCACCCATGAATTTCCATGAACTATGATTTTGGACCATGTTTCAGAACAGTCTAGTATCTCAGTGTCTTTCAGTTGGGAGTAAAATTTAGCACCGAACAAGTGTAGGGAAGGCGGCTTCCCCGTCAGATAGAAAAAGTTTTTAGTAGTAGTCCCTATACTTTAGAATTACGTATCTAGCGTAGGATATGAGTAGTCACCCGTCAGATTAGGCTTGACTATCTCGCAGAGGTCACCCATCAGTTCAGGCTTGACACCCTTAGTCCTTTGGACATCGTATCAGTTTAGTGGATCCACTTAGCCAATATTAGTACCCGTGGCATGGTATTAATACCCTTCCAAATGGGGTTACAGGTTGGACCCCGATTAGCTCAAATTGGGGAATGTCGATTAGATAATACCTCCCAAAGTCTCAGATATAGTCTCATTTATAGTCTCAGCTAAGCTATTCAGTCTTAGTGTTGTTTGATCAAAGCGTGCAAATTTTAGTTATCTCAGTATATCAGTTTACAGATTTTACTCAGTTCATGTTATATGCTTGGCCATGCATCCATCGTATTTATAGATTTTTCTTGTATTTTCAGTATCTATAGATTCTATGCTCTTTATTCAGTACTCCATGCTTTACATATATGTCCAGTTAATTATTATCATTCCTATTCATGAGACCATGCATATCATCCTACCTTATTTAGAATACCAGTACATTCAAAGTACTGATCGCGTACCTTTTCTTTTGCGCTATGATGTCTCATATCATAGATGTTGACGCTCAGTTCTTAGATCGCACCTAGATTCTCAAATTATTAGCAGTATGGTAGAAGTGGTAAGTCCTTATCATTTGAGAACAAATTATATTACTTCATGTCTTTATCTCAGTAGGTAGTAGAGTTAGTTGGGGCCTGTCCCATCAACTCACAGTATCTAGTTAGAGGCTTTTCAGACACTACAGTTAGCTATTCAGACTATTCAAATTTCAGTATTTTTATCAAATTCATAATTTAGTAGTTATTTCATTATTAAAAACCTTATGGCATTTCAGTTATTCTTCCGCATTCATGATTATATGATTCAGTGGTCATAGCAGGTACCAGCTCATGAGTTAGCTTGTGGTCTCTCGAGATTGTAAGCACCGTGTAACGACTAGGGATAGTCTCGGGTCATTACATATATGCATGCCAGTCTGAGGGGTAATAATAAAGCAATGAACCCATGGAGAACAGGGTGATTCAAAATAGAGTATAAATCAATTGAAAAAAACAATTTTACTTGAAAAAAAATCACGTCAGACTAGACTATCTTAAAATGCCAAGATGGTTCTCCAGTTAAAACTCTAAATTGCTAACAAATTCTCTTGTGAGGTCCAGCAACATTCGCAACAACAACAACACCTTTCTCGGTAGACACTTAACTAAAATCTCCAAAACCAGATAACATAAGTAGTTGCAGATCATTACGAAGAAAAGGTATGGCAAGGACAAGTTATGTTCAATCCAAAAAAAAAGAAATACAGAAAAATAAAAATAAGAAAAGGAAAGACCGACCAAGAATTATAACAAACAAGTTATTGATTCATCACTAGACATTAGCCAATATAACCAACCCAAGTTACAGAAGTTGAAAGATAAAAACTAACAAATTATTTATATTTTTGGTTTTGAGAACATTGTACTACCTATTATCCTCTATCTATAACTACACATAAAGTACATAACTATAAAGAACAAAAAAAAAAGTTGAGATGCAACAAATCTACATTAAAATAATATAATATATGTAAAAACTCTAAGAACATCATAATTTAGATACAAAATAATACAAAATATATGTTTAAGCTTAAAAACATGTATCTTAGAAGAAAAAACATGTATTTTTTATAATACGACTTTCAATAAAATTTAAACAACACTAGATACATGTCAAAGCATTAACAGTAACTCACAGATAAAAGTTAACATGTATGTATCTATGTAGTTATAAACTTGTATCTTTTATAATACAATTTTCAATAAAATTTAAACAACACTAGATACATTTCAAAGCATTAACAGTAACTCACAGATACTAGTTAACACAACATGTATCTATGAACTTATAAACGTGTATCTTTTGTAATACGACTTTTAATAAAATTAAAACAATACTAGATACATATCAAAGCATTAATAGTAACTCACAGATACAAGTTAGCACACCATGTATCTATACTCATAAACTTGTATCTTTTGTTATATTAATTGCAGTAACACTGCTCTAGATATGAACTAGTAAAGATGAAAAGAAAAATTTGAGTCATTAACCAAAAAAAACAGGAAGACCAAACAAAAAAAATAGTAAAAGGAAAAGTCAACATCAACAACAACATACCCAGTATATTCTCGAATATCTATTCATAATGTTAATTTAAAATAATATAGCCCAAACAAACGATAATCAAAGAAATTGCATAACAAAAAAAACTAAAAAAATCACTTTGTAAACCCAATTGCAATTTTTTTTTTTTAAAAAGCATAAAATAAGAATAGAAGAAATTGAAGGGGACCATTCAACAGAGACTACAGGATCAAAGTGTAATAAAACAATCACAACAAAATAAGAAAGTGACTATTCAACAGAAACTATAGGATCCAAGCAAAATATATACCAGAGATCGCACAAGCTTCAAGGCACCTGTATAAACCTGCAAAACAAGAAGTCTAAAATGAGGTCAACAGAGAAGGGGAAAACAGCACTAGAAGTTAAAAGAAAGGATAGCCACTAGCATTCTGAACACAACTTTCCTTTACTAACTAGCAGAATTATGATTAAAATCTTGAATTCCCTTCCCTTGCAATGTATATCACCACGATACAGAGTTAATAATCTCTTTTGATACGGAAAGCCAAGCCAGAGTATAGAGTTAATAAAAATAACGACACCAGTACCAACAGTCATGTCAGTGGTAGATTAGTTTGAAGAAATTGGAAGGGAAGGAATACAATAACAACAACATACCCAGTGGAATTCCAAAAATAAAAAAATTACTTTGTAAACCCAATCGCAAAATTTACAACAAAAAATTTGATAAACAATGTCGTTTTTTCAAAATTATTTTTTTGAGAAAAAAAGTAAAATAAGAATAGAAGAAATTAAAGTTAATTTTAGGGAGAAAATTTACCTTAATTCAAAGGTTTGAGTTAGAAAGAGAAATTGGATAGAAAATGTTGCTTAAATTAAGGCTTACAAAGAGGAGGAAATGGGTTAATTTTAGGTAAAGTTACAGCTAAAGAAAAGGAGGTTTTAACTTGTATGTCAACTTTACCAAAAAATTGTAAATGTTGGAATTTAAGTAATATTTTAGAAGTGGAGTGATTTTTAGTAATTTAGAAACATAAGTTGTTTATTTAGGTAATTTTTCCTAAAATATAATTAAAATTGTAATAATTAGTAGATATGAACTTAAATTCTATCAAAAAGACATCAAAACATTCCTAAACTTATCAGTCCAACTTACTTTATACCTTTAACTTTATGAAAAGTTATTTACCTCTCTAAAATTATTTAAAGTGAATTAATATCACCTCTAATATTGACGTGGAATAAAATAATTAAATGCACATATTTAAAGTCAAATAATTTCCTCAATTTTTACTATTTTCAAGGCTTAATTTCCTAATATGTCTTTTTGCTCTGAAGTTGCTTATAAAGTTTCTTGTCAAAAATATTATAATTGTATTTCTTCAAATATGACACCTTTTCATTTTTTGCTCTTCTTGGTTGCATCAATCCATAATTCAATCTGTTGATTTCTTTTCAAATTTTTTGGATTGTTAGTTGTATAAGCTAAATTTCTAGATTTCGAATGTGTACAAAGGGGTATTCGTAGGAAGTGAAAGGGGTTAGAGAGTTTGAAGAAGGAAAGAAATAAAGCGGTGGTGGTGGGGAGGGGGGAGGGATTTGTAAATCAAGAAATAGAGTGGTGGGTATCGAAGAAGAAAGAGGTCTGGAAGGGGTATTTTTAGTTTGTTTATAATTATCTTATTTTAAATTATCTTTTTGATGTAGGTGTGACACGATAATGATGTGGCACTTATGTGGTGATGACATGACACGTGTAATAAACTCTTTTTTTGTAAGAGTGGTTTTATATATATTCTTAAGGTGGTATTAATTTGCTTCAAAAAAATTTAGAGGGTAAATAATTGCCCGTAAAGTTAAATGGCTAAAGTAAGTTGGGACAAATTTAGGAATATTTTGATGTTTTTCTCTTAATTTTTTAAAGATATAGTTTAATTCTAAAATTCTTAAAAATTAAACCTGTAAAAATTTAAATTTAAAATTCATCTCTCCAATGTGACTCCAATGCCACCTGAGTCAACATAAAATTTGCATATGTTTTATGATATATAAAATAGTTTCTTTTCTAAGATGCCTTCACATTTTAATTTTGTAGTATTTCCTTGTAGTTTATTGATGACAAACTCCCAATAATAATATTGTCCATAGTCCATGGTGCCTCCTTCCTATGACACCTTCACATATAGTTCCAACACTTATTGACTCAATTATCTGGCATTTTATACTATGACTATGAACAAGTTTAATTTGATTTATTCAACTTCCAATAAGAAAAACATGCATATTAAAAATTTCAAGCCAAATGTTTAAAGTTTGAACTGTAACAATATTTATGTAAACAACAAGAAAAAATGAGCAATTCGTCAGCGTGGAGATTGTCATATTGTCTGATCAAAAGAGATCACCCAAACATCTTTTCACTGAAAACTACACTTCATCTTTTTAAGCACAAATCTCTAAAGAGTTCTTCCTCATATCAAACTCCTTCATACATCAAAACTCTCAAAAATGTCGTAAATACGCCATTAAAGTCAAAGAAATTGATCCAAATCAATCTTTTCCTTTACAAAAGATCTCTATCACTGAAATATTAATGCTCTCTAAGAGCATTATTGGACGGCCAAATTATTATTCTATCCTTAAAGTTCCAAATTACAGTGATGATTGATAATTTTTTTGAACAAATTTTTATAGTGCGATGAAGTTGTTGAAATCGAATGTGAGGCTCTTAAGGTTGTAATAAGAACTTGATCGGTGTTTGCAACTCCGAGTGATAACCTTAAAGCTCTTATTACAACCTTAAGAGTCTCACATTTGGTTTCAACAACTCCGTCTCACTCTTTAATTTGTCCAATAAAACTTGTCACTCATCATTGTAATTTGAAACCATAAGGACAGAAATACTAATTTTGTCATCCATTAATGCTCTTTGGGAGCATTAATATTTCAGTGATCACGGTCATTTGTAAAGAAAATGAGTGATTTGGATCAATTTCTTTGACTTTAATGCCGTTTTTACGACATTCTTGAAAGTTTTTTTTTAGATCAAGAAAGGGTTTAGATAAATCCAAATAAAATTGGAATTGTAAATTTTGGGTAATTATTGGATTCGTGATCATTTGTTATTTGGTGTAGAGAATTTGATTGTTTTGTTGTAGTAGAGAATGAGAAGAAAATGATGAAAATGGGGGATATATATAGGGGTTTTTGTAAAGGTGTGAAAAGGAAAAAATTGAAAAAAAAATTATTATTGGTTTCATGGATGATTTTGGATAGGGGCGAAATCGGATATTGATTGATTTTTTGATTTCTTTTGTTTTATGGATAATCTTGGATATGGGCAAAATTGGAAATTTATTGATTTTCTTTCTTGGATGATTTTGGATATTAATAAAATTTAAAATTTATTCATTTTTATAAATGGTTTATTTTGTATTTCTGTTGTTTCATTTTATTTGGTCCTGTTAACTTTACATGTCCTGTAAGGCACTAATAATTAGAGGTGGAAAAGGGATAAAATTGAAAAAAAATTATTTATTTGTTTTATGGATGATTTGGGAACAATATGGACGAATTGAATTTTTTAATTTTTATAAAGGGTTTATTTTGTATTTTCGTCGTTTCATTTTACTTGGTCATATTAACCTAGCACATGTCGTAAGATATTGATAATTAGAGGTGTATTTTATAAAACTAATGTTATTAATTATGTTTTCAGACGGAAATGTTTGAGATATAAATGATTTTTTTTAGAGGTGGGAAAAGGAAAAAAATAATTTATTTATTTATTTTTGTCATAGATGATTTTTTGATTAGGAAAAAATTAGAAATTCTTTAAAGTATTTATTTTGAATTTGTGTCATTTTATTTTACTTTATCATGTTAATCTAGTACACCCCGTAAGACATTAAGGATCTGTTTAGTAGGCTGCACTAATTACAATAGTCCTTGAATTAAAATTCAGTCTCATTCAATACATTATTTGTATACTTCTGTTAACTTTATATATGGATTACTTATACCAAGTAAATGAAGGGATAACTTATCCAAGGTTTAATAATCTATGATAAGGTCCTAAATGACTAAACTATCCCTCAATTTTTTTTTTCTAAATTTCTTTTGTAATTTGATGTCCTCTTTAATTATATAGAGTTGGTTACAAATGTCGTTTTTAATTCTCCAAATCTGTTTTATTGTAATTTTATGATTTCTTAAATTAATGTTTGATTTTTTTTCTCAATATTTAGTTTGCTTTACTGGGTTGGATTTTTTTTTTGGTGGGGCTGGGGCGGGGCAGGTGATGATAGGCGTATTTACACGCCTAAAGCACCATAATGTACCCATATTTTAGCTAAGTTTTGAGGACAAAATATATAATTCATGCACTTTTACTCCTTTTTCCTGTAAGTGAGCTAACAAACGTGATTAGCAAGTTTTCAGGTATAAATGATGACGATTCCAGCACTTTATGGATAACTTGACGCCAAAGGAAGCTTCACGAAAGAAGGAAAGCATCGTTTGGACGCCTATGGACTGAAAGTGATGCATGGATAACTTGTCCCGGGCAAAAACAATATTTCTAAAGACTTTGGGGATCAGCAGTAACTTAGTAGGATTAGGATAAGGATGCAGTCACCTAGTAGGATTAGGATAAGTACGCAGTAGCCTAGGAGGAATAGGATATGGGTGTTATAAATACCCTATTTTGCTGAAGCTTTTTATTATTCATTCAACTCTTACAATTCAATTCACTCATTCATTAATTCAAGACTTTTTCATTCGACTTTTGCTACTACTTCACGTTACAATATTCTGTAAGTCTAACAGAGAGAACTCGGCTATCTTGAGAAGAACGGCTAGGGAAAAACGTTTATCACTTCCATCGCCAAGATTATTCTAAGTGGTGGTATGATGATTATATCTATTGTGATTTTCGTTGCACTCATGAGTAGCTAAACTTCTCTGTTAGGGTTATGGAAGTCTTATGAGATACTATTTGTTGCTATGAGTTTGTGAATTCTTGATACGTATGCTTCTTATATCATTACTCTCTTCATCTTAATTGAATTCTTGTGGTTGCAAACATTTAGAATACGCCAGTATAGCATTAACTTGTTCGAAAGAAAAGTTACATGTCTGGAAAAGAGAGAATGACAAGGAAATAGGGCTACCAACCCCTGTTTAAAAGTTAGTGCCATAACTGGATTAACCTCTTGGAGAATTCGTACCATTAGTATATGCTTTAAGATCGATAGAGTTAAAATGATATAATCCTTGATGGTCGAAAGATGCTAGGATTTACCATAGAATGCGAATCTCTATAAGCGCATGCATGTCTGAATTCCGCATAACTCATAGCCAATAGATACGTAGAACTCATAAGGTGGACATAACCCTAACTTACAATTCTCATTAATTAAAATCTACCAAGCTTTCCGTTTTTACTTTGCTATTTTGATACTTTTACTTCGCGCCTAAACCATCCCCCCTTTTCATAGAATTTTCGACCAACAGTCTAATAATAGTTGCAATACTTAGTGACCAAGTATTCCCTGTGGGATTCGACACCCAACCCAGTTGGGTTCTATATTTGACGACAACCGCTTACACTCCTACGAGAGCTGTAGTTTGAGCGTTATCAAATTTTGGCGCCGTTGCCGGGGAATACGGTTGTCAACTATGTTTGTGATAGTTACTAGACCCTTTGGTCAAAGATTCTCGTATTTTACTTTTAGTTGTTGTTTTTGTTTTATTCAGGTTTTTTTCAGTGCATGCCAAATACTCGAAGTTCTGGTCAACCATTATTACCCATAAACCCTGAACCGCAACTTATTGGCAGGATGGAGGCGCAACGAGACATTGACAGAGGGGCTGCTCAACAGGAGCAGGCTAGATGAGCTGCATTGGCAGCTGCTCAAGTGCATCAACAGAATATTGATAACCCAGGTCGTGCAACAAATCCTGATGATGAGGACCTGGGTTATAAGGAGCTACTGAATCCTAGGCATACTGATGAGGTGGCGGCACCTATGCATAGGAGAGATCGTCAAGCTAGAATGAGACCTGACTGCCGAGCTGTGCAGTCTCCTTTTGATGATGATGATGACGATCTGGATGGAGCTGGTGCTACAGAAGCTATTATTCCTCCACCCTTGGCAACTGGAGCAAAGTTCAATATCACCAGCACCATGATTCAACTATTGCAGCTCAAGGGATTATTTGGTGGACTTGCAGGTGATGATCCGAATATGCATCTGATCAATTTTATCTCTACATGCAAGTCATCCGACAACCCAGGCGTTGGACAGAATACAATTCGGCTGCGTTTATTTCCATTGTCTCTATCTGGGGAGGCAACTCTATGGTTGAATGGGCTAACTCCTGATTCTATTACAAATTGGAGGCAATTGAAAGATGCTTTCCAAGAAAGATTCTTTCCTCCATCCAAGAGATCACAGTTGAGAGATAAGATCAGCAACTTCCGACAGCTTCCAACTGAAGCTCTCCACGAAACATGGGAGAGGTTCAAGAAGAAGCTTATGCGGTTCCCAAACCATCAGATGACTAATATCCACTTGATGGAAATATTATATAGGGCTTTGAACTCGGTGACAAACCCAGTGGTTGATAATGATGCAGGTGGGTCATTCATGGACCTTACTTTTCTAGAGGCAAGTGATATGCTAGATCGTATGACAAAGCAGAGTAGAGCTTGGCATACTAGGGATTCTGAGGTAGCAAGATCTACCGTATCTGTTGGCATGACTGCAGAGCAGAGGCGTAGACAAGAGGAACGTGATCAAGATATGACACACATGAAAACACAGATGGATCTTCTTACAAAGCATCTATTATCAGGGAAGACCGCAAAAGTCAAAGCGGTTGCGTCAAAAGAAAGAGAGGAATCCGATTCTGAGGAAGAAGTCAACTACTTGAATAATCAGGGGGGTTTACGAGGCAATGCCCAAGGAAACCAAGGTCGGAACTATTATGATAAATCTGGATACAAGGACCGCGATCAAGTTGGTTGGAAGAATAAGACTGACAGGAGTGGTTTGTATGTTCCTCCTGGAAACCGTGAGGCTGTGGCGTATGGCTCTGGGAAGATGTCTATGGAAGATATGATGGGAAAGATGCTGAAAGGAGTAGGGGCAACTATTACGGGAGTGAATGAGGTGAAGAACGATTTGTCTTCAATAAATCAATTGGTTGACTCGCATTCTACTGCAATAAAGCAACTAGAGCAGCAACTGAGTCAACTTTCAGCGGCATTAAATCAAAGAAAAGCTGGAACACTACATAGCGACACAGTGCAAAATCCAAGGAATGACGGATCGTGTATGGCTATTACAACCCGGAGTGGTAAAGTGTTGGAAAATCCATCCAAAGGCAAGCAGGTAGTTGATGAAATGGCGGATAATGAGATCATTACAGAACCAAAAGATGCCGAAACAGCTGATGAGGTTGTTAGTGACGTCCTCCCTCAACGTCCACAGCCTGAAAAGATCGCCAATCTGAAGCAAGAGGAAAAGAAAGTCGTGGAGAAAACTATTCCCCTTCCACCACCACCTTTTCCTCAGAGATTGAAGAAGAAAGCTGATGATACCAGGTTCAATAAGTTTATGACTATGTTGAAGCAGCTAACTATTAATGTTCCTTTGGTCGAGGTACTGGAACAAATGCCTGGGTACGCAAAATTCATGAAGGATCTTTTGACAAAGAAGCGGGCAGCAAGTTATGAGTTGATGGATACTGTTCATCATTGCAGTGCAATCGCTACCATATCACTAGTTCAGAAGAAGGTTGACCCCGGTGCCTTCACTATTCCTTGCACTGTCGGATATTTGAATTTTGCCAAGGCATTATGCGATTTAGGAGCCAGCATCAATTTGATGCCTCCTGTCAGTATTATGTTTGTTTGTTTGATTTAGTTAGTAGTTAGTAGAATTTTTTTTTATTTTGCATCAAATTGTTCTGATAGGCGGCATGGTGTTATGACAAGAGTTTGTGATAGAATCATTATTATTGAGACATTTAGGCTCTAAGTGTGACTCACTGTGTGATAATTGTGTAGTTTAATTCATTCATCTATTAGGGTCAAGAGTCTATAATACTCCCAATAAAGTTGACCATGTGCCTTGTGTGTGTGAGATGATAGTATATTCTGTGTTGGTGACTGATGCTAGAACTTGCCGGGTGTGTGTGTAAAGCAAAATAAAGAGTGCAAGTTTAGGAGATGATTTAGGCATTTCTGTGGCAGCCTGTGATTTTTTACCTTCTTTCCTACCCGTGGACATTATCTTAGTTAACCCCCTTTGAGCCTTTAGCCATTTTCTTTGACAGCCTCATATGTAAGCCTAATCCATTTTTTTTTTCAAGACCATAATTTGATCCAAATTCCTAAGTGCTTTAAATTGTAAAGTCATGCGACAAAATAAGAGGAAATCGGGTGAGATGATGCCTTAGAGTGTATTGGTGCTTGAATTTGTTATGAAAAAGAGTGGCTATCATAAGAGGTGTGCTATAGAGAAGAAAAGAAAAAGAAATAGAAAAATAAAAAGATAAATTGTGTTTATGATTAAATAAAAAGATAGTTATGTTTGAATGGAAAAATAGGTGAAAAGGGGTGAGAGATGAAAGAAAGGCAGCAAGGTTGATTAAAAGAGAGTGTTAATGGCATAATGTGATGTATTAAAGCGCTTAGGAACATAGTCACTATTTCTGGCCAAAATAGTCCTACCCGTCCCTTAGCCTACATTATAACCTGTAAAGACCTATTTGATCCTAAGCTTAGCATTCTGATATCAGTAGAGCATTACACTAAGGGCAAGCCTATGGTCATCAGCTGCAACATATGAATTCATTGTGAGAGTGAGAGCAAGGATAATCTTATACCCATGTTATGAAAAATGCAATACTTTTGAGTGATTATGGGTAATATCTTATGTAAGACACACATGGTTGATGAGTTTTGGGTAGTCTTGTATGATTCCTTGTGCCTTAACTTTTGAATACGAATTAACCATCATCACGAGTCTATGTTGGAGGTTGAATTGTTTCTAGAAGTGATTAGAAAACTACTCTTTGTTAATAATTGTTGTGCCTGTCTTGATGAATATTTTGTACTGTTACTGTGAAACCCTAAGTAGATGTTTATATGGACATGATATATTGTTCGAGGACGAACAAAGATTTAAGTGTGGGGTGTTGATGATAGGCGTATTTACACGCCTAAAGCACCTTAATGTACCCATATTTTAGCTATGTTTTGAGGACAAAATATATAATTCATGCACTTTTAGTCCTTTTTCCTGTAAGTGAGCTAGCAAACGTGATTAGCAAGTTTTCAGGTATAAATGATGAAGATTCCTGAACTTTATGGATAACTTGATGCCAAAGGAAGCTTCACGAAAGAAGGAAAGCAGCGTTTGGACGCCTATGGACTGAAAGTGATGCATGGATAACTTGTCCCGGGCAAAAACAGCATTTCTAAAGACTTTGGGGATCAGCAGTAACTTAGTAGGATTAGGATAAGTACGCAGTAACCTAGTAGGAATAGGATATAGGTGTTATAAATACCCTATTTTGCTGAAGCTTTTTATTATTCATTCAACTCTTACAATTCAACTCACTCATTCACTAATTCAATTCTTTTCTATTCGACTTTTAGTATTATTCAAGTTACAGATTCTGTAAGTTTACAGAGAAACACGACACTCTAGGGAAAAACGTCAACCTAGTTTGACGCCATCCCCATATTCAACGTGAGATTCTTTGAGCTTTGGTATGGTAATGATGTTTATTGTGATCTCCGTGGCACTCATGAGTAGCTAAACTTCTCTGTTAGGGTTATGGAAGCCTTATGAGATACTATCTGTTGCTATGAGTTTATGAATTCTTGATACGTATGTTGCTTATATCATTACTCTCTTCATCTTAATTAAATTCTTGTGGTTGCAAACATATAGAATACGCCAGTATAGCATTAACTTGTTCGAAAGAAAAGTTACATGTCTGGAAAAGAGAGAATGACAAGGAAATAGGGCTACCAACCCCTGTTTAAAAGTTAGTGCCGTAACTGGATTAACCTCTTGGTGAATTCGTACCATTTGTATACGCTTTAAGCTCGAAAGAGTTAAAGTGATATAATCCTTGATGGTCGAAAGACACTTGGATTTACCACAGAATACGAATCTCTATAAGCGCATGCATGTCTGAATTCCGCATAACTCATAGCCAATAGATACGTAGAACTCATAAGGTGGACATAACCCTAACTTATAATTCTCATTGATTAAAACCTACCAAGCATTCCGTTTTTACTTTGCTATTTTGATACTTTTGCATCACGCATAAAATTCCCCCTTTTTGTAGAATTTTCGACCAACAGTCTACTAATAGTTGCATACTTAGTGACCAAGTATTCCCTGTGGGATTCGACACCCAACCTAGTTGGGTTCTATATTTGACAACGACCGCTTACACTCTTACGAGAGCTGTAGTTTGAGCGTTATCAGCAGGGGAGGGGTTGCAGGGTTTTAAAAAAAAATAGTTCATGGTGTGATCATCATTTGAACATTTGTTTTTTATTTTTTCAATAAACTTCAGGTATTTAAATATTTATATGGACTTAAATCTAAGATAAGGTTAAGGCATATTTGACCAATAAATAAAATACTGAAAGTATCGTGCTTCAAGAATTTTCGTAGTGGCACATCACACCTGAAAATATATTTGACTGATAAAAAATGTAGAAAATAAACTGTGCTATCAAGAATTTTCATAGTGGCACATCACACCTGAAAATTAGTAATAAATTTTTGTTCATATTTTTATTTTTAACTTGACTAATTTAATAAAACAAAAAATTCCACAAAAATTCAAGAGTATAATTGTAAAGGAGATTTTTGTAAAGTTTTAAATCAAACAAAATCCATGATATATCAAACTTGTAATACAATGAACCAAACACTTGATTAAAAATAATTCAAGCACTACAATCCCTACATTGCTAATCATTGCATTGCTAACCCCTACATTACTTCTGTTCGTAACTCCTAATAATTAAACATGTATTTTATTAAACTAACATTATTAATAATGCTTTGGCTTTAATTTTATTGCTACTACTACTTTATTTAATCATCTAATACTAATGACTCGTTTGATTAAGAAACTGATAACGCTCAATCTACAGCTCTCGTAGGAGTGTAAAGCGGTCGTTAGCAAATATAGAACCCAACATGGGTTGGGTATCGATCCCACAGGGAATAGCTTGGTCAACAAGTAAGCAAAGATTACTAGATTTTTAGTGCAAGTCTCGTAAAAAGGGGGGATTCTTGTTGTGCAAGTAATGTAACCAAATAGTAGCTAAAAACGGCAATAGCAAAGTAAAAAGAGAAAGAATGTTTTAGTGAGATGTAAACAATGAGAATTGAGAAGTTGGGGTTATGTCCACCTTCTGAGTTATACGTCTCTATTGTCTATGAGTGTGCGTAATTTAGACATGCATGTGCTTATAGAGAATTGTATTCGATGGTAAATCCAGGCGTCTTTCGACCTATTCAAGAATTATTTCACTTTAACTCTTTCGAGCTTAAAGCGTGTCTAACGGTACGAATTCTCCAAGAGGTTAATCCAGTTACGGCACTAACTTTTTAATAGGGGATGGGACCCTACTACCTTGACATTATCTCTTTTCCAGACAGATAACCTTTCTTTCGAACAAGTTAAATGTTATACTGGCGTATTCTTGCGTTTGAAACCACAAAGAATTTAGATTAAGATGAAGAGAATAATGATATAAGCAGCATACGTGTCACGAACTCACAAGCTCAAACAAATAGATAGTATCTCATTCGGCTTCCATAACCCCAACAGAGAAGTTTAGTTACCCATGAGTGCGAAGGAAATCACAATTGACATTGTTGTTATACCACAATTACGATTTCACGTTTATAATGGTGTGGTAGGCATTTAGGCGTGAATTCCTTAGCAAGGTAAAGTTTCTCTTGTTGCGGAATTTAAGAATTGAGTAGATGAGTAGAAGAAGAAAAATAGAATTAATGGAAGAATTAGAAGAAGAGTTGTAGAGTAATAGAATTAATTCGGAATTCCTTAAAATCTCTAGCAAGATAGGGTATTTATAATACCCATATCCTATTCCTACTAAGCTAATGAAATACTTAACCAAATTCTACTAAGCTAATGAAATACTTAACCCAATTGTACTAGGTTAATATATCATTATCCTAATCCTAATAAGCTAATGAAATACTTAACCCAATTGTACTAGGTTAATGTATCATTATCCTAATCCTAATAAATTACTGCTAGTCCCCAAAGTCTTCAGAAATGCTGTTTTAGCCCGGGACAGATTTTCCATGCGCCATCTTTAGTCCTTGGCGTCCAAGATTGGCTTTTCTCCTTTCGTGAAGCTTTCTTTGGCGTCAAGTTATCCATAAAATGCTGAATTCTGCATCATTTATACCTGAAACTTTGCTAATCATGTTTCTTAGCTCACTTTACAGGAAAAAGGACTAAAAGTGCATGAAATATATAATTTGTTCTCAAAACTAGGCTAAAATATGGGCAAAATATAGTGCTATAGGCGTGTAAATTCGCCTATCATCAACACCCCACACTTGAAGCTTTGTTCGTCTTCGAACAAAATATCATGTCCCTCTAAACATCAACTTAGGATTTCACAGCAACAACACAAAATATTCGTCAAGACAAGCACAACAATTATCAACAAAGAGTAGTTTTTCGATCATTAGTAGAAACAGTTTAACCTCTAGCATAGACTCGTGATGGTGGTCAACTCATATTCAAAGGTTAAGGCACAAAGAATCATACACGACTACCCAAAACTCATCAACCATGTGTGTCTCACAATATATTACCCATAATCACTCACAAGTATAGCATATTTTTCAAACATGGGTATCAAAATATCCTTGCTCTCGCTCTCACAAAGAATTCATATGAAACAACTGATGACCATAGGCTTGCCCTTAGTGTAATGCTCCACTAAATGTCAGAATGCTAAGCTTAGAATCAAATAGGTCTTTTGATGGTTGTAATGTAGGCTAAGGGACGGGTAGGACTATTTTGGCCAGAAATAGTGACTATGTTCCTAAGCGCTTTATTACATCACATTGTTTCATTAACACTTTTCTTTCTAACAACCTTTCTTTCATTTATTCTACCACCCTTTTTCTCCTCTTTTGTTTTTCGATTTTAAACATGACAAACTTTTCAGTTTTTTTTTCTTTTTCTTTTCATAACATACCTCTTATGATAGCACTTCTTTTTCATAGCAATTTCAAGCACCAATGCATTCTAAAGCATCATACTCACCCATTTTCCTCTTATTTTGTCACATGACTTTTTCACTTTAAAGCACTTAGGAATTTGGATCAAATTATGGTCTTGAAAAAAATGGATTAGGCTTACATACGAGGTTGTCAAAGAAAATAGGCTAAAGGCTCAAAAGGGTTAACTAGGATAATGTCCATGGGTAGGTAAAAATGAAGGTAAACAAATATAGGTTGCCAAAGAAATGCCTAAATCATCTCCTAAACTTACACTCCTTATTTTCGCTTTACATACATACCAGGCAAGTTCTAGCATCAGCCACAAGCACAGAATATACTACTAGCTCACACACACAAGGCACATGGTCGACTTTATTGAGAGTAGTATAGAC
Source organism: Capsicum pubescens (assembly GCA_030864215.1). NCBI lineage: Eukaryota > Viridiplantae > Streptophyta > Magnoliopsida > Solanales > Solanaceae > Capsicum > Capsicum pubescens. The sequence continues at coordinate 255,722,131 of CM061549.1, forward strand.
TCTTGTCCCAACAGGTGAAGGAATTGAACCACACAATATCACATAGTGAGTCACAATTAGAGCCTAAATGTCTCAATAGTCATGATTTTAGCACAAACTCTTGTCATAATTTCATGCTTCCTATCAAAATAATTTCATGTGAAGCTAAAAAAAAATTTACTACTAAAAAAAAACTTAAATAAAAAAAAACGAAACAAAAACAAAGCAAACAAACATAGATGCGAGTAGAGAAGTATAGCATGCAATACCACCACCCCACACTTAGTCGGGACACTGTCCTCAGTGGAAAATAAATACGAATAACCTGGTCAGTCGGACTCGTCCTCAATGTCGGGGGTCATACCCCCTTCGTCGGAGTCGTCGTCATCAGAATTCTCCTCCATGTCGGAGTCTGGCATTCGTCGATCATCATCGGTCGGCACATCGTCATCGAGAGGTTCCTCAAAGTATGTACCTACTCCACACATCTCCCGTGTATGCATATTCATTGGATAGTCATGGTCCAGCTGTTGGAGCTGTGCAGCAGTGGGAACACGACCTCCGCTCATCATTGTAAACCTCATAATGCCGTACATATGGCGGGAGAAACTCTCATCCCGAGCATGTCTCTTGTCGTAGTAAGGTTGATGCCATGTGTTGATTCAGCATCTTTGACCTTTGTGAGGTCAACCTTTTTCAGATTGTGTGGGAGTTTATGGTCAGCTGGTTCCTCTTCGATGTCTTCCTTCCTCAAGATTGCAGTCAACAGATTGCCGAAGCTGAAATGGGATCGCTTGTGTAGCCTAGCCTTCCGCATTGTAGATCAGATGATTACCCCAATGTTGATAGGGACATTCGTCATCAATGCGTATACCAAGCACACTCTATCTCTTGTTATTTTTGTGTATTGCGTCCCTGGAATGAGGCAAGAGTTGACCATGCGCAACCATATCCTTGCTTCCCTATTCAAAGAAGCATATGGGAAAGTGTTGTGTCGACCAGTGTCCTTGTGTCTACTCCAGTGTGCCATGGATCTACTTCCACAAAGTGTGTGCCGAATTTCTCTATAAGGAGGTCTGCTGTGCAGCTCTTTGAATAGTCCTGGATCGACTGAAGGCAAGCCAAGAAAGGAGTTGAAGAAATCCGCATTGAGTTGTAAAACTTGGCCCCGAATCTTGACTTCGCTGCCTGTGGTTTTCGGCGACCAGTTGGCATAAAATTCTCTTATCAAATCAAGATTACATTCTCCCATGTCGCGGAAGATGAAATCCAGATTTAATGCCATGATCTTCGCCAACATGCGCGGCTCCTTCTTCGCTAGGCTTTCCTTGTTTATCAAGTCGACATGAACATATTTTCTTTCCTTGTTGTTCCTATACCATTCTTTGGCTTCCTCCTCAAGAACCCATTTTATTCCAAACATACGGTGTGGTAATTGCATTGAGGATGATTCTCCTTGCTCCTTGCGGCCTCTTTTCTTGCCCTTTTGGGAAGTGGTAGCCTTCTCCTTGCCTTGTCTCGCTTTGGGTGCCATTGTACCTGAGACTTGAAATAGAGTTCACGTTAGCACAATCTCAATGGATACAATCTATTCATAAGCAGTAGGGGTACCACCCCACACTTAGTTTGTTGATACGAATTAGTGAAGTGAAAGTGGTCGATTACTTAGACTTCATCGACATACGTTGTAGGAGCTATATTCCAACAAGATAATCAGAGATGTATCACTTCTTGCAACCTTTTCAATATTTTCATGTTAGATATATCAAGACTACTGCATAGGGATTACATCATGGTATTGTTTCTATCAATAATCACAACCTCCTATGTCGGTAGGCAACTATAAGTCTTATTCCGATGAACGGGACATTCTAACATGTAAGTATTCAAGTGAAAAGAGTATGCAATGTTCATGACTATAGCAATTCCGCAAGTAGTATAACAATGCATCAATATCAAATTCAAGTCGGAAACAAGTTAAGAGTATCCTAACGTTCATGTTCACTCACTTGGTTTTGTATCAACAATTCAAACACATTAACATCACCAATATTTCTTCAAGATGTAGCAATTCATAATAGACATAGCAACGTAGCACTTACGAAAAATAGATGAAGAACAAAAGAGTACTTACGTGATTGAAGCCTTTGGAGATGTTCTTGTGAAGTGGGAGAGCAAAAAGAAAAGTTTTGAGATGATTTGGAGACTATGTGCGACGCCTAGGTCAAGTTTTCAATGTGTTTGTGTTTCAAGACTATGTCTCCTTTATATAGGAAATGAATGGGTCGGGTTTTGACCCATTTAAAATCGGTTTTGGAGACAAAAAGTGACCATAGGCGGCGCCTTTAGCTTTGCCTATGCTTGGCATAGGCGGCGCCTAATGGAAAGCCTATGGTGAGCATAGGCGGCGCCTAGTGCAATGCCTTTAGTAACCATAGGCGGCGCCTTTAGCATGGAATATGAGATTCAGAGACCAAATGCTTTAGCATAGGCGTCGCCTATGCTATGGCATACTTGAGCATGGGCGGCGCCTATGCTATAGCACACTAGATTCCGAGACCTTGGGCTATAGTATAGGCTATGCCTTGTTCGTGGCCTAGTTTTACCTAGGCCTAGCCTTGCTCAATTCCTATTTTCTCATGAGAAATGCTCAATCCATAGCCTTATGCATCTTAATTCCTAACTTACCACCTTTACCATGCAATACGTCCAAATCGAACTTTGAAACCAATCTCCTCGTTTTACACCTCTTGCACCTACATTTGCTCAAAAACAATAAAAACGATTAGAACGATGGGTTGCCTCCCATCAAGCGCCTTAGTTTTGGTCGTGGCACGACTCTTATTTTTGGATTTTTTTTATTTATCAAAAAACGAAACACGTACTAGAATGAGAGAAAGACAAAAAATGAAAAACGATAAACGATGGGTTGCCTCCCATCTAGCGCCTTATTTATTGTCGTGGCTAGACATAGTTACCTCGAGTACTTAGACTTCGTCGAGATAAGTGATGGCCATGAAGTTTATCGAATCAAGAGGACCGATATACGGTTTCACACGTTGGCCATTCACTTTGAAGATAAGACCATTATTATCTTCCAATTCAACTACTCCAGACGAGTAGACTTGGATAACTTTGTATGGACCAGACCACTTGGACTTTAACTTGCCTGGGAAGAGTTTCAATCTGGAGTTGAAGAGAAGTACCATGTCATCCTTTTGAAAGTTTCGACGAACAATCCGCTGATCATGATACTTTTTCATCTACTCCTTGTATAGGTCTGATCTTTCATAAGCATGTAGACGGAATTCATCCATCTCGTTCAGTTGCTCCATCCCCAGTTTCATTGCATCATCCCAATTCAAATTCAATCGCTTCAGCGCCCACAATGCCTTGTGCTCGAGCTCAATGGGTAAGTGACAAGCCTTCCCATAAACTAGTTGATAAGGGGACATGCCAATTGGCGTTTTGAATGCAGTCCTGTACGCCCATAGTGCATCGTCCAGCTTCCGAGACCAATCCTTCCTATTAGCATTTACCGTCTTCGCAAGGATTTGCTTGATCTCTTAATTGGAAACCTCTACCTGTCCACTAGTTTGTGGGTGATAAGGCGTGGCTACCTTATGTTGCTTGACACCATATTTTTCCAATACAGACTTGAATAGCTTGTTGCAAAAGTGAGATCCTCCATCGCTTATGATAGTACGTGGTACTCCAAAGCGAGATAAGATATTCCTCTTCAAGAACGCTACAACACGTTTTCCCTCATTGTCGGCCAACGCTACAGCTTCAACCCATTTCGAGACATAATCCACAGCAACTAAGATGTACTTCATTCCGAATGAATTTACGAATGGACCCATGAAATCAATACCCCATACGTCAAAGAGCTCTACTTCAAGGATTTCCGACATGGGAATCTCATGGTGTTTTGAAACAGCACCTTGTCGCTGACATTGGTCGCATCTTCTAACAAAGTCGTAGGCATCTCTAAATATCGAAGGCCAATAGTATCCGCTTTGCAGTACCTTTCTTGCTGTCCGATTACCTGCGTGATGTCCCCCCACTTGGGAAGTGTGGCATGCTTCCAATATATTTGGCACCTCTTCATGGGATATACATCGTCGGATAACACCATCCGCGCATCGTCGAAAAAAATATGGCTCATCCCAAAAGTAGTGCTGTACATCATGCATAAACTTCCTCTTTTGGTGGTAAGATAAATTTGCAGGTATCATATTACTCACCACAAAGTTTGCAAAGTCGGCATACCATGGTAACTCTTTTATTATCGTGGCTAAGATCTCCTCATCAGGGAATGCATTATCAATCTCGATTTCAGGTTGCGCCACATGCTCGTTCTCGAGTCTAGAGAGATGGTCGGCCACTTGGTTCTCGCAACCTCTTCTATCTTTAACTTCGAAATCAAACTCTTGCAGCAGCAATACCCATCGAACTAGTCTTGGTTTTGAATCCTTCTTTGTCATTAGATACCTAAGAGTTTCATGGTCTGTATGAACGATCACCTTAGTACCCAATAGGTAGGCACGAAACTTCTCAAACGCATACACAACCGCTAGGAGCTCTTGTTTAGTAACAGTGTAGTTTCTTTGGGCTTCATTTAGGACCTTACTCGCATAGCAGATAGGATGAAATAGCTTTTCCTTTCTTTGACCAAGTACAGCACCAACGGCTACACCACTAGCATCACACATGACTTCGAACGGGAGAGACCAATCTGGTGCTACCATGATAGGGGCTTCAATGAGTTTTACTTTAAGGCATTCGAATGACTTCAAGCAATCGTCATTGAAGTCAAACTTCGCATCTTTCTCCAAGAGTTTGCACAATGGACTAGTAATTTTGGAGAAGTCTTTGATGAATCGCCGATAGAAACCTGCATGGCCGAGAAAACTACGAACACCCTTCATCGAAATTGGAGGAGGTAGCTTCTCAATGACTTCAATTTTTGCTCAATCAACCTCAATTCCTCTTTTGGAGATTTTGTGCCCAAGAATAATACCTTCTTTTACCATGAAGTGGCACTTTTCCCAATTCAGCACTAGGTTGAATTCTACACATCTTTGCAACGCCATACTTAGGTTTGTCAAGCACGATTCAAAATTCTCACCAACAACTGAGAAATCGTCCATGAATACCTCCAAAGTGTCTTCAACCATATCAGAAAAAATGGACATCATACAACGTTGAAAGGTGGCTGGTGCGTTACATAGCCCGAATGGCATACGCTTGAAGGCAAACGTACCATATGGGCATGTAAACGTTGTCTTCTCTTGGTCTTCGGGAGAAATAAAAATCTGATTATAGCCTGAATAACCGTCTAAGAAACAAAACCATCCTTTCCCCGCTAATCGATCTAGCATTTGGTCCATAAATGGCATTGGAAAGTGATTTTTGAGTGTCCAAGAATTCAGCTTTCGGTAGTCCATGCATACTCTCCATCCAGTGATGGGTCTGAGTGGAATAAGTTCATTTTTCTCATTCGCGACCACCGTCATGCCTCCTTTCTTGGGAACACATTGTACCGGGCTTACCCATGTACTATCAGAGATTAGATACACAACCCCTGCGTCTAACCACTTGATAATTTCTTTCTTCACCACTTCTTGCATAGGTGGGTTTAGACGTCTTTGATGCTCAATGGTTGGTTTGCAATTTTCCTCAAGCTGAATCTTGTGAGTACAAATCCCAGGTGGAATACCAATAATATCTGCAATGGTCCATCCAATGGCTCTAATATACTTCCGTAGAATAGTAATAAGAGCTGCAACTTGTTGCTCACCCAAATCTGCTGCCACAATGACTGGAAGTGTGCTTCCGCTTCCTAAGAATGCATACTTTAAATGACTTGGCAGCTCCTTCAATTCTAACGTGGGTGGCTCTTCAATAGATGGCTTAGCTGGTGGTGTGGGTCAATTTTTGAGATCAAGGTCCAGCTTCTTGGGAGCATAGCGATATGTCCCTAATCCTGATAGAGCACAAATAGCTTCTTTGCAATTTTCAGCATCCTTACTCTCTCCATTCATGAGCACAACCGCCAAAGGGTTAGCAATGATTTGCTCTTCTTTAAGTAATTCTTTCGGATCATCAAACAAAACATCAGCCACCGAGAATACACTCGGATCTTTGGGTTGCTTCATTGATTTGCAAACATCAAAGCGAACCACTTCATCATTTATTCGGAATGAAAGATCATTAGCTCTCAAATCAATGAGCACACTTCCTGTAGAAAGGAAAGGGCGTCCCAAGATTATGGGAACCTCTGAGTCCGCTTCACAATCCAAAATAACAAAGTCTGCTGGAAAGATGAATGAAGAAACCTTTACCAAGACATCACATAGGATACCAACAGGTCGTTTTACCGACCTATCCGCCATGACGAGCCTCATATTGGTTGGAGTAGGATCACCCAACCCCAACTTTTTATAGATAGATAATGGCATCAAATTGATGTTGGCTCCTAAATCACATAATGCTTTGGCAAAATTCAAAGATCCAACGGTGCAAGGAATAGTGAAAGCTCCGGGGTCAGCCTTCTTCTGAACTATTGATCGGGTGGCGATTGCGCTCCAGTGATGGACATCATCTTTCAACTTATAACTTGCTGCTCGTTTTTTTGTCAAAAGATCCTTCATAAATTTCGTATACCCAGGAATTTGTTCAAGTGCTTCCACCAATGGAACATTAATGGTCAGCTGCTTTAACATAGTCATGAATTTGCTGAACTTCGTATCATCCACCACCTTCTTCAATCTTTGGGGAAAAGGTGGTGGTGGGTATGGAATTGTTCTCTCCACGGCTTTCTTCTCCTCTTGCTTCCGTTTTTCAGCTTTTCCAGGCTGCACATCGTGAGGAGTGACGTTAAGGACGTTAGGATCGGCATCTTCCCCTTTCGCCTTATCATCAATTTCCGCTTCTTCGTCAACCACTTGCTTGCCTTTTTCTGAAGTTTCCAGCACCTTACCACTTCGGGTAGTTATGGCCATGCATGACCCATCATTTCTTGGGTTTTGCACAGTATCGCTAGGTAGAGTGCCAGCCTTTCTTTGATTGAGTGTTGCTGAAAGTTTGCTCAATTGCTGCTCTATTTGCTTGATTGAAGTGGAATAAGAATCAACTAATTGCTTCATAGAGGACAAATCATTAATTACCTCCGTTACTCCCGCGCTCGTTGCTTCCACTCCTTTCAATAGTTTAGCCATCATGTCTTCCATACTTCCAGAATTAGATGTGGTGGTGTCACGTCTTCCAGGGGGAACATACACACCACTATTGTCATTCTTGTTCTTCCAACTACCTTGGTCCTTGTTTCCAGATTTCTCATAGTAGTTCCGACCTTGGTTTCCTTGGGCATTGCCTCGGAAACCCCCCTGATTGTTCAAGTAGTTGGCTTCCTCTTCCGAATCAGATTCATTTCTTCCTTTTGACGCAATAGCTTTCACTTTTTCGGTCTTCCCTGATAATAAATGCTTTGTAAGAAGATCCACTTGTGTTTTCATGTGCGCCATATCTTGATCACATTCTTCTTGTCTTCTTCTTTGGTCTGCAGTCATGCCAATAGATAAAGTGGGGCTTGCTACCTCAGAATCCCTGGTATGCCAAGCTCTACTTTGTTTTGTCATACGATCTATCATATTGCTTGCTTTACCAAAGGTGAGATCCATAAAGGATCCTCCAGCCGCATTATCCACCACTGGTTTAGTTATTGAATTCAGGGATCTATATAATATCTCCATTAGGTGAACATTAGTCATATGATGGTTTGGGCACCTCGCTAGCTTTGTCTTGAACCTCTCCCATATTTTATGAAGAGCTTCAGTGGGAAGCTGACGAAAGTTGCTGATTTCATCTCTCAATTGTGCTCTTTTGGATGGCGGAAAGAATCTTTCTAGGAAAGCGTCTCTCAATTGCCTCCAATTTGTAATAGAATCAGGAGTCAGCCCATTCAACCATAAAGTTGCCTCCCCAGACAGAGACAATGGAAATAGACGTAATCGAATTACATTCTGACCAACACCAGGATTGTCAAATGACTTGCATGTAGAAATAAAGTTGATGAGATGCATATTCGGATCATCGCCTGCTAGTCCACCAAATAATCCCTTGAGTTGCAATAACTGAATCATGGTGCTTGTGATGTTGAACTTGGCTCCGGGCGCTAATGGTGGGGGAATAATAGCTTCTGTGGCTCCGGCTCCATCAAGATCATCATCATCATCGTCGAAAGCTGGTTGCATGGGTTGGCGATCATACCTAAACCGAGCTTGTCGACCTCTTCTGTTGGCAGGTGTTGTGATTTCAGCATCATGCCTTGGGTTTAGTAACTCGTCATCACCTAAATCCTCATCGTCAGGGTTTGTTGCTCGCCCAGGGTTATCAATGTGTTGTTGGTATACTTGGGCGGAGGCAAGAGCAGCTAATCTCGCCTGCTCGTGTTGAGCAGCCATTCTTTCGATTTCCGTTTGTGCCTCCATTCTGCCAATTCGTTGTGGTTCAGGATTAATTGGTAATAACGGTTGACCAGAACTTCGAGTATGGGGCATGCACTGAATAAAAACCTGCAGTAAAAAAAAACAAAAAGTAAAAGTAAAAGTACGAGAATCTTTGACCAAAGGGTCTAGTAATTATTACGAACTTAATTGACACTTGTATTGCCCGACAACGGCGCCAATTTTTGATAACGCTCAATCTACAGCTCTCGTAGGAGTGTAAAGCGCTCATTAGCAAATATAGAACCCAACCTGGGTTGGGTATCGATCCCACAGGGAATAGCTTGGTCAACAAGTAAGAAAAGATTACTAGACTTTTAGTGCAAGTCTCGTAAAAAGGGGGGATTCTTGTTGTGCAAGTAATGTAACCAAATAGTAGCTAAAAATGGCAATAGCAAAGTAAAAAGAGAAAGAATGTTTTAGTGAGATGTAAACAATGATAATTGAGAAGTTGGGGTTATGTCCACCTTCTGAGTTATACGTCTCTATTGGCTATGAGTGTGCGGAATTTAGACATGCATGTGCTTATAGAGAATTGTATTCGATGGTAAATCCAGGCGTCTTTCGACCTATTCAAGGATTATTTCACTTTAACTCTTTCGAGGTTAAAGCGTGTCTAATGGTACGAATTCTCCAAGAGGTTAATCCAGTTACGGCACTAACTTTTTAATAGGGGATGGGACACTACTACCTTGACATTATCTCTTTTCCAGACAGATAACCTTTCTTTCAAACAAGTTAAATGTTATACTGGCGTATTCTTGCGTTTGCAACCACAAAGAATTTAGATTAAGATGAAGAGAATAATGATATAAGCAGCATACGTGTCACGAACTCACAAGCTCACAACAATAGATAGTATCTCATTCGGCTTCCATAACCCCAACAGAGAAGTTTAGTTACCCATGAGTGAGAAGGAAATCACAATTGACATTGTTGTTATACCAAAATTACGATTTCACGTTTATAATGGTGTGGTAGGCATTTAGGCGTGAATTCCTTAGCAAGGTAACGTTTCTCTTGTTGCGGAATTTAAGAATTGAATAGATGAGTTGAAGAAGAAAAATAGAATTAATGGAAGAATTAGAAGAAGAGTTGTAGAGTAATAGAATTAATTCAGAATTCCTTAAAATCTCTAGCAAGATAGGGTATTTATAATACCCATATCCTATTCCTACTAAGCTAATGAAATACTTAACCAAATTCTACTAAGCTAATGAAATACTTAACCCAATTGTACTAGGTTAATGTATCATTATCCTAATCCTAATAAGCTAATGAAATACTTAACCCAATTGTACTAGGTTAATGTATCATTATCCTAATCCTAATAAATTACTGCTAGTCCCCAAAGTCTTCAGAAATACTGTTTTAGCCCGGGACAGATTTTCCATGCGCCATCTTTAGTCCTTGGCGTCCAAGATTGGCTTTTCTCCTTTCGTGAAGCTCTCTTTGGCGTCAAGTTATCCATAAAATGCTGAATTCTGCATCATTTATACCTGAAACTTTGCTAATCATGTTCGTTAGCTCACTTTACAGGAAAAAGGACTAAAAGTGCATGAAATATATAATTTGTTCTCAAAACTAGGCTAAAATATGGGCAAAATATAGTGCTATAGGCGTGTAAATTCGCCTATCATCAGAAACACGAGATAAAATAATGCTACAATTTTTAAATACCTGATCTCAATATAAGTTATCCTATATTTTAAAATATATGTGCAAGATTAAATTGGAAATTGAGTAAATTTTTTAAGGGTCTATTTTGGAATACTTATTTAATATTTTGAGATGGTCAATTTTGGACATTAAGTAATTGGGAAATGAGAATGAATCATTTAGATAAAGACATATTTATTTTGTGTATAAATAAAAGTAAATTAAAAATTCGGTAAATCATTTATTATTTATCAACTTGAAGGATTAGATTGACCGCAAAAAACAGATAAATTGGAGTATTCATTTTAACATTTTGAGACGGTCAATATTGGACATTAAGTAATTGGAAAATGGGAATTGATTATTTTGATAAGGACATAATTGTTTGGTGTACAAACAGAATTAAATTGAAAATTTGGTAAATCATTTATTATTTATCAATTAATAAAGGATTAGTATGACTATACAAAGGGTATAAATTGGAGTACTTATTTTTACATTTTGAGATGTTTTAAATTTGGACAATAAGTAATTAGGGATAGACTATTTAGATAAGAACATATAATTTTGTGTATGAATAAACTAAATTGGAAATTCGGTAAATCAATTTTATTTATCAAGTAATGAAGGATTAATTTGATTACTGTAAAAAGGAGATAAACTGTAGCACTAGTATTTACACGTTGAAATGTTCAAATTTTGACATTAAGTAACTGGGAATGGATTAATTAGATAAGGATAAATTTATTTTGTGTATATATAAAACTAAATTGAAAATTTAGTAAATCATTTTTCATTTATCAGTTATCAACTAATAAAGGATTAGTTTGATTACTGTAAAAAGGAGATCAATTGGAGTACTTATTTTTAAATTTTGAGATGTTTCAAATTTGGATATTAAGTAATTGTGAATGAATTTATTAGATAAGGACATATTTACTTTTGTGTATATATAAAATTAAATTGAAAATTTGATAAATCATTTTTCATTTATCATTTATCAACTAATAAAGGATTAGTTTGATTACTATAAAAAGGTGATAAATTATAGACTTACTTTTACATTTTGAGATGCTTCAAATGTGGACATTAAGTAATTCGGAATGGATTGTTTTACATAAGGACATATATTTAATTATTGAATATAAAAAATTAAATTAAAAATTCAGTAAATCATTTTTCATTTATTATTTATCAATTAATAAGGGATTAGTTTGACTACTTTTAAAAGGATATTGAAAGAATTTTGACTCAAATTTTACTATGTATATTTTCATCATATTAATGTGAGAAAAATTACAACTTATAGCAATTTTTTTGTATAGTAGTCAAACATCTAAATTTTAAATTAAAAATACTAAATTAATCTACTCTAGTTTAGCTTGAAACTTGTACAATTGACATTAATAAAGTAAAATGTGACAACCAAAAAAATAGAACGAAGAGAGTAGTTTAACATTTTGAGATATTTCAGATATGGACATTAGCTAATTTTGAGGTATTTTAAATTTTTGCCTTTGACTCACTCTTTTTCCTTTCTTTTACACTGTCATACAATGCCTCACTAACCATGTGTTTCTCTCCTCTTTTTTTAAACATACAGTAAACCTTTAAGAGAATACAATGCTTGAGTAAAGTAGAGCAAATTACTAGAGAAGGTTGAGACAACTATATGTCTCTTCCTTTGACTTTCAATGTTTATATAGTAGTGATTGGACTACTTCTAGCTGTTGGAAGCTAGAAACCAACCCAAAGGATTTTTCTTCAAAGAAAATTGAATAAGGCATATCCAATTTCCAAGAATAACTAAAAACTAAATAGAAAATCTAACTAAGTACAATATATATAGAAGAGAAAGATACGACAATCCCATGATATTAATAATCCATTTAATGCAGCAGATCTTTTTCCTTTATCGCCATGTATTTTGTTTAATCTTCTGATAGAATTTCTTCAATCTATTTAGAGTAACTTATCTTTTTCATTTTTCATTGAGTACGTGATCTTTTGTCAATCTTCTTGATTTACTCTCCTTAGAATCAACAACAATCTTACTTTCCTTCTTGTGAGATGCTTCTTTCTTTTTGAGTATGTGTTGGGTACTATGCAGTTTTGATGATTGACAACGTGATATAAAACATGTAAGTCAAGTTGGTTCTTTCACATAGTTCACTTATATGCATTGAAGACGAGATTGCTTAAGTGGATAAGAAAGTTATGATACTCAAGATAGAGATCACGTATGATAAAAAGAAGTTGTAGTTGAATACAACACTTAAAGATAAGCTAAAAAAAGAGTTTCACGCAAGTGAGGAGATCAAGTTGAAGAAGATTTTTACTTATGCAAGGAGTTTGACTTGACTTGAAGAAGGACTTTGACTTAACAACAAACTCTGATGAGTTGAAAAGTCTAACTGAAGATAAAAGATTGATGATATGAAGGACTCTTTGAAGAGTTGCTATTAAATAGAGAAAGTGGTTGACACAATCAATCACGTACTTACAAATCTAAAAAAGGCAATTGATATATTGACGAAGTGCTACTCAATCACTGAAGAGACATATTGAAGAACCTGGCCCTGAGTATAGAATCTGGCTAAGAGTTTAAGCTTTCATTGTTAGGAGTTGTTCATTGTGTTTGAACTATTGATGTAATATTAGTTTCAGGGTGTTCTAAACAGAAATAGGAGCTAGTCTTTGAGTTGGGGAAAACTTGGAGACTTTGGGAACACATACCTTGGGTGGTATGTGTAGTTAGGAATTAGAGTTTATAATTTCTAGTTGTTAAGTTATAGAAATTAGAGTTTATTAGTCCTAGGTTACAAGAGTTTTGTAATCAGTTGGTGTTGAGGCTCATTGTTGTGTAGTAAAGTTGAGATTAAATCCTATAGAGGTACAGGTCGTGGTTTTTACACCTTTTTTAGCTGGATGTTTTCCACGTAAAAATCCACTGTGTTATTTTCTTACTATTTTAGCTAGTTTGAAACACATTAGTCAACCTATTCCATCGATAGGCAACAGTGAGGCGAAACTAAGATAATAAGTAAGGCACATACTCTAACAAGTGGTATTAGAGCTAGGTTATATTTTGAAGGCTAACACCTTAAAAATCTAAGGTAAGTCTACTTGATCTTAAAGATAAATTGCATTTTTTCCTAAGAAAAGACTAATTTCCTTGATAGATGCATTGATTGATGATTTTCATGAGCTCACATCTGATAGGGATCAGTTATTCAGTGCTTTTGCAAGCCTAAGGTCTGATTACATTGATCTTGAGACCTGCAAAAATGTCATTGATACTGAAAACTGCTCATTAAAGGAACAAGTCAGTCAACTTGGTTCATCTAACCTGGGTCTAAAATCAAAAATTTTAAAGTTTCCAATTACTGGAAAAAAAATCCATGAGTGAAAATCATCAAAGAATTGAGTCTGAACTTAACCGAAGATAAGATGAATTGTTTTATCAAAGAGAAAAGGTTAGAAAGCTAACTCAAGAGAAGTCTAGGATAAAAATTGATCTTGAAAGAGCTAATCAATTGACCAACACATCTAGAATTTCTTATAATCTAAGTAGTAAGAATCAAAATGAGAGGCTCGGCATAGATTTTCCCAAAGAAACTATTTTCTCTAAAGATATATGTTATATTTATGGAAAACCAGGACACCCTACTACTGAATGCCGAAAAGTTATTGAAATTATGAATAAAAATATGAAATTGGTTAAAAAGAAAATTTATAAAATTGATACGAGAATCAGGTACACCAACCTACTGCCAGCATGGGCGAAAATAAATTTGATTTATCCATTTTATCATAAAAAAAAAGACCCAAGCTTGTCTGGGTACCTAAAACTAGCCTTTGATTCAGTTTTAAGCAAAAGTGAGAGAAATCAAGCAAAATCGGTAGATAAATAACGCTTGCTCAAGACATTCTGGAGATTAATAGAATTTTCTCTCACTTACCAAAAAAGGAGTGAAAAAGGTAGTATGTGAAGGATATTATAGGTTGACGATGTTGACACTAAGATGAGTACACTAGAATAGGTTGTGTGATCCATTTCATCAGATAAATAAGAAAAAAACTCATTGATAGGGGGAACATCAAATCTATATGTAGGGTCGCCAAGAACATCATCACATATTTACAAGGGTAACCCAGTACTTCACAAGAAAGTGCATTAAAAAGACTGAAAATGTTATGATAAGGGAAACATGTGAATGAACCCAGTCCATTACAGAAATCTAATTGGGGATGACTAACATTACATGAGTATCCCCCAATAATTGGTTAAAGAACACTATACAAAATACATATTAAGTTTAATTTTAGGCTCAGTCTTGTGCATATAGTTGTACGTATCTATACTATTTTCAAGTACAAAAAATCATACAATATAATATTATATTATCCTATGTCATAGGAAAATGGCTTGAAAATGGAAAAAAGATCAAAAAGATCAAGATTATATATAGGTCATCTCGAGTGAGTTTCAAAATTTCCAGACATCATTTGAGACACGTTTGGATGACTAGAATGGGAAGCCAACACGATCTGGATGCATCTCATTGACTACTGTATCGTCACCATCGATACGGCGCATCTATAATCGTGTCTATACCATCGACGTGGCGCATCGCCTGTCGCGTAACTGGGCACTTTTTGCTTACTAGATTACTGGTTTGTGAGGGAAAATGAGTCATTTTCCACCCATCTTAACCAACCATAACACAAAATTAAGGCTCTCAAAGGGCGAAATTCACTCATTATTTCACAAATTCTCTCTAGAGCAAAATCCTAGTTCATCAAGTGTAAGATAAGTTCCAAGAAATCACCAAAAATTCTCAAGAATTCAACAATCAAGGTATGATTAGGTGTTCATCCTTGAGTTCCTTCCACCCTTGGAGTTCAAGATTTTTTTTTAAAAAACTTAGATTATGATTTATATTCTTGAATGGAATTGTGTCCATGTATGTGTTGTTGTATGGGTTTCAAGCGAAGAATATTTTGAGTTTCAAGTAAATGAACTAGAATATGTGTTGATTTATGTAACCCTCATGTAAATCCTTGAATTGTGATGTTGAATATGGTAGTCATCACATTCAAATATTTCTTATTCTCATGTACAATATTTATGCATCCTAGGTTTTTGACAAGATGTCTATGTGGAGTAATTTTGTATGATAACCTATGTGTGATTCTTTTAAAGTTGAGATATGGTTCCATTATCTATGCTATCGAGTCCTGGGGGTATTGAATACCCAAAGTTTAGTTGTTTATCTAGTCTCCAGTCGAAATAGAATGATTTTGTAGTATCCTAAATAGTAGCATTCGGTCAGTCAATAGAATCAGTGTGAATTCATTAAAGCCTAGTACAGTCTAGAGATTAGTTCAGTTTTGATTCAGTTGGGAGTAGGATTTAGCACTGAGCGAACCCAGGGATGGGGGAATTCTTGCCAGCAGAGGGTTTGAACCTTAGTAGTAGTCCCTGAGTTACAAAACTACGTAGCCAGCGTAGGGTAAATTATTTTCCTGTCAGACAAGGGTTGACGTAACCATATACATCTCATGAGTCTTCCTTCCATATTAGGGTTGACCCAGCTAATGTTAGTAACTCGTGGAACGGTGCTAACACCCTTTAAACTGGGTTATAGGTTGGACCCCAAATTAGTCTATAATTGGGGTATGTCAGTAAGATGATAACTCCCACAGTTACAGTTTCAGTATTAAGTATTTACTAGTCGGTATCCAGTATTCAATACAAAATTTAGTTCATTTCTACACGATCATGACACACAGTTATCAGTTATTTGGTTATCAGAAACTTATTACTTTAGCGTCAAACTGATTTAGACAGATAATATATGCTTAGTATTTCATATTCAGTACTTACAGTACTCCCAGTCTTTCATATACTCTCATCCAGTTATTTCATGTTATTTAGTTATTATTCTTATGCACGTGACCCCATGCATATCATCCTAACGTCACCTATCATACCGGTATATTCAAAGTGCTAATGCATACTCTTTTTTTGAGTTATGATGTCTCATATCATAGGTTCGGATGCTTGAGTTCCTAACCGTACCTAGTCTGACCATTTGACCAGCCACAACTACAGTAGTGAGTCATTATCCATTGAGGACATGACACTCATTTAGTTATTTTTTATTTATAGTATTTAAGTTTTTCAGTTACTTTCAGACAGTAGTTGGAGTTAGTTGGGTCCTGTCCCATCAATTCATTTATTTCAGATGTTAGAGGCTTTCAGACACTTTCAGTTATCAGTTATTCTACATATGTACTCAGTATTGATTTAGTTTCATAAATTTTATGGCATTTTTTAGTTTTTACTTCTGCATATGTTTCATGATTATTATTCAATTCTCACAACAAGTACCAGTCATGGATTAGGTTTTGGTCCTTTGGGGTTGTTGGCACTGTGTGACACTCGGGGTGTAGTCTCGAGGCATTACAATCTCCCCCTTGGGAACATTCGTCCTTGAATGAGACTACTTAAGCTGAGAATACTAAGGAAACTGAATTCACTTACTGAACATGCATAGCTAAAAACATGATTACATAACTGAGTCTAAGACATGATACATGACTTGACTAATTCGTGAATGCATATAATGAAAGGAAGAAGATTGTATAGATTGAACTAAGAATGGAAAAGAGATAATCTAAGAAAAACTATTACCTTGAGATGAGTCTGAGGTTGCGGAGAAAAGATAAAGGTACTTGGTTTCAAATGTCTACTTTTGTTTACTAAGTGTCTCTATCAACGGACTGTTTTCGCCAAAGAACTTTTAACAATGGAACTTCTTTGTTCCTCAATCCATGGGTCTGCCGATCATGGATTTTGACTAGGATTTCTTCGTAAGAAAGGCTGTACTGAGTGAACTTACTTTCTAAAGGGACTACTACAGGTGGATTGGAAATACACTTCAATAACAAATAAACATGGAACACTGGGTGCACTGATGCTAAATCTATGGGAAACTCAAGCTCATACGCTACCTTACCATAACGGCTCAAGATGCTGCAAGGGACAACATATCCAGGAATGAGATTCCCTCTCTTTACAAACCTCTTCACTCTGTTCATGGGAGAGATTATCAAATAAACTAAGTCGCCAAAATCAAACTCAAGATCTCTCCTTCTTATATCTGCATAGCATTTCTGTCGGCTTTGGGCTGTCTTAATCCTTTCTCTGATTCGTTAAACTTTCTCCAATGCATCAAATACTAAATCTTGTCCTATCAATGAAGTGTCACCTACCTTAAACCAACCAATAGTATATCTACATCTCCTCCCATAAAAAGCCTCAAATGGAGCCATTTGAATGCTGGAATGATAATTGTTATTGTATGCAAACTTAATCAATGGCAAGTGATCATCCCAACTTCCCATAAAGTCAATAATAAGATATCTCAATATGTCCTCTAGGGTCTAAATGATCCTTTCTTATTTACATCTATCCGAGGGTGAAAGGCTGTACTGAGATGAACTTGGGCACCAAGACCCTTCTGAAAAGCTTTTCAAAAGTAAAAGGTAAACTGAGTACCTATATCTGAAATGATGGACAATAGGACTCCATACAACCTTACCAAATATCTAATATAGTTCTTGGCATAATCCTCGGCTGAATAAAAAGTATAGACTGGCAAGAAATGGGTTGATTTGGTTATTCTATCTACAATAACACATGAACGAGGCAACCCTTTCACAAAATCTTTGTTCACCTCCTCCCACTTCTAAGTTGGAATGTTGAACTCCTGCATAGTGCCACTAGGACTTTGGTGTTCAACCTTAACCTGTTGATAATTAGCACACTTGGCTATAAACTCTACAATATCTCTCTTCATGCCACTCCACTAATAGATTTCTAAAAAATTACGGTACATCTTAGCGGATCCTGGGTGAATAGAGCAACGCGCACCATGCGCTTATGCAAGAATTTGTTGTGTCAAACCATTGACACACACAACACACACAGTCTACCCTGGAAACTCAACACACCATCTCCCCATTGCGAGAAAACCTCTACTTTCTGATCTCTGACTGACTCCTTCAACTTAACAAAACTAGGATCCATATCTTGCTTTTCTTTCACTTCAGCAGCCAGAGAAGATTTCTAACTATTCCAGACCCATAAACTACCCTTAGGTGAGTCAACTAAATAAACGCCTAACCTAGCCAACTGATGAACCTCCTAAACAAACTTATTTTTATCATTCTCAACTTTAGCCACATTACCCATAGATAAT
Source organism: Capsicum pubescens (assembly GCA_030864215.1). Classification (NCBI taxonomy): domain Eukaryota; kingdom Viridiplantae; phylum Streptophyta; class Magnoliopsida; order Solanales; family Solanaceae; genus Capsicum; species Capsicum pubescens. The sequence continues at coordinate 255,740,549 of CM061549.1, forward strand.
CTACTAAGGGCATCTGTCACTACATCCTTGCTCGGATGATACAAAACACTCATATCATAATCTTTCAACAATTCTAACTGCTTTCTCAGACGGAGATTTAACTATCTTTGTGAAAACACATACAAAAAACTTTTATGGTTTGTGAGAACATCAATATGCACTCCATATAGATAATTCCTCAAAATTTTCAAGGCATACACAATAGCTACTAACTCAAGATTATGGGTAGGATAATTCTTTTCATGGGGATTAAGCTATTTAGAGGAATAGGATATGACCCTACCTCTTTGAATCAACACACAACCCAAACCAACTCTGGAAGCATCACAGTAAACAAAAAAAACAGTAAGAACCATCTAGCAATGTCAAAACTGGGGTTGAGGTGAGTCGAGTCTTCAACTCCTAAAAACTCTTCTCACAGGAATCTGAATATTGAAACTTGACTTTCTTCTGAGTCAATATTGACATGGGGAACACAATAGATGAAAACCCCTTAACAAACCATCTGTAATAGCCATCCAAATCAAAGAAACTCTGGATATATGGGGGAGAGATAGGTCTAGGCTAGTTTCTCACTGCTTCGATCTTTTGAGGGTCAACTCTAATGCCATCACCAGAAATAATATGTCCAAGGAAAGCTATTGATATTATCCAGAACACTCACTTACTAAATTTAGAGAACAACTGATGGGCTCTAAGAGTCTGAAATACTATTCTAAGGTGGTCTGCCTGATCAATTCATTACGGGAATAGATAAGGATGTCATGTATGGAGATTATAACGAACATGTCCAAGTACTTCTGGAACACTCTGTTCATTAATTCCATGAAAGCTATTGGGCATTCATTAGACCAAAGGACATGACTAGGAATTCAAAGTGTCCATATCGAGTTCTGAAAGTTGTTTTCAAAATGTCACATTCTCTGACTCTGAGCAGATGATAGCCAAATATGAGGTCTATCTTAGAGAAATAACTGACACCCAGAAGTTGATCAAACAATTTATCAATTCTGGGGAGTGGATACTTATTCTTGATAGTGACTTTGTTTAACTGATGGTAATCGTGCACATTCTGAGAGATCCGTCTTTCTTATGCACGAAAAGGACTGGAGTTCCCCATAGGGAAACACTGGGCCTGATGAATCCCTTATCTAAATCCAAACACGACCCAAACCTAGCCTGAAAAATTCCTATCGTGATGACTTGCTATTTTTAAAATCTAAATATGACCCAAACCTCGTATAAAATATCTAAATTTTCCCTGAGATATGCTACTTACACCCCTGAACATGAATTAACTTAGAAATAATCATCTCAGGCTTGGTAAGTCCACTTTAAAAATCATCAAAGATATGAGTCCAAAAATAAAACTAAGTCTTCAACACTTTGATAATTTTTTAGGTTCTAAGCCTCTTGTAAATGTACTATGGGCTGAACTGAGCTAAGACTAACATGGGGTATTACACTAACTTAACTTTTAGAGATTTAAGTGTTTGTATAGATGATAGCCCCCGTGTCCAAGGTGCATTTGTTTCTCATTATCAAAAAGGGGGAAATTATTGAGCTTGTGTATATTTTAATGATTGACAATACAGTGGAACACGTATATGAAATGGATTGATCAACATGTTCCTGGATCCATAGTCTAGTTGTATATGGACTTTTTGAATTAAATAAAGTCCCAAAAAGAAAAGGCCACGAAGTTTGTACAAAGCATATTCAATACAAGAGACCAAAAATGTAAAGACTCAAGCATCCAAAAAAATGAGAGTCCTTGTTAAAGCCCATGATTCTTTGTCTTTCCTATAATTGAAATAGTTTTTCGATGATGCCAAAATGGGGAAGATATGGGTTGTGTGGTGTTTATAATGGGTTGTGCAGTGTTTATAACTCATTGACTAAACTATTGTATTCTAGTGTTTCATACTTCAATGCCTACAAATAAAGATGTTTGAATGCACAAAGACAAGAGGTTTGACATCATAAAAAAGGTGGGATTTGTTGGGTACTATATAGTTTTGATGATTGACAATGTGATATGAAACATTTCATTCAAGCTAGTTCATTCACATGGTTCACTAGTATGCAGTTCAAGACGAGATTGCTTACATGGATAAGGATGTTCTGATAAACTCAAGATAGAGATGACATGTGATAAAAAGAAGTTGTAGTTTGATACAACACTTGAAGATAAGATAAAGTAAGAGTTTCACTCAAATTAGGAGATAAAGTTGAAGAAAAGTTTTACCTATTCAAGGAGTTTGACTTGAAGAAGAACTTTGACTTAACAACAAACTCTGATGAGTTGAGGAGTCCAACTAAAGATAAAATATTGATGATACAAAGGACTCTTCAAAGAGTGGATATTAAATATAGAAAGTGATTGACATAATCAGTCACGCACATACAAATCTAAAAAGGGAAATTGACAGATTGACGAAGTGCTACTCAATCACTGAAGAGACACATTGAAGAATCTGGTCCTAAGTATAGAATATATCTAAGAGTTTTAGATTTATTATTAGGAGCTGTTCATTGTGTTTGAACTATTGATGTAATATTGGTTTCAGTGTGTTATAAACTTAACAAGGAGCTAGTCTTCGAGTTGGGGATAACTCGGAGACTTTGGGAACACATACCTTGGGTGGTGTGTGTAGTTTAGAATTAAAGTTTATAATTCCTATTAGTTGAGTTCTAGGAATTAGAGATTATAATACCTAGGTTACAAGAGTTTTGTAATTAGTTGTTGTTGAGGCTCATTGTTGTGTAGTGAAGTTGGGGTTAGATCCTGTAGAGGTACAAGCCGTGTTTTTACACCTTTTTGAGATGGATGTTTTCTACGTAACAATCCACTGTGTTATTTTCTTACCATTTTAGCTAGTTTGGAACATGCTAGTCAACTTGTTCCATCAACAGGCAACAGTAAAGCAAAAATAAGATAATTAGTAGGGCACGTTCTCTAACAGTATTATTCAAATAGAATATTTTTGGTACTGAATTCTTGCAATCAAATCAAACTCAATGGTTATTCATCAAAATCTTAACGTCATCAAAATAAATAAACATGTTCTTAGAGAAGAAGTATTCAAAATTAAACAACTTTAACAAACTTGAAGATAATAATGAACCATACAAAGATTTCATTTTATTTGTAAAAAAGATCTATCGAAAAAGAGTGCATAATTGGATGCAGGATACTGCAGGCTTCTATCGTTAGCCCTATATTTTCACTATATGTTTTAATAAGGACAAACTAATAAAAAAGTATCTTGCAGGATATAGTGAAGATACAGAAGATCAAAATGAACCCTAAGGAATCAATCCAAAATCTTTGAGAAAGGAAGCTCACATTCACTCACAAGAAAGGAGGCACCAAGATTGGAAGAGTATCAATCACGGAGATCAGCCAGCATTCACTCACAAAAAAGTCGACTCCAAGATTGGAAGAGTATCAATCACAGAGGTCATTGACTTCCCATAATTATACAAAACAAATCAATCAAGACAAATGCAAAAGGAAATAAGACCATACCCTCTACATAGATATATCTGATATGGACATGTACGGTTGTAAAGGTTGAACTGCATATGGACATATATGATATGGACATACTTTATGGTTCCATCCCTCAATCTTGGAATCAATTCAAATCCTTGACTTATAAGAAATCTCTTGGATTTCCCTACGAAGAATAGAAGTCGAAGCAGTTGAAGAGTATAAATGAGAAGACTGAAGATCGAAGCACTTATGCAACTTTCAGAAATATCTTAGTGTGTCTCAATATTAGTCTCAACAAAGCTTTTTACTTCTTAAGTTTACAATAGTTACACAAGAGTAAGATCGAATCAACTTTGTCTATTGAGGCTGTGTCACAAGATCTGAAAAACAAAATAAGTTTTAAAACTTGTATACTATTCCTGTACTAGACTCTACTTTTGAAAGATCTAAGGAAACATTAAAGACCAATGGGAATGGAAGTAGGCACCACAATGGTGCTCCGAACAAGGATAAATCTTTGTGTTATTATCTTTAATTATTTATTTACTTGCTTACTTACTTAAACCCAATCTATCTTGTTGAGAATACTAATCAGTAGGTTATTCGACTGTGAAGACTTATCAGTCGACTCAAGGAATTTTTTAATTCATCCCTCCCCCTTCTCTTGAATTTCAATTAGTATCATAGAATATTTTTTCTCTAAATAAAATAGAAGAAAGATCAGTTAGATTTGGGGATAGTGCTTAAGTCGCTGTCATTATAGTCAGCATAGTAAAGATCAACTCCTCAAGTGAACTTATTAAAGTGTATCTCATAAATGAACTCAAACACAACCTACGCAGTATCAATCAGTTGTGTGACGTAGGATTTGGAGTCTCCTTCAAAGTGAAGTTGCTCCATCCAACATGATAAAAGAGATATTTCTCTTATCGGTGAACGTGTTAATAATATTTATGTTTTAAATAGTCCTAATTTTTCCTTACTTAACTGCCTCACTATGAAAACCAATGACACTTGGTTGTGGCACAAAAAGCTTAGGCATGCTTGTATGCATATAGAACCCCAATGAGTTCATCCAAAAGTCTTGATTCAAACTCATCTGAGAAAGATGTTGATGAAAAGACATATAGGGAAATGATTAGATCACTACGCTACTTGACCGCTAGTTGACTAGAAATTATGTTCAGCTTGTATAAGTGTGCAAGGTTTTAGTCATCTCCCAGAGAGTCTCATCTGACTGTCATCAAGAAAATCATTTGATATCTTATTAAAACATAGGATATTGAACTATGGTACCTTTGCTCCTCTCATTTTGAATTAATTAGATATTCAGACACTGATTTTTCAGGTTATAAGAATAATAGGAAAAGCACTAGTGGAACCTGCCAAATTCTTGGTGATGCCTTGATTTCATGGCATAGCAGGAAGCAAACTTCAGTTTCTCTATCAACAACTGAAGCCGAATAAATAGCTGTTGGAAGTTTTGGTACTCAAATTTTATAGATTATGCATCAACTACTTTATTTTAATTTGTCTTTTCAATCTATTCCTAAAATGTATGATAACACCAGTGCTATTAGTTTGTCTAAATATATTGTCCATCATTCTAGGGCTAAACACATTGATATTAAACATACTTTTATTTGAGAACATGTAGAACATAGTGATTTTCCCTAACATTTGTTGATTTCGTCGGTTGGCAGATATTTTTACAAACCCTCTGTAAGTAGAACGATATTATTTCCTTCAAAAAATACTTGGTATTATTAGCTTTAGCGACTCATAATTTTTATTTTTGGAAAAAATTCTTTTAACTTCCTTTTTTATTTGTTACTCTTTTTAATTTTGGAAAACCTTTTTGAAAAAGTTTCATCATTACTCTTACTCTTTTTATGCCACCCTTACTGCCTCATTACCTTATTATATTCCCAGGACCCTCCTTCTATCATCCTTTCACCTCAGCAGTTTCCTCATTCACTTTACCTTCTTTCATCTTCCCCTCAATTCACTCACCCTTCTTTATCTATCCATCTATGTATCTTCCTCTCCATCCTTTTAAAGCTCTTGTTCACAACTTCTCTCAAATGACAAAACTCTCTTTATGAAAAATCTATCAAAATCGCTTCTAGACCCTCTCTCTGATAATCATGTCCTTATCTTCGAATCCTCTAAGAAATCTTCACTCCTCTCTCGATAGTTAATAGTTACCAAAAAATATTTTGTCCCTATTCCAACCTCTTCTATCAAAAAACCTATTCAAATTCTCTGTATCATTTTTCTTTAGAGGACATACATAAGTTTTGGACCTTCTTACAAAATGACAAGTTCACTGCCTTCAAAAGTCACTCTGTGATACTCGGTCGAGTAGTAAATCTCTGTCAATTAAAGAAAGCTCAATGCAATGTAAGTCACTTCTTCTTATTCAAAGATCTGCCACTGTTTTTTGTCTATGTGGACTTGAATTTAATAAGGACCTTTTTGAATGTGCCAATCTCTGCCTCTTTACCAACATCGGTAAATTAGAGACTCTTGTGTTTGGCAAAAGGATCATACTCAATGATTTTTTTGAAAGGGTGTTTGATACAAAGTTCTCTGGGGAAATTCCCTTTATGAATGGTTCCTATCCGAATGATTTTGAAGTTAGCTTAGAAAAAGTGAAAAGGACCTTGTCTGCCCCAGAAAAAAAGTCTTCCATCTTTGGTCCCCTGTCTCTCTACTTTAAGTAACACCTAATGGTCTATGTTATCTCTACTACACTTATCCCAAAAAAGGGTCCCTCAGCAGTATTACTTATTGAGATGTGTTTGTTTAATGCCCCGAGAGTACACCGTGCTTACGATTATAAGTAACCACAAGAAAACCCATGATACTGGTACCTACTGTAAGCACTAAGTAAAACTTATAACAAAATATCATATGTAGAATTTAATTGAAAAATGCCATAAAGTTTTAACCAGTACTTTGAATGTACTGGTATGCTAAATGAGGTTTGGCTAATGTGCATTGTTTTATGTGCATGAGTGATAACTAACTGAATGAATAGCATGAAGTACTGAGTAAAATGCATGAAATCTGTTAAGACTGAGAATGCATGACCAAACATAAAACATATTCTGAATATAGTTGGTAAACTGAAATACTAAAATCTGATAACTGAATAACTGATAAACTCTATGCTATGGTCAATCAAGACTGAACTAAATTTTGAACTGAGTACTGAAACTGAAACTGAAGTTGTGGGAGGTATCATCTAACGACATGCTATAACACCCTGATTTTCTAGAACCAAAACTCCACACGGTGCTTATAATCCCAAAAGAACACAAGCTCACCCTCTACTGGTACCTGTAACTGAGCACTGTATAATATACTGAAATAAATATAGAAAACTGGTGGAAACTTTCCATAAGGTTCAAAACGTCTAAAATACTCAAAATTGAAAACTGAATACTAATAGATCTATCTGAAAAGCCTCTAAACTATCTGAATTATGGAGTTGATGGGACATGTCCCCAACTAACTCCATCTACTGAAAATAAACCAAATCTAATACAATAATAAAATGCGGATCATCCTCAAATGAAGAGGACTTACTACTACGTCTATTGCTGCTGACTGATTCTGTACTGTTATGGGTGCTCTGGATCCCATACATCTGAACCTATGGTATAAGACACCATAGTGCAGGAAAGTATATGTCAGTACTTTGAATGTACTGGTATGCTAGATGAGGTAAGGCTAAATGCAAGGGCTTATGCAGGAACATTACTTAACTGAATAACATGAGAATACTGAATGGGGATATATGCATGAACGCACAAACTAAAACTGGAATCGTAGTAACACTGAATACGAACTCTGAATACTGGTTTTTGAATACTGACTTACTGATGACTGGGTCTACTAATACTGATATCTAAGTTTACTAACTTTGGAATACTGAATAACTGAATCTACTCATATCAATAATTGAGTTTTGAGCTTGCTATTATTGACTGACTAAATCTTAGATCAGACCTATCTAATGGATGATCTCTGAATCTACTAATAATGATAAGGAATGATTGTATATGAGATTAAACCTATCTAGAGGAAGATCTCTGAACCTTTTAATAATAGAAATGATGGACTGAGTTTGAGATCAAGCCTATCTAATAGGTGATCTCTAGATCTATTTGTATTGATACTAATTAACTTTATGTGAGACCAGGCCTATCTAGTGGGTGGTCTATGAATCTATGAAACTATCTAAGTTTCTTACTGAGATGGGTTACTGTATCTGACAGTCCTGATTTTTGAGTTCTACTCTGAAGACTATTACTGAAACTGCAACTGTGGGAGTTCTCACTTAATTGACATGCCCCGAATATGATCTAGTGGGTTCCAACCTGTATCCCCATCTGGGAGGGTGTCAATACCATGCCACACGTAAAAACCTCTACTATGGTCAATCCTCTCTAATGGGTGAACCTGAACAGGAAGTCAAGCCTAAGGCAGTATGATAGTCAAACCTTAATCTATTAGGAGACTCCTGGACCTGCGTTGACTACGCAGTTCTGGAGTTCAAAGAATGTTACTAATGACTCTACCTCTCTAATGGGGAAGCCGTCATCCCTGCATTTTCTCAGAAATAGTTCTACTCCCAACTGAAGGACTCTAAACTGATTCTTATCTGAACTTAGACTGAGTTGAATCTATTACTATTCATATTTCTTGACTGATCTAATTGAGTTCCCTTGGTTCCATTATCTGACGGAATACCACTTGAATTCTATTATTTGGCTAAATGCTACTGAATTCTTGTTAGCCTACTGAGTCTCACTGAAGTGTGAGCTGAATACTGAATACTATTGAGTACTATTGAATACTGATTACTTCTGAATACTGTTGAGTCAGAACTGAATACTAAGTCGGATTAGACTGATATTGAGACTGGATTGCACTTATACTGAGAACACTGAATTTTCTTAAGTTCTGTAACTGTCTAAATTCTACTGAGCATAGCACTACTGAGATTATCTTGAGACTAACATAGCTCTAGACAAGAAGCTAAATTTTGGGTATTAAATACCCCCAGGACTCGATAACATAAATATCATAAAACAGGACAACTCGTACATGACATGACAATAGGCTATCATCCACAACATAATCAATGCACATCTCGTCAATATCTTGAATATCATGAACATCTAATGGTATAGGAAATGCATACAAATATCTCAAACTTCACTCAATAAGGAATACACGTGAATGGGAATGCATACAACATATCATAAATCATTCAATAAGGTTTTTCAACAAACACTTGGCTTACATGAACTTATACATAATTGGGGATTTCTTGCTAACCATCCTATATTGACTCTTTTTCCTTCACTTAAGCATTTTTTCAAACATGTGGGGAGCATGCTTTAGTTATACAAAAAATACTACACCCAAGTGTCATGATTACACCAACAAACTTGCAAAATTAAGGGATTTAACATGGACATGATGCAATTCAACCCATATCAAGATCAAGAATTGCAACTTATATTAAAAAGCATGAATTATAACACAGCAATAACATGAACAGGAACTTTGATTCACATAAATCATGAAAATCTCTCAAAATTATAATCTTTGAATTTAGAAAAGGATTCTTGAACTTCTTGGGTGGAAGGGACCCAAGAATCAACATCTAACATACCTTAGGAGACTCTTTCTTGAAGGTTCTTAGAGAGATTCTTGGTTTCTTGAGTTTTCTTGAAGAAGGGTTTTCTTCTTGTTCTTGGTTTTTTTATCTTGAAAGAAACCGTAGCTTTTGATGTTATGGATGAATAATGAAGCTCTCAACTTTGTTTAGGATATATCTGAGTGTTAAAATAGTGGGAAAAGACCAAAAATTCCTTTAAAAGTGACTTAAAATTACCGATGGAGACATACGGCGGTAGGGTGCGATGGTCATCGCTAGGTCAACGGTTCATCGGACTGACCGTCGCACCTGGACCAGAACTGGGACCTACTGCCTCATCGTGACGGCCTGGGGCGATGGTCCGTCGCTAGATCGATGGTCCGTCGGTCCTGACCATCGCACTTGGCAAGTGAATAGGACTACTACCTCATGATGATGGCTATGGGAGACGGTCCATCGCTATCTCGATGGTCTGTCGGCCTGCCTGTCACACCTGGGTGGTTCAGACAGCTTTTTGTAAAACATCCATAACTTTTTACCCCGACATCAGATTTTGACAAATTTGGTATCGACGGAATGCTTATTTAATTCTCCACATGACAAAAAGTTGATATTAGAGAAATTCTACACGGTTTAAAATATTTCTCACTTAGGAAGTCAGACCTTACTCTTCTTATGGATGAAACTCAACTTAAAGATATTTTAGGGTACTACACATGCCCAGTCTAAGTTGATCGGGGTCCAACCTGTGACCCCAATTGGAAAGGTGATAGTACCATGCCATTAGTACTAACAATGGCTGAGAAGTCGGTCCTAATCTAGTGTGTGACCCCTGAGATTATTCCTAAACTAATGGGTGTTCCCTTAGAGTGTCAGTCCTAAACTGGCGGGTGACATCTCATAACCTACATTGGATACATAGTTCTGAAACTTAGAAATTTCTCCTAAGGACCCAGTCCTAACTGATGGGTGATCCCCCATCCCTAGGTTCGCTCGATGCTGAATCCTACTCCCAACTGAACTAACACTGATTACATGACTAGACTAAGTTTAACTAAAGAAGGAATTAACTCGGATTACTAATCTGATCTAAGTTTAACTGACATGATAACTAACTATACTGATAATGCTCATACATGTTTGAAACTATACTAAAAATACTAAGACTAAGTAAATAACTAAATTTTTGGGTATTCATAACCCCCAGGACTCGATATCAATAACAACCAGATCACACTAATACTTTGAGGACATGACATGTAGTCAATATTCAAAACTCATTCTTTGAGGCATTTCATCAAACACTTGTAAAGCATGGCTTAAGCATGAATAGTTTTAAACATGTAGTAATAGCATGATTTCAATACTAAAATCACCAATTAAGGCTTAAATAATCGAATATCACCATTCAAACGTGTAAGGCTTAATAACAACATAAAATATGTGTAAATATGGTATAAAAATTGAAATTTATGAAGTTTCATGGATGTAATTTGTAAAAACATGTAAAAATCATAACATTGATCTCGAAAATAGGTTCTTTGACTCCATGGGTAAAAAGGACCCATGGATAAATATCTATCATACCTCAAAAGATTGAATCTCGAAAGAGAATAACTTTTCTTGAAGGTTCTTGAATAGTGACGCTTGAATTCTTGAGTTTTCTTGAGGAATGGTTTAAATTTTGTTCTTGGGTAATGATCTTGAAAGAAACCTTAATTTTAATGGTAAGTATGAATGAGGAGTTATGTTGTTTAAATTGATGGAATTAGGGGTTAAAAAGGATGGAAAAAGACCCAAAATTCTCATTAAAATCGACATTAAATCATTGTACGGATGTGGTTGACGGTTTGGCTGACAGACCATCACTCTGGTGACTGACCATCACTCAATCCATCATTTTATGGACAGAAAATGGCTTCTCTAATTGATTTGCATTGGCTTGGTTCACAGTTCATCACTGGCTTGACGGTAAGTCAACATTTCTGTCGCACCTCGACAGTCGGATAACTCTCTAGTAAAATGGGCATAACTTTTTACCATGATATAGGATTAAGGAGAAATCGGTATCATTGGAAAAATAATTCAATTATATATAATATTCTGGGTCTTTATCTGGAAAATTCTTGGTATAACTACAAATATGCTCATTTAAAGTTGACTATAGCAACATCCTTCTCTAGAACTCAATCGATAAGGGATATTTTGATTCGTCTAATAGCTAGGAGTTATTTGAGGCATGAATATACATCAAACTCACTCATAAAACTACCAAATAAATATGATTTATTTTGCATGATCTTGAAGTATGGTTCTAATATTGGCCTGTACTTTTGGGGTATTATAATATTTTTCCCTTGGGAACAGTTATCCTCGAATGAGACTGGTTAGACTAAGAGTACAGAACTGAGGTAATTGAGATTATGTATTTACCATGAATGACTTGGAACATGATTGCATAACTAATTCTAAAACATGATACATTAACTGAATATCATGAAGTGAACTGATTTCTTAAATACATGAAACGACGTGAGAATGGTTAGAAGGATGAGAAAGAAATGAGAGGGTCAACTTATGAGTACCCATTACTTCAAGATAGATATTTTTATGTGAAGAGAAGGTGGAAGGTTTAATACATGAAATCTCAGGAGATTACAATACTTCTCCCTCTTGGGATATTATGTCCCCCGAAAGATACTGACTTGGCTGAAATACTGAGGAAAGATGAGATAATGCACGAGACACATATGATCTAAATCATAAATAAATATCTGGAATTTGAAACATGATGCATGAACTGAACTGTATTCATCTATGAGGACTAATTTGGTCTATTCATGACATAAATCTGAATTTCTCTAATAATTATGTGTATGGCATAAGTACTGGAACTGAACATACTGTAAATCACGAATACATGAGTCATGATGTACATGACCTGATTTTGGAGTTTCTACATTTCTGGAACATAGTTCTTACTTCTGAGCAAACTGGAACTTCTTATACTAGGGACTAGAAGTGTACATGATTCTTTATGATGTGCATGAGCATGAACTATGATCATGGACCTGACATGTAAGGAATGAGTAGATATAGTGATGAGTTAAAAAACTTTCACTGAGATAAGAATGGGTCGGGCATCTTCCTCCCCCACTGATGTTCTATAATACATTGGCATCACTATTAGAATTTGAGAGCCAGACTTGGTTATTGTTCTATTATCTCCCCCTTAGCTTAAAGCAATCATTCAAAGTCTTGGAACCACTTAATCACCTCTAAACTGAAATTCCACCACTTTACTCTAGAATCTAGGGTATAATAATACACATAATTAGTAAACTTAATTAGTAAACTCACCCTGAATAACTATGCCCGATAATTTAAAACTTGTTGCTAGTACTTTCTTTTGGGATATAACTCTTATCTCTCTGTAGCCCCAAAAATCATCATGTATAACTTAAAATTGACTAACTTAAGCTTTTCAACTCCTCTTTCTATGATACGGGAATTCCTAGTTCAAGACCTTTCACACAAAGCCAAGCACATGAGTTGCAATGACTCCAACACTTGTTCATGCAAATGTTCGTGTGTGAGTTAGTACTTGATCCACCAAATGGTTTAAATATTTTTAAGTGTGAAGAGGAGCCTTGAAGTGTAATAAACTTACACACCAAGGCCACCCCATGACAAGGGTTAAATGGTCATTTTATCTTTCATTTGTGGTGTAATATAAATAGACAACATTAGGGTTATTTTTCATTAGTTCATTGATAAGATTTTGAGACATAAAACACTTGTAATATATTGGAACTTCTCTCTTCCATTGGAGAATCCCCAAATCCGAATCTCACAAGTAGAGTGATACTTGTGTTATATCTTGGCTAGGATCTTGGGGTTCTTTGAGTTCCTCTTGGTCCAAGTAAGAGTTTGATGTTAACATGCATTAATCTTAAGGTCCTTACATGTGGTTAGGGTTCTTAGATTCTTGAAAATTATATGTCAAACTATTTATCCATCTCTTTTGTTATCATTGTATTGTTAGTCTTTTGAAGTCTAGTGAATCCGTGTGGAGATCTTTCGATTCACTATCATTATTGTTCTTGTGTTCATCTATTTTCTTGCTCAAAAATTAAATCTAAAGTCTAGTGAAGTCGTGAGTGGCTATTTTGATTCACTAGCATCCTATTGATCATCTTGTTTCTCTTGTGTTGGCTTGAATCTCTTGATACATACTTAGTATTGTATCATTTGGTATCAAAGATCAAGGCTTGGTTTTGTCACTACAAAACCAATCTTGGGAAGCTCTTACCAAAAGTGTGTTGTTGAAAGTCTTGGCCGAAAATGGTTGTTAGATCTACAATAATTTTGTTTGTCTAGTTTGTTTCTTGTGTTGATTTCTTTCTCATCAACACAAAAGGTGTCTAAATATAAGTTGATCTTAACATATTGACATTGCTATTGTGGACTTGAAGTGCTAGTATGATGAACTTGAAGTAGGTTGAGTTGTGTGTTGTTGTTGCTTGATGTTTAAAGTGGGTTGTTGTTGGTGAATTGTGGTTGTGTTCTTTAATCTTGTTGCGGTGTTCATCTTGATCTTCCTCTCATTTCATGTCTTGACCACTTTAAAGACTAAAATAGATCTAAAAAGGTTGCAAGATAGAGTTGTAATGTTGTTTGTGAGAAGACTTGCCAACATCACTTCCTTGACTTAACAACCACTTTTCCCTAAAACAAGGAGCCTTGTCTTGTGGAAATTGTAAAGTCAAGCCTCACCTTTTTTGAGTTGGAAAACATTGAAAAGTTACAAGACTTTACTTTCCCTTGAAAATCAAATTCATTCATTACGAAATTGTGAAGATTAAGGCTTCAAGTTGATGAACAAAATGTATGGACCCGTGACCAATACCATGCTGCCACATCACCTTAATCACTATTCACGTCATTAATTAAGCTCAATTTGGATATTCTAGTTTCTAATTATTGATTCTTAGTTTTTTTCTTATTGACTCGAGAACTAATTAGCAAGCTAGTACATTCCTACTAGGTTGTCAATTAGTCCTTTGAAGCCTTGTATTCGTGTCATCGTTTATTTGTGTTCTTTTTTCGTTTGAATATGTTGTAACTCCTTAACTCTAGTCTGATGGGAATTATTTGAGTTTCAAACAAGAATCCACTCCATACAAGATCATACTCAAACCTTAAGGATTCACTGGTTACTAGACAATCTACAACACTTGTGAAGCTCGAGTGTGAGTGATCCAAGAGAGTATGGGTGAGGAAGGGTTTTAAAACTAACCTGTTTGTTGATTGTTTAGGTGATACCTTGACAATGGAGAGAACCACATCTCAAAACATGGATTCTAATGAAATGGAGAATATGAGGGTCACTCTTAAGGCTATGACCCAAACTCTTAAAAGGTTGAGTATGGAAGTGGGAGCCATAAGGGGAGAAGTGAAGACTATTAGTGGGAGGATAGAAAAAGTAGAGAGTCAAAGGAAATCTCACCCTTCTACTCCTAAACATGTTCCATCAAGTTGATAAGATATAAATTCCTCCACCACCATTACTCCCAAAACATGGCCACAGTTACCAAATCCTTCACTAGCTCCAGTAAATGTCGCCAGCCAAACCACTCATAACCCCCTAAACTGAGACTCCAATAGACCAACCCATTCCCAAAATCCTCAATTTTTGCAAGAGGGACTTGGGCACCCAATACCTCTACTAAATCCAAACCCTCCCTTCCAAGCTTTACTAAACCAAAGACCACCACCTCCACAAAACCCAATCCCTCCAAATTAAGTTCCAAATGTCCAAAACCATCCTGTCCACTTTGAGGAATATGGTAGAGAGGATTATGAAGGATATAGAGCCTTTGACGATTTTTACATAAGGGAGGAGGAGATGAGAGAGGGATGTCTGGATCCAAGAATATATAGTGGGTATGAAAAAAGGGGAAACCAACACCAAGAGAGAGATGTGGGTATCAATAAAATCAAATTGTGCCTACCTATCTTTAAGGGTAAAAGTGACCCCGAGGTGTATCTTGCTTGGGAGTTGGCATGTGATAAAATATTTCAAGTGAATGATATCTCAAAAGACAAAATGAGTTGTTGTTCCATAGCTCACTTTGAAGGTTATGCTAACACATGGTGGGCATACATCAAATGGTTTGGTAATAAATAGATTGATGAACAACCACCATGTTGGTTTCGGTTAAGGTACCTAATGAGGCAACGGTACCTTCCTGAGAGTTATCTTTATGAGTTGCTTGCTAGATTATACAACTTGCAGTAAGGGAACCAAAATATGATGGTATATTATGATGAGTTTCAAAAACTCGTGTTTAAACTTGATCATCATGGGGGGAAATTTAGTCATGACATCATTTGGTTCAAGTGTGGGTTGAACAAAGAGATCTCAACTCATTTGACACTTCACAAGTTTGATACCGTCGAAGGTATTTTCTAAGAGGCTCTTGATATGGAAAGGGAACTTAAAGAGAGGTTGTCGTTCAAAGAAAAGAGACAATCAACCTTGGGTTGGCTGAGGGGCAAGGATATGGTTCAATCCTATTTGGGTTGGCCCAAAAACAAGGACCAACCCGCCACTAATAGGCTTCCTGATCTTGGGCGTATTTATATGTCCAAACACCGGTATTCACCCATATTTGGACTTGTTTTGAGAATAAAAATTATGGTAATTATATTGAATTGTGAGCTAAATTATGTTCCGTGGAAAACCGATGTGATTAGAGATACAAGGTAAATTTCCCATGGATTCGAATGAAAAATTGGATACATATCATGAAGATGTGGAAGACCATGTTTATCAAGTCCAAGAACATGTGTAGATGCACGAGAGCAAGGATAAAAGAAAGAAGCTAAGAATTTTTTAGAGTTAAGTGAAGATATGGAGTAAAATTCCAATGATGCGATGCTAACTCGACGCATTGCGTCAACTGGTAAATGATGTGCCATAGCAAAAATTTCATGAGAAAATTATAGAGCATCAACACGAAGTGAACGCATCACGTCGATGCGTAAGTTTTAAGACTTATTCAAAATTTAAGATGACAATTCCAATGACACGACGTGATGTCGACTCGTCGCGTGTGTTGAAGAATTTGACTTAGTCAGAATTTTAAAGAAAAATTCCAGTGCATCAATGCAATGTTGATGCGACGCGTTGGCAGGGTTGACGTGATTAGGGATGCGTCGCTTCAAATGTGCAGATTTGGTGAAATTCTCAAGTATAAAAGGAACATGTGAGCACAATTCCAAGTACTTTTAGCAAGCATAGCAGCAGCGGAGAAGCATAGAATTCTTTCTTTTAGAGTTCTTATTATTTCTTTTGAACTTCTTTACTTCAAGATTAATTTTGGGTATGATTACTTACTTATTTTTTATGTTTAATTCAAACATGAGTGGCTAAATACCCTTGTTCTGGGGTTGAGGCCAAGAACATGATTACTCTTTGTAATTATTTATAGTAGTTTCTTTTTGTATTATCATCTGGGTTGTTCTTAATTTTTTGAGCTTACTATTTTGATAAGTTTCTACCATTAAAATAAATCTATATTACTATGTGAATTTGGGAGGAGAATTGTAGGATGGAAAAAAGAAATTAAGGAGCAAGGTTCTTACCCTTTTTATAAATTAAGGGGTTCGAATTAGCATCTAGGATAAGGATATACCTAGAAGTCTTGTTTGGTTCAATTGTAAGAAGATTATTTTATGAATCTAGAAGAATTGTTGTATATCTGTGGGAGTTGTAGCTACAATATTCAGTAGATAGAAGATTTGTGGCCGGGAGACCAAAATCGTAGCCTAAACCTTACGAAACAAAAACTTGATAACCAATTAGACTACTATAAGAAAAGAGATTTGTATGATAGTTCGAAAAGCCTCAACCCTAGAATTCTTATCATTATTGTTTACAACCGTTGCTTGCTTGTGTCATAAAATTTTATTTCTTATCAATTAATTTACATTTTTATTCTTAATTTCAAAAATCATCTTGATACTTTAAAAAACTTACTACTCATTGTCTAAAACTAAAAGTTTGTTAAATTTCTAGTTTCTTAGTCCTCGTGGGAACGATATCTGATTGTCTAAATCACTATATTACTTGTACGATCGCATGCATTTGCGTGTGCGTCTGAGTCGCAATAAGTTTTTGGAGCCATTGTTGGGGACTAATATAATTAGTAAATTGCTAATTTTTTGGTTTTTGATATTAAGTTTAAGTGTTAACAACTTGAGCTTAGCGGATGAATTTTTGTAGGTTTAGCTGAATTGAGGACTGGCGAGAGACAAAGAATTGGTAGTCTCTTTTGCAGAACCAAAATAGATCTTTCAACAATGGCAAGGAATGGCTTAACAAAGAAATGAACCTATCGATCCAAATATCGTAAATGTCCTGCCTCTGGTTATTCCATTTATTCCTACTCAACCAGCTGCTAGACCTGCTCGTGAAGTGGAAATCCCACTCACAAACCATGTGACAAACAGTATTCGTAAGCCTGAACCAGGTGGTCCATTTGAATTGTAGTATAATATGGTGCAATTGATGAACTCAGTGGGACAATTCTATGGCCTTTCACACGAAGATCCGCAGTAGCACATACAGACCTTTTTGGAAATAATCTATATTTATATTCCTAAAGGGGAGAGTTTTGATTATGTCAGATTGACACTCTTTACTTTTTCCTTAATGGGGGAAGAAAAAGGTGGTTACATGCTGAACTACCACTCTCCATCACTTCATGGGAATATCTAGATCAGAAGTACCTTATTCGATTCTTTCCATCTGGGAAGATTGCATGCTTGAGGAATGAGATCTTATGTTTTAGATAGAAAGAAGGAGAGAATCTCTACCAAGCTTAGGAGAGATTTAAGGGTATGCTCAGAATTTGCCCTCACCATCATCAGTCCAATGATATTCTTGTTCATACTTTCATTAAGGGATTGGAGCTAAATACAAAGATTCTCTTGGATTCAGCAGCAGGTGGACAAGCTCTCGCAAAGACTTATGAAGAATTGTACACACTGCTGAATTGGATTTCACAAAGGAATCTTGACTGGCATGCTGATTCGAGGAGTACTCCTAAGAATGTTGCAGGGGTATTGGAGGTAGACCAATTCACCGAATTACAGGCACAAATTGCAGCAATGCAAAATCATATGATTACTCGACTCAATAACATAAAGTTGGGTGTTACCCAAATAGCATCCACAGTGAATGCAGTCTAATAGGTGAATTCTTGGTGTGAGGTTTGTGGAAGTGGTGAGCACACAGTAGATGCATGTTTTGTCAAGACAAATTTTTTCAACTATGTAATAAATGCAAATCATCAGGGACAACAGAATTTTGGTAACACATGTAATCCCAACTGGAGGAACCATCCCAATTTCTCATGGGGTGGAAATCAGGCGCAAAATGCAAATTAGTACAAGGGACTAGTGTAACCAAATCAACAGCCGGTTCAGAACAATCAAGCTACTTCTCAAGCTAGAAATATGGAGGAGTTAATGAAGAAGTTTATGGATTAATAAGCATAGTTTGCAGCAGAAATAAAGACTCAACATGCACAGTTAGCAGCGAAGTTAAAGATTCAACAATTGCTTACGAGAAATCTAAAGTTGAACCTGGGTCAAATTGTAGGAGCACAAAATACAAAACCTCAAGAAGTATTACCTAGGGATATAGAGGCAAATCCTAAGCAGGTGAATGCAGTTACAACAAGGAGCGGGTTTCAAACTAAGGAGACATTTTAGGAGTAGGTTAGTCCCACAGTCACTGATGATGGTTCTAAAGAAAATACCGAGAAGAAAGTCAAGGAAAAGCGGCAAGTGATGAAATTCATATGGAAAAGAAGACTTTACCCTTAACCTTTCCTTAAAGGGCAAGGAAGCATCAAGAAGAGGCTAGTTACAAGAAATTCTTAGATCTTATAAAGAAGGTTCAAGTAAATCTTCCTCTTGTTGAAATTCTGCAAAGTGTGTCAAAATATGCAAAATACTTGAAGGATATAGTTGCAAATAAGAATAGGTTAACTGAATATGCTATAGTTGCACTTACTGAGGAGTGCACATCTAAGATTCAAAACAAATTACCCACAAATCTAAAGGATCCAAGTAGTTTTTCTTTGCAGATTACCATCGGACAGACCATTAGTGCTCGTGGATTGTGTGATTTAGGGGATAGCATCAATCTTATGCCCAAATCATGGTACCGGAAGATGGGTCTTGGGAGTCCCAAATGCACTACTATTGTTTTACAATTGGCAGATTGGTCCCTTGCTAGGCCTGGTGGTATTATCGAAGATGTCTTGGTACAAGTGAGATTCTTAATTTTTCTGGTAGATTTTGTAATTCTTGACTTTGAAGCTAATCTTGTTGTTCCATTTATTTTGGAACGTCCTTTCTTAGCAATAGAACAATCATTAAATGATGTAGCGGCAGGGAAAATGACAATGAGAGCACATTATAAAGTGGAGGTTTTTGATATGTATAAAGTTGTAAAATTTCCATCTATATATGAGGAGTTGTTGGCTATATCTTTTATCGATCTCGAGTCTGATCACAGGCTGCTATTGTCAGATGATTCCTTAGAGAGGCTTTGTTATGTCATGATCTTTATGGAGTTGTGGAAGCATTGGCATTAGTCCAAGTCATTAATGCGACACTTATTGAAACAAGAAAATTGCCTTTTGAGCAATTCAATAGGCAATTGGTCCATCCCCTAAAGCTTCAATTGATGAAACTCCAAAATTGGAGCTTAAGGTTCTTCCTCCTCACTTGAAATATATTTACCTTGGTGATAATAATACCTTGCCTGTTATTTTTTCTACAGGCAGGTACAGAAAGCAATGATAGTGTTGAAAAGGAAGAAGAAGGCAATCGGTTGGCAAATATCTGGAATTACAGGAATAAATCCAGCTTTTTGCATGCACAAAATACACATGAAGGAAGGTTTCAAGCCAAGAGTGCAACAACAACGTAGGTTGAATCTAGTAATGAAAGATGTGGTGCGTAAAGAGGTCATTAAGTGGATCGATAATGGGATTATTTATTCAATTTCAGACAGCAAGTGGGTGAGCCCAATACATTATGTCCCAAAGAAAGATGGGATGGCTGTGGTTACTAATGAAGCAAATGATCTAATCCCCACTCGTATGGTGACTGGATGGAGAATTTGTATAGACTACCTGATGATAAATGAAGCTACAAGGAAGGATCACTATCCTATTTCTTTCATTAATCAGATATTGGATAGGTTGGTAGGGTAGGAGTATTATTTTTTTCTTTATGGTTACTCAAGCTATAATCAAATCACCATTGCTCCTGAGGATCAATAGAAAATGATTTTTACTTGCCAATACAGTACCTATACCTTTAGATGTATGCCCTTTGTCCTCTACAATGCGCCTGTGATATTTCAGAGATGTATGATGGCAATCTTCTACGACATGGTGGAAGAATTTGTTGAGGTATTCATGGATAATTTCTCTATTTACGGTAATTCTTTTGATAAATGCTTACAAATTTTAGATCAGGTCCTAGCTCGATGAGAAGAGACAAATTTGGTGTTTCACTGGGAGAAGTGCCACATTTTGGTAAAGAAAGAAATCGTCCTAGGCCATAAAGTGTCATGCAGAGGAGTTGAGGTAGATCGGGCTAAAATTGAAGTGATTGAAAAGTTGCCACATCTAGTCACAATGAAAGGAGTGCGAAGCTTATTGGAGCATCCAGGTTTCTATGGGCATTTTATTCAAGATTTCTCAAAAATAGCAAGCCCGATGTGCAAACTATTATAAAAAGAGGCCAAGTTTGATTTTGGGGCAGATTGTAAAGAAGCATTTGAAAAGATAAAAAAGAAGCTGATTGAAGCACCTATTTGATTTCTCTAGATTGGGAATTGATGTATGATGCTAGTGACATGGTTGTAGGAGCTGTTTTGGGGCAAAGAAAAGACAAGGTATTTCACTCTATATACTTTGCTAGTAAAGTTTTGAAAGATTCCCAAATAAATTATACAGTCACTGAAAAGGAGATGTTAGCGGTAATGTGTGCATTTGATAAATTTAGAGCGTATTTGGTGAGTACAAAAGTTATTGTTCACACTGAACATACGGCCATAAAATATCTGTTCAGTAAAAATGATGCAAAGCCTCAACTGATCCAGTAGATTTTTCTACTGTAAGAGATTGACTTAGAGGTCCGTGATCGTAAAAGAGCAGAAAATCAAGTTACAGACCATTTGTCAAGGTTAGAACCTCATGATCATATTGTTGATGACTCTCTCTACATTCGAGAAGATTTTTTGGATGAAAAGTTATTATCTATAAAGGAGTGTGAAGTTCCTTGGTATGCGGACATTGTAAATTTGTTGGCAAATAGCTTTTATCCTCCTGAAAGTACAATTCAACAGAGGAAGAAACTGCTTCATGATTCTCGTGCTTTTATATGGGATGAGCCTTATCTTTTCAATAAGGGTCCGGATGGTATTATATGAAGATGTGTTTCAAAATATGAATTTGCATAAGTACTACAAAAGTGTCATTCATCTTCTTATGGTGGCCATCATAGGGTTGAAAGAACCCCAAGAAAAGTGTTTTAATCCAGATTCTTTTGGCCAACATTATTTCGAGATGCAGTATCTTTTGTAAAGAGTTCTGATCAATGCCAAAGGTTGGGAACGATTTCAAGGCATCATGAGATGCCCCTAAACAACATCCTAGAAGTGGAAGTATTTGATATTTGGGGGATTCATTTTATGGGACCATTCCCACCATTAAATAGTAATTTATACGTCATAGTGGCGGTTGATTATTTATCTAAATGGGTGGAAGCTGCATCTTGTCCTACTAATGATGCAAGAGTAGTGCTGAAGTTCGTGAAAAAGAAAATATTTTCCAAGTTTGGAACTCCAAGAGCTATATCAGTGATGGAAGTACGCACTTTATTAACATTTGGTTCAAGAATCTTTTAGCTAAATATGGTGTTAGGCATAAGGTGGCCACTGCGTATCATCCACAAATAAATGGAAAAGTTGAGGTCTCCAACAGGGAAATTAAGCAAATACTACAGAAGACGGTTAATGGGCAACGAAAGGATTGAGTTGAGAAGTTAGATGATGCATTATGGGCATACCAGACAGCTTATAAAATGCCTATTGCTACTTCCCCATATCATTTGGTCTATGGGAAAGTATGTCATTTACCTGTTGAGCTTGAACATCAAGCTTATTGGGCTGTTAAAAAGTTGAATCTTGAGATGAAAGTTGCGGGAGAAAAGAGATTATTGTAGCTCATTGAATTAGATGAATTTTTCCTCAATTATTATGAGAACGCAAAGTTTTACAAGGAGAAAACCAAGAGATGGCACGATAGACAGATTCAAGATAGAGTGTTTGAACCCGGACAACTTGTTTTACTATTTAATTTGAGATTAAAGTTATTTTCGGGCAAATTGCGGTCTAAGTGGTCTAGACCTTTCGAAGTAGTACAAATGACACCTCATGGAGTGGTTGAATTATGGAACAAAGAGAAGACTGAGAAGTTTCTAGTGAATGGACAACGTGTGAAGCATTGCTGGACTGATCATGGAGACAAGCACAACGTGTCCATCACTTTTGATGAAGAATGAGACTGATCTAAGTCGTGCCACGACGTAAAATAGGGAGTTGTGTGGGAGACAACCCACAAATGTAATGTAATAGGTAGTTTAATTTTTAGTTATTCAGGACAAGAAGAAAAATACAAAAAGATAAGTCGTTCCATGATAAAAAATAAGGTGCTTGGTGGGAGGCAACCTATTTTTTCTTACATGATTTTATTGTTTATAGTTGATGTACAGACACGAGAAATATTTTGGAGATAGAGAAGATGAGAAGAGGGTGAACATCGACCTTTGAGTAAGTTAAATGGGTGAGAAGAAGTAAAAAAGGTTAGTGGGAAGAAAAGATGCCTCAAAATATGAGAAATTTAGCCTTAGAAATTTTTTGGGATGCAATTTCCAGTGGACCAACACTAAGTCGATGCATTGCGTCAATATGCATCATGTCCATACTTAGAAAAATTATCTAAGGCTATTTCCAGTGAAATGACGCGATGTCAACGTGTCGCGTCAGTCTTGCAACGCGTAACTCATTGCGCCACGTTGGTGATCATATAGGTAACACTTAGAATAATTATTTGATATAACTTTCAATGTAATGACGGAAACTCGACGCGTCTCTTTTCTTCTACAACGTGATACCAGATGCATCGTGTCACCTGCACCATCAATAAGAAAATTAAACCTAATTTACTCCCTCTATAAATATCCCACACCACTTATTTTTCACTTTCCCTATTCAAAACCCTAGTAGCTTCCCCAAATTTCCCCAACCCTAAAAATAAATTCTTTTATTTAACTTCCTTGTGGTGCCAAGAAATAATCTCACTCTTCCTTTTTCTTCATCAAGTCAAAGGTAAGTCTTTCATTTTTCTCATTTGCTCAAAGTTGCTTTAAATGATAAATAATGTTTTGAGTGATAAATAGTTAGTAATTTTGGCAGTGACTTATTTCTTGATTTATGATAAATAGTTAGTGATTTATATTGAACTAGTGGAGTTGATTGTGTTGATTGGGGGGTTTTAATTGAACTCAATTTATAAATCCCTCATTAGAGGGTTGATGAAATTGTTTGGCCGTACTTTAGTTCGTATGTACTATATGAATGGATGATGTTAAGTTGTGTAGAGATGTGGTTGCTTATGTGTTTTCTCAAGTTGAATTAATGAATTGCACTTTAAGATTGACTTAGTTTTTTGCATAAATGAGTTATTTTGCTGAATCATGTAGTGAATTTCAATAACGTTGGGGTGTTGATGTTAAATATATGATGGTAACTAAGTGTGGGGTGGATTTCGATCCCACACCACCTTCGTGGTAGCTCTTAGGTTTGACACATTGAATGCATGCATCGGACAACATTGAAGAGTGATAATGTGAGAATGAATGGTTATGTGTTTTGTACAAGCTAAATAGTCCATTAAGTTGTCGAGATGAGATTTTGAATTGAGACTCTTCTGAAATATCTTTTTATGTAATGTTGGATGCTTAAGGATGGTAATGGTGTTAAACAAGGGAAGTCTGAGTACCTTGGTTCCCTCATTTACGAACTTGTGCTAGCAACTAAGTGTGGGGTAAATTTCATACTTGGTGGTTGCTAGTTCCTAAGGTGCTTGATTTATGTGTTGCGGTCTGTTATGATTGATAGTTATAATGTCGATTATCAATCAACAACAAACCAAAGGTAAGAATACAGTTGATACGTCTGAGCCCAGGAATAAGAGAAGTTTTCAAGTTGATCATGTACCCTCAGCCCCACAAGTTCCCCGAGGTCATAGGAGGTTCGGGACTAAGGTCGTCGTTGAAGCACGGCAAAAATGGTATTCTCAACACAAATAGTCAAAGTATTCAGCCGATTAATTCATTGATAGGGAAAGCCTGATGAAAAAGTATCCATCTATGGTGCGAAGAATAGAGGCGCAACATATGAATTTCCTATTTGAGCAGCCAGCTAAATGTAACTTAAGACTAGTGAGGGAATTCTATGCGAATTGGAACCCAAAAGACTCTAAGGTTGAGGTACGTGGTCATGTGATCACTTTTACTGCTAATACTTTGAATGAATTACTAGGTACACCCTTTGTGGATACGGAGCCATTGAAGAGAATGATTATTGAGACACCATATCAGAACATTCGTCATCTCCTTTGAGGCACTCATTCGACAACTAGGTGTCACTCCCATTTGCTTCTTTGAACAGGGAGGCTCATTTATGGGCGAAATTAATTTATGCCTGCCTTATTCACGATATTCATTTGACGGAGGTGACTCATGATAGGGTTTGTTTTATCTATGCTCTGATTCATGAAGATGTGGATTTGAATGTTGGTGCTATTATCTTTTCTGTAATGAGGAAAACCAGATTTTTTGGGGGTCGTAGATAAGGTTTCGATGGGCTGCTGGCTACATTACTGAGGTAGCAGGGTGTTCCCGAGTAGGAGGTGGATTATAGACCACCTATTGGTCACAAGCTATTGGATTTTTCCTGCACTAAGGGACCTAATCCTCATGGTGAAAATTTGACTATGCCCGAGCGTCAAGCTCAGAATGATGAGATCACAACCCGTATGTATGGGTTCACTATGTTGCAGCTAAAGACTGGAGGGAATCCATCCACCCAATAGGAGATTCGTGCGGTTGAGTTGGACTACCCAATAGGACCTCTGATGATAGGCGAATTTACACGCCTATATCAATATATTTGGCCCATATTTTAGCCTAGTTTTGAGAACAAATTATATATTTCATGCACTTTTAGTCCTTTTTCTTGTAAATGAGCTAACGAACATGATTAGTAAAGTTTTAGGTATAAATGATGCAGAATTCAGCATTTTATGGCTTACTTGACGCAAAAGAAAGCTCACGAAGGAAGGGAAGGGAGTTTACACGCTAAAGGACCAAAACTGCTGAATGGAAAATCTGTCCCGGGCTAAAACAGCAATTCTGAAGACTTTGGGGACTTACAGACACAAAGCTGGATTTTGACAATGATACATTAACCTAGTACAATTAGGTTATGTATTTCATTATTTTATATGGATTATGATAATGTTACCTTAACCTAGTACATTTGGGTTAAGGATTTCATTAGTCTAGTAGGATTTGGTTATTTATTTCATTAGCTTAGTAGGAGTAGGATATGGGTATTATAAATACCCTATCATGCTAGAGATTTTTATTAATATTACATTCATCATTCAACAATTAATTTTCTTCCATCCCTCTCATCTTCCACTACAAACACTTCTAATCTACTCTTCTATTCTTAACATCCACAACAAGAGAATCGTTACTTGCTAAGGAATCACGCCTCACGCCTATCACTTGATCTACACGCCATTACTCAATATCGTGATATAATAACAATGTCAATAGTGATTTCCTTCGCATTCATGGGTAACTAAACTTCTCTGTTGAGGTTATGGAAGCCGAATGAGTTACTATCTATTGCTGTGAGTTTGTGAGTTCGAGGCACGTATATTGCTTATATCATTATTCTCTTCATCTTAATCTACATTCTTTGCGGTTGCAAACGCAAGAATACGCCAGTCTAACATTTAACTTGTTCGAGAGAAAAGTTATTAGTCTGGAAAAGAGATAATGTCAAGGTAGTAGGACACCCTTTCCTATTAAAAAGCTAGTGCCGTAACTGGACTAACCTCTTGGAGAATTCGTACCGTTAGACATGCTTTAAGCTCGAGAGAGTTAAAGTGAAATAGTCCTTGTTTAGGTCGAGAGACGCTTGGATTTACCATCGACTACAATCCTCTATAAGCAATTGCATGTCAGAATTCTACACACTCATAGCCAATAGAGACGTATACCTCAGAAGGTGGACATAACCCCAACGCTTCAATTCTCATTGTTTACAACCAATGTAACAATCTCTCTCTTTTTACTTTATTATTTTCAGCTTTTGTTTACATTACTTGCAAAACAAGAATCCCCCCTTCTTACGAGACATGCACCAAAAGTTTAGTAATTTTACTTACTTGTTGGCCAAGCTATTCCCTGTGGGATCGACACCCAACCCAGGTTGGGTTCTATATTTGCTAATGATCGCTTTACACTCAAACGAGAGTTGTAGATTGAGCGTTATCAAAAATTGGCGCCGTTGCCGGGGAATACAAGTGTCAATCAAGTTCGTGATAATTACTAGACCCTTTGGTCAAAGATTCTCATACTTTTACGTTTAGTTTTTGTTTTTTTTTACTGCAGGTTTGTGTTCAGTGCATCAATGGATGCACAACGTGAAATACCGTTTGATGATGTTGATGATGATCTTGATGGTGCCGGAGCCACTGGAGCTATAATTCCACCACCATTAGCGCCCGGAGCCAAGTTCAACATCACAAGCACCATGATTCAGTTATTGCAACTCAAGGGATTATTTGGTGGACTAGCAGGCGATGATCCGAATATGCATCTCATCAACTTTATTTCTATATGCAAGTCTTTTGACAATCCTGGTGTTGGTCAGAATGCAATTCGATTACGTCTATTTCCATTGTCTCTGTCTGGGGAGGCAACACTATAGTTGAATGGGCTGACTCCTGATTCAATTACAAATTGGAGGCAATTGAGAGACGCTTTCCTAGAAAGATTCTTTCCGCCTTCCAAAAGGGCACAATTGAGAGATGAAATCAGCAACTTTCGTCAGCTTCCCACTGAAGCTCTTCATGAAACATGGGAGAGGTTCAAGACAAAGCTAGCGAGATGCCCAAACCATCACATGACTAATGTTCACCTCATGGAGATGTTGTATAGAGCCTTGAATTCAATAACTAAGCCAGTGGTGGATAACGCAGCTGGAGGATCTTTTATGGACCTCACCTTTGGTCAAGCAAGCAATATGCTAGATCGCATGACGAAACAAAGTAGAGCTTGGCATACCAGGGATTCCAAGGTAGCAAGCCCCACTTTATCTATAGGCATGACTGCAGACCAAAGAAGAAGACAAGAAGAACGTGATCAAGATTTAGCGCACATGAAAACGCAAGTGGATCTTCTAACAAAGCATTTATTATCAGGGAAGACAGAAAAAGTGAAAGCTGTGGCGCTAAAAGGAAGAGACAAATCTGATTCGGAAGAGGAGGCCAACTACTTGAACAATCAGGGGGGGTTTCCGTGGGAATACCCAAGGAAACCAAGGTCGGAACTATTATGATAAATCTGGAAGAAAAGACCAAGTTAGTTGGAAGAAAAACAATGAAAATAGTGGTTTGTACGTTCCCCCTGGTAGACGTGATACCACCACATCTAATTCTGGAAGTATGGAAGACATGATGGCTAAATTATTGAAAGGAGTGGAAGCAACGAGCGCGGGAGTTACTGAGGTAATTAATGATTTTTCCTCCATGAAACAACTAGTTGATTCTCATTCCACTTCAATCAAGTAAATAGAGCAGCAACTGAGCCAACTTTCAGCAGCACTCAATCAAAGAAAGGCTGGCACTTTACCTAGCGATACTGTGCAAAACCCAAGGAATGATGGGTCATGCATGGCCATCACTACCAGAAGTGGTAAGGTGCTGGAACCTTCAGAAAAAGGCAAGCAAGTGGTTGAAGAAGTTGCGTACATGGATGATAACGTAAAAGGAGAAGATGCCGCAACAACCAGTCCTGACGTCAAGGATGTCACGCCCAGTGACGTGCAGCCTGAAAAAATGGAAAAACGGAAGCAACAGGAGAAGAAAGCCATGGAGAGAACACTTACATACCCACCACCACCTTTTCCCCAAAGATTGAAGAAGGTGGCGGATGACACTAAGTTCAGCAAATTTATGACTATGTTGAAGCAGCTGACCATTAATGTTCCATTGGTAGAGGCACTTGAACAAATGCCTGGGTATGCGAAGTTTATGAAAGATATTTTGACTAAGAAGAGGGCAGCAAGTTATGAGCTGGAGGATGATGTGCATCATTGTAGTGCAATTGCTACCCGATCGATAGTTCAGAAGAAGACCGACCCCAGAGCTTTAACTATTCCTTGCACCGTCGGATCTTTGAACTTTTCCAAAGCATTATGTGACCTAGGAGACAGCATCAACTTGATTCCATTATCGATCTACAAGAAGTTGGGGTTAGGAGATCCTACACCAACTAATATGAGGCTTGTTATGGCGGATAGGTCGGTAAAACGACCGGTTGGTATTCTATCCGATGTCTTGGTAAAGGTTTCTTCATTTATCTTTCCAGCAGACTTTGTCATCTTGGATTGTGAAGCAGATTCAGAGGTTCCCATAATCTTGGGACGCCCTTTCCTTGCTACAGGAAGTGCGCTGATTGATTTGAGAGCTAATGAACTTTCATTCCGAATAAATGACGAAGTGGTTCGATTTGATGTTTGCAAATCAATGAAGCAACCAAAAGATCTGAGTGTATTTTCTGTGGCTGATGTTGTCTTTGATGATGAGAAAGAATGACTTGAAGAAGAGCAAATTCTTGATGATCCTTTGGAGGTTTTGCTCATGAAAGGAGAGAATGAGGATGCTGAAATTTCTGAAGAAGCTATTTGTGCTCTATCGGGATTAGGGACATATCGCTATACTCCCAAGAAGCTGGATCTTGATCTCAAGAATCGACCCACAGCACCAGCCAAGCCATCTATTGAAGAACACCCACACTAGAATTGAAGGAGCTGCCAAGTCATTTGAAGTACGCATTCTTAGGAAGCGGAAACACACTTCCAGTCATAGTGGCAGCCTATTTGGGTGAGCAACAAGTTGCAGCTCTTATTGCGATCTTACGCAAGTATATTAGAGCCATTGGATGGACCATTGTGGATATTATTGGTATTCCACCTGGGATTTGCACACATAAAATTCATCTTCAAGAAAAGTGCACACCCACCATTGAACATCGAAGGCGTTTAAACCCACCTATGCAAGAAGTGGTGAAGAAGGAGATTATCAAGTGGTTAGACGCAGGAGTTGTATATCCTATCTCTGATAGTATATGGGTAAGTCCTGTACAATGTGTTCCCAAGAAAGGAGGAATGACGATGGTCGCGAATGCAAAGAATGAGCTTATTCCACTCAGGCCTGTTACTGGATGGAGAGTATGCATGGACTACCGCAAGCTGAATTCTTGGACACTCAAGGATCACTTCCCCATGCCATTTATGGACCAAATGCTAGATCGATTAGCGGGGAAAGGATGGTTTTGCTTCTTGGATGGTTATTCAGGTTATAATCATATTTGTATTGCTCCCGAAGAACAAGAGAAGACAACGTTTACATGCCCATATGGTACGTTTGCCTTCAAACGCATGCCATTCGGGTTGTGTAATGCACCAGCCACCTTTCAACGTTGTATGATGTCTATTTTCTCTGATATGGTTGAAGACACTTTGGAGGTATTTATGTACGACTTTTCAGTTGTCGGTGAGTCTTTTGAAACATGTTTGGCAAACCTGAGCATGGCATTGCAAAGATGTGTAGAGTTCAACCTTGTACTGAATTGGGAGAAGTGCCACTTCATGGTAAAAGAAGGAATCGTTCTTGGGCACAAGATCTCTGAAATAGGAATAGAGGTTGATCGAGCAAAAATAGAGGTAATTGAGAAGCTACCGCCTCCAATTTCGGTGAAGGGAGTTCGTAGTTTTCTTGGCCATGCTAGTTTCTATCGTAGATTCATCAAAGACTTTTCCAAAATTTCTAGTCCATTGTGCAAACTATTGGAGAAAGATGCGAAGTTTGACTTTAATGACGATTGCTTACAGGCATTCGAATGCCTTAAAGGAAAACTCATTGAAGCCCCTATCATGGTAGCACCAGATTGGACTCTCCCGTTTGAGGTCATGTGCGATGCTAGTGGTGTAGCTGTTGGTGCTGTTCTTGGACAAAGAAAGGAGAAATTATTTCATCCTATCTACTATGCGAGTAAGGTCCTAAATGAAGCCCAAAGGAACTACACTGTTACTGAACAAGAGCTCCTAGCGGTTGTGTATGCGTTTGAGAAGTTTCGTGCCTATCTATTGGGTACTAAGGTGATCGTCCATACAAACCATGCATCTCTTAGGTATTTAATGACGAAGAAGGATACAAAACCAAGGTTGATTCGATGGGTATTGCTGCTGCAAAAGTTTGATTTTGAAGTCAAAGATAGAAGAGGTTGCGAGAGCCAAGTGGCTGATCACCTATCTAGACTTGAGAATGAACATGTGGCGCAACCTGAAATTCCGATTGATGATGCATTCCCTGACGAGGAGATATTAGCGACAAAAATGGAGAAATTACCATGGTATGCCGACTTTGCAAATTTCGTAGTGAGTAATGTGCTACCTGCCAATTTATCTTACCACCAAAGGAGGAGGTTTATGCATGACGTTCAGCACTACTATTGGGATGAACCTTATTTGTTTCGAAGATGCACGGATGGGATCATTCGACGATGTATATCCCATGAAGAAGTGCCTACTATATTGGAAGCATGCCACACCTCGCAAGTTGGAGGACATCATGCAGGCAATCGAACGGCAAGAAAAGTATTGCAAAGTGGTTATTATTGGCCTTCGATATTCAGAGATGCATACGACTATGTGAGAAGGTGTGACCAATGCCAACGTCAAGGTGCTATTTCAAAACACCATGAAATTCCCATGTCCAAAATTCTGGAGGTAGAACTCTTTGATGTGTGGGGTATTGATTTCATGGGTCCATTCGTGAATTCGTTTGGAATAAAGTACATCTTGGTTGCTGTGGATTATGTTTTGAAATGGGTTGAAGCTGTAGCATTGGCCGACAATGAAGGAAAGCGTGTTGTAGCGTTCTTAAAGAAGAATATCTTCTCTCGCTTTGGAGTACCTCGTACTATCATAAGTGATGGAGGATCTCACTTTTGCAACAAGCTATTCAAATCTGTATTGGCCAAGTATGGTGTCAAGCAACACAAGGTAGCTACGCCTTATCATCCCCAAACTAGTGGACAAGTAGAGGTTTCCAATCGTGAGATTAAGCAAATCCTTGCAAAGACGGTTAATGAAAATAGGAAGGATTGGTCTCGAAAGCTAGATGATGCACTATGGGCATATAGGACTGCATTCAAGACACCCATTAGCATGTCTCCTTATCAACTAGTTTATGGGAAGGCATGTCATCTACCCATCGAGCTTGAATACAAGGCATTGTGGGCATTGAAGCACTTGAATCTGAATTGGGATGATGTGAAGAATCTGAGGTTGGAGAAGCTGAACGAATTAGATGAGTTCCGTCTCCATGCATATGAAAGATCGGATTTATACAAGGAGCGGATGAAGAAGTATCATGATCAGCGGATTGTTCGACGAAACTTCCAAAAGGGTGATATGGTACTACTCTTCAACTCCAGATTTAAGCTCTTCCCAGGTAAGTTAAAATCTAAGTGGTCTGGTCCATTTAAAGTTATCCAAGTCTACTCGTCTGGAGTAGTCAAATTGGAAGGCAATAAGGGTGTTGTCTTCAAAGTGAATGGCCAACGTGTTAAGCCTTATATCGGTCCTCTTGACTCGATGAATGACATGGCCATCACTTATCTCGACGAAGTCTAAGTACTCGAGATTACTACGTCGAGCCACGACAATAAATAAGGCGCTAGATGGGAGGCAACCCATCGTTTTATCGTTTTATCATATTATCGTTTCTTCTAGTACTTGTTTTGATTTTGATAAATGAAAAATCCAAAAATAAGAGTCGTGCCACGACCAAAACTAAGGCACTTGAAGGGAGTCAACCCATCGTACTAATCGTTTTCATTTGTTTGAGCGAATATAGGTGCAAGAAGTAGTCAACGAGGAGATTGATTTCAATTGACGATTTGGACGCATTGTATGGTAAAGTTGGTAAGTTAGGAAGGGTGATGCATAAGGCTATGGATTGAGACTTTCTTACGCCAAAATAGACTTCGAGGAAGGCTAGGCCTTGGTAAAACTAGGCCACGAACGATGCACAACCTATCCTATAGCCTAAGGTCTCGGAATCGAGTGTGCTATACACTATGCGCCGCCTATTCCTAGGTATGCTTTTGACTATGCGCCGCCTATGCTATGGCATTTGGTCTCAGTATCTCATATGCCATAGACTATGTGGCGCATATGTCTACAAATGCCATAGACTATGCGGCGCATATGTCCTATTATGCCATAGACAATGCGCCGCATATGTCATTGATATGCCGAGTATTATGCGCCGCATATGTAGGATTTTTGTCTCCAAAACCGATTGTAAATGGGTCATAACCCGACCCATACTCTTCCTATATAAAGGGGACTTAGTTTTATAACACAACCACAATAGAAAATACCCTAAAGGCGCCGCATACTCTTCCAAATCTTCTCAAAATTTTCTTCTTTTGCTCTTCCAATTCACAAAACCATCTCCACAAGTTTCAAGAAAGTAAGTACTCTCTTATTCTTCATTTATTTCTTGTAAGTACTACGTTGCTATGGCTATTATGAATTGCTAAATTATATAAGATTGTTGGTGATGTTCATGTGTTTGGATTGTTGTTGCAAAATCATGTGAGTGAACATATACGTAGGAAAATCTTGACTTGTTTCCGACTTAAATTTGGTTTCAATAGCATTGTTATGATATCTGCGGAATTTCTATGGCTATGAATATTGCTTAAGATTGTTGTTTGGATACTTACATGTTAGACTATCCCGGCCATCGGGATAAGACTTATAGTGCCTACCGACATACGAGGTTGTGATTGTTGTAAGAATAACGATTCCATGTGGTAACCCCTATGTAGTAGTGTTGCTATATCTACCATGAAAGTAGCCCAATGGCTGCAAGTAAGTGATGCATTGCTGATTTTCTTGTCGGAATACAATCCTTAAACGTATATCAACAAAATCTGAGCAATCGACCACTTTCACTTCACTGATTTGTGTCAACAAAACTAAGTGTGGGGTGGTACCCCTACTTCTTGTTTATTGATTGTATCAACTGAGATTGTGCTGCCATTAACACTATTTCTAGTCTCAGGTACAATGGCACCTAAAGCGAGGCAAGGCAAGGAGAAGGCTACCACTTCCCAAAAGGGCAAGAAGAGAGGTAGAAAGGACCAAGGAGAATCATCCTCAACACAACTACCCCGCAGGATGTTTGGAATAAAATGGGTTCTTGAGAAGGAATCTAAAGAATGGTACAAGAACAACAAAGAAAGAAGATATGTTCACGTCGACCTGATTAACAAGGACACCTTAGCGAAGAAGGAGCCGCGTATGTTGGCGAAAATCATGGCATTGAAGCTATATTTCATCTTTCGCGATATGGGAGAATGTAATCTTGATTTGACAAGAGTGTTTTACGCCAACTGGTCGCCGAAAACAACAGGCAACGAAGTCAAAATTCGGGGCCAAGTATTACAGCTCAACACGGATTGGATCAACTCTTTTCTTGGCTTACCTTCGGTCGACCCAGCACCATTCAAAGAGCTGTACAGCAGGCCTCCTTATAGAGCAATTAGACACACACTTTGTGGAAGTAGATCGATGGCAAAGTGGGGCAGACATAAAGACACAGGACGACACAACACCTTCCCCTATGCTTTACTGAATAGGGAAGCAAGAATCTGGATGCGTATTGTCAACTCATGCCTTATTCCTGGGACTAAATACAACAAGATATCAAGAGATAGAGTGTGTTTGGTCTATGCTTTGATGACGAATGTCCCTATCAACTTTGGGGCAATCATTCGCTCTACCATGAGGAAGGCCAGACTCCACAAAAGGTCCCACTTCACGTTTGGAAATCTGTTGACAGCAATCTTGCGGAAGGAGGATATCGAAGAGGAACCAGCTGACCAAAAACTCCCACATAACCCAAAGAAGGTTGACCTTACTAAGGTCAAAGATGCTGAAAAAACTCATGGTGTCAACCTTACTACTGCGGAAAGACATGCTCGTGATGAGAGTTTCTTCCGTCATCTTTATGGCATGACACGATTTACTATGATGAGTGGTGGACGTGTTCCAACTGCTGCAGAGCTCCAACAGCTGGACCACAACTATCCCATGAACATTCATGCACGAGAGATGTGTGGAGTGGGCGTATACTTTGAGGAACCTCTAGATGATGATGTACCGACTGATGACGATAGACGCTTGCCAGACTCTGACGAGGAGGATAACTCTGACGACGACTCTTATGATGATACCGACGAAGGGGGTATGACCCCCGACATTGAGGAAGAGTCCAACTAACCAATTTCCTCGTATTTATTTTCCACTGAGGGCAGTGTCCCGTTTAAGTGTGGAGTGGCGGTATCGTATGTTATACTTCTCTATCGCATCTATGTTTGTTTATTTTGTTGTTTTTTTTTATTATTTTTATCGTGTTTTAGTTTTTTGTTTTTGTTGTTTTTTCTAGCTTCGCATGAAATTATTTTGATAGGCAGCATGAGATTATAACAAGAGTATGTGCTACAATTGTGACTATTGAGACGTTTAGGCTCTAGTTGTGACTCATTATGTGATATTGTGTGGTTCAATTCCTTCACTTGTTGGGTCGAGAGTCTATATTACTTCCAAGCAAGTCGACCATGTGCCTTGTGTGTGTGAGATAATCATATATTCTATGTGTGTGGCTGATGCTAGAACTTGTCTGGTATGTATGCAAACCAAAAATAAGGAGTGTAAGTTTAGGATATGATTTAGGCATTTCTTTGGCAACCTATATTTGTTTACCTTCAGTTTTACCTACCTATGGACATCATCCTAGTTAAACCCTTTTGAGCCTTTAGCCTATTTTCTTTGACAACCTTGTATGTAAGCCTAATCCATTTTTTTTTTAAGATCGTAATTTGATCCAAACTCCTAAGTGCTTTAAAGTGAAAAAGTCATGTGACAAAATAAGAGGAAATTGGGTGAGTATGATGCTTTAGAATGCATTGGTGCTTGAATGAGTTATGAAAAATAAAGTGCTATCATAAGAGGTATGTTATCAAAAGAAAAAGGAAAGGAAAACTGAAAAGTTAGTTATGTTTAAAATTGAAAAACAAAAGAGGAGAAAAAGAGTGGTAGAATAAAAGAAAGTAGAAAGGTTGTTTGAAAGAAAAGTGTTAATGATACAAAGTGATGTATTAAAGCACTTAGGAACTTAGTCACTATTCGTGGCCAAAATAGTCCTACTCGTCCCTTAGCCTACATTACAACCATGAAAAGACCTACTTGATCCTAAGCTTAGCATTCTGACATTTAGTAGAGTATTACATTAAGGGCAAGCCTATGGTCATCAGTTTCTTCATATGAATTCTTTGTGAGAGCGAGAGCAAGGATATTTTGATACCCATGTTTGAAAAATATGCTATACTTGTGAGTGATTATGGGTACTATAGTGTGAGACACACATGGTTGATGAGTTTTGGGTAGTTATATATGATTCCTTGTACCTTAACGTTTGCATGCGAGTTGATCACCATCACGAGTCTATACTAGAGGTTAAACTGTTTCTACCTATAATCGAAAAGCTACTCTTTGTTGATAATTGTTGTGCCTGTCTGGACAAATGTTTTGTGTTGATGCTGTGAAACCCTAAGTTGATGTTTAGAAGGACATGGTATTTCGTTCGAGGACGAACAAAGCTTCAAGTGTGGGGTGTTGGTGATAGGCGAATTTACACGCCTATATCAATATATTTGGCCCATATTTTAGCCTAGTTTTGAGAACAAATTATATATTTCATGCACTTTTAGTCCTTTTTCTTGTAAATGAGCTAACGAACATGATTAGTAAAGTTTCAGGTATAAATGATGCAGAATTCAGCATTTTATGGCTTACTTGACGCAAAAGAAAGCTCACGAAGGAAGGGAAGGGAGTTTACACGCTAAAGGACCAAAACTGCTGCATGGAAAATCTGTCCCGTGCTAAAACAGCAATTCTGAAGACTTTGGGGACTTACAGACACAAAGCTGGATTTTGACAATGATACATTAACCTAGTACAATTAGGTTATGTATTTCATTATTTTATGTGGATTATGATAATGTTACCTTAACCTAGTACATTTGGGTTAAGGATTTCATTAGTCTAGTAGGATTTGGTTATTTATTTCATTAGCTTAGTAGGAGTAGGATATGGGTATTATAAATACCCTATCATGCTAGAGATTTTTATTAATCTTACATTCATCATTCAACAATTAATTTTCTTCCATCCCTCTCATCTTCCACTACAAACACTTCTAATCTACTCTTCTATTCTTAACCTCCACAACAAGAGAATCGTTACTTGCTAAGGAATCACGCCTCACGCCTATCACTTTATCTACACGCCATTACTCAATATCGTGATATAATAACAATGTCAATCGTGATTTCCTTCGCATTCATGGGTAACTAAACTTCTCTGTTGGGGTTATGGAAGCCGAATGAGTTACTATCTATTGCTGTGAGTTTGTGAGTTCGAGGCACGTATATTGCTTATATCATTATTCTCTTCATCTTAATCTACATTCTTTGCGGTTGCAAACGCAAGAATACGCCAGTCTAACATTTAACTTGTTTGAGAGAAAAGTTATTTGTCTGGAAAAGAGATAATGTCAAGGTAGTAGGACACCCTTTCCTATTAAAAAGCTAGTGCCGTAACTGGACTAACCTCTTGGAGAATTCGTACTGTTAGACACGCTTTAAGCTCGAGAGAGTTAAAGTGAAATAGTCCTTGTTTAGGTTGAGAGACGCTTGGATTTACCATCGACTACAATCCTCTATAAGCAATTGCATGTCAGAATTCTACACACTCATAGCCAATAGAGACGTATACCTCAGAAGGTGGACATAACCCCAACACTTCAATTCTCATTGTTTACAACCAACGTAACAATCTCTCTCTTTTTACTTTATTATTTTCAGCTTTTGTTTACATTACTTGCAAAACAAGAATCCCCCCTTCTTACGAGACTTGCACCAAAAGTTTAGTAATTTTACTTACTTGTTGGCCAAGCTATTCCCTGTGGGATCGACACCCAACCCAGGTTGGGTTCTATATTTGCTAACGACCTCTTTACACTCAAACGAGAGCTGTAGATTGAGTGTTATCAAAAATTGATGATAGGCGAATTTACACGCCTATATCAATATATTTTGCCCATATTTTAGCCTAGTTTTGAGAACAAATTATATATTTCATGCACTTTTAGTCCTTTTTCCTGTAAATGAGCTAACGAACATGATTAGTAAAGTTTCAGGTATAAATGATGCAGAATTCAGCATTTTATGGCTTACTTGACGCAAAAGAAAGCTCACGAAGGAAGGGAAGGTAGTTTACACGCCTAAGGACCAAAACTGCTGCATGGAAAATCTGTCCCGTGCTAAAACAGCAATTCTGAAGACTTTGGGGACTTACAGACACAAAGCTGGATTTTGACAATGATACATTAACCTAGTACAATTAGGTTATGTATTTCATTATTTTATGTGGATTATGATAATGTTACCTTAACCTAGTACATTTGGGTTAAGGATTTCATTAGTCTAGTAGGATTTGGTTATTTATTTCATTAGCTTAGTAGGAGTAGGATATGGGTATTATAAATACCCTATCATGCTAGAGATTTTTATTAATCTTACATTCATCATTCAACAATTAATTTTCTTCCATCCCTCTCATCTTCCACTACAAACACTTCTAATCTACTCTTCTATTCTTAACCTCCACAACAAGAGAATCGTTACTTGCTAAGGAATCACGCCTCACGCCTATCACTTTATCTACACGCCATTACTCAATATCGTGATATAATAACAATGTCAATCGTGATTTCCTTCGCATTCATGGGTAACTAAACTTCTCTGTTGGGGTTATGGAAGCCGAATGAGTTACTATCTATTGCTGTGAGTTTGTGAGTTCGAGGCACGTATATTGCTTATATCATTATTCTCTTCATCTTAATCTACATTCTTTGCGGTTGCAAACGCAAGAATACGCCAGTCTAACATTTAACTTGTTCGAGAGAAAAGTTATTTGTCTGGAAAAGAGATAATGTCAAGGTAGTAGGACACCCTTTCCTATTAAAAAGCTAGTGCCGTAACTGGACTAACCTCTTGGAGAATTCGTACTGTTAGACACGCTTTAAGCTCGAGAGAGTTAAAGTGAAATAGTCCTTGTTTAGGTTGAGAGACGCTTGGATTTACCATCGACTACAATCCTCTATAAGCAATTGCATGTCAGAATTCTACACACTCATAGCCAATAGAGACGTATACCTCAGAAGGTGGACATAACCCCAACACTTCAATTCTCATTGTTTACAACCAACGTAACAATCTCTCTCTTTTTACTTTATTATTTTCAGCTTTTGTTTACATTACTTGCAAAACAAGAATCCCCCCTTCTTACGAGACTTGCACCAAAAGTTTAGTAATTTTACTTACTTGTTGGCCAAGCTATTCCCTGTGGGATCGACACCCAACCCAGGTTGGGTTCTATATTTGCTAACGACCTCTTTACACTCAAACGAGAGCTGTAGATTGAGTGTTATCAAAAATTGATGATAGGCGAATTTACACGCCTATATCAATATATTTTGCCCATATTTTAGCCTAGTTTTGAGAACAAATTATATATTTCATGCACTTTTAGTCCTTTTTCCTGTAAATGAGCTAACGAACATGATTAGTAAAGTTTCAGGTATAAATGATGCAGAATTCAGACTTTTATGGCTTACTTGACGCAAAAGAAAGCTCACGAAGGAAGGGAAGGTAGTTTACACGCCTAAGGACCAAAACTGCTGCATGGAAAATCTGTCCCGGGCTAAAACAACAATTCTGAAGACTTTGGGGACTTACAGACACAAAGCTGGATTTTGACAATGATACATTAACCTAGTACAATTCGGTTATGTATTTCATTATTTTATGTGGATTATGATAATGTTACCTTAACCTAGTACATTTGGGTTAAGGATTTCATTAGTCTAGTAGGATTTGGTTATTTATTTCATTAGCTTAGTAGGATTAGGATATGGGTATTATAAATACCCTATCATGCTAGAGATTTTAGAACATCTTCTTACATCTTCTTACATCTTCTCGGCATATCAATGACATATGCGGCGCATTGTCTATGGCATAATGGGACATATGCGCCGCATAGTCTACGACATTTGTAGACATATGCGCCGCATAGTCTATGGCATATGAGATACTGAGACCAAATACCATAGCATAGGCGCCGCATACTCTTCCAAATCTTCTCAAAATTTTCTTCTTTTGCTCTTCCAATTCACAAAACCATCTCCACAAGTTTCAAGCAAGTAAGTACTCTCTTATTCATCATTTATTTCTCGTAAGTACTACGTTGCTATGGCTATTATGAATTGCTAAATTATATAAGATTGTTGGTGATGTTCATGTGTTTGGATTGTTGTTGCAAAATCATGTGAGTGAACATATACGTAGGAAAATCTTGACTTGTTTCCGACTTAAATTTGGTTTCAATAGCATTGTTATGATATCTGCGGAATTGCTATGGCTATGAATATTGCTTAAGATTGTTGTTTGGATACTTACATGTTAGACTATCCCGGCCATCGGGATAAGACTTATAGTGCCTACCGACTTAGGAGGTTGTGATTGTTGTAAGAATAACGATTCCATGTGGTAACCCCTATGTAGTAGTGTTGCTATATCTACCATGAAAGTAGTCCAATGGCTGCAAGTAAGTGATGCATTGCTGATTTTCTTGTCGGAATACAATCCTTAAACGTATATCAACGAAATCTGAGCAATCGACCACTTTCACTTCACTGATTTGTGTCAACAAAACTATGTGTGGGGTGGTACCCCTACTGCTTGTTTATAGATTGTATCAACTGAGATTGTGCTGCCATTAACACTATTTCTAGTCTCAGGTACAATGGCACCTAAAGCGAGGCAAGGCAAGGAGAAGGCTACCACTTCCCAAAAGGGCAAGAAGAGAGGTAGAAAGGACCAAGGAGAATCATCCTCAACACAACTACCCCGCAGGATGTTTGGAATAAAATGGGTTCTTGAGGAGGAAGCCAAAGAATGGTACAAGAACAACAAAGAAAGAAGATATGTTCACGTCGACCTGATCAACAAGGACACCTTAGCGAAGAAGGAGCCGCGTATGTTGGCGAAAATCATGGTATTGAAGCTTGATTTCATCTTTCACGATATGGGAGAATGTAATCTTGATTTGATAAGAGATTTTTACGCCAACTGGTCGCCGAAAACAACAGGCAACGAAGTCGAAATTCGGGGCCAAGTATTACAGCTCAACGCGGATTGGATCAACTCTTTTCTTGGCTTACCTTCGGTCGACCCAACACCATTCAATGAGCTGTACAGCAGGCCTCCTTATAGAGTAATTAGACACACACTTTGTGGAAGTAGATCGATGGAAAAGTGGGGCAGACATAAAGACACAGGACGACACAACACCTTCCCCTATGCTTCACAGAATAGGGAAGCAAGAATCTGGATGCGTATTGTCAACTCATGCCTTATTCCTGGGACTCAATACAACAAGATATCAAGAGATAGAGTGTGTTTGGTCTATGCTTTGATGACGAATGTCCCTATCAACTTTGGGGCAATCATTCACTCTACCATGAGGAAGGCCAGACTCCACAAAAGGTCCCACTTCACGTTTGGAAATCTGTTGACAGCAATCTTGCGGAAGGAGGATATCGAAGAGGAACCAGCTGACCACAAACTCCCACATAACCCAAAGAAGGTTGACCTTACTAAGGTCAAAGATGCTGAAACAACTCATGGTGTCAACCTTACTACTGCGGAAAGAAATTCTCGTAATGAGAGTTTCATCCGTCATCTTTATGGCATGACACGATTTACTATGATGAGTGGTGGACGTGTTCCAACTGCTGCAGAGCTCCAACAGTTGGACCACAACTATCCCATGAACATGCATGCACGGGAGATGTGTGGAGTGGGCGTATACTTTGAGGAACCTCTAGATGATGATGTGCCGACTGATGACGATAGACGCTTGCCAGACTCTGACGAGGAGGATAACTCTGACGACGACTCTTATGATGATACCGACGAAGGGGGTATGACCCCCGACATTGAGGAAGAGTCCGACTAACCAGGTTCCTCGTATTTATTTTCCACTGAGGGCAGTGTCCCGTTTAAGTGTGGGGTGGCGGTATCGTATGCTATACTTCTCTATCGCATCTATGTTTGTTTATTTTGTTGTTTTTTTTATTATTTTTTTCGTGTTTTAGTTTTTTGTTTTTGTTGTTTTTTCTAGCTTCGCATGAAATTATTTTGATAGGCAGCATGAGATTATAACAAGAGTATGTGCTACAATTGTTACTATTGAGATGTTTAGGCTCTAGTTGTGACTCATTATGTGATATTGTGTGGTTCAATTCCTTCACTTGTTGGGTCGAGAGTCTATATTACTTCCAAGCAAGTCGACCATGTGCCTTGTGTGTGTGAGATAATCATATATTCTATGTGTGTGGCTGATGCTAGAACTTGCCTGGTATGTATGCAAAGCAAAAATAAGGAGTGTAAGTTTAGGATATGATTTAGGCATTTCTTTGGCAACCTATATTTGTTTACCTTCAGTTTTACCTACCTATGGACATCATCCTAGTTAAACCCTTTTGAGCCTTTAGCCTATTTTCTTTGACAACCTTGTATGTAAGCCTAATCCATTTTTTTTTCAAGATCGTAATTTGATCCAAACTCCTAAGTGCTTTAAAGTGAAAAAGTCATGTGACAAAATAAGAGGAAATTGGGTGAGTATGATGCTTTAGAATGCATTGGTGCTTGAATGAGTTATGAAAAATAAAGTGCTATCATAAGAGGTATGTTATCAAAAGAAAAAGGAAAGGAAAACTGAAAAGTTAGTTATGTTTAAAATTGAAAAACAAAAGAGGAGAAAAAGAGTGGTAGAATAAAAGAAAGTAGAAAGGTTGTTTGAAAGAAAAGTGTTAATGATACAAAGTGATGTATTAAAGCACTTAGGAACTTAGTCACTATTCGTGGCCAAAATAGTCCTACTCGTCCCTTAGCCTACATTACAACCATGAAAAGACCTACTTGATCCTAAGCTTAGCATTCTGACATTTAGTAGAGTATTACATTAAGGGCAAGCCTATGGTCATCAGTTTCTTCATATGAATTCTTTGTGAGAGCGAGAGCAAGGATATTTTGATACCCATGTTTGAAAAATATGTTATACTTGTGAGTGATTATGGGTACTATAGTGTGAGACACACATGGTTGATGAGTTTTGGGTAGTTATATATGATTCCTTGTACCTTAACGTTTGCATGCGAGTTGATCACCATCACGAGTCTATGCTAGAGGTTAAACTGTTTCTACCTATAATCGAAAAGCTACTCTTTGTTGATAATTGTTGTGCCTGTCTAGACAAATGTTTTGTGTTGTTGCTGTGAAACCCTAAGTTGATGTTTAGAAGGACATGGTATTTCGTTCGAGGACGAACAAAGCTTCAAGTGTGGGGTGTTGATGATAGGCGAATTTACACGCCTATATCAATATATTTGGCCCATATTTTAGCCTAGTTTTGAGAACAAATTATATATTTCATGCACTTTTAGTCCTTTTTCCTGTAAATGAGCTAACGAACATGATTAGTAAAGTTTCAGGTATAAATGATGCAGAATTCAGCATTTTATGGCTTACTTGACGCAAAAGAAATCTCACGAAGGAAGGGAAGGGAGTTTACACGCTAAAGGACCAAAACTGCTGCATGGAAAATCTGTCCCGGGCTAAATCAACAATTCTGAAGACTTTGGGGACTTACAGACACAAAGCTGGATTTTGACAATGATACATTAACCTAGTACAATTAGGTTATGTATTTCATTATTTTATGTGGATTATGATAATGTTACCTTAACCTAGTACATTTGGGTTAAGGATTTCATTAGTCTAGTAGGATTTGGTTATTTATTTCATTAGCTTAGTAGGAGTAGGATATGGGTATTATAAATACCCTATCATGCTAGAGATTTTTATTAATCTTACATTCATCATTCAACAATTAATTTTCTTCCATCCCTCTCATCTTCCACTACAAACACTTCTAATCTACTCTTCTATTCTTAACCTCCACAACAAGAGAATCGTTACTTGCTAAGGAATCACGCCTCACGCCTATCACTTGATCTACACGCCATTACTCAATATCGTGATATAATAACAATGTCAATAGTGATTTCCTTCGCATTCATGGGTAACTAAACTTCTCTGTTGAGGTTATGGAAGCCGAATGAGTTACTATCTATTGCTGTGAGTTTGTGAGTTCGAGGCACGTATATTGCTTATATCATTATTCTCTTCATCTTAATCTACATTCTTTGCGGTTGCAAACGCAAGAATACGCCAGTCTAACATTTAACTTGTTCGAGAGAAAAGTTATTTGTCTGGAAAGAGATAATGTCAAGGTAGTAGGACACCCTTTCCTATTAA
The DNA here is from genome assembly GCA_030864215.1 of Capsicum pubescens. Lineage (NCBI taxonomy): Eukaryota > Viridiplantae > Streptophyta > Magnoliopsida > Solanales > Solanaceae > Capsicum > Capsicum pubescens. The sequence goes on from CM061549.1 coordinate 255,784,768, forward strand.
AAAGCTAGTGCCGTAACTGGACTAACCTCTTGGAGAATTCGTACCGTTAGACACGCTTTAAGCTCGAGAGAGTTAAAGTGAAATAGTCATTGTTTAGGTCGAGAGACGCTTGGATTTACCATCGACTACAATCCTCTATAAGCAATTGCATGTCAGAATTCTACACACTCATAGCCAATAGAGATGTATACCTCAGAAGGTGGACATAACCCCAACGCTTCAATTCTCATTGTTTACAACCAACGTAACAATCTCTCTCTTTTTACTTTATTATTTTCAGCTTTTGTTTACATTACTTGCAAAACAAGAATCCCCCCTTCTTACGAGACTTGCACCAAAAGTTTAGTAATTTTACTTACTTGTTGGCCAAGCTATTCCCTGTGGGATCGACACCCAACCCAGGTTGGGTTCTATATTTGCTAACGACCGCTTTACACTCAAATGAGAGCTGTAGATTGAGCGTTATCAACCTCATGATCAGACTATGCTATGAATTGGCCCAGATTTTGATGAGCCATTGGATGATGACTCCCCATGGATGAGGAGATGCGCATGGGTTGTTCTGATGAAGAGTCCATGGATGAAGAGAAGACAAATGGTAGTGATTCAGGTGATGACTTTGGTGATGATGACGGTGCTGATGATGATGTGATGGCATTAGTGACATTCGAATAAGTAGGGAGTATGACGCCATCCTGCCTTCTGCTTATTGCTAGCACGGGGATAGTGCTACATTTAAGTGTGGGGTGGCTGATCTTTGATCTTTATCTTTATCTCCTCCATCTTCAATTTCTAAACTATGTTGGTTTTTGGATTGAACAATTTCTATTTCTATTATGTTTATATGTTTTGTTGGGTTTGTAAGTTTACATTATTTCCCTTTTCAGCAAAATTATTTCCCTCTTTGGCAAATATTAGTTTAAAGTATTTGTTTTATTTATTTTCACCCTTCGTGGTAATTTTTAGATTACAGTAATTATGTGTGCCCTTTTAGGCAATTATCATTTTGCATCATCTTAGTTAGTTGCCTTCCCCTATGATAGATGGATGACGACCGTCTTAAGAGGAGTGCGTCTTTAGAAGCTGAGAAAATGATAGGACCTCGATTGCGACCTTTGAGAAATGTTGTGTGTTGGGCAATGGTGTTTTATTGTTTTTACTATAAATGCAATTGTGTTGAAACAAAAGAATGAGATTTTTGTAGATGTTAAATCTCAACAAGTGTAGTTCGATTTAATTGGCGTAATATTGAATTTCATAAGGAGAAATATCGGAAACCGTAAGGATCCGACTTGATTCTTATCATGCACCAAGTAAGTGAGTATTTTTTTATATTCTACATGAATAGGAATGACTAGAACTTACCCGGTGTGTTTACAAAGCGAAATAAAGGGTGTTGGGTGTAGGAAGTGATTTTGGCATTTCTTTGTTAACCAAATTGTAAAGACTTTATTTACCTACCCTTGTGCATGTCTTTATTTAGCCCCATTGATCCTATATCCTGATTTCTTTGGTAGCCTCATCCGTAGCCTAATCCTTTCTTTGATAGACCTTAATTCGATCCATAGTTCCTAAGTTCTTTAATACAGATAATGGAATAATAGGGGAATGTGAAATTTAAGAAGGAAAAGGGTGATGGTGAAGCTCTATAGAAGTGTTCATTGTGTGTTTAATTGTGACGGTTAGGAGTTAGAAAAAAAATTATGAAAGAAATTTCAGTTTAAGTTGCCCAATTTTTTTGTTACAATGAACCTGTTTTGGCCCTGGTCTGTTGAGGACAATGTGAACCTCAACCAAGGAAAATCTCTTAGGTTGAGGGTGGATACTATAGGGGTGCATAACAAGAATTGGGATGTGAAGAAAAGTTGAGAATTGAATTATGATGTAAAAAAAATACTCCTACCGTGGTGTTGGTAATGTGCTTAAAAGGATTGGGGTGAAACACTGAATGTGCAAAGATAATGAAGTGAAAAGTTGGGTTGATAAAATGCGATTTTGAATGTTCTTATGATTGAATATAGTTATGTATTAAAGTGCTTAGGGAGATTAGTCACTACTTCCCAAATAGTTCCTACCCGTCCCTTAGCCTACATTACAACCATGAAAGACCTAATTGATCCTATATTTCAACATCCGACTATTAGTGGAGTATTACAATAAGGCCAAGCTTATGGTTTATCACCTATTATGTATGAGTTATTTGTTGAGAGTGAGTGAGTGAATTTTGATATTCCCCTCATGATAAAGATTGAAAAATTGTGAGTGATATGGGGAAAACTTTCTTGTTGTGAGGGTGCATATGAATCAAAGTCTGGATTAATTATTGTGTTGCTTGATTATGTGCTTTTATTGAGTTTGTCAATGAATTGAATGTCACTGTTGGGATGATGAAGTGTGAAATAAAGTGTTCATGTTCCTAACACTAGCATGATTCATAGGTTGTGATAAAAAGGTTTGATGATTGTTTTGCTTGAAGTTGTTCGAGGACGAACAATGTTTTAAGTGTGGGGTGGTGATCTTGGGCATATTTATATGTCCAAACACCGCTATTCACCCATATTTGAACTTGTTTTGAGAATAAAATTTGTGTTAATTATATTGAATTGTGAGCTAAATTATGTTACGTGGCTAACCAATGTGATTAGAGATACAAGGTAAATGTCTGATGGATTCAGACAAAAATTGGATACATATCATGAAGATGTGGAAGACCGTGTTGATCAAGTCTAAGAACATGTGTAGACGTATGAGAGCAAGGATAAAAGAAAGAAGCTGAGGATTTATAAGAGTTAAGTGAAGAAATGGAGTAAAATTCCAGAGACGCGATGCAAACTCGATGCGTGGCATCGACTGGTAAATGTTGTCCCTTAGCCAAAATTTCATGAGTAACTTCTAGTGCATCGACGTGAAGACAACGCATCGTGTCGATGCGTAATTTTTGAGACTTAGTCGAAATTTAAGATGACAATTCCAGTGACACAACGCGATGTCTACACATCGCGTCGTGTGTTGATGAATTTGACTTAGTCAGCATTTTAAAGACAAATTCCAATTCATCAATGCAATGTTGACGTGACGCGTTGGTAGAGTCGACGTGATTAACGATGCATCACGTCATGTGTGCAGATCTGGTGAACTTTTCTCAAGTATAAAAAGAACACGTGAGCACAATTCCGAGTACTTTTGGCAAGCATAGCAGCGGCGGCAAAGCATACAATTCTTTCTTTTAGGATTCTTATTATTTCTTTTGAACTTCTTTACTTCAAGATTAATTTTGGGTATGATTAATTACTTATTTTTTATGTTTAATTCAAACATGAGTGGCTTAATACCCTTATTCTGGGGTTGAGGCCAAGAACATGATTACTCTTTGATATTCTTTATAGTAGTTTCTTTTTGGATTATCATCTGGGTTGTTCTTAATTTCTTGAACTTACTATTTTGATAAGTGGCCACCATTAAAATAAATCTATATTTCTATGTGAATCCACGAGGAGAATCGTAGGATAGAATGAAGAAATTAAGGAGCAAGGTTCTTACCTTTTTTATAAATTAAGGGGTTCAAATTAGCATCTAGGATAGAGATATACCTAGAAGCGTTGTTTGGTTCAATTGCAAGAAGATTATTTTATGAATATAGAAGAATTATTGTATATCTATGGGAGTTGTAGCTTCAATATTCAATAGATAGAAGATTTCAGGTCAGGAGACCAAAATCATAGCCTAAACCTTGCGAACTAACAACCCGATAACCAATTAGAATACTATAAGAATAGAGATTTGTATGATTGTTCGAAAATCCTCAACCCTGGAATTCCTATCATTATTGTTTACAATCGTTGCTTGCTTTTCTCTAGTCATAAACTTTTATTTCTTTTTTATTAATTTACATTTTTATTCTTAATTTAAAAAATCATCTTAAACTTTTCAACACTTACTACTCATTTTCTAAAACTAAAAGTTGGTTAAATTTCTAGTTGCTTAGTCCTTCTGGGAACGATATCTGATTGTCTAAATCACTATATTACTTGTACGATCACGTGCACTTATGTGTGCATCTGAGTTGCAACACTGCCCGAGTCCAAAACAGTCCACAAAATCCCATCGAGGCAAGAAGCTCATAAGTATCCTAATTCTAAAGGGTTCCAATGCTTCAAGTGCCAAGGTTGGGGGCATAAAGCCAACGAATGCCCTAACCAACGCAATGTAATCCTTTGGGAAAGTATATTGTATTTACTTGGTGAAGAAGTTGGTATTGAGGGTGAAGAAATTGAAGTCGAGCCTCAAGATGGAGAGACAGTCGAGAGGGATCCACATGATGATGATGATGATTGTGAGGATGCTTATCCACAAGAAGGAGAGTGCGTGGTCCCAAACTTTGTAGTAAGACATGCCATGATTAGTTAGGCGATATATGATCCTAGCCAATGGGAGAATCTATTCCATACTAAATATCTTGTGAAGGGAAGTGTGTGTACTATGGTGATAGATAGTGGAAGTTGTGCGAATGTGGTTAGTGTTGCAATGGTGAACTTCTTGAAATTTCCGACTACACCTCACACTAGTCCTTACGAGTTTTTATGGTTGAATGAATACGGTGAGTTAAAGGTTACAAGGCAATGTATGATACATTTTAAGGTAGGCTACTACCATGACGAGGTGCTTTGGGACGTGATACCAATGCAAGATTGTCACTTGTTGTTAGAAAGGCCTTGTCAATATGATAGGTCAACCAAACATGATGGAAGGTCCAATTGGTATACACTTTAAAAGAATGGCTGAAAGGTCGCTCTTCATCCATTATTGCCTTCCCAAGTGAATGAATTATACCAAAAGATGTGGGAATTAAGGGAAAAGGGAAAGAAGGCCGAGAGTGAGAGGAAAGGAGGGGAATTCAAGAGAGAGAGAGTAGGGAAAGCCGAGGGGTCCCTAAATTCTAAGGGGCGCGAGAGCATGGTGATGATGTCTAGGAGGAAGGAACTATTTATGGATCATGATGAGGACACTCCGATGCTCCTTTTGGCTCATTATTTTAATACTAACCCCGCTAACATTTCCATTTCTCCTCCTATTTCTCATGTTTTGCAGGATTACGAGGATGTCTTCCCAAAGGAATTTCCGAAGGGATTGCCTCCACTTTGGGTTATTGAGCACCAAATTGATTTTGTGTCGGGCTCACAATTGCCCAACAAATCGTCTTATAGAAGCAAACCAAAGGATACAAAGAAATTACAATGCCAAGTTGAGGAAGTTCTCAACAAGGGTACATCAAGGAGAGTATGAGCCCTTGTGCGGTCCCAGTGCTACTAGTTCCCAAGAAATACGGTACTTGGTGTATGAGTATTGATTGACAAGCAATCAACAAGATAACGGTAAAATATCATCACCCTATTCCTAGACTAGATGATATACTTGATGAATTGAGTGGTTCATGTTTGTTTTCTAAAATTGATTTGAGGAGTGGCTATCACCAAATCCGTATGCAATGGGATGATGAATGGAAAACCGCCTTCAAGACCAAATTTAGTCTCTATGAATGGATGGTTATGCCATTCAGCCTAACAAATGCTCTAAGTACTTTCATAAGGCTAATGAATCATGTGTGAAGCCATTTATCGGAAAGATTGTTATCATTTACTTTGATGATTTGTTGATGTATAGTAAGTCTGTTGATGCGCATGTAAAGCATTCACAATATGTGTTTGATGTCCATAGAAAGGAGAATCTATATTCTAATCTTGAAAAGTGATATTTTGGTGTCCATGAGGTTTATTTCTTGGGTTTGTGGTGTGCTCAAGAGGGGTCGAACTGGATGAATCTAAGATTGACACCATTAAAAGTTGGCCAACTCCCAAAACCGTAGATAAATTTAGAAGCTTCCATAGGTTGGCTAGTTTTTATAGATATTTTCTCAAGGGATTTAACACCATTTCCGCCCCCTTGACCGAAGTGATTAAAAAGGATCAGCCTTTCAAGTGGGGAGATGAACAAGTTAAGGCCTTTGAGAACTTGAAAGCTATCCTCATCTCATTTTTTTAGGCGAACCCCTAGTATGTACTTATGTTGGTTATCCTAATGGGGTACCCTCCCATCCCTTGTTAGGCCCCTTTTCTACAATTACCAAATTTGGACAAGACTTTTGAGGTTGAATGTGATTCTAGAAAACTCGGTATAGGCGTTGTTTTAATACAAGAATTGAAGCCTATTTCCTACTTTAGCAAAAAGCTCAAAGGAGAAAATCCAAACTACTCTACGTATGAATTAGAGTTGTATGCCTTGATTAGATCCTTGTCCACTTGGAAACATTATTTATGGCCTAAAGAATTTGTGATCAAAATTGATTATGAATCCTTAAAGCATCTAAGGGCACAAGACAAGCTTAACCGGCGGCATGCCAAATGGATTGAATTTCTTGAAACTTTCCCTTATGTAATTAATTACAAGAAGGCTAAAGACAATGTGGTTGCCGATGCTTTATCTCAGAAACATGTGCGTGTGTCTACTTTGTCGTCTAAGTTGATGGGGTTTGAAAGCCTCAAGTCTTTATATCTCGAGGACCCTCACTTCACTCCTATCTATAGGGAAAGTGAAGAGTTGGATAGCGTTAGGAGGGTTACGGATAGGGGTTCCTATCCCTATACCAAATTTGATGGATACTTGTTTAAGGCTAGATAATTATGTGTTCCTTTAAGTTTGTAGAGAGAATTATTTATGAGTTAAGCACACAATGGAGGTCTAATGGGCCATTCTGGGGTCGAGAAGACCCTCAAATTTTTGGAAGAACAATTTTATTGGCCTAGAATGCACAAGGATATGGCCCGAATTCGCGGCCAATGTGTTAATGCATAGGAGACAAGTCACATCTCAAACCCCATGGGTTGTACACCCATTGTCCACCCCTTTGCGTCATTGGCTTGACATATCAATGGACTTCATGTTGGGATTGCCAAGGACTAGAAGGGGGAGGGATAGTATTTTTGTCATGGTGGATCGATTTTCTAAGATGGCTCACTTTATTCCTTATTCCAAATGTGATGGTGCACCTAGTGTAGCCTCTTTTTTTATTTGTAATGTTGTAAAACCTTATGGTGTTTCGAGGACCATAGTGAGTGATAAGGATTCTAAATTCCTAAGCCACTTTTGGAAGTCCATGTGGGGTAGGCTCAGTACTAAGTTATTGTTTTCAACTTCATGCCACCTACAAATCGATGGCCAAACGGAAGTAGTAAATAGAACCTTAGGGTCTATGCTATGGTTCATGGTTAAGGTAAAAATGGTTTCTTGGGAGGAGCACTTACCGTTGATTGAGTTTGCTTATAATCGTGTTATACACTCAAGCACGGGGATGATACCCTTTGAGTGTGTATACGGAATCAACCTCCTCACTTCTTTAGATCTAACTCCTTTGCAAGTGATCTTGTGATAAGCTTAGATGGAAGAAAATGGGCCGAGGCCATGAAGAAGCCATATGAGAAGGTGAGGTTACGGTTGGAGAAGAAAAAATAAAAAATTGCAAGGCGAGCCAACAAAGGAAGAAGAAAACTCATTATTGAACTGGGAGATTAGGTATGGGTTCACCTAAGGAAGGATAGATTCTCATCTCAAAGGAATGATAAGTTGATGTCGTGGGGTGATGTCCCATTACAAGTATTAGAAAGGATCAACGACAATGTCTACAAGATTGATCTACCCCCGAAAAATCAAGTGCACAACACTTTCAATGTGTGTGACCTCTCTCGTGTGGAAACGATGGAGGATGGCAATGATCCGAATTTGAGAACAAATTCCCTTTAAGATGGAGAAGATGATATGGGAATTTCTAGTTTGAGACCTTTCATACGAAGCTAAGCACGTGAGTTGAAACGACTCCAAGCCTTGTTCATGCAAATAGTCATGTGTGAGTTGGTACTTGATCCACCAAATGGTTTAAATATTTTTAAGTGTGAAGAGGATCCTTGAAGTTTAATAAACTTACACTCCAAGGAAATCCCATGGCAAGTGTTAAATGGTCATTTTATCTTTCATTTATGGTGTAATATAAATAGACAACATTAGGGTTATTTTGCCTTAGTTCATTGATAATATTTTGAGACACAAAACACTTGTAATATTTTGGAACTTTTCTCTTCCATTGGAGAAGCCCCAAATCCGAATCTCACAAGTAGAGTGATACTTTTGTTGTATCATGGATAGAAACTAGGATCTTGGGGTTCTTTGAGTTCCTCTTTCTCCAAGTAAGAGTTTGGTGTTAACATTTATTAATCTTAGGGTCCTTACATGTGGTTAGGGTTCTTAGATTCTTGAATATTGTATGTCAAACTATCTATCCATCTCTTTTGTTATCATTGTATTGTTGTTAGTCTTTTGAAGTCTAGTGAAGTCGTGTGGGGTTCTTTTGATTCACTAGCATTGTTGTTCTTGTGTTCATTTCTTTTCTTACTCAAAAATTAAATCTAAATTCCAGTGAAGCCGTGAGTGGCCTATTTTGATTCACTAGAACCTTTTTGATCATCTTGTTGCTCTTGTGTTGGCTTGAATCTATTGATACACACTTAGTATTGTATCATTCTATTATCTCAACCTTCCAAGATTCAAACTTAGATTCTAACACATATCCTGGATATCCCCAAATCTGTAATAACCATACTACTTTCATCATAGCCTACAAATATCACATCCAAAATATATGTTTCGAATCAACAAACCTAAATTCTTGAATACACTACTTCAAGCCTACTGATTCATCTTTCATCTAACTAGCCCTATGAAATATGTTCTGCTCAAATTCAGATAACACTATCCCCAACTCTACTACTGTTGCTAAACTCATGGTTTCATGCTTCTAACTCTAGATCATATGATTCCATAGAATTCTAAGAAGGAATTAGAAAACGCGTATGACTCTTAAGCACTGAGGTACTACCCCTTTATTCCTTGACTGGTTTATCGGGAAACTGAAACTGAATGAATCTATTTCTAAAATCAATTGAAGTGATTTTCTGGAATACTGTAACCGAGCAATTTCCGTATACCTGTCTGGTCATAATAGGTTTACCTACTAGGGTAGACACTGATAAAGGCTCTGCTAAAGTTTCAGGATTGACTCTGAAATGGACAGCTATATAGGGGTTACAAAAGAAAGTGCAGGTCTAGGGTAAATAAAGCATAAATATGAAGATGAAGGACCTTTAATATACTGGTAGCCACATCAGGAGAGATTTCCTGATCCTGTAGGGACTAAAGTGCATATATCCTGTTCTGACGTTGGTCACTGGTTACGCTGAAAGTGGCTCCCTGCTGAGTCGGGTGACCGGATGGGATTGGAGGACGGTTGGACTAACCTTGTTGGCACGAATATTTTCCCCTCTGAGAAATTACTCTACACTCCCGTATCCTGTTTCCTAGTTTACCACATCTAAAACATACATCACTGCCATCTTTACACACACCAGGTGATTTCTACCACATTCTTTGCAAAGCGGATAGGTACGACCACTGCTCACACTACCCTGGGTTTTACATCCTGGCACCTCATCTCGACTATCATTCCTGAACTTTGGAACTATTGCACTAGATAAATATGGAGCTGGAGCTGAAAACTTTTGACTAAACTAAGAACAGTTACCACCCTCTGACCTTGGTTGAGAAAAACTAAAGCTATCCATTTTGTCTTTTTTATTCTCTCTCTCCTTCTCCTTAAGCATCTGCTCCTCAATTTTTTGAGCATGGACCATAAACCTAGTTATTTCCATCTCCTTAATTAATATTAGAGTCCTACACTCCTTGACCACACTATCAGATACCCTAAACTCAAACCTTCTCATCCTAGATCTGTTATCATCCACCCCATGAGGAGCATACCTGGCTAACTAAGTAAACTTAAAGGAATACTCTTTCACACTCATATTGTGCTGCTTTAAGTTGATAAACTCTAACACCTTAGATTCCCTTGGCTCCAAAGGGAAGAATCTATCTAATAAGGTTGTAGTAAACTCCTCCCATTCTCTAGGCTCTACATCTTCTCCTCTATCTCTTTTCCACTACTTAAACCAGGTGTGAGATGCATCATGAAACTGGTAAGAACGTATTTCAGAACTCTCACTAGAAGTCACACACATAATGTTAGTCACCTTATAAATCATATCAAAGAATTCCTGTGGATCCTAATCAGATTTAGATCCTAAAAATAGAGGGGGATTCATTCGGATGAAGTCCCAAATCCTAGTTGCGGTAGTATTAGCCACTGAGTTGGCTAGGACTGCAGCTGGTCGAACATTCTGAGGTTCTACAGAGTGAGCTAGAGTAGTGAATGCAGTTCTGAACTCTGCATAAGAAACATGCTCATTAGAGGATATTTCCGAATGGGCGGAGGTACTGGATGGTTTTTGGTTCTTCTTCTGTTAGTCTTTCTAGGAGGCATATTCTGTAAACGGAAGGAAGAATTGAATTAGATAGAGAGTTCAACTTGATCTCATGCTCATTTGAACGACATGAACACTGAAATAAGGGAAACTTTTACTAAGAACGTCCTGTAGACTCTTGTCCATAAGTGTGGTGCGCTTCACACCCATGTACAAGACTCTACTCAATGTGGCTTTCAGACTCTCTAGGACACTTTAAAACCTTAGGATCTGATACAAAGTTTGTAACACCCTAAGAGTACACCTTGGGCGCCACACGGTTCTTACGGTGACAAGTGTCCACAAGCTATCCTGTTGATGATAGGCGAATTTACGCGCCTATATCAATATATTTTGCCCATATTTTAGCCTAGTTTTGTGAACAAATTATATATTTCATGCACTTTTAGTCCTTTTTCCTGTAAGTGAGCTAACGAACATGATTAGTAAAGTTTCAGGTATAAATGATTCATAATTCAGCATTTTATGGCTTACTTGACGCTAAAGAAAGCTCACGAAGGAAGGGAAGGGAGTTTACACGCCTAAGGACCAAAACTGCTGCATGGAAAATCTGTCCCGGGCTAAAACAATATTTCTGAAGACTTTGGGGGACCCAAACTGCTGCATGGAAAATCTGTCCCGGGCTAAAACAACAATTCTGAAGACTTTGGGGACTTACAGACACAAAGCTGGATTTTGACAATGATACATTAACCTAGTACAATTAGGTTATGTATTTCATTATTTTATGTGGATTATGATAATGTTACCTTAACCTAGTACATTTGGGTTAAGGATTTCATTAGTCTAGTAGGATTTGGTTATTTATTTCATTAGCTTAGTAGGAGTAGGATATGGGTATTATAAATACCCTATCATGCTAGAGATTTAGAAGGAGGAGGGAGGAAGGAGGGAGAACACAATACTTCCTTCCATCCCTCTCATCTTCTATTCCTCTATTATTTTACACTACAAACAATTCTACAACTCTTCTAATCTTTCTATTAATTCTAGTTTTCTTCTTCCATTCATCTATTCTTAATTTCCGCAACAAGAGAATCGTTACTTTGCTAAGGAATTCACGCCTCACGCCTACCACCAAAGCTACACGAAATTACTCTATCTTGTGGTATAACAACAATGTCAATTGTGATCTCCTTCGCATTCATGGGTAACTAAACTTCTCTGTTGGGGTTATGGAAGCCGAATGAGTTACTATCTATTGCTGTGAGTTTGTGAGTTCGAGGCACGTATATTGCTTATATCATTATTCTCTTCATCTTAATCTACATTCTTTGCGGTTGCAAACGCAAGAATACACCAGTCTAACATTTAACTTGTTCGAGAGAAAAGTTATTTGTCTGGAAAAGAGATAATGTCAAGGTAGTAGGACACTCTTTCCTATTAGAAAGCTAGTGCCGTAACTGGACTAACCTCTTGGAGAATTCGTACCGTTAGATACGCTTTAAGCTCGAGAGAGTTAAAGTGAAATAGTCCTTGTTTAGGTCGAGAGACGCTTGGATTTACCATCGACTACAATCCTCTATAAGCAATTGCATGTCAGAATTCTACACACTCATAGCCAATAGAGACGTATACCTCAGAAGGTAGACATAACCCCAACGCTTCAATTCTCATTGTTTACAACCAACGTAACATTCTTTCTCTTTTTACTTTGCTATTGCCGTTTTTAGATCTTATTTTTTTCACATTACTTGCAAGAAAAGAATTCCCCATTTTTACGAGACTTGCACTAAAAGTCTAGTAATCTTTACTTACTTGTTGACCAAGCTATTCCCTGTGGGATCGATACCCAACCCAGTTGGGTTCTATATTTGCTAACGACCGCTTTACACTCAAACGAGAGCTGTAGATTGAGCGTTATCAAAAATTGGCGCCGCTGCCGGGGAATACAAGTGTCAATTAAGTTTGCTAAAATTACTAGACCCTTTGGTCAAAGATTCTCGTACTTTTACTTTTAGTTTTTGTTTTTGTCTACTGCAGGTTTTTATTTTAGTGCATGCCCCATACTCGAAGTTCTGGTCAACCATTATTACCAATCAATCCTGAACCCCAACGCATTGGTAGAATGGAAGAACAAGCTGAAATCGCAAGGATGGCTGCTCAACAGGAACAAGCAAGATTGGCTGCCCTTGCCGCAGCCCAGGTTCAACAGCAGAACATTGATAACCCTGCACGAGCACCAAATCCTGAAGATGAGGATTTAGGTGATGACGAGTTACTAAACCCTAGGCGTGATGCTGAAATCATAACACCTGCCAACAGAAGAGGTCGACAAGCTCGGTATAGATATGATCACCAACCTATGCAGCCAGCTTTCGACGATGATGATGATGATCTTGATGGTGCCGGAGCCACTGGAGCTATCATTCCACCACCATTAGCGCCCGGAGCCAAGTTCAACATCACAAGCACCATGATTCAGTTATTGCAACTCAAGGGATTGTTTGGTGGATTAGCAGGCGATGATCCGAATATGCATCTCATCAACTTTATTTCTACATGCAAGTCTTTTGACAATCCTGGTGTTGGTCAGAATGCAATTCGATTACGTCTATTTCCATTGTCTCTGTCTGGGGAGGCAACACTATGGTTGAATGGGCTGACTCCTGATTCAATTACAAATTGGAGGCAATTGAGAGATGCTTTCCTAGAAAGATTCTTTCCGCCTTCCAAAAGGGCACAATTGAGAGATGAAATCAGCAACTTTCGTCAGCTTCCCACTGAAGCTCTTCATGAAACATGGGAGAGGTTCAAGACAAAGCTAGCAAGATGCCCAAACCATCACATGACTAATGTTCACCTCATGGAGATATTGTATAGAGCCTTGAATTCAATAACTAAGCCAGTGGTGGATAACGCAGCTGGAGGATCTTTTATGGACCTCACATTTGGTCAAGCAAGCAATATGCTAGATCGCATGACGAAACAAAGTAGAGCTTGGCATACCAGGGATTCTGAGGTAGCAAGCCCCACTTATTCTATAGGCATGACTGCAGACCAAAGAAGAAGACAAGAAGAACGTGATCAAGATATGGCGCACATGAAAATGCAAATGGATCTTCTTACAAAGCATTTATTATCAGGGAAGACCGAAAAAGTGAAAGATGTGGCGCTAAAAGGAAGAGACGAATCTGATTCAGAAGAAGAAGCCAACTACTTGAACAATCAGGGTGGTTTCCGAGGGAATGCCCAAGGAAACCAAGGTCGGAACTATTATGATAATTCTGGAAACAAGGACCAAGGTAGTTGGAGAAAAAACAATGAAAAGAGTGGAGTTTATGTTCCCCCTGGTAGACGTGATACCACCACATCTAATTCTGGAAGTATGGAAGACATGATGGCTAAATTATTGAAAGGAGTGGAAACAACAAGCGCGGGAGTTACTGAGGTAATCAATGATTTGTCTTCCATGAAACAACTAGTTGATTCTCATTCCACTTCAATCAAGCAAATAGAGCAGCAACTAAGCCAACTTTCAGCAGCACTCAATCAAAGAAAGGCTGGCACTTTACCTAGCGATACTGTGCAAAACCCAAGGAATGATGGGTCATGCATGGCCATCACTACCAGAAGTGGTAAGGTGCTGGAACCTTCAGAAAAAGGCAATCAAGTGGTTGAAGAAGTTGCGGACATGGATGATAACGCAAAAGGAGATGATGCCGCAACAACCAGTCCTGACGTCAAGGACATCATGCCCAGTGACGTGCAGCCTGAAAAAATAAAAGAATGGAAGCAAGAGGAGAAGAAAGCCATGGAGAGAACACTTCCATACCCACAACCACCTTTTCCTCAAAGATTGAAGAAGGTGGCTGAGGACACGAAGTTCAGCAAATTCATGACTATGTTAAAGCAGCTGACCATTAATGTTCCATTGGTGGAGGCACTTGAACAAATGCCTGGGTATGCGAAGTTTATGAAAGATCTTTTGACTAAGAAGAGGGCAGCAAGTTATGAGCTGAAGGATGATGTGCATCATTGTAGTGCAATTGCTACCCGATCAATAGTTCAGAAGAAGGCCGACCCCGGAGCTTTCACTATTCCTTGCACTGTCGGATCTTTGAACTTTGCCAAAGCATTATGTGACCTAGGAGCCAGCATCAACTTGATGCCATTATCGATCTACAAGAAGTTGGGGTTAGGAGATCCTACACCAACTAACATGAGGCTTGTTATGGCAGATAGGTCGGTAAAACGACCGGTTGGTATTCTATGTGATGTCTTGGTAAAGGTTTCTTCATTTATCTTTCCATCAGACTTTGTCATCTTGGATTGTGAAGCAGATTCAGAGGTTCCCATAATCTTGGGACGTCCTTTCCTTGCTACAGGAAGTGTGCTCATTGATTTGAGAGCTAATGAACTTTCATTCCGAATAAATGACGAAGTGGTTCGATTTGATGTTTGCAAATCAATGAAGCAACCCAAAGATCTGAGTGTATTTTCTGTGGCTGATGTTGTCTTTGACGATGAGAAAGAACGCCTTGAAGAAGAGCAAATTCTTGATGATCCTTTGGAGGTTTTGCTCATGAAAGGAGAGAATGAGGATGCTGAAATTTCTGAAGAAGTTGTTTGTGCGCTATCGGAATTAGGGACATATCACTATACTCCCAAGAAGCTGGATCTTGATCTCAAGAATCGACCCACACCACCAGCCAAGCCATCTATTGAAGAACCACCCACACTAGAATTGAAGGAGCTGCCAAGTCATCTGAAGTACGCATTCTTAGGAAGCGGAAACACCCTTCCAGTCATAGTGGCAGCCGATTTGGGTGAGCAACAAGTTGCAGCTCTTATTTTGATCTTACGCAAGTATATTAGAGCCATTGGATGGACCATTGCGGATATTATTGGTATTCCACCTGGGATTTTCTCACATAAAATTCAGCTTCAAGAAAAGTGCACACCCACCATTGAACATCAAAGGCGTTTAAACCCACCTATGCAAGAAGTGGTGAAGAAGGAGATTATAAAGTGGTTAGACGCAGGAGTTGTATATCCTATCTCTGATAGTACGTGGGTAAGTCCTGTACAATGTGTGCCCAAGAAAGGAGGAATGACGGTGGTCGCAAATGCAAAGAATGAACTTATTCCACTCAGGCCCGTTACTGGATGGAGAGTCTGCATGGACTACCGCAAGCTGAATTCGTGGACACTCAAGGATCACTTCCCCATGCCATTTATGGACCAAATGCTAGATCGATTAGCGGGGAAAAGATGGTTTTGCTTCTTGGATGGTTATTCAGGTTATAATCAGATTTGTATTGCTCCCGAAGATCAAGAGAAGACAACGTTCACATGCCCATATGGTACGTTTGCCTTCAAATGCATGTCATTCGGGTTGTGTAATGCACCAGCCACCTTTCAACGTTGTATGATGTCTATTTTCTCTGATATGGTTGAAGACACTTTGGAGGTATTTATGGATGACTTTTCAGTTGTCGGTGAGTCTTTTGAAGCATGTTTGGCAAACTTGAGCATGGCATTGCAAAGATGTGTAGAGTTCAACCTTGTGCTGAATTGGGAGAAGTGCCACTTCATGGTAAAAGAAGGAATCGTTCTTGGGCACAAGATCTCTGAAAGAGGAATAGAGGTTGATCGAGCAAAAATAGAGGTAATTGAGAAGCTACCGCCTCCAATTTCGGTGAAGGGAGTCCGTAGTTTTCTTGGCCATGCTGGTTTCTATCGTAGATTCATCAAAGACTTTTCCAAAATTTCTAGTCCATTGTGCAAACTACTGGAGAAAGATGCGAAGTTTGACTTCAATGACAATTGCTTAAAGGCATTCGAATGCCTTAAAGGAAAACTCATTGAAGCCCCTATCATGGTAGCACCAGATTGGACGCTCCCGTTTGAGGTCATGTGCGATGCTAGTGGTATAGCCGTTGGTGCTGTTCTTGGACAAAGAAAGGAGAAACTATTTCATCCTATCTACTATGCGAGTAAGGTCCTAAATGAAGCCCAAAGGAACTACACTGTTACTGAACAAGAGCTTCTAGCGGTTGTATATGCGTTTGAGAAGTTTCGTGCCTATCTATTGGGTACCAATGTGATCGTCCATACAGACCATGCAGCTCTTAAGTATCTAATGACAAAGAAGGATGCCAAACCAAGGTTGATTCGATGGGTACTGCTGCTGCAAGAGTTTGATTTCGAAGTCAAAGATAGAAGAGGTTGCGAGAACCAAGTAGCTGATCACCTATCTAGACTTGAGAATGAACCTGTGGCGCAACCTGAAATTCAGATTGATGATGCATTCCCTGACGAGGAGATATTAGCGACAAAAATGGAGAAAGTACCATGGTATGCCAACTTTGCAAATTTCGTAGAGAGTAATGTGATACCTGCCAACTTATCTTACCACCAAAGGAGGAAGTTTATGCATGACGTTCATCACTACTATTGGGATGAACCTTATTTGTTTCGAAGATGCGCGGATGGGATCATTCGACGATGTATATCCCATGAAGAAGTACCTGCTATATTGGAAGCATGCCACACTTCGCAAGTTGGAGAACATCATGCAGGAAATCGAACGGCAAGAAAAGTATTGCAAAGTGGTTATTATTGGCCTTCGATATTCAGAGATGCATACGACTATGTGAGAAGGTGTGACCAATGCCAACGTCAAGGTGCTATTTCAAAACACCATGAAATGCCCATGTCCAAAATTATGGAGGTAGAACTTTTTGATGTGTGGGGTATTGATTTCATGGGTCCATTCGTGAATTCGTTTGGAATGAAGTACATCTTGGTTGCTGTGGATTATGTTTCGAAATGGGTTGAAGCTGTAGCATTGGCCGACAACGAAGGAAAGCGTGTTGTAGCGTTCTTAAAGAAGAATATCTTCTCTCGCTTTGGGGTACCTCGTACTATCATAAGTGATGGAGGATCTCACTTTTGCAACAAGCTATTCAAATCTGTATTGGCCAAGTATGGTGTCAAGCAACACAAGGTAGCTACGCCTTATCATCCCCAAACTAGTGGACAAGTAGAGATTTCCAATCGAGAGATTAAGCAAATCCTTGCAAAGACGGTTAATGCAAATAGGAAGGATTGGTCTCGAAAGCTAGATGATGCACTATGGGCATATAGGACTGCATTCAAGACACCCATTGGCATGTCTCCTTATCAACTAGTTTATGGGAAGGCTTGTCATCTACCCATCGAGCTTGAATACAAGGCATTGTGGGCATTGAAGCACTTGAATCTGAATTGGAATGACGTGAAGAATCTGAGGTTGGAGCAGCTGAACGAATTAGATGAGTTCCGTCTCCATGCATATGAAAGATCGGATTTATACAAGGAGCGGATGAAGAAGTATCATGATCAGCGGATTGTTCGACGAAACATCCAAAAGGGTGATATGGTACTACTCTTCAACTCCAGATTTAAGCTCTTCCCAGGTAAGTTAAAATCTAAGTGGTATGGTCCATTTAAAGTTATCCAAGTCTACTCATCTGGAGTAGTCGAATTGGAAGGCAATAAGGGTGTTGTCTTCAAAGTGAATGGCCAACGTGTTAAGTCGTATATCGGTCCTCTTGAATCGACGAATGACATGACCATCACTTATCTCGACGAAGTCTAAGTACTCGAGATAACCATGTCGTGCCACGACAATAAATAAGGCGCTAGATGGGACGCAACCCATCGTTTATCGTTTTTCATTTATCATTTATCATTTTCTTTCATTCTAGTACTTGATTTTTTTTTAATTAATAAAAATCCAAAAATAAGAGTCGTGCCACGACCAAAACTAAGGCGCTTGGTGGGAGGCAACCCATCGTACTAATCGTTTTCATTTGTTTGAGCGAATATAGGTGCAAGAAGTAGTCAACGAGGAGATTGATTTCAATTGACGATTTGGACGCATTGTATGGTAAAGTTGGTAAGTTAGGAATGGTGATGCATAAGGCTATGGATTGAGCCTTTCCCACACCAAAATAGGCCTCGAGGAAGGCTAGGCCTTGGTAAAACTAGGCCACGAACGATGCGCAACCTATCCTATAGCCTAAGGTCTCGGAATCTAGTATGCTATACACTATGCGCCGCCTATTCCTAGGTATGCTTTTGACTATGCGCCGCCTATGCTATGGCATTTGGTCTCAGTATCTCATATGCCATAGACTATGCGGCGCATATGTCCCATTATGCCATAGACAATGCGCCGCATATGTCTACAAATGCCATAGACTATGCGGCGCATATGTCCCATTATGCCATAGACAATGCGCCGCATATGTAGGAATTTTGTCTCCAAAACCGATTGTAAATGGGTCATAACCCGACCCATACTCTTCCTATATAAAGGGGACTTAGTCATATAACACAACCACAATAGAAAATACCCTAAAGGCACCGCATACTCTTCCAAATCCTCTAAAAAAATTTCTTCTTTTGCTCTTCCAATTCACAAAACCATCTCCACAAGCTTCAAGCAAGTAAGTGCTCTCTTATTCTTCATTTATTTCTCGTAAGTACTACGTTGCTATGGCTATTATTAACTGCTAAATTATATAAGATTGTTGGTGATGTTCATGTGTTTGGATTGTTGTTGCAAAATCATGTGAGTGAACATATACGTAGGAAAATCTTGACTTGTTTCCGACTTGAATTTGGTTTCAATAGCATTATTATGATATTTGCGGAATTGCTATGGCTATGAATATTGCTTAAGATTGTTGTTTGGATACTTACATGTTAGACTATCCCGGCCATCGGAATAAGACTTATAGTGCCTACCGACTTAGGAGGTTGTGATTGTTGTAAGAATAACGATAACCCCCATGTAGTAGTGTTGCTATATCTACCATGAAAGTAGTCCAATGGCTGCAAGTAAGTGATGCATTTCTGATTTTCTTGCCGGAATACAATCCTTAAACGTATGTCAACGAAATCTGAGTAAATCAACTACTTTCACCTCACTGATTTGTGATAACAAAACTAAGTGTGGGGTGGTATCCCTAATGCTTGCTTATAGATTGTATCAAGTGAGACTGTGCTGCAACTAACACTATTTCTAGTCTCAGGTACAATGGCACCTAAAGCGAGGCAAGGCAAGGAGAAGGCGACCACTTCCCAAAAGGGCAAGAAGAGAAGTCGAAAAGACCAAGGAGAATCATCCTCAGCACAACCACCACGCAGAATGTTCGGAATAAAATGGGTTCTTGAGGAAGAAGCCAAAGCATGGTACAGCAGCAACAAAGAAAGAAAATATGTGCACGTCGACTTGATCAACAAGGATACCTTAGCAAAGAAGGAGCCGCGTATGTTGGCAAAAATAATGGCTTTGAAGTTGGATTTCATCTTCCGCGAAATGGGAGAGTGTAATCTTGATCTAACAAGAGAGTTTTATGCCAACTGGTCGCCAAACACAACAGGCAATGAAGTCAAAATTCGGGGCCAGGTGTTACAGCTCACCACGGACTGGATCAACTCTTTTCTTGGCTTACCTTCAATCGACGCAGCACCATTCAAAGAGTTGTACAGTAGGCCTCCTTATAGAGAAATACGACACACGCTTTGTGGAAGCAGATCAATGGCAAGGTGGGGCAGACATAAAGAAACAGGCCGACACAACACCTTCCCCTATGCTCCACTAAATAGGGAAGCAAGAATCTGGATGCGCATTGTCAACTCATGTCTTATTCCTGGGACTCAATACACCAAGATATCAAGAGATAGAGTGTGTTTGGTCTATGCTTTGATGACGAATGTCCCAATCAACTTTGGGGCAATCATTCGATCCACCATGAGGAAGGCCAGACTACATGATAACGCTCAATCTACAGCTCTCGTAGGAGTGTAAAGCGGTCGTTAGCAAATATAGAACCCAACTGGGTTGGGTATCGATCCCACAGGGAATAGCTTGGTCAACAAGTAAGTAAAGATTACTAGACTTTTAGTGCAAGTCTCGTAAAAAGGGGGGAGTCTTGTCGTGCAAGTAATGTAACCAAAATAAGATCTAAAAATGGCAATAGCAAAGTAAAAAGAGAAAGAATGTTTTAGTGAGATGTAAACAATGAGAATTGAGAAGTTGGGGTTATGTCCACCTTCTGAGGTATACGTCTCTATTGGCTATGAGTGTGTAGAATTCTGACATGCAACTGCTTATAGAGAATTGTATTCGATGGTAAATCCAAGCGTCTTTCGACCTAAACAAGGACTATTTCACTTTAACTCTCTCGAGCTTAAAGCGTATCTAACGGTACGAATTCTCCAAGAGGTTAGTCCAGTTACGGCACTAGCTTTTTAATAGGAAAGGGTGTCCTACTACCTTGACATTATCTCTTTTCCAGACAAATAACTTTTCTCTCGAACAAGTTAAATGTTAGACTGGCGTATTCTTGCGTTTGCAACCGCAAAGAATGTAGATTAAGATGAAGAGAATAATGATATAAGCAATATACGTGCCTCGAACTCACAAACTCACAGCAATAGATAGTAACTCATTCGGCTTCCATAACCCCAACAGAGAAGTTTAGTTACCCATGAATGCGAAGAAAACCACAATTGTCATTGTTATTATACCACAATAATGATCAATTTCGTGTAGCACAAGAGTGGTAGGCGTTAAGTATGATTTCTTGCAGAGTAACGTTTCTCTTGTTGCAGAATTTAAGAATAGAAGAATAGACGAAAATAGAATTGATGGAAAGATTAGAAGAGTTGTAGAATTGTTTGTAGTGTAGAATAATAGAGGAGTAGAAGATGAGAGAAGATGTGAGGGATGGAAGGAAGTATTGTGTTCTCCCTCCTTCCTCCCTCCTTGTTTAAAATCTCTAGCATGATAGGGTATTTATAATACCCATATCCTACTCCTACTAAGCTAATGAAATAAATAACCAAATCCTACTAGACTAATGAAATCCTTAACCCAAATGTACTAGGTTAAGGTAACATTATCATAATCCACATAAAATAATGAAATACATAACCTAATTGTACTAGGTTAATGTATCATTGTCAAAATCCAGCTTTGTGTCTGTAAGTCCCCAAAGTCTTCAGAATTGCTGTTTTAGCCCGGGACAGATTTTCCATGCAGCAGTTTTGGTCCTTAGGCGTGTAAACTCCCTTCCCTTCCTTCGTGAGCTTTCTTTAGCGTCAAGTAAGCCATAAAATGCTGAATTATGCATCATTTATACCTGAAACTTTACTAATCATGTTCGTTAGCTCATTTACAGGAAAAAGGACTAAAAGTGCATGAAATATATAATTTGTTCTCAAAACTAGGCTAAAATATGGGCAAAATATATTGATATAGGCGCGTAAATTCGCCTATCATCAACACCCCACACTTAGAGCTTTGTTCGTCCTCGAACAACATATCATGTCCTTCTAAGCATCAACTTAAGGTTTTTACAGAAACAACACAAAACATTCTTCAAGACAAGCACAACAATTATCAACAAAGAGTAGCTTTCCGATTATAAGTAGAAACAGTTTAACCTCTAGCGTAGACTCGTGATGGTGATCAACTCGCATGCAAACGTTAAAGTGCATAGAATCATATACAACTATCCAAAACTCATCAACCATGTGTGTCTCACCATATAGTACCCATAATCACTCACAAATATAGCATATTTTTCAAACATGGGTATCAAAATGTCCTTGCTCTCACTCTCACAAAGAATTCATATGTAGCAACTGATGACCATAGGCTTGCCCTTAATGTAATACTCTACTAAATGTTGGAATGTTAAGATTAGGATCAAGTAGGTCTTTTGATGGTTGTAATGTAGGCTAAGGGACGGGTAGGACTATTTTGGCCAGGAATAGTGACTAAGTTCCTAAGCGCTTTAATACATCACTTTGTATCATTGACACTTTTTTCTTTCAACCTTTCTTCTTTCTTTTTTCTTTCTACCACCCTTGTTCTCCTTTTTTTTCAATTTTAAGCACAACTCACTTTTCAGCTTTCTTTTCCTTTTTCTTTTCACAACATACCTCTTATGATAGCATTTTTTTTCTTTTTCATAACACATTCAAGAACCATTCCAATTTATAGCATTATACTCACCCAATTTCCTTTTATGTTGTCACATGACTTTTTCACTTTAAAGCACTTAGGGATTTTGGTATCAAATTACGGTCTTGAAAGAAATGGATTAGGCTTACATACAAGGTTGTCAAAGAAATAGGCTAAAGGCTCAAAATGGTTAACTAGGATGATGTCCATGGGTAGGTAAAACTGAAGGTAAACATGTATAGGTTGCCAAAGAAATGCCTAAATCATATCCTAAACTTACACTCCTTATTTTCGCTTTGCATACATACCAGGCAAGTTCTAGCATCAGCCACACACATAGAATATACTATTATCTCACACACACAAGGCACATGGTCGACTTTATTGGAGGTAATATAGACTCTTGACCCAACAAGTGAAGGAATTGAACCACACAATATCACATAATGAGTCACAACTAGAGCCTAAACATCTCAATAGTCACAATTGTAGCACATACTCTTGTTATAATCTCATGCTGCCTATCAAAATAATTTCATGCGAAGCTAGAAAAAATTTTCTACTAAAAAAACGAAACAAAAACAACGCAAGCAAACATAGATGCGATAGAGAAGTATAGCATACGATACCGCCACCCCACACTTAGTCGGGACACTGTCCTCAGTGGAAAATAAATACGAGGAACCTGGTTGGTCGGACTTTTCCTCTCTGTCTGGGGTCATACCCCTTGCATTGGAATCATCATCAGAGTCGTCATCCTCAGAAGTTCCTCATAAGTATCCCACTTAATTCCAAGCGTGAGTCGAGGTATTTGCAGCGAGGAGGGTTCTCCTTGGTCCTTGCGACTTCTCTTTTTGCCCTTTTGGGAGGTGGTAGCCTTCTCCTTGCCTTGTCTCGCTTTAGGTGCCATTGTACCTGAGACTAGAAATAGTGTTAGTAGTAGCACAATATCAATGGATACAATCTATGCACAAGCAGTAGGGGTACCACCCCACACTTAGTTTTGTTGACACAAATCAGTGAAGTGAAAGTGGTCGATTACTC
The DNA here is from genome assembly GCA_030864215.1 of Capsicum pubescens. NCBI lineage: Eukaryota > Viridiplantae > Streptophyta > Magnoliopsida > Solanales > Solanaceae > Capsicum > Capsicum pubescens. The sequence continues at coordinate 255,808,201 of CM061549.1, forward strand.
AGATTTCGTCGACATACGTTTTAGGAGTTGTATTCCGGCAAGAAAATCAGTGATGTATCACTACTTGCAGCCATTGCATTACTTTCATGTTAGATATAACAACACTACTACATAGGGGTTACCACATAATATAGTTACTTTCAACAATCACAACCTCCTATGTCGGCAGGCACTATAAGTCTTATCCCGATGAACGGGATATTCTAACATGTAAGTATTCAAGTGACAAGATTATGCAATGTTCATTACTATAGCAATTCTGCAAGTAGTATAACAGTGCATCAAAATCAATTTCTAGTTGGAAACAAGTTAAGAGTATCCTAACGTTCATGTTTACTCACTTGGTTTTGTATCAACAATTCAAACACATTAATATCACCAATATTTCTTCAAGATGTAGCAATTCGTAATAGACATAGCAACGTAGCACTTACGAAAAATAGATGAAGAACAAGAGAGTACTTACGTGATTGAAGCCTTTGGAGATGTTCTTGTGAAGTGGGAGAGCAAAAAGAAAAGTTTTGAGATGATTTGGAGAGTATATGCAGCACCTTTAGGTCACTTTGCAATGTGTTGTGTTATAAAACTAAGTCCCCTTTATATAGGAAGAGAATGGGTCGGGTTATGACCCATTTACAATCGGTTTTGGTGACAAAAATCCCACATATGCGGCGCATAATGCTTGGCATAGATATGACATATGCAGCGCATTGTCTATAGCATAATGGGACATATGCGCCGCATAGTCTATGGCATTTATAGACATATGCGCCGCATAGTCTATGGCATATGAGATACTGAGACCAAATGCCATAGCATAGGCGGCGCATAGTCAAAAGCATACCTAGGAATAGGCGGCGCATAGTGTATAGCACACTAGATTCCGAGACCTTAGGCTATAGGATAGGTTGTGCATCGTTCGTGGCCTAGTTTTACCAAGGCCTAGCCTTCCTCGATGCCTATTTTGGCGTGCGAAATGCTCAATCCATAGCCTTATGCATCACCATTCCTAACTTACCAACTTTACCATACAATGCGTCCAAATCGTCAATCTCTTCGTTGAATACCTTTTTCACCTATATTTGCTCAAAACAATAAAAACGATTAGTACGATGGGTTGCCTCCCACCAAGCGCCTTAGTTTTGGTCGTGGCACGACTCTTATTTTTGGATTTTCATTAATTAAAAACAAATCAAGTACTAGAATGAAAGAAAACGATAAACGATAAATGAAAAATGATAAACGATGGGTTGCCTCCCATCTAGCGCCTTATTTATTGTCGTGGCACGACATGGTTACCTCGAGTACTCAGACTTCGTCGAGATAGATGGTGGATCGTTTTCTGAATGGATTCAGACGACAATGAGGCTTACTTATAGGAGGGATACCAATTATATCATCAATAGTCCAACCCATAGCTCTCATGTATCTCTTCAGAGAAGAGATGAGAGCTTCTACGTGCTGTTCACTTAAATCATCTGCACTCTCCGGAAGTATATTTCTACTTTCCAAGAGCACATACCTTAGATAATCGGGGAGCTCTTTCGATTCTAGCATTGGTGGCTCTTCAAGGAAAGTCTTCGCTGTTGGTGACGGTTGATTCTTAAGATCACGGTCCGGTTGCTGGGCATAGGACTCTATTTCTGTTAGAGCACCCATATGTTCTTCATATTCTTTAGCATCCTCATGCTCAACATTCAGCAGCGCAGCAGACAATGGCTCAACAGTAGGCTGTTTCTCTATAGATAATGCTTTCATATCCTCATGATGAACATCAGCTACAGATAACTCATTCATATCGCTGGGCTGCTTCATGTATTTGCATATATCAAAGCGAATCACTTCATCATTCATTCGAAATAAAAGCTCATTATTTCTCATGTCAATAAGCACACTTCCTGTTGCAAGGAAAGGACGTCCCAAGATTATGGGAACTTCAGAATCCACCTCGCAATCCAAAATCACAAAGTCTGCAGGAAAGATGAAGGAAGAAACCTTCACCAACACATCATTCAAGATACCCACAGGTCGTTTTACCGACCTATCAGCCATCACGAGCCTCATATTGGTTGGTGTCGGATCGCCTAACCCCAACTTCTTGTAGATCGATAATGGCATCAAGTTGATGCTGGCTCCTAGGTCACATAATGCTTTGGCAAAGTTCAAAGATCCAACCGTGCAAGGAATAGTGAAGGCACCAGGGTCTGCCTTCTTCTGTACTAAGGACCTTGTGGCAATTACACTGCAATGATGAATATTATCTGTCGGCTCATAGCTTACTGCCCTCTTCTTTGTCAACAGGTCCTTCATGAATTTAGCGTACCCAGGCATTTTTTCTAGCGCCTCTACCAACGGAACATTAATGGTCAGCTGCTTCAACATGGTCATGAATTTGCTGAACTTTGTATCATCCGCCACCTTCTTCAATCTTTGGGGAAAAGGTGGTGGTGGGTATGGCATTGTTCTCTCCACGGCTTTCTTCTCTTTTTGCTTCCGTTTTTCAGCTTTTCCAGGTTGCACGTCGTGAGGAGTGACGTTAAGGACATTAGGATCGGCTGCTGCGGCATCTTCCCCTTTCGCCTTATCATCAATTTCCGCCTCTTCGTCAGCCACTTGCTTGCCTTTTTCTGAAGTTTCCAGCACCTTACCACTTCTGGTAGTAATGGCCATGCATGACCCATCATTCCTTGGGTTTTGCACGGTGTCGCTAGGTAAAGTGCCAGCCTTTCTTTGTTTGAGTGCTGCTGAAAGTTGGCTTAGTTGCTGCTCTATTTGCTTGATTGAAGTGGAATGAGAATCAACTAGTTGTTTCATGGAGGACAAATCATTAATTACCTCAGTAACTCCCGCGCTCGTTGCTTTCACTCCTTTCAATAATTTAGCCATCATGTCTTCCATACTTCCAGAATTAGATGTGGTGGTGTCACGTCTTCCAGGGGGAACATACAAACCACTACTGTCATTCTTGTTCTTCCAACTACCTTGGTCCATGTTTCCAGATTTACCATGATAGTTCCGACCTTGGTTTCCTTGGGCATTGCCTCGAAAACCCCCCTGATTGTTTGAGTAGTTGGCTTCATCTTCTAAATCAGATTCGTCTCTTCCTTTTGACGCAATGGCTTTTATTTTTTCGGTCTTCCCTGATAATAAATGCTTTGTAAGAAGATCCATTTGTGTTTTCATGTGTGCCATATCTTCATCACGTTCTTCTTCTCTTCTCTTTTGGTCTGTGGTCATGCCAATAGATAAAGTGGGGCTTGCTACCTCGGAATCCTTGGTATGCCAAGCTCTACTTTGTTTCGTCATGCGATCTAGCATATTGCTTGCTTGACCAAAGGTGAGGTCCATAAAAGATCCTCCAGCTGCGTTATCCACCACTGGCTTAGTTATTGAATTCAAGGCTCTATACAATATCTCCATGAGGTGAACATTAGTCATGTGATGGTTTGGGCATCTCGCTAGCTTTGTCTTGAACCTCTCCCATGTTTCATGAAGAGCTTCAGTGGGAAACTGACGAAAGTTACTGATTTCATCTCTCAATTGTGCCCTTTTGGAAGGCGGAAAGAATCTTTCTAGGAAAGCGTCTCTCAATTGCCTCCAATTTGTAATTGAATCAGGAGTCAGCCCATTCAACCATAGTGTTGCCTCCCCAGACAGAGACAATGGAAATAGACGTAATCGAATTGCATTCTGACCAACACCAGGATTGTCAAAAGACTTGCATGTAGAAATAAAGTTGATGAGATGCATATTCGGATCATCGCCTGCTAGTCCACCAAATAATCCCTTAAGTTGCAATAACTGAATCATGGTGTTTGTGATGTTGAACTTGGCTCCGGGCGCTAATGGTGGAAGAATAATGGCTCCTGTGGCTCCGGCTCCATCAAGATCATCATCATCATCATCGAACGGTATCTCACGTTGTGCATCCATTGATGCACTGAACAAAAACCTGCAGTAAACAAAAACAAAAACTAAAAGTAAAAGTACGAGAGTCTTTGACCAAAGGGTCTAGTAATTATTACGAACTTAATTGACACTTGTATTCCCCGGCAGCGGCGCCAATTTTTGATAACGCTCAATCTACAGCTCTCGTAGGAGTGTAAAGCGGTCGTTAGCAAATATAGAACCCAACTGGGTTGGGTATCGATCCCACAGGGAATAGCTTGGTCAACAAGTAAGTAAAGATTACTAGACTTTTAGTGCAAGTCTCGTAAAAAGGGGGGAGTCTTGTCGTGCAAGTAATGTAACCAAAATAAGATCTAAAAATGGCAATAGCAAAGTAAAAAGAGAAAGAATGTTTTAGTGAGATGTAAACAATGAGAATTGAGAAGTTGGGGTTATGTCCACCTTCTGAGGTATACGTCTCTATTGGCTATGAGTGTGTAGAATTCTGACATGCAACTGCTTATAGAGAATTGTATTCGATGGTAAATCCAAGCGTCTTTCGACCTAAACAAGGACTATTTCACTTTAACTCTCTCGAGCTTAAAGCGTATCTAACGGTACGAATTCTCCAAGAGGTTAGTCCAGTTACGGCACTAGCTTTTTAATAGGAAAGGGTGTCCTACTACCTTGACATTATCTCTTTTCCAGACAAATAACTTTTCTCTCGAACAAGTTAAATGTTAGACTGGCGTATTCTTGCGTTTGCAACCGCAAAGAATGTAGATTAAGATGAAGAGAATAATGATATAAGCAATATACGTGCCTCGAACTCACAAACTCACAGCAATAGATAGTAACTCATTCGGCTTCCATAACCCCAACAGAGAAGTTTAGTTACCCATGAATGCGAAGAAAACCACAATTGTCATTGTTATTATACCACAATAATGATCAATTTCGTGTAGCACAAGAGTGGTAGGCGTTAAGTATGATTTCTTGCAGAGTAACGTTTCTCTTGTTGCAGAATTTAAGAATAGAAGAATAGACGAAAATAGAATTGATGGAAAGATTAGAAGAGTTGTAGAATTGTTTGTAGTGTAGAATAATAGAGGAGTAGAAGATGAGAGAAGATGTGAGGGATGGAAGGAAGTATTGTGTTCTCCCTCCTTCCTCCCTCCTTGTTTAAAATCTCTAGCATGATAGGGTATTTATAATACCCATATCCTACTCCTACTAAGCTAATGAAATAAATAACCAAATCCTACTAGACTAATGAAATCCTTAACCCAAATGTACTAGGTTAAGGTAACATTATCATAATCCACATAAAATAATGAAATACATAACCTAATTGTACTAGGTTAATGTATCATTGTCAAAATCCAGCTTTGTGTCTGTAAGTCCCCAAAGTCTTCAGAATTGCTGTTTTAGCCCGGGACAGATTTTCCATGCAGCAGTTTTGGTCCTTAGGCGTGTAAACTCCCTTCCCTTCCTTCGTGAGCTTTCTTTAGCGTCAAGTAAGCCATAAAATGCTGAATTATGCATCATTTATACCTGAAACTTTACTAATCATGTTCGTTAGCTCATTTACAGGAAAAAGGACTAAAAGTGCATGAAATATATAATTTGTTCTCAAAACTAGGCTAAAATATGGGCAAAATATATTGATATAGGCGCGTAAATTCGCCTATCATCACTACACAAAAGGTCCCATTTCACATTTGGCAATTTGTTGACAGCAATCTTGCGGAAGGAGGATATCGAAGAGGAACCAGCTGATCATAAACTCCCACACAATCCGAAGAAGGTTGACCTCACAAAGGTCAAAGATGCTGAATCAACACATGGCATCAACCTTACTACGGCAGAGAGACATGCTCGGGATGAGAGTTTCTCCCGCCATATGTACGGCATGATGAGGTTTACAATGATGAGCGGAGGTCGTATTCCAACTGCTGCAGAGCTCCAACAGCTGGACCACGATTATCCCATGAACATGCATGCACGGGAGATGTGTGGAGTGGGCGTATACTTTGAGGAACCTCTAGATGATGATGTGCCGACTGATGACGATCGACGCTTACCAGACTCTGACGAGGAGGAGAACTCTGACGACGACTCTTATGATGATTCCAACGAAGGGGGTATGACCCCCGAAAATGAGAAAGAGTCCGCCTAACCAGGTTCCTCGTATTTATTTTCCACTGAGGGCAGTGTCCCGTTTAAGTGTGGGGTAGGGGTATCGTATACTATACTTCTCTATTGCATCTATGTTTGCTTGCTTTGTTTTTGTTTCGTTTTTTTCATTTTTTTAGTAGTAAATTTTTTTTCTAGCTTCGCATGAAATTATTTTGATAGGCAGCATGAGATTATAACAAGAGTATGTGCTACAATTGTGACTATTGAGACGTTTAGGCTCTAGTTGTGACTCATTATGTGATATTGTGTGGTTCAATTCCTTCACTTGTTGGGTCGAGAGTCTATATTACTTCCAAGCAAGTCGACCATGTGCCTTGTGTGTGTGAGATAATCGTATATTCTATGTGTGTAGCTGATGCTAGAACTTGCCTGGTATGTATACAAAGCGAAAATAAGGAGTGTAAGTTTAGGATATGATTTAGGCATTTCTTTGGCAACCTATATTTGTTTACCTTCAGTTTTACCTACCCATGGACATCATCCTAGTTAAACCCTTTTGAGCCTTTAGTCTATTTCTTTGATAACCTTGAATGTAAGCCTAATCCATTTGTTTCAAGACCGTAATTTGATCCAAACTCCTAAGTGCTTTAAAGTGAAAAAGTCATGTGACACCATAAGAGGAAATTGGGTGAGTATGATGCTATAAATTGTAATGGTGCTTGAATGTGTTATGAAAAAGAAAGTGCTATCATAAGAGGTATGTTGTGAAAAGAAAAAGGAAAAGAAAGCTGAAAAGCGAGTTGTGCTTAAAATTGAAAAAAAAAAAAAAAAAAAAAAGAGGAGAACAAGGGTGGTATAACAAAAAAAAGAAGAAAGGTTGAAAAAAAAAAGTGTCAATGATACAAAGTGATGTATTAAAGCGCTTAGGAACTTAGTCACTATTCCTGGCCAAAATAGTCCTACCCGTCCCTTAGCCTACATTACAACCATCAAAAGACCTACTTGATCCTAATCTTAACATTCCAACATTTAGTAGAGTATTACATTAAGGGCAAGCCTATGGTCATCAGTTGCTTCATATGAATTCTTTGTGAGAGCGAGGGCAAGGATATTTTGATACCCATGTTTGAAAAATATGCTATACTTGTGAACGATTATGGGTACAATAGTGTGAGACACACATGGTTGATGAGTTTTGGGTAGTTGTATATGATTCTATGCACTTTAACGTTTGCATGCGAGTTGATCACCATCACGAGTCTATACTTGAGGTTAAATTGTTTCTACTTATAATCGGAAAGATACTCTTGGTTGATAATCGTTGTGCTTGTCTTAATAAATGTTTTGTGTTGTTGCTGTAAAAAACTTAAGTTGATGCTTAGAAGGACATGATATGTTGTTCGAGGACGAACAAAGCTCTAAGTGTGGGGTGTTGATGATAGGCGAATTTACGCGCCTATATCAATATATTTTGCCCATATTTTAGCCTAGTTTTGAGAACAAATTATATATTTCATGCACTTTTAGTCCTTTTTCCTGTAAGTGAGCTAACGAACATGATTAGTAAAGTTTCAGGTATAAATGATGCATAATTCAGCATTTTATGGCTTACTTGACGCTAAAGAAAGCTCACAAAGGAAGGGAAGGGAGTTTACACGCCTAAGGACCAAAACTGCTGCATGGAAAATCTGTCCCGGGCTAAAACAGCATTTCTGAAGACTTTGGGGGACCAAAACTGCTGCATGGAAAATCTGTCCCGGGCTAAAACAGCAATTCTGAAGACTTTGGGGACTTACAAACACAAAGCTGGATTTTGACAATGATACATTAACCTAGTACAATTAGGTTATGTATTTCATTATTTTATGTGGATTATGATAATGTTACCTTAACCTAGTACATTTGGGTTAAGGATTTCATTAGTCTAGTAGGATTTGGTTATTTATTTCATTAGCTTAGTAGGAGTAGGATATGGGTATTATAAATACCCTATCATGCTAGAGATTTAGAAGGAGGAGGGAGGAAGGAGGGAGAACACAATACTTCCTTCCATCCCTCTCATCTTCTATTCCTCTATTATTCTACACTACAAACAATTCTACAACTCTTCTAATCTTTCTATTAATTCTAGTTTTCTTCTTCCATTCATCTATTCTTAATTTCCGCAACAAGAGAATCGTTACTTTGCTAAGGAATTCACGCCTCACGCCTACCACCAAAGCTACACGAAATTACTCAATCTTGTGGTATAACAACAATGTCAATTGTGATCTCCTTCGCATTCATGGGTAACTAAACTTCTCTGTTGGGGTTATGGAAGCCGAATGAGTTACTATCTATTGCTGTGAGTTTGTGAGTTCGAGGCACGTATATTGCTTATATCATTATTCTCTTCATCTTAATCTACATTCTTTGCGGTTGCAAACGCAAGAATACGCCAGTCTAACATTTAACTTGTTCGAGAGAAAAGTTATTTGTCTGGAAAAGAGATAATGTCAAGGTAGTAGGACACCCTTTCCTATTAAAAAGCTAGTGCCGTAACTGGACTAACCTCTTGGAGAATTCGTACCGTTAGATACGCTTTAAGCTCGAGAGAGTTAAAGTGAAATAGTCCTTGTTTAGGTCGAAAGACGCTTGGATTTACCATCGAATACAATTCTCTATAAGCAGTTGCATGTCAGAATTCTACACACTCATAGCCAATAGAGACGTATACCTCAGAAGGTGGACATAACCCCAACTTCTCAATTCTCATTGTTTACATCTCACTAAAACATTCTTTCTCTTTTTACTTTGCTATTGCCATTTTTAGATCTTATTTTGGTTACATTACTTGCACGACAAGACTCCCCCTTTTTTACGAGACTTGCACTAAAAGTCTAGTAATCTTTACTTACTTGTTGACCAAGCTATTCCCTGTGGGATCGATACCCAACCCAGTTGGGTTCTATATTTGCTAACGACCGCTTTACACTCAAACGAGAGCTGTAGATTGAGCGTTATCACCTATGATACTGGTACCTGCTGTGAGAACTAGGTAAAACCGATAATAAAAGATCATATGTGAAATTTAACTATAAAATGCCATCAGATTTTAAATCATAGTTATGATTATTTTTGTAAAACAACTCTGATATACTGCTAAAATGGCTGATAATGACAACTAAAAATTAAACACTAACTATCTATACTAGTCTGAAAAGCCTCTACTGACCTATTGTGGAGCTGATGGGACAAACCCCCAACCAATTCTGACTAAATAGAAAATACTGAACTGATAAGGTAAACTGAGATAAATAAACCATGTCCTCAATGTATGAGGACTCACCACTGCTACAACTGATAATCTGGTATGCCTATGCGCGTTCAGGGAACTAAGCATCTGAACCTATGATATTAAAACATAATAGCGCAAAAAAAGAGTATGTGATCAATACTTTGAATGTACTGGTATGCTAAATGAGGTTAGGCTAATAACTTACTGAGTGAATAGCATGTTGAGTAAAATGCATGAAATCTGTAAAGACTGAGAATGGAGGACCAAGTATAAAACATATTTTGAATATAGTCTATAAACTGAAATACTAAAATCTGATAACTGAATAATTAATAAACTATATTCTATGGTCAAGCAAGACAGAACTGATTATTGAAACGAAAACTGTGGGAGGTATCATCTAACCGAAATGCCCCAGTCTGAGTTGATCGGGGTCCAACCTGTGACCCCGGTTGGAAGGGTGCTAGTATCGTTCCACGGGTACTAACAATTGTTGCAGAGTTAGTCCTAATCAGGTAGGTGACCCCTGAGATCAGTCCTAAACTGGTGGGTGATCCCTGAGAGTGTCAGTCCTAAATTGGCGGGTTACATCTCAAAACCTACGCTGGCTATGTAGTTCTGGAACTTAGGGATTTCTCCTAAGGACCCAGTCCTAACTGACGGGTGAGCCCCCATCCCTAGGTTTGCTCGATGCTGAATACTACTCCCAACAGAACTGACATTGATTACGGGACTGAACTAAGTTTAACTAAAGAAGGAATTAACTTGGACTACTAAACTGATCTAATTTTGACTGACATGGCAAATGACTAAATTGAGAATGCTCATAAGTGTTTGAAAATATTCTGAAAATACTGAGACTAAGTAAAAAGCTATATTTTTGGGTATTCATAACCCCCAGGACTCGATAGCAATAACAACAAGATTACACTAAAACCTTGAGGACATGACATGTAGTGAAATATTCAAAACTCATTCTTTGAGACATTTCATCAAACACATATAAAGCATGGCATAAGCATGAGAATAGTTTTAAACATGTAGTAATAGCATGAATTCAATACTAAAATCACCAATTATGGCTCAAATCGGTGACATCACCATTCAAACGTGTAGGGTTTAATAACAACAAAAACTACGTGTAAACATGGTATAAAATAGAAATTGATGAAGTTACATGGATGTAATTCATAAAAACATGTAAAAAATCATAACTTTGATCTTGAAAATGGGTTCTTGGACTCCATGGGTGAAAAATACCCATGTATGAACATCTAGCATTCCTCAAAAGCTTGAATCTTGGAAGAGAATAACTTTTCTTGAAGGTTCTTGAATGGTGACGCTTGAATTCTTAAGTTTTCTTAAAGAAGGATTTGAATCTTGTTCTTGGGGAATGATCTTGAAAGAAACCCTAATTTTGATGTTAACGATGAATGAGGAGTTATGTTATTTCAATTCATGGAAATAGGGGTTTAAAAGGGTGGAAAAAGACCCAAAAATCTCATTAAAATTGACTTTAAATCACTGTACGGATGTGGTTGACGGTTTGGGTGATGAACCGTCACTTGAGGGACTGACCATCACTCAATCAGTCAGTTTATGTCCAGAAAATGGCTTCTCTGATTGAGTTGTGATGGGTTGTTTAATGGTTCATCACTAGCTTAATGGTCCGTCAACATTCTCGTAGCACCTCGGCAATCAGACAACTCTCTGGTAAAACAGGCATAACTTTTTACCCTGCTATCGAATTAAGAAAAAATTGGAATAGTTGGGAATCTAATTCAATTATCAACAATTTTCTACGTCTTGATCTGGAAAATTCTTAGTATTACGGAAGATATGTTCATTTGGAGTTGACTATAGCAACATCCTTCTCTAGAACTCAATCAGTAAAGGATATTTTGATTTGTCTAATAGATAGGAGTTATTTGAGGCCTTAATATACATCAAACTCACTCATAAAACTACCAAAGAACAATAATTTATTTTGCATGAGCTTAAAGTATGGTTCTAATATTGGCTTGGAATTTTAGGGTATTACAGTTTGTCCTATGTTGCTTGGTGAAAAAGCTCAAAATACTTGAACATATGTTGGAGAGTGTTGTTGATTGTTATGCCTCAGCCAGCCTACCATATGGACTTATGATTACCCGGATTCTCCTATATTACTCTATTGACCTCTCTGCATATAACACGGTGGAAGTCTCTGCTACTTATGACTCCAAAACTTTTGCCAGCATGGGCTATATTTTGGTAGAAAATAAATGGCCCAAAAAAGACTCTACCCGAATAAATTGGACCTCCCTAAGGTAAGAAAATTAGTTTCTATCACCATGCTTCCTATGATGAAGGATTTAGAGGAGCTCAAGAATCACCTAAAATTTGTTGAGGAAGGAGTTATGTTGTTTTAAGAGTCGACTTCAAAGCTTCTAGAGCTTGGGAAGAGTACGAGCACTGATATAAGCAAGGTACGATTGACCATTAATGAATTCAAGTAAGAAGGCATCAAACTATTCACCAAATTATTTACTCGCATGGAATCCCTCAAGTATAAAGTCAACTCCTGAAATGATGACCTTGTAATATCCGTCCAGAACTAATACTCCTACTCTAAAAATGTTGAAAAGTCTTATGAACGATTTTTCCATAACATGCACAATACCCTCACATACTTCCTGGCCAAACGTTGAATGATGAATACTATTCAAAAGAGGTCCATGTCCCTTCTTTTCTTTTGGGTTGTAAAATTATTTTCACACACTGTCTGCCACACTTTTTATTTTGTTTAAGTCCTTTGGTACTTTATTTTCCTGTTTACATACTATATGTCTACTACTACTTTTTTTTGTCTATTGTGCTATTTTTTTACTATGCCTAAAGGGGGAGAAAGCAAGAACATCAGAAGTGCTTGCAAGTTAGGGGGAGCAAGTTGACTATCAAATGATGAAAGTCAATTGATGCTCAAAGAAAGAAGGAACATCAGAGGTACTTGCAAGTCAGGGGGAGTAAGTTGACTATCAAAGGATGAAAGTCAACTAATTCTCAAAGAAACCAGGAACATCAGAGATGCTTGAAAGTCAGGAGGGGCAAGTCTACTATCAAAGTATGAGAGTCAACTAATGCTCAAAGAAAGAAAAAACATCAGAAGTTTGTGCTAGCTAGGGGGATCAAGTCAACCAAGAAAATAAGAAAGTTAACTGGTGTTTATTATTTGTCATTATCAAAAAGACGGAGACTGTTATCCCCATATTCTCAGTATATGTTTTAATAATGACAAACTAATAAGAAAATATCTTGCAGGATACACTGAAGATGCAGAAGATCAAAAAGAACCCTAAGGAATCAATCAAGAATTTTTGACAAAAGGTAGTTAGCATTCACTCACAAGAAAGTCGGTGCAAAGATTGGAAGAGTATCAATCATAGAGATCAGCTAGCATTCACTCACAAGAAATTCAACTCGAAGATTAGAAAATTATCAATCACAGAGATCATTAACATCCCAAAATTATGGGAAATGAATCAATCAAGACAAAATCAAAAGGAAAGAAAACCATACCCACTAAATGGACATATCTTATATAGACATGTATGGTTGTGAAGGTTGAACCGCGTATGGATATATCTGATATGGACATACTTTGTGGTGCCATTACTCAAGATAGGAATTAATTCACATCCTTGATTGAGAAGAAATCTCTTGGGTTTCCTTATGAAGAATAGAAGTTGAAGCAGCTGAAGAGTATAAAAGAGAACACTAGAGATCGAAGCGCACGCACAAATTGAAGAAATATCTTAGTGTGTCTCAATCATAGTCCCAAAAAAGCTTTGAAAAGGTCTAAGGAAACTTTGAATCCCAAGTAGACTGGAAGTAGGCACCATATTTGTGTTCCGAATTAGGATAAATCTTCATGTTATTATCTTAAATTATTTACTTACTTGTGTACTTACTTCAACCCAATCTATCTTGTTGAGAATAATAATCTTCAAGTGAGTCAACTGTGAAGACTTGTCAGTCGACTCAGGGAGTTTTTCAATTCATCCCACCCCCTCTTGAATTTCATATATATCAATAATTTATCATTCAAATAGTGTGAAAATGTCTACACGAAAATAGGTTCTGACTATTTAGAAGGAGAAGTGTACTTTAATTTCAGTCATGGAAAAGTATGCAATTGAGCCTTCATTCAATTTCTATGCTAAAAGATCGGGCAAGAAAATGTATGTATCTTCTTTAACATATCAGATGTTGGAAATTATATCTAATTTAATGAATTATGTATCTAACGTTAAATTGGTTATTATTCTACGTAACTTTTTTGTTGTTAAGTTAATAAAACTGAGATACATTTTTTTGTACATGAAACATTTTTTGTTTCTTGTATCAGTGGTTCTATACTTGTGTATATTTATGTGTGTCGTATTGTTTTATTTTTTGCTAAATATGCGTACTCAAGATACATATGAATATTGTTACAGATACAAATTGTAGTCAATTATTATGTGAATGTATCTCTCATATTTTTATTCTAATACATAAGAATCATCTTATTTTAGTATAATATTCTGACCTTTTTGTTTGCATGAGTGCAACTACATCCTAAGATGTCATTTGGAGAATTGTGTTTGAGAATTTAAAGCATCTTATCGGCGGTAGCAAAAAAATTGAGGCTCGATACATTGTTGGAGATTCTTGCAACATAAGTACTACAGCAGTAATACTTAAAAAACATTCATTTTTTAACTAAGAAATTATATTGATTCTCCAAGTGTATATTCGTTTCGTATTCATAGAAATGTCACAATAATTATTAGGTTTATATGTTATTTATTCAATCTTTTTTTTGTTGATGCAATTGCAATTTACTGGTGTCGTGGAATCTTAATAATGAAAATGATAAGATTTAACAAATTTTAAGTGTAGAAAATCTTGAAGTGAGTCTTTTTCAATTTACGTTGAATTGATTGTGCCTGAAAGGCGTTTTACAATCAGATGCTAGTGCTGGATAATTTGACTATACATCATTTCACCAAAGTTTCTGCAATTCTAAAAAGTGCAACCAAATGAATAAATGTATCATGTATATATAGATTTGGAGAGCTGCCAACAACTATAAATATTTTGGGCATTGTTGATATTAATAAAGTAAAAATTACCTATATAACGGCATGTTTACTAATATTTACATAAAATTTCAACTTTTTACAAAATTTGCATAGCCATCAAGAAAAATATATAAAAATTTCACAGATAAAGTTGAACATCTTCTCCATCAAACTAGAAAATATTTATGCAACCATAGTTTTTAAACGAGATACAAACTAGTAAACGTTTATACAACCATAGTTTTTAAACGAGATAAAAACTAGTAAACATTTATGCAGCCATAGTTTTTAAACGAGATACATTAAAAACCTATGAAATGCAAAAAAATAAACATGTATCTCGTATAACATAACATAAATATATAAAATAGAGGTTACTAAAACTTGCGGAAAAATAATAATACATAAGAAACTTAAAGATCCATCAAGAAAAATATATAAAAGGTACACAGATATGTTTGAACTACTTTTTCATCAAATATTTTGTAAAATTTCAAAAACAACACTTGAAGTGTATATAACAGTAAAAAGCAGCAACTAACTTCATGAAAAGTTTTAAATATTCAACTAATACACAACTATTCAATATTCAAAACACAATATTTTTTTCGTTGGTATGAAGATGCTCCTTGGCCTCGGTGGGTCGTCACTCTCACTAAAGTTTTCATTCTCTGCCTTTTGAGACTCATACTTGAACAAAAGTAATGCGTATCTCAAACGAATACAAAAATATAAGTCCGTTTTAATCAAGTACACTTTCCTTCTTGTGTTGCATTCCCTACTCCATAAAAAATTATAACAGATACATATAATACAACCTTCTCCATAATATGTATCTCAAAGCTTACTAACATGTATCTTCAGAATGCTTATTTCAATATAACTTAAAAATACAAGAGATACATATAAAATTCTTATTTTTAGTGGTATTTACATCATACAATAGATACAAGATAATACAAAATGTAGCTTCAAGCTTAAAAACATGTATCTTTTATTTCCTTAGTCAGTAAAACAAATAAAATATTAGATATATTAAAATACATACTCATCTGACTATAGATACAAGATATTAAAATATGTATCTAGAAGAAATAACAAGTGTCTTTGGTAATACGTCTTTCAATAAACCTAAAATAACACTAGATACATATCAATGTTTGGCTCTTCCGTCAAGAAATAATTTGGATCCGGTATCAACACCGCTTTGAACCAATCGACCTACTCATCTTTTAGACTGTGATCTCAAAAAAAGGATAAAATCAAAAAAACGTCGGTCAAGAATCTTATACATAAAAAAAATTGAAAGGAGCAGGAGTCATTGAGTAGATTGTTTGTGAAATGTTGGTCCATGTACCTTCTTGCTAATTACTAGACCAAGATCGGCATTAGGTTTAGTTCCAGTGCTAACCTTCAGGACTTTTGCACGTTCCAATAGTTTTTCTTCCCGGCAAGATTAATTTACTATCATCCATCAAAGATGTCAATAGTAAACTAAACAATCTGAACAAAGTGGCATAATAATGTGAAATTTGAAATGTGTTACCAAGGTTTTGATTTCCTAACAAAGACAACTGTGATCAACGCCATGTATCTTTGTGCAGCTACACCAAAATCAGCCGCCACTAAATCATTTATCGTGAAGTCTATATTTGCATCAAGAATGACGATGCCATGGTTTTTGGCTCCCATATTGGGCTGATGGCATTTTTAGGTGGTTAGTCATTGTTCTAACCATAATACTAACACTAAACATGTTTCCACATTGTCTAATACAAGTGAGAGAAGATTTGGTAAATTTCACTAACCTGAACATGTTTTTCTTTAGCTGATGCTCTAGAATATATATATATTTTAACACCCCATATTTCCCTAGCATAATCTAAGTCCCAATACATGAGTATTCATATATAAAATTTTTGAAAGACTCATTATTTCTCAGTTTAGATCCTTCCAATGCATAGGAAATTCAATTAGCTTTCCAGCGGTATAAAATTCGGCCAAATCCGATAACCGGGTAAGAAGTTATGGCGATTTAAAGTTTTAGTCGTTAAACACCGTCATTTTAACCTCTAGCGCATTACGGAGCAAGACAATCTCCCATTTGGAATAATCCAGTAAAGGTCCACGATCCTAGCACATCGTGCCATAGGTTAATTTGACATTTGTCAATTTCCAGTGGGCCTCCGCGATCATGGCGTGTCGTGGAGATGGCCAAAATGGCATCCTCAAGCTTGGCGCGATTGTGGCGCGTCGCACCAAGGTCAAAAATTAGGATTTCAGTTTCTAGCTTGTATTTTTAAATTCATTTAAGGGTATTTGGGTCTTTTTCCTAATCTCTAAACTCGCCTTAAACACAAAATTTAACCGCTAATTGACCTAAATACTCATCATTATTCACTTTCTCTCAAATTAAAAATCCTTTCTTTCAATAACAAGAAACCCTAGCTCTCAAGAATTAAGGCCAAATCTCAAGAAATCTCCATTAATCCTTCCAAATTTATTATCCCAAGTATGTTAGATGTTCATCCATGGATCACTTTCATCCATGGAGTCCAAGTATCCACTTTAATTACAAAAGTTATCATCTTTTCAAGATCTATGATTTTAAATTGTGATTTCACCCATGAATTTCCATGAACTATGATTTTGGACCATGTTTCAGAACAGTCTAGTATCTTAGTGTCTTTCAGTTGGGAGTAGGATTTAGCACCGAACAAGTGTAGGGATGGCGGCTTCCCCGTCAGATAGAAAAAGTTGTTAGTAGTAGTCCCTATACTTTAGAATTACGTATCTAGCGTAGGATATGAGTAGTCACCTGTCAGATTAGGCTTGACTATCTCGCAGGGGTCACCCATCAGTTCAGGCTTGACACCCTTAGTCCTTTGGACATCATATCAGTTTAGTGGATCCACTTGGCCAATATTAGTACCCGTGGCACGGTATTAATACCCTTCCAAATGGGGTTACAGGTTGGACCCCGATTAGCTCAAATTGGGGAATGTCGGTTAGATAATACCTCCCAAAGTCTCAGATATAGTCTCATTTATAGTCTCAGCTAAGCTATTCAGTCTTAGTGTTGTTTGACCAAAGCGTGCAAATTTCAGTTATCTCGGTATATCAATTTACAGATTTTACTCAGTTCATGTTATATGCTTGGCCATGCATCCATCGTATTTATAGATTTTTCTTGTATTTTCAGTATCTACAGATTCTATGCTCTTTATTTAGTACTCCATGCTTTACATATATGTCCAGTTAATTATTATCATTCCTATTCATGAGACCATGCATATCATCCTACCTTATTTAGAATACCAGTACATTCAAAGTACTGATCGCGTACCTTTTCTTTTGCGCTATGATGTCTCATATCATAGATGTTGACGCTCAGTTCTTAGATCGCACCAAGATTCTCAAATTATTAGCAGTATGGTAGAAGTGGTAAGTCCTTATTATTTGACAACAAATTATATTACTTCATGTCTTTATCTCAGTAGTTAGTAGAGTTAGTTGGGGCCTGTCCCATCAACTCACAGTATCCAGTTAGAGGCTTTTCAGACACTACAGTTAGCTATTCAGACTATTCAAATTTCAGTATTTTTATCAAATTCATAATTTAGTAGTTATTTCTTTATTAAAACCTTATGGCATTTCAGTTATTCTTCCGCATTCATGATTATGTGATTCATTGGTCATAGCAGGTACCGGCTAATGAGGTCCAGCAACATTCGCGACAACAACAACACCTTTCTCGGTAGACACTTAACTAAAATCTCCAAAATCAGATAACATAAGTAGTTGTAGATCATTACGAAGAAAAGGTATGGCAAGGACAAGTTATGTTCAATCCAAAAAAAAAGAAATACAGAAAAATAAAAATAAGAAAAGGAAAGACCGACCAAGAATTATAACAAACCAGTTATTGATCCATCACTAGACATTAGCCAACATAACCAACCCAAGTTACAGAAGTTGAAAGATAAAAACTAGCAAATTATTTATATTTTTGGTTTTGAGAACATTGTACTACCTAATATCCTCTATCTATAACTTCACATAAAGTACATAACTGTAAAGAACAAAAACAAAAGTTGAGATGCAACAAATCTACATTAAAACAATATAATATATGTAAAAACTCTAAGAACATCATAATTTAGATACAAAATAATACAAAATATATGTTTAAGCTTAAAAACATGTATCTTAGAAGAAAAAACATGTATTTTTTATAATACGACTTTCAATAAAATTTAAACAACACTAGATACATGTCAAAGCATTAACAGTAACTCACAGATAAAAGTTAACATGTATGTATCTATGTAGTTATAAACTTGTATCTTTTATAATACAATTTTCAATAAAATTTAAACAACACTAGATACATTTCAAAGAATTAACAGTAACTCACAGATACTAGTTAACACAACATGTATCTATGAACTTATAAACTTGTATCTTTTGTAATACGACTTTTAATAAAATTAAAACAATACTAGATACATATCAAAGCATTAACAGTAACTCACAGATACAAGTTAGCACAACATGTATCTATACTCATAAACTTGTATCTTTTGTTATATTAATTGCAGTAACACTGCTCTAGATATGAACTAGTAAAGATGAAAAGAAAAATTTGAGTCATTAACCAAAAAAAACAGGAAGACCAAACAAAAAAAATAGTAAAAGGAATAGTCAACATCAACAACAACATACCCAGTATATTCTCGAATATCTATTCATAATGTTAATTTAAAATAATATAGCCCAAACAAACGATAATCAAAGAAATTGCATAACAAAATAAACTAAAAAAATCACTTTGTAAACCCAATTGCAAAATTTATTTTTTTTAAAAAGCGTAAAATAATAATAGAAGAAATTGAAGGGGACCATTCAATAGAGACTACAGGATCAAAGTGTAATAAAACAAACACAACAAAATAAGAAAGTGACTATTCAACAAAAACTATAGGATCCAAGCAAAATATATACCAGAGATCGCACAAGCTTCAAGGCACCTGTATAAACCTGCAAAACAAGCAGGCTAAAATAAGGGCAACAGAGAAGGGGAAAACTGCACAAGAAGTTAAAAGAAAGGATAGCCACTAGCATTCTGAACACAACTTTCCTTCACTAACTAGCAGAATTATGATTAAAATCTTGAATTCCCTTCCCTTGCAATGTATATCACCACGATACAGAGTTAATAATCTCTTTTGATACGGAAAGCCAAGCTAGAGTATAGAGTTAATAAAAATAACGACACCAGCACCAACAGTCATGTCAGTGGTAGATTAGTTTGAAGAAATTGGAAGGGAAGGAATACAATAACAACAACATACCCAGTGGAATTCCAAAATTGAAAAAATTACTTTGTAAACCCAATCGCAAAATTTACAACAAAAAATTTGATAAACAATGTCGTTTTTTCAAAATTATTTTTTGAGAAAAAAAGTAAAATAAGAATAGAAGAAATTAAAGTTAATTTTAGGGAGAAAATTTACCTTAATTCAAAGGTTTGAGTTAGAAAGAGAAATTGGATAGAAACTATTGCTTAAATTAAGGCTTACAAAGAGGAGGAAATGGGTTAATTTTAGGTAAAGTTACAGCTAAAGAAAAGGAGGTTTTAACTTGTATGTCAACTTTACCAAAAAATTGTAAATGTTGGGATTTAAGTAATATTTTAGAAGTGGAGTGATTTTTAGTAATTTAGAAACATAATTTGTTTATTTAGGTAATTTTTCCTAAAATATAATTAAAATTGTAATAATTAGTAGATATGAACTTAAATTCTATCAAAAAGACATCAAAACATTCCTAAACTTATCAGTCCAACTTACTTTATACCTTTAACTTTATGAAAAGTTATTTACCCCTCTAAAATTATTTAAAGTGAATTAATATCACCTCTAATATTGACGTGGAATAAAAAAATTAAATGCACATATTTAAAGTCAAATAATTTCCTCAACTTTTACTATTTTCAAGGCTTAATTTCCTAATATGTCTTTTTTCTCTGAAGTTGCTTATAAAGTTTCTTGTCAAAAATATTATAATTGTATTTCTTCAAATATGACACCTTTTCATTTTTTGTTCTTCTTGGTTGCATCAATCCATGATTCAATCTGTTGATTTCTTTTCAAATTTTTTGGATTGTTAGTTGTATAAGCTAAATTTCTAGATTTTGAATGTGTACAAAGGGGTATTCGGAGGAAGTGAAAGGGGTTGGAGAGTTTGAAGAAGGAAAGAAAGAAAGCGGTGGTGGTGGGGAGAGGGGAGGGATTTGTAAATCAAGAAATAGAGTGGTGGGTATCGAAGAAGAAAGAGGTCTGGCAGGGGTATTTTTAGTTCGTTTATAATTATCTTATTTTAAATTATCTTTTTGATGTAGGTGTGACACGATAATGATGTGGCACTTATGTGGTGATGACATGACACGTGTAATAAACTCTTTTTTTGTAAGAGTGGTTTTATATATATTCTTAAGGTGGTATTAATTCGCTTCAAAAAAATTTAGAGGGTAAATAATTGCCCATAAAGTTAAATGGCTAAAGTAAGTTGGGACAAATTTAGGAATATTTTGATGTTTTTCTCTTAATTTTTTAAAGATATAGTTTAATTCTAAAATTCTTAAAAATTAAACCTGTAAGAATTTAAATTTAAAATTCATCTCTCCAATGTGACTCCAATGCCACCTGAGTAAACATAAAATTTGCATATGTTTTATGATATATAAAATAGTTTCTTTTCTAAGATGCCTTCACATTTTAATTTTGTAGTATTTCCTTGTAGTTTATTGATGACAAACTCCCAATAATAATATTTTCCATGGTCCATGGTGCCTCCTTCCTATGACACCTTCACATATAGATCCAACACTTATTGACTCAATTATCTGGCATTTTATACTATGACTATGAACAAGTTTAATTTGATTTATTCAACTTACAATAAGAACAACATGCATATTAAAAATTTCAAGCCAAATGTTTAAAGTTTGAACTGTAACAATATTTATGTAAACAACAAGAAAAAATGAGCAATTTGTCAATGAGGAGATTGTCATGTTGTTTGATCAAAAGAGATCACCCAAACATCTTTTCACTGAAAACTACACTTCATCTTTTTAAGAACAAATCTCTAAAGAGTTCTTCCTCTTATCAAACTCCTTCATACATCAAAACTCTCAAAAATGTCGTAAATACGCCATTAAAGTCAAAGAAATTGATCCAAATCACTTTTTTCCTTTACAAAAGATCTCTATCACTGAAATATTAATGCTCTCTAAGAGCATTATTGGACGGCCAAATTATTATTCTATCCTTAAAGTTCCAAATTACAGTGATGATTGATAATTTTTTTGAATAAATTTTTATAGTGCGATGAAGTTGTTGAAATCGAATGTGAGGCTCTTAAGGTTGTAATAAGAACTTGATCGGTGTTTGCAACTCCGAGTGATAACCTTAAAGCTCTCATTACAACCTTAAGAGTCTCACATTTGGTTTCAACAACTCCGTCTCACTCTTTAATTTGTCCAATAAAACTTGTCACTCATCATTGTAATTTGAAACCATAAGGACAGAAATACTAATTTTGTCATCCATTAACACTCTTTGGGAGCATTAATATTTCAGTGATCACGGTCATTTGTAAAGAAAATGAGTGATTTGGATCAATTTCTTTGTCTTTAATGTCGTTTTTACGACATTCTTGGAAGTTTTTTTTTAGATCAAGAAAGGGTTTAGATAAATCCAAATAAAATTGGAATTGTAAATTTTGGGTAATTATTGGATTCGTGATCATTTGTTATTTGGTGTAGAGAATTTGATTGTTTTGTTGTAGTAGAGAATGAGAAGAAAATGATGAAAATGGGGGATATATATAGGGGTTTTTGTAAAGGTGTGAAAAGGAAAAAATTGAAAAAAAAATATTATTGGTTTCATGGATGATTTTGGATAGGGGCGAAATTGGATATTGATTGATTTTTTGATTTCTTTTGTTTTATGGATAATCTTGGATATGGGCAAAATTGGAAATTTATTGATTTTCTTTCTTGGATGATTTTGGATATTAATAAAATTTAAAATTTATTCATTTTTATAAATGGTTTATTTTGTATTTCTGTTGTTTCATTTTATTTGGTCCTGTTAACTTTACATGTCCTGTAAGGCACTAATAATTAGAGGTGGAAAAGGGATAAAATTGAAAAAAAAATTATATCTTTGTTTTATGGATGATTTGGGAACAATATGGACGAATTGAATTTTTTAAATTTTTATAAAGGATTTATTTTGTATTTCCGTCGTTTCATTTTACTTGGTCATATTAACCTAGCACGTGTCGTAAGATATTTATAATTAGAGGTGTATTTTATCAAACTAATGTTATTAATTATGTTTTAGGACGGAAATGTTTGAGATATAAATGATTTTTTTAGAGGTGGGAAAAGGAAAAAAATGATTTTTTGATTAGGACAAAATTAGAAATTCTTTAAAGTATTTATTTTGAATTTGTGTCATTTTATTTTACTTTATCATGTTAATCTAGTACACCCCGTAAGACATTAAGGATCTGTTTGGTAGGCTGCACTAATTACAATAGTCCTTGAATTAAAATCCAGTCTCATTCAATACATTATTTGGATACTTCTGTTAACTTTATATATGGATTACTTATACCAAGTAAATGAAGGGATAACTTATCCAAGGTTTAATAATCTATGATAAGCTCCTAAATGGCTAAACTATCCCTCAATTTGTTTTTCTAAATTTCTTTTGTAATTTGATGTCCTCTTTAATTATATAGAGTTGGTTACAAATGTCGTTTTTAATTCTCCAAATTTGTTTTATTGTAATTTTATGATTTCTTAAATTAATGTTTGATTTTTTTTCTCAATATTTAGTTTGCTTTACTGGGTTGGATTTTTTTTTTTGTGGGGCTGGGGCGGGGCAGGGGAGGGGTTGCAGGGTTTTAAAAAAAATAGTTCATGGTGTGATCATAACTTGAACATTTTTTTTTTCAATAAACTTCAGGTATTTAAATATTTATATGGACTTAAATCTAAGATAAGGTTAAGGCATATTTGACCAATAAATAAAATACTGAAAGTATCGTGCTTCAAGAATTTTCGTAGTGGCACATCACACCTGAAAATATATTTGACTGATAAAAAATGTAGAAAATAAACTGTGCTATCAAGAATTTTCATAGTGGCACATCACACCTGAAAATTAGTAATAAATTTTTGTTCATATTTTTATTTTTAACTTGACTAACTTAATAAAACAAAAAATTCCACAAAAATTCAAGAGTATAATTGTAAAGGAGATTTTTGTAAAGTTTTAAATCAAACAAAATCCATGATATATCAAACTTGTAATACAATGAACCAAACACTTGATTAAAAATAATTCAAGCACTACAATCCCTACATTGCTAATCATTACATTGCTAACCCCTACATTACTTCTGTTCGTAACTCCTAATAATTAAACATGTATTTTATTATACTAACATTATTAATAATGCTTTGGCTTTAATTTTATTGCTACTACTACTTTATTTAATCATCTAATACTAATGACTCGTTTGATTAAGAAACACGAGATAAAATAATGCTACAATTTTTAAATACCTGATCTCAATATAAGTTATCCTATATTTTAAAATATATGTGCAAGATTAAATTGGAAATTGAGTAAATTTTTTAAGGGTCTATTTTGGAATACTTATTTAATATTTTGAGATGGTCAATTTTGGACATTAAGTAATTGGGAAATGAGAATGAATCATTTAGATAAAGACATATTTATTTTGTGTATAAATAAAAAGTAAATTAAAAATTCGGTAAATCATTTATTATTTATCAACTTGAAGGATTAGATTGACCGCAAAAAACAGATAAATTGGAGTATTCATTTTAACATTTTGAGACGGTCAATATTGGACATTAAGTAATTGGAAAATGGGAATTGATTATTTTGATAAGGACATAATTTTTTGGTGTACAAACAGAATTAAATTGAAAATTTGGTAAATCATTTATTATTTATCAATTAATAAAGGATTAGTATGACTATACAAAGGGTATAAATTGGAGTACTTATTTTTACATTTTGAGATGTTTTAAATTTGGACAATAAGTAATTAGGGATAGACTATTTAGATAAGAACATATAATTTTGTGTATGAATAAACTAAATTGGAAATTCGGTAAATCAATTTTATTTATCAAGTAATGAAGGATTAATTTGATTACTGTAAAAAGGAGATAAACTGTAGCACTAGTTTTTACACGTTGAAATGTTCAAATTTGGACATTAAGTAACTGGGAATGGATTAATTAGATAAGGATATATTTATTTTGTGTATATATAAAACTAAATTGAAAATTTAGTAAATCATTTTTCATTTATCAGTTATCAACTAATAAAGGATTAGTTTGATTACTGTAAAAAGGAGATCAATTGGAGTACTTATTTTTAAATTTTGAGATGTTTCAAATTTGGATATTAAGTAATTGAGAATGAATTTATTAGATAAGGACATATTTACTTTTGTGTATATATAAAATTAAATTAAAAATTTGATAAATCATTTTTCATTTATCATTTATCAACTAATAAAGGATTAGTTTGACTACTATAAAAAGGTGATAAATTATAGACTTCCTTTTACATTTTGAGATGCTTCAAATGTGGAAATTAAGTAATTCGGAATGGATTGTTTTACATAAGGACATATATTTAATTTGTGAATATAAAAAATTAAATTAAAAATTCAGTAAATCGTTTTTCATTTATTATTTATCAATTAATAAGGGATTAGTTTGACTACTTTTAAAAGGAGATTGAAAGAATTTTGACTCAAATTTTACTATGTATTTTTTCATCATATTAATGTGAGAAAAATTACAACTTATAGCAATTTTTTTATATAGTAGTCAAACATCTAAATTTTAAATTAAAAATACTAAATTAATCTACTCTAGTTTAGCTTGAAACTTGTAAAATTGACATTCATAAAGTAAAATGTGACAACCAAAAAAATAGAACGAAGAGAGTAGTTTAACATTTTGAGATATTTCAGATATGGACATTAGCTAATTTTGAGGTATTTTAAATTTTTGCCTTTGACTCACTCTTTTTCCTTTCTTTTACACTTCCATACAATGCCTCACTAACCATGTGTTTCTCTCCTCTCTTTTTAAACATACAGTAAACCTTTAAGAGAATACAATGCTTGAGTAAAGTAGAGCAAATAACTAGAGAAGGTTGAGACAACTATATGTCTCTTCCCTTGACTTTCAATATTTATATAGTAGTGATTGGACTACTTCTAGCTGTTGGAAGCTAGAAACCAACCCAAAGGATTTTTCTTCAAAGAAAATTGAATAAGGCATATCCAATTTCCAAGAATAACTAAAAACTAAATAGAAAATCTAACTAAGTACAATATATATAGAAATGAAAGATATGACAATCCCATGATATTAATAATCCATTTAATGCAGCAGATCTTTTTCCTTTATCGCCATGTATTTTGTTTAATCTTCTAATAGAATTTCTTCAATCTATTTAGAGTAACTTATCTTTTTCATTTTTCATTGAGTACGTGATCTTTTGTCAATCTTCTTGATTTACTCTCCTTAGAATCAACAACAATCTTACTTTCCTTCTTGTGAGATGCTTCTTTCTTTTTGAGTATGTGTTGGGTACTATGCAGTTTTGATGATTGACAACGTGATATAAAACATGTAAGTCAAGTTGGTTCTTTCACATAGTTCACTTATATGCATTGAAGACGAGATTGCTTAAGTGGATAAGAAAGTTATGATACTCAAGATAGAGATCACGTGTGATAAAAAGAAGTTGTAGTTGAATACAACACTTAAAGATAAGCTAAAAAAAGAGTCTCACGCAAGTGAGGAGATCAAGTTGAAGAAGATTTTTACTTATGCAAGGAGTTTGACTTGACTTGAAGAAGGACTTTGACTTAACAACAAACTCTGATGAGTTGAAAAGTCTAACTGAAGATAAAAGATTGATGATATGAAGGACTCTTTGAAGAGTTGCTATTAAATAGAGAAAGTGGTTGACACAATCAATCACGTACTTACAAATCTAAAAAAGGCAATTGATATATTGACGAAGTGCTACTCAATCACTGAAGAGACATATTGAAGAACCTGGCCCTAAGTATAGAATCTGGCTAAGAGTTTAAGCTTTCATTGTTAGGAGTTTTCATTGTGTTTGAACTATTGATGTAATATTAGTTTCAGGGTGTTCTAAACAGAAATAGGAGCTAGTCTTTGAGTTGGGGAAAACTTGGAGACTTTGGGAACACATACCTTGGGTGGTATGTGTAGTTAGGAATTAGAGTTTATAATTTCTAGTTGTTGAGTTATAGATTTTAGAGTTTATAAGTCCTAGGTTACAAGAGTTTTGTAATCAGTTGTTGTTGAGGCTCATTGTTGTGTAGTAAAGTTGAGATTAAATCCTATAGAGGTACAGGTCGTGTTTTTTACACCTTTTTTAGCTGGGTGTTTTCCACGTAAAAATCCACTATGTTATTTTCTTACTATTTTAGCTAGTTTGAAACACATTAGTCAACCTGTTCCATCGATAGGCAACAGTGAGGCGAAAATAAGATAATAAGTAAGGCACATACTCTAACAAGTGGTATTAGAGCTAGGTTATATTTTGAAGGCTAACACCTTAAAAATCTAAGGTAAGTCTACTTGATCTTAAAGATAAATTGCATTTTTTCCTAAGAAAAGACTAATTTCCTTGATAGATGCATTGATTGATGATTTTCATGAGCTCACATCTGATAGGGATCAGTTATTCAGTGCTTTTGCAAGCCTAAGGTCTGATTACATTGATCTTGAGACCTGGAAAATGTCATTGATACTGAAAACTGCTCATTAAAGGAACAAGTCAGTCAACTTGGTTCATCTAACCTGGGTCTAAAATCAAAAATTTTAAAGTTTCCAATTACTGGGAAAAAAAAAGATCCATGAGTGAAAATCATTAAAGAATTGAGTCTGAACTTAACCGAAGATAAGATGAATTGTTTTATCAAAGAGAAAAGGTTAGAAAGCTAACTCAAGAGAAGTCTAGGATAAAAATTGATCTTGAAAGAGCTACTCAATTGACCAACTCATCTAGAATTTCTAATAATCTAAGTAGTAAGAATCAAAATGAGAGGGTCGGCATAGATTTTCCCAAAGAAACTATTTTCTCAAAAGATATATGTTATATTTATGGAAAACCAGGACACCCCACTACTGAATGCCCAAAAGTTACTGAAATTAGGAATAAAAAGATGAAATTGGTTAAAAAGAAAATTTATAAAATTGATACGAGAATCAGGTACACCAACCTACTGCCAGCATGGGCGAAAATAAATTTGATTTATCTATTTTATCATTAAAAAAAAGATCCAAGCTTGTCTGGGTACCTAAAACTAGCCTTTGATTCAGTTTTAAGCAAAAGTGAGAGAAATCAAGCAAAACCGGTAGATAAATAGCGCTTGCTCAAGACATTCTGGAGATTAATAGAATTTTCTCTCACTTACCAAAAAGGGAGTGAAAAAGGTAGTATGTGAAGGAGATTACAGGTTGACGATGTTGACACTAAGATGAGTACACTAGAATAGGTTGTGTGATCCATTTCATCAGATAAATAAGAAAAAAACTCATTGATAGGGGGAACATCAAATCTTTATGTAGGGTCGTCAAGCACATCATCACATATTTACAATGGTAACCTAGTACTTCACAAGAAAGTGCATTAAAAAGACTGAAAATGTTATGATAAGGGAAACATGTGAATGAACCCGGTCCATTACAGAAATCTAATTGGGGATGACTAACATTACATGAGTATCCCCCAATGATTGGTTAAATAACACTATACAAAATGCATATTAAGTTTAATTTTAGGCTCAGTCTTGTGCATATAGTTGTACGTATCTAAACTATTTTCAAGTACAAAAAATCATGCAATATAATATTATATTTGCCTATGTCATAGGAAAATGGCTTGAAAATGGAAAAAAGATCAACAAGATCAAGATTATATATAGGTCATCTCGAGTGAGTTTCAAAATTTCCAGACATCATTTGAGACACGTTTGGATGACTAGAATGGGAAGCCAACACGATCAGGACGCATCTCATTGACTACTGTATCATCACCATCGATACGACGCATCTATAATCGTGTCGATACCATCGACGTGGCGCATTGCCTGTCGCGTAACTGGGCACTTTTTACTTACTAGATTACTAGTTTGTGAGGGAAAATGAGTCATTTTCCACCCATCTTAACCAACCATAACACAAAATTAAGGCTCTCAAAGGGCGAAATTCACTCATTATTTCACAAATTCTCTCAAGAGAAAAATCCTAGTTCATCAAGTGTAAGATAAGTTCCAAGAAATCACCAACAATTTTCATGAATTCAACAATCAAGGTATGTTTAGGTGTTCATCCTTGAGTTCCTTCCACCCTTGGAGTTCAAGATTTTTTTAAAAAAAACTTAGATTATGATTTATATTCTTGAATGGAATGGTGTCCATGTATGTGTTGTTGTGTGGGTTTCAAGCGAAGAATATTTTGAGTTTCAAGTAAATGAACTAGAATATGTGTTGATTTATGTAACCCTCATGTAAATTCTTGAATTGTGATGTTGAATATGGTAGTCATCACATTCAAATATTTCTTATTCTCATGTACAATATTTATGCATCCTAGGTGTTTGACAAGATGTCTATGTGGAGGAATTTTGCATGATAACCTATGTGTGATTCTTTTAAAGTTGAGATATGTTTCCATTATCTATGCTATCGAGTCCTGGGGGTATTGAATACCCAAAGTTTAGCTATTTATCTAGTCTCCAGTCGAAATAGAATGATTTTGTAGTATCCAAAATAGTAGCATTCGGTCAGTCAATAGAATCAGTGTTAATTCATTCAAGCCTAGTACAGTCTAGAGATTAGTTCATTTTTTATTTAGTTGGGAGTAGGATTTAGCACTGAGCGAACCCAGGGATGGGGGAATTCTTGCCAGCAGAGGGTTTGAACCTTAGTAGTAGTCCCTGAGTTACAAAACTACGTAGCCAGCGTAGGGTAAATCATTTTCCTGTCAGACAAGGGTTGACGTAACCATATACATCTCATGAGTATTCCTTCCATATTAGGGTTGACCCAGCTAATGTTACTAACTCGTGGCACGGTGCTAACACCCTTTAAACTGGGTTATAGGTTGGACCCCAAATTAGTCTATAATTGGGGTATGTCAGTAAGATGATAACTCCCACAGTTACAGTTTCGGTATTAAGTATTTACTAGTCGGTATCCAGTATTCAGTATTCAATACAAAATTTAGTTCATTTCTACACGATCATGACACACAGTTATCAGTTATTTGGTTATCAGAAACTTATTACTTTAGCGTCAAACTAATATAGACAGATAATATATGCTTGGTATTTCATATTCAGTACTTACAGTACTCCCAGTCTTTCATATACTCTCATCCAGTTATTTCATGTTATTTAGTTATTATTCTTATGCACGTGAACCCATGCATATCATCCTAACGTCACCTATTATACCGGTATATTCAAAGTACTAATGCATACTCTTTTTTTGAGCTATGATGTCTCATATCATAGGTTCGGATGCTTGAGTTCCTAACCGTACCTATTCAGACCATTTCACCAGCCACAGCTATAGTAGTGAGTCATTATCCATTGAGGACATGACACTCATTTAGTTATTTTTTATTTATAGTATTTAAGTTTTTCAGTTACTTTCAGACAGTAGTTGGAGTTAGTTGGGTCCTGTCCCATCAACTCATTTATTTCAGATGTTAGGGGCTTTCAGACACTTTCAGTTATCAGTTATTCTACAGATGTACTCAGTATTGATTCAGTTTCATAAACTTTATGGCATTTTTTAGTTTTTACTTCTGCATATGTTTCATGATTATTATTCAATTCTTACAACAAGTACCAGTCATGGATTAGCTTTTGGTCCTTTGGGGTTGTTGGCACTGTGTGACACCCGGGGTGTAGTCTCGAGGCATTACAATCTCCCCCTTGGGAACATTCGTCCTTGAATGAGACTACTTAAGCTGAGAATACTAAGGAAACTAAATTCACTTACTGAACATGCATAGCTAAAAACATGATTACATAACTGAGTCTAAGACATGATACATGACTGGACTAATTCGTGAATGCATGTAATGAAAGGTAGAAGATTGTATAGATTGAACTAAGAATGGAAAAGAGATAATCTAAGAAAAACTATTACCTTGAGATGAGTCTGAGGTTGCGGAGAAAAGATAAAGGTACTTGGTTTCAAATGTCTACTTCTGTTTACTAAGTGGCTCTCTCAACGGACTGTTTTCGCCAAAGAACTTTTAACAATGGAACTTCTTTGTTCCTCAATCCCTGGGTCTGCCGATCATGGATTTTGACTAGGATTTCTTCGTAAGAAAGGTTGTACTGAGTGAACTTACTTTCTAAAGGGACTACTACAGGTGGATTGGAAATACACTTCAATAACAAATAAACATGGAACACTGGGTGCACTGATGCTAAATCTATGGGAAACTCAAGCTCATACGCTACCTTACCATAATGGCTCAAGATGCTGCAAGGGACAACATATCCGGGAATGAGCTTCCCTCACTTTACAAACCTCTTCACTCTCTTCATGGGAGAGATTATCAAATAAACTATGTCGCCAAACTCAAACTCAAGATCTCTCCTTCTTATATCTGCATAGCATTTCTGTCGGCTTTGGGCTGTCTTAATCCTTTCTCTGATTTGTTAACCTTTCTCCAATGCATCAAATACTAAATCTGGCCCTATCAATGCAGTGTCACCTACCTTAAACCAACCAATAGTATATCTACATCTCCTCCCATAAAAAGCCTCAAATGGAGCCATTTGAATGCTAGAATGATAATTGTTATTGTATGAAAACATAATCGATGGCAAGTGATCATCCCAACTTCCCATAAAGTCAATAATAAGATATCTCAATATGTCCTCTAGGGTCTAAATGATCCTTTCTTATTTACATCTATCTGAGGGTGAAAGGCTGTACTGAGATGAACTTGGGCACCAAGACCCTTCTGAAAAGCTTTTCAAAAGTAAAAGGTAAACTGAGTACCTCTATCTGAAATGATGGACAATAGGACTTCATACAACCTTACCAACTCTCTAATATAGTTCTTGGCATAATCCTCGGCTGAATAAAAAGTATATACTTGCAAGAAATGGGTTGATTTGGTTATTCTATCTACAATAACACATGAACGAGGCAACCCTTTCACAAAATCTTTGTTCACCTCCTCCCACTTCTAAGTTGGAATGTTGAACTCCTGTATAGTGCCACTAGGACTTTGGTGTTCAACCTTAACCTGTTGATAATTAGCACACTTGGCTATAAACTCTGCAATATCTCTCTTCATTCCTCTCCACCAATAGATTTCTAAGAAATTACGGTACATCTTAGCGGATCCTGGGTGAATAGAGCAACGCGCACCATGCGCTTATGCAAGAATTTGTTGTGTCAAACCATTGACACACACAACACACACAGTCTACCCTGGCAACTCAACACACCATCTCACCATTGGGAGAAAACCTCTACTTTTTGATCTTTGACTGACTCCTTCAACTTAACAAAACTAGGATCCATATCTTACTTTTCTTTCACTTCAGCAGCCAGAGAAGATTTTGAACTATTCCAGACCCATAAACAACCCTTAGGTGAGGCCACTATATAAACGCCTAACCTAGCCAACTGATGAACCTCCTAAACAAACTTATTTTTATCATTCTCAACTTTAGCCACATTACCCATAGATAATCTACTAAGGGCATCTGCCACTACATCCTTGCTCGGATGATACAAAACACTCATATCATAATCTTTCAACAATTCTAACTACTTTCTCAGACGGAGATTTAACTATCTTTGTGAAAACACATACAAAAAACTTTTATGGTTTGTGAGCACATCAATATGCACTCCATATAGATAATTCCTCTAAATTTTCAAGGCCTACACAATAGCTACTAACTCAAGATCATGGGTAGGATAATTCTTTTCATGGGGCTTAAGCTATTTAGAGGAATAGGATATGACCCTACCTCTTTGAATCAACACACAACGCAAACCAACTGTGGAAGCATCACAGTAAACAAAAAACCCGTCAGAACCATCTAGCAATGTCAAAACTGGGGTTGAGGTGAGTCGAGTCTTCAACTCCTAAAAACTCTTCTCACAGGAATATGAATATTAAAACTTGACTTTCTTCTGAGTCAATATTGACATGGGGAACACAATAGATGAAAACCCCTTAACAAACCATCTGTACTAGCCATCCAAATCAAAGAAACTCTGGATATATGGGGGAGAGATGGGTCTAGGCTAGTTTCTCACTGCTTTGATCTTTTGAGGGTCAACTCTAATGCCATCACCAGAAATAATATGTCCAAGGAAAGCTATTGATCTTATCCAGAACACTCACTTACTAAATTTAGAGAACAACTGATGGGCTATAAGAGTCTGAAATACTATTCTAAGGTGATCTGCCTGATCAATTCATTACGGAAATAGATAAGGATGTCATGTATGAAGACTATAACGAACATGTCCAAGTACTTCTGGAACACTCTATTCATTTATTCCATGAAAGCTATTGGGCATTCATTAGACCAAAGGACATGACTAGGAATTCAAAGTGTCCATATCGAGTTCTGAAAGTTGTTTTCAAAATGTCACATTCTCTGACTCTGAGCAGATGATAGCCAAATATGAGGTCTATCTTAGATAAATAACTGACACCGTGAAGTTGATGAAACAATTCATCAATTCTGGGGAGTGGATACTTATTCTTGATAGTGACTTTGTTTAACTGATGGTAATCGTGCATATTCTGAGAGATCCGTCTTTCTTATGCACGAAAAGTACTGGAGTTCCCCATAGGGAAACACTGGGCCTGATGAATCCCTTATCTAAATACAAACACGACCCAAACCTAGCCTGAAAAATTCCTATAGTGATGACTTGCTATTTTTAAAATCTAAATATGACCCAAACCTCGTATAAAATATCTAAATTTTCCCTGAGATATGCTACTTACACCCCTGAACATGAATTAACTTAGAAATAATCATCTCAGGCTTGGGAAGTCCACTTTAAAAATCATCAAAGTTATGAGTCCAAAAATAAAACTAAGTCTTCAACACTTTAATAAATTTTTAGGTTCTAAGCCTCTTGTACATGTACTATGGGATGAACTGAGCTAAGACTAACATGGGGTATTACACTAACTTAACTTTTAGAGTTTTAAGTGTTTGTATAGATGATAGCCCCAGTTTCCAAGGTGAATTTGTTTCTCATTATCAAAAAGGGGGAAATTATTAAGCTTGTGCATATTTTAATGATTGACAATACAGTGGAACACGTATATGAAATTGATTGATCAACATGTTCCTGGATCCATAGTCTAGTTGTATATGGACTTTTTGAATTAAATAAAGTCCCAAAAAGAAAAGGCCACGAAGTTTGTACAAAGCATATTCAATACAAGAGACCAAAAATGTAAAGACTCAAGCATCCAAAAAAATGAGAGTCCTTGTCAAAGCCCATGATTCTTTGTCTTTTCTATAATTGAAATAGTTTTTCGATGATGCCAAAATGGGGAAGATATGGGTTGTGCGGTGTTTATAATGGGTTGTGCAGTGTTTATAACTCATTGACTAAACTATTGTATTCTAGTGTTTCATACTTCAATGCCTACAAATAAAGATGTTTGAATGCACAAAGACAAGAGGTTTGACATCATAAAAAAGGTGGGATTTGTTGGGTACTATATAGTTTTGATGATTGACAATGTGATATGAAACATTTCATTCAAGCTAGTTCATTCACATGGTTCACTAGTATGCAGTTCAAGACGAGATTGCTTACATGGATAAGGATGTTCTGATAAACTCAAGATAGAGATGACATGTGATAAAAAGAAGTTGTAGTTTGATACAACACTTGAAGATAAGATAAAGAAAGAGTTTCACTCAAATGAGGAGATAAAGTTGAAGAAAAGTTTTACCTATTCAAGGAGTTTGACTTAACGAAAAACTTTAACTTAACAACAAACTCTGATGAGTTGAAGAGTCCAACTGAAGATAAAATATTGATGATACAAAGGACTCTTCAAAGAGTTGATGTTAAATATAGAAAGTGATTGACATAATCAGTCACGCACTTACAAATCTAAAAAGGGCAATTGACAGATTGACGAAGTGCTACTCAATCACTGAAGAGACACATTGAAGAACCTGGTCCTAGGTATAGAATATATCTAAGAGTTTTAGATTTATTGTTAGGAGTTGTTCATTGTGTTTGAACTATTGATGTAATATTGGTTTCAGTGTGTTATAAACTGAACAAGGAGCTAGTCTTCGAGTTGGGGATAACTCGGAGACTTTGGGAACACATACCTTGGGTGGTGTGTGTAGTTTAGAATTAAAGTTTATAATTCCTATTAGTTGAGTTCTAGGAATAAGAGATTATAATACCTAAGTTATAAGTGTTTTTTAATTAGTTGTTGTTGAGGCTCATTGTTGTGTACTGAAGTTGGGGTTAAATCCTGTAGAGGTACAAGCCGTGTTTTTACACCTTTTTTAGATGGATGTTTTCTACGTAACAATCCACTGTGTTATTTTCTTACTGTTTTAGCTAGTTTGGAACATGCTAGTCAACTTGTTCCATTAACAGGCAACAGTAAAGCAAAAATAAGACAATTAGTAGGGCACGTTCTCTAACAGTATTATTCAAATAGAATATTCTTGGTACTGAATTCTTGCAATCAAATCAAACTCAATGGTTATTCGTCAAAATCATAACGTCATTAAAATAAATAAACATGTTCTTGGAGAAGAAGTATTCAAAATTAAACAACTTTAACAAACTTGAAGATAATAATGAACCATACAAAGATTTCATTTTATTTGTAAAAAAGATCTATAGAAAAAGAGTGCATAATTGGATGCAGGATACTGCAGGCTTCTATCGTTAGCCCTATATTTTCACTATATGTTTTAATAAGGACAAACTAATAAAAAAGTATCTTGCAGGATATAGTGAAGATACAGAAGATCAAAATGAACCCTAAGGAATCAATCCAAAATTTTTGAGAAAGGAAGCTCACATTCACTCACAAAAAAGGCGGCACCAAGATTGGAAGAGTATCAATCACGGAGATCAGCCATCATTCACTCACAAAAAAGTCGACTCCAATATTGGAAGAGTATCAATCACAGAGGTCATTGACTTCCCATAATTATACAAAACAAATCAATCAAGACAAATACAAAAGGAAATAAGACCACACCCTCTACATAGATATATCTGATATGGACATGTACGGTTGTAAAGGTTGAACTGCATATGGACATATATGATATGGACATACTTTATGGTGCCATCCCTCAATCTTGGAATCAATTCAAATCCTTGACTTATAAGAAATCTCTTGGATTTCCGTATGAAGAATAGAAGTCGAAGCAGTTGAAGAGTATAAATGAGAAGACTGAAGATCGAAGCACTTATGCAACTTTCAGAAATATCTTAGTGTGTCTCAATATTAGTCTCAACAAAGCTTTTTACTTCTTAAGTTTACAATAGTTACACAAGAGTAAGATCGAATCAACTTTGTCTATTGAGGCTGTGTCACAAGATCTGAAAAACAAAATAAGTTTTAAAACTTGTTTACTATTCCTGTACTAGACTCTACTTTTCAAAGATCTAAGGAAACATTAAAGACCAATGGGAATGGAAGTAGGCACCACAATGGTGCTCCGAACAAGGATAAATCTTTGTGTTATTATCTTTAATTATTTATTTACTTGCTTACTTACTTAAACCCAATCTATCTTGTTGAGAATACTAATTAGTAGGTTATTCGACTATGAAGACTTATCAGTCGACTCAAGGAATTTTTTAATTCATCCCTCCCCCTTCTCTTGAATTTCAATTAGTATCATAGAATATTTTTTCTCTAAATAAAATAGAAGAAAGATCAGTTAGATTTGGGGATAGTGCTTAAGTCGCTGTCATTATAGTCAGCATAGTAAAGCTCAACTCCTCAAGTGAACTTATTAAAGTGTATCTCATAAATGAACTCAAACACAACCTACGCAGTATCAATCAGTTATGTGACGTAGGATTTGGAGTCTCCTTCAAAGTGAAGTTGCTCCATCCAACATGATAAAAGAGATATTTCTCTTATCGGTGAATGTGTTAATAATATTTATGTTTTAAATAGTCCTAATTTTTCCATACTTAACTGCCTCACTATGAAAACCAACGACACTTGGTTGTGGCACAAAAATCTTAGGCATGCTAGTATGCATATAGAACCCCAATGAGTTCATCCACAAGTCTTGATTCAAACTCATCTGAGAAAGATGTTGATGAAAAGACATATAGGGAAATGATTAGATCACTACTCTACTTGACCGCTAGTTGACTAGAAATTATGTTCAGCTTGTATAAGTGTGCAAGGTTTTAGTCATCTCCCAGAGAGTCTCATCTGACTGTCGTCAAGAAAATCATTTGATATCTTATTAAAACTTAGGATATTGGACTATGGTACCTTTGCTCCTCTCATTTTGAATTAATTAGATATTCAGACACTAACTTTTCAGGTTATAACAATAATAGGAAAAGCACTAGTGGAACCTGCCAAATTCTTGGGGATGCCTTGATTTCATGGCATAGCAGGAAGCAAACTTCAGTTGCTCTATCAACAACTGAAGCCGAATAAATAGCTGTTGGAAGTTTTGGTACTCAAATTTTATAGATTATGCATCAACTACTTTATTTTAATTTGTCTTTTCAATCTATTCCTATAATGTGTGATAACACCAGTGCTATTAGTTTGTCTAAATATATTTTCCATCATTCTAGGGCTAAACACATTGATATTAAACATACTTTTATTTGAGAACATGTAGAAAATAGTGATTTTCCCTAACATTTGTTGATTCCGTCGGTTGGCAGATATTTTTACAAACCCCCTGTTAGTAGAACGATTTTATTTCCTTCAAAAAATACTTGGTATTATCAGCTTTAGCGACTCATAATTTTTATTTTTGGAAAAAATTCTTTTGACTTCCTTTTTTATTTGTTACTCTTTTTAATTTTGGAAAACCTTTTTGAAAAAGTTTCATCATTACTCTTACTCTTTTTATGCCACCCTTACTGCCTCATTACCTTTTTGTATTCCCAAGACACTCCTTCTATCATCCTTTCACCTCAGCAGTTTCCTCATTCACTTTACCTTCTTTCATCTTTCCCTCAATTCACTCACCCTTCTTTATCTATCCATCTATTTATCTTCCTCTCCATCCTTTTAAAGCTCTTGTTCAGAACTTCTCTCAAATGACAAAACTCGCTTTATGAAAAATCTATCAAAATCCCTTCTAGACCCTCTCTCTGATAATCATGTCCTTATCTTCGAATCCTCTAAGAAATCTTCACTCCTCTCTCGATAGTTAATTGTTACCAAAAAATATTTTGTCCCTATTCCAACCTCTTCTATCAAAATACCTATTCAAATTCACTGTATCATTTTTCTTTAGAGGTCATACATAAGTTTTGGACCTTCTTACAAAATCACAAGTTCACTGCCTTCAAAAGTCTCTCTGTGATACCCGATCGAGTAGTAAATCTCTGTCAATTAAAGAAGGCTCAATGCAATGTCAGTCACTTCTTCATATTTAAAGATCTGCCACTGTTTTTTGTCTATGTGGACTTGAATTTAATAAGGACCTTTTTGAATGTGCCAATCTCTGCCTCTTTACCAACAACGGAAAATTAGAGACTCTTGTTTTTGGCAAAAGGATCATACTCAATGATTTTTTTGAAAGGGTGTTTGATACAAAGTTCTCTGGGGAAATTCCCTTTATGAATGGCTCCTATCCCAATGATTTTGAAGTTAGCTTAGAAAAAGTGAAAAGGACCTTGTCTGCCCCAGAAAAAAAGTCTTCCATCTTTGGTCCCCTGTCTCTCTACTTTAAGTAATGCCTAATGTCCTATGTTATCTCTACTACACTAATCCCAAAAAAGGGTCCCTCAGCAGTATTACTTATTGAGATGTGTTTGTTTAATGCCCCGTGAGTACACCGTGCTTACGATCATAAGTGACCACAAGCAAACCCATGATACTGGTACCTACTGTAAGCACTAATTAAAACTTATAACAAAAGATCATATGTAAAATTTAATTGAAAAATTCCATAAAGTTTTAACCAATACTTTGAATGTACTGGTATGCTAAATGAGGTTTGGCTAATGTGCATGGTTTTATGTGCATGAGTAATAACTGACTGAATGAATAACATGAAGTACTGAGTAAAATGCATGAAATCTATTAAGACTGAGAATGCATGACCAAACATACAACATATTCTGAATATAGTTGGTAAACTGAAATACTAAAATCTGATAACTGAATAACTGATAAAATCTATGCTATGGTCAATCAAGACAGAACTAAATTTTGAACTGAGTACTGAAACTGAAACTGAAACTGTGGGAGGTATCATCTAACGACATGCTATAACACCCTGATTTTCTAGAACCAAAACTCCACACGGTGCTTATAATCCCAAAGGAACACAAGCTAACCTTCTGCTGGTACCTGTAACTGAGCACTGTATAATATACTGAAATACATATAGAAAACTGGTGGAAACTTTCCATAAGGTTCAAAACGTCTAAAATACTCAAAACTGAAAACTGAATACTAATACATCTATCTGAAAAACCTCTAAACTGTCTGAATTATGGAGTTGATGGGACATGTCCCCAACTAACTCCATCTACTAAAAATAAACCAAATCTAATGCAATAATAAAATGCGGATCATCCTCAAATGAAGAGGACTTACTACTACGTCTATTGCTGTTGACTGATTCTGGACTGTTATGGGTGCTCTGGATCCCATACATCTGAACCTATGGTATAAGACACCATAGTGCAGGAAAGTATGTGTCAGTACTTTGAATATACTGGTATGCTAGATCAGGTAATGCTAAATGCAAGGGCTTATGCATGAACATTACTTAACTGAATAACATGAGAATAATGAATGGGGATATATGCATGAACGCACAAACTAAAATTGGAATCGCAGTAACACTGAATACGAACTCTGAATACTGGTTTTTGAATACTGACTTACTGATCACTGGGTCTACTAATACTGA
This sequence comes from Capsicum pubescens, assembly GCA_030864215.1. Taxonomy (NCBI): domain Eukaryota; kingdom Viridiplantae; phylum Streptophyta; class Magnoliopsida; order Solanales; family Solanaceae; genus Capsicum; species Capsicum pubescens. The sequence continues at coordinate 255,847,926 of CM061549.1, forward strand.
TATCTAAGTTTACTTACTCTGGAATACTGAATAACTGAATCTACTCATATCAATAATTGAGTTTTGAGCTTGCTATTATTGACTGACTAAATCTGAGATCAGACCTATCTAATGGATGATCTCTGAATCTACTAATAATGATAAGGAATGATTGTATCTGAGATTTAACCTATCTAGAGGAAGATCTCTGAACCTTTTAATAATATAAATGATGGACTGAGTTTGAGATTAAGCCTATCTAACGGGTGATCTCTAGATCTATTTATACTGGTACTGATTAACTTTATGTGAGACCAGGCCTATCTAGTGGGTGGTCTATGAATCTATGAAACTATCTAAGTTTCTTACTGAGATGGGTGACTGTATCTGATAGTCCTAATTTTTGAGTTCTACTCTGAAGACTGATACTGAAACTGCAACTGTGGGAGTTCTCACTTAATTGACATGGCCCAAATATGATCTAGTGGGTTCCAACATGTATCCCCAGCTGGGAGGGTGTCAATACCATGCCACACATAAAAACCTCTACTATGGTCAAGCCTCTTTAATGGGTGAACCTGAACAGGAAGTCAAGCCTAAGGCAGTATGATAGTCAAACCTTAATCTATTAGGAGACTCCTGGACCTCCGTTGACTACGCAGTTCTGGAGTTCAACGAATGTTACTAATGACTCTAACTCTCTAATGGGGAAGCCGTCATCCCTGCATTTGCTCAGAATAGTTCCTACTCCCAACTGAAGGACTCTAAACTGATTCTTATCTGAACTTAGACTGAGTTGAATCTATTACTATTCATATTTCTTGACTGATCTAATTGAGTTCACTTGGTTCCATTATCTGACGGAATACCACTTGAATTCTATTATTTGGCTAAATGCTACTGAATTCTTGTTAGCCTACTGAGTCTCACTGAAGTGTGAGCTGAATACTGAATACTACTGAGTACTATTGAATACTGATTACTTCTGAATACTGTTGAGTCAGAACTGAATACTAAGTCGGATTAGACTGATATTGAGACTGGATTGCACTTATACTGAGAACACTGAATTTTCTTAAGTTCTGTAACTGTCTAAATTCTACTGAGCATAGAACGACTGAGATTATCTTAAGACTAACACAACTCTAGACAAGAAGCTAAATTTTGGGTATTAAATACCCCCAGGACTCGATAACATAAATATCATAAAACAGGATAACTCGTACATGACATGACAATAGGCTATCATCCACAACATAATCAATGCACATCTCGTCAATCACTTGAATATTATGAACATCTAATGGTATAGGAAATGCATACCAATATCTCAAAGTTCACTCAATAAGGAATACACGTGAATGGGAATGCATACAACATATCATAAATCATTCAATAAGATTTTTCAACAAACACTTGGCTTACATGAACTTATACATAATTGGGGATTTCTTGCTAACCATCCTATATTGACTCTTTTTCCTTCACTTAAGCATTTTTTCAAACATATGGGGAGCATGCTTTAGTTATACAAAAAATACTACACCCAAGTGTCATGATTACACCAACTAACTTGCAAAATTAAGGGATTTAACATGGACATGATGCAATTCAACCCATATCAAGATCAAGAATTGCAACTTGTATTAAAAAGCATGAATTATAACTCAACAATAACATGAACAGGAACTTTGATTCACATAAATCATGAAAATCTCTCAAAATTATAATCTTTGAATTTAGAAAAGGATTCTTGAACTTCTTGGGTGGAAGGGACCCAAGAATCAACATCTAACATACCTTAGGAGACTCTTTCTTGAAGGTTCTTAGAGAGATTCTTGGTTTCTTGAGTTTTCTTGAAGAAGGGTTTTCTTCTTGTTCTTGGTTTTTTAATCTTGAAAGAAACCGTAGCTTTTGATGTTATGGATGAATAATGAAGCCCTCAACTTTGTTTAGGATATATCTGAGTGTTAAAAGAGTGGGAAAAGACCAAAAATCCCTTTAAAAGTGACTTAAAATTACCGATCGAGACATACGATGGTGGGGTGCGATGGTCCATCGCTAGGTCAACGGTTCATCGGACTGACCATCGCACCTGGATCAGAACTGGAACCTACTGCCTCATCGCAACGGCCTGGGGCGACGGTCCGTCGCTAGATCGATGGTCCGTTGGTCCTGACCATCGCACTTGGCAAGTGAATAGGACTACTACCTCATGATGATGGCTATGGGAGACGGTCCATCGCTATCTCGATGGTCTGTCGGCCTGCCTGTCACACCTGGGTGGTTCAGACAGCTTTTTGTAAAATGTCCATAACTTTTTACCCCGACATCAGATTTTGACAAATTTGGTATCGACGGAAAGCTTATTTAATTCTCCACATGACAAAAAGTCGATATTAGAGAAATTCTACACGGTTTAAAATATTTCTCACTTAGGAAGTCAGACCTTACTCTTGTTATGGATGAAACTCAACTTAAAGAAAGTTTAGAGTACTACACATGCCCCAGTCTAAGTTGATCGGGGTCCAACCTGTGACCCCAATTGGAAAGGTGATAGTACCATGCCATTAGTACTAACAATGGCTGAGAAGTCGGTCCTAATCTAGTGTGTGACCCCTGAGATTATTCCTAAACTAATGGGTGATCCCTTAGAGTGTCAGTCCTAAACTGGCGGGTGACATCTCATAACCTACATTGGATACATAGTTCTGAAACTTAGAAATTTCTCCTAAGGACCCAGTCCTAACTGATGGGTGATCCCCCATCCCTAGGTTCTCTCGATGCTGAATCCTACTCCCAACTGAACTAACACTGATTATATGACTAGACTAAGTTTAACTAAAGAAGGAATTAACTCGGATTACTAATCTGATCTAAGTTTAACTGACATGATAACTAACTAAACTGATAATGCTCATACATGTTTGAAACTATTCTGAAAATACTAAGACTAAGTAAACAACTAAATTTTTGGGTATAAATTTTTGGGTATTCATAACCCCCAGGACTCGATATCAATAACAACCAGATCACACTAATACTTTGAGGACATGACATGTAGTCAATATTCAAAACTCATTCTTTGAGGCATTTCATCAAACACTTGTAAAGCATGGCTTAAGCATGAATAGTTTTAAACATGTAGTAATAGCATGATTTCAATACTAAAATCACCAATTAAGGCTTAAATAAGAGAATATCACCATTCAAACGTGTAAGGCTTAATAACAACATAAAATATGTGTAAATATGGTATAAAAATTGAAATTTATGAAGTTTCATGGATGTAATTCGTAAAAACATGTAAAAATCATAACATTGATCTTGTAAATAGGTTCTTGGACTCCATGGGTAAAAAGGACCCATGGTTAAATATCTAACATACCTCAAAAGATTGAATATCGAAAAAGAATAACTTTTCTTGAAGGTTCTTGAATAGTGACGCTTGAATTCTTGAGTTTTCTTGAAGAATGGTTTAAATTTTGTTCTTGGGTAATGATCTTGAAAGAAACCTTAATTTTAATGGTAAGTATGAATGAGGAGTTATGTTGTTTAAATTGATGGAATTAGGGGTTAAAAAGGATGGAAAAAGACCCAAAATTCTCATTAAAATCGACATTAAATCATTGTACGGATGTGGTTGACGGTTTGGCTGACAGACCATCACTCTGGTGACTGACCATCACTCAATCCATCATTTTATGGACAGAAAATAGCTTGTCTAATTGATTTGCATTGGCTTGGTTCACAGTTCATCACTGGCTTGACGGTAAGTCAACATTTCTGTCGCACCTCGACAGTCGGATAACTCTCTAGTAAAATGGGCATAACTTTTTACCATGATATAGGATTAAGGAGAAATCGGTATCATTGGAAAAATAATTCAATTATATACAATATTCTGGGTCTTTATCTGGAAAATTCTTGGTATAACTACAGATATGCTCATTTAAAGTTGACTATAGCAACATCCTTCTCTAGAACTCAATCGATAAGGGATATTTTGATTCGTCTAATAGCTAGGAGTTATTTGAGGCATGAATATACATCAAAATCACTCATAAAACTACCAAATAAATATAATTTATTTTGCATGATCTTGAAGTATGGTTCTAATATTGGCCTGTACTTTTGGGGTATTATAATATTTTTCCCTTGGGAACAGTTATCCTCGAATGAGATTGGTTAGACTGAGAGTACTGAACTGAGGTAATTGAGATTATGTATTTACCATGCATGACTTGGAACATGATTGCATAACTAATTCTAAAACATGATACATTAACTGAATATCATGAAGTGAACTGATTTCTTAAATACATGAAACGACGTGAGAATGGTTATAAGGATGAGATAGAAATGAGAGGGTCAACTTATGAGTACCCATTACTTCAAGATAGATATTGTTATGTGAAGATAAGGTGGAAGGTTTAGTAAATGAAATCTCAGGAGATTACAATACATCTCCCTCTTGGGATATTATGTCCCCCGAAAGATACTGACTTGGCTGAAATACTGAGGAAAGATGAGATAATTCATGAGACACATATGATCTAAATCATAACTAAATATCTGGAATTTGAAACATGATGCATGAACTGAACTGTATTCATCTATGAGGACTAATTCGGTCTATTCATGACATAAATCTGAATTTCTCTAATAATTATGTGTATGGCATAAGTACTGGAACTGAACATACTGTAAAGCATGAATACATGAGTCATGATGTACATGACCTGATTTTGGAGTTTCTACATTTGTGGAACATAGTTCTTACTTCTGAGCAAACTGGAACTCCTTATACTAGGGACTAGAAGTGTACATGATTCTTTATTATGTGCATGAGCATGAACTATGATCATGGACCTGACATGTAAGGAATGAGTAGATATAGTGATGATTTAAAAAACTTTCACTGAGATAAGAATGGGTCGGGCATCTTCCTCCCCCACTGATGTTCTATAATACATTGGCATCACTATTAGAATCTGAGAGCCAGACTTGGTTACTTGTTCTATTATCTCCCACTTAGCTTAAAGCAATCATTCAAAGTCTTGGAACCACTTAATCACCTCTAAACTGAACTTCCACCACTTTACTCTAGAATCTAGGGTATAAAAATACACATAATTAGTAAACTCACCCTGAATAACTATGCCCGATAATTTAAAACTTGTTGCTAGTACTTTCTTCTGGGATATAAATCTTATCTCTCTGTAGCCCCAACAATCATCATGTATAACTTAAAATTGACGAACTTAAGCTTTTCAACTCCTCTTTTTATGATACGGGAATTCCTAGTTCAAGACCTTTCACACGAAGCCAAGCACGTGAGTTGCAATGACTCCAACACTTATTCATGCAAATGTTCGTGTGTGAGTTAGTAATTGATCCACCAAATGGTTTAAATATTTTTATGTGTGAAGAGGAGCCTTGAAGTGTAATAAACTTACACACCAAGGCCACCCCATGACAAGGGTTAAATGGTCATTTTATCTTTCATTTGTGGTGTAATATAAATAGACAACATTAGGGTTATTTTTCCTTAGTTCATTGATAAGATTTTGAGGCATAAAACACTTGTAATATATTGGAACTTCTCTCTTCCATTGGAGAAGCCCCAAATCCGAATCTCACAAGTAGAGTGATTCTTGTGTTATATCTTGGCTAGGATCTTGGGGTTCTTTGAGTTCCTCTTGGTCCAAGTAAGAGTTTGATGTTCACATGAATTAATCTTAAGGTCCTTACATGTGGTTAGGGTTCTTAGATTCTTGAAAATTATATGTCAAACTATTTATCCATCTTTTTTGTTATCATTGTATTGTTAGTCTTTTGAAGTCTAGTGAATCCGTGTGGAGATCTTTCGATTCACTATCATTGTTGTTCTTGTATTCATCTATTTTCTTGCTCAAAAATTAAATCTAAAGTCTAGTGAAGTCGTGAGTGGTTATTTTGATTCACTAGTATCCTATTGATCATCTTGTTGCTCTTGTGTTGGCTTGAATCTCTTGATACATACTTTGTCTTTTATCATTTGGTATCAAATATCAAGGCTTGGTTTTGTCACTACAAAACCAATCTTGGGAAGTTCTTACCAAAAGTGTGTTGTTGAAAGTCTTGGTCGAAAATGGTTGTTAGATCTACAATAATTTTGTTTGTCTAGTTTGTTTCTTGTGTTGATTTCTTTCTCATCAACACAAAAGGTGTCTAAATATAAGTTGATCTTAGCATATTGACATTGCTATTGTGGACTTGAAGTGCTAGTATGATGAACTTGAAGTAGGCTGAGTTGTGTGTTGTTGTTGCTTGATGTTTAAAGTGGGTTGTTGTTGGTGAATTGTGGTTGTGTTCTTTAATCTTGTTGTGGTGTTCATCTTGATCTTCTTCTCATTTCATGTCTTGACCACTTTAAAGACTAAAATAGATCTAAAAAGGTGGCAAGATAGAGTTGTAAAGTTGTTTGTGAGAAGACTGCCAACATCACTTCCTTGACTTAACAACCACTTTTCCCTAAAACAAGGAGCCTTGTCTTGTGGAAATAGTAAAGTCAAGCCTCACCTTTTTTGAGTTGGAAAACATTGAAAAGTTACAATACTTTACTTTCCCTCCAAAATCAAATTCATTCATTACAAAATTGTGAAGATTAAGGCTTTAAGTTGATGAACAAAATGTATGGACCCGTGACCAATACCATGCTACCACATCACCTTAATCACTATTCACGTCATTAATTAAGCTCAATTTGGATATTCTAGTTTCTAATTATTGATTCTTAGTTTTTTCTTATAGACTCGAGAACTAATTAGCAAGCTAGTACATTCCTACTAGGTTGTTAATTAGTCCTTTGAAGCCTTGTATTCGTGTCATTGTTTGTTTGTGTTCTTTTGTCGTTTGAATATGTTGTAACTCCTTAACTCTAGTATGATGAGAATTATTTGAGTTTCAAACAAGAATCCACTCCATACAAGATCATACTCAAACCTTAAGGATTCACTGGTTACTAGCCAATCTACAACACTTGTGGAGCTCGAGTGTGAGTGATCCAAGAGAGTATGGGTGAGGAAGGGTTTTTAAACTAACCTGTTTGTTGATTGTTTAGGTGATACCTTGAAAATGGAGAGAACCACATCTCAAACCATGGATTCTAATGAAATGGAGAATATGAGGGTCACTCTTAAGGCTATGACCCAAACTCTTAAAAGGTTGAGTATGGAAGTGGGAGCCATAAGGGGAGAAGTGACGACTATTAGTGGGAGGATAGAAAAAGTAGAGAGTCAGAGTAACTCTCACCCTTCTACTCCTCAACATGTTCCATCAAGTTGATAAGATATAAATTCCTCCACCACCATTACTCCCAAAACATGGCCACAGTTACCAAATCCTTCACTAGCTCCAGTAAATGTCGCCAGCCAAACCACTCATAACCCCCTAAACTGAGACTCCAATAGACCAACCCATTCCCAAAATCCTCAATTTTTGCAAGAGGGACTTGGGCACCCAATACCTCTACTAAATCCAAACCCTCCCTTCCAAGTTTTACTAAACCGAAGACCACCACCTTCACAAAACCCAATCCCTCCAAATTAAGTTCCAAATGTCCAAAACCATCCTGTCCACTTTGAGGATTATGGTAGAGAGGATTATGAAGGATATAGAGACTTTGACGATTGTTACATAAGGGAGGAGGAGATAAAAGAGGGATGTCTGGATCCAAGAATATATCGTGGGTATGAAAAAAGGGGAAACCAACACCAAGAGAGAGATGTGGGTATCAATAAAATCAAATTTAGCCTACCTATCTTTAAGGGTAAAAGTGACCCCGAGGTGTATCTTGCTTGGGAGTTGGCATGTGATAAAATATTTCAAGTGAATGATATCTCAAAAGAGAAAAAGAGTTGTTGTTCCATATCTCACTTTAAAGGCTATGCTAACACATGGTGGCCGTACATCAAATGGTTTGGTAATAAATTGATTGATGAACAACCACCATGTTGGGTTCGGTTAAGGTACCTAATGAGGCAACGGTCCCTTCCTGAGAGTTATGTCTATGAGTTGCTTGCTAGATTATACAACTTGCAGTAAGGGAACCAAAATGTGATGGTATATTATGATGAGTTTCAAAAACTCATGTTTAAACTTGATCATCATGGGGAGAAATTTAGTCATGACATCATTTGGTTCAAGTGTGGGTTGAACAAAGAGATCTCAACTCATTTGACACTTCACAAGTTTGATACCGTCGAAGGTATTTTCTAACAGGCTCTTGATATGGAAAGGGAACTTAAAGAGAGGTTGTCGTTCAAAGAAAAGGGACAATCAACCTTGGGTTGGCTGAGGGGCAAGGATATGGTTCAATCCTCTTTGGGTTGGCCCAAAAACAAGGACCAACCCGCCACTACTAGGCTTCCTGATCTTGGGCGTATTTATATGTCCAAACAACGGTATTCACCCATATTTGGACTTGTTTGGAGAATAAAAATTATGGTAATTATATTGAATTGTGAGCTAAATTGTGTTCCGTGGATAACCGATGTGATTAGAGATACAAGGTAAATTTCGCATGGATTCGAATGAAAAATTGGATACATATCATGAAGATGTGGAAGACCATATTTATCAAGTCCAAGAACATGTGTAGATGCACGAGAGCAAGGATAAAAGAAAGAAGCTAAGAATTTTTGAGAGTTAAGTGAAGATATGGAGTAAAATTCCAGTGATGCGATGCTAACTCGACGCATCGCATCAACTGGTAAATGATGTGCCATAGCTAAACTTTCATGAGAAAATTATAGAGCATCAACACGAAGTCAACGCATCACGTCGATGCGTAAGTTTTAAGACTTAGTCAAAATTTAAGATGAAAATTCCAATGACACGACGTGATGTCGACTCGTCGCGTGTGTTGAAGAATTTGACTTAGTCAGAATTTTAAAGAAAAATTCCAGTGCATCAATGCAATATTGATGCGACGCGTTGGCAGGGTTGAGGTGATTAGGGATGCGTCGCTTCAAATGTGCAGATTTGGTGGAATTTTCTCAAGTATAAAAGGAACATGTGAGCACAATTCCAAGTACTTTTAGCAAGCATAGCAGCAACGGAGAAGCATAGAATTCTTTCTTTTAGGGTTCTTATTATTTCTTTTGAACTTCTTTACTTCAAGATTAATTTTGGGTATGATTACTTACTTATTTTTTATGTTTAATTCAAACATCAGTGGCTAAATACCCTTGTTCTGGGGTTGAGGCCAAGAACATGATTACTCTTTGTAATTCTTTATAGTAGTTTCTTTTTGGATTATCATCTGGGTTGTTCTTAATTTTTTGAGCTTACTATTTTGATAAGTTTCTACCATTAAAATAAATCTATATTTCTATGTGAATTTGGGAGGAGAATTGTAGGATAGAAAAAAGAAATTAAGGAGCAAGGTTCTTACCCTTTTTATAAATTAAGGGGTTCGAATTAGCATCTAGGATATGGATATACCTAGAAGTCTTGTTTGGTTCAATTGTAAGAAGATTATCTTATGAATCTAGAAGAATTGTTGTATATATGTGCGAGTTGTAGCTGCAATATTCAGTAGATAGAAGATTTGTGGCCGGGAGACCAAAATCGTAGCCTAAACCTTACGAACCAAAAACCTGATAACCAATTAGACTACTATAAGAAAAGAGATTTGTATGATAGTTCGAAAAGCCTCAACCCTAGAATTCCTATCATTATTGTTTACAACCGTTGCTTGCTTGTGTCATAAAATTTTATTTCTTATTAATTAATTTACATTTTTATTCTTAATTTCCAAAATCATCTTGATACTTTAAAACACTTACTACTCATTGTCTAAAACTAAAAGTTGGTTAAATTTCTAGTTTCTTAGTCCTCGTGGGAACGATATCTGATTGTCTAAATCACTATATTACTTGTACGATCGCATGCATTTGCGTGTGCGTCTGAGTCGCAATAAGTTTTTGGTGCCATTGTTGGGGACTAATATAATTAGTAAATTGCTAAATTTTTGGTTTTTGATATTAAGTTTAAGTGTTAACAACTTGATCTTAGCGGATGAATTTTTGTAGGTTTAGCTGAATAGAGGACTGGCGAGAGACATAGAATTGGTAGTCTCTTTTGCAGAACCAAAATAGATCTTTCAACAATGGCAAGGAATGGCTTAACAAAGAAATGAACCTATCGCTCCAAATATCGTAAATGTCCAGCCTCTGGTTATTCCATTTGTTCCTGCTCAACCAGCTGCTAGACCTGCTCGTGAAGTGGAAATCCCACTCACAAACCATGTGACAAACAATATTCGTAAGACTGAACCAGGTGGTCCATTTGAATTGTAGTATAATATGGTGCAATTGATGAACTCAGTGGGACAATTCTATGGCCTTTCACACGAAGATCCGCAGTAGCACATACAGACCTTTTTGGAAATAATCTATATTTATATTCCTAAAAGGGTGAGTTTTTATTATGTCAGATTGACACTCTTTCCTTTTTCCTTAATGGAGGAAGAAAAAGGTGGTTACATGCTGAACTACCACTCTCCATCACTTCATGGGAAGATCTATATCGGAAGTACCTTATTCGATTCTTTCCATCTGGGAAGATTGCATGCTTGAGGAATGAGATCTTGAGTTTTAGATAGAAAGAAGGAGAGAATCTCTACCAAGCTTGGGAGAGATTTAAGGGTATGCTCAGAATTTGCCCTCACCATCATCAGTCCAATGATATTCTTGTTCATACTTTCATTAAGGGATTGGAGCCAAATACAAAAATTCTCTTGGATTCAGCAGCAGGTGGACAAGCTCTCGCAAAGACTTATGTAGAATTGTACACACTGCTGAATTGGATTTCACAAAGGAATCTTGACTGGCATGCTGATTTGAGGAGTACTCCTAAGAATGTTGCAGGGGTATTGGAGGTAGACTAATTCACCGCATTACAGGAAAAAATGGCAGCAATGCAAAATCATATGATTACTCGGCTCAATAACATAAAGTTGGGTGTTACACAAATAGCATCCACAGTGAATGCAGTCTAATAGGTGAATTCTTGGTGTGAGGTTTGTGGAAGTGGTGAGCACACAGTAGATGCATGTTTTGTCAAGCCAAATTTTTTCAACTATTTAATAAATGCAAATCATCAGGGACAACAGAATTTTGGTAACACATGTAATCCCAACTGGAGGAACCATCCCAATTTCTCATGGGGTGGAAATCAGGCGCAAAATGCAAATTAGTACAAGGGACCAGTGTAACCAAATCAACAGCCGGTTCAGAACAATCAAGCTACTGCTCAAGATAGAAATATGGAGGAGTTAATAAAGCAGTTTATGGATTAATAAGCATAGTTTGCAGCAGAAATAAAGACTCAACATGCACAATTTGCAGCGGAGTTAAAGAATCAACAATTGCTTACGAGAAATCTAAAGTTGAACCTGGGTCAAATTGTAGGAGAACAAAATACAAAACCTCAAGAAGCATTACCTAGGGATATAGAGGAAAATCCTAAGCAGGTGAATGTAGTTACAACAAGGAGTGGGTTGCAAACTAAGGAGACATTTTAGGAGTAGGTTAGTCCCACAGTCACTGATGATGGTTCTGAAGAAAACACGGAGAAGAAAGTCAAGGAAAAGCAGCAAGTGATGAAATTCATGTGGTAAAGAATACTTTACCCTTAACCTTTCCTTAAAGGGCAAGGAAGCATCAAGAAGAGGCTAGTTACAAGAAATTCTTAGATCTTATAAAGAAGGTTCAAGTAAATCTTCCTCTTGTTGAAATTCTGCAAAGTGTGCCAAAATATGCAAAATACTTGAAGGATATAGTTGCAAATAAGAACAGGTTAACTGAATATGCTACAGTTGCATTTACTGAGGAGTGCACATCTAAGATTCAAAACAAATTACCCACAAAGCTAAAGGATCCAGGTAGTTTTTCTTTGCAGATTACCATCAGACAGACCATTAGTGCTCGTGGATTGTGTGATTTAGGGGCTAGCATCAATCTTATGCCCAAATCATGCTACCGGAAGATGGGTCTTGGGAGTCCCAAATGCACTACTATTGTTTTACAATTGGCAGATTGGTCCCTTACTAGGCCTGGTGGTATTATCGAAGATGTCTTGGTACAAGTGAGATTCTTAATTTTTCTGGTGGATTTTGTAATTCTTGACTTTGAAGCTAATCTTGTTGTTCCATTTATTTTGGAACGTCCTTTCTTAGCAATAGAACAATCATTAATTGATGTAGTGGCAGGGAAAATGACAATGAGAGCACATTATAAAGTGGAGGTCTTTGATATGTATAAATTTGTAAAATTTCCATCTATATATGAGGAGTTGTTGGCTATATCTTTTATCGATCTAGAGTCTGATCACAGGCTGCTATTGTCAGATGATTCCTTAGAGCGGCTTTGGTATGTCATGATCTTTATGGAGTTGTGGAAGCATTGGCATTAGTCCAAGTCATGAATGCGACACTTATTGAAACAAGAAAATTGCCTTTTGAGAAATTCAATAGGCAATTGGTCCATCCCCTAAAGCTTCAATTGATGAAATCCAAAATTGGAGCTTAAGGTTCTTCCTCCTCACTTGAAATATGTTTACCTTGGTGATAATAATACCTTGCCTATTATTTTTTCTACAGGCAGGTACAGAAAGCAATGATAGTGTTGAAAAGGAAGAAGAAGGCAATCGGTTGGCAAATATCTGGAATTACAGGAATAAATCTAGCTTTTTGCATGCACAAAATACACATGAAGGAAGGTTTCAAGCCAAGAGTGCAACAACAACGTAGGTTGAATCTAGTAATGAAAGATATGGTGCGTAAAGAGGTCATTAAGTGGATTGATAATGGGATTAATTATTCAATTTCAGACAGCAAGTGGGTGAGCCCAATACATTATGTCCCAAAGAAAGATGGAATGGCTGTGGTTACTAATGAAGCAAATGATCTAATCCCCACTCGTATGGTGACTGGATGGAGAATTTGTATAGACTACCTGATGATAAATGAAGCTACAAGGAAGGATCACTATCCTATTTCTTTCATTAATCAGATATTGGATAGGTTGGTAGGGTAGGAGTATTATTTTTTTCTTTATGGTTACTCAAGATATAATCAAATCACCATTGCTCCTGAGGATCAATAGAAAATGATTTTTACTTGCCCATACGGTACCTATACCTTTAGATGTATGCCCTTTGTCCTCTGCAATGCGCCTATGATATTTCAGAGATGTATGATGGCAATCTTCTACGACATGGTTGAAGAATTTGTTGAGGTATTCATGGATAATTTCTCTATTTATGGTAATTCTTTTGATAAATGCTTACAGAATTTAGATCAGGTCCTAGCTCGATGTGAAGAGACAAATTTGGTGTTTAACTGGGAGAAGTGCCACATTTTGGTAAAGGAAGAAATCGTCCTAGGCCATAAAGTTTCATGCAGAGGAGTTGAGGTAGATCGGTCTGAAATTGAAGTGATTGAAAAGTTGCCACATCTAGTCACAGTGAAAGGAGTGCGAAGCTTATTGGAGCATCCAGGTTTCTATGGGCATTTTATTCAAGATTTCTCGAAAATAGCAAGCCCGGTGTGAAAACTATTATAAAAAGAGGCCAAGTTTGATTTTGGGGCAGATTGTAAAGAAGCATTTGAAAAGATAAAAAAAAAGCTGATTGAAGCACCTATTTGATTTCTCCAGATTGGGAATTGATGTATGATGCTAGTGACATGGTTGTAGGAGCTGTTTTGGGGCAAAGAAAAGACAAGGTATTTCACTCTATATACTTTGCTAGTACAGTTTTGAAAGATTCCCAAATAAATTATACAGTCACTGAAAAGGAGATGTTAGCGGTAATGTGTGCATTTGATAAATTTAGAGCGTATTTGGTGAGTACAAAAGTTATTTCTCACACTAAACATGCGGCCATAAAATATCTCTTCAGTAAAAATGATGCAAAGCCTCAATTGATCGAGTAGATTTTTCTACTGTAAGAGTTTGACTTAGAGGTTCGTGATCGTAAAAGAGCAGAAAATCAAGTTACAGACCATTTGTCAAGGTTAGAACCTCATGATCATATTGTTGATGACTCTCTCTGCATTCGAGAATATTTTTTGGATGAAAAGTTATTATCTATAAAGGAGTGTGAAGTTCCTTGGTATGAGGACATTGTAAATTTGTTGGCAAATAGTTTTTATCCTCCTGAAAGTACAATTCAATAGAGGAAGAAACTGCTTCATGATTCTCGTGCTTTTATATGGGATGAGCCTTATATTATCAAGCAGGGTCCGGATGGTATTATATGAAGATGTGTTTCAAAATATGAATTTGCATAAGTACTACAAAAGTGGCATTCATCTTCTTATGGTGGCCATCATGGGGGTGAAAGAACCCCAAGAAAAGTGTTGTAATCCGGATTCTTTTGGCCAACATTATTTCGAGATGCAGTATCTTTTGTAAAGAGTTCTGAACAATGCCAAAGGTTAGGAACAATTTCAAGGCATCATGAGATGCCCCTAAACAACATCCTAGAAGTGGAAGTATTTGATATTTGGGGGATTCATTTTATGAGATCATTCCCACCATTAAATAGTAATTTATACATCATAGTGGCGGTTGATTATTTATCTAAATGGGTGGAAGCTGCATCTTGTCCTACTAATGATGCAAAAGTAGTGCTGAAGTTCGTGAAGAAGAAAATATTTTCCAAGTTTGGAACTCCAAGAGCTATATCAGTGATGGAAGTACGCACTTTATTAACACTTGGTTCAAGAATCTTTTAGCTAAATATTGTGTTAGGCATAAGGTGGCCACTGCGTATCATCCACAAATAAATGGACAAGTTGAGGTCTCCAACAGGGAAATTAAGCAAATACTGCAGAAGACGGTTAATGGGCAACGAAAGGATTGAGTTGAGAAGTTTGATGATGCATTATGGGCATACCAGACGGCTTATAAAATGCCTATTTCTACTTCCCCATATCATTTGGTCTATGGGAAAGCATGTCATTTACCTGTTGAGCTTGAGCATCAAGCTTATTGGGCTGTTAAAAAGTTGAATCTTGAGATGAAAGTTGCGGGAGAAAAGAGATTATTGCAGCTCATTGAATTAGATGAATTTTGCCTCAATTATTATGAGAACGCAAAGTTTTACAAGGAGAAAACCAAGAGATGGCACGATAGACAGATTCAAGATAGAGTGTTTGAACCCGGACAACTTGTTTTACTATTTAATTCGAGATTAAAGTTATTTTCGGGCAAATTGCGGTCTAAGTGGTCTAGACCTTTCGAAGTAGTACAAATGACACCTCATGGAGTGGTTGAATTGTGGAACAAAGAGAAGACTGAGAAGTTTCTAGTGAATGGACAACGTGTGAAGCATTACTGGGCTGATCATGGAGACAAGCACAACGTATCCATCACTTTTGATGAAGAGTGAGACTTTGCTAAGTCGTTCCACGACGTAAAATAAGGAGTTGTGTGGGAGACAACCCACAAATGTAATGTAATAGGTAGTTTAATTTTTAGTTTTTCAGGACAAGAAGAAAAATACAAAAAGATAAGTCGTGCCATGATAAAAAATAAGGTGCTTGGTAGGAGGCAACCCATTTTTTCTTACATGATTTTATTTTTTTTAGTTGATGTACAGACACGAGAAACATGGTGGAGATAGAGAAGATGAGAAGAGGATGAACATCGACCTTTGAGTAAGTTAAATGGGTGAGAAGAAGTAAAAAAGGTTAGTGGGAAGAAAAGATGCCTCAAAATATGAGAAATTTGGCCTTAGAAAATTTTTGGGATGCAATTTCTAGTGGTCCAACACTAAGTCGATGCATTGTGTCAATATGCATCATGTCCATACTTAGAAAAATTTTCTAAGGCTATTTCCAGTGAAATGACGCGATGTCAACGTGTCGCGTCAGTCTTGCAACGCGTTACTCATTGCGCCACGTTGGTGGTCATATAGGTAACACTTAGAATAATTATTTGATATAACTTTCAATGTAATGACGGAAACTCGACGCGTCTCTTTTCTTCTACAACGTGATACCAGACGCATCGTGTCACCTGCACAATCGATAAGAAAATTAAACCTAATTTACTCCCTCTATAAATATCCCACACCACTTATTTTTCACTTTCCCTATTCAAAACCCTAGTAGCTTCCCCAAATTTCCCCAACCCTAAAAATAAATTCTTTTATTTATCTTCCTTGTGGTGCCAAGAAACAATCTCACTCTTCCTTTTTCTTCATCAAGTCAAAGGTAAGTCTTTCATTTTTCTCATTTGCTCAAAGTTGCTTTAAATGATAAAGAATGTTTTAAGTGATAAATATTTAGTAATTTAGGCAGTGACTTATTTCTTGATTTATGATAAATAGTTAGTGCTTTATATTGAACTAGTGGAGTTGATTGTGTAATTGGGGGGTTTTAATTGAACTCAATTTATAAATCCCTCATGGAGGGTTGATGAAATTTCTTGGCCCTACTTTAGTTCCTATGTAGTATATGAATGGATGATGTTAAGTTGTGTAGAGATGTGGTTGCTTATGTGTTTGCTCTAGTTGAATTAATGAATTGCACTTTAAGATTGACTTAGTTTTTTGCATAAATGAGTTATTTTGCTGAATCATGTAGTGAATTTCAATAACGTTGGGGTGTTGATGTTCAATATATGATGGTAACTAAGTGTGGGGTGGATTTTGATCCCACACCACCTTAGTGGTAGCTCTTAGGTTTGACACATTGAATGCATGCATCGGACAACATTGAAGAGTGATAATGTGAGAATGAATGGTTATGTGTTTTCTACAAGCTAAATAGTCCATTAAGTTGTCGAGATGAGATTTTGAATTGAGACTCTTCTGAAATATCTTTTAATGTAATGTTGGATGCTTAAGGATGGTAATGGTGTTGAACAAGGGAAGTCTGAGTACCTTGGTTCCCTCATTTATGAACTTGTGCTAGAAACTAAGTGTGGGGTAAATTTCATACTTGGTGGTTTCTAGTTCCTAAGGTGCTTGCTTTATGTGTTGTGGTCTGTTATGCTTGATAGTTATAATGTCGATTATCCATCAACAACAAACCAAAGGTAAGAATACAGTTGATACGTCTGAGCCCAGGCATAAGAGGAGTTGTCAAGATGATCATGTACCCTCAGCCCCACAAGTTCCCCGAGGTCAAAGGAGGTTCGGTACTAAGGACGTCGTTGAAGCACGACAAAAATGGTATTCTCAACACAAAGAGTCAAAGTATTCAGCCAATTAATTCATTGATAGGGCAAGCCTGATGAAAAAGTATCCATCTATGGTGCGAAGAATAGAGGCGCAACATATGAATTTCCTATTTGAGTAGCCAGCTAAATGTAACTTAAGACTAGTGAGGGAATTCTATGCGAATTGGAACCCGAAAGACTCTAAGGTTATGGTACGTGGTCATGTGATCACTTTTACTGCTACTACTGTGAATGAATTACTAGGTACACCCTTTGTGGATACGGAGCCATTGAAGAGAATGATTATTGAGACACCATATCAGAACATTCGTCATCTCCTTTGAGGCACTCATTCGACAACTAGGTGGATTCGCTACAAAGAGGGTGGTACTCATGTGTCACTCCCATTTGCTTATTTGAACAGGGAGGCTCATTTATGGGCGAAATTCATTTATGACTGCCTTATTCACGATACTCATTTGACGGAGGTGACTCATGATAGGGTTTGTATTATCTATGCTCTGATTCATGAAGATGTGGATTTGAATGTTGGTGCTATTATCTTTTCTCTAATGAGGAAAACCAGATTTTTTGGGGGTCGTAGATATGGTTTCGATGGGCTGCTGGCTACATTTCTGAGGTAGCAGGGTTTTCCCGAGTAGGAGGTGGATTATAGACCACCTATTGGTCAGAAGCTATTGGATTTTTCCTGCACTAAGGGACCTACTCCTCATGGTGTAAATTTGACTATGCCCGAGCGTCAAGCTCAGAATGATGAGATCACAGCCCGTATGTATGGGTTCACTATGTTGCAGCTAAAGACTGGAGGGCATCCATCCACCCAATAGGAGATTCGTGCGGTTGAGTTGGACTACCCAATAGGACCTCATGATCAGACTATGCTATGAATTGGCCCAGATTTTGATGAGCCATTGGATGATGACTCCCCTTGGATGAGGAGATGCGCATGGGTTATTCTGATAAAGAGTCCATGTATGAAGAGCAGACATATGATGGTGATTTAGTTGATGACTTTGGTGATGATGACGGTGTTGATGATGATTTGATGGCATTAGTGACATTCGAATAAGTAGGGAGTATGACGCCATCCTGCCTTCTGCTTATTGCTAGCACGGGGATAGTGCTACATTTAAGTGTGGGGTGGTTGATCTTTGATCTTTATATTTATCTCCTCCATCTTCAATTTCTAAACTATGTTGGTTTTTGGATTGAACAATTTCTATTTCTATTATGTTTTTATGTTTTGTTGGGTTTGTAAGTTGACATTATTGCCCTTTTCAGCAAAATTATTTCCCTCTTTGGCAAATATTAGTTTAAAGTGTTTGTTTTATTTATTTTCACCCTTCGTGGTAATTTTTAGATTACAGTAATTATGTGTGCCCTTTTAGGCAATTCTCATTTTGCATCATCTTAGTTAGTTGCCTTCCTCTATGATAGATGGATGACGACCGTCTTAAGAGGAGTGCGTCTATAGAAGCTGAGAAAATGATAGGACCTCGATTGCGACCTTTGAGAAATGTTGTGTGTTTGGCAAAGATGTTTTATTTTTTTTATTATAAATGCAATTGTGTTGAAACAAAAGAATGAGATTTTCTTAGATGTTAAATCTCAACAAGTGTAGTTCGATTTAATTGGCTTAATATTGAATTTCATTAAGAGAAATATCGGAAACCGTAAGGATCCGACTTGATTCTTTTCATGCACCAAGTAAGTGAGTATTTGTTTATATTCTACATGTATAGGAATGACTAGAACTTACCCGGTGTGTGTACAAAGCGAAATAAAGGGTGTTGGGTGTAGGAAGTGATTTTGGCATTTCTTTGTAAACCAAATTGTAAAGACTTTATTTACCTACCCTTGTGAATGTCTTTATTTAGCCCCATTGATCCTATATCCTGATTTCTTTGGTAGCCTCATCCGTAGCCGAATCCTTTCTTTGATAGACCTTAATTCGATCCATAGTTCCTAAGTTCCTTAATACAAATAATGGAATAAGAGGGGAATGTGAAATTTAAGAAGGAAAAGGGTGATGGTGAAGCTCTATAGAAGTGTTCATTGTGTGTTTAATTGTGACGGTTAGGAGTTAGAAAAAAAATATGAAAGAAATTTCAGTTTAAGTTGCCCGATTTTTTTGTTACAATGAACCTGTTTTGGCCCTGGTCTGTTGAGGACAATGTGAACCTCAACCAAGGCAAATCGCTTAGGTTGAGGGTGTATACTATAGGGGTGCGTAACAAGAATTGGGATGTGAAGAAAAGTTGAGAATTGAATTATGATGTAAAAAAAATACTCCTACCGTGGTGTTAGTAATGTGCTTAAAAGGATTGGGGTGAAACACTGAATGTGCAAAGATAATGAATTGAAAAGTTGGGTTGATAAAATGCGATTTTGAATGTTTTTATGATTGAATATAGTTATGTATTAAAGTGCTTAGGGAGATTAGTCACTACTTCCCAAATAGTTCCTACCCGTCCCTTAGTATACATTACAACCATGAAAGACCTAATTGATCCTATATTTCAACATCCGACTATTAGTGGAGTATTACAATAAGGCCAAGCTTATGGTTTATCACCTATTATGTATGAATTATTTGTTGAGAGTGAGTGAGTTAATTTTTATATTCCCCTCATGATAAAGATTGAAAAATTGTGAGTGATATGGGGAAAACTTTCTTATTGTGAGGGTGCATATGAATCAAAGTCTGGATTAATTATTGTGTTGTTTGATTACGTGCTTTTATTGAGTTTGTCAATGAATTGAATGTCACTGTTGGGATGATGAAGTATGAAATAAAGTGTTCATGTTCCTAACACTAGCATGATTCATAGGTTGTGATAAAAAGGTTTGATGATTGTTTTGCTTGAAGTTGTTCGAGGACGAACAATGTTTTAAGTGTGGGGTGGTGATCTTGGGCATATTTATATGTCCAAACACCGCTATTCACCCATATTTGAACTTGTTTTGAGAATAAAATTTGTGTTAATTATATTTAATTGTAAGCTAAATTATGTTACGTGGCTAACCAATGTGATTAGAGATACAAGGTAAATGTCTCATGGATTCAAACAAAATTTGGATACATATCATGAAGATGTGGAAGACCATGTTGATCAAGTCTAAGAACATGTGTAGATGCATGAGATCAAGGATAAAAGAAAGGATCTGAGGATTTATAAGAGTTAAGTGAAGAAATGGCGTAAAATTCCAGAGACGCGATGCAAACTCGATGCGTGGCATCGACTGGTAAATGTTGTCCCTTAGCCAAAATTTCATGAGTAACTTCTAGTGCATCGATGTGAAGTCAACGCATCGTGTCGATGTGTAATTTTTGAGACTTAGTCGAAATTTAAGATGACAATTCCAGTGACACAACGCGATGTCTACACATCTCGTCGTGTGTTGATGAATTTGACTTAGTCAGCATTTTAAAGACAAATTCCAGTTCATCAATGCAATGTTGACGTGACGCATTGGTAGAGTTGACGTGATTAACGATGCATCACGTCAAGTGTGCAGATCTGGTGAACTATTCTCAAGTATAAAAAGAACACGTGAGCACAATTCCGAGTACTTTTGGCAAGCATAACAGCGGCGAAAAAGCATACAATTCTTTATTTTAGGATTCTTATTATTTCTTTTGAACTTCTTTACTTCAAGATTAATTTTGGGTATGATTAATTACTTATTTTTTATATTTAATTCAAACATGAGTGGCTAAATACCCTTATTCTGGGGTTGAGGCCAAGAACATGATTACTCTTTGATATTCTTTATAGTAGTTTCTTTTTGGATTATCATCTGGGTTGTTCTTAATTTCTTGAACTTACTATTTTGATAAGTGGCCACCATTAAAATAAATCTATATTTCTATGTGAATCCATGAGGAGAATCGTAGGATAGAATGAAGAAATTAAGGAGCAATGTTCTTACCTTTTTTATAAATTAAGGGGTTCAAATTAGCATCTAGGATAGAGATATACCTAGAAGCGTTGTTTGGTTCAATTGCAAGAAGATTATTTTATGAATATAGAAGAATTATTGTATATCTATGGGAGTTGTAGCTTCAATATTCAATAGATAGAAGATTTCAGGTCAGGAGACCAAAATCGTAGCCTAAACCTTGCGAACTAACAACCCGATAACCAATTAGAATACTATAAGAATAGAGATTTGTATGATTGTTCAAAAATCCTCAACCCTGGAATTCCTATCATTAATGTTTACAAGTGTTGCTTTCTTTTCTCTAGTCATAAACTTTTATTTCTTTTTTATTAATTTACATTTTTATTCTTAATTTCAAAAATCATCTTAAACTTTACAACGCTTACTACTCATTTTCTAAAACTAAAAGTTGGTTAAATTTCTAGTTGCTTAGTCCTTGCGGGAATGATATCTGATTGTCTAAATCACTATATTACTTGTACGATCACGTGCACTTACGTGTGCATCTGAGTTGCAACACTGCCCGACTCCAAAATAGTCCACAAAATCCCACCGAGGTAAGAAGCTCATAAGTATCCTAATTCTAAAGGGTTCCAATGCTTCAAGTGCCAAGGTTGGGGGAATAAAGCCAACGAATTCCCTAACCAACGCAATGTAATCCTTAGGGAAATTATATTGTATTTACTTGGTGAAGAAGTTGGTATTGAGGGTGAAGAAATTGAAGTCGAGCCTCAAGATGGAGAGACAGTCGAGAGGGATCCACATGATGATGATGATGATTGTGAGGATGCTTATCCACAAGAAGGAGAGTGCGTGGTCCCAAACTTTGTAGTAAGACATGCCATGATTAGTTAGGCGATATATGATCCTAGCCAATGGGAGAATCTATTCCATACTAAATGTCTTGTGAAGGGAAGTGTGTGCACTATGGTGATAGATAGTGGAAGTTGTGCGAATGTGGTTAGTGTTGCAATGGTGAACTTCTTAAAATTTCCGACTACACCTCACACTAGTCCTTACAACTTTTTATGGTTGAATGAATACGGTGAGTTAAAAGTTACAAGGCAATGTGTGATATGTTTTAAGGTAGGCTACTACCATGACGAGGTGCTTTGGGACGTGATACCAATGCAAGATTGTCACTTGTTGTTAGAAAGGCCTTGTCAATATGAAAGGTCAACCAAACATGATGGAAGGTCCAATTGGTATACACTTTAAAAGAATGGCTGAAAGGTCGCTCTTCATCCATTATTGTCTTCCCAAGTGAATGAATTACACCAAAAGATGTGGGAATTAAGGGAAAAGGGAAAGAAGGCCGAGAGTGAGGGGAAAGAAGGGGAATTCAAGAGAGAGAGAGTAGGGGAAGCCGAGGGGTCCCTAAATTCTAAGGGGCGCGAGAGCATGGTGATGATGTCTAGGAGGAAGGAACTATTTATGGATCATGATGAGGACACTCCGATGCTCCTTTTGGCTCATTATTTTAATACTAACCCCGCTAACGTTTCCATTTCTCCTCCTATTTCTCATGTTTTGCAGGATTAAGAGGATGTCTTCCCAAAGGAATTTCCGAAGGGATTGCCTCCACTTCGGGGTATTGAGCACCAAATTGATTTTGTGTTGGGCTCACAATTTCCCAACAAATTGGCTTGTAGAAGCAAACCAAAGGATACAAAGAAATTACAATGCCAAGTTGAGGAACTTCTCAACAAGGGTACATCAAGGAGAGTATGAGCCCTTGTGCGGTCCCAGTGCTACTAGTTCCCAAGAAATACGGGACTTGGTGTATGAGTATTGATTTACGAGCAATCAACATGATAATGGTAAAATATCATCACCCTATTCCTAGACTAGATGATATACTTGATGAATTGAGTGGTTCATGTTTGTTTTCTAAAATTGATTTGAGGAGTGGCTATCACAAAATCCGTATGCAATGGGATGATGAATAGAAAACCGCCTTCAAGACCAAATTTAGTCTCTATGAATGGATGGTTATGCCATTCAGCCTAACAAATGCTCTAAGTACTTTCATAAGGCTAATGAATCATGTGTGAAGCCATTTATCGGAAAGATTGTTATCATTTACTTTGATGATTTGTTTGTGTATAGTAAGTCCTTAGATGCACATGTAAAGCATTCACAATATGTGTTTGATGTCCTTAGAAAGGAGAAGCTATATGCTAATCTTTAAAAGTGATATTTTGGTGTCCATGAGGTTTATTTCTTGGGTTTGTGGTGTGCTCAAGAGGAGTCGAAGTGGATGAATCTAAGATTGACACCATTAAAAGTTGGCCAACTTCCAAAACCGTAGGTAAATTTAGAAGCTTCCATAGGTTGGATAGTTTTTATATATTTTTTCTCAAGGCATTTAACACCATTTCCGCCCCCTTGACCGAAGTGATTAAAAAGGATCAGCCTTTCAAGTGGGGAGATGAACAAGTTAAGGCCTTTGAGAACTTGAAAGCTATCCTCATCTCATTTTTTTAGGCGAAACCCTAGTATGTACTTATGTTGGTTATCCTAATGGGGTACCCTTCCATCCCTTGTTAGACCCCTTTTCTACAATTACCAAATTTGGACAAGACTTTTGAGGTTGAATGTGATGCTAGCAAACTCGGTATAGGCACTGTTTTAATACAAGAATTGAAGCCTATTTCCTACTTTAGCGAAAAGCTCAAAGGAGCAAATCCAAACTACTCTACGTATGAATTAGAGTTGTATGCCTTGATTAGATCCTTGGCCACTTGGCAACATTATTTGTGGCCTAATGAATTTGTGATCAAAATGGATTATGAATCCTTAAAGCATCTACGGGCATAAGACAATCTTAACCGGTGGCATGCCAAATGGATTGAATTTCTTGAAACTTTTCCTTATGTAATTAATTACAAGAAGGCTAAAGACAATGTGGTTGCCGATGCTTTATCTCTGAAACATGTGTGTGTGTCTACTTTGTCGTCTAAGTTGATGGGGTTTGAAAGCCTCAAGTCTTTATATCTCGAGGACCCTCACTTCACTCCTATCTATAGGGAAAGTGAAGAGTTGGATAGCGTTAGGAGGGTTACGGATAGGGGTTCCCATCCTTATACCAAATTTGATGGATACTTGTTTAAGGCTAGACAATTATGTGTTCCTTTAAGTTTGTAGAGATAAATGTTTATGAGGTAAGCACACAATGGCGGTCTAATGGGCCATTCTGGGGTCGAGAAGACCCTCAAAATTTTGGAAGAACAATTTTATTGCCCTAGAATGCACAAGGATGTGGCCCGAATTCGCGGCCAATGTGTTGAGTGCATAGGAGACAAGTCACATCTCAAACCCCATGGGTTGTACACCCATTGTCCACCCCTTTGAGTCATTGGCTTGACATATCAATGGACTTCATGTTGGGATTGCCAAGGACTAGAAGGGGGCGGGATAGTATTTTTTTCATGGTGGATCGATTTTCTAAGATGGCTCACTTTATTCCTTATTCCAAATGTGATGGTGCACCTAGTGTAGCCTCTTTTTTTATTTGTAATGTTGTAAAACTTTATGGTGTTTCGAGGACCATAGTGAGTGATAAGGATTCTAAATTCCTAAGCCACTTTTGGAAGTCCATGTGGGGTAGGCTCAATACTAAGTTATTGTTTTCAACTTCATGCCACCTACAAATCGATGGCCAAACGGAAGTAGTAAATAGAACCTTAGGGTCTAGGCTATCGTTCATGGTTAAGGTAAAAATGGTTTCTTGGGAGGAGCACTTACCGTTGATTGAGTTTGCTTATAATCGTGTTATACACTCAAGCACGGGGATGATACCCTTTGAGTGTGTATACGGAATCAACCCCCTCACTCCTTTAGATCTAACTCCTTTGCAAGTGATCTTGTGATAATCTTAGATGGAAGAAAATGGGCCGAGGCCATGAATAAGCAACATGAGAAGGTGAGGTTGCGGTTGGAGAAAAAAAACAAAAAGTTTCAAGGCGAGCTAACAAAGGAAGAAGAAAACTCATTATTGAACTGGGAGATTAGGTATGGGTTCACCTAAGGAAGGATAGATTCTCGTCTCAAAGGAATGATAAGTTGATGCCGTGGGGTTATGTCCCATTACAAGTATTAGAAAGGATCAACGACAATGCCTACAAGATTGATCTACCCCCAAAAAATCAAGTGCACAACACTTTCAATGTGTGTGACCTCTCTCGTGTGGAAACGATGGAGGATGGCAATGATCCGAATTTGAGAACAAATTCCCTTTAAGATGGAGAAGATGATATGGGAATTTCTAGTTTGAAACCTTTCACACGAAGCTAAGCACGTGAGTTGCAACGACTCCAAGCCTTGTTCATGCAAATAGCCATGTGTGAGTTGGTACTTGATCCACCAAATGGTTTAAATATTTTTAAGTGTGAAGAGGATCCTTGAAGTGTAATAAACTTACACTCCAAGGAAATCCCATGGCAAGGGTTAAATGGTCATTTTATCTTTCATTTATGGTGTAATATAAATAGACAACATTAGGGTTATTTTGCCTTAGTTCATTGATAATATTTTGAGACACAAAACACTTGTAATATTTTGGAACTTTTCTCTTCCATTGGAGAAGCCCCAAATCCAAATCTCACAAGTAGAGTGATACTTTTGTTGTATCATGGCTAGAAACTAGGATCTTGGGGTTCTTTGAGTTCCTCTTTCTCCAAGTAAGATTTTGGTGTTAACATTCATTAATCTTAGGGTCCTTACATGTGGTTAGGGTTCTTAGATTCTTGAATATTGTATGTCAAACTATCTATCCATCTCTTTTGTTATCATTGTATTGTTGTTAGTCTTTTGAAGTCTAGTGAAGTCGTGTGGGGTTCTTTTGATTCACTAGCATTGTTGTTCTTGTGTTCATCTCTTTTCTTACTCAAAAATTAAATCTAAATTCCAGTGAAGCCGTGAGTGGCCTATTTTGATTCACTAGAGCCTTGTTGATCATCTTGTTGATCTTGGGTTGGCTTGAATCTATTGATACACACTTAGTATTGTATCATTCTAATAGCTCAACCTTCCAAGATTCAAACTTAGATTCTAACACATATCCTGGATATCCCCAAATCTGTAATAACCATACTACTTTCATCATAGCCTACAAATATCACATCCACAATATATGTTTCGAATCAACAAACCTAAATTATTGAATACACTACTTAAAGCCTACTGATTCATCTTTCATCTAACTAGCCCTATGAAATATGTTCTGCTCAAATTCAGATAACACTATCCCCAACTCTACTACTGTTGCTAAACTCATGGTTTCATGCTTCTAACTCTAGATCATATGATTCCATAGAATTCTAAGAAGGAATTAGAAAAAACGTATGACTCTTAAGCACTGAGGTACTACCCCTTTATTCCTTGACTGGTTTATCGGGAAACTGAAACTGAATGACTCTATTTCTGAAATCAATTGAAGTTATTTTCTGGAATACTGTAACCGAGCAATTTCCGTATACTCGTCTGGTCATAATAGGTTTACCTACTAGGGTAGACACTGATAAAGGCTCTGCTAAAGTTTCAGGATTGACTCTGAAATGGACAGCTATATAGGGGTTACAAAAGAAAGTGAAGGTCTAGGGTAAATAAAGCATAAATATGAAGATGAAGGACCTGTAATATACTGGTAGCCACATCAGGAGAGCTTTCCTGATCCTGTAGGGACTAAAGTGCATATATCCTGTTCTGACTTTGGTCACTGGTTACGCTGAAAGTGGCACCCTACTGAGTCGGGTGACCAGATGGGATTGGAGGACGGTTGGATTGACCTTGTTGGCACGAATCCTTTCCCCTCTGAGCAATTACTCTACACTCCCGTATTTTGTGTCCTAGTTTACCACATCTAAACCATACATCACTGCCATCTTTACACACACCCAGGTGATTTCTACCACATTCTTTGCAAAGCGGATAGGTACGACCACTGCTCACACTACCCTGGGTTTTACAGCCTGGCACCTCATCTCGACTATCATTCCTGAACTTTGGAACTATTGCACTAGATAAATATGGAGCTGGGGCTGAAAACTTCTGACTAAACTGAGAACAGTTACAACCCTCTGACCTTGGTTGAGAAAAACTAAAGCTATCTATTTTGTCGTTTTTATTCTCTCTCTCCTTCTCCTTAAGCATCTGCTCCTCAATTCTTTGAGAATGGACCATAAACCTAGTTATTTCCATCTCCTTAATTAATATCAGAGTCCTACACTCCTTGACCACACTATCAGATACCCCAAACTCAAACCTTCTCATCCTAGATCTGTTATCATCCACCACATGAGGAGCATACCTGGCTAACTAAGTAAACTTAAGGGAATACTCTTTCACACTCATATTGTGCTGCTTCAAGTTGATAAACTCTAACACCTTAGATTCCCTTGGCTCCAAAGGGAAGAATCTATCTAATAAGGTTGTAGCAAACTCCTCCTATTCTCTAGGCTCTACATCTGCTCCTCTATCCCCTTTTCACTACTTAAACCAGGTGTGAGATGCATCATGAAACTGGTAAGAACGTATTTCAGAACTCTCACTAGAAGTCACACAGATAATGTTAGTCACCTTACAAATCATATCAAAGAATTCCTGTGGATCCTAATCAGATTTAGATCCTAAAAATAGAGGAGGATTCATTCGGATGAAGTCCCAAATCCTAGTTGCGGTAGTATTAGACACTGAGTTGGCTAGGATTACAGCTGGTCGAACATTCTGAGGTTCTACAGAGTGAGCTAGAGTAGTGAATGCAATTCTGAACTCTGCATAAGAAACATGCTCATTAGAGGATATTTCCGAATGGGCGGAGGTACTGGCTGGTTTTTGGTTCTTCTTCTGTTAGTCTTTCTGGGAGGCATATTCTGTAAACGGAAGGAAGAATTGAATTAGATAGAGAGTTCAACTTGATCTCATGCTCATTCGAACGACATGAACACTGAAATAAGGGAAACTTTTACTAAGAACGTCCTGTAGACTCTTGTCCATAAGTGTGGTGCGCTTCACACCCATGTGCAAGACTCTACTCAATGTGGCTTTCAGACTCTCTAGGACACTTTAAAACCTTAGGCTCTGATACAAAGTTTGTAACGCCCTAAGAGTACACATTGGGCGCCACACGGTTCTTACGGTGACAAGTGTCCACAAGCTAACCTATGATACTGGTACCTGCTGTGAGAACTAGGTAAAACCGATAATAAAAGATCATATGTGAAATTTAACTATAAAATGCCATAAGATTTTAAATCATAGTTATGATTATTTTTGTAAAACAACTCTGATATAATGCTAAAATGGTTGATAATGACAACTAAAAATTAAACACTAATTATCTATACTAGTCTGAAAAGCCTCTACTGACCTTTTGTGGAGCTGATGGGACAAACCCCCAACTAATTCTGACTAAATAGAAAATACTGAACTGATAAGGTAAACTGATATAAATAAACCATGTCCTCAAAGTATGAGGACTCACCACTGCTACAACTGATAATCTGGTATGCCTATGCGCGTTCAGGGAACTGAGCATCCGAACCTATGATTTTAAAACATAATAGCGCAAGAAAAGAGTATGTGATCAATACTTTGAATGTACTGGTATGCTAAATGAGGTTAGGCTAATAACTAACTGAATGAATAGCATATTGAGTAAAATGCATGAAATCTGTAAAGACTGAGAATGGAGGACCAAGTATAAAACATATTTTGAATATAGTCTATAAACTGAAATACTAAAATCTGATAACTGAATAATTAATAAACTATATGCTATGGTCAAGCAAGACAGAACTGATTATTGAAACTAAAACTGTGGGAGGTATCATCTAACCGAAATGCCCCAGTATGAGTTGATCGGGGTCCAACTTGTGACCCCGGTTGGAAGGGTACTAGTATCGTTCCACGGGTACTAACAATTATTGCAGAGTTAGTCCTAATCAGGTAGGTGACCCCTGAGATCAGTCCTAAACTGGTGGGTGATCCCTGAGAGTGTCAGTCCTAAATTGGTGGGTGACATCTCAAAACCTACGCTGGCTACGTAGTTCTGGAACTTAGGGATTTCTCCTAAGGACCCAGTCCTAACCGACGGGTGAGCCCCCATCCCTAGGTTTGCTCGATGTTGAATACTACTCCCAACAAAAATGACATTGATTACAGGACTGAACTAAGTTTAACTAAAGAAGGAATTAACTTGGACTACTAAACTGATCTAAGTTTGACTAACATGGTAAATGACTGAATTGAGAATGCTCATACGTGTTTGAAAATATTCTGAAAATACTGAGACTAAGTAAAAAGTTATATTTTTGGGTATTCATAACCACCAGGACTCGATAGCAATAACAACAAGATTACACTAAAACCTTGAGGACATGACATGCAGTGAAATATTCAAAACTCATTCTTTGAGACATTTCATCAAACACTTATAAAGCATGGCATAAACATGAGAATAGTTTTAAACATGTAGTAATAGCATGAATTCAATACTAAAATCACCAATTATGTCTCAAATCGGCGACATCACCATTCAAACGTGTAGGGTTTAATAACAACAAAAACTACGTGTAAACATGGTATAAAATAGAAATTGATGAAGTTACATGGATTTAATTCATAAAAACATGTAAAAAATCATAACTTTGATCTTGAAAATGGGTTCTTGGCTTGGACTCCATGGGTGAAAAATACCCATGTATGAACATCTAGCATTCCTCAAAAGCTTGAATCTTGGAAGAGAATAACTTTTCTTGAAGGTTCTTGAATGGTGACGCTTGAATTCTTGAGTTTTCTTAAAGAAGGATTTGAATCTTGTTCTTGGGGAATTATCTTGAAAGAAACCCTAATTTTGATGTTAAGGATGAATGAGGAGTTGTGTTATTTCAATTCATGGAAATAGGGGTTTAAAAGGGTGGAAAAAGACCCAAAAATCTCATTAAAATTGACTTTAAATCACTGTACGGATGTGGTTGACGGTTTGGGTGACGAATCGTCACTTGAGGGACTGACCATCACTCAATCAGTTAGTTTATGTCCAGAAAATGGCTTCTCTGATTGAGTTGTGATGGGTTGTTTAATGGTTCATCACTAGCTTAATGGTCCATCAACATTCTCGTCGCACCTCGGCAATCAGACAACTCTCTGGTAAAACAGGCATAACTTTTTACCCCGCTATCGATTTAAGAAAAAATTGGAATAGTTGGGAATCTAATTCAATTATCTACAATTTTCTACGTCTTGATCTGGAAAATTCTTAGTATTACGGAAGATATGCTCATTTGGATTTGACTATAGCAACATCCTTCTCTAGAACTCAGTCAGTAAAGGATATTTTGATTTTTCTAATAGATAGGAGTTATTTGAGGCCTTAATATACATCAAACTCACTCATAAAACTACCAAAGACCAATAATTTATTTTGCATGAACTTAAAGTATGGTTCTAATATTGGCTTGGACTTTTAGGGTATTACAGTTTGTCCTATGTTGCTTTGTGAAAAAGCTCAAAATACTTGAAGATATGTTGGAGAGTGTTGTTGATTCTCATGCCTCAGCCAGCCTACCATATGGACTTATGATTACCCGGATTCTCCTATATTACTCTATTGACCTCTCTGCATATAACACGGTGGAAGTCTCTGCTACTTATGAATCCAAAACTTTTGCCAGCATGGGCTATATTTTGGTAGAAAATAAATGGCCCAAAAAAGACTCTACCCGAATAAATTGGAGCTCCCTAAGGTAAGAAAATAAGTTTCTATCACCATGCTTCCTATGATGAAGGATTTAGAGGAGCTCAAAAATTGCCTAAAATTTGTTGAGGAAGGAGTTATGTTGTTTTAAGAGTCGACTTCAAAGCTGCTGGAGCTTGGGAAGAGTACGAGCACTGATATAGGCAAGGTACGATTGACCATTAATGAATTCAAGTAAGAAGGCATCAAACTGTTCACCAGATTATTTACTCGCATGGAATCCCTCAAGTATAAAGTCAACACCTCAAATGATGACCTTGTAATAACCGTCCAGAACTAATACTCCTACTCTAAAAATGTTGAAAAGTCTTATGAACGATTCTTCCATAACATGCACAATACCCTCACATACTTCCTGGCCAAACGTTGAATGATAAATACTATTCAAAAGAGGTTCATGTCCCTTTTTTCTTTTGGGTTGTAAAATTATTTTCACACACTGTCTGCCACACTTTTTATTTTGTTTAAGTCCTTTGGTACTTTATTTTCCTGTTTACATACTATATGTCTACTACTACTTTTTTTTGTCTATTGTGCTATTTTTTACTATGCCAAAAGGGAGAGAAAGCAAGAACATCAGAAGTGCTTGCAAGTTAGGGGGAGCAAGTTGACTATCAAATGATGAAAGTCAATTGATGCTCAAAGAAAGCAGGAACATCAGAGGTACTTGCAAGTCAGGGGGAGTAAGTTGACTATCAAAGGATGAAAGTCAACTAATGCTCAAAGAAACCAGGAACATCAAAGATGCTTGAAAGTCAGGAGTGTACTTTAATTTCAGTCATGGCAAAGTATGCAATTGAGCCTTCATTCAATTTCTATGCTAAAAGATCGGGCAAGAAAATGTATGTATCTTCTTTAACATATAAGATGTTGGAAATTATATCTAATTTAATGAATTATGTATCTAACGTTAAATTGGTTATTATTCTACGTAGCTTTTTCGTTAAGTTAATAAAACTGAGATACATTTTTTTGTACATGAAACATTTTTTGTTTCTTGTATCAGTGGTTCTATACTTGTGTATATTTATGTGTGTCGTATTGTTTTATTTTTTGCTAAATATGCATACTCAAGATACATATGAATATTGTTACAGATACAAATTGTAGTCAATTATTATGTGAATGTATCTCTCATATTTTTATTCTAATACATAAGAATCATCTTATTTTAGTATAATATTCTGACCTTTTTGTTTGCATGAGTGCAACTATATCCTAAGATGTCATTTGGAGAATTGTGTTTGAGAATTTAAAGCATCTTATCGGCGGTAGCAAAAAAATTGAGGCTCGATACATTGTTGGAGATTCTTGCAACATAAGTACTACAGCAGTAATACTTAAAAAACATTCATTTTTTAACTAAGAAATTATATTGATTCTCCAAGTGTATATTCGTTTCGTATTCATAGAAATGTCACAATAATTATTAGGTTTATATGTTATTTATTCAATCTTTTTTTGTTGATGCAATTGCAATTTACTGGTGTCGTGGAATCTTAATAATGAAAATTATAAGATTTAACAAATTTTAAGTGTAGAAAATCTTGAAGTGAGTCTTTTTCAATTTACGTTGAATTGATTGTGCCTGAAAGGCGTTTTACAATCAAATGCTAGTGCTGGATAATTTGACTATACATCATTTCACCAAAGTTTCTGCAATTCTAAAAAGTGCAACCAAAAGAATAAATGTATCATGTATATATAGATTTTGAGAGCTGCCAACAGCTATAAATATTTTGGGCATTGTTGATATTAATAAAGTAAAAATTACCTATATAACGGCATGTTTACTAATATTTACATAAAATTTCAACTTTTTACAAAATTTGCATAGCCATCAAGAAAAATATATAAAAATTTCACAGATAAAGTTGAACATCTTCTCCATCAAACTAGAAAATATTTATGCAACCATAGTTTTTAAACGAGATACAAACTAGTAAACGTTTATACAACCATAGTTTTTAAACGAGATACAAACTAGTAAACATTTATGCAGCCATAGTTTTTAAACGAGATACATTAAAAACCTATGAAATGCAAAAAAATAAACATGTATCTCGTATAACATAACATAAATATATAAAATAGAGGTTACTAAAACTTGCGGCAAAATAATAATACATAAGAAACTTAAAGAGTCATCAAGAAAAATATATAAAAGGTACACAGATATGTTTGAACTACTTTTTCATCAAATATTTTGTAAAATTTCAAAAACAACACTTAAAGTGTATATAACAGTAAAAAACAGCAACTAACTTCATGAAAAGTTTTAAATATTCAACTAATACATAACTATTCAATATTCAAAACACAATATTTTTTTCGTTGGTATGAAGATGCTCCTTGGCCTCGGTGGGTCGTCACTCTCACTAAAGTTTTCATTCTCTGCCTTTTGAGACTCATACTTGAACAAAAGTGATGTGTATCTCAAACGAATACAAAAATATAAGTCCGTTTTAATCAAGTACACTTTCCTTCTTGTGTTGCATTCCCTACTCCATAAAAAATTATAACAGATACATATAATACAACCTTCTCCATAATATGTATCTCAAAGCTTACTAACATGTATCTTCAGAATGCTTATTTCAATATAACTTAAAAATACAAGAGATACATATAAAATTCTTATTTTTAGTAGTATTTACATCATACAATAGATACAAGATAATACAAAATGTATCTTCAAGCTTAAAAACATGTATCTTTTATTTCCTTAGTCAGTAAAACAAATAAAATATTAGATATATTAAAATGCATACTCATCTGACCATAGATACAAGATATTAAAATATGTATCTAGAAGAAATAACAAGTGTCTTTGGTAATACGTCTTTCAATAAACCTAAAATAACACTAGATACATATCAATGTTTGGCTCTTCCGTCAAGCAATAATTTGGATCCGGTATCAACACCACTTTGAACCAATCGACCTACTCATCTTTTAGCCTGTGATCTCAAAAAAAGGATAAAATCAGAAAAACGTTGGTCAAGAATCTTATACATAAAAAATTGAAAGGAGCAGGAGTCATTGAGTAGATTGTTTGTGAAATGTTGGTCCATGTACCTTCTTGCTAATTACTGGACCAAGATCGGCATTAGGTTTAGTTCCAGTGCTGACCTTCAGGACTTTTGCACGTTCCAATAGTTTTTCTTCCCTGCAAGATTAATTTACTATCATCCATCAAAGATGTCAATAGTAAACTAAACAATCTGAATATAGTGGCATAATAATGTGAAATTTGAAATGTGTTACCAAGGTTTTGATTTCCTAACAAAGACAACTGTGATCAACGCCATGTATCTTTGAGCAGCTGCACCAAAATCGGCCGCCACTAAATCATTTATCGTGAAGTCTATATTTGCATCAAGAATGACGATGCCATGGTTTTTGGCTCCCATATTGGGCTGATGGCATTTTTAGGTGGTTAGTCATTGTTCTAACCATAATACTAACACTAAACATGTTTCCATATTGT
Organism: Capsicum pubescens; assembly: GCA_030864215.1. Lineage (NCBI taxonomy): Eukaryota > Viridiplantae > Streptophyta > Magnoliopsida > Solanales > Solanaceae > Capsicum > Capsicum pubescens. The sequence goes on from CM061549.1 coordinate 255,882,337, forward strand.
CTAATACAAGTGAGAGAAGATTTGGTAAATTACACTAACCTGAACATGTTTTTCTTTAGCTGATGCTCTAGAATATATATATTTTAACACCCCGTATTTTCCTAGCATAATCTAAGTCCCAATACATGAGTATTCGTATATAAAATTTTTGAAAGACTCATTATTTCTCAGTTTAGATCCTGCCAATGCATAGGAAATTCAATTAGCTTTCCAGCGGTATAAAATTCGGCCAAATTCGATAACCGGGTAAGAAGTTATGGCGATTTAAAGTTTTAGTCGTTAAACACCGTCATTTTAACCTCTAGCGCATTACGGAGCAAGACAATCTCCCATTTGGAAAAATCCAGTAAAGTTCCACGATCCAAGCACATCGCGCCATAGGTTAATTTGACATTTGTCAATTTCCAGTGGGCCTCCGCGATCATGGCGTGTCGTGGAGATGGCCAAAATGGCATCCTCAAGCTTAGCGCGATTGTGGCGCGTCGCACCAAGGTCAAAAATCAGGATTTCAGTTTCTAGCTTGCATTTTTAAATTCATTTAAGGGTATTTGGGTCTTTTTCCTAATCTCTAAACTCGCCTTAAACACAAAATTTAACCGCTAATTGACCTAAATACTCATCATTATTCACTTTCTCTCAAATTAAAAATCCTTTCTTTCAATAACAAGAAACCCTGGCTCTCAAGAATTAAGGCCAAATCTCAAGAAATCTCCATCAATCCTTCCAAATTTATTATCCCAGGTATGTTAGATGTTCATCCATGGATCCCTTTCATCCATGGAGTCCAAGTATCCACTTTAATTACAAAAGTTATCATATTTTCAAGATCTATGATTTTAAATTGTGATTTCACCCATGAATTTCCATGAACTATGATTTTGGACCATGTTTCAGAACAGTCTAGTATCTCAGTGTCTTTCAGTTGGGAGTAGGATTTAGCACCGAACAAGTGTAGGGATGGCGGCTTCCCCGTCAGATAGAAAAAGTTGTTAGTAGTAGTCCCTATACTTTAGAATTACGTATCTAGCGTAGGATATGAGTAGTCACCCGTCAGATTAGGCTTGACTATCTTGCAGGGGTCACCCATCAGTTCAGGCTTGACACCCTTAGTCCGTTGGACATCATATCAGTTTAGTGGATCCACTTCGCCAATATTAGTACCCGTGGCACGGTATTAATACCCTTCCAAATGGGGTTACAGGTTGGACCCCGATTAGCTCAAATTGGGGAATGTCGGATAGATAATACCTCCCAAAGTCTCAGATATAGTCTCATTTATAGTCTCAGCTAAGCTATTCAGTCTTAGTGTTGTTTGACCAAAGCGTGCAAATTTTAGTTATCTCAGTATATCAATTTACAGATTTTACTCAGTTCATGTTATATGCTTGTCCATGCATCCATCGTATTTATAGATTTTTCTTGTATTTTCAGTATCTACAAATTTATGCTCTTTATTCAGTACTCCATGCTTTACATATATGTCCAGTTAATTATTATCATTCCTATTCATGAGACCATGCATATCATCCTACCTTATTTAGAATACCAGTACATTCAAAGTACTGATCGCATACCTTTTCTTTTGCGCTATGATGTCTCATATCATAGATGTTGATGCTCAGTTCTTAGATCGCACTTAGATTCTCAAATTATTAGCAGTATGGTAGAAGTGGTAAGTCCTTATCATTTGAGAACAAATTATATTACTTCATGTCTTTATCTCAGTAGTTAGTAGAGTTAGTTGGGGCCTGTCCCATCAACTCACAGTATCCAGTTAGAGGCTTTTCAGACACTACAGTTAGCTATTCAGACTATTCAAATTTCAGTATTTTTATCAAATTCATAATTTAGTAGTTATTTCATTATTAAAAACCTTATGGCATTTCAGTTATTCTTCCGCATTCATGATTATATGATTCAGTGGTCATAGCAGGTACCAGCTCATGAGTTAGCTTGTGGTCTCTCGAGATTGTAAGCACCGTGTAACGACTAGGGGTAGTCTCGGGTCATTACATATATGCATGCAAGTCTGAGGGGTAATAATAAAGCAATGAATGATCAATGAACCCATGGAGAACAGGGTGATTCAAAATAGAGTATAAATCAATTGAAAAAATCGATTTTACTTGAAAAAAAATCACGTCAGACTAGACTATCTTAAAATGCCAAGATGGTTCTGCAGTTAAAACTCTAAATTGCTAACAAATTCACTTGTGAGGTCCAGCAACATTCGCGACAACAACAACACCTTTCTCGGTAGACACTTAACTAAAATCTCCAAAACCAGATAACACAAGTAGTTGCAGATCATTACGAAGAAAAGGTATGGAAAGGACAAGTTATGTTCAATCCAAAAAAAAAAGAAATACAGAAAAATAAAAATAAGAAAAGGAAAGACCGACCAAGAATTATAACAAACCAGTTATTGATCCATCACTAGACATTAGCCAATATAACCAACCCAAGTTACAGAAGTTGAAAGATAAAAACTAGCAAATTATTTATATTTTTGGTTTTGAGAACATTATACTACCTAATATCCTCTATCTACAACTACACATAAAGTACATAACTGTAAAGAACAAAAACAAAAGTTGAGATGCAACAAATCTACATTAAAACAATATAATATATGTAAAAACTCTAAGAACATCTTAATTTAGATACAAAATAATACAAAATATATGTTTAAGCTTAAAAACATGTATCTTAGAAGAAAAAACATGTTTTTTTTATAATACGACTTTCAATAAAATTTAAACAACACTAGATACATGTCAAAGCATTAACAGTAACTCACAGATAAAAGTTAACATGTATGTATCTATGTAGTTATAAACTTGTATCTTTTATAATACAATTTTCAATAAAATTTAAACAACACTACATACATTTCAAAGCATTAATAGTAACTCACAGATACTAGTTAACACAACATGTATCTATGAACTTATAAACTTGTATCTTTTGTAATACGACTTTTAATAAAATTAAAACAATACTAGATACATATCAAAGCATTAACAGTAACTCACAGATACAAGTTAGCACAACATGTATCTATACTCATAAACTTGTATCTTTTGTTATATTAATTGTTGTAACACTGCTCTAGATATGAACTAGTAAAGATGAAAAGAAAAATTTGAGTCATTAACCAAAAAAAAACAGGAAGACCAAACAAAAAAAATAGTAAAAGGAAAAGTCAACATCAACAACAACATACCCAGTATATTCTCGAATATCTATTCATAATGTTAATTTAAAATAATATAGCCCAAAAAACAATAATCAAAGAAATTGTATAACAAAAAAACTAAAAAAATCACTTTGTAAACCCAATTGCAAAATTTATTTTTTTTAAAAAGCGTAAAATAATAATAGAAGAAATTGAAGGGGACCATTCAACAGAGACTACAGGATCACAGTGTAATAAAACAAACACAACAAAATAAGAAAGTTACTATTCAACAGAAACTATAGGATCCAAGCAAAATATATACCAGAGATCGCACAAGCTTCAAGGCACCTGTATAAACCTGCAAAACAAGCAGGCTAAAATGAGGGCAACAGAGAAGGGGAAAACTGCACAAGAAGTTAAAAGAAAGGATAGCCACTAGCATTCTGAACACAACTTTCCTTCACTAACTAGCAGAATTATGATTAAAATCTTGAATTCCCTTCCCTTGCAATGTATATCACCACGATACAGAGTTAATAATCTCTTTTGATAGGGAAAGCCAAGACAGAGTATAGAGTTAATAAAAATAACGACACCAGCACCAACAGTCATGTCAGTGGTAGATTAGTTTGAAGAAATTGGAAGGGAAGGAATACAATAACAACAACATACCCAGTGGAATTCCAAAACTGAAAAAATTACTTTGTAAACCCAATCGCAAAATTTACAACAAAAAATTTGATAAACAATGTCGTTTTTTCAAAATTATTTTTTTGAGAAAAAAAGTAAAATAAGAATAGAAGAAATTAAAGTTAATTTTAGGGAAAAATTTACCTTAATTCAAAGGTTTGAGTTAGAAAGAGAAATTGGATAGAAACTGTTGCTTAAATTAAGGCTTACAAAGAGGAGGAAATGGGTTAATTTTAGGTAAAGTTACAGCTAAAGAAAAGGAGGTTTTAACTTGTATGTCAACTTTACCAAAAAATTGTAAATGTTGGGATTTAAGTAATATTTTAGAAGTGGAGTGATTTTTAGTAATTTAGAAACATAAGTTGTTTCTTTAGGTAATTTTTCCTAAAATATAATTAAAATTGTAATAATTAGTAGATATGAACTTAAATTCTATCAAAAAGACATCAAAACATTCCTAAACTTATCAGTCCATCTTACTTTATACCTTTAACTTTATGAAAAGTTATTTACCCCTCTAAAATTATTTAAAGTGAATTAATATCACCTCTAATATTGACGTGGAATAAAAAAATTAAATGCACATATTTAAAGTCAAATAATTTCCTCAATTTTTACTATTTTCAAGGCTTAATTTCCTAATATATCTTTTTGCTCTGAAGTTGCTTATAAAGTTTCTTGTCAAAAATATTATAATTGTATTTCTTCAAATATGACACCTTTTCATTTTTTGCTCTTCTTGGTTGCATCAATCCATGATTCAATCTGTTGATTTCTTTTCAAATTTTTTGGATTGTTAGTTGTATAAGCTAAATTTCTAGATTTCGAATGCGTACAAAGGGGTATTCGTAGGAAGTGAAAGGGGTTGGAGAGTTTGAAGAAGGAAAGAAAGAAAGCGGTGGTGGTGGGGAGGGGGGAGGGATTTGTAAATCAAGAAATAGAGTGGTGGGTATCGAAGAAGAAAGAGGTCTGGCAGGGGTATTTTTAGTTTGTTTATAAATATCTTATTTTAAATTATCTTTTTGATGTAGGTGTGACACGATAATGATGTGGCACTTATGTGGTGATGACATGACACGTGTAATAAACTCTTTTTTTGTAAGAGTGGTTTTATATATATTCTTAAGGTGGTATTAATTCGCTTCAAAAAAATTTAGAGGGTAAATAATTGCCCGTAAAGTTAAATGGCTAAAGTAAGTTGGGACAAATTTAGGAATATTTTGATGTTTTTCTCTTAATTTTTTAAAGATATAGTTTAATTCTAAAATTCTTAAAAATTAAACCTGTAAAAATTTAAATTTAAAATTCATCTCTCCAATGTGACTCCAATGCCACCTGAGTAAACATAAAATTTGCATATGTTTTATGATATATAAAATAGTTTCTTTTCTAAGATGCCTTCACATTTTAATTTTGTAGTATTTCCTTGTAGTTTATTGATGACAAACTCCAGATAATAATATTGTCCATGTTCCATGGTGCCTCCTTCCTATGACACCTTCACATATAGATCCAACACTTATTGACTCTATTATCTGGCATTTTATACTATGACTATGAACAAGTTTAATTTGATTTATTCAACTTCCAATAAGAACAACATGCATATTAAAAATTTCAAGCCAAATGTTTAAAGTTTGAACTGTAACAATATTTATGTAAACAACAAGAAAAAATGAGCAATTCGTTAGTGTGGAGATTGTCATGTTGTCTGATCAAAAGAGATCACCCAAACATCTTTTCACTGAAAACTACACTTCATCTTTTTAAGCACAAATCTCTAAAGAGTTCTTCCTCATATCAAACTCTTTCATACATCAAAACTCTCAAAAATGTCGTAAATACGCCATTAAAGTCAAAGAAATTGATCTAAATCACTCTTTTCCTTTACAAAAGATCTCTATCACTGAAATATTAATGCTCTCTAAGAGCATTATTGGACGGCCAAATTATTATTCTATCCTTAAAGTTCCAAATTACAGTGATGATTGATAATTTTTTTGAACAAATTTTTATAGTGCGATGAAGTTGTTGAAATCGAATGTGAGGCTCTTAAGGTTGTAATAAGAACTTGATCGGTGTTTGCAACTCCGAGTGATAACCTTAAAGCTCTCATTACAACCTTAAGAGTCTCACATTTGGTTTCAACAACTCCGTCTCACTCTTTAATTTGTCCAACAAAACTTGTCACTCATCATTGTAATTTGAAACCATAAGGACAGAAATACTAATTTTGTCATCCGTTAACACTCTTTGGGAGAATTAATATTTCAGGGATCACGGTCATTTGTAAAGAAAATGAGTGATTTGGATCAATTTCTTTGTCTTTAATGCCGTTTTTACGACATTCTTGAAAGGTTTTTTTTAGATCAAGAAAGGGTTTAGATAAATCCAAATAAAATTGGAATTGTAAATTTTGGGTAATTATTGGATTCGTGATCATTTGTTATTTGGTGTAGAGAATTTGATTGTTTTGTTGTAGTAGAGAATGAGAAGAAAATGATGAAAATGGGGGATATATATAGGGTTTTTTGTAAAGGTGTGAAAAGGAAAAAATTGAAAAAAAAATATTATTGGTTTCATGGATGATTTTGGATAGAGGCGAAATTGGATATTGATTGATTTTTTTATTTCTTTTGTTTTATGGATAATCTTGGATATGGGCAAAATTGAAAATTTATTGATTTTCTTTCTTGGATGATTTTGGATATTAATAAAATTTAAAATTTATTCATTTTTATAAATGGTTTATTTTGTATTTCTGTTGTTTCATTTTATTTGGTCCTGTTAACTTTACATGTCCTGTAAGGCACTAATAATTAGAGGTGGAAAAGGGATAAAATTGAAAAAAAAAATTATTTCTTTGTTTTATGGATGATTTGGGAACAATATGGACGAATTGAATTTTTTTAATTTTTATAAAGGGTTTATTTTGTATTTCCGTCGTTTCATTTTACTTGGTCATATTAACCTAGCACGTGTCGTAAGATATTGATAATTAGAGGTGTATTTTATCAAACTAATGTTATTAATTATGTTTTAGGACGGAAATGTTTGAGATATAAATGATTTTTTTTAGAGGTGGGAAAAGGAAAAAAAAGATTTTTTTATTTATTTTTGTCATAGATGATTTTTTGATTAGGAAAAGATTAGAAATTCTTTAAAGTATTTATTTTGAATTTGTTTCATTTTATTTTACTTTATCATGTTAATCTAGTACACCCCGTAAGACATTAAGGATCTGTTTGGTAGGCTGCACTAATTACAATAGTCCTTGAATTAAAATTCAGTCTCATTCAATACATTATTTGGATACTTCTCTTAACTTTATATATGGATTACTTATACCAAGTAAATGAAGGGATAACTTATCCAAGGTTTAATAATCTATGATAAGCTCCTAAATGACTAAACTATCCCTCAATTTTTTTTTCTAAATTTCTTTTGTAATTTGATGTCCTCTTTAATTATATAGAGTTGGTTACAAATGTTGTTTTTAATTCTCCAAATCTGTTTTATTGTAATTTTATGATTTCTTAAATTAATGTTTGATTTTTTTTCTCAATATTTAGTTTGCTTTACTGGGTTGGATTTTTTTTTTGGTGGGGCTGGGGCGGGGCAGGGGAGGGGTTGCAGGGTTTTAAAAAATATAGTTCATGGTGTGATCATCACTTGAACATTTGTTTTTTATTTTTTCAATAAACTTCAGGTATTTAAATATTTATATGGACTTAAATCTAAGATAAGGTTAAGGCATATTTGACCAATAAATAAAATACTGAAAGTATCGTGCTTCAAGAATTTTCATAGTGGCACATCACACCTGAAAATATATTTGATTGATAAAAAATGTAGAAAATAAACTGTGCTATCAAGAATTTTCATAGTGGCACATCACACCTGAAAATTAGTAATAAATTTTTGTTCATATTTTTATTTTTAACTTGACTAATTTAATAAAACAAAAAATTCCACAAAAATTCAAGAGTATAATTGTAAAGGAGATTTTTGTAAAGTTTTAAATCAAACAAAATCCATGATATATCAAACTTGTAATACAATGAACCAAACACTTGATTAAAAATAATTCAAGCACTACAATCCCTACATTGCTAATCATTGCATTGCTAACCCCTACATTACTTCTGTTCGTAACTCCTAATAATTAGACATGTATTTTATTAAACTAACATTATTAATAATGCTTTGGCTTTAATTTTATTGCTACTACTACTTTATTTAATCATCTAATACTAATGACTCGTTTGATTAAGAAACACGAGATAAAATAATGCTACAATTTTTAAATACCTGATCTCAATATAAGTTATCCTATATTTTAAAATATATGTGCAAGATTAAATTGGAAATTGAGTAAATTTTTTAAGGGTCTATTTTGGAATACTTATTTAATATTTTGAGATGGTCAATTTTGGACATTAAGTAATTGGGAAATGAGAATGAATCATTTAGATAAAGACATATTTATTTTGTGTATAAATAAAAGTAAATTAAAAATTCGGTAAATCATTTATTATTTATCAACTTGAAGGATTAGATTGACCGCAAAAAACAGATAAATTGGAGTATTCATTTTAACATTTTGAGACGGTCAATATTGGACATTAAGTAATTGGAACATGGGAATTGATTATTTTGATAAGGACATAATTGTTTGGTGTACAAACAGAATTAAATTGAAAATTTGGTAAATCATTTATTATTTATCAATTAATAAAGGATTAGTATGACTATACAAAGGGTATAAATTGGAGTACTTATTTTTACATTTTGAGATGTTTTAAATTTGGACAATAAGTAATTAGGGATAGACTATTTAGATAAGAACATATAATTTTGTGTATGAATAAACTAAATTGGAAATTCGGTAAATCAATTTTATTTATCAAGTAATGAAGGATTAATTTGATTACTGTAAAAAGGAGATAAACTGTAGCACTAGTTTTTACATGTTGAAATGTTCAAATTTGGACATTAAGTAACTGGGAATGGATTAATTAGATGAGGATAAATTTATTTTGTGTATATATAAAACTAAATTGAAAATTTAGTAAATCATTTTTCATTTATCAGTTATCAACTAATAAAGGATTAGTTTGATTACTGTAAAAAGGAGATCAATTGGAGTACTTATTTTTAAATTTTGAGATGTTTCAAATTTGGATATTAAGTAATTGAGAATGAATTTATTAGATAAGGACATATTTACTTTTGTGTATATATAAAATTAAATTGAAAATTTGATAAATCATTTTTCATTTATCACTTATCAACTAATAAAGGATTAGTTTGATTACTATAAAAAGGTGATAAATTATAGACTTACTTTTACATTTTGAGATGCTTCAAATGTGGACATTAAGTAATTCAGAATGGATTGTTTTACATAAGGACATATATTTAATTTGTGAATATAAAAAATTAAATTAAAAATTCAGTAAATCGTTTTTCATTTATTATTTATCAATTAATAAGGGATTAGTTTGACTACTTTTAAAAGGAGATTGAAAGAATTTTGACTCAAATTTTACTATGTATTTTTTCATCATATTAATGTGAGAAAAATTACAACTTATAGCAATTTTTTTGTATAGTAGTCAAACATCTAAATTTTAAATTTAAAAATGCTAAATTAATCTACTCTAGTTTAGCTTGAAACTAGTAAAATTGACATTCATAAAGTAAAATGTGACAACCAAAAAAATAGAACGAAGAGAGTAGTTTAACATTTTGAGATATTTCAGATATGGACATTAGCTAATTTTGAGGTATTTTAAATTTTTGCCTTTGACTCACTCTTTTTCCTTTCTTTTACACTTTCATACAATGCCTCACTAACCATGTGTTTCTCTCCTCTCTTTTTAAACATACAGTAAACCTTTAAGAGAATACAATGCTTGAGTAAAGTATAGCAAATAACTAGAGAAGGTTGAGACAACTATATGTCTCTTCCTTTGACTTTCAATGTTTATATAGTAGTGATTGGACTACTTCTAGCTGTTGGAAGCTAGAAACCAACCCAAAGGATTTTTCTTCAAAGAAAATTGAATAAGGCATATCCAATTTCCAAGAATAACTAAAAACTAAACAGAAAATCTAACTAAGTACAATATATATATAGAAGAGAAAGATACGACAATCCCATGATATTAATAATCCATTTAATGCAGCAGATCTTTTTCCTTTATCGCCATGTATTTTGTTTAATCTTCTGATAGAATTTCTTCAATCTATTTAGAGTAACTTATCTTTTTCATTTTTCATTGAGTACGTGATCTTTTGTCAATCTTCTTGATTTACTCTCCTTAGAATCAACAACAATCTTACTTTCCTTCTTGTGAGATGCTTCTTTCTTTTTGAGTATGTGTTGGGTACTATGCAGTTTTGATGATTGACAACGTGATATAAAACATGTCAGTCAAGTTGGTTCTTTCACATAGTTCACTTATATGCATTGAAGAAGAGATTGCTTAAGTGGATAAGAAAGTTATGATACTCAAGATAGAGATCACGTGTGATAAAAAAAAGTTGTAGTTGAATACAACACTTAAAGATAAGCTAAAAAAAGAGTTTCACGCAAGTGAGGAGATCAAGTTGAAGAAGATTTTTACTTATGCAAGGAGTTTGACTTGACTTGAAGAAGGACTTTGACTTAACAACAAACTCTGATGAATTGAAAAGTCTAACTGAAGATAAAAGATTGATGATATGAAGGACTCTTTGAAGAGTTGCTATTAAATAGAGAAAGTGGTTGACACAATCAATCACGTACTTACAAATCTAAAAAAAGCAACTGATATATTGACGAAGTGCTACTCAATCACTGAAGAGACATATTGAAGAACCTGGCCCTGAGTATAGAATCTGGCTAAGAGTTTAAGCTTTCATTGTTAGGAGTTGTTCATTGTGTTTAAACTATTGATGTAATATTAGTTTCAGGGTGTTCTAAACAGAAATAGGAGCTAGTCTTTGAGTTGGGGAAAACTTAGAGACTTTGGGAACACATACCTTGGGTGGTATGTGTAGTTAGGAATTAGAGTTTATAATTTCTAGTTGTTGAGTTATAGAAATTAGAGTTTATAAGTCCTAGGTTAGAAGAATTTTGTAATCAGTTGTTGTTGAGGCTTATTGTTGTGTATTAAAGTTGAGATTAAATCCTATAAAGGTACAGGTCGTGGTTTTTACACCTTTTTTAGATGGGTGTTTTCCACGTAAAAATCCACTGTGTTATTTTCTTACTATTTTAGCTAGTTTGAAACACATTAGTCAACCTGTTCCATCGATAGGCAACAGTGAGGCGAAAATAAGATAATAAGTAAGGCACATACTCTAACAAGTGGTATTAGAGCTAGGTTATATTTTGAAGGCTAACACCTTAAAAATCTAAGGTAAGTCTACTTGATCTTAAAGATAAATTGCATTTTTTCCTAAGAAAAGACTAATTTCCTTGATAGATGCATTGATTGATGATTTTCATGAGCTCACATCTGATAGGGATCAGTTATTCAGTGTTTTTGCAAGCCTAAGGTCTGATTACATTGATCTTGAGACCTGCAAAAATATCATTGATACTGAAAACTGCTCATTAAAGGAACAAGTCAGTCAACTTGGTTCATCTAACCTGGGTCTAAAATCAAAAATTTTAAAGTTTCCAATTACTGGAAAAAAAAGATCCATGAGTGAAAATCATCAAAGAATTGCGTCTGAACTTAACCGAAGATAAGATGAATTGTTTTATCAAAGAGAAAAGGTTAGAAAGCTAACTCAAGAGAAGTCTAGGATAAAAATTGATCTTGAAAGAGCTAATCAATTGACCAACTCATCTAGAATTTCTAATAATCTAAGTAGTAAGAATCAAAATGAGAGGGTCGACATAGATTTTCCCAAAAAAACTATTTTCTCTAAAGATATATGTTATATTTATGGAAAACCAGGACACCCCACTACTGAATGCCCAAAAGTTACTGAAATTAGGAATAAAAATATGAAATTGGTTAAAAAGAAAATTTATAAAATTGATACGAGAATCAGGTACACCAACCTACTGCCAGCATGGGCAAAAATAAATTTGATTTATCTATTTTATCATAAAAAAAAGACCCAAGCTTGTCTGGGTACCTAAAACTAGCCTTTGATTCAGTTTTAAGCAAAAGTGAGAGAAATCAAGCAAAATCGGTAAATAAATAGCGCTTGCTCAAGACATTTTGGAGATTAATAGAATTTTCTCTCACTTACCAAAAAGGGAGTGAAAAAGGTAGTATGTGAAGGAGATTATAGGTTGATTGACACTAAGATGAGTACACTAAGATGAGTACACTAGAATAGGTTGTGTGATCCATTTCATCAGATAAATAAGAAAAAAAATCATTGATAGGGGGAACATCAAATCTATATGTAGGGTCGCCAAGCACATCATCACATATTTACAAGGGTAACCCAGTACTTCACAAGAAAGTGCATTAAAAAGACTGAAAATGTTATGATAAGGGAAACATGTGAATGAACCCGGTCCATTACAGAAATATAATTGGGGATGACTAACATTACATGAGTATCCCCCAATGATTGGTTAAAGAACACTATACAAAATGCATATTAAGTTTAATTTTAGGCTCAGTCTTGTGCATATAGTTGTACGTATCTATACTATTTTCAAGTACAAAAAATCATGCAATATAATATTATATTTGCCTATGTCATAGGAAAATGGCTTGAAAATGGAAAAAAGATCAACAAGATCAAGATTATATATAGGTCATCTCGAGTGAGTTTCAAAATTTCCAGACATCATTTGAGACACGTTTGGATGACTAGAATGGGAAGCCAACACGATCAGGACACATCTCATTGACTACTGTATCGTCACCATCGATACGGCACATTTATAATCGTGTCGATGCCATCGACGTGGCGCATCGCCTGTCGCGTAACTGGGCACTTTTTTCTTACTAGATTACTGGTTTGTGAGGGAAAAGGAGTCATTTTCCACCCATCTTAACCAACCATAACACAAAATTAAGGCTCTCAAAGGGAGAAATTCACTCATTATTTCACAAATTCTCTCAAGAGCAAAATCCTAGTTCATCAAGTGTAAGATAAGTTCCAAGAAATCACCAACAATTCTCATGAATTCAACAATCAAGGTATGTTTAGGTGTTCATCTTTGAGTTCCTTCCACCCTTGGATTCAAGATTTTTTTAAAAAAACTTAGATTATGATTTATATTCTTAAATGGAATTGTGTCCATGTATGTGTTGTTGTGTGGGTTTCAAGCGAAGAATATTTTGAGTTTCAAGTAAATGAACTAGAATATGTGTTGATTTATGTAACCCTCATGTAAATCCTTGAATTGTGATGTTGAATATGGTAGTCATTACATTCAAATATTTCTTATTCTCATGTACAATATTTATGCATCCTAGGTGTTTGACAAGATGTCTATGTGGAGGAATTTTGCATGATAACCTATGTGTGATTCTTTTAAAGTTGAGATATGGTTCCATTATCTATGCTATCGAGTCCTGGGGGTATTGAATACCCAAAGTTTAGCTATTTATCTAGTCTCCGGTCGAAATAGAATGATTTTGTAGTATCCAAAATAGTAGCATTCGGTCAGTCAATAGAATCAGTGTGAATTCATTCAAGCCTAGTACAGTCTAGAGATTAGTTCAGTTTTGATTCAGTTGGGAGTAGGATTTAGCACTTAGCGAACCCAGGGATGGGGGAATTCTTGCCAGCAGAGGGTTTGAACCTTAGCAGTAGTCCCTGAGTTACAAAACTACGTAGCCAGCATAGGGTAAATCATTTTCCTGTCAGACAAAGGTTGACGTAACCATATACATCTCATGAGTCTTCCTTCCATATTAGGGTTGACCCAGCTAATGTTAGTAACTCGTGGCACGGTGCTAACACCCTTTAAACTGGGTTATAGGTTGGACCCCAAATTAGTCTATAATTGGGGTATGTCAGTAAGATGATAACTCCCACAGTTACAGTTTCAGTATTAAGTATTTACTAGTCGGTATCCAGTATGTAGTATTCAATACAAAATTTAGTTCATTTCTACACGATCATGACACACAGTTATCAGTTATTTGGTTATCAGAAACTTATTACTTTAGCGTCAAACTGATTTAGACAGATAATATATGCTTGGTATTTCATATTCAGTACTTACAGTAATCCCAGTCTTTCATATACTCTCATCCAGTTATTTTATGTTATTTAGTTATTATTCTTATGAACGTGAACCCATGCATGTCATCCTAACGTCACCTATCATACCGGTATATTCAAAGTACTAATGCATACTCTTTTTTTGAGCTATGATGTCTCATATCATAGGTTCGGATGCTTGAGTTCCTAACCGTACCTAGTCAGACCATTTGACCAGCCACAACTACAGTAATGAGTCATTATCCATTGAGGACATGACACTCATTTAGTTATTTTTTATTTATAGTAGTTAAGTTTTTCAGTTACTTTCAGACAGTAGTTGGAGTTAGTTGGGTCCTGTCCCATCAACTCATTTATTTCAGATGTTAGAGGCTTTCAGACACTTTCAGTTATCAGTTATTCTACAGATGTAATCAGTATTGATTCTGTTTCATAAACTTTATGGCATTTTTTAGTTTTTACTTCTGCATATGTTTCATGATTATTATTCAATTCTTACAACAAGTACCAGTCATGGATTAGCTTTTGGTCCTTTGGGGTTGTTGGCACTGTGTGACACCCGGGGTGTAGTCTCGAGGCATTACAATTTCCCCCTCGGGAACATTCGTCCTTGAATGAGACTACTTAAGCTGAGAATACTAAGGAAACTGAATTCACTTACTGAACATGCATAGCTAAAAACATGATTACATAACTGAGTCTAAGACATGATACATGACTGGACTAATTTGTGAATGCATGTAATGAAAGGAAGAAGATTGTATAGATTGAACTAAGAATGGAAAAGAGATAATATAAGAAAAACTATTACCTTGAGATGAGTCTGAGGTTGCGGAGAAAAGATAAAGGTACTTGGTTTCAAATGTCTACTTCTGTTTACTAAGTGGCTCTCTCAACGGACTGTTTTCGCCAAAGAACTTTTAACAATGGAACTTCTTTGTTCCTCAATCCATGGGTCTGCCGATCATGGATTTTGACTAGGATTTCTTCGTAAGAAAGGCTGTACTGAGTGAACTTACTTTCTAAAGGGACTACTACAGGTGGATTGGAAATACACTTCAATAACAAATAAACATGGAACACTGGGTGCACTGATGCTAAATCTATGGGAAACTCAAGCTCATACGCTACCTTACCATAACGGCTCAAGATGCTGCAAGGGACAACATATCCGGTAATGAGCTTCCCTCTCTGTACAAACCTCTTCACTCTCTTCATGGGAGAGATTATTAAATAAACTAAGTCACCAAACTCAAACTCATGATCACTCTTTCTTATATCTGATAGCATTTCTGTTGGCTTTGGGCTGTCTTAATCCTTTCTCTGATTCGTTAAACTTTCTCCAATGTATCAAATACTAAATCTGGCCCTATCAATGCAGTGTTACCTACCTTATACCAACCAATAGTATATCTACATCTCCTCCCATAAAAAGCCTCAAATGGAGCCATTTGAATGCTGGAATGATAATTGTTATTGTATGCAAACTTAATCAATGGCAAGTGATCATCCCAACTTCCCATAAAGTCAATAATAAGATATCTCAATATGTCCTCTAGGTTCTAAATGATCCTTTCTTATTTACATCTATCCGAGGGTGAAAGGCTGTACTGAAATGAACTTGGGCACCAAGACCCTTCTGAAAAGCTTTTCAAAAGTAAAAGGTAAACTGAGTACCTCTATCTGAAATGATGGACAATAGGACTCCATACAACCTTACCAACTCTCTAATATAGTTCTTGGCATAATCCTCGGCTGAATAAAAAGTATAGACTGGAAAGAAATGGGTTGATTTGGTTATTCTATCTACAATAACACATGAACGAGGCAACCCTTTCACAAAATCTTTGTTCACCTCCTCCCACTTCTAAGTTGGAATGTTGAACTCCTGCATAGTGCCACTAGGACTTTGGTGTTCAACCTTAACCTGTTGATAATTAGCACACTTGGCTATAAACTCTGCAATATCTCTCTTCATGCGACTCCACCAATAGATTTCTAAAAAATTACGGTACATCTTAGCGGATCCTGGGTGAATAGAGCAACGCGCACCATGCGCTTATGCAAGAATTTGTTGTGTCAAACCATTGACACACACAACACACACAGTCTACCCTGGCAACTCAACACACCATCTCCCCATTGGGAGAAAACCTCTACTTTCTGATCTCTGACTGACTCCTTCAACTTAACAAAACTAGGATCCATATCTTGCTTTTCTTTCACTTCAGCAGCCAGAGAAGATTTCGAACTATTCCAGACCCATAAACTACCCTTAGGTGAGTCAACTAAATAAACGCCTAACCTAGCCAACTGATGAACCTCCTAAACAAACTTATTTTTATCATTCTCAACTTTAGCCACATTACCCATAGAACTACGGGCATCTGCCACTACATCCTTGATCGGATGATACAAAACACACATATCATAATATTTCAACAATTCTAACTGCTTTCTCAGACGGAGATTTAACTATCTTTGTGAAAACACATACAAAAAACTTTTATGGTTTGTGAGCACATCAATATGTACTCCATATAGATAATTCCTCTAAATTTTCAAGGCCTACACAATAGCTACTAACTCAAGATCATGGGTAGGATAATTCTTTTCATGGGGCTTAAGCTATTTAGAGGAATAGGATATGACCCTACCTCTTTGAATCAACACACAACCCAAACCAACTCTGGAAGCATCACAGTAAACAAAAAACCCGTCAGAACCATCTAGCAATGTCAAAACTGGGGTTGAGGTGAGTCGAGTCTTCAACTCCTAAAAACTCTTCTCACAGGAATCTGAATATTGAAACTTGACTTTCTTCTGAGTCAATATTGACATGGGGAACACAATAGATGAAAACCCCTTAACAAACCATCTGTAATAGCCATCCAAATCAAAGAAACTCTGGATATATGGGGGAGAGATGGGTCTAGGCTAGTTTCTCACTGCTTCGATCTTTTGAGGGTCAACTCTAATGCCATCACCAGAAATAATATGTCCAAGGAAAGCTATTGATCTTATCCAGAACACTCACTTACTAAATTTAGAGAACAACTGATGGGCTCTAAGAGTCTGAAATACTATTCTAAGGTGGTCTTCCTGATCAATTCATTACGGGAATAGATAAGGATGTCATGTATGAAGACTATAACGAACATGTCCAAGTACTTCTGGAACACTCCGTTCATTAATTCCATGAAAGCTATTGGGCATTCATTAGACCAAAGGACATGACTAGGAATTCAAAGTGTCCATATCGAGTTCTGAAAGTTGTTTTCAAAATGTAACATTCTCTGACTCTGAGCAGATGATAGCCAAATATGAGGTCTATCTTAGAGAAATAACTGACACCCTAAAGTTGATCAAACAATTCATCAATTATGGGGAGTGGATACTTATTCTTGATAGTGACTTTGTTTAATTGATGGTAATCGTGCACATTCTGAGAGATCCTTCTTTCTTATGCGTGAAAAGGACTGGAGTTCCCCATAGGGAAACACTGGGCCTAATGAATCCCTTATCTAAATCCAAACACGACCCAAACCTAGCCTGAAAAATTCCTATTGTGATGACTTGCTATTTTTAAAATCTAAATATGACCCAAACCTCATATAAAATATCTAAATTTTCCCTGAGATATGCTACTTACACCCCTGAACATGAATTAACTTAGAAATAATCATCTCAGGCTTGGGAAGTCCACTTTAAAAATCATCAAAGTTATGAGTCCAAAAATAAAACTAAGTCTTCAACACTTTGATAAATTTTTAGGTTCTAAGCCTCTTGTACATGTACTATGGGCTGAACTGAGCTAAGACTAACATGGGGTATTACACTAACTTAACTTTTAGAGTTTTAAGTGTTTGTATAGATGATAGCCCCAGTTTCCAAGGTGCATTTGTTTCTCATTATCAAAAAGGGGGAAATTATTGAGCTTGTGTATATTTTAATGATTGACAATACAGTGGAACACGTATATGAAATGGATTGATCAACATGATCTTGGATCCATAGTCTAGTTGTATATGGACTTTTTGAACAAAATAAAGTCCCAAAAAGAAAAGGCCACGAAGTTTGTACAAAGCATATTCAATACAAGAGACCAAAAATGTAAAGACTCAAGCATCCAAAAAAATAAGAGTCCTTGTCAAAGCCCATGATTCTTTGTCTTTCCTATAATTGAAATAGTTTTTCGATGATGCCAAAATGGGGAAGATATGGGTTGTGAAGTTTTTATAATGGGTTGTGCAGTGTTTATAACTCATTGAATAAACTATTGTATTCTAGTGTTTCATACTTCAATGTCTACAAATAAAAATGTTTGAATGCACAAAGACAAGAGGTTTGACATCATAAAAAGGGTGGGATTTGTTGGGTACTATATAGTTTTGATGATTGACAATGTGATATGAAACATTTCATTCAAGC
Organism: Capsicum pubescens; assembly: GCA_030864215.1. Lineage (NCBI taxonomy): Eukaryota > Viridiplantae > Streptophyta > Magnoliopsida > Solanales > Solanaceae > Capsicum > Capsicum pubescens. The sequence continues at coordinate 255,900,836 of CM061549.1, forward strand.
TAGTTCATTCACATAGTTCACTTGTATGCAGTTCAAGACGAGATTGCTTACATGGATAAGGCTGTTCTGATAAACTCAAGATAGAGATGACATGTGATAAAAAGAAGTTATAGTTTGATACAACACTTGAAGATAAGATAAAGAAAGAGTTTCACTCAAATGAGGAGATAAAGTTGAAGAAAAGTTTTACCTATTCAAGGAGTTTGACTTGAAGAAAAACTTTGACTTAACAACAAACTCTGATGAGTTGAAGAGTCCAACTGAAGATAAAATATTGATGATACAAAGGACTCTTCAAAGAGTTGATGTTAAATATAGAAAGTGATTGACATAATCAGTCACGCACTTACAAATCTAAAAAGGGCAATTGACAGATTGACGATGTGCTACTCAATCACTGAAGAGACACATTGAAGAACCTGGTCCTAAGTATAGAATATATCTAAGAGTTTTAGATTTATTGTTAGGAGTTGTTCATTGTGTTTGAACTATTGATGTAATATTAGTTTCAGTGTGTTATAAACTGAACAAGGAGCTAGTCTTCGAGTTGGGGATAACTCGGAGACTTTGGGAACACATACCTTGGGTGGTGTGTGTAGTTTAGAATTAAAGTTTATAATTCCTATTAGTTGAGTTCTAGGAATAAGAGATTATAATACCTAAGTTATAAGTATTTTTTAATTAGTTGTTGTTGAGGCTCATTGTTGTGTACTGAAGTTGGGGTTAAATCCTGTAGAGGTACAAGCCGTGTTTTTACACCTTTTTTAGATGGATGTTTTCTACGTAACAATCCACTGTGTTATTTTCTTACTGTTTTAGCTAGTTTGGAACATGCTAGTCAACTTGTTCCATCAACAGGCAACAGTAAAGCAAAAATAAGACAATTAGTAGGGCACGTTCTCTAACAGTATTATTCAAATAGAATATTCTTGGTACTGAATTCTTGCAATCAAATCAAACTCAATGGTTATTCATCAAAATCTTAACGTCATCAAAATAAATAAACATGTTCTTGGAGAAGAAGTATTCAAAATTAAACAACTTTAACAAACTTGAAGATAATAATGAACCATACAAAGATTTTATTTTATTTGTAAAAAAGATCTATTGAAAAAGAGTGCATAATTGGATGCAGGATACTGCAGGCTTCTATCGTTAGCCCTATATTTTCTCTATATGTTTTAATAAGGATAAACTAATAAAAAAGTATCTTGCAGGATATAGTGAAGATACAGAAGATCAAAATGAACCCTAAGGAATCAATCCAAAATTTTTGAGAAAGGAAGCTCACATTCACTCACAAGAAAGGCGGCACCAAGATTGGAAGAGTATCAATCACGGAGATCAGCCAGCATTGACTCACAAAAAATTCGACTCCAATATTGGAAGAGTATCAATCACAGAGGTCATTGACTTCCCATAATTATACAAAACAAATCAATCAAGACAAATGCAAAAGGAAATAAGACCACACCCTCTACATAGATATATCTGATATGGACATGTACGGTTGTAAAGGTTAAACTGCATATGGACATATATGATATGGAAATACTTTATGGTCCCATCCCTCAATCTTGGAATCAATTCAAATCCTTGACTTATAAGAAATCTCTTGGATTTCCCTACGAAGAATAGAAGTTGAAGCAGTTGAAGAGTATAAATGAGAAGACTAACGATCGAAGCACTTATGCAACTTTCATAAATATCTTAGTGTGTCTCAATATTAGTCTCAACAAAGCTTTTTACTTCTTAAGTTTACAATAGTTACACAAGAGTAAGATCTAATCAACTTTGTCTATTGAGGATGTGTCACAAGATCTGAAAAACAAAATAAGTTTTAAAACTTGTTTACTATTCCTGTACTAGACTCTACTTTTGAAAGATCTAAGGAAACATTAAAGACCAATGGGAATGGAAGTAGGCACCACAATGGTGCTCTGAACCAGGATAAATCTTTGTGTTATTATCTTTAATTATTTATTTACTTGCTTACTTACTTAAACCCAATCTATCTTGTTGAGAATACTAATTAGTAGGTTATTCGACTATGAAGACTTATCAGTCGACTCAAGGAATTTTTTAATTCATCCCTCCCCCTTCTCTTGAATTTCAATTAGTATCATAGAATATTTTTTCTCTAAATAAAATAGAAGAAAGATCAGTTAGATTTGGGGATAGTGCTTAAGTCGCTGTCATTATAGTCAGTATAGTAAAGCTCAACTCCTCAAGTGAACTTATTAAAGTGTATATCATAAATGAACTCAAACACAACCTACGCAGTATCAATCAGTTGTGTGACGTAGGATTTGGAGTCTCCTTCAAAGTGAAGTTGCTCCATCCAACATGATAAAAGAGATATTTCTCTTATCGGTGAACGTGTTAATAATATTTATGTTTTAAATAGTCCTAATTTTTTCATACTTAACTGCCTCACTATGAAAACCAATGACACTTGGTTGTGGCACAAAAAGCTTAGGCATGCTAGTATGCATATAGAACACCAATGAGTTCATCCACAAGTCTTGATTCAAACTCATCTGAGAAAGATGTTGATGAAAAGACATATAGGGAAATGATTAGATCACTACTCTACTTGACCGCTAGTTGACTAGAAATTATGTTCAGCTTGTATAAGTGTGCAAGGTTTTAGTCATCTCCCAGAGAGTCTCATCTGACTGTCGTCAAGAAAATCATTTGATATCTTATTAAAACATAGGATATTGGACTATGGTACCTTTGCTCCTCTCATTTTGAATTAATTAGCTATTCAAACACTGACTTTTCAGGTTATAAGAATAATAGGAAAAACACTAGTGGAACCTGCCAAATTCTTGGGGATGCCTTGATTTCATGGCATAGCAGGAAGCAAACTTCAGTTGCTCTATCAACAACTGAAGCCGAATAAATAGCTATTGGAAGTTTTGGTACTCAAATTTTATAGATTATGCATCAACTACTTTATTTTAATTTGTCTTTTCAATCTATTCATATAATGTGTGATAACACCAGTGCTATTAGTTTGTCTAAATATATTGTCTATCATTCTAGGGTTAAACACATTGATATTAAACATACTTTTATTTGAGAACATGTAGAAAATAGTGATTTTCCCTAACATTTGTTGATTCCGTCGGTTGGCAGATATTTTTACAAACCCCCTGTTAGTAGAACGATTTTATTTCCTTCGAAAAATACTTGGTATTATCAGCTTTAGCGACTCATAATTTTTATTTTTGGAAAAAAATTCTTTTAACTTCCTTTTTTATTTGTTACTCTTTTTAATTTTGGAAAACCTTTTTGAAAAAGTTTCATCATTACTCTTACTCTTTTTATGCCACCCTTACTGCCTCATTACCTTTTTATATTCCCAAGACCCTCCTTCTATCATCCTTTCACCTCAGCAGTTTCCTCATTCACTTTACCTTCTTTCATCTTCCCCTATATTCACTCACCCTTCTTTATCTATCCATTTATTTATCTTCCTCTCCATCCTTTTAAAGCTCTTGTTCAGAACTTCTCTCAAATGACAAAACTCTCTTTATGAAAAATCTATCAAAATCCCTTCTAGACCCTCTCTCTGATAATCATGTCCTTATCTTCGAATCCTCTAAGAAATCTCCGCTCCTCTCTCGATAGTTAATTGTTACCAAAAAATATTTTGTCCCTATTCCAACCTCTTCTATCAAAAAACCTATTCAAATTCTCTGTATCATTTTTCTTTAGAGGACATACATAAGTTTTGGACCTTCTTACAAAATGACAAGTTCACTACGTTCAAAAGTCTCTCTGTGATACCCGGTCGAGTAGTAAATCTCTGTCAATTAAAGAAAGCACAATGCAATGTCAGTCACTTTTTCATATTTAAAGATCCGCCACTGTTTTTTGTCTATGTGGACTTGAATTTAATAAGGATCTTTTTGAATGTGCCAATCTCTGCCTCTTTACCAACAACGGCAAATTAGAGACTCTTGTGTTTGGCAAAAGGATCATACTCAATGATTTTTTTGAAAGGGTGTTTGATACAAAGTTCTCTGGGGAAATTCCCTTTATGAATGGCTCATATCCCAATGATTTTGAACTTAGCTTAGAAAAGGTGAAAAGGACCTTGTCTGCCCCAGAAAAAAGTCTTCCATCTTTGGTCCCCTGTCTCTCTACTTTAAGTAACGCCTAATGGCCTATGTTATCTCTACTACACTAATCCCAAAAAAGGGTCCCTCAGCAGTATTACTTATTGAGATGTGTTTTTTTAATGCCCCGAGAGTACACCATGCTTACGATCATAAGTGAACACAAGCAAACCCATGATACTGGTACCTACTGTAAGCACTAAGTAAAACTTATAACAAAAGATCATATGTAGAATTTAATTGAAAAATGCCATAAAGTTTTAACCAATACTTTGAATGTACTGGTATGCTAAATGAGGTTTGGCTAATGTTCATGGTTTTATGTGCATGAGTAATAACTGACTGAATGAATAGCATGAAGTACTGAGTAAAATGCATGAAATCTGCTAAGACTGAGAATGCATGACCAAACATAAAACATATTCTGAATATAGTTGGTAAACTGAAATACTAAAATCTGATAACAGAATAACTGATAAACTCTATGCTATGGTCAATCAAGACTGAACTAAATTTTGAACTGAGTACTAAAACTAAAACTGAAACTGTGGGAGGTATCATCTAACGACATGCTATAACACCCTGATTTTCTAGAACCAAAACTCCACACGGTGCTTATAATCCCAAAGGAACACAAGCTAACCCTCTGCTGGTACCTGTAACTGAGCACTGTATAATATACTGAAATAAATATAGAAAACTGGTGGAAACTTTCCATAAGGTTCAAAACGTCTAAAATACTCAAAACTAAAAACTGAATACTAATACATCTATCTGAAAAGCCTCTAAACTGTCTGAATTATCGAGTTGATGGGATATGTCCCCAACTAACTCCATCTACTGAAAATAAACCAAATCTAATGCAATAATAAAATGCGGATCATCCTCAAATGAAGAGGACTTACTACTACGTCTATTGTTGCTGACTGATTCTGGACTGTTATGGGTGCTCTGGATCCCATACATCTGAACCTATGGTATAAGACACCATAGTGCAGGAAAGTATGTGTTAGTACTTTGAATGTACTGGTATGCTAGATGAGGTAAGGCTAAATGCAAGGGCTTATGCATGAACATTACTTAACTGAACAACATGAGAATACCGAATAGGGATATATGCATGAACGCACAAACTAAAACTGAAATCGCAGTAACACTGAATACGAACTCTGAATACTGGTTTTTGAATACTGACTTACTGATCACTGGGTCTACTAATACTGATATCTATGTTTACTAACTCTGGAATACTGAATAACTGAATCTACTCATATCAATAATTGAGTTTTGAGCTTGCTATTATTGACTGACTAAATCTGAGATCAGACCTATCTAATGGATGATCTCTGAATCTACTAATAATGATAAGGAATGATTGTATCTGAGATTAAACCTATCTAGAGGAAGATCTCTGAACCTTTTAATAATAGAAATGATGGACTGAGTTTGAAATCAAGCCTATCTAACAGGTGATCTCTAGATCTATTTGTACTGATACTGATTAACTTTATGTGAGACCAGGCCTATCTAGTGGGTGGTCTATGAATCTATGAAACTATCTAAGTTTTTTACTGAGATGGGTGACTGTATCTGACAGTCCAGATTTTTGAGTTCTACTCTGAAGACTGATACTGAAACTACAACTGTGGGAGTTCTCACTTAATTGACATGCCCCGAATATGATCTAGTGGGTTCCAACCTGTATCCCCAGCTGGGAGGGTGTCAATATCATGCCACACGTAAAAACCTCTACTATGGTCAAGCCTCTCTAATGGGTGAACCTGAACAGGAAGTCAAGCCTAAGGCAGTATGATAGTCAAACCTTAATCTATTAGGAGACTCCTGGACCTGCGTTGACTACGCAGTTCTGGAGTTCAACGAATGTTACTAATGACTCTACCTCTCTAATGGGGAAGCCGTCATCCCTGCATTTGCTCAAAAATAGTTCCTACTCCCAACTGAAGGACTCTAAACTGATTCTTATCTGAACTTAGACTGAGTTGAATCTATTACTATTCATATTTCTTGACTGATCTAATTGAGTTCACTTGGTTCCATTATCTGACGGAATACCACTTGAATTCTATTATTTGGCTAAATGCTACTGAATTCTTGTTAGCCTACTGAGTCTCACTGATGTGTGAGCTGAATACTGAATACTACTGAGTACTATTGAATACTAATTACTTCTGAATACTGTTGATTCAGAACTGAATACTAAGTCGTATTAGACTGATATTGAGACTGGATTGCACTTATACTGAGATCACTAAATTTTCTTAAGTTCTGTAACTGTCTAAATTCTACTGAGCATAGCACGACTGAGATTATCTTGAGACTAACACAACTCTAGACAAGAAGCTAAATTTTGGGTATTAAATACCCCCAGGACTCGATAACATAAATATCATAAAACAGGACAACTCGTACATGACATGACAATAGTCTATCATCCACAACATAATCAATGCACATCTCTTCAATCACTTGAATATCATGAACATCCCAATAACTCAAAAATAACATGAACTGGAACTTTGATTCACATAAATCATGAAAATCTCTCAAAATTATAATCTTTGAATTTAGAAAAGGATTCTTGAACTTCTTGGGTGGAAGGGACCCAAGAATCAACATCTAACATACCTTAGGAGACTCTTTCTTGAAGGTTCTTAGAGAGATTCTTGGTTTCTTGAGTTTTCTTGAAGAAGGGTTTTCTTCTTGTTCTTGGATTTTTTATCTTGAAAGAAACCGTAGCTTTTGATGTTATGGATGAATAATGAAGCCCTCAACTTTGTTTAGGATATATCTGAGTGTAAAAAGAGTGGGAAAAGACCAAAAATCCCTTTAAAAGTGACTTAAAATTACCGATCGAGACATACGGCGGTGGGGTGCGATGGTCCATCGCTAGGTCAATAGTTCATCGGACTGACCGTCGCACCTTGACCAGAACTGGGACCTACTGCCTCATCGCGACGGCCTGGGGTGACGGTCTGTCGCTAGATCGATGGTCCGTCGGTCCTGACCATCGCACTTGGCAAGTGAATAGGACTACTACCTCATGATGATGGCTATGGGAGACGGTCCATCGCTATCTCGATGGTCTGTTGGCCTGCCTGTCACACCTGGGTGGTTCAGACAACTTTTTGTAAAACGTCCATAACTTTTTACCCCGACATCAGATTTTGACAAATTTGGTATCGACGGAAAGCTTATTTAATTCTCCACATGACAAAAACTCGATATTAGAGAAATTCTACATGGTTTAAAATATTTCTCACTTAGGAAGTCAGACCTTACTATTCTTATGGATGAAACTCAACTAAAAGAAAGTTTAGGGTACTACACATGCCCCAGTCTAAGTTGATCGGGGTCCAACCTGTGACCCCAATTGGAAAGGTGATAGTACCATGCCATTAGTACTAACAATGGCTGAGAAGTCGGTCCTAATCTAGTGTGTGACCCCTGAGATTATTCCTAAACTAATGGGTGATCCCTTAGAGTGTCACTCCTAAACTGGCGGATGACATCTCATAACCTACCTTGGATACATAGTTCTGAAACTTGGAAATTTCTTCTAAGGACCCAGTCCTAACTGATGGGTGATCCCCCATCCCTAGGTTCGCTCGATGCTGAATCCTACTCCCAACTGAACTAACACTGATTACATGACTAGACTAAGTTTAACTAAAGAAGGAATTAACTCGGATTACTAATCTGATCTAAGTTTAACTGACATGATAACTAACTAAACTGATAATGCTCATACATGTTTGAAACTATTCTGAAAATACTAAGACTAAGTAAACAACTAAATTTTTGGGTATTCATAACCCCCAGGACTCGATATCAATAACAACCAGATCACACTAATACTTTGAGGACATGACATGTAGTCAATATTCAAAACTCATTCTTTGAGGCATTTCATCAAACACTTGTACAGCATGGCTTAAGCATGAATAGTTTTAAACATGTAGTAATAGCATGATTTCAATACTAAAATCACCAATTAAGGCTTAAATAAGAGAATATCACCATTCAAACGTGTAAGGCTTAATAACAACATAAAATATGTGTAAATATGGTATAAAAATTGAAATTTATGAAGTTTCATGGATGTAATTCGTAAAAACATGTAAAAATCATAACATTGATCTTGAAAATAGGTTCTTGGAATCCATGCGTAAAAAGGACCCATGGATAAATATCTAACATACTTCAAAAGATTGAATCTCGAAAGAGAATAACTTTTCTTGAAGGTTCTTGAATAGTGACGCTTGAATTCTTGAGTTTTCTTGAAGAATGGTTTAAATTTTGTTCTTGGGTAATGATCTTGAAAGAAACCTTAATTTTAATGGTAAGTATGAATGAGGAGTTATGTTGTTTAAATTGATGGAATTAGGGGTTAAAAAGGATGGAAAAAGACCCAAAATTCTCATTAAAATCGACATTAAATCATTGTACGGATGTGGTTGACGGTTTGGCTGACAGACCATCACTCTGGTGACTGACCATCACTCAATCCATCATTTTATGGACAGAAAATGGCTTCTCTAATTGATTTATATTGGCTTGGTTCACAGTTCATCACTGGCTTGACGGTAAGTCAACATTTCTGTCGCACCTCGACAGTCGGATAACTCTCTAGTAAAATGGGCATAACTTTTTACCATGATATAGGATTAAGGAGAAATCGGTATCATTGGAAAAATAATTCAATTATATACAATATTCTGGGTCTTTATCTGGAAAATTCTTGGTATAACTACAGATATGCTCATTTAAAGTTGACTATAGCAACATCATTCTCTAGAACTCAATCGATAAGGGATATTTTGATTCGTCTAATAGCTAGGATTTATTTGAGGCATGAATATACATCAAACTCAATCATAAAACTACCAAATAAATATAATTTATTTTCCATGATCTTGAAGTATGGTTCTAATATTGGCCTGTACTTTTGGGGTATTATAATATTTTTCCCTTGGGAACAGTTATTCTCGAATGAGACTGGTTAGACTGAGAGTACTGAACTGAGGTAATTGAGATTATGTATTTACCATGCATGACTTGGAACATGATTGCATAACTAATTCTAAAACATGATACATTAACTGAATATCATGAAGTGAACTGATTTCTTAAATACATGAAACGACATGAGAATGGTTATAAGGATGAGATAGAAATGAGAGGGTCAACTTATGAGTACCCATTACTTCAAGATAGATATTTTTATGTGAAGATAAGGTGGAAGGTTTAGTACATAAAATATCAGGAGATTACAATACATCTCCCTCTTGGGATATTATGTCCCCCGAAAGATACTGACTTGGCTGAAATACTGAGGAAAGATGAGATAATGCACGAGACACATATGATCTAAATCATAACTAAATATTTGGAATTTGAAACATGATGCATGAACTGAACTGTATTCATCTATGAGGACTAATTCGGTCTATTCATGACATAAATCTGAATTTCTCTAATAATTATGTGTATGGCATAAGTACTGGAACTGAACATACTGTAAAGCACGAATACATGAGTCATGATGTACATGACCTGATTTTGGAGTTTCTACATTTGTGGAACATAGTTCTTACTTCTGAGCAAACTGGAACTCCTTATACTAGGGACTAGAAGTGTACATGATTCTTTATGATGTGCATGAGCATGAACTATGATCATGGACCTGACATGTAAGGAATGAGTAGATATAGTGATGAGTTAAAAAACTTTCACTGAGATAAGAATGGGTCGGGCATCTTCCTCCCCCACTGATGTTCTATAATACATTGGCATCACTATTAGAATCTGAGAGCCAGACTTGGTTACTTGTTCTATTATCTCCCCCTTAGCTTAAAGAAATCATTCAAAGTCTTGGAACCACTTAATCACCTCTAAACTGAACTTCCACCACTTTACTCTAGAATCTAGGGTATAATAATACACATAATTAGTAAACTTAATTAGTAAACTCACCCTGAATAACTATGCCCGATAATTTAAAACTTATTGCTAGTACTTTCTTCTGGGATATAACTCTTATCTCTCTGTAGCCCCAACAATCATCATGTATAACTTAAAATTGACTAACTTAAGCTTTTCAACTCCTCTTTCTATGATACAGGAATTCCTAGTTCAAGACCTTTCACACGAAGCCAAGCACGTGAGTTGCAATGACTCCAACACTTGTTCATGCAAATGTTCGTGTGTGAGTTAGTACTTGATCCACCAAATGGTTTAAATATTTTTTAAGTGTGAAGAGGAGCCTTGAAGTATAATAAACTTACACACCAAGGCCACCCCATGACAAGGGTTAAATGGTCATTTTATCTTTCATTTGTGGTGTAATATAAATAGACAACATTAGGGTTATTTTTCCTTAGTTCATTGATAAGATTTTGAGACATAAAACACTTGTAATATATTGGAACTTCTCTCTTCCATTGGAGAAGCCCCAAATCCGAATCTCACAAGTAGAGTGATACTTGTGTTATATCTTGTCTAGGATCTTGGGGTTCTTTGAGTTCCTCTTGGTCCAAGTAAGAGTTTTATGTTAACATGCATTAATCTTAAGGTCCTTACATGTGGTTAGGGTTCTTAGATTCTTGAAAATTATATGTCAAACTATTTATCCATCTCTTTTGTTATCATTGTATTGTTAGTCTTTTGAAGTCTAGTGAATCCGTGTGGAGATCTTTCGATTCACTATCATTGTTGTTCTTGTGTTCATCTATTTTCTTTCTCAAAAATTAAATCTAAAGTCTAGTGAAGTCGTGAGTGGCTATTTTGATTCACTAGCATCCTACTGATCATCTTGTTGCTCTTGTGTTGGCTTAAATCTCTTGATACATACTTAGTCTTGTATCATTTGGTATCAAAGATCAAGGCTTGGTTTTCTCACTACAAAACCAATCTTGGGAAGCTCTTACCAAAAGTGTGTTGTTGAAAGCCTTGGTCGAAAATGGTTGTTAGATCTACAATAATTTTGTTTGTCTAGTTTGTTTCTTGTGTTGATTTCTTTCTCATCAACACAAAAGGTGTCTAAATATAAGTTGATCTTAACATATTGACATTGCTATTGTGGACTTGAAGTGCTAGTATGATGAACTTGAAGTAGGCTGAGTTGTGTGTTGTTGTTGCTTGATGTTTAAAGTGGGTTGTTGTTGGTGAATTGTGGTTGTGTTCTTTAATCTTGTTATGGTGTTCATCTTGATCTTCTTCTCATTTCATGTCTTGACCACTTTAAAGACTAAAATAGATCTAAAAAGGTTGCAAGATAGAGTTGTAAAGTTATTTGTGAGAAGACTTGCCAACATCACTTCCTTGACTTAACAACCACTTTTCCCTAAAACAAGGAGCCTTGTCTTGTGGAAATTGTAAAGTCAAGCCTCACCTTTTTTGAGTTGGAAAACATTGAAAAGTTACAAGACTTTACTTTCCCTCCAAAATCAAATTCATTCATTACAAAATTGTGAAGATTAAGGCTTCAAGTTGATGAACAAAATGTATGGACCCGTGACCAATACCATGCTGCCACATCACCTTAATCACTATTCACATCATTAATTAAGCTCAATTTGGATATTCTAGTTTCTAATTATTGATTCTTAGTTTTTTCTTTTTGACTCGAGAACTAATTAGCAAGCTAGTACATTCCTACTAGGTTGTCAATTAGTCCTTTGAAGCCTTGTATTCGTGTCATCGTTTGTTTGTGTTCTTTTGTCGTTTGAATATGTTGTAACTCCTTAACTCTAGTCTGATGGGAATTATTTGAGTTTCAAACAAGAATCCACTCCATACAAGATCATACTCAAACCTTAAGGATTCACTGGTTACTAGCCAATCTACAACACTTGTGGAGCTCGAGTGTGAGTGATCCAAGAGAGTATGGGTGAGGAAGGGTTTTTAAACTAACCTGTTTGTTGATTGTTTAGGTGATACCTTGAAAATGGAGAGAACCACATCTCAAACCATGGATTCTAATAAAATGGAGAATATGAGGGTCACTCTTAAGGCTATGACCCAAACTCTTAAAAGGTTGAGTATGGAAGTGGGAGCCATAAGGGGAGAAGTGACGACTATTAGTGGGAGGATAGAAAAAGTAGAGAGTCAAAGGAACTCTCACCCTTCTAATCCTCAACATGTTCCATCAAGTTGATAAGATATAAATTCCTCCACCACCATTACTCCCAAAACATGGCCACAGTTAGCAAATCCTTCACTAGCTCCAGTAAATGTCGCCAGCCAAACCACTCATAACCCCCTAAACTGAGACTCCAATAGACCAACCCATTCCCAAAATCCTCAATTTTTGCAAGAGGGACTTGGGCTCCTAATACCTCTACTAAATACAAACCCTCTCTTCCAAGCTTTACTAAACCAAAGACCACCACCTCCACAAAACCCAATCCCTCCAAATTAAGTTCCAAATGTCCAAAACCATCCTGTCCACTTTGAGGAATATGGTAGAGATGATTATGAAGGATATATAGCCTTTGACGATTGTTACATAAGGGAGGAAGAGATGAGAGAGGGATGTCTGGATCCAAGAATATATCGTGGGTATGAAAAAAGGGGAAACCAACACCAAGAGAGAGATGTGGGTATCAATAAAATCAAATTGAGCCTACCTATCTTTAAGGGTAAAAGTGACCCCGAGGTGTATCTTGCTTGGGAGTTGGCATGTGATAAAATATTTCAAGTGAATGATATCTCAAAAGAGAAAAAGAGTTGTTGTTCCATAGCTCACTTTGAAGGCTATGCTAACACATGGTGGGCGTACATCAAATGGTTTCGTAATAAATTGATTGATGAACAACCACCATGTTGGTTTCGGTTAAGGTACCTAATGAGGCAACGGTACCTTCCTGAGAGTTATCTCTATGAGTTGCTTACTAGATTATACAACTTGCAGTAAGGGAACCAAAATGTGATGGTATATTATGATGAGTTTCAAAAACTCATGTTTAAACTTGATCATCATGGGGAAAAATTTAGTCATGACATCATTTTGTTCATGTGTGGGTTGAACAAAGAGATCTCAACTCATTTGACACTTCACAAGTTTGATACCGTCGAAGGTATTTTCTAAGAGGCTCTTGATATGGAAAGGGAACTTAAAGAGAGGTTGTCGTTCAAAGAAAAGGGAAAATCAACCTTGGGTTGGCTGAGGGGCAAGGATATGGTTCAATCCTTTTTGGGTTGGCCCAAAAACAAGGACCTACCCGCCACTACTAGGCTTCCTGATCTTGGGCGTATTTATATGTACAAACACCAGTATTCACCCATATTTGGACTTGTTTTGAGAATAAAAATTATGGTAATTATATTGAATTGTGAGCTAAATTGTGTTTCGTGGATAACCGATGTGATTAGAGATACAAGGTAAATTTCCCATGGATTCGAATGAAAAATTGGATACATATCATGAAGATGTGGAAGACCATGTTTATCAAGTCCAAGAACATGTGTAGATGCATGAGAGAAAGGATAAAAGAAAGAAGCAAAGAATTTTTGATAGTTAAGTGAAGATATGGAGTAAAATTCCAGTGATGCGATGCTAACTCGACGCATCGCGTCAACTGGTAAATGATGTGCCATAGCAAAAATTTCATGAGCAAATTATAGAGCATCAACACGAAGTCAACGCATCACGTCGATGCGTAACTTTTAAGACTTAGTCAAAATTTAAGATGACAATTCCAATGACACGACGTGATGTCGACTCGTTGCGTGTGTTTAAGAATTTGACTTAGTCAGAATTTTAAAGAAAAATTCCAGTGCATCAATGCAATGTTGATGCGACGCGTTGGCAGGGTTGACGTGATTAGGGATGCGTCGCTTCAAATGTGCAGATTTGGTGAAATTTTCTCAAGTATAAAAGGAACATGTGAGCACAATTCCAAGTACTTTTAGCAAGCATAGCAGCAGCGGAGAAGCATAGAATTCTTTCTTTTAGGGTTCTTATTATTTCTTTTGAACTTCTTTACTTCAAGATTAATTTTGGGTATGATTACTTACTTATTTTTTATGTTTAATTCAAACATGAGTGGCTAAATTCCCTTGTTCTGGGGTTGAGGCCAAGAACATGATTACTCTTTGTAATTCTTTATAGTAGTTTCTTTTTGGATTATCATCTGGGTTGTTCTTAATTTTTTGAGCTTACTATTTTGATAAGTTTCTACCATTAAAATAAATCTATATTTCTATGTGAATTTGGGAGGAGAATTGTAGGATAGAAAAAAGAAATTAACCTATCGATCCAAATATCGTAAATGTCCCGCCTCTTGTTATTCCATTTGTTCCTGCTCAACCAGCTGCTAGACCTGCTCGTGAAGTGGATATCCCACTCACAAACCATGTGAAAAACAGTATTCGTAAGCCTGAAACAGGTGGTCCATTTGAATTGTAGTATAATATGGTGCAATTGATGAACTCAGTGGGACAATTCTATGGCCTTTGACTCGAAGATCCGCAGTAGCACATACATACCTTTTTGGAAATAATCTATATTTATATTCCTAAAGGGGTGAGTTTTGATTATGTCAGATTGACACTCTTTCTTTTTTCCTTAATGGGGGAAGAAAAAGGTGGTTACATGCTGAACTACCACTCTCCATCACTTCATGGGAAGATCTAGCTCGGAAGTACCTTATTCGATTCTTTACATCTGGGAAGATTGCATGCTTGAGGAATGAGATCTTGAGTTTTAGATAGAAAGAAGTAGAGAATCTCTACCAAGCTTGGGAGAGATTTAAGGGTATGCTCAGAATTTGCCCTCACCATCATCAGTCCAATGATATTCTTGTTCATACTTTCATTAAGGGATTGGAGCCAAATACAAAGATTCTCTTGGATTCAGCAGCAGGTGGACAAGCTCTCGCAAAGACTTATGAAGAATTGTACACACTGGTGAATTGGATTTCACAAAGGAATCTTGACTGGCATGTTGATTCGAGGAGTACTCCTAAGAATGTTGCAGGGGTATTGGAGGTAGACCAATTCACCGCATTACAGGCACAAATCGCAGCAATGCAAAATCATATGATTACTCGGCTCAATAACATAAAGTTGGGTGTTACACAAATAGCATCCACAGTGAATGCAGTCTAATAGGTGAATTCTTGGTGTGAGGTTTGTGGAAGTGGTGAGCACACAGTAGATGTATGTTTTGTCAAGCCAAATTTTTTCAACTATGTAATAAATGCAAATCATCAGGGACAACAGAATTTTGGTAACACATGTAATCCCAACTGGAGGAACCATCCCAATTTCTCATGAGGTGGAAATCAGGCGCAAAATGCAAATTAGTACAAAGGACCAGTGTAACCAAATCAACAGCCGGTTCAGAACAATCATGCTACTGCTCAAGCTAGAAATATGGAGGAGTTAATGAAGCAGTTTATGGATTAATAAGCATAATTTGCAGCAGAAATAAAGACTCAACATGCATAGTTTGCAGCGGAGTTAAAGAATCAACAATTGCTTACGAGAAATCTAAAGTTGAACCTGGGTCAAATTGTAGGATCACAAAATACAAAACCTCAAGAAGCATTACCTAGGGATATAGAGGCAAATCCTAAGCAGGTGAATGCAGTTACAACAAGGAGTGGGTTGCAAACTAAGGATACATTTAAGGAGTAGGTTAGTCCCACAGTCACTGATGATGGTTCTAAAGAAAATGAGGAGAAGAAATTTAAGGAAAAACGGCAAGTGATGAAATTCATGTGGAAAAGAAGACTTTACCCTTAACCTTTCCTTAAAGGGAAAGAAAGCATCAAGAAGAGGCTAGTTGCAAGAAATTCTTAGATCTTATAAAGAAGGTTCAAGTAAATCTTCCTCTTGTTGAAATTCTGCAAAGTGTGCCAAAATATGCAAAATACTTGAAGGATATAGTTGCAAATAAGAACAGGTTAACTGAATATGCTACAGTTGCACTTACTGAGGAGTGCACATCTAAGATTCAAAACAAATTACCCACAAAGCTAAAGGATCCAGGTAGTTTTTCTTCGCAGATTACCATCGGACAAACCATTAGTGCTCGTGGATTGTGTGATTTAGGGGATAGCATCAATCTTATGCCCAAATCATGGTACCGGAAGATGGGTCTTGGGAGTCCCAAATGCACTACTATTTTTTTACAATTGGCAGATTGGTCCCTTGCTAGGCCTGGTGGTATTATCGAAGATGTCTTGGTACAAGTGAGATTCTTATTTTTTCTGGTGGATTTTGTAATTCTTGACTTTGAAGCTAATCTTGTTGTTCCATTTATTTTTGAACGTCCTTTCTTAGCAATAGAACAATCATTAATTGATGTAGCGGCAGGGAAAATTACAATGAGAGCACATTATAAAGTGGAGGTTTTTGATATGTATAAAGTTGTAAAATTTCCATCTATATATGAGGAGTTGTTGGCTATATCTTTTATCGATCTCGAGTCTGATCACAGGCTGCTATTGTCAGATGATTCCTTAGAGAGGCTTTGGTATGTCATGATCTTTATGGAGTTGTGGAAGCATTGGCATTAGTCCAAGTCATGAATGCGGCACTTATTGAAAAAATAAAATTGCCTTTTGGGCAATTCAATAGGCAATTGGTCCATCCCCTAAAGCTTCAATTGATGAAACTCCAAAATTGGATCTTAAGGTTATTCCTCCTCACTTGAAATATGTTTACCTTGGTGGTAATAATACCTTGCCTATTATTTTTTCTACAGGCAGGTACAGAAAGCAATGATAGTGTTGAAAAGGAAGAAGAAGGCAATCGGTTGGCAAATATCTGGAATTACAGGAATAAATCCAGCTTTTTGCATGCACAAAATACACATGAAGGAAGATTTCAAGCCAAGAGTGCAACAACAACGTAGGTTGAATCTAGTAATGAAAGATATGGTGCGTAAAGAGGTCATTAAGTGGATCGATAATGGGATTATTTATTCAATTTCAGACAGCAAGTAGGTGAGCCCAATACATTATGTCCCAAAGAAAGATGGGATGACTGTGGTTACTAATGAAGCAAATGATCTAATCCCCACTCGTATGGTGACTGGATGGAGAATTTGTATAGACTACCTGATGATAAATGAAGCTACAAGGAAGGATCACTATCCTATTTCTTTCATTAATCAGATATTGGATAGGTTGGTAGGGTAGGAGTATTATTTTTTTCTTTATGGTTACTCAAGCTATAATCAAATCACCATTGCTCCTGAGGATCAATAGAAAATTATTTTTACTTGCCCATACGGTACCTATACCTTTAGATGTATGCCATTTGTCCTCTGCAATGCGCCTGTGATATTTCAGAGATGTATGATGGCAATCTTCTACGACATGGTTGAAGAATTTGTTGAGGTATTCATGGGTAATTTCTCTATTTACGGTAATTCTTTTGATAAATGCTTACAGAATTTAGATCAGGTCCTAGCTCGATGTGAAGAGACAAATTTGGTGTTTAACTGGGAGAAGTGCCACATTTTGGTAAAGGAAGAAATCTTCCTAGGCCATAAAGTGTGATGCAGAGGAGTTGAGGTAGATCGGTCTAAAATTGAAGTGATTGAAAAGTTGCCACATCTAGTCACAGTGAAAGGAGTGCGAAGCTTATTGGAGCATCCAGGTTTCTATGGGCATTTTATTCAAGATTTCTCAAAAATAGCAAGCCCGATGTGCAAACTATTATAAAAAAAGGCCAAGTTTGATTTTGGGGCAGATTGTAAAGAAGCATTTGAAAAGATAAAAAAGAAGCTGATTGAAGCACCTATTTGATTTCTCCAGATTGGGAATTGATGTATGATGCTAGTGACATGGTTGTAGGTGCTGTTTTGGGGCAAAGAAAAGACAAGGTATTTCACTCTATATACTTTGCTAGTAAAGTTTTGAAAGATTCCCAAATAAATTATACAGTCACTGAAAAGGAGATGTTAGCGGTAATGTGTGCATTTGATAAATTTAGAGCGTATTTGGTGAGTACAAAAGTTATTGTTCACACTAAACATGCGGCCATAAAATATCTCTTCAGTAAAAATGATGCAAAGCCTCAATTGATCCAGTAGATTTTTCTACTGTAAGAGTTTGACTTAGAGGTTCGTGAACGTAAAAGAGCAGAAAATCAAGTTACAAACCATTTGTCAAGGTTAGAACCTCATGATCATATTGTTGATGACTCTCTCTGCATTCGAGAAGATTTTTTGGATGAAAAGTTATTATCTATAAAGGAGTGTGAAGTTCCTTGGTATGCGGACATTGTAAATTTGTTAGAAAATAGCTTTTATCCTCCTGAAAGTACAATTCAACAGAGGAAGAAACTGCTTCATGATTCTCGTGCTTTTATATGGGATGAGCCTTATATTTTCAAGCAGGGTCCGGATGGTATTATATGAAGATGTGTTTCAAAATATGAATTTGCATAAGTACTACAAAAGTGTCATTCATCTTCTTATGGTGGCCATCATGGGGGTGAAAGAACCCCAAGAAAAGTGTTGTAATCCGGATTCTTTTGGCCAACATTATTTCGAGATGCAGTATCTTTTGTAAAGAGTTCTGATCAATGCCAAAGGTTGGGAACGATTTGAAGGCATCATGAGATGCCCCTAAACAACATCCTAGAAGTGTAAGTATTTGATAGTTGGGGGATTCATTTTATGGGACCATTCCCACCATTAAATAGTAATTTATACATCATAGTGGCGGTTGATTATTTATCTAAATGGGTGGAAGCTGCATCTTGTCCTACTAATGATGCAAGAGTAGTGCTGAAGTTCGTGAAGAAGAAAATATTTTCCAAGTTTGGAACTCCAAGAGCTATATCAGTGATGGAAGTACGCACTTTATTAACACTTGGTTCAAGAATCTTTTAGCTAAATATTGTGTTAGGCATAAGGTGGTCACTCCGTATCATCCACAAATAAATGGACAAGTTGAGGTCTCCAATAGGGAATTTAAGCAAATACTGCAGAAGACGGTTAATGGGAAACGAAAGGATTGAGTTGAGAAGTTTGATGATGCATTATGGGCATACCAGACAGCTTATAAAATGCCTATTGCTACT
This sequence comes from Capsicum pubescens, assembly GCA_030864215.1. Taxonomy (NCBI): domain Eukaryota; kingdom Viridiplantae; phylum Streptophyta; class Magnoliopsida; order Solanales; family Solanaceae; genus Capsicum; species Capsicum pubescens. The sequence continues at coordinate 255,920,029 of CM061549.1, forward strand.
TCCCCATATCATTTGGTCTATGGGAAAGCATGTCATTTACCTGTTGAGCTTGAGCATCAAGCTTATTGGGCTGTTAAAAAGTTGAATCTTGAGATGAAAGTTGCGGGAGAAAAGAGATTATTCCAGCTCATTGAATTAGATGAATTTTGCCTCAATTATTATGAGAACGCAAAGTTTTACAAGGATAAAACCAAGAGATGGCACGATAGACAGATTCAAGATAGAGTGTTTGAACCCGGACAACTTGTTTTACTATTTAATTCGAGATTAAAGTTATTTTCGGGCAAATTGCGGTCTAAGTGGTCTAGATCTTTCGAAGTAGTACAAATGACACCTCATGGAGTGGTTGAATTGTGGAACAAAGAGAAGACTGAGAAGTTTCTAGTGAATGGACAACGTGTGAAGCATTACTGGGCTGATCATGGAGACAAGCACAACGTGTCCATCATTTTTGATGAAGAGTGAGACTGAGATAAGTCGTGCCACAACGTAAAATAAGGAGTTGTGTGGGAGACAACCCACAAATGTAATGTAATAGGTAGTTTAATTTTTAGTTGTTCAGGACAAGAAGAAAAATACAAAAAGATAAGTCGTGCCATGATAAAAAATAAGGTGCTTGGTGGGAGGCAACCCATTTTTTCTTACATGATTTTATTATTTTTAGTTGATGTACAGACACGAGAAACATGGTGGAGATAGAGAAGATGAGAAGAGGGTGACCATCGACCTTTGAGTAAGTTAAATGGGTGAGAAGAAGTAAAAAAGGTTAGTGGGAAGAAAAGATGCCTCAAAAAATGAGAAATTTGGCCTTAGAAAATTTTTGGGATGCAATTTCCAGTGGACCAACACTAAGTCGATGCATTGCGTCAATATGCATCATGACCATACTTAGAAAAATTTTCTAAGGCTATTTCCAGTGAAATGACACGATGTCAACGGGTCGCGTCAGTCTTGCAACGTGTTACTCATTGCGCCACGTTGGTGGTCATATAGGTAACACTTAGAATAACTATTTGATATAACTTTCAATGTAATGACAGAAACTCGACGCGTCTCTTTTCTTCTACAACGTGATACCAGACGCATCGTGTCACCTGCACCATCGATAAGAATATTAAACCTAATTTACTCCCTCTATAAATATCCCACACCACTTATTTTTCACTTTCCCTATTCAAAACCCTAGTAGCTTCCCCAAATTTCCCCAACCCTAAAAATAAATTCTTTTATTTAACTTCCTTGTGGTGCCAATAAACAATCTCACTCTTCCTTTTTCTTCATCAAGTCAAAGGTAAGTCTTTCATTTTTCTCATTTGCTCAAAGTTGCTTTGAATGATAAAGAATGTTTTGAGTGATAAATAGTTAGTAATTTAGGCAGTGACTTATTTCTTGATTTATGATAAATAGTTAGTGCTTTATATTGAACTAGTGGAGTTGATTATGTTGATTGGGGGGTTTTAATTGAACTCAATTTATAAATCCTTCATGGAGGGTTGATGAAATTGTTTGGCCGTACTTTAGTTCGTATGTAGTATATGAATGGATGATGTTAAGTTGTGTAGAGATGTGGTTGCTTATATGTTTGCTCTAGTTGAATTAATGAATTGCACTTTAAGATTGACTTAGTTTTTTGCATAAATGAGTTATTTTGCTGAATCATGTAGTGAATTTCAATAATGTTGGGGTGTTGATGTTCAATATATGATGGTAACTAAGTGTGGGGTGGATTTCGATCCCACACCACCTTAGTGGTAGCTCTTAGGTTTGACACATTGAATGCATGCATCGGACAACATTGAAGAGTGATAATGTGAGAATGAATGGTTATGTGTTTTGTACAAGCTAAATAGTCCATTAAGTTGTCGAGATGAGATTTTGAATTGAGACTCTTCTGAAATATCTTTTTATGTAATGTTGGATGCTTAAGGATGATAATGGTGTTGAACAAGGGAAGTCTGAGTACCTTGGTTCCCTCATTTACGAACTTGTGCTAGCAACTAAGTGTAGGGTAAATTTCATACTTGGTGGTTGCTAGTTCCTAAGGTGCTTGCTTTATGTGTTATGGTCTGTTATGCTTGATAGTTATAATTTCGATTATCCATCAACAACAAACCAAAGGTAAGAATACAGTTGATACGTATGAGCCTAGGCATAAGAGGAGTTGTCAAGATGATCATGTACCCTCAGCCCCACAAGTTCCCCGAGGTCAAAGAAGGTTCGGGACTAAGGTCGTCGTTGAAGCACGACAAAAATGGTAGTCTCAACACAAAGAGTCAAAGTATTCAGCCGATTAATTCATTGATAGGGCAAGCCTGATGAAAAAGTATCCATCTATGGTGCGAAGAATAGAGGCGCAACATATGAATTTCCTATTTGAGTAGCCCACTAAATGTAACTTAAGACTAGTGAGGGAATTCTATGCGAATTGGAACCCGAAAGACTCTAAGGTTGAGGTACGTGGTCATGTGATCACTTTTACTGCTAATACTGTGAATTAATTACTAGGTACACCCTTTGTGGATACGGAGCCATTGAAGAGAATGATTATTGAGACACCATATTAGAACATTCGTCATCTCCTTTGAGGCACTCATTCGACAACTAGGTGGATTCGCTACAAAGAGGGTGGTACTCATGTGTCACTCCCATTTGCTTATTTGAACATGGAGGCTCATTTATGGGCGAAATTCATTTATGCCTGCCTTATTCACGATACTCATTTGACGGAGGTGACTCATGATAGGATTTGTATTATCTATGCTCTGATTCATGAAGATGTGGATTTGAATGTTGGTGCTATTATCTTTTCTGTAATGAGGAAAACCAGATATTTTGGGGGTCGTAGATATGGTTTTGATGGGCTGATGGCTACATTTCTGAGGTAGCAGGGTGTTCCCAAGTAGGAGGTGGATTATAGACCACCTATTGGTCACAAGCTATTGGATTTTTCCTGCACTAAGGGACCTACTCCTCATGGTGTAAATTTGACTATGCCCGAGCGTCAAGCTCAGAATGATGAGATCACAGCCCATATGTATGGGTTCACTATGTTGCAGCTAATAACTGGAGGGCATCCATCCACCCAATAAGAGATTCGTGCGGTTGAGTTGGACTACCCAATAGGACCTCATGATCAGACTATGCTATGAATTAGCCCAGATTTTGATGAGCCATTGGATGATGACTCCCCATGGATGTGGAGATGCGCATGAGTTATTCTGATAAAGAGTCCATGGATGAAGAGCAGACATATGATGGTGATTCAGGTGATGACTTTGGTGATGATGACGGTGCTGATGATGATGTGATGGCATTAGTGACATTCGAATAAGTAGGGAGTATGATGCCATCCTGCCTTCTGCTTATTGCTAGCACTGGGACAGTGCTACATTTAAGTGTGGGGTGGTTGATCTTTGATCTTTATCTTTATCTCCTCCATCTTCAATTTCTAAACTATGTTGGTTTTTGGATTGAACAATTTCTATTTCTATTATGTTTTTATGTTTTGTTGGGTTTGTAAGTTGACATTATTGCCCTTTTCAGCAAAATTATTTCCCTCTTTGGCAAATATTAGTTTAAAGTGTTTGTTTTATTTATTTTCACCCTTCGTGAAAATTTTTAGATTACAGTAATTATGTGTGCCCTTTTAGGCAATTCTCATTTTGCATCATCTTAGTTAGTTGCCTTCCCCGATGATAGATGGATGACGACCGTCTTAAGAGGAGTGCGTCTTTAGAAGCTGAGAAAATGATAGGACCCCGATTGCGACCTTTGAGAAATGTTGTGTGTTGGGCAAAGATGTTTTATTTTTTTTACTACAAATGCAATTGTGTTGAAACAAAAGAATGAGATTTTTTTAGATGTTAAATCTCAACAAGTGTAGTTCGATTTAATTGGCTTAATATTGAATTTCATAAAGAGAAATATCGGAAACCGTAAGGATCCGACTTGATTCTTTTCATGCACCATGTAAGTGAGTATTTGTTTATATTCTACATGTATAGGAATGACTAGAACTTACCCGGTGTGTTTACAAAGCGAAATAAAGGGTGTTGGGTGTAGGAAGTGATTTTGGCATTTCTTTGTTAACCAAATTGTAAAGACTTTATTTACCTACCCTTGTGCATGTCTTTATTTAGCCCCATTGATCCTATATCCTGATTTCTTTGGTAGCCTCATCCGTAGCCGAATCCTTTCTTTGATAGACCTTAATTCGATCCATAGTTCCTAAGTTCTTTAATACAGATAATGGAATAAGAGGGGAATGTAAAATTTAAGAAGGAAATGGGTGATGGTGAAGCTCTATAGAAGTGTTCATTGTGTGTTTAATTGTGACGGTTAGGAGTTAGAAAAAAAATATGAAAGAAATTTCAGTTTAAGTTGCCTGATTTTTTTGTTACAATGAACCTGTTTTGGCCCTGTTCTGTTGAGGACAATGTGAACCTCAACCAAGGCAAATCGCTTAGGTTGAGGGTGGATACTATAGGGGTGCGTAACAAGAATTGGGATGTGAAGAAAAGTTGAGAATTGAATTATGATGTAAAAAAAATACTCATAACGTGGTGTTGGTAATGTGCTTAAAAGGATTGGGGTGAAACACTGAATGTGCAAAGATAATGAAGTGAAAAGTTGGGTTGATAAAATGCGATTTTGAATGTTCTTATGATTGAATATAGTTATGTATTAAAGTGCTTAGGGAGATTAGTCACTACTTCCCAAATAGTTCCTACCCGTCCCTTAGCCTACATTACAACCATGAAAGACCTAATTGATCCTGTATTTCAACATCCGACTATTAGTGGAGTATTACAATAAGGCCAAGCTTATGGTTTATCACCTATTATGTATGAATTATTTGTTGAGAGTGAGTGAGTGAATTTTGATATTCCCCTCATGATAAAGATTGAAAAATTGTGAGTGATATGGGGAAAACTTTCTTGTTGTGAGGGTGCATATGAATCAAAGTCTGGATTAATTATTGTGTTTCTTGATTACGTGCTTTTATTGAGTTTGTCAATGAATTGAATGTCGTTGTTGGGATGATGAAGTGTGAAATAAAGTGTTCATGTTCCTAACACTAGCATGATTCATAGGTTGTGATAAAAAGGTTTGATGATTGTTTTGCTTGAAGTTGTTCGAGGACGAACAATGTTTTAAGTGTGGGGTGGTGATCTTGGGCATATTTATATGTCCAAACACCGCTATTCACCCATATTTGAACTTGTTTTGAGAATAAAATTTGTGTTAATTATGTTGAATTGTGAGCTAAATTATGTTACGTGGCTAACCAATGTGATTAGAGATACAAGGTAAATGTCTCATGGATTCAGACAAAAATTGGATACATATCATGAAGATGTGGAAGACCATGTTGATCAAGTCTAAGAACATGTGTAGATGCATGAGAGCAAGGATAAAAGAAAGGAGCTGAGGATTTATAAGAGTTAAGTGAAGAAATGGAGTAAAATTCCAGAGACGCGATGCAAACTCGATGCGTGGCATCGACTAGTAAATGTTGTCCCTTAGCCAAAATTTCATGAGTAACTTCTAGTGCATCGACGTGAAGTCAACGCATCGTGTCGATGCGTAATTTTTGAGACTTAGTCAAAATTTAAGATGACAATTCCAGTGACACAACGCGATGTCTACACATCGCGTCGTGTGTTGATGAATTTGACTCAGTCAGCATTTTAAAGACAAATTCCAGTTCATCAATGCAATGTTGACGTGAAGCGTTGGTAGAGTTGACGTGATTAACGATGCATCACGTTAAGTGTGCAGATCTGGTGAACTTTTCTCAAGTATAAAAAGAACACGTGAGCACAATTCTGAGTACTTTTGGCAAGCATAGAAGGGGCGGAAAAGCATACAATTCTTTCTTTTAGGATTCTTATTATTTCTTTTGAACTTCTTTACTTCAAGATTAATTTTGGGTAAGATTAATTACTTATTTTTTATGTTTAATTCAAACATGAGTGGCTAAATACCCTTATTCTGGGGTTGAGGCCAAGAACATGATTACTCTTTGATATTCTTTATAGTAGTTTCTTTTTGGATTATCATCTGGGTTGTTCTTAATTTCTTGAACTTACTATTTTGATAAGTGGCCAACATTAAAATAAATCTATATTTCTATGTGAATCCACGAGGAGAATCGTAGGATAGAATGAAGAAATTAAGGAGCAAGGTTCTTACCTTTTTTATAAATTAAGGGGTTCAAATTAGCATCTAGGATAGAGATATACCTAGAAGCGTTGTTTGGTTCAATTGCAAGAAGATTAGTTTATGAATATAGAAGAATTATTGTATATCTATGGGAGTTGTAGCTTCAATATTCAATAGATAGAAGATTTCAGGTCAGGAGACCAAAATCGTAGCCTAAACCTTGCGAACTAACAACCCGATAACCAATTAGAATACTATAAGAATAGACATTTGTATGATTGTTCGAAAATCCTCAACCTTGGAATTCCTATCATTATTGTTTACAATCGTTGCTTTCTATTCTCTAGTCATAAACTTTTATTTCTTTTTTATTAATTTACATTTTTATTCTTAATTTCAAAAATCATCTTAAACTTTACAACACTTACTACTCATTTTCTAAAACTAAAAGTTGGTTAAATTTCTAGTTGCTTAGTCCTTGTGGGAACGATATCTGATTGTCTAAATCACTATATTACTTGTACGATCACGTGAACTTACGTGTGCATCTGAGTTGCAACACTGCCCAAGTCCAAAACAGTCCACAAAATCCCACCGGGGTAAGAAGCTCATAAGTATCCTAATTCTAAAGGGTTCCAATGCTTCAAGTGCCAAGGTTGGGGGCATAAAGCCAACGAATGACCTAACCAACGCAATGTAATCCTTAGGGAAATTATATTGTATTTACTTGGTGAAGAAGTTGGTATTGAGGGTGAAGAAATTGAAGTCGAGCCTCAAGATGGAGAGACAGTCGAGAGGGATCCACATGATGATGATGATGATGATTGTGAGGATGCTTATCCACAAGAAGGAGAGTGCGTGGTCCCAAACTTTGTAGTAAGACATGCCATGATTAGTTAGGCGATATATGATCCTAGACAATGGGAGAATCTATTCCATACTAAATATCTTGTGAAGGGAAGTGTGTGCACTATGGTGATAGATACTGGAAGTTGTGATAATGTGGTTAGTGTTGCAATGGTGAACTTCTTGAAATTTCCGACTACACCTCACACTAGTCCTTACAAGTTTTTATGGTTGAATGAATGCGGTGAGTTAAAGGTTACAAGGCAATGTGTGATATGTTTTAAGGTAGGCTACTACCATGACGAGGTGCTTTGGGACGTGATACCAATGCAAGATTGTCACTTGTTGTTAGAAAGGCCTTGTCAATATGATAGGTCAACCAAACATGATGGAAGGTCCAATTGGTATACACTTTAAAAGAATGGATGAAAGGTCGCTCTTCATCCATTATTGTCTTCCCAAGTGAATGAATTACACCAAAAGATGTGGGAATTAAGGGAAAAGGGAAAGAAGGCCGAGAGTGAGGGGAAAGGAGGGGAATTCAAGAGAGAGAGTAGGGGAAGCCGAGGGGTCCCTAAATTCTAAGGGGCGCGAGAGCATAGTGATGATGTCTAGGAGGAAGGAACTATTTATGGATCATGATGAGGACACTCCGATGCTTCTTTTGGCTCATTATTTTAATACTAACCCCGCTAACATTTCCATTTCTCCTCCTATTTCTCATGTTTTGTAGGATTACGAGGATGTCTTCCCAAAGGAATTTCCGAAGGGATTGCCTCCACTTCGGGGTATTGAGCACCAAATTAATTTTGTGCCGGGCTCACAATTGCCCAACAAATCGGCTTATAGAAGCAAACCAAAGGATACAAAGAAATTACAATGCCAAGTTGAGGAACTTCTCAACAAGGGTACATCAAGGAGAGTATGAGCCCTTGTGAGGTCCCAGTGCTACTAGTTCTCAAGAAATACGGGACTTGGTGTATGAGTATTGATTGACGAGCAATCAACAAGATAACGGTAAAATATCATCACCCTATTCCTAGACTAGATGATATACTTGATGAATTGAGTGGTTCATGTTTGTTTTCTAAAATTGATTTGAGGAGTGGCTATCACCAAATCTGTATGCAATGGGATGATGAATGGAAAATCGCCTTTAAGACCAAATTTAGTCTCTATGAATGGATGGTTATGCCATTCAGCCTAACAAATGCTCTAAGTACTTTCATAAGGCTAATGAATCATGTGTGAAGCCATTTATCGGAAAGATTGTTATCATTTACTTTGATGATTTGTTGGTGTATAGTAAGTCCTTAGATGCGCATGTAAAGCATTCACAATATGTGTTTGATGTCCTTAGAAAGGAGAAGCTATATGCTAATATTGAAAAGTGATATTTTAGTGTCCATGAGGTTTATTTCTTGGGTTTGTGGTGTGCTCAAGAGGGGTCGAAGTGGATGAATTAAGTTTGACACCATTAAAAGTTGGCCAACTCCCAAAACCGTAGGTAAATTTAGAAGCTTCCATAGGTTGGCTAGTTTTTATAGATATTTTCTCAAGGGATTTAACACCATTTCCGCCCCCTTGACCGAAGTGATTAAAAAGGATCAGCCTTTCAAGTGGGGAGATGAACAAGTTAAGGCCTTTGAGAACTTGAAAGCTATACTCATCTCATTTTTTTAAGCGAACCCCTAGTATGTACTTATGTTGGTTATCCTAATGGGGTACCCTTCCATCCCTTGTTAGACCCCTTTTCTACAATTACCAAATTTGGACAAGAATTTTGAGGTTGAATGTGATGCTAGCAAACTCGGCATAGGCGCTGTTTTAATACAAGAATTGAAGCCTATTTCCTACTTTAGCGAAAAGCTCAAAGGAGAAAATCCAAACTACTCTACGTATGAATTAGAGTTGTATGCCTTGATTAGATCTTTGGCCACTTGGCAACATTATTTGTGGCCTACAGAATTTGTGATCAAAATGGATTATGAATCCTTAAAGCATCTACGGGCACAAGACAAGCTTAACCGGCGGCATGCCAAATGGATTGAATTTCTTGAAACTTTCCCTTATGTAATTAATTACAAGAAGGCTAAAGACAATGTGGTTGCCAATGCTTTATCTCAGAAACATGTGTGTGTGTCTACTTTGTCGTCTAAGTTGATGGGGTTTGAAAGCCTCAAGTCTTTATATCTCGAGGACCCTCACTTCACTCCTATCTATAGGGAAAGTGAAGAGTTGGATAGCGTTATGAGGGTTACGGATAGGGGTTCCCATCCCTATACCAAATTTGATGGATACTTGTTTAAGGCTAGACAATTATGTGTTCCTTTAAGTTTGTAGAGAGAATTGTTTATGAGGTAAGCACACAATGGCGGTCTAATGGGCCATTCTGGGGTCGAGAAAACCCTCAAAATTTTGGAAGAACAATTTTATTGGCCTAGAATGCACAAGGATGTGGCCCGAATTCGCGGCCAATGTGTTGTGTGCATAGGAGACAAGTCACATCTCAAACCCCATGGGTTGTACACCCTATTTTCCACCCCTTTGCGTCATTGGCTTGACATATCAATGGACTTCATGTTGGGATTGCCAAGGACTAGAAGGGGCGGGATAGTATTTTTGTCGTGGTGGATCGATTTTCTAAGATGGCTCACTTTATTCCTTATTCCAAATGTGATGGTGCACCTAGTGTAGCCTCTTTTTTTATTTGTAATGTTGTAAAACTTTATGGTGTTTCGAGGACCATAGTGAGTGATAAGGATTCTAAATTCCTAAGCTACTTTTGGAAGTCCATGTGGGGTAGGCTCAGTACTAAGTTATTGTTTTCAACTTCATGCCACCTACAAATCGATGGCCAAACGGAAGTAGTAAATAGAACCTTAGGGTCTGTGCTATGGTTCATGGTTAAGGTAAAAATGGTTTCTTGGGAGGAGCACTTACCGTTGATTGAGTTTGCTTATAATCGTGTTATACACTCCAGCACGGGGATGATACCCTTTGAGTGTGTATATGGCATCAACCCTCTCACTCTTTTAGATCTAACTCCTTTGCAAGTGATCTTGTGATAAGCTTAGATGGAAGAAAATGGGCCGAGGCTATGAAGAAGCAACATGAGAAGGTGAGGTTGCGGTTGGAGAAGAAAAAAACAAGAAGTTGCAAGGCGAGCCAATAAAGGAAGAAGAAAACTCATTATTGAACTGGGAGATTAGGTATGGGTTCACCTAAGGAAGGATAGATTCTCGTCTCAAAGGAATGATAAGTTGATGCCGCGGGGTGATGTCCCATTACAAGTATTATAAAGGATCAACGACAATGCCTACAAGATTGATCTACCCCCGAAAAATCAAGTGCACAACACTTTCAATGTGTGTGACCTCTCTCGTGTGGAAACGATGGAGGATGGAAATGATCCGAATTTGAGAACAAATTCCCTTTAAGATGGAGAAGATGATATGGGAATTTCTAGTTTGAGACCTTTCACACGAAGCTAAGAAAGTGAGTTGCAATGACTCCAAGCCTTGTTCATGCAAATAGCCATGTGTGAGTTGGTACTTGATCCACCAAATGGTTTAAATATTTTTGTGTGAAGAGGATCCTTGAAGTGTAATAAACTTACACTCCAAGGAAATCCCATGGCAAGGGTTAAATGGTCATTTTATCTTTCATTTATGGTGTAATATAAATAGACAACATTAGGGTTATTTTGCCTTAGTTCATTGATAATATTTTGAGACACAAAACACTTGTAATATTTTGGAACTTTTCTCTTCCATTGGAGAAGCCCCAAATCCGAATATCATAAGTAGAGTGATACTTTTGTTGTATCATGGCTAGAAAATAGGATCTTGGGGTTCTTTGAGTTCCTTTTTCTCCAAGTAAGAGTTTGGTGTTAACATTCATTAATCTTAGGGTCCTTACATGTGGTTAGGGTTCTTAGATTCTTGAATATTGTATGTCAAACTATCTATCCATCTCTTTTGTTATCATTGTATTGTTGTTAGTCTTTTGAAGTCTAGTGAAGTCGTGTGGGGTTCTTTTGATTCACTAGCATTGTTGTTCTTGTGTTCATCTCTTTTCTTACTCAAAAATTAAATCTTAATTCCAGTGAAGCCGTGAGTGGCCTATTTTGATTCACTAGAGCCTTGTTGATCATCTTGTTGCTCTTGTGTTGGCTTGAATCTATTGATACACACTTAGTATTGTATCATTCTATTAGCTCAACCTTCCAAGATTCACACTTAGATTCTAACACATATCCTGGATATCCCCAAATCTGTAATAACCATACTACTTTCATCATAGCCTACAAATATCACATCCACAATATATGTTTCGAATCAACAAACCTACTGATTCATCTTTCATCTAACTAGCCCTATGAAATATGTTCTGCTCAAATTCAGATAACACTATCCCCAACTCTACTACTGTTACTAAACTCATGGTTTCATGCTTCTAACTCTAGATCATATGATTCCATAGAATTCTAAGAAGGAATTAGAAAATAGGTATGACTCTTAAGCACTGAGGTACTACCCCTTTATTTCTTGACTGGTTTATCGGGAAACTGAAACTGAATGACTCTATTTTTGAAATCAATTGAAGTAATTTTCTGGAATATAGTAACCGAGTAATTTCCGTATACCCGTCTGGTCATAATAGGTTTACCTACTAGGGTAGACACTGATAAAGGCTCTGCTAAAATTTTAGGATTGACTTTGAAATGGACAGCTATATAGGGGTTACAAAAGAAAGTGAAGGTCTAGGGTAAATAAAGCATAAATATGAAGATGAAGGACCTGTAATGTACTGGTAGCCACATCAGGAGAGCTTTCCTGATCCTGTAGGGACTAAAGTGCATATATCCTGTTCTGACGTTGGTCACTGGTTACGCTGAAAGTGGCACCCTGCTGAGTCGGGTGACCGGATGGGATTGGAGGACGGTTGGACTGACCTTGTTGGCATGAATCTTTTCCCCTCTGAGCAATTACTCTACACTCCTGTATCCTGTGTCCTAGTTTACCACATCTAAAACATACATCACTGCCATATTTACACACACCCAGGTGATTTCTACCACATTCTTTGCAAAACGGATAGGTACGACCACTGCTCACACTACCCTGGGTTTTACAGCCTGGCACCTCATCTCGACTATCATTCCTGAACTTTGGAACGATTGCACTAGATAAATATGGAGTTGGGGCTGAAAAATTCTGACTAAACTGAGAACAGTTATCACCCTCTGACCTTGGTGGAGAAAAACTAAAGCTATCTATTTTGTCTTTTTTATTCTCTCTCTCCTTCTCCTTAAGCATCTGCTCCTTAATTTTTTGAGCATGGACCATAAACCTAGTTATTTCCATCTCCTTAATTAATATCAGAGTCCTACACTCCTTGACCACACTATTAGATACCGCAAACTCAAACCTTCTCATCCTAGATCTGTTATCATCCACCACATGAGGAGCATACCTAGCTAACTAAGTAAACTTAAGGGAATACTCTTTCACACTCATATTGTGCTGCTTCAAGTTGATAAACTCTAACACCTTAGATTCCCTTGGCTCCAAAGGGAAGAATCTATCTAATAAGGTTGTAGTAAACTCCTCCCATTCTCTAGGCTCTACATCTGCTCCTCTATCCCCTTTCCACTACTTAAACCAGGTGTGAGATGCATCATGAAACTGGTAAGAATGTATTTCAGAACTCTCACTAGAAGTCACACACATAATGTTAGTCACCTTATAAATCATATCAAAGAATTCCTGTGGATCCTAATCAGATTTAGATCTTAAAAATAGAGGAGGATTCATTCGGATGAAGTCCCAAATCCTAGTTGCGGTAGTATTAGCCACTGAGTTGGCTAGGACTGCAGCTGGTCGAATTTTCTGAGGTTCTACAGAGTGAGCTAGAGTAGTGAATGCAGTTCTGAACTCTGCATAAGAAACATGCTCATTAGAGGATATTTTTGAATGGGCGGAGGTACTGGCTGGTTTTTGGTTCTTCTTCTGTTAGTCTTTCTGGGAGGCATATTCTGTAAATAGAAGGAAGAATTGAATTAGATAGAGAGTTCAACTTGATCTCATGCTCATTCGAACGACATGAACACTGAAATAAGGGAAACTTTTAATAAGAACGTCTTGTAGACTCTTGTCCATAAGTGTGGTGCGCTTCACACCCATGTACAAGACTCTAGTCAATGTGGCATTCAGACTCTCTAGGACACTTTAAAACCTTAGGCTCTGATACAATGTTTGTAACGCCCTAAGAGTACACCTTGGGTGCCACACGGTGCTTACGGTGACAAGTGTCCACAAGCTAACCTATGATACTGGTACCTGCTGTGAGAACTAGGTAAAACCGATAATAAAAGATCATATGTGAAATTTAACTATAAAATGCCATAAGATTTTAAATCATTGTTATGATTATTTTTGTAAAACAACTCTGATATACTGCTAAAATGGCTGATAATGACAACTAAAAATTAAACACTAACTATCTATACTAGTCTGAAAAAGCCTCTACTGACCTATTGTGGAGCTGATGGGACAAACCCCCAACTAATTCTGACTAAATAGAAAATACTGAACTGATAAGGTAAATTGAGATAAATAAACCATGTCCTCAAAGTATGAGGACTCACCACTGCTACAACTGATAATCTGGTATGCCTATGCGCGTTCAGGGAACTGAGCATCTAAACCTATGATATTAAAACATAATAGCGCAAGAAAAGAGTATGTGATCAATACTTTGAATGTACTGGTATGCTAAATGAGGTTAGGCTAATAACTGACTGAATGAATAGCATGTTGAGTAAAATGCATGAAATCTGTAAAGACTGAGAATGGAGGACCAAGTATAAAACATATTTTGAATATAGTCTATAAACTGAAATACTAAAATCTGATAACTGAATAATTAATAAACTATATGCTATGGTCAAGCAAGACAGAACTGATTATTGAAACTAAAACTGTGGGAGGTAGCATCTAACTGAAATGCCCCAGTCTGAGCTGATCGGGGTCCAACCTGTGACCCTGGTTGGAAGGGTGCTAGTATCGTTCCACGGGTACTAACAATTGTTGCAGAGTTAGTCCTAATCAGGTAGGTGACCCATGAGATCAGTCCTAAACTGGTGGGTAATCCCTGAGAGTGTCAATCCTAAATTGGCGGGTGACATCTCAAAACCTACGCTGGCTACGTAGTTCTGGAACTTAGGGATTTCTCCTAAGGACCCAGTCCTAACCGACGGGTGAGCCCCCATCCCTAGGTTTGCTCGATGCTGAATACTACTCCCAACAGAACTAACATTGATTATGGGACTGAACTAAGTTTAACTAAAGAAGGAATTAACTTGGACTACTAAACTGATCTAAGTTTGACTGACATGGTAAATGACTGAATTGAGAATGCTCATACGTGTTTGAAAATATTTTGAAAATACTGAGACTAAGTAAAAAGCTATATTTTTGGGTATTCATAACCCTCAGGACTCGATAGCAATAACAACAAGATTACACTAAAACCTTGAGGACATGACATGCAGTGAAATATTCAAAACTCATTCTTTGAGACATTTCATCAAACACTTATAAAGCATGGCATAAGCATGAGAATAGTTTTAAACATGTAGTAATAGCATGAATTCAATACTAAAATCACCAATTATGGCTCAAATCGGCGACATCACCATTCAAACGTGTAGGGTTTAATAACAACAAAAACTACGTGTAAACATGGTATAAAATAGAAATTGATGAAGTTGCATGGATGTAATTCATAAAAACATGTAAAAAATCATAACTTTGATCTTGAAAATGGGTTCTTGGACTCCATGGTTGAAAAATACCCATGTATGAACATCTAGCATTCCTCAAAAGCTTGAATCTTGGAAAAGAATAACTTTTCTTGAAGGTTCTTGAATGGTGACGCTTGAATTCTTGAGTTTTCTTAAAGAAGGTTTTGAATCTTGTTCTTAAGGAATGATCTTGTAAGAAACCCTAATTTTGATGTTAAGGATGAATGAGGAGTTATGTTATTTCAATTCATGGAAATAGGGGTTTAAAAGGGTGGAAAAAGACCCAAAAATCTCATTAAAATTGACTTTAAATCACTGTACGGATGTGGTTGACGGTTTGGGTGACGAACCGTTACTTGAGGGACTGACCATCACTCAATCAGTCAGTTTATGTCCAGAAAATGGCTTCTCTGATTGAGTTGTGATGGGTTGTTTAATGGTTCATCACTAGCTTAATGGTCCGTCAACATTCTCGTCAAACCTCAGCAATCAGACAACTCTCTGGTAAAACAGGCATAACTTTTTACCCCGCTATCGAATTAAGAAAAAATTGGAATAGTTGGGAATCTAATTCAATTATCTACAATTTTCTACCTCTTGATCTTGAAAATTCTTAGTATTACGGAAGATATGCTCATTTGGAGTTGACTATAGCAACATCCTTCTTTAGAACTCAATCAGTAAAGGATATTTTAATTTTTCTAATAGATAGGAGTTATTTAAGTCCTTAATATACATCAAACTCACTCATAAAACTACCAAAGAACTATAATTTATTTTGCATGAGCTTAAAGTATGGTTCTAATATTGGCTTGGACTTTTAGGGTATTACAGTTTGTCCTATGTTGCTTGGTGAAAAAGCTCAAAATACTTTAAGATATGTTGGAGAGTGTTGTTGATTCTCATGCCTCAGCCAGCCTACCATATGGACTTATGATTACCCAGATTCTCCTATATTACTCTATTGACCTCTCTGCATATAACACGGTGGAAGTCTCTGCTACTTATGACTCCAAAACTTTTGCCAGCATGGGCTATATTTTGGTAGAAAATAAATGGCCCAAAAAAAACTCTACCCGAATAAATTAGACCTCCCTAAGGTAAGAAAATTAGTTTCTATCCCCATGCTTCCTATGATGAAGGATTTAGAGGAGCTCAAGAATCGCCTAAAATTTGTTGAGGAAGGAGTTATGTTGTTTTAAGAGTCGACTTCAAAGCTGCTGGAGCTTGGGAAGAGTACGAGCACTGATATAGGCAAGGTACGATTGACCATTAATGAATTCAAGTAAGAAGGCATCAAACTGTTCACCAGATTATGTACTCGCATGGAATCCCTCAAGTATAAAGTCAACTCCTCAAATGATGACCTTTTAATATCCGTCCAGAACTAATACTCCTACTCTAAAAATGTTGAAAAGTCTTATGAACGATTCTTCCATAACATGCACAATACCCTCACATACTTCCTGGCCAAACGTTGAATGATGAATACTATTCAAAAGAGGTTTATGTCCCTTCTTTTCTTTTGGGTTGTAAAATTATTTTCACACATTGTCTGCCACACTTTTTATTTTTTTTAAGTCCTTTGGTACTTTATTTTCATGTTTACATACTATATGTCTACTACTACTTTTTTTGTCTATTGTGCTATTTTTTTACTATGCCAAAAGGGGGAGAAAGCAAGAACATCAGAAGTGCTTGCAAGTTAGGGGGAGCAAGTTGACTATCAAATGATGAAAGTCAATTGATGCTCAAAGAAAGCAGGAACATCAGAGGTACTTGCAAGTCAGGGGGAGTAAGTTGACTATCAAAGGATGAAAGTCAACTAATGCTCAAAGAAACCAGGAACATCAGAGATGCTTGAAAGTCAGGAGGGGCAAGTCTACTATCAAAGTATGAGAGTCAACTAATGCTCAAAGAAAGAAAAAACATCAGAAGTTTGTGCTAGCTAGGGGGATCAAGTCAACCAAGAAAATAAGAAAGTTAACCGGTGTTTATTATTTGTCATTATCAAAAAGAGGGAGACTGTTATCCCCATATTCTCAGTATATGTTTTAATAATTACAAACTAATAAGAAAATATCTTGCAGGATACACTGAAGATACAGAAGATCAAAAAGAACCCTAAGGAATCAATCCAGAATTTTTGACAAAAGGTAGTTAGCATTCACTCACAAGAAAGTCGGTGCAAAGATTGGAAGAGTATCAATCATAGATCAGCTAGCATTCACTCACAAGAAAGTTGACTCCAAGATTAGAAAATTATCAATCACAGAGATCATTAACTTCCAAAAATTATGGAAAATGAATCAATCAAGACAAAATCAAAAGGAAAGAAAACCATACCCACTACATGGACATATCTTATATGGACATGTATGGTTGTGAAGGTTGAACCGCATATAGATATATCTGATATGGACATACTTAGTGATGTTATTACTCAAGATAGGAATTAATTCAAATCCTTGATTGAGAAGAAATCTCTTGGGTTTCCTTATGAAGAATAGAAGTTGAAGCAGCTGAAGAGTATAAAAGAGAACACTAGAGATCGAAGCGCACGCACAAATTTAAGAAATATCTTAGTGTGTCTCAATCATAGTCCCAAAAAAGCTTTGAAAAGGTCTAAGGAAACTTTGAATCCCAAGTAGACTGGAAGTAGGCACCATATTTGTGTTCCGAACTAGGATAAATCTTCATGTTATTATCTTAAATTATTTACTTACTTGTGTACTTACTTCAACCCAATCTATCTTGTTGAGAATAATAATCTTCAAGTGAGTCAACTGTGAAGACTTGTCAGTCGACTCAGGGAATTTTTCAATTCATCCCACCCCCCTCTTGAATTTCATCTATATCAATAATTTATCATTCAAATAGTGTGAAAATGTCTACACGAAAATAGGTTCTGACTATTTAGAAGGAGAAGTGTACTTTAATTTCAGTCATGGCAAAGTATGCAATTGAGCCTTCATTGAATTTCTATGCTAAAAGATCGGGCAAGAAAATGTATGTATCTTCTTTAACATATCAGATGTTGGAAATTATATCTAATTTAATGAATTATGTATCTAACATTAAATTGGTTATTATTCTACGTAACTTTTTTGTTGTTAAGTTAATAAAACTGAGATACATTTTTTTGTACATGAAACATTTTTTGTTTCTTGTATCAGTGGTTCTATACTTGTGTATATTTATGTGTGTCGTATTGTTTTATTTTTTGCTAAATATGCGTACTGAAGATACATATGAATATTGTTACAGATACAAATTGTAGTCAATTATTATGTGAATGTATCTCTCATATTTTTATTCTAATACATAAGAATCATCTTATTTTAGTATAATATTCTGACCTTTTTGTTTGCATGAGTGCAACTACGTCCTAAGATGTCATTTGGAGAATTGTGTTTGAGAATTTAAAGCATCTTATCGGCGGTAGCAAAAAAATTGAGGCTCGATACATTGTTGGAGATTCTTGCAACATAAGTACTACAGCAGTAATACTTAAAGAACATTCATTTTTTAACTAAGAAATTATATTGATTCTCCAAGTGTATATTCGTTTCGTATTCATAGAAATGTCACAATAATTATTAGGTTTATATGTTATTTATTCAATCTTTTTTTTGTTGATGCAATTGCAATTTACTGGTGTCGTGGAATCTTAATAATGAAAATGATAAGATTTAACAAATTTTAAGTGTAGAAAATCTTGAAGTGAGTCTTTTTCAATTTACGTTGAATTGATTGTACCTGAAAGGCGTTTTACAATCAAATGCTAGTGCTGGATAATTTGACTATACATCATTTCACCAAAGTTTCTGCAATTCTAAAAAGTGCAACCAAATGAATAAATGTATCATGTATATATAGATTTGGAGAGCTGCCAACAGCTATAAATATTTTGGGCATTGTTGATATTAATAAAGTAAAAATTACCTATATAACGGCATGTTTACTAATATTTACATAAAATTTCAACTTTTTACAAAATTTGCATAGCCATCAAGAAAAATATATAAAAATTTCACAGATAAAGTTGAACATCTTCTCCATCAAACTAGAAAATATTTATGCAACCATAGTTTTTAAACGAGATACAAACTAGTAAACGTTTATACAACCATAGTTTTTAAATGAGATACAAACTAGTAAACATTTATGCAGCCATAGTTTTTAAACGAGATACATTAAAAACCTATGAAATGCAAAAAAATAAACATGTATCTCGTATAACATAACATAAATATATAAAATAGAGGTTACTAAAACTTGCGGCAAAATAATAATACATAAGAAACATAAAGAGCCATCAAGAAAAATATATAAAAGGTACACAGATGTGTTTGAACTACTTTTTCATCAAATATTTTGTAAAATTTCAAAAACAACACTTAAAGTGTATATAACAGTAAAAACCAACAACTAGCTTCATGAAAAGTTTTAAATATTCAACTAATACACAACTATTCAATATTCAAAACACAATATTTTTTTCGTTGGTATGAAGATGCTCCTTGGCCTCGGTGGGTCGTCACTCTCACTAAAGTTTTCATTCGCTGCCTTTTGAGACTCATACTTGAACAAAAGTGATGCATATCTCAAACGAATACAAAAATCTAAGTCCGTTTTAATCAAGTACACTTTCCTTCTTGTGTTGCATTCCCTACTCCATAAAAAATTATAACAGATACATATAATACAACCTTCTCCATAATATGTATCTCAAAGCTTACTAACATGTATCTTCAGAATTCTTATTTCAATATAACCTAAAAAAAAGAGATACATATAAAATTCTTATTTTTAGTGGTATTTACATCATACAATAGATACAAGATAATAAAAAATGTATCTTCAAGCTTAAAAACATGTATCTTTTATTTCCTTAGTCAGTAAAACAAATAAAATATTAGATATATTAAAATGCATACTCATCTGACCAGAGATACAAGATATTAAAATATGTATCTAGAAGAAATAACAAGTGTCTTTGGTAATACGTCTTTCAATAAACCTAAAATAACACTAGATACATATCAATGTTTGGCTCTTCTGTCAAGCAATAATTTGGATCCGGTATCAACACCGCTTTGAACCAATCGACCTACTCATCTTTTAGCCTGTGATCTCAAAAAAAGGATAAAAGAAGAAAAACGTCGGTCAAGAATCTTATACATAAAAAATTGAAAGGAGCAGGAGTCATTGAGTAGATTGTTTGTGAAATGTTGGTCCATGTACCTTCTTGATAATTACTGGACCAAGATCGACATTAGGTTTAGTTCCAGTGCTGACCTTCAAGACTTTTGCACGTTCCAATAGTTTTTCTTCCCTGCAAGATTAATTTACTATCATCCATCAAAGATGTCAATAGTAAACTAAACAATCTGAATAAAGTGGCATAATAATGTGAAATTTGAAATGTGTTACCAAGGTTTTGATTTCCTAAAAAAGACAACTATGATTAACGCCATGTATCTTTGTGCAGCTGCACCAAAATCAGCCGCCACTAAATTATTTATCGTGAAGTCTATATTTGCATCAAGAATGACGATGCCATGGTTTTTGGCTCCCATATTGGGCTGATGGCATTTTTAGGTGGTTAGTCATTGTTCTAACCATAATACTAACACTAAACATGTTTCCACATTGTCTAATACAAGTGAGAGAAGATTTGGTAAATTGCACTAACCTGAACATGTTTTTCTTTAGCTGATGCTCTAGAATATATATATATTTTACACCCCATATTTCCGTAGCATAATCTAAGGCCCAATACATGAGTATTCGTATATAAAATTTTTGAAAGACACAGTATTTCTCAGTTTAGATCCTGCCAATGCATAGGAAATTCAATTAGCTTTCCAGCGGTATAAAATTCGGCCAAATTCGATAACCGGGTAAGAAGTTATGGCATTTAAAGTTTTAGTCGTTAAACACCGTAATTTTAACCTCTAGCGCATTACGGAGCAAGACAATCTCCCATTTGGAAAAATCCAGTAGAGGTCCACGATCCTAGCACATCGCGCCATAGGTTAATTTGACATTTGTCAATTTCCAGTGGGCCTCCGCGATCATGGCGTGTCGTGGAGATGGCCAAAATGGCATCCTCAAGCTTGGCGAAATTGTGACGCGTCGCACCAAGGTCAAAAATTAGGATTTCAGTTTCTAGCTTGTATTTTTAAATTTATTTAAGGGTATTTGGGTCTTTTTCCTAATCTCTAAACTCGCCTTAAACACAAAATTTAACCGTTAATTGACCTAAGTACTCATCATTATTCACTTTCTCTCAAATTAAAAATCCTTTCTTTCAATAACAAGAAACCCTGGCTCTCAAGAATTAAGGCCTAATCTCAAGAAATCTCCATCAATCCTTCCAAATTTATTATCCCAGGTATGTTAGATGTTCATCCATGGATCCCTTTCATCCATGGAGTCCAAGTATCCACTTTAATTACAAAAGTTATCATCTTTTCAAGATCTATGATTTTAAATTGTGATTTCACCCATGAATTTCCATGAACTGTGATTTTGGACCATGTTTCAGAACAGTCTAGTATCTCAGTGTCTTTCAGTTGGGAGTAGGATTTAGCACCGAACAAGTGTAGGGATGGAGGCTTCCCCGTCAGATAGAAAAAGTTGTTAGTAGTAGTCCCTATACTTTAGAATTACGTATCTAGCGTAGGATATGAGTAGTCACCCGTTAGATTAGGCTTGACTATCTCGCAGGGGTCACCCATCAGTTCAGGCTTGACACCCTTAGTCCTTTGGAAATCATATCAGTTTAGTGGATCCACTTAGCCAATATTAGTACCCGTGGCACGGTATTAATACCCTTCCAAATGGGGTTACAGGTTGGACCCCGATTAGCTCAAATTGGGGAATGTCGATTAGATAATACCTCCCAAAGTCTCAGATATAGTCTCATTTATAGTCTCAGCTAAGCTATTCAGTCTTAGTGTTGCTTGACCAAAGCTTGCAAATTTCAGTTATCTCAGTATATCAGTTTACAGATTTTACTCAGTTCATGTTATATGCTTGGCCATGCATCCATCGTATTTATAGATTTTTCTTGTATTTTCAGTATCTACAGATTCTATGCTCTTTATTTAGTACTCCATGCTTTACATATATGTCCATTAAATTATTATCATTCCTATTCATGAGACCATGCATATCATCCTACCTTATTTAGAATACCAGTACATTCAAAGTACTGATCGCGTAACTTTTCTTTTGCGCTATGATGTCTCATATCATAGATGTTGACGCTCAGTTCTTAGATCGCACCTAGATTCTCAAATTATTAGCAGTATGGTAGAAGTGGTAAGTCCTTATCATTTGAGAACAAATTATATTACTTCATGTCTTTATCTCAGTAGTTAGTAGAGTTAGTTGGGGCCCGTCCCATCAACTCACAGTATCCAGTTAGAGGCTTTTCAGACAATACAGTTAGCTATTCAGACTATTCAAATTTCAGTATTTTTATCAAATTCATAATTTAGTAGTTATTTCATTATTAAAAACCTTATGGCATTTCAGTTATTCTTCCACATTCATGATTATATGATTCAGTGGTCATAGCAGGTACCAGCTCATGAGTTAGCTTGTGGTCTCTCGAGATTATAAGCACCGTGTAACGACTAGGGGTAGTCTCGGGTCATTACATATATGCATGCCAGTCTGAGGGGTAATAATAAAGCAATGAATGATCAATGAACCCATGGAGAACAGGGTGATTCAAAATAGAGTATAAATCAATTGAAAAAATTGATTTTACTTGAAAAAAAATCACGTCAGACTAGACTATCTTAAAATGCCAAGATGGTTCTGCAGTTAAAACTCTAAATTGCTAACAAATTCACTTGTGAGGTCCAGCAACATTCGCGACAACAACAACACCTTTCTCGGTAGACACTTAACTAAAATCTCCAAAACCAGATAACATAAGTAGTTCCAGATCATTACGAAGAAAAGGTATGGCAAGGACAAGTTATGTTCAATCCAAAAAAAAAGAAATACAGAAAAATAAAAATAAGAAAAAGAAAGACCGACCAAGAATTATAACAAACCAGTTATTGATCCATCACTAGACATTAGCCAATATAACCAACCCAAGTTACAGAAGTTGAAAGATAAAAACTAGCAAATTATTTATATTTTTGGTTTTGAGAACATTGTACTACCTAATATCCTCTATCTACAACTACACATAACGTACATAACTGTAAAGAACAAAAAAAAAGTTGAGATGCAACAAATCTACATTAAAACAATATAATATATGTAAAAACTCTAAGAACATCATAATTTAGATACAAAATAATACAAAATATATGTTTAAGCTTAAAAACATGTATCTTAGAAGAAAAAACATGTATTTTTTATAATACGACTTTCAATAAAATTTAAACAACACTAGATACATGTCAAAGCATTAACAGTAACTCACAGATAAAAGTTAACATGTATTTATCTATGTAGTTATAAACTTGTATCTTTTATAATACAATTTTCAATAAAATTTAAACAACACTGGATACATTTCAAAGCATTAACAGTAACTCACAGATACTAGTTAACACAACATGTATCTATGAACTTATAAACTTGTATCTTTTGTAATACGACTTTTAATAAAATTAAAACAATACTAGATACATATCAAAGCATTAACAGTAACTCACAGATACAAGTTAGCACAACATGTATCTATACTCATAAACTTGTATATTTTGTTATATTAATTGTAGTAACACTGCTCTAGTTATGAACTAGTAAAGATGAAAAGAAAAATTTGAGTCATTAACCAAAAAAAACAGGAAGACCAAACAAAAAAAATAGTAAAAGGAAAAGTCAACATCAACAACAACATACCCAGTATATTCTCGAATATCTATTCATAATGTTAATTTAAAATAATATAGCCCAAACAAACGATAATCAAAGAAATTGCATAACAAAAAAAACTAAAAAAATCACTTTGTAAACCCAATTGCAAAATTTATTTATTTTAAAAAGCGTAAAATAATAATAGAAGAAATTGAAGGGGACCATTCAACAGAGACTACAGGATCAAAGTGTAATAAAACAAACACAACAAAATAAGAAAGTGACTATTCAACAGAAACTATAGGATCCAAGAAAAATATATACCAGAGATCGCACAAGCTTCAAGGCACCTGTATAAACCTGCAAAACAAGCAGGCTAAAATGAGGGCAACAGAGAAGGGGAAAACTGCACAAGAAGTTAAAAGAAAGGATAGCCACTAGCATTCTGAACACAACTTTCCTTCACTAACTAGCAGAATTATGATTAAAATCTTGAATTCCCTTCCCTTGCAATGTATATCACCACGATACAGAGTTAATAATCTCTTTTGATACGGAAAGCCAAGCCAGAGTATAGAGTTAATAAAAATAACGACACCAGCACCAACAGTCATGTCAGTGGTAGATTAGTTTGAAGAAATTGGAAGGGAAGGAATACAATAACAACAACATACCCAGTGGAATTCCAAAACTGAAAAAATTACTTTGTAAACCCAATCGCAAAATTTACAACAAAAAATTTGATAAACAATGTCGTTTTTTCAAAATTATTTTTTTGAGAAAAAAAGTAAAATAAGAATAGAAGAAATTAATGTTAATTTTAGGGAGAAAATTTACCTTAATTCAAAGGTTTGAGTTAGAAAGAGAAATTGGATAGAAATTGTTGCTTAAATTAAGGCTTACAAAGAGGAGGAAATGGGTTAATTTTAGGTAAAGTTACAGCTAAAGAAAAGGAGGTTTTAACTTGTATGTCAACTTTACCAAAAAATTGTAAATGTTGGGATTTAAGTAATATTTTAAAAGTGGGGTGATTTTTAGTAATTTAGAAAAATAAGTTGTTTATTTAGGTAATTTTTCCTAAAAATATAATTAAAATTGTAATAATTAGTAGATATGAACTTAAATTCTATCAAAAAGACATCAAAACATTCCTAAACTTATCAGTCCATCTTACTTTATACCTTTAACTTTATGAAAAGTTATTTACCCCTCTAAAATTATTTAAAGTGAATTAATATCACCTCTAATATTGACGTGGAATAAAAAAATTAAATGCACATATTTAAAGTCAAATAATTTCCTCAATTTTTACTATTTTCAAGGCTTAATTTCCTAATATGTCTTTTTGCTCTAAAGTTGCTTATAAAGTTTCTTGTCAAAAATATTATAATTGTATTTCTTCAAATATGACACCTTTTCATTTTTTGCTCTTCTTGGTTGCTTCAATCTGTTGATTTCTTTTCAAATTTTTTGGATTGTTAGTTGTATAAGCTAAATTTCTAGATTTCGAATGTGTACAAAGGGGTATTCGTAGGAAGTGAAAGGGGTTGGAGAGTTTGAAGAAGGAAAGAAAGAAAGCGGTGGTGGTGGGGAGGGGGGGGGTTGTAAATCAAGAAATAGAGTGGTGGGTATCGAAGAAGAAAGAGGTCTGGCAGGGGTATTTTTAGTTTGTTTATAATTATCTTATTTTAAATTATCTTTTTGATGTAGGTGTGACACGATAATGATGTGGCACTTATGTGGTGATGACATGACACGTGTAATAAACTTTTTTTTTGTAAGAGTGGTTTTATATATATTCTTAAGGTGGTATTAATTCACTTCAAAAAAATTTAGAGGGTAAATAATTGCCCGTAAAGTTAAATGGCTAAAGTAAGTTGGGACAAATTTAGGAATATTTTGATGTTTTTATCTTAATTTTTTAAAGATATAGTTTAATTCTAAAATTCTTAAAAATTAAACCTGTAAAAATTTAAATTTAAAATTCATCTCTCCAATGTGACTCCAATGCCACCTGAGTAAACATAAAATTTGCATATGTTTTATGATATACAAAATAGTTTCTTTTCTAAGATGCCTTCACATTTTAATTTTGTAGTATTTCCTTGTAGTTTATTGATGACAAACTCCCTATAATAATATTGTCCATGGTCCATGGTGCCTCCTTCCTATGACACCTTCACATATAGATCCAACACTTATTGACTCAATTATCTGGCATTTTATACTATGAATATGAACAAGTTTAATTTGATTTATTCAACTTCCAATAAGAACAACATGCATATTAAAAATTTCAAGACAAATGTTTAAAGTTTGAACTGTAACAATATTTATGTAAACAACAAGAAAAAATTAGCAATTCGTCAGTGTGGAGATTGTCATGTTGTCTGATCAAAAGAGATCACCCAAACATCTTTTCACTGAAAACTACACTTCATCTTTTTAAGCACAAATCTCTAAAGAGTTCTTCCTCATATCAAACTCCTTCATACATCAAAACTCTCAAAAATGTCGTAAATACGCCATTAAAGTCAAAGAAATTGATCCAAATCACTCTTTTCCTTTACAAAAGATCTCTATCACTGAAATATTAATGCTCCCTAAGAGCATTATTGGATGGCCAAATTATTATTCTATCCTTAAAGTTCCAAATTACAGTGATGATTGATAATTTTTTTGAACAAATTTTTATAGTGCGATGAAGTTGTTGAAATCGAATGTGAGGCTCTTAAGGTTGTAATAAGAACTTGATCGGTGTTTGCAACTCCGAGTGATAACCTTAAAGCTCTCATTACAACCTTAAGAGTCTCACATTTGGTTTCAACAACTCCGTCTCACTCTTTAATTTGTCCAATAAAACTTGTCACTCATCATTGTAATTTGAAACCATAAGGACAGAAATACTAATTTTGTCATCCATTAACACTCTTTGGGAGCATTAATATTTCAGTGATCACGGTCATTTGTAAAGAAAATGAGTGATTTGGATCAATTTCTTTGTCTTTAATGCCGTTTTTACGACATTCTTGAAAGTTTTTTTTAGATCAAGAAAGGGTTTAGATAAATCCAAATAAAATTGGAATTGTAAATTTTGGGTAATTATTGGATTCGTGATCATTTGTTATTTGGTGTAGAGAATTTGATTGTTTTGTTGTAGTAGAGAATGAGAAGAAAATGATGAAAATGGGGGATATATATAGGGTTTTTTGTAAAGGTGTGAAAAGGAAAAAATTGAAAAAAAAATATTATTGGTTTCATGGATGATTTTGGATAGGGGCGAAATTGTATATTGATTAATTTTTTGATTTCTTTTGTTTTATGGATAATCTTGGATATGGGAAAAATTGGAAATTTATTGATTTTCTTTCTTGGATGATTTTGGATATTAATAAAATTTAAAATTTATTCATTTTTATAAATGGTTTATTTTGTATTTCTGTTGTTTCATTTTATTTGGTCCTGTTAACTTTACATGTCCTGTAAGGCACTAATAATTAGAGATGGAAAAGGGATAAAATTGAAAAAAAAATTATTTCTTTGTTTTATGGATGATTTGGGAACAATATGGACGATTTGAATTTTTTTATTTTTATAAAGGGTTTATTTTGTATTTCCGTCGTTTCATTTTACTTGGTCATATTAACCTAGCACGTGTCGTAAGATATTGATAATTAGAGGTGTATTTTATCAAACTAATGTTATTAATTATGTTTTAGGACGGAAATGTTTGAGATATAAATGATTTTTTTTAGAGGTGGGAAAAGGAAAAAAATGATTTTTTTATTTATTTTTGTCATAGATGATTTTTTGATTAGGACAAAATTAGAAATTCTTTAAAGTATTTATTTTGAATTTGTGTCATTTTATTTTACTTTATCATGTTAATCTAGTACACCCCGTAAGACATTAAGGATCTGTTTGGTAGGCTGCACTAATTACAATAGTCCTTGAATTAAAATTCAGTCTCATTCAATACATTATTTGGATACTTCTGTTAACTTTATATATGGATTACTTATACCAAGTAAATGAAGGGATAACTTATCCAAGGTTTAATAATCTATGATAAGCTCCTAAATGACTAAACTATCCCTCAATTTTTTTTTCTAAATTTCTTTTGTAATTTGATGTCCTCTTTAATTATATAGAGTTGGTTACAAATGTTGTTTTTAATTCTCCAAATCTGTTTTATTGTAATTTTATGATTTCATAAATTAATGTTTGATTTTTTTTCTCAATATTTAGTTTGCTTTACTGGGTTGGATTTTTTTTTTGGTGGGGCTGGGGCGGGGCAGGGGAGGGGTTACAGGTTTTTAAAAAAATAGTTCATGGTGTGATCATCACTTGAACATTTGTTTTTTATTTTTTCAATAAACTTCAGGTATTTAAATATTTATATGGACTTAAATCTAAGATAAGGTTAAGGCATATTTGACCAATAAATAAAATACTGAAAGTATCGTGCTTCAAGAATTTTCATAGTGGCACATCACACCTGAAAATATATTTGACTGATAAAAAATGTTGAAAATAAACCGTGCTATCAAGAATTTTCATAGTGGCACATCACACCTGAAAATTAGTAATAAATTTTTGTTCATATTTTTATTTTTAACTTGACTAATTTAATAAAACAAAAAATTCCACAAAAATTCAAGAGTATAATTGTAAAGGAGATTTTTGTAAAGTTTTAAATCAAACAAAATCCATGATATATCAAACTTGTAATACAATGAACCAAACACTTGATTAAAAATAATTCAAGCACTACAATCCCTACATTGCTAATCATTGCATTGCTAACCCCTACATTACTTCTGTTCGTAACTCCTAATAATTAGACATGTATTTTATTAAACTAACATTATTAATAATTCTTTGGCTTTAATTTTATTGCTTCTACTACTTTATTTAATCATCTAATACTAATGACTCGTTTGATTAAGAAACACGAGATAAAATAATGCTACAATTTTTAAATACCTGATCTCAATATAAGTTATCCTATATTTTAAAATATATGTGCAAGATTAAATTGGAAATTGAGTAAATTTTTTAAGGGTCTATTTTGGAATACTTATTTAATATTTTGAGATGGTCAATTTTGGACATTAAGTAATTGGGAAATGAGAATGAATCATTTAGATAAAGACATATTTATTTTGTGTATAAATAAAAGTAAATTAAAAATTCGGTAAATCATTTATTATTTATCAACTTGAAGGATTAGATTGACCGCAAAAAACAGATAAATTGGAGTATTCATTTTAACATTTTGAGACGGTCAATATTGGACATTAAGTAATTGGAAAATGGGAATTGATTATTTTGATAAGGACATAATTGTTTGGTGTACAAACAGAATTAAATTGAAAATTTGGTAAATAATTTATTATTTATCAATTAATAAAGGATTAGTATGACTATACAAAGGGTATAAATTGGAGTACTTATTTTTACATTTTGAGATGTTTTAAATTTAGACAATAAGTAATTAGGGATAGACTATTTAGATAAGAACATATAATTTTGTGTATGAATAAACTAAATTGGAAATTCGGTAATTCAATTTTATTTATCAAGTAATGAAGGATTAATTTGATTACTGTAAAAAGGAGATAAACTGTAGCACTAGTTTTTACACGTTGAAATGTTCAAATTTGGACATTAAGTAACTGGGAATGGATTAATTAGATAAGGATAAATTTATTTTGTGTATATATAAAACTAAATACAAAATTTAGTAAATCATTTTTCATTTATCAGTTATCAACTAATAAAGGATTAGTTTGATTACTGTAAAAAGGAGATCAATTGGAGTACTTATTTTTAAATTTTGAGATGTTTCAAATTTGTATATTAAGTAATTGAGAATGAATTTATTAGATAAGGACATATTTACTTTTGTGTATATATAAAATTAAATTGAAAATTTGATAAATCATTTTTATTTATCATTTATCAACTAATAAAGGATTAGTTTGATTACTATAAAAAGGTGATAAATTATAGACTTACTTTTACATTTTGAGATGCTTCAAATGTGGACATTAAGTAATTCGGAATGGATTGTTTTACATAAGGACATATATTTAATTTGTGAATATAAAAAATTAAATTAAAAATTCAGTAAATCGTTTTTCATTTATTATTTATCAATTAATAAGGGATTAGTTTGACTACTTTTAAAAGGAGATTAAAAGAATTTTGACTTAAATTTTACTATGTATTTTTTCATCATATTAATGTGAGAAAAATTACAACTTATAGCAATTTTTTTGTATAGTAGTCAAACATCTAAATTTTAAATTAAAAATACTAAATTAATCTACTCTAGTTTAGCTTGAAACTTGTAAAATTGACATTCATAAAGTAAAATGTGACAACCAAAAAAATAGAAGGAAGAGAGTATTTTAACATTTTGAGATATTTCAAATATGGACATTAGCTAATTTTGAGATATTAACTTTTTGCCTTTGACTCACTCTTTCTTCTTTCTATTGCACTTTCATACAATGGCTCACCAACTATGTTTCTCGCCTCTCTCTTTAAGTATAGAGTAAACCTTTAAGAGAATACAATGCTTGAGTAAAGTAGAGCAAAAAACTAAAGAAGGTTGAGAAAAGTGTATGTTTCTTCCTTTGACATCCAATGTTTATATAGTAGTGATTGGACTACTTCTAGTCGTTGAAAGCTAGAAAGCAATCAAAAGGATTTTTCTTCAAAGAAAATTGAATAAGGCATATTCAATTTCCATGAATAACTAAAGACTAAAAGGAAAGTCTAACTAAGTACAATATATACATAAGAGAGAGAGATGTGGCAATCCCATGACATTAATAATCCATTTAATTCAAGGGATATTTTTCATTTCTTGCCATATATTTTGTTAAATCTTCTAATAGAATTTATTCAATCTATTTAGAGTAACATATCTTTTTGCTTTTTCATTGAGTACGTGATCCTTTGTCAATCTTCATGATATAATCTCCTCAGAATCAATAACAATCTTCTTTTTCTTCTTATGAGATGTTTCTTTCCTTTTGAGTATTTGTTAGGTACTATGTAGTTTTGATGATTGACAATGTGATATGAAACATGTCAGTCAAGCTGGTTCTTTTACATAGTTCACTGGTATACAGTTCAAGATGAGATTGCTTAAGTGGATAAGGAAGTTCTGATAAACTCAAGAAAGAGATCACGTGTGATAAAAAAGAAGTTGTCGAATACAACACTTGACGATAAGATAAAGAAAGAGTTTCACTCAAATGAGGAAAGAGTTTCAATCAAATGAGGAGATCAAGTTGAAGAAAAGTTTTACCTATGCAAGGAGTTCGACTGGAAGAAGGACTTTGACTTAACAATAAATCGAATTATGTTGGCGACGTGAACGAGGCAACTCTGTCACAAAATTAAAGTTCACCTCCTCTCACTTCCAAGTAGGAATGTTGAACTCCTACATAGTGCTACTAGGCCTTTGGTGCTCAACCTTAACCTGTTGACAATAAGCACACTTGTCTACAAACTCGGCAATATTTCTCTTCATGCCACTCCACCAATAGATTTCTCAAAAATCACGGTACATCTTAGTGGCTCCTAGTGAATAGAGTAATGCACACCATGCGCTTCTGCAAGAATTCGTTGCCTCAAACCATTGACGTACGGCACACACAGTCTACCCTGGCAATGCAACATAGCCTCTTCCCTTTGGGAGAAAACCTATAATTTTTGATCTCCAACTGACTCCTTCAACTAGACTGGGATCCCTATCTTGCTTTTCATTCACTTTGACAGCCAAGGAATATTTCAAACTATTCCGAACACATACACTACCCTAAACTGAGTCAACCAAATGAATGCCTAACCTAGCTAACTGATGAACCTCCTGAACCAACTTCTTCTTATCATTCTCAACATGAGCCACACTACCCATACATAATCTACTAAGGGCATCTGCCACTACATTGGCCTTTCCTGGATGATACAAAACACTCATATCATAATCTTTCAATAATTCTAACCACCTTCTCTGACAGAGATTTAACTCTCTCTGTGAAAACACATACTGCAAAATTTTATGGTCTGTGAGCACATTAACATGCACCCATACAGATAATGCCTCTATTTTTTCAAGGCAAACACAACAGCTACTAACCCAAGATCATGGGTAGGATAATTCTTTTTATAAAGCTTAAGTTGTCTAGAGGAATAGGCTATGACCCTACCTCTTTGCATAAAAACACAACCCAAACCAACTCTAGAAGCATCACAGTAAACAACAAACCCATCTGATCCATCTGGCAATGTCAAAACTGGGGTTGAGGTAAGTTGAGTCTTCAACTCCTAAAAACTCTTCTCCAAGGAATCTGTCCACGAAACTTGACTTTCTTCTGAGTCAAAATGGACATGGGGAACGCAATAGACAAAAACCCTTCAAAAAATCATCTATAATATCCAACCAAACCCAAGAAACTCTGGATATCTGACAGAGAGATGGGTCTGGGCCAGTTTCTCACTACTTTGGTCTTTTGAGGGTCAACTCTAATGACATCACTAGAAATAATATAGCCAAGGAAAGGTACTAATCTTAGCCCAAACTCGAACTTACTGAATTTGGTGAACAAATGATGGGCTCTAAGAGTCTGCAATACTATTTTGAGGTGGTCTGCATGATCAGTTTCATAAAGGGAATAGACAAGAATGTCATCTATGAAAACTATGATGATTCCAAGTACTGTTGAACACTCTATTCATTAATTCCATGAAAGTTGTTGGGTAATTCATTAGACCAAAGGACATGACTAGGAATTCAAAGTGACCATACAGAGTTTTGAAAGTTGTTTTCAGAATGTCACATTCTTTGACTCTGAGCTGATGATAGCTGGATCTGAGGTCTGTCTTAGAGAAATAACTGACACCCTAAAGTTGATCGAACAAGCCATTAATTCTGGGGAGTGGCTACTTATTCTTGATAGTGACTTTGTTCAACTGACGGTAATCGATGCATATTCTGAAAGAACCGTCTTTCTTAAGCATGAAAAGGACTGGAGTGACCCATAGGGAAATACTGGGATGATGAATCCCTTGTCTAAATCCAAACATGACCCAAACCTCACCTGAAAAATCCCTATCGTGATGACTTGCTATTTTCAAAATCCAAACACGACCCAAACCTCGCCTAAAAAATACAAAACTTCCCTGATACATGTTACTTACACCCCTAAACATGAATTAACTTAGAAATCATTGTCTCGGGTCGGGAAGGTATAAAAATCATCGAAGTTAAGAAGCCTAAAATAAAATTAAGTCTTCAACACTTAGATAAATTTTCAGGATCTAAGCATCTTGTACATCACTATAGGCTGAGTTGAGCTAAGACTAACACGGGGTATTACACTAACTGAGTTTTTGGATTTTAAGTATTTGTATAGATTATAGACCCAGTGGTAATGAGATTAAAATTTCTAACTTGAGAGACTTAAATTACATAATTGATACAGTTTTTTTATAATGCCAAAAGAGGGAAGTGTGTATACTGTGTAATATTTATAACCTATGATTCTGACCTGGCTTATTTAACGCGTGTCTTTTAATACTTTGTTCAAACTATGAATTGACTAATATGGGTTTAGCACAACACACAAGGTGAATTAGTTTGTCATCATAAAAAAGGGGAAATTATTAAGGTTGTGTATATATTGATGATTGACAATGCAGTGGAACACGTACATGAAACGGGTAGATCAACATATTCTTGCATCTAGAGTCTAGTTGTATATGGACTTTAAGTCCAAAGAAGAAAAGACCATGAAGTCTGCACAAAGTATATTCACTATAAGAGTCCAAAAATGTACAGACTCAAACATCCAAGAAAATGACAGTCATGTCAAAGCCCATGATTCTTTGTCATTATATGATTGAAATAGTTTTTCGATGATTCCAAAAAGGAGAAGATATGGGTTGTGCGGTGTTTATAATGGGTTGTGCAGTGTTTATAACTCATTGACTAACCTATTTCATTCTAGTGTTTCATACTTCAATGCCTATAAGTAAAGATGTTTGAATGCACAAAGACAAGAGGTTTGACATCATCAAAAAAGGGGAATTTATTGGGTACTATGTAGTTTTGATAATTAACCATGTGTTATGAAACATGTCAATCAAGTTGGTTCATTCACATGGTTAACTGGTATGCAGTTTAAGACGAGATTGCTTAAGTGGAAAAGGAAGTTCTGATAAACTCAAGATAAAGATAACGTGAGATAAAAAAGAAGTTGTAGTTGAATACAATGCTTGAAGATAAGATAAAGAAAGATTTCTACTCAAATGGGGAGATCAAGTTGTAAAAGAGTTTTACCTATGTAAGGAGTTTAACTTGAAGAAGGACTTTGACTTAACAACAAACTCTGATGAGTTGAAGAGTCCAACTGAAGATAAAAGATTGATACTATGAAGGACTCTTTGAAGAGTTGCTATTAAATAGAGAAAGTGAGTGACATAATCAGTCATGCAATTACAATTCTAAAAAGGGGAATCGACAGATTGATGAAGTACTACTCAATCACTGAAGAGACACATTGAAGAACATGGTCCTAAGTAAAGAATCTGGCTAAGAGTTTTAGCTTTTATTGTTAGGAGTTGTTCTTTGTGTTTGAACTATTGATGTAATATTAGTTTCAGTGTGTTATAAATTGAACAAGGAGCTAGTCTTCGAGTTGGGGAAAACTCAGAGACTTTGGGAACACATAACTTGGGTGGTGTGTGTAGTTAGGAATTAGAGTTTATAATTCCTAGTAGATGAGTTATAGGAATTAGAGATTATAATACCTAGGTTACAAGAGTTCTATTATTAGTTGTTATTGAGGCTTATTGTTGTGTAGTGAAGTTGGTGTTTTCCACATAAAAATCCAGTGTGTTATTTTCTTCCTGTTTTAGCTAGTTTGGAACACGTTAGTCAACCTATTCCGTCGATAGGAAATAGTTAAGAGAAAATAAGATAATCAGTAGGGCACGTACTCTAACAGTATTATTCAAACAGAATATTATTTGTACTGCATTCCTACAATCAAATCAAACTCATTGGTCATTCATCAAAATCTTAATGTCATCGAAATAAATATACATATTTTTGGAGATGAAGTATTTAAAATTAAACATCTTTAACAAACTTGAAGATAATAATGAACCATATAAATACTTCATTTTATTTGTCAAAAAATATACGAAAAAAGAGTGAATAATAGGATGTAGGATACTGCAGGCTTTTATCGTTAGACCTATTTTCTCACTGTATGTTTTAATAAGGACAAACTAATAAACAAGTATCTTGCAGGATACAATGAAGATACAGAAGATCAAAAAAGAACCCGAAGGAATAAATCCAGAATTTTTTAGAAAGGAAGCCCACTTTCACTCACAAGAAAGCCGACACCAAGGTTGGAAGAGTATCAATCATGGAGATCAGCCAGTATTAACTCACAATAAAGTCGAATCCAAGATTGGAAGAGTATCAATCATGGAGATCATTGACATCCCATAACTATGCAAAATAAATCAATCAAGATAAAAGCAAAAGAAAATGTACATGTATGGACATATCCAATCTGGACATGTACGGTTGTGAAGGTTGCAACACGTATAGACATATCAAATAAGTACATACTTTATGGGGCCATCTCTCAATCAAGGAATCAATTCAAATCCTTGACTTAGAAGAAATCTCTTGGGTTTCCTTACGAAAAATAGAAGTCGAAGCAGTTGAAGAGTATAAATGAGATGACTGAATATCGAAGCACTCACGCAACTTCAAGAAATATCTTAGTGTGTCTCAATATTATTCTCAATAAAGCTTTATACTTCTTAAGTTTATAATAGTTACACAAGAGTAAGATCGAGTCAACTTTTTCTGTGTCACAAGATCTACAAAACAAAATAATTTTTTGTACTTGTTTACTATTCCTATACTAGACTCTACTTTGAAAAGATCTAAGAAAACTTTGAAGCCCAAGGGGAATGGAAGTAGGCACCACATTAGTGCTCTGAACCATGATAAATCTTTGTGTTATTATCTTTAATAGTTTATTTACTTGCTTACTTACTTAAATCCAATCTATCTTGTTGAGAATACTAATCTGTGGGTGATTCGACTGTGAAGACTTGTTAGTCAACTCAAGGAACTTTTCAATTCACCCCCCTCCTCTTGAATTTCAATTAATTAGAGAAGATCTCACAAATTGTGTTGCTTAACTGCACTTGAACAAAGATCAAAATGCAAACTATCAAATTCTAGGGGCTCTCCTTCAAGGTGGTCATTCCTCCACAAGACCACCTTACTTCAAATACAACACTACTCCTATTATGAAGAATAAATTCAGAATCTTCATCCAATCAAATGACTTTCAAGCATGGGTTATCATTAAGAAGGGACTAAAGCCGATTCCAGGACTCAAAGAGAAACAAAAAGAAAAATAAAAGGGCAAGGAATTTAGCAATACCAAAATAGAGGACCTTCAAAATTATGAAGTCACCGAAGAACAACAAGAGGTAATTCAAACTAATACACAAGATATAAGTTTACTTTTTTGTGCAGTAAGCGAAGAAGAATACAACAAGATATTAACCTGTGAAACTGCAAAGGACCTGTGGGATAAATTGAAGGTAACCTATGAAGGGACCACCAAATTCTAAAAGTCAAAAATTGCTACCCTAGTCAATGAATATGAGCTGTTCAAAATGGAAGAAAATGAAAATGTGGAATCAACATTCGCCAGATTCAGATCACTAGGGATGATCTATCCACATAGCCTGCAAGTCAAGAAGCTTGTCAGAAGTCTCCCTAAAGTATGGGAAACCAAAGATACTATTCTGGAAGACAAAGACCTCCACAATATGGCATATAATGAACTACGAGGTAATCTTATTCCTATGAATGAAATTATATCAATAGGTACAACAAAGAGGGGAAGAAGAAACCAGTGACCTTTAATATAGTATCAACTGAAGAAGAAGATCTTTTGGAAGAAGACAATAACAATGGAATGTCTCTCATAAATAGTGGAGTAAGGTAGATCTTGAAATAGAGACAACAGAGACCCCAAGGAATCAAAAGTAGTGAAACAACAAGGCATGATGATCGGTGATACTACTATAGAAGGCCAGGTCATTTCATACAAAATTGTCCAGAATTGAAAAAAGATCATCCAGAAGAAACAAAAACTTTGGGGCTTGGAGAAATAAAGATGAAATCAAGGAAGAAACAAAAGCAACTAACATGTGCTTTATGGAAAAAGGTAAATCAAGTGAGGTAAGACCATACGAATATCATAATTGTAATATCCTTGAATCAAATTTAGATATATAATCGATGAGATACAAAAAGTTATTGATGAATACAATAAACTTGCTAAAGAAAAGAGAAACTAGGATTCTTGACTTAAATGGAAACTTGAAGAGGAACGAAAAAACCTTCAAGTTGAAATTGAAGCATGTCAAATCAAAATTATCTTACTAAAATAAGAGCTTGATGATGTAAAAATGCAATTGAATGGCATTAGAAAATAACCAGGCCACAGCTTTGTAAGATCAAATTCTTTTAAAACAAGATCAATTTCCTCATCAAAATCATTTAAATCAACCAAAACCTCTTTCTCTTTTCAATGACCAATCTGCTATACCTATGGATAGAAAGGGAACAAATCACACAGTTGTAGGCAAAAGTCTAAAGGTGTGTGGGTTTGGAGGCCTAAAGGAAGTGCCTCTAACCCCCAAGGACCCAAGACCACTTGAGTATCTAAACAAAATTAATTTTCTTATTTTGTAGAAATACATCTACAAAAGCTATAAAAATAAAATGTGGGTCATCGATAGCGGAAGTTCCAAACATATGATCAGAATGAAAGAAAATAGAAAAAGGATCAGTCAGATTTGGTGATAATGCTAAAGGCTATGTCATCGTAGTCAGCGTAATAAAGCTCAACTCCTTATGTGAACTTTTAAAAGTGTATCTCATAGATGGACTCAAACACAACCTGCTCAGTATCAGTCAACTGTGTGACGTAAGATTTGGAGTCTCCTTTAAAGTGAAGTTGCTCCATCCAACATGATAAAAGATATATTTATTTTATCGGTGAACATGTCAATAATATTTATGTTTTAACTAGTCCTAATTTTTCCACTCTTACGTGGCTCACTATGAAAATCAATGACACTTGGTTGTGGCATAGAAAGCTTGCGCATGCTAGTATGCATATCATTGAGAAACTTTCCAAACTAGAACTGGTGAAACGTCCTCAAAAACTCAAGTTTGAGAAGGATCATATCTGTGATGCCTGCCAATTGGGTAAACAGACTCAGACATCATTCAAAGTTAAAGATATTATTTTGACTACAAAACCCTTCAAATAATCCTTATAGATATTTTTGTCCCCACCAAGATCGCAAGTATTGGTGGAAAAAAAATACCTTTTTGTTATTGTTGATGATTATTCTCATTTTACTTGGGTAATGTTTCTTTCTCATAAAAATAAGGCTTTTAAAAAAATTTGAGACCTTTTGAAGAAAAGTACAGAGAGAAGCTGGACACTTGATCACCTATGTTCACAATGATCATAGAGGAGAATTTGAAAATAAGGGTTTTGAGAAATACTATCCTCAGAATGGATACTTATAGACTTCTCATCACCTCAGTCTCCCCAACAAAACAGTGTCCTGGAGCAAAAGAATCAGTCTCTTCAGAAAACTACAAGAACAATATTGCTAGAACACAATCTTCTAGATCACTTTTGGGTAGAGGCATTCAGTATAGCTTATCACATCATCAAGAGATGCCTCATCAGACTAATTCTAAAGATGACCCCTTATGAGCTGCGGAGAGGGAAGAATCCTAACAATAGCTAGTTCCATCCCTTTTGATGAAAGTTCTTTATCCATAAAAATGGTAAGAATAACCTAGGAAAATTTGATCCACGAAGTATGAAGGTATTTTTTCTTAGTTACTCTCCTACCAATCGTTCCTACAGAGCTTATAATTAAAGGATGTTATGTGTTGAAGAATCTATGCATATTGTATTTAATGAAACTAATCAACCTCATATGAGCTTGAGTATTGATGAATAATAGGTAAATGATTTACAATCTGGAGCCAGTGCTATGATTGAAGACAAGTCATTACAACCCCTCCAGAGTCGACTCCTATGATTGAAGTTTCCAAAGCAAGTGTTCCAAGAGAATGGAAGAACAATGTGAGCTATCCAAATGATTTTATCATTGGAAACCCAGACAATAGGATGCAGACAAGAGCCTCATTTATAAAGCAAGATTTTATTGCTCTTGTATCTCAAATCAAACCCAAGAAGACTGATGAATCCCTCAAAGATGAATCTTGGGTCAAATCCATGAAGGAAGAATTAGATCAATTTGATCGAAATCAAGTCTGGACTCTAATTGAAAGTCCCAAAAACTACTCAGTAATTGGAACCAGGTGGGCCTATAAAAAATAAATTAAATGAAGATGATAAGGTAATTAGACACAAAACCAGACTTGTAGCTCAAGGCTACTCCGAACAAGAAGGTATTGATTATGATGAAACCTTTTCTCCCTTAGCAAGGTTAGAAGCAATTCATATTTTGTTAGCTTTTATTGCCTTCAAATGTTTTAAGCTATATCAAATGAATGTCAAAAGTGCCTTTTAAAATGGATTTATTAATGAAGAGGTTTTCGTAAACAAACCCCTGTATTTGAAAATCCATCTTATCCAAACCATGTTTTTAAATTGTCAAAAGCACTCTAAGGTCTCAAACAAGCTCCAAAAGCTTGGTATATGAGGTTGGGTACTTTCTTGATAAACAATAATTTTTAAAGAGAAAAAATTGATACAACTCTGTTCGTCCAAAAATTTAACTCTAATTTACTCATTGTGCAAATTTATGTTGATGATATTATTTTTGTAGTCCTAGCATCCCCTTGTGTGAGAATTTTTCTAATCTAATGAAAGGAGAATTAAAAATGAGCCTCATGGGAGAGCTCACATGTTTCTTAGGATTAAAAATCAAGAAAACACCCAAAGGTATATTAATTATTCAATCCAAATATACAAAGAAACTTATTAAAAATTTTTGCATGAAAAAGGAAAGGTCTATGGAACCTCAATGAGTCCATCCATAAGTCTTGATTCAGACTCATCTTGGAAAGACGTTGATGAAAAGACATATAGGGAAATGATTGGATCACTCCACTACTTGATCACCAGTTGCCCAGACACTGTGTTCAGCTTGTGTAAGTGTGCAAGGTTTTAGTCATCTCCCAGAGAGTCTCATCTGACTGCCGTAAAAAAAAACCATTTGATATCTTATTGGAACACAGGATATTAGACTATGGTACCCTCGTTCCTCTCATTTTGACTTAATTGGATATTAAGACACTAACTTTGCAGGTTATAAGAATGATAGAAAAATTGCTAGTGGAACCTGCCAAATACTTGGTGATGTTTTGATTTCATGGCATAACAAGAAGCAACTTCAGTTGTTCTATTAATAATTGAATCCGAATACATAGTTGTGGGAAGTTGTGGTACTCAAATTTTATGGATTATGCATCAACTACTAAATTTTAATTTGTCTTTTCAAGCTATACCTATTATGTATGATAACACCAGTGCTATTAGTTTGTCGAAATATACTGTCCATCATTCTAGGGCTAAAAACATTGATATTAAATATTATTTTATTTGAGATCATATATAAAATAGTGATTTTTCCCTAGCATTTGTTGATTTTGAAAGTTGGCAGATATTTTTACTAAACACCTATTAGCAGAACAATTTTGTTTCCTTTTTAAAATACTTGGTATTATCATCTTTAATGACTCATAATTTTTATTTTTGGACAAAATCCTTTTAACTTCCTTATTATTTGTTACTCTTTGTAATTTTGGAAAACCATTTTGAATAAGTGTCATCATTACTCTTACTCCTTTTACGCTACCCTTACTGCCTCTTTACTTTTCTATCTTCCCAAGATCCTCCTTCTGTTGTCCTTTCACCTTAGAAGTTATCTTATTCACTTCACCTTCTTTTGTATTTCACTCGATTCATTCACCCCTCTTCATCTATCTATCTTTTCATTTTCCCCTCCTTTCTTTTAAAACTCTTGTTCACAACTTTTCTCCAATGACCAAAACTCGCTCTATGGCAAATCTATCCAAATACCTTTCGGACTCTCTCTCTAATAATCATGTCCTCATCTCTAAATTCTCTGAGGAATCTTTACTCCTCTCTCGACAACCATCTATTAACAAAAAACTTTCTGCCCCTATTCCAACCTCTTCTATTAAGGAGCCTCATTCAAACCCTCTAGATCCTACTTATCTAAAGGATATACATAATTTTTGTACCTTCTTATAATATAACAAGTTCACTGCCTTCAAAAGTTGCTCTGTGATACCCGATCAAGTAGTAAATCACTGTCAATTAAGGGAAGCTCAATGCAATGTCTGTCACTTCTTCAAATTTTAAGACCTGTCAGTGATTTTTCGTCAATGTGGACTTAAAGTTGATGAGGGCCCTATTTAAATATTCTATGCCAATCTTTGTCTCTCTACCGACAGCGGCAAATTAGAGACTTTCGTGCTTGGCACAAGGATCATACTCAATAATATTTTTGAAAGTGTGTTTGATACGAAGTTCTCTAGGGCAATTCCCTTTATGAATGACTCATGTCCCGATGATTTTAAAGTTAACTTTGAAAAAGTGAAAAAGACCTTGTCCGAATCAAACATAGTATCTACCATCTTTGGTCCCCTGTCTCTCTACTTTAAGTATTGCATAATTTCCCATGTTATCTCCACCACACTGATCCCCAAAAAGGCATCTCTTATAAATATTACTTGTCGAGATGTATTTTTCCTATATTGCATTGTGAAAAATCTCAAAATAAATTGGGCTGATTGGATTCTTGAATATGCTGGAGAGTGTTGCCAATTCTTATGCCTCAGCCAGCCTACCTAATAGACTTATGTTTACCTGGATTCTCCAATATTACTCTATTGACCTTTCTGCATATCACTCACTAGAAGTCTCTGCTGCTTATGACTCTAAATCTTTCGCTAGCACGGGCTACGGTTTGGTAGAAAATGAAGGGTGAAAAAAGACCCTGCTAGAGAAAAATTAGACCTCTCTAAGGTAAGCAAGTCAGTTTCTAACCCCATGCTTCCTATGTTGAAGGATGTAGAGGAGCTCAAGGATCGCCTAAAATTTGTTGAAGAAGGAGTGATTCTTCTTTAGGAGTCGACTTCAAAGATGCTGGAGCTTGGGAAGCATACGGACACTAATATAGGCAAGGTACGATTGACCATTGATGGATTCAAGTAAGAAGGCGTCAAACTGTTCACCAGAATGTTTATTCACATGGAATCCCTCAAGTATAAAGTCAACTCCTCAAATGATGACTTTTCAATATCCGTCCAAACTAATACTCATTCTCTAAAAATGTTAAAAAGTGTTATGAATGATTTGCCATAACTGCACAATACCCTCACATACTTCCTGGACAAACGTTGAATGATTACTACTATTCAAAAGAGGGTCATATCCCTTCTTTTCTTTTGGGTTGTAAAATGATTTTCACACACAGTTTGCCATCCTTTTTAATTTGTTCAAGTTCTTTGGTACTTTATTTGCCTATTTAC
This sequence comes from Capsicum pubescens, assembly GCA_030864215.1. Classification (NCBI taxonomy): domain Eukaryota; kingdom Viridiplantae; phylum Streptophyta; class Magnoliopsida; order Solanales; family Solanaceae; genus Capsicum; species Capsicum pubescens. The sequence goes on from CM061549.1 coordinate 255,962,373, forward strand.
ATATTATATGTCTACTACTACCTTTTTCTGTCTATTGTGCTATTTTTTTTACTATGCCAAAGGGGGGAGAATAAAGGAACATCAGAGGTGCTTGAAAGTTAGGGGGAGCAAGTCGACTATCAAAGGATGAAAGTCAATGATGCTCAAAGAAAGCAGGAATACCATAGGTGCTTGTAAGTCAGGGAGATTAAGTCGATTATTAAAGGATGAAAGTCAACAAATGCTCAAAGAAACCAGGAGCATCAGAGATGCTTTCAAGTCAGGAGGAGCAAGTCGACTATCAAAGGATGAGAGTCAACTAATGCTCAAAGAAAGAAGAAACATCAAAAGTTCGTGCTAGCCAAGGGGATCAAGTTAACCAAAAAAAAATAGGAAAGTTAACTGGTGTTTATTATTTGTCATTATCAAAAAGGGGGAGATTTTTTTCCCCATATTCTCACTATATGTTTTAATAAGGACAAACTAATAAGAAAACATCTTGAAGGATATACTGAAGATACAGAAGATCAAAAAGAACCCTAAGAAATCAATCTAGAATTTTTGAGAAAGGAAGCTAGCATTCACTCACAAGAAAGTCGGTGCCAAGATTGGAAGAGTATCGATCATGGAGATCAACCGACATTCACTCATAATAAATCCATCTCTAATATTGGAAGAATATCAATCACGGAGATCATTAACTTCCCAGAATTATGGCGAACAAATCAATCAAGACAAAATCAAAAGAAAAGATGACCACACCCTCTACATGGACATATCTGATATGGACATGTATGGTTGTGAAGGTTGAACTGTGTATGGATATATCTGATATGGACATACTTTATGTTGCCATTTCTCAATCAAGAAATTAATTCAAATCTTTGATTGATAAAAATATTTTGGAATTCCTTGTGAGGAATAGACGTCGAAGCAGCTGAAGAGTATAAAAATGAAGACTGAAGATCGAAGCATACATACAACTTCAGGAAATATCTTACTGTGTCTCAATCATAGTCTCAAAAAGCTTTGAAAAGATCTAAGGAAACTTTGAAGCCAAGGACACTGGAAGTAGGTACCACATTTGTGTTCCGAACCAGGATAAATCTTCGTGTTATTATCATTCATTATTTACTTACTTGCGTACTTAATTAAACTAAATCTATCTTGTTGAGAATACTAATCTGCAGGTGAGTCGATTGTGAAATAAATTAATATTTCCAAAATTAAAATTAAATAAATTTTATTGATCTATATTATCAATTAATCATTTGACTGAAGTCAAAGTTGAGCAAGCGAGCGAGCAACAAAGACGCAAGACTTATTTTCTTCTCAACCATGTAAAAGTTATAAGAAATATTTCTCTATATAAAAAACACTAGTTTTCCTCTCTTTAATCAATGAGGGATAAAATTTATTTATAAAATAAGCTTTGTTATATTCTCATTGACCTCAATATCTCATTCAGACCAAACTTGAACCTTAACAAATTTATGTTTAAAATATAATTAAAATTGTAATAATTAGTAGATATGAACATAAATTCTAAGAAAAGACATCAAAACATTCCTAAACTTATTAGTCCAAGTTACTTTATACCTTTAACTTTATGAATAGTTATTTACCCCTCTAAAATTATTTAAAGTGAATTAATATCACCCCTAATATTAATGTGGAATAAAAAAAATTAAATGCACGTATTTAAAGTCAAATAATTTCCTCAATTTTTACTATTTTCAAGGCTTAATTTTCCAATATATCTTTTTGCTCTGAAGCTGCTTATAAAGTTTCTTGTCGAAAATATTATAATTATATTTCTTCAAATATGACACCTTTTCATTTTTTGCTCTGCTTGGTTGCATTAATTCATAATTCAATCTGTTGATTTCTTTTCATTTTTTTTATTGTTAGTTGTATAAGCTAAATTTCTAGATTTCGAATGCGTATAAGGGGGTATTCGGAGGAGGTGAAAGGGGTGAAAGAGTTTGAAGAAGGAGAGAAAGAACGTAATGGTGATGGTGGGTGGGTGAGGGGAGGGATTTGTAAAGCAAGAAATAGGGTGGTGGGTATTGAAGACAAAAGAGATTTGGCAGGGGTATTTTTATTTTTTTATAATTATCTTATTTTAAATTATCTTTTTGATGTAGGTGTGACACGATAATGAAGTGGCACTAATATGGTGATGACAGGACATATGTGTAATAAACTTTTTGTTTGTAAGAGCGGTTTTATATTTCTAAGGTGGTATTATTTCACTTCAAAAAAATTTAGAGGGTCAATAATTGCCCGTAAAGTTAAATGGCTAAAGTAAGTTGGGACAAATTAGGAATGTTTTGATGCTTTTTCCTTTAATTTTTTAAAGATATAGTTTAATGCTAAAATTCTTAAAAATTAAACCTTTAAAAATTAAAATTTAAAATTTAGCTCTCCAATGTGACCTGAGTCAACATAAAATTTGCATATGTTTTATGATATATAGAATAGTTTCTTTCCTAAGATGCCTTCACATTTAAATTTTGTAGTATTTCCTTGTAGTTTATCGATGACAAACTCCCAATAATAATATTGTCCATGGTCCATGGTACCTCCTTCCTATGATACCTTCACATATAGATCCAACATTTATTGACTCCTTCTCGTAGTTTATACTTATTTTATAAAATTAATTAAAAATATATAAAGTATTAATTTAAAACCTAGTAATTAGAAGTATTGGAACCAGAATTCCTATAAATTTAAATCTTGACTAGCCTCTGTTAGCTATTGAACTCAATTATCTGACATTCTATACTTTCACTATGAACAAGTTGAATTTGATTTATTCAACTTCCAGTAAGAACAACAGGGATATTCAAAATTTCAAGTCAAATGTTTAAGGTTTGAACTGTAACAATATTTATGTAAACAACAAGAAAAAGAGAGCAATTTGTCAGTGTGGAGATTGTCATTTTGTCTGATCTAAAACGATCACCCAAACATCTTTTCGCTGTGAAATACACTTCATCTATTTAAACACAACTTTCTAAACAGTTCTTCTTTATTTCAAACTCCTTCATTCATCAAAACTCTCAAAAATATCGTAAACACGTCATTAAAGCCAAAGAAATCGATCCAAATCACTCTTCTCCATTACAAATGATTGTGATCACTAAAATATTAATGCTTCCTAAGAGTGTTATTGGAAGGAAAAATTATTATTCTGTCCTTAATGTTTCAAATTACTCTGATGAGCGACAAGTTATATTGGATAAATTTTTGTAGTGTGATGAAGTTGTTGAAACCGAATATGAGGCTCTTAAGGTTGTAATGAGAACTTGGTCGGTGCTTGCAACTCTGAGTGATAAGGTTTGAGCTAAAACCAAACCTTTTCCCTCAGAGTGGCTAGCATCAACAAAGCTCTTATTACAACCTACAACCTTAAGAGTCTCATATTTGGTTTCAACAACTCCGTCGAACTCCAAAATTTTTCCAATAAAACTTTTCACTCATCATTTTAATTTGGAACCTTAAGGACAGAATAATAATTTTTTTGTCCGTTAATGCTCTTAGGAAGCATTTATATTTCTGTGATCGCGATCATTTGTAAAGGAAAAGAGTGATTTGGATCAATTTCTTTATCCTTAATGGCGTTTTTGCGACATTCTTGAAAGTTTTATTTTTTAGATCAAGAAAGGATTTAGATAAATCCAAATAAAATTGGAATTGTAAATTTTGGGTAATTATTTGATTCGTGATTATTTGTTATTTGGTGTAGAGAATTTGATTGTTTTGCTGTAGTAGAGAATGAGAAGAAAATGACGAAAATGGGGGATATATATAGGGGTTTTTGTAAAGGTGTGAAAAACACAAAATCGAACAAAAAAAATTATTATTGGTTTCATGGATGATTTTGGATAGGGATGAAATTGGAAATTGATTGATTTTTGTTTTTTTGTTTCTTGGATGGTTTTGGATATTGATAAAATTTAAAATTTATTGATTTTTATAAATGGTTTATTTTGTATTTCTGTTGTTTCATTTTATTTGGTGTTGTTAACTTTACATGCCCTGTAAGACATTAATAGTTAGAGGTGGAAAAGGAATAAAATTGTATTTTTTTTATTTCTTTGTTTTATGGATGATTTGGGAACGATATGGACAAATTGAAATTTTTTAATTTTTATAAAGGGTTTATTTTGTATTTCCATCGTTTCATTTTACTTGGTCATATTAACCTAGCACGTGTTGTAAGATATTGATAATTTGAGGTGCATTTTATTAAACTAACGTTATTAATTATGTTTTAGGACGAAAATGTTTGAGACATAAATGATTTTTTTTAGAGGTGGGAAAAAGAATAAATGATTTTTATTTTTATTTTTGTCTTAGATGATTTTTTGATTAGGACAAAATTAGAAATTCTTTAAAGTATTTATTTTTTATTTGTGTCATTTTATTTTACTTTATCATGTTAATCTAGTACACCCCGTAAGACATTAAGGATATGTTCGGTAGGCTGTACTAATTACAATAGTCCTTGGATTAAAATTCAGTCTCATTCAATACATTGTTTGGATACTTCTGTTAACTTTATCTATGGATTACTTATACCAAGTAAATGAAGGGATAACTTATCCAAGGTTTAACAATCTATGATAAGCTCCTAAATGACTAAACTATCCCTCAATTTTTTTCAAAATTTCTTTTGTAATTTGATGTCCTCTTTAATTATATAGAGTTGGTTACAAATGTCGTTTTTAATTCTCCAAATCCCTTTCATTGTAACTTTATGATTTCTTAAATTAATGTTTGATTTTTTTCTCAATATTTAGTTTGCTTTACTGGATTGAATTTTTTTTTTTTGGTGGGGGCGGGGCGGGGCAGGGGAGGGGTTGCAGGGTTTTAAAAAAAATAGTTCATGGAGTGATTATCACTTGAATTTTTTTTTTCTATAAACGTCAGGTATTTAAATATTTGTATGGACTTAATCTAAGATAATGTTAAGGCATATTTGACCAATAAATAAAATACTGAAAGTATCGTGCTTCAAGAATTTTTGTAGTGGCACACAGGGGAGGACCCACATAGGTTCAAGCGGCTTCATATGAACCCACTTCGTCGAAAAATTATATTGTATATATACGTATATATAAGTAGTTTTTACCAATTTAAAAGGTATATATATTATATAATGAACCCATTGTAAATAAAATGACTTGCTAGCCCAGCGGTAGTAGGCTTGATTGTTAACACATACATCTCGTGTTTGAGCCCCGGTAGGGGCATTTTTTTTAATTATTTTATGCAGTAGCCAGTTTAAGCAACTTTGAACCCATTTGGTGAAAAGTTTGGGTCCTCCACTTGTGGCACATCACACCTGAAAATATATTTGATCGATAAAAATATGTAGAAAATACAATATGCTATCAAGAATTTTCATAGTGGCACATCACACTTGAAAATTAGTAACAAATTTTTGTTCATATTTTTATTTTTAACATGACTAATTTAATAAAACAAAAAATTCCACAAAAATTCAAGAGTATAATTGTAAAGGAGATTTTTGTAGAGTTTTAAATCAAACAAAATCCATGATATATCAAACTTGTAATACAATGAACCAAACACTTGATTAAAAATAATTCAAGCACTACAATCCCTACGTTGCTAATCATTGCATTGCTAACCCCTACATTACTTCTGCTCGTAACTCCTAATAATTAGACATGTATTTTATTAAACTAACATTATTAATAATGCTTTGGCTTTAATTTTATTGCTACTACTACTTTATGTAATCATTTAAAACTAATGACTCATTTTGTTAAGAAACATGAGATAAAATAATGCTACAATTTTTAAATAACTGATCTCAATATAAGTTATCCTACATTTTAAAATATATGTGCAAGATTAAATTGGAAATTGAGTAAATTTTTTAAGGTCTATTTTGGAATACTTATTTAACATTTTGAGATGGTCAACTTTGGACATTAAGTAATTGGGAAATGAGAATGAATTATTTAGATAGAGACATATTTATTTTGTGTATAAATAAAAGTAAATTGAAAATTCGGTAAATCATTACTTATTTATCAACTTGAAGGATTAGTTTGACCGTAAAAAGGAGATAAATTGGAGTATTCATTTTTACATTTTGAGATGGTCAATATTGGAAATTAAGTAATTGGAAAATGGGAATTGATTACTTTTATAAGGACATAATTATTTGGTGTACAAATAGAATTAAATTGAAAATTTGGTAAGTTATTTATTATTTATCAATTAATAATTAAAGGATTAGTATGATTATAAAAAGGATATAAATTGGAGTACTTATTTTTACATTTTGAGATGTTTCAAATTTGGACATTAAGTAATTTTGTGTATGAATAAAAGTAAATTGGAAATTCGGTAAATCGTTATTATTTATCAACTAATGAAGGATTAATTTGATTACTGTAAAAAGGAGATAAATTGTAGCACTAGTTTTTACACATTGAAATGTTCAAATTTGGACATTAAGTAACTGGGAATGATTAATTAGATAAGGATAAATTTATTTTGTGTATACATAAAACTAAATTGGAAATTTAGTAAATCATTTTTCATTTATCAGTTATCAACTAATAAAGGATTAGTTTGATTACTGTAAAAAGGAGATCAATTGGAGTACTTATTTTTAAATTTTGGGATGTTTCAAATTTGTACATTTAGTAATTGAGAATGAATTATTTAGATAAGGAAATATTTATTTTATGTATATATAAAATTAAATTGAAAATTTGATAAATCATTTTTCATTTATCATTTATCAACTAATGAAGGATACGTTTGATTACTGTAAAAAGGAGATAAATTAATTAATGGGAAAGGACATGGCGTGACCATTTAAAAAAAATGGCCTATAATTGAAAAGGTGGACATACTGTAGCCAGTCGGCTAAAGTAATTCCCCATTTTAGCCATTTGGCTCAATTGGACACATGCAGTCCCTATACTCAATTAATACACTTTTATACCACATTGATACACTTTTATACTATATTGATACACTTTTAAAAAAAAAAAAAAGGAAATTTTATGCAAGCACATGCAGTCCTATACCCAATTGATACTCTTTTATACCATATTAATACACTTTTATACCAAATTGATACACTTGCAGTGTCCATATACTCAATTGATACTCTCTTATACTAGATTGATACATTTTTTAGAATGTATGTAGAAACTATATAGAGTTGTATAAAATATGTATCTAAATAATAATTGTAGTTAAAAATTGTATAAAATGTGTATATCTATTTTTCTTTTTGATGTTTGACTTGTTTTATTTATAGTTCCTCTTTTGGACTTGCAATAATGTTGGGTGTTGGTTTTTGGATTTGGGGAATTGTAGTTGAACTGTTGGAGAAAGTTGGAGTTAGGTTTTCCATTTTGAGTCTGAGTTGCATTGTCTGCTCCTCAAAATCTTATGTATTTATTTTTGCCAAATAAAGTTTCTTATAGTAAAACTTTCACATAGCTTTTTTGATAGTCAATGTCATCATTCCATAGATATACATAATGGATGTTTCAACGTATAACAATTGTGGTTATGCTAATTTCAAAAAAGAAATAGATTTAAAAAAAAAAAAAGCTACAAAAAAAATATACAAAAATAGTGAAAAAACACAAAAGAGCAGTGATTTTTTTTATAATAGAATGAAACATCAAATTTTTCAAAAAAAAAAAAATAGAACATAAAAAAAGCAGCAAAATAAAAAAATAAAATGAACTAGAGTTTTTTTTTTTAAAAAGGGAAAAAACGAGAAGTAACTAGCATGCAAAATCCACACTTTTGCTTTGCAAAAGGAAAAATTGAATTGTGATTCTTAATGGTCGAATTGTTATGCTTAATGGCTACTTACTGGTTTTTAAATTGAGGTGCTACTTTTGTGGAATTATTTTACTTTTAGGTGTTATTTTTGTCCTTTCCCCATAAATTAAAGACTTACTTTTACATTTTGAGATGTTTCAAATCTGCACATTAAGTAATTCGGAATGGATTGTTTTACATAAGGACATATATTTAATTTGTGAATATAAAAAATTAAATTAAAAATTCAGTAAATTGTTTTTCATTTATTATTTATCAACTAATAAAGGATTAGTTTGACTACTTTTAAAAGGAGATTGAAAGAATTTTGACTCAAATTATATTATGTATTTTTTCATCATATTAATGTGAGAAAACTTACAACTTATAGCAATTTTTTTGCATAGTAGTCAAACATCTAAATTTTAAATTAAAAATACAAAATTAATCTACTCTAGTTTAGCTTGAAACTAGTCAAATTGATATTCATAAAGTAAAATATGACAAGCAAAATAGAATGAAGAGAGTATTTTAACATTTTGAGATATTTCAGATATGGACATTAGCTAATTTTGAGATATTAAGTTTTTTCCTTTGACTCATCCTTTCTTCTTTCTACTACACTTTCATACAATGCCTCACCAACTATGTGTTTCTCTCCTCTCTTTTTAAGTATACAATAAACCTTTAAGAGAATACAATGCTTGAGTAAAGTAGAGCAAATAACTATAGAAGGTTGAGACAAGTGTATGTCTCTTCCTTTGACTTCCAATGTTTATATAGTAGTAATTGGACTACTTCTAGCCGTTGGAAGCTAGAAAGCAACCAAAAGGATTTTTCTTCAAAGAAAATTGAATAAGGCATATTCAATTTCCAAGAATAACTAAAGACTAAAAGAAAAATCTAACTAAGTACAATATATACACAAGATAGAGATGCGGCAATCTCATGAAATTAATAATCCATTTAATGCAGCATATCTTTTTTTTTATTTTGCCATGTTCTGATAGAATTTCTTCAATCTATTTAGAGTAACATATCTTTTCCCCTTTTCATTGAGTACGTGATCTTTTGTCAATCTTCTTGATTTAATATCCTTAGAATCAACAACAATCTTCCTTTCCTTCTTTTGAGATGCTTCTTTCTTTTAAAGTATTTGTTGGGTACTATGTAGTTTTGATGATTGACAATGTGATATGAAACATGCCATTCAAGCTGGTTCTTTTACATGGTTCACTGGTATGCAGTTCAAGAAGAGATTGTTTAAGTGGATAGGGAAGTTCTGATAAATTCAAGATAGAGATCACGTGTGATAAAAAAGAAGTTGTAGTTGAATACAACACTTGAATATAAGCTAAAGAAAGAGTTTCACTCAAATGAGGAGATCAAGTTAAAGAAGAGTTTTACCTATGCAAGGATTTTGACTTGACTTGAAGAAGGACTTTGACATAACAACAAACTCTGATGAGTTGAAGAGTCCAACTGAAGATAAAAGATTGGTGATATGAAGGACTCTTTAAAGAGTTGTTGTTAAATAGAAAAAGTGATTGACACAATCAATCACACACTTACAAAGATAAAAAGGGCACATGATGGATTGACGAAGTGCTACTCAATCACTGAAGAGATATATTGAAGAACCTGGCCCTAAGTATGGAATATGGATAAGAGTTTAAGCTTTGATTGTTAAGAGTTGTTCATTGTGTTTAAACTATTGATGTAATATTAGTTTCAGTGTGTAACTGAACTAGGAGCTAGTCTTCGAGTTGGGGAAAACTCGAAGACTTTGGGAACACATACCTTGGGTGGTATGTGTAGTTAGGAATTAGAGTTTGTAATTCCTAGTTGTAGAGTTATAAGAATTAGAGTTTATAATTCCTAGGTTACAAGAGTTTTGTAATCAGTTGTTGTTGAAGCTCATTGTTGTGTATTAAAGTTGGGATTAAATCATGTAGAGATACAGGTCGTGGTTTTTACACCTTTTTGAGCTGGGTGTTTTCCATGTAAAAATCCACTGTGTTATTTTCTTACTATTTTAGCTAGTTTGGAACACGTTAGTCAACCTGTTCCATCGATATTCAATATTCAGGCAAAATTAAGGTAATCAGTAAAGAATGTACTCTAACAAGTGGTATCAAAGCCAGGTTATCTTTTGAAGGCTAACACCTTAAGATAAAATCAAAGATGAATTCTACACCGCCTACTGGATATTGTGAAGGAAAAGACATCGATAGGCCTCCATTGTTCAATGGAAAATACTATTCAGGAATGAAAGAAAGGATGAAAGATTTTCTTCAGGCTGTGGACTATGAACTCTAGAATATAATTATTAATGGACCTCAATACCCCATGAAGAAGGATGCTGAAAAGGACGTATTAAAAGACAAGAATGATTATGATGAGGCTGACTTTAAGATACTTGGATAGAATGCAAAAGCCAAGTATATTCTTATTTGTGGACTTGGAATAGACGAATACAATAGGATCTCAGGTTGTACCACCACAAAATAGTTTTGGGACACTCTTCTGGACACATATGAGAAAAATATGGAGACCGTAACTAGCCTTAAAGGTTTCTGACAGAGAAGAATTAAATCTGTATGATAAAAAGCTTGTCAAGAACTTTAAAAGATTTTGTAAGAAAGAAAAGTGACAGGACAAAAAAGGAACAAGTAGCAGGTATTGTTTCAATGATAAGTCTCAAGTTTGTTTCTTCAAGTGTGAGAAAATAGATCATATGATCAAGGATTTTCCATTATGTAAAATTGAGGAGGAAAAGGAAAGAGTTGATAAAAATTTAAAGCTAAAAAAGAAATCTAAATCTAAAAGGAAAGAATCTTTTTCTACGATGGCTGCATGGGGATCAAGCTTAGAAGAATCTAATGATGATGGAGTTGATGAAAGTGCACTAATTTCTATAGATGACTCAGACGTGGAAGAAAAGGAAGAAAAATCTGAGGTAAGTCTACTTGATCTTAAAGATAAATTATATTTTTCCTAAGAAAAAAGTTGTTTCCTTGATAAATACATTGACCGATGATTTTCATGAGCTCACGTTTGATAGGGATCAGTTATTCAGTACTTTTGCAAGTCTAAAGTTTGATTACGTTGATCTTGAGACCAGAAAAAATGTCATTGATACTGAAAACTGCTCATTAAAGGAACAAGTCAATCAACTTGGTTCATCTAACCTGGATCTAAAATTAGAAATTTTAAAGTTGTCAATTACCGAAAAAGAAAAAAGAGCCATGTGTGAAAATCATAAAAGAATTGAGTCTGAACTTAACCGAAGATAAGATGAATTGTTTTATCAAAGAGAAAAGGTTAGAAAGCTAACTCAAGAGAACTCTAGGATAAAACTTGATCTTGAAAGAGCTAATCGATTGACCAACTCATCTAGAATTGCTAATAATCTAAGTAGTAGGACTCAAAATGAGAGGGCCAGCATAGGTTTTCACAAAGAAACTATTTTCTCTAAAGATATATGTTATATTTATGGAAAACTAGGACACCCCGCTACTGAATGCCCAAAATCTACTGAAATTAGGAATAAAAATATGAAATTGGTTAAAAAGAAAATTTATAAAATTTATAAGAGAATCAGGTACACCAACCTGCTGCCAACATGGGCGAAAAATTTTTTGATTCATCCATTTGATCATAAAAAAAGATCCAAGCTTGTCTGGGTACCAAAAACTAACCTTTGATTCAGTTGCAAGAAAAAGTGAGAGGAAACAAGAAAAATTTGTACATAGATAGGGCTTGCTCAAGACATTCTGGAGATAAATAAAAGTTTCTCTCACTTACTAAAAAAGGGAGTGAAAAAGGTAGCATGTGAAGGAGATTTCAGGATGATGATGTTGACACTAAGATGAGTACACTAGAATAGGTTGTGTGATCCGTTTCATCAGATAAATAAGATAAAATCTCATTGATAGGGAAACATCAAATCTATATGCAGGGTCGCTAAGCACATCATCACATATTTACAAGGGTAACCCAGTACTTCACAAGAAAGGGTATTAAGAAGACTGGAAATGTTATGATAAGGGGAACTATGAATGGAACATGTGGATGAACCCGATCCATTGCAGAAATATAATTAGGGATGAGTATGATTACATGAGTATCCCCCAATGAATGGTTAAAGAACATTGTACAAAATGCATATTAAGTTTAATTTTAGGCCCTGTCTTGTACATTTAGTTCTACGTCTCTATACCATTTTCAAGTTCAAATAACTCGTTCAAATAACTCATGCAATATAACATTATATTTTCCTATATCATAAGAAAATGGCTTGAAAATAGAAACACGATGAACTATTGGAATACTGATCCTAGGTATTTGTACCAAAAGTTTTTTCAAATATTTAAAATAATTATAAAACACTTGTAGCCCTTTCTTTCAAAATTCCCAAAACAAACTGACTCCTAAAAGAACTTTATAGCCATCACTTCTTCAAAAATAAAAATTCAAAATTAATAATAATTTTTTTTAATATTGTCAGTCCCATCTCATCACACCTCTTCTCAAAGACAAACTTGATTTATGATTGAGAAGTTGTTCTTGTGAATAGTAATTCTAAGAGAGTAGTTACTATTACAATTATTATTGACAAAGGTAATCTTATTATGTATGATTGACAGAAAACTGAGGTATCAAGTGAGGGGGAATCATTTGGACTGTGAATCAGGAAGAATATGTCTATGAGACTGTTAATATTATTGAGGGAGTTAAGAGGATATATTTTGTGAGGGAGAATATTTTGGTGACCTCATAGTTGAAATAGATTCATCTAATGAGCTAAATTTGTTGATGCATCTATTTAGGGGTAAATGTTTAAAGACCCCTCAGTAGAACCTAATTCTCCTATTAAGATCACTTTAGAAAGATGTTTAGGATTGGTGAACAAGGATGGATAATTGAGGGTAGGGTATGAAATATATGCATATAAAAAATAGGTTGAGTCACCTAGTTCTTCTGTACCAATGACCAAAGTTGCTGGAAAGGGAACTATTATTTGCACATTAATTTCAAAATGAGTGTGAAATCATCTCTTAGAGTGGAATATTCATGCCTTAAAGATGAAAAAAATAATACAAACTATGCAGTATACAAGGCTTTGACTGACTCAAGAAAGACTCTCTTTCATATCTTATACCCCAACTTTACCAAAAGTCTAGTCCTCCTATCATTAGACTCTTCCAAACCTTTTCTACTCTCATCACATGTGCATTAATATTATTTTTAATCTTTGGTGTATCTTATGAATGATCAATAAAAATGATTGGTTTTAGTCTCTTGCTTCTGGCTATTTCCTTTTCTTTGTAAATACTTTGCTATATCTAACTGTAACACCCCGGGAGTATATCCTGGACACCACACGGTTCTTACGGTCAAAAGTGACCACAAGCTAGCCCATGAGCTGGTACCTTTCGTGAGCACTAAATAATATACAGGTGATGAATAAATGCGGAAACAACTGAATATGCCATAAGATTTTAAATATAAGAAAATATCTCTAAAATCATAAGCCTGGAAACAAGTGTCTGAAAATTGGTAAAATAATGACAAAAATGACTAAACTGTCTGAAAGTATCTGAAAGCCTCTAAACTGACTGAATAAGAGTTGAAGGGATAGACCCCAACTAACTCCAACAGTCTAGCTGAAGTAAAATACTGAAATAAACATAATCGGTCATCAGAACATGAGGACTCACCACTGCTACTGCTATGGATGCGCTACAATGTCTAAGTACGGTCAGGAACCTGAGCGTCCGAACCTATGAAATGAGACATCATAACACAAGAAATGAGTATGCGATGAGTACTTTGAATGTAGTGGTATGCTAAATGAGGTTTGGATGATATGCATAGATTTATGTGCATGAATAATAACTGACTTAATGAATTACATAAGATAACTTATGCATAGTATGCGTGAAGGTGGTAAAATCTGAGAATGCATGAAAAAGCATATAACAAGAAATGGAATAGTTTGTAAACTGAAATACTAAAATTTGAGTACTGATTTAACTGATAAACTGTATGTTATGATCAAGCAAACCTGAACAGACTTCTGAACTGATATTGGACTGAAACTATAGGAGATATCATCTAACCGATATGCCCTAATATGAGCTAATTAGGGTCCAACCTGTGATCCCAGTTTGAAGGGTGTCAGTACCGTGCCACGGGTACTAACACTGGTTGTGTGGATCCATTAAAGTGAAGTCCCAAACGACTAAAGAGTCACCCTCTACTGGAAGGTGCTTTAGTAAGATATATGTGAACCCTTAATTGGCAGGTTAACATCTCAACCTACGTTGGCTACGTAGTTCTAGAATGCAGCGAATGCTATGAAAGATCATACCCTCAACTGGAAGGTGAGACCCCCATCCCTGGGTTCGCTTGGTGCAAAATCCTACTCCCAACTGGACTGAACTAAGATTACTGATATAATAACCGATTGAACTGATAATACTCTAATTTATCCGAAACCATTCTAAAAATACTAAGACTAAGTAAAAATCTAAGTTTTTGGGTTTTTATAATACCCAGGACTCGATAAATTAACAGTAGAAACATACAAAAGCTTCAAAGCATAATAAGTAGTCATTGTTCAAAATCCAACCATTTAGACATTTTATCAAACACTTGAAATTCATGAAAATAGGCATGGGGATGATTGAAACATGTGGGAATAACATAATCACAACACTAAAACCATATATTGGGGATTTAACATGGATTTTCATGCTTCAAACCTGTAAGGGCTACTTTCCAACTAAAATCACTTGCAAACATCATATATGATTGAAATTCATAAAAGCTTCATAAAAATAACTCATTGTAAATATGTAAATTCATGATTTAAGACATAAAAATAGGTTCTTGGACTCCATGGGTGAAAAGGGCCCATGGATGAACATCTAACATACCTTAAAGCTTGAATCTTGTAAGAGAATTAGCTTTTTTGATAGTCCTTCGGTAGTGAAGCTTGAATTCTTGTGTTTTCATGAATTTGGATGATGGATAGGGTTTATTTTAGAGAGGAATTGAGGAAATTGGGCATATAATGCCTTAACTCATGATAAATCATGTGTTTTCACGAATTGAGGTGATGGAAAATGACAAGTCTGCCATTCTGGGGTTTAAATTTGTAACTTAAATGCATATTAGGGAGGTACCATGACGCAATGAGCCATCCATTGCTATAATGGACGCGTCGCAATGCTTATCGTGATGACTTTCTATTTTTAAAATACAACACGACCCAAACCTCGCATGAAAAATCCAAAACTTCCCCGAGACATGGTACTTACACCCCTGAACATGAATTAAATTAGAAATCATTGTCTCGGGGTCGGGAAGGTCACTTTACAAATCATCAAAGTTAAGAGGCCAAAAATAAAACTAAGTATTCAACACATAGATAAATTTTTAGGTTTTAAGCCTCTTGTACATGCACTATGGGCTGAACTGAGCTAAGACTAATACGGGGTATTACAATATCTCCCCCTTGGGAATATTTATCTTCAAATGAGACTAATTAAGCTAAGAATACCGAGGAAACTAAATTCACTTACTGAACATGCTTATCTTAAAACATGATTACATAATTGAGATAGAGACATTATACATGACTGGATTGATTTTTAATGCATGTAATGACAAGAAGATAATTATATAGCTAGAACTAAGAATGAAAAAGAGATAATCTAAGGAAAACTGTTACCTTTAGCTGAGTCTATGGTTGTGGAGAAAACATGAGGGTACTTGGTACACATTTCTGCTTCAACTTCCCCAGTGGCTCCCTCAGTAAACTGATACCTCCAAAGAATTTTGACCAAGGGAACTTCTTTGTTCCTCAATCTACGGGTCTGGCGATCAAGGATTTCACTAGGATTTCTTTGTAAGAAAGGCTATCCTAAATGCCCGTACTATCTAAAGGGAATTCTACAGCTGGATTGCCAATAAACTTTTTTAATAAAGAAACATGGAATACTGGGTGCACTGATGCCAAATTTGTGGGTAACTTAAGCTTATATGCTACCTTCCCATAACGGCTCAAGATCTTGTAAGGGCTAATATATCGGGAATTGAGCTTCCCTCTCTTGCCAAACCTCTTCACTCCCTTCATGGGAGAGATTTTAAAATAAACTAAGTCACCAACCTCAAACTCAAGATCTCTCCTTTTCACATCTGGATAGGATTTCTGTCAGCTTTGGGTTGTCTTAAGCCTTTCTCTGACTAGTTGGACATTCTCTAATGCATCAAATACTGAATCTGGCCCTATCAATATGGTCTTACCTACCTCAAACCAACCAATAGGAGATCTACATCTTCTATCATAAAGAAACTCAAATAAAGCCATCTGAATGCTGGAATAATAACTGTTATTGTAAGCAAACTCAATCAATGGAAAGTGATCATCCCAACTGCCCTTAAATTCGATAATACAAGCTCTTAACATGTCCTCTAGGGTCTGAATGGACCTTTCTGCTTGACAATCTGTCCTAGGGTAAAAGGTTTTATTGAGACGAACTTGGGTACCAAGACCTTTTTGAAAAGCTTTCCAAAAATGAGTGGTAAACTGAGTACTTCTATATGAAATTATGGACAATGGGACTCTATGTAACCTGACCAACTCTCTAATATAAATCGTGGTATAATCCTTGGTTGAATACAAAGTATAGTCTGGAAAAAAATAGGCTGATTTGGTCATTCTATCTACAATAACCCAAATCAAATCATGCTGTGGGCGTGAATGAGAAAACCCTATCACAAAATCCATGTACACCACCTCCCACTTCCAAGTAGGAATGTTGAGCTCCTGCATAGTTCTACTTGGCCTTTGGTGCTCAACCTTAACCTACTGAAAATTAGCACACTTGGCTACAAACTCTTTAATATTTCTCTTTATGCCACTCTTCTAATAGATTTCTCGTAAATCACGGTACATCTTAGTGGCTCTTGGGTGAATAGATTTATGCACACCATGCACTTCTGCAAGAATTTATTGTCTCAAATTGTTGACACATGGCATACACAATCTACCCTGGCAATGCAACACACCATCTCCCCCTTGGGAGAAAACCTCTACTTTCTGATCTCTGACTGACTCCTTCAAATTAACTAGACTGGGATCCCTATCTTTATTTTCTTTCACTTCGGCAGTCAAACAAGATTTTGAACTATTATGGACCCATACACTACCCTAAACCGCGTCAACCAAACAAACGCCTAACCTAGTCAACTGATGAACCTCCTAAACCAACTTCTTCATATCATTCTCAATATGAGCCACACTACCCATAGATAATCTACTAAAGGAATCTACTACTACTTGTCCTTTTCCAAATGATAAAAAACACTCATATCATAATCTTTCAATAATCCTAACCACCTTCTCTGACAAAGATTTAACTCTCTTTGTGAAAACACATACTATAAAATTTTATGATCTATGAACACATCAACATGCTCCCCATATATATAATGCCTTTAAATTTTCAAAGCAAACACAATAACTGCTAACTCAAGATCATGGGTAGGATGATTCTTTTTTTGTGGTTTAAGATGTCTAGAGGCATAGGCTATGACCTTACCTATTTGAACCAAAACATAAACCCAACTAACTCTGTAAAAATCACGGTAAACAACAAACCCATCTGAACCATCTGGAAATGTTAAAATTTGGGCTGAGGTGAGTCGAGTCTTCCACTCCTAAAAACTCTTCTCCCAAGAATCTGACCACTGAAACTTGACTTTATTATGAGTCAATATTGATATGGGGATCTCAATAGATGAAAAACCTTCAAAAAAACATCTGTAATAGCTAGCCAAATCTAAGAAACTCTGGATATCTGACGGAGAGATGGTTCTGGGACAATTTCTCATTGCTTCAGCCTTTTAAGGATCAACTCTAACGCCATCGCCGGAAATAATTTGGACAAGGGAAGCTACTGATCTTATCCAGAACTCGCACTTTCTAAATTTAGCAAACAACTGATGGGCTCTAAGAGTCTGTAATACTATTTTGAGGTGGCCTTCATGATCAGTTTCATTACGGTAATAGACAAGGATGTCATCTATGAAGACTATGATGAACATGTCCAAGTACTTCTTAATCACTATTCATCAATTCCATTAAAGCTGTTGGGCATTCGTTAAACCAAAAGGCATGACTAGGAATTCAAAGTGACCATACCGAGTTTTGAAAACTATTTTTGTAATGTCACTTTCTCTGACTCTGAGCTGATGATAACTGGATCTGATATCTATCTTAGAGAAATAACTGACACCTTGAAGTTGATCAAAAAAGTCATCAATTCTGGGGAGTGGATACTTATTTTTTATAGTGAATTTTCTCAACTGACGATAATCGATGCATATTTTGAGAGAATCATATTTCTTATGCATGAAAAGGACTAGAGCGCCCCATGGGAAAACACTGGTTATCACCAGGTACATTAGTTTATCATTATTAAAAGGGGGGGATTATTGATTTTGTGAATATTTTGATGATTGACAATGCAGTGGAACACGTACATGAAATGGGTTGATCAACATATTCCTAAATCCAAAGTCTAGTTATATATGGACTTTTTGAAATAAAGAAAGTATTAAAAAGAAAAGAACACAAAGTCTATACAAAGCATATTCAATACAAAATTCCAAAAATGTACAGACTCAAGCATCCAAGAAAATGAGAGTCTTTGTCAAAGACCATGATTTTTTGTCATTCATATGATTGAAACCATTTTTTGAAGATGCCAAAAAGTGGAAGATATGGGTTGTGCGGTGTTTATAATGGGTTCTATAGTGTTTATAGCTCACTGACTAACCTATTTCATTCTAGTGTTTCACACTTCAATGCCAACAAGTAAAGATGTTTGAATGCGCAAAGACAAGAGGTTTGACATCATCAAAAAGGAGGAATTTATTGGGTACTGTGTAGTTTTCATGATTTACAATGTGTTATAAAACATGTTAGTCAAGCTGGTTTATTCACATGGTTCACTGGTATTAAGTTAAAAGCGAGATGAGATTACTTAAGTAGATAAAGAAGTTTTGATAAACTCAAGATAAAGATCACGTGTGAAAAAAATGAAGTTGTAGTTGAATACAACACTTGAAGATAAGTTAAAGAAAGAGTTTCACTCAAATGAGGAGATCAAGTTGAAGAAGAGTTTTACCTATGTGAGGAGTTTGACTTGAAGGACTTTGACTTAACAACAAACTCTGATGAATTGAAGAGTCCAACTGAAGATAAAAAATTGATGATATGAAGGACTCTTTGAAGAGTTGTTGTTAAATAGAGAAAGTGATTGACATAATCATTCACACACTTCCAAAGATAAAAAGGGCAATTGACAAACTGACGAAGTGCTACTCAATCACTTAAGAGGCACATTGAATAACCTGGTCCTAAGTATATAATATAGCTAAGACTTTTAGCTTTTATTATTAGGAGTTGTTTGTTTTCTTTGAAATATTTATGTAATATTAGTTTCAGTGTGTTATAAACTGAACAAGGAGCTAGTCTTCAAGTTGGGGAAAACTCGGAGACTTTGGGAACACATACCTTGGGTGGTGTGTGTAGTTAGGAATTAGAGTTTACAATTCCTAATAGTTGAGTTATAGGAATTAGATGTTATAATTCCTAGTATACAAGATTTTTGTAATTAGTTGTTGTTGAGGCTCATTGTTGTTTAGTAAAGTTGGTGTTTTTCACGTAAAAATCCACTGCGTATTTCTCTTACTATTTTAGCTAGTTTGGAACACGTTAGTCAACCTATTCCATCAATAGAAAAATTTTAGTAATAAGATAATCAGTAGGGCACGTACTCTAACAGTATTATTCAAACAAAATATTATTGGTACTGAATTCCTGCAATCAAATCAAACTCAATAGTCCTTCATCAAAATCTTAATGTCATCAAAATAAATCTACATGATTTTGGAGAAGAATTATGACGTGTGAGCAAAAGCTAACACATTTAATGTTTTTTAGCTCCAAATAATTGTGAATTCTGAAGCAACTCTTGTTGTTTTGATGTGTTTGCTCATGATATTGCAGAAAAAGGCTGAAGAAATGAGAATAAATAATAATGTAGCAAAAGAGTTGAAAATCTGAGAAAAATAGAAGAAAACATGGCTGACGACCTCCGTGATAAGTTGTCAGCCTCATGATAGCCTATCAGCATTGGCGTCAACCTTAACCAGGGAGTTGTAGTTTGAGGAGCAGTTCTGATGACGCCGGTGACGTGGTTTCACATTTGTTAGCTTTTATTGCTTTCAAATGCTTTATGCTATATCAAATGAACATCCAAAGTGCCTTTTAAAATGGATTTATTCATGAAGAGGTTTTTGTAAACAACCCCCCGGGTTTGAAAATCCATCTTATCTAAAACATGTTTTTAAATTGTCAAAAGCACTCTACGGTCTCAAACAAGCTCCAAAAGCTTGGTATGTGAGGTTGAGTAATTTCATGTTAAAAAATAATTTTTAAAGAGAAAAAATTGATTCAACTCTGTTCATCCAAAATATTGACACTACATTGTACAAATTTATGTTCATGATATTATTTTTTGTAGTCCTAACATCTCCTTTTTCGAGAATTTTTCTAATCTGATGAAAGGAGAATTTGAAATAAGCCTCATGGGAGAGCTCACATGTTACTTAGGATTACAAATCAAGAAAACACCCAAAGGTACGTTCATTAGTCAAGCCAAATATATGAAGGAACATATTTAAAAGTTTTGCATGGAAAAAGGAAAGACCTATGGAACCCCAATGAGTCCATCCACAAGTCTTGATTCAGACTCATCTAGGAAAGACGTTGATGAAAAGACATATAGGGAAATGATTGGATAACTCCTCTACTTGACCTCCAGTTGACCAGACATTAAGTTCAGCTTGTGTAAATGTGCAAGGTTTTAGTCGGCTCCCCAAAAGTCTCATCTGACTGCCATCAAAAAATCATTTGATATCTTATTGGAACATATGATATTGGACAATGGTACCCTCGCTCCTCTTATTTTGACTTAATTGGATATTCAGACACTGACTTTGAAGGTTATAAGAATGATAGGAAAAGCACTAGTAGAATATGCCAAATTCTTGGTTATGCCTTGATTTCATGGCATAGCAAGAAGTAAACTTCTGTCGCTCTATCAACAACTGAAGCTGAATACATTACTTTTGGAAGTTGTGGTACTCAAATTTTATGGAATATGCATCAACTACTTAATTTTAATTGGTCTTTTCAGTCTATACCTATAATGTATGATAACACCAGTGCTATTAGTTTGTCTAAATATACTTTCCATCATTCTAGGGCTAAACACATTGATATTAAACATCATTTTATTTGATATCAAGTAGAATATATTGATTTTTACCTAACATTTGTTGATTCCGACAGTTGGTAGATATTTTCACTAAACCCCTGTTAGTAGAACGATTTTGTTTCCTTCAAAAAATACTTGGTATTATCATCTTTAATGCCTCATAATTATATTTTTGGACAAAATCCTTCTAACTTCCTTATTATTTGTTATTCTTTTTAATTTTGGAAAACCTTTTTGAAAAAGTGTCATCATTACTCTTACTCTTTTTATGCCACCTTTACTGCCTCTTTACCTTTTTATCTTCCCAAGACCCTCCTTCTGTCATCCTTTCACCTCAGTAGTTTCCTCATTCACTTCACCTTCTTTCATCTTCCACTCGACTCATTTACCTCTCTTTAACTATCCATCTCATCATCTTCCTCTCTGTCCTTTTATAACACTTGTTCATAACTTCTCTCCAATGACCAGAACCATTCCAAGGTAAATCTATTCAAATCCCTTCTAAACCTTCTAACCGATAATCATGTCCTTATCTCCAAATCCTTTGAGGAATTTTCACTCCTGTTTTGACAGTCAACTATTACCAAAAAATGTTCTGCCCCATTCCAACCTTTTCTATTAAGAAACCTCATTCAAATCCTCTAGATCCTTTTTATCTAAAGGACATACATAAGTTTTGGACCTTTTTACAAAATGACAAGTTCACCGCCTTCAAAATTCGCTCTGTCATACCCGGATAAGTAATAAATTTCGGTCAATTAAAGGAAGCTCAATGCAATGTTAGTCACTTCTTCAAATTTCAAGACCTGCCACTGGTTTTTCGTCTATGTGGACTTGAAGTTAATGAGGACCCTGTTTGAATGTTCTATTCCAATCTCTATATCTCTCCCAACAGTGGAGAATTAGAGACTCTTGTGTTTGGCACAACGATCATATCAATGATTTTTTTGAAAGGGTGTTTGATAAGAAGTTCTCTAGGGCAATTGCCTTTATGAATGGCTCCTGTCATAATAATTTTGAAGTTAGCTTTGAAAAAGTAAAAAAGATCTTTTCCGACCCAGGCACAGTATCTTCCAGCTTTGGTCCTCTATCTCTCTTCTTTAAGTATCACATGATTTGCCATGTTATCGCCACCACACTGATCCCCAAAAAGGGTCTCTTACTAATATTACTTGTCGAGATATGTTTGTCCTATATTGCATGGTGAAAAAGATCAAAATACATTGGGCTGATTGGTTTCTTGAATATATACTGGAGAGTGTTGCTAATTCTCATACCTCAGCCAGCCTACCTTATGGACTTATGATTTCCTTGATTCTCCTATATTACTCTATTAACCTCTCTACATATCACTTGGTGGAAGTCTCTGCTACTTATTACTCTAAAACTTTCGCCAACATGGGCTATATTTTGGTAGAAAATGAATGGTTCAAAAAGGACTCTACCAGAGCAAAATCAGATCTCCCCAAGGTAAGCAAGTCAGTTTTCTAACCCTATGCTTCCTATATTGAAGGATTTAGAGGAACTCAAGGATCACCTAAAATTTGTTGAGGAAAGAGTGAGGATACTTTAGGAGTCTACTTCAAAACTGCTGGAGCATGGGAAGAGTACGAGCACTGATATAGGCAAGGTACGATTGACCATTGATAGATTCAAGTAATAAGGCATCAAGCTATTCACCAGAATGTTTACTCGCATGGATTTTGTTAAGTCTAAAGTCAACTCCTCAAATGATGACTGTGCAATATATCTTTCCAGAACTAATACTCCTTCTCTAAAAATGTCAAAAAGTCTTATGAATGATTCTACCATAACAAGCACAATACCCTCACATACTTCCTGGTCAAACATTGAATGATGACTACTATTCAAAAGAGGGTCCTGTCTCTTCTTTTCTTTTGGGTTGTAAAATTATTTTTACACACTGTCTGCTATACTTTTTATTTTATTCAAGTTCTTTGGTACTTTATTTGACTGTTTACATACTATATGTCTACTACTACCTTTATTCTATCTATTGTGATATTCTTTTTATTTATGCCAAAAGGGGGAGAAAACAAGAAAATCAGAGGTGCTTGAAAGATAGGGGGAGCAAGTCAACTATCAAAGGATGAAAGTCAATTAATTCTCAAAGAAAGAAGGAACATCATAGGTGCTTGCAAGTTAGAGGAGAAAGTCAACTATGAAAGGATGAAAGTCAACAAATGGTCAAAGAAACGAGGAACATCAGAGATTGTAAGACCCCGCAAATTTCTCTCATTGTCTGAGCCTTAAAGCGTGTCAAGTATAGCGTAAATCTTCCTTCAAAGATTGAGAAGTGTCTTCCCAAGTGAGAAGTGTTTTGAACCATGTAGAATTTCCCCAATATCTACTTTTTGTCATGTACAGAATTGAATAAGTTTTTCGTCGATACCAAATTTGCCCAAATTCAACACTCGGGCAAAGAGTTAGAGCTATTTTAGTGAGATAGTGTACCACCTGGCACTTTAGAGCATCGCAGAGCAGCCAAAATGGAAATCGTCAAAATCCAGTGAGCCTCCGCGATTATGGCGCGTCACGCCAAGGATTAATTTCAGAATTTTCAATTTCCAATGCACCAACGGATTCCACCGTGTCGCCGCGTCAATGTGCCTTTCCAGTTCGCAACCAAGGTGGCAACACGATTTACACCACGTCATACCATCAAGCAGTTTCCCGATTGTCCAATTTCTAGTAAGCTAGCATAATTACAGTACGTCGTGCCAACATGTAAAGTTGAGATTTTTTAGTTTAATTCCAAGGGATAAAAGGGTATTTTACCAACCCCTATATATACTCCTTAAAAAGGGATTTGGCCTCATTTCACCCCAAATATAATTGTTTTATCTCAATTCTCTTCAAGAACAAGAGCTAGGGTTTCTATAAAATCAAAATCCTTTCTTCTTATTCAAGGAAAATCAAGAATATCTCCAAGGGCTTTCAATAAAGAGTTTTTCTAAGGTATGCAGATGTTGATTCTTGGGCCCCTTTCATCCAAGAAGCTCAAGAACCTTTTTCTAAATTTCAAAGCTTTTATGTTTATGAGTTTTCATGATTCATGTGAGTTGAAATTGATGTTCATTCTACTATTGAGTTGTGATTAATGTTTGTTTACAAGGTTTTCAAGATTGACCCTAGTATGTGATATTCATGATAAACCCTCTTCAAATTGCTTGTTAAGTGGTGTGTTTATGTCAATTAAGTGTAGAAATTGTTGAATAAGCAAATCATGCTCCCCATATGCTTGATAAAATGCTTAGGTGAATGAATTAGAGCCATTATAGCATGTTGACTAGAAATCTCCAATTGTGTGTATGCCCATGCATACCAAGTGTTTGTTGAAAAGCTTTAGTGAATGAATTGTGGCAGAATAGCATGAAATTCCCTAATTATGTGCTCTTTGATAAATGCTAAGACTTTAGTACATGCTAAGTGTTTGATGAATGAATTGTAACATGATAGAATGAAGTTCCCCAATTATGTGTTCTTCGGTACATGCCAAGACTTAAATATGTGCGAAGTGCTTGATGCAAGGCCTTATTGAATGGAGTATAATCCAATAACATATCCCCCTAGGTTATTACATGTTTAGGATTCCTAAATGCTTGAAGTGATTCCTTAGTGATTGTGATGGTGAATGATTGTCCCTGGTCTTGATTATTCAAGAATGGTTATGTTTTACTTTTATGTTATCGAGTCCTTGGGGTAATTATACCCGACAATTTAGCTTCTTTCTAGAACCCGTGTTAGTTTTCTCGATAATTCTAGTCAAGCCATCATCCTCAGAACTCAGTGAGTTATAGAACTCTGTATTCTCAGATAGATACAAAACTTAATAAATCTCAGTAATCTCTGTACTTGCCGTAATCTCAGTATCGCTAGTAATCTAGCCTTAATTCTATACCCAGCTTAGATCTAGTAGTACTCAAGTGTTCAGTTCTGACCTCTGTAGTAATTGAGTATACTATTCATAGCTTAGTGTTGTTCAGTTAGATAACTAGATTCAGTAGTATTCTGTCAGATACGGAACCAATTTAATTCAGCTTAACTCAGTCAGATCATTTGAGAAACATAATCAGTATCAGATTCGACTTAGTTTGTGTTCAGTTAAGAATCAGTTCAGAGTCTTTCAGTTAGGAGTAGGAGCTAGCACCGAGCGAGGGCAACGATGGCAGCTCCCCGTCAGAGAGGAAGAGTTGCTAGGAGCAATCTATGAAATCCAAAACTGCGTAGCCAACACAGGAAGTAGGAGTCACCCATCAAGAAAGGCTAGTAACCTGCCAGATAGGCTTGACTATTATATTATCTTAGGCTTAACTTCCTACGAGGGTCGCCCATCAGATAGGCTTGACCAAAGAGGTCTTTACCCGTGGCTTGGTATTGACACCCTTCCAGCTAGGGTTACAGGTTGGACCTCACCAGTTGAGATTCGGGGTATATCGGTTAAGTGACTGCTTCCCACAGTTACAGTGTTAGTATCAATCTTTAGAAATCAGGACTCTCAGATATAGTCATCTATCTCAGTGAGGAACTCAGATAGTTCCATTGATTCATGGACCACCCGTCAGATAGGCTTGGTCCCATATAAAGTTATTCAGTATCAGATCTAGAGATTACCCTTTTTGATAGGCTTGATCTCGGTCTTAGATTCAGTTGAGTATTCTTGTTATCAGATCTAGCGATCACCTATCAAATAGGCTTGATCTCAGTATCAGATTCAGTTGAGTATTCTTGTTGTCAGATTCAGACATGATCATTTCTTATCATTGATAGTAGACTCCGGAATCATCCGTTAGAGAGGTTTGATCTTTGACACATTCATTTGAGAGTATAAAGCTTTGAATTCAGTCATTGATATGAGTATATTCAATTAATCAGCTTCAGTATCCTCAGATTTTGAGGTCACTCGCTAGATAAGACTGATCTTACCTCAGTACTCATTTATCAGTATCAGATGATTTAGTAGTTCAGTATCTCAGTATTAGTAGTGAGTTCAGATGTCAGTAATATAGTACCTGAGTTTTAGTACTCAGAGTCGTGATTATTGTGATTATGGTTCGTGCATTCATGCATGTGTTCTTATTCAGTACTCTCATGATTATTCTGTTAAGTAATTGTTCATGCATAAGCCTTTGCATTTAGCCTTACCTCATATTCATACTCGGTACATTTCCATACTGACGCATTTGTGCTATGGTGTTTTATTTGACACCATAGGTTCAGAGGCACATGATCGAGAGTACCCTTAGCAGTTCAGTCTCAGTCAGCAGCAATAGACGTAGCAGTGAGTCCTTTTTATTTGAGGATGATACTTTTATCATTATTATATCAGATTTTGTTTATTTTTAGAAGACGGAGTTAGTTGGGGACATGCCGCATCATCTCCAAAGCTCAGATAGTTTAGAGGATTTTTGGATAGATGTATCAGTATTCAGTTTAAAATTTTGAGTATTTTTAGATGTTTTGAACCTTATGGCCAGTTTTTGCATTTATTATCTATATTATGCAGTGTTCAGGTACAGATATCAGTAGAGGGTTGGCTTGTGGTCCTTCGAGATCGTGAACACCATGTAATGACTAGGGGTAGTTTCAGGTCGTTACAAACTTGGTATCAGAGCCTAAGGTTCAATAGTATCCTAGGGAGTCTGAAAAGTCGCATCTAGTAGAGTCTTATGCATGGGTGTGTTGCGTGCCACATTTATTTAAAAGAGGCTATAAGATGTTTTTAGGAGCAACTTCCCTTCTTTCAGTATCCATGTCGTGCGATTAAGCATGAGATTGAGTTGATCCTCAGTCTAATACACCTCTTTATTCCATTTACATAGTATGCCTCCTCGCAGAGATTATGTTCGTAGGGCTGATGACCAGCCGCCCCAGCCAGTAGATCCTGAGAATGAAGGTGTCTCACATGTAGAGTTTCGGCCAGATTTTCAGGTGCTAGCCCTAGTTGTGACTAATGTTCAGGGTAACCGTCAGGATGTGGCCCTACCTCAGCAAGATGGGGGTTCAGCCGCAGCCAGAATTAGAGATTTCATGAGAATGAGCCCACCAAAATTCTTTGGGTCAGTAGCAGGTGAGGACCCATAACTTTATCTAGAGAAAATGAGGAAAATTACCCAAATTATGCATGTTTTTTAGGAGAAGAGTATAGAGATAGCGTCCTATAGGCTGAAGAATATTGCTCATGATTGGTTTGTGATGTGGAAGAAGGGTAGAGGGAAGAATGCAGCTCCCGTGACTTGGCAAGAGTTTCAGGATGCCTTTCTAGATAAGTTTTTCCCGCTAGAGATGAGGGAAGTTAAGTTAGAAGAGTTCATCAACCTAAGGCATGGCTCCATGATAGTGAAAGAGTATTATGTTAAGTTTAACCAGTTAGCTAAGTATGCTCCTGACTTGATAGCTGACCCTAGAGCGAGTATGAGTAAGTTTGTGACTGGTGTGTCCGGGTTAGTGTTGAAAGAGTGTAGAACTACTATGCTTCACAGAGATATGGACCTTGCAAGGCTGATGATGCATGCGCAGCAGATTAAGGTAGATAAGATGAAAGAAAGAGAGAGAGTAAGTAAGAGAGCCAGGACATGTAGTCATGGTTTCTCTCAGGCAGGGTCCCAGGGTGGTAGCCGTTTTTAGTATAGTCTGAGATTTTCAGTCCCAGCTCCATCTTCAGCTAGTGTACCCACACCGACATTTGGGGATGTCAGTTATGATGGGGTGCCAGGCTCCAAAGCCCTGAGTAGTGCTAGTGGTGTTCGTACCAATCCGCTTTGTGAAGAGTGTGGCAAGATCCACCTTGGTGTGTGTAGAGTCGGTATTGATGTGTGCTTTGGGTGTAGTGAGCCAGGACACAAAATACAAGAATGTAGAGTTCTAGCTCAGAGGGGTAGAGATTTTCATCAGCAGGGTTCCCCTTTTGGTGCCAGAAGTGGTCAGCGTCAGAACAGACTTTATGTGCTTCAGACCCACCATGATCAGGAAAGGTTCCCTGATATATATTCGGGTATGTTATGAGTCCTTCATCTTTATGAAATGCATTTTTAGATCCTTTGCTCCCATTTTGAGCTTATATTTTAGTATGAGTAATGCATTAGTTTCAGGTCTCAGTCGGTCAGTCATGACCCAGTTCGTAGGTGCCCCATACACCGCCCTAGTATTTAGTGAAGTGTGTTTAGAGGGACATACAGTCCCAAGGGGGAAATACACTATGATATTATGATGTTCTCATGTTCTTATACTCATTCATTTACATGTTCAGACTTTCCTTATGAAGTTAACATCTGTGATCATTGCATAGCCAGTCATGCTTTTGAGAGTCAGTTCAGTCAGACATTCATGCATTAGATGTGCACGTTCAGTAGAAAAAGTTCACCTTTTCAGCGTGTTCAGTCATGCATTTATGAGATCCGCCCAGTTATGCATCCATGCATTAGATATGCATTTCTATTATGAGAATTCAACTTATGAGTAGCTTCAATTGAGTATTCCATGCATCAGATATGTATGTCTAGTATGAGAGTTCAGAATATCAGTAGTTCCTGTTGGATATTCATGTTTTAGATGTTCTTGTTCCTTGAGTAAGTTCAGTTGATCAGTACTCTTAACCTATCAAGTAACATTTGAGGATGAATGTTTCCAAGAGGGAGATACTGTAAGACACCACAAATTTCTCTCGTAGTCTGACCCGTAGAACGTGTCAAGTAAAGCGTAAATCAGGCCTTCAAAGATTAAGAAGTTTCTTCCCAAGTGAGAATTATTTTGAACCATGTATAATTTCCCCAATATCAACTTTTTGTCATGTAGATAATTGAATAAGCTTTCCATCGATACCAAATTTTCCCAAATCCGACACTCGGGTAAAGAGTTAGAGCCATTTTAGTGAGACTGTGTGCCACCTGGCACTTTAGTGCATCGCGGAGCCAACCAAAATAGCAATCGTCAAATTCAGTGAGCCTCCACAATTATGGCGCATTGCTCCAAGGCTTAATTTCAGAATTGTCAATTTCCAGTGCACCAATGCGATTCCACCGCATCGTTGTGCCTTTCCAGTTTGCAACCAATGTGGCAACATAATTTCCACCGCGTCGCGCCATCAAGCAGTTTCCTGATTGTCCAATTTCCAATGAGCAGGTATGATTATGGCGCGTCACACCAACATGTAAAATCGGGATTTTTCAGTTTAATTCCAAGGGAGAAAAGGGTTTTTTTCCAACCCCTATATATACTTCTTAACACAGGATTTGACCTCATTTCACCCAAAATATCATTGTTTTAACTCAATTCTCTTCAAGAACAAGAGCTAGGGTTTCTACAAAATCAAAACCCTCTCTTCTTCTTCAAGGGAAATCAAGAATCTCTCCAAGGGCTTTTAAGAAAAAGGTTCTCTAAGGTATGCAAATGTTGATTCTTAGGTCTCTTTCATCCAAGAAGTTCAAGAAACCTTTTCTAAATTTCAAAGCTTTTATGTTTAAGAGTTTTCATGATTCATATGAGTTGAACTTGATGTTCATGCTATTATTGAGTTATGATTCATGTTTGTTTACAAGGTTTTCAAGCTTGACCCTAGTATGTGATATTCATGTGATGTTCATGATAAACCCTCTTCAAATTTTTTGTTAAGTGGTGTGTTTATGTCAATTAAGTGTAGAAATTATTGAATAAGCAAAGCATACTCCCCATATGCTTGATAAAATGCTTAGGTGAATGAATTAGAGCCATTATAGTATGTTGACTAGAAACCCCCAATTGTGTGTAAGCCCATGCATGCCAAGTGTTTGTTGAAAAGCCTTAGTGAATGAATTATGGCATAATAGCATGAAATTCCCCAATTATGTGCTCTTTGATACATGCTAAGACTTTAATACATGCTAAGTGTTTGATGAATGAATTGTAACATGATAGCATAAATTTCCCCAATTATGTGTTCTCCGGTACATGCCAAGACTTAAATATGTGCGAAGTGCTTGATGCAAGGCCTTGTTGAATGGAGTATGATCCAATAACATATCCCCTTAGGTTATTACATATATAGGATTCCTAAATGCTTGAAGTGATGCCTTAGTGATTGTGATGGTGAATGATTGTCCATGGTCTTGATTATTCAAGAATGGTTATATTTTACTTTTATGTTATCGAGTCGTGGGGGTATTTATACCTCACAATTTAGCTGTTGTCTAGAGCCCGTGTCAATTTTCATGATAATTCCAGTCGATCCATGATCCTCACAACTCAGTGAGTTATAGAACTCTGTATTCTCAGACAGATACAAAACTTAAGAAATCTCAGTAATTTTTGTAATCTCAGTATCACTAGTAATCTAGCCTCAGTTCTTTACCCAGCTCAGATCTAGTAGTATTCAAGTGTTCAGTTCTGACCTCTATAGTAATCGAGTACTCTATTCATAGCTCAGTGTCGTTCAGTCAGATAACAAGATTTAGTAGTATTCCATCAGATACGGAACCAAGTGAATTCAGCTTAACTCAGTCACATCATTCGAGAAACATGATCAGTATCAGATTCATCTTAGTTTGTGTTCAGTTAAGAATTAGTTCAGAGTCTTTCAGTTGGGAGTAGGATCTAGCAACGAGCGAGGGCAGGGATGGAGGCTCCCCGTCAGAGAGGTAGAGTCATTAGGATCAATCCCTGAACTCTAGAACTGCGTAGCCAGCGCAGAATGCATGAGCCACCCATCAGGAAATGTTAGTCACCTGTTAAATAGGCTTGACTATTATATTCCCTTAGGCTTAGCTTCCTTCTAGGGTCACCCATTAGATAGGCTTGACCAGAGAAGTCTTTACCCGTGGCACGGTATTGACACCCTTCCAGCTGGGGTTACAGGTTAGACCCCACCAGTTGAGATTCGAGGCATGTCAGTTAAGTGACTACTTCCCACAGTTACAGTTTTAGTATCAATCTTTAGAAATCAGGACTGTCAGATATAGTCATCTATCTCAGTGAGGAACTCAGATAGTTCCATTGATTCTTAGACCACCCGTCAAATAGGCATGATCCCACATAAAGTTATTCAGTATCAGATCGAAAGATCACCCGTCAGATAGGATTGATCTCGGTCTCAGAGTCAGTTGAGTATTCTTGTTATCAGATCTAGAGATCACCCATCAGATAGGCTTGATCTCAGTCTCAGATTTAGTTGAGTATTCTTGTTTTCAGATTCAGATATGATCATTTCTTATCATTGATAGTAGACTTCGGAACCATTTGTTAGAGAGGTTTGATCTCCGATACAGTCTGTTGATAGTAGAAAGCTCTGAATTTAGTCATTGATGTGAGTATATTCAGTTAATCAGCTTCAGTATCCTCAGATTTTGAGATCACTCGCTAGATAAGACTAATCTCACCTCATTCTCATTTATCAATATTAGATGATTCAGTAGTTCAGTATCTCAGTATTAGTAGTGAGTTCAGATGTTAGTAATGTAGTATCCGAGTTTCAGTACTCAGAGTCGTGATGATTATGATTATGGTTCTTGCATTCATACATGTGTTCTCATTCAGTACTCTCATGATTATTCTATTAAGTAATTGTTCATGCATAAGCCTTTGCATTTAGCCTTGCCTTATCTTCATACTCAATACATTCCCGTACTAACGCATTTGGGATATGGTGTTTTATTTGACACCATAGGTTCAGAGGAATGAGATCCAAAGTAATCATAGAAGTTCAGTCCAAGTCAGCTTCAGTAGATGTAGCAGTGAGTCCTTTTCATCCGAGGATGATCCTTTTATCATTATTGCATCATATTTTGTTTATTTTTAGAAGACGGAGTTAGTTGGGACATGTCCCATCAACTCCACAGCTCAGACAGTTTAGAGGCTTTTTGGACAGATGTATCAGTATTTAGTTTTAAATTTTGAGTATTTTTAGATGTTTTGAACCTTATGGTCAGTTTTCGTATTTATTATCTATATTATGCAATGTTCAGGTACAAATATCAGTAGAGGGTTGGCTTGTGGTCCTTCGGGATCATGAGCACCGTGTAACGACTAGGGGGTAGTCTCGGGTCATTATAGAGATGCTTGTAAGTCAGGAGGAGCAATTCAACTATCAAAGGATGAGAGACAACTAATGCTCAAATAAAGTAGAAACATCAGAAGTTCGTGCTAGCCAGGAGGATCAAGTCAACCAATAAAATAGGAAAGTTAACTAGTGTTTATTATTCATCATTATCAAAAAGGGGGAGATCTTATCCCTATATTCTCATTATATGTTTTAATAAGGAAAAACTAATAATAAAATATCTTGCAAGACACACTGAAGATACAGAAGATCAAAAAGAACCCTAAGGAATCAATCCAGAATTTATGAGAAAGGAAGCTAGCATTCACTCACAAGAAAGTCGGCACCAAGATTGGAAGAGTATCAATCATGAAGATCAGCCAACATTAAATCACAAGAAATTCATCTCTAATATAATCAATCACGAAGATCATTAACATCCCAGAATTACAACAAACAAATCAATCAAGACAAAATCAAAAGGAAAAAAGACCACACCCTCTATATGGACATATCTGATATAGACATGTATGGTTGTGAAGGTTGAACCACATATGGACATATATAATATGGACATACTTTGTGGTGCCATTACTCAATCAAGGAATTAATTCAAATCCTTGATTGAGTAGAAATATCTTGTGTTTTCTTATAAAGAATAGAAGTCAAAGCAGCTGAAGAGTATAAAAAGAAGAATAAAGATCGAAACGCACACATCATTTCAAGAAATATCTTAGTGTGTCTCAATCATAGTCTCAAAAAAGCTTTGAAAAGATCTAAGGAAACTTTGAAGCCCAAGGGAACTGGAAGTAGGCACTACATTTTTTTCTGAACCAGGATAATTCTTCATGTTGTTATCTTTAATTATGTACTTACTTTCTTACTTACTTAAACTCAATCTATCTTATTGACAATACTAATCTATAGGTGAGTCGACTGTGAAGACTTGTAAGTTTACTCATGAAAATTTCCAATTCATCCCCCCCTTAATTTCATCTATAGCCATGATTTATCATTCAAATAGTGTGAAAATGTCAGCTCGAAAACAGGTTCTGACTATTTAGAAATAGTGCCTTTAAATAAATTAACAAATTAACTAATTCATTAATAAATAAATAAATTAATATTTCCAAAATTAAAATTAAATAGATTTTATTGATCTAAATTATCAATTAATCATTTGACCGAAGTCAAAGTTGAACCAAGCGAGCGAGCAACGAAGACACAAGACTTATTTTCTTCTCAGCCCTGCAAGAGCTATAAGAGATATTTCTCTATATAAAAAACACTAGTTTTCCTCTCTTTAATCAATGAGGGATAAAATTTATTCATAAAATGATCTTTGTTATTATAACAATCCGGGAGTACCCCCCATTCCTCACAGGTGCTTGCGACCCCGAAGGACCACAAGCAAATACATGAATGCTATATGCTGTGAGCACTGAACAATAATAATGAAATAATTGCAGAATAATAGGCTAAAATTCCATAAGGTTCAAAAAATCTAAAATACTGATAATGAATAATAACATCTAAATTTGAAATACTGTCTGAAAATCTAGTCTGAAAAGCCTCTAACTGAATCTTTTGAAAAGTGGAGTTGAAGGGAAATTTCTCCCAACTAACTCTATCTACTAAAATACTGCTAAGCTGAAGTACTGAAATAAAAGAGTATCCTCGATATATGAGGAATCACTACTAAATTTGCTACTGCTGGCTGAATCTAGCTTAAACGCGGTCAGGAACCTGAGCGTCCGAACCTATGATATGAAATATTATAGTGCAAGAATGGGTATACGATCAGTATGTGGGAATGTACTGGTATGCTAAATGAGGTAAGGCTGAATGCAAAGGTTCATATACATATGATATAGAATAATTGAATATAAGAGTACGTGTATACTATAACTTAGCTTTTCTGAAGCTAAATACTGAGTTTTGATAACTGTATAACTGATATCTGAAGTTACTGATAACTGATTTACTAATACTAATTGACTGTGTCTAAAAGTCCTTATTATGTAAAACTGAATTGAGTTCTAGACTAAAGACTGAAACTGAAACTGAAACTATGGGAGGTAATCATCTACCCGACATGCCCCAAATAAGATAAGATAACTGAGCTGGGGTACAATATATAACCCCAATTAGAAGGGTATTAGTACCGTACCGTGGTTAAAGACAAATGTTGTGGAGTCAATCCTAACTAATGGGTGACTCGTGAAATTAGTCCTAAACTAGCGGGTGATCCCTGAGCATGTCAGTCCTATCTAACGGGTGACATCTTATAAACCACGCCAGCTACATAGTTCTGGAACTTAGATATTACATCTAGGGACCCAATCCTAACTAACGGGTATACCCCCATACCTAGGCTCACTTGGTGCTAAATCCTACTCCCAACTGAAAGACACTGAACTAAGTATACTAAACTGGACTGATACTGAGATTACTGAGTTTTCCTAAGTTCTGTAACTGACTGAGTTCTACTGAGTTCTGTAATGGACTGAGGGTACTACTAATCTTGACATAACTGATACTATTCTGTAACTAACACTGGCTCTATATAAATGGCTAAATTATCGGGTATTAAATACCCCCAGGACTCGATAGCATGAAAAGTAAAGCAAAGCATAACTTTGAATAATATAACAATGTTCACTTGGTCATAATTCATTCATAGAGATACTTCATCAAACATTTGTAATGCATTAACTTGTACATGAATGGGGAATACATGTTAGCATACTATAATGGCAATATTTCATTCTCATAGACAATTTATCAAACAGATGGGAAGAAGGCTTGGTTCATTAAATCATAAACACTTAGTGTTAACATGGTTACAACAATTAACTTGCAAATTGAAGGGTTAATCATGAATATCATGTAATTGAACACATACTAGGATCAATTCTTGGATATTGTAATCTAAATCATGGAGTAAAACCCAAACAACATCATGAACATGGATACAATTAAATTGAAACATAGAATATATGAAATCCAAACTTGTATTTTGAAAAAGGATTGTTGGGATCCATGGAAGGTAAGGATCCATGGGTGAACATCTAACATACCTTATAAGAAGAGTTATTGAAGGTTCTTGGAGAGATTCTTGAGGATTAACCTTGATTTTTGAACTAGGGTTTTTTCCTTTTGAGAGAGAATGATTTAATTTGGGAAAAAAATTGATGAATAATGAAGTAACTAGGTTAATTAGAGGTGACATTCGTGTTAAAGGTCGGCTGGGGTGGGGGGCAAAAACCTTTAATGACCTCAAATTTAAAACTCAAAATTACTGAAAATTCTCGATTTTGGCACCAGACGCGATGGTCCACTATCGGTCGTGCCACTGGAAAGTGGATAACTAGAAACTGGGCTGATGGCGAAACGCGGCGCCATCGCGGTGTCTCACTAAATGCGATTTTGGTCTGTGGCACGACGCGGTGGAATCGCGTATCCTCATTAGAAATTGACAATTGTGAACTGGGTCTATGGCGCGATGCGCCAATATCACGGGGAAACAATAGAAACTAACAATTGTTATTTTGACACACTCTGTGATGCGCTACTGGCCTGAATGACGGTGTTTAACGACTGAAACTTAAAATCGCCATAACTTCTTACCCGGTTATCAAATTTTGGCGAATTTTATATCGATGGAAAGATTATTCAATTTTCCATACAAAATCTTAAAAATTCCATATGTATAAAAGTGTATACATATTTAAATCAAGTATTTGAAATTTTGGGATGAATTTAAGCTAGGTAAAAGTACGGGGTGTTACAGTTATATTCTCATTGACCTCCATATCTCATTCAGACCAAACTTGAACCTTAACCAATGTATGTATAAAATATAATTAAAATTGTAATAATTAGTAGATATGAACTTAAATTCTAAGAAAAGACATCAAAACATTCCTAAACTTATCAGTTCAACTTACTTTATACTTTTAACTTTATGAATAGTTATTTACCCCTCTAAAATTATTTAAAGTGAATTAATATCACCCCTAATATTGACGTGGAATAAAAAAATTAAATGCACGTATTTAAAGTCAAATAATTTCCTCAATTTTTATTATTTTCAAGGCTTAATTTCCCAATATTTTTTTTTGCTCTGAAGTTGCTTATAAAGTTTCTTGTAGAAAATATTATAATTGTACTTCTTTAAATATGACATCTTTTCATTTTTTTCTCTGCTTGGTTGCATCAATCTATGATTCAATCAGTTGATTTCCTTTCAAATTTTTTGGATTATTAGTTGTATAAGATAATTTTCTAGATTTCGAATGTGTATAAGAGGGTATTCGCAGGAGGTGAAAGGGTTGGAGGAGTTTGAGAAAGGAGAGAAAGAAAGTGGTGGTGGTGGTGGGTAGGGGAAGGGATTTGAAAAGCAACAAATAGGTTGGTGGGTATCGAAGAAGAAAGAGGTTTGGAAGGGGTATTTTTATTTTTTTATAATTATCTTGTTTTAAATTATCATTTTGATGTAGGTGTGACACAATAATGATGTGGCACAAATGTGGTGATGACAAGACACATGTGCAATAAACTCTTTATTTGTAAGGGTGGTTTTATATTTTTAAGGTGGTATTAATTCACTTCAAAAAATATTAGAGGGTAACTAATTGCTCGTAAAGTTAAATGGCTAAAGTAAGTTGTGACAAATTTAGGAATGTTTTGATGTTTATTCTCTAATTTTTTTAAAGATATAGTTTAATGCTAAAATTCTTAAAAATTAAACCTGTAAAAATTTGAATTTAAAATTCAGCTCTCCAATGTGACCTGAGTCAACATGAAATTTGCATATGTTTTATGATACATAAAATAATTTCTTTCCTAAGATTACTTCACATTTAAATTTTGTATATTTCCTTGTAGTTTATCAATGACAAACTCCAATAATAATATTCTCCATGGTCCATGGTACCTCCTTCCTATGATACCTTCACATATAGATTCAACGCTTATTGACTCCTTCTCGTAGTTTATACTTGTTTTATAATATTAATTAAATATATATAAAGTATTAATTTATAACCTAGTAATTAGAAGTATCGAAACCTGAATTCCTATAAATTTTAAATCTTGACTAGCCTCAGTTAGCAATTGAACTCAATTATCTGGCATTCTATACGATGACTATAAACATGTTGAATTTGATTTATTCAACTTCAACCAAGAACAATAGGCCTATTCAAAATTTCAAGCCAAATGTTTAAAGTTTGAGTTGTAACAATATTTATCTAAACAACAAGAAAAAGTGAGCAATTTGTCAGTGTGGAGATTGGCATATTGTCTGATCTAAAATGATCAACCAAACGTCTTTTCACTGTGAACTACACTTCATCTATTTAAACACAATTCTCTAAAGAGTTCTTCTTCATATCAAACTCCTTCATTCATCAACACTCTAAAAAATATCATAAATACGCCATTAAAGCCAAAGAAATTGATCCAAATCACTCTTCTCCTTTACAAATGATTGTGATCACTGAAATATTAATGCTCCCTAAGATCGTTATTGGAGGGGTAAATTATTATTTTGTCCTTAAAGTTCTAAATTACAGTGATGAGCGACAAGATTTATTGGATAAATTTTTGAAGTTTGATGAAGTTGTTGAAATCGAATGTGAGGCTCTTAAGGTTGTAATGAGAACTTGATCGGTGCTTGCAACTCTGATAGATAAGGTTTGTCCTTAAACCAAACCTTATTCCTCGGACTGGCTAGCACCAACAAAGCACTCATTACAACCTTAAGAGTCTTACATTTGGTTTCAACAACTCTGTTTCACTCCCAAATTTGTCCAATAAAACTTGTCATTCATCATTGTAATTTGGAATCTTAAGAAAAGAATAATAATGTTGTTGTCAATTAACGCTCTTAGGGAGAATTAATATATAATACACCAAAAAATCCAAACCAATATTAGCGCCACATTTCAAGATCATGCATAGTATATCATGGTTCTTTTATAGTTTTATGAGCAAGTTACATGTATATTAAGTCTTCAAATAACTCCCAGCTATCAGATGAATCAAAACATTCCTTACCGATTGAATTCTTGGGAAGGATATTGCTACAGTCAACTTCGAATGAGTATCTCTCTCTTTATACTATGAATTTTTGCCCTCATGACCTACCAAAAGATATATAATTGAATTAGCTTTCCAAAAATACCAATTTTTCCTAAATCCAATATCGGATCAAGGAGTTATGCCCATTTTACTCCGGCATGTCAGGCTGGAAAACTGAGTGACGACATTCATGATAAGCTGTCACGCCCGTGATGGCCTATCACCAATGTCGTCAGCCCTGGGAATATTTTCACCCCTAGTGATGACATGTTTTGATAAGCTGTCATGCCCGTGATGGCCTATCACCAATGTCATCAACCTTAACCAGAAAACCAAGATTTCACCTTTTTGTGACGATAATTTGTGACGACCTATCACCACTATGACGGCTTGTCACGACTGTCATCAGCTATTTTTTCTAGCAATTGAGGTACATTTTTTCAAGGGTATTTTGGTCTTTCCTTCACTTTCCACAACTTATAACCCTCAAGGAGTGTATTATCTTTCAGTCTCTTTAGTTAAACATCTCAAAAAGCTCTCTCATACACTCTCAACCACAAGATTAGGGTTTTCTCTCAAGATCATCTCCTCAAGAAAAAAGACATTCTCTCCCAAAGGGGTTAAACCCTAGTCAAGAAAAATCAAGAACAAGCCTAAGGATTTGTTCAAGAATCTTCAAGAAACATTAGATTTATTTCAAGATCAAGATTTAAGGTATGTGTAATGTTCATCCATGGATCCCTTTCATCCATGGAGCTCAACAATCATGTTTTAAATTATAAATTATGATTTACTTGTTGTGTTATGGCTATAATCATGTTGATGATTATTGTTTGGATTCAAGGTTGTATCTTGATGTGTTTTTCATGAAGCATGTGAGTAGGTTAGTTAAAACCCATGAATTTTGGATGGATTAAGATTGACAAATTGATAAGTACACCTATGCCCAAAGTTGTGCATGTAATGTGTTTGATATAATGCCAAGAATGATAGAATCCATGTTTTTATGACTTAATAGTGCTTAAATGACAAGCCCGTATTCTATTCTTTATGATTCCACATGAACTCCACGTTATTGTTGTGTTATTGTTGTGATATGGAAGGAGCATGATATTGAAGCAACGTGAGTATATACATGTTCTGTTCATCCCCTTCCATTTATAAGATGTTGAGAACCAAGCGTAGTATGAAATCCTCTACTTATGATATTGTGAATTATGGACTCTATTCTTATGATCAAGTCTGTCATGTGTGTCAGTTTCCTTCCATCAAGTCCTGGGGATACTTGTACCCAAAATAATATAGTTGTGTGCCTAGTGCCATGTCATGTTATCATGATACTCTCAGTCAAGCCATGGTCTATAGAATTTAGTTAGTCATGTGACTCAGGAAAACTCAAAAATCTCAGCAGTCTCAGTAGTTCAGTAACCTCAGTGCTCAGTAATCTCAATGATCTCAGTAAAAGTAGTATTCCTAGTGATCTCAGTAATTTCAGTACTCTTAGTCAGTCCTCAGAACTCAGTACGTTCATCAGTCAAGGAAACTCAGTAAACTTAGTTTAGCTCCGTTAAATAATACCACTAGTATCAGTTAAGTTAATCAGTATCAGTTCAGCAAATCAGTTCAGTTCAATTATTCAGTTTAGCTTAGTTATGAAGTTCAGTGTCTTTCAAATGGGAGTAGGATTCAACACCGAGTGAGCCTAGGGATGGGGACTCAATTGCTAGAAAGGACGGAGATCCTTAGAAGCAATCACTAAGTTCCAGAACTATGTAGCCAGCGTAGGTACGATATGTCACCCGTTATATGGGACTGGTATACACAGGGTTCACCCGTTAGAACATTTATATGTATCAGACTGATCCCAGGAGTCACGCGCTTGATTAGGACTGACTCCACAGTAGTTGTCCTTACAGGTGGCGTGGTAATGACACGCTTTCAGTAAGGGCATAGATTGGACCCCAGTCATCTTAGCATGGGGCATGTCGGTTAGATGAATATATCCCACAGTTTCAGTTACAGATTCAGGATTGTTAGATACATTCAACTCAGTTCAGTAGTACAAATTCAATACTATTAGAGACAGTCAATCCTTATCACTATAAATAGACTTCAAGATCACCCATTAGACATGACTGATCTCAACTATAGTTAAACAGTGTCAGAATTATTAGATGTAAAGATCACCCGCTAGATAGGACTGATTTCAAATTCAGTTACTCCATATAGAACGAAACTCAGATAGTTCCATCAGAACTCAGACTGTTAAATACAGTTGCTCAATTTCAGTTACATCGGTCTTGTCGATCATCACAGTTATATCAGTTATGTCAGTTGTCATAGCTTATGTTATCAGTATTTAGTTTCAGGACTGTCAGACACAGTCAATCAGACCAGTTCTTCATAATTCGAACAGTCAGAAATAGTCATTCATCTATTTAGTATATCAGTATTGGTAAAGTTATGTCGTCAGTATTCAGACTCAGTAGTCAGTATCACCACGAGTTCAGCTATAGTTGCTTATGTATGTATGTATTCTCACGTTCATATTAGTTAGCATTGTTCATAAATATAACCATTTGTATTTAGCCTACCTCACTCGTATACTCAGTACATTCAGACATACTGACGCATTTGTACTATGGTAATTTCTCTTATGTTACACCATAGGTTCGGAGGCACGTGTTCCAGATCAGCAGTAGCATTCCATTCGCCGAGTTGCAGTGACTCCTCATCTATTCGATGACGATATTATTTTAATTTCATTCATTATTTTAGTTCAATTTTACTAGACGAAGTTAGTTGGAAACATGCTCCTTCAACTCCTTACTCAGACAGTATTTAGAGGCTTTCAAATTTAGTTCAGATTTGATTCAGACTTCAGTTGTTTTTGGGTATTTTCCACCTATATGGATATTACGTTTGTTAAATAATTTATTCAGTTGAACATTATGGCCTATTGTTCATGTTTTTATGAATTATTACGTCATATATTGCAGTGTACAGGTACAGATATCAGTCATGGGTTAGCTTATGGTCCTTCGGGGTCTTAAGCACCGTGTAGCATATCGGTTTAGAAAATCGGGGTGTTACAAACTTGGTATCAGAACTTAAGGTTCATTAGAGTCCTAGGAAGTCTGAAAGCCGCATCTAGTAGAGTCTTATACATGCGTGTGTTGTGCACCACACTTATGTGCAGGAGGCTATGAGATGTTTTAGGAACAGTTTCCCTTCTTTCAGTATTTATGTTATGCCAGTGAAGATAATATTAAGTCACTCTTAGTCTAATCCATTTCTCCATTTCTTCTACAGAACACGCCTCCTAAAAAAAAGGAACGGGAATCAGTCATCCCCTCAGACCGAAGACCCTTTGGGCGATTATGTTACTCATGCGGAGTTTAGGACCGTATTCACCACTCTTGCTCATTAAGTTATTTCCCAGAATGAACGACTAGCTATCGTTCCGGCCAATCCAGTGACCTATTCAGCTGCAGTTAGAATTCGGGACTTTACCTGAATGAATCCTCCTTATTTCACGGGGTCTAAGTCAGATGAGGACCCACAGGAATTCTTAGATCAGATTCATAAAGTGATAGATATTATGGGGGTGACTACTGTGGAAAGTGTTGAGTTAGCTGCATATCAGTTGTAGGATGCGGCTCATACTTGGTACAAATAGTGGAAGTCAGAAAGGTTAGATGATGCAGGTTGTATAAAGTGGGAGGAGTTTGCCTCTGCTTTTCTTGATAGTTTTTTCCTGCTAGAGCTTAGAAAAGATAAGGTGCTAGAGTTCATCAACCTCAGGCAGGGCAGTATGACAGTGAAAGAGTATTCTCTTAGGTTTACTCAATTCTCCAGATATGTTCCTCATGTGGTTGCAGACAGTAGAGCCAAGATGAGTAAGTTCGTGTCAGGAGTGAATGATAGTGTGGTAAATGAGTGAAGATCTTCCATGTTGAATAGTTATATGACTTTAGCCAGACTTATGACTCATGCTTAGAAGATAGAGGAGCAGAAGATTAGAATAAGGAAGAAATAGAGTAAGAAAGCAAGGACAGGTAGTTTAAGCTTTGCTCAGCCTAAGTCACAGGGTGGTAACCGTTCTCAGCATAGTCAGAAGTTTTTAGCCCTAGCTCCATCCTCAGCTAGTGCACCAGCACCTAAGTCCAGAAATGACCGTCATGATGGAGCGCCAGGCTACAAGGCCCAGGGTAGTGAGAATAAAAGTTTTACTTATCCACTTTATGAAG
The DNA here is from genome assembly GCA_030864215.1 of Capsicum pubescens. Taxonomy (NCBI): domain Eukaryota; kingdom Viridiplantae; phylum Streptophyta; class Magnoliopsida; order Solanales; family Solanaceae; genus Capsicum; species Capsicum pubescens. Next base: position 256,004,918 of record CM061549.1, read on the forward strand.
AGTGTGGTAAGAATCACCTAGGTGCATATAAGGCAGGTAGTGATGTATGCTTTGGGTGTGGCAAGCCATAACACAGGATGTGAGAGTGTAGAGTTCTAGCGCAGAGGGGTAAAGAGTTGTATCATCAAGGCACCAAGAGTGGTCAGCGTCAGAATAAACTTTATGCACTCCAGACCTGTCATGATCCGGAAAGTTTCCATGACCTAAATTCGGGTACGTTACCAGTCTTTCATGTTCATGGTATGCATTATTAGATCTCTTTATTTGATTTGGACATATGTTTCAGCATGAGTTAGTTAGTAAAGCCAGCAAGTCAGTTTAGCAATCGAGTAGTCAGATTTGTATAGTTTGCTTCCTCATCCTTGCATCTATTCATGCTATCCAAGATCTCAGCGAATGTAACTATTCCAAGTAGAACCTCCTAGTAGTTGCAAGTTCAGTTCAGTTCATACATCATGCATTAGTCCCAAACTCCCGAGGTTCAGTTATAATCTAGTTTGTACATGCCTTGTGCATCGCCTCAACTTCCTCAATATCTCAGCAACGTCAGTCCAGCATCCTTTAAGGGACATAGTGTCCCAAGGGGGAAGATACACTATATCCCCCAAATTTTCATGATTTAACCATGTCATTTTCTTTGATGAATCTATCTTGGAGGAAGTGTTACTTATGATCCGACCCTCTAGCTCCAAAACTTGGCAGTAAGCCATGTACTCAATGGCTCAGTTTAGTCCATGATACGATTCTCTATCCATGTAATGCATTGCAGACTCAGTTCAGTTCATGTATCACGTTCCAGACTCAGTTATATTCTTATGTTTATGCTCATGCATATTGAGTGATTAATCTCAGACTCATCGATATCTTCAGTTCAAGGTAACAGTCTTCTTTGATCTTACTCGTTCCCATGTTCAGATTTTAGTACCACACTTTGTATTTAGTTCCATGCTTAGTTTTCAGTTCAAAATTGGTACCTTTACCATTGCATGTTCAGCCGCATGTTCCTGAGCCCATCCAGTCATATATTCACGCATCAGATATGCGTGATCAACTTATCAGTACTTTTTGTCATGCATTCATATATCATGTCAGTTTTATTATCATGCGTAAGATATTCATAGATTTATCTCATCAATTAGGCATCAGATATGCATTCTTATTATGAGAAACTCAGTTCATCAGAACACTCAGTCCTGCATTCATGAATCAGTTACTCATGCATCAGATATGTATGTTCAGTATGATGTATTCAGATTATCAGTCATGTCATTACCAAAACCATGTTTCAGTAGTGTATGTATTGTACGTACTTCAGTAGATATTTTCTTCCATCTCAGTCATTCTCATTCGAGGACGAATGTTCCCAAGGGGGAGATATTGTAATACCACAAAAAATCCAAACCAATATTAGTGCCATGTTTAAAGCTCATGAATAGTACATCATGGTTCTTATATATTTTTATGATCAATTTATATGTATATTAAGTCATCAAATAACTCCCAGCTATTAGACGAATCAAAACATTCGTTACCGATTGAATTCTTGGGAAGGATATTGCTATAGTCAACTTCGAATGAGAATATCTCTCATTATACTATGAATTTTTGAGGTAATGACCTACCAAAATATAGATAATTGAATTAGATTTCCAATTATACAAATTTCTCCTAAATCCGATATCGGAGCAAGGAGTTATGCCCATTTTACTCCGGCATGTCAGGCTGGAAACTGAGTGACGACATTCATGATAAGTTGTCACGCCCGTGATGGCCTATCACAAATGTCTTCAGCCTTGGGCATATTTTCACCCCCAGTGATATTTTATGACAAGCCTTCACGCCTATGATGGCCTATCACCATTGTCGTCAACTTTAACCAAAAAACCAAGATTTCACCTTTTTGTGACGACAATTCGTGATGACCTATCACTAGTATGACGGCTTTTCACGAATGTTGTCAGTTATTTTTTTCCATCAATTGAGGGATGTTTTTTCAAGGGTATTTTGGTATTTTCCTTCACTTCCCACGACTTATAACCCTCAAGGAGCGTATTATCTTTCATTCTCTTTAGTTAAACATCTCAAAAAGTTCTCTCATACACTCTCAACCACAAAATTAGGGTTTTCTCTCAAGATCATCTCCTCAAGAACAAGGACACTCTCTCCCAAAGAGGTTAAACCCTAGTCAAGAAAAACCAAGAACAATCCTAAGGATTTCTTCAAGAACCTTACAAAAATATTAGATCTCTTTCAAGATCAAGCTTTAAGGTATGAGTAATGTTCATCCATGGATCCCTTTCATCCATGGAGCTCAAGAATCATATTTTAAATTATAAATTATGATTTCCTTGTTGTGTTATGGCTATAATCATGTTGATGATTATTGTTTGGATTCAAGGTTGTATCTTGATGTGTTTTTCATGAAGCATGTGAGTAGGTTAGTTGAAACCCATGAATTTTGGATGGATTAAGATTGTCAATTTGATAAGTAAACCTATGCCCAAAGTTGTGAATGTAAGGTGTTTGATAAAATTCCAAGAATGATAGAATCCATGTTTTTATGAATTAATAGTGCTTAAATGACAAGCCCATGTTCTATTCTTAATGATTCCACATGAACTCCACGTTATTGTTGTGTGTTATTGTTGTGATATGGACTGAGCATGATATTGAAGAAACACGAGTATATATATGTTGTGCGCATCCCCTTCCATGTATAAGATATTGAGAACCAAGTGTAGTATGAAATCCCTTACTTACGATATTGTGAATTATGGACTCTATTCTTATGATCAAGTCAGTCATGTGTGTCAGTTTCCTTCCATCAAGTCCTGGGGGTACTTCTACCCAAAATAATATAGCTATATGCCTAGTTCCATGTCATGTTATCATGATACTCTCAGTCAATCCATGGTCTATAGAATTCAGTTAGTCTTGTGACTCAGGAAAACTCAAAAATCTCAGTAGTCTCAGTAGTTCAGTAACCTCAGTACTCAGTAATCTCAGTTATCTCAGTAATAGTAGTATTCCAAGTAATCTTAGTAATTTCAGTACTCTCGGTCAGTCCTCAGAACTTAGTACATACCTTCAGTCAAGGGAACTCAGTAAACTTAGTTTCGCTCCGCTAAATAATACCACTACTATCTGTTCAGTTAATCAGTATCAGTTTAGCAAATCAGTTCAGTTTAGTTATTCAGTTTAGCTTAGTTATGCAGTTCAGTGTCTTTTAGATGGGAGTAGGATTCAGCACCGAGTGAGCCTAGGGATGGGGACTCAACTGCTAGAAATGACGGAGATCCTTAGAAGCAATCCCTAAGTTCCAAAACTACGTAGCCAGCGTAGGTACGAGATGTCACCCGTTAGATGGGACTGGCATACTCAGGGGTCACCCATTAGCACATTTATATGTATAGGACTGATCCCAAGAGTTACCCTTTAGATTAGGACAAACTCCATAGTAGTTTTCCTTACTGGTGTCACGGTACTGACATCCTTCCAGTCAGGGCAGAGATTGGACCCCAGTCAGCTTAGTATAGAGCATATCGATTAGATGAATACATCCCACAGTTTCTATTACAGATTAAGGACTATCAGATACAACCAACTTAGTTTAGTAGTACAAATTAAGTACTATTAGAGACAGTCAATCCTTATCATTATAAATAGACTTCAAGATCACCCATTAGACAGGGTTGATCTCAACTATAGTTAAACAGTATCAAAATCATCAGATTTAAAGATCACCCACTAGATAGGACTGATCTCAAATTCAGTTACTCCATATAGAATGAAACTCAGATAGTTCTATCAGAACTCAGACTGTTAAATACAGTTGCTCAATATCAGTTACATTGGTCTTGTGGATCATCACAGTTATATTAGTTATGTCCGTTTTCATAGCTTATGTTATCACTATTCAGCTTGAGGACTGTTAGACACAGTCAATCAGACCAGTTCTTCATAATTCAAACGGTTAGAAATATTCATTCATCTATTCAGTATCTCAGTATCAGTAAAGTCATGCCGTCAGTATTCAAACTCAGTAGTCAGTATCACCACAAGTTCAGTTATAGTTTCTTATGCATGTATTTATTCTCACGTTCATATTAGTCAGCATTGTTCATGCATATAACCCTTTACATTTAGCCTACCTCACTCATATACTTAGTACATTCAAACGTACTGACGTATTTGCGCTATGGTGATTTCTCTTATGTTACACCATAAGTTCAGAGAAACGTGTTCCAGATCAGTAGTAGCATTCCAGTTGTAGAGTTATAGTGAGTCCTCATCCATTTGAGGATGATATTATTTTATTTTATTTATTATTTCAGTTCAGTTTTACTAGACGGAGTTAGTTGGAGACATGTTCCTTCAACTCCTTACTCAGACAGTATTTAGAGGCTTTCAGATTTAGTTTAGATTTGATTCAGACTTTAGTTGTTTTTGGGTATTTGCCACCCATATGGATATTACGTTTGTCAGATATTTTATTCAGTTGAACCTTATGGCCTATTGTTCATGTTTTTCTGCATTATTACGTCATATATTACAGTGTACCGGTACAGATATCTGTCATGGGTTAACTTGTGGTCCTTCAGGGTCATAAGCACCATGTAGCATTTCAGTTCAGAAAATTGGGGTGTTATATAATATTTTAGTGATCGTGATCATTTATAAATGAAAAAAGTTATTTGGATCTATTTCTTTGGCTTTAATGGTGTTTTTATGGTTGGTTATGGGGGGTTGTACAGTTCATGTGTATAGTGTGTATGCGCCGAAGGTGGGCTTGGACGAAGAGGTGAAATCAAGATTTTGGGAGGATTTATATTAGGTGATGAAAAGCGTGCCTAGATAAGAAAAAATTGCCATAGAAGGGGACTTCAATGGTCATATTGGGGTCTTACCAGGTGGCTATGATGATGTACATGGAGTTTTTGGTTTTGGTGACAGAAATGTCAAGGGAGCTGCTCTTTTGGATTTTACGAGGGCCTTTGGGTTGGTGGTAGTGAATTCGAGTTTTCCGAAGAAGGAGGATCACTTGATTACCTTCCGAAGCATGATCACCAAGACCCAGATTGACTTTCTGCTGCTTAGGAATGGGGATAGAGGACTTTGCAAGGATTGTAAAGTTATTTCGAGTGAGCATCTTTCGACCCAGTATAGGCTTATAGTGATGGATTTATTTATCAAGAAGTTGAAGAAGAGAAGGGTCGTGGAGGGTCGACTTAGAATTAAGTGGAGTGTATTGACGCCAGTTAGTACACTGGAGATAGGGGAATATGTGGTAGAAATGAAGGTGTGGAAGAGCAGGGGGACGTGGATACTATGTGGGATAGGGTAGATACTGGTATCACAGAGAGTTCTAGAGAAGTGTTGGGTATTTTGAGGGGTCGAGCAGGTCATCATAAGGGGGACTGGTGGTAGAATGAAGAAGTAAAGAAGAAAGTAGAGATTAAGAAGGAGGCATATGTGAAGTTAATTAAGAGTAAAAATGAAGAGGAGAAAGGGGTGAATAGAGAGGCTTACAAAGTAGATAGGAAGGAGGCTAAGTTAGTAGTTACGACTTCTAAGTCGGCAACATTTAAGAGCTTATATGCAGAGCTAGTGAAGAAAGGCGGAGATAAGAGATTGTTTAGGCTTGCTAAGGCTAGGGAACGAAAGGGTCGTGACCTTAATCAGGTGAAGTGCATTAAGTGGGAGGATGATAGTGTTTTGGTGGAGCATTCCATAATAAGAAGAGATGGAAGGAGTACTTTCATAAACTTTTGAATGAAGAGGGAGACTGAGGCATTGAGTTAGGAGAGATGGAGCACTCGGAGGCGAGACGCGATTCAGTTACTGTAGGAGTTTTACGATGGAGAAATTCATAGAGTTCATTCGTAGGATGCGGAAGGGTAGGGGACGAGGCCTGACGAGATTCTGGTGGACTTTTGGAAGTTTGCTGGAGAGGCCGGCTTGAGGTGGATGACTGTTTTGTTTAACAACATTTTCAAGACTGCAAGAATACCTGAGGCCTGGAGATGGAGTATGATGATTCCTTTATATAAAAAATAAGGATGACATTCAGAGTTGCAACAACTATAGGGGTATTAAATTGTCGAGTCACACTATGAAGATTTTGGAGAGAGTGTTCGAGCGGAGGTTGAGGAGGGTCGTATCCATTTTGGAGAATCAGTTTGGATTTATGCCTGGTCGCTTGACGACAGAGGCAATCCATCTGGTGAGGATATTAGTGGAACAGTATAGAGAAAGGAAGAGGGATTTACACATGGTGTTCATCGACCTGGAAATGACGTATGATAAAGTCCCGAGGGAGGTTCTTTGGAGATGCTTGGAGGTGAGACGGGTCCTGGTGTCATTTATCAAATCTATTAAGGACATGTACGATGGATTATAGACCCGAGTGAGGACGACGATAGGAGACTCAAAGCACTTGTCGGTCAAGATCGGGCTGCATCAGGGATCAACTCTTAGTACGTTCCTATTTACTTTGGTGATAGACCTATTGATGCGGAGCATTCAAGATGAGTTTCCTTGGTGTATGTTATTTTCGGATGATGTAGTGTTGATTTATGAGTCGTGAGAGGGTATGAATGACAAACTGGAGGTTTGGAGGCAAATCCTTGAGTCTAAGGGGTTTAGGTTGAGTAGGTCCAAAACTAATGAGTAGGTCCAAAACTAAGTATTTGGAATGGAAGTTTAATGAATTAAGACAGGAGGACGAAGGGGTGGTGAGATTGGACTCCCAGGAGGTCTGTAAGATGGACAGTTTTAAGTATCTTGGGTCTACGATTCAACGGAATGGTGAGGTTGGTGAGGATGTCTCTAAGCGTATTGGTGCAGGTTGGATGAAGTGGAGGCTCGCCTCGGGAGTGTTGTCTGATAAGAACGTTCCTCTTAAGCTTAAATGCAAATTCTATAGAGTGGCACTACGTCTGGCCATGTTGTATGGAGCGGAGTGTTGGCCAGTCAAACACCCTCACATCCAAAAATTGAAGGTGGCGGAAATAAGAATGTTGCGTTGGATGTGTGGGCTTACTAGAGGAGACAATGTTACGAATGAGATTATCCGGTAAAAAGTGGGAGTGGCTTCAGTGGAGGACAAGATGAGGGATGAAAGACTGAGATGGTTTGGGCATGTGATGAGGAGGGGCACGGATGCCCCAGTTCGAAGGTGTGAGAGGCTAGCTTTGGATGGCTTCAAAAGGAGTAGAGGTAGGCCAAAGAAATACTGGTGGGAGGTGTGATTAGACATGACATGGAGCAGCTCCAGCTGACTGAGGACATAACCCTAGATAGGAAGATATGGAGGTCGCGGATAATGGTAGATGGTTAAGGTGTATGTGTGGGGTGCAACATGCAGGTAGGTGAGTTCCTTTGTAGCCTTGTTAGTAAACCAAGGACTGTGTTCATAGGCGACGTGTTATGTTAGTTTATCTTACTACTAGGTAGGTGTCCTTTGTCTTAAGTCTTAGTACTTTTCTTATTTCGTGTCGCCCGTATGTTTCGTAGTTCATACTTATCTGATGTCTATTTTATTATTTCTTATTCCTGATTTCTCTATTATGCCATCCATCCCTTTGTTTACTGTTCTTCATCTTGAGCCAGGGTTCTATCGGAAACAACCTATCTACTTCTTCGGAGGTAGCGGTATGGACTGCGTACATCTTACCCTCCCCATACCCCATTTTATGAGATTACACTAGGTTTGTTGTTGTTGTTGTTGTAATGGTGTTTTTACGATATTCTTGAAAGTTTTTTTTATTTTTAGATCAAGAAAGGATTTAGATAAATCCAAATAAAATTGGAATTGTAAATTTTGGTTAATTATTGTATTCGAGATTATTTGTTATTTGGTGTAGAGAATTTGATTGCTTTGTTGTAGTAGAAAATAAGAATAAAATGATGAAAATGGGGGATATATATATATATATATGGTTTTTTGGAAAGGTGTGAAAAGGATAAAATTGAAAAAAACAAATTATTACTGGTTTCATGAATGATTTTGGATAGGGACGAAACTGGAAATTGATTGATTTTTTGTTTTATGGATAATCTTGGATATGGGCAAAATTGGAAATTTATTGATTTTTCGTTTCTTGGATGATTTTGGATATTGATAAAATTGAAAATTTATTGATTTTTATAAATGGTTTATTTTGTAGTTCTGTTGTTTCATTTTATTTGGTCATGTTAATTTTACATGCCCTATAAGACTCTAATAATTAGAGGTTGAAAAGGGATAAAATTGGAAATTTTTTTATTTCTTTGTTTTATGGATGATTTGGGAATGATATAGACAAATTGAATTTTTTTTTATTTTTATAAAGGGTTTATTTTGTATTCCGTCGTTTCATTTTACTCGGTCATATTAACCTAGCACTCGTCGTAAGATATTGATAATTAGAGGTGTATTTTATTAAACTAACGTTATTAATAATGCTTTAGGACAAAAATGTTGGAGATATAAACGGTACTTTTTTTGTAGAGGTGGGAAAAGAGAATTTTTTTTTTTTTATCATAGATGATTTTTTTATTAGGACAAAATTAGAAATTCTTTAAAGTATTTATTTTGTATTTGCGTAATTTTATTTTACTTTATCATGTTAATCTAGCACACCCCATAAGACATTAAGGATCTATTTGGTAGGCTTCACTAATTCTAATAGTCCTTGAATAAAATTTCAGTCTCATTCAATACATTGTTTGGATACTTCTTTTAACTTTATACACAGATTACTTATAACAAGTAAATGAAGGGATAACTTATCCAAGGTTTAACAATCTATGAATAAATTCTAAATGACTAAACTATTCCTCAATTTTTTTCTAAATTTCTTTTGTAATTTGATGTCCTCTTTAATTGTATAGAGTTGGTTACAAATGTCGTTTTTAATCCTCCAAATCCATTCCATTGTAATTTTATGATTTCATAAATTAATGTTTGATTTTTTCCTCTATATTTAGTTTGATTTATTGGGTTGGATTTTTCTTTTTGGTGGGGGTGGGGTTGGGCGGGGGAGGGATTGCTGGGTTTTTAGAAATATAGTTCATGGAATGATCACTTGAACATTTTTTTTTATTTTTTTGAGAAAATGATCTATTACCCCCCAACCTTTAGTCGAAATTCTAACTACACACTTATACTTTGAGGGGGTCCTATGACCCCCCTAAACTATTTTAAAGTGGAATTATTACCCTCTGAACGCTGACATGGAAAAAGAGTGTGTTTCACTCTCTTTAAAGAGAGTGAGAATGATTTTTTTGTTAAAAATTTATTTTTAATATTTCTTTATTTTCTTTATTCATTTTCTTTTTTATTTTTAATTATTCTTTTTCTTTATTCATTTTCTTTCTTCTTCTTCTTCTTCTTCTTCTTCTTCTTCTTCTTCTTCTTCTTCTTCTTCTTCTTCTTCTTCTTATTCTTCTTTCTTACAAACAATGACATCCAAGAACTCATCAATGGCATCCAAAATTAATTTATCATTTTTCTCATCTCCAAGCACAAAATTGATTAATTTCGACTTCAAATTCGTCGGAAATTTCAAAATGGGTATTGTTCACTGTTTCCAACTTCAACATTGTCGGAAATTTTAAAATTGATATTGTCCATTATTTACGACTTTAAAGTCGTCGTAAATTTTAAAATGAGTATTGTCCATTGTTCTGACTTGAAGGTCATTGAAAAATTCAAAATTCTCTATTGTTTTCGACTTTAAGGTTATTGAAAATTTTAAATCCGATATTTTTCATTATTTTTGGCTTCAAGGTCGTCGAAAATTTTGAAATTGGTATTCTTCGTTGTTTCCAAATTTAAGATCTTTGAAAATTTTAAAATTGATATTGTTCATTGTTTCCCACTTCAAGGTTGTCGAAAATTTTAAATTCGATGTTTTTTATTATTTCCGACTTCAAGATCATCAAAAATTTCAAAATCAGTATTGTCTATTATTTTCGATTTCAAGATCGTCGTAAATTTTAAAATGGGTATTTTCCATTATTTCCGGCTTCAAGGTCGTTGAAAATTTTGAAATTAGTATTGTTCGTTGTTTCTGGATTTAAGATTGTCGAAAATTTAATAATTGATATGGTAATTGTTTTCCACTTCAAGGTTGTCAAAAATTTTCAAATTCGATGTTGTTTATTATTTTCGACTTCAAGATCGTTGAAAATTTTAAATTCGGTATTGTTCATTATTTTCCACTTCAAGGTCGTCGAAAAATTATTTGCATAGAAGTAAGAATAATAAAGTTTGAAAAACAAAAGATATGAAAAGCAATTGTGAAAAAATAATGGTGTAAAAATGAGAGTAAATTCCCTAAATAGTCACCCACGTTTGGGAATTTGCCTAATAATATCACTTTTGTTTCTTTTAGAACCATAATATCACCTAACTATTCCTATTTTTCTCAAAATATACTTGACACAATACCAACATTCTTCTCTTTCCTAAAAGAATGCCATGTCACATTATTTTTTTTTAACAATACATAAAAGATTGTTTATGTCTCTATAAGCAACAACTTCTTTTACATATTCAATCAAAACATTTACCTAATTTTTGAAGATTGTTTATGTCTCTATAAGCAGCAACTTCTTTTACATATTCAATCAAAGTATTTACCTTATTTTTGAAGATTTCGAAGCTTCAACGGTGAATAAGTGTACATGTTGTTATACTTTCAGTAGTCCGATACATTATTTTTTGTATGAGAATCTAGTTACTTCAATTTCATAGAGAAAATATTTATTCTCGATTTCATTCACGATTATTTGCATGAACGTCAACTTCTCTTCTTACAAAAAATTTTCCTTTCTCTCATCAAGAAAAAAATTAAATTAGTTCCTTGGAGCTAATCAGGAAGACAAAATATAATAACAAATTTTCTTCACTGCCTTACCAAACTATATGCACAAACAAATTTGGCCTTCAAAATAAAATTTTTTAGCATCAATACTTCAAAAAAGTGTCATAACTTGCTATAATTTACAGCTAAATAATGTTTATAGGCAAGTGGCAACATCACAGTGTACCACACCATAATATGACCACAGAGGTTTTAACAAAAGAAGACACATAACGTGTCTAAATAAGCGTTTCACATAACTAACAAAAGAAACTAATGCATAATCCCTATATTGTACTAAAGTTTCTCTTCTTCTTCTTCTTCTTCTTCTTCTTCTTCTTCTTCTTCTTCTTCTTCTTCTTCTTCTTCTTCTTCTTCTTCTTCAACAAAACTACATAATTCTTCATGACTTCTCTTTCAAAATGGCTTCCTTTCTTTGCTGTAAAAGAAGGTCAATCAAAGGATTCAACATGTACACTTCCCTGAGCCAACAATAGAGGAAAAAAATACAATTATGCAATGAAACTAATGGAAAAAAAATCATAACTTTGTAATAAATTAACTGAAAAAAACAAATCAAGAATTCATTACGTGTGTTCTAGTTAACTGCTTTGTTAAGTTCAAATCCATTTGTGAATCTACCCAAATTTCTGGATGCTAAAATTTAGAATAATTCTAGAAATTTTCATTTTCAGCTTGTTCTTTTGACTGATTTGGAGATTGATTTGAAGAAGCATCAATAGCCTTTTTGGGCACATAGAGATGCAAGAAATGTATAGACATTAGAGGTATAAGGTGCAATAGTTTTGGGATAAAATGCAGCATTACTTATCCAACGTTTGAATGAAGGCATTACTCAGTCCCGAAATTATTTAAGTGATGGAATTAGTTATCACCTATGGTGGAATAACTAATCGTCGAATTAGTTATACCGAAATAACTTATTCTAGTTATTCTCAACAAAATAACCCCTTAAGAGTATATGTTTTCCATGTTCTACACAGACTATAGACACAAACACAGATTCAAACAACAGAATATCCCATTCAAAACAAGCAATTTTTTTTTTAAAATTTTAAGAAAATTACTCCAATACCACATTGAGTATTCAAATTATTTCACAATTTAAACTTCAAAGATTGAAAAAAAAGATTGAATTTTACCTCGTGACGATCTGTTTGGTCGACATCAAAGGTATACAGAGGGTAGGGATACAATCCATTCTGTAAATTCATTAATTTATTCGTTGAAGAACCCACAATTTTCCTCAAAGAACCAGAGGATTCCATGTTAGAAGTTGCCTCAGAACCCTAGAAAACTTTTTCGAGCAGAAAAATAAGCCTCTTTGTAATCTTCTTCTCGGGTAAAAGATCGGTGGTTTAAAAAGTTAAAAAAATTATTATTAAAAAAGAAAAATATGAAATGGCATTCTATTAGGAGAAATAATGATGTTGATATTATGTCAAGTATATTTTGAGGAAAATAGGAATAGTTGAGTGATATTATGGTCCTAAAAAAATAAAAGTGATATTATAAGGCAAATCCCCTAACATGGGTGACTATTTAGGGAATTTACTCATAAAAATGATGAAAAATAATAAAAAGTAATAAAAATAGAAAAGAGAGTAAATAAAAATTAATTTTAAACAAAAAAACATGTGTCAAAATACTGTTGGCGCGTGCATCACACCTTATCCAAAATGACTGGTTGTCAGGTTTTTTGTGGGGGAGGGGGTAATAATTCCACTTTAAAATAATTTAGGGGGGTCATAGGACCCCGCAAAGTATAACTGTGTAGTTGGGATTTGGGATAAGTTTAAGGCATATTTGACCAATAAAAAAAAATTGAAAGTATCGTGCTTCAAGGAATTCCGTAGTGGCACATCACACCTGAAAATATATTTGACTGATAAAAATATGTAGAAAATACACGTTGATATCAAGAATTTTCATAGTGGCACATCACACCTGAAAATTAGTAACAAATTATTGTTCATATTTTAATTTTTAACTTGACTAATTTAATGAAAGAAAAAATTTCACAAAAATTCAAGAGTATAATTGTAAAGGAGATTTTTGTAGAGTTTTAAATCAAACAAAATTCATGGTATATCAAACTTGTAATACAATGAACCAAACACTTGATTAAAAATAATTCAAGCACTACATTCCCTACATTGCTAATCATTGCATTGCTAACCCCTACATTTCTTCTGTTCATACCAAGCGACTCCTAATAATTAGAGATGTATTTTATTAAACTAACATTAATAATGTTTTGACTCTAATTTTATTGCTACTACTACTTTATGTAATTATTTAATACTAATGACTCACCTAGTTAAGAAACATGAGATAAAATAATGCTACAATTTTTAAATAACTGATCTCAATATAAGTTATCCTACATTTTAAAATATATGTGCAAGATTAAATTGGAAATTGAGTAAATTTTGTAATGGTTTATTTTGGAATAATTATTTAACATTTTGATATGTTCAATTTTGGACATTAAGTAATTGGGAAATGAGAATGAATTATTTAGATAAAGACATATTTATTTTGTGTATAAATAAAAGTAAATTGAAAATTCGGTAAATCATTTATAGTGTGAATAGAATTTATTACTATTATGGTCAAAAGGATTTTTCCTAATTTGATTACTGTAAAAAGGAGATAAATTATATCACTAGTTTTTACACATTGAAATGTTCAAATTTGGACATTAAGTAACTGGGAATGGATTAATTAGATAAGGATAAATTTATTTTGTGTATATATAAAACTAAATTGGAAATTTAGTAAATCATTTTTCATTTATCAGTTATCAACCAATAAAGGATTAGTTTGATTACTGTAAAAAGGAAATCAATTGGAGTACTTATTTTTAAATTTTGAGATGTTTCAAATTTGGACATTAAGTAAGAATGAGTTATTTATATAAGGACATATTTATTTTGTGTATAGATAAAATTAAATTAAAAATTTGATAAATCATTTTTCATTTATCAACTAAAAAAGGATTAGTTTGATTACTATAAAAAGAGATAAATAGAAGACTTACTTTTACATTTTGAGATGTTTCAAATTTGGACTAAGTAATTCCGAATGGATTGTTTTACATAAGGACATATATTTAATTTGTGAATATAAAAAATTAAATTAAAAATTCAGTAAATCGTTTTTCATTTATTATTTATCAACAAATAAAGGATTAGTTTGACTATTTTTAAAAGGAGATTGAAAGAATTTTGACTCAAATTTTACTATGTATTTTTTCATCATATTAATTTGAGAAAAATTACAACTTATAGCAATTTTTTTGTATAGTAATCAAACATCTATATTTTAAATTAAAAAATACTAAATTAATCTACTCTAGTTTAGCTTGAAACTAGTCAAATTAACATTCATAAAGTAAAATGTGACAAGCAAAATAGAACGTAGAGAGTATTTTAACATTTTGAGATATTTTAGATATGGACATTAGCTAATTGTAAAGAGAATTTTTAGATAGAGAAATATTTTTTTTTTTTTTAACTTTAAGAGTTTAGTATTATTCTCGTTGATTTCATTCTCTTTTATTTGTTCAGTATGTATTTTTTAATTTCGTTAAGAAAGTTTTAATTAAGTATTTATTTTATTAAATATTTCTAAACTATTGTATTTTAAAATCTGAATTTGAGTATTAATATTTCAATAAGTTTGAAAATGATATTTAACGATAAGATGTTGTTTGAAAATTTAACTCTATTAAGAAGTAGTAGTTCTTTAAAATAAATTGTACAGTGCTAAATAATTGTACTATTTTTGTTGCGAATTCCTAAAATGAGGCTTATTTTGAGATAAAATGTTTTTTTTCTATAGCGACATTTATTTTGAGACGGAGAGGATACGTAAGAAGAAAGCATTATTTGCTAAATTCTGCAATAAAAACTAGGGAGGTTTCACGAGAAAATTGAAGGAAAGGTGTCATTTAAGTCTTAAATGAAGGATTAGTGACATTGACCAACTTAAATGGTCAAACATAATTAGAAAACCTGATTAAGTTAATTGTGAATTTGATTAATATTTTCAAAACTTTCTAATCTTTTCAAAAATACAAATCAACCCACTTTCAAAAATACAAATCAACCCACACCCCTCTACTCTCCAAATCATCAACCGTCCCTCTCATCTCTCTCTCCCCCAACCAACAGTTCTGCAAAATTTCTCCCTTCAATCTCTGGCGACTTCAACCTCCTGCGAAAAATAGTTGGGCGAGTTTCTTTTCCACTTTCAACTGTCAATCGACGTGATAACAGTATTCTCCGGCGACAACAACTTCGAGATCTTCGTCGTCTCATTTCTTCTTTCACAGGTAAAAAATTATGACGTTTTAGTTATGAAGAAAAAGGGAAACTTGAGCCAACTTATCTTGTAGTATTGGGTAACAATTTCAATATTTCTTGCTTAAATTTGAAATGTGGACTGAAGAAAATCCTAATTTCTGTTATTTCTTCTCTACCCTTTTCAGTGTGAAATATAAGTTTTTGTTGTTATTGTAGTTCTTATTGTCGAACTGTTGCTTCGATTTGTTAGTGTCTGATACGTTTTTTGAAGTTTAATTATTGTTGTTTGTGTTTGTACAAATGCAAAACAACAATGTTCGTGATTTTTGGTCACCATTGATGTTCTTAGTGTGTATTGTGTTGATGTTGCTAGGTTGATTTATTATTTTTCTTGGTAAAAATAGTGTATTTTATATTAAACGGTGATAGTGCTGTTGTTTTATTAAACAAATTCCTGGTACCTTTTTTTCTGCAATAGATGAACCATCTAATGAAATAGATAAACCATCTGATGCAATAAATGAACCATCTGATGCAACATATGAACCATCCGATGCAACAAATAAAAATCTAATGCAATAGATGGAAATCTGATGCAACATATTAAACTCTGATGCAATATTGAAAATCTGATGCAACTGATGAACAATCTAATAGATCATTCATTTTTTGCGACAAACGACTCTTCTGTTTGGAAGAAACCTAAGCAATATTGATAGTTGATAACAGTTTCAACAGATAACTCATTTTGCAATAGATGAGTGATCTATTTCAACAGATAAGTGATTTGTTTTTATTATTTCTAATGGATTTCTCATCCATTGAAACAGGTTGGTTATATTTTGTAACAGATAACCTACCTGGTGCAACAGATGAGTGATCTATTTTTACTGTTTCCAACAAATTACTCATCTGTGCGATAGTTTGGTTATATGTTACAATAGATAACCTACTTGGTGCAACAGAGGAGTGATCTATTTTAACAGATGAGTGAGTTTTTTTATTATTTCCAATGGATTACTCATCCGTTGTAACATATTGGTTATATATTGCAATAGGTAACATATTGGTGAAATAGACCAGTCGTTTGTTTCAATAGATGAGTGATCTATTTTTATTGCTGCAACAAATTACTCATCCATTGCCACAGGTTAGTTATATGTTGCAACACATAACCTGCCTAGTGCAATAGATATGTGATCTGTTGGAACTGTTATTTTACTATTTTCCATGTCAGATATATTGTTATCCTTTTTTAATAATGCATTAATCAATTATAATCTATTTTATGTTCCTATTATTTTTAGATTATATGGCTCCCCAAAGAAAAGAAACCGAATCAAGTCCAAGTAAAGGAACAAGTGAAGCAGTTAGGCTACATCCACTACTCTATGAGCTTGCTTTACAAGCCTTATCTCAATCAGAAGTAGAAGATAATGAACATGGGGAGGAGGAATATTTCAAAAGAGATATCCAAATGCTAATAGCCCTTCCGCCAAAGAGTTGGTCAAAACCTTCATCATTGATAGTTATCCTATGAGAATGCAGTGCGATGATGCCAAAAATTTAACGGGTGATTTCGTGGTTAAGTCAGCCATGGAAAAATCTTTTGACACCTTTAGAAAAATAATTCGAGCAAAAATTTGGAAGTTTATTTCAGGGACAACTGCTTTGATCAATATCTTGATTTGCCAGAGGACAACAATGCTTGTTTCCAAATGAAAATGGTATATGATCTTCTCAAGCGTAGGTTTATGTATAAAAAAAGATAAGATGGATGGGGTGTGGATAAATTATTATGGCATGCCTGTTTGTTTTGGTTGGAGGGAGTTTTCCATAGTTACTGGATTAAAATGTTATCCGCCTTCTCCTTCTCAAGTTATACCTATTTTAACCCAAAAAAGCACCTCGCACACCTAAAAAAGGCAAAGGAAAGTTGAGTGATCGTGATGACCTGGTGTCCCTTGTTGGTCCAAGCTTCAAAAATATAAATTTGATAGAAGCATTGAAATGTAAAAGACTTTCA
This sequence comes from Capsicum pubescens, assembly GCA_030864215.1. Classification (NCBI taxonomy): domain Eukaryota; kingdom Viridiplantae; phylum Streptophyta; class Magnoliopsida; order Solanales; family Solanaceae; genus Capsicum; species Capsicum pubescens. The sequence continues at coordinate 256,022,125 of CM061549.1, forward strand.
AAGAAGAACAAACAACCATTGTGCTGGGTTTGATTTGTACATAATATTCTTTGGACAAGAGACGTTAACAAAAATATACCACTTGGTTTGATAAAGCTCTCCGAGGATCTTGATGCATTTAAGAACTATCCTTGGGGTTATGAAAGCTTCAAAATGACTGTCAAATATTTGTTAACTCCATTGACGCCAAAGACAATCAACTTATATGCCTTTCATGGTAAATATTTCTTTTATTCTGACATGATTTATTTTTTTATGCAATAATGCTTTGGATTTATTGGTGTTATTTTACAGGCTTGGGCATTTGAAGTCATTCTTTAATTAAGACAATAAGTGAACTACAAGGAAGAAGTTTCCTGTCTAAGAATCTTGAGATGGTTGTCAGCCCAAACTGATAAAATTGCAAAATTTTGTGATCTCTTCAACCCCCTGAAGGAAGCAGTAAGTCTAATTCTAATTAAGATTTTATTTTAATTAATGATTTTTTGAAATGATTTCATCACCATTCTAATATATGTACTAATTTATTTTAGATTGTTCATCTGTGGCTTTTCCAACAAATCAAGAGTTGAAGATGTCTTTTTTTCTTACTTTACGGTTTGTGCAAATTTTATCAGACCCTAAGGTCATTGATAGAATAAATAAGGAATCTTTTGGAGCAAAAACCATCACAAGAAAAATAATTTTGGAGGGTGGGCTTATTGTTGTTGATGATGGTAGTAGTAGTGGTGATGTTGTTGGGGATAATGATGCTCCTCTTATAGTTTTTGAAACAACAAGCCATTATGATTATGATCATACTGGTTATACAGATTTTTCCACTTCTAGCGAATGTTCAACATACAAATGTCAAGACTGCAAGGCAAAACATGATGGAGTGATTAATGCTATTAATTCATTAACTACTTCTGTAAAGGAAATGACATCTAAGAGGGGTGTAATTCCATCAGAGAGAATTTCATATCCATACACTCCACTAGAGATCAAGATGGATAAGAGGAGGAGGAAATAAATTTCCAAGGCATCATCAAGCATAAAAAAAAGTAAAATTGCAACTCATCTGTCTTTGTCTTGCACCTTTGATGAATGTACAAGGGCCAAAGGAGAGTAGCATGAGCCGAAGAAGGTAAATGTATATCATCTGTTCCAATAAACAAACAAACACATATCTGTTTAAACAAATGATACATCTGCTAAAAATTATCAAACATATATATACATCTGTTGCAACTGTCATCTAACATGTTGCATCAGATGCATTATCTGTTTTAACAAATGTCCGTTTGTTTCAAAAAATCAAACAGGTCTTCATACTATTTTAATTTGTACCAACAGATGAGTCATTTATTGCAATAGATGGTTCATCTGTTTGAAATTATCGTATAACTTTATTTTACCTATTCGAATTTGTCCCAATAGATGATCCATCTAATGCAATAGATACATGATTTGTTGTATATCTATTATTTGAATTGACAATTATGGCTTTCCAGGTGGATGTCATAGTAGAAGCTACTGTTGAACAACATAATATCACAGTTGATAATCCATCAAATACATGAAAGAAGAAAAAGTGAATCCTGTCAGTTTGGGAGAACGAAAGAATTACCCATTTGAAAAGTTCAACATCTTAGATGAGGCTCCAAAAAAATTAACAAAGTTGATCATCGACTATTCAGAATAAATTTCCAATGGGCTGTTAAAGCAACATGTCGACAGGTACATAAATTATTTTTAAAGATATTAATTTATATAATTCTTGTTGTAAAAATATGACACTAACACATATAAATCATGTAGAAAACAAAATGATGAAACACAATAAAGTGAACAAATTGAGTCTTGGTTTTGATATGTTTGACTTTGTTGTTGCACATCCCATAATGATGGATTGGTTCTATTTGATGTCACAACCCCAAACTTTCTAGAATGATGAGGTTTAAATTCTATACATATTACTATTAATTAATATTTTATTTAATTGCTTCTGTGTATTAATTCTATTGTCACATAATCTGAAATATTTGATAATATGTGCAGCACGTCGATGTCATTTTTTACTACCTTCAAAAGAAGGCCAAGTTGCAAACACAAGAACAATATAGATACACGACAGGCAATTATTTGTACAAATCTTACATCAATAATGCCTACGATAGGTTTTGTCAACAATAGTTGGAATTTTTTCACAATGAGGAATGCTTAATCAATATCATCAAAGGTTTTAGTATTCTAGTTGGCTTACCTTGGAATTTGGTCGATGAAATGTACATCCCAATCAATTGTGGTGATGAATTCCATTGGGTGTTGATTGTCGTCGTTCTAAAAGAGAGGCACATACGAGTTTATGAATCGATGTTGAAGAGGAGACGTTTCGGGCCATCGTCTGAGTCTGAGATACAAAAGCTGTCCAAAATATTGCCTACTTACCTTGATATAAGTATCTTTTGGACCAAAAGATCCGTACTGATTGGTCGACGGTTAAAGCATATCGGTATAAAATGGGTAATCCATTTGATGTAGAATATGTTGAAGGAATTTCTAAAAAACCCATTAGTTGACTGTAAGTATCATGCTTTAGTTTCATTTCATAAATTTCACAATGCTTACATGAATTGCAAGATATGGATTATCCATTTTTAAAAAAAATAGGGATTGCAATTTTTTTGTTGCCTCTTACGTCGAGTATTTGAGCGATGAATTACAAGCACCAAATAATGGACTTGATGCCGGATTACTCCGCAAAAGATATGCTACTCTTTTATGAAATACGGAGAAGCAAAAGCACAAAAATCGTACTCAAGCGACATTAAATATCCACGATGACCAAAGCTAAATTTCATAGCACCAGATGAAGAACATCTTATCCATATTGAGTAGATATTTATAGATTAAGTCTATCAATGTTATAACCTCTCCTTGGTAATTATTGACACCAAAAGTTAAACTATTGATTTGTTTGTAGGGTAGATCATTCGTACCCATAATAATTTTTCTACATTTTATTTATTTGTTGAGTTATTTCATATAATTTTTGAAGGCTTCGATTTATTTTATGTTGCCTATGAATATAATTTAATTCTTAGTTTTGAACTTATTAATTAAAATGGAATACTAAATTTGAATATCACAAAAAATAATACATCTATTGCAACAAATGACATATCTATTAGATTTTATCAAATAGATTTAGACATATGTTGCAACATGTAAGTCATCTACTGTAAATTATCAAATAGGTCTTCCTACTGTTTTGATTTGATCCAATAGATTACCAATCAGTTGTAACAGAAAGACTATATGTTGCAACAGATTGTATATCTATTGCGATAAATAGACTGAGAAACATCTGCATAATGCAATAGATGACCAACCCATAGCAACAAATAATCAATCTGTCACAACAGATATACTATATGTTACAACAGATAAATAATCTATCATTTTAAGAAATTCAACTTTCGATGAACATAAAAAATTTCCACTATATGTAAAGTGAAGTGTCTTGAAATAAAAAATTATTATGGTGTTTGTCTTTGTACATCTTCTTTATACACAAGTTCCAAGCATCTAGTTAGTACCTTATAGGCCTAGACCTATTGCATTTTTTCCACTACGGTATTGTATAGTCTGTCTATTTCTGTGCTAGTCAGCAATTATTCGATATATGTAAGCGCGTACCACCCGCACGCAACACCAATTTTATTTTGTTGAAGGTCCATGTCCTTATTTTGACCTTAAAAATCCCATGTGTTCTTCTTCATCACTTCTACTGGAAAATGATCCATCAATTTACTCTGCCTCAAAAATCTGGGGAGAAAGTCCAACAGTGGCTGCATATGGGTAAAAAAATTGCAGTCATCTAAGACAGGTAAGTTGCAATCATAAACCTTAATCTTTCCCTCCTTGAAAATTATCTCAACAAAGAGAAAATGTATGACTTTCACGTTCATGTCTTCAAGAATTTTCTTTGCCTTGGTCCATCTCTTTCTGTGTGGATATGGGCTCTTCCCTCTAACATAGTTAATAATATCTTCATCCTATTCATATGTAGAAACTAACCAATCGAATCCCCAACGATCAGGAGTTTAAGATAGACTAGTAAGCTCATTGTACCTATTCTTTAAATTGTTCTAGAAGTTGAGTTCCATTATCATATCGGCAGCATCATAAGCATCCGGGTACGCTAATTGTCTGCCCCTCATGAGGCAGAGAATGTCATCAACATACTGTGATATAAGAAGATAATTTTTAAATAGGTTAGTAATTATAAAGAAGAAAAACATAGTGGAAAGATGCAACTGATGGTCCACCTGTTGCATAGGGTTCTCTGAATCTGTTTACAGATTACCCAGCTAACGCAACTTATACAACAAATTAAAAATCTATTACAACAGAACAACCACCAGTTGCATCAGAATACCCTAATGTTACAATAGATTACACATTTTTTGCATAGCTTCTTCTTCATGGAGTAGATTAAAAGGATAAGTTAGGAAAAGTAAACTTATCTTGTCCACGTACCACTCATGCATACTTGTCATCGTCTTGAACTCTTGGGCATCAAATATATGCATAGTGTATTCTTGTACAAAAATATTTTCTTGACATACATGATCTTTCACAGTTCCTTCCTCTCTTTGTCACCAAGTACTGCGTATATGTCCACCTACTTCAGTGGCCCCTGAACTTCAACAATTTTTGGAGAGGAAGGAGTTTCAAATTTTTTATTTTCAGAATGGAGAGTATTTGACTAATTTTTTTTTCTTCCTCCTAACAACCACTGTAGGAGTGTATGTCTCCCTCTCCTTCTTAGATGGTATGACACCCCTCTTGGAATTTAATTCCTCGGCAGCTTCAGCGATAGCCTCTAGTTTTTCAAGGAGTTTATCTTGTCATCCCTTGCATATTTTTCATTTACAATATGAACATGAGGGTGAAGAGGGGTGAGAGAGACAATTGTAAGGGTGGGAGTGACCGGTGTAAGGGTGAGAGGGACTTGTGTAAGGGTGATTTCAAATATATTTATTTTTTCTTGAGCATCAACATGCTCATCATCACAAGTGGCAACAACATCAGCATCAGGATGGATGCCACCAACATCAACAACTCAACCACAACACCCCCAGAAAAAACACCTTGATCTGTTATATTAGGTTGGTCATGAAGAGCTTCAACATTAGGATGATCTTGCCTAACTGCTCTTCATATGGCTGTTTCTCCAGACAATTCCTTCTTTATTAAATCCATCGTTGGGTCTGCTATTGTATCAATAAGACCTAGAGTAATAAGTCATTCTAACTCTTGCACAGTAGGCGCGATCCAAGGATGCACAACCTATAAAAAAGACAGATATATTTAAATCATATAATAATAATAATTTGCAGTCAGTTGGGATACATGTTAACACAATCAACTTATGCAATAGATAATCTATCTGTGGCAATAGCTGATCTGTATGTTGCAATAGATTAACAATATATTGTATCAAATTACCCATCTATTGCATAATTTACAGTAGATGGGTAATCTGTTGATTTATGTTTAGAGAATCAGAGTAAGAGATGGTTAATCTGTTGTGAAATATGGATTATCTATCACAATATATTATCTGTCTATTGCACCAATTACAGTAGATGGGTAATATGTTGCAACAGACAACCTATATGTCGCAATAGATGGCACATCTATTTCAATATCTTTCTTTGAGTCCAATTATTTTACTTGAAAGAAGACATACTACATCATCTGGAGGGTTAAAGAGATCAACCCCCATAATTCTTGTGCTGTTCTTTGTAGCCAACCACCTAAGGATCCTTGGATGAGAAACCTTATCCGGGTAATCCTTGACTTGGTTTCAGAGGGGAGGAATGACTTCAAATGCCCAAGCCTAAATTATGTAAACAGAAAGCAAGCAAAAAAAAGTCATAATAATTATTCAATATAAAATAATGGATGAGTAAACAAATAGTGATTAAATTTACCATGAAAGCCCAAGGAAAGCCGTATAATGTGATCGTCTTTGGGGATAGGTTTGTCAGTAAATATTTGATAGTCAAGTTAAAGCTGTCATAGCCCCAGGGATAATTGTTGAATTTATCAAAATCCCCAGCAAGCGCTAATATATCATCTTCTATGACTTTTTTGACGTCTCTTGCCAATATAACAGAATGGGCAAACCAAAATAAGCACGATTGCTCCCTGTACTACTTTGGTATGGTTTTATCCTTCAGATCTTCTATCAAATCTACTGCTTTGTAGCTACGTATAGCAATGTCCAACAACCCATCTATTTTTTCATTGCGTTTGTTGGTTTTGGTGGGTGGTTGCTTGGACAATGCCCTCCGTCTATTTGATAGTGGTAGTTAGGCTATCCTATTTTCCTTGTACCTTTCTCGGTATGTTTCCTTTATGAGAGGTTCTTCTAGATGATCGTATCATAAGCCTGTCACTATAGCAAACTCTTTCAAGTAAAAAAAAAAAATCAGCATGCCACAATAGTTGATCCAGAGTTCATCCATCTTCTTGCCCCCTCCTGGGAATCTTTATCCTATCTCGTATACTTGATCCTGTGATTGAGAAGACCATATACCATGCTCATTTGGAAATAAGCAGTGTGGTTCTCAGGCTGATCAAGAAAGCATCCAAAATAGCTTTTCTCAAAAAGCTAGTCTATGTTTTCATTCTTCATAATTTTCCTAAATTTGTCAATAGGTTTCCCCAACTAACATTTAAGTACAAGATAACCAGTTAGTTCTGTAGAGTCATCTATCCATATCACAATGTGAAACATGTCAATACTAATAGTTTTGATAGCCTCATGCTGGGATTTCGATCTTAATTCATGCCCCATTGGTGATGCATTATCATCTTGTTTATCTTCTTCTTCCTCCTCACTTTTATTTTCCTCACCAGCATTTATATACCCTTCTCCACCTCCCTTTTCATAACTTTCCCCAGCTTTATTTTATCCTGAGTGAGATTGCTCAGGAAGTCCTCCAAATCCATTTGTAATCTAGCTTTTTTTATTGGGTGGTCAAAAGTTGATCCACTTTTAGTTTCTTTTCTTTTTGGGGAAATCTTTTATCTACAAACAATAAAAAAATAAAAAATACATTATATTTGATGTCTGTATACTTTTTTAAAAAGAAGGTAAGACAAATTTTAATAAATTATTATAAGCCACATTACAAATAAATACTCCAACGAATAACCCATTTGTTGGAACAGATAGAGAATCTATTTGAAGACCTATTTAATATCTCCCAATAGATGTTCCACCTGTTACAATAGATGGACCACCAACACCACTACCAACGCCACCAAGACCACCAATACCAGCACTAAGACAACCAAGACCACCAATGCCACAAGCAACACCACCAACAATGTCACCAATACCAATACCAATACCACCACCACTACCAATGCCACCAATACTCGCACCAAGGCCACCAAGACCGCCACTACCACAAATAATGCCACCAATACCAACACCAAGACCACCTACACCACCACCAAGACCACCAATACCGACACCACTAACAAAATCCACCAATAATACCACAAACACAATCCAACAATACCACGACAGTCAACAAAACATTACGATAAAAACTTAGGCTTTCTCAAGTTCTTCCTATATTTTTAGCATCAAATTTCCAAAATGTTAACCCATTCTCGAAGATAATATAACTAAAAGTCTTCTTTTACATCATTTACTAAAAAAACCTAATTTATATAATAAAAAACAAATATAAAAATCTTCTCGAACTCTGTTACTTATTAAGAGAGAGAAAATAAGGGATACAAGCGAGAATAAAGTTGAAAAATAACAACTATGTGGTAGGAAATAGGAAGAAAATCGATCTGTTTTTAAGGGTTGAGCAATATGTTGAGGAGTTGTTGTCTGTATTGTTGAGAGAGAAAGAAAAAATTGAGAACTCGAGATTTGAAATGATGAATTTTTTTTCCCACAAATGGATGATTTGTATGGGTTGATTTGTATTTTTGAAAAAGAATGACAAATTTTGAAAATGTTAATTTGGTTTGAATTGACCTTAATTAATTTTTTAAATTTTAAAATATGTGAATCATTTTAACTCAGAGTTATCGATTGATGACTCGGGTCAGGAGGAACACAATACCAACATCATGAAATTGCAAAGACTTAATTGAAGATATAGTTGACCCTATGTACTCATCCCTAGTTCTATCTAAATCAATTTAGGTATTATCTCAATAATAAGTTAATACGAAACATTTCAACTCAGAGTGATCGATCGATGACTCGGGTCGGGATGAATGCAATACCAACATCATGCAATTACGAAGACTAAATTAAAGTTGTAGTTGACCCTATGTACTCATCCCTAGTTCTAGATAAATCAATTTAGGTATTAGGTTAACAATGATTAATATGAATAGTTTCAACTCAGAGTGATCAATCAACAACTCGGGTTTGGAGGAACGCTGACTGATATCTGTTGTGAGCATTGAATATATACTATAATAAATATGAAAATAGGATGAAATTCCATAAGGTTCAAAATATCTAAAAATACTAATAAAATGTATCAACTGAAATAACAATCCGTAAAATTGAACACTGTCTAAAAACTAGTCTGAAAAGCCTCTAATCTAAAACTTTCTAAAAGTGGAGTTGATGGGACAATCCCCCAACTAACTCTATCTTCTGAAATACCGAGTCTACTAAAATAATAAAATAAAAGAATATTCTCAAATGATGAGGACTCACTATTAAATCTACTGTTGGCTGAATCTGAATCTGTCTATGCATGGTAAAAAACTTGAGCATCCGAACCTATGATATAAGACAACATAGTGTAAGAGAAAGTATGCGTCAGTGCGTGGAATATACTATTATGTTAGATGATGTAAGGATGAATGCAAGGGTTCATATGCATGAGCAAAAACTGACTGAATGATATAGACTAACTAAATATGAGTGTACATAGATAATCTGAAACTACTGTAAATAATGAGTACGCAATAATGTGCATATATATATTGTAACTGATCTTTTCTGAAGATAAGTACTGAATTCTGATAACTGAGTAATTTATAATCTGAGTTACTAATACAGATTGACTGTACCTGACAGTCCTGATTCTCTAGAACTAAACTGAGTTTTATTCTGCAAAATGAAACTAAAAATGTGGGAGGTAATCATCTAACCGATATGCCCCAACTAATATAACTGAGTTGGGGTCCAATCTGTAACCCCAATTGGAAGGGTATCAATACCGTGTCACGGGTAAGGACAAGCTGAGAGTTACCCTTATCTGGTAGGTACTCTAACAAGAATGGTGGAACCCTTGTTTGGCAGGTTAAAACACCTCATCAACCCTCAACTGGCAGGTTTGATGTCTCAACCTACGCTGGATATGTAGTTTTGGAACGTATGGATTTCTTCCAAGGATCACATCCTCTACTGGTAGGTGAGCCCCCATTCTTGGGTTAACTCAGTGTTGAATTCTACTCCCAACTGAAAGACACTGAACTGATTATACTGAGCTGAACTAAACCGATACTGAGATTACTGAGTTTTTCTGAGTTCTTTAATCAACTGAGTTCTACTGAGTTCTGTAATTGATTGAGAGTAGTACTGATCATGACATGATTGAGACTATTCTATAACTGACACTGGATTTAGGTAAGCAACTAAATTTTCAGGTATTAAATACCCCCAGGACTCAATATCATGAAAAGTAAAGCATAGCATAATCTTGAATAACACAACATTTCTCACTTGTTCATAATTCATCCATAGAGATATTTTATCAAACACTTGTAAGGCATCTACTTATACATGATTGGGAATATATGCTATCATGTTATAATAACACTAATGTATTCACATAGGCACTTTATCAAACACATGGAGAGCATACTTAGATTATATAATAATCAACACATATAGTTATCATGGCTACATCAATAAACTTGTAAATTTAAGGGTTTATTATGAGGATCATGTAATTAAACACATATAATGATTAATTTCATGAATACTTGTAATTTAATCATAGACTAAGACCCAACCATAACATGAACATGATTTCAATTCAATTCAAGCATGGAAGTTCATAATTCATCAAATCTTGAAATTTGAAAACAGATTTGTGGACCCTATGGGTGGAAGGAACCCATAGATGAACACCTAACATACCTTAATTTGTGAGTTTCTTGAAGTTCTTGGTGAATCCTTGGAGATTGCTCTTGGTTTCTTGAAGCTTGGGTTTATTTTCTTGAGAGAGAATGCTTCGATTTGAGGGAAAAATTAAATAATGAATGACTTAAAACATTTTTATGTCTTAAATCTCACACCTGAGTGGATTAAAATCATGAGAAAAGGAGAACTTAACCCTGGATGTCACTTTTAATTTTCGTGAAATTTTCCCAACCTAGACCCCTAGCGCGATGTGGGGCTATCACACCGTGTCTATGGAAAGTGACAAATGGGAACTGGGGACTTGGCGCGACGTAGTGGAATCATGGTGCCCCTTTTATTCTGAAATCTGGACTCATTGCGATGCAGTGGGATCGCGTTGGTACATTGGAAAGTGGTAATTATGAATTTGACTGGTGGCCCGATACACCAAATTGACATTTGTCATTTTGACATACTCCGCAATGCGCTATTGGCCTGAATGATGGTGTTAATGACTGAAACTTGAAATAGCCATAACATCTTACCTGGTTATCGGATTTAGGCTAATTTTATATCATTGGAAAGTTAATTCAATTTTCTATACAATGAAAGGCTCTAAATTAGAAAATACCGAGTATTTTAAAAATTCTATATTAGATAACTCATGGACTGAGAGTTAATTTAGGCTAGAGAAATATGGTGTATTACAATATCTCCCCCTTGGGAACATTCGTTCTCGAATGAGATTGATTAAGTTGAGAAACATTAATAGACTGACACACTGAACATGCATAATTGAAACATAACTACATGACCGAACTACTGATAAACTGAGTTCGTATACTGAACATGGATATCTGATGCATAGAATACATGACTAAAGCTACTGATAATATGAATTTTCATACTGGACTTCCATATCTGATGCATGAGTACATGTCTGAGCTAATTCATGAATGCATAGCTGAATATGCAACGGTAATTGGATACCCAGCTTATAATTACATCTGAATTATGAAATTGCGTAAATATAAGGAAAACTATTACGTTAAGCTGGATCTGAGGTTGGGGAGAAGATGTGAGGGTACTTAGTCCGTATATCTGCTTCTGCTTCCCAAGTATCCCCCTCAACGGACTGATTCTGCCAAATAACTTTGACTAAGGGAACTTCTTTGTTTCTTAGTTTACGAATCTGATGATCGAGGATTTGTACTGGAACCTCTTTGAAAGAAAGATCATTCTGAATATTTACGTCCTCTAAGGTAACTATAACTACTGGGTCTCCAATGCATTTATTAAGCAAGGAGACATGGAATACTAGATGTACTGAATCTAGATCTGAAGGCAACTTGAGATCATAAGCTACCTTTCCAAAATGACTGAGGATTCTATAAGGACCGACATACCAGGGACTGAGCTTTCCCTTCTTGTCGAACCTCTTTACCCCCTTCATGGGAGAGATTTTCAAGAATATAAAATCTCTGATCTCAAACTCGAGATCATTTCTCCTTAAATCTGCATAAGATTTATGTCAGCTCTGGGCAACCCTAAGCCTTTCTCTAATTAATTGAACCTTCTCTAAGGCATCAAAAACTAAATTAGGCCCTGCTACTGCAGCCCCACCTACTTCTAACCAACCGATTGGAGATCTGCATCTCCTACCATAGAGAGCTTTAAATGGAGCCATCTGAATACTGTAATGATAGCTGTTATTATATGCAAATTCGATAAAAGGCAAGTGGTCATCCCAACCACCCTTAAAATCGACAATGCATGCTCTTAACATATCTTCTAGAGTCTAAATGGTCCTTTCTGCTTGACCATCTTTCTGAGGGTGGAAGGATGTACTGAGGTGAACTTAGGTACCAATACCCTTTTGGAATGCTTTCCAGAAATAAGAGGTAAACTGAGTACCTCTATCTAAGATGATAGTTACTAGAACTCTGTGTAACTTGACCAATTCTCTGATATAGAGTTTGGCATAGTACTCGACTGAATAGGAGGTATGAACTGGCAAGAAATAAGCTTATTTGGTCATCCTGTCTAAGATAACCCATATAGAATTATACTGATGACGACTACGAGGCAAACCCATCACAAAGTCCATTTTCACTTTCTCCCATTTACACGTGGGAATACTGAACTCCTATATGGATCCATTAGGCTTTTGCTGATCAATCTTAACTTGCTGACATGTAAAGTACTTAGCTAAAAACTCGACAATATCCCTCCTCATCCCACTCCACCAATGGATCTCCCACAAATCGTAGTATATCTTAGTAGCCCATGGATGAATAGTGTAACGCGCTCCATGCGCTTATGCAAGAATTCGTTGCCTCAAGTTATCTGCACCTAGAACACATAGCTGACCTTGGAAACACAAAACACTATCTCTCCCTTAGGAGAAAACCTCTACTTTCCAATCTCTGACTGACTCTTTCAGCTTAATAAGACTGGGATCTCTATCCTATTTTTCCTTCACCTCGGAAACTAGAGAGGATTTGGAACTATTTTTCACCCACACACTACCTTTTGCTAAATCGACTAAGCGCACTCCTAATCGGGAAAGATGATGAACTTCCTGAGCTAACTTCTTCTTATCATTCTCTATGTGAGTAACACTACCTATCAACAATCTACTGAGAGCATCATCCACTACACTGGCCTTGTTCGGATGATAAATAATACTCATGGCATAATCTTTCAATAACTCTAACCACCTCCTCTGAAGAAAGTGCAAATCTTTCTGAGAGAACACATACCGAAGGCTTTTGTGATCTGTAAACATATCTACATGCACCCCATACAAGTAATGCCTCCAAATATTTGAGGTAAATACTACGGTAGCTAACCCAAGATCATAAGTCAGATAATTCTTCTCATGGGGTTTAAGCTGTCTAGAGTCACAGGATATGACCTTACCTTTCTACATGAGGACACAACCCAAACCTACTCTGGATGCATCACAGTACACAACAAACTCGTCTGAACCATCGGGCAAGGTAAGAACTGGGGTTGAGGTGAGTCGTGTCTTCAACTCTAGAAAACTCTTCTCACATGAATCTGACCACTAAAACTTAGCTTTCTTTTGAGTCAATCTGGACATGGGGATTGCAATAAAAGAAACCTCTTCAACAAACCAATGGTAATAGCCAGCAAAACCCAAGAAACTCCTGATATCTGATGGAGAAATGGGTCTAGGCCAGTTTCTCACCGTCTCGGTCTTTTGAGGATCAAATCTAATGCCATCACCAGAAATAATATGACCTAGGAATACTACTGATCTTATCCAAAATTTACACTTACTGAATTTGGCGAACAACTGATAAGTTCTGAGTGTTTGAAGTACTATCCTAAGGTGAACTGTGTGATCATTCTCTCTACGGGAGTAGACAAGAATGTCATCGATGAAGACTATGATGAAAATGTCTAAGTACTATTTGAACATACGATTAATCAAGTCTATGAAAGATGTTGGGGAATTAGTAAGACCAAAGGACATGACTAGAAACTAGAAGTGACCATACCGGGTTCGGAAAGCTATTTTTGGAATGTCACATTCTCTGACTTTGAGCTGATGATAGCCTAATCTGAGTTCTATCTTAGAAAAGTAACTAGCACCCTGAAGTTGGTCAAACAAGTCATCAGGTCTAGGAAGTGGATATTTATTCTTGACTGTGATTTTGTTCAACTGATGGTAGTCAATACACATTCTTAGGGAACCTTCTTTCTTATGCACGAATAGAAATAGTGCACCCTATTGAGAGATACTGGGTCTGATGAATCCTTTATCTAGGAGATCCTTTAACTGTTCCTTTAATTATCTGAGTTTAGCTGGAGCCATTCTGTATGGCGGAATAGATAAAGGCTGAGTATCTACAAGAAGGTCTATTCTGAAGTCTATTTCCCTAATGTGAGGAACTCCAGGAAGATCATTGGGAAATACATCTGAGAATTTATTTACTACTGGAACTGCCTCAATACTGGGGGTTTCTGAACACAAGATGATAAGCACATGCCTTGGATATCATTTTTCTCTTTCTAAGGTATGAAATTAACTGACCCTTAAGCGTTGTAGTACTAACCCTCCATTATAGGACTGGTTCATTTGGAAACTGAAAGTGAACAATTCTTTTTCTACAATTAATGAGGCATAACATGGATGGAGCCAATCCATGCCGAGAATGATATCAAAATCTATCATCTCTAATTCTACTAAGTCTGCTGAAGTGACTTCCTGAGATATCATAACCGAAAAGTTACTGTATACCTATCGGATAATGATAGACTGGCCTACTGGGGTAGAGACTGAGAATGGTTCTGTTAAGATTTCTGGTTTGACTTTAAAATTGACTACTATGTAAGGAGTTATAAAAGACAGAGAAGCTCCTGGATCTAATAAGGTATAAACATATAAATGGAAGATCTATCACGTACCAGTGACCACATCAGGAGAATTTTCCTGATCTTGTCTGGACTGAAGTGCATAGAGCCTGTTTGGGCGTTGCCCACTGGTGGCACTGGAAGAAGCACCCAGCTGATTCAGGCAACTAGACTGAGCTGGGGGACGATTATACTGACCCTGGGAACCTGACTGAGGATAATCTATGACTCTATGGCTTGGGTTGCCATATCCGAAACAAATATCAATACCAACTCTGCAGATACCCTTATGGTTTTTGCCAAATGTTTGACATAGAGGATTTGTACTGGAAATGTTAACACTTTCTTGGGATATAGATCCTAGTGCCCTGACTCTATTATCATTTCTGAATTTAGGTACTGGAGAACTAGCTGACGATGGAGTTGGAACTGAAGACTTTGGGCAAAACTGTAAACGGTTACCACCTTCTCACTTAGGCTAATTAAAATTAAAGCTACCTATTCGAGCTCTCTTGTTTTGTCTCTCTCTCTCTTATCTTATCCTCTTATATCTGATGAGCATGGACCATGAGTCTGGATATGTCCATCTCCTTAATCAACATCGTTGTTCTACACTCCTTAAACATACTATCTAACACCCCCTAACACAAACTTGCTCATTCTGGACCTACTGTCTGCCGCTACATGGGGAGCTTACCTGGCTAACTGAGTAAACTTGAGGGAATACTCTTTCACACTCATACTGCCTTGTCTGAGGTTGATGAACTCTAACACCTTGGCTTCTCTTAGCTCTACGGGAGAGAATCTATCTAGGAAAGAAGTAACAAACTCTTCGTACTCTATAGGTTCTGCATCTGTGCCCCTATCTACCTTCCACTACTTAAATAATGTATAAGCCATATCCTGTAGCTGATAAGTGGCTAACTCATCACTCTCACTGGAAGTCACTTCTATGATGTCTATGACTTTCTAAACCTAATCGAGGAACTCCTATGGATCCTCTTCTGACTTAGATCCTGAGAATATGGGAGGATTCATTCAGATGAAGTCTAAAATATTGGCTGAAACAGTATTAGTCACTGGGTTAGCTAGAATAGCAGCTGGACGTTCTTATGAGCTGCCACGGAATTGGATAGAGTAGTGAATGCATCTCTAAATTCTGCATGAGAGACATGCTCGTCCAGGGGATCATCCTGAACGGGCTGAGGTGCTGACTAATTTTTGGTTCTTTTTTCGTTAGTCATTTTAGGAGGCATGTTCTATAAATAAAAGGAGGAAATAGATTAGACTGAGAGTTTAACTTGAGCTCACGCTCACTCGCACGACATGAGTATTGAAATTAGGGGAAAATTTCCTAAAACATCCTATATCCTCCTGTCCATAAGTGTGGCGCACTACACACCCATGCACAAGACTCTACTAGATACGACTTTAAGACTTCCTAGGACACTGTTGAACCTTAGGCTCTGATACCAAGTTTGTAACACCCTGAGTCTGTACCTTGGATGTTATACGGTGCTTACGACCTCGAAGGACCAAAATCTAACCCATTACTGATATCTATTATGACTAAATAATATACTGTAATAAATATGGAAAATAGGCTGAAATTCCATAAGGTTCAAAATATTTGAAAATACTGATAAAATGTATCAACTGAAATAACAATCTGCAAAAATGAACACTGTCTGAAAACTAGTCTGAAAAGCCTATAATCTGAAACTATCTGAAAGTGGAGTTAATGGGACAATCCCCCAACTAACTCCATCTACTTAAGTACCAAGTCTACTAAAATAATAAAATAAAAGAATATCCTCGAATAATGAGGACTCACAGCTAAATCTATTGCTGGCTGAATCTGAATCTGTTTATGCGCGATTAGAAACCTGAGCGTCCGAACCTATGATATAAGACAACATAGCACAAGAGAAAGTATGCATTAGTACGTGGAATATACTGTTATGATAGATGCGGTAAGGCTGAATGCAAGGGTTCATATGCATGAGCAACAACTGACTAAATGATATAGAGTAACTGAACATAAGTGTACATGGATAATCTGAAACTACTGTAAATACTAAGTATACAATATTGTGTATACATATTGACAGCGCTCAAGCGCACACACAAGTGTACGTGGTCTTAGCAAATAATATAGTGGCCTCAAATAAGCCCAAGTATCGATCTCACAGGGACTTGCGTTCGCCTCCTATCCTAGTCTTGTTTAACTAATTGAGGATAGTAGCAAATAAAGTTGTAATTTTGTAAATTAAAAATAATCTAAACTAATTCTTAAAATAAAATCTTGGACAATCAATGGAGTAAATCCCAGGGTTGAGGCATTTCAATCCTATCGCAGTCTAATTGATTATCAGATTGCTGATTCGCTAGGTTTATGCTATGATTTTAGTCTCCCGACCTCAAATCTTTTATCTATTGAGCATTGAAACTACAACTCCTACAGAGATACAATAATTATTCTAGATTTAATAAGTTATCTTCTTGCAATTGAACCAACCAAGGCTTCTAGGTATATCCCTATCCTAGATGCTAATTCAAACTCCTTATTTCATAAAAGAGTAAGAACCTTGTTCCTTAATTTCTTCATTCTATCCTATGATTCTCCACCCGGATTGACATAGAAATATAGATTTATTCTAATGGTAGCTAACCATTATAATAGTAAGCTCAAGAAATCAAGAGCAATCCATATGATAATCCACAATTAAACTACAATAAAGAATATTAAAGAGTATTCATGTTCTTGGCCTCAACCCCAGAAAGAGGGTTTTATCCTTTAATGAAAATATTCATAATCCAATCCCTTGGAATGATGATACAAACTATAAAAGAAACTAAATTAAATAATGATAAAACCTAAAAATAAGTTGTGTTAGCCTCTAATGATGTTCCAAGTTGATCTAGGGTTTCCAAGAGATCCCAAGATGATTAAAACAGAGTTTGGGACGTTATATTTATAGTATACAAGTCATAAACCGACTTGGATTGGGTTTCACTCTATTTTACTTCAGCTGGGAAGAATTATCCCGATTTTGGGCATCGGTGCTACGCGGAGACATGAAAATTCACGATTGTCAAAAAATCTATCAAATTCCAGTAGCTGTTCGCGATTTTCGAGCGTCGCAGGGCCTCCTTAAAGTCCAAATTAAGTTACACGCGCCATATTTCCAAAAATTTGGGCTTATTAAGAATCTATTTATGTTTTTAACTCCTCTATTATCCACCTTTACAGTCTACACTCTCCCAATACTTTTCAGGGGTCCAAATTGCATCCAACTTGCGTCTTGTGCATTTTTTGAGCATTCCGAGCCTTCTTGAGTTGTTTCAACTTGATTTGAAGCTTTTATATTCTTCATATATCATCATAGTACATTCAAAAATCATCCTATATAATTAAACACAACAATTTAGAGCTCAAAACAACACAACATCCTCAACGATGAACTAGAAACATGAGATAAGCATAGGCTAATTTCTCATTAAGCTTTAACTCATTGTTTTGACCCTTGGCTTGATACAATTGACCCTTGAACATTATAAACAAGTTTTTTCACATATAAATACATAATAAAAACCTTTTTAACTCATTAAGACACATTAGTACCCAACACAAGAGACTATACAACACCTAGCTCAAGCTAGTCACACTAGTTTTATTAGTTGACCTCTAAATGGTCGAATTGAATCAAAACTTGTGTGGAAACACCATTAAACATTGTGAACACATACTTGGAAACATAATTGATCATTTATATCATTATTAACACATATATCAAAATAATCATCCTCAAAACAAGGCTAAATAAGCTAGAATAGTAGGGCTAGAATGCATAAATTTACCCAACATCACATATATACTGTAGCTGAGCTTTTCTAAAGCTAAGTACTGAATTATAATAGATGAGTAACTGATAATCTGAGTTATAGATATAGATTAACTATATCTGACAGTCCTGATTCTGTAAAACTAAATTGAGTTTTATTCTGAAGACTTAAACTGAAACTGTGGGAGGTAATCATTTAACCGACATACCCCAAATAAGATAAGATAACTGATTTGGGGTCTAATATGTAACCCCAATTGTAAGGGTGTCAATATCGTGCAACGGGTAAGGATAAGATGAGAGTTACCCTTATCTGGTAGGTACTCTAACAAGAATGGTGGAACCCTTGTCTGGAAGGTTTAATGTCTCAAACTACGCTGGCTACGTAGTTTTAGAATGTAAGGATTTCTTCTACGGATCACACACTCTACTGGAAGGTGATCCCCCATCCTTGGTTTCACTCGGTTCTGAATTCTACTCCTAACTAAAAGATACTTAACTAATTATACTGAGCTGAACTAAACTGATTCTAAGATTTCTGAGTTTTTTTGAGTTCTATAATCAACTGAGTTTTGTAACTGACTGAGTGTAGTACTGATCGTGACATGACTGAGACTATTCTATAACTGATACTGGACCTAGGTAAACAACTAAATTATCAGGTATTAATTACTCCCAGGACTCGATAGCATGAAAATTAAAGCATATCATAATCTTGAATAACACAACATTGCTCACTTGTTCATAATTCATCCATAGAGTTATTTTATCAAACACTTGTAAGGCATCTACTTATACATGATTGGAGAATACATGATATCATGTTATAATGACACTACTTTATTTACATAGGCATTTTATCAAACACATGAAGAGCATACTTAGATTATATAATAATCAACACATATAGTTATCATGTCTACATCAATCAACTTGTAAATTCAAGGGTTTATCACGAGGATCATGTAATTCAACACACATAATGATTAATTTCATGAAGTCTAGTAATTTAATCATAGGCTAAGACCCAACCATAACATGAACATGATTTCAATTCAATTCAATCATAGAAGTTCATAATTCAACTAATCTTGAAATTTGAAAATATATCCGTGGACTCTATGGGCGGAAGGAAACCATAGATGAACACCTAACATACCTTAATTTGTGAGTTTCTTGAAGTTCTTGGTGAATCCTTGGAGATCTCTCTTTGTTTCTTGAAGCTGGGGTTTATTTTCTTGAGAGAGAATGCTTTGATTGGGGGAAAAAATAAATAATGAATGACTTAAAATATATTTAGGGCTTAAATCTCACACCTGAGTGGATTAAAATCATGGGAAAATACCAATTTAACCCTGGACATCACTTTTAATTTTCATGAAGTTTTCCCGACCTGGACCCCTAGTGTGACGCAGAGCATCGCGCCGTGTCTCTGGAAAGTGACAACTGGGAATTGGGGGCTTGGTGCGATGCAGTGGAATCACGGTGCCCCTTTGATTCTGAAATTTGGACTCATCACGACGCGGTGGGATCACATTGGTACACTGGAAAGGGAAAATTATGAATTGGTTGGTGGCGCGATGCGCTAATATCATGGTGCAACACTAGAAACTGACAACTGCCATTTTGACATACTCTGCGATGCACTACTGGCCTAAATTACGGTGTTTAACTATTTAAACTTGAAATAGCCATAACTTCTTACCCGGTTATCGGATTTAGGTGATTTTTATATAATTGGAAAGCTAATTCAATTTCTTACGTAATGACAGGCTCTAAACTGAAAAATACTGAGTATTTCAAAAATTTTATATTAGATAACTCATGAACTGAGAGTTAATTTAGGCTAGGGAAATACAGGGTATTACCAAATGTTTTGACTCAGATTGATCAACCTGAGGAACATAATACCAACATTATGCAATTTCAAAGACTCAATTGAAGTTGTGGTTGACCCTATGTACTCATCCCTATTTCTAGCTAAATTAATTTAGGTATTAGCTTAAAAATAAGTTAATACGAATTATTTCAACTCAGAGTGATCTATCGATGACTCGGGTCAGGAGAAACTCAATACCAACATCATGTAATTGCAAAGACTCAATTAAAAGTTATAGTTGACCCTATGTACTCATCCCTAGTTCCAGCTAAATCAATTTAGGTATTATCTTAACAATAAGTAAATGACTCATTTCAAGTCAAAGTGATCGATTGGCGACTCGGGTTGGGGAGGAACGGAATACCAATATCAAGCGAATGCAAAGACTCAATTGAAGTTGTACTTGATCCTATGTTCTCATCCCTAGTTTTGTCTAAATAAATTTAGGTATTAGCTTAAGAATAAGTTAATATGAAACATTTTTTACTCAGATTGATTGATTGGTGACTCAGGTTAGGAGGAACACAATACCTACATCATGTAATTGCAAAAACTCTATTGACGTTGTAGTTGACCCTATCTACTCATCACTAGTTCTAGCTAAATCAATTTAGGTATTATTCTTAATAATAAGTTAATACAAACCGTTTTAACTTAGAGTGATGGATCGATGACTCGGGTCGGGAGTAACACAATACCAACATCATGCAATTGGAAAGACTCAATTAAAGTTGTAGTTGATCCTATGTACTCATCTCTAGTTCTAGCTAAATTAATTGCAAAGAAATTTATTGCAACAGACGACTGAGCTGTTGGAATTTTTCAAACAGATATTGATATATGTTGCAACAGATAACATATCAAATTTAATTATCAAATAGACATTTGCATCTGTTGTGACAGATGACTTAGCTGTTGGAAATTTTCAACAAATATTGATATCTATTGCAACAGATGACATATCTGTTTGAATTTTTTTTCCAATTTTAAAGAAATCTTCTGTCAGAAAGAAGAAAGATTAAATAGTACTATTAAGGTAGTAAAAAATATTTGTTAGATAACTAAAAAATCTCCTAGTTGAATAGTCTTGTCTTGTCTTTTCGATGTCACACGTCTTTCTCTCCTCTTTAGGGTTATCACAGCCGACTGCTTTTTTCTTTCTTTTATCTCCTCTTTCTCATAAGGATCCTTTCAGATCTAAATAAATCTATATCTTTCCTCAATTTAAATTATTGTTTTGATCCCCTTACGTTTGATTTTACAGATATAATTCACTATTGCTCTTTCATTTTCGTCTTCTTCTTTGCAAGTTATTTAAATTAGTCATTTACATCTATTTTTTTATTTAATTATCCTTTACCCACATCATATTTATTTAAAAAATTTAAAAGAAAGGTTACTTTTAAGTCTTGAATGAACGAACCGTTGTTTTTATCAAAATATGCAAAATAGTTATTTGTTGGGAGAAGTTTAAAAGCCTTGTTGGCAGTATCATTTTTTTATATATATTTTATTTGTTTTTTTTACTGTTGATGTTGTTATTGATGTTGTTGGTGGGGTTGGTATTGCTGGAACTTGTGGTGTGGTATTGTTGATAGTGTTGGAACAAATGATATTGCTTCTTTGTTGTTGATGGTGTTTGAATAAATGATGTTGTTTCGTTATTGTTGATGCTGTTGTTGATGTTGTTTATTTGTTGTTGATGCTATTGTAGATGTTGCAACATACGGAGCAACTATTGGAGAAAATCAAACCACTAGCAAGGAAGGTTTGATGTACTCTAACAGATTACACATCTGTCGCAACAGACTCCACATTTGTTGCAATAGGCTCCACATCTGTTCCAAGAGATTGACAATCTGTTGAATGGATGGGAAGCTATTGAAATAGATGGATAATCTATTATAACAGATGGATAATGTTCTTTCTGTTCTTCTCTTGTTTGACATCAATTTTTTTTTCTTGTTTGTAGATATAAGGAAATAAAAGTTGATCAACTTTTGTCTGACCAACATAAGAGGATACTATAAAAATAGGTTCAGAGGAATAAGATGCTTGCATATGGAACTACTTCATTCATGGGAGGTATGTATTACTAATAATTTTATCGTGAAATCACAAATAGAGTACACTAATTTTGTGAATGATATTTTTTACCAATTAGTCATTGATCATTCAAACAAGATATCTGCAATTTTACAGTTAAGTTTGATAGGTCCAAACTAATAAAGTTGAGGGACCATGAATATGGTTATGATACCCTGTTAAGATTTAATGATAGTTATTTCTCATATTTATGTGTCAAGAATTGTGAAGGTATCAAGGTTTGGTGGCATTGTAAAAAGATTCGATAGCGATTGGACTAACCTTTAGGGTGCATTGGACTTTGAGAGGTCCTTCGAAGCCTCCCACTGCTTCAACCAAAAATGAAAATCAATATAGTTATTGCCCTAGCCTACATTTATATGATTGGGTTTCTCAGAGTGATGATTATACGCTAGAAGGTGTGGTAGGATAATGTCTGGGATGGAAAAGGGGAGTTGATAAAATACTAGATCATCTGAGAGATAATTAAAGAGGAAACATAGGATAGGAGGGGAGGTCATAGCAAATCTGGCTGATGAAATTGACTTAGAACATGAGAAATCTAAATCAAGTGCAGATATGAAAGTGTATCCAGTAATGAAAAATCCATCTATTTTCTATCTCAAAGAAAAATAGTGCAGTTGGGAACTTTTCTAGGAAGCGGCAACTAGGTAGCGTGGTCGAAATAATCACCTACATAAAAATAGCAGAACACTAAGAAAGAAGCTTTACGGGCACTGAGGGTTGAAATAATATACATTAAGTAGTGGAAACTTATGCCAGGAACAACTGAAGTTAAAATAAGGAATCTAAGCAAAGGTGGCAATTTCTGAATTTTAAATTGCATCCTATGCCTTCTTGTTTGTGGTTCCGATTAGGTCCACTTCTATTAACCTGATCAAAACCACAAACAAAATTGAAAGGCAGATTAAGTATCATTACTTCCATAGCAATATGGATATAATTGATTATTTTTTCTTGCATTAGCATGCTTTCAACATATCTTAGAGTAGATCAGATGCTTCTTGTAGTATGTGAATCCCGATAATTTTTAAGCTTGCCTCCATCTTGCTGATTCGGTATTCAAGCTTGTCGTTGCCGTCGTTGAGGTTAGTATAGATTTCTTGGTATTTTATGGGATCATCAATGAGGAACACTTCCTTCGAAGTTGTGGCATTGTAAAAGGCCTTCAGAAGGCTTCCAGAACACTTTCTTCAAACATTCTAGAATTACATAAAGTTTGGTCTAAACTGATTCCACTAATTCCAGGATCATTATCCTAGCAAATCCTTTGAAATTTGGTTGAACAAGTTGTGTTGAACAAGGCTCTAGAAAGTGAGTTTTTCAACTATTAGGACCACTACTTGAGTGAAAGTGATTTGTTCAACTATTGGGGCTACTGCTTGAGTTTGCATTAATACGTTGACCTAAAACATATATAGCGACCATCCATGTATCATTTAAGCCTTCTAAAGAAAGTATTCTGGAATCCTTCTGAAGGCCTTTTACAATGACACAACTTTGAAGAAAGTATTCCTCAATAACAAGCTCACAAAAGGCCAAGAACTCTAAACTAACCTCAAAGGTGGCAACGACAAGCTTGAATACTGAATCAATAAGCTAGAGGCAAGCTTGAAAATTATCAGGATTCACATACTACAAGAAGTATATGATCTTCTCCAAGATATGTTGAAAGCATACTAAGGCGAGAAAACACAATCAATTATATCCATATTGCTATGGAAGTGATGATACTCAATCTTCCTTTCAATCTTGTTTGTGGTTCCGATCAGGTCAATAGAAGTGGACTTAATTGAAACCACAAACAAGAAGGCATGGAATGCAATTTAAAATTCAGAAATTGTCACCTTCACTTAGATTCCTTTTTTAATTATAGTTGTTATTGGCGCAAGTTTTCTTGACTTACTGTACATCATTATGATTCTCGATTCCTGCAAAGCTGTTTTCTTGGTGTTCTATTATTTTCTATGTAGGTGATCATCTTGACCATGCTACCTATTCGTATCTCCCTCAAAAGTGTCCATCTGTATTATTTTTCTTTGAGCGAGACAACAGACGAATTTTCAATACTGGATACACTATCATATTTGCACTTGATTCAGATTTCTCATGTTTTAATTCAATTTCATCATCCAGATTCATTAGGAGTTCCTTGCTACCCTATGTTTCCTCTTCAATTAGCTATCAGATGATATAGTTTTTCATCAACTCCCCTTTCACCCGCAGGCATTCTCCTACGGCTCCTTCTAGCGTATAATAATCTTCCCGAACAACCCTTCTATATAAATTTAGGCCAGGGGAATTTCTATTAGTTTTTCATTCTTTTTTGATACAGTGCGTGGCTTCAAAGGCCTTCTTATAGTCGAATGCATCCTTAAAGTTAAGTCCAATCGCTATTGGATCTCTATAATGACACCAAATATTGATTCCTTCTCAAAACTTGACACACATAAACATGAGCAACAACCATCAGTAATTCATAACAGGGTATCAGTACCATCTTTATGGGACCCTCGGCCTTATCAATTCAAACCTATCAAACTTAACTGTACAATGCAGGATCTTATTTGAATGATCAATACCTAATTGGTGAAAAACTACATTCACAAAAACATTGTACTTTATGTGTGTTGTCCCAAGGACCTTATCAGTAATACATAACTCCTACACATGGAAGTGGATCCATCCATCTGCACACACCTTATTCTTCCTAGCCCATCTATGGCTTAATTTGAATAAATAGATGACTAACCTGTTGCAACAGATGACACATCTGTTAAAATTATCAAACAATTATAGACATATATTATGACAGATAATCAATCTGTTGCAATATATGACTTATCTATTGGAAATAATCAAAGAGATATATCCATCTGTTGCAACAGATTGTCGATATGTTGTAAATTATAAAAAAATAGAATATATTTTGCAACAGATTACCCATCTATTAGATTTATTTTAAAGCAATTTACTTTTCTATCCAAAATACAATAAAAGATAAAATGATGTATTTAGATCCATTTTTTTAATTTACATTTTTGAAAAGTCACTTGTTTTATTTAATTAAGGGATGTAATTATACATAACTCACCCTTCTAGATATGGATGATCAAAATTCGGATAAGGTGATTTTGCTGCGACTCCTTGCGGAAACTTCAAAGGCAGATTCATAAGCTCCGGTGGGAGTTGGGCAACATGAGAGCAAGGCTGAAGAGGGCTCTGCTTCTACCGGATGGCGATTGGCTAGTTGATAATAATAATGATAATGGTAACGATAACGATAATAGTTATAATAATAATTAGGTTATGTTTTTTCTTTGAGAGTATGTATTTTCTTTTAATACATCAAATCTACCTAAGGGAGGAACAAAGGGAGGAACCTAATGTATGGATTCAAAAATCTATGTTTGGTCAACTTTGAATTTTTAATTCTTATTTAGTATTTAATTTTCATTCTGTCTATTCCTTATTATCAACATGTCGACGATTAGAGGTAGGAATTGAGCGTTTGTGGCAATAGATGAACCATATGTTGCAAAAAATAGTTAATCTATTGCGACAAATGGATCATGTCTTGCAATAGGTGGTTATTAATAAGAAAAGGATTATTATTATTGAGAGGGTGAAAAGTTATGACTTTTCGATTATTTAATATGAAAAATGGTTCATAAATAAATAATAAGGA
Organism: Capsicum pubescens; assembly: GCA_030864215.1. NCBI lineage: Eukaryota > Viridiplantae > Streptophyta > Magnoliopsida > Solanales > Solanaceae > Capsicum > Capsicum pubescens. Next base: position 256,048,200 of record CM061549.1, read on the forward strand.
AATAAATGATAAAGACAATTTATAACCATACAATAATGGTTATTTAATTTTAATAAATGATCGTGACCTTTCATCATTTTTGTTTTTAAATCTATATTTTTAAATTATTTATTTATTATATAATAAAAAGTTCATGATATTGGATTAATTAAGGTATATGATGATTGTTAAATAAAGGTGAACAGTCGTAAATTTTTATCTAACATATTCAAAACAGCTGATGCATCAAATTCCCCATCTATTGCAACTGATGAATCAACTGTTAAAAGAAATAAAAAAAAAATCCTAAAATAGATGGTCGATTTGTTGCAACAGATGGTATATCTGTTGCCGCAGATGGGCTATCTAATGCCACAAATATACAATCTGTTGCCACAATTCAATAAAAATGGTTATTATTTTTTTAAAGAAATGGTTATTGAAAAGGTGAGTAGTTTTTGATTTTTTAATTGAGAAAAAGGTTATTTAAATTTAAGAACTAATTAATAATAATAAGCTGAAAAGTCATGACTTGTCAAAATAATAAAAAACTCACCAGCTTGATTTAATTAAGTCCTTTCTTTTCATAGAAAACAATAAGGAAATAAATGATAAACACAATTTATAATCGTAAAAAAATGGTTATTTAATTTGAATAGTTGATGTTAATGTTAAATAGACGACAAGTAGTGACTTTTTTCCATTTTTATTTTTAAATCTATTTTTTTTAATATATATAATTAAAATGTCACCAAATTTTGAGTAATGATATGATGATTATTAAAAAGATAGATTATATGTTGTTACAGATAGATTATCTGATGCAACAAGTTGTCGATTTGTTGCAACAGATGGTATATATGTTGTCATAGATGGGTTATCTGATGCAACATGTATATAATCTATTGTTACAACTCAATAAAAATGATTATTGGAAAGAACTAATTAATAATAATAAGCTGAAAAGTCATGACTTATCACAATAATCAAAAAGTCAGTCAGCAGCTTGATTTAATTAAGTCATAACTTTTCACAGTAATTAAAAAGTTACTAGTTTGTATGTAATTAATAAATGGAGGTGAACAATCGCGCCTTTTTGCCTAACTCATTCAAATTCAATCCTCTATAAATAGGCCTTACTCACTCGTTCATTCTACTACACTATTTATTTCTTGTATCTTGTATTTCATATTACACCTTCAACCACTTTCTCTTCCCTAACTTAGGTAAGTTTTTTTCTTATTTTTTTTGTAAATATACCCAATTGGTAGTATACGTTGTATTACATTCTGATTTTTTTCTTACTTTTGTTTTTACGTTTTTTGAAAATTTATATGTGTTCTAGATATGGCTGATCTAGTGTGGGATGTTGCTTTTCTACAACACGCCGTGCGGGAACTTCGGAGGTAGGTTCATGACCAGCAGTAGGAGTTGGGCGCCATGAGAGCAAGGATGCTCCGAGAGATCCGCAGGCTGAGGAGGGCCTTGCTGCTGCCGGTTGAAGACTGGCCGGCTGACAATAATAATAATAATGATGATGATGATGATGATGATAATAATAATTAGATTATTTTTTTTCTTTTAGCCTATGTATTTTTATTTGTTTTTATTTAATAAAAAAATTATGTTTGATCGACTTAGACGTTTTAATTCTTATTTACTTTTCATTATGTCTTTCTTTTTCTCAACAAACATGTTGACGATTAAGGACTAATTTGAATCTAGTAGCAATAGTAAGAGTTGAAACATATTGATTATCTATTGGGTTTGTGGCAGGAGTTGTATTGTGTTGTTCCAAACAGATTACTCACCCGTTGCAACAGAATAATTATCTATTGCAACAGCTAAATAGTCTGTTGCAATAGATAAATATTCTATTGCAATAGATTACTCGTCTGTTGTAACAGATAAGTAATATGTTGCAATAGTTAACTAGTCTGTTGCAACAGATAATTATTCTATTGAAATAGATTACCCTTCTATTCGATTCATGTTACAAACACTATAGGACCATAAACATCAATCCAGCATATGTGTCTTCTGTTGCAACAGAATATTTATCTATTGCAACAGACTGAGTGATCTGCTTAAATTGTGGGCTCTTATATTGTATTCATGAACGAGTTCCATCCATTATTGAAAAAACAGCAGTAAAAGTGTACCCAGATGACAAATTCAACTAAAAATCCTGATTTTACTTTCTAGAGTCACCTATGAAGTAATGACAAAGTGAAAAGTGATGTACGAAACAAAATTTTACCTAAAAAATTTGTCAAGTAGCAGCAGTAGCGGTAAAATCAACAACAATGGTCGACAAGAAGAAGATGAAGATGATAATGAAGTAGAAGACGATGATAATAAAGCATAAGATGATGAATAAAGCAACAACAACAATGAACAACAAAAATCACAAAGAGAGAGAAAAGATCAACAGATGAGAAGAAAGAGAAACACGCCTGTTCCCCTCCGTTTTTCGTTATATTAACTAACATTTGGATCAAAGTGTAAATTTAAAAACTTGTGGATTATTTTCAATTTTTCCCAACTTTTTTAATCCATAATAAAGTAATTGTCAACTCCACTCAATTATTAAGACTTGAGTCACCTACACCTCATTTTCAAACTCTTTTGTCACTTTTAGCTCAAAGCCCCAAGTTTCACGTAATTTATTTAAGCATTACATGATATATTAGACACATTATTTAAGTACTAATGCAATGGAAATGTTTTAACAAAATTTATTTTAAGATAGTTAATGTAAAAGCCAACCAATCTTAGGTAAATATCTATGAGAATAAACTTGGTAACTCACCAAAGTGTTAGAGGCTAAGATGCTCAAACTCTTCAAAAACGGTGCCGCATTCATATTGGATTCTTCAAAAATACACTTAATTTGAAGGATTCAAAACACACCCATCGATATTTTTGAAGAGTCCAAGCAACATAGGTTAGAGGCTTCCTTGGGAAGCAATGAACCAAGGCTTTATTTATATCACAATTTACAAAATCTCAACACTATTAATGAACCAAGAACAGTAATTTTTTTCTTCATGATATTAAGTTAAGGTGAAGCTATATATATATATATATATATATATATATATATATATATATATATCTTTTACTGATTTAATTAAGCCCTTTAATTATTTGAGTTTACTTTGGATGCACTGGCTTTGTAAAATGTTTATATGTATTAGATAATTGCAAGTGAAACCTAAGAAGGTATATTTATATGTACATAGTATAATTTCACAAAGTGGAATTTGAGAGGGGTAAAGTATACGCATAACTCACCTCTACCTTGAAGATAGATAGGTTATTTTCAATAGACACTCAACTTATCACTTGAATCTTTTTGCAAAATCTCAACAAAAATTAATCAAGAACAGTATATCTTTTTCATGATATATATTAAGTTAAACGTGGAGCTACACATGCTCTTTACTAATTCAAGTCCAATAATTATTTGAGTTTAGTTTGATGCTTTGACTTAGTAATAATACTTAGACTTATTTGGTCTTGATATCATCAATATTTAATTTCATAAAAATAATAATTTACATATTATTACACTTTAAAATCACTATATATAGTGTAAGAAATGTTTTTACTCTCCTAGTATAATCTCTTGAAAATATTATTTTTGGTCCAGCTAGATTCTAAAACTAGTAATTTCTAGTGATTAGCCTATTAGGTTTCGTATTTTGTCTTTCTTGAAGTCCTAATTATTTTACGATAGCTTTATTATTAGGCCTTTCTTTTCGAAGAGTTTAGGAGTTATTAATCATAAATGAAAGTATTTAATAAGCTCATTTTTCCATATTTTTTATTCTTGATTAGACTACTTAAATTTGTGTTGTGTAATACTAGTTATTGTGTATTATTTTATTGTTGTTATTGCTCCCATATTGTATTCCAATTGGCAAATTATTTGGCAGGTTTTATTTAAATTAATGGTATATTGGAAATAGCTTCTATATCTCTGAGATAGGGATAAGATTTATGCACACTGTTCATAAATAAACAAAGTAAAGTATTTTTCCTTCTTATTACTTGATGAATCCTTTGTACAAAATACCTCTATTTATAGTCAACCTAATACAATAATCCTACATAATAAGAGGAAAGAAAATATTGTGTACATCTATAAAAGAAAAAAATATCTAGTATATGCCTAAAATATATTCACAATAATTGTCTAAATAATCACAATGAATCCCAACAAGAAAAAAATAATGAATACCAACGCCCCCCGCCGCCCTCAAGTTGGAGGTGTGGAAGAGACACCCAAGTTGCTGAGATGTCGATGATGCAAAAGCCCCGTCAACGACTTAGTGAATATATCGATGAGCTACGAAGAATATCCTACATACGATAAAGAGATAAATCCAGCAAGGTACTGTTGACGGATGAAGTGACAGTCAATTTCGACATGCTTCGTCAGTTCATGAAAAGTCAGATTTTTTGTAATATGAATGGCGGCAAGGTTGTCTGAATAAGGAGTTACTGGTAAAGGAATTGAGATTCCAAGATCTTTGGGAAAGCGAATCATCCAGGTAAACCTAACTACTATCCTCCTCATAGAGTGATACTTAACTTCACCCGAGCTAAGAGAGATGAATGTTTGTTTCTTTGATTTCTTTGAAATAGGAGAGGAATCATAGGAAATATAATACCCACTTACTCATTTTCATAAATCTAGAAAGGTACCCCACTTGCAGTCACAAAATGACATCAATTCAAAAAAAGCAAAAGTATACATGAATATTCCAAGCCCCAGATTAGTGATAACATAGAGAAGCACTCGCAGTGCACCTTTAAAATGAGGTTAGAATGGATCCTTCATAAATTGAATATGGATCCTACATAAAATGACTCTAATGCTGCACTACAACAACAACAACAAACCCAGTATATTCCCGCATAGTGGGGTCTGGGAGGGGAGGGGTAAGATGTACGCAGTCCATACCACTATCTCTGGAGAAGTAGAAAGGCTGTTTCCGATAGACCCCTGGCTCAAGACACGGAATAATACACAAATCCTTAATAAAGCATGGAACATGATGACAGTACATACCTACGCCACCCACAAGGAATAATAATCAAAGAGCAGTAAACAAACTCGTAATAAAGCATGCAACAAGGTGTCATAACAAGAATAATACCCTACCAAGTAATGCCCTACCCCAGCGACCCAAAATTGCACTAGCCTTCTATCCTAATCCGCGTCCTCTTGATCTTCCTATCTAGGGTCATGTCCTCTATAAGCTGTAACTGCTCCATGTACCACTTGATAACCTCTCTCCAGTATTTCTTTGGCCTACCCCTACCCCGCCTAAAACCATTCAAAGCAAGCTTTTCGCACCTACGAACCGGGGCATTCGTTCCCCTCCTCTTCACATGTCTGAAGTATCTCAAATGGGTTTCTCGCATCTTGTCCTCCATCGAAGCCACTCCAACCTTTTTCTGAATAGTCTCATTTCAAACTCTGTCACCCCTAGTAAGCCCACACATCCAATGCAACATCCGTATTTCCGCCACCTTCAATTTTTGAATATGAGAGTTCTTGACTGGCCAATATTCCGCTCCATACAACATGGCCAGATGGACTGCCACCCTATAGAATTTGCCTTTAAGCTTAGACCGTACCTTCCTATCACACAACACCTCCGAGGCGAGCTTTCACTTCATCTATCCCGCCCCAATCCGGTGGGATACATCCTCGTCAATCTCACCATTTCCCTGAATCATGGACCCAAGATACTTGAAACTATCCCTCTTACACACGGCCTGGGAATCCAACTTTACTACCACCTCATCTTCCTGCCTAAAGTCATTAATTGACAAATCAAGACTTGTATGTGTAAGATAATTGAGTTTACCAATAAATGCCTATATAAAGTAGGATCTTGCATAGGAATCCCTAGATTAGCCTGTAGTTTGACATTGTGATCCAAAGGGAAAGAAACAGGAGATAAATGAAGAGTAACAAATTCTTTTAATAAATCTAGTGTAAATTTCCTTTGCAAAATAAGCATCCCTTTAGATTCTCGAACAACCTCTATGCTAAGAATAAAATGCAAGGGATCAAGATCCTTGATTTTGAACTCCTTGTCTAAAAACAACTTTAGAGCTTGTAGTTCACCTTCATTATTTCTTGTCAACAATATGTCATCTACATACACTTCTACAATAGATAAACAAGCACCAAACTTCTTGAAAAAGAGAGAATAATCATTGAGGGAGTCACTGAAATCCTTAAAATTGAGAGAAAAAAAAAACTTAACATACCATTGTCTAGATGCTTATTTAAGCCCACAAGTAGATTTCTTTAGAAAATAAACATGATTTGGAGAGGGTGGTATAACACTAGGTGGAAATTTCATATAAACTTCTTCATGAAGATCACCATGAAGAAAAGCATTATTAACATCTAACTGAAAAACTCTCTAATTATTCTTCAATGTAATAACTAAAAAATATCTGATAGTAGTCATATGGACTACATGAGAGAAAGTTTAATTATAATCAGTACATTCTCTCTGCACATCACATTTAATGACCAATCGAGTCTTTAGTATTTCAATGCTTCCATCAAAGTTTTATTTGACGTTATAGACCTATTTAGATAGAAGTGCTTTCTTTTCAACATGAATAATAATAACATCCCATGTGTTGTTTAACTGTAAAGTTCCAAGTTCTTTTTCCATGGCTTCTTGCTAACCTGGATGATGTGTTTCTTGAATATAATTAATAGGTTATTGTATACTAGTAATAAAATTGAGCATGACTTGATTATTAGAAGATAAAGCATTAAAAGACAAGGAACTTCGAGTAACGGGACTGAGAAATAGGTAGCAGTCACATTTGTAAGGTGAAGAGCATTACAAATATAATCTTCCAAAAAATCAGGCTTCTTATGAGTCCTACACGATTTTTTGAGTAAAGTTTGAATAATAGGTAATTGAGGAGAACTTGGAGTCATATCTGGAGCTAGTGGGTGAAAGATCACTGGAACTTGATGGAAGTTGAGGAATATTTTTGAGTAAAACTACTAGATCGGGAGTATATTCATAATCAATAGAGTAATCTAATGATTTAAGGAAAGATTGTGGAAGAGAAATAGAATTATTTGACACATCAGAAGGAAAAATAGTAGAAGGGGAGGCATATTCTGACATAAAATAAAAATATTCTTCGTGAAAAATAATATCCCTGTAAATTCTAATTTTCTTGGTTTGCAAATTTAATACTTTATATCCCTTCTTTCCATAGGTATATCCTGTATAAACACAAGGTGTTTCTTTAGGATCAAATTTAATTCTATTAATAAATAGAGTATATACAAAACATAAGCACCCAAAATATTTTAGATGATCATAGAATGGTTTACTCTTGAAGAAAACTTCAAAAGGAGTTTTTGAATTCAAAACATATGAAGAAAATATGTTTATGAGATAAGTTGTAGTAAAAAGACATTCACCCTAATAAATAATAGGAAGATGAAATTGAAATAAAAGAGCTCTTGATATTTTTAATAAATTCTTGTGTTTTTTTGTCCACTACTCCATTCTGTTGTGGAGTATAAACACAAGTTGTTTGATGAATAATTTCCTTGGAAAGAAAGAAATCATATTGTACTTTTTCATTTCCTAACTAATAAGTATTATCAGTTCCAATAATTTTAACTTTAGAATTGAAATGTGTTTCAACCATAGAAACAAAAGATTGAAGGCTGGAAAAAGCATTAGACTTAGTACTCAGAAGATGTGTTCAAGTAACTCTACTAAAGTCATCAACAATTATAAGAAAGTATTTAAAACAATCATGGGTAGTAGATTTGTAAGGTCCTAAGTATTCATATATGTTAGATTAAAAATAGATTTAACTGAAATAACTGTAAGACCCCGCAAAATTCTAAACTCAACTCAGTCTTTTAAGCTTTCTAAGGGGTCCCAGACTTACAAAATCCAAGCTAAGTATTCAGACTTAGTATTATTTTGGCCTTCATGAGTTGGCAACTCTATTTCACTAGTATTATTTTGGCCTTCATGAGTTGGCAACTCTATTTCACGACTCTTATGACCTTAAAGTATTAATATTTAGATTGATTCATGATCAAGAATGTCAGTAGGTGTTTTCGGACAAGTTTTAGATTTTTTGGACCTCGTTTAAACCATGTTCGAGTGACCAAAATAGTGAGTCGACGCGATCTCGACGCGTCGCATCGTCCCTCGTGCCGAAAAATAATTTTTTCCTCAGCTTAGTGCAAATTCAAGTGAACCGACACAGACTCGACGGGGCGCGTTGGCTATCGCATTGATGCTAACGACACGACGCGTCGGTCTGCACGTCGACAGTCCAGTTTTCAGTCATTAAAAAGCCACGTCCATAGGGGTATTTGGGTCTTTTTTCCCACCTCTATTCATCCCTAAAACACAAGATTCATCCCTCATTAAATAATATACACTCACTTTCTCTCAAATTTCTCAAGAACAAGAACCCTAGGTGACTTAATTTCAAAGCCAAGGCTCAAGATTTCGCCATTGTTCTTCAAGAATTAAATAGCCAAGGTATGTGAAATGTTCATCCAAGGGTTCCTTCCACCCTTGGAGTTCAAGAAACTCTTTTTAACTTCAAGTAGCTTGATTTCGTGCTTTTCATGATTGAAATCAAAGTGTATTCATGATTATTACTATAATTGGGTTTCTATTACATGATTTATTACAAGATTGATGTAGAATTAATTGACACGTGTGATTTATCATATGAATTCATGTTGAAACCCATGGAATTGTGAATTTGGAATTGAATCATGATACTCCCATGTTATTTTAGTGTCATGTGCATAGATTATGCTATCCAAATGTTTGTTGAATTGCTCATGTGAATGTAATGATAAGATTATATCATGCTAGTATGTATACTATTTCATGCCATGCAAGTGTTTGATAAAATAGAAAAGACATCTTTTCCCCCTTGAACTTGTCCTCCTAACTCACTTTAGCACTTAAACGTAACTTTCGTTTATTTACCCCCTTTAATATCTTTAAAGTGTATTTATTTGACGCCTAAAGCTGACGTGACATTTTTTTTAAAAAAAGAGGCGCGTTTATTTATTAAAAAAATTAATTTCAGTAATATTATATTTAAAATATAATAATTTTTTTTAAAATAAAATTAAAATTAAAATAAAAAATGAACACTTTTTCTCTTCTTCTTTCTTTTTCAAATCATCATCACCACCAACACTCAAACCTCCATTAACAACCTCAATTTTTTTTTACTTTCCTCCATTAACACCACCACCCAAGAACAACACTTTCCTTTATTTTTTTTTCACTTTCCTCCATTAACAACACCACCCAAGAACAATACTTTCCTTTAATTTTTTTCACTTTCCTCCATTAACACCACCACCCAAGAACAACACTTTCCTTTAATTTTTTTTACTTTCCTCCATTAACACCACCCAAGAACAAACATGAAAACACTATTAAATAATTGTCTCCATTGAACACCATCTCAACCTTCAATCCAACTCCCTCAAAATTTAGATACTAATTAAATTAAATTGATGATTTTGTTTTTGAATCACTTATCATCAATGATATTTCTTTTGATTTTTACTTTTAATTTTCTTTTTTAATAAAACAATTTGCAAAAATTAATTTTAACTTGATGAAAGTATTTTTGTTTTAATTAGAAAGAAGAGGGTGGGGGATGGGGGGCTGGAAGGATGAGGTAGGGGTGAGGCTGAAAGAGGAAAAGGAATGGCGGAGCGGCGGCTGGAAGGGGAGAAAGAACGGGAGTGGGGGGGCTGGAAGGGAAGAAGAGTGCGGGGGGAGGGGGGCTGGAATGGAGAAAGAGTTTGGGGGGGAGGTGAATTTTTTATTTAATATATATATATATATATAAATAGTACATGTATATTTTTTATTTTTAAAATAAAAATACATAAAATAATTATATAAAATATATATTATTTAAATAAAAATGGGGTGGGGGTGGGGGCATTTTTTATTCAATATATATATATTATTTATATATATATATATATTATTTAATAGTTATATATATATATATTAAAATAGTACATATATATATTTTATATATATATATAAATATATTATTTAATATATATATATATCTAGTAAATATATATTTTTTGCTTTTTAAAACAAAAATACATAAAAATAGTATGTGTGTGGGATTTGTTTTTTAAAATTCTAATTTCTTACGTGGCAATGACCTGGCACTGACATGGCGCGTGTGTAACCCACTCTCCGTTGTGAGAATGGTATTCAGTTTTGAGGGGTGAAACAAATACACTTTAAAGATGTTAAGGGAGGTAAATAAACAGAAGTTAAGTTTAAGTGCTAAATTGAGTTTGGAGGACAAGTTCAGGGGGGAAAAGATGTCTTTTCTCTTGATAAAATACCTATATATATGCATTATGAACAAGTGTCCATTTTTATGCTATGCTATGCAAGATCATGTGAAGCTTTAATTTGTATGCTATCGAGTCCTGGGGTTTTTTATACCCGACAATTTAGCTGTTTAACTAGAGCCAGTGTCAGTTACAGAATAATCTCAGTCATGTCACAATCAGTACTACTCTCAGTCAGTTACAGGACTCAGCAGAACTCAGTCGATGCAGTATTAGATTCGTCTAGTTCATTGGTCAGTTCAGACCTCAGTAAACTTAGTTAGCTAACATAATTTAGTAGTATTTCGTTAGCAAGTAGAACTCAGTAAAATCAGTAATAATTCAGTTAAGCCTAGAATAAACTAGGAAATCAGTTCAGTGTCTATTCAATTGGGAGTAGGATTCAGCACCAAGTTAACTTAGGGATGGGGAAATTTCTGCTAGCAGAGGGTTTGACCATTAGTAGCAATCCCTGCATTACAGAACTATGTAGCCAATGTAGATTGAGTATATTCCTGCCAGACTAGTCTTGATACATCTCATACGAATTTTCTTGCTAGCAAGGGTTGACGAAAGAGCTTCCTGTCAGAGAGGGTTGACTCACAGTTGTCGTTACCCATGGAACGGTACTGACACCCTTCCAACTGGGGTTATAGGTTAGACCCCAATATATTTAGAAAAGGGTATGTAGGTTAGATGATTACCTCCCACAACCTTAGTTTCAGTTCCAGTCCCAGAATAGAGCTCAGTTCAGTTTTACAAATTTAGGACTGTCAGATACAATCACTCAGTTCAGTACATAACTTAGTATAGTTCCACAGGATCAAGACTGTCAGATATAGTCATTCAGTTATCAGCTACACAGTATTAGTAAACTCAAATATTAGTAAATTAGTAATTTAGAACTCAGTATCCAGTGTTATCATGACCTCAGTTACAGCTTACATATTTATACATGTACTCTTATTAAGTTATATTCATGACATTTAGTCAGTATTGTTCATGCATATGAACCCATGCATTTCAGCTTACCTCACTTAGTATACCAGTACATTCAATGTACTGACGCATACTTTTATCTTGTGCTATAATGTTTTATATCATAGGTTCAGATGCACAGTCTCTCGAACACCCTCAGCAATTCAGATCTTCAACAGTCAGAGTTAATGGTGAGTCCTCATAGTTCGAGGATAATTATTTTCTTTAATATTTTGGTTTATTAGTACAGTTTTCAGTAGTTAGAGTTAGTTGAGGTCATGTCCCATCCACTCCATGATTCAGACAATAGAGACTTTTCAGACTAGAGTATTTTCAGACCGATGTTTTAGTGTGGGTATTGGTATACCGTATTCAGTATAATTTTAGTATTGAACATTATGGTAAGTTTTCTCCTAATTTTTGCATATTTGCAGTATTACTATTCAGTTATTATAGCAGGTACCGGCCATGGGTTAGCTTGTGGTCCTTCGAGATTATGAGCACTGTGTAGCATCCGGGGTACAAACTCGGAGCGTTACAAACTTGGTATTAGAGCCTAAGGTTCAACAGAGTCTTAGGATTTTTAAAATCCATATCTAGTAGAGTCTTGTACATAGCTATCTACTCTTATGGACAGGAGGCTACAAGATATTTTAGGAAAAGTTTCCTTTCTTTCAGCACTTATATCGTGCGAGTGGGCATATGCCCCAGTTAAACTCTCCGTCTAATCCAAGTTTCTCTTCCATTTATAGAATATTCCTCCAAAAAGGACTAAGGGAAGAAGAATGGGAGACCATTCAGATCCCCAACCAATTCAGCTAGATACTCTGGACGAACATGTGTCCCATTCTACGTTCAGAGCATCTTTTACCACCCTAGCTCATTCTATGGAAAGTCAGAATGAGCTTCCAGCTGTTGTTCCAGCCAACCAAGTGGCCAATACTGCTGCTTCCAGGATTTGGGATTTTACTTGAATGAACCCTCCATCTTTTACTAGGTCTAAATCATATGAGGACCCTTAGGAATTTCTTGATCAGGTGTAGAAGTTATAGATATTATGGGAGTGGATGCTTTTTAGAGTGCTGAGTTAGATGCATATCAGTTACAAGATGTGGCACACTCATGGTTTAAACAGTGGAAATGCAGGGCCCATAGAATGGGAGGAGTTTTCTGTTGCTTTTCTGGATAAGTTCTCCCCACTAGATTTGAGGGAAATGAAGGTTTTGGAGTTTATAAATTTGAAGTAGGGCAACATGATAGTACAACAATATTCTCTTATGTTTAACATGATAGTACAATAATATTCTCTTAAGTTTACTCAATTAGATAAATATGCTCCTTATGTGGTAGCAGATAGCAGATCTAAGATGAGTAAGTTTGTGTCTGGCATGTCTAATAGTGTGGTTAAGGAGTGTAGGACCGCAATGATGATTAAGGAGATGGAGATATATCGGATAATGGTCCATGCTCAATAGATAAAGGAGGCTAAGAATAAAGAGAAGGAGAGTGAGAACAAGAGAGTGAGAATAGGTTCAACTTTGCTCAGCCTAAGTTAGAGGGTGGGAATCATTCTCAAATCCACCCAAAATCCTTAGTTCCAGATCCATCCTTAACCAATGCTCCTGTTTTGAAATTCAGAGATGGAAACAGAGATGGAGCATCAGGCCCTAAACCCCAGGGTAGTGTTAGTTGTGCCCGAACAAATACCCTTCATCAGAAGTATGGCAGAAACCACCAGGGTATATGCAGAGCTGGAAGTGATGTGTGTTTTAAATATGGAAAGCCAGGCCATAGGGTCAAACAGTGTCCTCATGTGGGTTTGCAGAGTCAGTATAATCATCCTCCAGCTCAATCTGGTCTCCCGAATTAGCAGGGTGCCTCTTTTAGTGCCACCAGTGGGCAACGCCCAAATAGAATCTATGCACTTTATTCCCTACAGGATCAGGAGAGTTCTCCTGATGTGTTCACTGGTACGTTTCAAGTTTATCATTTGCATGTTTATACTTTGCTAGATCCAGGAGCTTCTTTGTCTTTTGTTACTTCTTATATAGCTGTTGACTTCGAAGTCAGTCCCAAAATTATAGTAGAGCCTTTATCAGTCTCTACCCTAGTGGGTAAATCTATTATAGCCCAGTGGGTATACAGGAACTGTCCGATTATGGTATCTCAGAAAGTCACTTCAGCAAACTTAGTCGAATTAGAGATGACTAATTTTGATGTCATTCTCGGCATGGATTGACTTCATTCCTGCTATTCCTTTGTCGACTATAGAAACAAAATTGTCCAATTTTAGTTTTTTAATGAACCCATCCTTGAGTGAAGGATTAGTACTTCAACACTCAGGGGTCAACTTGTTTCTTACCTAAGGGCAAGAAAAATGATATCTAAGGGATGTGTCTACCATCTCATTAGAGTTCAGGAATCTAGTTCAAAACCCCCTAATCTTGAATCAATGTCAGTAGCATATGAATTCCCAGATGTGTTTCTTAAAGATCTCCCCAAAGTTCCTCTCAAAAGGGAAATCGACTTTAAAATAGACCTTCTTACAGATACTCAGCCTATATATGTCCCTCAATATAGAATGGAACCTGCAGAACTTAGAGAATCAAAATAACAGTTAAAGGATCTCCTAGATAAGGGATTCATCAGACCCAGTGTGTCTCCATGGGGTGCCCTAGTTTTATTCGTGCGTAAGAAAGATGGTTCTCTCATAATGTGTATTGATTACTATCAGCTAAATAAAGTCACGGTCAAGAACAAGTATCCAATTCCCATAATCGATGACTTATTTGACCAACTTCAGGGTGCCAATTACTTCTCCAAGATAGACCTCAGATTGGGATATCATCATCTCAAAGTTAGTGAATATGTCATCCCAAAATCAACATTTAGAACTTGGTATGGTCACTTCGAATTCTTACTCATGTCCTTTGGTCTTACCAATTCCCCTGCAGCCTTCGTGGACTTGATGAATCGTGTGTTCAAGCAGTACTTGAACATGTTCATTATAGTCTTCATAGATGACATTCTTGTCTACTCTCACAGTGAGCATGATCATGCAGAAAATCTCAGAATAGTATTGTAGACTCTCAGAAACCATCAACTATTTGCCAAATTCAGTAAGTGCAAATTTTGGCTAAGGTCGGTATCCTTCCTTCGTCATATCATTTATGGTGATGGCATTATAGTTGATCCCCAAAAGAATGAAGAAGTGAGAAACTGGCCTGGACTCATCTCTCCATCAGATATTAGGAGCTTCTTAGGCTTGGCTAGCTATTACTAATTGTTTGTTGAGGGATTTTCATCTATTGCATCCCCTATGTCTAGATTGACTCAGAAGAAAGTTAAATTCCAGTGGTTATATTCTTGTGAAAAGAGTTTTCAGGAGTTGAATACTCAACTCACTATAGCTCCAGTTTTGACCCTACCAGATGGTTCAGATAGGTTTTGGTATATTATGATGCCTCCAGAGTCGGTCTGGGGTATGTTTTAATGCAGATAGGTAAGGTCATATCCTACGCCTCTAGTTAGCTTAAGCCTCATGAAAAGAACTATCCTACTCATGATCTTGAGTTAGCAGTAGTAGTATTTGCCTTAAATATTTGGAGGAACTATTTATATGGGGTGCATGTTGATGTGTTCACTGATTATAAGAGCCTACAGTATATGTTCTCTCAAAAATATTTAAACCTCTATTAGAGAATCATCCCTAGTTTCTGAGGTAAAGGAAAAGTAGGATAGGAATCCCAGTTTAATCAAGTTGAAGAAATTAGTCAGAGATAAAAAAGTAAAGGTCTTCTCCCAACGGGGAGATGGTGTTTTGCATTGCCAGGGTCGGCTATGTGTGCCAGGTGTAGACGAATTGAGACACTGAGTTCTTGCAGAAGCGCATGGTGCGCGCTACTTTATTCATACAGGGGCCACTAAGATGTACCGTGATTTGTAGGATATCTATTAGTAGAGTGGGATAAAGAGAGACATTTTACAGTTTGTAGCTAAGTCCTCAACATGTCAGCAGGTTAAGATCGAGCATCAGAAACCAAGTAGGTCCATACAGGAGTTCAGTATTCCCACCTAGAAATGGGAAGAAGTGAATAGGGACTTTGTGATGGGTTTGCCTCATACTCATCGCTAGCATAATTTAGTTTGGGTTATTGTAGACAAGATGGCCAAATCAGATAGTTTCCTACCAGCCCATACCTCTTATTCAACCGAGGATTATTCCAAACTCTATATCAGGGAGTTGGTCAGATTGCACGGTGTTTCATTGTCCATTATCTCAGATAGAGGTACCCAGTTCACCTCTTAATTCTGGAAGGCATTCCAAAAGGGTCTCGGTACTTGAGTTTACCTCAGTACAACCTTTCATCCTTAGACAGATGGTCAAGTAGAAAGGACCATTTAGACTTTAGAAGATATGTTGCGAGCATGCGTGATAGACTTTAAAGGTAGTTGGGATGACCACTTGCCTTTGATTGAATTCGCATATAACAACAGTTATCATTCCAACATTCAGATGGCTCCATTTGAGGTACTTTATGGAAGGAGGTGTAGATATCTTATTATTTGGTTTAAAGTGGTCAAGGCCATAGTAGTAAGGCCTGACTTAGTATTTGATACCTTAGAGAAAGTTTAGTTGATCAGGGAAAGGCTTAAGACAGCTCAGAGCCGACAAAAATCATATGCAGATGTACGCAGAAAGGATATCGAGTTCGAGATTAGTGATTTTGTGTATTTTAAAATCTATCCTATGAAAAGAGTGAAGAGTTTTGGCAATAAGGGGAAACTCAGTCCCCGATATGTCGGTCCTTACCGAATTCTCAGCCGTTTTGGAAAGGTAGCTTATGAGCTTGAGTTGCCTTCAGACTTAACTTTAGTGCATCCAGTGTCCCATGTATACTTTCTTGAGAAATGGATAGGTGACCCAGCAGTCGTAGTCCCTATAGAGGGCATAGATATTCAGAATAACCTCTCTTATGAAGAGATCCCAGTCGAAATCCTTGATTATCAGATTCGCAGACTCAGGAACAAAGAAGTCTCTCTAGTCAAAGTACTTTGGCAAAATCATTCTATTGAGGGAGCTAATTGGGAAGCAGAAAAAGACATGCAGACCAAGTATCCTCACCTCTTCTCCGCAAGCTCAGACTCAGCCCAAGGTAACAGTTTTCCTTTGAATTTACTCGGCCTCATTTTTGAATATAGCTACCAACTTGGTATCAATTTAATGTTGCATACTCAGTCATGCATTCACGAATCAGTTCAGTGATGTACTCATGCATCAGACATGCATGTCCATTATATAAGCCCAGCTTATCAGTAATCCCAGTCATGCATTCATGAATCATGTTTAGCTATGTACTCATGCATCATATATGCATGTTTAGAATAATAATTCAATATATCAATAATTTCAGTCATGAAATCATACTTTGGTTGTGCATGTTTAGTGTCTAAGTCTAGTCTATCAGTATTCTCAATTTAATCAGTCTCATTTCAGGGCAAATGTTTCTAAGGGGAAGATATTGTAACAGCCGTAAAATCCTAAGCTCAACACAGTCTTTTAAGCTTGCTAAGGGGTCCCAAACTTAGAAAATTATAGCTAAGTATTCAGATTTAGTATTATTTTGTCCTTCATAAGTTGGAAACTCTATTTCACGACTCTTGTGACCTTAAAGTATCGATCTTTAGATTGATTCATGATCAGGAATGTCAGTAGGTGTTTTTGAACAAGTTTTCGATTTCTTGGACCTCGTTTAAACCACGTTTGAGTGACCAAAATAGTGAGTCGATGCGACGCATTATCCCTCGCACCGACAGATAATTTTTCCCGTAGCTCATATAAAACTCCAGTGAACTAACGCGGACTCGACACAGCACATTGGCCATCGTATTGATGCCAATTACGTGGTGCATCAGTTTGCGCGTCGACGGTTCAATTTTCAATCATTAAAAAGGAATGTCCATAGGGGTATTTGAGTCTTTTTCTCCACCCTATTTAGCCCTAAAACACAAGATTCAACCCTCATTAAGCAATATACACTCACTTTCTATCAAATTTATCAAGAACAAGAAGCCTAGATGATTTAATTTCAAAGCCAAGGCTCAAGATTTCACCATTGTTCTTCAAGAATTAAATAGCCAAGGTATGTGAAGTGTTCATCCAAGGGTTCCTTCCACCCTTGGAGTCCAAGAAACTCTTTTAAACTTTAAGTATCTTGATTTCATGCTTTCCATGATTGAAATCAAAGTGTATTCATGATTATTTCTATAATTGGGTTTCTATTTCATGATTTAATACAAGATTGATGTAGAATTAATTGACATGTCTGATTTATCATGTGAATTCATGTTGAAACCCATGGAATAGTAAATTTGGAATTGAATTATGATGCTCCCAGGTTGTTTTACTGTCATGTGCATAGATTATGTTATCCAAGTGTTTGATGAATTGCTCATATGAATGTAATGATAAGATTATATCATGCTAGTATGTATACTATTTCATCCCATGCAAGTGTTTGATAAAATACCTCTATAGATGCATTATGAACAAGTGTGCATTTTTATGCTATGCTATGCAAGATCATGTGAAGATTTACTTTTCATGCTATCGAGTCCTGGGGGTATTTATACCGGACAATTTAGCTATTTACCTAGAGACAGTGTCAGTTATAGAATAATCTGTCACATCATGATCAGTAGTACTCTCAGTCAGTTACAGATCTCAGGAGAACTCAGTAGATACAGTATTAGTCCTGTCTAGTTCAGTATTCATTTCAGACCAAGTAAACTTTGTCAGCTAATAGAATTCAGTAGTATTCCATCAGTCAACAGATCTTAGTAAAATCAGTAACAATTCATTAAAGCCTAGAATAAACTAGGAAATCAGTTCAGTGTCTATTTAGTTGGGAGTAGAATTCAGCATCGAGTTAACCCAAGGATGGGGGCATTCCTTCCAGCAGAGGGTTTGACCCTTAGTAGCAATCCGTGCATTACAGAACTATGTAGCTAGCGTAGGTTGAGATATCTTCCTGCCAGACTAGGGTTGATACATCTCATACGCGTTTTCCTGCCAGCGAGGGTTGATGAAAGGTCTTCCTATCAGAGAGGTTTAACTCATAGTTATCTTCACTTTTTGCACGGTACTGACACCCTTCAAACTAGGGTTACAGGTTGGACCCTAATCTATTCAGAAAGGGGCATGTCAGTTAGATGATTACCTCCCATAGTCTCAATTTCAGTTCCAGTCTCAAAATAGAACACAATTCAGTTATACAGATTTAGGACTGTCAGATACAGTCACTCAGTTCAGTATGAAACTTAGTATTGTTCCATAGGATCAAGACTGTCAGATACAGTCACTCAGTTATCAGCTACACATTATAAGTAAACTCAGATATCAGTAAATCAGTAATTCAGAACTTAGTATCCAGTTTTATCATTACCTCAGTTACAACTTATGTATTCATACATGTACTGTTATTCAGTTATATTCATGACATTCAGTCAGTATTGTCCATGCATATGAACCTATGCATTTTAGCCTACCTCACTTAGCATACCAGTACATTCAAAGTACTGACGTATACTTTTCTCTTGCACTATGATATTTTAAATCAAAGTTTCAGACGCATGAGCTCTCGAGTACCCTTAGCAATTCAGATCTTCAGCATTCATAGTTAGTGGTGAGTCCTCATAGTTCGAGTACATAATTATTTTCTTCAGTATTTTGGTCTATTAGTGCAATTTTTAATAGTGGGAGTTAGTTGGGGTCTTGTCCCATCAACTCCATGATTCAGATAGTAGAGGCTTTTCAGACTAGAGTATTTTCAGACAAATGTTTCAATTTGGGTATTATTATACTGTATTCAGTTTAATTTCAGTATTGAACTTTATGGCAGGTTTTCGCCTAATTTATACATATTTGTAGTATTACTATTCAGTTATTACAGCAGGTACCAGCCATGGGTTAGCTTGTGGTACTTTGGGATTATGTGCACCGTGTAGTGTCTAGGGTACAGACTCAAGGTAATACAATGAAATTAGAAGAAAAATATAGCTTATATTGTCTTGACATGGGACAAATAACAGAAGGAGAAGAAAAATTTGAACAAGATGTAGAATTTGGAAAAATGTTCTTTATATTATTTCTTAGCATATGCCCTAATTTGTAGTGCCATAGTTTTTGCTTTACATTGGAATTAAAAACATGTGAACAAGAAGTAAATTTTCTCCTAAATAACTAGAAAAGAAAATACTTTGAGGATTAAAATTAGGTAGGATCTTTGTATAAACTTTTGGATGGCTTAATTTGAGAATATATAGACCTTCTTGATATCCACCAAGAACTTGAGGGCTCTTCAGTGAAGGGCCTATAACATGAAACAAGTGTCAGGGGTGAAAAGCACAAATTTCTAAAGTTGTTTACACAACTTATGAATAGAAAGTGGATTGAACCTAAAATATGAAATATATAAAATATTTTGCAGAGTTAGATTATATAGGAGAGAAACGGATCCTGAATGACTAACTTTGATCTTGTGTGACTCAGGAAGATTTATTGTTACAGGTTTATGAATGAGATTAAAGCTTTTAAAATATATTTTTTTATCAAAAGTCATGTTTTTAGATTCTCCACTATCTAATATCCAAGAATCACTATCAATTGTAAACAAAAAAGCATAAGAATTAAAGAACCTAGCCATACCAGCACATTATAGGTTTGGAGATGCATCTACATTTCGTACATCTTTCTAATTCAACATTTGTAAAAGCTATAAGAGTTATACAATATCATCTTGGCTTAAAGAGTTCATATTTATCACATTCTCTGAAGTCTGTTGAGATCCTTCCTCTATTTTAAAAACATTACCAACAACAAGTCCCATTTGAAAATTTTTAGATTTAGTAAATTTAAAATAAGAGCAGAAACCATGGATCTTATAACAATGGTTAATATCATGTCCTATTTTCTTACAATAATTGCACACCAGAGAATTTTTATTGATATAATTTCCAGATTGAGTTGTATACTCAGTGAGTATCTTTTCCCTACTATTACCAACAAAGAAAGAGGTTTATTCTCTAAGATAAGCAGGAGTGATATGAATTTTCTTTTGATTTTCATCTTGAATAACAAGAGAGTAAGACTGGTCAATAGTAGGTAGAGGGTAAAACAAGAAAATATTACTCTTAACACCTATGAAAATGTCATTAAGACCCACGATAAATTGAAGAAATCTTTCATCTTGATTGTAACATTCCACATTTTTTGGATAGAACTTGAATCGTCCTTCCTGCATAAATATATCTAAACTCAATGATTTTTTATATAAATAAGTTTGAATAACAATTCTTTGTTTTGGGAACATATTTGTATATAATTCATAAAAATCTCCTAACTCAAAGTTAAGTTGAGCACTTTCCTACCGATTAAATTTTAGTTGATGTTTTTACTTGGATCAATTTTCAATGACCATTAATCCTAGAATATAATGAGTTATGCGACCTTCTATATATAAAATTATATTTCTTTGAGTCTTCTTTCCAACTCAACTTACCGTTTATCAATCCAAGTTTGGAGTAAAAAGTTGTAGTCATTTTAGTGAGGCACTGTCCAGGGTGCGTGATGGGGTGCACGAGGCAACACTCTTACTGTGTGATTGGGGTTGCAGGTCACATATAAAGACATATTTTGGGACCACTGTGAGACCCTCCCTTCCCAGGCATTAAAATATGTTTTTCCCTTTTTAATGTCCTCTAAAAAAATCAAGGGCAAAATGCTACATATCATTACCCTTCAGCATGACATCTGCACCAAAACTTTTGAAAAAAGGACTGAATACACTTCTTACCTCAGGCTCAAATTCCTGATAAATATAGATAGGGGTATACACTTGATTCACTGCATCTGACACACTTCTAGACTCCTTTCATGTCCTTGTGTTGTTTCATGACTCTATGGACAACTCAATCAGAAAGAACCACATTGTTAGGAATCTAAATTTTTAGACTTGTACTACCTCGAAAATGAGGCATGGCCTATAAAATTAGAGAAAGGAAGGAATTTGGATGAATTTCATATTGAGAACATTATAACACGAACTAAGTATGAAGGAATAGGAAATATCTACTAAATGCTCTGCAGCCTCCTGATTATAATTGTGGTGTACAACACACTCATAAGCAAGAATCTACTAGACATAGCTTAATAGACACCCTAGGATCCTGAACCATGATTTGAGACCAATATTGTTATGACCCAACTCAAGGACCTATCCATAATGGGCATCACAAACCACGAAGGCCTATGTAATACCCCATACTTCTCCTAGATCAATTTTACTCCTAGAATGTCAAGGATCAACTTCAAAAATGATTAAATCTTGATACATGTAGAGTTTTCAAGATCTATACCCCCCCAATATGAAGATAATTGGCTCAGATTTCCAACGATACTAATTTTGCCTTAATTCGATACTCGATTGAGAAGTTACGACATTTTTAGTAAAACAATATGGCATTTCAGTGGGCACCACATCGCGGTGAAGGACAGAATTGCAATTTCCCAATTCCACTGGAGCACCACGATTATGTCAAGTCATAGTGAAACTTTTGTTCCCGTTCAACGTCTTTCCAGTAGCTCACCACGATGGTACTGCATCGCGGTGATGGCCTAAATGGCAGTTTTCAATTTTCAGTGGCTTACCACAATAGCCTTGCACAGCGGAGACATTCCAATTCGCAATAGTTTATTTTCCAGTAAGCCACCGCGATAGTGGCGCATCACGGTGGGTGGCAAAATCGGGATTTTGTAGTCGCAATCTAATTTTTAGAATGGGAAATTAAGTCAATTCCACTTTCCCTAAATCATGAAAAACACAAGCTTAAACCCATTCTTAACCTATTACGCTCATCATTCATCAAAACTCTCTCTAAGAAAACCCTAGAACCCAAAAGATAATCCTCAAGAAATCAAAATTCCACCATTCTTTCTCCAAGGAAACTCAAAATTCAAGGTTTCCAATTCAAGATAATTAAGAATCCATTTTCAAGAGAACAAATAGGAATCTAAAATCAAGTGTTCTTATCAATTGCATCAATTAAGGTATGTGGAGTTTTTCAACAAGGATAATCCTTTCATCCTTGTACCCAAAATTAATTTTAAAGTTGATTTTGTATGAAATTACATAAGTTTCAAATTAGGGTTCATACCCAATATTCCTAATTGAAATATTACGAGATTTGAAGTGATTTAGATGATGAATTTGCATGTTTATTTTTCGTATTTTCATGCGTATTGCAGAAATTTCCAGATTTTGAGATGAATTATCAATACTTACATTATCAAGCATGAACCTTATGATATTTTGACTTGAACTTGATTCATGGGTTCTTAATCCCTAGTTTATATGTAGATGTTTCAAGATTTACTATACGTTAAGCATCCTATGATTAATTATTTTTAGATTTTGATAAAGCTTTTATCGTTTGATCTCAGTTTAGACATGGAATGCACTTTATAGTTTTCGTTACAGAATAAATTAACAGATATGAAATTGGTTTTCATTATAAATATTTATACTAGTTTTACAAGTGTATTTCCAACAGAATGAACATACAAATTAAAGGGAGTAGTATTTAGCACTGAGTTGGGTATGTTCACATGCCCCAGAACTACGAGCCAACATAGGTTCGTATTATCTGATTATTCCTATTTCTATAAGGATGAAAAATACAGATGTGATCACTTAGATTAGGTTATACTCCTTGGTAAGAGTATGACACCTCTCCCAATGTGAGGTTTTTCCATAAGGGAACTAGTAGATGGATATCTCACATAGTGTATGTGGTTAGAAGAACCTCCCTAACAATAAAGAATAACAGAACGCTTTTAGAAACTAAGTGTAAAGGCTCACAATTTTATTCACATATTGCTTTACATAGGAAATTAACTATGAGACTTTATATTTTAGTGTACAAATATAGAAGTGAGTTCTTTCAACACTTAGACAACATAATTTAAAGACAAAATATTAGTACAACTTTTAGAAACTAAATATTTTGACTCACTAGACTTATGCTGCATGTTTTTCCATTCATGATTATGATTTTTAGTTTTTAGATATTCCAGCTTATGTGATTCCTCTACATTTAGAATGCATTCTTTTACAAATGTATAATAATATCGAGATATTAATTTACTTATGCATTCACCCCCATATACTCAGTACAATCCATAAGTACTGATCTATATATACATCTATGTGCTACATTGTCTAATAATGAAGGTTTAGGTGCTCAGTTTCAGCAGTGTGAGTGATTTCGAGCATCTTCATCTACATTCTGACAATTGGTGAGTCCTCATAGTTTGGGGACCCAATCATTCAGATTTTCGAGCTTATTATAGTTATTGATTCAGTATTTTCATATAGTTTGAGTTAGCTGGGAGTTTGTCCCAGTGACTCTCTAGCATTAGTAGTAGAGGTTTGTCAGACTGCTAGATATGATTCAGTTTTTTAGTATTGATTGATCAGACTCTTGAGTCTAGTATTTTTAGATATTATGTTTAGATAGTTTCTGTCTAGATCATATAGAATTCCATATTTTAGTTTGATTATATATCTATTTTCCCTCTATTGTGGGCTTCAGATTTAGTAGAAGGCTGGCAAGGTTAGCTTAAGGCTACTCATAGTCTTGAGCACCGTGTGATGTCTCTGGACCTATTTTTAGGCATTACAAACTTTGTATCAGATCCTAGGGTTATAAGAGTCCTAAAGAGTCAAAAAGTCACATTACATAGAGTTTTTTCATGGGTGTGAAGCACGCCATATTTATGAGCAAGAGGCTATGAGACGTTTTTAGGAAATCATCATTTTCTTTCATGGTCTATTATTCTTATAGTATATATATATTTTTTTAACTCATGATATTACATGACAGTTGAACATGCCTCCTCATCGAGCTAATGCCTGCAGAAATAATAACCAGCCACCACATCTTCCTGACCCTCTGAATAAGAATGTATCCCATGCTGAATTTTGGGCTGCTTTTCAGGCGTTATCCCAAGCTGTGACTGCTAATGTTCAGGGCAACCATCAGGAGGAATTCCTACTTCAGAAGAATGGGGATTTATCAGCAGTCAAAATTCAAGATTTTATTAGAATAAATCCGTCAGAGTTCTTTAGGTCAAAAACAGGTGAGGACCCACAACTTTATTTAAATGAGGTGTATAAGATCACCCAGATTGTGCATGTTTCTGAAGAAGAGGGTGTAGAGTTGTCAACTTATAGATTGAAGGATATAACATATGATTGGGTGGTTATGTGGAAGAATGGTAGAGGTGAGAATGCAGCTCATATGAGTTGGCAGTTTTTACAGGATGCATTCCTAGATAGGTTCTTTTCACATGAAATAAGACAAGCTAAGTTAAAAGAGTTTGTGAAACTAAGGCAGGACTCAATGATAGTGAAAGATTATTTCGTTAAGTTCAACCAGCTGTCTAAGTATGCCCCTGATACGATGGCAGACCCTAGGGCAAGTATAAGTAAGTTTATTACTAGAGTATCTGGTTTGTTAGTCAATGAGTGTATGACTTCCATGCTTATTGGGGACATGGATATTTCTAGGTTGATATTTTATGCCTACCAGATTGAGGTAGAAAAGTTGAAGGTAAGAGAGAGAGGAAATAAGAAGTCTAGAATCGAGCAGTTTAAGTATGACCAAACAAAGTATGGAGGAGGAAATCATTCACAGTTTCAAAATCATTCATCTATACCAGTGCCATATTCAACCAATTCTCCCGCTTGTAGAACTAGGCAGGAGCAATAGGGTAAGACTTCTATGTATAGATCTCAAAATAGTGTGAGTGGAAAATCCAATTATTCTCCATATGCTAAGTGTGGTAAGAATCATCTTGGTGAGTTCTTGTTGGGACAGGAAGGTTGTTATGGTTGTGGTAAGTTAGGTCATGGAATCAAAGAGTATCCACATTCTAAGCAGGGAAATAGGGATGCTTGTCCCTAGACTAAGGCTACTAGTGCACCAGCCCTTCCAGGTCGCCTAGTCCCTTCTCAGGGCACATCATCCAATACTAGTGGTAGTTAGCCCCAAAATTATTTTTATGCTTTACCATCCTATTAGGAGAAGGGAGATTCACCAGATGTTATTACTTGTAGCTTCGTGTCTTCCATATTAATGTTTATGTATTGTTAGACCCTGGGTTGAATTTCTCTTATGTGACCCCACTAGTTGCAGTAAATTTTGAAATGGTCATGAAAAGATCTCTGAGCCTTTCTTAGTTTCCACCCCAATGGGTGAGTCAGTTTTTGCCAAACAGATCTATAGAAAGTGTCCTATCACTGTCCTTCATAAATTCATGTTAGCAGATTTAATAGAGTTAGATATGGTCAACTTTGACCTTATTCTTGGTATGGATTGGCTCCATTCCTATTATGAATCCATAGATTATCACACCTGATTGGTAAAATTTAGTTTCAAGATGAGCCAGTGAGTGGGAGCGTAATTCAATGTCTCCTAAGAGTCATTTCATATCCTATATTAAATCCAGAAAGATGATCTCAAAAGGTTGTATATATTATCTAGTTTGGGTCAAAGACACTAAGTCTGAGACCCCAACAGTTTAGTCAGTCAGTGTAGTTAATGAGTTTCCTGATGTCTTTCCCAAAGATTTTCCATGAGTACCTCCCGATAAGGAAATAGAATTCAGTATTGACCTTCTCCCAGATACTCAACCCATCTCAATTCCTCCATATCATATAGCTTCATCCGAGCTTAAAGATTTAAAATAGCAGCTTAAAGATCTATTAGATAAAGGTTTCATAAGGCCTAATATCTCTTTATGGGGTGCTCCCATACTATTCGTGCAAAAGAAATATGGCTCTTTGGGAATTTCCATTGACTATCGTCTGCAGAATGAAGTCGCATTCAAAACAAATATCCTCTTCCTAGGATTGATGACTTATTCGACCAACTCCAAGGTGAAAGTTTCTTCTCAATGATAGACCTTAGATCTGGCCATCATCAACTCAGAGTAAGGGAATGTGATATTCCAAAGACAACTTTCAGAACCCGTTATGGTCATTTTGAGTTTCTAGTCATGTCCTTCGGGTTGACAAATTCCCCAGTAACCTTCATGGACTTGATGAACCGAGTGTTCAAACACTATTTGGACATGTTTTTCATAGTCCATATAGATGATATTCTTGTTTATTATAATAGTGAGGGTGACTATGCAGACCATCTTAGAAATGCGTTGAAAACTCTTAGGGATCACCAGTTGTTCACCAAATTTAGCAAAGGTGAATTCAGGCTAAGATCAATAGCTTTCCTCGATTATACTGTTTCCAGTGATGGTATTAGAGTTGATCCCCAAAAGGCAGAAGCAGTAAGAAACTGGCCTAGACCTATTTCTCCATCAAACATTAGAAGTTTCTTGGGTTTAGTTGGATATTATAGGCGCCTTGTTGAGGGTTTTTATTCTATTGGATCCCCTATGTCTAGAATTACTCAGAAGAAAGTTAAGTTTCAATAGTCAGATTCCTATGAGAAAAGTTTGTAGGAGTTAAAGACTCAACTCACTTCATCCCTAGTTGAAAAGTATAAATGGGTTTGTTGTATATTGTGATGCCTTTAGAATCGGTTTGGATTGTGTTTTGATGTAGAGAGGTAAGGTTATATCCTATTCCTCTAGATAGCTTAAACCTCACGAAAAGAACTACCCTACCTATGAACTTAAGTTAGCTGTTGTTGTGTTTGCACTGAAAATCTTGAGTCACTATATTTTGGGGTGCATGTTGATGTGTTTACGGATCACAAGAGCTTGCAATATGTGTTTACTCAGAGTGAGTTAAATATTTATCATAGAAGGTGGTTAGAATTATTGAAGGATTATGACATGAGTGTGTTGTATCATTCAGGAAAGGCTAATGTAGTGGCAACATCTTAGTGGGCTGTCTATGGGCAGTGTTGCTCAAGTGGATAATGATAAGAAAGAGTTAGTTGGAGAAGTACATCGGTTAGATAGATTGGGTGTGAGGTTGGTTAACTCTGTTAAAGGTAATATTTGGGTTTAGAGTAGTTCATAATCCTCTCTAGTGTCTGAAGAGAAAGACAAGCAGGATAAGGATCCTTGTTTGGTCAAGCTGAAGGGGTCAGTTAAAGACCAAAAGGTAGAGATTTTATTCCAAGGGAGAGATGGTACGTTAAGATACCAGAGTAGATTGTGTGTGCCATGTGTTGATGATTTGAGGCAGTGGATTATGGAAGAATTTCATGATATGCGTTATTCCATTCATTTGAGAGCCACCAAAATGTACCGCGATTTGTGAGAAGTCTATTGGTAGAGTGGTATGAAGAAAGATATTGCAGAGTTTGTAGCCAAATGTGTGACTTGTCAACAGGTTAAGGTAGAGCACCAAAGACCTGGTGGAACGTTGTAGGAGTTAGGTATTCCCACTCGAAAGTGGGAAGAGGTGAATATGGACTTTGTGACTGGATTACCCCATTCGCGTCAAAAGCATGATTTGATATGGGTTATAGTAGCCAAATTGACCAAATCAGCTCATTTCTTGCGAGTTCACACGTCCTACACAGCTGAAGATTATGCTAAGTTTTACATCAAAAAGTTTTTTAGATTGCATGGAGTACCCTTGTCTATCATTTCAGATAGGGGTACTCAATTTACTTCTCAGTTTTGGAAAGCCTTTCAAAAGGGTCTTGGTACCCAAGTTCATCTCGATTCAACATTTTATCCACAGACAGATGGTCAAGTAGAGAGGAACATTCAGACTCTAGAGGATATGTTGAGTGCATGTGTTCTTGATTTCAAAGGCAGTTGGGATGACCATTTGTTATTGACTGAGTTTGCCTATAATAGCAGTTACCATTCTAGTATTTAGATGGCCCCGTTTAAGTATCTTTATGGACGGAGATGTACATCACCAATCGGTTGGTTCGAAGTGGGTGAGGCCGCTTTGATTGGGCCAGATATGGTGTTTGAATCCATGAAGAAAGTTTAGCTGATTCGAGAGAGATTGAAAGCAGCTCAGAGTTGGCAGAAATCTTATGCAGACATAAAAAGTAGATATCTTGAGTTTGAAGCAGATGATCTTATGTATTTGAAGGTTTCACCCATGAAGGGGGTAAAGAGATTGGCAAAAAAAGGAAGCTTAGTCCCCGATATGTAGGCCCCTACAAAATTTTTAGTCGTGCTGGAAAGGTAGCGTATTAGCTTGAGCTTCCCGCAGACTTGCCATCAGTTCATCCAGTTTTCCATGTGTCCTTATTGAAGAAGTGCATAGACGATTTAGCTGTTATAGTCCCCCTAGAGAGTACAAATATTAAGAATATCCTCTCATACGAAGAAGTTCCAGTAGAGATTCTTGATCATCAGATCCGTAGACTAAGGAACAAAGAAGTTCCCTTGGTCAAAGTTTTGTGGTGAAATCAGTCCGTTGAGGGTGCTACTTGGGAAGAAGAAGAAGACATACGTACCAAGTATCCTCACCCTTTCTCCATGAACTCAGATTCAACCAAAGGTAACAGTTTTCCTTAATTTAATTCTTTTCCAGTCTCAGATTTAGCTATATAGTTATCTTCATATCAATTCATCCACTCGCAGATTAGTTCGGTCGATCAGTATGTTTTAGATTCAGTTATGCAATTAGTTTCAGTTGTGGATGCCAGCATATAACCTCAGTTCCTTAGTATCTTTAGTCTAACTAGTCTCATTCGAGGACTAATGTTCTCAAGAGGGAGATAATGTAATACCCCGTACTTATCCTACCTTAATTTAAATCTTAGAATGTCAAGGATCAACTTCAAATGAATAACTCATGATATATGTAGAATTTTCAAGCTCTAGACCCCCAATGTGTAGATAATTGGCTCAGCTTTCCAATGATACCAATTTTTCCTTAATCTGATACTTGGTTGAGAAGTAATGGCATTTTTAGTAAAATAGTATGGCATTTTGACAGACACTATGTCGCGGTGAAGGACAGAATCGCAATTGTCCGATTCCAGTGGAGCACTACGATTACTTCACATCACGATGAAACTTCAGTTCCGTTCGTCCCTTTTCTAGTAGCTTACTGCGATGGTACCGCATCGCGGTGATGGGCTAAATGACATTTGTCAATTTACAATGGCTTACCACAATAGCCCCTCATTGTAGAGAAGTTCCAGTTCGCAATAGTCCATTTTCCAGTAAGCCACCACGATAGTGGCACATCGCGGTGGGTGGAAAAATTGGTATTTTGTAATCGTGATCTAATTTTTAGAAGGGGTAATTGAGTCAATTCCACTTTCCATAAATCGTGAAAAACACAATATTTAACCCATTCTTAACCTATTATGCTCATCATTCATCAAAACTCTCTCCAAGAAAACCCTAGAACTCAAAACGTAATCCTCAAGAAATCTAAATTCTACCATTCTTTCTCCAAGGAAACTCAAAATTAAAGTTTTCCAATTCGAGATAATCAAGAATCCATTTTCAAGAGAACAAATAGGAATCCAAAATCAAGTGTTCTCATCAATTGCATCAATTAAGGTATGTGGGGTTTATCAATTAGGATAATTCTTTCATCCTTGTGCCCAAAATTAGTTTTAAAGTTGATTTTGTATGAAATTACATGAATTTCAAATTAGGATTCATACCCATTATTTCCAATTGATATATTACGAGATTTTAAGTGATTTAGACGATGAATTTGCATTTTATTTTTGTATTTTCATGAGTATTGATAAATTTTCAGATTTTGAGATGAATTTTCTATACTTACATTATCAATCATAAACCTTATGATGTTTTGACATGAATTTGATGCACGGGTTGTTAATCCCCAGTTTGTATGTTGATGTTTCATGATTTACTATACTTTAAGCATCCTATGATTAATTCTTTTCATATTTTGATAATGCTTTGATCTTTTGATCTCAATTTAGACATGGAATCCACTTTACAGTTTCAGTTACAGAATAGATTAACAGATATGAAATTAGTTTTCATTATAAACCTTTATACTAGTTTTAAAAGTAGATTTCCAACAGAATAAGCATACAGATTAAAGGGAGTAGTATTTAGCTCCGAGTTGGGTATGTTGACATGACCAGAACTACAAGCCAACATAGGTTCAGATTATCAGATTATTCCCATTTCTATATGGATGACAGATATAGATGTGATCACTTAGATTACTTTATACTCCTTGGCAAAAGTATGACACCTCTCCCCAAGATGAGGTTTTCCCATAAGAGAACTTGACATTGGACATTATGATAGCTCACATAGTGTATGTCGATTAGAAAAACCTCCCTAATAGTAAAGAATAATAGAAAACTCTTAGAAACCAAGTATAAAGGCTCACAGTTTTATTTAGATATTGCATTACATATGACATTAACTATGAGACTTCAAATTTCAGTTTAAAGATAATGAAGTGAGTCTTTTCTATATTTAGACAACATAATTTAAAGACAGAATATCAGTACAACTTTTAGAAACTAAATGTTATGATTCACATGACTTATGCTCCATGTTTTTCCATTCATGATTATAATTTCCAGTTTTCAGATATTCCAGCTTATGTGAGTCCTCTACATTTAGCATGCATTCTTTTGCAAATGTATAATAACATTGAGATATTGATTTACATGTGCATTAACCACTATATACTCAGTGTAATCCAGAAGTAATGATCCATATATACGTCTATGTGCTACATTATCTAATAATGTAGGTTCAGGTGCTCAGTTTCAGTAGCGTGAGTGATTTCGAGCATCTCCATCTACATCCCGATAGTTGGTGAGTCCTCATAGTTCGGAGACCCAGCCATTCAGATTTCTTATCTTATTATAGTAGTTGATACAATATTTTCAGACCGTTCAAGTCAGCTAGGGGTTTGTCCCAGTGACTCTCTAGCATTAGTAGTACAGGCTTGTTAGACTGCTAGATATGATTCAGATTTTCAGTATTGATTGATCAGAATCTTGAGTCTAGTATTTTTAGATATTATATTCAAATAGTTTAAGTTTAGCTCATACAAAATTTCATATTTTAGTTTGATTATATATCTATTTTTCCTCTATTATGGGCTTCAGATTTAGTAGAAGGCTGATAGGGTTAGCTTAAGGTTACTCGTAGTCTTGAGCACCGTGTGACGTCTCAATACTCATTTTTGGGGCGTTACATCCCGAGAGACCTCTTAGCATACTATCATAAGTATAATCCATACATAAATCAAAGTGCAGAAGATAAAATGAAGTATAAAGAAATATTATAATAAAATTATGTCAATAAAATAATGATAATACAATAACCAAATCTCGTCCACGAAGCCGCTACTAAAAGCTAACTGTCTAGGTCGAGACAAGGCCTATGGATGGACTATAAACTGAAAGAAATAAACATATATATAAATTTATTTGAAAGATGGATGACTCACCATTTTTGTCATATCCAAATATTATACTAATTTTATGAACCATAGGACTGTGACTTAGAACCTACATAATGAGACAATGCAGTCGCGACAAGAACGGTCAATACTTTAAATATATTGGTATGCAGAAAAATCCAAAAATAACTTGTAATTCATATAAAAAAATTAAGATCATAGTGGAAACAATATAGCGTGATATAAATATAAAACAGATGGGCATAATTAATGACCTTCAAAACATTCTTGCGTAAACATAAACTCAACTTTCTTTATTTTTAATTTTGAACTAGATGGTACACCCTACATCTCTAAAATCCCACGAGATATATTGAATCCACCCTTAACTCGATGGCTAATCCCCCAATCCAAGTTTGTCACAAAGATTAAAGTTTCTGTAAGAGGAATACACAAGATCACAAAGCAGGGTACCATAATTCCCAATCAAGTTAACATGCCATGATAGTTCACAAGATCACAAAACAGGGCTCCTCGCCATTGTCCCAAATTGGGATGATATGAATCAATGATACACAAGATCACAAACCATGGTACCATATCCCGCATCGGAAAAACATGATTTCAAAAAATGACTCGTACTTTCTTCTGTTAACCATCTAACCATCTTTAAGCCCAATTTTAGCCTCTTAAAATCATGGTTCATGCTTATAAATAATTACATCTTTCATGTTAATGGGTAACATCATACCTAGACTTGGAAGCCATATCATATCATTTTATATCATGTCCATAGCCCTTATCTTTCAAAAACATGTAGATAACCACCTAAAATATTTACATATCACATGAGAGTTCTTGTTTTAAAAGCACATGAAAACTTATGCAAAACACTCTTCTTTCAAGACTTTAATATAGGGTGGTCATTTATTTCATCAATCACATGCAATCCATCTATTTAACAAAAAGAGCATTTATAAAATAATAAAATACCCTCTCATTGGATCATAAAACAATATCAATCCATAAATAACAATAAAGCATTTAAACTCACAATTTTGAAAAACCTTCTGAACAACCCATAATATTTTAAGACAATAAATCTCATCATGAGATAAGGAATTTCATAAATCAAGATCTTAAATCAATTCTCAAAAACCATAACATTTATTCACATGAATACACCTCAAATTTATGGAAAACCCCATTGTAAATCAAAATTTCATCATAAAATGGGGTTCCCAGTACATGCTCTTCAAACAATTTCAAACCCCATAAATATATACATACTTATACAATTTAAAGATTATTAAAAAAATTAAAATTTCTCCCATGAGAGTTAGAATAGTTCCACACAACTTTTTGATGAACAAGAATTTGAAATAGCTTGAATCTAAGTCTTGGAAGTATGAGTTTTGGAAAAAACCCTAACTTTTTTTCTCTTAAGAGTGGAGAGGAGAATGAGTTCTTAAAACTTATTAGCAATGTGTAATAACACTTATTGAGTGATTTAAGTTGTGGGGTTAGTGTTTAAGGTGAGTAAAAGACCAAAATATACCTAAAGAAATAAAAAAAATCACAGGGATTCTTCTGCTGATGACTCGGTTGATGTGCCATCAACTTGGTGATGTCCCATCACCCTAATCATCAACTCTAGCTGTATTTTTCCATTTTATGGTTAAGGTTGATGACTAGGTTTGACAGCTCATCAACTTAGTCTTCACTTAGTTGACAACTCGTCAACTTAGTTATCACCTCTAATGAACAGACACTCCAAAGTAAAATAAGCACAACTTTCTACTACTATACAAGATTAAGGTGAAATCAGATATGTTGAAAAGAACATTCGAAGTCCTTTAATTTGATATATAGTAATCCATGTAACTTGTTCTATTGTAGGAGTAATAATCTCTGGAAATTTACCAAAGTTTGAACATTTACTAAAACTTAATTAGTAGAAAAGTTCTCAACTCGACTTTAAAATAGGAGATTTTTATTATCTAAATTCATCTCCAAAGATATTCCCACACTATAGAATTGATCATAACATTATATTAACGTAGAATCATTAGGTTCGATTCTATATATTTATGAACGATGGTTTGAATTCTAGCTCAAAAATATGGGGTGTTACATGGGCCCCATGCCTCAATGTTAGGCCTTTGCATTGGGGTCCGAACCATGATCCCTCTCTCTTTCATCGATGGATTGATTCTTTCGAATGATTTTTAGAGTACTTGGGTCTTTTCACACCCTATAAATTGTCCTGCATACACTTAACTCATATCTAATCCTTAAAACATTTGTAATCACTTGAAAGGGATTATTCATCTCTTCAAAACTCATCCTAAGAGTTTTAAGGCTAGGGTTCAATCTTGAAGGCTAGAGGAAGTAATGAGTATTACCCCTTTAAGGAATTCCTTAGCAAGAATTTAGTACTTTCATATAAAGTTTATTAGGGTGAGTCTAGCGTTCATGTGTAGTGATATCCCATTATGCTCAGTGTTGTGAGTAAAGACCTAATGAGAGGGTATGCTCGCAAGTCTAGGGTAGTGACCTTTGAGCTAAGGAGGAGATGATAAACTAAGGTAGATATTGAATTTTTCTCATGGTGTTCAATTTCAGGGAAGAGTCATGCTAAAGCTATTCCTATTCTAGCGAACTCCTCCTACTTAAATTTAAGAGGACATTCTACAAATGTATTATGTAATCAGGTCATGCCTATGACTAATGTTAAAGTTTTGTATGCATCTTATGTCCATGGTTTGACCTCCAAACTACAATCAATAAAGTCTCTCAGCAATCCAAGCTTCCAAGTATTCAAGCTCTATGTTATGACACTCATTATCCATAAAACCATGTCCCACTTTACGCTTAGTTCTAAGAAAGTATACTCTCTGTATATTTTCAACTCATTTTATGTTATGTCTTAGTCCAAAGTGATACTATATATGAAAACTCATAACCGTTCTCAACTCTAAAAATGAGAAGCAATAGCTTCAAGAAACAACCCTTGTCATTTTCCGCGAATATATGAATCCCGATTTTATGTTATACGACTTATGATTTATGCACTCATATTTCTCACCATGCCCAGTACTAAGATTTTATGTTTATGTTATGTTTATGTCTGAACGACCATCTACTCATGATCTAGGCATTTGATGTATGAAGAACTTTGTGCCTATTGTATTGTATCTTACATCACGAGCTCCACCTTGAATAGTGCAACAAATATAAGTTATAATTGAATAGTGTTATTTCCATTTGTGATGCTTGTACTCTAGTCCCTCAATGACCTTCCTTATGTTAGTATGATAGTGGTTATGGTAGCATAGCGATGTTTTAGATAAAATATTAGATGTTCTTTATTGTAAAAAATTTGGTGTGACTACTTTGAGCTAAAGTCATAGATGAAGAGGGAAGTGAAAGATGAACTTTCATTATGTGAAATAGTTAGGAAGTAGTAATGTGGCAAGAATATTTGTGAAAGTGATTGAAGTTTCTAGTTTTTGATGGGGAGATCCATAAAGTGGGTGTAGTAAATATAGGCTTGAATGTCGGGGTTGATAGATACACAAGCCATGGTGTTATATGGCTAGTACTCCATGATTAAGAATTGAGGTTGTTTGATTTTAGTGATAAGGTGGATTAGTACTATTAAAGTAATGTAGACTATAGGGTCCTATAGCTTAAGCTAGCACCTTCCAACTCTGGATTAGGCTTTAACATGCAAGTACTATACAGTGGGACTTAGACTAATGTAGTTAGGTATGTTGTGGGGGGAATCGTAAGTTGGAAATGATGAAGTGTGTTTTCTATTGTATAGAGCATATTTTAGTAGTTCCACTAAATTTAAGGTATATTCATTAAATCATGTAAGTTGAGAATGCCTCTATTCCTATATCCCACAAAACCTTATTTTATGTCAAGTATCAATATAAATCAGGACCTATGATCACAAAATAAAATCATTCCTTATTTTTTGATGATTAAGATTCATAGAACTCATGTGCGAGGTCATATCTATGTCAATTCTCATTATCTTATGCTTTGTGTTTACAGGATTCACTTGGTTTTGTCATGCAGATCTTATTGATGCCTATGTATGTTTGGTTGAGGGAGAATTACTAATGTGAGGTTAAGTCCCTTATTCCATATTTCTAGAGTTTCAACAAGTTCCTATTCATCATTTAAGGAAGAATGATCCCACGGGGAAGATAATGTAACACCCCACATTTTGGGTCTAGAACTTGAATCGTCCTTCCTACATAAATAGACCAAAACTCAATAATTTTTATTTATATATAAGTGTGTATAACAATATTTTGTTGTGGAAACATCTTTGGAGATGAGTATAAGTCAAAAAAATCTCCTAACTTAATGTTAAGTTGAGCCCTTTCCTACCGATTGAATTTTTGTTGACGTTTTTACTTGAGTCAAATTACAATGACCATTACTCCTATAATAAATTGAGTTGTGTGACCTTCTATATATCAAATTAAATCTCTTGGAGTCTTATTTCCAACTCAACTGACCATTCATCATTTATGTTCGGAGTAAAAAGTTATAGGCATTTTAGTGAGGCACTGCCCAGGGTGTGCGATGAGGCACGTGGGGTAAAGATCTTGTTGTACGATTGGGACCGCGGGGCATAAATGGAGCCATGCTTTTGGGGCTGTGGAGTGACCCTTCCTTTCCAAGTATTAAAATGTTTTTTTATTATAAAATCAAGGGAAAAATGGTCCTTTCACCCCCCTTAACTCCCCAATCTGTTTCATAACCCTAATGTCATCCAAAACTAAGAGAAATCTCCCAAAATTCTTTATTCTCTTTATCCCAAGAACATCAAGGGGAATATCTCAATTTTCAAGTCTTGTGGTTTCCAATCTGATCATTTCTTTTCAATTTTCCTCCATCAAACGCTATGTAGAACTATCCTAATACTCATGGACTAAATTATGTTTTCTTTATGGATTCCAAAGTTTATTTATATATATATATATGCATATGTATGATTTTTTTAGAACCAACTTAAGAGCAAGATATATGATGTTCCCTCTTTCATGATGAAATTATTTGCCTTAAAATGTTATGGATTGTTCAAATGCATGATTAAAGGCTTGAGTTAAATGTTTCTCTATCAATGGTGAATTGACATGGTTTTATGTTCCAAGAGAGGGTTTTTTTATTACGTTCTAAATGTTCTTTTGTAATAAACGAAAGGTTTCATGTGATTTATGCAGGAGATGGCCATTATTTTTTAGATTCTTGAAAAGAGAATGTTTTTGCATAAGTTTTCATATAATATTTGAAATAAGAATTCTTATGTGGTGTTTGAATCTTTTGGTGTTCATTAACATATTTTAAGAATGAAAAGGTCTATTAACATGACATGATATAATATGACTTGCAAGTCTAGGTATGATGATACCTATCACAAAATGCCCTTAACATAAAAAAATGAATGTTATAAGCATGAAGCATGGTTTTAAGAGGCTAAAACTGGATTTAAAGAGGGATACATGGAAAACCAAGACGATAGGAGTTCAGATAAGTCGTAGCCTAAAATCGTGTTTTACCGACACGGGTTTTATGTTAGGTTATCCCAAAAAGGGGATGACTAAAGTATTCTATCCCAAAAAGGGGATAATTATTATATGCCATCATGCAGAACTCTAATCCTGTAATGCCTCGAGTCTGTACCCCGGACGCTACATGGTTCTTATGACCCTGATGGAACACAAGCTAACCCATGACTGATATCTAGTGTGAACACTGAATAACAATACTAAAATAAATAAAAAACATAGGCTAAAATACCATAAGGTTCAAAATATGAATACTGATAAAGAATAACAATTGTAATAATATCTGACAAAACATCTAAAATACTGTCTGATAGCCTAGTCTGAAAAGCCTCTAATCGACCTATCTGAAAGTAGAGTTGATGGGAAAAGCCCCCAACTATCTCCAACTGCTGAAATACTGAAGCTACTAAAAATACTAAAATATAAGCATATCCTCGATAGATGAGGACTTACTACTACATCTAAAACTTTTGGCTGAATCTGAGTCTGTCTATGTACGGCCGGGAACCTGAGCATCCGAACCTATGATATGAGACATCATAGCACAAAGAAATAGTATGCGTCAGTACGTGGAATTTACTGGTATGCTAGATGAGGTAAGGCTGAATACAAGGGTTCATATGCATGAACAGTAACTGACTGAATGATATAGAATAACTAAGTAAGAGTTCATGAACAACTAATGCTACTGTAAATACTGAGAATTCAATATTGTGCATATATATATATATATTTTGTATCTGACCTTCTACAGAAGTTAAATACTGATTTCTGATAACTGAGTAACTGATTATGAGATTATTGATAACTGAGTTACTGATAACTGGGTTACTGATAACTGAGTGACCGTGTCTGACAGTCATGATTTCATAGAACTGAACAGAGTTCTTCACTAAAACTGAAACTGAAACTGTGGAAAGTAATCATCTAACCGACATACCCCAAATAAGATAAGATAACTCGGGTCCTACCTATAACCCCAGTTGGAAAAGTGTGAGTAATGTGCCACGTGTAACGACAAGCTAAAGAGTTACCCTCGTCTGGAAGGTACTCTAATGAGAATGGTAGAACCCTCAACTGGCAGGATAAAACACCTTATCAACCCTCAACTGTCAGGTTGATGTCTCAACCTACGCTGGCTACATAGTTATGGAATGCAAGGACTACTTCTAAGGATCACACCCTCTACTAGAAGGTGAGCCCCCATCCTTGGGTTCACTCGGTGCTAAATCCTACTCCCAACTAAATAGATACTAACCTGATTATACTGAGCTGAACTAGACTGATACTGAGTATTGACTGAGTTCACTGGGTTCTGTTAGCTGGCTGAGCACTACTATTTTGGGACATAACTAAGACTATACTATAACCACTGTGGCTCTAAGTAAACAACTAAATTATCGGGTATTAGATACCCTCAAGACTCGATAGCATAAAGTAAAGCATAGGATGATCTTGAAAAGCATAACAATGTTCACTTGTTCATAATTCATTCATAGAGACATTTTATCAAACACTTGTAGGGCATAACCTTGTACATAGACTAGCATGTCACGATTAAACCATTTAATTCACATGGACATTCCCTCAAACACATGGGGAGCACAACTTAATGCATAAAATTATGTACAACATGTAAACATTGCAACTGCAATACCCAACTTACTAATTCAAGGATTATAACATGGGAATTACACAATTCAATATTCATGCTATTTCAATTTTATGAAATCTACAATTAATCATGAAAGAAAATTCAAATAATGTCATAAACATGAATAAAATCCAATTTAAAGCATATGAATCATGAAATAATAATCTTACAGTTTTAAAAATGGATTCTTGGACTCTATGGGTGAAACAAACCCATAGATGAACCCCTAACATATCGTGAAATATTAATTCTTGAAGGTTCTTAGAGGAATTCTTGAGTTTTCTCTTCTTTCTTGAAGCTAGGATATTTGCCCTTCTTGATAGAGAATGATTTGATTTTGGAGAAATTGAGTGAATAATGATGTATTAGGATATTTAGGGCATTCATCTCGTGTTTAGGACTGATTAGGGCCATGGAAAAATACCCAAATACCCCTAGAAAGACTTAGAAATTCGTAACTAAAAAATCAGATCTGGGCCCTTGGCGCGACACGGTGCTATCGCTCCGTGTCACTGGAAATTGGCAATTGCGAAATGGATCATTAATGTGATGTGGTGGAATCACGACACCCCTTTGTATGTGAATTTCACCCTTTTCATAACGCACCATGATCGCGACGGAACACTGGAAAATGACAATTAGAAATTTGGCTGGTAATACAACGTTATGGTATCATGGCTCTCCACTGGAAATTGCCAATTGCCATTTGTCCTAGCTCCGTGACATGCTGAAGTGCCAATTGGCACATTGCTTTATGAAAATGGCTCTAACTCTTCACCCGGATATCGGATTTGGGCGAACTTTATATCATTAGAAAGCTGACTAGATTTCCTATGCAATGGTAAGCACTACACAAAAAAATACTGAGTATTTTAAAATTTTATATATGAATACTCATGTACTGAGAGTTAAATTAAGCTAGGTAAATACAGTGTATTACAATATCTCCCCCTTGAGAACATTCATGCTCGAATGAGACTGATTAAGTTGACAAACACTAATAGACTGAGTTTACACACTGAACATGCATATCTGATGCATGGAATACATGACTGAAAGTACTAATAAGATGAGTTTTCAAACTGAACACGCATATCTGATGCATGAGTACATGACTGAACCGATTCATTAATGCATGACTATTATGAAAATGATATGCAACGATAAGGAATACCAAGTTTATGACTGTAACTGAACATGGAACTGAGTAAAGCTAAGGAAGACTGTTACCTTAAGCTGAATCTGGGTTTGCAGATAAGAGGTGAGGATACTTGGTCTACATATCTGCTTCTGCTTCCCAAGTAGCTCACTCAACGGACTGATTCTGCCAAAGAACTTTGACCAAGGGAACTTCTTTGTTCCTCAGTCAGTGAATCTGAAGATCTAGGATTTGGACTAGGACCTCTTTGAAACAGAGATCATTCTGAATATTTATGCCATCTAAGGTAAATATAACTGCTGGGTCACCAATGTATTTCTTTAGTAAGGAGACGTGGACTACTAGGTGTACTGAAGCTAGATCTAAAGGCAACTCCAACTCATAAACTACCTTTTAGAAACGGCTGAGAATTCTATAGGGACCGACATATAAGGGACTGATCTTTCCCTTCTTGTTGAACCTCTTCACCCCCTTCATGGGAGAGATTTTCAAGAATACAAAGTCGCTAATCTCAAACTCGAGATCTTTTCTCCTCACATCTGTATACAATTTCTGTCAGCTCTGGGCAGCCCAGAGTCTTTCTCTGATCAACTGAACCGTATCTAAGGCATCAAAAACTAAACCAGGCCCTACAACTGCAACCTTACTTACCTCGAACAAACCAATTGGATATCTACATCTCCTATCATAAAGATCCTCAAATAGAGCCATCTGAATACTGGAATGAAAATTGTTATTATTTGTGAATTCAATCATAGGAAAGTGGTCATCCCAACTACCCTTGAAATCAACAACACACGCTCTTAACATATCTTCTAGAGCCTGAATAGTCCCTTTTGCTTGACTATCTATCTAAGGGTGGAAGGTTGTACTAAGGTGAACTTGGGTACCAAGAGCCTTTGGAATTCTTTCCAGAAGTAAGAGGTAAATTGAGTACCTCTATTGGAGATAATAGACACTGGTACTCCATGTAACCTGACCAACTCTATGATATAGAGTTTGGTGTAGTTCTCGGCTAAATAGGAAGTATGAACTGGCAAGAAATAGGCTGATTTAGTCATCTTATCTTCAATGACCCAGATAGAATCATGCTGATAGAGGGTATGAGGAAAACTCATCACAAAGTCCATGTTCACTTTTTCCCATTTCCACATGGGACTACTGAACTCCTGCATAGACCCACTAGGCTTCTGGTGCTCAATCTTAACCTACTGACACATTGAGCACTTAGCTACAAACTCTACTATATCTTTATTCATCCCAATCCACCAATAGATCTCCCACAAATCACGAAACACCTTAATGTCCCCTGGATGAATCGAGTAACTTGTGTAATGTGCTTCTTCTAGAATTCGTTGGCTCAAGTCATCTACACCTGTCATACATAGTCGACCCTGGCAACGTAACACACCATCTTTCCCTTGGGAGAAAACCTCTATCTTCTGATCTTTGACTGACTCTTTATACTTAAAGAGGCTGGGATCTCTATCCTATTTTTCCTTCACTTCAGAAACTAGAGATGATTCTGAACTATTCTGCACCCATACACTACCCTCTGCTGAGTCAACTAAGTGGACACATAGTCGGATAAGTTGATAAACTTCCTGAACTAAATTCTTTTTATCACTCTCAACGTGAGCAACACTACCCATAGATAGACTACTAAGAGAATTAGCCACTACATTGGCTTTGCTAGGATGATACAGAACACTCAGGTCATAATCTTTCAAATACTCTAACCACCTTCTCTGACGCAAATTCAAATATTTCTGAGAGAAGACATACTGAAAGTTTTTGTGATCTGTAAACACATCCACATACGCCCCATACAAATATTGCCTTTAAATCTTTAAGGCAAACACTATAGTCTCTAACTCAAGATCATGGGTCGGGTAATTCTTCTTATGGGGCTTAAATTATCTTGAGGCATAGGCTATAAACTTACCCCTATACATGAGGACACAACACAAAACTACTCTGGATGCATCAAAGTACATAAAAAACACGTTCGAACGATACGGTAAAGTTAAAGTTGAGGCTGAAGTGAGTCGAGTCTTTAACTCCTGAAAACTCTTTTCACAAGAATCTGACTACTGAAACTTGACTTTCTTCTGAGTCAATCTGGACATAGGGGATGCAATAGATGAAAACCCTTCAATGAACCAATGTTAATAGCCAGTTAAACCCAAGAAACTCCTGATATCTAATGGAGAGATAGGTCTAGTCCAGTTTCTCACCACTTTGGTCTTTTGAGGATTAACTCTAATGCCATCACCAGAAACCATATGACCAAGGAATACTACTGACCTTATCCAAAATTCACACTTACTAAATTTGGCAAACAACAGATGAGTTCTAAGAGTCTGAAGTATGATTTTGAGATGGTCTGCATGATCATTTTCAGTATGGGAGTAGACAAAAATGTCATTGATGTAGAATATGACAAACATGTCCAAGTACTTCTTGAACACTCAGTTCATCAAGTCAATAAAAGTTGTTGGGGCATTTGTAATACCAAAGGACATAACTAAAAACTCAAAGTGACCATATCGGGTTCGGAAAGCTATTTTCAGAATGTCACATTCTCTGACTCTGAGCTAATGATAGCTTAATATGAGGTATATCTTAGAAAAATAACTGGATCACTGAAGTTGGTCAAACAAGTCATCGATTCTAAGAAGTGGGTGTTTATTCTTGACTGTGACTTTGTTCAACTGACGGTAGTCTATACACATTCTGAGAGAACCATCTTTCTTATGCATGAATAGAACTGGTGCGCCCCACAGAGAAATACTGGGTCTGATGAATCCCTTATATTGTAGATCCTTTAACTGTTCTTTTAATTCCTTGAGTTTTATTGGTGCCATTCTGTATGGCGTAATAGATGTGGGCTGGGTATCTAGAAGAAGGTCTATTCCAAAGTCAATTTTTCCTTCAGGAGGAACTCCAAGAAGATCTTCAAGAAATACATCTGAGAATTTATTTACCACTAGAACTGACTCAAGACTAGGAGTCTCTGAACTAGAGTCCTTGACTCACGTAAGATAGTAGATACATCCCTTGTATATCATTCTTCTCGCTCTAAGGTATGAAATCAACTAACCCTTAAGCATTGTAGTACTACCCCTCAATTCAAGGACTGGTTTATTCGGAAACTGAAAATGAACAATTCTATTTCTACAATCAACTAAGGCATAGCATGAATGGAGCCTATCCATGCCGAAATAACATCAAAATCTGCCATCTCTAGATCTACTATGTCTGTTGAAGTAACTTTCTAATATATCATAACCAGATAGTTTTTGTATACCCATTGGGCTATGATAGACTTACCCACTGGGGTAGAGACTGAGAAAGGCTCTTCTAGGATTTTGGGACTGGATCTGAAGTTAATGACTATATAAGGAGTTAGGAAAGACAAGGAAGCTCCTGGATCTAGCAAAGAATAAACATGTAAATGGAAGATATATAACGTACCAGTGACCATGTTAGGAGAAATTTCCTGATCTTGTCTAGACTAAAGTGCATAGAGCCTGTTTGGGCGTTGCCCACTGGTGGCACTGGAAGCGACATCCTACAGATTTTGGTGACCGAACTGAGCTGAAGGACGGTTATACTGACCCTGAGAACCTAACTGAGGAATCTCTGACTTTGTGGCCTATCTTTCCATACCCAAAACATACATCACTGCCAGCTCTGCAGATGCCATGATAGTTTTTTCCATATTTCTGACATAGAGGATTTATTTGAGTATTGCTGAAACTACCCTGAGAATTAGAGCCTGGTACCCTATCTTTGTTATCATTCTTGAACTTAGGGACTAGAGCACTGGCTGAGGTCGGAGCTAGAACTGAGGACTTTAGGCAAAACTGAGAACGGTTACTGCCTTCTGACTTAGGCTGAGTGAAATTAAAGCTACCTGTTCTAGCTCTCTTGGTCTCCCTCTATCTTTTTCTTAGCCTCTTCTATTTGATGAGCATGGACCATGAGCTTGGATATGTCCATGTTCATATCCTTATTCAACATCGCAGTTCTGCACTCTTCAACCACACTTTCTGGCACACTTGACACGAACTTGCTCATTC
Source organism: Capsicum pubescens (assembly GCA_030864215.1). NCBI lineage: Eukaryota > Viridiplantae > Streptophyta > Magnoliopsida > Solanales > Solanaceae > Capsicum > Capsicum pubescens. The sequence goes on from CM061549.1 coordinate 256,092,498, forward strand.
TGGACCAATTGTCTACTACTACATGGGGATCATACCTGGCTAGCTGAGTAAACTTGAGAAAATATTCTTTCACACGCATACTGTCCCGCATGAGATTGATGAACTCTAACACTTTGGCTTCTCTCATCTCTAAGGAAAAAAATTTATCTAGAAAAGTAGTAGCAAACTCTTCCCACTATATGGGCCCTGCTTCTGTTCCCCTGTCTACGTTCTACTGCTTAAACCATGTATGTTCCATATCTTATAGCTGATAGGAAGCTAACTCAACAATCTCACTAGAAGTCACTCCCATGATATCTGTGACTTTTTGAACCTGATCGAGGAATTCCTGTGGATCCTTTTCTGACTTGGATCCTAAGAACAGGGGAGGGTTCATTTGAGTGAAGTCCCAAATCCTAGATACAGCAGTATTGGCCACTGGGTTGTCCTGAACAACAGATGGCCATTTATTCTGAGATGCGACAAAATTGGCTAGAGTGGAGAACACAACTATGAATTCTGCATGAGAGACATGCTCGTCCAGGAGATCTGCCTGAACGGGATGAAGTGCTGACTGGTTTCCTGTTCTTCTTCCATTGTTTTTTTTGGGAGGCATGTTCTGTAAACAAAAGTAAGAAAGGATTAGACGAAGAGCTTAACTTGATCTCATGCTCACTCGCACAACATGAATACTAAAAGAAGGTAAACTTTTCCTAAAAACATCTCATATCCTCTTGTCCATAAGGGTGGAGTGCTACACACCTATGCATAAGACTCTACTTGATGTGGCTTTCAGACTCCCTAGGACTCTATTGAACCTTACCCTCTGATACCAAGTTTGTAACGCCCCGAGTCAGTATCCTGATGCTACACGGTGTTTACAACCCTGAAGCACCACAAGCTAACCCATGACTCATATCTGTTGTGATCACTGAATAACAATACTAAAATAAATGTGAAAAATAGGGTGAAATTCCATAAGGTTCAAAATCTTAATACTGATAAAGAATAACAACTGTAATAATATCAGATAAAACATCTAAAATACTGTCTGAAATACTAGTCTGACAAGCTTCTAACTGAACTGTCTGAAAGTGGAGTTGATGGGATAAGCCCCCAACTAACTCCAACTACTGAAACACTGAAGCTACTAAAAATACTGAAATAAAAGCATATCCTCGATAGATGAGGACTCACTACTATATTTGATACTGCTGGATAAATCTTAGTCTGTCTATGCACGATCGAGAACCTGAGCATCTGAACCTATGATATGAGATATCATAGAACAAATAAAGAGTATGCGTTAGTATGTGGAATGTACTGGTATGCTAGATGAGGTAAGGCTGAATGCAAGGGTTCATATGCATAACAGTAACTAACTGAATGATATAAAATAATAGAGTAAGAGTTCATGAACAACTGATGCTAATATAAATACTGAGAATACAATACTGTACATATACATATATTCTGTATCTGAGCTTCTACTAAAGCTGAGTACTAATTTCTGATAACTGAGAAACTGATATCTAAGATTACTGATAACTGAGTTACTAATTACTGGGTTACTGATAATTGAGTGACTGTGTCTGACAGTCTTCATTCTGTAGAACTGAACTGAGTTCTATACTAAAACTGAAACTGAAACTGTTGGAAGTAATAATCTAATCGACATGCCTCAAATAAGATAAGATAACTGGGGTCCAATCTGTAACCCCAGTTGGAAGGGTGTCAATACCGTGCCATGGGTAAAGTAAGTTGAAGAGTTAACCTCATCTGCTAGGTACTCTAATTAGAATGGTGGAACCCTCAATTGGAAGGTTAAATCACCTCATCAACCGTCAACTGGTTGGTTTATGTCTCAACCTACACTGGCTACGTACTTTTGGAATGCAAGGACTTCTTCTAAGGATCACACCCTGTACTGGTAGGTGAACCCCCATCCTTTGGTTCACTCGGTGCTGAATCCTACTTCCAACTAAATAGATACTGAACTAATTATACTAAGCTAAACTAGACTGATACTGAGTTTTACTAAGTTCTGTAACTGTCTGAGTTCACTAGGTTTTGTTAACAAGCTGAGCACTACTATTTCAGAACATGAATGGGACTATTCTGTAACTACCGTGGCTTTAAGTAAACAACTAAATTATCGGGTATTAGATACCCCAGGAATCGATAGCATAAAGTAAAGCAAAACATGATCTTGAAAATCATAACAATGTTCACTTGTTCATAATTCATTCATAGAGACATTTTATCAAACACTTGTAGGGCATAACTTGTACATATACTAGCATGTCATGATTTCACCATTTAATTGATATGGACATTCCCTCAAACACATGGGGAGCATAACTTAATGCATAGAATCATGGACAACATGTAAACATTGAAACTACAATACCCAACTTACTAATTCAAGGATTATAACATGGGAATTACACAATTCAATATACACGCTAATTCAATTTTATGGAATCTACAATTAATCATGAATTGAAATTCAATTAATGTCAGAAACATGAATACAATCCAATTTCAAGCATGTAAATCATGAATCAATAATCTTGCAGTTTTAAAAATGGATTCTTTCACTCTATGGGTAAAAAAAAAACCCATAGATAAACACCTAACATACCTGGAAATATTAATTCTTGAAGGTTCTTGGAGGAATTCTTGAGTTTTCTCTTGTTACTTAAAGCTAGGGTTTTTGCCCTTATTGAGAGAGAATGATTTGATTTAGGAGAAATTGAGTGAATAATGATTATTAGGTTATTTAGGGAATTAATCTCGTGTTTAGGACTGATTAGGGCCCTGGAAAAAAAACCCAAATACCCCGGGAATGACTTAAAAATTCGTAACTAAAAAACCCAATCTGAGCCCTTGGCACGACCCGGTGCTATCGCACCGTGTCACTGAAAACTGACAATTGCAAACAGTGTCATCAACGCGACCCGGTGGAATTGCGGCACCCCTTTGTATGTGAATTTCACCCTTGGCGCAACGTGCCATGATTGCGACAGAACACTGGAAAATGACAATTGGGAATTTGGCTGGTTGCGCGATGCGGTGGTATCGCGGAGCTCCAATGGAAATTGCCAAATGCCTTTTGGCCTGGATTCGCGATACGCTGAAGTGTCAGTCGGCACACTACTTTACGAAAATGGCTCTCGGATTTGGGAGAACTTTATATCGTTGGAAAGCTTACTGAATTTCCTTCGCAATGGTAATTTCTACACTAAAAAATACTGAGTATTTTAAAATTTTATATCTGAATACTCATGTACTAAGAGTTAAATTAAGCTAGAGAAATACAGGGTATTACAGATCCTTGCAGCAAACATGGATTGGAGGCTTTGTCATCGAGTTAATGGCGGACCTATATGGCCTTTGGGTGATGATGTTGGGAAGCCATCTATCCCAAAAGTAAAACAAAGAGTTTTGACTACTTCTGGTACGATATTGACCACAATTTTTAATTTATTTATGTCCATGTACTTGGTACCACTTTGCTAAATTATTTTCAGGAAGTTTCTTTAATTATGCCCATGTGTTTTGAATTTTATTATGTCAAACTGTTTTCACAATTATCTTGATTATTTTATATGAAATATATGTTGTTTTGGATTGTTTTGCATACCAGTACATTTCAAGTATTGATCGTCCTCGGGTAGCTAAATTGTCTCATAATACAGGTTCTGAAGCTCGATCCTGTGGTCCATCACATCATTAGAACTTTCAAAATGTCAGAGTTGGTAAGTCATCCATTTTCTGAAAGGCATTATACTCATATGTTTATTTCTTTCAGTTTATGGTCCAACCGGGGTCTTGTCCTGGCCTAGATAGTTAGTCTTTAGTAGAGGCTTCGTAAACTAGAATTATTTAGTGTTTTGTCATAACTTCATTGAAAAAGTTTGATTATAATATTTTCTAGAATTACATTATATCTTCTTCACTTTCGTCGTACGAATTATGCTTATGATAGTATGCTAAGGGGTATCTCGGACCTTCGTGGTTCGGGATACCCATCGCAGCCAAGGCCTCGGCTCAAATCGTGACATTGATGAGCCTTTGCACCTTTTTCTTTTGCTCAACATTCACACTCACCAGTACATGCAGAGAATGTATTTAGTGCAACTAACTTATCCCATAGACTCTTCATTTTTGTAAAATAATTAGAGATACTGGAATTTCCTTAAACTACTGCATTTAAATCTTTTTCAAGTTGAAATTTTTTATCACCATTAGCGTGAACAAATAAATCTTCTAGGTTAGACCACAACACTTTATCACTTTTTATATAAAAAACAAACTCAACAATTTCCTTGAAAAGGAATTTAACAATCAGGATAGGACCATATGACTACATCTTTACCAAGCTCTTTGAAGTCTTATATCAACATTAGGAAAATCTAGGGATCCATCAACGAATCCTAGCGTGTTCTTTGATGTGAGAGAGATAATAATTTCCCTTCTCCATCCACCATAGCTTCTTCCATCAAAGTTGGTGGAAATTAGGTTTATACCTAGATGATTAGAAGGGTGAATGTGGAAAGCATGTGAAGAGTTCACAGTACATTGATTGCAGGAACACTATCGCTTCTTTCAGATTGTGAAGTGTTAACAACAGAAGGTGCTTTTGAGTGTGATACAACATTATTCATCTTAATAAAACAACAAAAAATAAGTTAGAAATTAAGGATTGAAATTAAAAAAATCTTACTCTTGCTACCATGCAAAAATAAACAAAGCAAACTATAATTTTTTCCTTCTTATTACTTGATGAATCCTTTGTACAAAATACCCCTATTTATAGCCAACCTAATACAATACCCCTATATAATATAAGGGAAGAAAATATTTTGTACATCTAAAGAAGGAAAAAAAATTTCTAGTATGTACCTAAAATATAATTGACTAAATACTTACAATGAATCCCAATAATAAAAAAAATTGAATCCCACCAAGAAACCCCAACACGCCTTTAGAAAATTACTTCACCAATTTTTTGTTTACCCCTCCAGATCCAACTAGCTAAAGAAAACTCAATCCCTCTTTTATTAAGTCTCGGCCAAAACACATTTTGTGACTGAGTAGGGATTAGGCTTTTTTCAGTTTGGTCGAGTCTGCAGAAGTGAAAATATGGATGAGGTGATTTTTTAAAGACATATGGTATATTTGGAATCAGTTTTAGATTTACAAAAAAAAATCGTTAAATATAGATTTTATAATGAAAAAGTTAAATATGCACCATTTTAGACGAGATGACGGGGGTATATATCCATCATTTTTTAACGAGAGATATATATCCACTTTAAATCACAAAGCTAAGAATATATGTACTTCTTTCCCCAATGATAGTCGAGTCATTTTCATCATAGGGGAATTTCACTATATATCCCTAGAATGTTAAGATAAGGTAAAAATAAAACCCAAAGGACGAAAGGAAGGGAAAAAAAGTGAAACTCTGCACGTATTTTTTTCTTCGATTTACGATATATAAACTCGATCTTGGTAGAGTCGTCGTGTAAAGCTATAACAACAAAAAGTTCTCCACTCTCAGTGTGATAGACCTAAGATCCTTGATTATGAATTTATAGGTCCCAACTATCTCACCGCACTCCTGAATGATGGATAAACATCATTTAGATTTAATAATGATAATAAAGAGTAAAACTCATTTTCAATTCTCGATACCATTAATTAATAAAGAAAAGTGAAACAAAAGCTAGCTAAGATTTTTCTAAAAAGCAAAAAGTAAAACAAAAATAAAGAGGCCAGAATCGATCAAACCGAATTCACCAACTTCAAATGCTGCAAATTTAACACCAAAATCATGTACCAAAATCTCAAACACTTTGGGTTGATTTCTTCAGTGATCACTCAACTCTAATCATTATTATCTCATAAAGTCACCTATCTTCTTGATTTCAATTTTCTTAAACAAAGAAAGACTTTCTAAAATAATGACTACATTAGAGTTGAGTGACCATCTAAGAAATCAACCCCTATCATAAAGAAACTCATAAACAAGATTTCAGCAAATTTTGTAGAGGAAAAAAATGTATATAAAGAAAGATATATATGCTTCACCAATTCAAGTTGTTGGGTTCAAAATCCAGAGGGCGTCATACGGAAGCTTAAAGTTTGCAAATCATGAGATGATAAATCAGACGATAAAGAAAACTAAACTAAATGGTCAAGAGACTTACATATTGGAAATCTAATATAAAAAAAAATTAAACCTATTGGGTGAAATCTCCCCCTAAACAAAGACTCTTTAATGACTACATTGTGGATGCTATTGTCTAATGGTATGAGAAGAGGGGTCTTTTATTTATATATGTCCAAAACCTTTCCTCCAAGAAAAAGATTTGCCAAATATGGAAAAATTTTATATTTTTCTTTTAGGAAAAATAAAAGTAATTCTGGTTAATTTTATTTTCCTTTCAAGGAAAATTAAAACTTAATTTAGATAAGAAAATCAGGGCAAAAAAACTAACAAATCTCCCACTTTTGGTTTGATTTTCTGCAAAATATTCTGGATCCTCCTTCTCCTTGTGCATGATCTTTGTTCTTCATATATTCATCATATATATCACTGTTGTTTGACATACTTTAAAAATTGAGCCTTTTGGGGTTAAAATAAATTAGTCATTTTTGGGTTAAAAATATTGGAGCCCTTTTGAAGGGTTAAAAGTGGTCTTTATTTTCAAATATGTGACCGTAGGATTATTGAAAGTATGATTGACAATTATCCCCACATGTAGTTTTATTTTGAAGAAATATCTTCATTATCATCAAATTGGTTGCAAATTGATTTGAACCGCCATGAACTTGTCTTCAACCTTGTTTCACCGAACCACTGGACCTTTGAACCGTAGGCTCTGATACCACTTGTTGGATTCTAAATCGAGAGAGTGTCAAACCGAAGCTTAATGTTTTCTAACCATAAGATGATAAATCAGACGACAAAGAAAACTAAACTAAAACATAATATTATTGATATGTTTTGGTCAAGAGACCAACATATTGGAAATCTAATATCAAAAAACATTAAACTTATTGGGAGAAATCTCCCCCTAAACAAAGACCCTTTAATGACTACATTGTGAATGCTATTGTTTTATGGTATAAGAAGAGGGATCTTTTATTTATAGATGTCCAAAACCTTTCCTCCAAGAAATAAGTTTACCAAATATGAAAAAGTTTTATATTTTTATTTTAGAAAAGTTAAAAGTAATTACAATTAATTTTATTTTCCTTTCAAGAAAAAGTAAAACTTAATTTTGGTAAGAAAATCAAGGCAAAACCCCTAACAAATCTCCCCTTTTTGGCTTGATTTTCTGCAAAATATTCTTGATCTTCTTTCTTCTTGTGCATGATCTTCGTTATTCATATATTCTTTATATATCACTACTGTTTTACATGCTTTAAAAATTGAGTCTTTTGTGGTTAAAATATATCAGCCCTTTTTGGGTTAAAAATATTGGAGCCCTTTTGAAAGGTTAAAAGTGAGTTTTATTTTCAAATATGTGACAACAGGACTGTTGAAAATATGATTGATAATTATCTCCACATGTAGTTTTATTTTGACAAAATATCTTCATTATCATCAAATTGGTTTGAACCTCCATGAACTTGTTTTCAACCTCGTTTCACCCAACCATTGGACCTTTGAACCATAGGCTTTGATACCACTTGTTGGGTTCAAAATCGAGAGGGCGTCTTACGAAATCTTAAATTTTGTATACCATGAGATGATAAATCAGAAGACAAAGAAAACTAAACTAAAAAGATAATATTATTGATATGTTTTGTTCAAGAGACCTACATATTAGAAATCTAATATCATAAAACATTAAACCTATTGGGAGAAATCTCCCCCTAAATAAAGGCCCTTTAATGACTACATTGTGTATGCTATTATGTTATGGCATGAGAAGAGAGATCTTCTATTTATAGATGTCCAAAACCTTTCCTCCAAGAAATAGGTTTACCGAATATGAAAAAGTTTGATATTTTTATTTTAGGAAAATTAAAAGTAATTATGATTAATTTTATTTTTCTTTCAAGAAAAAGTAAAACTTAATTTTGGTAAGAAAATCAGGGCAAAAATCCTAACAAATCTCCCCTTTTTGGCTTGATTTTCTACAAAATATTCTTGATCTTCCTTCTTCTTGTGCATGATCTTTGTTATTTATAGATTCTTCATATATCACTACCGTTTAACATGCTTTAAAATTTGAGCCTTTTGGGATTAAAATATATCAGCCCTTTTCGGGTTAAAAATATTAAAGCCCTTTTGAAGGGTAAAAAGTGAGCTTTAATTTTAAATATGTGATAGTAGGATTGTTGAAAGTAATTGATAATTATCTCCACATGTAGTTTTATTTTGACAAAATATCTTCATTATCATCAAATTGGTTGCAAATTAGCTTGAACCGCCATGAACTTGTCTTCAACCTCGTTTCACCCAACCATTGAACCTTTGAACCGTAGGCTCTGATACCACTTGTTGAGTTCAAAATCAAGAGGGAATCATACGAAAGCTTAAAATTTGCAAACCATGAGATGATAAATCAGATGACAAAGAAAATTAAACTAAAAACATAGTATTATTGATATGTTTTGGTCAAGAGACCTACATATTGAAAATCCAATATAAAAAAACATTAAACCTATTGGGTGAAATCTCCCCCTAAACAAAGACTCTTTAATCACTACATTGTGGATGCTATTGTGTTATGGTATGAGAAGAGGGGTCTTCTATTTAGAGATGTCCAAAATCTTTTTTCTAAGAAAGAGGTTTGCCAAATATGGAAAAGTTTTATATTTTTCTTTTAGGAAAAATAAAAGTAATTATAAAACTTAATTTTGATAAGAAAATCAGGTGAAAATCTCTAACACAAGTAACTGAAAAATCATGCATAAGATTTTAAATAAAACAGAAACTATGTATATTTGTTTCATCATAAACATTAATTCATGCATAATAAACAAGCAGAAAGAAAACTTTACCAAGAAATATAATTGAACTCTCTCAACTCTTTGGTTCCATTATTACTAGGACTTGAAGTAGAGTAAGTGTTAGATAGACTTTTTATGTTCGTTTTTTTTTTTTTGGGGGGGTTGTTTTTTTTGTAGTTTTTTGCAGTCGTGGGCTAAGTGAAGCATCAATATATTAGAGCGTTACGTTTCTCACTTCTAATATATCTTTTATGTCTAGATTCTCTGCAATAACAAATCTAGTGTAATCAAACATTATTTACTGAAAATTTGGAGTAATTAAATTTGTAGGTGAATCAAGAGCACATGTTATGATTTAACCTTAGTTTGATTCGATTTAATACAGTTTGGTTACTAAGTGATAAAGGAAATTGATGTGATATAAAGAAAACGAGATAAACAAAGTGAAGCAAACAAATCTACGCTAGCCCAATGTTAACGTGAGCACGTCCGAAATCTAATCCAAGTTGTTGATGAAGGAAATAAAATAAATATCTAGGTAAGCAGTAAATAATAATAATAGTGCTGGGAGAACAAGCACAACTATTATATTAAGTAAGAGAGTGAGGGATTCGATGCCTATACAAGTGAGAAAATGGGAAACTATTTATAGGTTACAACATTGTTAAGCTTTGGCCAATTAGACTTCGCCAACAGAGCTCTAAAGGACTAATACCTATATTGGCATGCCACATTCTTGATCTATTAGTGAGACTGCTAATATCCCTGCAATGTTCGGCTCCATACGAGTTCATCTGTGCTCCTAAGTGGCCTAACTCTTTTGTCTCCTATTTGTTCCTTGTGTCATGTCATCAAGGCTAGCAAATGTCATCGAGGTTGGCAATTTGCTGAACTCTTATCCTTTATGAGAAGGTGATCCTATTGTTGCTAGCTTGTAGAATCTCCAACTTGGCTCTCCTCATTGTGCCACATGTCTTCAGGTAGATTTTACCCCATACAAACATGTAAGGTTTTGGGAAGGTAGTGTCTATGCAACATCATTCCTACCTTGTGAAGGTAAGAAGGTTGTTTCAAATAGATTCTTGGCTCAGATAAATTAACTTAGAATTCTCTACATGAAAAAATATTTAAATCTAGAAAAATATGCAGAAAAGAACCAAAAATATCACTACCATATTGAAAATGATTTCTTTATGATATGAGGTTGCCCTTAATGGATTTGGGTCATAATTGCACTTAACGCTAATTTTTAAATAATAAATAGGGGAAAGGACAAAAATAAAATCTAAAACTAAAATAATTCAATAAAACTAGCACCTAAATTTAAAAATCCCAGTAAATAGCCACTCGGTTGAAAGTAATTACAACCGAATGGCCAAGAAATAGATACCCCAATTTCTAGCCTTCTTTTGGTGGACAATGTTTAGATATTCACTGGTTTCATTTCTGTAGGTCACGTTCTTGCCTTCCTTTTTATTTTTTTATTTTTTAAAATTGTTGCTGCTTTTTTCTTTTTGGCTCTTTTTTTTTTTTATAAAGATTCTACTCTTTTTTATTCTTTTTAAACAATCGAGTAATTGCTTCTTCTTTTTTCTGATTATTTTGCATTCACCAACATTATTAAATTAACATAATATTTATTTTGTTTAGTTTTACTTATTTATACAATAAAATATAATATCATATATTTTTAATATAATACAATTGTTACAGAAATATATTTATATATAATAATGATATAGTTTCTATAGATATACATATTCTATATAATAATTATAACATTTTTATACACATTCTATTCAATTTCTAACTACAATTATTAGTTAGATACATAGTATATACGACTCTATATAGTTTCTACATGCATTCTAAAAATGTATCAATATAGTATAAAAGAGTATCAATTGAGTATATGGACACTGCAAGTGTATCAATGTAGTATAAAAGTGTATTAATGTGGTATTAAAGAGTATCAATTGGGTATAGGGACTGCATGTGCTTGCATAAAATTTTCTGTTTTTTTTTTAAAGTGTAACAATATAGTATAAAAATGTATCAATGTGGTATAAAAATGTATCATTTGAGTATAGAGACTGCATGTGCCCAATTGGGCCAAATGACTAAAAAAGAAAATTAAGTTGGGTCAACTGGTTACAGTTGTCCACATTTTCAAATTGTGGGTCATTTTTTAAAAAATGGTGAGCCCATGTCCTTTTCCCATATAAATACTCTCATTTTGACGGAATTATGAGATCATGGCATACGTGGATTTTATTTATAATTAATAGGTGGCACTAATTTATTGGTCCACGTGTCCCCAACTATAAATAACCCTACCTATAACCCAAAATAATTAAAAATTATTTGTTCACACTCAATTTATTAGATGCTTCACGTTATGCCACTGAATAGTTTTAAAAGACAACGTCTTTATCATTTTGAAGCTGTGAATTTTGGTTCAAAATAAGAACAAATAAGCTCCAATCAGTTTAAGATCTAAGTTCAATTTTGGTTAAAAATGTCTTTATCATGTCATATCATATCATTGCCCCTTTGATTTAAAAGCATGTTATTTGACCACCACAATGATTCAAATATCATAAGAGAGTTCTCTTTCGAAACTATTATGCAAGCTTAAGTAAATTATTTTTCTTTCAAAATTTAACTCTTAAGGTAGTCGCCTCTTTCATAATCATATAGTAAAACTGTTTTAGTGATCATTGTGGTTTAGATAAGCCTCTCACATTCATGAATTCTGTTAAAGCTTTTAGGAGAAGGATTTCTCTTTTCAATCAAATGCAATTACCCACCATTGATAACAAGAGCAATATCAAAACATGTGATAATCATTAAAACCTTCCTTGTGCGAAATTGGGCTAGGAAACCATTTACAATCTCATTATTTTCATAAATCACAATTAAATATGCACACATATATGTATATACCCATAAGAATGCAAAATTTAGGTTGAATGCAAATCTTGAAATTCATGCTCTTGTTGTCAATGCAAATGTCAAAGTTCAACACTTAAAAGAGATTAAAAATTATAGATCAAACCCCATAAAATTTAGGTCGTTCTACGTACCCTCTAATGGAGAGAAATTGAATCAAAGTTTACCCTTGGAGCATGGAATTCTAAAACCCTTGGTGATTTTCTCCTTCCTTGTTTTAATAATGATTAGAAGATTTTTGGGGATGTGAAGTCATTTTTAAGACCCTATACACGTACATAAGGGATTGGGAATGACTTAAGGGTGTTAAAAGACTCTCATACCCTTAAAATATAATAAAAATGGAGAACTATAAATGAGGGGGAGGGTGTTCATATCGCAACCCCCATCGTGGACCAGGAGGTTTGTGGAACGACCCCTGGCACAATCCTGGGGCTTTGTTGCGTGACCCCCACTGTAATGTCCAGGAAGTGGCCTATCGCGGTGGCCTTCATGTCATGAGGCTACCGTGAGTTCCCCATTTTACGACGCACAGGCTTTTGCAAGTTCTAAAAGCATTCCCAACCCATTCAAACCCAATCTTAGGTGGTTTATCATCGATACTGGGTCTTCAGGGATAATTTAGTGTACTTTTTAAGAATCGAAAAGGCTAGGGTATCACATTATCCCCCTTCCCCAGAGGATGGATCGAAACATCTTAAGCATGATTTAAAGATTTTCATAGAATAAAAGGAATAAGATAAGATTAATACCTTCCATGACATCATTCGACGATTCAAAAAGTGATGGGTATCTTGCATGCATATCATCCTCCGATTCTCAAGAAACTTTCTCTATCTTTTTTTCCTCCATAATACTTTAACTGATGCTATCTCTTTGTTTCTCAATTTTAAAACTTGTCGATCCAATATCGCTATGGGTACTTCTTCATATGACAAGAAATACCTCACACCAATCTCCTTAACTGGCAAAATAAGTGAATGATCTCTAATATATTTCTTATGCATTGACACATGAAATATGGGAACTGAAGTTACACTTGCGAGCAAATCTAAATCATACGCAACTCCACCAATCCTTCTGATAAGGGCATATGTAATAAGGACTGAGTTTTTCTTTACTCCCAAATATCATTAATCCCTTCATAGAAGAGACTTTCAAAAACACTCAATCATCAACCTCAAATTCTAACTCCCTTCTTCTTACGCTGGCAGAGGAATTTTGGTAACTTTGGGTTGTATCAAGTATCTCTCTAGTGATTTTCACTTTCTCTATCACCTGATGAACAAGATCAGGTCCAAATAAGTGGGCTTCACCCCACCTCATACCAACTAATTAGTGATTACACCTCCTTCGAGACTTAAAATGAGCCATTTGGATGCTACAATGATAGCTATTGTTATAGGAAAATTCTATTAGAGGAAAGTGATCTACCCAACTACCCTTAAAGTCAATCATACAATCCCTTAGAAAATCTTCTAAAGGATAAATGGTATGTTTCGCTTACCCATCCATTTGAGGGTGGAAAGCGATGCTAAGGTTCACCTGGGTGCCTAAACCTTTCTAAAAAGACCGCCAAAATTGAGAACAAAATTACGTACCTTCATCAGATATAATGGATAGCAGATCCTCATGCAATCTAACTATCTCCCGAATGTACAACTTTGTATAGTCATGTCCTGAATAATTAGTTCTAAGAGGCAAAAAGTGAGCGGACTTAGGAAACCTATCAACAATAATCCAAGTAGAATCGTACTGGTTTCAGAATAGTGGGAGTTTAGTAATAAAGTCCATATTGATCATCTGCCATTTCCATAAGGGCAAAGATATGTCCTGGGAGGTACCATCTGGCCTCAAGTGCTCCACCTTAACTTGTTGCCAATTTAAATACTTAGCCATAAAGTTAGCAACATCTCTTTCCATGTTATTCCACTAGTAGATGTTATTTAGGCCATGATACATTTTAGTGAAGATAAGGTGGACAATATACCTGGAAGTATGATTTTCATTGAGAATATTTAGGCCATGATACATTTTAGTGAAGATAAGGTGGACAATATACCTGGAAGTATGATTTTCATTGAGAATCCTTTTCCGTAAACCATCCACATTCTGCACACACAACCTACCTTGGTATCTCAAAATACCATATTATCTAATTCAAATCCTAAAACCTTTTGTTGACCAATATCTTTCTTGATTTACATCAATATAGGATCTATGGCTTGCTTCTCCTTAACTTCAGCACATAGGGATAATTTAGATACCTCTTGGACAAACAACCCTGCATCATCATAGTCTAGGAGTCGGACTTCTAAATTAGTAAGTCGATGAATGTCCTTAACTAGATTCCTCGTTCCTTCCTCGACATGAGAAAGAATGTGCATGGAAAACTTGCTAAGAGTATTAGCAACTACATTAGCTTTATCTAGATGATAGTGCAGGCTCATGTCATAATCCTTCAACAGTTCCAATCATCTCCTTTTCTTGGGATTCAACTTCTTCTGGCTGGACACATATTGTAAACTCTTATGATCAGTAAATTTGTCAACGTGCACCCTATACAGATAATGATACCAAATTTTGAGTGCAAAACCCACAACCGCCAACTCTAAATTATGGCTGGGATAGTTCTTCCCATGAACTTTTAATTGTCTAGATGCATAGGCCACCACCTTTCCATACCTTACAAGAACACACCCAAGTTATACTCGAGATGCATCAATATACAATAAAACTTTCCATACCCTTAGGAAGGGTCAAAACTAGTGCAATAGTCAACTTATCTTTCAATCTCTTAAAATTATTCTCACATGCCTCGAACCATAAAAACTTCACTTCCTTATGAGACAACCTGGTAAGTGGGGCAACTATAGATGAAAAACTCTCTACAAACCTCCTATGATAGCTTGCCAAACCCACAAAATCTGAATGTCCGTTGGAGTCGTGGATCTAGCCCATTTACTTACTGCTTCAACCTTTTGAGGATCAACCATAATTTCATCACTAGACACAATATGCTCTTAATAAGTTGTTGCACTGAGGATGAACTCACACTTAGAGAATTTACCATACAACTCATGGTTCTTAAGGGTCTGAAGGATGAATTAACGGTGATTCACGTGATCCTCCCCACTCTTTGAGAAACCTAAATATCATCAAAGAAAACTATAAGAAATAGGTCCAAGAACTGATGGAATAACCTATTCATAAGGTCTATAAATGTTGTAGGGGCATTAGTTAGTGTAAAGGACATGACTATGAATTCATAGTGACGATACAGGGTTTGAAAAGCTATTTTGGGAATTCCGCCTCACTAACCTTCAACTGATGGTAACCCAAACAAAGGTCAATCTTAGAGAAATATATAAAACCCTGAAGCTGGTAAAATAGATCATATATTTTGTGAAGAGGGTACTTATTCTTAACTGTGACTTTATTCAGTTGACGGTAATCTATACACATATGGAGGAAGCCATCTTTCTTGTGCACGAAGAGTAAGGGAGCACCCCAGGGAGAGACACTAGGATGAATGAAACCTTCATTAAGAAGGTCTATTAGCAGCTCTTTTAATCCTTTCAATTATGTAGAAACCATCCTAATACGGCGAGATGTAAATAGGTTGAGCTTCTAGCAATAAGTCAATACCAAAGTCTATCTTCCTATCTGAGGGTATCCCAGGGAGGCATCACGAAATACTTCTGGGAATTCATTAACTACTGGAGAGAATGATTTTTAGTGCTAGAATATTTGACCCAAACAAGATGATACAAAATATATTTAGAGATAATCTTATGGATTCTAAGATAAGATATGAACTTCCCTATGGGTGCAAGAGAATACCCCTCCCATTCTATAATTGGCTCACTAGGGAAATAGAAGGTGACCTTTTTGGTTCTACAATCTAATAAAACACAGACCGAGTGTAGCCAATCCATCCTAGAATAGCATCAAAATCCACTATATCAACATCTACAAGGTCTACTATAGCATCCTAGTAGAATAAAAAAAACTACATAATTTCTATAAACCTGCCTAGTAACAATAGAGTTACCAATGGGGGTGGAGATAGAGAAGGGTTCATAAGTATTCTCGGGCCCAAAACCAAAACTTACTGCCACATAAGGAGTCACATAAGACAAGGTAGACCCGGGATCAAGAAACACATAGAAATCATGAGAGAGGATCTGTAACATACCAATAACCACCTCTGTTTAAGCCTCCGAGTTCTTCCATATAGATAGGGCATACAAGCAATTAAAACCCATGCTTGTACTAGATGCGACACACTTAGCTGGAGGGGATGAAGTAGTATCTTGGGACTTCTTATCCCTATAAGTTCCCTTGGTAGAGGGATAATCTCTCTTAAAGTGACCAGCTTGACTACAACCATAACACACAAAAGAACTATACTTCCCTGAAACTGAAGGCATAGCACCCTTTGTCCACCATATGACCAGAAACGTTGGTCAGTCACCTACTAGTCTAGATGTAGGTGCACTAGTTGAATACTACGTACTACCCCAAAACTTCTTCTTAGACCTTTTATTACCCAATTTGTTAATCTGCTGTTGACTGGTGTCATGCTCTGCAGACTTAGCTTTCCTAATTCGCCTTTCCTCTACCTTTGTTTGCCTCTTCTTCTCCTCTTCCACTTATTTCATATATACAACTAACCTGGAGATATCCATGTCACTTTTAAGCATCACCCCTTTACATTCTATCACCAAATTGTTCAAAAGAGTAGATGCGAACTTCCACATATGAGACCTCATGTTGCATACAAATTCTGGAGCATAACGGGATAGTTGAGTGTTTCAATGTATATTTTTTGACGCTCATCTTCCCCTACTTCATGTTAAAAAAATTCATTATCCTAGCTTCCCTCAATTCATAAATTCTGTTAAAGCTCTTAGGAGAAGTATTTCTCTTTTCAATCATATTCAATTAACCACCATTGAAAACAAGAGCAACATCAAAACATGTAATAATTATTAAAACCTTCTTTATGTAAAATTGGACAAGGAAATCATTTACAACCTCATCATTTTCATAAATCATAATTTAATATGCATACATATATATTTATATACCAATAATAACACATAATTGAGGTTGAATGTGATAACGCTCAACTTACACCTCAAATAAGTGCAAGGCGGTCGCCGTCAATATATTTACCCAACTTTGGAGTCGGGGTCGAATCCACGAGGAATAATGTGACTGGCGATCAAACTAATTTGAAACTAAAGCTACAAGTTGAATTTAAACAAATGATAGAAAAAAATAAAATTTGGGGGCTTTAAATGGTTAAACAAAAGTTAATAAACACTTCGATTTAACAATGTTATGGGACACTAGAGTTATGGTTACCAAGATGCTTACATAGGTTGGGTTGCAAATAATTTTAGAGTTCCAATTGACACTTTAATTGGAAGAAGAGTTGAATCCTATTATTTACCCATTCGTCTCTCGACCTCAGTAGGTAGTGTATCCGTTAATTCTCTCAAACTTAAAGGATTTGTTTGCTATTCAACTATGTTCTCATGTAGGCAAATCCGGTTAAGGAATTTGCCATTAAACTAAAGATTAAAATCTTTCGAGTCCATGTAAACTCTTTCTTTTCCCACATACACTTTTCTCTCGGACAAGTGATGTTCTTGGGCTTACCTTTCAAGTCGCAACTAAGAGAGATTGTTACATTGCTCGACAAGCACTTTCCTCTCGGACAAGTGATTGTTTCATTGAAGTAACCTAACAAACACTTTTTTCTCAGAGAAGTGATATTTGTAGTGCTGACTCAATTAAGTTGCAGCCAAGAAAGATCATTAAAATAAAGAAAGGTTTATACAACATCAATTTCTTATGGACATACATTAGATTCACAACCCAAATTAGTATTCACATCAAGGTTCCCATAACTCAAGTAAAGAAAATTAGCTATTCATGATACAAAGATCAATAATATGTATTGAATTCATAATCAAGAATAAGTAATAAATCATACCCACAATCAATATTCAAATGAAAGATGTTTACAAGAATGTTAGGAACCCTCAATGAGAGGTTTCTCTCCTTTTCCGCCCCCAGTAAAATTGTTCAGATAGACGAATTATGAATAAATCAAAAACCCTAAAAGATGTTATTTATACTAAAGCCTAATTAAGAAAATAAAATAACGAAATTAATAAAATTGTTCGGAATAGGTGATACCCAAGCTGACGCCGCGTCAAGAAGTTGATGCCCTATCACGGATGGCATCATAGAGGCTTCAGTTGCCTTCAGGTTCTGTCTTAGGCTGACGATGTGTCTGATGCCACGTTAGGGATCTGACGGTGTATCACCAACATTGTCAGATATATTCTTCCTATGCTAACTTTCTGCTTAAGGCTGACGCCATTCTTGATGCCACATCACTGGCGTCGTCAGAACTGCTCCTTAAACTGCAACTCCCTGGTTAAGGATGACGCCAATGCTGATAGGCTATCACGAGGCTGATGACTTATCATGGAGGTCGTCAGCCATGTTTTCTTCTATTTTTCTCAGATTTTCAACTCTTTTGCTCCATTATTGTTTATTCTTATTTCTTCATCCTTTTTCTGCAATATCATAAGCAAACACATCAAAACAACAAGAGTTGCTTCAGAATTCACAATTATTTTGAGCTAAAAAGTATTAAATGTGTTAGTTTTTTCTCACACATCAACACCCTCAACTTAAAACAATTGCTGTCCTCAAGCAACTACATAACACCATACTACGATGCTTAACCAAGAGACACATAAGATACCTATCACAGTTGATTATCAAGTTTAGCTCAAAACCCATGCCACTCTCCACGTTCAATTACTTATAAATCCAATTGGGCATATCCATGAAGATTAACAATGTGACCCAAAGGAATCAAGCTATGGAATCAATTCAGCAACAATAACCATGCATATATACAAGTTACACTACCCAAACAAGTAAACAGCTAGCAATGCAACCGATGTGCCCTTACAACAAAGAAGTCCCTCCTCACTCATATATGAACTCAAGCATGTCAATGCGGGGACGGTCAATAGACACTCACTCTCATAAAGAAATTCCAATCAATGCATGTCAAATACCATATGCTTGCCCTTATTTTCATTACCAAGGTGTCCAGACAGATAAGTTAGGATCACTATAGGTCTTTTCTTCAGCTTGTAATATAGGCTAAGGGCTGGTATGATATTTAATGGAATTTAGAGTGACTAAGCCTCTTTTGAACTACCTTAACTTTTGGGGTTCACTTATTAACTTTTTTCTTTTTTTTCTCCTTTTCTTGATCACACATTATTCAGGATGGTTGTGGCTTTTCATTTTCATTTTTTTTCTTTTCTTATTCTTCCTCCACACCACCCAGCTTTTTATTCTTTTTCACTTATTCTTTTCCTTTTATTCTACCTTTCTTCATACCCAGTTTACATCATGCACCCCTATGATAGCCACCCTCAACTTAGGTTGTTTACCTAAGTCTAGGTGCACAGTGTCCAAGAAAGACCAGGGCCAAAAAAGGTTCATTATGATATAAACGGGAAGGTGATAGGTGTCATAGAAAGAAATGGTTAATTCAGGCTCAAAATAGGGATCAAGATATATCATGCATACAGGGAAGGCCATTTTGGCAAAAAAAGTGACTTAAAAATCAAAAAAGCTTATGATCCTTTCCTAACCCCTATCTTTCAACCAAGGTAAGACTAACCGGGCAAGTTCTAGATTCAACACACACAGGGACTTGAGTAAGACCTCACACACACATAGCACAATGGTACATCATAAGCTACTACCCATTCGGTTCATGCAATTGTTAGCAGTGATTATCATGTCCCTAGTACTAATGCCATAAAATGATTCATAGTAGCCATATATAAATACATATCACATAGTTATAAAACAGACCAACGGAGAGGTGTTTATCAGTCTTAAAAATCAACAAAAATATGTCAACTGCTCTAGATACTTATCTTTCTCCAGTTAACCACAACACATCACAAAACAAATATAATATGCCTAAGCATGCCGGCTCTACTAGGAACAAAACTCTGGGAAAAAGAGGCACGACAACAAAAACCCCAGGAGGACATCAACACCCACAAGTAGCCCCACCCTCAACTTAATATCATGCATTGTTCCCAACACGTCAAATCAAAACAAGAGAGTTAGAAACATACCTGTGGAACCATGGGTGCAAAGATCTGATGTTAATCACATAATACGAATTCAAACAACAAATTACCTTGGATTTCCTCCCAAGAAGCACCTAGTTTAACGTCGCGGCACGACCCAACTTAGCTTTTTCCTCCACCTTGAGGATATGAATTTCACCCCCAACTTAGAGTCCATCTTCTTGCCTTGCTCATAGGGAGGTGGTACAAAGATTAAGAAGCCGGGTAATGAATGACACATGGTAAAAAACTCAACCTTAAAGTGAGGTGTGTTTTTATGCTGCTTATCAAGTGTAAAATAAAGAATATAGGATTCTTGTTCCTCATCTTCACAGTCTTCCACTAGTTTAGACGATTCCACAGACAAGATATCATCTAAACATAATGTGGAAAAATGCTTCGAGTATGGCCCAATAAATCCTACGTTAAAATTTGCACTATCCTCTACACACTTACTTTTATTCATGTTCTCAATATTTTCACTTTGAATTGGGATAGAGTCTTCATAAGAGATTGGCTTGTTTTCTTATTTTGCCTCTAACACCATTTCCTCAATCTTGGCATAATCCCTCATGATTGGTTCGTTTGGTTGGGAAATCTCCAAGGTCTGCTCAACATCAAGCACAACATCGATATAGGGTTTTTTCTCTTCATCTTCACACTCATCCATTATGTTAAATGATTCCACAGACAATATATCATCTAACCATAATGTAGAAAAGTGTTTTGGATGATTGACCTCGATATCCATCTCTTCTATCCTTTCTCTTCCCTCGTTAAATGCCCTAATGTCTTAACGTATGTCACATATGGTATTATTCGTTGTATTTGTATGATCTAACATTAGTTGAAGCATATCTTCAATGTCACTCTTTCCAGTGCTTCGTTCTTCTTTTTCTTGACCATAAGACCTATCATACTCATAAGAAGAACTAGAACCTGGGTTAGCACAATAGGGGGAAGGGGCATTTGGGCAATCACTCCAATGTCCATCTTGACCACCACATACAGAACAATTATACTCCCAGTAGGCTGGAGATGGTGCACACATCTCTCTCTGAGGAGCATATTACAATCTTTCCAAAAGTGAGGTCCATCATAATATGAGCATGGATCATCAAGATACAATTTCCAACCACCAAACTCATGTTCATTCCAAGATGTCATAGTAATAAGTAAATTAGAATAAAAATCTACCTAACACAAGAAATAAAATAAAATTAAAAACAAATATTTACAAGTTTGAATTCAAGCAGGTAGGCTAACATTCTAAACCAACTGAATACGCCAAATTTCTCCCCGGTAACGGCGCCATTTTTTATAACGCTCAACTTATACCTCAAATAAGTGCAAGGAGGTCATCGTCAATACATTTACCCAACTTTGGAGTCGGGGTCGTATCCACGAGGAACAATGTGACTGGCGATCAAACTAATTTGAAACTACAGCTACAAGTTGAATTTAAACAAATGATAGAAAAAAGATAAAATTTGGGGGTTTTAAACGGTTAAACAAAATTTGATAAACACTTCGATTTAACAATGTTATGGGACACTAGAGTTATGGTTACCAAGATGCTTACATAGGTTGGGTTGCAAATCACTTTAGATTTCTAATTGACACTTCAATTGCAAAAAGAGTTGAATCTTATTATTTACCCATTCGTCTCCCGACCTCAGTAGGTAGTGTATCCATTAATTCTCTCAAACTTAAAGGATGTGTTTTCTATTCAACTATGTTCTCATGTAGGCAAATCCGGTTAAGGCATTTTCCATTAAACTAAAGATTAAAATCTTTCGAGTCCATGTAAACTCTTTATTTTCCCACATACACTTTCCTCTCGGACAAGTGATGTTCTTGGGCTCACTTTTCAAGTTGCAACTAAGAGAGATCGTTACATTGCTCGACAAGCACTTTCCTCTTGGATAAGTGATTATTTCATTGAAGTAACCTAACAAACACTTTCCTCTCAGACAAGTGATGTTTATAGTGCTGACTGTATTAAGTTGCAGCCAAGAAAGATCACTAAAATAAACAAAGGTTTATACAACATCAATTTATTATGGACATACATTAGATTCACAACCCAAATTAGTATTCACATCAAGGTTCCCATAACTCAAGTAAAGAAAATTAGCTATTCATGATGCAAAGATCAACAATATGTATTGAATTCATAATCAAGAATAAGTAATAAATCATACCCACAATCAATCTTCAAATGGAAGATGTTTATAAGAATGTTAGGAACCCTCAATGAGAGGTTTCTCTCCTTTTCCACCCCCAATAAAATTGTTCAGATAGATGAATTCTGAATGAATCAAAAACCCTAAAAGATACTATTTATACTAAAGACTAATTAAGAAAATAAATTAACAAAATTAATTAAATTGTTCGGAATAGGTGACGCCCAGGATGACACTGCGTCAAGAAGTTGATGCCCTATCACGAATGGCATCAGAGAGGATTCAGTTGCCTTTAGGTTCTATCTTAGGCTGACGATGTGTCTGACACCGTGTCAGGGATTGAGGTATATCACCAACGTCGTCAGATACCTTCTTCCCATGCTAACTTTCTGCTTAAGGCTGACGCCATTCTTGACACCTTATCACGACTTTGACACCACATCACCGGCGTTGTCATAACTGCTCCTCAAACTGTAACTCCCTGGTTAAGGCTGACGCCAATGCTGATAAGCTATCACGAGGCTGACGACTTATCACGGAGGTCGTTAGCCATGTTTTCTTCTATTTTGCTCAGATTTTCAACTCTTTTTCTCCATTATTGTTTAATCTCATTTCTTCATCCCTTTTCTGTAATATCGTGAGCAAACACATCAAAACAACAAGAGTTGCTTCAGAATTCATAATTATTTTGAGCTAAAAAAAATTAAATGTGTTAGCTTTTGCTCACACATCAGAATGCAAATCTTGAAATTCATGCTCCTATCGTGAATGTAAATCTCGAAGCTTCAAAACTTAAAAGATTAAAAATTATAAATCAAACACCATAAGATTTATGTCATTTCACATACCTCTAATAGAGAGAAATTGAATTAAAGTTTACCCTTGGAGCTTGGAATTCTCAAACCCTAGGTAGTTTTCTCCTCCCTTATTGTTTAAATGATTATTAGAAGGTTTTATGAGATATGAAGTCATTTTTAAGACCCTAAACACGTACATAAGGGATTGGAAATGACTCAAGGGTGTGAAAGGATCCTAATTCTCTTAAAATATAATAAAAATAGAGGACTATCAAAGAAGGGGATGGGGTTCATGGCGCGACCCCTGGAATGATCCCGGGGCTTTATGATGTGAACCCCATCGTGAAGGCCAGGCAGTGGCCTTGGCATGGGGCTGACATGAGGTCCACATTTTGCAATGATCAATTATTTTTTAGGTCTAAAAACATTCTCAACCCATTCAAACCCAATCTTAGGTGGTTTATCTTCTATTTGGGGCCTTAAGGTCTCATTTCATGAACTTTTTATGCATCGAAAAGGTCGGGGGTTACACCTCCATAGAATGATGGACTTGTAATCCCATAATGAATGCTAGTTCTTTTAGAAGAACGTTAATTCTCCTATCATGCTCATTTCAAATCCACTCTGCATTAACTCAGATAATTCCTTGCACTAAATAGTATTAGTACTTCCAAAGATAATATCATCGACATAAATTTGAATGATTAAATTTCTAGATGAGGTTTGTTTGATATCAAACTAGTATTAATTTTTCCTCTTGTGAAATCACGTTCCATTAGGAAGATGCTCATTCTATCATTCCAAGCTTGAGAAACTTGTTTTAGACCATAGAGAGATTTGTAGAGTTTGAAGACATGATATGAAAATTTTGGATTTTCAAAACCTGGGGTTATTTCACAAAAACTTTTTCATCAATAAAACCATTTAATAAATAATTTTTCACATCTATTTGGAATAATTTGAACCCTTTATAAGATTCATAATCAAGTTAAATTCTAATAGATTCTAATCTTGCAACCGGTGTGAAGGTCTCATCATAATTAACTCCTTCTTAGTGTGAGTAGCCTTGAGTAACTAAATGAGCTCTATTTCGCACAACTTTACCTGAGTTATCCATTTTGTTTTTGAATACCCATTTAGTTTCAACACTAGAGAAATTCTTTGGTTTTGGAATAAGAGTCCAAACATTATTTCTGTCAATTTTCTCAAATTCTTCTTTCGTTGCCTTTACCCAGCTATTATCTTCTAAGACTTTATTAAATTTCTTTGGTTCAAGTTGAGATATGAGGGTTATGTTCGCATTTTTTCTACTGGAGGCCCTTGTTTGCATTCTTTCTTTTTTATCCATAAATAATTAGGCTCATTTCTCCATTTGTTTGGAATTGATTCTTGTTTAACTCGATCATTTGAAGTTGTAGAAAACTATCGATTCCAGTACTAGTTGGTTTAGAAGAGGAGTCATCCTTAGTTAAAGGAGTTTTGTTAACTTGTACCAGTTCAATCTCATCATCTATAGAGATAACATTCTAAACACAATTATTTTTATGATAAAAATACAACATCTACAGTTTTCTCAATGCAATGAGCCCATTTACTATTATTCTATATGCTCTACTAGCGTTAGAGTAGACCATAAAAATACCTTCATCTCTTTGTGGATCAAACATACAAATGTTGTCCTTGCCATTGTTATGAACAAAACATTTTGAGCAAATGCACGAAAGTACCCAATGTTGGGTCTTTTATTGTTCCAAAGATTATATGGACTTTTCTTCAGAATAAGTCAACTGAGACACCTATTTAAAATATGATATGCAATACTGATGATTTTTGAGAAAAATTTACTTGGTAGAGACTGTTCGCAGATCATGGTTCGAGCCATGCCTTGAAGTATTCTATTTTCCATTCAACCATACCATTTTATTAAGGGGAACTTAGAGTTGAGAAGTTTTGAGTGTATCTATGAGTATCACAAAAAATTTCAAAATCATTATTCTCAAATTCTCCCCCATGATCACTTCTAATGGAAGAGATGTAGTAACCCTTGTCTCTTTGAACCTTCTTACAGAAAAATTCAAAATAATTTAAGGTATCATCTTTATGAGCTAAAAATATGACCCAGGTAATTCAAGTGTAATCATCAATAATTACAAAACCATAATTTTTACCACCAATTTTAGAAGTTCTAGTTCAAACAAGTAAGTCCATATGAAGTAGCTACAAGGGTTTAATTGTGGACACAATATCTTTAACAGGAAAAGAATTTCTAGTTTGTTTATAAAGCTAACAGACATTACAAATATGGGTCTTTTTGAAATCAAAATTTTGCAATCTAGTCACAAGTTTATGCTTGACTGATTTTTTACTATGTCTCATGCTTGCATGATCAAGTTTACGATACAAAATCTAGGGATCATCAGAGATGGAGGCAAGACATATATGTCATTCTATCCTTTTGATGGAGTCTAGAACATAGTCATTTTTGTGACTATTTCCTGCAAGGATTTGCCTTCCTTGTTTATCAATTATGAACCCTTCATTTTTAAATCTTACCTCCAATACAACATCATATAGCTAACTGATGCTTACAAGGTTGTACTTCAAGTTTATAACAAAATAAACATTAGTATTACCGCATAAATCATTAAAGGAGATTGTACCAATACATATAGTTTTTACTTTAGAGCTATCTACAAATCCAATGACACCTCCATCAAAATCAGTTATAGTTTCAAATAAAGCTTGCTTTCACTCATGTGATTTGAATATCCACTATCTTGTAATACCCCGTATGTTTCTAAACTAGGAAATGAACCATTGTTCCTATGTATGAAACCTCCTATCCTGTGATTCATATTTGAGTACATGACTTACAATGAGTATCCTAGTGATAATATAGCTTATGATATGTTAAGCATGTTCATATGAGTCACTAAGAGTAAGGCAAGCTAAGAGCTTTTGAATCCATCAAGTTTTAGTGCTTGATTTTGCAAGAGAAATATTTGAAAAAGAATAACTTAATTTATATATGGTATTTTGGTAGATTTATACCCACCAAATTGTAGATAATTGAATTATATTTCTAATGATTTTAATTTTACCAAAATCCGACACCCGAGCAAGAAGTTATGGCTTTGTGAAGTGGAGTGTGTCGCCTAACAAATCGCATAAGGCTACTGGAATGGGTATGCCATAGGTTGTGCGACGCACACCCTAAAGTATGCCATAAGGTGTGCGACGCATACCTTATCTTGTGTCATAAGATGTGCAGCGCACACCCTAGCTTACGCGATAAGGTGTGCGACGCATAAATAGGATTCCAGTGATGAAAACACTTTATTTTTGAGTTATTTGAGGGTAAATAAGTCTTTTGACACTCTTTACACATACCTAAACTTAACCTTACGAAATTTATATCTCCTAGTCACTTTACAAACCTATTAACATCTTAAGTTCATTATCCAAGAGCACAATAGGAGAAAAACAACTAGGGTTGCACCATCGAGCTTGAACGTCCAATCTTTCAACAATTACATCACCATTAAGGTATGCGTAGTGTTCATCTATGGATCCCTTTCATTCATAGAGTTCAATAACCATGTTTTAAATATTATTTTGTGATTGTCTTGTTGTGATATGAACATGTACATGTTGATGATTTGATGTTTAAATTCAAGATGATATCTAAAGGTGTTTTCATGAAGTATATGTGTTTGTTAGTTGAAAACCATGAATTTTGGGTGGTTTAATATAGTGATATTAATGAACACACCTAAGCCAAAAGAATGCATGAAAAGTGTTTGATAAAATTCCTAGGATGATAGGATTCATGTCACATGATCTAATAGTGCTTAAATGACAAGTCCATGCTCTATGCTGTATGATTCCACATAAATTCCACGTTATTAATATGTGTTGTTGTTGTGACATGGATTGAGCACGGTATTAAATCTATGAATGTATATACATGTTATATGAATTTCCTTTCTGTGTATAAGATGTTGAGAACTATGCTTAGTGTGAAATCCCCTACTTATGATATTGTAAATGGTGGACTCTACTCTTATGATTAAGTCAGTCATGTGTTTCAGTTACCTTCCATCGATTCATAGGGTACTTGTACCAAAAAAATATAGTTGTTTGCCTAAAGCCATGTCATGTTATCATAATACTCTTAGTCAAGCCATGATCTATAAAACTCAGTCAGTCACGTCACTCAGGAAATCTCAGAAATCTTATGATCTCAGATAATTCTCAGATAGTAGTACTATTCCGTTAGTCAACGGAAGTCAGTTACTTAGTCCATGTACATTTAGTTAATCATGTTCAGTCTCTTCAGATGGGAGTATAAATTAGCACCGAGTGAACCCAAGGATGTGAACACACTGTCAGATAAGGGTGTGATTCTTACCAGTCATCCTTGAGTTACAGAACTATGTATCCATCATAGGTTGAGACATAAATACCTATCAGTTGAGGGTAGATAAGGTGGCTTAACCTGTCAGATTAGGGTCCCACCATTCTCATTAGAGTACCTACCAGATGAGGGTCACTCACAACTTGTCTTTACTAGTGGCGCGGTGTTGACATCCTTCCAGTCGAGGCAGAGATTGGACCCCAACTTAGCTATATGCGTTGTTGGGGCATGTCGGTTAAAAAACTACCTCCTACAGCCCCAATCCCAGTATCAATAAAAGAACTCAGATAGTCCTTAAGATTTCAGTATATCAGGACTGTCATATACAGTCAATTAAGTTATAGAACACAGATAGTTCTATTAGATTTAGTACTGTCAGACACAGTCATCTATGTTATCAGAATTTCAGTATTTTTCATGCTAGATATCAGTAGATCATGTATTAGTCTCCATAACTAGATATCACATAATCACGATCTCAATTACTATGTATGCATGTTTTCACTCTCACGTTCATATCATTCTGTCAGTTAACATCATTCATGCTTGTAAACCCTTGAATTTAGATTAACTCACTCATATACTCAGTACTCCCAGTTCTACTGATGCATTTGTGCTATGGTGCTTTCTTTTATGTTACACCATAGGTTCACATACACGAGCTCCAGATTAGTAGCAGCAGTAGTATTCCAGTCGCAAAGTTGCAGTGAGTCCTTATCCATTCGAGGACGGTATTATTTTATTTTATTTATTATTTCAGTTCAGTTTTGCTGGACGGAGTTAGTTGGAAACAGGTTTCTTCAACTCCTTATTCCAACAGTATTTTGAGGCTTTCAGATTTGATTTAGATTTCAGTTGTTTTGTGTATTCGTTACCCCAAATGGATGTTATGATTTGTCATATATTTTATTCAGTAGAACCTTATGGCCTATTGTTCATGTTTTCTGCATTATTACGTCATATATTGCAGTATACAGGTACAGATATCAGTCATGGGTTAGCTTATGGTCCCTCGGGATTATGGGCACCGTGTAACGATCTAGTTCAGAAAACTGGGGCGTTACAAACTTGTTATCAGAGCCTAAGTTTTAATAGAGTCCTAGGAAGTCTGAAAGTCGCATCTAGTAGAGTCTTTTACATGGGTGTGTTGCGCACCACATTTATGTGCAAGAGGCTATAAGATGTTTTGGGAACAGTTTCCCTTCTTTCGATATTCATATCGTTCTAGTAAGCATAATCTCAAGTTATACTCTTAGTCTAATCCGTTCTTCTCTTATTTTAGAATATGCCTCCAAAGAAAAGAAACCATCCAGCTCCTCAGCCCGAAGATCCTTTGGGCGAAAATGTTTCTCATGCGGAGTTTAGGGAATCATTCACCATATATACTCAGTCTGTGGCTGCCCAAAATTAACGGCCACCAGTTATTTCAGCCAATCCAATGGCCAACTCAGCCGTAGATAGGATTCAGGACTTCACCCAAATGAACCCTCTATCTTTCTTTGGATCTAAGTTTTATGAAGACCCTCAAGAATTTGTTTACCAAGTCCATAAGGTCATAGACATAATGGGAGTTACTTCTTGTTAGAGTGTCGAGTTAGCCGCATACCAGTTATAGGATATAGCTCACACTTGGTATAAACAGTGGAAGTTTGAGAGGTTAGAGGATGCAGGTCCTATAGAGTAGGAGGAATTTTTCATGACTTTCTTAGACAGATTCTTTCCCCAAGAGCTGAGGGAGGCAAAAGTCCTAGAGTTCATCAAGCTCAGGTAGCGAAATATGACGGTTAAGGAGTATTCTCTTAGATTTACTCATCTAGCCAGATATGTCCCTCATGTGGTCGCAAACAACAGGGCTAAGATGAGAAAGTTCGTGTCAGGGGTGAATGATAGCATAGTAAATGAGTGTAGGTTTGTGATACTGGACGGTGATATAACTTTAGCCAGGCTCATGACTCATGCTTAACAAATAGAGGAGAAGAAGCTTAGGACTAGGGAGAGGAAGAAAAGAGAGCAAGGTCAGGCAGTTTCAGTTTTGCTCAACCCAAATCAGAAGGAGGAAACCGTTTACAGTTTTGTCCTAAGCTAGCAGTTCTAGCTCTTTCCTCTACCAGTGCCCCAGTGCTAAAATTCAGAGACGGCAACAGAGATTGAGCACTAGGCTCTAAGTCTCAGGGAAGTGTCAGCAGTGCCCAAACTAATCCCCTATGTCAGAGTTATGGTAAGAACCATAAGGGTACTTGTAGAGATGGTAGCGATGTTTATTTCGGTTGTGGCAAGCCAGGACACAGGGTTAGAGAGTGTCCGCAGTTAGGTCTGAAGGGTCATCAGAATTATTCCACAGCCCAGTCCGATCGCCCAAATCAGTAGGGTGCCACTTCCAGTGCTACTAGTGGGCAACGCCCAAACAGACTCTATACTCTTCAAACCTGACAGGATCAAGAAAATTCTCCTGATGTCATTACTGGTACATTACATATTTTCCATGTTCATGTTTATGCTTTGCTAGACCCAGGTGCATCTTTGTCTTTTGTTACTCCTTATATAGTAGGCAATTTCGAAATTAGTCCCAAAATTTTAGCAGAGCCTTTTTTAGTCTCTATCCCAATGGGTAAAACTATCATAGCTCGGCGGGTATACATTAACTGCCCAGTTATGATATTTCATAAAGCCACGTCATTAGATTTAGTCGAGTTAGAGATGAATAATTTTGATGTCATTCTCGGCATGGATTGGCTTCATTCCTTCTATACCATAATCAACTGCAGAACCAGGTTAGTTTATTTTCAGTTCCCGAATGAGCTCATCCTAGAATGGAAGGGTAGTACTTCATCTTTCAGGGGTCAGCTTGTTTCCTACCTTCGGGTAAGGAAAATAATTTCTAAGGGGTGTGTGTATCATCTCATTCATGTTAAAGATTCCAGTTCTGAATCTCCTAGTTTTGAATCAGTCCCAGTTGTAAATGAGTATTCAGACGTGTTTCCCAAAGATCTTCCAGGCATTTCTCCCAAAAGGGAAATAGACTTCGACATTGATCTTCTTCCAGATACTTAACCTATTTCTATTCCGCCATCAAGAATGGCACCAACAAAACTCAAGGAAATGAAAGATCAGTTGAAGGATATCTTAGATAAGGGATTCATCAGGCCCTATGTATCCCCATGGGGTGCACCATTCTTATTCGTGTGCAAGAAAGATGGTTCTCTCAGGATGTGTATTGAGTACCGTCAGCTCAACAAAGCTATGGTCAAGAACAAGTATTCTCTTCCCAGAATAGATGAATTGTTTTACCAACTTCAGGGTGCCAGTTATTTCTCCAAGATAGACCTCAGATCAAGCTACCATCATCTCAGAGTTAGAGAATGTGACATCCCGAAGACAACTTTTCGTACTCGGTATGGTCACTTCGAGTTTCTAGTTATGTCCTTTGATCTTACCAATGTCCCAGCCACTTTTATGGACTTGAAAAACCAGGTGTTCAAGCAGTATTTAAACATGTTTATCATAGTCTTCATAGATGATATTCTGGTTTATTCCCGCACTGAGCGTGATCATTCAGACCATCTCAAAATTGTTCTTCAGACTCTCAAAGATCACCAGCTATTCACCAAATTTAGTAAGTGCGAGTTTTAGCTAAGATCAGTAGCATTCCTTGTCCATATTATTTCTGGTGATGGTATTAGAGTAGATCCTCAGAAGATTGAAGCAGTAAAAATTTGGCCTCGCCCTGTCTCTCCATCAAATATCAGGAGTTTCTTAGGATTGGCTGGCTATTACCAATGGTTTATTAAGGGATTTTATTCTATTGAATCCCTTATGTCCAGATTGACTCAGAAGAAGGTCAAGTTTCAGCATCAGATTCTTGCGAGAAGTGTTTTCAGGAGTTGAAGACTCGATTGACCTCAACTTTAGTTCTAGATCTTCCAGATGGTTCATATGGTTTCGTAGTCTATTGTGATGCATCCAAAGTGGGCCTAGGTTATGTCCTCATGCAACATAGTAAGGTTATAGCCTACTCCTCCAGATAGTTAAAGCCCCATGAGAAGAATTATCCTACTCATGATCTTTAGTTAGAAGCCATAGTATTTTCCTTGAAGATTTGGAGGCATTATCTATATGGAGTTCATATAGATGTCTTCACATATTATAAGAGTCTCCAGTATGTCTTTTCTCAGAAAAATCTAAACCTTCATCAGAGAAGGTGGCTAGAGATTTTGAAAGATTATGACATGAGTGTCCTTTACCATCCGGTCAAGGGCAACATTATGGCTG
This sequence comes from Capsicum pubescens, assembly GCA_030864215.1. Lineage (NCBI taxonomy): Eukaryota > Viridiplantae > Streptophyta > Magnoliopsida > Solanales > Solanaceae > Capsicum > Capsicum pubescens. The sequence continues at coordinate 256,124,266 of CM061549.1, forward strand.
ACGTTTTCAGTAGACTCTTCATGGGTATTGTTTATCACGTTGAGGATAGGAAAAAAGAAGGTAGATCAGGAAATCCAGCAGCTTGCCAAACTAGGTGTTCACTTAGTCGATTCTTCAGAGGGTGGTGTATGTGTTTAGAATAGTTCAGAATCATCTCTAGTTTCCGAGGTGAAAGAAAAGAAAGACAGGGATCCTATCCTTTTCAAGCTAAAAGAGTCAGTTCAGAATCAGAAAGTAGAGGTTTTATCCCAAGGGGGAGATAGTGTTCTTCGTTGTTAAGGTCGTCTGTGTGTTCCAGGTAAGATGGCTTGAAGAAGAAAATTCTTGTAGAAGCACATGGTGCGCGATATTCTATTCATCCAGGGGCCACTAAGATGTACTGGGACATACGGGAGACCTATTGGTGGAGTGGGATAAAGAGAGATATTGCAGATTTTGTGGCTAAGTGCTCTACATTTCATCAAGTTAAGATAGAGCATCAGAAGCCTAGTGGTTCTATGCATGAGTTCACCATTCCTACTTGGAAGTGGGAAGAAGTGAACATGGATTTCATGATGGGTTTTTCTCAAACTTGTCATCAACATGATTCAGTTTGGGTCATTTTAGACATAATAACCAAGTTAGCTCATTTTCTTCTGGTGCATACCTCTTATTCAGCCGAGGATTACGCCAAACTCTACATCAGGGAGTTGGTCAGATTACACAGTGTTCCATTATCTATCATATCATACAGAGGTACCGAGTTCACCTCTCACTTCTGGAAAGCATTCAAAAAGGGTCTTGGTACCAAAGTTCATCTTAGTACAACTTTTCATTCTTAGATAGATGGTCAAGTAGAAAGGACCATTTAGACTCTTGAATATATGATAAGGGAATGTGCAATTGATTTCAAGGGAAGTTGGGATGACCACTTGCCTTTGATTGAGTTTCATACAACAATAGCTATCATTCCAGTATTAAAATGGTTCCGTTCGAAGCTCTCTATGGTAGGAGGTGCAGATATCCAATCGGGTGGTTCGAAGTTAGTGAGGCCTCAGTCATAGGGCCTTACTTAGTATTCGACGCCTTAGATAAAGTCCATTTTATTAGAGAAAGACTTTGGGCTACTCAGAGCCGACAAAAGTCCTATGCAGATGTGCGCAAAAAGGATCTTGAGTTTGAGATTGGTGACTATGTCTATCTAAAGATCTCTCCCATAAAGGGAGTGAAGCGGTTCAGCAAGAAGGGAAAGCTCAGTCCCCGATATGTCGGTCCCTTCAAGATTCTTAGTCATTTAGGCAAGGTAGCTTATGAGCTCGAATTTCCTTCAGACCTAGCTTCAGTTCATCCAGTCTTTCATGTATCTTTGCTAAAAAAATGCATAGGTAACCCATAAGTCGTGGTCCCCACTCAGAGCATTGACGTTTAGAATAGTCTCTCCTATGAGAAAGTTTCGGTCAAAATTCTAGACTATCAGACTCGAAGATTGAGGAACAAAGAAGTCCCTCTAGTCAAAGTTCTTTGGCGAAATCACTCCGTTGAGAGAGATACTTGGGAAGCAGAAGAAGACATGCGTACCAAGTATCCTTACCTCTTCCCTTCCAATCCAGATCAAGCTCAAGGTAACATTTCTCCTTAAGCTTATTCAGTTTCCCGTTCAGTATTCTATACAACTTGGTATTCAGTTTATGCTCATGTTTCATCACAAATCTGGTATCAAGTACCATTTCATATTAAGTCATGCATTCATGTATCAGTCCAGCGTATAATCAGGCATCAAATATGCATTCTTATTGGGAGAACACAGTTATTAGAAATCTCAGTTATGCATTCATGAATCAGTTAGTCATGCATCAGATATGCATGTCCAGTATGATATGTTTATCTTATCATTCATGTCAGTTATGAGATCATGTTCTAGTAGTGTATGTCTTGTTCGTACTCCAGTTTATCATCTCTCCCATTTTCAGTTAGTCTCATTCGAGGACAAATGTTCCCAAGGGGGAGATATTGTAATACCCCATATGTTTCTAAGCTAGGAAATGAACCATTGTTCCTATGTATAAAACCTCTTATACTATGATTCATATTTGAGTACATGACTTACAATGAGTATCCTAGTGATAATATAGCTTATGATGTGTTAAGCATGTTCATATGAGTCACTTAGAGTAAGGAAAGCTAAGAGCTTTTGAATCCATCAAGTTTTAGTGCTTGATTTTGCAAGAGTAATCTTTGAACAAGAATAACTTGATTTATATATGGTATTTTGGTAGATTTAGAACCACCAAATTTTAGAGAATCGAATTAGCTTTCCAATGAAATCAATTTTACCAAACTCCGACACCCGAGCAAGATGTTATGGCTTTGTGAAGTGGAGTGCGTCGCCTAACAAATCGCATAAGGCTACTAGAATGGGTATGCCATAGATTATGTGATGCATACCCTAAAGTGTGCGATAAGGTGTGCGACGCATACCTTATATTATGCCATAAGATGTGCGGCGTACACCCTAGCTTACGCGATAAAGTATGCGACGCATACTTAGGATTCCAGTGATGAAAATACTTCATTTTTTAGTTATTTTGAGGGAAACTAAGACTTTTGACACTCCTTGCACGTCTCTAAACTTAACCTTACAAATTTTATAGCTCCTAATAACTTTACAACCCTACTAACATCTTAAGTTCATTATCCAAGAGCACAATAGGAGAAAAACAACTAGGGTTGCACCATCGAGCTTGAACATCCAATCTTTCAACAATTTCATGACCATTAAGGTATGCGTAGTGTTCATCTATGAATCCCTTTTATTCATAGAGTTCAAGAACCATGTTTTAAAAATTATTTTTTGATTGTCTTGTTGTGATATGAGCATGTACATGTTGATGATTTTTCATTTAAATTTAAAGATGACATCCAAAGGTGTTTTCATGAAGTATATGTGTTTGTTAGTTGAAACCCATGATTTTGGGTGGTTTAATATAGTGATATTCATGAACACACCTAAGCCAAAAGAATACATACAAAGTATTTGATAAAATGACTAGGATGATAGGATTCATTTCCCATGATCTAAAAGTGCTTAAATGGCAAGTCCATGTTCTATGCTTTATGATTCCACATGAATTCCACGTTATTGATATGTGTTATTGCTGTGACATGGATTGAGCACGATATTGAATATATGCAAGTATATACATGTTGTAGTCATTTCCTTTCCGTGTATAAGATGTTGAGAACTATGCTTAGTGTGAAATCCCCTACTTATGATATGGTAAATCGTGGACTCTACTCTTATGATCAAGTCAGTTATGTGTGTCAGTTTCCTTCCATCGAGTCCTGGGGGTACTTGTACCTGGAAAATATAATTGTTTGCCTAGATCCATTCTATGTTATCATGATACTCTCAGTCAAGCCATGATCTATAGAACTCACTCAGTCACGTCACTCAGGAAATCTCAGAAATCTCTTGATCTCAGTTAATTCTCAGATAGTAGTACTATTCCGTCAGTCAACGGAAGTCAGTTTCTCAGTCTATGTACAGTCATTTAATCATGTCCAGTCTCTTCAGATGGGAGTAGAAGTTAGCACTGAGTGAACCCAAGGATGGGAACAGACTGTTAGATAAGGGTGTGATTCTTAGCAGTCATCCTTGCATTCCAGAACTATGTAGCCAACATAGGTTGAGACATCAATACCCGTCAGTTGAGGGTAGAAAAAGGTGTCTTAACCTGTCAGATTAGGGTTCACCGTTCTTATTAGAGTACCTACCAGATGAGGGTCACTCACAACTTGTCTTTACCAGTGGTCTGGTATTGACACCCTTCCATTCGGGGCAGAGATTGGACCCCAACTCAGATATATGCATTGTTGGGGCATGTCGGTTAAACAACTACCTCCTACAGTGTCAGTCCCAGTCTCAGTAAAAGAATTCAGATGGTTCTTCAGATTTCAGTTTATCAGGACTGTTTGATACAGTCAATTTAGTTACAGAACAGAACACAGATAGTTCTATTAGATTCAGAACTGTCAAACACAGTCATCTATGTTATCAAAATTTTAGTATTTGTCATGCTAGATATTAGTAGATCATGTATTATTGTCTAGATCTAGGTATCACGTAATCACGATCTCAGTTACTATGTATGCATGTTTGCACTCTCACGTTCATATCAGTCAGTCAGTTAACATCGTTCATGCATGTAAACCCTTGCATTTAACCTACCTCACTCGTATACTCAGTACTCCTAGTTTTACTGATGGATTTGCACTATGGTTCTTTCTTTTATGTTACACTATAGGTTCACAGACACGAGCTCCAAAACAACAGTAGCAGTAGCATTCCAGTCGCAGAGTTGCAGTGAGTCCTTATCTATTGGATGACGATATTATTTTATCTCATTTATTATTTTAGTTCAGTTTTGCTGATGGAGTTAGTTGGAGAAATGTTCCTTTAACTCCTTACTCAGATAGTATTTAAAGGCTTTCAGATTTAGTTCAGATTTGTTTCAGATTTCAGTTGTTTTGGGTATTCGTTACCCCATATGGATGTTATGATTTGTCAGATATTTTAGTCAGTTGAATCTTATGGCCTATTGTTCATGTTTTCCATATTATTACGTCATATATTGCATTATACAGATATCATTCATGGGTTAGCTTGTGGTCCCTCGAGATCATGGGCACCGTGTAGCGATCTGGTTCAGAAAATCGAGGCGTTACATATCTAGATACCATTTCTCTTTAGATTTTGAGTGGAGTTCCTGTACAATAGATGTATTATATATTTATAGGTACCTAAGTATTCTTGGGTTCTTTAAGGTTAGTCTTTGAATTTGTTGACTCACTCTAAATCCATTTATCAAGATTTCTAAGAAAAATCTATAGTTGTAGCATTGAAGACCAAGCTTTCAATTATGATAATAAGAAGTATAGTATTGATCAGTGGTTGTAGAGTAAGTATTGTAACTACAACTATATCTCCTAGTCAATTAGCTTGAGTTAGTTGACCTTTGAGATCTACCATAGCTATAGTACATTTTATGATAGGTATTAAGTCAATGATTCTGCCATTTGGTTGACTTAATCAAATTAGTTGACCTTTTAGATCCTTTACAACTATAATATCTATTACCATCATATTTAGCGGTTGACTTAGTTTAGTTAATTAACTAATTTGACCTGACAATATTACAACTAGGAGATTTTTCAAAACAGTTAACCTTTATTTTTAAATCATCAATTTCATCTTGTAGGTAATCCTTTTCAATTTCACAAACTTCAAGTTTAAACTCCCAAAACCTTCTTTCTCTTAATAAAGTTCATTTTTCTTCCTTGGATTTATTTAAATTAGCTATGGCAAGGTCCAACAAATTTTGAAGTTTTGAGCATTCATTACAAGAGTTAGCTCTTACCTGTCAAGATTCTCCAATTTCCATGAAGAAACAGTCTTTAATGTTATCATTTTTTGGTATGATTGTTCCTCTTCACCTTAGTAGCTAAATGCCTTTTGATTTCCCTTGGAAGGTCCTCTTTTAGTTTCTGACAATCATAAGCAATATGACTATCTCCCACAATTATAATGCTTATCTTCATTCTTGTTCTGATCAACATATTATTTTCTCTGTGAGTAATTTGGTCTTTCTCTTATTTGATTTTTGAATCCTTTATAATTCTCCATATTTTCTTATGATAAGAGCAAGTTCTCTTTATCTAGGGCATCACCTTCTTCTTCATTTGTAGCTTTAAATGCTATATTTTTCTTCTTTTCCTCCTATTGTTGGTCATCCTTATTCAAGTGAGCCTTTTCAAAGGCAATGAGATCTCCTCTGACATCATCATAGGTCATGTTATTCAAGTTCATGCTTTCAAGAGACACAACCTTAAAAAGCCACCGAGGAGGTAAACTTCTGAGAATCTTTATAATTTGACTTGCCATATAATAGGTTTTCCTGCACCTTTGAGTTCCCTATTAATTTTGCCAAATCTAGCAAATATTTCTTCAATAGATTCACCATCTTTCTTCTTGAAAAGTTCATAGTCATAGACTAATAAACCCACAAGAGTTTTTTTGACCTTATCTGTTCCTTTATATGTTACTTGCAGTTTATCCAATATTTCTTTGGTAGTTTAATAGTTGGAGATCTTCTTATATACTTCACCACTAATTGCATAATATAGAACATTTTTTGTCTTAGAATTGATTTGAATGATCTTCATTTGTTCATCGGTGCAATTCTCCAAGGGTGGAATGCTCTTAGTAGATTTCTCATCATTTTCCAGTGTCTTTTTATTTTTGTATTTGTTAGTAGAAACAAGTGGAAGATTACCAAGTTTTGTTACTATCCAAACTTTGACATCATAAGATTTGATGGAGGTCTCCACCTAATTTTTCAATGAGAAAAGTGTTTTCCGTTGAAATAAGGAGGTCTAGTTTGAAATGTCCCTTCATAAAACAATGCTACAGCAAAAATTTGAGCCATGATATTTTCTCACTTGTTGTTAGTCAAATACTTGTGAGTAATTTCTCTAATACCAATTTAAAGCAGTAAGAGGGTGTGTGAATTAATCATTTTTTATCAGACAATCGAGTTCCTTCAACAAACAGACGACTATTTATTGTAGTAATGAAAACTTCAAAAAATAAAATGCCGAAGGTAAATAATACCATATGTTTTATACTAGTAAAGTCCTCTAATAGGTCTTACTCCATTCCTCTTGTATTGCAAGGGATTCTACTAATTCTTTTGTGAATAAAATCAAAGTACAAAATTGATTCAAGATCTTTGACTTTGACTCACACTTTCTTCTTTCTATCTCACATTGATACAATGCCTAACCAACTATGTGTTCCTCTCCTGTCTTTTTAAGTACACACCTTTAGGAGAATACAATGGTTGAGTAATGTAAAGCAAAGAACTATAGAGGTTGATACAAGTGTATGTCTCTTCCTTTGACTTCCAATTCTTATATATTAGTGATTGGACAACTATTAGCCATTGGAAGCTGGAAAGCAACCCAAAGGATTTTTCTTCTTAGAAAATTTAATAAGTCATATTCAATTTTCAAGAATAAGTAATTAATTAAAGAAAAATCTAACTAAGTATAATATATACACAAGAGAGAGATGCAGAAATCCATGACATTAATAATCCATTTAGTGCAACAGATCTTTTTCCTTTCTTGCCATGACTTTTATTACTCAATAGAATCTTCTAATAGAATTTCTTCAATCTATTTAGAGTAACATATCTTGTTTCTTTTTCGTGGAGTACGTGATATTTTTTTAATATTCTTGATTTACTCTCCTTAGAATATGCAACAGTCTTCATTTCCTTCTTGTGAGATTCTTCTTCCTTTTTGAGTATTATTCAAACGAAATATTCTTGGTACTGAATTTCTGAAATCAAATTGAACTCAATGGTCATTCATCAAAATCTTAATGTTAGCAGAATAAATATATATGTTCTTGGAGTAGCAGTATTAAAAATCCAACAACTTCAACAAACTTGAAGATAATAACAAACCATATAAATACTTCATTTTATTTGTCAAAAAATATACAGAAAAAGTGTGAAAAATTGGATATAGGTTACTGCAGGCTTCTATAGCCATAATTTATAATTCGAATGGTGTGAAAATGCCTTCCTGAATAGGCTATGACTATTTATAAATTATGCCTTTAAATTAATCAACAAATTAATTAATTCATTGATAATTAAATAAATTAATATTTCCAAACCTGAAATTAAATAGTTTTTATTGATCTAAATTATCAATTAATCATTTGATTGAAGTCAAAGTTGAGCCAAGCGAGCGAACTACGAAGACACAAGACTTATTTTCTTCTCAACCCTGTAAGAGCCATAAGAAATGTTTCTCTATATAAAAAAAATACTAGTTTTCCTTTCTTTAATCAATGAGTGATAAAATCTATTCATAAAATGAGCTTTGTTAAAATTTTCATTGCCCTCCATATCTCATTTAGACCAAACTTGAACCTTAACAAATTTACGAATAAAATATAATTAAAATTGTAATAATTATTAGATATGAACTTAAATTTTGAGAAAAGGCATCAAAACATTCCTAAACTTATCAGTCCAACTTATTTTAGACCTTTAACTTTCTAAATAGTTATTTACCCCACTAAAATTATTTAAAGTAAATTAATATCGCCCCTAATATTGACATGGAATAAAAAAAAATTAAATACGTATATTTATCTTTAAAAAAACAAAAAGAATGGTGCCACTATTATATAAGTATATGTATGTGTGTGTGTATATATATATATATAAAATTAAAATTAAAAAGTTAAAGAAAAAAACCCACACGTCTCTTTTCTTCTTCGTAACCCACCACCCTCGTTATTCTTTGCAAACTCCCCCTTCTCTTTTACTTTTTTCAACCCCTCTCCCCCACACACATCCCCTCTCTCCTTCTTCTAACCCTTCACCAATCACCTCCTTTTTTGTCACACTTCATCATTAGTTTCTTCAAGAAAAAAAATAAATATATATATATATATAAATATAATTAAAATAAAAAGTTAGAGAAAAAACCCACACGACTCTTTTCTTCTTCGTAACCTACCACCCTCGTTATTCTTTGCAAATTCCCCCTTCTCTTTTAACTTTTCAACCCCTCGCCCCCACACGCATCCCCTCTCTACTTCGTCTAACCCTTCACCAATCACCTCCTCTTTTGTCACACTTGATTATTAGTTTCTTCAAGAAAGAAAATTTATGTATAAAGAAGTAGTAAAATTTAACAGTCTTTTCACAATTTCCTTAATAAGGTGAAGAGAAATGATAATTTATTTATCTTCTAATATCCAATTCAATTTTTCATAAGTCAAATAATTTTCTCAATTTTTACTATTTTCAAGACTTAATTTTCTAATATGTCTTTTTGCTCTGAAGCTGCTTATAAAGTTTCTTGTAGAAAATATTATAATTGTATTTCTTCAAATACGATACTTTTTCATTTTTTGCTCTGCTTGATTGTATTCAATTTATGATTCAATCTGTTGATTTCTTTTTAAATTTTTTGGGTCGTTATTTTTATAAGCTAAATTTCTAGATTTTGAATGTGTATAAAGGGGTATTCTCATGAGGTTAAAGGGGTATAGGAGTTTGAATAAGGCGAGAAAGACAGTGATAGTAGTGGCTGGCGCGGGGGTGGGGGGATTTACAAAGCAAGAAATGGTATGGTGGGTATAGAAGAAGAAAGGGATTGTGCAGGGGTATTTTTATTTTTATTATTATGTAGTTTTAAATATTCTTTTTGATGTGGGTGTGATGTGATAATGATGTGGCACTATGATGTGGTGATGACATGACGCATGTGTAATACATTCTCTGTTGTAAGAGTGGTATTATAATTTAAAGGTGGTATTTATTCACTTCAAAAACATTTAGGGGGTAAATAATTGTCCGTAAAGTTAAAGGAATAGAGTAAGTTGCGACAAATTTTGGAATATGTGGATGTCTTTTCTCTTAATTTTTTAAAGATATAGTTTAATGCTAAAATTCTTAAAAATTAAACATGTGAAAATTTAAACTTTACATTCAGCTCTCCAAAGTGACCTGAGTCAACATAAAATTTTCATATTATTGTATGGATATATAAAATAGTTTTATTTCCGAAGACGCCTTCACATTTAAATTTTTGTTGTATTTCCTTGTAGTTTATCGATGACAAACTCCCAATAATAATATTGTCCATGGTCTATGGTTCCTCCTTCCTATGATACCTTCACGTATAGATGCAAAACTTATTGACTCATTCTCATAGTTTATACTTATTTTAGAATATTAATTAAATATGTATAAAGTATTAATTTAAAACCTAGTAATTAGAAGTACTATAACCTGAATTCCTATAAATTTTAAATCTTGACTAGCCTCTGTTAGCAATTGAACTCAATTATTTGGCATTCTATACTATGACTATGAACCAGCTGAATTTGATTTATTCAACTTTCGGTAAGAATAATAGGCATATTCAAAATTTCAAGTCAAATGTTTAAAGTTTGAACTATAATAATATTTATGTTAAACAACAAGAAAAAGTGAGGAATTTAACTAAGTAGAGATTGTCTTGTTATCTGATCTAAAACGATCACCTAAACGTATTTTCAATATGAACTAAACTTCATCTATTTAAACACAACTCTATAAAGAGTTCTTCTTCGTATCAAACAGCTCCATTCATCAAAACTCTCAAGAATTTCGTAAATACGCCATTAAAGTCAAAGAAATTGATCCAAATCACTCTTATCCTTCACAACCTTATCCCTTGGAGTGGCAAGCACCAACAATCTCTTATTACAATCTTAAGAGCCTCATATTTTGTTTGAACAACTCCATCGCACTCCAAAATCTGTCAAATAAAATGTGCCGCTCATCACTTTAATTTGAAACCTTAAGAACAGAATAATAATTTGGCCTTCCATTAACGCTCTTTGGGAACATTAATATTTCAGTGATTGTTGTCATTTGTAAAGGAAAAAAGTGATTTGGATTGATTTCTTTGGCTTTAATGTCATTTTTACGACATTCTTGAAAGTTTTTTTTTAATCAAGAAAGGATTTAAATAAATCCAAATAAAATTGTAACTGTGAATTTTGGGTTATTATCGGATTCATGATCATTTTTTGTTTGGTGTGGAGAATTTGTTTGTTGTTGTGTTGTAGTAGATAATGGGAAGAAAATGATGAAAACGGGGATATATATGGGGAGTTTTGAAAAGGTGTGCAAGGAAAAATTTGAAAAAGAAAGTTATTATTAGTTTCATGGATGATTTTGGATGGGGACGAATTTTGAAATTGAATGATTTTTTAATTTGTTGTTTTATTGATGATTTTGGATATGGGTAAAATTGAAAATTTATTGATTTTTTGTTTCATGGATGGTTTTAGATATGGATAAGATTGAAATTTTATTGATTTTCATAAATGGTTTATTTTTTATTTCTGTTATTTCATTTTACTTGGTCCTATTAACCTAGCATGCCCTGTAAGACACTAATAATTAGAGGTGGAAAAGAGATAATATTGGAAATTTTTTTGATGTTTTTGATTTATGGATGATTTTGAATCGATATGGACAAATTGATTTTTTTCAATATTTATAAATATTTTATTTTGTATTTACATCATTTTATTTTACTTGGTCATGTTAACCGAGTATGCACCGTAAGATATTGTAAGACCCCACAAAATTTTTAGCTTAATTCAGTCCTTTAAACTTTTTAAGGGGTCCCAGACTTATAAAATTCTAGCTAAGTATTCAGACTTAGATTATTTTTTTAGCCTTAGAAAGTTGGCAATCTTATTTCACGACCTTAATTTCCTTTAAATATCTATGTTTTAGTTAATTTATAATTAGGAAGGTCAATAGGTGTTCCCAGACAAGTTTTGGATTTTTCGGACTTCGTTTGAAGCTCCTTTAGAATCCCAAAACAGTGAACCAACGTGATCTTGCCACGCCGCATCGCCTATCGCGTTGGTTAATATTTTCCCCATCTACCAGCGTGAAATTTCAGTGAGTCGGTGCGATCTTGGTGCGACACGTTGATTATCGCGTCGATGCCATCGACGCACCGCGTCGACCTGTGCGTCGGTAGCTCTGTTTTAGTCATTAAAATACCACATTCTTGGGGGTATTTAGGTCTTTTTCCCCTGACCCTCATTCCACAAAACACGAAATTTAATACCCTAGAAAGTAAATAAACTCATTCTTTCTCAATTTCTCTCAAGAACAAGCCTTAGGATTTTAAAATTTCAAATCAAGAACTCAAGATTTCCACCATTAATTTCCAGAAATTCTTCAAAAGGGTATGTAAAGTGTTCATCTAAGGGTCCCTTCCACCCTTGGAGGTAAAGAAACTTCTTTTAAAAACATGAATTGTGATTTCCATGTTGTGGGTTTGAATGTAATCATGTTGATGTTGTGGTATGTGTTCCAAGTTGAAATCTTTATGTATTTCTTCATATTATGATAGCATGTAAGTTGAATTTTGATTCTCTTATATTGAAACCCTTCAATTATGAAGTCATGGTGTATTAGCATTTTTGTTCATGCCCAAGTATGAAGCTACGCCTACCATGTGTTTGATAAAATTCTAAATTGAGATTATGGTGCTTTTATAATCCTTTGGTGATCTAAATGATGAACTTATGCTATACCCACATGTTCCCAATGGCTTCCATGATAAATCTATCACTTGTATGTGTTTGATGGAATTCTCATGAGATTAGCTGAATGAAATTATGATGTGTTAGCATGTATTCCTATTCATGTGTAGGTTTATGACTTCCAAGTGATTGATGAAACGCCTCATAGATTGTATTGTGAGTTGTTGACTATTTTCAAGTATTCAATAATTATCATGTTTTATTATTTTTATACTATCGAGTCCTGGGGGGTATTTAATACCCGATAATTTAGCCGTGTGCCTAGAGCCAGTGTCAGTTACAGAATAGCCTCAGTCATGTCACGATTAGTAGTACTCTAGTTCAGTTACAGAACTTAGGAAAAATCAGTAAACTCAGTATCAATCCATTCCCATTCAGTACTCAGTTTAGTCCTCAGTAATCTCAGTCAGCTAACAGAACTCAGTAGTATTCCTTCAGTTAATGGAACTTAGTAAACTCAGTTCAGTTCAGTTAATCAGTACAATAAGTAATAGATCAGTCCAGCCTAGTATGAACTAGGAAATCACTCCAGTTTCTATTCAGTTGGGAGTAGGATTCAGCATCGAGTGAACCCAAGGATGGGGGTTCACCCGCCAGCAGAGGGTGTGATTCTTAAAAGAAATCCTTGCGTTCAAGAACTATGTATTCAGTATAGGTTGAGATATAACCTTACAAGTCTAGGGTTAATACATCTCATTCAAGTTCTCTTACCAGCAAGGGGTTGACAAAAAAGTTCCCTATAAAAGAGGGTTAATTCACAGCTTTTCTTTACCCGTGGCACGGTACTGACACCCTTCCAACTGGGGTGACAAGTTGGACCCCAAATAGATCAGAAAGGGGTATGTCGGTTAGATGATTACCTCCCATAGTCACATTCTCAATCTCAGTTGTCAGTTAAGAACTCATATAGATCTACAGATTTTAGGACTGTCAGATACAGTCACTCAACTCAGTATGAAACTCAGCTAGTTCCATCAGAAACAGGACTGTCAGACACAGTCACTCAGTAAATAGTATATTAGTTATCAGTTACATCAGTTAACCAGTATTCAGACTCAGTATTCAGTATTATCACAATCTCAGTTAATATTAACGTATCCATGCATGTACTTTCATTCAGTCATACTCATGTTGTCCATTTGTTATTTTTCATGCATATGAACCCTTGCATTCAGCCTTACCTCACTTTACGTACCAGTACATTCACACATACTGACGCATACTTTTCTTTTGCGCTATGGTATTTTATACCATAGGTTCAGATGTACGCGCTCCAGAGCACCCTTACAAAATCAAACTTTCAGCAGATAGAGTAGTGGAGAGTCCTCATAGATTGAGAACATGCTTATTCATTCATTATCTCAGTTTATTTTTAGTAGTTGGAGTTAGTTGGGTCTTATACCATCAACTCTATAGTTCAAACAGTTTTAGAGGCTTTTCAGACTAGATGTTCAGATAATATTCAGTATTTTAGATTCTGATGTTTTTATCATATTTTATCATTTCTCTTTATTAGTATTATAGTTTTGAACCTTAAGGAATTTCATCCTATTATTCCATATTATATAGTATTATTACTCAATTATTGCAGCAGGTACCAGTCATGGGTTAGCTTATGGTCCTTCGGGATTATAAGCACCGTGTAGTATCCAGGGTACCATACTCGGGGCATTACAAACTTGGTATTAGAGCCTATGGTTCAATAGAGTCCTAGGAAGTCTGAAAGGTGTATATAGTAGAGTCTTGGGCATGGGTGTGTAGCGCGCCAGACTTATATACAGGAGGCTATGAGATGTTATAGGAATAGTTTCCCTTCTTTCAGTATTCATGTTATTCGAGTGAGCATGAGCTCCAGTTAAACTCTCATTCTAATCCACTTCATCCTTTCGGTTACAGAACATTCCTCCCCAAGGACTAACAAAAGAAGAACCGAAAACCAGTCAGCGCCTCAGCCCATTCAATTAAATCCCCTGGACGAGCATGTCTCTCATGTAGAATTCAGAACTGCATTCTCTACTCTAGTTAATTCAGTAGCAGCCCAAAATGAACGACCAGTTGTTGTTCCAGCCAATTCTGTGGCCAATATTACTGCAGCTAAGATTTGAGAATTCACCCGAATGAATCCTCCTTTATTCTCAGGATCTAAGCCAGAAGAGGATCCATAGGAGTTCCTTGATCAGGTCTAGAAAGTCACAGATATCATGGGAGTGACTTCCAATAAGAGTGCTGAGTTAGCCGCCTATCAGCTACAAGATATAGCTCGTACGTGGTTTAAGCAGTGGGAGGTAGACAGGGGTGCAGATGCAAATCCCATATAATGGGAAGAGTTTGCTATGGCCTTCTTAGATAAATTCTTTCCCTTAGAGCTTAAAGAAGCCAAGGTATTAGAGTTCATCAATATCAGGCAAGGCAGTATGAGTGTGAAAGAGTATTCCCTCAAGTTTACTCAGTTAGCTAGGTATGCTCCCTACGTAGTGGAAGACAATAGATCCAGAATAAGCAAGTTTGTATTTGGGGTATCGGGTAGAGTGCTTAGTGACTGTAGGACTACAATGTTGATTAAGGAGATGGACATATCTAGGCTTATGGTCTATGCTCAAAAGATTGAGGAAAAGAAGCTTAAGAAGAAGGAGAGAGAAAATAAGAGAGCTAGAATAGGTAGTTTCAGCTTTGCTCAGCCTAAGTCAGAGGGTGGGAATCATTCTCAGTTTCACCCAAAATTGTATCCTCAGTTCTATCTTCAGCTAGTGCACCAGTACCAAAGTTTAGGAATGACAGTCATGATGGGTCTCCAGGATCCAAGACCCAGAGTAGCGCAAGTTGTGTTCGTACCAACCCATTTTGTAAAGAATGTGGTAAAAATCATAGGGGGGGTGTAAAACCAGTAGTGATGTGTGTTTATAATGTGGTGAGTCAGGTCACAGAGTCCGAGATTTTCCTAAGCCCGGCCCACGAAGTTAGCATAGTCGTCCTTCAGCTCTGTCTGGTCGCCCGAATTAGCAGGGTGCCACTCCCAGTACCGCCAGTGGGCAGCACCCACATAGGCTTTATGCACTTCAGTCCAGGCAAGATTGGGAAAGTTCTCCTGATGTGGTTACTGGTATGTTACAGACCTCCCTTTTTACATGTTTATGACTTATCCAATTTAGGAGCTTCTCTGTCTTTTGTAACTCTTTACATAGCAGTTAACTTTAAAGTCAGACCAAATATTAACAAAACCTTTCTCATTCTCCACCCTAGTGGGTCAGTCTATCATAGCCCGATGGGTATACAGGAACTGTTCAATTATGATATCTCAAGAAGTCAGGCTTCCAGATTTCAGTAGTAATATTAGTACGTGTAGAAAAGTAACGGGTGGGAATGATGCCCAACCCGTATTTATCTCTATTCAAAGTTTTGTACTTCAGTCATCACGATACCTACACATGATTTACATCTCAGCTCTATGAACACAACTTATATTCACGCACTTTCCATAGAATTGCGTGCACTTACAGTTTCTAGTATAAGGAGTTCCAGTTCACTCAGTAGTATGAATCATGTTCCATGAGTACAGAAAACTCCAAACTTAGGACATGTAACTCATGGATACTACTCTCATTCCTTACAGTGTGTTTAGCCCCTATTATCGTCTTGATTACAGACATCATTACAGTCTCATACATAGTTCCATCCTTAGTCTCAGTCCAGTAATTATATTCATAACTCAGTTCAGTCTCAGGATTGCTCGACTATAACATACAATTATTAGTTACTCAAATTTTTAGAATTTCAGTACCTCAGTTTACAGACTATTTCAGAATTATATCATAAGCTTGGTCTTGCATTCTCAAATAATATAGTTTCCATGAATTCATGCTTAATTTTTTCATGTTATCCAGTCAATCCTTACCTCTTATACATGACACTCTACGGTTTCAGTTTAGTTATTCAGGCTAAGTACAGTTTTGTCTTGCAGACCCAGTAATTCAGTTATACATCATTCAGTTAATCCAATAAGTTAGTATGCTTATGCATTCGTGCTCAGCACCCATGCAAATATTTTCAGTAGTCTCAGGTGGAGGGTTGTACTAAGGTGGAGAGTATAGTTGAAAGGATATTCAAGGGATATCTCTAAACTCGGAAATTTTAGTTGCAGTGCATAAGGCTTAGCCACTTCATCTTAGATGATGTTTCGTAGGCCATGAATCATATTATAGAACTTGTTCAGACCATGCCAAGATTTATTTACCCCCTAAAGCCACTAGAACTCTATAGAAAGAGTGTCAGAAAAAGGCCCCAGTCGAGTATAAGTTTTCAGCATAAGTTAGTCCGCAGAGCCCGTGATTCAGTTTAGCAGTCAGATGGACAAGTTCGTATGGTTTCCCATATTTGCATTTATTCATGCTATCCGAAGTCTCATGAACGTAACTATTCCAAGATGGAGAAACTATGTAGTTGCGTATTCATCCCAGTCCATGAATTATGTCTCAGTTTTAGACCCCAAATATCATATCCAGTCACGACTTAGTTCGTAGGTGCCCTATGCATCATCCCATTTTTTGTCAGTATCTCAACCAAGTCAGTATTCTTTGAGGGAGATAATGTCCGAAGGGGTAAATTCTCTATAAACCCCGAGCTATCTTGTTCTAAGCCCTCCATGTTTTCTTCACGTACTGAATACAGTTTGGAATGGTGGGTACTCATAGGTTTACACTCAAGTTTCAATCTAAGTCATGAGCCATGTATTCAGGGGCACAGTTCAGTGCTTTATATTCAGTCTATGTATCACACTTCAGACTCAGTAATGTCCCCAAGTCCCTCTAGTAAAAGTTCTTCGGTGGAATCAGTCCGTTGAGGGAGATAATTAGGAAACACAAGCAAACATGCGGACCAAGTATCCTCACCTCTTCTTATCTAATCCAGACTCATCCCAAGGTAATGGCTTTTCTTAACCTTATTCAGTTTCATGCTCAGATTTTCATTACAAACTTGGTATCATTTACCATTGCGTACTCAGTCATATGTTCGTGAGCCAGTTCAGTCATGTATTCATGTATCAGATATGCATGATCAGTATGAGAAACTTAGATTATCAATACTCCCAGTCATACATTCATTAATTAGCTCAGTCATGTACTCATGCATCAGATATGCATAATCAGTATGAAATTCAGCATATCAGTAATATTAGTCCTATAGTCAGGTTCCAGATGTTCATGTCCAGTAAAAATATTCAGCCTACTAGTACTCTCAGTTCAGTCAGTCTCATTCGAGGATGAATATTTTCAAGGGGGAGATATTGTAAGACCCCACAAAATTTCTAGCTTAATTCAGTCCTTTAAGCTTGTTAAGGGGTCCCAAAGTTAGAAAATTCAAGCTAAGTATTCAGACTTAGTTAATATTTTATCCTTTGAAAGTTAGCAATCTCATTTCGCAACCTTAATTTTATTTAAATGTCTATGTTTTAGTTAATTCATGATCAGGAAGGTCAATAGGTATTTCTGGAAAAGTTTCGGATTCTTCAGACTTCGTTTGAAGCTCCTTTGGAATCCCAAAACAGTGAACCAACGTTATCATGGTGCACCTCATTGCCTATCGCGTTGGTTAATATTTTCCCCAGCTACCAGCATCAAATTCCAGTGAGTTAGCATGATCTTAGAGCGACGCGTCGACTATCGCGTTCATACCATCGACGCACCGCGTCGACCTATACGTCAGTAACCCAGTTTTAGTCATTAAAAGATCACGTTCTTGGGGGTATTTGGGTATTCTTCCAACTAACCCTCAGCCCGCAAAACACGAAATTTAATACCCTAGAAAGCAAAAAACTCATTTTTTCTCAATTTCTCTCAAGAACAAGCCTTAAGTTTTTAAAATTTCAAATCAAGAACTCAAGATTTCCACCATTAATTTCTAGAAATTCTTCAACAAGGTATGTAAAGTGTTCATCCAAGGGTCCCTTACACCCTTGGAGTTTAAGAAACTTCTTTTATAGACATGAATTGTGATTTCTATGTTGTGGGTTTGAATGTAATCATGTTGATGTTGTGGTATGTGTTCCAAGTTAAAATCTTTATGTATTTCTTAATATTATGATATCATGTAAGTTGAATTTTGATTCTCTTATATTGAAACCCTTGAATTATGAAGTCATGATGTATTAGCATTGTTGTTCATGCCCAAGTATGAAGCTACGCCTACCATATGTTTGATAAAATTCTAAATTGAGATTATGGTGCTTTTATAATCCTTTGGTGATCTAAATGATGAACTTATTCTATACCCACATGTTCCCAATGTATTCCATGCTAAAGTTATACATTGTATGTGTTTGATGGAATTCTTATGAGATTGGTTTAATGAAATATGGTGTGTTAACATGCATTCCAATTTATGTGCAAGTTCATGACTTTAAACTGATTGATGAAATGCCTCATAGATTGTACTGTGAGTTTTTGACTATTGTAAAGTATTCAAGAATTGTCATGTTTTATTATTTTTATGCTATCGAGTCCTAGGAGTATATAATACCCAACAATTTAGGTGTGTGCCTAGAGCCAGTGTCAGTTACAGAATAGCCTCAGTCATGTCAAGATCAGTAGTACTCTAGTTCAGTTATAGAACTCTGGAAAACTTAGTAAACTTAGTATCAATCTAGTCCCATTCAGTACTCAGTTCAGCCCTCAGTAATCTCAGTCAGCTAACAAAACTCAGTAGAATTCCATCAGTTAACGGAACTCAGTAAACTCAGTTCAGTTTAGTTAATTAATACAATCAGTAATAGATCAGTCCAGCCTAGTATAAACGAGGAAATTAGTCCAGTGTCTATTTAGTTGGGAGTAGAATTCAGTACCAAGTAAACCCAAGGATGGGGGCCCACCCTCCAGCAAAGGGTATGATCCTTAGAAGCAATCCTTGCATTCCAGAACTACATAGCCATTGTAGGTTGATATATAACCCTACGAGTCTAGGGTTAATACATCTCATTCGAGTTCTCCTACCAGCAAGGGGTTGACGAAAGAGCTCCTTATCATAAAGGGTTAACTCACAGCTTGTCTTTACCCGTGGCACGATACTGACACCCTTCCAATTGGGGTTACAGGTTGGACCCCAAACAGTTCAAAAAGGGACATGTTGGTTAGATGATTACCTCCCACAATCACAGTCTCAGTCTCAGTCATCAGTAAAGAACTCAGATAGTTCTATAGATTTTAGGACTTTTAGATACATTCACTCAACTCAGTATGAAACTCAGCTAGTTCCATTAGAAATAGGACTGTTAGACATAGTCACTCAGTAGATACTATATTATTTATCAGTTACATTAGTTAACCAGTATTCAAACTTAGTATTCAGTATTATCATGATCTCAGTTATAATTCGTGTATTCATGTATTTATTCTTATTTAGTCATACTTATGTTATTCAGTTGTTATTTTTCATGCTGATGAACCTTTGCATTCATTCTTACCTCAATTTGCGTACCAGTACATTCACACATACTCACACATACTTTTCTTTTTCACTATGGTGTTTTATACCATAGGTTTAGATGTACGGTCTCCAGAGCACGCTTAGCAGATCAAAGTTTCAGCAGCCCGAGTTGTTGTGAGTCCTCATAGATCGAGGACATATTTATTCATTCAGTATCTCAGTTTATTTTTAGTAGTTGGAGTTAGTTGGGGCTTGTCCTATCAACTCCAAAGTTCAGACAGTTTTAGAGGCTTTTCAAACTAGATGTTCAGAAAGTATTCAGTATTTCAGATTCTGATATTTTTTATCAAATTTTATCATTTCTCTTTATCAATATTACAATTTTGAACCTTACGGCATTTCAGTCCATTATTCCGCATTATACAGTATTATTACTCAATTATTGCAGTAGGTACTAGTCATGGGTTAGCTTGTGGTCCTTCGAGATTATAAGCACTGTGTAGCATCTGGGGTACCAGACTCGGGGTGTTACAGATATTGATAATTAGAGGTGTATTTTATTAAACTAACGTTATTAATTATGATTTAGGATGGAAATGTAGGAGATATTGATAACGCTCAACTTACACGTCAATTTAGTTCAAGGCGGTTGTCAATATATTTACCCAATTTTTGAAGTCGGGGTCGAATTTACTGGGAACAATGTGAGTGGCGATTAAATTAATTTGAGACTATAGCTACAAGTTAAATTCAAACAGATGATACGAATAGATAAAATAGGGGGGGGGGTTTGATGATCAGTAAATAATTGTTGGTCACTTTACTTTCAGTGTTTGTAAATCAAGAATTTATGAAATAGCAAGAATTATGTTCACTAGGGCTTTCGGTACATGACAGATGTTAAAAGTGGTTCAAGATTCTCACGGTGGTTAGGATAACAAGCTATCTTTATCGATGATATGCTCAAATATCTCTCAACATATTTAAGCGTCTAATTTCCTAATCCTCTCGGACTTAGGAAATCGCTATTCACTGCCCAGATTTTACCTCAGGTTAATCAACCTTGTTACAGTGCTGATTATTAAACAAAGTATTTCCAAATCCCTATTGATAATTCACTTCCTACTGTATATGATTTCTTTCTCAAGCAAATCAAAGTAGGTGTGTCTACTGTTTGCAACCAACAGACGTTAATTAAAATCTCAGAATTATCAAGAAATCCTAACACCTATTAAATCTTGAGTGTTCATCACATCATCATGACCTAACCCTAGATCCCATAATTCAGGTTAACGGAGTTTATCCACTCATGATGCAAAGAACGAAACACATAATTGAATTTATAATTGAGAAGATTAACTTATAGAGATGAATAATAATTAGTGAATCGTAGATTAGATCACAAAGGAAAATCCCAAAATACTGATAATAATCTCTTCAAGGTATTTGCTTTTTCAAGCCAAGAAACTCCCGAGACAAAATATCAAAAATAAGTCTCTTAAAACTCAAGAGACAACAACCCCTAGAAAAAACCCTAAATAATGCTTTTTATAGTTAATCCTAAATAAGGAAATAAAATTAAAGTTGCAGCTTTTTCTCTGAATAGACGACGACATCCGTGACAGCTTATCAGGAGTCTAACGGCTTATCACGGAAGTCGTTAGCTCCTCTACACTTTTGGCTTCTGCTGTCTAAGGCTAACGACAACATTGAAACCTTATCACCCACCTGACGGCTTATCACGAACGTCGTCACAAAAATGTCTTCAACTCTCATTCTCTGTTTAAGGATGACAACATTCATGACGGCGTATCACACTTTTGATGTCATATCACTAGATGTCGTCACTGGCTTCAACTCATACTTAAGTATAACGACAACTGTCATAGCCTATCACAGGGTTGACGACTTATCACAGATGTCGTCAGCCACACTTCTCTTCAGATTCCTCCAGATTTCAACTTCTTTGCTTCCATTCTTGTTGGTTCTCTACCCCATCAGCTTAAACAATAAAATAATACATAAACAAATCAAAAATGACAAAAGTTGCTTAAGACTTCATAATTATTCTTGGTTAAAGGTCTTAAATGTGTTAGAAATTGCTCACACATCAACACCCTCAACTTAAAACAATTTCTTGTCCTCAAGCAACTAAAACACAACACTACTATGCTTAACCAAGAGACACATAAGATACCTATGATAGTTGATCATCAATTTTAGTTCAAAACACATTACTCTCTCCATTTTCAATATCTTTAAACCCAGCTGTGTATATCCATGAAGATCAACAATGTGATAGAAAGGAATCAAGATATGGCATCAACTTAGCAACAATAACTATGCATATGTTCAAATTACACTACCCAAAAAAGTTAGCAACTAGCTATGTAACCAGTGTGCCCTCACTACAAAGAAGTCCCTCGTCACTTATATCAGACATTACATATGTAACCAAGGGGAAAAACACCAGACACTCGCTCTCAGAATGAAGTTCCAATCAATGTATGCCGAATACCATAGGTTTGCCCTTATTTTCATTACCAAGACTTTCAGATAAGTCAAATAGGATCACTATAGGTGTTCTCTTAGGCTTTTAATGAAGGCTAGGGGCTAGTATGATACTCAATGATATTTAAAGTGACTAAGCCTCCTTGTCACTACACTAGCTTTTTAGGGTTTCACTCATTAGCCTTTTTATATTCTTCTCTTTTCTTGATCACACTTATTCAGGATGAGTGCGGTTCTTTTCTACAATCACTTTTTCTTCACAACTTTTCCTTTTCTTGCTTTTTTCCACCGCACCCAATTTTTTATTCTTTTTTTTTACTCTACCTTTCTTCATACTCATTTTACATCACACATCCCTATGATAGCCACCCTCAACTTAGGCCTTTTGCCTAAGTCAAGCTGCACAGTGTCCAAGGAGGACCAGGGCCAAAACAGGTTCATTATGATATAAACTGGAAAAGTGACAGGTGTCATAAAAAGAAATAGGCTAATCAGGCTCAAAGCAGGGATAGAGGGATATTCTACATACAGGGAAGGTTATTTAGGCTAAAAGTGAGCTAATATCAAAATGGCCTATGATCCTTTCCTAACCCCTATCTTTGAACTAAGGTAATACTAACCAGGCAAGTTCTGGATTTCAACATACAATGGGAACTAGGTAGTATCTCACACACACATGGCATAAAGGTACATAACAAGCTACTACCCATTCGGTTCATGCAATTGTTTAGCAATGGTTATTATGTTACTAGAACTAATGCCATAACAAGATGCACAATGGTGACACATAAATGCATATAACACAGTTATAAAACAGACCTTTGGAGAGGTGTTCAAAAATCAACAAAAATATGTCAACTACCGTAGATACTTATTTTTCTCCAAGTTAACCACAACACATCAAAAAATAAAACATAATATGCCATAACATGTCGGATCTACTAGGAATAAGACTCCGAGGAAAAGAGGAACGACAACAAAAACCCACGGAGGACATCAACACCCACAAGTAGCCCCACCCTCAACTTAAAATCATGTAATGTCCTAAATGCATCTAACCAAAATAAGAAAGTTAGAAACATACCTGTGGCACCGCGGGTGCAAAGATCGGATGTCAATCACATAATACGAATACAAACAACAAAATACCTTGAGTTGCCTCCCAAGAAGTGCCTAATTTATTATCGCAGCATGACTCAGTTATCTTGACTACTCAGACTTCATCAAGATACCTTATTGATAATTATTTATGTCTCCACTTGGAGGATTTGAAACGTTGACCCAACTTTTGATCAATACATCTTTGGGGTGTGTTGGGCAAATGTGAGGGCATGATGAGGAATGTTCTATCACGCCACTTCGAAGACTTGAACTTCTTGCCTAATTTTGCATCAAACTTTCATGTGGGCTCATTTGGCAACGGGGAGAATCTTAAATAGCCACTAGATGGACATCGATCTTTATGCTTCTTGGCTTTCAATATTGGGGTTATTATATACCCTTTTGGAAGGACAAACTCCAAAATGTAAGAATCTTCCTCCTCATTTTTAAAACTCATCATTTTCTTGGGTGATTCAAATTTCATCATATCCACCAAGCATAATGTTGAAAAGTGGTTCGAATGAGGACTAACTCTTAATTTTAGAGTAGCATCCCTATTAGTATTTTTACCCCTAAATAGACTAGAGTCTTCACAAGGATTATGCTTGATTTCTTTTTTTGACTCTAGTACCATCTCCTTGTCTTTGGCATCTTCATTCATAAATGGTTCGGTTGGTTGGGAAATCACCGAGGGTTGCTCAATATCAAGCTCATTATCAACATTTGATTCTTGCTCCTCATCTTCACACTCGTCCATTAGGTTAAATGATTCCACAGACAAGATATCATCTAAACATAATGTGGAAAAGTGCTTTGAATGCTTGACCTCTATATCCATATCCTCTATCATTCTTCTTTCCTCGTTATTTTCCTTTATGTCTTGAAGTATATCATGTATGATATCATTCATTATGTCCATACACTCTAACATTAGTTGAAGCATAGCTTTAATGCCACTTTTTTCGGTGCTTTGTTCTTTCTATTCTTGACTATAAGACCTATAAAAATCATAAGAAGAACTAGAATTTGGGTTAGCATACCGGGAGGGAGAATTTGGGGAATCACTCCAATGTCCATCTTGACCACCAAAAAATGAACAATCATACTACCGGTAGGATGGAGATGGTGCACACATCTCTCTCCGGGGAGCATATCTACAATCTTGCCAAAAGTGAGGTCCATCACAATATGGACATGGATCATCAAGATAAGATTTCCAACCACCAAGATCATGTCCATTCCACGATGCCATAGTAATAAGTAAACTAAAATAAAAATCTACCTAACACAGGAAATAAAAGAAAACTAAAAAGAAATATTTACAAGTTTGAATTCAAGAAAGTAGGCTAAAATTCCAAACCAACTCAATATTCCAAATTTCTCCCCGGCAACGACGCCATTTTTTGATAACGCTCAACTTACACATCAATTTAGAGCAAGCCGGTCATCGTCAATATATTTACCCAACTTTTAGAGTCGGGGTCGAATCCACAAGGAACAATGTGAGTGGCGATTAAATTAATTTGAGATTATATATACAAGTTGAATTCATATTGATGATACGAAAAGATAAAATGAGGGTTTTTGATGATCAGCAAATAATTGTTGGTAACTTTAGTTTCAGTGTTTGTAAATCAAGAGTTTATGAAATAACCATAATTATGTTCACTAGGCCTTCTGGTATATGACAAATGCTAAAAGTGGTTCAAGATTCTCACGGTGGTTAGGATAACAAGCTATCTTTATCGATGATATGCTCAAATGTCTCTCGACCTATTTTAGCGTCTTATTTCCTAATCCAATCAAACTTAGGAAATCACTATCCACTGTCCAGATTTTACCTTAGGTTAATCAACCTTGTTACAGTGTTGATTATTAAACAAAGTATTTCCGAGTCCCTGTTGATAATTCACTTCCTACTGTATATGATTTATTTCTCAAGCAAATTAAAGTAGGTGTGTCTACTATTTGCAACCAACAGACGTTAATTAAAATCTCAGAATTATCAAGAAATCCTAACATCTATTAAATCTTGAGTGTTCAGCACATCATCATGACCTAACCCTAGATCCCATAATTTAGGTTAACGGAGTTTAGCCACTAATGATGCAAAGAATGAAACACATAATTGAGAAGATTAACTTACAGAGATGAATAATAATTAGTGAATCATATATTAGATCATAAAGGAAAATCCCAAAATACTGATAATAATCTCTTCAAGGTATTTGTTTTTTCAAGCCAAGAAAATCCCGAGAGAAAATATCAGAAAAATGTCTCTTAAAACTCAAGTGCCAACAACCCCTAGAAAAACTCTAAACAATGCTTTTTATAGTTAATCCTAAATAAGGAAATAAAATTGAAATTGCAGCTTTTTCTCAGAATAGACGATGACATCCGTGACCGTTTATCAGGAGTCTGACGGCTTATCACGGATGTCGTCAGCTCCTTTGCACTTTTGGCTTCTACTGTCTAAGGCTGAAGATGACGTTAATGCCTTATCACCAACCTGACGGCTTATCACGAACGTCATCACAAAAATGTCTTCAACTCTCATTCTCTATTTAAGGATGTCGGCATTCATGATGGCGTATCATACTTTTGACGTCATATCACCAGATATCGTCACAGGCTTCAACTCATGCTTAAGTCTAACGACAACTGTGATAGCCTATCACAGGGCTGAGGACTTATCACAGATGTCGTCATCCACACTTCTCTTAAGATTCCTCCAAATTTTAACTTCTTTGCTTCCATTCTTGTTGGTTCTCTATCCCATCAGCTTAAACTGTAAAATCAGATATAAACAAATAAAAAACGACAAAGGTTTCTTAAGACTTCGCAATTATTCTTGGTTAAAGGTATTAAATGTGTTAGCAATTGCTCACACATCAGATATAAATGGTTTTTTGTAGAGGTGGAAAAGGAAAAAATGTAGTTCATTTTATATTTGTCATAGATAATTTTTTGATCAGGACTAAATTAGAAATTCTTTAAAGGATTTATTTTGTATTTGCGTCATTTTATTTCACTTTACCATGTTAACCTAGCACACCCCGTAAGACATTAAAGATATGTTTGGTAGGGTACACTAATTAGAATACTCCTTGAATTAAAATTCAGTCTCATCCAATACATTTTTTTGTTACTTCTTTTAACTTACTACATGGATTACTTATACCAAGTAAATGAAGGGATAACTTATTTAAGGTTTAATAGTCTATGGTTAAGACCCTCAATTTCTTTTGTAATTTGATATCCCTTTTAATTATATTGAGTTGACTATAATGGTCATTTTTAATTCTCAATATTTGTTTCATTGTAATTTGATGATTTCAGAAATTAATGTTTGATTTCTTTTCTCTATATTTAGTTTGATTTACTGGGTTGGAATATTTTTTTTGGTGGGAGTGGCGTGGGGTGGGGGAGGGATTGTTGGGTTTTTGAAAAAAAAAATAGTTAATGGATTGATCACTTGAACATTTGTTTTTTTTTTCCAATAAACTTCAGGTATTAAACATTTATGTAGTCTTAAATCTAAGATAAATTTAAGGCATATTTGACCAATTAAAGAAAATACTGAAAGTACATCGTGCTTCAAGGATTTTCGTAGTGGCACATCACACTTGAAAATATATTTGATCAATAAAAAGAATAGAAAATGCACTATGCTATCTGGAATTTTAGTAGTGGCACATCATACCTGAAAATTAGTAATAAATTTTTGTTCATATTTTAATTTTTAACATGACTAATTTAATGAAACAAAAAATCCCTCAAAAATTCAAGCGTATAATTGTAAGAAATTTTTCTAGAGTTTTAAATCTAACTGTATGAGATCTGCATATTGTTTCTCCTTCACTTCAGCTACTAATGAAGATTCTGCTGCATTATGCACAATAAGCCCTTCATCTGGAGTTTCAAGAAGGCGAACCCCCAAATTGCCTAGTTGGTACAGATCTTTAGTCATCCCTTGTCTTTCTATTGACTGTGCAGTAGTCTTACAACTTAACACATCTTCTACCATATTTTCTTTCCCAGGATGATACAAGATATCAACGTCATAATCTTTTAATAGTTCAAGCCACCTTCGTTGCCTCAAGTTTAGATCCTTTTCGCTAAAGATATATTGCAAACTCTTCTGGTCAGTATATATGTCAACATGAATCCCATACTAGTAGGGGCGTGATATCTTTAGGGAAAATATAACCGCTACTAGCTCAAGATAATGTGTTGGATAATTTTTTTTATGTGGACGCAATTGTCTTGAGGCACAAAATCCATGATATAAAAACTAGGAAAGTTTCAATGGTAGAAGTATTTATTTTATTTGGACTTAACATTAAATTTTTATTACATTAAAGTAAAATGGGCTGATGTTATTAGTTGATGGACATGAAATGGGTCGTGTATTCATATAGTTTCCATATGGGCCTATATCCATTTCATGTTATTGGTGTGGGCTGGCTATAGTGTAGGCCTATAGTAGACCTGTGAGCCCATAATGGGGGGTGCATTAGGTTAAGGATTTTAAGCCAATAAATATAAGGTTAGGTCCCCTCTCCTGGATTTAACATAAGACGTATTCCCATAAGCTGCCAACCGTTATAAGCAAAGGAGAGGAAGACTCAGCCTATTTCATCTTCGGTTACGTGTAAGCAATGGATGACAAAGGTACGCACCTTTCCTCCCTCATATTTCGTTACTTATAGGTGTTCTTCATTTATGTGAATCAGTGGTGTTTTTCTCTATTAATTTCAACACTTTGTATGAAGAGCTTTTCACATAGATCTTGAACCCTATGACTGAATACTATGATGTATTTTTCGAGAATCTCAACATTATTTGAGTTTTGAAATTCGTTTAATATTATCACTAATTTAATTTTCTTTTTTCACCGCGTTTCTTAGTGATAAAGTATTAATTTTATTTATAATATTTTTAATTATGTGGTTATGTGTTGTGTTACATGAGCAAATTAAGCAATGGTATATTGAATCCCTGAGATTGAATTTGTTTTATAAATTAGGGTAAATAGTGTACACCAAAGTGACATATTTTCTTTGCTTTATGAGACTTGTTTAATCCATTTTGAGAGATATCACTAAGTTAAAACATACAATGATTTGCCTAAAGAATATTTATTGTGTGTTTTAAATTAGTATTGTGATGAACCCCATTATGTAAAGATATTTTAATTTTTATAAATTTATCTTCCCAAAGGCGATAGGTTTCTAATATTGAAAATATTTTCTTGCCCTGCCCAAAAGGGGGCTACTTGTCGGCGTTGCGGGACTCATCGTTGTGATAAGATTATTATTCTTATACCTTGCTATTTTGATAAATTCATTCATGTTGTGTTGTGAACAGTTACCATTTATTTGAACAATAACAATGCTGAAGTTATGGTTCTGTCGGGCTCTAACTTTAAGCGATAGAAAGAAGATCTTGAATTTACTTTGGGCATGGCTGACAAAGATCAAGCCTTGCATGAGGATGAGCCTCCACCTCTCAATAATTCTGGTACAGCTGCTGAAAAAGAACTTTATGCTAAGTGGGAAAGATCTAATAGGCTATGCATCCTTGCCTTTAGGAGGTCAATTGCTGAGCACCTCAAAAGTGGCTTGCCTGAAACTACAAATGTCAAAAAATTTCTTGCCCAAGTAGAAGAAAGGTATGTTGTATCCAATAAGGCTGATACTGGAGATCTAATGAATAAACTTCCTAGGATGAGGTATGACTTTACTGGGGGTGTTAAATATTACATACTTAAGATGGTCCACATTCAATCCAAATTAAAAACCCTTGAAATAACTCTACCTGATATTTACATTGTTCACTCTGCTCTTAACTCTTTATCTGCTAAGTTTAGCCAAATGAAAACTGCCTATAATTCTCAGGATGAATATTGGTCAATCAATGATCTCATCTCTAAATGTGTTGTAGAAGAGGGAAAAAACTAAAATGGAGAAGGGTGAGGTTGTGATGTTAGCTTTTCATGATTCCAAAATAAGCTCAAGCAAGGGGCGTAGGAAGATTGAAAGACCTAATAATCATACTTTTAAGAAGGGTCAGGACAACAAAAGGCATGATAAAGATCAGACTGATTATCCTGGGACCAATAACATGGTTTTCAATAAAAATAATAATTGCTTCTATTGTAAGAAACCTGGTCACAAGCAGAGAGATTGCACCAAATTTCAGTCTTGGATAAAAAAAAAGGAGTCAAAAGAAGGTAATCACCTAGATCTTATTTTTTTTGAGTCACACTTTGTAGATGTCCCTATTAATTCTTGGTGGTTTGATAGTGGATCTACTGCTCATGTTTTCATTTTCTTGCAGGGGTTCAAAAACAAAAATAAACCAAAAGAAAAAGAGTCAAGAATTAGAGTCGCCACAGTTGTCCGATTTGAACTAGAGTTCATAGGAACTGTAGTTTGACTTAGAAACTGGCTATAATCTTGTTCTTGAAAACACACTTTATGTGCAGTCTTTTAGCTAGAATTTGATTTCTATTCCAGTTTTAGACAGATTTGGTTATGGTTTTAATTTTCTTAATAGAAAAATTAATTTGAATTTGAACCCTCGAGTTGTTGGTCATGGAATCCTATCTGATGATTTGTTTAAAATTTTCTTGACTTATGATTTTAATACAACTCTTTTAATTCTAAAATTGTTGGGTCTAAACAACCAATTTTAAATGAAAAATCAAGCATGTTATGGCATAGGCGTTTAGGTCATATCTCTAAAGATAGAGTTGATAGATTGGTTAAGTCTAATATTTTACCTTCTCTTGATTTTGGGGACATAGGAGCATGTATTAATTGGATTAGAGGAAATTTGACTAAAACAAGAAAAAAGAATGCTACTCGTAGTTCTGGTTTGTTGGAGATCATTCACCCAAACATAAGTGGTCTGTATTCTACTACAATATGTGGTTCAAGTAATTTTATCACCTTTATTGATGACTTTTCTCGATATGGTTATGTTTTTATTATTAAAGAAAAAATAGATTCTCTTGAAATGTTCAAACTGTTTAAAACTGAAGTAGAGAAAGAACTGGAAAAGGTCATTAAGATAGTGAGGTCTGATCGTGGGGGTGAGTACTATGGTAGATACACTGAAGTTGGGCAATAGATGGAACCATTTGCTAAATATCTATAATATTGTGTCATAGTTTCCCAGTACACCATGCGTAGCTGTAAGACTCTGCAAAATTCTAAGCTCAACTCAGTCTTTTAAGCTTGCTAAGGGGTTCTAGACTTAGAAAATTCTAGCTAAGTATTCAGACATAGTATTATTTTGGCCATCATAATTTGGAAACTCTATTTCACGACTCTTATGACCTTAAAGTATCAATCTTTAGATTGATTCATGATTAGGAATATTTCTTATCAGTGGTATGAGGAGTGGGAAGCTATAAGGGGTAATGATACTGAGCAGGCCATGTGGGATGAATTTTCTGGTGCATTTCTTGATCATTTTTTTCCTCAGGAGTTGAGGGACGCAAAGACTGAGGAGTTTGCTAATCTGAATCATGGTAAGATAAGTGTGAGGCAGTATGCACTAAAATTTCAGCAGTTGTCTCGTTATGCTCTAGAGTTGACGTCTAATATGAGATCCAAGATGAATAAGTTTGATTTTGGGTTGTCTAGTGACTTGGTATTAGAGTGTAAGGTTACAATGTTGAACAATGATATGGATATCTCTAGACTTATGGTTTATATGCAGCAGGTTGAGGATGGAAAGAAGAGACATGCAGAGATGGGGGAGAAGTAGAATAATAAGTTTAGGAATTCAGAGTAGGGGTAGGGTCACCAGAATAGTGGGAGAAATGGTAGACAATGGACCAAGAAGAAGAATTATGGAAATTCTTATTTGGATGCTAGTGCTCCTTATCCTAAGCCTTTGGGTGATCGTCGTTCTCAGGATAGTTGTAACACCCCATAGTTGTAACACTCTTTTAATGCATCAAAAATGACTTTTTGGACCCCTGTAGTGATGGTAGATCATGTTTTGATGTTGTGGGAGGTGTTGGGAGTGTTTTAGTACCTCAAAACTAAGTAGGCATCGTAAAGTAGAGCCTAGACGATGTCTAGGCATCACATTATCATCGCCTACCCCCACTGGAATGTCTAGGCAATGGACTAGGTTTTCCCACCTTGTGCTAGGGAATGGAAAAGGAGCCGCCCACATTGTGGCTATGCCATGGGCTAGGCACCGCCCACTTGATGGCTATCCTAAATCTCATGGGCATAGGTTTTACGATTTTAGCAAGCTTTAAAGTTATTTATATATGTATGTATATGAAATATGTTTTTGTAAATTGTTTTAAGCGCATGCATTATGAAACCAATTCAACGAAATTATGTAATTGTCATGGGGTTTGTCCATAAGTTTGATTATAACCTTGTGCATATGTGATTTGAATTCAAAAGATGATTTACAAATTTAACTTGTGAAATTCCACTCCCTATGATGAAATTTAGGGACTTTGCATGATATGAATTATGAATTATTTTTGAGAGAATGAATTAAGAGCCCCCTTTTTTATCATGAGATTTATGTATAACCAATGTCGGGGGCTGGTTTATGAATGATGATAAATTCTTGAGTTTTAAATGTCTCTTTAACCATTATGCATGTGTTGAGTAAAAATGGGCAACATGTGTTCAAGATTTGTAAAGAGACTGTGTTTGAATAAGTTTCATATGATTTTGATAATAAGACTCTTGTTATTTTATAAACCTTTTAGTGGTCATTTACATGTTTTGAATGAGAGGGCGGTGGATTTAATATGATATGAATGACTTTTAAGTCTGGGTATGACAATACCCGATGATGATACACCATTAACAGAATAAATACTGAATTTTTTTAAAAGCACAACACATGGTTTTAAAGGAAAAAAATTGGGCCTAAAGAGAGATAGTTAGTTACCCGAAGAAGGCATTTGAGTGTAAGGGCTAATTGCTGGAAATCAAGTTTTGCCGATTCGGGAGACATGATTTGCTATGGACAATGTATACTTTCCCTCGAGGCACTGGTATACCAGGTTCATGAAACAATTAGTCACAAGAAATAAAAGAGTGACTTTTGAGGATGTTGATGGTGTACACTACTACATTACAGTCACGACTAGGTCCTTGCGCAGAAAAAAGGGAGATACTGGAGAATTCACTATACCATGCATTATTGGGTCATCTCGACTTGCACAAGCATTGTATGATTTAGGGTCCAGCATTAATTTAATGTCATTGGCCGTATTCTAGCAATTGGGATTGAACCCTATGGAACCGACTTCGACGCAACTATTGATGGTTGATCTCATAGCAAAGAAACCTATGGAAATCTTATTTGATGTGATCATGAAGGTGGATAACTTTATTTTTCCATCTGACTTTGTCATCCTGGACTATGAGGTTGACACTAAGATGCCCATTATCTTAGGAAGACCATCTATGGCCACAGGTAGAGCTATGGTTGTCATGGAAAAATGTAAGATGAAATTCAAAGTCGATGGTGGGGAGGTGACATTCAACATCCGAAAATAAATAAAGCAGCCACCTTACATGACGGTTGTGTTGGTGATTGATTGTATTGGTGACCCTGGAGGATATTTCTATAGGTATCTTGATAAATTCTGAGTATTCAAGATACCCGCATCGTGTCGCGAGAATAAATCAAGCGTTGCATGGGAGGCAACCCATGGGCTTGTTGGTGAAGTCTGAGCAACCATCACGCACACGTCATGCCGCGACGTTAAATCAAGCACTGAGTAGAGGCAACCCACTATATGTTTGTGTTCATGTTTTTGTTGTTTTTGTCTTTTTGTAGATTTTTAATATTTGGACCTTACCTGGAATACGGTAAAAATTTCTATATTCATTAATTTTGAGGTAAGGGGACTGTGTAATCAACCCATCATGGTCACAAGTCCCACACGGTAAGTTGAGTAATAAGTCAAAAAGCTAGAATTTTTAGGATAAAAATGGTAAGTTATGGACTTTGGAATTTAAATTTACTTTTGGGAACTAAAACTTAGGTTGAGGGACTATAAATATAAAGAAAAATATCAAATAACCAAGTTGGGACACAGAAAAATAGGCCTAAATTTTTGGCCTTGTACCTGCGTCCAGTATCTGCGGGATACAGGTAGTACCTGCGCCGAAGGCCTGACTGCAGGTACAAATTTAATTAAAATTTTGGGCCCATGAACAGTTAATATGACCTAAAATATCCCCCACCTATATAAAAACATTCTTACCCTCATTCTAACTCATTCAGATCCTCAAAACTTCACTTTTCTCTTTGAATTCAAACTTCTCACTTAAACAACAACTAACCCCACACTTAAGTAATGGCTAAATTGTCACTTATTTGAGATACCAACTTG